>CM061558.1:272502572-275167572 GCA_030864225.1 Capsicum baccatum var. pendulum
CTTTACACTTTAAAGAACTTAGGAATTTGGATATAATTATGGTCTTGAAAAAATGGATTAGGCTTACATATGAGGTTGTCAAAGAAAATAGGCTAAAGGCTCAAAGGGGTTAACTAGGATAATGTCCATGGGTAGGTAAAAAGAAGGTAAACAAGTATAGGTTGCCAAAGAAATGCCTAAATCATCTCCTAGACTTTCACTCCTTATTTTCGCTTTACATACATACCAGGCAAGTTCTAGCATCAGCCACAAACACAGAATATACTATATCCTTACACACACAAGGCACATGGTCGACTTTATTGGGAGTAGCATAGACTCTTGACCCAACAGATGAAGGAATTGAAGTACACAATATCACATAGTGAGTCATGATTAGAGCCTAAACGTCTCAATAGTCACGATTTTAGCACAAACTCTTGTTATAATCTCATGCTGCCTATTAGAACAATTTCATGCAAAGTTAAAAATTTAACTAAAAAAAACTTTAACTAAAAAAATTTTAACTATTAAAAAAATAAATAAGCAAATGCAGATAAAGAAGGATAGCATGCAAATACCAGCACCCCACACTTAGACGGGACACACTGCCCTCAGTGGGAAAATAAATAAGAAGAACCTGGTTAGTCGGACTCCTCCTCTATGTCTGGGGTTATACGCCCTTCGTCGGAATCATCATCAGAGTCGTCATCCTCAGAAGTTCCTCATAAGTACCCCACTTGATTCCAAGAGTGTGTCGAGGTATTTGTAGCACGGAGGATTCAACTTGCTCTTTGCGTCCTCTTTTCTTGCCTTTTTGGGAAGTGGTTGCCTTATCTTTGCCTTGTGTTGCTTTGGGTGCCATTGTACCTGAGACTAAAACAATGTTCATGTTATCATCATCTCGATGGATACACTCTATAAACAAGAAGTAGTGGCACCACCCCACACTTAGTTTGTTGGTACAAACTAGTGAAGTGAACGATGTCGATTACTCAGACTTCATCGATATACGTTTATGTGATATGTTCCAACCATATAATCAGTGCAGTCATACTTCTTGTAATACTTTCATGTTTGATATATCAAGACTACTACATAGAGATTGAATCAAGGTATAGCATCTGGAAATAATCACAACCTAATTTGATGGTAGTCAACCATAATTCTCATCTCGATGAACAAGTCATTCCAACATGTAAGCTTTCTATTGACAAGAATATGCAATTTTCGTGACCATGTCAATTCCGAAAAAGTATGGCAGTGCATCAAAATCAAATTCAAGTTGGAAACATGTTAAGATTATTCTTACGTATTCTTTCACTCACTTAGTTGTATCACAACACATCAACCACATTCAAATCACCAACACTACTTCAAGATTTAGCAATTCATAATATGCGTAGTAGTGTAGTACTTATGGAATATAAATGAAGAACGAAGAAGTACTTACTTGGTTGATGACCTTGGATGATGTTCTAGAAAGGTAAAAGAGCAAAAGGAAAATTTTTGAGAGGATTTGGAGAGGTAGGCGGCGCTTATGTTAGGTTTGAAATATGTTTTTGATCTAAGACTAAGTTTCTTATATATAGGGCAAGCTTGGGTCAGGTTTTGACCCATTTAAAATCGGATTTGAAGACCAAAAGTGACCATAGGCGGTGCCTAAGGCTTTGCCTAGTTGAGCAGAATGCCATACCATAGGCCATGCCTAGTTGAGCAGAAGGCTTTTGCATAGGCGGCGTCTATTGCAAAGCCTTTGGTAAGCATAGGCGGTGCCTTTTGCAAAGCCTTTGGTGAGCATAGGCGATGCCTGTAGCATGGCATATGAGATTCAGAGACAAAAGGCATTAGCATAGGCGGCGGCTATGCTATGGCATACTTGAGCATGGGCGGCACCTATACTATGGCACACTAGATTCCGAGACCTTAGGCCATAGTATAGGCCTTGCCTTGTTCGTGACCTAGTTTTACCTAGGCCTAGCCTTGTTCGATGCCTATATTTTCATGAGCAATGCTCAATCCATAGCCTTTTGCTTCTTCATTCCTAACTTACCACCTTTAACATGCAATACGTCCAAATCGAAATTTGCAACCGATCTCCTCGTTTTATACCTCTTGTACCTACATTCACTCAAAAAAAACAAAAATAATTAGAACGATGGGTTGCCTCCCATCAAGCGCCTTAGTTTTGGTCATGACTCGACTACAAAAACAAACTCCAAAAAAACAAAATGATTAAAAACCATGGGTTGCCTCCCATGTAGCGCTTGATTTATTATCGCAGCACGACATAGTTACCTCAATTACTTAGACTTCATCGAGATAGATGGGGTATCGTTTTCTGAATGGATTCAGACGACGTTGATACTTACTTGTAGGCATGCAATCTTCTTCGAGATGACTATGACTCTTGTGCATACATATCCTAGGAGGGATACCAATTATATCATCAATCTTCCTACCCATAGCTCTCTTGTACCTCATAAGAGCAGAGATGAGAGCCTCTACGTGCTGTTTACTTAAATTATCCGCAACACTTACTGGAAGTATATTTCCACTTTCCAAGAGCGTATACCTTAGGTGACTTGGTAACTCTTTTGATTCTAGCATTGGTGGTTTTTTAATGGAAGTCTTCGCTATTTGTGAAGGTTGATTTGTAAGATCAAGGTCCAACTTCTTAGGAGTATGAGAATAGGACCCTATTTCTGTTAGAGCACACATAGTTTCTTTATAAGCTTCATCGTCCTCATGCTCAACATTCAGCTGCGCAATAGACAATGGCTCAACAGTAAGCTGTTTCTCTACAGATAATGCTTTCTTATCCTCATAATGAACATCAGATACAGAGAACACATTCATATCACTGGTCTGCTTCATTGCTTTGCATATATCAAAGCGAATCACTTCGTCATTCACCCGAAATAAAAGCTCATTATCCCTCATGTCAATAAGCACACTTCTAGTTGCGAGGAAGGGCCTTCCCAAGATTATACAAAATTTCGAGTCCACCTCACAATCCAAGATAACAAAGTCCGCCGGAAAGATGAATGAAGAAACCTTTACCAATACATCACATAAAATACCAACAGGCCGTTTTACCGACCTATCTGCCATTACAAGCCTCAAATTGGTTGGAGTAGGATCCCTCAATCCCAACTTTTTGTAAATAGATAGTGGCATTAAGTTGATGCTGGCTCCTAAATCGCACAATGCCTTAGCAAAATCCAACGATCCAATCGTGCAAGGAATAGTGAAAGCACCAGGGTTGGCCTTTTTCTGAACTAGCGATCTTGTAGCGATTGCACTGCAATGATGAACATTATTTGCCGGCTCATGGCTTACCGCCCATTTCTTTGTTAAAAGGTCCTTCATAAATTTCGCATACCCAGGCATTTGTTCTAGTGCCTCTATCAACGGAACATTAATGGTCAGCTGCTTTAACATATTCATGAATTTTCTGAACTTTGTATCATCCGCAATCTTCTTCAATCTTTGAGGAAAAGGTGGGGGTAGATAACGAATAGTTTTCTCCACGGATTTCTTCTCCACTTGCTTTCGTTTTTCAGCCTTTTCAGGCTGCAACATACTCGATGTGACATCATGGACATCGTGGGCAGCTTCTCCTTTTGCCTTATCATTGATGTCTGCTGCCTCGTCAACCACTTGCTTGTCTTTGGATGAAGTTTCCATCACCTTACCACTTCGGGTAGTAATAGCCATGCATGATCCGTCATTCCTTGGATTTTGTACAGTGTCGCTAGGTAAAGTGCCAGCCTTTCTTTGATTGAGTGCGACTGAAAGTTGGCTCAATTGCTTCTCTATTTGTTTTATTGAAGTAGAATGTGAGTCAACCAATTACTTCATCGAGGACAAATCATGTATTACCTCTGTTACTCCTGCGCTGGTTGCCTCCACTCCTTTCAACAGTTTAGCCATCATATCTTCCATGTTTCCAAAACCAGATACAGTGGCGTCACGTCTTCCTGGGGGAATATATAGACCATTCTTTTCATTTTTGTTCTTCCAACTACCTTGGTCCTTATTCCAGATTTATCATAATAGCTCCGACCTTGGTTTCCTTGGGTATTACCTCGGAAACCCCCTAATTATTCAAGTAGTTGGCTTCTTCTTCAGAATCAGATTCATCTCTTCCATGTTCTATAACCTCCTTAACTTTTTTGGTCTTCCCTGATAATAAGTTCTTGGTAAGAAAATCCATCTGCGTTTTCATATGGGCCATATCTTGGTCACGTTCCTCTTGCCTATGCCTCTGTTCTACAGTCATGCCAATAGATATAGTAGAGCTTTCTACCTCAGAATCCCTGGTATGCCAAGCTCTAATTTTCTTTGTCATACGATCTAGCATACCACTTGCCTCATTGAAAGTAAGGTCCATGAATGACCCACCCGTAGCATTATCAACCACTAGCTTAGTCACCGAATTCAAGGCTCTGTATAATATCTCCATCAAGTGGACATTGGTCATATGGTGATTTGGGCACCGCATAATCTATGTCTTGAACCTCCCCCATGTTTCGTGGAGAGCTTCAGTTGGAAGCTGTCAAAAATTGGTGATCTCATCTCTCAACTGTGCTCTTTTGGATGGCAGAAAGAATCTTTCTAGGAAAGCGTCTTTCAATTGCCTCCAATTAGTAATAGAATCAGGAGTCAGTCCATTCAACCATAGAGTTGCCTCCCCAGACAGAGACAATGGAAATAAGCGCAGTCAAATTGCATTCTGTCCAACACCAGGATTGTCGAATGACTTGCATGTAGAAATAAAGTTGATCAGATGCATATTCGGATCATCGCCTGCTAGTCCACCAAATAATCCCTTGAGTTGCAATAACTGAATCATGGTGCTAGTGATATTGAACTTTTCTCCAAGTGCCAAGGGCAGAAGAATAATAGCTCCAGTGGCACCAGGTCTTTCCAAATCGTCCTCATTGTCATCAAAAGGAATTTGCATAGATCGGTGATCAGGCCTCAATCTCGCTTGACGATCTCTTCTCTCATGGGTGCCGCTATCTCAGCAGTATGCCATGGGTTTAGTAGCTCCTTATTGCCCAGGTCCTTATCATCAGGATTTGTTGCACGACCTGGGTTATCAATATTCTATTGATGCACTTGAGCAGCCATCCTTTCTATGACACGTTGTGCATCCATTCTGTCAAAAGAACCTGAATAGAAAAAAAAATAACTAAAAGTAAAGTACGATAATCTTTGACCAAAGGGTCTAGTAATTATCACAAACTTAGTTGACACTCGTATTCCATGGCAACAGCTCCAAATTTTGATAACGCTCAATCTACAGTTCTCGCAAGAGTGTAAAGCGGTCGTTGTCAAATATATAACCCAACTGGGTTGGGTATCGATCCCACAGGGAATAGCTTGGTCAAAAAGTAAGCAAAGATTACTAGACTTTTAGTGTAAGTATCGTAAAAGGGGGGATTTTATCGTGCAAAATAATGTAAACAAAGTAAGAAGGAAAAAAACAGAAAATAACAAAGTAAAAAGAAAGAATGTTTGGTAAAATGTAAAACAATGAGAATTGAGAAGTTGGGGTTATGTCCACCTTATGAGTTGTACGTCTCTATTGACTATGAGTTGTGCGGAATTTAGACATGCATGTGCTTATAGAGAATTGTATTCGATGGTAAATCCAGGCATCTTTCGACCTCAACCAGGACTATTTCACTTTAACTCTTTCAAGCTTAAAGCGTATCTAACGGTACAAATTCTCCAAGAGGTTAATCCAGTTACGGTACTAACTTTTTAAAAGGGGATGGGACCTTATTACCTTGACATTATCTCTTTTCCAGACATATAACTTTTCTTTCGAACAAGTTAATGCTATACTGACGTTATTCTATGCATCTGTAGCCACAAGAATTTGCATTAAGATGAAGAGAATAATGATATAAGCAACATGCGTGTCACAAATTCACAAACTCATAGTAATAGATAGTATCTCATAAGGCTTCCATAACCCCAACAGAGAAGTTTAGTTACCCATGAGTGTGAAGGAAATCATAATAGACATTATTATTATACCACAATAAAGATCTCGTGTAGTAAGGTGTGGTATGGCGTTAGGCGTGACTTTCCTTGTAGAGTAACGTTTCTCTTGTTGTGGAAATTAAGAATTGAATAGATGAAGAGAAAGTAATAAGAATTAATAAAAATCAAATTGTTTAGAGTTGTAGATGAATGAGTAGATGGATAGGTGGATGGATGGGAATTGATGGGTAGATGGATGAATGGGTGAATGAATGAAATGGGTGAATGGGTGAATGAATGAAAATCTCTAGCAAAATAGGATATTTATAACACCCATATCCTATTCCTACTAAGCTACTGCATTACTTAACCCATTCCTACTGGATTACTGCATCATTATCCTAATCCTAATAAGTTACTGCATTACTTAACCCATTCCTACTGGGTTACTGCATCATTATTCTAATCCTAATAAGTTACTGCTAGTCCCCAAAGTCTTCAGAATTGTTGTTTTTGCCCGGGATAGATTTTCCATGTGCCACTTTTGGTCCTTGGCGCCCAAGCTTTGTTTTCCTCCTTTCGTGAAGCTTTCTTTGGTGTCAAGTAATCCATAAAATTCTGAATTCTGCATCATTTATACCTGAAAACTTGCTAATCATGTTCGTTAGCTCACTTACAGGAAAAAGGACTAAAAGTGCATGAATTATATATTTTGTCCTCAAAACTTAGCTAAAATATGGGTAAGATATAGCACTTTAGGCATGTAAATTTTCCTATCATCAGTAACATGAAAAGAAAGCACTATAGCATAAATACATCAGTACAACTGAAGTACTGAGTAAACGAGTGAGGTAGGATAATGCAAAGGGTTTACATGTATGAATAAAGCTAACTCACTGACTGATATATACGTAAGAGTACAAACATACATACATAGTAACTGAGATTATGAGTACATGGTAGCTAAATATGTATGCTAATACATGACTGAAACTATAGTTCTAATAACATGATCGACTGTGTCTGATAGTCCTAAATCTAGTAGAACTCTCTGAGTCCCATGCTATAACTGAATTTGACTGTATCCAACAGTCCTTGTATACTAATATCTGAAGAACTGTCTGAGTTCTTTTACTGAGACAGATACTGAAACTGTGAGAGGTAGTTGTTTAACTGACATTCCCCATGTACACTATTACGTCTAAGTTAGGATCCAATATCTTCCCCAACTGGAGGGGTATCAATACTGCACCACTGGTAAGGACAGTTGTGTGTGACCCTTATCTGGCAGGTACTCAAAGTGAGAATGGTGGGACCCTAAACTGACAGGTTAAGCCACCTCATCAAACTAAATCTGACAGATTAATATGTCTGAACCTACGCTGGCTACGTAGTTCTAGAACACAAGGACGAGTGCTAAAAATCATATCTTGAACTGGCAGGTGAGTTCCCATCCATGGGTTCACTCGATGCTAACTTCTAATCCAATCTGAAGGGACTGAACATAATTCAACTAGCTATTCATGGACTAAATAACTGACATCCACTGACTGACGGAGTAGTACTATTATCTTAGAGTTTACTGAGATCATGAGATTTCTGATGTTTCCTTAGTCACATAATTGACTGAGTTCTATAGAGTATAGCTTGACTGAGATTTATCATGGCACATGACATGGCTGTAGGCACACAACTATATTTTTTGAGAATGAATACCCCCAGGACTCGACAGAAGGAAACTGGCACAAATGACATGACTTGATCACAAGATTAGAGTCCCCAATTCACAATATTATAAGTAGGGGATAGTATACTTCATGTATTTATTCACATCTCAAAATGGTAGGGAGAGAATGGATACATTTCGTATATATAATTCATATTTCCATTGTCACACATGCTTTATTTCACAACAACAATAACACATAAATAGCATGGAAATTCATATGGAAGAGTATAGCTAATATGGACTTGTCATTTAGATATCATGGAGTAATGTAATTATGTGTTTCTAGAATCCTAGGCATTTTATCAAACACCTTGCATGCATTATTTAAAGCATAGGTGGATTTCATACTTGCATCACATCAAACCACCTACAGTTCATGTTTTTCAACTAACAACCACATATATTTCATGAAAACAGCTTTAGATATCATTTTGAAACTTAAACAATAATCATCAACCTAAATCTGACAGGTTAATATGTCTCAACCTATGCTGGCTACGTAGTTCTGGAACATAAGGATGAGTGCTAAGAATCATACCCTGAACTGGCAGGTGAGTTCCCATCCTTGGGTTCAGTTGGTGTTAACTTCTACTTCCATCTGAAGGGACAGAACATAATTCAACTAGCTGTTCATGGACTGAATAACTGACATCCGTTGACTGACGGAGTAGTACTATTATCTGAGAGTTAACTGAGATCATGAGATTTCTGATGTTTCCTTAGTCACAAAATTGACTGAGTTCTATAGAGTATAGCTTGACTGAGATTTATCATGGCACATGTCATGGTTTTAGGCACACAACTATATTTTTCAAGTACGAATACCCCCAGGACTCGACAGAAGGAAACTGGCACACATGATATGACTTGATCACAAGATTAGAGTCCCCAATTTACAATATTATAAGTAGGGGATAATATACTTCATGTATTTATTCACATCTCAACATGGTAGGGAGAGCATGGATACATTTCGTGTATATAATTCATGTTTCCATTGTCACACCTTCTTTATTTCACAACAACAATAACACATAAATAGCATGGAAATTCATATGGAATAGTATAGCTAATATGGAATTGTCATTTAGAAGTCATGGAATAATGTAATTATGGGTTTCTAGAATCCTAGGCATTTTATCAAACACCTTGCATGCATTCTTTAAAGCATAGGTGGATTTAATACTTGCATCACATCAAACCACCTAAATTTCATGTTTTTCTACTAATAACCACATATATTTCATGAAAACATCTTTAGATATCATTTTGAAACTTGAACAACAATCATCAACATGTACATGCTTATATCACCACAAAAGGTTTATAAAATTAAATTTAAAAACATGGTTCTTGAGCTCTATGAACGGATTGGATCCATTGATGAACACTACGCATACCTTGGATTAAGATTTCATGGAATCTACGGTTGAATTTTCTTGAAGCATGAAACACCAATGGAAATCCTAGACTTGTTCTTGACTGTTCTTGAGTGAATTTTGATAAAATTAATGAAAAGGGCATCTTTGGCGCTTCAATCCCATATTTAATGAGTATATATAGGGTTTGGGAAGTTATCATATTGCCCTTGAGGAGTTTAAAATGAAAACTAAAAACTACACAAAATTTATCCCGATTTAAGGCCCCGGCACGACGCGGAGCTTCGTAAATTGCCAATTATTGCGAGTTGGAAGATTGGCGCGAAGAGGGGATATTGCGGAGGCTTCCTAGATATTGACGAGTGCTATTTTGTCCTCCGGCGTGACGCACCATGCACTGAAATGGCATTCGTCTTATAACAGAAACTTAAAATAGCCATAACTTCTTCACCGAGAGTCTATTTTAGGCGAATTTGGTATCGACATAAAGATTATTAAATTATATATCCATTGGTAGTTAATGGGATCACAAAGTCGCAGTATAATGAGAGTTATACTCGTTTGAATTTGACAATACCAATATCTTTCTCAAGAATTCAATTGGTAAGGAATGTTTTGATTCGCACAATAGCTATGACATATTTGAGACCTTAATTCACATCAACCTTGATCATGAAACTACCATGGAAATATGATGTCCTATGCATGATCTTGAAAAATGGATCTAATATTGAGTTGGATCATTTGGGGTATTACAATATCTCCCCCTTGGGAACATTAATCCTCAAATGAGACTTAACTGATATGGAAGAATAAGACAAGCCGAACATGAACTGAACATGAAGGACCGAAACATGATCTCAAGACTGATATGCTAAACATACTGAACTCATGAATATTTGATGCATGGATAACTGGTACATGGATGTGTAACTGAGCAATCTGATAAACTGAGCTTCTCAAGATGAGAATGTATATCTGATGCATGACCTTATAATTGAACTGATACATGAATCCATGACTGAGTATGCAACGGTAATAGATACTTGGTATTCATATCTTTTTTTGTTTTCCAAGTAGCTTCCTCATGAGACAGATTTGACCAAAGAACCTTAACTAGAGGGAATTCTTTGTTCCTTAATTGACGAGTCTGATAGTCTAAGATTTTGAGTAGATCTCTTCATAAGATAGGTTGTTTTGAATGTCAATGCTCTGAACATGGAATACATCTATTGGGTCACCTATTCGAGGCTAGATCTGAAGGTAATTCTAGCTCATAAGCTACCTTTCCGAAGAAACTGAGAATCCTAAAGGGACCGACATATTAGGGACTGAGTTTCTCTTTCTTGCCGAACCTCTTTACTCTCTTCATGGGAGAGATCTTAAGATAGATATAGTCATTGAAATCAAACTCGACATCCTTCCTACGAACATCAGTATAAGACTTTTGTCGGCTCTGAGCAGCTCAAAGACTCTCTCTGATCAAATAAACTTTCTTTAATGCGTCGAATACTAAGTCAGGATCTATGACTGAGGCCTCACTAACTTCGAACCAACCGATTGGAGATCTATATCTCCTACTATAGAGAGATTTGAATGGAGCCATCTGAATATTGGAATGATAGTTATTGTTGTATGCAAAATCGATGAAGGCCAAGGGGTCATCCCAACTTTCCTTGAAATCAATTGCACATGTCCTTAGTATATCTTCAAGAGTCTGAATGGTCCTTTCTGCTTGACCATCTATCTGAGGATGAAATGTTGTACTGTGTTGAACTTGGGTATCGATACCCTTTTGCAATGCTTTCCAGAAGTGAAAAGTGAACTGGATACCTTTCTCTGAGATGATAGATAAGGGTAACTCCCTAATGTAGAGTTTGGCATAATCCTTGGCTGATTAGGTGGTACGAACTGGAAGGAAATGGGCTGACTTGGTCATTCTTTCTACAATGACCCAAACTAAATAATGCTAATGACGAGTTCTAGGCAAACCCGTCACGAAGTCCATCTTCACTTCTTCCCACTTCTAAGTAGGAATGGTGAACTCCTGTATAGAACTACTAGGTTTTTGATGCTCTATCTTAACCTACTGACATGTAGAGCACTTAGCCACAAACTCTGCAACCTTACTCATCATCCCACTCCACCAATAGATCTGCGACAAATCGTAGTACATCTTAGTTGCCCCTAGATGAATGGAGTATCCCACACCATGCGCTTCTACAAAAATTCGTTGCCTTAAGTCATCTACACCTGGAACGCACAAACGACCCTGACAACGAAGACCACTATCTTCCCCTTGGGAGGAAACATAAACTTTCTGATTCTGAACTGACTCTTTCAGCTTGACAAGGCTAGGATCCATGTCTTGCTTTTCTTTCACATTAAAAACTAGAGATGAATCTGAACTACTCTAAACACACACACCACCCTCTGAAGAGTCGACTAAGTAAACACCTAGTCTGGAATGGATTTCTTGAGATATCTTTTTCTTGCTATCTTTAACGTGAGCAATACTTCCCATAGAGAGTCTACTAAAAGCATCAGCCACAACGTTGGCCTTGCCCAGATGATAAAGGACACTCATGTCATAGTCCTTTAAAAGCTCTAACCACCTTCTCTGATGAAGATTGAGATCTTTTTGACAAAAGACATACTGGAGACTCTTTTGATCTGTGAAGACATCTACATGAACTCCATAAAGTTAATTCCTCCAAATCTGTAAGGCAAAAACTATGGTTGCTAACTCAAGATCATGAGTAGGATAATTCTTTTCATGGAGCTTTAATTGTCTGGAGGTGTAGGCTATGACCTTACCATGATTCATGAGGACATAACCTAAACCCACTCTGGATGCATCACAATATACTACGAATCCATCTGAACCATCTGGAAGAGCTAGAACAAGAGTTGTAGTGAGCCGAGTCTTCAATTCCTGAAAACACTTCTCGCATGAATCTTACCACTAAAAATTGACCTTTTTCTGAGTCAATATGTACATAGGAGATATAGTAGAGGAAAAAATCACTCGACAAACCATCTGTAATAGACAGACAAACCCAAGAAACTCTTGATAACTGTTGGAGATACGGGTATGGGCTAGTTTCTTACCGCTTTGGTTTTCTATGGATCTACTTTAATGCCCTCACCTGAAATAATATGTCCAAGGAATGCTACTGATCTTAGACAAAAATCATACTTCCTGAACTTGGTGAATAACTAATGATTTATGAGGGTCTGAAGAACAATTCTGAGATGGTCTGAATGATCATGCTCTGTGTGAGAATAGACCAGAATACATCGATAAAAACTACGATGAACATGTCCAAGTACTTCTTGAACACACGGTTCATCAAGTCCATGAAATATGCAGGGGCATTGGTTAGACCAAAGGACATGACTAGAAATTTGAAATGACCATACCAAGTACAGAAAGTTGTCTTCGGGAGTCACATTCTCTAACTCTGAGATGATGATAGCCTGATCTGAGTTCTATCTTGGATAAATAACTGGCACCCTAAAGTTTGTCGAACAAATCATCTATTCTCAGAAGTGGATACCCAATCTTTACCATAACTTTGTTGAGCTGACGGTAATCAATACACATCCTGAGAGAACCATCTTTCTTGCGCACGAATAAGACTGGCGCACCCCATGGGGATACACTGGGCCTGATGAAGCCCTTATTTAAGAGATCCTTCAACTGATCTTTCAGTTCCTTAAGTTCTACTGGTGCCATTCTATATGGTAGGATAGAGATAAGCTGAGTATCTAGGAGAAAGTCTATGCCAAAGTCTATTTCCCTTTCGGGAGGAATGCCTAGAAGATCCTTGGGAAAGACATCTGAATATTCACTAACCACTGGGACTGCTTCGAGACTGGGAGATTTAGTACTGGAATCTTTAACATGCACGAGATGATACACATACCCCATAGAAATTATGTTCCTTGCCCAGAGGTAGGAAACAAGCTGACCCATGAACGCTGAAACACTACCCTTCCACTCTAAGGCGGGCTCATTTGGGAACTGAAACTGAACTATCCTATTTCTGCAGTCGACTATGGCATAGCAGGAATGAAGCCAATCCATACCGAGAATGACATTAAAGTCCATCATCCCTAACTTAACTAAATCTGCTGGCATGGATTTCTGAAATATCATAATCGGGCAAGTCCTATATACCCACAGGGCTATGATGGTTTGGCCTACTGGGGTAGAGACTGAAAAGGGCTCTCCTAAAATCTCAACACTAATTCTAAAATCTCCTACTATGTATGGAGTAAAAAAAGACAAGGATGCACCTGGGTCTAGCAAAGCATAAACATGAACATGGAAAATTTGTAATGTACCAGTAATAATATCAGGAGAATTTTCTTAATCCTGTCAGGTCTGAAGAGCATAGAGTCTATTTTGGTATTGCTTATTTGTAGTACTGGAAGTGGCGCCCTGCTGGTTCGTGTGATCGAACTGAGCTGTGGAATGAATTTGCTGACCCTAAAGACCTTACTGCAGACACTCTTTAATCCTATGGGATGGCTTGAGACAACTAAAACAGATATCACTACTGGCTTTGCAAATACCCTTATAGTTCTTAGAACAAGCCTGACAAAGGGGATTTGTTCAGGAACTACTAACACTACCCTGAGATTTAGAGCCTAGCACTGTCTCTGCTGCCGTATCTGAGCAAGTATGGTGAATACAACTCTAAAATTAACATGAGAAATATATTCGCCCAAAGGATCTTCAGGCTGAGGAGCTGGCGGGTTTCATGTCTTTGTAGCCATATTCTGAAATAAAAGAAGAACGGATTAGACTGGGAGTTTAACTTGAGATTATGCTAACTTGAATAACATGAATACTGAAAGAAGGGAAACTATTCCTAAAACATCTTATAGCCTCCTGTACATAAATGTGGCGCGCAACACACCCATACACAAGACGCTACTAAATGCGGCTTTCAGAATTCCTAGGACTCTATTGAATCTTAGGCTCTGATACCAAGTTTCTAACACCCCGATATTTTGAATTGAAATGCTACACGGTACCCATGACCCCAAAGGACCACAAGCTAACACATGACTGATATCTGTACCTATACACTGCATAATATACATATAATACACGGAAAACTTGAACATATAGGCCATAAGGTTCAACTGAAGAGATATAGTAACATCCATGGGGTAATGATTACCCAAAACAACAGAATATAAAACTGAATACTAAATATGATAGGTAAATATCACAAAATTTGAAAGCCTCCAAGTACTATCTGAATAAGGAGTTAAAGAAACATGTCTCCAACTAACTCCATAAAACTAAATAGAAGTAATAAATGAATAAATCAAATTATATTATCCTCTGATGGATGAGGACTCCTTACAACACTGCAACTAGAAAGCTACTGCTGGTCTGGAACTCGTGGCTCTGGACCTATGGTGTAACATGAAAAGAAAGCACCATAGCGCAAATACATCAGTAGAACTAGAGTATTGAGTATACGAGTGAGGTAGGATAATGAAAAGGGTTTACATGCATGAATAGTGCTAACTGACTGACTGATATGAACGTAAGAGTACAAACATACATACATAGTAACTGAGATCGTGAGTACGTGGTAGCTAAATCTGTATGCTAATACATGACTGGAACTGTAGTTTTGATAATATGAGCGACTGTGTTTGATAGGCCTTAATCTAGTAGAACTCTCTGAGACCCGTGCTATAACTGAATTTAAGTATATGTAACAGTACTGGTATACTTATATTTGAAGAACTATCTGAGTTCTTTTACTGAGACTGATACTAAAACTATGGGAGGTAGTTGTTTAACCAACATGCCCCATGTATACCATTATGGCTAAGCTGGGGTCCAATCTCTACCCCGACTAGAGGGGTGTTAATACTGCGACACTGGTAAGGATAGTTGTGAGTGACCCTTATCTGGAAGGTACTCAAAGTAAGAATGGTGGGACCCTAAACTAACATGTTAAGCAACCTCATCAACCTAAATCTGCAAGTTTAAGATGTCTTAACCTATGCTGGCTATGTAGTTCTGGAACACAATGATGACTTCTAAGAATCACTCCCAGAACTGATAGGTGAGTTCCCATCCTTGGGTTCACTCAAAGCTAACTTCTACTCCTATCTGAAGGGACTGAGCATGATTCAACTGGCTGTACATTGACTGAATAACTGACATCCATTGACTGACGGATTAGTACTATTATCTGAGAGTTAATTGATCATGAGATTTCTGATGTGTCCTGAGTCACATGACTGACTTAGTTCTTAGAGTATAGCTTGAATGAGATTTATCATGGTACATCACATGGATCTAGGCACACAACTATATTTTTTAGGTATGAATACACCTAGGACTTGATAGAAAGAAACTGGCACACATGACATGACTTGATAACAATATTAGAGTCCACAATTCATAATATTATAAGTAGGGGATAGTATACTTCATGTATTTATTCACATCTCAACATGGTAGGGAGAGCATATATACATTTCGTGTATATAATTCATATTTCCATTAGAACACATGCTTCATGCCACAACAATAATATGGAAATTTCATTTAGATATCATGGAATCATGTAATTAATGGTTTCAAGCATCCTAAGAATTTTATCATACACCTTGCATGCATTATTTAATGCATAGGTGGATTTCATCCTTGCATCACATCAAACCACCTAAAGTTCTTGTTTTTCAAGTAACAACCACATATATTTCATGAAAACATCTTTAGATATCATTTTGAAACTTAAACAACAATCATCAACCTAAATGTGACAGGTTAAGATGTCTCAACCTACGATGGCTACGTAGTTCTGGAACACAAGGATGAGTGCTAAGAATCATACCCTAAAGTGGCAGGTGAGTTCCCATCCTTGGGTTCAGTTGGTGTTAACTTCTACTCCCATCTGAAGGGACTGAATATAATTCAACTAGTTATTCATGGACTAAATAACTGACATCCGTTGACTGATGGAGTAGTACTATTATCTGAGAGTTAACTGAGATCAGGAGATTTTTGATGTATCCTTAGTCACATAATTGACTGAGTTCTATAGAGTATAGATTGACTGAGATTTATCATGGAACATGACATGGATGTAGGCACACAACTATATTTTTCGAGTACTAATACCCCCAGGACTTGACAGAAGGAAACTGGCACACATGACATGACTTGATCACAAGATTAGAGTCCATAATTCACAATATTATAAGAAGGGGATAGTATACTTCATGTATTTATTCACATCTCAACATGGTAGGGAGAGCATGGATACATTTCGTATATATAATTCATATTTACATTGTCATACATGCTTTATTTCACAACAAAAATAACACATAAATAGCATGGAAATTCATATGGAAGAGTATAGCTAATATGGACTTGTCATTTAGATATCATGGAATAATGTAATTATGTGTTTCTAGAATCCTAGGCATTTTATCAAATACCTTGCATGCAGTCTTTAAAGAATAGGTGGATTTAATACTTGCATCACATCAAACCACCTATAGTTCATGTTTTTCAACTAACAACCACATATATTTCATGAAAACATCTTTAGATATCATTTTGAAACTTAAACCATAATCTTCAACATGTACATGCTTATATCACCAGAAAAATTTTACAAAATAACATTTAAAAACATGGTTCTTGAGCTCTATGAACGGATTGGATCCATAAATGAATGCTACGCATACCTAAGATTAAGATTTCGTGGAATCTACGGTTGAATTTGCTTGAAGCTTGAAACCCTAATGGAAATCCTAGACTTGTTCTTGACTGTTCTTGAGTGAATTTTGATAAAACTAATGCAAATGGATTATTTGGCTATTCAATCCCATATTTAATGAGTATATAAAGGTTTTTGGGAAGTTACCATATTGCCCTTGAGGAGTCTAAAATGAAAACTGAAAACTATGAAAATTTATCCTAATTTAGGGCCCCGACGCGGCGTGGAGCTTGGTAAAATGCCAATTATTGTGAGCTGGAATCTTGGCGCAAAGAGGGGCTATTGTGGAGGCTTTATGGGAATTGACGAGTGCTATTTTGTCCTCCGGCGCGATGTACCATGCATTGAAATGGCATTCGTCTTACAACAGAAACTTAAAATAGCCATAACTTCTTCACCGAGAGTCCGTTTTAGGCGAATTTGGTATTGACGAAAAGCTTATTAAATTGTCTATCGATTGGTAGGTAATGGAGTCAAAAATTAGTAGTATAATGAGAGATATACTCGTTTGAAGTTGACAATACCAATATCTTTCTCAAGAATTCAATCGGCAAGGAATGTTTTGATTCGTACAATAGCTATGACATATTTGAGACCTTAATTCACGTCAACCTTGATCATGAAAATAACAAGGAACCATGATGTACTATGCATGAGATTGAAACATGGAGCTAATATTGAGTTGGATTTTTTGGGGTATTACAATATCTCCCCCTTGGGAACATTCATCCTCGAATGAGACATAACTGACATAGAAGAATAAGACAAGCCGAACATGAACTGAACATGAAGGACTGAAACATGATCTCATGACTGATATGCTAAACATACCGAACTCATACATATATGATGCATGGATAACTGGTACATCGATGCGTAACTGAGCAATCTGATAAACTAAGCTTCTCAAGATGAGAATGCATATCTGATGCATGACCTTATAATTGAACTGATACATGAATCCATGACTGAGTATGCAACGGTAATAAATACCAAGTTTAAAATGGGAACATAAACGTGAAACTGAATAAGCTTAAGTAAAACTATTACCTTGATCTTGATCGGAATTTGCGGGAAAGGGGTGAGGATACTTGGTACGCATATCTGTTTTTGTTTTCCATGTAGCTCCCTCATGAGACTGATTTGACCAAAGAACCTTCACCAGAGGGAATTCTTTGTTCCTCAATCGACGAGTCTGATAGTCTAAGATTTCGAATGGATCTCTTCATAAAAGAGGTTGTTCTGAATGTCAATACTCTAAACATGGAATACAACTGTTGGGTCACCTATGCACTTCTTGAGCAAAGAGACATGGAAGACTGGATGAACTGAGGCTAGATCTGAAGGTAATTCTAGCTCATAAGCTACCTTTTTGAAGCAACTGAGAATCCTGAAGGGACCGGCATATTGGGGACTGAGTTTCTCTTTCTTTCCGAACCTCTTCACTCCCTTCATGGGATAGATCTTAAGATAGATATAGTGGTTGACCTCAAACTCAAGATCCTTCCTACAAATATTAGTATAAGACTTTTGTTAGCCCTGAGCAGCTCGAAGTCACTCTCTAATCAACCAAACTTTCTCTAAGGCATCGAATACTAAGTCCGGACCTATGACTGAGGCCTCACTAACTTCAAACCAACTGATCGGAGATCTAAATCTCCTACCATAGAGAGATTCAAATTGAGCCATCTGAATATTGGAATGATAGATATTGTTGTATGCGAACTCAATCAAGGCCAAGGGATCATCCCAACTTCCCTTGAAATCAATTGAACATGCCCTTAGTATATCTTCAAGAGTCTGGATGGTCCTTTCTGCTTGACCATCTGTCTGAGGGTGAAACATTATACTGAGATGAACTTGGGTATCGAGACCCTTTTGGAATGCTTTCCAGAAGTGAAAAGTGAACCGGGTACCTCTGTCTGAGATGATAGATAAGGTAACACCGTGTAATCTGACCTACTCCCTAATGTAGAGTTTAGCATAATCCTTGGCTGATTAGGCGGTACGAACTGGAAGGAAATGGGCTAACTTGGTCATTCTTTATACAGTGACCCAAACTAAATCACGCTGATGACGAGTTCTAGGCAAACCCATGACGAAGTCCATCTTTACTTCTTTCCACTTCTAAGTAGGAATGGTGAACTCCTGTATAGAATTACTAGGTTTCTGATGCTCTATCTCAACCTACTGACATGTAGGGCACTTAGCCATAAACTCTTCAACCTCTCTCTTCATCCCACTCCACCAATAGATCTCTCACAAATCGCAGTACATTTTAGTGGACCCTGGATGAATGGAGTATTGCACACCATGCGCTTTTGCAAAAATTCGTTGCCTCAAGTCATCTAGACCTGGAACTTATAAACGACCCTAACAACGAAGAATACCATCTCACCCTTGGGAGGAAACCTGAACTTTCTGATTCTGAACTGACTCTTTCATCTTGACAAGGCTAGGATCCATGTCTTTCTTTTATTTCACCTTAAAAACTAGAGATGACTCTAAGCTATAAATACATACACCACCCTCTGAAGAGTCGACTAAGCAAATGCCTAGTCTTGTAAGCTGATGGATTTCCTGAGCTATCCTTTTCTTGCTTTCCTTAACGTGAGAAATACTTCCCATAGAGAGTCTACTGAGAGCATCGGCTATAACGTTGGCCTTGACTAGATGATAATGGATACTCATGTCATAGTCCTTCAAGAGCTCTAACCACCTTTCTTATGAAGGTTGAGATCTTTTTGAGAAAAGACATACTGGAGGACAAAGATTGAGATCTTTTTGAGAAAAGACATACTGGAGACTCTTATGATCTGTGAAGACATCTACATGAACTCCATAAAGATAATTCTTCCAAATATTCAAGGCAAAAACTATGGTTGTTAACTCAAGATCTTGGGTAGGATAATTCTTTTCATGGGGATTTAATTGTCTAGAGGCGTAGGCTATGACCTTACCATGATGCATGAGGACACAACCTAAACCCACTCTGGATGCATCACAATATACTACGAACCCATCTGAACCATCTGGAAGATCTAGAACTAGAGTTGTAGTGAGCCGAGTCTTCAATTCCTGAAAACACTTCTCACATGAATCTTACCACTAAAACTTGACCTTTTTACGAGTCAATCTGTACATAGAAGACGCAATAGAAGCAAAAATCTCTCAACAAACCGTCTGTAATAGCCAGTCAAACCAAAGAAACTCCTGATAACTGTTGGAGATATGGATCTGGGCTAGTTTCTTACCGCTTTGGTTTTCTGAGGATTTACTCTAATGCCCTCACCTGAAATAATGTGTCCAAGGAATGCTACTGATCTTAGCCAAAACTTGTACTTACTGAACTTGGCGAATAACTGATGATTTCTGAGGGTTTGAAGAACAATTCTGAGATGGTTTGAATGATCACGCTCTGTGCGAGAATAGACCAGAATATTATCTATAAGGACTATGATGAACATGTCCAAGTACTGCTTGAACACACGATTCATCAGTCCATGAAAGATGCAGGGGCATTGGTTAGACCAAAGGACATGACTAGAAATTCGAAGTGACCATACCAAGTACAGAAAGCTATCTTTGGGATGTCACATTCTCTAACTATGAGCTGATGATAGCCTGATCTGAGTTCTATCTTGGATAAATATTTGGCACCCTAAAGTTGGTTGAACATATCATCTATTCTCAGAAGTGGATACCTAGTCTTGACCGTAACTTTGTTGAGCTGACGATAATCAATACACATCCTGAGAGAACCGTCTTTCTTGCCCATGAATAAGATTGGCGCACCCCATGGGGATATACTGGACCTGATAAATCCCTTATCTATAAGATCCTTCAACTGATCTTTCAGTTCCTTAAGTTCTGCTGGTGCCATTCTATATGGTAGGATAGAGATAGGCTGAGTATCTGGGAGAAGGTCTATGCCGAAGTCTATTTCCCTTTCTGGAGGAATGCCTAGAAGATCTTCAGGAAAGTTATCTGAATATTCACTAACCACTGGGGCTACTTCGAGACTGGGAGATGTATAACTGGAATCATTAACATGCACGAAATGATACACACACCCCTTAGAAATTATCTTCCTTGCCCAGAGGTAGGAAACAAGCTGACCTATAAATATTGAAAGACTACCCTTCCACTCTAAGGCGGACTCATTTGGGAACTGAAACTGAACTACCCTATTTCTGCAGTCGACTCTGGCATAGTAGGAATAAAGCCAATCCATGCCAAGAATGACATCAAAGTCCATCATCTCTAACTCAACTAAATCTGCTGACATGGATTTCTGAAATATCATAATCGGGCAAATCCTGTATACCCACTAGCCTATGATGGTTTTGCACACTGGGGTAGAGACTGAAAAGGGATCTGCTAAAATATCGAGACTGATTTCAAATCTCCTGTTATGTATGGAGTAAAAAAAGACAAGGATGCACATAGGTCTAGAAAAGAATAAACATGAACATGGAAAATTTGTAATGTACCAGTAATGATATCAGGAGAATTTTCCTGATCCTGTCGGGTCTGAAGAGCATAGAGTCTATTTGGGTATTGCCCACTAGTAGCACTAGAAATGTCACCTTGTCAGTTTGGGCGATCGGTCTGAGCTACGGAATAAATTTGCTAACCCTAAAGACCTAGCTGCGAACACTTTCTAATCCTGTGGCCTGGGTTGCCACAACCAAAAAAAATATCACTACCGGCTTTGCAAATACCCTTGTGGTTCTTACTACAAGCCTGACAAAGGGGATTTGTTTGGGAACTACTAACACTACCCTGAGATTTAGAGCCTAGCACTTTGTCTCTGTTGTCGTCTCTGAATTTTAGCACTGGGGCACTAGCGGAGGAAGGAGCTGGAGCTACTGACTTAGGACGAAACTGCAAACGATTGCTTCCCTCTAATTTAGGCTGAGTAAAACTGAAACTTCTTGATTTTTCTCTCTTGTTCTACCTCTCTCTAGTCATAACCTTCTGCTCCTCTATCTGCTAAGCATGGGTCATGAGTCTAGCTAAGGTCATATCACTGTTCAGCATCGCAGATCTACCCTCATTCACCACGCTATCGTTCACCCCTGACATGAACTTGCTCATCTTAGCCCTATTGTCTGCAACCACATGAGGGGCATACCTTGCTAGCTGAGTAAATCTGAGAGAATACTCGCTAACCGTCATATTTCCCTGCCTGAGGTTGATTAACTCAAGAACTTTGGCTTTACTCAGCTCTTGGGGATAGAATCTGTGTAAGAAAGACGTGACAAATTCCTCCCACCCAATGGGACTTGCGTCATCTACCGTCTTGTACTTCCACTGTTTGTACCAAGTGTGAGCCATATCTTGCAACTGATATGTGGCTAACTCAGTACTTTAAACAGAAGTAACACCCATGATGTCAATAACCTTCTAAACTTGGTCAATGAACTCCTGAAGGTCTTCATCAAACTTAGACCCATGGAAAAATGGAGGTTTCATTCGGGTGAAGTCCCGAATCTTAGCTGCTATAGAATTTTCCACTGGATTGGTCGGAATAGATGGTGGCCTTTTATTTTGGGCAGCTACGGACTGAGCAAGTATGGTGAATGTAGCTCTAAACTTCACATGAGAAATATGTTTTCCCAAAGGATCTTCGGGCTGAGGAGCTGGTGGGTTTCTTGTATTTGGGGCCATATTCTGAAATAAGAGAAGAACGGATTAGACTGGGAGTTTAACTTGAGATTATGCCAACTAGCACGACATGAATACTAAAAGAAGTGACACTATTCCTAAAACATCTTATAGCCTCCTGTACATAAATGTGGCACGTTACACACCCATGTACAAGACGCTACTAGATGCGGCTTTCAGAATTCCTAGGACTCTATTGAACCTTAGGCTCTGATACCAATTTTCTAACACCCCAATTTTTTGAATTGAAATTCTACACAGTACTCTTGACCCCAAAAGGACCATAAGATAACACAGGAAATATATCTGTACCTGTACACTACGTAATATACATATAATACATGGAAAACCTGAACATGTAGGCCATAAGGTTCAACTAAAGAGATACAGTAACATCCATGGGGTAATGAATATAAAAAAAAACTGAATATAAAACTGAATACTAAATATGATAGCTAGATCTAACAAAATCTGAAAGCCTCTAAGTACTATCTGAATAAGGAGTTAAAGAAACATGTCTCCAACAAACTCCATAAAACTACACTGAAGTAATAAATGAATAAATCAAATCATGTTATCCTCGGATGGACGAGGACTCACTACAACACTGCAACTAGAAAGTTACTGTTGGTCTAGAACTCGTGGCTCTGAACCTATGGTGTAAAATGAAAAAAAAGCACCATAGCGAAAATACATCAGTAAAACTGGAGTATTGAGTATACGAGTGAGGTAGGATAATGTAAAGGGTTTACATGCATGAATAATGCTAACTGACTGACTGATATGAACGTAAGAGTACAAACATACATACATAGTAACTGAGATCGTGAGTACGTGGTAGCTAAATCTGTTCACTAATACATAACTAGAACTATAGTTTTGGTAAAATGAGCGACTGTGTATGATAGTCCTTAATCTAGTAGAACTCTCTGAGACTCATGCTATAACTGAATTTAAGTATATGTAACAATACTGGTATATTGATATTTTAAGAACAGTCTAAGTTCTTTTACTGAGACTGATACTGAAACTGTGGGAGGTAGTTGTTTAACCAAAATGCCCCATGTATACCATTATGGCTAAGCTGGGGTCCAATCTCTAGCCCGACTGGAGGGTTGTTAATACCACGCCATTGGTAAGGACAGATTTGAGTGACCCTTATCTAGTAGGTACTCGAAGTGAGAATGGTGGGACCCTAAACTGACAGGTTAAGCCACCTCATCAACTTAAATCTGATAGTTTAATATGTCTCAACCTATGCTGGATACGTAGTTCTAGAACACAAGGATGACTGCTAAGAATCACTCCCAGAACTAACAGGTGAGTTCCCATCCTTGGGTTCACTCAAAGCTAACTTCTACTCCTCTCTGAAGGGACTGAACATGATTCAACTGGCTGTACATAGACTGAATAACTGACATCCGTTGTCTAACGGATTAGTACTATTATCCGAGAGTTAATTGAGATCATGAGATTTCTAATATGTCCTGAGCCACATGACTGACTTAGTTCTATAGAGTATAGCTTGACTGAGATTTATCATGGTACATGACATGGATTTAGGCACACAACTATATTTTTTAGGTATGAATACCCCTAGTACTTGATAGAAGGAAACTGGCACACATGACATGACTTGATCACAAGATTAGAGTCCACAATTCATAATATTGTAAGTAGGGGATAGTAGACTTCATGTATTTATTCACATCTCAACATGGTAGGGAGAGCATGGATACATTTCTTGTATATAATTCATATTTGAATTAGCACACATGCTTCATGCCACAACAATAATATGGAAATGTCATTTAGATATCATGGAATCATGTAATTATGGATTTCTAGCATCCTAATAATTTTATCAAACACCTTGCATGCATTATTTAAAGCATAGGTGGATTTAATACTTGCATCACATCAAACCACCTAAAGTTCTTGTTTTTAAACTAACAACCACATATATTCCATGAAAACATCTTTAGATATCATTTTGAAACTTAAACAACAATCATCAACATGTACATGCTTATATCACCACAAAAAGTTTACAAAATAACATTTAAAAACATGGTTCTTGAGCTCTATGAACGGATTGGATCCATAGATGAACACTACGCATACTTTAGATTTAGAATTCATGGAATCTATGATTGAATTTGCTTGAATCTTGAAACCCCAATGGAAACCCTAGACTTGTTCTTGACTGTTCGTGAGTGAATTTTGATAAAATTAATAAAAAGGGCTGCGTTGGGACTTCAATCTCATGTTTAAAGTGTATATATAGGGTTTTTGGAAGTTACCATGTTGCCCTTGAGCAGTTTATAACAAAAACTAAAAAATACACAAAATTTATCCCGATTTAGGGCCCCAGCGCGATGTGGAGCTTGGTAAAATACCAATTATTATGACCTGAAATCTTGGCATGAAGCGGGGATATCATAGAGGGTTTCTGGAAATTGAGGAGTTCCATTTTGGCCTCCAGCGTGATGTGCCATGGAATGAAATGGCATTCGTCTTATAGTAGAAACTTTAAATAGCCATAACTTCTTCACCAGGTGTTGTTTTAGGCGAATTTGGTATCGACGGAAAGCTTATTAAATTAGCTATCTGTTGGTAGGTCATGGAATCAAAAATTCATAGTATAATGAGAGATATGCTTGTTTGAAGTTTACGATACGAATATCCTTCTCAAGAATTCAATCGGTAAGGAATGTTTTGATTCGCACAATAGCTAGGACATATTTGAGTCCTTAATTCACATCAACCTTGATCATGAAACTGCCAGGGAACCATGATGTACTATGCATGATATTGAAACATAGATCTAATATTGAGTTGTATTGTTTAGGGTATTACAATGATTTGTGGATTTTTGAAGATAAAATAATGTGTTTAAGGTTTAATATTTGTCAAAAGAGAGTTAGGAATGGTTGTGGGATGATAAAAGACTTTTATGCTCTTAATATAAATCAAATGAAACACTTTTTCCCACCCCGGATAGGCTATGCGTCGCATGGACAAAGAAAACCTTATGGTTTGCATCACATGTTAAAAGCATAGCCGAGGCAGTGTGCTTTGGTGATTGCTTAGCGGCACAGGGCCATCACATACCCTGACATTGCCTCATTCAAACACTAATAACTTTTGACTCCGAAATCAGATTGATAAAGGGTCAGTGGCATTAGAAAGAAGACTCGAAGGGATTTATTTGTGTATATAGTAGGAAACATGAAAATTAATGTACTAGGAGAAATGGTCACTGGAAGTTGACCCAAGCAAACTTGTCAACTAAAAGTCAATTGATAGGAAAGTGCTATACTTAACTTTTGAGCTAGAAGATTTTTACGACGTATATTCATCTCCAAAGATGTTACCAAACTAAGTAAATGTTATTCACTCTTATATCTAAATAAAAACCAATTGGTTCAAGTCTATAAACATAGGAAAGATAGTTCAACGTTAGCCCAAAAGTGTGGGGTGTTACATTATCTCCCCCTTGGGATTATTCTTCTCCGAATGATGGGTAGTAACTTGTTGAAGCTCTAAAAGTATGGAATAAACAATGTAACCTTGCATTGAACATTTTTCCTCAATGAAATATGCGAAGTCATCAAAAGATCTTCAAGATAACCGCTAGTGAATCGTGTAAGCACGAAGCGTTGCACATGAGTTCTAGGGATCATGATCATCACAAAATATGGTACGAGTTTATTTGGTGATCACAGGCCCAATTTACATTGGTACTAATCATGAAATAATATTTTTTGAGATATAGAAATAGAAGCATTCTCCACCTTGCAAGATGCAATGAGTAGACCTTAAAAT
Organism: Capsicum baccatum var. pendulum; assembly: GCA_030864225.1. Classification (NCBI taxonomy): domain Eukaryota; kingdom Viridiplantae; phylum Streptophyta; class Magnoliopsida; order Solanales; family Solanaceae; genus Capsicum; species Capsicum baccatum. The sequence continues at coordinate 272,528,930 of CM061558.1, forward strand.
TAGAAACACTTCTAATCTATGCCCAAAATAATACATAACATACTTCATTGTTTCCAACTTAAAATTCTCCCACAACACATCTAACTTCAAGAGATTGAGTCTCACCATATAGTACTTCCATCTTGAATCCTAACCTAGAGTTAAAATATGCTAACTTAAGCTACGAGACCCAGTACTCTAGCTCCCATTAAGAATAGTGCCTCACCTCATTACTGTAATCCAATAACCTCATTTCTCAAGGGGTACTAACCACACATCACATTGGTTTGTGTTTTCATCAATCAAAATATCCAAGCCTATCATTACTACACCCACTTTAAATATATCCCCACTAAAACCATCATATTCAGCAACTCTCATAAAGATTTTCGCTATATATCTCCATCATAACTATTTCATACAATGAATGTTCATTTCATTCTTTCCACCCTTTACCTATAAATTTAACTCGAGAATCATATCAAAATTTTCATGTGTAAGAACATCTCATCCCTTACCTAAGAAATTACTATGCTTCCACAACCACCATCATACTTACATATGAAGGGTCATTGAGGGACCCAAGCATAAGCATCATGAACGGGAGGAACACTTTATAATTATAACTCATACTTGTTGCTCTACTCAAGTTAGGGTATGAGATGCCAGATGTGATGCAATAGGCACAAAGTACTTCATACATTTGATGTCTAGATCATAAATAGATAGTTGTTCGAGTATAAACATAGTAAACATGAATTCTCAGGACTGTGCTTATGGTGAGAAACATGAGCGTATATATCATGAGTTGTATAACATAATGTCGTAATTAATGAAGTTAATGATTGAGACAAGGATTGATACTTGATGCAATTGACTCTCATATTCAGAGCTGATATAGTCATGATTTTTTATAACCTTTATTAATTTGGGCTAAACCCGACATAAAACTAATCAGTAACATATAGAAAGAATAGTTCCTTATAACTACACATGATCTGAGACATGGATCTGTGGGTTATGAGCATCACAACATAGAGCTTGAACTCTAGAAAGCTCGAATTACTGAAAGAAACTATTGTTTCAAGTTTGGAAGTCTGAACATGGACATAAGTTCATTGAGAACAGGAATCATAGGCATAGTCATGACTTGAATGCATAAGACGTTAGCAGAATGACCTCTTGAATTGAAGTAGGAGGATCTTGCTTGAATAGGAATAGATTTATCATAAATCTTCCCTGAAATTTGCCACCATGAGAAAATTCGGGAACTACCTTAACTCATCACCTCCTCCTTAGATCAAAGTCACAATGTTATACTTGAGGACATAGCCTCTCATTGAATGTGCAAGCACAACACTCAACACAATGGAGTATCATCAAACACATGAACACTAGACTTCCTTTGATAAACTATACTCTGAAGTCCTTACTTTTTGAAACACTACTCTTATCTTTCGCTAGCCTCTATATCCATAACTCTACAACTCATACTCAAAAGAGCATACACATCTATAATCTTTATTATATCACAATCCACTCTCCACTACTTAATATCCTTGCATTAAACCTCTAATCGCATACCCAAAGTTTTTAAAACTTGACCAAGAAATCATATTATCTACCTGTATTTCTAAAAATTCAGTTCTAAAGAACACCAAATAGTATCTCTCTAGACTTCTCCATATTAGGAAATTTGAGAACATGAACTAGTTAAACATGGCACTTACACACATAAAACATTAGCTAACCATATGCTACTTGGGGTTTGACTTATTCTTATATACTTAACACTGTTATACACTTAATGACTCAACCACAATTCATTGTTTTAACACTAGTCTCATCTATATATAAATATATCATAATTACCCTTTTTTTCACAAGTTGCCAACCTAGGCTATTGCATACATCAAATAAAGCCTACTACTTACTCCCACAAAACTTCCATCATTAATCTTAAGCTACTATTATTACCACTACAATCCATATCTAATGTTCAAGCCTATTATCTAGAACCAATCATGCACCATCGATGAGGCATGCCACATATTATACTAGTCAATCTAATTGGGAAAGCAACCCAACTACCATATTCACTTAACTACAACCTACAATCAGATCCCCTCCATGATGTCACTACTACACCTCAAAATCTACTACACACCTTCTTATGTGTAGTTCTAGTTTACAACTACTACAAAAAGACAATCAAGGGGGGTCAGGTCATATAATGAGGGTAGTCGATCTTAATCTTATAATCCATTCTGGTCTTATCAACATATTCCACTTTCTCATGTCATATTTAATTACCCATACATACATCCCCAGTACCTTTAAATTCCATATACAGTAATGAGTCTCTACCCATAACTTATTGACTAATCTACCCATTTCCATTCACAACCTATAAAAATATTTTATAACCACCATAACTATTAACTCTAAGATCCTTCCCTATTTAAAATAAATTATAATCATAGCCAACACTTCCTCCATAGACTACCATACACTCTAAAAATATTGCTACAATACTAGCCAATCACCATAAAAGAACAAACCATCCCTTCAATGGTTATACAATTAAAACTACTTATTTATGCAAAAGTCACTCGTGGCTTCTAGACTTGTGACTTCATATAACTAACTTCGGGACCATCTTATTACCAATAGGTTATGACACCTTAACATATAATACTACTCAGGTGGAAATACTATTCCAACATTCTACTACATATCTCTACCCTTAAGCACGACATCTGCAGCAACGATTTTAAAAAGCGACTGAATACACTCCATACCATAGTCTTAAATACACAATTGATGTACATAGGGGTATAAGCTTAAATCAACACACTTTAAAGAAATTTTGGACTCATCTAAAGTCCTTATGAAATTCTATGATCTTTCATGACTCAAGTAGAAAGGACCACATCATTTAGACTCTAAGCTTCAACACTTGAATCACCTCGACACTGAGAGATAGCTTATAAAATCAAAGTAAAGAAGAAAAATGGATAACTTCCATATGAAAAACATAATGGCACAATTTAGTGTTTGAAAGAATGAGAAACATCTCCTAAATGCCTTATAGCTTCCTCCTTATAAGTGTAGTGCACTGCATACCCATAAAAAAAAACTCTACTCGATATGTCTTCATAGATACCCTTGGACTATGAACCGCGTTATAATACCAAGCTTGTCACGACTCGAATCAATACCCTGGCCACGATGGGCATACCAAACCATGAAGGTGTGAGAGACTCTTTAACCCATAATAAATAGCATAACTCATATGATATAACTGTGCATAAAATAAACTAAAAACATTATAGTCCAAAATCCAAACTGAAAGCTTCATAACATCATATTAAAACGGAAAACCCAAATCAAATATGAAACCATCTATGAAGCCTTTACTGAACTAAAAATAATAGTCTAACTAGACCGAGACAAGGCCCCCAGCTAGACCATAACAACCATAAAAAGGAAATAACAAATAGGATAGATACCTTACAAAGTAACAGAGGCTCACTAATCTTTAAAAGACTAGAAAATAAACTACCAGTCTATAGGGCCACGAGAATGGGCCTTAGAACCTGAAATATAGAGGGTCAATACTCAAAAGTACTGGTACAAAGAACAATAAAAAAATAGCACATGATTTATATAAAATAAGTTAGAGCAGTTTATAATTAATTTATCCTAATATATCTAGAAATTTATAGGCATAATCAATAAGCTTTAAAATATTTCTATAAATCATGACTCAGCCTTTGTCTTACTTTTAAAATAGGTGGCACACCCTATCTAATAAGTACCCCATGAACTATATGTGATTCACCCTTGACTCAACGGACAAGGCCCAAGTTTTCCCTAAGTCTTGGAGTATCTAATTCTGATACAGTAAAGTGGCATAAGGCCAGCGTATAATCCCTATCTTTAGACATTATAAAACCCATATCGGTAAAACATAATTTCAGATAATGAGTTATTTGAACTTGTACCTTCTTTGGGTAACCACCTATCTCTTGTAGAGCCCTAACCTTTTAAAACATGAATCTTACTAAAACCATGATTTGAAGTCTGAAAACTCTGTAGTCTATTCTATTTGGAGTCTATTCTAGAATTCACTAATTTAGGAATCGTCATACCAAGACTTACAAGTCATATATAAGCCATATCATATTAAGCCTTAGTCCTTTAAATCAAAACATTTTATTTGATCACCAAAAATATTTAAACACTGTAAAAGAGTTCTTATTTAAAAACGTATGAAACTCATACAGAATACTTTTCTTTCCACTACTTTGACAACGTTTGGTCATCTGTCTCATCAATCACATGCAAGTACTTTATTAGGAAACATGAGTGTAGGTTTTCTTATTTCTGATGTTTTAGGTATTATATTTTTTATATTTTCATCTTCTTTTTTATCAAGAGTGTTTATTTCCTTGTTTATATTTTCTAGGTTTTCTTCATTAATTACTTTTTTTTTCATTGATTTCTAAATTTTTTGTATTTGTTAAGATTTTTGTATATGTTTCACTATCCTCCAAATCATAATTATTTGTTTCTTCAACATCTATTGTATTAATTTCTAATTCCTTGGTTTCTATTTCTTTATTGTTTATTTCTAATTTTCCTTTAAATTGATTTATCTCATTTAATAAATTTTTTTCTTTATCTTTTTCTCCTTTTTCTTTCTGTCCTTTTTCATACTGATCGTTTAGCATTTGTAGTTCTTTTTCTAATTCAGCAATCCTACTATTTTTAATTTCTTTTAATTTTCGTATTTCTTCTGTAGTTTGTTGTTTTATTTTTTCTATTTCCTTTTTTTTATCTATTTCTTCATTTTCTTTTTCTATTCTCACCATAGTTGTCAATTTATCTTCTAATTTTAATTCTTCTTTCTCTAATATTAAATATAAATGTTCACCTATTTTCTTATACCTTCTCCCTAGATTAGAAAATACTATTTTTATTTTTAATCCTTCATGGTTTTCATATATTTTTTCATCTGTTATAAATTCTTCTTTGTTCATTTTTTTATTTAATTGTTAATAGATCATGCTGGTATGTATATTCTAGACTATCTATTGTTGATTCTATATTTGATATTTCTTCTTTTTGTGCATTTCTTGAGTTTCTACTAACTCCGACAATTATATTATATTGTAGTCTTTCTAACCTTATGTTTAATTCCTTATGTTTTCCAGATATTATTTGTTTTAATTCTTTATATTTTTGTGCGTTATTCATTTTAATAATATTTTGGGGAATAAATCTCATCCAGTTGTAGGGGGTGCGGATTAGGCGAGGTAAGTTTACTAGATAACAGTAAGTTTACTTGATAATACATACTTATTAGGTTTGTAGGTATTTATTTTTATATAATGTATTTTGTGAATATTATTGATTGGAATAATATTAATTTTTATCTTCTTGACTTAAGATGTTTTATTAATTCATATTCTAGATTAGATATTAGCGTAATTAAATTATCTAGTGCTTTACGATCCTCGTTAGTATTATATAACCTTTTGTATTTTAGGTATAAACTATATAGTTGGGTTTCGATTTGTTTTAATGATTTATTCTTTTCGTAAGATGTATCCATTAATTTATGTAATTGTTAAATTATTTGTAGTAATATTCATTAACTGTTTTTCTTCGTTCTTGTATTTTTTATTTTCATATATTTTATTAATATATACAATTTTACTGATATTCATATTTTGGGGAGTGATTAAATGCTTTGCTATAATATTCTTTAGTTTTTTCTCTTAGTTTTTGTAAATCTTCTATATTATTTTTAAGATATTATAAATATTTTGTATCTTTTGTTTTAAAGTATTCAATTAAATTTGTTTTTATAAGGTTTTTTGTTAATCTTACTTCTACTATTTCTTGTTTCCAATATTTTAGATATTCATAGTTTATCATTTTATTCTAAAGTATATGTATAATAATCTATTCTATTTATACTATATTTAATATCCTGTTTGAGGTTATTTATGCTACTAACCGTTTCTTTTTGTTCTCTAACTTTTATGTTTGCTTTTTTTCTAGATTTTTTAAGGTTTCGTCTATCCATTTTAATTTTTCTATTAGATTTTCCATTATTTTTCTAATTTTTTTCTATAATTAATTTCTTTATGTAGGTCTTCTTGGTTTGCTCTAATTTTATTAATATATCCTGACATTTTTAGTCTGTATAAGCTCCATCTAAATCCAAATAATATTGATGTTCAAAATATATGCGTAAGTTTTCTATACTGTTTGATAATTCTTCCTCTTCATAATGTTGTAATTTTCCTCATATTATTTTCCTTTTATCTATAATTTCTATATCTCTAAGTATGTATAAAACAAGTATTTTAATATCATCTGTCATTTAGGCTTGATTAAATGCTTTTTCATAATATTTTTCAGTTGTTTGTTTTAGTCTAAGTAATTCTTGCATATTTTCATTAAGGAATTCTATATATTTTATATCTTTAGTTTCCTTGTATTTGTCTAAATTTGTTTTCATTTGTTTTTCTACTAATTGTATGTTTCTCATATCTTTTTTCCAAAATTCTAAATATACGTAATTTATGATGGTTGACAGGTAGGTTTGGTATATATGTGTTTATAAGTGTAATTAGGTATTTGTGGTATGTAATTTATTCTAGTCATATAATATTTACCAAATGCTTTTTTTAATATGATTTTTTTTATATCTACTACTTCTATATGCTTAAGTGCATATAAAATAAGTATTTTAAATTTATCTACCATTTCGTCAGATAAATAATTATTCATTTTTCATAAAATTGCTATTTTCAAAATATTCCCTTCAATCATACACATAACAAAATATGATCATATTAAATTACTATATACTCGATTATTCTTAAATAACATGTTCGTTGGTCACTATTAGTATGGTAATCCAGATACTTTTCCCGTAAACAGCGCCTCAACTCTGGCTACTCCCCACCACGGCTTCTTGCCTCATTGGTTTAACCTTTAGTATGGCATAGTTCTTAGGGATTTTGTTCCGTTTCCACTTTGCTAATAAACTTCTTAACATGCTATTCTTCGAATAATTCTATTGTAAAGTAACTAACATGGAACTTATTTTATCATATCATGATTTTTAGGAATTATGAATTTAGCTATTCATAATAGTAAATGAATATACCTATTCTGGTTGGTTCGATAATTCTAAGTTTTGTTCCTCTTTAGATTTTTCCATTGAAAGATACCTGTTTTTTAATAAATAGTCAAAATATTTGTTGTAGACAAGAGAAAGAATTTTTTGCTTCAATGCATGAAGGCTTACCTTCATTCTGCCTCCGATGCCTTCTATTTATAATTTGAAATTTTACAAAAGTATCTCTAATTTTACACGTTCCTAAAACTTTTTAGAAAAAGTCTTCTACCTAACCTACTTTACTATACAAAAGTGTTTAAAAGGACAATAACTATTAATGTCTTAGAATAATAATAGTCAAACTATACAATAGCTTCTAATAATTTACGTAAAGAAAATTGTGAAAGTTTGTTACATGTTGCTTTTACAATTTAATATCTTGTCTTTTATCTCCATTATTTTTCTCCGTTGCTTTCTTTTTTGCCGTATCTGCTATTTTTCTATCTTTTTTTTCGGTGTAGCATCACATCTGGAATAAAGTTGTGCTTGCCACTACATTTTCTGCATATGTGGTCTTGTATATTTGGCCAACTTTTTCCTAAAATTGGTCCATAGCTTCTTCTGAAATAATTCCCTTACTGATAAATCTTTTTAACGGTTGTTCTTCTGGTCTGAGAAGTGTTAATCCCTATTTTCTAAGTTCTTTCATGTCATGGTCTCTAACATTTTTGTAAGTTGAATAAATCAATGCTTGATTTCTTGAACTATATATCCAAACTAATTTTTTATTTGAATAATTATTAACTAACTCTGATAATATGTTGCTTATTCCAATAACTCTTTTGTTGCGGTAAAATGCTGGTATCTGATTGTTTGGTATCTCGGTTTGTTCACATATTTCTTCCGGAATAATATAATCTCTAATGATACCCATTTTGACTACATTAATAGACTGTTTAATTTCGTCAAATAATATTTCTGCTGGTGCGGAATAAAATCGAACATAGAATAATTGTCCGTTGGTAATTCTCTTGTAAGTCATAAATTCTTTGTGAATTTATGTGATTCCTTCTAACTCTTCTCCATCGGTTGTGTAAACCGTAGATAATAATCCATAATAGTAACATGAATTAATAAAATTTGGGGTTGTACCTGGTAAGGCAATAAGTTTATTATAATTTTGGCATTTTTGGGTAATATATCTTTTTTGTTGTGCGGCTAGCTCTTCACTTTTAATAGGTTTGGTATTTAATAAGGTTTGTAAGGTGTGTATGTTGTCAATTTATTTACGAGAAGAATAGTTGTATATCTGTTTTTCTTGGTTAAGTGATTCAGAATATGTATGTATTTGGGAAGGTGCAAATGCTTCTAAATTTTGTAATTTGGTGTATATGATTTTGAAAATATTTGGCTGAGGTTATAATTCTTTTTCTTTGGTATTTCAGGTCTATTTTTAGTGACTATATTTTTTCCTTTAGATGTACTTGCAGCTGTAATTGAAGTTATGTCAGTAATTTGAGTTTTAAAGTGTTTCTCATCGCCACCTTCTAGGTCTAGTTTTTTAATGTTCTCTTCCTGCACAGTATCTTATTTTTTTATAGTGCTCGACTTGCACTTTTACATTTGTAACTTCAGTAGTTAGTGTAACATTTCGTTCTTGTAATAACTCTATTTGTTTAAACATTTGGAGTAATAAGTCAGTCTGGGTATCTTTGGCATCAGCCTCTTCCATTGGTAAATCAGTTTGAGTAGCTTTGTCTTGATAAGAAATCTGCAATGATATTTTTTTTAGTATTGATTACTTCGATTTTAAATGTAAAATTCAGTATATTTAATACGAGTCTCCGATTTTCCTTTATCGTAACTAAGTTTTGTATTTTTCTTGTTAGCCACCATCTTACCTGTGTATTATCTGTTCTAACAATAAACTTGTTATCCACGATATATGGTTCAAATGCTATTAAACATTTATATAAAGTACATAATTTTTTTCTATTTATTTCCCATTTTATTTCTGTTTCGTTAAACGTTCCTGAATAATATTTACAATGATGTTCTAATTTTTCTTCTTCATATTTATATTTGAGTACTTCTCCATAACTATATTCACTTGCATCAACTTCTACTATATACGTAAATTTTTTATTTTCATCTGGAAATTGTAATTTTGGTAATTCTTTACAAAGTAATTTTATTTTCTGTACCTGTTTTTTGTCTTCTTCATTATATCTATATTCTACATCCTTTTTAATTTTTTTCTGTAATAGTTTTAAGTTTTCTGCTAATTTTAGAATATATTCTCTTACTTGGTTTACTAATCCTAAAAATGATTGTAATTTCTTTTTTGTATCTAATTCTTCTTCTGAATTTATTAATTTTTGGACTATATGTTGTTGCATTTTGACTCCAATTTTATCGATTTGTATTCCTAAAAATTCTATCTAATTTTTCATAATTTCTGCTTTCTTCTCACTTAAACTTATTCCCGATTTTTCTATTATATCTGTAAATTGTTCTAGTAATTTTAAATGTTATTCTTTAGTTTTTGTATAAAATAGTATATCATCTATGTATACTATACAGTTAGGTAATTGTTTAAAATAACTATCAATAAAATGTTGATATCTACTTGGTGCATTTTTATATCCAAATTGTAGTACATTCCATTCATAAAATCCTTGTGGTACCGTAAATGCGGTTAATTCCTTAGATTCTTCTTCTAACTTTAAATGGTAAAATCTTGATTTTCAATCAAATTTACAAAAATAATTATATTCTTGTACTTGTCTTATTTTTAATATCTTTTTTGGTATTGGGTAATTATAAGTCATAGTTTTTGCATTTAAATTTCTATAATCAATAATTATCCTGCTTTTTCCTCTTTTTTGTTCACTATGTTTATTTACTATAAATGTTGGGTTGTTATGTTTACTATTACTTTTGTGTATATATTATTTTTCTAATATTTCTTCTATATGCATTTTAAATTCTTTTAAATCACCAAAATTATATGTTAATTGTTTCTGAGTTACTATGCTATTTTTATGCATTAATTCAATTTCTATAGTAGTTTTATGTTTTTCTCATCCTTTTAATGGATCTTCACTATATAATTGTTCTTATTTTTTCTTAATTATTTCTATCTTATTTATTGAAAATATAGTTATTTGCTTTTTATTTATTGAAAATACGACCAATTCTATTGTATCTTTAGTATTTTTTATATTTTCTAATTTTTGTGTAATTTTTTCACTTCCTTCTATACAATTAGTTTTCTTTCTTATTTTATTAGTAACTCTTTTTGCTCTTACTTTCTGTTTATATGGTGTTGTGAATCACCAATCCGTCTAGTTATTATATGTGGGTATAATTTATCTAAAAACGACATTCCCAAAAGTATATCTTTAATGCTAGCTCATAATTATAGATTTCTTCTATTGTTAGTATTTTATGCCTTACTTGTGTTTTCACATTCTTAGTTTTATAAGTAATTAAGCTTCCTATGTTATTAAATCCTTTAACTATTATTGGTGTTTTTAATTTATCCCATTTACTTTCTGGTAAACAACTATACCTACATAAATTAGCTTCTGCTCTTGTATCTATCATAGGTGTATAATATCTACTGTAATATCTTTCTACTACTATCTTCATTAATACATACATTTTCATATCATGTTAAAGCTCTTCTTAAGAACAATTTCTCTCTGTTATATGTTATAGATAATTGTGTATGCTCTATATTATATGGTTTTACTTGTTCTAACAATTTTATTCCTAATGTTATGTCTGCTTTTTGCATTTCTTTGGTCTAACAATTTTATTCCTAATGTTATGTCTGTTTTTTTGCATTTCTTCCTTTATTTCAAATTCTATTTTCATTTTTCTAACTCCTATTGTTATTTCTTTTTCTGCTTTATTTTTAGCATTTATTAAGCTTTTTGGTGGGCATATATTATTATTAGATTTTATTTCATGATTTTTTACTATATATTTTGCTATATAATTTTCTTCTTGTCCTGTATTTAAGAGTATTAAATATTCTTTTTCATTTATTGTTCCTATTATGTAATATTGGTTTAAATTAACTATTGAACTTGTTTCATAACTTGTTCTTTTTGATGAACTTGATGATTTTGGTTTTTCATAAGCTATTCTTTTTGTTGTACTTATTCTATCATTTATTATTTCTATATCTTCTTCTATGTCTATATTTCTGTAATTATAATCATTATTATCAATTTTTTTATGAATTGTTCAAAAGGACTTTCTATTTGTATTTTATTAATTTTATTTTTTCCCGTTATTTTATGTTTTGTTGTTAATACATATAGATTTTAACATCTAGCTGTAAATATTTTACTTCTTGGGGATAGTTCTATTCCTGATATTTTCCAATATAATACTAATGATTTATCTATATTTTTATCTGTTATTGCTACTAAATAGTTCACACTTATTATAAATTTAAATTTTTGGTATATTAAATTTTCTTTTATGGCAGTTATTATACTTTTTTTAATAGGTTTTATAATTCTATCATCTGCTAAATATAATTCTATTGGTGTATCTATTCCTTCTCTAAAACATGCTTTTATTAATATCTCTGTACTTCCAAGGTGTAGATATTTTATTGGTTCTCTACTTTTTATATTGTTTATTATTTATTAATTATCCTTTTTGTTACTAGTGGTATACTAGCTTTACCTTTTGCCTATCTACAGTTTATTACATGTTCCTTTTGACTTACTATGTAGTATTCTTTCTTTTTTCTAGTAAATATATTTTTTATTGTTTGTATTTTAAATATTTTTTCTACACTTAAGTCTAACTCATTTCCTTTTATTTCATCAAATATATTATTATCAAATATTATTTTTTTGATCTGTTCCTTCGTCATTTAAATATTCTTCTTTTGTTATTATTTTTATATCTTCTTCATTTATTTGGTTTATTTGTATATCTTCTTCAGTCATTTAATTCGTCTAATTCGCTATCTATTTCATTATCTTCTATTTCATTATCCGTTTCATTTTTTGAAATTTCATATATATTGTCTTCACTTTCTAATTCGTAATCTATATAATCTATCTGCATATATTCTGTATTTTCTATTTGTATTTTTGACATTTGTTTATTTTTTTAGTTTTTAGGTAATTTACAATCTCTAGCTAAATGTCCTAATTTTCCGTAATTATAACAAGTGCATTCTTTTATAGATTTCTTTTTCCTATATGGTCTTTTATGTTTATAATTTTTTACATAATATCTTTTTCTAGGTTTTTTATATTTATATTTTGATTTCTTGTTTTTCTTATATTTCTTATGTCTTTTTCTGTTCTTATAATATATTTCTTCGCATCCAAATTGAGGTGCTATTTTATCTTTGCAACATACTAAATTTCTTATTAATGTTTTTTCCTTTTTTATTTCTTCTCTATATTTTTCACATAGGTTTCTATACCATTGTTGTAAAAATTTTATTCTTGCTCCTAGGGTATCTACTATTTTTGCTTCATCCCAACTTTTTATTATTTTTGAATTAAATGGTTTAGGTAATTTACTAAAATATAATTTTCTTATTTCTTTACTTTCTTCTGTATTATATGCTCCTTTATAATAACATTCTTTAAATGCGCAAGTATATTCATCTACATTGCATATATTACATATTGTTAATTTTAAAATTAAATTCCTATTTGTATTTTTCTCTTCATTTTGTTCTTCTTCTGTTGTTGTCATGCTACTAAATTCGTCTTTTATAGCAGTTTCATATTTTTTTTGATAATTCTATAGGTGTTAATTTAGTTGTTGTTGATGATGATGTTCCTTCTGTAGGTTTATCAGTTCTTAATACCCTTTTACTATTTTCAGTTAGATTTAAAAACCATAATTTCACTGTTCCTATTGTGGACTCTAATCTTGGTATCCATTTGTCATATTCATTCTTTAGATTATATCTTTTAAACTTATTCATATAATATGCAGGTTTTCTTATTTCTGATGATTTTAGGTATTATATTTTTTATATTTTCTTATTCTTTTTTATAAAGAGTGTTTATTTCATTGTTTATATTTTCTAAGTTTTCTTCATTAATTACTTCTTGTTTTTCATTGATTTCTAAATTTTTTGTATTTTTTAAGATTTTTGTATATGTTTCACTATCTTTTGAATCATAATTATTTGTTTCTTCAACATCTATTGTATTGATTTCTAATTTTTCTTTAAATTGATCTACCTCATTTAATAATTTTTGTTCTTTATCTTTTTCTTCTTTTTTCTTTCTACCTTTTTTCATATAGATCCTTTAGCAACTATATAAATTCTTCTTTGTTCATTTTTTATTTAATTGTTAATAGATCAGGTTGGTATGTACATTCTAGACTATATATTGTTGATTCTAAATTTGATATTTCTTTTAAATTTGATATTTCTTCTTTTTGTGCATTTATTGAGTTTTTACTAACTCTGGCAATTATATTATACTGTAGTCTTTCTAACCTTATTTTTAATTCTTTACATATTTTAGATATTATTTGTTTTAATTTTTTATATTTTTGTGCATTATTGATTTAAATAACATTTTGGGGAATAAATCTCATCATAATTAATGAATTAATTATATTAATCCATATATATATACTACTTTCGTATTTTTTAAATAACAAGGCTCTGATACCAATTGTAGGGGGTGCGGATTAGGCACAGTAAGTTTACTAGATAATACATAATTATTAGGTTTGTAGGTATTTATTTTTATATAATGTATTTTGTGAATATTATTGATTGAAATAATTTTCATTTTTATGTTCTTGAATTAAGATGTTTTATTAATTCGTATTCTAGATTAGATATTATCGTAATTAAATTATCTAGTGTTTTAGGATCCTCGTTAGTATTATGTAACCTTTTGTATTCTTGGTATAAACTATATAGTTGGGTTTCGATTTGTTTTAATGATTTATTCTTTTCGTAAGATGTATCCATTAATTTATGTAATTGTTAAATTCTTTGTACTAATATTCATTAACTGTTTTTCTTCGTTCTTGTATTTTTTATTTTCATATATTTTATTAATATATTCAATTTTACTGTTATTCATATTTTGGGAGGTGATTAAATGGTAGTTGATTAAATGTTTTGCTATAATATTCTGTAGTTTTTTCTCTTAGTTTTTATAAATCTTCTATATTATTTTTAAGATATTCTAAATATTCTATATCTTCTGTTTTAAAGTATTCAATTAAATTTGTTTTTATAAATTTTTTTTTTAATCTTACTTCTTCTATTTCTTGTTTCCAATATTTTAAATATTCGTAGTTTATCATTTTATTCTAAAGTAAATGTATAGTAATCTATTCTATTTGTACTATATTTAGTATCTTGTTTGAGGTTATTTATGCTACTAAATAACAAGAAGAAATAGTTAGTAGCATAAATAACCTCAAACAAGATATTAAATATAGTACAAATAAAATATATTATTATACATTTGCTTTAGAATAAAATGACAAACTACGAATATCTAAAATATTGGAAACAAGAAATAGAAGAAGTAAGATTAACAGAAAACCTTATCAAGACAAATTTAATTGAATACTTTAAAACAAAATATATAGAATATTTAGAATATCTTAAAAATAATATAGAAGATTTACAAAAACTAAGAGAAAAAACTAAAGAATATTATAGCAAAGCATTTAATCAACAACCATTTAATCACCCCCCCCAAAATATGAATATCAGTAAAATTGAATATATTAATAAAATATATGAAATAAAAAATACAAGAACGAAGAAAAACAGTTAATGAATATTACTACAAAGAATTTAACAATTACATAAATTAATGGATACATCTTACGAAAATAATAAATCATTAAAAGAAATCGAAACCCAACTATATAGTTTATACCTAGAATATAAAAGGTTACATAATACTAACGAGGATCCTAAAACACTAGATGATTTAATTATGATAACATCTAATATAGAATATGAATTAATAAAACATCTTAAGTCAAGAAGATAAAAATGAAAATTATTCCAATCAATAATATTCACAAAATACATTATATAAAAACAAATACCTACAAACCTAATAATTATGTATTATCTAGTAAACTTACCGCGATTCGTACCCCCTACAAATTCATTCATAAGAAACTAACAATCCATAAATATTGGCAAAACATTTAAACTCCACTTTTAACCATTCGTGTAAACAATCCATAACATTGTTAAGACAATGGGTTTTATAACAGGAGAGGGAATTATATAACTATTTCTCTCGTATAAGACATGTACACATGAAAACAAACCAAGTTTCAAAAAACAACCTCATAATATATACAAGATTTCATCATAAAAAGGGTTTACAATACACTCTCTTCAACCATTTCTAACCTACCTCATGTACAAAACTACATACATTAAAATCTTGTTTGAATTATAGATTTATTCCAATGGAGTTTAGGATATCCCCTCGAACCTTTGGATGATAAAAAATCAAAGAGAGCATAGAGAAATTGGACCCTCGTAGCTTTAATTCCTTAACCCAAGGTAGTTTATACCCTTTTGGTTAAGGGGAGATGATTTGGGGTTTTTTGAAGAAAAAATAACATATTTAAGGTTTAATACTAGTCCAAAGAGGGTTAGGAATGGTTATAGGATGATAAAATACATTTATGTCCTTAAAATAAATTAAACAAAGCACTTTTTGACACCCCGGATAGGCTATGTGTTGTATGGCCAAATAAAACCTTAAGGTTTGTGTCACATGTCCATTTAATAGATGAGGTAGTGTGCTTAGGCAGTTGCTTTGCGGTGTATGGCCATCACACACCCTGGATAGTGCAATATTCAAACCCTCATAACTTTTCACTCTGACTCAGATTGACGAATGGTTGGTGGAATTGGAAAGAAAATTTGAAGGGATTAAATTTGATATATAGTAGGCCACATAACTCATTATATCAAAATATAAATGTTCTATGGAATTTAACCAATGAGAAATCATTAACTAAAAGTCAATCGGTAGGAAAGTGCTTAACTTAACTTTTGAGCTAGGAGATTTTTACATGTATATTCATCTGCAAGGTTATTACCACACTAAGTAAATGTTATTCACTGTTATATATAAATACAAACCATTGGATTTGGGTCTATAAACATAGGAAAGACGGTTCAATGTTTGCCCAAAAGTGTGGGGTGTTACATTTAAGAAGAAGATAGATTATTTGGAAAAATTAAGAATAGATAAATAGAAAGAGGTTACTTGATAATTAAAGAAATCTAGAGAGAAATACATTTCATTCGTGTAAGAATTAATTTTATTACAAATACGAACAAAATGGGGTTAAGTAACATATATATGGCACCCACGAGTTATTTAAAAAGAATGATGACATTAATACTACCTCCATTTCAAATTTGTATCCTTTTTAGTTTGTTTAAAAAAAGAATAATTTTTTTCCTTTTTATTAATTCTTTAATTCCATGAATTTTATTCCAACCATATATAAGATAAGCTCACCCTAAATGTAACACCTCACTTTTTTGGGCTAAGTTCTAAACCACCTTTCGTACGTATATAGACCCAAACCCAATGGTTACTACTTAAATATAAGTATAAATTAAACTTCCTTAGTGTGGAAACATCCTTGTAGTTGAATATACATCATAAAAATCTGCTAGCTCAAAAGTTAAGTTAAGCACTTTCCTTTCGATTAACTTTTAGTTGAAGATTTTGCATGGGTCAACTTCCATCGACCATTTCTCCTAGTACATAAAGATTCATGTGGCCTACTAAAAATAAAATTAATGCCTTTTGAGTCTTGTTTCCAATGCCACCGACCGTTCATCAATCCGAGTTTGAAGTTAAAAGTTATGAGTGTCTGAACTAGACATTGTCCAGGGTGTGTGATGGCCCTACTATGCAAAGAAATCACCTTAGCACAGTTCTTCAGATAATCTTTTTCCATGCGAAGCAGATCCTAATGTGTGATTTTTCCATGCAATTTATAGCCTTTCTTGGGCATCAAAAAGGGTTTTGTTTGATTTATTTTAAGGGCATAAAGGTCTTTTAACATCCCATAATCATTCCTAACTATCTTTGGATGAAATTAAGGACTTATAAACATTAAATTTCCTATTCTTATTTCAAAAATTATTCCATAGGCAAGAGGAAAGAAACTACCAAGGGTTTAAGGATTCTACTCTCTAAGGGGCCAATCTCTTAATGTTTCTTTTGATTTTTTTGTCACAAGGTATGTGGAACTATCCTAAATTTCATGGAAATAAATTTTATGTTTTTAAACAAGTTACCAAGATATATTTGTATGTATATGTAAGGGGTTTTTAAATTGTTTAAAGAGCATGCATCATAAACCCATTTTGATGAAAGTATATAATTATCATGGGTTTTTTCCATAAGCTTGATTTATATTCATGTCAATACATGATTTAAGTTCTAAAATTTATGAACATGACTTATGAAATTCCCTTCTCCATGAGTAAATTTATGGTCTTAACATGTTATGATTTGTGAATTCGGTTTGAGAGCATGAATTATAAGCGTGTGACTTACAAGAATGTTTTAATGCTCTTGTATTATGTCCATGCATTTTTTATATTGATTATGTTAAATTTTACTTAATGATATCGAATATTTTATATATAACTTATGTTTTTTTTGGTTAGTTCTGCATACCAAAATGTTCCAGGTATTGGTCTTCCTTGGTGGTGGCTGCATTGTCGACTAATGAAGGATCTGAAGCTTAGTCACGGGCAGTAGCACTAGATTATTCTAGGATTTCAGAGTGAGTGAGCCTCCCTTACACCGGAAGGAATTCTATCTATATATAATCTTAGCCATCTTATTGTTTCGCCGGAGGCCTTGTCCCGGCCTAGAAGTTAATGGTCAATAGAGGCTTCGTAGATAAAATTTGAGTATTGTATTTTCATAATTTTTTTGACACATTTTGAATTATAAGTTTCTATTGAATATTGTTATATTTTACACACTTTGATTTATGTATGGATTATGCTTATGTTAGTATGGTAAGGGGTCTCTCATGCCATCATGGTTCGAGATGCCCCTTGCGATCAGGGCCTCGGTTCGGGTGGTGAAACTCTTGGTATCAGAGCCCAATTCATGGTCCAAGGATAATTACAAAGATGTGTCATGTAGAGTCCTTTTTATAGGTGTGTATCATGTCATACTTATAAGAAGAAAGATATGAGGCATATAGGAGATGTTTCCCATTGTATCATACTCTAGTTCGTTCCATTGTGATGTCCATATTGAAGTTATCAAAATTCCTTAGTTATTCTAAATTTATTAGCTCTCTCTCTATAACGCCTTGAAACCTTGTCCTGAGACGTCACACGATTCTCAATACTACAAGTAGCTTTAAGCTAACCCTGTTTGCCTACTACTTCTTCTGAATCTTATAATAAAGAAAATATACGTGTATAATCAGGAGAAATGTGGAAATTTTGATGAAATATCTGAGAATAATGTTTGAAACATCAATACTGAATAATCTAGATCAAAACTATCAGTCTGACAAGCCTCTACTAATAATGTCTAGAGAATAACTGGGACAAACCCCCAGCTAACTTGAACTATCTGAAAAGAAATACTGTATTATATGAACTACTAAGCTGCAAAATCTGAATGAATAAGTCCTCGAGCAATGAGGACTCACCAACTGTCGGATGTAGATAGAGATGCTTGAACTACTCACGCTGCTGATATTGAGCAGCTAAACCTACATTATGAGACAATGTAGGACATATAAATATATGTGGGGATGTACTTAGCTTATAGTGGTTAATGCATAGTAAAACATCATCTCATCATCATAATTTGTAAAATAGTGCATGCTAAATGTAAATGACTCACACAAGCCGGAACTTCTGAAATACTGAAATATGAAATCATGAATAACAAATCATACTTTGCAAATCTAGTGAACCACAACATTTAGTTCTAAAAGTTGTGCATGTATTATCCCTTTAAATCATAATGCCTAAGTGTATAATGGACTCACTCTTAAATCTTAAATCTTATAGCTAAAATCTGAAGCTAATATCTTGTTGTAAAGCATAGTTTGAGTAAACCTGTGAGCCTTTACACTTAGTTTTCTAAAATCTTTTCTATCATTCACTTCTTTTAGCTAAAAGGGATAAATACTTTTAGAAATTGATAACGCTCAAACTACACCGCTCTTGCGCGAATGTAAGCGATCGTTGTCAATATATAACTCAACTATATTTGGGTTAAATCACACAAGGAATATGGTGTGAATTTGAGTTATCTTCGGGTTAATCAATTGACAGATATAAGTGTCATTTGAATTGGAATTTTTGGAAAGGTAACAAATAATACTTCTCAATTCAGTGTTTGAAATCAATATGATAAGAAAAACCAGAGTTATGTTCACTATGGGTGTTGGGATTTGACAGACGCTAGTAACGGTTCAAGATTCTTGTGGTAGGTAAGAACAATAGACTATCCTTGTCGAAGTTATGTCGACATGTTTCTCAACCTATTTAGACATTTAACCACTTAATTCTCTCAAACTTAGGGAATTTATATTTCATAACAGGACGTTATCTCAAGTGAATTAATCTTGTCATAACATTAATTATTAAATGGAATGCTTCCAAGTCCTTGTTGATAATTCACTTCTTACTAGGGTTGATTTCTATCTCAAGAAAATAACCAGTAAGCAAGGCCTATTGTTTCCAACCAATAGTTATAGTATAAAAAAATGGAATTAACAAGAAGTTCCTACCACCGTTAGAATCTTGAACACTTAGTTACGTTACAAACTAAAACCTATAGATCCCAAAACTCGGGTTAAGGGAATTTAGCTACTTATAATAAAATAATCAAAACAACAAGTTGAATTCATAGTTTGATATATTAACTTACAGCAATCTGAATAGCAACAAGTGTTTCTCAGATTTGATTCACAGTAGAAAATCCCAAAACAATTGTAATAATCTCTTAAAAAATAATTGTAAAGTTAAAGTCAGAAAACTAGAGAAAAAAGATTCTCAAAAAGTCAGTTCCCCCCTTTTTATATTAGAAAATTCTAACATATTATTTAAATAATTCAGCCTAATTATGGAAACAAAATCATAAATCACAGTATTTTCTCGGACAGGCGACGACGTGTGTGACGGCTTATCAGGAGTTTGACGACTTATCAGGAATGTCGTCATCTCCTCTTCACTTTTGACAACTCTTCCTTAGGTTGATGATGAGACGTGATGGCTTATCAAAAATATGATAACTTATCAGAATTATCATCACTTCTTCACTTCAAATCCCATTCCCTGCCTAAGCCTAGTGACAAGCCTGATGACTTATCATACTTCTGATGACCTATCACAGATATCGTCATGAATTCCAATTGAAGCTCAGTCTCTGTATAAAGCTAACAACGATCTTGACATCTTATCACACTTCTGATGGCCTATCACAAATGTCATCATGAATTCTAGATGAAGTTTATTCTCTGACTAAGGCTGACGGTAACTCTGATAGCTTATCATAAGGCTAACGACTTATCAGACAAGTCGTCATCTATAATTCCCTTTTTACTTGCTCAGAAATCAACTCTTTTACTTCTATTATTGTTGGTTCTCTTGTATCTTGACTTTTACTGACATATCAAATAGAAAACAATTAAAAACGACAAAATTTGCTTAACTTTGCAATTACTCCTAGTTAAAAGCCTCAAATATGTTAGCATCTACTGACATATCAACACCCTCAACTTAAAACAATTGCTTGTCCTCAAGCAACTAAAACACAACCAAGAGGATGCAGAGTACATTCGACAGTCAACCATCAATATTATCTCAAAACATCTTCACCATCTCCAAGGTTAATTAATTTAAAAACAACAACTATGCATAGTATTGAAGAAAAACAATGCGACACATAGGAATTAAGATATAACATCAATTTAGCAACAAAAACCATGCATGTACCAAGATTACACTATCCAAACTAGTTAGCAACTAGCAACATAACCAGTGTACCCTCACTACAAAGAAGTCCCACTTCACTTATATCAGACATCACATATGTAACCATGGGGACAATCAAAAGACACTCACTCTCAGAATGAAGTTCCAATCAATGTATGAAAAATACTATAGGCTTGCCCTCATTTTCATTACCAAGATTTTTAGACAGGTCAGATAGGATTACTATAGGTCTTTAATTTGGCTTGTAATTTAGGCTAGGGGCTAGTATGATACTCGATGATATGTATAGTGACTAAGCCTACTTGACAATACACTAGATTCTGGGGTCTCACTTATTAAGCTTTTTCTATTCTTCTGTTTCTTGATCACACATATTCAGGATGGGTGCAGTCTTTTCTACAATCTCTTCTTTTTGTTCACAACTTTTTTTTCTTGTTATTTTCCACTGCACCCATCTTTTTATCTTTTCTTTTATTCTACCTTTCTTCATACTCATTTTACATCATGCATACCTATGATAGCTACCCTCAACATAGGCCATTTTCCTAAGTCAAGTTGTGCAGTGTCCAAGGAGGACCAAGGCCAAAACAGATTCATTATGATATAAATGAGATGGTGATAGGTATCATTAAAAAAGAAAATTAGATATTCAGGCTCAAAATAGGGATCAAGGGATATTATGCATACAGGAAATGTCATTTAGGCTAAAAGTGGCTAATATCAAAATGGTCTATGATTATTTCCTAACCCCTATCCTTCAATCTAGGAAGCCTAATAGGGAAAGTTTTGGATTCAACATACAAATGGAACTAAGTAAGATCTAACACGCATATGGCACACAAGTATATCACAAGTTACTACTTATCCAGTTCATGCAATTATTTATCAATGATTATCAAATCACTAGAACTGATACCATAACAAGATGCACGGTGGTCAAAATTAGATGCAAATTAGACAGTTAAACATCAAAACATTTGAGAGGTGTTCAAAAAATAACAAAACCATGTTAAATAACTCAGGTGCTTGTCTTTCTCCTAGTCAACTACAAAATATTACAATACCCTGCTGCTGCTTCCTCAACTGCCTTATCTCTATTGGGAGCCTTCCTCTATTCTGACATGTCTAGCCTAGTAGTTGTTAGTGGCCTACTAATTGAGGAACCTATAGTTCTAGCTCGTAGGGCCTCCTCCAATTTATCATTGTTAACTAGGGACTCAATCATCGCCTTCTTCATCTCTTTTTTTTAGCCTTCCTTCTTGCCCTCTTCTCTGCTTTTCTTTCTTTATCGCTATCAAGCCTTTCTCCCTTACCCTTACCTTTCTTCCCCTCCTTCTTTTTGTTTTTCTTTATTGGTTCCTCCGTGATATCAAGCAATGGGATCTCACCCTCAGATTTATCAACAACCTGGTTTGCCGACATCATAAACTGGTGCTACTGTAATACTCAAACATCCACCTTTACCTTTTCCAGGGCTAATCTAAATTGTGCAAGGTCTGAGCCTGACATTTCTCTTAACCTTGTATTGAAAAGGTTTTCTAACTCATTAATGTGACCGGGAAAGGCTCGAAAGGGCTCATGTACGACCTTAATTCTCTTGTCTACCACAAAGGTAAATTGCTTGGCAAAAAGTTACAGATGAGCCTCACACCACTTGGATTGTTTTGCCACTCTCCTAAAATTTACCTGGTTGAAGGCAAATTCTATAGTAAAAACAGCAGCTGAATGATTTGTTTTATTTCTATGCACTGAGTCTGCTAGTGCTGGGGATGTCGGTGGTGCAGCTTCAAAATTAGGCACCTCTACATTAGGTGCTGAGCTGGTATCTATAACTGGTGGATCTGTTGCAACCCCTACTCCTCTATCAAGTGTTAGCCTAGGCTGATTTTTATCATATAAGATGAGGTTGTGGGTTTTCTTGGCAAGCCGTTTATTGTCTATCCCTACAACCTCAGGTACATTGTCTGCCTTACACAACCTCATAATTAGACATTGGAAAGGATATGCCGTGTCGGGCCTTCAGACCCAAATTTTCATCTCCTTAATAATGATTTATCCGATGTTTAATTTGAGTTTAGCCACAAGATTTGCAACCAATATTGTTCTATCATCTCCAAGGATGTTATCTTCTTCAGTAGGCATCAAATGGGTGTGCACTACACCCCACTAGAACCTTGCCTCTTGAGTCATAGAGTCCTTGAAAATCTTTTTATTCACGTTGGTCATCCATTCAGGCTTTCTTGAAGCTATGAGGGTGGCTAACCAAGATTGTTGATTTGTACGATATGTTAACCAAGCATAAAATATAGGTGAAGTGTACTAAGGAGTGAATTTGGGTCCATGAAGAAATCTGTTGATTGTTGTTTATGAGAGATACACCATCATACCTCGTACTGGAACTTTATCCAACAAGGGTTGATCTGCTGATTTCTCCCCTTCTTTGCACATGTTCTCCAATCGAGCCTGATAGTTTGCATAGAACTCCTAAACTAGTGTAGGGAAAAATGAGATTACTTTTTTTTGCAGTCTATCCCAAGTTGTAGTCTCAGAATTTATGCTCCACTTTAGGATATCTACTCAACCCAGTAGTGATGATCTTCTTTTCTTCAAAGATTGGCCTATTAATGGTCCTTCTTTTAGTTCTGAGAAGACCATCATAAAAGATTTTCTGTTCCTTGGGAATTTACCACCTAGCACTGTCTTGGACCCTGGGGGTTCTTGCATTTAACTAAAGTTCCCCGAATTAGAGATTCTTTATCATCCTGTTGCTCAGCAGAAGGGGACTCAGATGATGGTCCCTCAAATTCAGGTTTCTTAGATTCAACATACTCTGACTCGGGCGCCATAGACGCAAAATGCTCAGAGTTAGGCTGCTCATAAGTTGTCTGCTCAGAAGCTGTGCTGTTAGGTGGTTTTGTTGCTTCAGTATCACTTTCTTCATTCTCCTCCACCTTAAAAGGTGGATGTGGCAAAGGCATTTTTGGGATTTTCTTTTTCCTTTGCTTCCTGAGCAGTGGCTCCTACTCCTCATAATTGAATTCCTCATTGAAGAGTCTCTGAGGTACACTCCCCTTTTTCACTTTATTTGTAGGTTTAGGGCTTTTTCCTTTGGGTGCCATTATAAGACCTATAGCAAAATAAAGCACTCATTTAGTAGTCAAGATCATCCAACTTAAGAAGTTTAGTAATTATAATTCCATATCTCTCAAAAGAGGTTCACAATTGTTTTAGATCAAAGTTGTGATGACATGTTCTAATAAGTCGTCAAAAATGTGATAACTTATCATTCATGTCGTAGCCTTAAACAAAACAAGCTTATTTTTCTCAACTTATGATGACATAGTCTGATAAGCCATCACAAATGTGATAGCTTATCAAACACGTTGTCAGCCTAGAATACAAGTCCAACTCAGTTTTCGTCTTGATTATCAATCCACTTTCTTCTTAGAATCACATGGGGTTATGTTCTTGAGCTAAGCCCTAGGTTTTTATCTATAATGCAGCACTGTACACCCTAGATTCTATTTTTCACACAATGGAAAGTTAAGCTTACCTTAATCCCTTTGAAACTAAGATTTACCTTAGTTGCATAACTTACCTAATGAAGAGGAGAGTTGATGTACGAGCATACTTGATAGGCGACTTCACTTGGTTATGCGAGTGAGATGAAGTAGCAAATGAAAGAAGAGTTCTTGATCTTGATTTAAAACCCATACTTCATAGGAAAGAATATTTCTCTTGTTTTACTTACGAATTAATTTTTAAAAAATTAAGTAAATAAACTAAATATGGCAGGAAATTAAACTTAAAGAAAAGAAAGGAGATACGTAGGAAGGTGAAAAGGTTTGACTATGGGCCGGGCTGAATTTTTCAGTATTTCGGACCAAGATTACCTGACGGTTTATTAGATGTCTAATAAGTCATCATAGATGTAGTCAACCTTAGGTAGGGTGTTGCCTTCTTTTTGATTTTCGGATGACATATCTGACAGCTTATCACAATTGTGATAACTCATCACATCTGTCGTCAGGGGACTTTGGCTGACTTCATTAATTTTTAGCTAGACCCATACATACCTCTTTAGTTCATTATGCTTCCTATCTAAATAAATTAAAACAACTTGCATTTAAACATAAAAATTTTGAGTTGCCTCCCAATAGCGCCTGATTTAATGCCGCGACACGACAAGGTTATCTTGACTACTGATACTTTATCAAGACACCATGATTCTACCTTTTCCCCATCTTCATAAAACCCATCCACGATTGAGAAGATAGTTATCTCCTTTTGCTGTGTCATGGATGAGTGCATTTTGATTCTTTCTTTTTTGTCATTGAACCTGAACTTGAGATCATTCAGCTCCATGTCCACTACTACTCTCCCAGTATCAAGTAATAGTCTACCCAAAATGATGGCTACTTCAAGATCCATCTCACAGTCTAGGACTAAAAAATTAGCATGAAGTATAAAGTCGGCCACCTTTACCAATACATCATGTAATATTCTTACTGGCCGCTTTATAGACCTATCCACCATAACCAACTACATGTTTATCAGGGTAAGATCCCCCAAAACTAGATTTTTATACATGGCTAGCGGCATCTGATTTACGCTCGCCTCTAAATCATATACGACCTTAGCAAAATTGAGAGACCCGATTGTACATGGAATAGTGATTGCTCTAGGGTCGGCCTTATTTTACACTAAGGATCGTGTAGAAATAGAACTAGAATGGTGGAGATTATCCTCCGGTTCATATCTTACTGCTCATTTCTTGGTCACAAGGTCCTTCATGAATTTAGCATACCTTGGAATTTGCTCGAGTTCCTCCACCAAATGTACATTTATCATTAAATACTTCAACATTGCCATGAATTTACTAAACTTCGTGTCTTTAACCTTTTTCTTCAATCTTCGAGGAAAGGGAAGTGGTGGTATTGGGAGAGTTTTCACCACTATTTCCTTTTATTTCTCCTTTTCTTGTTTCGAAGCATCATCAGTACCATCCATCTTCCCAGACTCCTCTGGATATATAGTTCTTAGAGTTCGTCATCTATTTCAGTCACATCTTTAAGTCCACCTTTTTCCATAGAAGGTCGAAGGTAATATCTTACCACTTCTAGTGGTAATCGCCATACATGAGCCATCATTTCATGGATTTTGAATCATATCACTAGGTAATGTTCCACTCTTCCTCTGGTTCAACACTGCTGAGAGTTGGTTCATTTGTTGTTCCAACTGTTTGATTGAAGTGGAGTGAGAATTTACTAACTGACTCATAGAGGACAAATCGGTCTTCATGGTAGTTACCCCTGAGTTTGTAGACTCCACTCCCTTTAACAATTTAGCCATCATGTCCTCTAAGGATATCTTTTTAGAACTTGTTGTAGCAGCCTTATGATTTCCAGGAGGGACATATAACTCACTCCAATAATTATTGCTCTTCTAATTACCTTGCTACTGGTTCTTATATCTAACCTTGTCATAATAGTCCAACCTTGATTTCCTTGGCTATTACCTTGGAAATCCCCTAATTATTTACATAGTTTGCCTTTTTTCTGAGTCAGACTCCACTTTGCTCTATGATACCACAACCTTCACTTTCTCAGTTTTATCTATATGTCCCAAACCCATAGATCCAACAACTCGGGTTAAGGAAATTTAGCTACTCATAATAAAATAATCAAGACAACAAGTTGAATTCATAGTTTGACATATGAACTTACAGCAAGATGAATAGCAACAAGTGGTTCTCAGATTTGATTCAAAATAGAAAATCACAAACAATTGTAATAATCTTTCAATAAATAATTGTAAAGTTCAGGTTAGAAAACTAGAGAGAAGAGATTCTCAAAACGTTAGTTCCCCCCTTTTTTATATTAGAAAACCCTAACATATGCTTTAAATACTTTGGCATAATTATGGAAAAAAAATCATAGATCATAGTATTTTCTCGGAAAGGTGTCGATGTGTGTGATGACTTATCAGGAGTCTAACAACTTATCAGGAATGTCATCAGCTCCTCTTCACTTTTGACAATCTCTGCCTTATGTTAATAATGAGACGTGATAACTTATCAAACATGTGATGACTTATCAGAATTGTCGTCTCTTTTTCACTTCAAATCCCATTCCCTGCCTAAGCCTAATGATGAGCCTAATGGCTTATCACACTTCTGATAGCCTATCACAGATGTCGTCTCGAATTCTAGCTAAAGCTCATTCTCTGTCTAAGGATAACAAAGAGCGTGATGGCTTATCACACTTCTTACGGCCTATCACAGATGCCATCATGAATTCCAGCGGAAGCTCATTCTCTATCTAAGGCTTACGTCAACTATGATAGCTTATCACAAGGCTGATAACTTATCAGATAAGTTATCTCTATACTTCCCTCTATACTTGCTCAGAAATTAACTCTTTTACTTCCATTATTGCTGGTTCTCTTTCACCTTGACTTTTAATGCAATATGAAATAGAAAACAATCAAAAATGACAAAAGTTGCTTAAGACTACAATTATTCTTAGTTAAAAGCCTCAAATGTGTTAGCATCTACTCACACGTCAAAAACTATTCAAAAAATCATTACTATTAAGCTATAAGGAGGTTCTCTTAACAAACATAAACTATGCGAGCTACATGGAGTCCAATGTCTCATCGTCCTAAGGAAGAAACCTCAGATTAGGGAGAGCTGTCATACTCTTGCCAAGGAATATAACCTGAGCTAAGTGATCACATTTGTAATTGTAACACATATTAGAATTGGAGAAATCTGAATTTAAACCTATGTTGGTTACATACTTCTATGGAAGTAGGATTTGCTAAACCCACACTTCCAGCTAGGTGCTAAGTACTATTCCCTTTTTATTTTCTACGTTCATTCTGTTGGAAATCCATTTTACAACTAGAATAAGGGTTTATCTAAAACTAATTATGCAATTATCTGATTAAATCTGTAAATAAAATTATTCTAAATTCTGTAAATTGTAGAAATTCAGTGAGGTGGATTCCATATCTAATCCAATGATCGAAAGATCAAAGATTTATTGAAAATCTATACATAATCTGATAATAGAATACTTAAAGCATTATCTTTCTTTAAATACTAATATACAATCTTGGGATAATAACCCATGCATTAATATCATGTCAAAACATTATAATAATCATTCTTGATAATGCAAACAATAATAATTCATCTCAAACTCTGTAATTTACTGCAATAGGCATGAAAGTTTGAAAATAGACATGAAATTCATCTTTAAAATTTCTCAAAAACTAATAATCATGCAAGTAGAAATAATGGGTACGAACCCTAATTCAAATCTCATTTATAATCATTCAAAATCATATTAATTTGTAATTAAAACTTGGTTTTGGTCTAAAGGATGCAAGAAGATCCTTGTTCATAAACCCCACATACCTTGGTAGATGATTTGATGAAGAAACCATGAATTATTGATTCCTATTTGAGTTCTAGGAGATGAGTTCTTGAATATCTTGTTTTGGAATCCTCAATTTAGAGTTTATCTTGGAGAAATTATGGAGGATTTTTATTTCTTGGAGAAGAAGCTTTGGAGCTCTAGGGTTTTACTTTGAGGGAGAATGGATGAATTTGGGCATAAAGTGCTTTGAACATGTTTAATCTAGTGTTATCCACAGATTGAGGGCTTAGGAATTGACAAAAATACCCCTCTTAAACTTCTAAACAGATCTGGAAAAAGAAACATTTTCTAAAATGGTAGGCCACCGCGAAGCACTACTACATGGTGGCTTACTAGAAAGTGGATGAGTGGGAACTGGGCGTGCTCCGTGATGAGCCACCATCGCGGTGCCCTTTGGAATGGCATTTTGACCACCAACGCGATGTATTAAGATCTCATTGGGCTACTGCATTTTGAAAAATTGGAAATGAACCACTCTGCGACGCGCCAATATCGTGGAGGTCCACTGGAATTGAAGATTGCCATTTTTGCCTTCTACGCGACATGCTGAGTGCCCAGGTAGCACACTATCAACTTAAAAGTGCCATAGTTTTTCAACCACGTATCAGATTTAGGCGAATTAGGTATTGATGGAAAGCTTATTCAATTTTCCACACAATGATTGGTCTAACTCTGGAAAATTCTCTACGTAACAAAAGTTATTCTGTTTTTAATCTAATATTTGACATTCTAGGGACGAATTTAAGCTAGGAAAAGTATGGGGTATTACAATATCTCCCCCTTGGGAACATTCAGCTTCTGATGTGGCTAGTCATGCTAGAAATGCTAAGGAATCTAAGGCTATCAGTTATCATGCTCAACTGAAATAAACTTCAAGACTGGATCTCAACATAATGAGCTTTCTAAATAGATCTGTGAGTGCATGAATTAACATGAAGATTACTATATAGCTGAATCTGACACTGAAAAAGAACTGATAAAGGAAAACTATTACCTTCGACTGAATATGAGTTCGTGGAGAAGCGATGAGGAAACTTGGTACGTATGTCTACTTCTGCTTCCCAAGTAGAACTCTCAACGGACTGATTTCTCCATAGAACTTTGACCTAGGTAACTTCTCTGTTCCTTAGTTTGCGAATCTGATGATGAAGAATCTCTACTAGGACTTTTTCATAAGAAAGGTTATTCTGAATATCTTTACTTTCTAGAGGAACTATAATTGCTGAATCGTCTATGCTCTATTTCAACAAGGACAGATGGAAAAACTGGATGAACTAATGAAAAGTCAGTGGGTAGCTCAAGCTCATACGCTACATTACCCAAATGACTAAAAATACAGGAAGGACCAATATAACATGGACTAAGTTTCCCTTTCTTGCCAAATCTCTTCACCCCTTTCATGCGTGAATCTTTTAAATACACAAAATGATCAACGTCGAACTCAAGGTCTCTTCTTCTTACATCTTGATAAGATCTTTGAAGACTCTGGGCTGCTTTAAATCTCCCATGAATCAATTGAACTTTATCCATGGCCACAAATACCATGTCTGGACCAATCAAACTGGCCTCACCCACTTCAAACCAATCAACTAGCAATCTATATCTTCACCCATAAAGAGCCTTAAATGGAGCCATCTGAATAGTAGCATGATAACTACTATTATAATAGAACTTAATCAATAGAAAATGCTAATCCCAACTACCTTTGAAGTAAATGACACAAGTCCTCAATATGTCCTCTAGAGTCTAAATGGTCCTCTCTGCCTGACAATCTATTTGCGGATGAAAAGCTGAACTGGGATGGACTTGGGTACCAAGACCCTTCTGAAAAGCTCTCCAAAATTGAGCGGTAAACTGAGTACCCCTATCTGAGATTATGGACAAGGGGAGTCCATGCAATCTAACCATATCTTGGATATACAGATTAGCATAATCTTCATCTGTGTAAGACGTATGAAATGGCAAGAAATGCACTAACTTATTAATCTATCTATAATAACCCAAATCGAATCATGCTGCCAAAGCGAATGGGGTAAACTAGCCACAAAGACCATGTTAACCTATTTCCACTTCAAAGTGGGGATTTCGAACTCTTGTAACATACCACTAGGTATTTGGTTCTCTACCTTAACCTATTGATAAGTTGCACATTTCACTACAAATCTGCTATATATCTCTTTATACCACTTCACCAATAGATTTCCAGCAAGTCACGGTATATCTTGGTGGATCCTGGATAGATAGAATAACACATACCATGATCTTCCTGCATAATCCACTGCCTCAAATAATCAACACATGGCACACATAATCTACTCTGGTAGTTCAACACACAATCTCTCTTATGGGAGAAAACCTCTACCTTTTAGTTTTTAGCCGACTCCTTTAGTTTGGACAAAACTAGAATCCTTTTTTTGCTTCTCTTTCAATTCCAAAACTAGGGAATATGTGAAACTACTCTGAACCCAAACATTCCCTTCAGCTGAATCAACCAACTCCCAATCTAGCTAAACGATGCACTTCTTGAGATATCTCTTTTTTATCATTCTCCATAAGAGAAACACTGCCCATAGACAATGTACTAATTGCATCTGCCACTACATTGGCCATGCCCAGATGATACAATATACTCCTATCTTAATATTTCAACAAATCCACCTCCTTCTCGAATAGAGATTCAAATCTCTCTGATTAAACACATACTTTAAGCTTTTTTGATCCATGAACACATTAACATGCACCCCATACAAATAATGTCTCCAGATTTTCAAAGCAAACATAGCAACACCTAACTCAAGATCATGGGTTAGGTAATTCTTTTCACGAGGCTTAAGCTATCTAGAGGCGTAGGCTATGACCTTACCTCTCTATATCAAAATACAACCCAAATTAACTCTAAAGGAATCACAATAAACCAAAAAACCACCTGTATCATCAAGTAATGCTAATAATAGGGCTCGAGTGTGTCGAGTTTTAAACTCCTAAAAATTCCTCTCATAGGAATCCGACCACAGAAACATAACTTTCTTTTGGGTCAATCTAGACATAGGAGATATAATAGATGAGAAAACCTCAACAAAACATCTACAATAACTAGCTACAACCAAGAAAATCCTAATGTCTGATGGAAAGATAGGTCTAGGCAAATTCCTCATGGATTTTGTCTTTTTGGGATCAACTCTAATACCCTCATTAGAAATAATATGAACAAGGAAAGCTACTGATCTTAGCTAAAATTCACATTTGCTAAACTTGGCGAACAACTGGTGATCTCTAAGGGTTTATAACATAATTCTAAGATGGTCTGCATGATCATCTTTACTATGAGAGTAGTCAAGAATATAATGGATAAAGACATAACAAACGTGTCTTGATACTATTTGAACACTCTGTTCATCAAGTTCATGAAGGTGGTTGGGGCATTTGTTAGTTCGAAGGACATGACTAGAAACTCAAAATGACCGTAGCAGGTTTTGAGAGTTGTCTTTGAAATATCACACTGCCTTACTTTAAGCTATTGTAGCCGGATCTATGGTTTATTTTTGGGAAATAACTTGCACCTTGGAGTTGATCAAATAAGTCATCAATTCTAGGAAGAGGATTTTTTTTACTGTGTCTTTATTCAAATGATGATAGTCAATGCACATATGCAAAGAACAATCTTTCTTTCGCATGATAAGACGGGAACGTCCCATGGAGAAACACTAGGCCTTATGAAACCTTTGTCGAAAAGATCTTTGATTTGTTACTTCAACTCCTTAATCTCAGTGGGAGCCATATGAGATGGAGGTATAGAAATTGGCTGAGTATCTGGGAGAAGGTCAATACGGAATTCTATTTCCCTATTGTGAGGTACTCCTGGCAAATCTTTGAGAAAAACATTAGGATACTCATTGACTACACCGACTAACTTAACTGTGGGAGTCTCAGACTTAGTAACTTTAACTCGAACTACATGATAGATACACCCTTTGGAGATAAACTTACTAGCTTTGTGATAAGATATGAAATGACTCTTTAGAAACATTGAATTACCTAACCACACTAAGACTGGCTTATCCAAAAACTGAAACTTCACCACTCAGGTGCGACAATATATAGAAGAATAACAGGAATGGAACCAATCCATACCAAGAAAAAGATCAAAGTCAATAATATATAACTCTATCAAGTCTTCTAGCATGAATTTATGAAGTACAATGATAGGACACTTTCTATAGATTTGTTTAGCAACATCTCACTCACCTACAGGGAGAGAAACCAAAAATGGCCCAGGTATATTTTTATAACTTATTTGAAAACTTACTGCAACTAATAGGGTAATACAAGAGAAACACAACCAATGGTTTGACAAGACATAAACCCAAGATTAAAGACACGAAGCATACCAGTGACAACATTTGGTGAATCCTTTTTCTCCCGACGGGATTGTAAACCATAAAATTAATTTAGGTATTGAACACCACCGGTACTGGATGATGCACCCTAAGAAAGGACTGGACGACATAAAGGAGTCGGAGCACTAGCAGCCTGAGTTTTGGGACAAAAATCTTTGTATTCCTGCTTAGCATACAGATAATCTCTAATATTATGACCCAACTTACCACAACTAAAAAAACCCTTCTAACCCCCTAAATAATCACCAAAGTGATTATTACCATAATTAGAACATGGAGAATAGTTGGGCCTACAACTCATACTATTCAGGGATATGGACATAGAAGACTTATCTCACTACTCCTGTCTACCTCTCGGAGTGGGAGCACTATATGAAAATGTTTCTAGCATAGATGAATGATTATAAAATTGTGAAAGATTTTCTCCTTGATACCTAGCTTGGCCACACTCAAACTACCCTTTTCTAGCCTTCTTATTTCCTCTCTCTTCCTTTCAACTTTTTTGCCTAAATCTGCTGAGCATGCATCATCAATCAAGTAAGATCCATATATCTTATAAGAATGGAAATATTACACTCCTTGACTACCAAGCTAGACCCTCCAGTAACAAACTTACTCATTCTTACCCTAGGATTAGCCATCATATCAGGGGAATACTTTGACAACTAATTAAACTTATGTCAACACTCCTTCACTGTCATTGAGCCATGCCTCAGGTTCAAAAACTCCTCTATCTTAGCTTTCTTTTTCTCATATGGGAAGAACATTTCTAAAAAGGCATCTTGAAATACCTTACATCTTATAGGAGTTACATTCTCACCTTTACCATTTATCAACATAACCACCCAATCATATGCTATATCCTTCAACCTATAGAATGATAACTCTACACTCTTCTCTTAAGAAATATGTATAATATGAGTGATTTTCTTCACCCCATCTTAGAAAAGCTATGGATCCTCACATGATTTTGACCCAAAGAACTCTGACAGATTCATTCTCATAAAGTCTCTAATTTTGGCTGCTACTAAATCCCCATTCTGCTGAATTGGGATTGTATCCTGATGATTTCCCTGACTCTTGGGAGGATGAGTTAAAAAAATAGAGATATTTTAAGCATGATAAATCAAGAAAGAAAGAGATGATTTCCTAAGAACATCCCATAGCCTCTTGCTGATAAATGTGGCATGCAACACACTCGTGATCAACACTCTACGTAATGCAGCTTTTCTAACTCCTTAGGACTCTTAAAAACCTTAGGTTCTAATATCAGTTTTTTAATTCCTTGAAATGCAGTCTCAAGAACTCACATAGTGCTCAATACTACCAGTAGCCCTAAGCTAACCCTATCTACCTACTACTGAGTCTAAATCTTATAATAAAGGAAATATAGGTGTATAATCATGAAAAATGTAGAAATTTGGCTAAAATATCTAAAATAATGTCTAAAATATCAATACTGAATAATCTGGATCAAAACTAGAAGTCTGACAAGCCTCTACTACTAATATCCAGAGAGTCACTAGGACAAACCTCCATCTAACTCAAACTATCTGAAAAGAAATACTAAATCATATGAACTACTAAGCTAAAAAATTTGAATGAATAAGTCCCCAAACTATGAGGAGTCGCCAACTGTCGGATGTATATTAAGATGCTCGAACTACTCATGTTGCTAATAATGAGCACCTAAACCTACATTGTGAGACAATGTAGCACATAGACATATATGTGGATCAGTACTTTGAAGATGTACTGAGTATATGGGGTGAATGCATAAGTAAAACATCATCTCATCATTATAATTTGTAAATTAATGTATTCTAAATGTAAATGACTCATATAAGCTAGAACATCTAAAATACTGAAATCTGAAATCATGACTAACAAATCATACTTTGTAAATCTAATGAGCCACAACATTTAGTTTTGAAAAATGTGCTTGTATTCTCCCTTTAAATCATACTATCTAAGTGTAGAAAGGACTCAATCTATAATCTAAAATCTGAAAGCTAAAATATAAAGCTAATATCTTTCTGTAAAGCATAATCTGAGTAAAACCGTGAGCCTTAACACTTAGTTATATAAAAGATTTTTTGTCATTTCTCTCTTTTAGAAAGCAGGGAGAAATACTTTTAGAAACTATTCTGAAAATTTTTACTAGTATACTGTAGGGATGTTCTCTTAAACAACATAAACCATGCGAGCTACATGGAGTCAAATGTCTCTTCCTCCTAAGGGAGAAATCTCACGTTGGGGAGAGGTGTCATAATCTTGTCAAGAAGTATAACTTGAGTTAAGTAATCATATTTATAACTGTAACCCATAATGGAATAGGATAAATCTAAAATCTTTGTTGGCTATGTAGTTTTGTTTAAGTAGGATGTGCTAAACGCACACTTCCAACTTGGTGCTAAATGCTACTCCCTTTTTATATGCTACTCTTATTTTGTTGGAAATCCACTTTAAAACTAGCATAAGAGCTTGTTTGAAACAATTAGGCACTTATCTGATTGAATCTATAAATAAAGTTGTTCTAAATTCTATAAACTATAGAAATTCTGTGAAGTGGATTCCATAACTAATTTGATAATAAAAAGATCAAAAATTTACTAAAAATTTGTACATAATCTGATGCTTAAAGCATCATCTTTCTTTAAATACTAATATTCAGTATGGGGATAGTTACCCATGCACTAATCTTATGTCAAAACATCATAATAATCATGCGTGATAGTAAAAACAATAATAATTTATCTCAAAATCTATAATTTACTACAATAGGCACAAATGTATGAAAATAGACATGCAATTCACTTTAAAATCTTTCTAAAACTCATAATCAAGCAAGTAGAAATAATGGGTATGAACCCTAATTCAAATCTCATGTATAATCATTCAAAATCATATGAATTTGTAATTAAAACTTGGTTTTGGGCACAAAGATGGAAGAAGATCCTTGTTCATAAACTCCACATACCTTGGTAGATGATTAAATGAAGAAACCTTGAATTATTAATTCCGATTTGAGTTGAGATGAGTTCTTGTTTATCTTGTCTTTGGAATCCTCAATTTTGAGCTTTCTTGGAGAAATTATTGAGGATTTTCATTTCTCGGAGAAAAAGCTTTGGAGCCCTAGGGTTTTACTTTGAGGGAGAATGGATGAATTCGGGCATAAAGTGCTTTAAATATGTTTAATATTGTGTTATCCATGAATTAGGGACTTAGGAATTAACCAAAATACCCCTCTTAAACTTCTAAATGCATCTAGAAAAAGCAACATTTTCAGAATTGGTAGGCCACTGCGAGTGCCACTTTTGCGGTGCCTTACTGGAAAGTGCACGAGTGGGAACTGGGCATGTTCCGAGATGCGCCACCATCATGGTACCCCTTTGGAATAAAATTTTGGCCAACAATGCGAGCGGTAAGATTGCATTGGGCTACTAGATTTTGACAAATGGGAAAATGGAGCACTCCATGATGCGCTAGTACTGTGGAGGTTCATTGGAATTAACAGTTACAATTTTTACCTTCTCTGTGATATGCTGGGTTCCCAGGTGGCACGCTGTCAACTTAATAATGCCATAGCCTTTCAACCGAGAATCGAATTTAGGTGAATTTTGTATCGATATAAATATTATTCAATATTCTACATAATGAAAGGTCTAAATAAGAAAAATTCTATATGCAGCAAAAGCTATTCCTTTATAAAGCTAATATTTGACAATCTAGGGATAAATTTAAGCTGGGAAAAGTATGGGGTATTACAGTCTCATTGTTGAGGAGATTCAAGTACAAACGTTTAGCGTCTAAATAATGTGATTCTTTCAGATTGTGTCATCAAAAGTTATAAACTAGAACAAGGACTTAAGAGAAGTCTGTTAGTGCTTCAAAGTGTGTTAATTTGAGCTTGTACCCCTATCTATATGATTCATACATTTGAACCTAAGGTATTAAGTGTATTCAGTCCCTTTCAAAATCCTAGTTGCAGATGTCATGCTTAAGTATAATGATATATAGCAAAATGTTAGAGAAATGTTTCCACCCGAGTGGTAGATATGTTAAAGTGTCATGACCTATTGGTAATAAGATGGTCCAGAAGTTAGTGATATGAAATCATAAGGTTAGAAGTCAGAGTGAGGATGAATTTTTGCGTAAAAACGTTAGTTTTAGTTGTACAACCCTTTGATTGGGGTGTGGGTTGCCCTTTTATAGTGATTGACTAATGTTGTAGCATTTTTAGATTGTATGGTAATCTGTGGAGGAAATGATTAGCTATGATTGTTATTTATTAAAAATAGGAAAGGAGCTCAGAGTGGATAGTTATGGCGGATGTAGAAATCATTTATACGTTGTAAATAAAAAGGTGTAGATTTGTTAATAATTTATGGGTAGAGACTCATTGGTGTTTATGGAATTTGAAGGTAGTTGGGGTGTGTTCATGGGTAAGTAAATTTGATTTGAGAAGGTAGAATATGTTAGCAAAATTTTAATGGGTTATATTATAACATTAAGTTGACTATCTTTACTAAGTAACTTTACTACCTTGATTTTCTTTTCTATAGTAGTTGTAAACTAGTTCTGCATGTGAGAAAGGGTGTGGTAGATTCTAAGGCATAGTAATATAATTGTGGAGAGAATGACCTTATGGTCCATAGTTGCATGAAATAAAATACTCGAGTTGATTTACCTATTTGATGGACTAGTATAGTATGTTGAATGCTTCATTGGTGGTACATGATTGTAATACCCCACACTTTTTCCAACCTTAATTTTTATCCTAGAATGTCTAGGATTAGCTTAAAAATGAATAACCTTTGATACATATAGAATTTTCTATTTCTAGACCCTCCAGTGAGTAGGCATTTAAATTAGCTTTCCAATGATACCAATTTCTCCTCAAAAAGATACTCGGTTGAGAAGTTATGAAACTTTTAGTAAAATAGTATGGCAATTCGACAAGCACCATATCAGAGTGAAGACAAAAATGGCAATTGTCAATTTCCAGTGGACCTCCGTGATTGGCTTGTGTAATATTTTGGAAAATTTTCTTCGTAAAGATTTCATGAGAAATGTATTGAGTTTTACGCTTTAGAGCGATCCATAAATTTTCTGTGTATTATTTCTAAGATGTTGACCTAGCATTGCATAGAGTATTGAATAAGATTTCAAACGATATATAGATCATCAAAAATGGACACTCGAGCGGTGAGTTACGACTATTCCGATCGAACTACAGACCATTCCGATCGAACTGTGAACAGTAAAATATGCAGCAAAAAAAAGTACTGAGGCATGGCGTATTTTTGCTCAAATTTAAACAGTCATAACTCCTTGTACATAATGATCTATGTGATTTACTATATATCAACGGAAAGTTCTGTGAGTGCTCTTTCCAATGCAATTGGTTTCATCCAATTTGTCTATCGGAGAAAAACGTTATGGTCAATCTACTTCAGCCTATCAAAAGTGAATTTTTGGATCAACTTTAAATGATCATAACTCTTCTTACACAATGATATGGGTGAGATACTATATATCAATGGAAAGATGTGAGAGTCCTCTTTCTAATGAAATTGGTTTCATCTAATTTGGATATCAGAGTAAAACGTTATGGTCGATCTACTTCATACTATCAAAACAGTTCACCAAAGGACAGATGCGAGAATTATTCGATTTTTAGGGGTATTTTGGTCATTCCTCCTCACCCAGAATCTATCCAAACCCTATATTAAGGCCTATTAGAAGCATTATATGTTATAGTTCATCAAATTCCCTAAAAAAGAAAACCCTAAGCTCCTACATCCAACTTCAAGAACCTCCAAACTTCACTATTAATTCTGCAAATTTATTCAAGATTCTGAGTTCCTAGTACAAGAACTTCAAGAACCTCCAAAGTTAACCATTAATTCTGCAAATTTATTCAAGATTCCAAGTTCCTAGTTCAAGAACTCCAAGAACCATCATTCAAAGGCACGATTAACATCGCAAAAATGAGTATCGATCTAAAGTTCATCATTAAAGGTATGTGGGGTTTTTCAACAAGAACTCTCTTTTGTTCTTGTGCCCAAAAGTACTTTTCTTTACAAAGGCATAATTTTTATGAATTTGAAGCATGAATCCATATCATATGATGATTATTATGAAATCTTGATTTTATAATTTTGAAAGATGAATTTACATGTGTGGAGATATAAAGCATGAATCTTGAATGATATTTATGATGATTTTGATATTTGGGTTGCAAATCCCCATTGCAAAATTGTGTTTTTCTGAGAAAGTGTGTGTTATAAGCACGTTGTGGTTGAATATTTGAGGTATTTTGAATGATTTGACCTTTTGGTCTTAATGAAGTTGTTTTGAACTCGAGTGTAAAAAAAATCCACAACGTGGTTGATTTTGATAGATGGGAATCATGATGGCTCCCAATGTATATTTATATATTACTGAAATTGTTTTGTTTTGGATTGTCTTTAAAATGATCTGAGCTAAGTCAGGAGAAATCTTTTGAACCGAGTGGGAGGTATAAAGCGAGCTTGCTTTTTTAGAACTACGTGCCTTCATAGGAGTGAGCCTGAGACTGATTTATATAGTGATCACTAATTTTCCTTCTTTCAAGTCTAAGATCATGCTATAAAAAGGTTCTACAATAAGCTTATATAGATTCTCATCTTACTCTATTCTGGCCAACTCTGCCTCATTTTCAAGGTATCAGAAATAGTTAAGCTTAATTCTCCGTATATAGTTATGGGATTGTAAGAGAGCTAGAAAGTATCTTGTCAGCGCTTTTGAGTTCCAAAGATTGAAGTACTTTATTCTTGTTCATAAAAGTCGTGAACTAAGCCTAGGTTAGGTGTGCTTTCAGATTCCTCCTCAGAATCTACAATATTAATCTATACTTATCTCTCTATGTATTATTTTTGAGATAAAATAATTCGCAAGACCCAGTTCTTCCCCAAGTAATGCTTATATATTTTCTAGAATAAATTTCAAAAGTTACACAAAGGGCTTAAGAGGAGATCTCTAGTGTGTTAAGTTCCTTAATTTGAAAGTTATTCCCTCATTCTTATGAGTTATTTAATTAAGATAGAGTAAGGTGTATTCTTAGATCATTGAATATTGTGTGTCAAGTTTCTATCTCTTGTATTATGTAATCTTGTTGACATTATGTTTGTGAAAAACAAAGTCTAGTGAAGTCGTGTGGGGCTCTTTTGATTCACTAGCACAGCTGCTTTGTTATTCATCTCAATTTTTTTTTAAAACTCATATTCAAAGCTTAGTGGAGCTTTGTACGGCTTATTTTGATACACTAGCAAATTGTAGTTCTTCATGTTCCTTGTGCTGACTCAAAATCTTGGATGTAGAGGTGTAGTAGTAAGAAGGATGGTTAGTGTTATTTGTTGAGCATAAATATAGCAAAATCCCTTTTTGCATGCAATTGGGTTAATATGAAGTGCTATAGTTTGTTCGAGGTATGAAACGGGTGTTGACGGTATTTGTATGACAGAGATTATAGGTTAGTGATGGAAGTACTCAGTGGGTAAGTGTTGTTAATCTAGGTGCTCTCCAGATTGCAAGAGGAAGTTAAGTTAAGATGTAGAGAGCTATGAACTAAGTTAAGTTGTGTATGAAAGATAGATAGTAGTGACGGGTGAAAGAAGGATGTGTTAATGGATTGTGAATAAGATAAGCTATATGATTATGACCAATTATTATTGTTATGAAGTTTAAATGGGCTATCATTTGTTGAGGATTGTTTTATAGTTTATAAGTGGAAATTTTGTGCGAAAAGTTTTAAGTTATATTCTGTGCTAAAAGTTAAGTTTTAATGATTGGTGATCATGAAGGTGACTGTGATGATTTCTTAATTAATGGTATTAGTTGTTAGGAAGTGATCTAGTAGGCTTGAATAGTGGATATAAGAGCCTAATTTTGGTTGATTCGTGATTAAGTTTGATGTTGTGTTTATGATGAGAACACCCAAGATATTATGGGACTGCTTTAATTTTGAGGATTAGTGTATGAATTTTATGGTTGAGATTCTTAGATGTGATTTTGCTTCTTATGGTTTAGAAATATAAGTTTACAAACGTGATTTTAATAAGCGATGATAGAGTTAGTGCGGTCCGTTAAGGATGAGAAAAATTTGAGTTGAGTGTTAGACTCTAAGATTGAAATACCGAAGTTGAGCTGAAAGCGTTGAAGCTCTAGATGGTGTATACTTATTTTGAGCTAAGTGGTAATGTGAAGAAAGATTGAGATTAAGCTTTCATGTATATTATGGTTAGTTGAGGTTTTAAGTGGTTATCTTGAGGGATTGTGGTGTACATGTTTCAGATTCTGGAAGCTAGTTATGCTTCAATTCGTAAACTTCTCCTAAACGATCTTTATTTTCCAAGTATTCCAGCTCAGTCAATCAGAATCGTATAGTGTACCCTCTTATTTATCATTCAACATGTTATTCAAGGATCTTAGGAATGAAATAATCTCTATACGGAGCATATTAGTAGTTACGAGTATACTTTTGTTCATGCGTCATGCATATGAGCTAATTCATAGGTACCCCGTGCACAGTCTTAGTGACCCTGTGAAATAAGTGTTGTAGAGGAACATAGAATCCCAAGGGGGAGAGACCCTGTGACTTCTTAAAGCTTCCGTGTTTTAAATACATCTAGTTCATGCTGAAGTTCTCATTACGAGACTTGAATTGGCTATTGTTGCATATGTGTTCGTACATTTCAGAGTCAGTTCAGCTAGATATTTATGCGTCAGATATGCATGTTCAGTATGAGGACTAGGAAACTGTAATTCCAATCGTACCGATATGTCTCAGATGTTCCCGTCCCTTAAGAAGGTCAGTTGATAAGTCCTTTTATCCTATCAAGCGACATATGAGGATGAATGTTTCCAAGGGGGAGATAATGTAATACCCCGAAAAATTTTCTTTGTAAAGATTTCATGAGAAACGTATCGAGTTCTACGCTTAAGAGCGATCCATAAATTTTTTGTGTAGTATTTCTAAGATGTTGACCTACCATTGCGTAGAGTATCGAATAATATTTACAATGATATATACATCATCGAAAATGGACACTCAAGCGATAAGTTACGACCATTCCGATCAAACTACGACCATTCCGATTGAACTATGAATAGTAAAAAGTACAGGAAAAAAAAGTACTGAGGCCTGGCGTATTTTTGCTCCAACTTTAAATTATAATAACCCCTTGTACATAATGATCTGGGTCATCTACTATGTATCAATTGAAAGTTCTACGAGTCCTCTTTCCAATGAAATTGGTTTCATCCAATTTGTCTATCGGAGGAAAAAGTTATGGTCGATCTACTTCAGCCTATCAAAAGTTAATTTTTTGGTCAACTACAAACAATTATAACTCCTGGTAAACAATGATCTGGGTGAGATACTATATATCAACAGAAATATATGAGAGTCCTATTTCTAATGAAATTGGTTTCATCCAATTTGGATATCGAAGTAAAACAGTATCGTTGATCTACTTCAGACTATCAAAACAATCTACCAAAGGATAGATGCCAAAATTATTTGATTTTTAAGGGTGTTTTGGTCATTTCCTCTCACTCAAAAGCCATCCAATCCCTATATTAAGGTCTATTAGAAGCATTATATGTT
Source organism: Capsicum baccatum var. pendulum (assembly GCA_030864225.1). Taxonomy (NCBI): domain Eukaryota; kingdom Viridiplantae; phylum Streptophyta; class Magnoliopsida; order Solanales; family Solanaceae; genus Capsicum; species Capsicum baccatum. Next base: position 272,571,555 of record CM061558.1, read on the forward strand.
ATATTTAATCAAATTCCCTCAAAAAGAAAACCCTAAGCTCCTACATCTAACTTCAAGAACCTAAAAAACTTCACCATTAATTCTGCAAATTTATTCAAGATTCCAAGTTCCTAGTTCAAGAACTTCAAGAACCTCCAAAGTTCACCATTAATTCTGCAAATTTATTCAAGATTCCAAGTTCCTGGTCCAAGAAATCCAAGAACCATCATTCAAAGGCATGATTAACATCTCAAAAATGAGTATTGATCTAAAGTTCATCAATCAAGGTATGTGGGGTTTTTCAACAAGAACTATCTTTCATTCTTGTGCCCTAAAGTAAGTTTCATTAGAAAGGCATGATTTTTATTTGATTTTTATGAATTTTAAGCATGAACCCATATCTTATGATGATTTTTTATGAAATTTTGATGTTTATGATTTTGAAAGATGAATTTACATGTGTGGAGATATAAATCATGAATCTTGAACGATATTTACCATGATTTTGATATTTGGGTCGTGAATCTCCCTTAGAAATTGTGTGTCTTTGAGAAAGTATGTGTTATAAGCACGTTGATGTTTAATATTTGAGATATTTTGAATGATTTGACCTTTTGGTCTTAATGGAGTTGTTTTGAACTCGAGTGTGAAAGAAATCCACAATGTGGTTGATTTTGATAGATGGAAATCATGATAGCTCCCGGTGTATATTTATATATTATTGAAACTGTGTTATTGTGGATTATCTTTGAAATGATCTGGGCTAAGCCCGGGAGAAATCTTTAGCACCGAGTGGGAGGTACAAAGAGACCTTACTTCCCTAGAACTACGTGTCCCCGTAGGAGTGAGCCTGAGGCTGATTTATATAGTGATCACTAGTTTGTGTAGATTTGATATCGATAGTCCTACTCCGATGGAAAGGATAGGACGGCTTTCCCCAACGTGGGTTGTACGTTGGACTCTATGTAGCTCACATGGTTTATGTCTGTTATAGGATCTCCCAATATGTGTATGTGTACTCTTCTATCTGAGATGAAAACATATTTGCTTAAAAGGCTGAGTTTGAGAAAGTCATTATTCTTAAAAGATTTAAGAAATATATTCTAATGAGAATTCACATGAGATTTGATTGTTTTGATGATTTGAAATTGAGATGAAAGTGAATTGAGAACATATTGTAATGATTCACTTGTTTTACTTTACATGTATTATTCATCCATTATTTTGATGATTTAATTCGAGCTAAGTGAGTCATCTATATCAGCATGCATGATTTTATAAATTGTGATGATATTAATATATTATTTTATAGACGCATTGCACCCCCATATGCTCGGTATTTTTCCATGGTACTGACCCATATATTCGTATGTGGGCTACATTTTCTTGGAATGTGGGTACAAGGTATATTTGTACCTTCAGATCCAGTTAGTTCATGGTATCCAGTCAATAAGTGATGAGTCCTTTTGATTCAAGGGCTTGGGTTAGTTATGCCGAGTTTATGGTGTTGTATTTTTTTATTCATTCGTACTGAGTTGGAGTAGTCGGGAGTCATGACCCAGCTACCTACAGTTAGTACTAGTACAGGCTTCATAGAAAGTCAGTAGAAGTTGATGTATTTTGTTTCAATTTTGGTTGTAAACGGAGAATTGTAATCCTGTAAAATTCTATTTTTGTACCAATCAGATTCAGAAAATAGTTAATTTCTGCTGATTTGTATGGATTTGCATTTTTATTCAGTTGCTTATGTTATGCCAGTAGAAGGGTTAGCTTGGGGTCACTTTTGACCTTAAGCACTGTGTGACATATCAGGACCCAATTTTGGGGCGTTACAATTCGTGTCGTGTTAAAGTTCGATTTCCTAATTGTCAATTTCCATTAGCTTTTTGTGATGGTGGAGCATTGATATGATGTACCAAATGGCATTTTCGTGCTTTACCGCAATAGCTCTGCATCACATTGATTTTCCAGTTTCCATTTGTCTTAAGGTAGGTTCAAGTGCTCAATTGTAGTAGTGCGAGTGATTACGAACATCTTTATCTACATCCTAACAGATGATGAGTCCTCATAGTTGGGGACCCAATACTTAATTTTTAGTTTATTAGATTAGATTATTTATTATTTTCATAGAGTTTGTGTCAGCTAGGGGTTTGTCCTAGTGACTCTCGAGTTATTAGTAGTAGAGGCTTGTCAGACTACTTGATATGATTCTGATTATTCAATATTGATTATTCATACTATTGAGTCTAGTATTTTTCAGAGATTATATTCAGATATTCTCATTTAGCTAAGACAGATTTCCACTTTCTAGTTTTGATGTTTTATCTATATTTTCTCTATTATGAGATTCATACTTAGAAGAAGGCAGAAAGGGTTAGCTTAAGGATACTCATAGTCTTGAGCACCGTGTGATGTCTCGGGGCCTATTTTGGTGCTTTACAAGCTTGGCATCTGATCCTAAGGTTTATAAGATTCCTAGGGAGTCTGACAAACTGCATTACATAGAGTCTTGATCATAACTGTGAAGCGCACCATATTTATTAGCATGAGGTTCCAGGATGTTCTTAGGAAATCATCTAGCTCTATCATGATCTATCATGCTTACAGTGTCTTTATTTTCTTTTAACTCATACTCTAATGTGGTAGTTTAATATGCCTCCTCGCCGAGCTAATATCTCTAGAAATGATAATCAGTCACCTCAACCTGCTGATCCTTGGAATAAAAATGTATCCCATGCTGAATTTTGGGCTGCCTTTTAGGTGTTGGCCCAAGCTGTGACTACCAATATTAAGGGAAACTATTAGGTGATAGTTCACTTCAGCAGAATGGTAATTTAGCAGCAGCCAAAATTCAAGACTTCATAAGAATGAATCCGCTAGAGTTCTTTGCATTAAATGGAGGTAAGGACCCACATTTATTTAGATAAGGTGAAGAAAATCACCAAGATTATGCATGTTTTTGAAGAATAGAGTATAGAGTTTTCATCCTATAGATTTAAGGATGTAGCGTATGATTGGGATGTTATGTGGAAGATGGTAGAGGAGAGAGTGCAACTCTTATAAGTTGGCAAGTGTTTTAAGATGCATTTCTAAATATATTCTTTCCACATGAATTGAGAGAAGATAGTGGAGTTTGTGAACCTGAGGCAGGGATCGATGACAATGATGGACTACTACCTTCAGTTCAACCAATTGTCTAAGTATGATCCTGATACAATGGCTGATCCTAGGGAAAGTATGAGTAAGTTTATTACTGGATTATTTGGTTTGATAGTTAAGGAGTATAGGAATACCTTTATTATTTAGGACATAGATCTTGCTAGGTTGATCATTCATGCAAGGTTGATTGAGGAAGAAAAGTTAAACGAAAGATAGAGGGGAGATAAAAAGGGTAGAACAGGGCGGTTTGAGTATGGCCAGACAAAGTATGGAGGGGGAAATTGTTAACAGTTTTAGTATTATTCATCTATGCTCGTGCCATCTTTAGCTAGTGCTCCCGCTCCCGTAGCTAGGCAGGACCAGTGGGGTAATAAGGATATTCGTACCCAAACTCAAGCTACTACTGTACCAGCTCTACTATGTTGCCCAGTCCCTCTTTAGGGCGCATCATCCCTTGCTAGTGGCGGTCAACGCCAGAGTTGGTTTTATGCTTTACCATCCCCTTAGGAGCAAAAGAATTCACGAAATATTGTTATTGGTATGCTTCATGTCTTTCATCTTGATGTTTATATGCTTTCAGCCCCCTGGGTAGAATTTCTCTTATGTGACCCCATTAGTTGGAGTGAATTTTTAAATAGGTCTGGAAAAGATCCCTGAGCCCTTCTTAGTTTCTAGCCTAGTGGATAAGTCAGTTGTTTCCAAACCGATCTACAGAAAGTTTCCTATCATTGTCCTTCATAAAATCATGTTAGCAGAACTAATAGAGTTAGATATGGTTGACTTTGACCTTATTCTTGGTATGGATTGGCAACATTCCAGTTATTCATCTATCGATCATCGCACCCGAGAGGTGAAGTTTTATGTAACACCACATATTTTGGGATAGAACATACACCATCATTTCTATGCGTAGAAGATCCAAAATCCCTAAATCCTATAGAAATTTTTTATGTTAATAAATCATGTAGTGTGCAAAATTGAATGTGATTTCCGTCGATATAATATTAGCCCAAATCCGATACCCGGGCAAAATATTATGGCTAATTTTAGTCCTAGTCGTAAAAACCATCATTTTGGTACTTGGCCCATCGCGGAGGTGGTCTATTTAACAATTGTTAAATTCCAGTAGCCTAGCGCAATTATGGTGCGTCGCGCTGAAGTTATTGGTCCCAAACAGTGGGACAACGCAATGGCTTCGCATTGCGGTTACCCCAAGAATCCCATTCGTCATTTTCTAGTGAGCCACCATGATAGTGGCATGTCGCGGTGACCTATAAAATCGATCTCCTAGTTATATACTATTCCATATCATTAAGGATATATTGGGCAATTTTCACCCCCTTATCAACTTAAACATGGGATGTTTATCCCAAGTGACCGACCACAATATTCATATTTTCTTCAAAAATTTACAAGAAATTCTCTCAAGGGTTTCAAACTAAAAACCCAAATACCCTAAGATATCACTGTGGGTTTTCAATAATTTTTTGAGATTCAGAATCCCCATTGCGAAGGCTACAAAGAGAACCCATCAATTGTTTGAATAGCATCCCTAAAGCAAGAGTTTATTCAAGAGTCATAAATTAAGGTACGCGGGGTTTTCCAAAAAATCTCATGGGCAAGTAAATCATGATTTTAAGAATGGGGTTTTGGATTTATGAATATAACTATGTTTAAGAAATTTTGACGGTATTATTTTGGTCTTTAGACCTTCCCCCAAATTGATTGAAAATTGTATATATATGTAAGCACACGTTTTAAAGATTGATTATTGAATTGAAACCATGACTCAAGAAAAATCCCTCTTATGTTATGATTTTCCTTTACTTATGATATACTATGGATTGTTTTAAAATGCATCTTGAAGAGCATGATACGAGATGTCTTGATTTATAGTATGACTTGAATATGATTTTGAAATAAAAAAAGAGGGTTATGCATCTTGATAAAGGTTAAATATCCATATAATGAAAGAGTGCATGGTTTTGCCAAAAGCACATGACCACCATATGTTTGAAGAATTCTTGCATAGTTTTGACTTATGGCTTGGAACATGAAATCATCTCATACTATTGCAAATGTTGGGTGGTCTGACTTGAGTTTTAATGAAAGAATTATCAGTAATGCATTATGGATCAAAATTACAACTTGCAAGTCTTGGTATGACGATACCATAATAAACAATGCCATAATAGACTCAGACAAACATAGAAACCAAATTTTCATAACTTATGATTTCAGGATGATATATGTTTAGAAATGGATACAATTGAGCATAAAGAGATGTTAGATGGTCCCCCGAAGAAGGCACGAGCTTAGACAACTCATTGCCAAAAACCGTGATTTGCTGATCTGGGTATATTATATTAATCTGGTCTAGTTCCCTGTGGCGTATTAGATACAGACACTACAACCATTGTGGCACACTTGGGTTGGGGGCTTCCTTGTCGAGTCAATGGCAGACTCCATATAGACCATGGGGTTTTAGACTTTTAAGGCCGTACCACCTAACTCGGAAGTAATATGAAGATCAGATATTGCATTGACAAAAAGGTTTTTATGACTATCAAAGAGATGCTCATGTGTTTTGAAAACTATTTAATGTGTGATGTTTGGAAAAATTTCTCTCCATTATTTTATTTATATAAAAGCTTCATTATTCATTACTTTGCGTAGAAGTACATTTGCATTGACCCCCTTCCTCCCAGGGTGTAAAGCTTAGTTCAGAGGTCGTACGAGGCTGTAGAGTTTTCAGACAATAGTGATCTGTGCAGTTGGTGAGCATTTTTTAATTACAAAAGGCCTATGACTTTCATATTATGTTATTGATTTTGGTTTAGGTCCACTGGGGGCCTTGTGCCAGTTTTGGACAATTGTCATTTCAAATGTAGTACAGATTTCACAGACTGGTTCATACATTGTGAATATTGTGCATGATTATAACTTATGAACATTGTGCATGATTACTAGAGAGAGAAGGGCATCCGAGCCTTCATGGTTTGAGATGCTCGTTATGGCATACGTCCCATTTGGGTCATGACAAACTTGGTATCAAAGCACAAATAATGGTCCTAGGGTGTCTACAAAATTACATCGGGTAGAGTCTTATTTATGGTTGTGTAGTGTGCCACACTTATAGGAAGGAGGCTACTAGACGTTTAGAAATGTCTCTTTTTCTCCATGTTCTAGTTTATGCTATGGAGTTAGAATGTCCCTCTTACATACTCTAAATCGTGTTATGGTGTTGCCCATATGGAATTAAAGTCATCTCAATTCTTTTCTTACTTTGATGTGCTTCGATATGTCTCATTATCGGGGTGATTCAAGTGCAAAAGATTAGAGTCTAAATGGTGTGGTCCTTTCTGATTAAGTCATATAAGAGATTACAATTTGTGCAAGGACTTGAGAATAACCCGTTAGTACTCCAAGGTGTATTGATTCTAGTGTGAACTTTGATTCTAATGAAATTATGCTTTTCAGCATGCAGTATTAAGTGTATTCAGTCCTTTTCAAAATTTTTGTTGCAGATGTCGTTCTTCAGGGGTAATGATGTGTAGTAGAATTTTAGAATTGTATTTTCACTGGAGTAGTAGTATAAGTTAAAGTGATGGTGTCATGACCTATTGGTAGTGATAATGGACTAAGAAGTTGGTGATGTGAAGTCACAAGGCTAGAAATTAGAGTGAGGGTGACTTTTGTGTATATAAATATGTTTAGTTGAATAACTGATGTTTGAGAATGTTTGAGAATGATTTACCATTTAGAATAATAGACTAATGTGTTAGCTAGTAGCATGTGTGGATTGTATGGTAGTCTGTGGGGGTAGTGTTCGACTAATATTTTTATTATATATAGAGTAAGATGTGTATTCTTAGATCATGAAATGATGTGTGCCAAGTTTCTATCCTTTGTAATCTTATAATCATTGTGTCGTTGAAACTGAAAGTCTAGTGAAGCCGTGTGAGGATCTTTCTATTAACTAGCATAGTTTCCTTGTCATTCATCTCATTTTCTGTTCAAAAAACAAAATCAAAGTCTAGTGGAGCCATGTGGGGCCTATTTTGATTCACTAGAAACTTGTTGTTCATCTTGTTGTTCTTGTATTGGTAGAACTGGGGTTTCGTGGTGTAATGTTGAGAAAAGTGTTTAAGGGCAATTTATTGAATATATGTACGGCCGAATCTTTTTGCATATGATTTTGTTGATAATGAGGTAATATATCCCTTGTGTTAGTATAGTAGAAGCTAATGTAGAGAAGGAGTTATTAGTTAAGGTGAATTATTGTTTTCTTGAAGTATAAAAAGAGTTGTTGGTAGTTTTTGTCGTGCAAGGGAATTATAGGTTATTGATAAAGGCACTTGGTGGATGAGTGGTGTTAGTTTTAACGCCCCTAAGCTTTCAAAAGGGACTTTAATTAGGACTTGTGGAGCCATGAACTAAGTTTAGCTATTTAAAAGGGGTAGATAGTAATGATGTGTAGAAGGAAGATGTGTTAATGTATTTTAAATAAGATAGATCATAGGATTATGATAGGTCCTTTCTATTATGAAGTTTTGGCGGATTGATGTTTCCAGATGTTTTGGCATGGAAGATATTGTATAAACTGGTTGTTCATCATAGCTAGAACTAGACACTAAGTTGGAATAGTAGATTATGATCAAGGTGGATATAAATAATTGATGTGGTGGGTGTTAGTTGTATGAAAGTGATCTAGTAGTCTTGAACATTGTATACAAGGGCTTAAGTTTATTTGATTCATAATCAAGTCTAATGTTGTAGGTATGATTAAGAAGTATGCACAAGGTTCTATGGGGCTGCATTATTTTCAAGGATCATTACATGTTGTGTGGTTAGTAGTACCGTTGAGTTGCTAGGTGGAGAAAGACTAGTTACATAATATGTGATGTTCTTGATAGCTAAGTTATGGAGTTATGGAGTTATGATTAATGATGTTGAGCCTTTTTGCATAATATTGATTCTAATGATTTAGAAATATAAGTTTGGAGTCATGATGCTGGTAGACTATGACAGAAGTGGTATGGTCCGTCAAAGGTTTGGAGATATCCATGATTAGTGTTAGAAGAATCCGAGTTGGTGAATGTTTAAGATATTATATGGTGAATTTTGGGGCTATAGAAACCTAAGGGCTTGAATCTTAGAAGGGGGTATTAGCATTGGTTGCTATACATGAAGATACCGTCTTACAGGTAAATTTAGTTTTATATGTACTGTTATATTCCCATCTGTAGAGTAAAGTGATTTTAGTTTATAGCAGAGTGTATATAGTGGTTCACAGACTTAGAGTAATGGCTTAAATCTAAGGGGGATATGATAGAACGAGTAACCAAGTCAAGTTTTCAGATGCTAATAAATGTGCAAGTAAGTTGTCGAATTGGCCCTAAAAAGGAATGATGCTCAATCTATTCATATTTCAGCAGTTTACTTCAGTTATTCCGATACATACTCATGCTTTATGTTTCTGTTTCATGATCATAGCTCATGTTCCACCATATGATAAGGAATCATGTACTCTTCTAGTTCCTAGTATGATGAGTTCCCATTTTGTTTAGCAGTTAGAATCACATTCCGTAAGTTATGAATTCCAAAATTCAGATTGTGCAGTTCATGAATCTTGTGCACATGTGATAGTCTTAACAATTAGTGAAAATTTGGATTTATATCAGGTACGTCCTCAGATTAGATCTCTTCAATGAGTCCATGCAGTCAGTGGTCTATTTCTCATGCCTCAATAGGGTATCAAGTTATGCTTAGTACTCCCCTCATGTTTTGGATTCTAGTATTCCAATTTTTTAGTGATCTTTTCACTTAGGTCGAGATAGTGATGATGCAAAGTTGTTTAGGTGGGAAAGAGTAAACATTTATTGTTGATGAAAGATGGTTGTATTCTTATTTGAGTTAAGACAGAAATTATGGAGTAAGAATGAGGCCGAGTCTTTTATACGTGTCAAAGTTAGTTGAAGTTTTATGTGTTATATTGGGGAAAATTATTGTGCGCTTGTTTTATGTAAGTCTATAAGTTGAATGAATTTTGAAGTGAATTTTCGTGTATGGCTTGGTTAGTTAAGGATATTTTATGTGTATCATCTGAATAGTGCAAGGAAGTTGTTATGGATAGAAGTATTAGAGAATATGAGAAATATGCTTTATGAGCGGCTGTTTAGAAGTGCACATATGGGGTATGAAGATAGGATTGAATGTCATGTTTGTATGCATATGGATGGATGCCTTGAGTGTTTGTGAATGTCTAATATAAAGTTGAAGGTGATTGCTGGAGTGGCAATAAGAATTATGCAGGTGATGAGGAATTGTGAAATGCAGGGTGTGCTAAATTCATGATTCAGACTAGTACTACAGTATTATGTGGTGAGTCTTATGATTTTGAGTTAGGCTTGAATATGATAAGGGTATTTAGTTCATTTTAGACATTAGTAGATGGAAATATCAGTGGCCATGTGAGAAAAATAAGTAAAATCAATGAGCATGGTGTTTAAGGGGAAAGTATACTTGAGAAAGCATTTTTGAAGTGTGGCTAATCTCAAAAGTAAGAAGTAGCATTACCTAAGGTTTGGTAATTCTATCCTTGTTTATGATTTATATGTCTATATTCCATGCTATAGGGTAGTGTCATTGTTGTCATTCCTTAGTTGGATGTCTTCTGTAACTCATGTTAGAGATTCTTTACCCTCTGATGCTACTAGAACTTCTTTAGAAAGAGTGTAGAAGAGATATTCCAGTTAAGTATAAGTGTCTCGTATAATTCAATTTAGCAGTCAACCAGACAAGTTATTGTCGTTTTCCACCTTTTCAGCTAGCCCGACTATCTAAAGTGCAATTCGTATGACCATCCTAAAAGATAATCTATTCCATCCGTGTAAGTTGCAAACTCAGTTGAGTCCAAGAAACATGTTTCAAATTCAGTAATTTAGTCATGACTCAGTTAATAAGAGTTCAACACATAATTTGAAAATTTTCCAGCTATTTTAGCTCTGACAGTGTAATACCTTTGTACAATCTAAATCTTGTTGCCTAATGATTCATAAATATATAAGTTATCACTTCCAAAACCAATGTGTATGAATTGAGCGTAAACACTTCAGAGGGAATCATAAACTCTTACCAAGAATTAGATCTTTGAAGCAAGTAAAGTCAAGTCAGCTCAGAATTCAGTTTCACGATAGAAGTTTAAATGTTTTAGATCAACTATATCCTTTCTTAAAAGACACATCATGTCCGCGTTATTCCATACCTTTAAGTTTCAACATTCCTACCCATTATTCGGGGATGAATGATCCCAAGGGGGAGATAATATAACTCTGCATATTTGGGGGTAGAATGAAAACCATCATTTCTATGCGTAGATGATCCAAAAGCCAAAAATCATATGCAAATTTTCCATGTTAATCAATTATGTAGTGTGGATATTTGAATGAGATTTTTGTTGATATATGATTTCCCCATATCCGATACCCCGGCAAGATGTTATGGATAATTTTAGTCCTAGTCGTAAAACACCATCATTTTGGTACTTGGCGCATCGAGGAGGTGGTCTATTTAACAATTGTCAAATTCCAGTAGCCTAGCACGATTGTGGCGCATCATGCTGAATTTTTGGGTCACAAACAGTGGGACAACGCGATGGCTCCGCGTCCTGGTGACCTCAAGAATCCCATTCGTCATTTTCAAGTGAGCCACCATGATATTGGAGCGTCGCGGTGGCCCATAAAATTGGGCTCCAAGTTATATTTTATTCTATCTCATTAAGGGTATGTTGGATAATTTCCACCACTTTATCAACTTAAATATTGGATTTTTCTCCCAAGTGACCACATTATTCATATTTTCTTCAAATATTTACAAGAATCTCTCTCTAGGGTTTCAAACTAAAAACCCAAATATCCTAAGATTTCACTTTGGGTTTTCAATAATTCTTCAAGATTCGGAATCTCCATTACGATAGATACAAGAAGCGCCCATCAATTGTTAAAATAGAATCCCTAAAGTAAGAGTTCATTCAAGAGTCATAAATTAAGGTACGGGAGGTTTTCCTAAAAATCTCATGGGCACAAAAATCACGATTTTAAGAATGGGGTCTTGGATTTACGATTATAACCATGTTTTAGAAGTTTTGACGGTATTGTTTTGGTCTTTAGGCCTTCCCCCAAATTTATTGGAAATTGTATATATAAGTAAGCACGCGTTTTAAAGATTGATGATTTAATTGAGAGCATAACTCATGAAAAATCCCTCTCTTATTCTGATTTTCCTTTACTCATAATATACTATAGATTGTTTACAAATTCATCTTAAAGAGCATGATATGAAATGTCTTGATTTATACTATGACTTGAATATAATTTTGATATAAAAACAAAGGGTCATGCATGTTGATAAATGTTGAATATACATATAATGAAAGAGTGCATGGTTTTGCGAAAACCACATGACCACCATATGTTTGAAGAATTCTTGCATAGTTTTGACTTATGGCTTGGAACATGAAATCATCTCATACTATTGCAAATGTTGGGTGGTCTGACTTGAGTTTTAATGAAAGAATTATCAGTAATGCATTATGGCTCAAAATTACAACTTGCAAGTCTTGGTATGACGATACCATAATAAACAATGCCATAACAGACTCAGACAAACATAGAAACCAAATTTTCATGACTTACGATTTTAAGATGATATATGTTTAGAAATGGATAAAATTGGGCATAAAGAGATGTTAGGTGGTCCTCCGAAGAAGGTACGAGCTTAGACAACTCATTGCCCAAAATAGTGATTTGCCAATCCAGGTATATTATATTACGCTGGCCTAGTGCCCTATGGCGTGTTAGATTCAGACACTTCAACCCTTGCGGCACACTTGGGTTGGGGGATTCCCCGCCGAGTTAATGGCAGACTCCATGTGGCCCCTAGGGTTTTAGACTTGTAGGCGCATACCACCTAGCTCAGAAGTAATACGATGATCATAAATTACACTGAAAGAAAGGTTTTTATGATTATCAAAACAATGATGTTTGGACAAATTATTATACATTATTTTATTAAATAAAAGCTTTATTTTGAATTAATTTGTGTTCCAGTACATTTGTATTGACCCTTCTTCCTCCCAGGGTCTAAAGCTCAATTCAGAGGTCCTGCTAGGCCGTAGAGCTTTTAGACAACAGTGATGTGTGCAGTTGTTGAGTCTTCTTTATTCCATAAGGCCTATGTATTTTAGATTATTTTTTTTTATTTTGGTTTAGGTTTACTTGGGTCCTTGCCCCAATTTCAAACAGTTGTCATTTACAGATGTAGTAGAGATTTCACAGACTGGTTCAGACATTGCGTTGTTGATATTGGATTTCAGTTTTCACAGTTCATTTGAACTCAGAGTATAACCATGTTTCCATAATGATTTAAAATTCTGCATCTTCTATTATAACTTATGAATATTAAGCATGATTACCAAAGAGAGAAGGGTGTCCGAGCCTTTATAGTTTGGGATACTTGTTAGGGCCTGGGACCTGGTTCGGGTCGTGACATTTTAGTTTCCATATGAACCACTCTTTGAGTGGGGAGAAAATTCATTGTCTCCCAAGTGTCATTTCATATCCTATTTTAAAGATAGAAAGATGATTTCAAAAGGGTGCATCTATCATCTAGTTTAGGTAAAAAACACTAAGTTTGAGACTCCAATAGTTCATTCAGTCAGAATAGTCAATGAGTTTCCTGGTGTTTTTCCTGATGATTTGCCAGGGGTATATCTTGATAAGGAAATAGTATTTGGTATTGACATTCTCCCAGATACTCAGTTTATCTATATACCTTCATATTGTATGGCTCAATCCGATCTTAAAGAGTTAAAAGAGAAACTTAAAGATATTTTAGATAAAGGTTTCATAAGGCCCAGTGTTTCTCCTTGGGTGGCTCCTATCCTATTCGTGTGAAAGAAAGATGATTCTTTCCGAATGTGCATTGACTATCATCAGCTGGATAAAGTCATAGTAACAAAACAAATATCCTCTACCTAGGATTGATGACGTATTTGACCAACTCCAAGGTGCAAGTTATTTCTCTAAGATAGACCTTACATCAGAATATCATCAGTTTAGAGTAAGGGAATGTAATATTTCAAAGGCAGCTTTCAGAACCCGTTACAGTCATTTCAAGTTTATAGTCATGTCATTTGGTCTTACCAATGCCCCAGCTGCCTTCATGGACTTGATGAACAGAGTGTTCAAACAATATTTTGACATGTTTGTTAGTGTCTTTATCGATTACATTGTTGTCTATTCTCATAGTGAGGATATCAGGCATAGCAACTTACAATTGTGTTACAAAACTCTTAGAGATCACCAGTTGATCGACAAATTTAGAAAATACAAATTTTGGCTAAGATCAGTAGCATTCCTCGGTCATATTATTTGCAGTAATTGTATTTGAGTTGATCCCCAAAAGACATAACCAGTAAGAAACTGGCTTAGACCTATTTATCCATCAGACATTAGAAGTTTCTTGGGTTTATATGGCTATTATAAATGTTTTGTTGAGGGTTTCTCGTCTATTGCGTACCCTATGTCTATATTAACTCAGAATAAAGTTAAGTTTCTGTGGTCAAATTTTTGTTAGGAGTTGATAACTCAACTAACGTCATCCCTAATTTTAGCATTACTTTATAGTTGAGATGGTTTTGTTGTTTATTGTAATACCTCTAGAATAGGCCTGGGATGTGTTTTTATGCTGAGAGGTAAGGTCATAGCCTACGCCTCTAGATAGCTTAATCCGTATGAAAAAAAAAACTACCCAACCTATGGTCTTTAGTTAGATGCATTTGTATTTACATTGAAAATTTGGAGGAACTATATTTATGGAGTACATGTTGATGTGTTTACAGATCACAGATGTTTGTAGTATGTTTTTACTCATAGGGAGTTAAATATTCGGCTGAGAAGGTTATTGGACTTGTTGAAATATTATGATATAAGAGCGTTGTATCATCTGGGCAAGACCAATATAGTGGAAGATGCTCTTAGTAGATTATCCATGGGCTGTGTTGCTTATGTGGAGAATGATAAGAAAGAGTTAGTTTGGGAAGTTCAACGGTTATCTAAATTGGGTGTGAGGTTAGTTGACTCAGCTAAAGGGAATGTTTGGTTACAAAGTAGTTCCAAATCTTCTCTAGTTTTGGAAGTGAAACAAAAGAAGGATAAGGATTCTAATTTCATTAAACTAAAGAAGACAGTTAAAGGGCAAAAGGTAGCTGTTTTCTCCCTGGGGGAGATGGTATTTTGAGGTACTATTCCAGATTTTGTGTGCGATGTGTTAATGATTTATAGCAGCGGATTATGGTGGATGAGCATAGTGTGTATTACTCTATTCATGTAGGAGCCACCAAGATATACCGCGACTTGTGGGAAATCTATTGGTAGAGTGGTTTGAATAAAGATAAAGTAGAATTTGTAGTCAGATGTGCAACTTGTCAACAGGCTAAGGTAGTGCATCAAAGACCTGGTGGTACATTGCAAGAGTTTGGTATCCCCAATCGGAAGTGGGAAGAGTTAAATATGGACTTTTTGACAAGATTACCCCATTCGCATTGTCAGCATAATTTGATATGGGTTATTCTAGACAGATTGACTATGTCAGCGCATTTCATGCTTGTTCATACATCCTACACAACTGAAGATTATGCTAAGTTGTATATCACAGAGTCAGTCTGATTGTATAGAGTTCCTTTATCTATTATCTCAGATAAGGTTACTCGGTTTACCTCTAAGTTTTGGAAAGTCTTTCAGAAGGGTCTTGGTACCCAAGTTCATGTTAGTTCATCTTCCCATCCACAGACTGGTGGTCAAGCAGAGAGGACTATTCAGACCTTAGAGAATAAGGTGAGGGTATATGTTCTTGATTTTAAAGGAAGTTGGGAGGAGCATTTGTTGTTGTTTGAGTTAACTTATAATAACAGTTACCATACTAGTATCTAGATGGCCCCATTTGAGGCTCTTTATGTTGGAGATATAGATCACACGTTGGTTGGTTCAAAGTAGGTGAAGTCACTTTGATTGTGCTAGATATTGTGTTTGAATCCATGGATAAAGTTCCGTTATTCGAGTGAGATTCAAAGAAGATCAGAGTCAATAAGAAATCCTATGAAGACTTACGAAGGAGAGATCTTAAGTTTGAAGTTGATAATCTTGTTTACTTGAAAGTTTCACCCATAAAGGGGGTGAAGAGATTTGGAAAAAAAGGGAAGCTTAGTCCCCGATATTTATGCCCCTACAGGATTTGAGTCTCATGGGAAAGGTAGCGTATGATCTTGAACTACCCACAAATTTATCCTCAGTTCATCTAGTGTTCCATGTGTCTTTATTGATGAAGTACATGGATGATTCAGTTGTTGTATTCCCTCTAAAAAGTACAGATATTAAGAATAGCCTCTTAGATGAAGAAGTTGTAGTAGAGATTCTTGATCATCAGATCTGTAGTCTAGGGAACAAAGAAGTTTCCTTGGTCAAAGTTCTATGGCAAAATCAGTTCGTTGAGGGTGCTACTTGGTAATAAGAAAAAGACATCCATACAAAGTATCCTCATATCTTCTCCACAAATACAGATTCATCTGAAGCTAACAATCTACCTCAATTTAGCTCTTTTCCAGTCTCAGATTCAGCTATATAGTTGTCCTCTTGTAAATTCATTCACTCACAGATTAGATCAGTCGCTCAGTATGATTTACATACAGTTAAATACCTTGTTTCAATTGTTAATGTTAACATATAGCCTTAGATTCCTCAATATTTTTAGTTTAACTAGCCACATTTGAGGACGAATGTTCCCAAAGGGAAAATAATGTAATACCCTGCAATTTTTCCTGACCAATTTAGCTCCTAAAATGTCAAGGGTTATCTTCAAAAATAAATAACCTTTGATATATATAGAATTTTCCAGTTCTAGACCCTCCTGTGTGTAGAAAATTGAATTAGATTGTAACCGATACAAATTTTACCTCAATCCGATACTCTGTTGAGAAGTTATGGTGTGTTTAGTGAAACACTATGTCATTTTGACAAAAACCGCATCGCGGTGTAGAACAAAATGGCAATTGTCAATTTCTAATGGACCTACATGATTATCTGACGTCGTGTTGAAGCTCGATTTCCCAATTGTCAATTTCCATCAACTCACCAAAATGGTGGCGCATTGCGGTGATGGACTAAATGGCATATCTGTGGCTTACCGCGATTGCTCTGTGTTGCATTGATTTTCCAGTTCCCATTTGTAAGTTTCCATTAAGTCACCACGATAGTGGCACATCGCGGTGGTATGCCAAATTGGAATTTTCTTTCTTTTCCAGTTTTCAGAGTTAGATTTTAAAAGGGTGGTTTGGTCTTGTCCAAGCCCCAAACCGTGTAAAACACTAGATTATTCTCATTCTAAGCATTCTATGCCCACTTTTCATCAGTTCTCTCTCAAAGAAAACCCTAGAGCGCAAAACTTACTCCCCAAGAAATAAAATTTCCTCTTCTCTTCTTCTAAGATAACTCAAAATTAAGGATTCCCAATTCAAGAACTTCAAGAAGTCATCTTCTAAAGTACAAATACGAATTCAAGTTCAATTTTCTTTATCAATTGCATCAATTAAGGTATCTGAGGTTTATGAACAAGGATATTCTTTCATCCTTGTGCCCCAAAGTAGTTTTTAATTACCCAATTTACATGATTTTGTATGAATATACATGAGTCTTAAATTAGGGTTCATATCCATTATTGTTATTTCACAGATTATGAGATTTCAAGTGATTTAGAAGTTGAATTGCATGTCTATTTTTGTATTTTCATATGTACTGTAGTAAATTCCAGATTTTGAGTTGAATTATAAATGTTTACATTATCAAGAAAGAACATTATGATTTTTTAACATGAATTTGATGTATGGGTCATTAAACACTAATTGGATATTACTATTTCAAGATTGATTGTGCTATAAGCACCCTATGACTAGATTATTTTCAGATTTTCGTTAAAGATTTGATCTCTTGATCTCAATTTAGATATGGAATCCACCTTAGAGTTTTAGTTACAGATTTACATTGGGTTTTTCTAATAAGCCATTATACTAGATTTTAAAGTGGATTTCCAATAGAATCAGCATAACGATTAAAGGGAATGGTATTTACCATCGAGTCGGGTATGTTCTTATGCCCCAGAACTACGATCGAAAGTAGATTCATATTATCAGATTATTCCTATTTCTATTTGGATGACAAATACAGATGTGATCACTTAGATTAGGTTATACTCCCTTATAGGTGTATGAACCCTCACCCAAATGTAAGGTTTTCCCAGAAGGAAACTAGACGTTATACTCCATGATAGATCACATGGTTTATATCGGTTAGAAGAACCTCCCTACAGAAAAAGTAATCCTAATAGAAAAGAGTAACAGAAAAGCTTTTAGAAACTAAGTGTAAAGGCTCACAACTTCACTCAGATATTGTTTTACAAATATACATTAGCTACTGACTTTATCTTTCATGTTTCTGATATAAAAGTGAGTCCTTTCTTCACTTAGATAGCATGATTTACAGAGAGAACATAAGTACAACTTTTAGAATAAAATGTTATGACTCACTAGATTTATAAAGTATGATTTGTTACTCTTGATTATGATTCTCAACTTTCAGATATTCTAGTTTATGTGAGTCATCTACATTTAGCATGGATTGTTTTACAAATTATTATGATTTTTAGACATTGTTTTACTTATGCATTCACCCCCATATACTCAGTACACTCTCAAAGTATTGATCCACATATATGTCTATGTACTACATTATCTCATAATCTAGGTTTAGGTGCTCTATTTCAACAGGGCAAGTGATTTCTAGTATCTTTATCTGCATCCTAACAGTTGGTGAGTCTTCATAGTTCGGGTACCCCGTACTTAGTTTTCAGCTTATTAGATTAGATAATTTAGTATTTCCATACAGTTCGAGTCAGTTGGGGGTTTGTCCTAGTGACTCTCTAGTTATTATTAGTAGAGGCTTGTCAAACTGCTACATATGATTCAGATTATTCAATATTGATTCTTTAGACTATTGAGTCTAGCTTTTTCACAGATTATATCCATATATTCTCAGTTAGCTCAGAAAGATTTCTGCATTCTAGTTTTGATGTTATATCTATATTTTCTCTATTATGAGATTCAAACATAGTAGACTATAGTCTTGATCACTGTGTGATGTCTCGAGACCTATTTTTATAGGTTACAATGATTGATGCTAGACTATAGGCTTGATTTGTAGATGTGTATGATTGTGGTGAGAATAGTAGCTTAAGACAAATGATGCATGTTTTGTTGGAATGAATTAGTAGGCTTGATGTGATGCATGAATAGCCTAGGTTGGCGGCTTGTTGAAAAAGGAGTGGATAATTCTTATATATATCTATATCTATATATATATATATACATATATATATGTATATATATATACATATATATATGTATATATATATATACATGAGGACTAGGGTAAAATGATGAATTGTGGTTGAGTCATTAAGTGGGTAAGGGCATCTATATATAAAGATAAGTTAAGCCCCCTGGTAGCATGTTGTGGGATAAGGTTTTATGTGTCTAAGTGTCATGTGAGTTTTGTAGTATGGTGAAGTCTGGGGAGTTATTGTATAGTGTTCTTTGGCCATGCAAGGCATAGCCTATCCGGGGTATCAAAAAGTATTCCGCTTGATTTTTTTTAAGGTCGTATAGGTATTTTATCATCCCATATCCATTCCTAACCCTCTTTGGATGAATATTAAACATTAATCAAATTATTATTCTCCTCTAAAATCCCTAAATTATCTTCCATAAATCATAAGGGGAGAAAATACTTGGGATAAGGAATTCATTCTTTGAGGGTCAAATTCCTCTACGTTCTCTTTGAGGGTCCAAACCCATTTTTAAGAAAGTACGTAATTATCTTGGGATTTTTCCATAAGTTTGATTTTTAATCTTTTGCATACATGATTTGAGTTTGAAAATTGATTTATGAACATGACTTGAGAAATTCTCTTCCCAATGAAGAAATTTATGGTCTTAGTATGTTATGAATAGTGATTTTTGTTTGAGAGCATAAATTGTAAGCTTGTGACTTACAAGAATGTTTTAAAGCTCTTTAATTATACCATGTGTTTTTTATATCTATTATGTTAAATTGTTTCCTTAATGATATCGTCTATTTTATATGGAACATATGTTGTTTTTTGGTTAGTTCCACATACCAATACATTCCAAGTATTGACCGTCCTTCATGGAGGTTGCATTGTCTTATAATTTAGGATCTGAGTCTTAGTCTTGGGGTCATATTCAATAGAATAAGATTGTTCCATGAGTTCAGAGTTGGTGAGCATCTCTTACACCAGAAGGAATTTTATCTATATGTAATCTTAGTTAGCTTATGGGTCAGGATGGGGCTTTATCCCAACCTAGAAAGTTAATGGTCAGTAGAGGCTTTGTAGATGGAATCTGAGTATTGTATTGTCATAATCTGTTTGATACATTTTGGATTATAAGTTACTATTAAAAATTATTATATTTTTCGCAATTTGATTTATGTATGAATTATAATTATGATAGTATGCTAAGGGGTCGCTCCGGCTTTCGTGGTTCAGGATAGCCATTGTGGTCATGATCTCGGCTCAGGTCATGCCAAGCTTGGTATTAATTCTTATTTCATGGTCCCAGGGTGGCTACATGTAATACCCCATATTTTCATGCTAGAATTCTACCCATCGTTCCATCGTCCTTATGCATCTAAGATCTAATACAAGTGATTCTCATGTGAATACAAGTTGCATGATGATTATCCTAGTCTAAGGAGTAGTTTAGAGCTGAAAAATGTTCATAGCAATGACCTAGAACAAAGTTGTGCTAAGACCAATTGATTCATCCAAAGTTTGACATTTGATTCTACAAGGATCAACTTTAAACGTGTATATATCTTAATTACATAGAATTTTCATCCCAAGACCTATATATTTGTAGATAATTGAATTATCTTTCCAACGATACCAATTTTCCAAAAATTCGATACCCGAGCGAGGAGTTATGCCCATTTTCATGAGAGGTAGTAAGGGTGTGCGATGGGCAATGTGCCGCCCAATGAAATGTGTACGATTGGGAGTGCAAGGCATACTTAAATGTCTTCCATGTGTTGTCCGCTGCATCCCTCACTTCCAAGTGCCAAAAACACCCTATATATGTCTATAACACGGGATTAAACTCCCATAACACCAAAATAAGTTTACTTTCTCTCAAAATCACCAAGAACATTCATTAGGGTTTCAACCTAAAAATTCAAATATCTCAAGATTCAACAATGAGTTTTCAATAATTCTTCGAGATTCGGAACCCCCATTCAGAGGGCTACAAGAAACACTCATTATTTTTACGAATAGAGTCCCAAGGTCAAGAGTTCATTCAAAGCTTCAAGTTTAAAGTATGTGGGATTTTTCAACAAGAACACCCTTTCGTTTCTTTTATGAATATATATGATTTTACATGTTTTGATATGAATTTGAAGCATGAATTTATACCCTATATGGTTTTACATGAGATTGTGATACTGTCTATGTTTTGGAATTTGAATTGAATGAGAATGATGACATTTTTGTACATAAAGCTGAATTTTGGAGACATAAAGCTGAGTTTTCGAGACTTTAAAGTAAGTTATATATATTTATGATGAAAAGCATGAATCTTGAGAAAATTTAATGTGATTTTTATGTATGAGACCTTGAGTCCTAATTGGTATTGTACTTTGAGAAATTATTTTTGTGATTATGTCATAAAGTATGAAACTTTGGAAGTTTTTATGGTGATATTGATGTATGGATTTTTGGAACCCTATTTGACATTATTATTTTGAGAAAATCATGTGTTATAAACTCCTTGAGTTTAAAAAATTTGAGATGATAAAGAAGCTTTGACCTTTTGTTCATAAAAAGGGTAGTTTTTGAAACCGAGATGAGAAAAGAAATCCACTTTTATTAATTTATTCTGAAAGGGGTAGCATAATGGCTCCCATTGTGAATTGTTGAAGTATTTATTAGTGGATTTTCTTTTGAAAAGATCTGAGCTAAGTCTGGGAGTAGTCTTTTACACCGAGTGGGAGGTATAGTAGGATTGGTACTTTCCTAGAACTACGTGCCCCCGTAGGTTGTGAGCCTGAGGCTGATTTATATATAGTGATCACTAGTGAATAAAAAATTAAGGTCCTACTCCGATGGAAAGGATAGGATAGCTCTCCCCAACATGGGTTGGACGTTGGACTCCATGTAGCTCATATGATTTATGTCGGTTATGAGAGACTCCCAATGTGTGTGTGTGTATTCTCCTATCTAATATGCAAAGTCTTATTCTTCTATCTGAGATGAAAACATATTTGTTTGAAAGACTTAGTTAGAGAAAGTCATTGTTTTTGAAATATTTTATGAACATATATTCCAAGAAGAATTGTTATGAGATTTGATTGCTTTGATGATTTAGAATCGAGATGGAAGTGAATTGAGATTTATTATGATGACTCACATGTTTCACTTAATACATTTTACTCTCTTATGATTATGATGATGTTAATTCGAGCTAAGTGAGTCATTTATATCAGCATACATAATTTTATAAACTTTGATGATATTAATATATTATTTTATATATGCATTGCACCCCCATATGCTCGGTACATTTCCATGGTACTGACCCACATATTCGTATGCGGGCTATATTTTCTCTGAATGTAGGTATAAGGTATAGTGTACATCTTCAGATCCAGTCAGTTCGCGACATCCAGTCAGTAGGTGATGAGTCCTTTAATTCAAGGGCTTGAGTTAGTTATATAGTTCGAGAAGTTTTGTATTTTCTTTATTCAGTCGTATTGATTTAGGTTAGTCGGGTGTCATGACCCGGCTACCTACAGTTAGTACTAGTAGAGTATTCATATACATTCAGTAGAAGTTGATGTATTCCGTTTCATTTTTGGTTGTAAAAGTAGAGTTGTAATCTTGTAAATTTAGTTTTGTATCTATCATATTCAGAAAAGAGTTATTTTCCTCAGATTTGTATAGATTTATAATTTTTGTTTAGTTGCTTAAGAGTTATGCCAGTAGAAGGGTTGTCTTGGGTTCACTTGTGATCCTAAGCACCATGTGACATCTCGGGACCCGATTTCGAGGCATTACACTACAATGTCATGTTGAGTAGAGTACATTTTATGGGTGTGTATCGCACCACAATTATAAGAAGGAAGCTATGATGCATTTGTGAGTTGTTTCCTATTCTTTTATACTCTCGGTCATGCCATTGTGATGTCCATGTTATAGTTATCCAAATTCCTTCTTTACTCTAATTTTATTAGCTCTGTCTCATTTTTTTAGGCAATTCAAGTGAAAATATTAGAGTGTAAATGATATGGTCCTTTTCGATTGTGTCATCAAAAGTTATGAAATTGCATAAGGACTTGAGAGAAGTCAATTAGTGCTTCAAAGTGTGTTAATTTAAGCTTGTACACCTATCTATATTGATCATACGTTTGAGCCTGAGGTATTAAGTGTATTCAGTCCCTTAAAAAATCCTTGATTCAGATGTCATGCATAAGGATAATGAGATATGGCAAAATATTGGATCAATATTTTGACCCATGTAGGAGTATACGTTAGTGTCATGTTTAATTTCCAGTAAGATGGTCTAGAAGTTAGTGATATGTAGTCACATTGTTAGAAGTTATAGTGAGGGTGACTTATGGGTAAAAAAGTTAGTTTTAGTTGTATAACCCTTTGATTGAGTGGTGGGTTTCCCTTTTATAGTGATTGACTAATATTGTAGCATTTCTAGAGGGTATGGTAATCTGTGGAGGAAGTGAGTGGCTATAAGTTTTATTCATTCAAAATAGGAAAGGATCTCAGAGTGGATAGTTATGGTAGTTGTAGAAATCATTTATAGGTGGTAAACAGAAAGCGATAGATTAGACAATAAGTTATGGGTAGATGCTTTTTGGTATTTATAGAATTTGAAGGTAGTTGGGATGTGTGCATGGGTAAGTAAATTTGATGTGAGAAGGTAGAATATGATAATAAAATCGTAATGGATTATATTATAAGATTAAGATCTATTATCCTTATTAAGTGACTTTACCCCATTGATTTTCTTTTCTATAGTAGTTGTAAACTAGTTTTTCATGTGAGAAGGGGTATGGTAGATTTCAAGGTGTAATACTATTGTTGTGGAGAGAATGAACTTAGGGGCCATAGTTTCTTGAAATAAGAGACTTGGGCTGATTTTTTATTTGATGGGAAAGCATAGTACGCAACATGCTTCATCGGTTGTACATGATTGATTCTATACTATAGGCTTGTGCTTTAGATGTGGAATCTGGTGGTGAGAATAGTAGCTTAAGACTAATGTTGAATGTTTTTTAGGAATGAATTAGAAAGCTTAATGTGATGTGTGAAATAGCCTTTGTTGTCAACTTGTGGAAAAGGGAGTGGACAATTATGATATATATACATGAGGACTAGGGTAAAACGATGAATTTCTATTTAGTCAATAAATAGGTAAGGGCGTAAGTATATAAGGATAAGTTGAACCCACAAGTAGCATGATGTTAGATAAGATTATATATGTATAAGTGTCATATGTACCCAGTTCATGTTCTTGAATTTTGTAGTATGGACAAGTCTGGGGAGTTTCTGTATGGTGTTCTTTGGCCGTGTACACAAGCCTATCTGTGGTATCAAAAAATGTTCTGTTTGATTTATTTTAAAGGCATAAAGGTCTTTTATCATCCCCTAACCATTCCTAACCCTCTTTGGACGAATATTAAATCTTAAACATGTTATTTTTCTCTTCTAAAATCCCTAAATCATCCTTCATAAATCAAAGAGGGTGAAACTATGTAGCATTAAGAAATTCAAGCTTTGGGAGTCCAATTCCTCTACTTTATCTTTTATTTTTCTCCATCAAAAGGTTGTAGGACTATCCTAAACTTTATAGGTATAGAATTTACATTTTGCAACGAGATTCAAAGTTTTATATGTATGTATATAAAAAGGGTTTAGGAAATTGGTTAAAGAGCATGAATCGTAACCCGTTTTGATGGAAGTACATAATTATCATAGGGTTTTTCTATAATACTTATTTATAATCTTGTGTATACATGATTTTAGTTCGAAAAGTGATTTATGAACATCATTTGCTAAATTCCCTTCCCCATGAAGAAATTTATGGTCTTAGCATGTTATGAATTCTGAATTCAATTTCAGAGCATGAATTATCAGCCTGTGACTTACAAGAATGTTCTAAAGATATTAAATTATGCCTATGAGTTTTTGATATTTATTATGTTAAATTGTTTTCTTAATGCTATCGACTATTTTACATGGAACATATGTTATTTTCTGTCTTATTCCGCATACCAATACATTCCATGTATTGACCGTCCTTCATGGCAGCTGCAGTGTTATATAATGTAGGATCTGTAGCGTAGTCCTGAGGTCTAATTGAGTAGAAGTAGATTATTCTAGGATTTCAGAGTTGGTGAGCCTCCCTTACAACAAGGGCCATTCTATATATATGAAATCTCAGTTAACTTATGGTACAACTAAGGGCCTTGTCCTGGCCTAAACAGTTAATGGTCAGTGGAGACTTCGTACAAGGAATTTGAGTATTGTATTGTCATAATTTTGTTGAAACATTTTGGATTACAAGTTTTTATTGAATATTATTATATTTTCTGCACATTGATTTATGTATGGATTATGCTTATAATAGTGTACTAAGGGGTCTCTCGAGACTTCATGGTTTTGTATGCACATTACGGTCAGGGCCTCGGCTCAGGTCATGACAAGCTTGGTAGAAGATCCCGATTCATTGTCCCAGTGTGTCTATAAAGCTGTATCGAGTAGAGTACTTTTTATGGGTATCTAGCGCGCCATACTTATAAGAAAGAAGCTAACGGGCAATTCAGAGATGTTTCCTATTCTTTCATACTCAAGTTTTGCCATTGTGATGTCCCTGTTGAAGTTATCCAAATTCCTTGTTTACTCTAAATTTATTAGATCTATCTCATTATTAAGGCAATTCTAGTGTAAAAGCTTAGAATTTAACTGATGTGGTCCTTTTCGATTGCGTTATCAAAAGTTATGAAATTGCAAAAGGACTTGAAAGGAGTCAATTAGTGCTTCAAAGTGTGTTGATTTAAGCTTGTACCCTATCTATATCAATAATGCATTCGAGCCTAAGGTATTAAGTGTATTCAGTACCTTTGAAAATCCTTGTTACAGATGTCATGCTTAAGGATAATAAGATGTATCAAAATGTTGGAGCAATATTTCAACCCAACTAGTAGTATACATTAAAGTGTCATGACCTATTTGTAGTAAGATGGTCCATAAGATAGAGATATGTAGTCACAAGTTTAGAAGTCAGAATGCAAGTGAATTTTGCAAAAAAAGCTAGTTTTAGTTCTATAACCCTCTGATTGAGAGGTGGGTTGCCCTTTTATAGTTACTGACTAGTGTTGTAGCATTTGTAGACTGTATGGTAATCTATGGAGGAAATGATTGGTTATGATTTTTATTTATTCAAAATATGAAAGTAGCTCAACAAGGATAGTTATGGTGGTTGTAGAAATGATTTATAGGTAGTACCCAGAAAGGGGTAGATTAGTCAATAAGTTATGGGTAGAGACTCATTGGTGTTTATGGAATTTGAAGGTAGTTAGGATGTGTGCATGGGTAAGTAAATTTTATGTGAGAAGGTGGAATATGTTAATAAAATTACCATGGGTTATATTATAAGATTAAGATCGACTATCGTTATTATGTGACTTTACCCCCTTGATTTTCTTTTCTATAGTAGTTGTAAACTCGTACTGCACGTGAGAGGGGTGTGTTAGATCCTAAGGTATAGTAGTAGTGTTGTGGAGAGAATTAACTTATGGGCCATAGTTGCGTGAAATAAGAAACTTGGGCTGATTTCCCCTTTTAATGGACTAGTATAGTATGTGGCATGCTTCGTAGCTGGTACATAAATAGTGCTAGACTATAGGATTGAGCTTTAGATGTGGATTATGGTGGTAAGAATAGTAGCTTAAGAATAATGATTCATATTTTATGGGAATAAATTAGTAGGTTTGATGTGATACATGTAATAGCCTAGGTTTGAAACGTTTGAAAAAATGAGTGGATAATTGTGATATATATACATGAGGACTAGGGTTAAAACCATGAATTGTGGTTGATTCATTAATTTCGTAAGGGCGTAAATATATAAGGATAAGTTGAACCCCCAGGTAGCATGTTGTTAGATAAGGTTTTATATGTATAAGTGTCATGTTCACCAAGTTAACGTTCTTGAATTTTGTAGTATGGAGAATTCTGGGGAGTTATTGTATGGTGTTCTTTGGTTATGTGATGCATATCCTATTCAAGGCATCAAAAAGTCTTTTGTTTGATTTATTTTAAGGGAATAAAGGGTTTTTATCATCCCATAACCATTCCTCACCCTCTATGGAAGAATATTTAACCTTAAACACATTATTTTTCTCTTCTAAGATCCCTAAATCATAATCCATAAATCAAAAGGGGAGAAACTTCCTAGGTTTTAGGAATTTAGGATTCGGGGTCCAATTCCTCTACGTCCTATTCGATTTTTCTCTGTAAAAGGGTATGTGGGACTATCCTAAACTTCATGGGCATAGGTTTAATGTTTTTTTTTAACAAGTTTCAAAGTTATATATGTATGTATATGAAAGAGGTTTTGAAAATTTATTAAAGAGCAAGCATCATAAACCCGTTATGATGAAAGTAAGTAATTATCATGGGGTTTCTCCATATGTTTGATTTATAATCTTGGGTATACATGATTTGAGTTCAAAAAGTGATTTATGAACATGACTTGCGAAATTCCTTTATTCATGAAGAAATTTATGGTCTTAATATGTTATGAACTGTGAATTCTATTTGAAAGCATGAATTACAATCCCCTTTTTGATTATGAGAATTACGTATAACAAATGTTGGGATTGTTTTACAAATGAAGATGATTCTTCAAATGTCTCTTTATTTAATATGGATGGTTGTGTAACATGTTTTTAAAATAGGTTATTTCTGTTTTAAATGCGGTGGTTTCCTAATGAAGAAACTACATGTGATTAATGATTGAATTGTCCACCACATGTTTAAGTCTTTAAAAGAGATTGTGTTTGCATAAGTTTCCACATTCGTTTGAAATAAAAGATCTCTTGTAATGTTTAAATTCTTTTGGTGGTCATTAATATACTTTTAAGTAAGAAGGGCTATAGATATGATGTGGTACGAAATGAATGAGTTGCAAGTCTAGGTATTAGGATACCTTGTTGTGATATGCCCTTAACAGAATACAAAAGGAATTTCTTATAAGCATGAAGTACGTTTTTAAGAGGCTAAAAATTGGAATTATAGAGAGTTAGATGGTTACCCAAAGAAGGCAGAAGTTCAAATAACTCATTGCCTGAAATCGAGTTTTACAGATACGGGATTTTAGTGTGCCCTAAAAGAGGGGATGTTTTCTGAAAGAGGGTATTATATGATGGCCTTGTTCCCTTAGCATACCAGAATTATAAACTCCATCCCTTGAGAAAAACTTGGGTTAGTGGATTGGCCGTCGAGTCAAGGGAAGATTCCATACAGTCTGTGGGATTATAGACTTGTAGGGTGTATCATCTTGCTCAAAAGTAACACAAAGAGTTCAGTTAGTGACTTGTTTTAAAGCTCTTGAATTATGCCCATGTATTTTTGACATCTATTATATTAAATTATTTTCTTAATGCTATCGACTATTTTATATGGAACATATGTTGTTTTTGGTTAGTTCTGCATACCAATATATTTCAAGTATTGACCGTCCTTCATGGCGGCTGGATTGTCTTATAATGTAGGATCTAAAGCGTAATCTCAGGGTCCAATTCAGTAGCAGTAGATTGTTCAAGGATTTCACAGTTGGTGATCCTCCTTTACGTCCGAAGGCATTCTATGTAATCTCAGTCAGCTAATGGTTCAGCTGATGGCCTTGTCCCGGATAGATAGTTCATGGTTAGTAGAGGCTTCATAGAAAATATTTGAGTATTTTATTTTCATAATTTAGTTGACATGTTTTGGATTAGAAGTTTCTATTGAACATTATTATATTTTGGCACTTTGATTATGTATGGATTATGCTTATGATAGTATGCTAAGGGGTTTCTTGGTCCTTCGTGGTTCGAGATGCTTATTGTTGCCAGGGCCTTAATTTGGGTTGTGACAAAATTGGTATATGAGTTCGTTTAATGGTCTCAAGGTATCTACAATGTTGTGTCGAGTAGATTCTTTTTCATGTGTGTATAGCGCACCACACTTTTACGTAGAAAGCTTCCTCGTATTTAGGAGATGTTTCTAATTCTTTCATTCTATAGTTCGTGCCATTTTGATGTCCATGTGGATGTTATCTAAATTCCTTCTTTACTATTGTTTTATTAGATTTGTCTCATTGTTAAGGCGATTGAAGTGCAAAACCTTAGAGTCCCAAATGATGTGGTCCTTTCCTATTGTGTCAGCAAAAGTTATGAAATTTCACAAGGACTTGAGAGGATTCAGTTAGTGCTTTAAAGTGTGTTGACTTAATCTTGTACCCTTATCTATATCAATCATCCATTTGATCCTGAGGTATTAAGTTTATTCGATCCCTTTCAAAATTCTTGTTGCAGATGTCATGCTTAAGGATAAAGAGATTACATAGAATAATCGAGCAATATTATGTTAAAGTGTGATAACCCATTGACAGTAAGATCGTCAAGAAGTTAGTGATATGAGCCATAAGGCTAGAAGTCAGAGTGAGGGTGATTTTATTTTAAAAAAAGAGAAGACCATTTAAAAATATAGAAGCTTTTAGAAAAATTAAAGAAACTTTAACTAGTTACTAACCAGAATATATGAAGTTAAATAAAATGAAAGAAACCCCCCACAGATTAGGTTAATTAATTACTTTAATATCTAGCATTGAAGCAAATTAAGAATCCATTTAAAATCTAGAAGAGTGAGAAATATACCACCTAATTATGATAAAATCAGATTTCGCTATCCACCAAAATATTTTAAATACTGTAAAGATGAATAATATAACAAAATTTCAAAAATATATGAATAATATAACAAAATTTCAAAAATATAATAACTAAAACAAATAATATCTGAAAAACAGAGGGAATTAAAAATAAGAAAAGAAAGACTATAATATAACATGATTGTAGGAGTATGTCAAATATCAATAAATGCACAAAATGAAGAAATATCATATTTAGAATCACAAATAGATAGTCTAGAATACATATATCAACATGATCTATACATCATCAAGTAGATAAAATGAACAAAGAAGAATTTATAATAGATGAAAAAACATATGAAAACCATGAAGGATTAAAAATAAGAATAATATTTTCCAATTTAGGAAGAAGATATTAGAAAATAGGTGAACATTTATATTTAATGTTAGAAAAAGAAGAATTAAAATTAGAAAATAAATTAACAGCTATGGTAAGAATAGTAAAAGAAAACGAAGAAATAGATAGGAAAAAAGAAATAGATCAAATAAAACAACAAACTACAGAAAGAATACGAAAAATAGAAGAAACTAAAAATAGTAGGATTACTGAATTAGAAAAAGAATTACTAATGCTAAAAGATCTGTTTGAAAAAAGACAAAATAAAAAGGAGAAAAAGATAAAGAACAAAAATTATTAATTGAGATAAATCAATTTAAAGAAAAATTAGAAGAAGAAAATAAAGAATTAAAGATTAATGAAATAAAAATAAATACAATAGATGCTAAAGAAATATATAATTATGATTCGGAAAATAGTGAAACATATACGGAAATCTTAACAAATATAGAAAAGTTAGAAATGAATGAAAAACAAGAAATAATTTATAAAGAAGACTTAGAAAATATAATACCTAGTACATCAGAAATAAGAAAACCTATATATTATTATAAAGATAAGTTTAAGAAATTTAACCTAAAAAATGAATATAGCAAATGGACACCAAAACAGATAATTAATAAAAATTATAACTTCTTACACTTAGACTGTGTAATAGATGTGGATAAAATAATACATTTATGGATAGGATATATAGCAAAACAATTATTAGACAATGGTATAAATGTAATAGATACACCAAAATATATAGAAAGAACACTAATAGGAACAACAAAATTATTGTTTTTAAATTTAATTGTAAAATTAAAATGGTATTAAGAGATGATAAAAAAATTTGAAGAAACAACATTAACTAAACTAACACCTATAGACATATTGAAAAAATATGAAACAGCTATAAGAGATGAATTTAGCAGTATGACAACAGCAGAAGAAGAACAAAATAAAGAAAAAGATATAAATAGAAATTTAATGTTAAAACTAGCAATATGTAATATGTGCGATATAGATGAGTATACGTGCGTATTTAAAGAATGCTACTATAAAGGAACATATCATACAAAAGAAAGTAAAGAAGTAAGAAGATTATATTTTAATAAATTACCTGAACCATTTAGTTCAAAAATTATAAAGAGTTGGGATGAAGCAAAAATAGTAGATACTCTAGGGGCAAGAGTAAAATTTTTACAAAAATGGTATAGAAATCTATGTGAAAAATATATAGACGAAATAAAAATGGAAAAAACATTAATAAGAAATTTAGCATGCTGCAAAGATAAAATAACACCTCAATTTGGATGTTAAGAAAGATATTATAAGAAAAGAAACAGACATAAGAAATATAAGAAATACAAAAAATCAAAATATAAATATAAGAAACCAAGAAAGATATATTATGTAAAAAATTATAAACATAAAAGGCCATATAGGAAAAAGAAATCTACAAAAGAATGTACTTGTTATAATTGATGAAAACTCGGACATTTATCTAGAGATTGTAAAATGCCTAAAAACCCAAAAAGAAACAAATATCAAAAATAAAGATAGAAAATACAGAATATATGCAAATAGATTAGATAGATTACGAATTAGAAAGTGACAATAGTATATATGAAATATTGGAGAATGAAACAGATAATGAAATGAAAGTAAATCAGATGAATGAAATGACTGAAGAGGATATAAAAATGAATCAAATAACTAAAGAAGATGCAAAAATAATAAAAAAGGAAAAATATTTAAATGAAGAAGCAATAGATCAAAAAATAATATTTTATAATAATATATTTGACGAAATAAAAGGAAAAAATTAGATTTAAGAGTAGATAAAATATTTAAAACACCAACAATAAAAACTATATTTAGTAGACGAAAAGAAGAATATTATGATGTAAGCCAAAAAGAACATGTAGTAGACTGTAGATATGCAAAAGGAAGAGCTAATATACCACTAGTAACAAAAAAAATAATTAATAAAAACATAAACGATATAAAAAGTAAAGACCAAATAAAATATGTGTACTTTGGAGGAACAGAGATATTAATAAAAATATCTATTAGAGAAGGAATAGATACACTAATAGAATTATATTTAGTAGAAGATAGAATTATAAAACTTATAGAAAAAAGGTATAATAACTGCTATAAAAGGAAATTTAATATACCAAAAATTTAAATTTATAATCAGTGCGAATTATTCAGTAGCAATAACAGATAAAAACATAGATAAATCATTAGTATTATATTGAAAAATATCAGAAATAGAACTAACCCCAGGAAGTAAAATATTTACAGCAAGATGTAAAAATCTATATCTATTAACAACAAAACATAAAATAATGGAAAAAAATAAAATTAATAAAATGCAAATAGAAAGTCCTTTCAGTCAATTTGTAAAAACAATTGATAACAATGATTATAGTTACAAAGACATAGATATAGAAGAAGATTTAGAAATAATAAATGATAGAATAAGTACAACAAAAAGAAAAGTATTTGAAAAACCAGAATCATCAGGATCATAAAAAAGAACAAACTATGAAATAACTTCAACAGTTAATTTAACTTAATATTATATAACGGGAAAAATAAATGAAAAATAATATTTAATAATCCTAAATACAGGAAAAGAAGAAAATTATATAGTAAAATATTTAGTAAAAAATGAAGAAATAAAATCTAATAGTAATATATGTCTAGATCTACCAAGAAGTTTAATAACTATTGAGGATATAGAAGAAAAAGAAATAATAATAGGAATTAGAAAAATAAAAATAGAATTTGAAATAAAAGAAAATATGCGAAAGAAGACATAATATTAGGAATAAAATGGTTAGAACAAGTAAAACCATAAAATCTAGAATATACACAATAACCATAACATTTAGTAAAGAAAAATTATTAATAAAAAAGAACTTTGACATGATATGAAAATATATGTATTAATAAAAATAGTAATAGAAGGATGTTACAACTGATATTATACGCCTATGATAGATATAGGAGCAGAAGCCAATTTATGCAGATATAATTGTTTACCAAATAGTGAATGGGATAAATTAAAAACACCAATAGTAGTTAGAGGATTTAACAACGAAGGAAGCTTATTACTTATAAAGCTAGCAATATAAAAATATAAGTATGGGATAAGATATTAACAATAGAAGAAATCTATAATTATGAACTAACATCAAAAGATATGCTTTTAGGAATGTCATTTTTAGATAAATTATAACCATATATAATAACTAGAACACACTGGTGGTTTACAACACCATGTAAACAAATGGTAAGAGCAAAAAGAGTTATTAATAAAATAAGAAAGAAAACTGATTGATAAAAGAAAGTGAAAAAATCACACAAAACTAAGAAAATATAAAAAATACTGAAGACACAGTAGAAATAGTTGTATTTTCAATAAATAAAGAGGAAATGACTATGTTTTCAATAGATAAGGTAGAAATAATTAAGACAATTATACAGTGAAGATCAATTAAAAGGATGAAAAAAACATAAAACTACTATAAAAATTGAATAGTATAATAACCCAAAAACCGTTATCATATAACTTTGATAATTTAAAAGAATTTAAAATGCATATAGATGAATTATTAGAAAAACAAGACATAAAAAAAACATTAGCAAATATAATTGTCTAACATTTATAGTAAATAAGCACAGTGAACAAAAAAGAGGAAAAAGTAGAATGATTATTGATTATAAAAACCGAGTAGAATGGTTATTGATTATAGAAACCTAAATACAAAAACTATGACATATAGTTATCCAATACCAAATAAAATATTTAAAATAAGACAAAACAAGGATATAATTACTTTAGTAAATTTGTTTGTAAATTAGGATTTTACCATTTAAATTTAGAAGAAGAATATAAAAAATTAACTGTATTTACAGTACCACAAGGATTTGATGAATGGAATGTATTTCCATTTTGATATAAAAATACACCAGGTAGATAACAACACTTTATGGATAGTTATTTTAAACAACTACCTAATTGTATAGTATACATAGATGATATACTATTATATAAAAAAACTAAAGAGGAACATTTAAAATTATTAGAATAATTTACAGATATAATAGAAAAGTCAGTAATAAGTTTAAGTGAAAAGAAAGCTGAAATTATAAAAAAATAGTTAGAATGTTTAGAAATACAAATAAATAAAAGCGGAGTAAAAATGCAACAACATATAGTACAAAAAATAATAAATTCAAAAGAGGAATTAGATACAAAAAAGAAATTACAATCACGTTTAAGATTAGAAAACCAAGTAAGAGAATATATACCAAAATTAGTATAAACCCTAAAGCCGTTACAGAAAAAATTTAAAAAGGATGTAGAGTATAATTACAACAAAGAAGATAAAAAACAAGTTCAGAAAATAAAAGTACTTTGAAAAGAATTACCAAAATTACGATTCCCAGACGAAAATAAAAAATTTACATATATAGTAGAAGCAGATGCAAGCGAATATAGTTATGGTAGAGTACTTAAATATAGATATGAAGAAGAAAAATTAGAATATCATTCTAGGCACTACTCAGGTACGTTTAATGAAACCTAAATAAAATGGAAAATATATAGAAAAGAATTATGTTCATTATATAAATGTTTATTAGCATTTGAGAAATATATTGTATATAACAAGTTTATTGTACGAACAAATAATATGCAGGTACGTTGGTGGTTAACAAATAACATACAAAATTCAGTTACAACAAAGGAAATTCGGAGTCTAGTATTAAATATATTAAATTTTACATTTACAATTGAAGTAATCAAAATTAACAAGAATGTCATTTCATATTACATATCAAGACAAAGCTACACAGACTGATATAATAGATGATGATGCTTTAGAAAAGATACTCAAAACTCTAACTATGCTTTCAATG
This sequence comes from Capsicum baccatum var. pendulum, assembly GCA_030864225.1. Lineage (NCBI taxonomy): Eukaryota > Viridiplantae > Streptophyta > Magnoliopsida > Solanales > Solanaceae > Capsicum > Capsicum baccatum. The sequence goes on from CM061558.1 coordinate 272,606,129, forward strand.
AAAGTGGACAGTATGGGTAATGAAATAGAAAAGCTAAAGACTAATGAATTTAAACTGAATTCTAAAGCTATGAATCAGATAACTCAGCAGTGTGCAGAGCTATGTCGATCGGAAGACATCAAAATTCCAGAGCTAAAAGGAGACTTTGGGACACTCCATAAAACCCATAACATTTATTAATCTACAATTGCAAGTACAAGCAAAGGAGTTAGTGGACAAAGATATCAAAACATGAACATGAATAAGATATTTGAAAAACCAATTATACCAAAAACACAAAAAGCCCCATTGTTTATACCCCCAACAAACTACCACATATCGAGAAATTTTAAACCAAGATAGAAAAGCCTATAACTATATAACTTGAGCATAAATAGAAAATATCCACAAAATACAAACTTATCTAAACCTTAAGTTGAGAGCTAAAAATATTCAAGAACTAAACACAAACTATATAACCCAAAAATTACAAGGCTACAACAAGTTAATCGCACTACCGAGAACCAACCCAAGCTTAGTTGAAACTTCTTTCAGTTATGGATTATTGTATACCGTATATACCCAAGATGAATATGAACTAATAGCTATACCGGAATTAGATAGAGCATTCACCACCTATAAGAAAATAATCAAATGAAATCTACTTTTTATAAAGTGTTATACTGCACCAGCAGAGATATTATATGATGAAATCAAACTAGTTATACAAGTTGTAAAAATAGAATTAACCAGAGATATAATTTTACCAAAAAATATTGTTCAACATCCAGAGATACCTAAAGTCAAGATTCCTGATTTTTATGCAAATAATTGAATTATTGGAATATCAACAATTGTTCAAGAATTAGCAAATAATTATATCAATGAAACCCTATATGGAGCTATTATTCAAGATATCATCAAATGATTTATTCAAATTCAAGGGAACTACCACAGTCTGATAGGAAGAAGCTAGACAATTGATTTTTACACTACTCAATCCAGAAAAAAAACCAACTGCTAGAGCAATTAGGAAGGGATTTACTTTAGATAAATTATTAACAAGATATTGTAAGTTAATTGGACACAAAAATCCAGACCATTTATTTTTGAGATGTAATGGAGAAGATAATATTATCCCAGAAGTTTAACAAGAATAAAAGAAAATAAGAACATCATCCGAAAGATAGAAAGAAGATAGAAAGCAACGGAGCAATAATGAAAAAATAAAGACAAAGAAGACAAAATAGAAAGCAACATGTGAATAGTTTTCTTGACTTTACTTTATGTAAAGATATTGTATAGATTTAGTAGGTTAGAATTTTTTGGCAAGTGTCATTATTAAAGTTTTGTCTATTTGTACTTTAAGTCTAGTCTAGTCTAGTTTAGCTTAAGTCTAGTCTTTTCCTACTTTTGAAAAGGAAGACTTTTTTGTAAAGATATGTAGTTTACATGTAAAATGTGTAAAGTAGGAACAGTTCTTTTCCTCTTATAAATATGTAAGCCATCCGGCTAAGTTAAAGGCAAGACTTTCATGTGTTGAAAGCAAGCCTTCTCTTTTGAACACAAAAAACTTTTGAATATTTAATAAAATCAGATATATTTCCAAGGAAAAGCTATGGATGAACAAAGCCTAGAATTATCAAATCTACCAAAACAGGTGTATTCATTTATAATTATGAATAGCTAAATTCATAAACTCCTAAAAATCATAATATGATAAAATAAGTTCATGTTAGTTACTATGTAGTAGAATTTTTTGAAGAATAATATGTTACAAAGTTTATAAGAAAAGAGGAAAAGGAGAAAAATCCCTAGGACTATGCCATCCTAAAGGTAAAAACGGTGAGGCAAGAAAGCCGTGATAGGGGAGTAGCCAGAGTAGAGGCATTGTTTAAGGGAAAAGTATCCAGACTACCATGCTAATAGTGACAGAGTAACATAATTATTTAAGAATAATCTAGTACATAGTAATCTAAAATGATCATAGTTTTTTATGTATATGATTGAAGGGAATATTTTGAAATAACATCACATTAAAAAGAATGACTACCTACTTATCTGACGAAATGATAGATAAATTCAAAATACTTGTTTTATATGTACTGAAGGATATATAAATGGTCGATATAAGAAAGATCATATGTGAAAAGAATATTTGATAAATATACTTCGACTAGAATATATTACATAACACACCTTCCTACCTACTACTATATATACCTGCATGCCAAACCTACACATCCACCATGATAAACTATTAGAAAATTGATATAAAAATATATAATTTATAGAAAAACTAATGAAAACAAATTTAGTAGAATACATGAGAACTAAAAATATAAATATATAGAATACCTTAACAAAAATATGGAATAATTAAAAATATTAAAACAAACAACAAAAGAATATTATGAAAAAGTAAATAACAGATAAATTTAAAATACTTGTTTTATATATACTTAGAGATATAGAAATTATAGTCATGGAGAAAATAATATGGGAAAAGATATGGAATTATGAAGAAGAGTTATTAAGTTCTATAGAAAACTTACACCTATATAATGATAACTGCTGCTCATATTTAGACAGTTATTATTCAGATGGATATTATACAGATTAAAAATGTTAGAATATATTAAAAGAGTTTGAGAAAAATAAAATTGGCCATACGAAGAAATTAATTATAGAAACCAGCTTAGAAAAGGAAGAAAATAATTAAAAGAAAGATTAATTTGTATAGATAAAATCATAAAACAATTAGAGTTAAAAGATAATTTAGAATATGATTTGGACATAGAATTATTCATAGAAAAAAAAGACAGGATGATTAACAAAATAGATAACCTAGAATTTAATATCAGATATAGTACAATTAGAATAAGTATATAAGGATAAGTTGAACCCCTAGATAGCATGTTGTTAGATAAGGTTTTATGTGTATTTGTGTCATGTGTACCTAGTTCACGTTCTTGAATTTTGTAGTATGGAGAATCTGGGAAGTTGTTGTATGGTGTTCTTTTGAGTTAAATTGAGGAAATAAAGGTAGGCAATATGTGCCTTTTATATAGTTTTACAAATTTTGTTAAGTTATAAGTTTTGTGATTAGAGGTTTAATGTTAATACATTATGTAGTAGAGAATAGATCATTTTGTGATAAAGGGTGTGGACGTATATTCTCATAAGAGTGTGAGTTACACGGTGATGTCTATAGAGGCCAGCGAAAGTTAAGAGTATCATTCTCGAAATGCAATACCTTAAGACTATAGTTTATATGGGAGAGTTTAGTGTATATGTGTATGCTAATATCCCTTTTTATGTTGAGAGTTGTACTTGTAGATTTAATAAGAGGTTATGTCCTCAAGCCGAGGATTGTGACTTTGATCTAATAGAGAGATGATATACTAAGGTAATTCTTGAATTTTCTCCTGGTGGGAAGGTTTGGGAATAGTCATGATAAATCTATTCCTATTCAAGCAAACTCCTTCTACTTCAATTTAAAAGGGACATCTTCATTGTTTTATGTATTTAAGTCCTACATATATGTAAGGTTTGAGACATCTATGTAAGTTATGGTTGATTTATGACCTTCAAAATAGTAGCACTAATGTCCCTCGGTAATCCAGTATTCCAATTATCCGATCTCAATATTGTGTTGCTCATGATCTATAAAATCCATTTCTTACATCATTCTTGGTTCTAAGAAACTATGATTCCTATATGTTATTGATCCATTTTATGTCAGGTCTAGTACAAAGAGATCAAGTTTATGCAAATACAATGAGGAGAAAAAGCTTCAAGTAACAGTCCCTGTCTCAATAATTGAATTCATGAATTTTGGCCTTATGTTATACGACTCATGATGTATGCACTCATGTTTGTCACTGTGGTCTATCCTAAGAACTCATGTTGTGTTGTGTTTATGTAGAATGACTCTCTACTTTTTATCAAGACACTTGCTATATGAAGCACTTCATGTCTATTCTATCGTATCTTCACCTCATGTCCTACCTTGGGTAGTCCAACAAGTATAAGTTATAATCATTTAGTGTCACTCTCATTCTTGATGCTTATGATTGAGTACCTTAGTGACCCTCTGTATGTTAGTATAACAATGGTCATGGCAGTATAGTAATGTCTTGCATTGGGGAGTAGATCTTCTCGAATGAGAAAATTTTGATGTGATTCTTGAGTTAAGGTTATAGGTGAAGGGGAAAAGAAGGAGATGAACTTTTTTTGTGTGAAATATTTGGGGGGAGATATATGGAAAAAATCGTAGTAAGAGCGATTTAATTTCTGGTGTTAGTGGGGAGATCCATAAAGTAGGTCTAGTAATGATAGTCATGAATGTTGTGATTGATGAAACCACAAACCCATGTACTATGTGGTTAGTACTCCATGAATTAAAACTCGAGGGTGTATTATGGTAGTGATAATGTGAAGTAACATTCTTAAGGGGATGTAGAGTATAGGGCCTGATATCTTAAGCTAGCTTCTCTTTAATTTGAGTTAGGCTTCAACATAAAAGTACTATGCAATGGGACTCAAAATATTGTGATTATATGTGTTATGGTAGAATTATATGTTTGAAAGGATGAATTATGTTATTTATTAATAAGGACATAGACGAGAAGTGTCTCTAAGTTTAAGTCTATTTTTTATATCTTGTAAGGTAGAGAATGCATAAATTCCTATCTCTCGCGAAATCTTAGTTTATGATTAATACTGATATAAATCAGGCCTATGATCACCAAATAAACTCATGCCCTATGTTGTGATGATCATGATCCCTATAACTCATGTCCAAGGTTATCTCTATGCCAATTCTTATATCTTACGCTTTGTTCGGCTTGAGAGCATAAATTATAAGTCCTTTTTTATCATGAGATATATGTATAACAAATGTTTGAGATGTTTTATGAATGAATATGATTCTTGAGCTTAAATTCCTCTTTACTTGTTTATAGATGTTTTTTTAACCTGATTTTCAATGAGGTGATTTCTATTCTAAATGTGATGGTTTCCTAATGTAGAAACTGCATATGATTAATGATTGAATTGTCCACCACATATTTAAGTCTATAAAAGAGAGTGTGTTGGCATAAGTTTTCACATTATTTTAAAATAAAAACTCTCTGATGATGTTTAATTCTTTGGGTGGTCATTGATATGCTTTTAAGTAGTAAGGGATATGGATATGATGTGGTATGAAATAAATGACTTGCAAATTGGGGTATGATGATACCCTATTGTGATATGACCTTAACATAATATGAAAAGAAATATTTGTAAGCATGAAGTACGTTTTAAGAGGCTAAAAATTGGGCTTAAAGGGAGTTAGATGGTTTCTTGAAGAAGGCACGAGTTGAGATAACTCATGGTCCAAAATAGTGTTTTACTGGGATTTATTGTGCCCTGAAAGAGGGGATTTTCCATGAAAGAGGGGATTATACACATAACTTATGCCCTTTGTATATCAGAATGTAAGAAAATCCAGCCCTAGCGAAAAAGTTGGGTTGGGGGCTTGGCCGCCGAGTCAACGGAGGGTTCGATATAGCTCGTGTGTTTGGAAGCTCTTGAATTATGCCCATGTATTTTTGATATCGATTATGCTAAATTGTTTTCTTACTACTATCAACTATTATGTATGGAACATATGTTGTTATTGGTTAGTTAGGCATGCCAATACATTCCAAGTATTGACCATCTTTCGTGGTAGCTGTATTGTCCCATAATGTAGGATCTGAGGCTTAGTCCCGATTCCAATTCAGTAGCAGCATATTGTTCCACTAGTTCAGAGTTGGTGAGCTTCCCTTACACCGGAAGGCATTGTTTCTATATGTAATCTCAGACAACTTATAGTTTAGCTAGGGGACTTATCCTGGTCTAGATAGTTAATGGTCAGTAGAGGCTTTGTAGATAGAATTTGAGTATTATATTGCCATAATTTCATTTATACATTTTCTATTATAAGTATCCATTGAATATTCTTATATTTTTCACAATTTGATTTATGTATGGATTATTCTTATGATAGTATGCTAAGGGGTCTCTCTGGCCTTAGTGGTTCCGGATGCTCGTTGTGTCCAAGTCCTTGGTTGGGTTATGAAACTAAAATTAATTAGGGATTAGTTATCCCATATCCCTTGTACCAAACTAGATTTTAAGCTCCCTCTGATGTTTGTTGGTTATAGATGCATAGGTATTAGAAAGTTAGAATCCATTGATACTTAAACTTGGGCGAGTAAATGTAATGCCCCATAGCATTCTTGACTTAGTACCACCCTTAGTAGCATGAATAGAGGATTTGCAACATGAAATTTTTATAAGTGTTAAAAAGGACTTAGTCATAGTTTAAGATCCTAAACTTCAATGATTTTTAAATCAATCTTCCCAACCCTGAGACGTAGATTTTTGAGTTGATTCATACTCAGGGGTGTAAAAGGGGTGTCTTGGGGAAGTTTTGGATTTTTTGGATGACGTTTGAGATATTTTTGGATGATCAAAATAATGGGCCAACGCAATATCGACGTGTCGCACCAGGAATCACGTCGGTAGGGACCGACTCGGTGCGTCGCTTAATGCGTCGGGGGCCCAATTCATTTTAATAAATTTTCGGCTCTAGGAGGGTATTTCATTCTTTTTTCCTCATTCTATCTCATCCAAAACACAAAATTAAGTCGTGATTAAGGCATAGTATGCCAAAAGTTACTCCAATTCCATCAAAAAACTAAAAATTCTCTCCCAAAGATCAAGAATCAACCTTTAAGTTCAAGATTTCCAAGAAACGAGTTAAGATTCGGATTCTATTCTTCGAACTTAATAGACTACATATATAATTATTAAATACATCTGGGTTATTCTGTAATTAGTTATTCTTTAGTTCTCTATATATACAGCTGTAACCCCTTCAATATCAATAAGATCAATTATTATTAAATTATATCATGGTATCAAAGCTAGGGTTTCTTCTTCCGCCCAAACCCTAATCTCTCCTCTTTTCCGACGTGTGTGCGCCGCCGCCACCGTCTACACCACGCCGCACGGCCTCCCTCCTCCGCCGTAGGTCGGCGCCATGGACAAGGTTGTTGATCCTCTGTCAAATTTACCGTCTGGAGTAAAATTACTGCTCAGGAATCTCCACAATCTCATCCCCGAAAAATTATCTGACAACAACTACCCGGCCTGGGCACTTAACGTCCGCACCGCCCTCGCAGCCAACTTGCTGCTCGGATGGATTGACGGTGCGGAGAAGCCGCCGCCCGAGACAGCCGAGGAGGACGGCGTCATGCTCCCAAATCCCGACTACCTTCCGTGGATGATCGTAGACACTCAGATCCGAGCCTGTCTTCTCGCCGTTATTAGCCCCTCTGTGCACAAACACGCCTGGGGTTTTCTCACATCGGCTTCACTTTGGGACGCACTAGCCACAAGGTACAACTCTGTGTCCACGACTCATATTTTTCAGTTGCGTGACAGATTGCATACTCTTCGGAAGGGAACGAAGACGATGACTCAATACCTTGATGATGTGGCCTCTATTCTGTCTGACCTAGATGCTGTGAACGAGATTATTCCTGAACGAGACGTGGTGAATGCCGTGATACGTGGTCTTCCGTCTGGCTATTCCTCTCTCAAACAGCATATTCGCCTCTCACCTGTCGAAATCACTCTGAATCAACTGTCTGGATGGCTTAATGCAGAAGAATTGAATCTAGACATGGAACACAAATTACTGCTCGGAGAAGCCAGTTCCACCCCTGGCGTCACGGCTCTTTACTCGGCTGGCAGCGGGGGCTCGGCCAGGGGTCGCGGTGACGATCGCCGTAACCAAGGGCGAGGCAGCGGCGGCGGTGACCGTCGGAACACCGGGCAGCAAGGCAGAGTCGGGCCTCCACCGAGGGACGGCTTCCAGTCAGGCCGCGGACAGGGACGAGCAAACCAGCGAGGGCCCACACGAGATCTTCCGACGTGCCAAATTTTTGCTAAACGAGGCCATTCTGCGGCTAATTGCTGGTATCGTTATGATGACTCGCAGAATGTAAATCGCCAGTCCGGTGGATCAAGGGCGATGCATGCGTCCACAAACGCTCAATCTGGCGATTGGTATCTAGACACAGGTGCTAACACCCATGTGATGTCGGATTATTCACAACTTCAAGCTCCTCATCCGTATCATGGCTCAGAAACTATTAAAGTAGGCAATGGTCAATCCCTTCCCATCACAAACACCGGCTCTGGGTATGTCTATACCCCAAATGGTAAATTTCATCTCTCAACCCTTCACCACGTCCCTTCCCTCACATCCAATCTTTTATCTGTTTATCGCTTTACTAAAGAAAATAACTTCACCCTCATTTTTAATGACACCAATTTCCAGATAGTGGACAATACCACGAACCGGGTGCGGTACACGGGCCGCTGTGAGCATGGGCTATACACTCTTCCATCCAGGTCTCCGTCTGTTGTGAGTCAAGCCATTCTCTCGTCCACCTGGCATCGCCGGCTTGGGCACCCATCATCCGCCATCACCAAATCCATTTTATCTTCCTTAGGTTTTAATTTTTCAGGGAAATTACATTGCGAGTCCTGTTCAGTGTCTAAATCTTGTCGTTTACCTTTTTCACTGTCTGAACACAAGGCCACTACGCCATTTCAATTAATTCATTCTGATGTTTGGGGTCCAACCTCAGTTCCTTCTATTCAAGGTTTTCGTTATTATATCTGTTTTGTTGATGATTACAGTAAATTCACTTGGCTTTATCCTCTGAAATTTAAATCCGAAGCTTATACTGTTTTTGTCAACTTTGACCGAATGGTTCAAAATCAATTTAATGCCAAAATCAAAATTTTTCGAAGTGACAATGGCAAAGAATTTGTCAACAATGCATTTGGTGTTTTTCTTCAAAGTCTAGGGGCTCTTCATCACACTTCATGTCCATATACCACTGAACAAAATGGCGTTGCTGAGCGCAAACGCCGTCACCTAATAGAAACAGTTGTTGCGCTCCTCCATGATTCCACCTTACCTGTTTCCTTTTGGGTTGATGCCCTTGCTACTGCCAACTACCTCATAAATCGCATGCCCACTCACACTCTCTCCAACTCCACTCCATATGCCCGTCTCTACAATCATCCACCCGACTACATCCATCTCCGCCCATTTGGGTGTCTGGTTTATCCCTGGTTGCGTCCACACACTCAACATAAACTTCAACCTCGGTCCACCCCTTGTGTCTTTCTAGGCTATCATCCCACTATCAAAGGTTACAAATGTTTCAATCCTGTATCTCAGAAAACATATGTTTCCCGTCATGTTCGTTTTGTGGAGGAACAATTTCCTTACACAAGTCTTTCCTCTACTCCATACTCCCCCAATCCACTTGGCATTGTGCCATTATTTCCGTCCTTTTCACACGCTCATGCTCCGGCTCACTCGGCACCAAACCCGGTACCCCACTACGCCACTACCCACTCGAACCAACCACCCACCCACCCGAACCCCCAAACCCCCCACCCGAACACCCAGCAGACTGCCACACAACCCACCACTTCCCTACATCATACTCCTAACACACATACAGCCACCCCATCCACCGCTGCACATCCCAGCTCCCACGGCAGCCCCACCCAACCCCCGTCCACACATCATACAACTCCACCACCCCTTCCTAATCACCCTCCACTCAACACGCACCCTATGACAACCCGAGCCAAGGCCGGTACCTTCAAACCCAAAGTCTACCACACTCAAATACCCTTTGATGCACATCCCATAACTGAGACTACTACCTACAACCAAGCCTCCAAAAATAGTTTCTGGTGCCAAGCTATGGATGAGGAATTTCAGGCTCTGAATGAACAACGTACATGGGATTTGGTACCTCTGCCTAGTAACCGAAAGTCTATTGGGTGTAAATGGGTGTTTCGCATCAAACGAAATTCAGATGGATCTCTTTCTCGCTATAAAGCACGTCTGGTTGCAAAAGGGTATCATCAGGAGTATGGTGTGGATTATAAGGAGACCTTCAGCCCTGTTGTTAAGCAACAGACTATTCGTCTGGTCTTGTCTCTTGCTCTTCACTATGATTGGCCGCTTCATCAGTTAGACGTCAGCAATGCCTTTCTTCATGGTCATCTTGAGGAAGACATCTATATGGTTCAGCCACCGGGATATGTTAATCCCAACCGTCCTCACTATATTTGCAAGCTTCGCAAATCACTGTATGGCCTGAAACAGGCCCCACGTGCCTGGTACACACGCCTCTCTACTTTTCTGTAGGGTCTTGGTTTTCGCACCTACCATCATGACAACAGCCTCTTCACCCTTCACTGTTCTCGAGGGACAGTCATCATTCTTATCTATGTGGATGATATTGTTATTATAGGCAGCTCGTCATCACTCATCACTGAAATTACTGAGGCTATGCATCGTGACTTCCAACTTAAGGACCTCGGTCCTCTGGAGTTCTTTCTTGGCCTCGAACTCATCCGCAAATCGGGAACCATATTGATGCATCAGACAAAATATACCCTTGAACTTCTAAATCGAGCTGGAATGACAGACTGCAAACCCGCGGTCACTCCCATGGCAGTCCGCCAATCCCCAGGGCCGAATACTCCCTTTGCCGATCCTACACTATATCGGAGCCTCGTCGGTGGACTTCATTATCTTGCTGTTACTCGTCCGGACATCCAATATGCAGTCAATCGAGTCTCCCAATAAATGCATGCTCCCACAGAACAACACTTTCAGGCCTTGAAACGCATTCTGCGCTATCTTAAAGGTACTCTTCAATGTGGAATTTTATTTCAAAAGGGCTCGTTTGATATATCTGTTTTTTTCTGATTCGGATTGGGCTAACGACAAAGATGATCGGAAGTCCACTACTGGATATATTGTTATGATGGGACCGAATCTGATTTCCTGGTGCACCAAGAAGCAAACGCGAGTGTCCCGTTCCTCCACAGAAGCAAAATATCGTGCCATGGCTGCGGGTGTTGCTGAAGCCATGTGGTTACGATACCTTACAGATGCACTTGGCATTCCCCCAATGAAACCACAGATTTATTGTGACAATCAGTCCACTATTTGTGTTACCAAAAATCCAGTCCTTCATGATCGTATGAAGCATGTTGGGTCCGACTGTCACTTTGTTCGCGATGAGGTACTTGCAGGAACGATGGCCACGCACTATGGCCCATCTACTGACCAGCTTGCTGATATTCTCACCAAGCCTCTTCCGTTACAGCCTTTTCAGTATCTCTGCTCCAAGCTGCCCCTCGTTGCCGCTGATCAGCTTGCGGGGGGATAATAGACTACATATATAATTATTAAATACATCTGGGTTATTCTGTAATTAGTTATTCTTTAGTTCTCTATATATACAGCTGTAACCCCTTCAATATCAATAAGATCAATTATTATTAAATTATATCAGAACTAAATAATATAAGGTATGCGGGATTTTCCTAGACTACATGGGCATGATGAAATCATTTTAGTAAGATTTTGAATGTTGAGAAATCATATGTTTATGAAGGCTGTGAAATTACATTAAGAAGTTTGCATTGCAAACATTTTGGTCTTGAGGCTTTCCCTTAGAATTGAATTTTTACTTGTGTATATGTATATATGTGTTTTCAGTTTTGAAATATGAATTCCCTCACTGTGTTATTTCTTGAATTACAAGTTATGGGTTACTCAATTGCATATCTTAAAGTATGAACCAAGGGTATTATTATCATTTATGAACTTTATGTTGGTTGTGAATTGAAGAGAGTGATATTTCTTATTTGAAAATATTAAAGATTATTATTGAAAAAGTTGCATGATTTTCTATGAAGTAAATGACCACCACATGTTTAAGAATTGAAAGAGAGAATCTTTGCATAAGTTTTAATGTACTTCAATATACAAATTCTATTGTACTTTTTGAATGATTTGGTGGTCCAAATACTTTGTTTTGAATGAAAGGATTATAACATGATGCTATATGTCTTAGAAGATATTTCTTGCAAGTCTTGGTATGAAGATACCAAAACAAATAATTCCATAACAGACTCAGAATAGTATGGAAGTCAGATATTATTCAGATTTTCAGAATTTGGTTTCAGAAAGGTGCATGTTTAAAATGTTAAAAATGGGCTTAAGAGATGTTAGGTGGTTACAGAAAGAAGGAACGAGTTCATAAAACTCATTTCTCGAAATTGTGTTTTGCCAATACGAGTTATTATGTCCCCGAGAGGGACTATATGCTAGCTTAGTGCCCTGTGGCGTATCAGCATTAGAAACTCTAACCTTTGCGGAAAGCATGGGTTGGGGGCTTAACCATCGATTCAATGGAGGATTCCATATATACCTTGAAATATCATAATTGTAGGGTGTACCACCTAGATCAAAAGTAAGACAAAGAGGAAGTCGTGGTTTCAACGAAATGTTCCAAAGTCTTTTAAGTATGCCCATGTGTTTTCATATATATCGTATGCAAAATGGTTTATGAATTTCTCTCGCTTATGTTGTATAAAATTACATTATTTTGGATTGCTCTGTATACCAGTACATTTGTATTGACCCCTATATTTAAGGATCTGAGGCACAGTCTTGGGGTCCCGCTAAGTAGTAGATTGTTTGTTCGAAGTTTACAGTTGGTGAGCCTCCCTTATTTCGGAAGTCATTGGTTGTTGGGTACTTGCTATTTTATTTTTATTTCATGGTACGACTGGGGGCCTTTTCCCAATTCAGACAGATGTTGGTTTTCATATTGCTAGCGATTTCGCACACTAGTTTTCATGTGGTTGTCTAATGTTTATGAATTAAATTCCGTATTGTTCAGTTGAACTCAGAAAATGGCCATGACTCCTCTTGTTTTATTTTCCACATTTATTTATAGTATATGAATGGTGTGCATGATTGCCAGACCGCAAAGGGCGCTTGGGCCTTCACGGTTCGAGATGCTCTCCATGACCAAGGGATTTGTTCAGGTTGTGACGGTAAAACTTTTACCAAGAAAAAAATTGAATGGTGTGACTCCAAGGAGAATCGACTCTGTGTCAGGCAAGATGTTTTGTTATGGATTTCCAACTATTGATTTATTATATGGCAAATGAATTTTTAATATAAATATAAAGCCTGGAGAAAATTGGGTTTCTGAGACCCCCAAGCGATACCATGGATCCTCCCCTATTTATAGCTCGATCAAAAAAGATAAACTAGGAAGTTATGCTGGTATTAGTAAGTCAAAATAAATTCACAGAAATTTAAGCTTAAGCTTGTCACATAAAATATTATGTTGGTATTAATAAGTTAAATTAATACACTTATATATATATTTAAACTTGTCGCATGAAATCTCAACTTTTCATTACTAGAATTGCACTTTTGGTCCCGTTGCTTTTACATATAGATAAATTTTTAGTTATTAAACTTGTACTATACTCCTTGAGGGTAATATAATTAGTGGAAGTATTGAACGATAAGGGTGGAAATAAATGAGGCCAGGGTAAATATCTCGTCACCTTTGAATGTGCCTACTTCCATGCACACTAATAACAAATGTTGCTCCTTTTGTACTCGAATAACGCTCTGACAATCTTGAACGACATTTGGATGAAACACTTGAAACTAACTCACAAATATTGATACAAAATAACCACAAAGAATGCCATTAGAGAAGATTATGTGGTTATTTGCAAGAGTCCGATTTTGACATAGGACTTAATGAAGATCTTATTTCATTTTCTCATGACATATAAAGCACTTGCGTCTGATAAATGGATTGTTTCTACGAAAGAAGAGTAAAAATCCACGAAATAGAACAAACTAAAGTCTGAGATCTAGTTAACTTGCCTGAAAGTTCTATAGGGATTGGCAGTTGATAGGTCTTCAAGACCTCCACACAATATTAATTCATATGACAATATCTATCTATAATATATTAAAAGTGTGAACACTCTTTAGACAAAACTATCTTTTTACTATTTTTTAATTTATTATTATTTTTTTAATTATATTAACTTGACTTCCTAAAATATCTAAGAATCCTAAAATATATGGTAAGAGAATTAATTAATATTTTTATTTTTACAAGACTTTCTAAAATATATCGGACTCCTAAGTATATGGTAGGAGAATTAATTAATATTTCCCTTTTTACTGTTCAATTAGAAAAATACTTCTAAAATATGATTCGATTGCTCATCCTTGATTCGATTGCATGTCAAGATTGGTGGATGTTTGATTTTCTAACCCTCAACTTCTTCACTGTCTTTGTCTGCATAATAGAATTCAACATGTGTATATATATATATATTTTCTTTGTTTTCATTAAAAATCATTCTTTAGGGTCAAAATTTTCGCTCAGACAAGAATTAGTTGGATCAAAATCGAAGCTATGTGATCACCATTATATTTTTTTTTATAGTTTACTGGTCGTAGATGAATGTCGGTTGACTTCGAAGAATTTCTTGGTTAAAGATTAGGTTTAATTGTATTGTTTTGATATCTTTATTATCCTATTGTTTTATTTTAATTTACAGATGTTAGATGAATGTGAGTTGGCTTTGAAAAATTTTCTTAGGTAAAGGTTAGGTTTAATTGTATTATTGTAAAATCCATATTAGTTTGTTATTTTGTGGTAGTTTACAATTCATAGATGAATCTCGATCGGCTTTGAAAAATTTTTGTGTGTAAAATTTAGGTTTAATTGTATTGTTTTGATATTACTTTAATCGTATTATTTTGTTGTAGTTTACAGGTGATAGATAAATGTTGGTCGGCTTTGAGGAATTTTTTAATGTAAAGGTTAGGTTTAGTTGTATTATTTTGATATCTCTATTATCGTATTATTTTGTTATTATTAACAGGTGGTAGATGAGTGTCAGACGACTTTGAAAAAAAATTTTGTGTGTAAAGATTAAATTTAATTGTATTATTTTGATGTCTCTATCATTATATTGTTTTGTTGCAATTTATAGATGGTAGATGAATGTTGAGCTACTTTTATAAATATTTTTAGTAAAATTTAGGTTTAATAAATAAATTTTCCATCTTCACATACTCAACAGCTATTAAATTTAATTATTATATTCAACTTTATTATTTAAACAAATATCCTATTTAATGTAATGTTTGAACTCATTAAAGTAAAGTACACGCGCAAGACGCATACACCTAAACTAGTTAACCGAATAAAGCCAAGCTTGTTGCCAAGGGTTATACTTAATTAAAAAGGGGGGGCGGGGGGCACTAATTGTGATGTTCAACAAATATTCTATATTTTCGAGGTTGATGCTACACTTTTGCAACTAATGTTCTATCTTTTCATATGTTGACAAGATACCTTAAATATTTCTTTTATTTAACTCTAATTTAGAAAACCTTAAATATTCCTCTCTAATAAATGTGGTTGATGTATGTAGATATAAGGAAATATGGAGTAGAATCTAAGAAGCATCAGTTGGATATAATTAAGCCAATCATGTTCATGTTTCCTGATCATCCAAAACCAATGTTCTTGATATGGAAAAGACAAGACAAGCTGCATCTGATGGTTTATTGAAAATTCATGGTGATGTATTGTAGTGTATGTTATTTGTGGATGACATAGCTTTGATTGATAAGGTTTGTGGAGGAGTTAACTTTGAGCTAAAGGTATGGAGACAGACCTTGGAGTTTAAAGGACCCAAGTTGAGCAGAATCAAGACAGAATACTTGAAGTAATAGTTTAGCGAAGTAGCACATGGGGCTATTGTGGAAATAAGACATGATACACAGGCAGTCCCAAAGAAAGAGTTTCAAGTATCGTGGATCGTTACCTAAAAAGATCGAACTTTTCATCAGGAGTCTTGTGTGATAACAAGACGCCTCCAAAACTTTAAGGCAAGTTCTACAAAATGACAATTAGACCTATTATGTTGTATGTGGCGGAATGTTGGCCAATCAAGATATCTCATGTTCATAAGATGGAAGTTGCGAAAGGAGAATGTTGCATTCAATGTGTGGTGATGTAAAATCTAATAGAGAGAAGTAGTCGAAAGATGATTTTATTCGCTTAGCTTCCAAGCTTTAAATACAACAAACGTAAGGAAGCTAATTGCTATGTATACTCATAACGGTTGGATCAGTCTTCTAAATATATACAACAACTGTAAACTCCTTCAATAGGAGCCTTCTACGGATACTATAAATCAGTATCTACAATAGTAACTTATTTAATAATGATAAGACAAAATAATTCTGATTAATACATCCCCTCAGGTGTGGTGCAACAATGCCTAACTTGGAACACCTTGCGAAAGCTGGTTCTAATAACGACTTAGTAAATGTATTAGCAAGTTGATCAAGTATGAGTGTGTTTGACAAGAACCCGATGTGCTTGAACTTGGTTCCTAACATAACAAAAGTCTACAACAATATGTTTCATATGGCCATGGAACACTGGATTATGACAGAAACAAGTCACACCTACATTATCACAAAACATTGTGGGTGTATTTGTAATGATGATACACAATTCATTAGCAAGTTGTGCAACCATATAAGTTCTACAAAAGCATTTGCAGTTTATTTGTACTCTGCTTCAGTAAATGAGTGAGCTACTGCTTGTTGCTTTTTTGACGACCAACTCACAGGATTGCGCCCAAAGAAAAGAGTATAGGCTGATGTGGACATTCTATCATTCGGGTATCGGTATCAGCATTAGCGTACACATACAGATTGCAGTCTGAGTAGCAAGGAATATAAAGATCAGAAGTTGCCATGGTTTTGAGAAACCATAGTAACCTTTTAACTACCTTCCAATGTTCATCAGCTGGATCACGCATAAAATATGACGGGTTGTTGTCAACATAAGAAATGTAAGGCCGTGTGAATGACAAATTTGCAACTTACCGACGGTGTGCTTGCAGAGTATAGCTTTAGAAGGTGGAGAACCATCAGTTGCCTGACGTAGTTTCCCAGAGCACATTAAATTCAAGACTCCTTTCTAGTTTTGCATAGCCAGTTCATACAAAATTTCAAAAATGTATTTCGTTTGAGAGAGAATAATACAATCTGGCACTTTTTTAGCTTGAACACCTAAAAAGTAGTTTAAATAGCCAAGATCCGTGAAAGAACAAAGAGGACCGAAGGAATGAATAACTTGTCTAATCAAGCTGGGATGACTTCCTATTCAAAATGTCGTCAACATAGATGAGCACATAAACAGTAGCTGACTGTAGGAAACTAAATTGTTTTGGGCTTGGTAATATTATTCTGGTACCTAGTGGTTATTCGATTTGGTGCAGCTTCTGGAATTGGCATGGGAGGCTATTCGGGGATGGGGGATGGGGCTTTTTCTGACAGGAAGTGAAGAAGTTGTCTATGGTAAATTGGTCGCTGCAGATGGAGCATTCAGGATTCGAGATAGATTGATTGACAAACCTGAGAATAGATAGATAGAGTGGACTTGAGAATTTGAGAAATCGAGAGAGAAATGTGTTACTGTTGAGGAAGAATGATTTCATTACACTGCCGCACAAAATCAGGTTAACATATATATAGGCACTCACATGTTACATAAATAGAATGATGAAATTAATACTCACTCCATTTTAATTTGTTTTCTTCTGTTTTCCTTTTTAGCAATTCTTTAATTTCATGCATTTTATTCCGACCAAATGTGAGATAAGAACATCCTAAATTAGTCAGGGTTTAACTATCCCTTATCCGTTATACCAAATGAGCCCTTAAGATCTTTGTTGGTTACATTTATGTAGATATTAGAAAGTTAAAATACACAGATCAAATATTAAAGAGAAAATACCCTATTTTACCCTTTAACTGTAGCTAAAACAGCTGAGACACATCTCAAACTAACGGGGTTTTACTATCCCCTAAACTAATTAAAAGTGTAATTTTGACACCCTTAATGACTATGTGGCACACACGTGTGCCTATGTGGCCCCTTCAGTGTGTTGTACCATGTATGTGCCACATAGGCACTAAAGGTGTCAAAATTACACTTTTAATAAGTTCAGGAGGTAATAGGACTCCCTTTAAGTTGAGGTGTGTCTCAGCCGTTTTGGGTATAGTAAAAGGGTTAAATAGAGCATTATCTCAATATTAAAATTTGATGCATCAAATTTTATTTTTGTCTAGCAAAAAATTGAATGGTGTGATGACTCAAAGGAGAATTGACTCTATGTCACGAAAGAAGTTTTCTTATGGATTTTCAAATACCGATTTATCATATGATAAATGAGTTTTTAATACAAATACAAAGTCCGAACAAAAGTTAATAGGTTTAGAAGAACCCCTTCCCTATATCATGGATCCACCCATATTTATAGCTCAAAGAAAGAAAGAAAGAAGAAGAAGAAAAAGAAGCACAAACAGTAAGTTATGTAGGTACTAGTAAGTTAAAATGCATTCACAGATTTTAAACTTGCCAGGTAAAATTTTATGTAGGTATTAGTAAGTTAAAATACATTAACAAATATTTAAACTTGGTACGAGAAAAATTAAATATCAATTACTTGAAATACACTTTTGATCCCTTTGCATCTATATATAGAAAAAATTTAGGAATTACCGTTCATCATTGAATTATCCATATGAGATACTAAATTTGTATTGTTACTCTATATTTGAGTGAAATATACTTCTAAAAATAGTCTAAATATAGCACATTTCCTTTGTAAGGTGATAGAATTAAACAAAAAAGACATTGTAGTTGATTCAAAATTAAATGTGTTGAGTGATACATTATAAACCAAAATCAGAAATTACTAATGACCGAAGGATCAAAAAAAGTTATTCATGACTCCTTAGTGTTACCTCAAAAGCGGAAGTAAGCCCATGATAAAGGAAATTCAAAACTCCACATAAGGTATTGTCATCAGCACTGTCTACGAAGCCTCTAATTTATGGGACACGACCCCGACCTTGCCATAAAAAAATAAAAATGACGCAACAACAAATTGAAAGAAACAAACAGACGTCGTCTGGATGATGGAGGGCTCACAACTTATCACCAGTTGTCGCGGAGAGCGTTATAGTAACCTAGAGCTGCACAGAATCACATAAAAATGCCTCCGAACCCACATCATGAAATGATATAGCGTCTGTGGACGTTCAGGAGAGTGAGTACTGGCATGCAACCTAGGGGAAGGAAACTAAAATAGTTTATTAGACAAGTTATAAAGATTCATGTAGTAATTTCAAATTATATGCAATAAGTTTCAAATAACAAAGAATGTAAAGGAAACATAATCAGCTGAAAATATTAGTGCTTAACTAGGTAGTTACACCGACATAGTTTTACGCACGGGTGATATGGGTCCAGTCCGTACCCAACTGGGGGCCTCCATTCTATGTTAGCTGTATGGACTAAGGTATTCATGTTATAACTGGATACTACTGCATGAAGCAAGCATACTTCGGTCATCCCCTTTCAGGACAAGACCTGTAACGTCGACAAACACAATTTCAAGTGTTAAGCATAAGGACTCCACCTTCTAGCTTCAACTACCATGTCCTCTTTGTGCCTAATTAAAACATTTTCCTTTCTTTTACTACAAGGAGTCTTTCATTAAGGCATTCATACATTGGTATCGTCGTACAAAAACTTGCATATTATTCGTGTCATGCCAACAAAACATTATCATAAAACATTATCGACTCCTTAACCCCATCATTCAAAAAACATATACATATTCATCATTAGGTTTGCATAAGTATATCAAAATAACCAAAGTTCAACACTTTCTATGATTCAAATGGATGGGATGTCATCTCTATTCATCATTTTAATTCAAAGCCTCTACAAAGTACTTGAAAGTCGTAGATTAAAACATTCATAATATTTAACATTTGGAAATTTATATAATGATATGCATCCTTTCAATCATTTTGTTCAAATCACAAAGCCCTACTCAATTGGTTAGAAATAATTTATAAGAAGGGGGAAATCAATGTTTAATGTTTGAAATGAAAATACTCAATATCAACTTTAAAACATCAATAAAATAAGCATAGCGATAATAAAATTCATATTTTAGGATAGTAGTTAAAGTAGCGAATGTATAGCATGCCTGTTTGACGGAAATATTTGAAGAAGATAGGACACTACTAGATGCGGCTTTTAGACTTCCTAGGACTCTATTGAACCTTAGGCGCTGATACGAAGTTTGTAACACCCTGAATTTCTATACCGGAATGCTACACGGTGCTCATAACCTCGAAGGACCACAAGCTAACCCATGACTGATATCTGTACCTATATACTGCATAATATATCATAAAATTAGAAAACATAAACATTAAAAAGGCCATAAGGTTCAAACTAATTAAACGTCTGATAACAAAATGTCTAAAAAAGGTATAACAATACAAAAACAAGTCATAAATACTGAAAATAATGAGCTTAGAATATTTAATATGACATCTAGTCTGAAAGCCTCTAACAGAACTAAATAATGAGTTGAAGAAACATGTCTCCAACTAACTCCATTTAGCAACTAGATAGTAAATATAGCAATAATCATATCTTCCTCGAATAAGAAGCACTCACTACAAACTCTGAACACTAGAATGCTATTGCTGATCTGGAGCTCGTGTATCTGAACCTATGGTATCACATAAGAGAAAGAACCATCGCAAAAATTCGATAGTACATCTGAATATACTGAGTATACGAGTGAGGTAGGCTAAATGCAAAGGGTTATATGCATGAACAATGCTAACTAATATGAACTTCAGAATACATATATGCATACATAACTATAACTGAACTCGTGGAGATAATTACTACTGAGTCTGAATTCTGACAACATGAGTGTACTGATACTGAGATACTTAATAGATGAACGACTATTTTTGATAGTTCGAATTATGAAGAACTTGTCTAATTAACTATGTCTGATAGTCCTGAAGCTGAATACTAATATCATGAATTCTGATAACTGATACGTGAGTTCAAAAAATTTATATAACTGATATAACTGTGATGATCGACCTAACCGATATAAATGATACTGAGCGACTATATCTGACAGTCTAATTTCTGATGGAACTATCTGAGTTCTGTTTTATATGGAGTAACTGAATTTAAGATCAATCCTAACTAGAGGTTGATCTTTAAATCTGATGATTCTGATACTATTTAACTATAGTTGAGATCAGTCCAGTCCAATGGGTGATCTTAAAGTCTATTTATAATGATAAGGATTGATTGTCTCTAACAGTACTGAATCTGTACTACTAAACTGAGTTGATTGTATCTGACAGTCCTAAATCTATAACTGAAACTGTGGGATGTGTTCATATAACTGACATGCCCCAAGATAAGCTGACTAGGGTCCAATCTCTTCCCTTACTTGAAGGGTGTCAGTATCGCGCCACCAGTAAAGACATCTGTTGTGGAGTTTGTCCTAATCTAGCAGGTGACTCCTGGGATCAGTCCAATACATATAAATGTGCTAATAGATGACCCCTGAGTATGTCGGTCCTATTTGACGGGTGACATCTCGTACGTACGTTGTCTACATACTTCTGGAACTTAGGGATTGTTTTTAGGGATCTCAGTCTTATTCTAGTGGGTGAGTCCCCATCCCTAGTCTTACTCGGTGCTGAATCCTACTCCCATCTGAAATAAACTAAACTCAATAATAGAGATGAACTAAATAACCAAACTGAATAGATTAGCTTAACTGATACTAGTGGTATTGGTTAGCGGAGCTAAACTGAGTTTACTGAATTCCTATGAGTGACAAATGTACGGAGTTCTGGGGACTGATTGAGAGTACTGAAGTTACTGAGATTGACTTTGAATACTAGAGTTACAGATTGAGTACTGAGATCCCTGAGATTACTGAACTACTGAGATTTATGAGTTTTCCAGAGTCACATAACTGACTGAATTCTATAGATCATGGCTTAAATGAGTATCGTGATAACATGACCTGACTCTAGGCACACAACTATATTTTTCAAGTACAAGTACCCCCAGGACTCGATGGAAGGAAACTAACACACATTACTGACTTGATCATAAGAGTAGACTCCATAATCCACAATATCATAAATAAGGGATTTCATACTAAGCATGGTTCTCAACAATCTATTTCATGGAAGGGAATTTCATATAATATGTATACACTTGCATAGCTTTCAATATCATGCTCATTACATATTACAACCACAATCCATAATAGCATAACTTGGGTAATTTCATGAAGTACATAGGTATTCTACATCTTGTACATTAGTGGGTTTGGGAAGTAAGCATAGCATAATTCCATAACACTAGTTCATGAGTAATCCAACAGTGTTCACAAGACACATTATCAAAATAGATGACATTGAATCATATAGGCCTATCATGAATCCTTCACTTAGTCCCAATTTATCTATAATTCATGATTTCTAGTCTCTAAGGTATTTTATCAAACACTTTACATGCACAACTTAGGAATAGGTGTAAATCATACAAGTACTCATCATAAATAATAAATCTTACATGTTTTCAACTCATATGATGTCATAGATTTATATTAACACAAAGATTCTATCTTGGCATCATTCAACACATAAACATAATCAACAATCCATTCATAACATGAAAACCATAATATATTGTTTTAGAAAAGGGTTCTTGAACATCATGGACGAAAGGAGTCCATGAATGAACACATGCATACCTTAGAAAAGAAACCTTGATGATTTCCTGGAGATTTCTTGGATTGGAAAAATGAATTTTTGATTATCTTGGAAAAAGGATTGAATCTTACTTTTAAGAGATAAGTTTGATAGAAAACCTAATCTTGTGATTGATAGTGTAAGAGAGGGTTTTTAAGATGCTTAGCTGAAGAAAAATGGGAAAAATTATGACTCTTTAGGGTTATAAGTCGTGGAAGCTGAAGGAAAAGACCAAAATACCCTTATGAAATAATTTCCCATTTGCGGAAAATCATAGCAACAACCTTCATGATAGGGCGTCACAAATGTGATAAGCTATCACCAATGTCATCTTTTAGGGACTGGTTTCTTCCTAAGGCTAACGACGTTGAGCATAACAAATATGATAATCAATCACGAATATCATCACTTAGGGGCTGATTTCTGCCGAAGGTGGAGGACCTTCGTGATAGTGCATTATAAATGTTATAAGCTATCACGAATGTCGTCACATAGGGGCTAGTTTCTGCCTAAGGCTGACGAACTTCATGATAGGGCATCACAAATGTTAAGAGCTATCACGAATGTCATCACTTAGGTGTTGGTTTATTTCTAAGGCTGACGACCTTTGTCACAGGGAGTCATAAATGTGATATGTTATCACGAATGTCGTCACACTATTACCAGCCTGACATGCTGGAGTAAAATAGGTATAACTCTTTGCTCCGATATTGTATTTAGGAGAAATTGGTATCGTTGGAAAGATAATTCAATTATATATTGGTTGATAGGTCTTGAGCTCAAAAATTCCAAGTATAATAAGAGATAGACTCATTTGAAGTTGACTATACCAATATTCTTCTCAAGAATTCTATCGGTAAGGAATGTTTTGATTCGTCTGATAGCTGGGAGTTATTTGAAGCCTTAATATACATCTAACTTACTCATAAAAATATAAAAGAACCATGATGTACTATGCATGAGCTTGGTACATGGATCTAATATTGGTTTAGATTTTTTGGGGTGTTACAATATCTCCCCCTTGGAATCATTCGTCCTCAAATGATGACTTCTTGAGATGGGAGAAAAGATAAAACAATGTATATATAGCATGAATGACTGATCATGATTTCATGGCTGACATGACTAAAAATTAAGCATATCATACTGTACATGCATATCTAATGCATGGGTAGCTGATTTATTAATGTAGCACTAAATGTTTCGATAAACAGAGTTTCTCAAACTGAGAATGCATATCTGATGCTTAACTGATAAGTTGAATCCCTGCATATCTAATGCATGAATATATGAATGACATGATACGCGAATGCATTACTGAACTGACTCACAAACATGTGACAGAACACGTAATGGCAAAGTAACTAAGATTGAACTAAAATATGAAAAAAATGACTGATTCTACTACGTGACATATGGACTGAACATCATGAACTGAACTGAACCTCTGAATACTTGACTTACAGGTGAGGTCTAACTTGAAGGTCAAATTATGAGTACCCTCTATTCTAGACTGAATTCGTTATGTAAGGAGAAATTGAAAGATCTAAGACATGAGAGCATTACGAGAAGGTGGGGTATCTCCCCTTTGGGATACTATGTCCCTCTAAGAATGCTTACCTTACGGAGATACTGGGTGATGCGTAGGGCATCTATGAACTAGACTATAACTAAACTTTGGGAGTCTAAAACTAATGCATGATGCATGAGATGAACTGAACTTGCAACTACTAGGAGGTTACCTTGAAATAGTTACATTATTTTAGATTTTGGACAGCATGAATAGAAGCAAGGATGAGAAACTAAGCTATACAAAGCAAACTGCTGGATTGCTAAACTGACTCGCAGGAACGACATAAATAATGAAAGAAGGGAAACTATTCCTAAAAGTTTTCATAGCCTCCTACACATAAGTATGGTGCACAACACACGCATGTACAAGACTCTACTATATGCGTCTTTCAAACTTCCTAGGACTCTATTGAACCTTAGGCTCTAATAACATGTTTGTAACACCATAATTTTCTGAACCGAAATGCTACACGGTGCTCATGACTTAAAAGGACCACAAGATAACCCATGACTGATATCTATACCTGTATACCACATAATAGATCATAAAATCCAAAAACATTAACATGAAAGTACATAAGGTTCAAACTGAATAAACGTCTGATAATAAAATGTCTGAAAAAGGTATAACAATACAAAAAGAAGTCACAAATATTGAAAATAATGAAATATCAGTATCTAATCTGACATCTATTCTAAAAGCCTTTAATTGAGCTGAATAAGGAGTTAAAGAAATATGCCTCAACCTTACTCCATCTAGCAACTGAATAGTAAATATAGCAATAATCATATCATCGTCGAATAAGAAGGACTCACTGCAAACTCTGAACACTGGAATGCTAATACTGATTTGTAGCTCGTGCCTCTGAACTTATGGTGTAACATAAGAAAAAGCACCATAGGACAAATGTATCAGTACGTCTGAATATATTGAGTATACAAGTGAGGTAGTCTAAATCCAAAGGGTTATATGCATGAATAATGTTGACTAATATGAACTGAGAATACTTACATGCATACATAACTGTAATTGAACTCGTGGAGATACTGACAATATGAGTGTATTGATACTGAGATACTAAATACATGAACGACTATTTTTGATAGTTCAAATTATGAAGAAGTAGTTTGGTTGATTGTGTCTGATAGTCCTGAAGTTGAATACTGATATTATGAATTCTGATAACTGATATGACTGATACATGTGTTCAAAAAACTTACATAACTGATATAATTTTGATGATCGGCCTAACCGATGTAACTAATACTGAGCAACTGTATCTTATAGTCTAAGATCTGATGGAACTATCTGAGTTCTATTTTATATGGAGTAACTTAATCTGATATCAATCCTATCTAGAGGGTGATCTTTAAATCTAATAATTCTAATAATGTAATGGGTGATCTTGAAATCTATTTATAGTGATAAGGATTGATTGTCTCTAATAGTACTTAATCTGTACTACTGAACTGAGTTGACTGTATCTGACAGTCTTTAATCTGTAACTAAAACTATGAGATGTGTTCATTTAACTGACATGCCCCAAGCTATACTGACTGGGGTCCAATCTTTGCCCTAACTAGAAGGGTATCAGTACCGCACCATCAATAAAGACATCTGTTGTGGAATTAGTCCTAATCTAGAGGATGACTCTTAGTATTAGGCCTATACATATAAATATACTAACGGGTGACCCCATGAGTATGTCAGTCCTATCTAACGGGTGACATCTCATACCTACGCTGGCTATGTAGTTCTTAAACTTAGGGATTTCTTCTAGGGATCTCAATCCTATTCTAGTGGGCGAGTCCCTATCCCTAGACTCACTCGTTGCTGAATCCAACTCCCATTTGATATACAATAAACTGAATAATAGAGATGAATGGAATAACTGAACTGAACTAATTAGCTGAACTGATACTAGTGGTAGTGTTTAGCGGAGCGAAACAGAGTTTACTGAATTCCAATGACTAACAAAATGTATTGAGTTCTGAGGACTGATTGAGAGTACTGAAGTTACTGAGATTGACTGTGAATACTAAAGTTACAGATTGACAACTGAGATCACAGAGATTACTGACCTACTGAGACTACTGAGATTTATGAGTTTTCCTGAGATACATGACTGAATGAATTCTATGGATCATGGATTAACTGAGTATCATGATAACATGACATCGCTCTAGGCACACAACTATATTTTTCGGGTACAAGTATCCCCTGGATTCAATGGAAGGAAAATGACACACATAACTGACTTTATCATAAGAGTAGAGTCCATAATCCAAAATATCATAAATAAGCGATTTCATATTAAGCATGGTTCTCAACAATCTATTTCATGGAAGGGAATTTCATAAAACACGTAAACACTTGAATAGCTTTCAATATCATGCTCATTACATATTACAACCATAATCTATAATATCATAACGTGGGCAATTTCATAAAGTACATGGGTATTCTAAATCTGGTGCATGAATGGTTTTTGCAAGTAAGAATAACATAATTCCATAAGACTAGTTCATGAGTAATCTAGCAGTGTTCACAAGACACATTATCAACATGGATGACATTGAATCATATATGCCTATCATGAATCCTTCACTTAGCCACAATTTAGCTATAATGCATGATTTCGAGTCTCTTAGGCATTTTATCCAACACTTATATGCACAACTTAGGAATAGGTGTAAATCATAAAATTACTCATCATAAATAATCAAACTTACATGTTTTCACCTCATATGATGCCATAGATTCATATTAACACATAAATATTCTATCATGGCATCATTCAACACATAAACATGATCAACAATCCATTCATACGATGAAAACTATAATATATAGTTTTAGAAAAGGGTTCATGAAATTCATGGACGAAAGGAGTCCATGAATGAACACACGCATACCTTAGAAAGGAAACCTTGATGATTTGCTGGAGATTTCTTGGATTGGGAAACTTAATTATTAATTATCTTGGGAAAAGGCTTGAATCTTGCTATTGAGAGATGAGTTTGATGGAAACCCTAATCCTGTGGTTGAAAGTGTAAGAGAGGATTTTTAAGATGCTTAACTGAAGAAAAATAGGAAAAATTATGCATTTTTAGGGTTATAAGTTGTGGAAGGTGAAGGAAAAGACCAAAATACCCTTATGAAATAATTTCCCAGTTGCTGAAAATAATAACTTACAGCCTTCATGATAGGGCATAACAAATGTGATAAGCTATCACGAATTTCATCACTAAGGGGTTGGTTTCTTCCTAAGGCTGATGACCTTCGTGATAGGGCTTCACAAATGTGATAAGGTATCACGAATTTCATTACTTAGGGGCTGGTTTCTGCCAAAGGTTGACGACCTTTGTGATAGGGCGTTACAAATGTGATAAGCTATCACGAATGTCGTCAATTAGGGACTGGTTTCTGCCTAAGGATGACGACCTTCATGATAGGCCGTCAGAAATGTGATAAGCTATCATAAATGTCTTCACTTAGGAGCTGGTTTCTGCATAAGGCTGACGACTTTCGTGATAGGGCATCACAAATGTGATAAGCTATTACGAATGTCATCACACCATTTCTAGCCTGACATGCTTGAGTAAAATAGGTATAACACTTTGCTTTGGTCTCTGATTTAGGCAGAATTGATATCGTTGGAAAGATCATTCAATTATCTATCTATTGATAGATCATGGTCTCAAAAATTCCAATTATAATGAGAGATATTCTTGTTTGAAGTTGACTATACCAATATCCTTCTAAAGAATTAATTCTGTAATGAATGTTTTAATACGTCTGATAGCTGGGAGTTATTTGAAGCCTTAATATACATCGAACTTACTTATAAAACTATGAAAGAACCATGAAGTACTATGCATTAGCTTGGTACATTATTTTAATATTGGTTTGGAATTTTTGGGGTATTAGAAGACCATAACCCAAACCTACTCTCGATGTATCAAAATACACTACGAACCCATATGCACCATCAGAAATAGATAAGGATGGAGTTGAGGTGAGTCGAGTCTTCTACTTATGAAAACTCTTTTTGCAAGGATCTGACCACTGATACTTGACTTTGTTCTAAGTGAATCTGGACGTAGGGGATGCAATATAAGAAAATCCCTCAATAAACCATGTGTAATAGCCAACCAAACCCAAGAAAATCCTAATATTTGATGGAGAGATTGGTTTGGTCTAGTTTCTTACCTCTTCACTCTTTTGAGGATTAACCCTAATTCCATCACCGGAAATGATATAACCAAGGAATGATACTAACCTTAGCCAAAATTTACACTTACTAAACTTGGTGAACGTCTGATGATCTTTGAGTGTCTGAAGTATTATTTTGAGATGCTCAACATGATCACGCTCACTGTGGGAATAGACCACAATATTATCTATGAATACTATGATGAATATGTCCAAGACCTGGTTGAACACTAATTTCATCAAGTCCATAAAAGATACTGGGGCATTAGTAATACCAAAGGACAAGACGAGGAATTCAAAGTGACCATACCGAGTATGGAAAGCTATTTTTGGAATGTCAGATTCTTTGACTCTGAAATGATGATAAACTAATCCGAGGTCTATCATAGTGAGATAGCTGGCACCCTGAAGTTGGTCAGATAAGTCATCGATTTTGGAGAGTAGATACTTGTTATTGACCGTGATTTTATCCAGTTGACAGTAATAAATGCACATTCTAAGAGAACTATCTTTCTTGTGCACGAATAAGTGTGCCCCACAAGGACACGTTGGGTCTGATGAATCACTTATATACAAGATCCTTCAAGTACTCTTTCAATTCTCTGAGTTCTGCTAGTTCTATTGTGTTTGGTGGAATAGATGTAGGTTGAGTATCTTGAGGGAAGTCAATGCTGAAGTCTATTTCCCTTTCAAGAGAAATTCATAGAAGATTTTTAGGAAAGGCATCTGGATATTCATTCATGACTGGGACTGAATCAAGATTAGGTGTTTCAAAACTAGTATCTTTAACTCGAACAGGTTGATAGACAAATTCTTCAAATATCATTTTTCATGCCCAAAGGTTGGAAACAAGCTGACCTCTGAAAGCTGAAGTAATACCCCTCCACTTTAGGATAGGTTCAATTAGAATTAGGAATTGGACTATTTTGTTTCTTCAGTCAACTGTGGCATAGCAGGAATGAATCTAATCCATGCTGAGAGTGACATCAAAACCAGTCATCTCCAATTTGACTAAGTCTGCTGAAGTGGTTTTCTACAATATCTTAATCGGGCAGTTCCTGTATACCCGCTGGTCTATGATGGTTTTATCCACTAGGGTAGAGACTGAAAAGGGCTCTTCTAAAATTTTGGGATTGACTTCGAAATCAACTACTATATAGGGAGTAACAAAATATAAAGAATCTACTAGATCTAGAAAAGTGTAAACATGTATATGAGAGATTTGTAACATACCAGTAACTACATCTGGAGAATTTTTCTGATCTTTCTAGGACTGGAGAGCATAAATTCGATTTGGTCATTGCCCACTAATAGCACTGGAGGTGGCACCCTGCTGATTTGGGAAACTAGACTGAGCTGGTGAACGGTTATACTGACCCTGATAGCCTGACTGGGGACAATCTCTAAAACTGTGAACTAGCTTGCCATGTCCAAAATAGACATCTCTACCAGCTCTGAAAGCACCCTTGTAGTTCTTACCATAAGTTTGTCAAAGGGGATTAGTTCAGGCATTGCTAAACCTGCCCTAAGACTTAGATCCTAGCACCCTATTTCAATTACCATCCCTGAACTTAAGAGTTGGAGCAATGGATGAAAATGAGCTGGAACAAATGACTTAGAAAGAAACTGACAACGATTTTCTCCTTCTAATTGGGGCTGAGCAAAGTTGAAACTACATGTCTTTGCTATCTTATTCTACTTCTCCCTCATCTTAACTATTTTATCCTCTATCTACTGACTATGAGTCATATGCCTGGCTATGTTCATTCCCCTATTCAACATCGCGGACTTACACCTATTGACCATACTATCATTCGCCACAAAAACAAACTTACTCCTCTTAGCCCTGCTATCTGCAACCATATGATGAGCAT
Source organism: Capsicum baccatum var. pendulum (assembly GCA_030864225.1). Lineage (NCBI taxonomy): Eukaryota > Viridiplantae > Streptophyta > Magnoliopsida > Solanales > Solanaceae > Capsicum > Capsicum baccatum. Next base: position 272,636,448 of record CM061558.1, read on the forward strand.
ATCTGGATAATTGCGTAAACTTAAGAGAATACTCTTTCACCATCATGTTTCCCTACCTGAGGTTGATAAATTCCAACAACTTGGCTTTTCTCAGATCTAGGGGAAAAAACCTATCTAAGAATGCGATGACAAACTCCTCCCACTCAATAGGCCTTGCATTATCTATACTTTCTAACTTCTACTGTTTAAACCAAGTGTAAGCAATTTCTTACAACTAATATTAGGCTAGATCATCGCTCTAACTAGAAGTAACTCCCACAATGTCTGTAACCATCTGATCATGAGGGATGAATTCCCTAGGTTCCATATTTGACTTAGACCAAGATATAGGATTCATTCGGGTGAAGACTCGAATCCTAACTACAATTGAATTAGCCACTGGGTTAGCCGAAATGACTGCTGGTTGTTCATTCTAAGCAGCAATGGACTGAACAAGAGTAGTGAATATAGCTCTAAACTCTGCATGAGAGATATGTTCGCCTAAAGGATATTCAGGCTGAGTGGCTGGTTTATTCCCATTTTTTCTTTATAGAGGCATGTTAGTAGAAAAGAGGAAGAATTGGATTATAATGAGATACTGACTTAAGATTATGCTCGCTGGCATAAAAACTAAAAGAAGGGAAAAATTTCCTAAAACATCTTATAGCCTCCTATACAATAATAAGGCGTGCAACACACCCATGTACAAGACTCTACTAGATGTGTCTTTCAGACTTCCTTGGACTCTATTGAACCTTAAGCTCTGATACCAAGTTTGTAATGCCCCAAATCTAGTACTTGTAATGCTACACTATGCTAATGACCCCGAAGGACCACAAGCTAACCCATGACTAATATTTGTACCTGAACACTTCATAATATACTGTATAAATTCAGAAATAAATGTTGTAAGGCCATAAGGTTCAGAAATGTAACATAACTGATAAAATATAACATATGGATCGGGTATGAAATACCCAATGCAACTGAAATAAACTGTCTGAACATACTGTAGTTTGAAAAGCTTCTAACTAACTGTACTATATGAATAAGGAGTTGATGGGATGTGTCCCCAACTAACTCCAACTACAAAATAAATTAATTAATGAGATAATAAAGTAATGGTCATGTCCTCGAAGGATGAGGACTCATTGCTAACTCAAACTACGGAGACTGGAATACTACTAATCCTCTAGAGCTAGTTCTTCTAAACCTATAGTATAAAACACCATAGCACAAATTCTTCAATACATTTGAATGTACTGGTATGCATATGAGGTAGGCTATATGCAAAGGGTTCATATGCATAAACTATACTAACTGACTACATAACATGAATATGAGAATACATGCATGAATAGATAGTAACTATAACTAAGTTTGTGATAACATGATCACTGAATCTATGTAGAATAACATAAGATACAAATAACCGTATAGCTGAAATAACTAATATTGAGCGACTGTATCTAAAAGTCTAGGTTTGATGGAGCTAGCTGAGTTTCGTACTGCTCTAGGTTGACTGTATCTGATAGTCCTAATTCTATACTAAAATTGTGGGAAGTAGTCATCTAACCGATATGTCCCAAATAATACAATATAGATGAGTTGGGGTCTAATCTGTAACCCCAATTGGAAGGGTGTCAATACCTCCACTGATAAGGACAAAACCATGGGTGACCCTCATCTGAAAGTATCCCCAAAAGAGAATGGTGGACCCTCATCTGACAGTGTTTATCCACCTCATCAATCCTTATCTGACAGTGTTATTGTCTCAACCTATGGTGGCTATATAGTTCTAGAATGCAAGGATGAATTCTAAGAATGACACCCTCATCTGACTGTGTGTGTTCACATCCTTGGGTTCACTCAGTGCTAATTCCTACACCTATCTGAATAGACACTGAACATGGATTAGTGAGCTGAACTGAACTAAATTAACTAAGTTATTTTGACTGACGAAACACTACTGAGCTTACTAAATTTCTGAGATTTCTTAGATTGTTGAGTTTACTGAGTTTATTAAGTTTTCCTAAGTCACATGATTGACTGAATTTCTATGAACATGGCTCTACTGAGAGTATCTTGAAAACATGACACTGGCCCTAGGCACATATCTAATTGTCGGGTACAAGTACCCTCAGGACTCGGTAGCATAAAACTGACAAAGCATGACTTTCTTGAACACATGTCCCATATCACAATCCATAATACAATAAGTTAGAGTTTTCATGAAGTATAAGTTCTAAATAACCACGAGGGTTACACGTGTATTCATAATTCACTGACTAAGACATTTCATCAAACATTTGACATGCATAAACTTGTACATGAATGGTGATTTCATATTATCATACTAGTATGGCATTTTTCATCCAAATAGGTATTTAATAAAACCCATGGGGGGCATGCTTTAGTTATATAATCATCAACACATCTAATAATCATGGATAAATCAATCAACATGTAAATTTAAGTGGGGTGTATCATGATTATTATGTAAATCTTTGTATACTAGGGCGAATCATTGGAATATGTAATTTGAAACATGAATCAAAACCCCACAACATAATGAACATAAATTTCAATTCTATTTAAAATCACTAACATTCATAAATACACAAATCCTATATTTTGAAAAGAGATTCTTGAGCTTCATGGGTGAAAGGGGCCCATGAATTATTACATGACATACCTGGGTTGTGATTTTCTTCAAGTTCTTGTAATTGAAGTACTTGAATTTCTTAGTTTCTTGAAGGAGGATTTGGATCTTGATTTTGGGTATTATCTTTGAGAGAAAACCCTAATTTGATATTGTAGATGGATAATGAACTTATGAGTCTTGGTCTAATATAATTAGGGGTTAAAACAGGTGGAAGCAACCTAATTAACCTTTTAAAAATGACTTTAAATAACTTGAAGAAATACGCGATGGTTAGTACGAAGGTCCATCGTAGAGTCGATGGTTCATCGGTCTTGACCGTCGTACCTAGGCAGAATAAAGGTTCACTGCCTCTACTACGATGGCTTGGGCGATGGTCCATCAGCCTGAGCTATCGCTCTTACGCTGAATGTGGTCTCAATGTATCCATTGGATGGCTTGGGCAATGGTATGTCGCTAGCTCAATGGTCCATTGGCTCTTACCATTGCACCTAGGCAGTTTTGACTGCTCTCTGTATTTCGGCCATAACTTTCTACCCCAATACCAGATTAGGACAAAATTTGTATCATTGGAAAGCTAATTCAATTTCCCATATATATAAAAATGGATTTATCTTTCAAAATAAGTTTCTAACATTCTAGGTATGATTTTATGATAGATATAAGTATGAGGTATTACAAATAGACATAAACCATGCAAGAAACATGGAGTCCAACATCTCATTTTCATAAGGAAGAATCCTCACATTGGGGAGAGATGTCATACTCCTTTTAGGGAGTATAACCTTATCTCAATTGATCACATCTCCACGCACTATGGGGACATAATCTCAATTCTATGGTGGCACATAGTTCTTATATGAGACCTTTGAATCATACCCATGTCTGTGCTAAATACTACTCCTTTTTTATCTTCTACACTAATCTTGGTGGAAATCCATTTTAAAACTAGCATAATGGTTTATTATGAAATTAGTTATGCATTTATTGAAATCAATTTGTAAATGAAGCTATTTTTATTTCTATAATCTGTAATAAATCTGTAAAGTGGATTCCAAAACTTTATTGTAAATATAATATAATCAACTCATAATATTCTTAAAGCATCATCTTTCTCAAAATCTCAACATATAAACTTGGGGCTTAATAACCCATTTATCAAACTTATGTCAAAACATCATAATAATCATGCTTGATAATGTAAACAATGATAATTTATCTCAAAATCTGTAATTTAATTCAATAGGCGTGAAAAAAATGAAAATAGACATGCAACTCTTCTTAAAAATATCTCAATAACTCATAACTTTGCAAGCAACAATAATGGGTATGGACCCTAATTCAGAACTCAAGTAATATAATTCATAATCATATGAATTTAATGTAAAAGCTTGGTTTTGGGTACCATGATGGAAGAAAATCCTTGTTCATAAATCCCACAAACCTTGATTGATGATTAGATGGAGATTCTTGAATTATGGATTCCTATTTGAGTTCTTGGGGATGTGTTCTTGATTATCTAGCCTTAGAAATCCTTAATTTAGACCTTTCTTGGAAAATCTATGAAGGATTTTTGATTTCTTGGAGAAGAAGCTTTGGAGCTTTAGGGTTTTCATTTGAGAGAGAATGGACGAATGAGCATAAAGTGCTTAGAATAGGCTTAAATCTTATGTTTGGATGGATTGAGGGTTTGGGAATTAACCAAAATGCCCTCTTTAAACTCCTGGACATAATATAAAATGTCATATTTTTTCGAACAGGGTAGCCGTAGCGATGCACCACTATCGCAGTGGAGAATGGACGAGTGGAAATTGGACATTCTCCGCTATGCGTGACCATCGCCGTGTCCCTTTGAAATGGCATTTAGGCCACTAGCGCGACAAACAAATATTGCACTAGGCTACTGGAAATCAACAATTTTGAAATTTGGCTTCTCCACAATGCGGGGCTATAACGGAGGGTCATTGGAATTTGATAATTATTATTTTACCCTCCTCCGTGATTGACCGAGTGCCTAGGTGGTACACTGTTAACTTAAAAATGTCATAAATCCTTCACCGAGTGTCGGATGTAGGCAAACATAGTATTGAAGGAAATATTTTTAAATTTCTCACACAATTCTATATGAAATAAATGTTATTCATTTTGGAAGCTATCCCTTAACATTATAACTAGAAAAGGTACACGGTATTACACCAATGCATATTGGCTTGGACTCATTTAGCATTCCAGTACATTGAAAGTACTAATCGCTTACTTGTTTCTTGCGCTATTATATTTAATATCATAGGTTCAGATGCTCAGTTCCCTGACCGCGTGTAGATACTGGGTTATTAGTAGTAGAAGGGGTGAGTCCTCATACTTTGAGGACATGGTTTATTTATTTCAGTTTACCTTATTAGTTTTAAATTTCTATTCAGTTTGAGTTAGTTAGGAGTTTGTGCCATCAACTCCACATTTAGTCAGTTTAGATGCTTTAAGACTAGTATAACTAGTTGGTTAGTTTTCAGTTGTTTTTATCAGTTGTATTATCAGCATTTCCAGTATGTTATTCAGACATTTAAATCCATGATTTTGTATTATTTTCAGATAATAAAACCTTATGGAATTTTCCAATAATTTTTGCATATCTTGTTTATTATTTTTGCTCCGAGCTCATAGTCGTTACCATCAAATGTGTTAGCTTGTGGTCCCATAGGGTAGTAAGCATCGTGTGACACCTAGGGTGTACTCTCGAGGTATTACATCTCTGTGTACTTGGATGCCTAGAAATTTCCTTACTAGTTCGAAGTCCTTTATCTCAAAAGAATTGCTCAACTTATTCTATTAGAGTACGAGCCCTACTGGTTACTTGTTTTATCCTAACAGTTGCCTATTGATGGAACAAGTTTACTAACCTGTGTCTATGTAGCTAAAATAGTAAGTAATTGCATACTGATGTTTACGTGGAAAACACCAAGCTTAATTAGGTGTAAAACACTATGACTAGTACCACTACGGAATTTAAACACAATTCCAATAAATCAATTGAGCCTTAACAAATAATAAATTACTAGACTTTTGTAATCTGGGAATTAAACTCTAACTCTTAATTCTACAAAAATATAAACCTTCCCAATGTGAGTGTTCCCAAGTCTTTAAGTTCCCAAACTTGAACACAATGCTCCTAACTCAGTTTAGACTTCTGTAAGACTATAAAACCATATAAATCAAGTACCAACCTAATATACAAAGTCTAAAACTCCTTAACTCTAAGTACTAGGAATAGATTCAACTTCGATGCTTCAAGCTTTAGGACTTCACTGATAATTCATTGATGTGTTTCTATCTTTGTTAGTATGTGAGTAAAGAAGTACGTTACTCCTTGATATATAATGACTCTCCAAATAATCCTTCACCGTGTGCTTTCTCTTAGTTCACTTGGGACTCTTAAACTAAACAGACTTCCATTGTTAAGTCAAACTCCTTCTTTAAGTGAATATCTGTATATGTGAAACTTCTTTTTCAACTCAATCTCTTTGGTTGAGTGCAACACTTCCTCATCAGCTTATCAACAGAGTGTTGTATTATACTACAACTTCTTCTTTATTAGATGTGATCCATGAATACAGCAAGTGAACTTCTCCATACTCAAGAGAGCTTATCCATTCATGTGTTCCACTAAAACTTGTCTGCATTTCTTAGTGGCTGTGTACATTTAATTGGACCAGCTTGAGCAACATGTTTCATTTATATGTCAATCATCAAAACATCATTGATCTAACAAATTTCCTCTTTTTGATGATGGGAAACTTTAATTCCCTGAAACACTTAATCAACCAAAAGCAGTAAAAATGAAATGGATTAGTCATTAGGTTATCAATATTGGAATAGCCTAGACAAGGCAATCATTGAAAAATAAATGGCCACTTGGGAAAAATATAAAAGAAAGGACACATAATGTAATTAAATTATGCAAAAGATGAATAATAAAAAAAAAGTAGCAATTTCATTGAATTTCCATCATATAACATTATGTAATTACTTCAAACTACCATGATGAAAAAACTACACATTAAGAACAACGAAAAAACTAGGTCTCTAAGGATTGAACGAGGAGGAAAGAACAAATGGAAGCAATTGTCTAAACGTTCGAATAGTTTCCATATTCTCAGCATGCTCACGAGCAAGTTCATCTTGAACAGAACATAATTGAACCTGAACTAATATCTTCTCAGTCGAATGTTCAGAGCTACAATCATTACAACATTCTTCTTGGTAAGAGCATTTCTTGAATGTTGAAGAGAAGTATTAGCATTCTTTATAGAAATAGGTAAGTCCATGTTTTCCACTATGCCAATGAAATCCTTTGTGGTCTTCAGAGACTAAAGTACTATAGGCATTGAGTAATCCTAAAAAACAAGTGTCAACCATAACTCATAAGGTAGAGCATACCCCTTTTTAATTTTTCACAAGGACCGTCTGCATGTGCTTGATCATGAATTTGGACAAATCAATTCTAACTTCAGTATCCAATAGTTCCATTAGATTCAGATCAAGAAATTTTTCCTCAGTACGTTTTTCTTTACTTGGGAGGATCATTTTATGCATAACATAAAAATACAACTGATGTAGAGGAGACATCTCTCTTTTAAAGACTCTACGATGGTGATTAAGATTTAGGTTACCAAAGAATTTTCTAGAGATTTGTAAGGCAGAGCATAGATTATCCAAAAGGGGTACTAAAATTTTATATATTGACCCCAAACTCCAATGGAACATCTATAATTCTAGCTAGATCATCTGCATCCAACCTTATAGCTACCCCTGTCAAAGATGAAGAAACAAATCACAACGTTCAATCTAATTGGCATAAGAATTCATACACCTTAGCTTTTCCAAACATCATTTGAACATCACCTTGAAGGAATAGGTTAGTCCTCTCTTGTACAGCTAATTTTGTCAACAAAACTGCAATGTCAAACATTTATACCTAGTCTTTACCATTCCCTAAAAACTTTTCTCTTTTTAAAGTGGAGAATATTATCCACTATTTAAATAATAGGACTAGGAACTTCTTTGATATAAAAATCCTCAGCAGACTATGATGTGTCTGATGGAATAGGTGTAGGAATGTTTTCCTTGAGCTAGATGGAGTTCTAGATTTGAGGATTTTAATGGGGGAGAGGATGTTGACTATTCCTTTGTCTTGGGAGTGGAGGGAGTTGTTTGAAATATAGATCGTTTAAGAATACAATGATTTATCCTTTCCTTCCTCATAGAGCAAAGCAATATCTCTTAGGAAATGGATGGACATGGAGGAACAAGTTGAGTGGAGCGAGTCATTTTACTGGATTGAAGTTCCTCTGCTATAGAATCTTCCCTTTGAGGCTTCTTGTTGTGTGTATGATGAGTTATAGGTGAAATAGAATATGTGTGTGGGTGATTAGGAACCTCAAGCTTATCAACAAAAGTGAGGTTGGAATATTTTTGTGTTTTAGACTGAGATTTGGCTTTTTGAGGGATCGGATTCTCAATAGGAATATAATCAGTGTCAATGATCTGCAGATGGGCAACATCGGTAACCTCAAAAGTTGAGGTGGGAGGAATAGGTGGACTATCAGAGAATTTTGAGAATGGATTCTAGAGATTTATCAAAGCAGACAAATATGAGAATTTCATGGGATATAAGGAGGAATGTGATTAGTGGTATTGGCAGTACCATGAGCCACCAATTGATTAGATGGAGATTCAATGGGTGTGTTAGATTTAGTCATGTTCGAGGATGATGATAAAGAAGACATTGATGCAAGGGAAAGAAACATTCTGTTCATAGAGATAGAAAGAGATGTGTGGATGATATGATTTGGATATGCAACTTTGATTTAAATAGTTTAGTAACTTGAAAGATGAAAGGTAAAGTTAGAGGAGTAATGGTAATAGGTGCATAGTTCTGATATGAAAGGACATGGCAAACAATGATGGGAAAAGTTTCCTAATGAATCTCAACATTATCCAACACTATTTGAGAATGATATTCGAATGGAATCTTTGTAGAGACAATCATTTACCCAAGTGAAAAATTATATCTTTCATTTCAGAAGACTATTTTAATTTCTATGATTTGGATTTTCACTTTTCTTTTCAGTTAACAACTAATGACTGATGTTATATTGAATGATTTTGGTATCCTTGAATTGGGATTACCATTTTATTTTGTATCGAACCCATTTATCCGAGTTCAATTTCGGTAAAAAAAAACACAAATGATATTTAATTAGTATAAAACTCTTACTCTTGGTCATATACATGATTGGTTTCATCGAAGTTTTTCCAATCTTCATAGGTTTTGCATCCTTGAGATCTTTTTGAGCCTTGATAGTAGTTGCACCCCGTGTTGCATCTAGCAGCTTCTATTATGGTAAAAGTGACAGACTACACTTTCAATGTAGATTCTTGGAGTTATCTTTTGGACTGTAAATCATGAAATTTGATTGATTATGTTCAAACAAGATCTCTCCATTTATTTGACTTGGAAAAGAGCAGAGAAAATGATATTTATTGGTATGGATGCCATTCATTTTGTCAAAGATTATTTTAATCCAATACTCCTTTATAATCTGTACACCTATTTGAAGGATTGGATTATTACAATGATTGGGCCGTCACTACCATAGATATAACTAATAAAAAAATTGGAGAAGTTGGAGAAAACCTCATATCAAGAAGGAGATGTGATTTAACGCCTTTTGTGGGAGTGCTAGCAAGTGATCTTTCTGTTTTCTATGAAAATCAGAGTCTTCAAATAGATTTGTGGATTATGAAGGAGTATGGGGTCAAAGAATATTCAAAAATGATATATATATATATATATATATATATATATATATATATATATATATATATATATATATATATATATATATCACTACAAGAAACAAGTTTAATAGTGGTGACAATTAGTGGCGAGTTAATTTGTTACAGCAGAACTTCATATTTAGTGGGGACAATTATTGCCGCAGCAACACATAATCTTTTGGCATCGACTTATTTTTGTTTACTATAATAGGTGTCACTATACTGAAAATTTTAGTTTGCTCTCATAATAAAATTATTGCTCCATTTTTACAGTGATGGCCAATAAAGTGATGCCTCTGAATGTAATTATGTGGCGACCACATCACCACTAAAAGTAATTTATTTTATTTTTAAAAAATTTATAATAATGAGTAACTTCTACTAGGTATTATACATGGAAAATTTCAGAAAAAATTAAAAAGAAATGTTGTCATCTCCTATCTCAAACTCAACACCATTTCATCATAATTTCTCCAAGCTCAACACACAATCTTCTCTTTGCTCAAAGTTAAACCAAAATCTCAAAACCATTGAAGAAACAAAATATGTTAGCCGAAATTTGTTAGATTTTTTTGTTAAAACTTTGCTCTAATCTCAAATCCATTTAAGAGATAAGATGCGTAAAATTTTCCTCTTTTTTCACTCAGATGAATCCCCCTCTATTTTCTGAATCCATATTTGAGGAGGATCCGCAAGAGTTTTGGACATGGTGCATAAAGTGATAAATATCATTGGCGTCATTTGAGTTATAGTGCAGAGTTGGGTGCATATCAGTTTCAAGATGTAGCTCACACCTGGATTAAGTAGTGGAAAAAGGACCGAGGTGTTGATGCTGGGTCGGTAGAGTGGGGGAGTTTTCCACAGCTTTCTTAGACAGGTTCTTTCCCCTATAGTTGATGGAATCTATGGTTTAGGAGTTCATCAACTTAGCAGGATAATATGAGTTTTAAGAAGTGCTCGCTCAAGTTCACTATGTTGGCGAGGTATGGTTCTACTATAGTGGTGGAAAATAGGTCCAGAATGAGTAAGTTTGTATATGGTGTATCTGAAATTAATGGTTATAGAGTGTAGGACCGCCATTTTTGTTAAGTAGATGGACCTATCTAGGCTCATGGTTCATGCTCAGTAAATTGAGAAAGAAAAGCATAAGGAGAGGGAGAGAGAGAATAATAGGGGAAAAACAGATAGTTTTAACTTTTCTTGGCTAAGGTCAAAAGGCGGTAACCTTTTTTAGTTCTGCTAGAAATTTCCAACCTCAGTTCTATCTTCACCTAGTGTGCCAGTACCTAAGTTCAGGCAATATAGTCGAGATAGAGCACTACGAACTATGTCCCAGGTCAGTGTGAACAGTGGTCACATTAATCCAGTTTGCCAAAAATATGGTAGGAATCATCAGGGTGAGTGTAAGGCTGGTAGTGATGTGATTGTTGGATGCGGTAAGACAGGCTATAGGATAAATTAATGCCTAGTGGTTTCCCAAAAGGGAAAGGATTCACGCCAACAGGGCAGTCTAATCTTTTATCATCTCCAGCAGGCCGCTCAACTCGGTAGGGTACCACTTCTAGTGCAACCTATGGGCCGCATCAGAATATATTGTATGCTCTCCAGACTCGGCATGATCGGGAAAGTTCTCCTTATATGGTTACGCATATGTTACAAGTTTTCCATTTTAATGTTTATGTTTTATTAGACCCCAAAGTTTTACTTTTTTTATGACACATAATATAGCTGTCAACTTTAGTGCTAGTCCCAAAGTGTCAACTTCGGTGCCAGTCACAAAGCATTAGCAGAGACATTATTAGTGTCTACCCCAGTGGGTAAATTTATTAGCAAGAAGGGTATACAAAAATTTTCCAGTCACAATTTCTCATAAAATCACCTCAGTGTATCATGTGGAGTTAGAGATGTCTAATTTCGATGTCATTCTTGACATGGATTGGATACCCTCATGCAATGCCTAGGTTTATTATAGAATTAGAGTTATTCAATTTTAGTTTCCTAATGAACAATTCCTTGAATGAAGGGCTAGTACATTAGTTCTAAGGAGTCAAACTATTTCATATCTTAAAGACAGAAAAATAATATCTAAGGGGTGTGTTTACCATTTTGTCTGAGTCAAGGACTTAAATTTTGAGACCCTAAGTCTTAAGTTAGTTTTAGTAGTAAGAGAATATCCAAATATGTTCCCTGAAGATCTTCCAAGAGTTCTTCTCAAAAGAGAAATTGACTTCAGTAGATCACCTTCCAAATACCCATCCTATCTCTATTCCACTCTGCAGAATAGTTCCACATGATTTTAAAGAATTGAAGGAAAAATTAAAAGATCTCTTAGATAATGTTTCATTAGGCCTAGTGTTTCTTCATGGGGTCCAGGCTTGTTCTTGCATAAAAAAGATTGTTCTCTATGAATGAGCATCAATTACCGTTAGTTGAATCAAGTCACAATCAAGAATAAGCATCCACTCCCCACAATTGATGACTTTCTCAAATAATAATAGTTATCACTCAAATATTTTGATGACTTGATTTGAGGATCTCAATGGAAGGAGACGTAGATCTCCTATTGGTTGGTTTGAGGTAGTTAAGAATTCTTTGATAGGTCTAGACTCAGTATTTAAGGAAATGGAAAAGGTTCAGTTAATTCGATAAAGGTTGAAGACAACCCAAGGTCATGAAAAATCTTATGCAGATGTGAGGAGAAGGGATATTAAGTTTGAGGTTAGTGACTTAATTTAATTGAAAATTTCACCAATGAAAGGAGTAAACAGATTTGGAAAGAAGAGAAACCTTAGTTCCCTCTATGTTGGCTGATGTTAGGCGTATTTACATGCCTAAAGCACTGTAATTTACCCATATTTTACCTATGTTTTGAGGTCAAAATATATATTTCCTGCACTTTTAGTCCTTTTTCCTGTAAGTGAGCTAACAAACGTGATTAGCAAGTTTTCAGGTATAAATGATGAAGATTTCAGCATTTTATGGACTGGTTGCTACCAAAGGAAGTTTCACGAAAGAAGGAAGGCAGCTTTTGGAAGTCTATGGACTGAAAGTGACGCATGGAAAACCTGTCCCGGGTAAAAATAGTATTTCGAAAGACTTAGGGATCAGCAGTAACTTAGTAGGATTAGGATAAGGATGCAATAACCTAGTAGGATTAGGATAAGTATGCAGTAGCTTAGTAGGAATAGGATATGAGTGTTATAAAAACCCCATTTTGCTGAACTTTTCAGCATTGACTCTCTTTCAATTTATTCTTATTCTCTTTTATTCTTAAATTCGTTGTTGACATTATTCTTCATCTATTCGACTTTAAATTTTCACGACAAGAGAAACTCTATTAGCAAGGAATTCACGCCACAAGTTCTACTAAAACATACTTCACATGAGATTTTTATTATTTTGGTATGATGATAATATCTATTGTGTTTTCCGTTGCACTCATGAGTAGCTAAACTTCTCTGTTAGGGTTATGGAAGCCTTATGAGATACTATCTATTGCTATGAGTTTGTGAATTCTTGACACGTATGCTGCTTATATCATTACTCTCTTTATTTTAATTTAAATTCTTGTGGTTGCAAACATATAGAATGCGCCAGTATAGGATTAACTTGTTCGAAAGAAAAGTTAATGTCTGGAAAAGAGAGAATGACAAGGAAATAGGGCTACCAACCCCTGTTTAAAAGTTAGTACCATAACTGGATTAACCTCTTGGAGAATTCGTACCATTAGTTATACGCTTTAAGCTCGAAAGAGTTAAAGTGAGATAATTCTTGATGGTCGAAAGAAACTACGATTTACCATAGAATACGAATCTCTATAAGCGCATGCATATCTGAATTCCGCATAACTCCTAGCCTATAGATACGTAGAACTCATAAGGTGGACATAACCCTAACTTAGAATTCTCATTGATTAAAACCTACTAAACATTCCATTTTTCTTTGTTACTTTGATACTCTTAATTCACGCTACAATTAAATCCCCCCTTTTTACAGAACTTTTACCAAAAGTCTACTAATCGTTGCATACTTAGTGACCGATTATTCCCTATGGGATTCGACAACCAACCCAGTTGGGTTCTACATTTGACAACAACCACTTACACTCTTACGAGAGCTGTAGTTTGAGCGTTATCAAATTTTGGCACCGTTACCGGGGAATACGGTTGTCTACTAAGTTTTTGATAGTTAATAGACCCTTTGGTCAAAGATTCTCGTACTTTACTTTTAGTTGTTGTTTTTGTTTTATTCAGGTTTTGTTCAGTGCATGCCCAATACTCGAAGTTCGGGACAACCATTATTACCCATAAACCCTGAACCGCAACTTATTGACAGGATGAAGGCGCAACCTGACATTGATAGAAGGGCTGCTCAACAGGAGCAAGCTAGATTAGCTGTGTTGGTCGCTCCTCGGGTGCATCAACAGAATATTGATAACCCTGGATGAGCAACTAATCCTGATGATGAGGACCTGGGTGATGATAAGTTATTAAACCCAAGGCATGCTGCTGAGGTGGAGACACCCGCAAATAGAATAGACCATCAAGCTAGATTTAGACCTGAACGTCGAGCTATCCAGATGCCTTTAGATGATGATGATGATGATCTGGACGGAGCTGGCGCCACAGGAGCTATTATTCTTCCGCCATTGGTACCCGGAGCCAAGTTCAATATCACTAGCACCATGATTCAACTATTGCAGCTCAAGAGATTATTTGGTGGACTTGCAGGTGATGATCCGAATATGCATCTGGTCAATTTTATCTCTACACGCAAGTCGTTTGACAATCCAGGCGTCAGACATAATGCAATTCGGCTGCACTTATTTCCATTGTCTCTATCTGGGGAGGCAACTCTATGGTTGAATGGGATGACTCCTTATTCTATTACTAATTGGAGGCAATTAAAAGACTCTTTCCTAGAAAGATTCATTCCGCCATCTAAGAGAGCATAGTTGAGAGATGAGATCAGCAATTTTTGACAGCTTCCAACTAAAGCCCTCCACAAAACATGGGAGAGCTTCAAGACAAATCTTATGCGGTTCCCAAATCATCATATGACCAATGTCCACTTAATGGAGATATTATATAGGTTTTTGAATTCGGTGACTAAGCCAGTGGTCGATAATGCTGCAGGAGGGTCATTTATGGACCTTACTTTTGTACAGGCAAGTGATATTCTAGATCGCATGATGAAGCAAACTAGATCTTGGCATACCAGGGATTCTGAGGTAACAAGCTCTACCATATCTATTGGCATGACTACAGAACAGAGGCAAAGGGAAGAGGAACGTGATCAAGATATGACGCACATAAAAACACAGATGGATCTTCTTACCAAGCATTTATTATCAAGGAAGACCAAAAAAGTCAAAAAAGTTGCGTCAAAAGGAAGAGATGAATCCGATTCCTAGGAAGAAGCCAACTACTTAATAATCAGGGGGGTTTTCGATGCAATGCCCAAGAAAACCAAAGTCAGAACTATTATGATAAATCTGGAAACAAGGACCATGATCAAGGTAGTTGGAAGGATATGACTGATAGGAGTGGTTTGTATGTTCCTCCTGGAAGACGTGACACCGCTGCATCTAGTTCTGGAAATATGTCCATGGAAGATATGATGGCTAAGTTGGTGAAAGGAGTGGAGACAACCAACTCGGGAGTAACTGAGGTAATAAATGATTTGTCCTCAATGAAGCAATTGGTTGACTCACATTCTACTACAATAAAACAACTGGAGCAACAATTGAGTCAACTATCAACGACAATCAACCAAAGAAAAGCTGGCACTTTACCTAGTGACACTGTGCAAAATCCAAGGAATGATGGATCATGCATGACTATTACAACCAGGAGTGGTAAGATGTTAGACAATCTATCTAAAGGCAAGCAGGTGGTTGATGATATAGAGGAGATTGTTATGGACGCAGATTGTGATGATTCTATAGAAGCTGAAAATCAGAATGAGCGCATTTATGAGAAAACTATTCCTCTTCCACCCCTATTTTTTCCTCAAAGATTGAAGAAAAAGGCTGATGACACTCCTAAAAAGGCTGATAATCGGAAGCAAGATAAAAAGGAAGTGGTGGAGAAAACGATTCCCCTTCCACCACCAACTTTTTTGCAGAGACTGAAGAAGAAAGTGAATGATACAAGGTTCAGCAAATTCATAACTATGTTGAAACAACTGACCATTAATGTTCCTTTGGTGGAGGCGCTGGAATAGATTTCGGGGTACGCTAAATTCACGAAGGACCTTTTAACAAAGAAGTGGGCAGTAAGCTACAAGACAGTAGATAATATTCATCATTGCAGTGCAGTTGCCACGAGGTCCTTAGCACAGAAGAAGGCAGACCCTGGTGCTTTCATTATTCCTTGTACGGTTGGATCTATGAATTTTTCTAAGGCATTGTGAGATTTGGGAGCTAGCATCAATTTGATGCCACTATCCGTCTACAGAAAGTTGGGGTTGGGCGATCCTACACCAACCAATATGCGTCTCATGATGGCAGATAGGTCGGCAAAACGACCTATGGTTATCTTGAATGATGTGTTGGTGAAGGTGTCTAACATTATTTTTCCTATAGACTTTGTGATTTTGGATTGAGAGGTGGATTCTAAAGTTCCCATAATATTGGGACGTACTTTCCTTGCAACAGGAAGTGTGCTTATTGACATGAGAGCTAATGACCTGTTATTTTGGTTGAATGACGAAGTGGTCCGTTTTGGCGTATGCAAAGCAATGAAGCAGCCCAGCGATATAAATGTGTTCTCTTTAGATGATGCTTATTATGATAATGATAAAGAATTATCTGTAGAGAAGCCGCTTACTATTGAGTCACTATCTGATGTGCTATTGAATTTTGAGCGTGAGGAGGCTGATTTTGGTTGAATGACGAAGTGGTCCGTTTTAGCGTATGCAAAGCAATGAAGCAGCCCAGCGATATGAATGTGTTCTCTTTAGATGATGCTTATTATGATAATGAGAAAGAATTATCTGTAGAGAAGTCGCTTACTGTTGAGTCATTATCTGATGTGCTATTGAATTTTGAGCGTGAGGAGGCTGAAGAACATGAAGAAACCGCTTGTGCTCTAACAGGAATAAAGTCATATTCTCGTGCTCCTAAGAAGTTGGACCTTGATCTTACGAATAAACCTTCACCAACAGCGAAGACTTCCATTGAAGAGCCACCAATGCTAGAATCGAAAGAGCTCCCCAGTTACCCAAGAGATGCATCCTTGGTAAGTGGAAATACACTTCCGGTGAGAGTTACGACTGATTTAAGTCAATAGCATGTAGAGGCTCTCATCTCTGCTCTGAAGAAGTATAAGAGAGCTATGGGTTGGACTATTGATGATATAATTGGTATCCCTCCTGGTATATGTATGCACAAGAGTCATCTCAAAGAAGATTGCATGCCTACAAGTAAGTATCAGCGTCGTCTGAATCCATTCAGAAAATGATGCACCATATATCTCAATGAAGTCTAAGTAATCGAGATAGCTATGTCGTGCCGCGACAATAAATCAAGCACTAGATGGGAGTCAACCCATCGTCTTTAATTGTTTTGTTAGGAATTTATTTTTGTAGTCGAGCCACGACCAAAACTAAGGCGCTTGATGGGAGGCAACCCATCGTTCTAATTGTTTTGTGTTGTTTTTGAGTAAGTGTAGGTGCAAGATCTATAAGAAAAGAGGTTGGTCTTGAATTTTAATTTGGAAGAGGTTTATGTTGAAGGTGGTAAGTTAGGAATGAAGAGGAAAAGGCTATGGGTTAGGCATTGCCTATGAAAATCTAGTCAACGAACAAGGCAAGGCCTATGTAAATCTAGGCAACGAACAAGGCAAGGCCTATGCTATGGCCTAAGTTCTCAGAATCTAGAATACCATAGCATAGGCGCCGCCTATGCCCAACAATGCCATAGCATAAGTGCCACCTATACCAAAGCCTTTTGTCTCTAAATCTAGAATGCCATAGCATAGGCGCCACCTATGCCCAACAATGCCATAGCATAGGCACCGCCTATGCTCAACTACGCTTTGCAAAAGGCGCCGCCTATGCCCAATTTTTGGCCTCCTAATCCGATTCCAAATGGGTCAAAACCTGACCTAAGCTTGTCCTATAAAAACTCATTGCAAATCCAACCTAAGCGCCGCTACCCTCTCCAAATTCTCTCAAAAATTTTCTTTTTACTCTTTTAACTTTGCAAGAACATCTTCCGAGGCCACCAACCAAGTAAGTACTTCTTTGCTATTCTTTTATATTACGTAAGTATTACAATACTACACCTATAATAAGTTGTTAAATCTTGAAGTAGTGTTGGGAATTTGAGTTTGGTTGATTTGAGGTGATACAACTAAGTGAGTGAAAGAATACGTAAGGTTGTTCTAGATTTTGTTCCTATTTGTAGTTGATTGTTATACACTATCATCTTGTTGTGGAATCGAAATGGTAAAGTTAATCACATACTCATGTAAGTTGAACATTGGAATATTTTGAATGGCTCGTTTATCGAGATAAAGATCATAATTGAATACAAGCATGAGATGTTGTGATTATTTCTACACCTTAAACTTGATTCAATTTCTACTAAGTCATCTTGGTCCAAAAGTGCATTAATGAAAACCATAAAGCATGGTCAATATTACATGAAATAGAATTGAACAAGATAAGTAAGATGACATGAAAACTATGACTGGACTAAATATACTATTGGAACATAACACCTAATTGTTTGGCGATTAAATCTGAATAATCGACATTGTTCACCGAATTAGTTGTGCCAACAAAGTAAGTGTGGGGTGGTGCCAATGTTGTTTCTTTGTTGACTGAATCCTACCAAAATAAAGCTAACATGACTTTATTTTCAGGTTCAATGGCACCAAAAAGTCGAACAGGAAAGGAAAAAGCATCCACCTCACAGAAGGGGCAGAAAAGAGGAAGAAAAGAGCAAACTGAATCCTCCTCACTGCAAATACCTCACCACATGTTCGGAATCAAATGGGTCCTAGAGAAGGAAGTAAAGTAGTGGTATAGGAACAATGAAGTTAAAAAATATGTTCATGTGGAGTTGATACAAAAGGAATGCCTAGCAAAGAAAGAACCTCACATATTGGCTAAAATAATGGCGTTACATATGGATTTCATTTTCCTAGATATGGGAGAATTCAATCTCGATCTAACACGAGAATTCTATGCCAACTGGTCATCGAAAACTATAGGGAGTGAAGTAAAGATTCAGGGCCAAGTCCTACAACTAAATGCGGAGTTCTTCAACTCTTTTCTGGGTTTGCAATCTGTTGATCCATCACCACTCAAGGAGATTTATAATAGAACTCTGTACAGGGTAATCAAACACATACTGTGCGGAACAAAATCAATGGCACAATGGAGAAGACACAAGGACACCGAACGGTACAACACCTTTCCGTATGCTTCCTTGAACAGGGAAGCTCGAATATGGTTGCGAATAGTCAAATCTTGCCTGATTCCAGAGAAACAATACATGAAGATTACACGAGATAGAGTGTCCTTAGTGTATGCATTGATGACGAACGTCCCCATCAACATTGGGGCGATTATTCGATCTTCAATGCGTAAGGCCAGGCTGCACAAGATGTCCCACTTCAGCTTTGGCAATCTATTGACTGCGATATTGAGGAAGGAGGACATCAAAGAGGAACCTGCAGACCATAAGCTTCCACACAACCCAAAGAAGGTTGACCTCTCAAAGGTTAAAGATGCTGAATTTATGCGTGGCGTCAACCTGACTACTGCAGAAAGGCATGTTCGCGATGAAAGCTTCTTCTGCCATCTATATGGCATGAAGATATTTACCATGATGAGCGGAGGTCATATTACAACTGCTGCAGAGCTCTAGCAATTGGATTATGACTACCCAATGAATGAGCATGTGAGGGCTATGTGTGGAGTAGGTGTATATTTTGAGGAACCTCTTGACAATGACGTGCCAACCGACGATGATCCTCGAATGCCAGACTCAGATGTGGAGGAGAATTCTGATGACAACGACTCCGATGATGATTTCGATGCAGGGGGTATGACCCCAGACATAGAGGAGAAGTCCGACTAATCCAGGTTTTTCTTATTTATTTTCCACCGAGGACAAAGTGTCCCGTCTAAGTGTGGGGTGCTGGTATTTATATGCTGTATTTCTTTGCCTACCTACATTTATTTATGTTCATTTGTTTGATTTTAAGTAGTAGCTAAATTTTCGAAAAAACAATTTGTAAGTTTTTTTTAGATTTTGCATGAAGTGCATGAAATTATTCTGATAGGCGGCATGGTATTATGACAAGAGTTGTACTAAAATCATTACTATTGAGAGGTTTAGGCTCTAAGTGTGACTCACTATGTGATAAGTGTGGGGTTTAATTCCTTCATTTGTTAGGTCAAGGGTCTATAATACTCCCAATGAAGTTAACCATGTGCCTTATGTGTGAGAGATTATAGTATATTCTGTGTTTATGGCTGATGCTAGAACTTGCCTGGTGTGTATGTAAAGCGAAATAAAGAGTGTAAGCTTAGGAGATGATTTAGGCATTTCTTTGGCAACCTGTACTTGTTCACCTTCTCTTTACCTACCCATGAACATTATCCTAGTTAACCCTCTTTGAGCCTTTAGCCATTTTTCTTTGACAACCTCATATGTAAGCCGAATCCATATTTTTTCTAGACCATAATTTGATCCAAATTCCTAAGTGCTTTAAATTGTAAAGTCATATGACAACATAAGAGGAAATTGGGTGAGAGTGATGCCTTATAGTTTATTGGTGCTTGAATTTGTTCTGAAAAAGAGTGGCTATCGTAGAGGTGTTCTATAGAAAAGAAAAGAAAAAAAAAAGAAAACAGAAAAACAAAAAGATAAATTGTGTTTATGATTAAATAAAAAGATAGTTATGTTTGAATGGCAAAAGAGGTGAAATGGGTGATAGATGAAAGAAAGGTAGCAGGGTTGATTAAAAGAAAATGTTAATGGCATAATGTGATTTATTAAAGCGCTTAGGAACATAGTCACTATTTGTCGCCAAAATAGTCCTACCCGTCCCTTAGCCTACATTACAACCTGTGAAAGACCTATTTGATCCTAAGCTTAGCATTCTGATATTAGTGGAGCATGATACTAAGGACAAGCCTATGGTCATCAATTGCAACATATGAATTCTTTGTGAGAGTGAGAGCAAGGAAAATCTTATACCCATGTTCCAAAAAATGCAATACTTGTGAGTGATTTTGGGTAATATCTTATGTGAGACACACATGGCTGATGAGTTTTGGGTAGTTTTGTATGATTCTTTGTGCCTTAACTTGTGGATACGAATTACCCATCATCACGAGTCTAGGTTGGAGGTTGAATTATTTCTAGTAATGATCAGGAAACTACTCTTTGTTAGAAATTGTCATGCCTATCTTGATGAATATTTTGTGTTGTTACTGTGAAACCCTAAGTAGATTTTACATGGACATGATATCTTGTTCGAGGACGAACAAAGATTTAAGTGTGGGGTGTTGATGTTAGGCGTATTTACATGCCTAAAGCGCTATAATTTACCCATATTTTAGCTAAGTTTTGAGGACAAAATATATATTTCCTGTAATTTTAGTCCTTTTTCCTGTAAGTGAGCTAACCAACGTTATTAGCAAGTTTTCAGGTGTAAATGATGAAGATTTCAGCATTTTATGGACTGGTTGCTGCCAAAGGAAGCTTCACGAAAGAAGGAAGGCAGCTTTTGGAAGTCTATGGACTGAAAGTGATGCATGAAAAACCTGTCCCGGGCAAAAATAGTATTTGCAAAGACTTGGGGATCAGCAGTAACTTAGTAGGATTAGGATAAGGATGCAGTAACCTAGTAGGACTAGGATAAGTATGCAGTAGCTTAGTAGGAATAGGATATAGGTTTTATAAAAACCCTATTTTGCTGAACTTTTCAGCATTGACTCTCTTTCAATTTATTCTTATTCTCTTCTATTCTTAAATTCATTGTTGACATTATTCTTCATCTATTTGACTTTTAATTTTCACGACAAGAGAAACACTATTAGCAAGGAATTCATGCCACAAGTGCTACCAAAACATACTTCACGTGAGATTTTTATTATTTTGGTATGATGATAATGTCTATTGTGTTTTCCGTTGCACTCATGAGTAGCTAAACTTCTCTGTTAGGGTTATGGAAGCCTTATGAGATACTATCTATTGCTATGAGTTTGTGAATTCTTGACACGTACGCTGCTTATATCATTACTCTCTTCATCTTAATTTAAATTCTTGTGGTTGCAAACATATAGAATACGCCAGTATAGTATTAACTTGTTTGAAAGAAAGTTACATGTCTAAAAAAGAGAGAATGACAAGGAAATAGGGCTACCAACCCCTATTTAAAAGTTAGTGCCGTAACTGGATTAACCTCTTGGAGAATTCGTAACATTAGTTATACGCTTTAAGCTTGAAAGAGTTAAAGTGAGATAATCCTTGATGGTCGAAAGACACTAGGATTTACCGTAGAATACGAATCTCTATAAGCGCATGCATGTCTGAAATCCGCATAACTCATAGCCTATAGATACGTAGAACTCATAAGGTGGACATAACCCTAACTTACAATTCTCATTGATTAAAACCTACTAAACATTCCTTTTTTCTTTGTTACTTTGATACTCTTAATTCATGCTATAATTAAATCCCCCTTTTTACAGATCTTTCACCAAAATTCTACTAATCGCTGCATACTTAGTGACCGAGTATTCCCTATGGAATTCGACACACAACCCAGTTGGTTTCTATAATTGACAACGACCGTTTACACTCTTACAAGAGCTGTAGTTTGAGCATTATCATTGGCCCTTATAAAATTTTGAAATTCTTTGGGAAGGTAGCTTGAGTTGCCTACAAAGTTGGCATCAGTGCTCCTAGTGTTCCATGTTTCTTTGTTTAAGAAATGCACTGGTGATTCAGCTTTTGTTGTTCTTTTAGGAAGTATGGATTTTCCTTTCATACGAATAAGTCCCAGTTGAGATCCTGGATCATCAGTTTTTAGGCTAAGGAATAAAGAGGTCCCGTTGGTTATAGTTCTATGGTAATATCAGTTTGTTGAGGGAGATACTGGGGAAGCAAAAGCAGATATGTGAACCAAGTACACTCATATTTTCTCTACAAACCCAGATTCAACTTGAGGAAACTATTTTCCTTACATCGACTCCTTTTTCATTCTCAGTTTCTGCTATGTAACCATTTTTATGTCATTGCATGCATTCACGAAATCAGTTCAGTTCATATATCATGATTCATACTCAATTATGTAATCATGTTCCAAGTCATTTATATTCAGTATATTAACCCAGTTAACTTAGTATTCTCAGTCTAACTAGTCTAATTCAAGGATGAATGTTACCAAGTAAGAAATATTGTAATACCGCATAATATTATAAGATCAATTCAGCTCTTCGTTGCATGCTTAAGGGGTCCAAGGCTTGAAAATTTTACTAAGTGTTAAGGACTTAGTCATTTTCAAGATCTCTAAACTTTACAAACCCCTATTTTGGTTTTCCCAACCCCAAAATATTGGTTTTTAAGTTCTTTCATATTTAGGAAGGTTAAAAGTATCTCTCGGGTGCATTTTTGGGCTTTTGGGAGAGGTTTAGAACTTATTTGGATGGCTGAAACAGAGAGAAAATACAATAAGGATGCGATGTATTGATCTCTCCAGTTGTGAGAAGGTCAGTGGTGCATTGATTTATCCCTCAGAGTAAGCAATGTGGTGCGTTGCTTTCTCCTACGGAGTGAGAGGCATGACACGTTGGCTTTATTCCATATAATTATATGAAATAAGTACCCAAGGGGCATTTGAGTCATTTATCTCGACCTAATTTGTCTTTAACACAATTTAGGACTTCTATAAGGGCATTATTTTCTCCTTTAACTCTAAATTACTCTGAAGAAAACCTCCCCTTCTCCTAAGAACAAAACCCAAGACTTTTCTATATTAATCAAGAGTTCAAGCTTCTAAGTTCAAGAAATTCTCTAAACATTAGCTATTAAGGTATGTGGTTATTCATCGATGGAATTTCATATGTTCAAGATGTGTTAAATTCATGTATTCCATAGTAATTTAAACTCAATTCATGTTCATGTATGATCCCATGAAAATTTAGGTTTCTTTATGCTTTAATTTTTAGTTTCCTATGTCATATTCAAGTGAATTTCATGTAAAATCCCAAAATTATTAATTTAGCTATGTAATCGTGTTGTCTTCCTCATACTTAACACATTCACATGTTCAAATTCATGGTTCTCAAATGTTTGATGAAATGTCTATGTTATAGGTCATTGAACCATGATCCCATACTATAGTTTAAAGCTTTGTATCATATTTTTATCCTGATTCAGTGTTGGCGGGTTATGAACACCCAATACCTATATGTTTTACACCATTTCATATTTTCAAGTAATGATTTAGTTAAACGTGGATATTATAATTATTTTTCTCAGTTGATAAAATCTTAATGAACACCATCAGAAGTAATGTTTAGTTAAACTTAGTTCAGTTCAGTACCAGTATTAGTTTATTTAGGCATAGGATTTTAAACCGAGTGAACCTAGGGATCGGGGCTCACCCTCCAGTCAGGACTGGGTTCATAGTAGCATTTTTTAAGTTGCAGAACTACATTTCTAGCATAGTATTATGAGATGTTACCCATCAGTTTAGGACTTACACTTTCTTAGGGGTCACCTGCCTATTTAGGACTCCCTCCTTAGTCCTTCGGTATATCAGATTAGTGGATCCATATAGCTAGTGTGATTACCCGTGGCACGATTTTGACACCCTAATAACTAGGGTTACAGGTTGGACCCCGATTAGTCGTATGTTGGATGTATGATACCTCCTATAGTTTCAGTGTATCCCAGCTCAGGTTTGTTTGACCAGGTGTACAGATTTATCAGATATTCATTTGCACAGATTTTAGTCTATCACATTTAAGAATATTTCATTAATATGCTTATTCTTGGTCTTGCATTCTCAGATATTACATAGTTATACATTCGTGCTCAAGTATCTCATACATTTTAGTCAATTCTTATCTCACATACCCGAACATTCAAAATACTGACCACATACTTTTCTTTTGCGTTATGTTATCTTATAACATAGGTTCGGATGCTTAGTTTCTAGATCATTATTAGATAGCTTAGTGTTACCCAACAGTAGTAATGGTGAGTCCTTATCCCTTGAGGCTAGGATATGTTTTTCTAAATGATTTAAGTATTTCCTTATGTTCAGTCAGTCAGATATAGTTGAGGGTTTGTCCCATCAACTCCTCATGATGTTTGATGACGCTCAATCTACAGCTCTCGTGGGAGTGTAAAGCAGTCGTTAGCAAATATAGAACCCAACCTGGGTTGGGTGTCGATCCCTTAGGGAATAGCTTGGCCAACAAGTAAGCAAAATTACTAAACTTTTGGTGCAAGTCTCGAGAAAGGGGGGAGTCTTGTCGTGCTAGTAATGTCAACAAAACAATGAAGTAAAAGCTGAAAATAAAAGAAAGAATATTACGTAAGTTGTAAACAATGAGAATTGAAGCGTTGGGGTTATGTCCACCTTCTGAGGTATACGTCTCTATTGGCTATGAGTGTGTAGAATTCCGACATGCATGTGCTTATATAGAATTGTATTCGATGTTAAATCCAGGCGTCTTTCGACCTATTCGAGGATTATTTCACTTTAACTCTTTCGAGCTTAAAGCGTGTCTAACGGTACGAATTCTCCAAGAGGTTAATCCAGTTACGGCACTAACTTTTTAATAGGGGATGGGACCCTACCACCTTGACACTATCTCTTTTCCAGACAAATAACCTTTCTTTCGAACAAGTTAAATGTTATACTGGCGTATTCTTACGTTTGCAACAACAAAGAATTTAGATTAATATGAAGAGAATAATGATATAAGCAGCATACGTGTTACGAACTCACAAACTCATAGCAATAGATAGTATCTCATTCGGCTTCCATAACCCCAACAGAGAAGTTTAGTTACCCATGAATGCGAAGGAAATCACGATTGACATTGTTATCATACCACAATATAAATATTTTGTGTAGGCAAAGGTGGTAGGCGTTTAGGCCTGAACTACTTTAGCAGAGTAACGTTTTTCTTGTTGTGGAATTTAAGAATAGATGAATAGAAGAAAAATAGAATTAAAGGAAAAGTAATTGTTGTTGATGGAAGAAGAATAGAATGGGGGAAGATTGTTAATTGCGGAATTTAAGAAGATGAATAAAAATCTCTAGCAAGGTAGGGTATTTATAATACCCATATCCTAATCCTACTAAGCTAATGAAATATCTAACCAAATCCTACTAGGCTAATGAAATACTTAACCCAATTGTACTAGGTTAATGTAACATTCTCCTAATCCAAATAAACTAATGAAATACTTAACCCAATTGTACTAGGCTAATGTATCATTATCCAAATCCAACTAAGTTACTGCTAGTCCCCAAAGTCTTCAGAAATGTTGTTTTAGCCCGGGACAAATTTTCCATGTATCACTTTTAGTCCTTTAGGCGTCCAAGGTCCCTTTCCTTCCTTCGTGATCTTTCTTTGGCGTCAAGTAAGCCATAAAATGCTGAATTCTGCATCATTTATACCTGAAACTTCTTATAGTAAAAAGGACTAAAAGTGCATAAAATATATAATTTGTTCTCAAAACATGGCACAAATATGGGCAAAATATATTGATATAGGCGCGTAATATCGCCTATCATCAACACCCCACACTTAAAGCTTTGTTCGTCCTCGAACAAAATATCATATCCCTCTCAACATCAACTTAGAGTTTTGCAGCAACAACACAAAACATTCGGCAAGACAAGCACAACAATTATCAACAAAGAGTAGCTTTCCGATTATTAGTAGAAAAAGTTTAACCTCTAGCATAGACTCGTGATGGTGGTCAACTCATATTCAAGAGTTAAGGCACAAAGAATCACATATAACTACCCAAAACTCATCAACCATGTGTGTCTCACAATATAGTACCCATACTCACTCACAAGTATAACATATTTTTCAAACATGGGTATGAAAATATCCTTGCTCTCACCTCACAACGAATTCATATGTAGAAACTGATGACCATAGGCTTGCCCTTAGTGTAATACTCCACTAAATGTCAGAATGCTAAGATTAGGATCAAATAGGTCTTTTGATGGTTGTAATGTAGGCTAAGGGACGGATAGGACTATTTTGGCCAGAAATAGTGACTAAGTTCCTAAGCGCTTTAATACATCACATTATATCATTGACACATTTTTCTTTCAACCTTTCTTCTTTCTTTTATTCTACCAACCTTGATCTCCTCTTTTGTTTTTCAATTTTATAACTCACTTTTCGGCTTTGTTTTCCTTTTTCTTTTCATAACATACCTATTATGATAGCACTTTCTTTTTCATAACAATTTCAAGCACCATTACAATTTAAAGCATCATACTCACCCAATTTCCTCTTATTTCGTCACATGACTTTATACTTTTAAAGCACTTGGGAATTTGGATCAAATTACGGTCTTGGAAAAAATGGATTAGGTTTACATACAAGGTTGTCAAAGAAATAGGCTAAAGGCTCAAAAGGGTTTAACTAGGATGATGTCCAAGGGTAGGTAAAATGAAGGTAAACAAGTATCGGTTGCTAAAGAAATGCCTAAATCATCTCCTAAACTTACACTCCTTATTTTCGCTTTGCATATATACCAGGCAAGTTCTAGCATCAGCCACAAACATAGAATATACTATTATCTCACACACACAAAGCACATGGTCGACTTGATTGGAAGTAATATAAACTCTCGACCCAACAAGTGAAGGAATTGAACCACACAATATCACATAATGAGTCACAACTAGAGCCTAAACGTCTCAATAGTCATAATTGTAGCACATACTCTTGTTATAATCTCATGCTGCCTATTAGAATTATTTCATGCGCAGCTAAAAAAAAATTTACCCCTAAAAAAACTAAAAAAAATGAAACAACAACAAAAACACGAAACAAAAACAAAGTACACAAACATAGATGCAAATAGAGAAGTATAGCATGCGATACCGCCACCCCACACTTAAACGGGACACTGCCCTTAGTGGAAAATAAATACGAAGAACCTGGTCAGTCGGACTCTTCCTCAATGTCGGGGGTCATACCCCCTTCGTCGGAATCATCATAAGAGTCGTCGTCAGAGTTCTCCTCCTCATCGGAGTCTGGCAAGCGTCGATCAACATCGGTTGCCACATCATCGTCTAGAGGTTACTCAAAGTATATGCCCACTCCACACATCTCCCATGCATGCCTGTTCATTGGATAGTCGTGGTCCAGCTATTGGAGCTTGCAGCAGTTGGAACACGTCCACCACTCATCATAGTAAATCGTGCCATGCCATAAAGATGACGGAAGAAACTCTCATCACGAGCGTGTCTCTCGGCAGTAGTAAGGTTGACACCATGTATTGTTTCAGCATCTTTGACCTTGGTGAGGTCAACCTTCTTCGGGTTATGTGGGAGTTTGTGATCAGCTGATTCCTCTTCGATATCCTCCTTCCGCAAGATTGCTATCAACAGATTACCAAAAGTGAATTGGGACCTTTTGTAGAGTTTGGCCTTCCGCATTGTAGAGCGAATGATTGCCCCAATGTTGATGGGGACATTGGTCATTATAGCATAGACCAAACACACTCTATCTCTTGATATTTTGGTGTATTTAGTCCCAAGAATAAGGCATGAGTTGACAATACGCAACCAGATTCTTGCTTCCCTATTCAATGGAGCATAGGGGAAGGTGTTGTGTCGTCCGGTGTCTCGGTGTCTGCCCCACCTTGCCATGGATCTACTTCCACAAAGTGTGTGTCGTATTACTCTATAAGGAGGTCTACTGTACAGCTCTTTGAATGGTGCTGAGTCGACCGAAGGTAAGCCAAGAAAGGAATTGATCCAATACGCGTTGAGCTGTAATACTTGGCCCCGAATCTTGACTTCGCTGCCCGTTGTTTTTGGCGACCAGTTGGCATAAAATTCTCTTGTCAAATCAATATTACATTCTCCCATGTCGCGGAAGATAAAATCCATTTTCAATGCCATGATTTTTGCCATCATACGCGGATCCTTCTTCGCTAGGGTGTCCTTGTTGATCAAGTCGACATGAACATATTTTCTTTCCTTGTTGTTCCTATACCATTCTTTGGCTTCCTCCTCAAGAACCCATTTTATTCCAAACATTCGGCGGGGTAGTTGCATTGAGAATGATTCTCCTTGGTCCTTGCGACCTCCCTTCTTGCCCTTTTGGGAAGTGGTAGCCTTATCTTGTCGTGCTTTAGGTGCCATTGTTCCTGAGACTTAAATAATATTCATGTTAGCATTAACTCAAAGGAAACAATCTATACACAAGCCATCGGGGTACCACCCCACACATAGGTTAGTCGATACAAAACAGTGAAGTGAATATGGTTGATTACTTAAACTTTCTCGACATACGTTTTAGGAACTATATTCCGACAAGAAAATCAGTGATGCATCACTACTTGAAACCATTGCACTACTTTCATGTTAGGTATAACAATACTACTACATAGGGGTTACATCATGGTGTAGTTACTTTCAACAATCACAACCTCCTATGTCGGTAGGCAACTATAAGTCTTATCTTGATGAATAGGATAGTCTAACATGTAAGTATCCAAGTATCAAGCTTAAGCAATGTTAATAACCATAGCAATTACACAAATAGTATAAAAATTCTATTAAAACTAAATTCAAGTCGGAAACAAGTCAGGATTATCCTAACGTATATGTTCAGTCACATGGTTTTGTATCGACAATCCAAACACATTAACATCACCAATATTCTATCAAGATGTAGCAATTCATGATAGACATAGCAACGCAGCACTTACGAGAAATAGATGAAGAATAAGAGAGTACTTACGTGATTGAAGCCTTTGGAGATGGTCTTGTGAATTGGAAGAGCAAAAGAAAAATTTTGAGATGATTTGGGTGGATGTGCGGCGCCTTTAGGTCAATTTCTAATGTGGTTATGTTTCAATATTAAGTCCCCTTTATATAGGAAAAGAATGGGTCGGGTTTTGACCCATTTACAAACGGTTTTGGAGACAAAAATGACCTCTATGTGGCGCATAGTGCTATGCATAATCATGGTATAGGCGGCGCATAGTGTAGTGCATTTAGGGACATATGCGGCGCATAGTGTATAGCATTTAGAGACATATGCGCCGCATAGTGTATAGCATTTGAGATACTGAGACCTAATGCTATATCATAGGCGGCGCATAGTGTATAGCACACTTAAGCATGGGCGGCGCCTATGTCCTTGCACACTAGATTCCGAGACCTTAGGCTATAGTATAGGTTTTGCATTGTTCGTGGCCTAGTTTTACCTAGGCCTAGCCCTCCTCGATGCCTATTTTGGCATGAGCAATGCTCAATCCATAGCCTTATACATCACTATTCCTAACTTACCACATTTACCATGTAATACGTCCAAATCGTCAATTGAAATCAATCTCCTCGTTGAATACCTCTCGCACCTATATTTGCTCAAAACCAAATGAAAATGATTAGTACGATGGGTTGCCTCCCACCAAGCGCCTTAGTTTTGGTCGTGGCACGACTCTTATTTTTGGATTTTCATTTATCAAAAGCAAAACAAGTACTAGAACGAAAGAAAGAGAAAACGATAAACGATAAATGATAAAACAATAAAACGATGGGTTGCCTCCCATCTAGCGCCTTATTTATTGTTGTGGCTAGACATAGTTAACCCGAGTACTTAGACTTCGTCGAGATAAGTGATGGCCATATAATGCATCGAGTCAAGAGGACCGATATAAGGTTTAACACGTTGGCCATTCACTTTGAAGTCAACACCATTATTGTCTTCCAATTCAACTACTCCAGACGAGTAGACTTGGGTAACTTTGTATGGACCAGACCACTTAGATTTTAACTTACCTGGGAAGAGCTTCAATCTGGAGTTGAAGAGAAGTACCATATCACCCCTTTGGAAGTTTTGTCAAACAATCCACTGATCATGATACTTTTTCATCCGCTCCTTGTATAGGTCTGACCTTTCATATGCATGGAGACGGAATTCATCTAATTCGTTTAGCTGCTCCAACCTCAGATTCATAGCATCATACCAATTCAAATTTAATTACTTCAATGCCCACAATACCTTATGCTCGAGGTCGATGGGTAAGTGGCAAGCCTTCCCATAAACTAGTTGATAAGGAGACATGCCAATGGGTGTTTTGAACGCAGTCCTATACGCCCATAGTGCATCATCTAGCTTCCTAGACCAATCTTTCCTATTCGCATTAACCATCTTTGCAAGAATTTACTTGATCTCGCGACTGGAAACTTCTACTGGTCCACTAGTTTGGGGATGATAAGGCGTAGCTACCTTATGTTTTTTTACACCATACTTTGCCAAAACTGATTTGAATAGCTTGTTGCAAAAGTGAGATCCTCCATCACTTATGATAGTACGAGGTACTCCAAAGCGAGAGAAGATATTCTTCTTTAAGAACGCTACAACACGCTTTCCTTCATTGTCGGCCAACGCTACAGCTTCCACCCATTTCGAAACATAATCTACAGCAACTAAGATGTACTTCATTCCAAACGAATTCACGAATGGACCCATGAAATCAATACCCCACACATCAAAGAGTTCTACCTCAAGAATTTTGTACATGGGCATCTCATGGTGTTTTGAAATAGCACCTTGACGCTGACATTGGTCGCACCTTCTCACATAGTCGTAGGCATATCTAAATATTGAACGCCAATAATAACCACTTTGCAAAACTTTTTTTGCCGTCCGATTGCCTGCGTGATGTCCTCCAACTTGGTAAGTGTGGCATGCTTCCAAAATATATGGAACCTATTCATGGGATATACATCGTCGAATAATACCATCCGCGCATCGTCGAAACAGATAAGGTTCATCCCAATAGTAGTGCTGTACGTCATGCATAAACTTCCTCCTTTGGTGGTAAGATAAATTGGCAGGTATCACATTACTCACCACGAAATTTGCAAAGTCAGCATACCATGGTAATTTCTGCATTGTTGTCGATAATATCTCTTCGTCCGGGAATGCATCATCAATCTGAATTTTAGGTTACGCCACATGCTCATTTTCGAGTCTAGATAGGTGATCAGCCACTTGGTTCTCGGAACCTCTTATATCTTTGACCTCGAAATCAAACTCTTGCAGCAGCAATACCCATCGAATCAACCTTGGTTTTGCATCCTTCTTTGTCATTAGATACCTAAGAGATGCATGTCTGTATGAATGATCACCTTAGTACCTAATAGATAGGCACGAAATTTCTCAAACGCATATACAACCGCTAGGAGCTCTTGTTCAGTAACAGTGTAGTTCTTTTGGGCTTTATTTAGGACCTTACTCGCATAGTAGATAGGATGGAATAGCTTCTCATTTCTCTGACCGAGAACAGCTCCAACGGCTACACCACTAGCATCACATATGACTTCGAACGGGAGAGACCAATCTGGTGCTACCATGATAGGTGTTTCAATGAGTTTTCCTTTGAGGCATTCGAATGCCTTTAAGCAATTTTCATTAAAGTTAAACTTTGCATCTTTCTCCAAGAGTTTGCACAATGGACTAGCAATTTTGGAGAAGTCTTTGATGAATCGTCGATAGAAACCTGCATGGCCAAGAAAACTACGAACTCCCTTCACTGAAATTGGAGGCGGTAGATTCCCAATAACCTCTATTTTTGCTCGATCAACCTCAATTCCTCTTTCGGATATTTTGTGCCCAAGAACGATTCCTTCTTTTACCATGAAGTGGCACTTCTCCCAATTCAGCACTAGGTTGAATTCTACACATCTTTGCAATGCCATGCTTAGTTTTCCCAAGCATGCTTCAAAAGACTCACCAACAACTGAAAAATTGTCCATGAATACCTCTAATGTGTCTTCAATCATATCAGAAAAAATAGACATCATACAACGTTGAAAGGTGGCTGGTGCATTACATAGGCCGAAAGGCATATGTTTGAAGGCAAATGTACCATATGGGAATGTAAACGTTGTCTTCTCTTGGTCTTCGGGGGCAATACAAATCTGATTATAGCCTGAATAACCATCAAGGAAACAAAACCATCCTTTCCCCACTAATCGATCTAGCATTTGGTCCATAAATGGCATTGGGAAGTGATCTTTGAGTGTCCAAGAATTCAGCTTTCGGTAGTCCATGCATACTCTCCACCCAGTGACGGGTCTGAGTGGAATAAGCTCATTCTTTGCATTCGCGACCACCGTCATGCCTCCTTTCTTGGGAACACTTTGTACCGGGCTTACCCATGTACTATCAGAGATAGGATACACAACCCCCACATGTAACCACTTGATAATTTCTTTCTTCACCACTTCTTGCATAGGTGGGTTTAGACGTTTTTGATGCTCAATGGTGGGTGTGCAATATTCTTCAAGCTGAATTTTATGTGTGCAAATCCCAGGTGGAATACCAATAATATCTGCAATGGTCCATCCAATGGCTCTAATATACTTGCGTAGAATAGCAATAACAGCTGCAACTTGTTGCTCACCCAAATCGGCTGCCACAATGACTGGAAGTGTGTTTCCGCTTCCTAAGAATGCGTACTTCAAATGGCGTGGCAGCTCCTTCAATTATAACGTGGGTGGCTCTTCAATAGATGGCTTAGCTGGTGATGTGGGTCGATTCTTGAGATCAAGGTCCAGCTTCTTGGGAGCATAACCATATGTCCCTAATCCCGATAGAGCACAAATAGCTTCTTCACAATTTCCAGCATCCTCATTCTCTCCATTCATGAGCACAACCTCCAAAGGGTCATCAATAATTTTCTCTTCTTCAAGTAGTTCTTTCTCATCATCAAAGAAAACATCAGCCACCGAAAATACACTCAGATCTTTGGGTTGCTTCATTGATTTGCAAACATCAAAGCGAACCACTTCGCCATTTATTCGAAATCAAAGCTCATTAGCTCTCAGATAAATAAGCACACTTCCTGTAGCAAGGAAAGGGCGTCCCAAGATTATGGGAACTTCTAATTCTGCCTCATAATAAAAAATAACAAAGTCGGCCGAAAAGATTAATGAAGAAACCTTTACCAATACGTCACATAGAATACCAATAGGTCGTTTTACCGACCTATCCGCCATGACGAGCCTCATATTGGTTGGAGTAGGATCACCTAACCCCAACTTCTTGTAGATCGATAATGGCATAAAATTGATGCTGGTTCCCAAGTCACATAATGCTTTGGCAAAATTCAAAGATCCAATGGTGCAAGGAATAGTGAAAGCTCCGGGGTCGGCTTTCTTCTGAACTATTGATCGGGTAGCGATTGCCCTACAATGATGAACATCTTCTTTCAACTCATAACTTGCTGCCCACTTCTTTGTCAAAAGATCCTTCATAAAATTCGCATACCCAGGCATTTGTTCAAGTGCCTCCACCAATGGAACATTAATGGTCAGCTGCTTTAACATAGTCATGAATTTGCTGAACTTCGTGTCATCCGCCACCTTCTTCAATCTTTGGGGAAAAGGTGGTGGTGGGTACGGAATTGTTCTCTCCACGGATTTATTCTCCTCTTGCTTCCGTTTTTCCATTTTTTTAGGCTGCTCGTCGCTGGGTGTGACGTCCTTGACATCTTCCGTGGCTTCCGCGGATTTCTCTTCTTTTGCGATATCCTTGCTGTCCGCAACTTTGTCACCCACTTTCTTGCCTTTTGCTGAAGTTTCCAGCACCTTACCACTTATGGTAGTGATGTCCATGCATGACCCATCATTCCTTGGGTTTTGCACAGTATCGCTAGGTAGAGTGCCGGCCTTTCTTTGATTGAGTGCTGCTGAAAGTTGGCTCAATTGCTGCTCTATTTGCTTGATTGAAGTGGAATGTGAATCAAATAATTGTTTCATGGAGGACAAATCATTAACTACCTCCGTTACTCCCGCGCTCGTTGCTTCCACTCCTGTCAAGATTTTAACCATCATGTCTTCCATGCTTCCAGAATTAGATGTGGTGGTGTCACGTCTCCCAGGGGGAACGTACAAACCACTCTTTTCATTCTTGTTCTTCCAACTACCTTGGTCCTTGTTTCAAGATTTATCATAATATTTCCGACCTTGATTTCCTTGGGTATTCCCTCGTAAACCCCCCTGATTGTTCAAGTAGTTGGCCTCCTCTTCGAAATCAGATTCGTATCTTCCTTTTGACGCAATAGTTTTCACTTTTTCGGTCTTCCCTAATAATAAATGCTTTGTAAGAAGATCCATTTGTGTTTTCATGTGCGTCATATCTTGATCACGTTCTTCTTCTCTTCTCCTTTGGTCTGCAGTCATGCCAATAGATAAAGTGGGGCTTGCTACCTCAGAATTCCTGGTATGGCAAGCTCTACTTTGTTTCGTCATACGATCTAGAATATTGCTTGCTTGATCAAAGGTGAGATTCATGAAGGATCCACCAACTGCATTATCCACCACTGGTTTAGTTATTGAATTCAAGGCTCTGTATAATATCTCCATTAGGTGAACATTAGTCATATGATGGTTTGGGCATCTCGCTAGCTTTGTCTTGAACCTCTCCCATGTTTCGTGAAGAGCTTCAGTGGGAAGCTGATGAAAGTTGTTGATTTCATCTCTCAGTTGTGCTCTTTTGGATGGCGGAAAGAATCTTTCTAGGAAAGCGTCTCTCAATTGCCTCCAATTTGTAATTGAATCAGGATTCAGTCCATTCAACCATAGTGTTGCCTCCCCAGACAGAGACAATGGAAATAGACGTAATCGAATTGCATTCAGACCAACACCAGGATTGTCAAACGACTTGCATGTAGAAATAAAGTTGATGAGATGCATATTCGGATCGTCGCCTGCTAGTCCACCAAATAATCCCTTGAGTTGCAATAACTGAATCATGGTGCTTGTGATGTTGAATTTGGCTCCGGGCGCTAATGGTGGTGGAATTATGGCTCCAGTGGCTCCGGCACCATCAAGATCATCATTATCATCGTCGAAAGCTGGCTGCATAGGTTGGCGATCGTACCTAAACCGAGCTTGTCGACCTCTTCTGTTGGCAGGTGTTATGATTTCAGCCTCATGCCTAGGGTTTAGTAACTCGTCATCACCTTAATCCTCATCGTCGGGATTCGTTGCTCGTGCAGGGTTATCAATGTTTTGCTGTTGAACCTGGGTTGTGGCAAGGGCAGCCAATCTTGCTTGTTCCTGTTGAGCAGCCATCTTTTTGATATCTGCTTGTTCTTCCATTCTACCAATGCATTGTGGTTCAGGATTCATGGGTAATACCGGTTGACCAGAACTTCTAGTATGGGGCTTGCACTGAATAAAAACCTGCAGTAAACAAAAACAAAAACTGAAAGTAAAAGTACGAGAATCTTTAACCAAAGGGTCTAGTAATTATCACGAACTTGATTGACACTCGTATTCCCCGGCAACGATGCCAATTTTTGATAACGCTCAATCTACAGCTCTTGTGGGAGTGTAAAGCGGTCGTTAGCAAATATAGAACCCAACCTAGGTTGGGTGTCGATCCCTCAGGGAATAGCTTGGCGAACAAGTAAGCAAAATTACTAAACTTTTGGTGCAAGTCTCGAGAAAGGGGGGAGTCTTGTCGTGCAAGTAATGTCAACAAAACAATGAAGTAAAAGCTGAAAATAAAAGAAAGAATATTACGTAAGTTGTAAACAATAAGAATTGAAGCGTTGGGGCTATGTCCACCTTCTGAGGTATACGTCTCTATTGGCTATGAGAGTGTAGAATTCCGACATGCATGTGCTTATAGAGAATTGTATTCGATGGTAAATCCAGGCGTCTTTCAACCTATTCGAGGATTATTTCACTTTAACTCTTTCGAGCTTAAAGCGTGTCTAACGGTACGAATTCTCCAACAGGTTAATCCAGTTACGACACTAACTTTTTAATAGGGGATGGGACCCTACTACCTTGACACAATCTCTTTTCTAGACAAATAACCTTTCTT
The DNA here is from genome assembly GCA_030864225.1 of Capsicum baccatum var. pendulum. Classification (NCBI taxonomy): domain Eukaryota; kingdom Viridiplantae; phylum Streptophyta; class Magnoliopsida; order Solanales; family Solanaceae; genus Capsicum; species Capsicum baccatum. The sequence continues at coordinate 272,673,025 of CM061558.1, forward strand.
TCGAACAAGTTAAATGTTATACTGGCGTATTCTTGCGTTTGCAACCACAAAGAATTTAGATAAAGATGAAGAGAATAATGATATAAGCAGCATACGTGTCACGAACTCACAAACTCATAGCAATAGATAGTATCTCATTCGGCTTCCATAACCCCAACAGAGAAGTTTAGTTACCCATGAATGCGAAGGAGATCATGATTGACATTGTTATCATACCACAATATAAATATTTCGTGTAGGCAAAGGTGGTAGGCGTTTAGGCGTGAACTCCTTTAGCAGAGTAACGTTGCTCTTGTTGTGGAATTTAAGAATAGATGAATAGAAGAAAAATAGAATTAAAGGAAAAGTAATTGTTGTTGATGGAAGAAGAATAGAATGGGGGAAGATTGTTAATTGCGGAATTTAAGAAGATGAATAAAAATCTCGAGCAAGATAGGGTATTTATATTACCCATATCCTAATCCTACTAAGCTAATGAAATATCTAACCAAATCCTACTAGGCTAATGAAATACTTAACCTAATTGTACTAGGTTAATGTAACATTCTCCTAATCCAAATAAACTAATGAAATACTTAACCCAATTGTACTAGGCTAATGTATCACTATCCAAATCCAACTAAGTTATTGCTAGTCCCCAAAGTCTTCAGAAATGTTGTTTTAGCCCGAGACAGATTTTCCATATATCACTTTTGGTCCTTTAGGCGTCCAAGCTCCCTTTCCTTCCTTCTTGAGCTTTCTTTGGCCTCAAGTAAGCCATAAAAGACCCTCAGGTCATCCAGCATGCTGCCCAGGTTTAGGAAAATGCTCAACCAGCTCCGTGCATTTTCAATACTAGTCCTACAAGTCCCCCGGCTGAAGAGGATGAATATAGAGTAATCGAATCGGAGAATGAAAATGAGCTGGATACTTATTCCATGTCTGATGCATAAGAGGAGGACTATGACAGTGTTCAGTTACTGCAACATCCTGAATTTGATTATCACAGCACTAAGCAGACAGAGGTCCAACAGGTTGCGGATAGCCATGGTCTGTCTCCTCGGGGCAGTAAAGAAAAAAGGCATACCAGACAGCAGTCCAAAGTAAGTACCTCTGCTGATTCCAGCAGACCTATCATCACCAGGTCGCGCAGTCGAGGTGCCCAATGATTCACACTATTTGTTGGAATGCTAGAAGCATCAACACCAAAGGAGCTTTGGAAAGACTCCAACAGCTCAAGACTGTCCATATTGTGTCCACGATTACCATCCTGGAACCTTTTATTGACAACTCCCACATCAAAATTTACAAGAGTCGCCTTCGGATGGAAAATGCATATTGTAATCTTAATGGTAAAATTTGGATCTTCTGGAATCAAGATGTTGACTGCAAAGTGCTTGATTCTGATGATCAACAAGTTACCTGTGAGTTCAGCCATGCAGAGCTTCCATTTGCCTTCATACCACTTTCGTCTATGCCAAGTGTAGTGCTCATCTCCGATGACCTCTTTGGGATAAACTTCTCCATCGTGCAGCTTATCAGGGCCCTTGGTGCACACTTGGGGATTTTAATGTGATCACTACTACGACAGAGAAAAAGGGAGGGGTCCCCTATAACATCAACAAAAGCTTTGATTTTCTAAGAGTTATAGAAGCTTGTGGAATCATAGATCTTGGTTTTCATGGTCAGCACTTCACTTGGTGTAATCAAAGAAATCCAGACGCTAGAGTATGGAAGAGATTAGACAGAGCCATGGTGAATGATAAATGGCTAGAAACCATGCCACACACTTCTATTACTAATCTGTCGTCTGTCGGTTCCTATCATTGCCCTTTACTTATGAAAGTTCAGGAGATTCCACAATCCAACATCAGATATTTCAAATTTCTGCACTGCTGGACAGAGAATCAGACCTTCCTGGATACGGTTAGAGAGTGCTGGAACAGAGATACTACAGGTAATCCCATGTGGACTTTTCATGTCAAAATGAAAAGACTTGCTGCCACCCTTAGCAACTGGTCTAAAAATCAGTATGGGGACATTCATACGATGGTTAAACAGTATGAAGGAAAAGTTAGTAGGGCTGAAGAGGAAATGATCAACCACAACACTGACGAGAATCGAACTAACCTACATGTTGTTAGTGCTGAATATATTAGATACCTGAAGCTGGAAGAGTCCATCCTCAAGCAAAAAACACAGCTGCAATGGTTCAAGGAAGGGGATACAAACTCCAAATACTTTCATGCACTCATCCGAGGTAGGAGGAGGAGGTTGTTTATCCACAAAATTTCCAATGAACAAGGTGACTGGATTCAAGGTGAGGAAAATATTGCTAATGCAGCCTGTGCTCATTTCAAGGATATCCTTACGGCAGAATCACAGACGGTGAACGAAGCTGTGCTTAATTGCATTCCTACTATGGTTACTGCTGCTCAGAATCAGTTGCTTTCTGCTATGTCGTCTATTGATGAACTAAACCAGGTGGTTTTTTCTATGAATCCCAACTCGGCTGCCGGTCCAGATGGCATGAATGGAAAATTTTTTCAATCCTGTTGGGACATTATCAAGCGAGATCTGCATGCGGTTGTTCAGTATTTTTTTTGTGGTCATCCAGAACCCAAGTATTTCTCTCACTCTTGCTTGGTTCTACTCCCAAAAGTGGACCATCCCATCAGATTTTCAGAATTCAGACCCATAAGTCTTAGCAATTTTACAAATAAAATCATTTCTAAGCTCTTATGTCTGTGTCTGGCTCCCATACTTCCGGACCTCATCTCTGAAAACCAATCAGGATTTTGTCAAGGGCAGAAGTATTTCTGAAAACATTATGCTCGTGCAAGAAATCACCCATAGTATCAAGAAGCCTAAAGCGGGAGATAATGTCGTCATTAAGCTTGACATGGCTAAAGCTTATGATAGGGTTTCTTGGTCTTTTATCTGCTTGGTGCTACGCAAAATGGGATTCGCGGAGTTCTTCATTGATATGGTATGGATAATTATGAGCAACAATTGGTATTCTATTATCATCAATGGTGCAAGGCATGGTTTCTTCCGATCCTCTAGAGGCCTTAAGCAAGGTGACCCGTTATCCCCAGCTTTGTTTATTCTGGGGGCTGAAGTTTTGTCCCGTATGTTGAATAACCTCCAGCAGAATCAGCAATATAAGGGTTTCCACATGGAGTACAGAGGTCCACAAATCAATCACCTCACCTTTGCCGATGATGTGATCATTTTTGCCTCCGTAACCAGAGTTTCTCTACAGCTGATCATGCAGATTTTGACGACTTATGAGAATGTTTCCGGCCAGCGAATCATTAGAGAAAAAATCCATTTTATGATTCCTAACAGCACTCCGCCAGAGATCATTGCAACCATCAGAGATACTACCGGTTTCAATCAAAAAGAGAGTCCAATTACCTACCTTGGCTGTCCATTATATATTGGCAGACAAAGAGTAAGTTATTTCTCCGATATAATTGATAAAGTAGTAAGAAAAATCAGCGGCTGGCAGTCCAGAATTCTCAGCTTTGGAGGTAGGGTTACGTTGGTGAAACATGTCCTTCAATCACTTCCCATCCACACTCTTGCGGCCATCTCACCCCCAAAGACAATTCTCAATTATATCAAGAGGTTAACAGCTGATTTCTTTTGGGGATGGGACAAGGATAAGAAAAAATACCATTGGGCATCTTGGGAGACACTTGGCTACCCGCTTGAAGAAGGAGGTATCGGAGTGCGACAAATCTCGGATGTGTGCACTGCTTTCCAGCTCAAACAATGGTGGACTTTTAGAGCCAAGAAAACCTTGTGGGGTGATTTCCTTAGAGCCAAATACTGCCAAAGAGCTAATCCTGCCGCCAAAAAATGGGACACGGGCCAATCTCTTGTTTGGAAACACATGATGACAAACAAAAGCCTTGCTGAAAAGCACATAAGCTGGAAGTTGCGATCAGGTAGTTGCTGTTTTTAGTGGGACGATTGGCTTGGAATTGGAGCTTTAGCGGCTCACAGAACTATGGAAACCATACCTGGCAACATCAAAGTATCTAAGTTTTTAATCGATGGCCGATGGAATGAAGAGATGATCAGACGGCATGTTTCTCCTCTGTTGGTGCCACAAATTCTGTCCACTCAGTTTCATTTCCAGGATGGCGTAGATGATACACCAATTTGGAAACCGAATGAGAGTGGAACTTTTACTTGCTCTTCGGTGTGGGAGCTAGTTCGAGCGAAGAAGGAAAAGACTCGTCTCCATACCAACACGTGGCATAAAAACATACCATTTAAGGTATCCTTCCTCCTTTGGAGAGCATTGCGAGGAAAACTCCCAACTAATGATAGGATCACTCAGTTCGGGAGTACACTAGTCGACTGTTTCTGCTGCAACCGAACAGCACCTGAAACCATTGATCACGTCTTTGTTTCCGGCCATTTTGCACGACATATATGGCAGTTTTTCTCCGGGAGCCTGGGCAGCAACTATGCAGCAGCTCCGTTGCATATTTTTCTTCTTAAATGGTGGGCTACGGAGCATAGACATGCTGCCCACAAGCTGCTAATCCATGCCACTCCTATATTCATTTGTTGGAACCTTTGGAAGAACCGATGTGCTAGCAAATATGGGGGAAAGAAGTCCAATATTGCAAGAGTTAAATTCCTAGTTTTCAAGGACATTTACTTTTTACTTGCTGCTTCTTTCCCACATATAAGTTGGCCGACCAGCTGGAACGATTTGGTTTCCATTGTTGAAAGCTGCAGACATGATGTTAAAGTCACCAGCATTACTTGGACAAAACCCGCGGCTGATTTCTATAAGTTAAACACTGATGGGAGCGCACTACAGAACCTGGGCAGCACAGGTGGAGGGGGTATTCTCCGCGATCATCATGGAAACCTAATCTATGCTTTCTCCACTCCTTTCGGCATTGGCACGAATAACCAGGCGGAGGTAAAAGTGGCTATCTTCAGAGTCTCTTGGTGCATCCAACATGGCTATAATAAGCTTATCTTAGAAGTGGATTCCGAGCTTCTTATCAAATGGCTCACTCACCATATCCAACCTCCTTGGCAACTTGATACTGACCTTCAGGAGCTTCAAAAACTCATCAGTCAGCTTGAGTCATTTTAGTGTCATCATGTATATCGGGAAGCTAACTATACGGCGGATGCCCTGTCTAAGTATAGTCACCACTATGACATTACTCAGCACTACTACACTCACCAGCAGCTGCCTAGAGCAGCAAAAGGGTACTTTATTCTAGACAAGCTTGGCACGATGAGCTTTCGACGGAGAAAGTTGAAGAGAATAAAGAAACCACCTTGATTCCTCCAACGAAGGCTGATTCTATCACTGTGGCAGGTATCGAAATGACTTCATTGTTTCTGCATTTCCGCGCCTTTAAAAAAAATGATTTTTTATATTCTTCTTTGTTTTTGCATTTCCGCGGATTTCAGATTTTTATGTAGTCATCATGTGTATTTTGATTTTACTCTTACTTGTAAGGGGAGAGTCTCCCTTATTTATTTATTCCTAGTCTACTCTGTACCGCGAGGAGTCCTCGCTCTTAGGTGCATAGCACTAGGTTTCCATTTCAGTATTGGGGACGGGTCAACTGACTTTCGTGGATCAGTTGAACTGAAACCACCATAGGTTTGGAGGTCAGGTTTATGCCCCCCTCCGTGTACTTTCAGTTTCTATTTTCTCATTTTTTAATAATAAGGCTTGGGGGTGCATGGCTCAACCCCTGATCATCTCGGGTGGGAGAGCCCAAAAACTCTCGACCCTCGGATGATACTTTATTAAAAAGAAAAAAAAAACACAAGATTAGGGTTTCCATCAAAATCATATCTCAAAAGCAAGATTCAAGCCTTATTCCAATATAATCTAGAATTAAGTTTCCTAATCCAAGAAATCTCCAGCTAATCATCAAGGTCCCCTTTCTAAGGTATGTGTAGGGTTCATCTACGGATCCAATCCGTTCATAGAGCTCAAGAACCATGTTTTAAATATTATTTTATAAATTTTTTTTGTGGTGATATGAGTATGTACATGTTGATGATTGTTGTTAAAGTTTCAATGTGATGTGTAAAGGTGTTTTCGTGGAATATATATGTTTGTTAATTGAAAACCATAAACTTTAGGTGGTTTAATATGGTGCAACTATGAAATCTACTTATGCGTTAAAGAATGCATGAAAGGTGTTTGATAAAATGCTTAGGATGCTAGAAATTCATGTTTGTATGGTTCTATGATGTCTAAATGACAAATCCATGTTAGTTAAATACCTCAATATGAATTCCATGTTTTTCATGTGCTGCTATTGTTGTGGTATGAAGTAGGTAAGTTAATGGAGATATACAATATGTACACGCAATATATCAATGCATTCCCTACAACGTTTAAGATGTTGAATAACTATATGAAATATGATATCCCCTACTTATGATATTATGAATTGTGGACTCAAATTTTGTTATCAAGTCATGTCATGTGTGTCTGTTTCCTTCTATCGAGTCTTGGGGTTATTCATAACCGAAAAATATAGCTGTGTGTCTAGAGCCATGTCATATTGTCACGATAATCTCAGTCAAGCTATAATCTATAGAACTCAGTCAGTCATGTGACTCAGGAAACCTCACAAATCTCATGATCTCAGTTAACTCTTAGATAATAGTACTACTCCGTCAATCAAAGAAAGTCAGTTAATCTGTCCATGTACAGTCAGTCAAATCATGTTTAGTCTTTTCAGATAGGAGTAGAAGTTAGTACTGAGTGAAACCAAGGATAGGAACTCACCTACCAGTTTAGGGTGTGATTCTTAGCACTCATCCTTGTGTTCCAAAACTATGTATCCAACATAGGTTGAGACATCTTTGTCTGCCAGATTAGGGTTGATGAGATGGCTTAACCTATCAGTTTTGGGTACCTACCATTCTCCTTTCGAATACCTACCAGGTAAGGGTCACCCATAACTGTTCTTACCAGTGGCACGGTATTAACACCCCTCTAGTCGGGGCAGAGATTAGACCTCAACTTAGCTATAGCTGTTATTGGGGCATGTCGGTTAAACAACTACCTCCCATAGTTTTAGAATCAGTATCAGTAAAAGAACTCAGGAAGTTCTTCAGATTGTAGTATATCAGGACTGTCAGATACAGCCAGACTTAGTTACAGTACGAAACTCAGATAGTTCCATCAGATTTAGGATTGTCAGATACAGTAGTCCATGTTGTCAGAATTTTAGTATAAGTCATGTTAGCCATGAGTAAACCATGTATTAGCATATAGGACTAGCTATTATACACCCACGAGTTCAGTTACTATATATACATATTTGTACTCTTACGTTTATATCAGTCAGACAGTTAGCATTGTTCATGCATGTAAACCCTGTTTATATTTCACATACCTCATACGTATACTCAGTACATTCCCTTGTACTGACACAATTGTACTATGGTGATTTATTTTTATGTTACACCATAGGTTCAGAGACACAAGCTCCAGATCAGTAGTAGCAGTAGCATTTCCAGTCACAGAGATTCAGTGAGTCCTCTTCATTCAAGGACAATATGATTTGATTTATTCATTATTAGTTTAGCAAGTTATCAGTTTACGGAGTTAGTTGGAGACATGGTCCTTCAACTCCTTATTCAGAAAGTACTTAGAGGCTTTCAAATTCATTATTCAGACTTATTTTCAGATTTGATTCAGTTTTCAGTTGTTTTGGGTATCTTTCACCCATATGGATATTATGTTTTGGCAGATTCTTTATTCAGTTGAACCTTATGGCCTACATATTCATGTTTTCTGCATTATTATGTTATATATGTCGTGCACAGGTACAGATATGAGTCATGGGTTAGCTTGTGGTCCCTCGGGGTCATGAACACCATGTAGCATTTAGATTCAAAAAATTGGGGCATTACACAAACCCCACAGTACATGACCCTATTACGCCATATACCCCCAAAGCCACTACTCAATACTAAACAACAAGATAAATGTATGTAATAACACAACAGTAAAGGCACCCGTAAAGCATAGAGTACCACTAAAATACAGAAATAGGAAACAGTAGGAACAAAATTAACTGGTAGATTAATCAACACCAAAATTACGTAATCAAATAAAAACAAACAAAACTCCACCAATAGAATAAAGGAATAGTAGGAAAACTGTAGGACAACAGTAGCAGGCCCACACAAAACTACACAACAATATCTATCAATAACCAGACCAGGCACAATAATAATCACGTAAAACTAAAACTAAAATTACAAAGAAACTTGAATGTGAAAAAACTAAGTACTAAAGTTCAGATGTCATCACAGACTCTTGCGTCGGCTGGTCATGGCAAATCTTGATCACGAAATTAGTTGTCGGAGAAAAGTCACCAAAAATAAGTTGGTTGCACATCGCCAAAAAGTCACCTTAGTTTCTTCATGTTTTTATCCAGAAGCTGATCATAGATTGACGTCTTACCTTCTATTTTAAACTGATTTTGACCAGTACTTCACAAATCTTTTAAAGTTGGAGTCGAGCCAAAGGAGACACTAGATCTGGCAGTGATAGCAGTTTCTAGATGGCAGTACTAACTAGGGGAGGGGAGGAGAAGGACTCGGGGAGAGAGAGAGATAAGGGATGAGAAAGAAAATAGAGGCTTCACATATTTCCAACGCTTCAACACAGTCGCCGGCATCGGCCAGACCAGTCAGAGATCGTTTGAAGTGATCGTTAAAAGGCAAAATCAAAAAGCATAAAGAGAACAAAATGCTAGCAAAAGATCACTTTATACAACTAACTAAAAATAAATAAAACCATGGTTTATATGAAACCATTCTACAAATACTGAAAACTATGTAAACAGCCCAACATTGAATGGAATAATAATAAGATCATATGAAGCTTTAAAACCATAGTAAAGGATCATTGTTCTAAATCTAAGTTATTTAGACATTTCATTAAACACATGTGGGTCATGAATTCAAGCATGGAAATGGTTTAAAGAATGTAATAATAACACAACTTCAATACTAAGAACTAAAAACCATGAATCAAGGAGTTAACATAAAAGTATCATCACTCTAATGTGTAAGGACTACTCCAAACAATAAAATTTTTTAAACAACATACATAATCAAAATTCAAAAAACTTCATGGAGATAATTAATTGTAAACATGGAATTCATGAATTAAAACATCAAAATAGGTTCTTGAAATGCATGGGTGAAAAGGGTCCTTGGATGAACATCGCACATACCTTAATTGAAGGATTGGTGAATATTCTTGATGGTTTTCTAGAACATAATTCTTGATGGTTTTCTCTAAAGTTAAGCCTAAATTTTCTTGAATTTTTTGAGGTGGATAGGGTTTGATCTTGAGAGATAATTCTCTTCTTTTGAAAGGATTTTGTGAGTAAGATGACAATTTATGCTTTTGGGATCCTAAATCATGTGTTTTGGACTAATTGTGTAAAGGGAAAAGACCCAATTGTCCTTGTACAAATTAAAACATAAGCTGGAAAATAAGAGGGAATGTGATGGAATGTGCACTGCGATCTCCGGACCGCTGAAATGGAGCATGAGCTGTGGGCTATATCGCGGGCTGTCTTAGCATTGAAATGGATCGTTCGTCATGGGATTATCGCTTGTTGATACTATTTTGGGTCTTCCAAACATGTCCTTTCGCTTGTCCAAGAATTCTGAAACTTAACTAAGATGTACCTTTGACCCCCCCGATCATGAATCAACTTTAAAATCGTCATTCTTAATTCAAAAAGGTCAAAAATAAGATCATCAAAGTTTAGAAGCCGAAAATAAGACTAAGTCTCCAACACCTAGATAAATTTTCAGGTTCTAAGCCTCTAATGCATGCACTATGAGCTTAACTTAACTAAAAAGAATACGAGGTATTACAATTCTAGTCTTCTAGTCATTCAAGAATAAAGTCAATTAATAGTGAATTAGTTATCACATAGCTCATATTACTTGGCAATATTCCATAATTAATCAGTCTATTCAAGCCAAATATATCCACTAGGTTAAACCTTAATTCTACACAAGATTGTATTTACCAATTAGTCTAGAATCATTATACAGCATATTCTATTTCTACTCACTGTCTTACTAGGGAAATGTAGACAAACCGTTAATGACAATATCATACTCCTAATACGCATTCAGGAGTAATCATACAATGGAATAACCACATATATAAACATATATATAGATGCTTTCCATACCTAACCTTTTTATAACATCAATATATCCTCCGAATTACACCGAACATCATCATATCATAATTACCTCTTTTGAATTTACCGGGCATCGTCCAAATATCAATATATCCTTCGACATAGCCAGGCATTATCAAAATATCAACATATTCTCCGGTCTTGCCGAACATCATCACAATATAAATATATCCTCTGACCTTGCTAGGCATCAATCACAATATAAATATATCCTATGGCCTTTCTGGGAATCATCACAATATCAATATATCCTCTAGCCATGCCAGACGTCATCACAATATAAATATATTTTCTATCCTTGTCGGGCATCATCACAATATCAATATATCCTCCAACCTTTTCGGAAATCATCACAATATCAATATATTCACCGTGACATCATCACACACACACACACACACACACACACACACATATATATATATATATATCAAAACTAATAACAAGTGCCAACGAAGAATAGAATGGGAAATAAGTATGAAGGACAAATCATCACACCTTGCCATTTATTATCAATGCAATATGTTTGTAGGTTCATGACCATATATATACATATGACAAGAACACTTCATATATTACTGGGTTTAAATTGATTATTAGCATGGTCTATAACTACCCATGGTTATACTTTATAGAATCTCCCTTTATATGCAAGATTCAGAATATAATGATTAAGGGATTCTTTTGGAAAAACATTAGTTTTGTCGTTATGCTTGAACTTAATAAGTGTAATAGCATAATCCAAGGTTCACATAACAACAAGACAATAATTCAAGTGATAGCGTAGTCATAGGCTAAATTCCCAAGACTTTCCACTGCTAATCAACAAATTCAAGAAGATAACAACCAACAGACACATTATTTCCAAAGCTAACAACGTGAATAACCTATTTAAGGTAATTAACCGTGACATTCCCAAAAGGCAAATTTTAGGCATTTAACAAATATTTAGTTCACTAGTAAAATAAGCAAAGTTTCATTAACATCTAAAGTGGAAAATTCCATTCAATAAATGATAAAGGATTTTCTAGAATTGAATTCATTAAACTTCATCAATCCTACAAATTTCATTCAAAAAATTGAAGAAAAGAAATATAATTGTTAAATATAGGTCACTCACCAAATAGAAAATATATTTTTTGGTACATTTATTATAATTTTATTTACCATTGTTGATATGTCAAGCCTCGAACCGAGGCCCAGGCTATAAAGAGAACCAAAACTATGAAGGCCCAAGAGCCCTTCTCTAACAGGAAATCATAGACACATTCATATACAGTAAGGAAATGCAGAAAACATAACAAAGTGGAAACATGGTCATGCTTTTAATTCAACCTAATAATACGGACATACGTTCAATTAAAAAATCAAACAATTTAATACAAGTCTACGAAATCTCTACAAACCAGAAAATAACCATCTGTCCCTGTTGGATTCGAAATTGAGAGGACATCATGCGGAAGCTTAAAGTTTGCAAATCATGAGACAATAAATCAGATGACAAAGAAAACAATACTAAAAAGAATTAATTTTTTATAGTTTGTGGCCAATCATCCTACATATTATAAGACCTAATATCGAAAAAGATTAAACCTCTTGGGAGAAATCTCACCCTAAATAAAGACTCTTTAAAGGCTACATTGTGGATGTTATTGTGTTATAATATGAAAAGAGGGGTCTTCTATTTAAAAAGTCAAAAAAACCTTTCCTCCATGAAAGAGGTTGGCCAAATATGAAATTTTTTTATATTTTCCTTTTAGGAAAAGTAAAACTTAAATTTGGTAAGAAAATTAGGGCAAAAATCCATACAAATCTCCCCCTTTCAGCTTTATTTTCTTGACTTGATCCGCCTTCTTCATATCATATGCATAATTTTGATTCTTCAAATAATCTTCATTTATATCTATTGTTTGTCATGCTTAAAAATATATCCCTTTTGGGTTAAATATATATTATCCCTTTCGGGTTAAAAATATTGAAGACCTTTATAGGGTAAAGAGAGCGTTATTTTTAAAATTGTGACAGCAGGATTGTTGAAAATGTGATTGAAATATCTCGTCCATATGTAGTTAGAAAAAATCCTTACTATCATCAAATTGGTAGAAACTTTGATCTCATCAAGTCCTCAATCTGAACCATCGAACCATTGATCCATGGGATCTGATACCATTTGTTGGGTGAGAAATTGAGAGGGCGTCATGCAAAAGATTTTAATTTGCAAACCAAGATGATGATAATTCAGATGACAAATAAAATAATACAAAAAAGAAATATTATTGATATGTTTTGTCCAAATGACCTAACCATTAAAAATAAAATTGAAAAATCTAAAATCTATTGGAAGAAATCTCCTCCTAAACAAGACTATTTAAATGACTAGATTGCGGATGTTATTGTGTTACATATGATAAGGGGTGTCTTCTATTTATAGAGTTCCAAAACCTTTCCCCAAGAAAGAGGTTAGCGAAATATGGAAAAATGATATATTTTACTTTAGGAAAAGTACAAATAATTATGATATTACTTTTATTTTCCTTCTAAGTAAAACTTAAATTTGGTAAGAAAATCAGGGTAAAAACCCTAACTACTGCTAGACTGTGTCTCAGAACCTTTAATATAGGGGGTCAATACAAATGTACTGGTATGCAGAGAAATCCAAAATAACATACTTTTATACAACATAAGTGAGAGCTATTCATAGATCAGTTTACATACGATATAGGAAAACACATGGGCATACTTAAAAGACTTTGAGACATTTTTTTTGAAATCATGAACCACTCTCTGTTTTACTTCTGAGCTAGATGACACACTCTTAAATCTATAATTTCAGGGGCTATATGGAATCATCCCTTGACCCACGGTCCCCTATCCAAGTTTGTCGCAAGGATTGTAGTATCCATAAGGGGAGATATGCAAGACCACACAACATGGTGCCATGATCCCCAATAAAATCAACATGTCATGGTAGTGAACAAGACCAAAAACCATGGATCCTAACCATAGTCCCAAATTGCAATGACATGAATCAAGGTACACAAGATCGCAAAGCATGGTATCGTCACCCCGCATCAGTAAATAATGATTTCAGAATAGAGTTTTTCAACTTATACTTTATTCGGGTAACCATCTAACTCTCTTTAAGCCCATATTTAAATCTTTAAAACATGATTTATGTTTTTAAAACATTCAGAACTTAATCGGTATCGTCATGACCAGACTTGCAAGTCATTTATATTGCATCACCCTATAACCTTTCTCAATCAAATCATTTATAATATTCTACCTTAGATTTTTAAACCAACTCAAATGTTTGACCACCCAAAAAAATTAATAATGCAAGGGATTCCTTATTTCAAAACATGTATAAAATTATGCAAAAATTCTTCCTTTTTCAATATTTCAACACATGATGGTCAATTCCTTTAGAACAATCCATGCAACTCTTTAAATTACAACATTGAATATTTATAAAAAAGAAAACACCCTCTCTTAAATTCATATTCTAGAAAAATTGTAAATAAAAACACTTATTTTATTCTTAAAAACATTCAATTAAATAGTCCATAACATGTGAAATTAGGAGGTATCATGTAATACCCCAAACTTTCTTCTTGTCGAGTTTCATCCTTAAGGGGTGTAAGGGATGAATTCCCCAATGAGAAGTATTTCAAACCATGTAGAATTTCCCTAATATAGACTTTTGGTCATGTAGAGAACTGAATAAGCTTTCCGTCGATACTAAATTTTCCCAAATCCGACACTCCATCGAAGAGTTAGAGCCATTTTAGTAAGACAGTGTACCACTTGTACTTTGGTGCGTCACGGAGTTAGCCAAAATGACAATCATCAAAATCTAGTGAGCCTACCTGATTAAACCTCATCATGGTGTATTTCCAGTTCGCAACCAAGGTGGCAACGCAATTTCCACCGCATCATGCCATCAAGCAATTTTCCAATTGTCCAATTTCCAGTAATCTGGCGCGATTATGGCGCATTGTGCCAGCATGAAAAATTGGGATTTTTAGATTACCTTATGTAATTCCAAGGGCATATTATACATTTCCCATGACCACTATCATCTCTAAACACTAAAAAAAATGCCCAATAAGCCCTTATTCCATTATTTTCCTTACTTTTCTCTCAAGCACATTATATTTTCTTTCAAAGGGACAAGAAATCAAGAATAATATTAATGATTTTCTTCAAGAACCTTCAAGAAAGAGTGTACTAAGGTATTTTAGATGTTGATTCTTGAGTTCCTTCCACCCAAGAATTCGAAGAATCCTCTTTAAAATTTCAAAGTTTATGTATTTATGATATTTCATGATTTATATGTATTGAAGTTCATAATTATGTGCTGTTGAGTTTTAATTCATGATTTAGACTGTAGGTATTAAGAATTAATTCTAGCATGTGATTAATTGTGTGATGTTCATGATAAACCCTTTTTAAGTTGCATGTTGGTTTATGAAATCATGATACTTGGGTGTAGTATTTGTTGTATAACTAAAGCATGCTCCCCACATGTTTGACAATATGGTTATGTGATGAAAATAGAGTCAATATAGAATGGTTAGCAAGAAATCCTCAATTATGTATAACTTCATTTAAGCCAAGTGTTTGTTGAAAAGTCTTATTGAATGATTTATGATATGTTGTATGCATTCCCATTCACGTGTATTCCTTATTGAGTGAACTTTAAGATATTATTATGCACTTCCTATACCATTACATGTTCATTATATTCAAGTGATTGGTGAGATTTCACGTTGATTATGTTGTGGATGATAGCCTATTTTCATTTCATGTACGAATTGTCTTGTTTTATCATATTTATGTTATCTAGTCATGGGGGTATCTACTACCCGAAATTTAGCTATTTTCCTAGAGCTGAGTCAGTATAAAGATAATCTTAGTTGTTCTATCCTTCGTAGAATTTATACAGAACTTAAGAATATTCAGTGATATCAGTAGAAGTGCAATCTAGTCTCAATATCAGCCTAATCCGACGTAGTATTCCGCTCCAACCAGTTAAGAAAAATGAACAATAATAGATTCAGCTCAGTCTAAGTTCAGCTAAGAAACAGTTTAGAGTCCTTCTGTTGGGAGTAGGAACTAGCATCGAGAGAGTACAGGGATGGTGGCTTCCCCGTTAGAGAGGTAGAGTTGTTAGTAATAGTCCCTAAACTCTAGTGTAAGAGTAGGAGTCACTCATTAGAGTAAGGCTTGACTATCACGTTGTCTTATGCTTGACTTCCTATTCATGGTCACCCATTAGAAAGGCTTGACCATATTACAGGTCTTTACCCGTGGAACAATATTGACACCCTTTTTGTTAGGGTTACAGGTTGGACACCACTAGTTTAGATTTGGGGCATGCCGGTTAAGTGAGAACTCCCACAGTTGCAGTTTTAGTAAGAGTCTTCAAAGTAGAACTCAGAAATCAGCATACAATCACTCGTCCCATTAAGGAACTTAGATTGTTCCATGGATTCATGGACCACCTTCTAGATAGGCCTGGTCTCACATAAGGGTAATTAATATTAGTAAAAATAGAGCCAAAGATCACCAATTAGATAGGCCTGATCTCAAACTCAGTCCGTCATTTCTATTATTAAAAGATTTAGAGTTCTTCCGCTATATAGGTATGATCTCAGATACAATCATTCTTTATCATTATTACTAGATTCAGAGATCATCCGTGATAAAGGTTTGATCACAAATTTAGTCAGTTGATAGTAAAAAACTCAGAACTCAATCATTGAGATAAGCAAATTTAGTTAATCAGCTTCAGTTCATCGGTTTCAGATCTCAACCGCTAGAGAGGACTGATCTCAACTTCAGTACTTAGTTATCAATATCAAAGATTTATTTATTTAGTATCTCATATTAGTAGTGAGTTCAGATATTTGTAAATTAGTATTTGAGTACGAGTATTCAAAGTCACAATGATTTAAGTTATAGTTGGTGCATTCATGCATATGTCCACATTCAGTACTCTCATGTTATTCAGTTAAGCTATTTTCATGCATAAGCCATTTCATTTAGCCTTACCTTATCTAGCATACCAGTACATTCAAAGTACTAACACATACTTATCTCTTGTGCTATGGTCTCTTATACCATAGGTTTAGAAGCGCAAGATCCAGAGCACCCTTAGCAGTCCAGACACAATCAGCAGCAGTAGATGTAGTAGTGAGTCATCATCATTTGAGGATGATCCTTATTTTACTATGGAATTAGTCTCAGTTTATTTTTAGTAGACGGAGTTAGTTGGGGACATGTTCCATCAACTCCACAGTTCAAACATTTAGAAGCTTTTCAGATAACTGTATCAGCATTCAGTGTTCAGGTTTGAGTATTTTAGATGTTTTGAACCTTATGTAAAGTTTACACTAGTTTTCCACATTTATTATATTACATTATTCCATGCTCAAGTACAAATATTAGTTGAGGGTTAGCTTGTGGTACTTCGGGATCATGAGAACTGTGTCACGTTCTGATTCCAGAAAATTGGGGTGTTACATATCATGACAAGATAGGGGTTTCATCATTCATGCTCTCGATTTAATCTTTGAAAAACTCAAACCACATACTTACACATACATGAGTAAAAGTCGATTTCAAGGGGAGGCCTCAATACCAAAACATTATATACTCTATTGAGAAGGGTTTCATGATTTGGCTATTAAAAAAAATTGTTCAAACCTTTTTTATAAACAACATTACATGATTTCAAAAGAATAAAAAAACCATAACTTATTCCCATAGAGTTTTTAGGAAAGCCCCATGTACCTTAGTTGCGAAGAAGTCACGAAGAAATTTGACTCTTTAAGCTTGAATGTCAAAAGCGTAGGTTGGTTTTCTCTTCTTATGTTTAAGGAAGATAACAAGGGATTTTTAGAGTGCTTTACATATTTAGGGACTTTAATTTCACTTAATTAAGTTTAGGGACGGTTATGTAAAGTCAAAAGACCTTGTTGCCTTCAAAATAACTCAAAAACGGAGTTTCTATACCGCAAAAATATAAAGTTTCTGGTGTCTAACCCATGGCAAATCTTACGTTTTGTGGTACCTAACTCATGGCAAACCTTAAGTATTGCAGCACCAAATCTTTGGAAAACCTTTTCCAGTGAATGTAAGCTATAGTAATGTGATGCCTAGCCATCGTCTAAGCTATATTTTGCAACTCCTAGTTAGTTTTTAGGTCCTTAAATACTCCCGACACCTCGTACAATGTCATTTAATGATCTAAAATCACTACGGGTTTCCTTAAGATCATTTCAAAAGATTCAAAAAAACATTACGACTAAGAGGGGTTACATTATCTCCCCTTGGGATCATTCATCCCTGAATGATGGGTTGGGGCTTGTTGAAGAATGTACATGTTATAAAAGAATGTACAGAATAGAGTTTTTCAACTTATACTTTATTCGGGTAACCATCTAACTCTCTTTAAGCCCATATTTAAATCTTTAAAACATGATTTATGTTTTTAAAACATTCAGAACTTAATCGGTATCGTCATGACCAGACTTGCAAGTCATTTATATTGCATCACCCTATAACCTTTCTCAATCAAATCATTTATAATATTCTACCTTAGATTTTTAAACCAACTCAAATGTTTGACCACCCAAAAAAATTAATAATGCAAGGGATTCCTTATTTCAAAACATGTATAAAATTAGGCAAAAATTCTTCCTTTTTCAATATTTCAACACATGATGGTCAATTCCTTTAGAACAATCCATGCAACTCTTTAAATTACAACATTGAATATTTATAAAAAAGAAAACACCCTCTCTTAAATTCATATTCTAGAAAAAGTGTAAATAAAAACACTTATTTTATTCTTAAAAACATTCAATTAAATAGTCCATAACATGTGAAATTAGGAGGTATCATGTAATACCCCAAACTTTCTTCTTGTCGAGTTTCATCCTTAAGGGGTGTAAGGGATGAATTCCCCAATGAGAAGTATTTCAAACCATGTAGAATTTCCCTAATATAGACTTTTGGTCATGTAGAGAACTGAATAAGCTTTCCGTCGATACTAAATTTTCCCAAATCCGACACTCCATCGAAGAGTTAGAGCCATTTTAGTAAGACAGTGTACCACTTGTACTTTGGTGCGTCACGGAGTTAGCCAAAATGACAATCATCAAAATCTAGTGAGCCTACCTGATTAAACCTCATCATGGTGTATTTCCAGTTCGCAACCAAGGTGGCAACGCAATTTCCACCGCATCATGCCATCAAGCAATTTTCCAATTGTCCAATTTCCAGTAATCTGGCGCGATTATGGCGCATTGTGCCAGCATGAAAAATTGGGATTTTTAGATTACCTTATGTAATTCCAAGGGCATATTATACATTTCCCATGACCACTATCATCTCTAAACACTAAAAAAAATGCCCAATAAGCCCTTATTCCATTATTTTCCTTACTTTTCTCTCAAGCACATTATATTTTCTTTCAAAGGGACAAGAAATCAAGAATAATATTAATGATTTTCTTCAAGAACCTTCAAGAAAGAGTCTACTAAGGTATTTTAGATGTTGATTCTTGAGTTCCTTCCACCCAAGAATTCGAAGAATCCTCTTTAAAATTTCAAAGTTTATGTATTTATGATATTTCATGATTTATATGTATTGAAGTTCATAATTATGTGCTGTTGAGTTTTAATTCATGATTTAGACTGTAGGTATTAAGAATTAATTCTAGCATGTGATTAATTGTGTGATGTTCATGATAAACCCTTTTTAAGTTGCATGTTGGTTTATGAAATCATGATACTTGGGTGTAGTATTTGTTGTATAACTAAAGCATGCTCCCCACATGTTTGACAATATGGTTATGTGATGAAAATAGAGTCAATATAGAATGGTTAGCAAGAAATCCTCAATTATGTATAACTTCATTTAAGCCAAGTGTTTGTTGAAAAGTCTTATTGAATGATTTATGATATGTTGTATGCATTCCCATTCACGTGTATTCCTTATTGAGTGAACTTTAAGATATTAGTATGCACTTCCTATACCATTACATGTTCATTATATTCAAGTGATTGGTGAGATTTCACGTTGATTATGTTGTGGATGATAGCCTATTTTCATTTCATGTACGAATTGTCTTGTTTTATCATATTTATGTTATCTAGTCATGGGGGTATCTACTACCCTAAATTTAGCTATTTTCCTAGAGCTGAGTCAGTATAAAGATAATCTTAGTTGTTCTATCCTTCGTAGAATTTATACAGAACTTAAGAATATTCAGTGATATCAGTAGAAGTGCAATCTAGTCTCAATATCAGCCTAATCCGACGTAGTATTCCGCTCCAACCAGTTAAGAAAAATGAACAGTAATAGATTCAGCTCAGTCTAAGTTCAGCTAAGAAACAGTTTAGAGTCCTTCTGTTGGGAGTAGGAACTAGCATCGAGAGAGTACAGGGATGGTGGCTTCCCCGTTAGAGAGGTAGAGTTGTTAGTAATAGTCCCTAAACTCTAGTGTAAGAGTAGGAGTCACTCATTAGAGTAAGGCTTGACTATCACGTTGTCTTATGCTTGACTTCCTATTCATGGTCACCCATTAGAAAGGCTTGACCATATTACAGGTCTTTACCCGTGGAACAATATTGACACCCTTTTTGTTAGGGTTACAGGTTGGACACCACTAGTTTAGATTTGGGGCATGCCGGTTAAGTGAGAACTCCCACAGTTGCAGTTTTAGTAAGAGTCTTCAAAGTAGAACTCAGAAATCAGCATACAATCACTCGTCCCATTAAGGAACTTAGATTGTTCCATGGATTCATGGACCACCTTCTAGATAGGCCTGGTCTCACATAAGGGTAATTAATATTAGTAAAAATAGAGCCAAAGATCACCAATTAGATAGGCCTGATCTCAAACTCAGTCCGTCATTTCTATTATTAAAAGATTTAGAGTTCTTCCGCTATATAGGTATGATCTCAGATACAATCATTCTTTATCATTATTACTAGATTCAGAGATCATCCGTGATAAAGGTTTGATCACAAATTTAGTCAGTTGATAGTAAAAAACTCAGAACTCAATCATTGAGATAAGCAGATTTAGTTAATCAGCTTCAGTTCATCGGTTTCAGATCTCAACCGCTAGAGAGGACTGATCTCAACTTCAGTACTTAGTTATCAATATCAAAGATTTATTTATTTAGTATCTCATATTAGTAGTGAGTTCAGATATTTGTAAATTAGTATTTGAGTACGAGTATTCAAAGTCACAATGATTTAAGTTATAGTTGGTGCATTCATGCATATGTCCACATTCAGTACTCTCATGTTATTCAGTTAAGCTATTTTCATGCATAAGCCATTTCATTTAGCCTTACCTTATCTAGCATACCAGTACATTCAAAGTACTAACACATACTTATCTCTTGTGCTATGGTCTCTTATACCATAGGTTTAGAAGCGCAAGATCCAGAGCACCCTTAGCAGTCCAGACACAATCAGCAGCAGTAGATGTAGTAGTGAGTCATCATCATTTGAGGATGATCCTTATTTTACTATGGAATTAGTCTCAGTTTATTTTTAGTAGACGGAGTTAGTTGGGGACATGTTCCATCAACTCCACAGTTCAAACATTTAGAAGCTTTTCAGATAACTGTATCAGCATTCAGTGTTCAGGTTTGAGTATTTTAGATGTTTTGAACCTTATGTAAAGTTTACACTAGTTTTCCACATTTATTATATTACATTATTCCATGCTCAAGTACAAATATTAGTTGAGGGTTAGCTTGTGGTACTTCGGGATCATGAGAACTGTGTCACGTTCTGATTCCAGAAAATTGGGGTGTTACATATCATGACAAGATAGGGGTTTCATCATTCATGCTCTCGATTTAATCTTTGAAAAACTCAAACCACATACTTACACATACATGAGTAAAAGTCGATTTCAAGGGGAGGCCTCAATACCAAAACATTATATACTCTATTGAGAAGGGTTTCATGATTTGGCTATTAAAAAAAATTGTTCAAACCTTTTTTATAAACAACATTACATGATTTCAAAAGAATAAAAAAACCATAACTTATTCCCATAGAGTTTTTAGGAAAGCCCCATGTACCTTAGTTGCGAAGAAGTCACGAAGAAATTTGACTCTTTAAGCTTGAATGTCAAAAGCGTAGGTTGGTTTTCTCTTCTTATGTTTAAGGAAGATAACAAGGGATTTTTAGAGTGCTTTACATATTTAGGGACTTTAATTTCACTTAATTAAGTTTAGGGACGGTTATGTAAAGTCAAAAGACCTTGTTGCCTTCAAAATAACTCAAAAACGGAGTTTCTATACCGCAAAAATATAAAGTTTCTGGTGTCTAACCCATGGCAAATCTTACGTTTTGTGGTACCTAACTCATGGCAAACCTTAAGTTTTGCAGCACCAAATCTTTGGAAAACCTTTTCCAGTGAATGTAAGCTATAGTAATGTGATGCCTAGCCATCGTCTAAGCTATATTTTGCAACTCCTAGTTAGTTTTTAGGTCCTTAAATACTCCCGACACCTCGTACAATGTCATTTAATGATCTAAAATCACTACGGGTTTCCTTAAGATCATTTCAAAAGATTCAAAAAAACATTACGACTAAGAGGGGTTACATTATCTCCCCTTGGGATCATTCATCCCTGAATGATGGGTTGGGGCTTGTTGAAGCTCTAAAAGTATGGAATAAGTTATGTAACCTCGAATCGAACATTTTTCCTCAATAAAATAAGCAAAGGCATCAAAGAGTTTCACGATAATCCCTAGTGAAAAGTGGAGGCTCGAAGCATGAGATACTAAGAAGTGACGTGGAGATGACCTTCCACATGAGCTCTAGGGATCATAATCATCACAACTTATGGAATGAGTTTATTAGGTTTGATTTTACATGGGTATTAATCATGAAACATTGTTTATTAGGTTTCGCTACCTTACAAGGTATAATGAATAGACTTAAACTTAGAGACACTACTCTTCTACACCCCAAACAATAATTAGCATACTTCATACTTTCTAACTTACAATTCTCCCATCACACATCTAACCACACAAGTTTGAGCCCCACTACATAATGCTTCTATGTTGTAGCCTAACTCAAAGAAAAGAGGTGCAAGCTTAAGCTATAGGACCATGTACTTTACATCCCATTAAGAAAATGTCTTCACCTTATCAATACCATCAAACCCACTCAAATTTTAAATCAAGGAATACCAACCACATAAGACGTTGGTTTTATCAATCACAACATTCAAACCTATCATTATTACACCCACTTTATGGATGCCCCAACCAATAAGACTAGCAAATTTAATCACTCTCTCAAAAATGTTTGCCACATATCTCTTCCCTAATTATTTCACATGATGAAAGATATCTCTTTTCTCCCCTTTCTCCTATAGCCTTAGCTCAAGAAATCACATAAAAATTTTCACCTTTAAAAACATCTACTCCCCTACATAACACAGTACTATGCTTCTACAACCACCATCATACTAACATATGGAGGGTCATTAAGGGACCCAAGCATAAGCATCATTAAAAGGAGTAAGCCTATTCGATTATAACATATGACTATTGCATTACTCAAGGTGGGACATAAGGTGAACATATGGTAGAATAGACATGAAGTGCTTTATATATAAAGAATCTAGATCATAAGTAAAGAGTTGTTAGGCATAAACAAAACAGAACATCATTTCTTAGGACAAACCACTGTAAGAAACATGTGTGCACATATCATGAGGTTTATTGCATGAAGCCAAAATTTATGTAGTTAATAATTATGACAAGGATTGCCACTTGAAGCGATAGCTCCTCATTAGAAGAACTGAAAGTTTCCATGAGTTTGCATAAACTTTATCCATTTGGTTAATCAGGGCATAAAATGAATCAGTCACGCAAAGAAAGCATAGTTTTTTAGAATCAAGCATGATATGAGATGTGGATCGGTGGGTCATGAGCATCACTACATAAAGCTTGAATACTTGAAATCATGGACTACTGAGAGACACTATTGCTTCTTGTATAGATGTCAGAACATGAACATAAGTCCATAGGACATCCAAACCATAGGTATAGGCATGATTGAATACATGACATAAGGCATTAGCGAAGTGACCTCTTAAATAGAAGTAGGAGGAGCTTGCTTGAATAGGAATAGGTTTATCATGACTCTTTCTTGGAACTTTCCACCATAATTATCTCCATCTTAGATCAAAGTAACTATCTTAGACTTACGGATCTATCTTCACATCAAATCTATAGCCACAAATCTTCAAAACAAAGGGGATATCGCCATACACATAAATGCTTAACTTTCCCTGATAAACTTTAGTCTAAATACCTTGATTTTCAGAAATGCTACTCTTAACTTTTTATAGCCTCTATAACCATCAACCTACAACTCACAGTCTCATGTACATAAAAATCTTCATTCCTTATAACATAAAAATCCACTCTCCACTACTTAACATTCAAATATTAGACCTCTAATCTAGAACTTACAACTTAACAACTCTTGCAACACTATACTTAAGGCACATATTGCCTACCTATATTTCCTCAATTCAGCTCGAAAGAACATCACACAATAATTCATTAGTCTTCCCCATACTACACACTTCGAGAATGAGATCTAAGTGCATATGAAACCTATACACATCAAAACTTATCTAACAATATACTACCTCATGGTTCAACTTATTCTAATATACCTAATACGATTATGGTCTAAATGACTCAACCACTATCCATAGGTTCACCCTAGTCCTAATGTGAAGCATGGCATCTACTATACTAGTCCATTAAATTGGAAAGTTAACCCAAATACCTCATTTCACTTAACTACTACCTACAATCATATCATTTCCATGGCATCACTACTACAGCTCAAAATCCACTACATACCTTCTCACATGAGATACTATTATACAACTACTAAAGAAAAGACAGCCAAGGTCGTAAAGTAACATAATAAGATAGTCGATCCTAATCTTATAATATGGACTTTTACGATCTTATCAACATGTTCTAGTTTCTCACATCATATTTAATTATCAAAGCATTCATCCCCCACTACCTACAAATTACAGTTACACCAATGAGTCTCTACCCTTAACTTATGGACAGAACTGCCCCTTTTTTACTCACAGCCTGTATATGACTTCTACAACCACCATAACTATCCATTATGATATTCCTTTCCTATTTTGTATACATAATAATCATAGCCAGCCACTTCCTTCACAGACTACCATACAAACTACAAATATCGCTACCACATTAGTCTATATCTATAAAATGGAAAACCACCCCTCAATCAATGGTTATGAAACTAAACTAGCTTCTTTACACGAAATTCACCCTAATTTTGACTTCTAAGCTTATGATATCATATCCCTAACTTTTGCACTTATCTTATAGCTCATAGGTTATGACACTTTAATACATACTACTACTCGGGTGGAAAATAATATTCCAGCATTTTGTCGCACATCATTAACCTTTTGCATGACATATGGAATAAGAGTTTTGGAAAAAAGGGACAGAATACACTCCATACCTTATGCTCAAATGTATGACTGATGTAGATAGGGGTATAATGTTAAATCAACACACTTTAAAGCACTTACGGACTCCTCTAAAGTTCTTGTGCAATTTCATAATCGTTTATGACTCAATTAGAAAATCGATGGTTATGTAATTTTCTCAAACTATACTCTCAGCTTATGAAATTCATGATTCTTCTTTTTCTCCATCGATTTATGTTGATCTGGCAGAAAAAAAATCGAGTGATTACAGATGTTGCAAAATACTTACTCGGTGCTAAAAGGTGATTTTTTTCCCTTCAAATGGTAGCTTACTGCCTCAACTTAGTCTCATAGCTAATAAGCATTCGGAATTTAAGAAAATAATTGGATAAATCCACATCAATTATTGAAATTTAAAACAAAAGGAGAAACATAGTTGATAGCCGACGAAGAAATAATGCATACCAAAGTACAAATTGAATATATTTGAGCGAGGAATTAAATAGTTTCTTCCTCATTTTCCTCTTTAATTTCATAGATTCAATAAATTTTTGAATCTCTCCCCCATTAATGTGTTTTATTATCTCCATTATTTTAAGAGAAAGTTAAAATTTTAGAAAGTAAAAGAGAAAAAAACAAAATTCATATTAGATATATTACAACAAAATCATTATAACTTACGTTTCATTGAAGACTTATTCATCCTTCATTCTGGATCTTTACAGTGTTATGCTAATGAAAAATATTTAGAGAACTTCAACAGTGAAGAATAGAGTAAATAAATTTTGAAAGTAGTTTAATCAGGATAATGATAAACATGATAAACATGATAAACCTTTAGCCGTTGACAACAAAGTTATATTTAAAATTTAAAACATAAACTTCTTAATATTAGTTAGATAAATACGAATTTACTAAAATAAAAAACATTAGATAAAAACTTGTGTTTTAGTGGATACAAAAAGGGATCCTCAAAAACGTGTTTTTTTCTTTAATAATTTTCTGGAAAAAAAAAACAATTTTGCTATATAGAAGGAACTAAACACTTGTTTTTCGTGAATTTTTTAGAAAAGTATTGGGAGTGCAAAACCATCCATTTGAATTTGTGATTTAGCGGAGGAAAATAAATTTGCACAAAGGAATTATAATTTTACTTAGTTTCTCATTTTCTTCTAATATTTTATAATATTCTCTTTTTGTCATTTCTTTTCTTACTTTTTGTATTTTTTTAAAAAATCAATGTTTGTTTAAAAGTTATTAAATTTTTTCGTAGTGTATTTATCAGTTCATGGCGTGTTTGAGAATTTATAGTTCTCCAATTTGTTTGAATTAGAATTTGTTTTTAAAAAGTAGTTTTTGATGAAGTTGTATTTCTTTTTAAATAGAAATTTTACAGTGATGACACCTGTCACTTTTGCCTCTCCTATTATATATAGATAGATTCGTTCGAGGAAGCTAGTTAAACTTCACAACTAAGCATATTTGAGGTTAATTTCTGTTAGAACGAGTGAACAAGGTAACTCCTGTCTAGTTAGCACAACTAGAGCATTCTCATGCTATTCATGAGACAAGTAACTAGCCAATATTAGAAGCTATAGGTCAAGCTTCACACTATACGATCTCAATGGCCTAAGTAGTTCAACTAATCCAAAAATATACCATTTATCATACCAATGCCTAAATTCAATCCCAATATTAGGATATCTAAATCATACTATAATAAACTCAATCTAACACAGGTAAGTCTAACCTACCTTAAATCCAAAGAAAGCCCATGAACCTCTAACCCTTTGATTTTCTCTTCCGAGAAGCTTCTTCAAGGTTCCAAGCTATCAAAACCACAATCTACACATAATTAAGACAATTTTGATACCCATATTGCACCACAGTGATTCGGGTTGAAAAACAACACCAAAACCACCTTAAGTTGGTTCCACATACAGAAAACATATTTCTGAGATCAACCAAACGTTCATACACTACTAGGGAATAATAACCCTCAAGAATCAAGTGAAAAGCAAACTTATTTGGACTAAAATTATGCCCTCAAACTAATTGGAATTTCGGTAAAAAATTTAATAAATTAGACTATGAAATGGAAGAATTCCTACTTCAAATCCGTTGTTAATTGCAAACATAAATGTTAAAAAAGCTTCTAGTTCTCCTCGAAGAGTCAATTCGAAGCTACCAAGCCTTTCTAGGGAATCTATGGTTCAATAGGAAGTGAAGAATGCTCGAAATTCGATCAAAAAGGCCTTTCTATATGAGCTTAAATGGGGCCCATTTGGAGGGGGGTGCGGATAACTAAGCTGATAAATAGATTTATAAATAGGTTTATTATAACTGATGAATCTATTTATTTTTTGTGTGTGGTTATTTCTTAGATTTTGTTTTAATAAATTATTCTTTTTATGAGATGTATTCATTAATTTTTAGTTTATTATTTTATCCTGTTGTAACTGCTGAATTACAAATTTCTGTGTAATAACTTATTCTTTCTGTACTGTAGTGTATATCTAATTCTAGATTTTCTATGTCATTTATTATTTTGTGTTGTTCTTCTCGCAGTGAGTTTTTTATATTATATAAACTGTTACATGTATTTTTTTCTAAATTTTCTAAGGTTTTTTCTATCCATATTAATTTTTCTTTTAGATCTTCCATTATTTTTCTAATTCGGTTTCTGTAATTAGTTTCGTTATTTAGATTATCTTGGTTTTCTCTAGTTTTTCTAATATATTCTAACATCCACAATCTTGGTCTGAATTATATCCTTCTGGGTAAATGTCTTCGTATATTTGTGCTGTGGCATTTATCATTTCTATTTCATAGTTTATTTCATAGTTTATTACTTCTTCTAATATTATTTTCTTAATATCTATTATTTCTATATCTTTAAGTATATATAAGACTAAAATTCTAAGGTAGTCTAAATGGGCTATTTTTAAAATTAATATTTTATAGCTATTTGTTTTAGTCTTAGTGGCTTTTGCATATTTTTATTAAGAGATTTTATATATTTTTTATTTTCCATGTATTTGTCTATATTTATTTTTATCTGTTTTTCTAGTAACTGTATTTTTTGTGTATCTTTAAAAATCCTACGTAGTTTTAACATAATAAATATTTATAAGAGTAGTTAGGTATGTGAGGTATATAATTTATTCTATCCGTATAATTTTTTCCATATGCTTTTTCTAATATAACCTTTCTTATATCTGCAACATCTATATCTCTAAGTGAATACAAAATAAGTATCTTAAATTTATCTACCATGACATCAGATATATTATCATTCATTATCATAAAATTGCTTTTTCAAAATATTCCCTGCAATCATATACATAATAAAATATAGTCATCTCAGATTACTATATACTAGATTATTCTTAATAACATGTTCTTCGGTCACTACTAGCATGGTAATTCGGATACTTTTCCCTTAAACAGCGCCTCGACTTTGGTTACTCCCCGCCACGGCTTCTTGCCTCATTGGTTTCACCTTTAGGATGGCATAGTTCCTTGGGATTTTTCTCCGTTTCCACTTTGCTAATAAACTTCTTAACATATTATTTTTCGAATAATTCTACTATAAAGTAACTAATATGAATTTATTTTATCATATCATGATTGTCGGGAATTATGAATTTAGCTATTCATAATAGTAAATAGATATACCTGTTCCGGTAGCTTTGATATTTTTGAGGTTTGTTGTTCCATAGCTTTTTCCATTGCGGTGTATATATTTAATTAACTGGGCTAAATATTTTTGAATTGGAATGGAGAGAGTATTTTTGCTGAATGTAGGAGAGCTTGCCTTTGCAATGCCTCCTAAGTTCTTTATTTATAGAATGAAAAGTGTACTACCTTTTTACATTCGTATTCAATAATATGCTAAAAAACTAATAGACTAAAAAAAACTAAAACACTAAAAGTCTTCTCCTAAAGACTTTCTAACCTTTACATTTATTTCAATGCTAACTACTAAAGACTAAAGTCCCTTTACATCATATTAAATTCTTTTTTAACTTTTACGTAAACTTTGCAAAATAAGTCTTCCGTCTATCTTGTCATATCTGTTGTATCTCCATTATTGTTCTGATCTTATCTTTCCAGCTGTCGTCTTTATCTTCTTTTATTCTAACTGCACTGCTGGGACGTCATTATCTCCTCCGTTACATTTTGAACATCTGTGGTCTGGGTATTTGTGTCCAATAGTTTTGCAATATCTGGTCAATAATTCTTCTGAAATAAATTTTTCTTTAATAGCTCTGGCGATAGGTTCTGTCTCCGGTTTAAGCAACGTCATAATCCATTGCCTAATTGTTTCCATATCTGTGTCTCGTAGCTCTTTTGAATTTGAATATATTAATACATGATTTCTTGAATAATAACTCCATATAGGATTTTGATTACAATATGTATTTGCTAGTTCTTGTAAAATCGTAGATAGTCCGATAACTCTTTTATTCGCATAAAATTTTGGTATCTCGATTCTGGGTATCTCTGGCTGTGTACCAATATCTTGCGGTATAATCATATCTCTTGTCATTCCTATTTTTACAACTTGTATAGGTTTCTTTACTTCGTCAAATAATATCTCTGCTGGTGCCGTGTAGATCTTTATAAAAAATAAAGTACCTTTGGTTATTCTTTTAAATATGGTAAATGCTTCATATATCTCGGGTATAGTAGATATCTCGGTTCCGTCTGTGGTATATACGGTACTAAGTAATCCATATTCGTAGCAAGTTTTTACTAAGCTGGGTCTAGTTTTGGGTAAGACAATTAGCTTGTTGTATCCGGTTAATTTCTGGGTTATGTAGTTCGTATCTGGTTCTTGGATATTTGTAGCTTTTGGGTTGCTATTTAAGAAAGTTTGTACGTTGTAGATATTTTCTATATATGTGCGGGCTGTGTAGTTATATGTCTTTTTGTCTTGATTTAGGCTTTCTCGATATGTGGTAACTTGTGGGGGTGTAAACATAGGGTCTTTTGGTATATTTGGTGTATATGGCTTGTCAAATAGCTTATTTAAGTTCATATTTTTTTCTAACTCCTTTGCTTGTACCTGCAGAAGTAGATTGATAAGCGTTATGGATTTTATGGAGTATCCCAACATCTCCTTCTAGCTCTGGAATTTTATTGTCTTCCGATCGACATAGCTCTGCGCATTGCTGAGTTAGCTGATTCATAGCTATAGACTTCAGATTATCTTCACTAGTCTTTAGCTTTAGCTTTTCTATCTCAGTACCCATACTGTCTACTTTCAATGAAAGCATAGTCAGGGCGTTGAGTATTTTTTCATGTATATTTTCTTCTATCATTTCAGTTTGCGTAGCTTTGTCTTGATATGTAATCTGCAATAACATTTTTGTTAGTACTAATTACTTCTATTATAAATGTAAAATTTAATATGTTTAAAACTAGTCTCCGAATCTCTTTTGTTGTAACTGAATTTTGTATTTTCTTTGTTAGCCACCAGCGTACTTGTGTATTATCTGTATTAACAAGTTTATTGTGCGAACAGATAATACACAGGTACGCTGGTGGCTAACAAAGAAAATACAAAATTCAGTTACAACAAAAGAGATTCGGAGACTAGTTTTAAACATATTAAATTTTACATTTATAATAGAAGTAATTAGTACTAACAAAAATGTTATTGCAGATTACATATCAAGACAAAGCTACGCAAACTGAAATGATAGAAGAAAATATACATGAAAAAATACTCAACGCCCTGACTATGCTTTCATTGAAAGTAGACAGTATGGGTACTGAGATAGAAAAGCTAAAGCTAAAGACTAGTGAAGATAATCTGAAGTCTATAGCTATGAATCAGCTAACTCAGCAATGCGCAGAGCTATGTCGATCGGAAGACAATAAAATTCCAGAGCTAGAAGGAGATGTTGGGATACTCCATAAAACCCATAACGCTTATCAATCTACTTCTGCAGGTACAAGCAAAGGAGTTAGAAAAAATATGAACTTAAATAAGCTATTTGACAAGCCATATACACCAAATATACCAAAAGACCCTATGTTTACACCCCCACAAGTTACCACATATCGAGAAAGCCTAAATCAAGACAAAAAGACATATAACTACACAGCCCGCACATATATAGAAAATATCTACAACGTACAAACTTTCTTAAATAGCAACCCAAAAGCTACAAATATCCAAGAACCAGATACGAACTACATAACCCAGAAATTAACCGGATACAACAAGCTAATTGCCTTACCCAAAACTAGACCCAGCTTAGTAAAAACTTGCTACGAATATGGATTACTTAGTACCGTACATACCACAGACGGAACCGAGATATCTACTATACCCGAGATATATGAAGCATTTACCATATTTAAAAGAATAACCAAAGGTACTTTATTTTGTATAAAGATCTACACGGCACCAGCAGAGATATTATTGACGAAGTAAAGAAACCTATACAAGTTGTAAAAATAGGAATGACAAGAGATATGATTATACCGCAAGATATTGGTACACAGCCAGAGATACCCAGAATCGAGATACCAAGATTTTATGCGAATAAAAGAGTTATCGGACTATCTACGATTTTACAAGAACTAGCAAATACATATTGTAATCAAAATCCTATATGGAGTTATTATTCAAGAAATCATGTATTAATATATTCAAATTCAAAAGAGCTACGAGACACAGATATGGAAACAATTAGGCAATGGATTATGACGTTGCTTAAACCGGAGACAGAACCTATCGCCAGAGCTATTAAAGAAAAATTTATTTCAGAAGAATTATTGACCAGATATTGCAAAACTATTGGACACAAATACCCAGACCACAGATGTTCAAAATGTAACGGAGGAGATAATGACGTCCCAGCAGTGCAGTTAGAATAAAAGAAGATAAAGACGACAGCTGGAAAGATAAGATCAGAACAATAATGGAGATACAACAGATATGACAAGATAGACGGAAGACTTATTTTGCAAAGTTTACGTAAAAGTTAAAAAAGAATTTAATATGATGTAAAGGGACTTTAGTCTTTAGTAGTTAGCATTGAAATAAATGTAAAGGTTAGAAAGTCTTTAGGAGAAGACTTTTAGTGTTTTAGTTTTTTTTAGTCTATTAGTTTTTTAGCATATTATTGAATACGAATGTAAAAAGGTAGTACACTTTTCATTCTATAAATAAAGAACTTAGGAGGCATTGCAAAGGCAAGCTCTCCTACATTCAGCAAAAATACTCTCTCCATTCCAATTCAAAAATATTTAGCCCAGTTAATTAAATATATACACCGCAATGGAAAAAGCTATGGAACAACAAACCTCAAAAATATCAAAGCTACCGGAACAGGTATATCTATTTACTATTATGAATAGCTAAATTCATAATTCCCGACAATCATGATATGATAAAATAAATTCATATTAGTTACTTTATAGTAGAATTATTCGAAAAATAATATGTTAAGAAGTTTATTAGCAAAGTGGAAACGGAGAAAAATCCCAAGGAACTATGCCATCCTAAAGGTGAAACCAATGAGGCAAGAAGCCGTGGCGGGGAGTAACCAAAGTCGAGGCGCTGTTTAAGGGAAAAGTATCCGAATTACCATGCTAGTAGTGACCGAAGAACATGTTATTAAGAATAATCTAGTATATAGTAATCTGAGATGACTATATTTTATTATGTATATGATTGCAGGGAATATTTTGAAGAAGCAATTTTATGATAATGAATGATAATATATCTGATGTCATGGTAGATAAATTTAAGATACTTATTTTGTATTCACTTACAGATATAGATGTTGCAGATATAAGAAAGGTTATATTAGAAAAAACATATGGAAAAAATTATACGGATAGAATAAATTATATACCTCACATACCTAACTACTCTTATAAATATTTATTATGTTAAAACTACGTAGGATTTTTAAAGATACACAAAAAATACAGTTACTAGAAAAACAGATAAAAATAAATATAGACAAATACATGGAAAATAAAAAATATATAAAATCTCTTAATAAAAATATGCAAAAGCCACTAAGACTAAAACAAATAGCTATAAAATATCAATTTTAAAAATAGCCCATTTAGACTACCTTAGAATTTTAGTCTTATATATACTTAAAGATATAGAAATAATAGATATTAAGAAAATAATATTAGAAGAAGTAATAAACTATGAAATAAACTATGAAATAGAAATGATAAATGCCACAGCACAAATATACGAAGACATTTACGCAGAAGGATATTATTCAGACCAAGATTGTGGATGTTAGAATATATTAGAAAAACTAGAGAAAACCAAGATAATCTAAATAACGAAACTAATTACAGAAACCGAATTAGAAAAATAATGGAAGATCTAAAAGAAAAATTAATATGGATAGAAAAAACCTTAGAAAATTTAGAAAAAACTACATGTAACAGTTTATATAATATAAAAAACTCACTGCGAGAAGAACAACACAAAATAATAAATGACATAGAAAATCTAGAATTAGATATACACTACAGTACAGAAAGAATAAGTTATTACACAGAAATTTGTAATTCAGCAGTTACAACAGGATAAAATAATAAACTAAAAATTAATGAATACATCTCATAAAAAGAATAATTTATTAAAACAAAATCTAAGAATTAACCACGCACAAAAAATAAATAGATTCATCAGTTATAATAAACCTATTTATAAATCTATTTATCAGCTTAGTTATCCGCACCCCCCTCCAAATGATATACGTGTTAGAAGAATTAGTTAAGTTAGATTTAAATTTAGTTAAGATTAGATTTAGTTATTTATTAAATTAATTATGAGAAGACCATTTAAAAATAAAGAAGCTTTTAGAAAAATTAAAGAATCGTTAGTTAGTAATTATTCAGAATATATAAGTCTAAATAAAACAAAAGAAAATCCACAAAGATTAGCCTATTTAATACATTAATATCTAGTATTGAAGCAAAATTAATAATCCATTTAAAATCTAGAAGAATGAGACATATACCACCTAATTATGATAAAATTAGATTTAGATATCCACCAAAATATTATAAATGAATAAAGAACAAAAATACAAAGAATTAAAACAATTTATATCTGAAAAACGTAAAGAATTAAAAATAAGAAAAGAAAGATTACATTATAATATATTTGCCGGAGTAAGTAAAAATTCAATAAATATACAAAAAGATGAAATATCCAAATTAGAATCTCAAATAGATAGTTTAGAATATATATATCAACATGAACTATTCACAATAAAATGAATAAAGAAGAATTTATAATAGATGAAAAAATATATGAAAATCACGAAGGATCAAAAATAAAAATAGTATTTTCTAATCTAGGAAGAAGGTATAAGAAAATAGGAGAACATTTATATTTAATGTTAGAAAAAGAAGAATTAAAATTAGAAGATAAATTAACAGCAATGGTAAGAATAGAAAAAGAAAATGAAGAGATAGATAGAAAAAAGGAAATAGAAAAAATTAAACAACAATCTACGGAAGAAATACGAAAAATAGAAGAAACTAAAAATAGTAGAATTGCTGAATTAAAAAAAGAATTACAAATGTTAAAAAATTTATACGAACAAAGACAAAAAGAAAAAGAAGAAATAGATAAAGAACAAAAATTAATAAACGAGATAAATCAATTTAAGGAAAAATTAGAAATAAATAATATAGAGGTAGAAGAAATGGATAATTATGATTCAGAAGATAGTGAAACATATACGGAAATATTAACAAATATAAAAGATTTAGAAATTAACGAAAAACAAGAAAATTAATCAAGAGAACTTAGAAAATAATAATACAGAAATAAATACTCTTGACAAAAAAGATGAAAATCTAATACCCAAAACAACAGAAATAAGAAAACCTATATATTATAAAAATAAATTTAAAAGATATAATGAATATGACAAATGGACACCAAAACAAATAGTTAATAAAAATTATAACTTTTTAGATCTAGACTATGTAATAGATACAGAAAAAATAATACAATTATGGGTAGGATATATGACAAAACAATTATTAGACAATAATACAAACATAACAGATGCACCAGAATACATAGAAAAAACTCTAATAGGATCAGTAAAATTATGGTTTACAAATTTAACTGAAAATAGTAAGAAAGTATTAAGAGCTAATAAACCTATGGAAGGAGCAGCATCAACAACAACAAAATTAACACCTATAGAATTATTGAAAAAAATATGAAACAGCTATAAAAGATGAATTTGGTAGTATGACAACATTAGAAGAAGAACAAGACGAAGAAAAAGATACAAATAGGAATTTAATGATAAAATTAACAATATGTAATATGTGTTATATAGATGAATATACTTGCGCATTTAAAGAATATTATTATAAAGGAGCATATAGTATAGAAGAAAGTAGAGAAATAAGAAAATTATATTTTAATAAATTACCTGAACCATTTAGTTCAAAGATAATAAAAAGTTGGGAAGAAGCAAAAATAGTAGATACATTAGGAGCTAGAATAAAATTTTTACAACAATGGTATAGAAAGTTATGTGAAAAATATAGAGAAGAATTAAAAATGGAAAAAACATTAATAAGAAATTTAGCATGTTGCAAAAATAAAATAGCACCCCAATTTGGATGCGAAGAAAGATATTATAAGAAAAGAAAAAGACATAAGAAATATAAGAAATATAAAAAATCAAAATATAAATATAAGAAACCAAGAAAAAGATATTATGTTAAAAATTATAAAAATAAAAGACCATATAGAAAGAAAAAATCTATAAAAGAATGTACATGTTATAATTGTGGAAAGTTAGGACATTTATCTAGAGATTGTAAATTACCTAAAAATCCAAAAAATAAACAAATATCCGAAATAAAAATAGAAAGTACAGAATATATGCAAATAGATTATATAGATTATGAACTAGAAAGTGAAGATAGTATATATGAAATTTCAGAAAACGACACAGATACTGAAATAGGTAGTGAGATAGATGAATCAAATGACTGAAGAAGATATAAAAATAATAACAAAGGAAGAATATTTAAATGACGAAGGACCAGAACAAAAGATAATATTTGACAGTAATATATTTGATGAAATAAAAGGAAAAGAGTTAGATTTAAGTGTAGAAAAAATATTTAAAATACCAACAATAAAAAATCTTTTTACTAGAAAAAAAGATGAGTATTATGTAGTATGCCAAAAAGAACATGTAATAGACTGTAGATATGCAAAAGGAAAAGCTAGTATACCACTAGTAACAAAAAGGATAATTAATAAAGAAATAAATGATATAAAAAGTAAAGGAGATCCAATAAAATATGTACACCTTGGAGGTACAGAAATATTAATAAAAGCATGTTTTAGAGAGGAATAGATACACCGATAGAATTATATTTAGCAGATGATAGAATTATAAAACCTATAGAAAAAAGTATAATAACTGCCGTAAAAGGAAATTTGATATACCAAAAATTTAAATTCATAATAAGTGCAAATTATTCAGTAGCAGTAACGGATAGAAATATAGATAAATCATTAGTATTATATTGGAAGATATCAGGAATAGAATTAACCCCAAGAAGCAAAATATTTACAGCGAGATGTAAAAATTTATATGTATTAACAACAAAACATAAAATAACAGGGAAAAATAAGATTAATAAAATACAAATAGATAGCCCATTTGAGCAAATTGTAAAAACAATAGATTATAATGACTATAGCTATAGAGACATAGATATAGAAGAGAATTTAGAAATAGTAAATGATAGAATAAGTACAACAAAAAGAATAGCTAATGAAAAACCAGAGTCATCGAGCTCATAAAAAAGAATGAGTTATGAAACAAATTCAATAAGTAATTTAAATCAATATTACATAACAGGAAAA
Organism: Capsicum baccatum var. pendulum; assembly: GCA_030864225.1. Taxonomy (NCBI): domain Eukaryota; kingdom Viridiplantae; phylum Streptophyta; class Magnoliopsida; order Solanales; family Solanaceae; genus Capsicum; species Capsicum baccatum. The sequence continues at coordinate 272,709,734 of CM061558.1, forward strand.
ATAAATGAAAAAGAACATTTAATACTATTAAACACAGGACAAGAAGAAAATTATATAGCAAAATATCTAGTAAAAAATGAAGAAATAAAAACTGATAATGATATATGCCCAGATCTACCGAGAAGTTTAATAAATAATAAAGATATAGCAGAAAAAGAAATAATAATAGGAGGAATTAGAAAAATAAAAATAGAATTTGAGGTAAAAGAAGAAATGCAAAAAGCAGATATAATATTAGGAATAAAATGGTTAGAACAAGTAAAACCATATAATATAGAACATACACAATTAGCCATAACATATAATAGGGAAAGATTATTTTTAAGAAGAGCCTTAACATAAAATGAAAATATATGTATTAATGAAGATAGTAGTGGAAGGATATTATAGTAGATATTATACGCCTATGATAGATACAGGAGCAGAAGCTAATTTATGTAGATATAATTGCTTACCAGAAAGTAAATGGGATAAATTAAAAATATCAATAATAGTTAAAGGATTTAATAATGAAGGAAGCTTAATTACTTACAAAGCTAGGAATATAAAAGCACAAATATGGGATAAGATATTGACAATAGAAGAAATTTATAATTATGAACTAACATCAAAAGATATACTTTTAGGAATGCCATTTTTAGATAAACTTTACCCACATATAATAACTAGAAATGATTGGTGGTTCACAACACCATGTAAACAAAAAGTAAGAGCAAAAAGAGTTAGTAATAAAATCAGAAAGAAAACTGACTGGATAAAAGAAAGTGAAAAAATTACACAAAAGTTAGAAAATATAAAAACTGCTGAAGATACAATAGAATTAGTAGTATTTTCAATAAATAAAACAGAAATAACTATATTTTCAATAAATAAGATAGAAATAGTTAAGAAAAAACTAGAACAATTATACAGCGAAGATCCATTAAAAGGATGGGAAAAACATAAAACTACCATAAAAATTGAATTAATAGATAAAAACAGTATAATAACCCAAAAACCATTAACATACAATTTCGATGATTTAAAAGAATTTAAAATGCATATAGATGAATTATTAGAAAAACAATATATACAAAAAAGTAATAGTAAACATAATAGTCCAGCATTTATAGTAAATAAACATAGTGAACAAAAAAGAGGAAAAGGTAGAATGGTTATTGATTATAGAAATTTAAATGCAAAAACTATAACATATAATTATCCAATACCAAATAAGATATTAAAAATAAGACAAATCCAAGGATATAATTATTTTAGTAAATTTGATTGTAAATCAGGATTTTACCATCTAAAGTTAGAAGAAGAATCTAAAGAATTAACCGCATTTACGGTACCACAAGGATTTTATGAATGGAATGTATTACCCTTTGGATATAAAAATGCACCAGGTAGATATCAACATTTTATGGATAATTATTTTAAACAATTACCTAATTGCATAGTATACATAGATGATATATTATTATATACAAAGACTAAAGAGGAACATATAAAATTATTAGAACAATTTACAGATATAATAGAAAATTCGGGAATAAGTCTAAGTGAAAAGAAAGCCGAAATTATGAAAAACCAGATAGAATTTTTAGGAATACAAATAGATAAAAGTGGAGTAAAAATGCAACAACATATAGTACAAAAAATAATAAATTCGAAAGAAGAATTAGATACAAAAAAGAAATTACAATCATTTTTAGGATTAGTAAACCAAGTAAGAGAATATATTCCAAAATTAGCAGAAAACCTAAAACCCCTACAGAAAAAATTAAAAAAGGATATAGAATATAATTATAATGAAGAAGATAAAAAACAAGTTCAAAAAATAAAATTACTTTGCAAGGATTTACCAAAATTACAATTTCCGGATGAAAATAGAAAATTTACATATATAGTAGAAGCAGATGCCAGTGAATATAGTTACGGAGGAGTACTTAAATATAGATATGAAGCAGAAAAAATAGAACACCATTGTAGATACTACTCAGGTACGTTCAACGAGACAGAAATAAAATGGGAAATAAATAGGAAAGAATTATGTTCATTATATAAATGTTTATTAGCATTTGAGCCATATATTGTATATAACAAGTTTATTGTGCGAACAGATAATACACAGGTACGCTGGTGGCTAACAAAGAAAATACAAAATTCAGTTACAACAAAAGAGATTCGGAGACTAGTTTTAAACATATTAAATTTTACATTTATAATAGAAGTAATTAGTACTAACAAAAATGTTATTGCAGATTACATATCAAGACAAAGCTACGCAAACTGAAATGATAGAAGAAAATATACATGAAAAAATACTCAACACCCTGACTATGCTTTCATTGAAAGTAGACAGTATGGGTACTGAGATAGAAAAGCTAAAGCTAAAGACTAGTGAAGATAATCTGAAGTCTATAGCTATGAATCAGCTAACTCAGCAATGCGCAGAGCTATGTCGATCGGAAGACAATAAAATTCCAGAGCTAGAAGGAGATGTTGGGATACTCCATAAAACCCATAACGCTTATCAATCTACTTCTGCAGGTACAAGCAAAGGAGTTAGAAAAAATATGAACTTAAATAAGCTATTTGACAAGCCATATACACCAAATATACCAAAAGACCCTATGTTTACACCCCCACAAGTTACCACATATCGAGAAAGCCTAAATCAAGACAAAAAGACATATAACTACACAGCCCGCACATATATAGAAAATATCTACAACGTACAAACTTTCTTAAATAGCAACCCAAAAGCTACAAATATCCAAGAACCAGATACGAACTACATAACCCAGAAATTAACCGGATACAACAAGCTAATTGCCTTACCCAAAACTAGACCCAGCTTAGTAAAAACTTGCTACGAATATGGATTACTTAGTACCGTACATACCACAGACGGAACCGAGATATCTACTATACCCGAGATATATGAAGCATTTACCATATTTAAAAGAATAACCAAAGGTACTTTATTTTTTATAAAGATCTACACGGCACCAGCAGAGATATTATTGACGAAGTAAAGAAACCTATACAAGTTGTAAAAATAGGAATGACAAGAGATATGATTATACCGCAAGATATTGGTACACAGCCAGAGATACCCAGAATCGAGATACCAAGATTTTATGCGAATAAAAGAGTTATCGGACTATCTACGATTTTACAAGAACTAGCAAATACATATTGTAATCAAAATCCTATATGGAGTTATTATTCAAGAAATCATGTATTAATATATTCAAATTCAAAAGAGCTACGAGACACAGATATGGAAACAATTAGGCAATGGATTATGACGTTGCTTAAACCGGAGACAGAACCTATCGCCAGAGCTATTAAAGAAAAATTTATTTCAGAAGAATTATTGACCAGATATTGCAAAACTATTGGACACAAATACCCAGACCACAGATGTTCAAAATGTAACGGAGGAGATAATGACGTCCCAGCAGTGCAGTTAGAATAAAAGAAGATAAAGACGACAGCTGGAAAGATAAGATCAGAACAATAATGGAGATACAACAGATATGACAAGATAGACGGAAGACTTATTTTGCAAAGTTTACGTAAAAGTTAAAAAAGAATTTAATATGATGTAAAGGGACTTTAGTCTTTAGTAGTTAGCATTGAAATAAATGTAAAGGTTAGAAAGTCTTTAGGAGAAGACTTTTAGTGTTTTAGTTTTTTTTAGTCTATTAGTTTTTTAGCATATTATTGAATACGAATGTAAAAAGGTAGTACACTTTTCATTCTATAAATAAAGAACTTAGGAGGCATTGCAAAGGCAAGCTCTCCTACATTCAGCAAAAATACTCTCTCCATTCCAATTCAAAAATATTTAGCCCAGTTAATTAAATATATACACCGCAATGGAAAAAGCTATGGAACAACAAACCTCAAAAATATCAAAGCTACCGGAACAGGTATATCTATTTACTATTATGAATAGCTAAATTCATAATTCCCGACAATCATGATATGATAAAATAAATTCATATTAGTTACTTTATAGTAGAATTATTCGAAAAATAATATGTTAAGAAGTTTATTAGCAAAGTGGAAACGGAGAAAAATCCCAAGGAACTATGCCATCCTAAAGGTGAAACCAATGAGGCAAGAAGCCGTGGCGGGGAGTAACCAAAGTCGAGGCGCTGTTTAAGGGAAAAGTATCCGAATTACCATGCTAGTAGTGACCGAAGAACATGTTATTAAGAATAATCTAGTATATAGTAATCTGAGATGACTATATTTTATTATGTATATGATTGCAGGGAATATTTTGAAGAAGCAATTTTATGATAATGAATGATAATATATCTGATGTCATGGTAGATAAATTTAAGATACTTATTTTGTATTCACTTACAGATATAGATGTTGCAGATATAAGAAAGGTTATATTAGAAAAAACATATGGAAAAAATTATACGGATAGAATAAATTATATACCTCACATACCTAACTACTCTTATAAATATTTATTATGTTAAAACTACGTAGGATTTTTAAAGATACACAAAAAATACAGTTACTAGAAAAACAGATAAAAATAAATATAGACAAATACATGGAAAATAAAAAATATATAAAATCTCTTAATAAAAATATGCAAAAGCCACTAAGACTAAAACAAATAGCTATAAAATATCAATTTTAAAAATAGCCCATTTAGACTACCTTAGAATTTTAGTCTTATATATACTTAAAGATATAGAAATAATAGATATTAAGAAAATAATATTAGAAGAAGTAATAAACTATGAAATAAACTATGAAATAGAAATGATAAATGCCACAGCACAAATATACGAAGACATTTACGCAGAAGGATATTATTCAGACCAAGATTGTGGATGTTAGAATATATTAGAAAAACTAGAGAAAACCAAGATAATCTAAATAACGAAACTAATTACAGAAACCGAATTAGAAAAATAATGGAAGATCTAAAAGAAAAATTAATATGGATAGAAAAAACCTTAGAAAATTTAGAAAAAACTACATGTAACAGTTTATATAATATAAAAAACTCACTGCGAGAAGAACAACACAAAATAATAAATGACATAGAAAATCTAGAATTAGATATACACTACAGTACAGAAAGAATAAGTTATTACACAGAAATTTGTAATTCAGCAGTTACAACAGGATAAAATAATAAACTAAAAATTAATGAATACATCTCATAAAAAGAATAATTTATTAAAACAAAATCTAAGAATTAACCACGCACAAAAAATAAATAGATTCATCAGTTATAATAAACCTATTTATAAATCTATTTATCAGCTTAGTTATCCGCACCCCCCTCCAAATGATATACGTGTTAGAAGAATTAGTTAAGTTAGATTTAAATTTAGTTAAGATTAGATTTAGTTATTTATTAAATTAATTATGAGAAGACCATTTAAAAATAAAGAAGCTTTTAGAAAAATTAAAGAATCGTTAGTTAGTAATTATTCAGAATATATAAGTCTAAATAAAACAAAAGAAAATCCACAAAGATTAGCCTATTTAATACATTAATATCTAGTATTGAAGCAAAATTAATAATCCATTTAAAATCTAGAAGAATGAGACATATACCACCTAATTATGATAAAATTAGATTTAGATATCCACCAAAATATTATAAATGAATAAAGAACAAAAATACAAAGAATTAAAACAATTTATATCTGAAAAACGTAAAGAATTAAAAATAAGAAAAGAAAGATTACATTATAATATATTTGCCGGAGTAAGTAAAAATTCAATAAATATACAAAAAGATGAAATATCCAAATTAGAATCTCAAATAGATAGTTTAGAATATATATATCAACATGAACTATTCACAATAAAATGAATAAAGAAGAATTTATAATAGATGAAAAAATATATGAAAATCACGAAGGATCAAAAATAAAAATAGTATTTTCTAATCTAGGAAGAAGGTATAAGAAAATAGGAGAACATTTATATTTAATGTTAGAAAAAGAAGAATTAAAATTAGAAGATAAATTAACAGCAATGGTAAGAATAGAAAAAGAAAATGAAGAGATAGATAGAAAAAAGGAAATAGAAAAAATTAAACAACAATCTACGGAAGAAATACGAAAAATAGAAGAAACTAAAAATAGTAGAATTGCTGAATTAGAAAAAGAATTACAAATGTTAAAAAATTTATACGAACAAAGACAAAAAGAAAAAGAAGAAATAGATAAAGAACAAAAATTAATAAACGAGATAAATCAATTTAAGGAAAAATTAGAAATAAATAATATAAAGGTAGAAGAAACGGACAATTATGATTCAGAAGATAGTGAAACATATACGGAAATATTAACAAATATAAAAGATTTAGAAATTAACGAAAAACAAGAAAAAATTAATCAAGAAAACTTAGAAAATAATAATACAGAAATAAATACTCTTGACAAAAAAGATGAAAATCTAATACCCAAAACAACAGAAATAAGAAAACCTATATATTATAAAAATAAATCTAAAAGATATAATGAATATGACAAATGGACACCAAAACAAATAGTTAATAAAAATTATAACTTTTTAGATCTAGACTGTGTAATAGATACAGAAAAAACAATACAATTATGGGTAGGATATATGACAAAACAATTATTAGACAATAATACAAACATAACAGATGCACCAGAATACATAGAAAAAACTCTAATAGGATCAGTAAAATTATGGTTTACAAATTTAACTGAAAATAGTAAGAAAGTATTAAGAGCTAATAAACCTATGGAAGGAGCAGCATCAACAACAACAAAATTAACACCTATAGAATTATTGAAAAAATATGAAACAGCTATAAAAGATGAATTTGGTAGTATGACAACATTAGAAGAAGAACAAGACGAAGAAAAAGATACAAATAGGAATTTAATGATAAAATTAACAATATGTAATATGTGTTATATAGATGAATATACTTGCGCATTTAAAGAATATTATTATAAAGGAGCATATAGTATAGAAGAAAGTGGAGAAATAAGAAAATTATATTTTAATAAATTACCTGAACCATTTAGTTCAAAGATAATAAAAAGTTGGGAAGAAGCAAAAATAGTAGATACATTAGGAGCTAGAATAAAATTTTTACAACAATGGTATAGAAAGTTATGTGAAAAATATAGAGAAGAATTAAAAATGGAAAAAACATTAATAAGAAATTTAGCATGTTGCAAAAATAAAATAGCACCCCAATTTGGATGCGAAGAAAGATATTATAAGAAAAGAAAAAGACATAAGAAATATAAGAAATATAAAAAATCAAAATATAAATATAAGAAACCAAGAAAAAGATATTATGTTAAAAATTATAAAAATAAAAGACCATATAGAAAGAAAAAATCTATAAAAGAATGTACATGTTATAATTGTGGAAAGTTAGGACATTTAGCTAGAGATTGTAAATTACCTAAAAATCCAAAAAATAAACAAATATCCGAAATAAAAATAGAAAGTACAGACTATATGCAAATAGATTATATAGATTATGAACTAGAAAGTGAAGATAGTATATATGAAATTTCAGAAAACGACACAGATACTGAAATAGGTAGTGAGATAGATGAATCAAATGACTGAAGAAGATATAAAAATAATAACAAAGGAAGAATATTTAAATGACGAAGGAACAGAACAAAAGATAATATTTGACAGTAATATATTTGATGAAATAAAAGGAAAAGAGTTAGATTTAAGTGTAGAAAAAATATTTAAAATACCAACAATAAAAAATCTTTTTACTAGAAAAAAAGATGAGTATTATGTAGTATGCCAAAAAGAACATGTAATAGACTGTAGATATGCAAAAGGAAAAGCTAGTATACCACTAGTAACAAAAAGGATAATTAATAAAGAAATAAATGATATAAAAAGTAAAGGAGATCCAATAAAATATGTACACCTTGGAGGTACAGAAATATTAATAAAAGCATGTTTTAGAGAGGAATAGATACACCGATAGAATTATATTTAGCAGATGATAGAATTATAAAACCTATAGAAAAAAGTATAATAACTGCCGTAAAAGGAAATTTGATATACCAAAAATTTAAATTCATAATAAGTGCAAATTATTCAGTAGCAGTAACGGATAGAAATATAGATAAATCATTAGTATTATATTGGAAGATATCAGGAATAGAATTAACCCCAGGAAGCAAAATATTTACAGCGAGATGTAAAAATTTATATGTATTAACAACAAAACATAAAATAACAGGGAAAAATAAGATTAATAAAATACAAATAGATAGCCCATTTGAGCAAATTGTAAAAACAATAGATTATAATGACTATAGCTATAGAGACATAGATATAGAAGAGAATTTAGAAATAGTAAATGATAGAATAAGTACAACAAAAAGAATAGCTAATGAAAAACCAGAGTCATCGAGCTCATAAAAAAGAATGAGTTATGAAACAAATTCAATAAGTAATTTAAATCAATATTACATAACAGGAAAAATAAATGAAAAAGAACATTTAATACTATTAAACACAGGACAAGAAGAAAATTATATAGCAAAATATCTAGTAAAAAATGAAGAAATAAAAACTGATAATGATATATGCCCAGATCTACCGAGAAGTTTAATAAATAATAAAGATATAGCAGAAAAAGAAATAATAATAGGAGGAATTAGAAAAATAAAAATAGAATTTGAGGTAAAAGAAGAAATGCAAAAAGCAGATATAATATTAGGAATAAAATGGTTAGAACAAGTAAAACCATATAATATAGAACATACACAATTAGCCATAACATATAATAGGGAAAGATTATTCAATCACTATTTTTCAAAAACAAACTATGTAAGGCCGATAATTTTAATGTTTCAGATAAATTGATAATGTCCTATGTTCCATTCATAATCATTTAGGCCACTTGTGCGGCCCACACCCATATATTTCGATTTTTGACTTTTCCACCAATGGATCGAAATGCGTTCAGGTGCATTGGGAACCAAAAGAAAAGGTCTACCTAGACTAATAAGTCTGGTACATTTTGAATTTGCATCCAAACTAATTTTATAGAAGTTTTCATCCGAAGGCCATTTGGGATCGATGAAGACTTCTAAACTGGAAATTAGCTCTTAAAACACAATGAACTATCCAGTAACCGAACTATTAGTTCTAGAAAATCATAAATAACATGGTACAGTTATGTAAATTCTCTAATGGTGAAAATATGTAGGAATGCCGAAAATAACCCGAAGTGTCCCTACAATGAGAGTTATTCTTTTTCACCATCTCTATAGAGGCGAGACATTCAGATCCATCAAATCCATTAATCTTGAACGTTTTTTGAGTAATTCGCACAACATGACTGAGGTCAGCAGATACGATTGTAGTAGAGTCCTTACATGAAACATCAGTTGTTTTTCTGAAATCCATTGTAGTAGTTGAATCTGTAGTTTTCCATTCGTAAGAGAATGAGATGAAGAGCAGAAATAGTCCCCACTAGGTGTGCCAAAATTTGTTTGCAATAATTTTTAAAGGTGTCAAAAATTAACTAATACCAAAGATAAATAAAAGAAAAAGCAATTTTTATTAATAAATCTTGTGAGTACAATTTCGTAACTATAATGAATTGATCCGAGGCACTGGCTACGACGGACATCCCAAACAATAAAGGCCTGAGAGACCCCTTAGCATTCCATCATAAGCATAATTCATAAAAAGTAAAAGTGTAGAAGATAAACCGAAAATATGGTAGTCCCAAAATCAAACATAAACCTTCACAACATCATATCAAAAGAGAAAACGTAAATCCAAGATAAAATCGTCTACGAAGCCTTTACTGAACTGAAAATAATAATCTATATAAACTTGGACTAGGCCCCCAACTGGACCATAAAAATGACAGAAACTACATAAGAAGAATATGCCTTTAGACGAAAGAGATGCTCACTAATTCTAGAGTTTAGGAGGTAATCTCCTGTTGAGCTGGACCACAAAAATCTGCCTCAGAACCTACATTATGAGAAAATATAGCCTCCAAAAAGAATGGCCGTTAACAGAATGTATTGATATGCTTAAACAGAAAATACACTACTTCTACCCTAAACTATACACGAAATTGCTGAAACACACCCAAACTTTAGGAGGGTTTATAATTCCTCGAGAGTAAACCCTGGGTGCCACATGGTATTATGGACCTAAGAGACCAAAAGATAACCCATGAGCTGGTACCTACTAAGATCACTTTGTAATATTGATAACAAAAGATCATATATAGAATTTAAGTAAGGAATTCCATAAGATTTTATAGTTCTGATGAAGTTTGTAAAACAATACTAAAATTACTAATAAAAAACTGACAATAACTACTAAAATTGAAGACTGGCTAACTGTCTGTACTAGTCTGAAAATCCTATACTGACTGACTATGGAGCTGATGGGACAAACCCCCAACCAACTCTGACTGAATAGAAAATACTGAAATTGATAAAGTATGTTGAGGTAAATAAACTATGTTCTTGAAGTATGAGGACTCACCACTGCTACACTGATACTCTAGTATGTCTATGTGCGATCAGGAAACTGAGCATCCAAACCTATGATATTAGATATCATAGAATAAAAAATGAGTATGCGATCAGTACTTTGAATGTACTGGTACACTAAATGGGGTTAGGCTGATAAGCATTGGTTCAGGTGTATGAGTAATAACAGACTGAATGTACAACTTAAAGTACTAAATAGAATGCATCCAATCTATAAAGACTAAAAATGCATGATCAAGCATAAAACATATTATGAAATAATATCTGTAAATTGAGATACTGAATACTTATAAATGGATAATTAATATCTATATCCTACGGTCAGCAAAACTAAAACTGATTACATAGCTGAATACTTTACTAAGAATGTGGGAGCTATCATCTAACCGACATGCCCCAATGAGCGAATTGGGGTCCAACCTGTGACCCCAATCTAAATAGTTTCAGTACTGTGCCACTGGTACTAATACTGTTTGTGTGGATCCGCTAATATGCTTTCTCGAAGGACTAAGCGTGTCAAGCCTAAATTGGCGGATGACCCCTGAGAGGTAGTCAAGCCTAACATGATGGGTGACTCCTCAAATCCTATACTGTCTACGTATTTCTGGAGTACAGGGACTACTACTAACGACTCTTCCTAAATGATGGGGAAGCCTCCATCCCAGCACTCGGTTGGTGCTAAATCCTCTCCCAACTGAATGCTCATAATATATCTGAAAATATTTTGAAGATATTGAGACAAAGTTATCAACTAAGTTTTCGAGTATTCATAACCCCCAGGACTCGATAACAATAATAGCAAAATAATACTACAACTTTGAGAACATAATGTTAAAGAATTTATTAAAAATTCTTTATTCTAAGCATTTTATTAATCACTTGATACTCACAGTTTAAGCTAAGAATGAGAATAGTTTAAAGCTTGTAGTAATAGCATGACTTCAGCGTCAACATCACTAATTATGAATTAAATCAGCGAACAACACATTCAAACGTGTGGGGTTTAATAACAACAACAATTTCATGTAAATATGGTATAAAATCAAAATTTATAAGGATTCATGGTTAAATTCACAATTGAAATAACAATAACTAGTATAATTCACAAATTTGGATTTGAAATTAGATTCTTGGGATCCATTGGTAGAAGGGACCCACGGATGAACATTTAAGATGCCTTAGTAGGTAAAATTGAGAAAGTTCTTGATGTATTCATGAAGCTTGATCTTGAATTTTGGATGAGTTAGTGTTTATTATTGAAAGAGGATTACTTTAATTTGAGATAATTGTGAAAATAATGAGAACATAATGCTCCCTTCAGACTTAAATCCCGTGTTTGGACTGAATAGGGGTAAGGGAAAGGATTTAAATACCCTTGAAAATTAAAACTCGGAACTGGAAGTAGAAATCCCAATTATCACATATGGAGCGAGAGGTTACTATTGTATTGCGCCACTGGAAATAGACAGTCCCAATTTTATCCAATGACGTGCTGTGGTGCTATCACGTTGTGCGACTGGAAATAGACAGTTCAAAAATTTCTCCTTGGTGCGATGCGGCTCCATATCGGTGACTCACTGGGAAAGGATGAACGCGAAATTGGCCATCACCACAATGCGGCATCACGTGATGAGCTACTCCCTCTTACTAAAAGTGCCATAACTTGTCACCCGCATATCGAATTTAGTCAAAATTGGTGTCTTTGGAAAGCTAAATAAATTTTCTACAATTTTGTTTGTATTGATCTTTAAAATTCTCAGAAAAATAAAAGATATGCTCCTTTTAATTTTACCATAGAAACATTCTCCTTAAAGACTCAATCGGTAAGGGATATTTTGATTTGTCTGACAGCTAGGAGATTTTTTAGGCCTTAATATACATCAAACTCACTCATAAAACTAACAAAGAGCTATAATTCATTTATCATGAGATAAAATCATGGTTCTAATATTTGTTTAGATTTTTGGGGTATTATAATATCTCCCTCTTAGGAACATTTATCCTCGAATGAGATTGGTTAAGCTGAAAACACTGAGGAATTGAGGTTACATGCAGAATATACGTGATGAAAATGTGATTAAGTGATGAAGTCTAAAACATAACACATGACTAAACTGGTTTTATGAATGCATGACTGACATAAAAATGATATACAGTTGAAACTGAGCATGGAAAAGAAAAAATTCGAGGGAAAATTGTTACCTTAAGCAGAGTTTGAATTTGTAGAGAAAAGAGGAGGCTACTTGGACTGCATATCTTCTTCTTCTTCCCAAATGGATCCATCAATGGATTTATTCCACCAAAGAACCTTGACAAGGGGAACTTCTTTGTTTCTTAGTAACGAATCTGGTGATCAAGGATCTCGACTGGAATTTCATCGTAGGAAAGATTCTTCTTAACATCTACACTTTCTAAGGGTAAAACTATAGCTGGGTCACCAATACACTTCTTCAACAAAGAAATATAGAATATTGGGTGCATTGATGCTATGTCTGCAGGACACTTAAGCTCATAAGCCACCTTTTTGAAAGTGCTATAAATTCTATAACGGCCAACATATCGGGGAATAAACTTCCTCTTCTTACCAAATCTATTTAGGCCCTTATTGGGAGAGATATTTAGATATATAAACTCACTAATCTTAAACTCAATATCCTTTCTCCTCACAATCTTATAAGATTTCTGTTAGCTTTGGACTGCCTTAAGCCTCTCCTAGATTAGTTGAACTTTCTACAAAGCATCAAACACCAAATTGGGTCCTATTAATGTGGTTTCACCTATCTCAAACCAACCAATCGAAGATCTACATATCCTTCTATAAGGAGCCTCAAACAGAACCATATGAATATTTGAATGATAGTTATTATTATACACAAATTCAATCAAAGAAAAATGGTTATCCCAACTGCCCTTAAAGTCAACTACACAGACTCTCAACATTTCCTCAAGGGTCTTAATGGACCATCTTTCTGAGGGTGGAAGGTTGTACTGAGGTGAACTTGGGTACCTAGACCCTTTTAAAAAGCATTCCAAAAATATGAGTTAAACTGAGTACCTATATATGAGATGATAGATAGCGAAACACTGTGTAACCTAACCAAATCTCTAAGAAGAAGTATGGACTGGTAAGAAATGGGATGATTTGGTCATCCTAACCACAATGACCAAAATTGAATAATGTTGATGACGAGTATGAGGTAAACCTGTCAAAATCTATGTTCACTTGCACCAAGTTCCAAGTGGGAATACAGAAATCTTGCATAGACCCATTGGGCTTTTTATGTTAAATCTTAACCTTCTGACAAGAGGAGCACTTAGCTATAAACTTTTCAATATCCCTTTTTATCCCACTCTACCAATAGATTGTCCTCAGATTGCGGTATACCTTTGTGGCTTCTGGATGGATAGAGTAATGTGAAATATATGCCTCTACAAGAATTTGTTGTCTCAACTCAGAAGCACACAACACACATAGCCTACCCTAGCAACGTAACACACCATCTACCTAATGGTATAAAACCTCCACTTTATGGTCACCGAGAGACTCCTTCAGCTTCCCCAAGCTTGAATCTCTATCTTGCTTTCCGTTTACTTCATAAACAAAAAACAATTCCAAACTATTGTAAACCCCTACACTACCCACAGTTGAATCAACTGTGATGCCTCGGAAAAACCTTTCGTTAAGATCTCGGACGAAAATATGTTGAATTCTGTTCTTTATCATAATTAATAATTTTTCTATGTGGAATTTCTGGATATGCTACCCTTCATCACGTAGAGCATCGAATAATATTTTTGGTGATATGTGGATCATCGAAAATTGACACTCGAGCGATGAGTTAAGATCATTCAGATCTAACCTTAAATAGTGGCAAACAGTAAATGTGCATGAAAAAAATACTGAGGCTAGGCAAATTTTAGGGTCAACTTCAAACGATCATAACGCCTTGTACATAACTATCTAGGTGACCAACTATATATCGAGAAAAAGCTCTAAAAGTCCTCTTTCCAATGAAATTAGTTCCATCCAATTTTTTGATCGGAGTAAAAATGTTATGGTCAATTTACTTCAGCCTATCAAAAAAGTCCACCAAAGGACAAATTTGACATTATTTGATTTTTAGGGTATTTTGGTCATTTCCACTGCAATCCATCTGGGTAAACCATGGATTTAAGTCCATTAAGAGCATTCAATAGCTCATTCTTCTCAAAAATTCCTAAGGGTCAAACCCCAACCCTACTACTCCAAATTGCATCCTTATATGTCTCTTAATTGAACCGTAGAAATTTCAAATTGATTTCGGATTTGAGGTGATCATGTTAAGGGCTTCAAGAATCACCCTTTATTTTTGTGAAAAAAGTTTCGGAGTCGGAAGTTCATATTCATCTTCCATTTTTAGGTATGTGGCGCTTTGAACAAGATTATCATTTCGATCTTGTGCCCGGTATTTTTGTTGAATTACATTGACATGAGATTTTACATGTTTTACTATGAATTGTAAATATGGTTTTATATCTTATATTATTATACATGATCTATGAGATTATGTCATCTGATATGTGTATGATATTGAGATGGAATTATGTCCAAAAAGTGTTTGATTATGAGAGTATGATGATTTAATTTGTTATGCCTTGATTTATACTATCATTCCACTATTTCCTTATTATGAATTTATAATTGATATTGAAAATTCTATATCCCTACTATGGGTTGATGTCTCAAGTACCTTTAAATTAGAGTTGGATGGCAAATTGAGAAACGTTGATATTGAAGTTCCAATGAGTCTTGTTATTTTTCGGATGGTTTTGATAAGTTAAATTGTTGAAAATATTAGGTATTGAGTCTTCATATACTTTTCCAAATGTCGAGTAGGTTATGGTTCAATGCATTGATACCTTGTTGATGTTGAGGAAGATTAAAATGTTTTAAGCTAAAATGCGTTGAGTTAGGAATCCACAAATTGATATGATTTGATAAATAAGAAAGAGATTTGATTTGGTCTTTATGATAGACCCTTGTGATGTTGTGTTGGGTTTTCTAATGCATTCTGAGCTTGTCGGGGAGTAGTACTTAGCACCGAGAGGGAAATTTTCTATTTCCCCAAACCTATGTGCCACGGTAGGGTTGCTTGATGATGATATTAATGGCCAGAGAGTCCGATTGTGATTATTCATGTTTTAAGGTCGTACTCCTTGACAAAGAATATGACTCTCCCGCCAACGGGGGTTTCAAACATTGGTATTCCATGTAGCTCACGTGGGGTTATCGGTTATAGGAAATTTCCTTGTCCATAAGAGTCATGTTTATTAAAATACCGAGTAACTTCGAGTTTTGATGTGGTAATTCAAATTGCCTATAATGATCAATAATGATTTATGAGGTTTTTCTTTTATATTTCATATCTAAGATGTTATGAGTTGCATGATTCAATGTCACTCAAGCCAGGTGTGTCAATACTATCCGTATGTACATTTTTATGAAATTTATGATATTATTTTTTTTCATGCACCCCCACATACTCAGTACTTATCTTGTGCTGACCCACTCTATGGGCTACATTCTTACCATGATGTAGGTTCAGTTACTTATCCACAGCCCCGACAGTGATATCCGAGTACCGCAACTATGTTTCTTCAGTGGTGAGTCCTCATGGTTCAAGGACCAAGTTGATGTTTTGTGATCCCTTTTGTCTATTGAGTCAGTTGGGAGTTTGTCCCAATGTCTCATAGATTTTGATGTATAGAGGCTATGTCAGACTAGTGTATTGTAGAGTTGGTTTGTGTATAGGCATTTCATATATGTACAGTCTACCGATATTCCGTGCCATGTGTATTGTGATATGATATGTGCATATATATATATATATATATATATATATATATATATATATATATATATATATATCCTTAGCGTAGCGTGTATGGTGTTGTGTTGTAATCCAAGGGTAGTGTTTTTGCTTAAAGGGTTAGCTTGAGGCTACGTGTAGTCTTGGGCACTGTGTGGCATATCGGGATGATATTTTGGGGGCTTACAAACTTTGTATCAAAGCCTAAGGTTGTGAAGAGTCCTAGGGAGTATCACAAGCCACGTTACGTAGAGTCTTGAGCATCGTTGTGTAGCGCGCCACACCTATAATTAAGAGGCTGTGGGGTGTTCTAGGAAAAGTCATTTCTTTCTTTCTACAAGAGTCTATCATGCTTACAACAGTTTCCTTCTGCTGTTAATTTATGCATTCTTATGACAAAAAATACCTCCACGTCGAGCTCGTAAAGATAACAACCAACCTCAACCAGTTGATCCATTACATGAGACGGTATCCCATGCCAAATTTTGGGTAGCTTTTCAGATGTTAGCCCAGGTACTTACCTCTAATACTCAGGACAATGCTCCACCTCTACAGGAAAATAATTTGGCAGCATCACAAATTCATGACTTTATGTCGATGAATCTGCCAGAGTTTCATAGGTTGAGAGCAGGTGAGGACCCGTAGATGTATATTGATGAAATAAAGAAAATTACACAGATTATGCATATGACCGAGGAAGAAAGAATGGATTTGGCTTCTTATCAATTAAAGGGTATTTCCTATGACTGGGTGCAGATGTGGAATAAGGGTAGAGATAAAGATACCGCTCTGGTGACTTGGCAATTGTTCCTAGATGCTTTCCTGGATAGATTCTTTCCTCTTGAGTTATGAAAAACTAAGATAGAGGAGTTTATGAATTTGATACAAGGATCCATGTTGGTTAAGGAGTATTGTCTTAAGTTTAATCAGTTATCGAAGTACGCTCCCAATATGATGGCTGGCTCAAGGACTAGTATGAGCAGGTTTCTAACTGGGGTGTCGAGTTATGTGGTGAAAAAATGTAGATCTGCTATGATCAACAGGGAAATTGATCTTCCTAGGTTAATGATTCACGCCCAATAGATTGAGTCAGACAAGATAAAGGAAAGAGAAAGAGTGAGAGGGATTAAGAGAGTCAGATCGGAGCAGCAGGGGTCTGGTCAGACTAGATTCTCCAAAGGGAGTCTCCCTCAATTTTAAATACGTCCATTTATACCTGTTCCTTCCTCAGCTAGTGTTCCCGTGTATCGGGGCAGTAAGGAGCTCGAGAATAGGTCGGTACCTTTTAAGTCTCAGGACAGTGTAAGCAACCAACCTCATTCTCCTTCGTGTGCTAACTATTGGAAAGACCATTTTGGGGAGTGTTATATGGGGTAGCAGGGCTGTTTTGGTTATGGAAGGTTAGGCCACATACTTAGAAATTGCCCTATGCTATATAGTGGAGTCATGATGCCTGATCCCAAAGTCAGGCTACAAGTGCCCCATCTCCCGCAGCCCGTCTAGTTCCTCCTCAGGGTGCTTAATCTAGTACTACTGGCGGTCAATGCTAGAATTGTTTCTATGCTATACCACCTTGTCAGGAGCAGGAGGACTCTCCCGATGTTGTCACTGGAATATTCTGTGTTTTCTATTTTGATGTCTATGTGTTGATGGACCCTGGTTTGATTTTTTGTTATGTGACACCTCTGGTTGCTGTAAATATTGTAGCGGATCCTGAACGAATTTTTGAGCCTATTTTGGTTTCTACTCTGGTAGGAGAGTCTTTCATTACTAAGAAGATGTATAAGAAATGTCCCATTACTGTCTTTAATTGGGTTATGTATGCTAATTTAATTGAGCAAGATATGGTTGACTTTGATATCATTCTGGGTATAGATTGTCTTCACTCATGCTATGCGTCTATTGATTGTCATGCCCGTGTGGTCAAGTTTCAATTTCCTGATGAACCTATCCTCAAATGGTCTGGGAGTTCCGTGATTCCTAAGGGTCATTTCATATCCTATCTCAAAGCTAGGAAAGGGTTGCATCCACCATTTGGTTCGAGTTAAAGACACTAAGTCTGAAACCCCGAACATATAGTCAATTAATGTTGTTAATAAGTTTCTTTATATCTTTTCGGAAGATATTCCTAGAGTACCTCTTGATAGAGAGATAGAGTTCAACATTGACCTTCTTCCCGATACTCAGCCTATTTTCATTCCTCCATATCGCATGGGTCCTACGTAACTTAAATAGTTGAAGGACCAATTGAAAGATCTTTTAGACAAAAGCTTTATCAGACCCAGTGTGTCCCCATGGGGTGCATCTGTTCTGTTTGTGTATAAGAAAGATTGTACTTTACAGATGTGTATTGATTACCGGCAGCTTAATAGGGTTACTATCAAGAATAAATAACCGCTTCCTCGAATTGATAATTTATTTGATCAATTGCAAGGTTTGGCTACTTTTCAAAGATAGACCTTAGATCTGGCTGTCACAAACTTAAGGTTAGGGAATGTGATATTTGCAAGACATCCTTCCAAACCCGTTATGGTTATTTTGAATTTCTGGTGATGTCTGTCGGGTTAACTAATGCTCTAACGATTTTCATGGATCTTACGAACCTTGTATTCCAGCCATATCTAGATTTATTTATAGTAGTGTTCCTTGATGATATTCTTATTTACTCCTAAAGTGAGGGTGATCATGCGGATATCTCTGAATCGTGTTGGAAACTCTTTGAACTCATCGGTTGTATGCTAAGTTCAGTAAGTGTGAGTTCTAGCTGAACTCTGTAGCCTTCTTGGGTCATGTTGTTTCTTTCGAAGTTATTAGAGTTGATCCTCAAAATATAGAGGCTATAAAAAGTTGGCCTAGACTTATTTCTACTTATGATATCCGAAGTTTCTTGGGTCTAGCAAGTTATTATCGTCATTTTGTTAAAGGGTTTTCATCTATTGCGTCTTCTATGACCCGTTTGGCCCAAAACAAAGTGAAGTTCCTATTGTCCGAATCTTGCGAGAAGTGTTTTCTGGAGTTGAAGACACGACTCACTTCTGCCCCTGCGTTGACTTTGCCTGACGGTGTTGATGGTTTTATGGTATATTATGATTATTCCAGATTTAGTTTGGGTTATATATTGATGCAAAAGAGCAAGGTTATAGCTTATTCTTCCAGGTAGCTAAAGCCTCGCGAGAAGAATTATCCTACCCATGAACTTGATTTAGCTATCGTGGTTTTTGCTTTGAAAATCTGGAGACATTATTTGTATGGTGTCCGTGTCAATGTCTTCATGGATCATATGATCTAGCAGTATGTATTCACCCAAAAGGAGTTGAACCTTATGCAGAGACGATGGTTAGAACTATTGAAATATTATGATATGAGCATACTATATCATCCGAGCAAGGCCAATGTAGTAGCAGATGCCCTTAGTTGGAAGTCCATGGGTAGCATATCACATTTGGAGATTGGTAAGAAGGAGTTACCCCGTGAGGAATATCTTAGGTTGTTTGGTGATGCTAAGGGTAGTATAGGAGTGCAAAACGGTTTCGAATCCTCTTTAGTTTCGGTAGTGAAGGAGAAGAAAGAAAGGGATCCTATCTTGGTCTGGTTAAAATAGTCAGTTAAAGACCTAAACGTGTAGGTTTTCTCCAAAGGGGGAGATGGCATTTTGAGCTGAGAATGATTATATGTTCTTGATTTTGATAACTTAAAGCATAGGATTATGGCGGAAGATCATGGTATACGATACTCTATCCATCCTGGAACTACCAATATGTACCATGTTTTGTAGGAAATCTATTGGTGGAACGGTATGAAGAGGAAACATAGCAGAATTTGGGGCGAAGTGTTCCACGTATCAACAGGTTAAAATAGAGCATCAAAGGTTCAGTGGTGTGATGCAAGAGTCTAGCATTCCTACTTAGAAGTGGGAAGAGGTGAATATGGACTTCATAGTTGGTTTGCCTGCTTCTCATCGCCATCATGATTCAATTTGGGTTGTTGAAGATCGCTTGACGAAATCAGCTCATTTCTTCTCTGTGTATTCATTGTGTACAACTTAAGATTATGCTAGAATATATATTCGGGAACTCGTCTGACTTCATGGAATCCCTTTGGCTATTATTTCTGACACAGATACTCAATTTACCTCTCAGTTCTGGAAATCTTTTTAGAATTGTCTCAGTACCCAAATTCATTTAAGTTCTGCTTTCCATCCACAAACAGATGGTCAGGCCGAGCAGACCATTCAAACTTTAGAAGATATGTTGAGGGCTTGTATGCTTGATTTTAAATGTAGTTGGGATGAGCACTTAGTATTAATCGAGCTTGCTTACAATAACAATTTTCATGATACTATTGGAATGGTCCCGTTTGAAGCTTTGTATGCTAGAAGGTGTAGATCACCCATTGATTGGTTTGAAGTTGGTGAGGCTGCCGCGACTAGACCGGATGCGGTGTCTGAGGCCATGGAGAAGGTTAAGTTAATTCGGGAATGGTTGAAAACCGCCCAAAGTCATCAAAAATCATACACAGATATAAGGAGGAAAGACCTTGAATTTGATGTTAGTGATTTAGTGTACTTGAATGTTTCACCCATGAAAGGGGTGAAGAGATTTGGGAAGAAAGGGAAACTAAGTCCCTGTTACATTGGTCCCTATAAGATTGTGGATCGCATTGGGAAGGTAGCATATAAGGTTGAATTGACCGCGGAGTTATCTAACGTCTATCCAATTTTCCATGTTTTTATGCTTAAGAAGTCTATTGGTGATTCTGTTGTGATTGATCCTTCTAAAGCTCGGGTATTCAAAATAGTTTTTCATATGAAGTGATTCCAGTTGAGGTTTTTAACTTTCAAGTTTGTAGGCTATGAAACAAGGAAGTTTCTTTAGCTAAAGTGCTTTGGCAAAAGCAATCCGTGGAGAGTGCTACTTAGGAAGCCAAAGCGGATATGCGTGCCAAATATCCCTACCTCATTCCTACGAATCCTGAGCATGTCAAAGGTATCGTTATTTTTTGATTTAATCCATATTGCTATGTTTATCTTGGCTTGTCTGTTTTCTACGATATCCAAAAAAAAATCTAGAATGGAGCATATGCTTGGGAAAGATTGTTTTTATCTATATTCTCATTTTCATAGTATTCTTCACCTACATATCAACATTCTTTGAAGAATGTTTCTAAGGGGGAGATGATGTGATGCCCCAGCAAAATTTTTCGTTAAGATCTCAGATGAAAATGTGTTGAATTCTGTTCTTTATAATGATTAATAAATTTTCTGTGTGGAATTTATGGATATGCGACCTGTCATTGCGTATATCATCGAATAATATTTCCAACGATATATGGATCATCCCAAACGGACACTCGAGCGATAAGTTATGATCATTCCGATCAAACCATGAATAGTGGTGAACAGTAAATATGCAGGAAAAACAACTGAGGCCAAGCGAATTTTAGGGTCAACTTCAAACGATCATAACTCCTTGTACATAACTATCTGGGTGAGCTACTATATATCAACGGAAATCTCTGAAAGTCCTTTTTCCCATGAAATTGGTTTCATCCAATTTGGCCATCGTAGCAAGAAGTTATGCTCGATCTACTTCAGCCTATCAAAACACTCCACCAAAGGATAGATTTGACATTATTTGATTTCTAAGGGTATTTTGGTCATTCCAACTCCAATCCATCCGGGTAAACCATGGATTTAAGTCCATTAAGAGCATTCAACAACTAATGTTTCTCCATAGTTTCCTAAGGCTCAAACCCCAACCCTACTACTCCAAATTTCATCCTTCTGTGTCTCTGTAGAAATTTCAAATTGATTTGGGATTTGAGTTGATCATATTAAGGGCTTTGAGAAGCGCCCTTTATTTTCGTGAATAAAGTTCTGGAGTCGAAATTCATATTCATCTTTCATTTTTAGGTATGTGGGGCTTTGAACAAGATTATCCTTTCGATCTTGTGCCCGGTATTTTTGTTGAATTACATTGACATGAGATTTTACATGTTTTACCATGAATTAGAAATATGGTTTTATATCTTATATTATTGTCCTTGAGCTATGGGATTATATCATCCGATACGTGTATGATGTTGAGATGGAATTATGTCCAAAAAGTATTTGATTATGAGAGCATGATGATTTAATTTGTTAAGCCTTGATTTATACTATCATTCCACGATTTCCTTATTATGAATTTATAATTGATATTGGAAATTCTATATACCTACTATGGGTTGATGTCTCATGCACCTTTAAATGAGAGTTGTATGGAAAATTAAGAAACGTTGATATTGAAGTTGCAAGGAGTCTTGGTATTTTCCGGATAGTTTTGACAAGTTAAATTGTTGAAAATATTATGTATTGAGTCTTCATATCCTTGTCCAAAGGTCGAGTCGGTTATGGTTCAATGCATTGATATCTTGTTGATGTTAAGGAAGATTAAAATGTTTTGAGCTAAAATGTGTTGAGTTAGGAATCCACAAATTGATATGATTTGATAAATGAGAAAGAGATTCCATTTGGTCTTTATGATAGACCCTTGTGATGTTGTGGTGGATTTCCTAACACGTTCTGAGCATGTCGGGGAGTAGTACTTAGCACCGAGAGAGAAATTTGGTGTTTCCCCAAACCTATATGCCACCGTTGGGTTGTTTGATGATGATATTATTGGCCTGAGAGCCCGATTGTGATTAATGCAGTTTTAAGGTCGTACACCCTGGCAAAGAGTATGACGCTCCCTCTAACGGGGATTTCAAACGTTGGTATTCAACGTAGCTCACGTGGGTTTGTCGGTTATAGGAAACTACTCTGTCCATAAGAGTCATGTTTATTTAATACAGAGTCACTCTGAGGTTTTATGTGGTAAGTAAAGTTGCCTATGATGATCTATAATGATTTATGAGATTTTTCTCCTACATTTCCTATCTAATATTGTATGAGTTGGATGATTCCATGTCACTCAAGCCAGGTGTGTCATTATGATCCGTATGTATGTTTTTATGAAAATTATGACATTATTTATATTTTGCATGCGCCTCCACATACTCAGTACGTATCTTGTGCTGACCCACATATTTCTCTATGGGCTACATTCTTACCATGTTGTTGGTTCAGGAAATCATCCACAACCATGACAGTGATATCCGAGTGCCGCATCTACATTCCTTCAGTGGTGAGTCCTCATGGTTCGAGGACCAAGTTGATAGTTTTAGTGTTATTATTTTGTGATCCCTTTGGTCTGTTGAGTCAGTTTGGGGTTTGTCCCAATGGCTAATTGATTTTGTTGTATAGAGGCTATGTAAGACTAGTCTATTGTTGGGTTGGTTTGTATATAGACATTCTATATATGTACAATCTAAGGATATTCCATGTCATTTGCGATGTGATATGATATGTACTTATATATATATACTTAGCGTAGCATGTATGTTGTTGTTTTAGAACCCAAGGGTAGTGTTTTGGCTTAAAGGGTTATCTTGAGGCTACGTGTAGCCTTGGGCACCGTGTGCTGTCTCAGGATGATATTTCGGGGGGTTAAATCAACCAAACGAACAACTAATCTGGTAAGCTAATGAACTTGCCTAACTAACTTCTTCTTATCATCCTCAACATGAGCAATACTATCCATAGTCAATCTACTTAGGGCATCTGCCACTATATTTGCCTTGCTCGGGTGTTACAAAACACTCCTTGCATAGTCTTTCAATAATTCTAACCACCTTAACTTGCTCAGATTCAAATCCTTCTACCAAAACACATACTTCAAGATTTTGTGGTCTGTGAGCACATCAACTTGCACCCCATACAAATAATTCCTCCAAATCTTTAAGGCAAAAACAATAGCTACTAGCTTGAGATCATTGGTAGGGTAATTCTTTTCATGGGGATTAAATTATCTAGAGGCATAGGGCACAACATTATCCATCTGCATCAAAACATACCCTAAACCAACTCTGGAACCATAATAGTACACAATAAACTTGTCTGAACCATCTGGTAGCGTCAAAATTAGGGATGTGGTGAGTCGAGTCTTCAACTCTTGAAAACTCTTCTAACAAAAATCTAACCACTGATACTTGACATTCTTCTGCGTCAATCTTGACATGGGGACTAGACAAAAATACTTCAATAAACTGCTGGTAATACCAGCCAAACCCAAGAAACTCCTGATATCTGATGCAAGATGGGTCTAGGCCAATTTCTCAATGCTTCGGTCTTTTCAGGGTTAACTTTAATACCATCACTGGAAACAATATGGCCAAGAAAATCTATTGATCTTAGACAAAATTCACAATTACTAAATTTAGCAAAAAACAATGGGCTGTAAGAGTCTGCAATACTATTCTGAGGTGGTCTGCATGATCATTTTCAGTACGAGAATAGATAGGAATGTCATCAATGATGACTATGATGAAAATTTCTAGGTCCTTCTTGAACACTCAGTTCATCAAGTTCATAAAGGCTACTGGGAATTTGTGAGACCAAAGGATATGACTAGAAACTCGAAGTGACCATACCAGTTTCTGAAAGCTATTTTTAGAATGTCACTTTCTCTAACTCTGTGCTAATGATAGCTGGATATGAGGTCTATCTTAGAAAACTAACTGGAACCCTAAAGTTGGTAGAAGAAGATATTAATTCTGGGAAGTAGGTAATTGTTTTCGTTTGTGACTTTGTTAAACTAGCGGTAGTCAATACACATTCTAAGTGAACTGCCTTTCTTACCCATGAACATAACTGGTGCACCACACGACGAAACACTAGGCCTGATAAATCCCATATCTAGGAGATATTTCAACTACTCTTTGAGTTCGGCCAAAACCATTCTATATTACAAAATAGAGATAGGTTGTGTATCTAGAAAAAGGTCTCTTTCAAAGTCAATTTTTATTTCGGGAGGAACTCAGAGAAGTTCTTCAAGGAAACATATCTAGAAATACCCTCACTACTAAAACTAACTAAAGATTAGGAGTCTTAGAATTAGAGAATTTGACTCAAACAAGATGATAAATACACCACTTAGCTATCATTTTTCTTGATCTATGGTACGAAACAAGCTGAGTCCTAAGTGTTGTATTACTACCTCTCTATTAAAGGACTGGTTCATTTGGTAACTAAAAATCCGCTACTATATTTTTGCAATCCACTGAAGCATAGCGTGAATAGATCCAATCCATGACGTGAATGATGTCAAAATCTATCATCTATAATTCTATAAGGTCTACTAAAGTAACTTTCTGAGACACTGTAACCGGGCAATTCCTGTAGTCCCATCCGTCTATGATAGAGTTTTCCACAACTTTCCTACTATGGTAGACACTGAGTAAGGCTCTACTACGATTTTGGGACCTACTTCAAAGCTGGTGGCTATATAGGAGGATACAAAAGAAAGAGATGCTCCAGGATCTAGTAAAGCATAAAAATATAAATTAATGTCTTACAACATACCAGTAATCACATTAAGAGAACTCTCCTAATCATTGGGGGACTAAAGTACATGGAGACTGTTCCGACACTGACTACTTGTAGCAAAGGAAGCGGCACCTTGCTAAGTCAGGCGATCAGCTGGAGCCGATAACTAATGGGACTGGCTCTGTTAGCGCAAATCCCTTCCTTTATAAGAAACTAACCGGTACTCCCATATTCGATGGCCTAGCTTTGCACACCCAAAGAATACATCACTGCCAGCTCTACACTTACCCTGATAGTTTCTACAATATTTTTTTCAAAGAGGATTTGTGCGACCACTATTTATATAGGGTTGGGACTTAGATCCTGATGCCCTATCCCGATTGTCATTTTAGAAGTTTGGCAGAGGGGCACTAGCTGAAGATAGAGTAGCAGCTAAAGAGTTTTGACGAAATTGATGGTTTTGGTCCCCTGACTTCGGCTGAGTGAAATTAAAGCTACCTATTCTAGTCCTCTTTTTGTCTCTCTCATTCTTTTTAAGTTTTTTCTCCTCAATAGGTTGAGCATGGACTATGAGCCTAGATATGTCCATCTTATTAATTAACATCATAGTCCTACACTCTTTGACAACACTATTAGATACTCTAGTCACAAACTTTCTCATCTTATATTTGTTATCAGCCACCATATGAGGAGCATACCTAGCTAACTGAGAAACTTGAGCGAATAATCCTTCACACTAATGTTGTCTTTCCTCAACTTGATAAATTCTATAACCTTGGCTTCCCTTAGCTCCAACGGAAAGAATCTATCTAAGAGGGATGTAGCAAATTCCTCCCACTCTACAGGCCCTCCGTCTGCATTTCTATCCTTTTTCCACCACTTAAAGAAGGTATGGGATATATCCTGCATCTGGTAAGTAACCAATTCAGCATATTCACTAGAACTTAACCGCATAATGTCTGTTACCTTCTGCACTAGCTCTAGGAATTCTTGTGGACCCTCTTCAGATTTGGATCCAAGCAATAGAGGAGGATTCATTTGGGTAAAGTCCCAAATCCTAGATACAATAGTTTTGGCAACTGGGTTGGCCAGAACAGTGACTGGCTAGGAATTCTGAGCCGCTCAGAGTGAGATAGAGTAGTGAATGCTGCTCTAAACTCTACATGAGAAACATGCTTATTTAGGGGATTTTTCTAAATGTGTGGTGGTGCTGACTGGTTTACATTTCTTCTTCCATTTGTCTTTCTGAGAGGCATGTTCTGTGACTAGAAAAAACAATAGATTAGACAGAGAGTTTAAAATGAGCATATGCTCAATCACACGAAATGATCACTAAAATAAAGGGACTATTCTAAAAATTCCTTAGAGCCTCTTATCTATAAGTGTGGCGTGTTTCACACCCATGTGCAAAACTCTACTTGATGTGGCTTTCAAACTCCCTAGGACACTTTAAAACATTAGGATCTGTTACCAAGTTTGTTATGCCTTGAGAGTACACTCTATGGGCCACATGGTGCTTACGGTCCTAAGAGACCACAAGCTAACCTATGAGTTGGCACCTGCTGTGAGTACTGAGTAAAATTGATAACAAAAGATCATATGCATAACTTAATTGAGGAATGCCATCAGGTTTTAGATCATAGTTCTAATGATATCTGTAAGATAATACTTAAAATTCTAATAAAACGACTGACATTAACAACAAAAACTGAAGATTGACTAATAATTTGTACTAGTCAGAAAAGCCTCTATTGACTCACTGTGGAGCTGATGGGACAAACCCCCAACTAACTCTTACTGAATAGAAAAGATACCAAAACTAATGAAATAGCTGAGATAAATAAATACTTTCCTTAAAGTATGAGGACTCACCATTGCTACGTCTCATAATCTGGTAATTCTATGCACAATCTAAGAACTAAGCGTACGGACCTATGATATTAGACATCATAGCATAAGAAATGAGTATGCGATTAGTGCTTTGAAAATACTGGTACGCTAAATGAGGTTAGGCTGATTTTCATGGGTTTAAGTTGATGAGTAATAGCCATCTAAATGTATAGCATGAAGTACTGAATAAAATGCATGAAATCCGTAAAGACTGAGATTACATGTCCAAGCATAAAACATGTTCTGAAATATAATCTGTAAACTAAGATACTGAATACTAATATCTGTATATTATGGTCAACAAACCTGAAACTGATTACTGAGATAAATATTTGACTAAGACTATGGGAGCTATCATATAACCAATATGCCCCAATAAGAGAATTAGGGTTCAACCTATCGCCCCAGTTGAAATGGTATCAGTACTGTGCCACGAGTACTAACACTGGTTGTGTGGATCCACTAATAAGTTGTCCCGAAGGACTAAGGATGTCAATCCTATACTGACGGGTGACCCCTGAAAGGTAGCCAAGCCAAAACTAACGGGTGACTCCTTATATCCTACGCTGGCTACATAGTTCTGGAGTAAAGGGACTACTACTAACGACTGTTCTTATTTGATAGGGAAGAATCCATCCCTGCACTCGCTCAATGCTAAATCCTACTCCCAATTGAAATGATTCGGAATACTAAACTGTTCTAGTTTAAGCGATTATGATAACTCACTAAACTAATAATGATCATTACATATTTGAAACCATTCTGAAGATACTGAGACTAAGTAAACAGCTAAGTTTTTGGTTATTCATAACCCCCAGGACTCGATGGCAATAATAGCAAAAGAGTACTAAAGCTTTGAGAACATAATGTGAAAAAATATATTAAAAATTCTTTCTTCTAAGCATTTCATTAAACACTTGATAGTCATAGTTTAAGATAAGCATGTGCATATTTTAAAGTTTTTAGTAATAGCGTGACTTCAACGTCAACATCACTAAATATGAAATAAATCAGCAAACAACATCGGTCAAATGCGTGGGGTTTAAAAAATTTCATCTAAACATGGTATAAAATCTAAATTTATAGGGATTCTTGGTTAAAATCACAATTGAAACCACAATAACTTGTAAAAATCATAACATTGGATTTGAAATTATATTCTTGGACTCCATGGGTTGAAGAGACCCATGGAAGAACATTTATCATATCTTAGTTGGTGAAATTGAGAAAGTTCCTGATGAATTCTTGAAGCTTGGTCTTGAATGTTGGATGAGGTAGTGTTTGTTCTTGAAAGAGGGTTCCTTTAATTTGAGATAATTGTAAAAATAATGCTTTCTTGGGACTTAACTCTTGTGTTTGGACTGAATGGGATGAAGGGAAAGGACTTAAATGCCCTTGGAAATTAAAACTCAGAACTGGAACTGGAAATCCCAATTTTGACATATTGCGCGACGCGGTGCTATCACGTTGCGCCACTGGAAAAATTGGTATCTTTGGAATGCTAAGTCAATTTACTACCTTCATATCCAATGGAACTAAATGAGTAAACCACAACATTTTCTTCGTATATATTATGAAATTATGATAATTGTACGCTTCCATTATAACCATGTATGATATAGTTATCAGCAATTTGGGAAAATGTCCTTTCAAATTGTACATTAATCTTTTCATTAATTTACTGCAATGATCAAGACAGATGAATCAGAGTTGGCTACACATCACGTACCTATCAACGATGCTGCTACAATTTATAAATGTTGCTCATATTGAGAAAGAATTCACCATATTTTGATGTTGGGAAAATATGTTAGTGTGATTTTCTGTTGTTTTACAGAATAAATAAAACATTCAAAACAAAATAGAATACATTTATAGCATTAGAATTAGGGTATCTTCACAGCTTTTGACAAAAATGTTCAGCCACTCAAGATAGCTGTAAAACCAGAGTTATGTTCTAATGTGCATAACATAGGTTAACCAAAAGAAATAAGGTTCATCACGAGCTAGATAATAAGATAAAATAAAATAATAAAGACAGGAAACGCAGGTACAGTAATAAAGATCTATGTCTGATTTACTCTTCGATTTTGCTATCACAATCCTTTTTAGATTTTCAAACAAATATATTAATTTTGAGATTCAAACACACATCTATTAATATTTTTAAAGAGATTACTCACAATAAGTATAAAACAATCAAATATAGCACCAAATAAGAACACTTAGGCATATCCTTTGTAAAAGAAATCAAATAAATTACTTAAATGTACAGTGGTGAAATAACAACTTTCAAAACAAAAAAAAACAATTACATTACCACAGAAATAGTGCAGTTTTATATTAAACTTTTTAAATTGAACTTTCAATATTTGCATTTTTAAGTGGCTTATTTGCAGCAGTACATATCTATTGATCATCTCGTTATTTAACAATTTAACAACTCCTAATTAGTAAAAAATATACTCTCTTCTTATTACCCCAAGTGTCATCTGTCATTTGCCATATTATTGTTATACTTATTTAGTAATTGCTATATTACTTTAAATTTTCTCTGTAACTTTTCATACCATATTCAGATTCCATTTAGATTGATATGGACAAAGAGAAGAAACTTGTAAGAAAGATTAAAATAAGCATAAAGATTCAGAAACGACTTAAAACATCCTCTAATAACAGTGGTATCATATCATTCATAAACATAATTACATTACGAATATGTCATATCTAAACAGTAGTTGTTGTTCATTATATAATTATTTTACATATTTATAACTTTGATCAAGATATTTTTTTGTTAATGTTTTACAGATCTTTTTAAATCTGCCCCTATCAATGGGAATGATTTAAGAAAAAAGAAAGGAAAGCAAACTATCACAAATTTCCCAAATTGTCACAGTTCCTATGCTTCTCATATTACATCCATAAAGAGCATTGATCATTCTTCATCATCTCATGCTAAATCAAAATATCATAATCTAACACAAGATATTGATATGCAAAATGTGGCATCTTATTCAACAATGGAGAGAACTCATTTTTTAGCAGATTTAAATGAATTATCATTGTTACAAGGTTGGTGTTTAAATTAACCATATATACATCATTATTCACTAAAAAATATTGACATGCATTTTTTATTTATGTATGAGTAGAAGTTGACTCTGACAATATTGACGATGATGTACAAGTTATATCTTATTTAATTAATAAATAATTTAAGACATAAAAATATTCAATTTCAATTGATTTTATTTTACTTTAAATAATTAAAGGTGAATTTGTTGAATTCTCCACTTATGATACTTTATTACAAGTGTACAAAATAATGATATGGATGAAAATGTAGATGTTTATGAAGGTATGTGTATAATAAAACAAATTAGAACAATTTCATAAGCATACTTTTTATATGTCTTTAGTGTCATTAATATGATTCTTATATTCATTTTATAGAGGTTGATGTAGAAAATGCATTGATTGATAATGAAGGTATGAAAATCTATTATGATCTTTTATATGTAATAGATAGTCATGAAAATTTGACAGTTCAAAACAATCTTATATTTGACTATTTGATTTATAGATTATTGGGATATAGCAGATCTAATTTTTGAATGTGTACATTGTGGTGGTTACTTCTGGTATGAAGAAAGGATCAACAAGAAGTTAAAATCTGAAAGACTAGAGTTATCTTTATGTTGTCATCATGGAAAAATAAATTTACCAAAGCCAAAAGAACCTTCTCGAATTTTAAGACAATTATTATTTGGATCAGGTGACCTAATATTTTTGTCATACTTGAATAATAATTATAATCAAGTATGCATCTTCATTCACCAATTGTTATTTATTCAGGTCCAAAGAGTAACTAGTTCAAAGATAATATTAGAACTTATAACTCCATGTTTTCATTTAAATCAATGGGAGGAAAAGTTAATGCTTCAATTAATCAAACAAGGGGACCAAAAACATTTACACTATCTGGACAAAACTATCATCAGATTTGAAGTTTATTACCCCCAGAAGGATCCACTCCAAAATTTGCACAATTATACATATACAATACTAAAAATGGAGTGCAAAATAGAATTCATGCATTGAGGTTAGTATTCAATCAATTTTTATTTATTTTCCTATTAATAGTATAATTAAATAAATAATGTCAAATAATTTTATTTACAAATCTTATGTTATTGAGGTGATAGTTAATAGAAATCATGCTGAAATTGTTCAAGACTTGAAACAAATGCTTGATGATCAAAATTTATTGACTAAATCATTTAGAATGGTAAGAGATAGATTTCAAGAAGATTCTCACACCAATGTTAGACTCAAATTGATAGGAAATCAAAACTATGATGGAAGAAGATAGAATTTGCCAACTATTTCAGAAGTCTTTTCTTTAGTGGTTAGAGATTTTAAAGTATCGCAATATGACAGAGATATTGTTGTGGAAACCCAATATAGATTACTCCAAAGAATAAATGAGTTAAATGCTTCCTATTTATCACTCCAATATCCATTACTTTTTTCAATATGATGAAGATTGTTATAGAGAGGACATTGTTTTAAATGAAAAGGATGAATCAAGTCTAGGAAGAAAATTCATTAGCTTGCGTGAATTCTTTTCTTACAAAAGTCAAGAGAGGAATGGTGAAGTACCAACAATTTTGAAATCAAAAAGGTTATTTCAACAATTCTTGGTAGATGCTTTTACAATGATTGAATCATCAAGGTTGAAATATATTAGAACTCATCAAAAACAATTGGGTGTTGCAATGTACAAAGGATTAGAAGATGCAGTTTTACAGGGAGAGATTGATCCTTCTTCTCATGGTAAAAGGGCAATTCTATCATCCATCTTCACCAGGGGTGCACGATATATGATTCAAAATTATCAAGATCCTATGGCAATTTGCAAATGGGCTGGATATCGAGATTTGTTTATCACATTTACTTGCAATCCAAGGTGGCCTGAAATTATCAGATTCTTAAAGAATAGAGGCTTACAATTGGAAGACCGGCTTAAAATTTTGTCAAGGGTATTCAAAATCAATATAGATCACTTGATAAAGGATTTGAAAGAGAAACAAATATTTGGAAGAGTTGAATCAGGTACAGATTTAACTTTTTATAATTAATTATAATTAAAACTTAAAAATAACCATTTTACTATTTAAATTTATGATGAAAAGTATGCTTTGGTCTTAATTTCTACATAGTCCGCTATTAGATTTTAAATTTGTCTATGGAATCATTACATATAATTATTACATTTGATGTAGATATTTATACTATTGAATTCCAAAAGTGAGGGTTACCTCATGTGCACATATTGTTGTTTCTTCATAATAAATGTCCAACTGTGAGAGACATAAATCAAATTATTTCAGCAGAAACACCAGATGAATTGACTGACCCTTATTATTACAAGGCCGTTGAAAAATTCGTGATACATGGACCATGTGGTCTTGCAAGAAAAACATCTCCATGCATGCAAAATAGTCGATGTTCAAAATACTTTCCAAAGAAGTATGTAGAAAACACCACAGTAGATGAAGATGGATATCCAGTTTATAAAAGAAATAATGATGACAGAACTATTAAAAGAGAAGATATATATTTGAACAACAGGTATGTGGTACCACATAATAGGTATTTATTATTCAACTATGGTGCAGATATTAATGTTGAATGGTGCAATCAAGCAGAATCGATAAGGTACTTATTCAAGTACATAAACAAGGGAAATGATCGTGTAACTGTAGCTTTTACACGAATTGCGCAGGAGAAAGATTCAGTACATATTGATGAAATTCACATGTATTATGACTGTCATTATATTTGTCCCTGTGAAGCTGCCTGGATTTCCTATTCACTCTGATAGCGATCCAATAGATTTTGTTGTCAATAAACCAAGTGTAAGAGAATCACAATTTTTAAGTTGGTTTGAGGCAACCAAATCAAATGAAGAAGCAAGACAATTAAATTATGCAAAATTTCCACTGAAATTTGTATGGAATAAACAATAAAAAGAGTGGAAATAAAGAAATAATTATGCTTTTTCTATTAGTAGAATATTTTTTGTACCACCAGGTAGTGGAGAATTATACTATCTTAGAATGTTGCCGAATATCATTAAAGGTCCCAAGTTTTATGAAGATCTGTGCGCAGTGAACAATACAGTGCATCTAACATTTAGAGATGCATGTTACGCATTGGGTTTATTAGATGATGACAAAGAATATATGGATGTCATAAAGGAAGCAAGTAACTGGGGAATGCCATCATATCTAAGACAGTTATCTGTTATAATTTTGTTAGCCAATTCAATGTCTCGGCCAAGATTTGTTTGGGAGGAGACATGGATGTTACTATCCGAAGATATCCTACATGAAGTACGACGAGTGATGGACAATCTAGGTACACAAATTTAGAACTACAATTTTAATAATATACAAGTGTTAATAATGTAATTATACTTTTTCTACATGTATAATCTTTAAATTATATCTAAAAATTTAAAGGCTTAAGATATTCTTTAAATTTGAATTTTGTAAACTATAGCTGACTAAAACTCAAGTTCCAGTGAAATCATTTTATAAGTATAAATTTTAAAAATCATTCTATCAAAAGTAATAATTATTTTAGTAAACCTACGAAAAAATCAACAGTTAATTCACAAAATGTTTTAAAAGTGTTTATCATAGGAGTACCTAGATTTCTGGATATTTTTTATAAAATTATTAGTGATACATTTTAATAGGGATTGAGCTAACAAATGGTGAAATTATAAATCATTGTCTGCAAAAGTTGGATAATTTATTAAAAGATAGTGGACGAAGTTTTTAGAATTTTCCAGCAATGCCAAAGCCAACTTATAATGCAGAACAACTTGATGTTACCAATAGACTAATCCTTGAGGAATTACGTTACAATAAATGCTCCCTATCCAAAGAACATGAGGAACTTATGAATAAATTAACAGAGGAGCAAAGGTCAATTTATGACAGAATCATAACAATAGTGAAGCGTAACAAAGGAGGTTTTTTATTTTTATATGGCCATGGAGGAACTGGACAGACTTTTATTTGGAGGACTTCATCTTCAGCAATAAGATCCGAATGAGATATTGTTTTAACAGGTGAATCTAGTAGAATTGCATAACTTTTATCACCCAGAGGTCGAACAACGCATTCAAGATTTGCTATACCACTCAATGCAACTGAAGATTCAACATGTAATATAAAACAGGGAAGCCCTCTTGCAAGTTTGATAGTGAAAAAAATATTAATTATTTGGGATGAGTCACCAATGATGCATGGATATTGTTTTGAAGATCTTGACAAAACTTTAAGAGATATTCTTAGATTTGTAGATATATCTAATTTAGATTAGCCATTTGGAGGTAAAAAAGTTGTACTTGGTGGGGACTTTAGAAAAATTCTACCAGCTATTACAAAAGGTAAAAGGCAGGATATTGTAAATGCTACCCGTAATTCTTCATATTTGTGGGCTGACTGTCATTTACTAAAGCAAACAAAGAATATGAGGTAAGAAGGTAAAAGTAATCATGAATTATATTTGAATGATCGAATAGAATTTGCAGATTAGATTTTAGCTGTTAGAGATAGTATAATTGGTAATTCAGTTGATGGAGTTGGAAAAGATCCTATACCTAATGATGTTCTTATTAGTGATTGTGAAGATCCTATTTCTGCCATTGTCAACAGTACATATCCAGATTTTTATTCACATTGCAGTGATGTATCATACTTACAGAAAAGAGCAATTCTTGCCCCCACACTTGACATGGTAGAATCAATCAATGAACATATGGTATCGCTCAATCAAAGTGAAGGAACAACCTTCTTCAGTTCAGATACAATGTGTCTTTCAAAATAGACATTTACAAGTTTGGACCAAGTACATACTCTTGAATTTCTGAATACTATAAAATTTTCGAGAATACCAAATCGTGTCATCACTTTAAAATTTGGTGTACCTGTAATGTTATTGAGAAATATAGATCAATCTTCTGGGATTTGTAATGGAACAAGATTAATTATCACAAGAATTGGAAATTGGGTTATCGAGGCGAAAGTCTTATCAGGACAAATGATTAGACAAAAGATTTTCATACCAAGAATGTCACTGACTCCATTTGATTTAACAATACCCTTTAAGTTTCAAAGAAGGAAGTTTCCTATAGTTGTATCATTTGCCATGACTATCAATAAGAGCCAAGGACAATCTTTATCTTATGTTGGCCTATATTTGAAGAAAGCAATATTCACACATGGCCAGCTATATGTTTCACTATCATGGGTGACATGAAGACAAGGATTAAATATTTTGACATATGATGATGAAGGAGAAGTTTCAAAGGAAGCAACTAATGTAGTGTTCAAAGAAGTTTATCATAATTTGAGTATAGTTTAAAGGTGATCTTATTCGAAGGACATAACATGGTCAACAATATCATCAATTTGTTGAGGGTTAGACTTAGCTTTTATTTTTGCTGTCAAATAGATGATAAAAGTTCTTTGTTGTTTCAGTAAGTATATAGGAGAGAGTTAGATATTATGTAAATTATTTATTAATGTTTACCCTTTTTGATTTTCCTCTGTGTATATTTTATTCCAGTATTATAATAATTATTCAACAGATATAACACATAAAATATGAAGGTAATTGTAATGCAACACATAATTCTAATGATGACCATCAAACGGGTTTGATTTAAGTGAAGCATTCACAAGATGTTACTGCAATGTTAAAAATTAAGACCTACTTTGATTTCCTTAGCCGATGTTGTTCCTTCAATATATCTGGCTCTACACAAACTACTTCTACTAAACATGACTTAAGGATATCACTTGTGATAGATCAACAATAAGTGATGAATATTGTTTAATGATTCCATAAAAATAAGTATATTATCTGCTCAACATATACATAGCATTGTGCAATAAATTAGCATTATGCATAAACATTCTCAATTTTCTATGGAGCAATGTATTCACCCTTTTCCAACTTTAATATATTATTCTTTCTGTCCTCAATATGCATTTAGAACATTCTACCTGGAAGACAAGCAATGCGCATAAAGTTATACATTCTAATTTCAAAAATGGACATATTAATTTTCCAAACAATGTAACTACATCATTGTACTGTTTTATATATATCGGTGGGGTGGGAACAATTTGTTTAGTATCTCAAATTAAAATATCTATTATCGTCTCTCCTAATCATGGAAAATATATTTTACCTTTAAATAATCTTCAAGTTGCCTCCAAGTGAGAATAATACAATATCAGCAGTAGTCATCCAACAGACATCGTCAATTACCCCCTTCCTGGTAGCTACTGCATCAGACAAATCATCTTGGATAAACGCATAGCAATAAGAAGAAAAAACTAAATATCAATAAACATATTCGGCTATATAATATCCTTCAAATATATTGGGAAATCTACCACATATCTCTACATAATGATGATGCTTATCTTCTGACGTGTAACTCAATTCAAGAATATCAACAAGCTTTATCACTGAGAATCCAGCAACATATTGAGACAATTTTAAAAACATGTTGCTCCTCACTATCTTCCGGACATTTACAAAATAAAAATATATGGATTAATCAGTTGATGTTTCAAAATATTCCTCTAAGAATAATGACTTCCATAGTACACAATCAAAAAAAATTATGAACCCTCACCTTTTTCAGGATCACCGTAGTTGACTTCATATGTTGCTCTATTGTTCACTAATGAAGGAACACTTTCCTTCCAGCAAACCTGAGGTAGGATACATTAAGCTCTTAAGAGGATATCCAAAGCCCTATCCATTATGACGCGCAATTTAACAAAAATGAGTTTTGTTCTTACAGAATAATGAATCTTATGTGGTATCCATTGGAAGTGCATATAATTCTAACTGATCAATGTACAATCAAATTAAACTGAACAAGAACAAAGAACACCAAATCCCAATAGTCATCATCTAATAGATGCACAGTGTCATAAACAATTTAAACTAAATAACAGTTTCTTTTGAAATCTTTACATCTACTATAGGGATACAAATGCAATAAAGGAGCAGGAACCACACAAAGAAAGGTAAAAAGACACCTTCTCAAATTCAACATGGGAATTTGCAGTTCATATACCTTCTCATTTCCACCACGATAGGATAACTTTGTAAGCTATTAAAGAAATAGAATCCGCAAGCTGCAAATTATAGTACACTATGCTCCAAAAATTAATGTGTGAAGGAAATTTCAACTTACCTCCGTAGGAATGTATGATCTATGACCCATTTGAAACGTTTTTGTTGTGTATCCTTTCTTGAACAATTCAATCAAAAAGTAAACACTAAAAGAAAAATATCTCTAAAATGGAATTACCTAGAATACTCTAGTGAAGATCATAGACATCCCACCTTTGAATATACATGAAATGAAGATGATAATTGGCAATACAATTCCATATAGCTGTTTCACCACAGAAATCTGTTAAAAAAACACTAGATATTCGATGATTTGATTAGAAAAAAATTCACTTTTTGAATAGTGCAAGCACAGTATAATTAATACTCTGTTTACACTCCTAATTTATCGTCTAAGGCAATTGTATTGTAGAAAAGGATTACTCACAGGAATGGACCACACTGGTACTATTTCATCTTTCATGGGATATTTCAGATCAGTCATCATATCCTTCTTAACAAATCGATGAAATGAAGCTATGACATCAACAACTATATTTATAAATATACAAGCAGTAGTAATATAAGTCAGTTATGTATATTAAATATTACAACTGCTAAACCATGACATAATAGTATGTCCACATCCGCACTTAATTTCTTTTGTTTTGTTCTGTATCATATCAACCCAAATATTAATTTGTGCTGTCACAAAATAATAACGAAGAAGCACTTTGATTCGAATCACATAGCACAATCGTTAGAAATAGGAATACGGTGGCAATAAACATCTACAAAAACAACATCATACATAGAATTGAACCACAAAATGGAGTCTCAAACAGGTAGAGTGTACACAATCTTAGGTAAAGTGTACTCAATATTTAGCTCTATCTCATAGGTTGTGAGCTTTATTCCGGAACCTCAGCTCAAGGAAAACAGTCCTAAGCAATTTAGATAAAATAATAGGGAGTACAAAAAAAACATCGGAAAAGTACGCAAAGCACCAGATATTAAGGGAAAAGAAACTACAACAATATAGTTCAAAATTTAGGTAAAAGAAAGAAGAGATAGTAAAATAATCGGAAGGACAAGAAACAAAAATGTTACATTAACAAATCTCGAATAAATCTTGACATTTACTACAAAACTCAAGCATAACAGCACAATAAAAGATACTATGAATTGTGATTCAAAACCATGTACAAAATCAGTATATAATTAATATATAAATATAAAATATAATTAATACTATTTTGTTTGAGATTAAGAATACCATACTAGAAAGTTTTGCAGATCAATTTAACTATTTTAGTACATACAAAACCACATGCTAAAACAAATCAACATGGATGCTAACTAGTCTATTAAAAGCACGGAAAGAAACAACAATACCAACAAAGCAACCCCCAATTAACAGCACATTAGAAAACTTTTGACCTAAATTACATAATGTCAACCATAGATTCATCAATATATCAATAGAAAAGTATAATACATGCCTGAAGAATAAGTATACACACCAAATTTTGGTAAGTTAATCATGCTATTTCAGCTTAAAATAAACATTTTCAGCTTTATCAAGCTCAGATTTCATTTGCATGTTCAAATAGGAAAATGAAAACAAATAATAAGGAAGAAAAAGGGCTTATTCGATAGTGCTAATACCACAATAACTGGGACATCACACATAGATCAAAAATCTATCTATCATTTGCCCCATATCTAACAATAAACTATTTCAAATTAGTCAACCAAGATACAAATAATAAAAACTTATCTAATGTAAACTAATAATTACTCTCACAAAATCTGGGGTTAGTGAATAACAACTTTTATTGAAAATGTTAATTTAAATATAGCAAAAACAACAAAATACACAGACCCATTTACAACAACAACATACCCAGTATAGACCCATTGTGATTTAATAATGAAAAAACATATATAAGTTTAGTTTTTTACCTTCAAATTTGAAATATTACCAAGTTAGTTGCAGACGAAAATGGGATTTTAATACAATCAGCAGATCTGATTAAGGATGTTACATATACAATCCATATAATGAAGTTAAAGAAACAAATGAGATAATTAAAAGAAGATTCATGCCTCTATATATTTACAGAATAATGCTATAGAAATTAATATGAACAAGCATCTGCCATTTTTTTTAACGACATCAAGAAAACAAAGATAAAGGTAATAGGATAGTGTGTTTTCAGGCAAAAAAAATTAATACCAAATGTTTCCTATTCTAGATACATCCAGGTATTTATTTAATTTTTTAGAAAAAGGGAATATTATTTAATGGGCTTGATCATTTTTATGAATTAACTTGGGCGGGATCATTATTATGAATTAAATAGGCCTGATATTTATGGGTTGGATGTTTTTTATTAGTTTGGACCATAATTTTGTTTAGGGAAACTAATTTAATAAATTCAATTAAATAAGAAAACATAAAATAAAATTGTATTTAATTTATTACTTAATATTAATGGTAGTATATTGCTTGAAACTACATGTGCCAATACATTTGAATCAGTCAATTTATTTTGATATTATGAATTTTTGTTAGTTTAATTTTTTGAACTTTTTAAATATTTTAAATCAATAATCAAATTAATAAATTATTTTATCTATTTATTAATACTTAACAATTTGTATGACATTTAATTAATAATATAATATTCATAAATAATATAATATTAATTTATCTAAAATTTTGAAACATAGTTTAACTAAAAATCATACATGATGAATTTTAATTTCAGATATCTAAAATATGAAAAGATTGATAATAATTTGAGTTGTTTGGTAAAAATTATATAAACATTAAGATAAATATTTATTAATAAGTATATGAATATGTATATGCATTATAATAAATTAAATATTCATATTTTTTATGATATACAATTTCTTGATAGTTTTATTTTTTGCACACTCCTACATACACCTTTATAAAAGAATTTATGTTATCTATGGTATTATAATTCTATTCATTTAAAAATTTAAAATAAAAACTTTATTTATTTAATTCATAGAATTATACTATTAATTTAATACGTACATGATCTGTTCATCATCCGGGTAAATATACTAGTTTTATATTAATATTTGTATCATTGCAGTTA
Organism: Capsicum baccatum var. pendulum; assembly: GCA_030864225.1. Lineage (NCBI taxonomy): Eukaryota > Viridiplantae > Streptophyta > Magnoliopsida > Solanales > Solanaceae > Capsicum > Capsicum baccatum. The sequence continues at coordinate 272,750,763 of CM061558.1, forward strand.
TAAAATGTCCATGGAGGGACACTATTTTATGTTAATTTTAAATATTTAATCAACTTACACTTTAATTTTATAATTGATCTTTTTGTAGTAATAGGAGGGAATTTTCTTTATCAGCTGATATGGACGAGTTTGCGATTATGGTCATTTTAGGCATATTGACGTAGAGTAGGTCAAGGGTGCTATTCGCAGGATTCGTCGGGGTAGGGTAGCATGGCCAAATGTCATTCCAGTGGATTTTTGGAGGAGCATTGGTGGGGCAGGTTTGGAGTTGTTGACAAGGTTGTTTAATATGATTTTTAGGGTGACAAAGATGCTTGAAGCGTGGAGGTAGAGTATGATAATTCCTTTATATAAGAACAAGGGAGACATCCAGAGTTGCAACAACTATAGAGGTATGAGTTGTTGAGTCATACTATGAAAGTTTTGGAATGGGTGGTAGAGTCTAGACTGAGAAAGGTTGTGACTATCTCTAAAAATTAGTTCGGTTTCATGCTAGTTCTCTCAACTTATGAGGCCATTCACCTTATGAGGAGTTTAGTGGAGCAATTTTGAGAGAAAAAGGACTTGCATATGGTGTATATTGATCTTGAGAAGGCATATGATAGAGTGCCCAAAGAGATTTTATGGAGGTGCTTGGAGGCTATAAGGGTGCCAGTGCTGTAAATTAGGTTGATTCAGGACATATATAATCGCATGAAGACTCGTATGAGGATGGTAGCTGGAGATTTGAAGCACTTTCCTATTTTGATAGGGTTGCACCAAGGATCGACTCTTAGCCCTTTTTCATTTGCCTCGGTGGTGGATTTATTGATGTTGCCTTGATGTTTGTTATTGCAAATGATGTGGTATTGATTGATGAGACTCAAAAAGGATTTAATAATTAGTTTGAGATTTGGAGATAGACCCTTAAGTCCAAAGTATTTCGATTGAGCAGGAGCAAGATGGAGCACTTGGAGTATAATTTAAGTGATATTTCACAGGAGACTGACATGGTTGTGAAGCTGAATTCTCAGGCCATTTAGAAGATGGATATTTTTAAGTATTTGGAGTCTATGATTCAGGGCGATGGTGAGTTTGATGAGGATGTCATGCATCGTATTGGAGTACAGTTGTTAAAATAGAGGCTTACTTTGGGAGTTTTATGTGATAAGAAGGTACCCCAAAAGATTTATGATAATTTAAACAGAGTAGTAGTACGACCGACTATGTTTTTTGGAGTGGAGTGTTGTTCAGTTACGAAATCCCAGAACCAAAAATTAAAGTAACAAAGATGAGGATGTTGGGGTGAATGTGTGGTCAGACCAGGAAAGATAGGGTGAGGAATGGGATTATTCAAGAAAAGAAGAAAGTGGATTTAATGGAAACCAAGATACGAGAAGTAAGGTTACGTTGGTTCAGGCATGTGATGAGGAGGGGTGCTGATGTGCCAGTGCAAAGGCGTTAGAAACTGGCTATGGATGATTTTAGGCGGGGGAGAGGTAGGCCGAATAAATATTGGACGGAGGTCATTAGGAATGATATCGAGCAGTTGCAACTTTTGGAGGACATAACCCTTTATAGAATTTGTGGAGAATGTGGATTAGGGTAGATGGTTAGGGGTAGGAGGGTGTCGATAATCGTAGGGGAGTGTTCTTTATTTGTGTCTGAAGTTTCTTGTTTGTAGGTGTTGCATGTTGTCTATGGTTTCAGATTTATAGTTTTAGTATTATCCTGTGGCTAGCGTTGTTAGTTTAATTTATGTATTGTACAAGTTTATATGCATTTATGTATTGTGTTTGTCATATTGTTATTGATTCTAAGTAGGGGGTCTATTGGAAACAGCCTCTATACTTCACTTGAGGTAGTGGTTTGGACTGCGTACACTCTACCCTCCCTAGACCCCACTAGGTTGGAATACACTGGGTATGTTGTTGTTCTTGTGACTGTAATTGATATGGAAGAGAAAATCAAGTAAACACCAAAAAAATAATTTTTGATGATGTAAATATTTGATTTTTACTAATCTATCTATCATTTTAAAAAATAATTTTGTTTGGATAGGGATGGGATGAAGGCACAAGAATAGGGCAATGAGAGGGAAGAGAAAGGGAAACAAAAGGACAAGATAAGAACTAATCTAAGAATTATTATTATCGACCTTGAGATCATATTTTGTAAAGTTTTATTGGATGTAGACAAAAAAGTGAGGGGATATGACTTTCATAGAATAAAAATATTTTCCTGCCTTTTTGTTTGGTCATTTAGAAAATGTGCTAAATTTCAAAAAATATTTTGGTTTTATTAATTTTTTCCTTCATTTTAAAAGGAAAAAGATTTGGATCTAGTTTAATGGCTACTAGCCATTTTAAAAAAAAAAATTGACTTAGCATTAATGGTCATTAGTTTTACTTCCGCTACTTTAATTTCTGAAAGTAATAGACAATTTTCAGAATATTTAAAACGAATAAGTAAATACTATTGTTAATGACTGTAACAATGTGGATGTTCATAATTTCTGGGCGTAGTTCCTCCATAATTCTTTGGTATAATTCCTCCATTACTTCATGGTGTGATTCTTCCATTACTTCTTGGTGTAATTCCTTCTTTAAATGTAGTAACTTGATACCTCCACTACCTCGTCATTGATCATCATGTTTATTACACCACTTCAAAACCACCTATGTAACACTATATATGGAGATATGGAGGAAGATTTTTGTACACTTGAAAGAAAGAAGAAACTCATCTTATATTGCTCTTTACTTATTTTATTCTCTATTGTTCCTCTTATTTTGTTCTTTACATTACTAGTCTTGTTCTTAATATTGAAATACATTATTAGCACAAACTCTGAAGAGTGTAAGTTTTCATCATGTAAGATTTATCAACACATGAGTTTGTGGCACTTGACATCTCCGGAAAAAATACTTGTCATGGGTACTTGATGAGGAAATTCACGTAGCTGCTAAGGGTAGTAGTGCTACTATTACCCCGGATAATGCAACGTTGAGTCAGAACAAGGCCAAGACTATATTTTCCTTTGTCATCATCTGGATGAAGGACTGGAGGTTGAATGCCCGACAGTAAAAAAACCACTTGAATAGTGGTTTGATTAGAAGAGAAGGTATGACCACCTAAATGCCACGGTACTAACTAGAGCTTGTTTTGAGTGGATGCACTTATGGTTTCAAAATTTTAAAACCATTGCTGAATATAATTCAACTATATTTAGGATTGTTTTCAAATAGAAATCATGTGGGGAAACTATAAATGATGAGGACATGATGGAAAAAACACTTACTGCTTTTCATGCCTCTAACGTGATATTGCAGTAGCAATACCGTGTAAAGGGCTTTCAAAAATATTCTGAATTGATGTAATACCTTTTGAAGGCTGAGCAACATAATTCCTTTGGATGAAAAATCATGAAGCTCGTTCCACTGGATCTACTCCTTTATCGAAATCAAATAGGGCTTAAGTATATGGACAGCCTGCAAGACGGGAAGATTGGGGTCATAATAATTAGCATGGATGTGGAAATGACAGGAGATAATATAATACTCATCATGGTGGTGGTCACCAAAAAATGGAAAACCAAATGGGTCCTTCAAATAATTTTTCAAGAGGATATTTTCATCATTGTGGCATGAAAGGCTACTGGAAGAATGAATTTCTGCCGTCTATGCATTTTGCTAAGGTTTATCAAGAATCTTCCAAAATAAAGAGAAATGAAGGTGGGACCTCTTCAAATTTCTGAATGAGGTCACACTTGACTTTTAAAAAAGATGATGAGGCAGGACCTTAACAAAACTATGATGATAATGTTGAGGCAAGTTTGGTTCTGAAAGATGATAATTTTGATGGTCTTGATGTATTACTCATTTGGTAGTTGAACACTTCTTTGGAGATAAAAACTAAAAATTGATCAATTAATTAAGGAAATAAATAATGTTGTTTTATTAAGTTGTTTCTTTAGTTATCATGTTTTTTTCAATTATCTTGCATTACTTTTAAAGAAAAGAAAGTATTTAAGTTTCATTGTAAGATTATGAGATTTCACATTTCTTATCATATATATTTTATTTTGAAGATAATAAATTTTTTCCAATTTTCAAATGGATCCACGATGAGTAAGGTAGATCTGAGACTTCTTGATTGTGCTACAACTCACACTATATTTAGAGAAAATAAATATTTACGTAATTTAATTATAAAAATGACTTATATTAATACAATATCAAGTAGTACAAAGTTAATTGACGGCTATGAAAGAGCTATCTATTTACTACCTGGGGGAACAATATTAGCCATTGATAACGCATTATATTATAGTAAATCTCAAAGAAACTTGTTAAGTTTCAAGGTTATTCACCAAAATGGCTATCATATTAAGACTACAAATGAAAGAAAGGTTGAATACCTTTACATTACTATAATAAAGGCAGGAAAGAAGTTTGTACATGAAAAACTACCTGCAATTTCTTCTGAATTATACCATTCAAGCAATTGTATGGTTAAATCACATACCATAGTAAACAAAAGGTTTATAGGTAGTAATAATTTTATCATTTGTCATGAATGGTTGGGTTATACTGGTTTTAATATGATGCACAAATTTATTAAGAATTCACATGGGCATACTTTGAAGAATCAAAATATTCTCAAATTGAAGAAATTCTCTTGTGCTGCTTGTTCTCAAGGAAATTTAATTATTAAACCATCAGTAGCTAAGGTTAGAATTTAATTCCCACTATTTCTGGAACGTATACAGGGTGATATATGTGGACCAGTTCAACCTCCATGAGGACATTCCAAATATTATATGGTCCTTATAGATGCATCTAAATAATGGTCGCATATGTGCTTATTATCAACTCGCTGCGAGATTGTTGGCTCAAATAATAATCTTAAGTGCATACTTTTCAGATTAATCAATAAAGACTATTTGTCTTGATAATACTGGTTTGTTTATATTTTAGTCATTTAATGATTATTGTATATCAACTGGAATAAAAGTTGAACATCATGTTGCTTGTGTTCAAACTTAAAATGGTCTAGAAGAATCATTGATCAAACATATTCAGTTGATAGCTAGACCAATGTTAATGAGGACAAAACTTCCGGTTTTATCACAGGGCAAGCTATTTTGCATGCAACTTCATTTTTGCGTATAAGGCCAACCAGTTATCATAAATTTCCCGGTTACAGTTGGTTTTTGGTCAAGAACCAAAAATTTTGCATCTTAGAATTTTTGGATGTGTTGTATATGTTGCAATTGCTCCACCACAACACACAAAGATGGGACCCCAAAAAAGGTTGGGAGTATTTTTTAGTTATGAATCTTCTTCCATTATAAAATACTTGGAACCTATGATAGGAGATTTGTTTACTATAAAGATTTTGCTGATTATCATTTTGATAAATCAGTATACCCAACATTAGGGGGAGAACATAAGAAGCTAAAATATGAGATATGTTGGAATACATTATCACTATCTCATTTAGATCCTCAAACAAATCAATGTGAGCAATATGTTCAAAAGATGACTTACTTGCAAAATATTTTAGATCAGCTGCCAGATGCATTTACTAACCTTCCAAGGGTTAAGAAATCTTATTTTCCAACTGCGAATGCACCAGTTTGAGTTGATGTGAAGATAGAACAAGTGGTCAATGCAAATGAGTCTATGCCACATTTGAGACATGGTAGACCGATTGGTTCCAAGGATAAAAATCCTCTAAAAAGAAAAAAAGTAAATGATCATGATATGATGGAAATTTCTCAAAAGGAGACTTGAGATCTAACAAATGATAAGACCACTGAAGGGGTTAAAATACCTGAAACATACGAGAATAAAGAAATCTCAATAAGCTATATCACGATGAAAAATATGTGGAGTCGAAATAATATTGTGATTAACAATAATTTTTCTTACAATACTGCTTCTGAAATAATGTAACAAGATAAGAATTTGGAAGCAAAATGACATGACTCGAGCTGAGGCCCTAGCCCCGCCGTGCATCACGAACCAGGGAGGATCGAGAGACCCCTTAGCATATAATCATAAGCATAACACATATGATATAAATGTGCGGAAGATTAACTTAAAACATGGTAGTCCAAAAATCAAACTGAAAGCTTCATAACATCATATTAAAAGGGAAAACCCAAATCCAATCTAAAACCATCTAAGAATCCTCTACTAATCTGAATATTCTAGTTTGTCTAAAAATTTGGACAAGGGCCCCAGCCGGACCATAAAATAACAGAAAACTAAAACGTGCGTAGGATTCCTTTTGAAGTAAGGGAGGCTCACCAACTCTGAACTCTTGGAACAATCTACTGGTTTACAAGACCACAGGACTTGGCCTCCGAACCTAAAATATAAGGGGTCAATACCTAAAAGTCCTAGTACGTTGAACAATCCAAAAATAACATATATTTTATCAAGCATAAGTGAGAGAATTTGATGAGCTTCAAAACATTTCCTTGTAATCATGCTCAATTTTTTATTTTACTTATGAGCTAGATGGTACAACCTTCATTTCTACGATCTTATGGGTTACATGAATTCCTCCTTTGGCTAAGAAAATAAGCCCTAAAGGGGACACACAAGATCACAAAGCAAGACATCATAATCCCAAATCAAATTAACATGTCATGGTAGTGCACAAGATTACAAAGAAAGGATCCTAACCATAGTCCCCAAATTAGGATTACATGAATCTAGTTACACAAGATAATAAAGCAGGGTACCATATCCTATGTCAGCAAATCACAGTTTCCAGCGATGAGTCTTTCAACTTGTGCTTTCTTCGGGTAACAATATAACTCTGTTAAAGACTATTTTTAGTTCTTTAAAACCATGCTTTATGTTTATAAAGTATTCAATGCTTATTCTATTAAGGACATATCATCACTGGGTATCGTCAAACCAAAATTTATAATTCATTCATATCATACCAAATCGTATATGCCCTTCTCATTAAAAATCATTCATTTGACCACCAAAAGATTTTTATTAAATCACACGAGAGTTCTTATTTTCAAAAGCATATATAAACTCATGCACATACTCTTTTCACAAATCTTTAACACGTGGTGGCAAATTGATTGATTCAATGCATGCATTTCATTCGGTTAAGACACAAGAGCCTTTAGCGTAAGAAATGCCCCTTTTAAAAGTGTACAAACAACAATGCATACTGGTTTAAGAGCCATTTAAAACTTAATAATTGTCATTATTCTTAAACCTTCCCCAATATTGTTTGTACATAAATCTCGTGATAAAAAAAAGGGATTTTAATTATGCTCGCCAAACAATTCACAATTCATGCCATGCAAAGACTATAGATTTCATATTGGGGAAGGGAATTTCACAAGTCACATTCATAAATCACTTTTTGAACTCAAATCACAAATGCAAGAGAATATAAATCAAGATTATGGATAACCCCCACGACAAAAATGTACTTTCATTGAATTGGGTTCATAATACATGTTCTTAAAACAATTTCCCAAAACTTATTATATATACATACATATATAACTTTAAAGCTTGTTAAAATAGTAAAACATATACCCATGAGAGTTAGGATAGTCCCACGTACCTTGAATTGAGGAAAATGTTAAGAAACTTTGACCTTTGAGACTTAATCTCTAATATGCTAGTTAGGTTTTTCCTCTTCTACTTAAGGAAGATGAATTATGGATTTTGAGAGTGTTAATACACATTTAAGGACGTTAATTTCATCTATAAGTGATTAGGGATAATTAAGGGGGTGTGAAAAATCTTAACGTCCATAAAATAATACAAAACTGAGAACTTACATTGCTATACTATTTCCATGCAATGTACAACAATTGCACAAGCCAAAGTGTGCGATTCATGTCCATTGCATAACTCCAAGTGGGAGATGCATAGCCATCGCACACCTTTTCCAATGGCCTTGTGCATTTGTCATGCGACATATGGATTTTGCAAAAGGGACTATTGTACGACACCTACTTGTTTTAAGGTCATAAAACACCCCCAATGCAACCCACAATGTCTAAAATTGGTCTACCATCTATACGAAGGTCCTAAAGGTCATTTTAGAGAGCATTATTTGAGCGTTAAGGCATGGGATGTCATACAAAATCTGTTAATGAATGTTGAGAGAGAAATGATTGGCCAAAATAGAAGGATGCAATTTAAGCAGAATTTTCTTTACTTGAAAAACATAAAGTCTTCATACTAATAGTATAAACACATGAAGGTGTCAAGCCAGTGTGATACAAATGGATTTTTGTGCGAAAAAAATGAAAAATATGAAGTTGTAAGATATAAATCATGGCATGTAGAACAAGGTTTTCCACAAAGTCCTGGCATTGACAATAACATATTCTCCTATGATGGATGGAATTACCTTCAGATATATATTAAATCTAGAAGTTCATGAAAAGTTTGATATGCGCCAAATGGTTGTTGTCATGACCTATTTGTATGGCTCATTAGACATCGATATTTTTATGAAAATTTCACAAGCCTTCAAAGTACCGGAAGCATACAAAATATCACTAGAAGCTATCTTAATAAAGCATCAAAAATCCTTATATGGATAGAAACAATCAACACGGATGTGTTACAATCGTCTTAGCAAATATTAGTTAAAAAAAGGGTACAAAAATGATCTTATTTTCCCTTGTGTTCTTATAAGAATGCCTGGATCTGAATTTCCTATAAGAGTTGTTTATTTTGATGATTTAAATATCATTGGCACTCCTAAAGATCTTTCAATAACTATTGAGTGTTTAAAGAATGAATTTGAAATGAAAGATTTGCAAAAGACTAAATTTTGTCTCGGCCTACAGATTGAGCATTTGACAAATAAAGTTTTTGTCCATCAACCAAGATACATTGAAGAGATTTAAAAGAAATTTTACATAGATATATCACATGCATTGAGTACCTTAATGGTTGTGAGTTAACTTGACGTAAACAAAGATCCATTTTGACCTCAAGAAAATGATGAAAAGCTTCTTAGTGATGAAACTTCATATCTTAGTGAAATCGGGGAACTAATGTATCTTGCCAATAATTCTCAACTAGATATTTATTTTTTGATAAGTTTATCGACAAGATTCAGCTCTTCCCCAACTAAAAGACATTGGAATGGTGTCAAACATACATTCAGATATCTTCGGGGAACCCTTGACTTGGGATTATTTTATTCTAATAAATCCAAGTAAAAAATGATCGGTTATGCAGATGCAGGATACTTGTATGATCCATATAAGGCTCATTTTCAGATGAGTTGTTTATTTACATATGGTAGCACAAATTTATCATGGCATTCAATGAAGAAAATGATACTGCAACTTCTTCAAATCGTCCAGAAAACATTTCCATTCATAAAGCGAGCCAAGAGTGTGTTTGGTTTAGAAAAATGACTCAACATATTCAAGAAATGTGTGGATTTTATTTGAATAAGGGTATTCCAACTACATTGTATGAAGATAATGCTACATGTATAGCTCAGTTGAAGGGAGGTTACATTAAAGGAGACAGAACAAAATACTTTTCACCAAAATTCTTTTTCACTCATGATCTTGAGAATAAAGCTGAAATAAATGTTCAACAAATTTGTTTAGCCGATAATATGGAAAACTTGTTCATTAAAGCATTACAAACCTCAACATTTGATAAGATGATATTCAAGATTGGGATGCGCCATTTCAAAGAAATTAAATAATGTTTGCATCAGGGGGTAAAGTACGTGCTCACTCTTTTTTCCTTGGCCTAGGTTTTGTCCCGAATGAATTTTCCTGGCAAAGTTTTTAATGAGGCAACAAACAAAGCGTATAAGAATATATATGTACTCTTTTTCCTTCACTAGGATTTTTCTTTCCACAGGTTTTTTCCTTAGTAAGGTTTTGACGAGGAACATTGTAAGAATGGGCATCAAAGGGGGTGTATTTTAAATGATTGTAACAATATGGATGTCCATAACTTCTTGGAGTAATTCCTCCATAACCCTTTCGTGTAATTCCTCTATTACATCTTAGTGTAATTCCTCTTTTAAATGTAGTAACTCCCATATCTCCTCTAACGTCCTGAGAGTACACCCTGGGCGTCATACAGTGCTTAAAATCCTGAGGGACCACAAGCTAATGTATGAGCTGGTAACTACTGTGAGCACTGATTAAAACTAATAACAACAGATCAAATATGGAATTAAACATGGAATAAGGTTTTAAATCATAGTTCTGATAAAGTCTATAAAACAACTCATAACCCTGATAAAACGCCTGACAATGACAAATGAAAACTGAAGACTGACTGACTGTCTATACTAGTATGAAAACCCTCTACTAAATGACTATGGAACTAGTAGGAAAAACCCCCAACTAACTCCGACTAACTACTAAAATAAAAGCATTAAAATAAATATAGACTATCCTTAAAATATAAGGACTCACCACTGCTATGTCTGATAATTTAGAAGGTTTATGCGAGATTTGGGAACTGACCATCCGAACCTATGAAATGATACATCATAGAGAAAGAAATGAGTATGTGATCAGTACTTTGAATGTACTGGTATGTTGAATGATATAGGCTGATATGTGTGGTTTCATGTACAAGAATAATAACTGACTGAATAAATAGCATCAAATACCGAATAGAATTCATAAAAACTATAAATATTGAGAATGCATGACCAAGCATAAAATATGCTCTAAATATAATCTGTAAATTGAAGTACTATAAACATATAACTGAATAACTGATAAACTATGTGCTACGGTCAAGCAAGATTGAACTATGTACTGAAACTAAAACCCTGTGTCGTATCATCTAAATGACATGCTCCAGTCTAAGCTGATAGGGGTCCAACCTGTGACCCTAGTTAGAAGGGTGCTAGTACTATTCCACGAGTACTAACAATAATTGTGTCAACCCTAAACTAATATGAATACACCTTGTCAACCCTAAACTAATAGGAACACATCATGAGATATGTGTCAACCATAAACTAATAGAAAACATCTCAAACCTACGCTAGCTACATAGTTCTGTAACTCAGGGATTACTACTAAGGGTGAAACCCTATCCTAATAGGAATGCCCCCATCCCTGGGTTCGCTACATGCAGAATCTCATTCCCTGATAATGCTCATACGTGTCTGAAACCATTCTAAAATTACTGACACTAAGAAAACAACTAAGTTTCAGGTATTTATAATCTTCATGACTCGATAGCAATAACAATAGGGCCGCTGGAATGCTTTGAAACCATGGAAGAAAATCATTGTTCATAATTATTCACACAAGCATTTCATTAAACACATAGGGACTAAGACTTTAACATGAGAATGCTTTATAAACATGAAAAGATTGCACAATCACATGCCCAAATTATAGGTTGAGGGTTTTATTCTGAATTAATATGGACATGATATGGACGTCACAATATTTAAAACATACTATAATGCATTCCATGTGAAATAACTTGAAAACATAGCAAGGGTTATTATTCAAAACTCATTCTTTTAGTCATTTCAACAAACACTTCATATTCATAGTTTAAGCTAAGTATGAGAATAGTTTAAACCTTATAGTAATGGAATGATTTCAACATCAACATCACTAATTATGATGTAGTCCGGCAAATATATTATAATGTAGTCTTTCTATTCTTATTTTTAATTCTTTACGTTTTTCAAAAATAAATTATTTTGATTCTTTGGGTTTTTGTTTTTTATTCATTTAAATCATTTTTATAATATCTAGGTGGATATATAAATCTAATTTTATCATAATTAGGTGGTATGTGTCTCATTCTCCTAGATTTTAAATGGATTACTAATTTTGCTTCAATACTAGATATTAATGTAATTAGGTAAGCTAATCTTTGTGGGTTTTCTTTTGTTTTTTTTAGCCTTATATATTCTGAATAATTACTAATTAAAGATTCTTTAAGTTTTCTAAAAGCTTCTCTATTTTAAAATGGTCTTCTCATGATTAATTCAAAAAATATAGATAAATTCTAACATAACTAAAATAACTAACTAACTCATATCTTACTATTGTACTTTTTAAATTACTGGGCTCTAATACCATTTGTAGGGGGGTGCGGATAACTAGATTAAAGAATAGATTCATTAGTTGCAAGAACTCTCTCTCAGGAGTAAGAATAAGAGTTTAGAGCAAGATCGTTCATCAAAATTCATAATCTAAGATATGTGGGATTTTGAACAGGGGTAATCCTGTTAACTTTGCGTGCAAAGTATTACTTAAACTACAATTTCTCTGCAATTTATGAGATTTTAAATGAAATTGATTTGGGTTTTCTCACCCATTGTTATTGGTTACAAAATTTTGATGTTTTCCATGAATTGAGAGTCTAATGGTAGGATTTTTACATATTTTCTTGAGAAATTGCAGCCAGTTCTATATCCCGTGATTTTAATCCTAGATATTTTAATAGTTCAAATGTTTGAGATATTGAAGTATATAAGTATGTTGAGATTTTGAGACACATTGCTGAAATTTCTAGATTCTTACATGGGTTATGAATCTATATGCTAGCTATTATGCTTTTTATGAATTTTAACTTGAATTTGAATTATGGGTTACGAAACCCTAGATGAGACTTGCAATTTTATGAACTATTGTGCTATAAGCACCCGTGATTTGTGTATTCTGAGATTATTGAGAATTTTTTTGACCTAATGGTCATTGAGCTTTGAAATCCACTTTCCTACATAAGAGTACAGGATTTGATTACTGGGTTTGTGGTGAACCATGAGATTATTTCTAAAAGTAGATTTTTATGAGATGAGGGCAGATAATCTAAAGTGAGTAGTATTTAGCACCCAGTGGGTAAATTACTATGGTCTATTACCCCAAAACTACGTGCCATCATAGGTTAGGCCTGTGGCTGAGTTTATGATTATTTTTGGGCCTACAGCCGAATTGATATTGGGCCCGATGCTGGGTTTGTTTAGTTATCACTGGACCTAGGTTATACCCTCTGGAAAAAGTATTATGGCTCTCCCTAACGTGAGGTTTCTTCCTTAGGAGGACAAAATGTTGGATTCCTGGTAGATCGTATGGTTTATGTCGGTTAAGAGAAACTCCCAAAACTAAAGTATTTTCAATTAAGATAAGATATTTTTTCCTTTAAAACTATAATACTTTCCCTTGATATGAGTATTTTTTCCTAAAGCTTGAAATGAGATATTTTCCTAACGTGAATGAAATGCCTTCAAGTATGTTCCAAAGTTATATGATTTCGAATTCCAACTATTTGAGTTCAAAAGAGTTAAGAGTTCTTGAAAAGCATTGAAGAAGTTTTACCCTCCATGAGACATATGCATGAGTTGAAAGTATTTCTTAAAGTTTCTTTTAGCCTTTAGTAAAGAGAATAAGAGAAGATTACTGATTTCAAAGTTAACATATAATGACTCATGAGATTTGCGTTGCATGCTCCATTCTACATGATTCACGAGATTTACATTTTATACTTATGCAAGCCATATAGGATCATTACTTATTGCATGCATGATTTGAGTAAAGAATATTGGTGATGTTTTATAAAAATACATGCACCCCTACATATGCAGTACATTCCCTAGTGCTGATCCACATATATGTCTATGTGCTATATTATCTTATAATGTAGGTTTAGGTGCCCAGTCCCAGCTTCGTTAGTGAACTTCGAGTACCTCTGTCTACATCCCTATAGTGGTAAGTTTTCACGGTTTGAGGACCTATCGTTAGATATTTTAGCATTTAAGAAACTATGTTGTTACTTTCAGATTTTTTTGAGTTAGTTGGGGACCTGTCTCAACGGCTCTCTAGTTCATGGATTAGTAGAGGCTTTGTTAGACTAGTTATTAAATTGTGGTTGTGTTGAGGTTTTTTGGTATTTATTGGTCATTTGGATATAGCATTTTCTTTGTATTTCCTTTCATATGATATGACTATGCTAGTGTTTAAATTATCTAATCTTGAAATGAGTGTTATTAGTAGAAATAGGCTTAAAGGGTTTGCTTGGGGCAACTCATTGCCTTAACCATCATGTGACATCCCGAGAGGGGATTTTGTGTCGTTACAAACATAGTATCAAAGCCTAAGGTTTTAATGGAGTCCTATGGAGTCTGACAAGCCGTGCTGAGTAGATTCTTGATTATCGGTCCGTTGCGTGCCACATCAATAAGCAAGAGGCTACAAGGCATTTTTTGAAAATTTGTTTCTTTCTTTCGGATTCTATCATGCCTACAATTGTCTCTCTCATCTTATAATTTGTGCTCTTCTATTTCAAAAAATGCCTATCCAAAGAGCGAATGCCCACAGGAATGATAATGAGCAACCTCCACCTATTGAGGAAGGGTAGAGGTGAGGCTGTTGCTCTTATGACTTTACAGGTGTTCTATGATGCATTATTGGACAAGTTCTTTCCGCTTGAGATGAAGAAAGAAAATATTGAGACTTATATGAACTTGAGGTAGGGCTACATGACTTTTAAAGAGTACTTCTTGAAGTTCAACCAGTAGGCCAAGTATGCTCCTGGTTTAATTTCTAACACCCGGGCTAGTATGAGCAAGTTTGAGACCTATGTTTCTGGGTTAGTACTGAAGGAGTGTAAGATTGTGATGCTACATTGGAATATAGATTTGGCTAGGTAGATGACATAAGCCCAATAGATAGAAGCTGATAAGATTAGGGAGAGAGATTGAGTAAGGGGTAACAAGAGGGCTATATCTGAACACCATGAGTTTAGCCATCCTAGGTTCCATGAAGGAAATTGCCTTCAGTTTTAGAGACGTCTGTCTATGCTAGTTCCCTCATCAGCTAGTGCTCCCATGCCTGGAGATAGGCAGAAGCAAGAGGGCAGGTCCTTTATGTCTAGATCACTGAATATTGTTGGTAAAAGGCCCCGTTATCCTTCTTGTGCTAAGTGTGCTAGGGATTATCCCGGTGAGTGTTTCATAGATCTGAGGGGTTATTTTTGTTATGTCAAGCAGGGACATAGACTTAGAGATTATCCTCATGCTAGACAGGGGAACAAAGATGCCCGACCTTAAGCACAGGATACTAGTGCACCAGCTCACGTACCCCATCCCTCCCCTGCTCAGCGTGCTTCATCTAGAACTGCTGGCGGTCAACACCAGAACAAATTCTATGCTTTACCATCTTTTCAGAAGCACAAGGACCTCCCGATGTTGTTACCAATATGCTCCGTGTCTTTTTCTTTGATGTCTATGTGTTTTTGGACCATAAGTCAAGTCTCTCTTATTTGACCCTACTTGTAGCACTGAATTTCAAAATGAGTCCTGAAAAGATTCCCGAGCCTTTCCTAGTTTCCACACCTGTAGGGGCATCCATTGTCGCTAAACAAGTGTATATAGATTGTCCTATTACTGTTCTTCATAGAGTCATACTTGCGGATTTGATAAAGTTAGATATGGTGGATTTTGACCTTATAATGGGTATGGATTGGCTTTATTTTTGTTATGCATCTTTAGACTATCGTACCCATGCGTTTAAGTTTCAGTTACCTGATGATATAGTTTTTGATTGGTCTAGGAGTTCAGTATCTCCCACGAGTCATTTTATCTCCTATGTCAAAGCCAGAAATTTAATATCCAAGGGTTATATCCATCACCTAGTTAGAGTCAAATTAACTAAGTCCGAGGCTCTAACTAATCAGTTATTTGAAATTGTTAATGAGTTTCCAGATATTTTTCTAGAAGATCTCTTAGGTGTACCCACCGATAGAGAGATAGAATTCAAGATTGACCTTCTTCCCGTTACTCAGCCTATTTCTATTCCGCCATATCGTATGACACCTGCGGAGATTAAGGAGTTGAAAGAGAAACTCAAAGATATTTTAGACAAAGGCTTCATAAGGCCCAATATTTCACTTTGGGCGTACTTATTCTATTCGTGTGGAAGAAAGACGGTTCTTTGCGTATGTGTGTTGACTATCATCGACTTAACAAGGTCATAATAAAAAATAAGTATCCTCTTCTGAGAATTGATGAACTGTTTGATCAGTTATAAGGTGCAAGTTATTTCTCAAAGATAGACCTTAGATCTGGCTATCATCAACTTAAAGTGAGGGAATATGATATTTTAAAGACAACCTTTCAAACCCGCTATGGTCACTTTGTGTTTTTCATAATGTATTTTAGGCTAGCCAATGGCCCAACAGCTTTTATGGACCTCATGAATCGAGTGTTCAAACAATATCTTGATATCTTTGTAATAGTTTTCATAAATCGCATCCTTGTCTACTCTCATAATGGTAATAACCATGCGAATCATATTAGAATTGTCTTGCAAACCATCAGAGATCACCAGTTGTTCGCCAAATTCGGTTAGTGTGAATTTTAGCTAAGGTTTGTAGCCTTTCTGGGTTATGTTATTTCAATCGAAGGTATTAAAGTTGATTCCCAAAAGATAAAAGTTGTAAGGAATTGGCCTCGACCCATCGCTCTGTCTGACATTAGAATTTTATTATGTCTAGCGGGCTACTAACACCATTTTATTGAATGTTTCTCTTCTATTGCGTCTCCCATGACTCGGTTGAATTAAAAGAACGTTAAGTTCCAGTGGTCAGATTCCTATGAGAAGAGTTTTTTGGAGTTGAAGACTCAACTTTCTTCAGTCCCTGTGTTGGATTTGCCTTATGGTACAGATGGTTTTGTGGTGTATTATGATGCCTCTAGAATTGGATTGGGTTGTGTGTTGATAAAAAGAGGTAAGGTTATAGCCTATGCCTCTAGGAAGTTGAAGTCACATGAGAAAAATTACCCGACCCATGATCTTGAATTAGTAGTTGTGGTCTTTGCTTTGAAAATTTGGAGACATTACCTTTATGGTGTCCATGTTGATGTGTTTACTAATCATAAGAGCCTGCAGTATGTGTTTACTAATCATAAGAGCCTGCAGTATGTGTTTACTCAGAGGGAGTTGATCCTTAGGAAGATGAGGTTGTTAGATTTGCTAAAATACTATGATATGAGTGTGTTGTATCACCCGAGGAAGTCTAATGTAGTGGCAGATGCCCTTAGCAGATTTTCTATGGGTAGTGTTGCTCATGTATAGAAAAGTAAGATGGATTTAGCTCGTGATGTACATTGTCTGGCTAGATTAGGTATTAGGTTGCTTGATTCAGCTGAGAAGAGTATGTTGGTGCAGAGTAGCTCCGAATCCTCTATAGTTTCAGAAGTAAAGAATAAGGAAGATAGGGATCCTAGTTTGGTTCGACTATAGGAGTCTATTAAGGGACAAAAGATGGAGGTTTCCTCAAGAGGGGGAGATGGTGTGTTAAGACTGCAAGGTAGATTATGTGTTTCGTATGTTGATGATCTAGGGTAGAGGATTATTGTTTAAGTGCATAGTTTGTGGTATTTTATTCATCCTGGTGCTACCAAGATTTACCGCAACCTACTGTAGATCTATTAGTGGAATGGTATGAATAAGGATATAGATGAGTTCGTAGCAAAGTGTGCAATATGCCAACAGGTTAAGGTAGAGCACCAAAGACCTAGTGGTGTGATGCAAGAGTTTGGTATACCTATTTGGAAGTGGGAGGTGGTGAATATGGACTTCGTTACTGGGTTACCTTTTTAGCATCATCATCATGATTCTATTTGGTTTGTTATAGTTAGGTTGACTAAGTCCACACATTTCTTGCCCATACACACATCTTATACAATGGAGGATAGTGATAGATTGTATATCCAGGATTTAGTCAGGCTGCATAGAGTTCCCTTGTCCATTATTTAGGACCAGGGCACTCAATTTACTTCTCAATTTTAGAGGGCGTTTTAGCAGGGACTTGGTATCCAAGTTCTTTTGATTTACGCTTTTTATCCACAGATAGATGATCAGGCTAAGAGGACCATTCAGACCCTGGAAGATATGTTGAGGGCACATTCTCTTGATTTTAAAGACAGTTAGGCTAAGCATTTACCATTGATAGAGTTTGCCTATAACAATAGTAACCATGCTAGCAGTGAGATGGCATCATTTGAGGCCTTGTATGGTAGGAGATGTAGATTACCCATAGGTTTGTTTGAAGTGGGTAAAGCTACAGTGACTGGGATTGATGTACTGTTTGAAGCTATGGAGAAAGATAAGTTGATTAGAGAGAGGTTAAAGACCACCTAGAGTCATCAAAATTCTTATGCCGATGTGAGAAGAAGATATGTTGAGTTTAAAGTGGGTGATTTGGTATACTTGAAGATTTCACCTATGAAAGGGGTGAAATGGTTTGGTAAAAAGGGAAAGCTTAGTTACAGTGATGTTTGACCCGTATAAAGTCTTGAGTCGTGTTGGTAAGGTGGCTTATGAGGTTGAGTTGCCTATAGAGTTATCAGCTGTCCATCCTGTATTTCATCTCTCTATGCTTAAAAAGCATATTGGTGATTTTGCTATAGTAGATCCCTCAAAGAGTGCTGATATTCAAAACAGTCTTTCATTCGATAAGATTCCTGTTGGGATCCTAGATTTTCAGATCCATAGACTGAGGAATAAAGAGGTTCCCTTGGTCAAAGTACTATGGTGGAACCAATCACTTGAGGGCGCTACTTGGGAGGTAGAAGTAGATATGCGAGCCAAGTACCTGCACCTCTTTTCTGCGAGTTCAGATAAATCTGAAGGTATTGTTGTTCCTTAATTTCTCTCTTCTAATCTAAAGTTCATCTATGCATCTATTCTTGAATAAGTTCTTACAATTCCTGAGTTATTCAAGAGTTCAGAATGATTTTCAGCCGTTTAGCAAATTGTTTCAACTATGTGTACTATGTTTTTCCGGTATTCCTAGTCCAACTAACAACATTCGAGGACAAATATTTCTAAAGTTCCCTCGTAGTCTGAGCCGTAGAGCGCGTCAACGTAAGTGTAATTCTAGCTCTACAAGATTGAGAAAAGACTTCCCAAGTGATTGGTTTTTCTTAAATTTGACTATTTATCATGTAGAATATTGAATTAACTTTCCAACGATATGAATTTCGTCCAAATCCAACATCTAGGTGAGAAATTATGGTCATTTTACTGAGAGTTGTTTGAACCATCCAGGTGTGATGGACGGTCTGATAGACCATCAAGTATGCAATGGACTGTCACTAGAACTATCGCGACCAAGTTAGAACTCCCTTTCCAGGCCCAAGTGCGACGGCCAGGACGACGGACCGTCAAGGTTGCGACAGACCGTCGCTGAGACCATCGCCAGTAAGGCAGTGGTCTCATCTTCGCCATCGAGCTACGAATGATCAGATGGACTGTCAGACCTACAATGAACAATATATCCGACTGTCGTATCGAGGTAGTAGGTCCCTTTTCTGGTTATCATGCGACAGCCAACCCGATGGACCATCAGACTTGCGACGAACCGTCGCAAAGCCCATTCAGTATTTCTAGGTCATTTTTAAAATAGTTTTTTAGTCTGTTGCACTCTTTTATCAACCTGATATATTTCAAACAAACTTGAGAGCCTCATTATCTCCCAAAACATCCAAAGTCTAGGGTTTCTGCCTCAAGAACAAATCTAAAATCCTTCTCCAAGAAATACAACAACTCACCATGGATTCTACAAATTGAGTTGAGATTTGAGTTTCCCAAGTTCAAAGGTTGCAATAACTTTCTCAAGAGTAAGAAGAAGAGTTTAGAGCAAGCTCTTTCATCCAAATTCATAATATAAGGTATGTGGGATTTTGAAAAGGGGTAATCCTTTCACCCTTATTCGCAAAGGCTTATTTAAACTATAATTTCTCTACAATTTATGAGATTTTACATGAAGTTGAATTGGGGTTTTTCACCCATTGTTATTGATTGCAAGCTTTTGATGTTTTGCATGAATTAAGATTCTAATGACATGATTTTTACATGTTTTCTTGATAGATTGTAGCCGGGTCTATGCCCCATGATTCTAATCCTTGAGAAATTAATAGTTGAAATGTTGAAGTATATAAGTATGTTAAGATTTTGAGACATATTGCTGAAATTTCCAGATTTCTACATGGGTTAGGAATCTATATGTTGTCTATTATGCTATTGATGAGTTTTAACTTGAGATTGAATTATGGGTTATTAAACCCTACTTGAGACTTACAATTTTATGAACTATCATGTTATAAGCACCCATGATCTGGGTATCCTGATATTGTTGAGAAATGTTTTGATATAATGGTCACTGAGCTATGAAATCCACTTACCTACACGAGAGTAAAGATTTGATTATTGGGTTCATGGTGAACCATGAGATAATTTCTAAAAGTGGATTTTTACTAAATGAGTGCAGATAATCTAAAGGGAGTTGTATTTGGCACCGAGAGGGTAAGTTACTATGGTTTCTTACCCCAAAACTACATGCCACCATAGGTTGGGCCTGAGATCATGTTTATGATTATTATTGGGCCTAAGGATGAGTAGATATTGGGCCCGAGGACAAGTTTGTGTAGTGATCATTGGACCTAGGTTATACTCCCTATCAAGAGTATGACACCTCTTCCCAATGTGAGGTCTCTTCCTTAGGAGGAAAAAATGTTGGACTCCGTGTAGCTCGCATGGTTTATGTCGGTTAAGAGAAACTACCTAAACTAAAGTATTTTTCATTGAGATAAGATATTTTTTCCTTTAAAACGAAAATGCTTTCCCTTGATATGAGTATTTTTCCCTAAAGCTTGGAATGAAATAATTTCCTAACGTGAATAAAATGCCTTCAAGTATGTTCCAAAGTTATATGATTTCGAAGTCCAAGTATTTGAGTTCAGAAGATTTATGAATTCTTGAGAACTGAAGAAGTTTTACTTTCCATGAGACATATTCATGAGTTAAAAGTACTGTTAAAACTTTCCTTTAGCCTTGAGTAATGAGAATAAGAGATAATTACCGATTTCAAAGTTAAACTATGATAACTCACGAGATTTGTGTTACATGTACCATTCTACATGATTCATGAGATTTACATTTTATACTTTTTCAAGCCCTGTGACTCATTGCTTAATGCATGCATGATTTGATTAAAGATTATTGATGTTTGTTTTATATAAATGAATGCACCCCCACATACCCAGTACATTCCCAAGTGCTGATCCACATATATGTCTATGTGCTGCATTGTCATATAATGTAGGTTTAGGTGCTCAGTCCCAACCTCGTCAATGACTTTCGAGTACCTCTTTCTACATCCTTAGAGTGGTGAGTTATCATGGTTCGAGGACCTATCATCCGACATTTCAGCATTTGAGAGACTATGTTGTTACTCTCAGTTCATTTCGAGTCAGTTCCGGACCTGTCCCAATGGCTCTCTAGTTCATGAATTAGTAGAGGCTTTGTAAGACTAGTAATCAGATTGTGGTTGTGTTGTAGTTTTTCGGTATTGCTTGATCATTTCGATCGAGCATTTTCTCCGTATTTCCTTTCATATGATATGGCTATGCTAGTGTTTGAATTATCTCATCTTGAAATGAGTGTTATTGGTAGAAACATGCTCGAAGAGATAGCTTGGGGCTACTTGTATCCTTAAGCACCGTGTGACGTCCTGGGAGGCTATTTCGGGTCGTTACATTATGACACCTCTTGAAACCCCCTATGTAATACTATAAATAGAGGTCTTGAGGAAGATATTCTATATACTTTAAAGAAAGAAGATACTATCTTATATTGGTCTTTTGTTATTTTGTTCTCTATTGCTCCTCTTGTTTTGTTCATTACATTACTAGTCTTGTTCTTAATATTGAAATAAATGCCAGAATTAGCTGGTTCTCTTGAGCAATTTCATCCTTAAAAACTATGTTTTTTTTCTGATTTGTTTTGCTTGTTTTTTCAATAATTTTATCAATATTTATTGATTTTTCTGTGTCCAAGGTGTGTTAATCCTTTCGAGTTGAATGTTGTTGCTAGAAACTTGAAATAAGTTCTTGGGAAAATGTAAAATTCACTATTGAACTTTCATAAATTGCTCAACCTTGTCATTCCTTAATAGTTGATTTTATTATGTCATTGCCGTAACATATTTGGTTCATTCGTGCCACTAATCACTAACAAAAGAGCCCTACTACTATAATTTTTTTTTCAAGTGACATTATCTAAGCCCTTCATTAGTTATCATCTCCTACCTTATTTTACGAGTGGCAGATGTGATCTATTTTATTAATTTTATTAGCATACTTGAGCCTTTTCCCAATCTCTTATCACGTTCTAACCACTATTAACACCCAAAATTTCACTATAGAAAGGCATGCATACACTTAAGTTGCATACTCATATGCACTTTACTACACCTCATTAGTGAACTCTCATTTAAACCAATTTTTTTTCTTAAGTAATTTAGTCTTTTTCCACAGACATTATCACATCCCAACCCCAAATTCCACGACGAAAAAACATACATACTCTTAATTCACAAACTTCGTATGTTCTTTACTTGTCCAACTATTCCTCATTGTTTTCTTTTTATCTTGTCTTTTCATTTCTTGAACTATATTTTATGTCATTTTCCTAAGCAATTACCACATTTCAGCCGTTCTAATACCCCAAATTTCACCTTGATCTTGAAAACACATAAATAATCAAAACATATAAATACTCTTAATTTAGATACCCTCAAATGTACTTTTCACATCCAACTCATTTTCAGTAGTGTACTTTCTTTTAAACCAATCTTTTTTTTTCTTAATTGTTTTTTATATGTTTCTTAAATCTATTCAAAGATCCTTAAAATATGTGGAAATTGAGAATGATATCGTATAGACTCAACAACATATCTAATGTACTCTCACAAAGTGGGGTAGGAGAGGGTAGAATGTACACAGTTCGTACCTCTACCTTACAGATAAGGTAGAGTTTTTTTCCGATAGACCCCAACTCAAGATAAAAACAGAAAAAAATGTCATGGGAGTACAAAGGACCGTAGGTAGTGTCAAAAATGAGAAATGGCAAAAGAACAATGCTATCACAAAATAATACTCTGCTCAAACTGCACGAAAATAATCAGTAGTAACAGAATTTGAAGAACACAAAACTGCAAAAGTAGTCCTATGACTACTAGAAAAGGAAACAACACGACACACTCATATCTACTAGTTTGGGGACACCTGTACCTACTAACCTTCTATCCTAATTTATTCACACCTTTCTATCCAAGGTCATGTCTTTGGTAAGTTGTAATTGTATCATGTCCCATCTAATAAACTCCCCCAATGCTTCTTTTGCCTATCTTTATCTTCATGGCATATTCATGAAAGCTGTGCGGCAACTTGATGGTTGAAGTAAGTTTATTTAACTATTAATTACATTTATTGGTAATTCCATTTATGGAGCGATATGAATAGTGTGACTTCATTAAGGCATAGTGGTTGTAGTATTTACGTTTAATAGAATTGATTTAATGGAACTGATTTAACAATAAGATAGTTACTAAATTAAAGTTACATTCTTAAGGAATATGAACAAAACCATTCTTAAGCTGATAAATGTGCCTACTCTTAGCAGGATGCAAGTAGCGAGTCATCTTCAACTATATCTTTAAATAATTTAAGTGTCAAATTATATATCATTTGTATATATTTGGTTAGGGAGAAGTTATTGCTAGAAAAATATTTTCTATGAAGTTTTTTTTTCTTGTATTTGGTTTCTAGAAAATATTTGTCTTGAACAGATTTTTCTCTTTAAACACTTCTATGAGAAGTTATTATTTCTAGAACTATCTCAATATTAATTATATATCAAAATCTGAATAACAATAATAACATATTAAGTGAAATTTCACAAGTGGGAAAAGAATTTGCAGTGAATGCGATTCAAATACCTGACCTTATTATCTTTGATACTCTCCCAACTAGGACTGTCTAACAGGCCGGGCCGGGTCAACCCGGAACCGGCCCTCTCACTCTTACCGGGTTCCAGGCCGGTTACGAGCCGGGTTTGGCCTTAAGCGGTCTGGGCCGGGCCGGGCCGCACAGTAAAAAAATTAAAACCCACCCGTAACCGGCCCACTTAACCCAATCCGGTCAAACTCGCTAAAACTCGGTCAAACCCGGTTAAAAACCGGTCAAACCCGTGTAAAACATCAAATATACAGTATATATACACTCTAATATACACTATATACACTCCAATATACACTATATACACTCCAATATACAATATATATTTTTAAAAAAATATATAAAGTATAAACAATTACACATATATACGTACCATTCAATATATAATTATATATGACTATACGTACAACTTTAAATAAAAACATATGCTATAATAGTATAATATATATATATATATACACTACAATATATATACACTAATTTATAAAGCATATACACATGTATACGTTAAATATATACTACTTTAGAAGATATATACACATATATATGCACCATTCAATATATATGTACTACTTTAAATAAAATATATATACATGTATACGTTAAACATACACATCTATAGAAGATCCATTCACATATATACACTCAATTCTATGTATATATAATACTTTAAATGCAATATACTACAATATATATACATTACAATATGTATAAATATACTTATATACTAACTTATAAAACATATACACATGTATACATTAAATATACACTTCTATAGAAGATATATACACGTGTATACGCACCATTCAATGTATATATACTACTACTTATTCAATATACTACATTATATATACATTACAATATGTATAGATATACTTATATACTAATTTATAAAACATATACACATGTATACGTTAAATATACACTTCTATAGAAGATATATACACATGTATACGCACCATTCAATGTATATATACTACTACTTATGCAATATACTACATTATATATACATTACAATATGTATAGATATACTTATATACTAATTTATAAAACATATACACATGTATACGTTAAATATACACTTCTATAGAAGATATATACACGTGTATACGCACCATTCAATGTATATATAATACTACTTATAAAATATACTACATTATATATACATTACAATATGTATAGATATACTTATATACTAACTTATAAAACATATACACATGTATACATTAAATATACACTTCTATAGAAGATATATACACGTGTATACGCACCATTCAATGTATATATACTACTACTTATGCAATATACTACATTATATATACATTAAAATATGTATAGATATACTTATATACTAATTTATAAAACATATACACATGTATACGTTAAATATACACTTCTATAGAAGATATATACACGTGTATACGCACCATTCAATGTATATATAATACTACTTATAAAATATACTACATTATATATACATTACAATATGTATAGATATACTTATATACTAATTTATAAAATATATACACATGTATACGTTAAATATACACTTCTATAGAAGATATATACACGTGTATATGCACCATTCAATGTATATATATACTACTACTTATAAAATATACTACATTATATATACATTACAATATGTATAGATATACTTATATACTAATTTATAAAACATATACACATGTATACATTAAATATACACTTCTGTAGAAGATATATACACGTGTATACATTAAATATACACTTCTGTAGAAGATATATACACATGTATACATTAAGTATGCACTTTTTGTGCCGGGCTGGGCCGGGCCGGTTAACCGGCGGGCCTGGACCGGGTTGGTCCGGGCAGGGTTAACCGAGCCCATTTTAAAAAATAAACCGGCCCGGAATCTGGAACCCTAAAGCCCTAGGGCTTATCGGGCCGGGTCAAACCGGGCCGATTTAGCTTGTCGGGCCGGTTTGGGCCGGGCCGGTTCGGGTCAGCCCGGCCCCTTTGACACCCCTGCTCCCAACTGAGCTATTCCCGATTTTGTATCAAAAGCAGAACAAAAGAACTTCTTATCTTTTTTCACTTTTGCTAGTAAATAGTTAGACATTATGGTCATTTTTTAGTACTCAAAAGTCTTATCAAAACACTCACTATTTAGATAGCTTTAGTGATTTGACTTTTATTACTTGCTTAGTGATGGAAGTTAATTATTAGTTATCATTTTCTATTATTTTTTAGTTTAATGAAATACTATTACTGCCAATGTTTATTTCAAGTTGTTTCAATTTTTTTTAATTGTTCATCAATTACCAACCACTAAAAATATCTTCTATTAGAAATGACTTAAGTTGTTTCAAGAACGGCTAAATAACAATGAATTCAAATGATAAATATATACATGATTTATCGTTCTTTTCATTTTCTTAAACATCTTCCAGAAATGTCATACCAGCAGTTGAAGAGCTCGAGAAGAGCTCAATCTGTTCCTCACTGATCAGGCATCATCAAGTGGTTCTCAACAATGAATTTCTTTTAAAAATTTTGGGACAATGCCTCGTCTTCACACAGATGTTTAAAATCTGCAACATTGGTGGTGGTGGGGGAATACAACAATATGGACCATTTTTTGGAATGTCGGGTTCCCAAGGACTACAAGGTCCAATTATTGGGAGCATTAATTATATGCCTAGCCTAGAGTTTAATAGTTGAAGTCATCACAGTCAAAGTAATTATAGCTTGGATCTTAATAATATGGCTAATCACAATCTTGGACCTCCGAGTGCTATTCTCCGTAATGAAAAATGTTGCTAATTTGATAAAGTTTACTTTGATGATCTGGTTAGTGCTTCTACCTAATTTGGTATTACATATTTTCCGTATTTGATTAGTCTATTAGCAAAAAGTCAATATATCTTAAATCATTTTTTTGGTTATTATATACCCATACCAAACTCGAGATTAAATTTCATTTTCATGTCTTTATTGAAACTATAATCTCTAATATTTCTGTTCAAATCAAATGAGTTTTAAGAAAATTGGGCATAGTATAATTCATCAGAATAATTTGTTATTTCTTAAAATTGAACATTTGATGTCTCAGCCACCTGCATATGAAGATTATATATATATATATATATATATATATATATATATATATATATATATATATATATATATATATATATATATATATATATTAATTTGTGGCACTATTTATTATATCTCAATTTTAGCATAATATTTGTGCGAGATAAAATTCTTATTATTACACCCATATTGGATTTCAGGTAACATCTGTGTAGCTTTTCTTCATATTTTTCTCGTTCAAATTTTCTTAAAAATAATAGTGTGTTGGTGAAGTATATTTTGAGATCCAGTTAATGTTTTCATCTAACATTGCAATGTCGCTATGCTAGCTACAGTGGTTGATATGGTGGAAATAGTTCTTCAAAAAAGTTTTTTTGAAAAATGACACACACTTGCACACACTCGTCATACTTATTCTAAGTGGGAAGAGCCTAATATAAAAGTTGAATTATCAAAATGTCCTTAAATTTATTGAACGACTTTTTGTACCCTTAAAAAAAAATCAATAAATTAGACAAATCTCCAAATATTAGGATCATTAATACATATAATCACATATCAGTATTTACAAAATTACATAAAATCACACAAATTAAAAATTATTCTTGATACATATCTAATGTAGGCAATTCCACTATTGTAGCCCAGAATCACGGGATGTTTCAAAATCTCCTTCCTAAAAATTTCAACAATCTCTCTCATACAACCGTGATTTTTTTTTCAATACCGCAACCATTTCTCAACACCATTAATGAAGACCCAATTGATTTGAACCTCACTTCACTATTATACTCCATCCATTGACAGTATGAACAAACCTTGAATTTTTGGGATAGAATTGATTGCCACCTCACACTCATTTCAAATATAATCCCAAGTAGTACCAGACTTATAATTCGCCACCAATCTGCAGTGTATTCAAAAAATGCCCAAATAAAAAGGATAATTCGAATTTCATTGGACAAGTTTCCAGTTTAGTCACAAGGATAACTGGTAAGGTAATAACTGAATAGAGATAGTAGATATAATTATAAGTGAATATATCTATGAATCAAGACAACCTTACATACCTCCATACGTTGAGAAACTAGTGACCGGAAGGGATGAAATTAAGCTTGATTCTTGAGCCAATTCTCTTGGATTTATTTTTAAGCTTGAGTTTTAGAGGAGAATTTGGGATTGCTGGATGATGAAATAATGTGCGAAACGGATGTTCAAAGATATCTTAAATTGATGGGGAGATGAAAATAAAAAACTAATACAAATAGTATGTAACACCCTACATTTTTGAGTGAGAATTCGAACCGTCGTTCCTGTGCATATAGACCAGAAACTAATGATTCTGCCTCAATATAAGTGTGATGATCACTTTTATAGTGTAAAACATCTTTTGAGACGAATTGAGATGATAAAAATCTCCTAATTCAAAATCGAGTTGAGAACTTTTCTACCGATTGAGTTTTAGTGGATGTGGTCATCTTGAAATGATCATTATTCATATAAAATAAGGATTTAGGTGGCCTACTATATATCAAATGGAATATCATCGAGTCTTCTTTCCAACACATCTGATTTCACCGTAATCCGATATCGCAGTAGAAAGTTATGCTCTTTTTAATTGGAAGTATCTATGTGCTAGAAAGTGACGAATAAGGTGATGAGCCGTCATCTATGTGACAGGACTCCAACCCATGTCATCATCCTTAACAGTAAATGGGAAAAACCAGCTAGATATTGAGGACTAGGATAACGAGTTGTCACCAAACTGATGAGCCGTCACAAAAAGTCGTCAATTGAAGAATTCTTGCAATTTCTTTTTGCTTCTTTAGGGGTATTATGGTATTTTCCTGACCTCAAACCCTACCCCCACCACTAAAATCATACTTTAAATGCTATTTGGTCATTAGATACCCGTTTCTCATCTCGTTTCCACTGTCAAGAGAGAAAAAAGTTAGGGTTTCCTTCAAAATCAATACTTCCAATGCTTAGATTCACGATATCGTGAATTTTTTTGTTCATCAAAAAGGTATGTAGAACTATCCTAACACTGATGGACATAAGTATGATTTCTCTATCCATTTCAAAGTGTATTTATGTATTTATGCATGTTATGAATCTTGAGAACCGATTTAAGAGCATGGTTTATTGAAACTTCCCTCTTATGATTATGGACATTGAAATTTATTGAAAAACATGAATTACAAAACCCCCATTTTTATGATGAAACTATTCATTTACTATAGGTTTCTGTACAAGTTTTGGATTTTGATTATGTGTTTATGTTATGGATTTTGAAGTTTCTGAACTGTAAACCCTAACTTTATGACAAGAATTATGTGTTTTACGATTGTTGTGGGTTCTTAAATGAATATGGAAAGATTTATGTTTCTAATGCTCTTTTATAAAATTATGGACTCATTACTCGTATGATTTATAAGAGAGCATCTTATGTACATCAAAAGACTTGTTTCTCATGAAACATGTATGAATTATGAAGAGACGACCACCTAAGAGTTATACTTGAAAGTGAATTGTTTTGCCATAACTTATACGTCCTTTTTGAAAGATAACTCTTTTGTAATAATTGAATCATCTTGATGGTTAATAATAAGTTTTTGAATAAGAAGTTCTATGGATTTTATATTATATGATATTGTATGATATGATATGTCTTGCAAGTCTAGGTACAACGATACCTTATTATGAAATTCGCTTAATAGAATAAGAGATGAACTTTAATTAGCTTGAACAATGCGTTTATGAGGTTAAAAATGGTCTTAAAAATAGTTAAACGGTCCCGAAAAAGGCACGATTTCAGATAACTGATTGCCGAAAATCGTATTTTTTTATGCGGGTTTATTATGTCCTGAAATATAGATTATATACTTGCTATGTGCTTTAGGCATACTAGATATTATGCACCTCAATTCTTGCGGCAAACATGGATGTAACACCTCGCATTTTGGGCTAGAACAAAAACTGCCATTTCTATGCGTAGATAATCCAAAATCCATAAATCCTATGTAAATTTGGTATGTTAATCAATTATGTTCTATGGGAATCAATTTGAGAATGACTTAAGATCATAGAGGTCCCATAACTCAAGGACGAGTTGAAAGCTTTCCTATCGTTTGAGTTTGAGTGAGCGTCAAATCTTAGGCCAACTTCAATCGATCATAACTCATTCTATATAACGAATTAGGAGGCCTACTATATATTAGTTGAAAGTTATTTGAGTTCTCTTTCCATCGCCATTGTTTTGCTTTAATCCGATACCTGAGTAGAGATTTATGATTTTACTTCAAAGTGTCTGTCTTCTGAAACGTGACAACGAGGCTGACAACTTATCAGCTGTGTGACGGCCCGTCAGACCTAGTCGTCAGCCTAAGGAAGTGAATGGTGAAAGCCATCCTAAAAGTGATGACCTGAGTAATGACTTATTACCTGAGTGACGGGTCGTCAAACCTGGTCGTCAACTGATGCAATTATATGATTTTTTTTGTGTTCCTTAGGGATATTTTTGTCTTTCTCTCACTCCAAAAATCTTTCACACAAATTAAATCACCCCTTAAACATTATTAATCAATCACTATCAGTTTTACAACATCAAAAATATTCTTTTCACTCTCAAAATAAGACCAAACTATGGTTTTCTCCAAAAATAAGAAATTCAAGAAAATCAAGCCTTAAGTTCAAGATTTCCAGGGAACGAATCGAGATTCGAGTTCTTCTTTTTAAAATAATTAATTTGAGGTACGTAGGGTTTATCTGAAAAAATTACATGGGCTTGGAAATACTAGATCATGATTTAAAGATCTTCAAGCATGATTTTAGAAAGGAGTTTTGAAATACGTATTTGGTCCTTAGGCCTTTACCCCTTAATTTGATTTACATGTATAAATATATGTATGAAGATTGAGATTGAAGATTGTTTGAGAGCATACATTATGGACTCCCTATCTTGTGATAAATTAAAGATTTTGGTTTTGTTGGAAAAGCGTTGAAGTGCATATTTTGTGATTTCAAAGATGTTGTCTCAATGTAGTAGTATTTGAACATTGATTTAGAATTATTGAGAGGGTGTCTTTATATAACTACGTTTTGTGTTAAAAATAAGAATTGCATGAGATAGAGACTTGGGAGTTGACCACCATTATTTGTTGAATTATTGATAAAGAGAATTGCTTGCATGGTTTAACCTGAATTTTAAAGCATGAGTTTCTAGAAAGAATTGTTGATATGGTGGTCCTGAATTTCATAATTTGAAAATAGAGATATAATTTTTTATAAATGGCTCAGAGAATGTTACTTGGAAGTCAATCGTATAACGATACCATATATGTGTATGCCATAATAGAGTTAAAGATTTTTTAGTATATTTTCAGAGCATGCATGTTGAAAGAACTAAAAATGGGCATAAAGAGGGTTAGGTGGTTACCCGAAGAAGGCACAAGTAACTCTTAGCTTGAAATCATATTTTCCGATATGGGTACATTATTACTGTACGCTGGCGACAGCCATGTGGCGTAGTAGATTTAGAGACTCCATAAGTGTTCCACAAGGGTCGGAGTCTCTGAATCTATTATATTCCGTATTTTGTTTTATTACATGAATGTTGTGCATAATTTCCAGATAGAGAAGGGCGTCCTGAGACTTCATGGTTCAGAATGCTCATTATGGCCAAGGCCTCAGTTCGGGTAGTGACAAACTTGGTATAAAAACACTTTTCATGTTCCCTGATTGCAAAATCGCGTCGGGTATAGTCTTATATATGGGCTTGTAGCGCGCTACACCTATAAGCATGAGGCTAATAGGAATATAGGAATGTCTCTCTTTCTTCATGTGTTAGGTCATGCAATAGAGTCAGAATGATTCACTGAAATACTCTAATTTATGTTATGGTGTCTCCTATATGAAAGAAAAGTTATCCTAATTTTTTTCCTTACTCTGGTGTTCCCCGATAATGCTCCCAGATTTACTAGCAGAAATTTCAAAAGTCACACAAAGGACTGGAGAGGAGCTCCCTAGTTTAAAATTATGTCCTCGTTCTTATAAAGGGTTCAGTTAAGACAAGAGTAAGATGTGTATTCTTGGGTCAATAAATATTATGTGTCAAGTTTCTATCTCTTGTAATCCTGGTATCATTGTGTTGTTGAAAACAAAAACTCTAGTGAAGCCGTGTGGGGCTCTTTCGATTCACTAACATAGTTGCTTTATTATTCATTTCATTTTCTTGTTCAAAACAGAAAAATCAATGTTTAGTGAAGCCGTGTGAGGCCTATTTCAATTCACTAGCAACTTGCTGCTTATCTTGTCCTTCTTGTGTTTGTTGGAACTATATTTCCACCCGAGTAGTAGTATATGTTAAAGTGTCGGTGTCATGACCTAGTGGTAGTAAAATTAGACCAAGAAGTTTGTGAAAAGGAGTCACAAGTTTAGAGGTCATAGTGACGGTGACTTTTGTGTAACTAATTATGTATAGTTTACTAAATGTTGATTGAGAATGATTTACCATTTTATGGTGGTAGACTAATGTGGTCACACCATTTGTGGATTGTATGGTAGTCCGTGGAGGAAGTGTTTGACTCAGATTGTTATTTTATTTTCAAAATAGCGAAAGAGCCCAAAGTGGATATTGAAGGTGGTTATAGAAACCACTTATAGGTTGTGAATAAAAATGGCTAGATTAGCCAGTAAATTGTAAGTATAGTCTCATTTTCGAATGTGCAATCTGAAGGTAGTCATATGCCAGCTGGGGTAAGTAAGGGTGATGTGAGACAGCCTTATAAGTAGATAAGATTATATAGGGTTATAATATAAGATTAAGGTTGACCATGTCTATTATGTGACTTTACCCCCCTAGACCTTTTTTTCTTTGGTAGTCGTAAACTAGTACTACTTGTGAGAAGGCATATAGTAGATTTTTGAGGTATTTGGATAGAATGTCCCAATTTGATGGACTAGTATATTATGTTGAATTCTTCAGTGGTGGGAGATGATTGATGCTAGACTATAGGCTTGAATTTTATGTAGAATGTAGATGTAAGAATAGTGGCTTAAGATTGATGATGAATGTTTGTGAGAAGTATGTGTAAGGTTGGGTTGTAAACCATGTTTAGCACTAGACATTAAGTTTGGACAGTTGATGGCCATGAAGGTGGATATAATGATTTCTTGATTAAAGATACTAGTTATATGGAAGTGATCTGATAGGATTGAACAGTGTGTATGAAAGAGCTTAAGTTTATTTAATCCGTAATGAAATAGATATTGTATGTATGGTGTAGAAGTATGCCCAAGGGGATATGGAGTTGCAATATTTTCTAAGACTATTGCATGTTGTGCATGGCTAGTAGTACTGTTGAGTTTCTAGGTGGAGAAAAACCAGTTAGATGGTATATGGTTTTCTAAATAGCCAAGTTAAAGAGTTTTGATTGATAGTGTTGAGACTTTTTATATGATCTTGATTCTCACGGTAGAGAGATATAAGTTTAGAGTCGCGATATTGGTAGGCTATGACAAAAGTAGTATAGTTTATCAAGGGCTTGGTGATATCCATGTTAAATGTTAGAAGCTAATATTGAGTTCTTGAAGGTTGAACTCATAGAAATAAGAGTTGATGCATTAAAGGGTGTTCACTCCTACTATAGGGATACTTATAAAGATCCAAAGTAAGTAAGTGTTCCAGTATTATGTGATGACTATTGGGGCTATAGAATGATAGTGTGTGATATTAGTAGTGGGTTTTCAACTTCCAGGTTTAGTCATTAAGGTTAAGTTCTATTTACTTGTATTGTCGTATTCCATACCCCAGAGTGCAGTTAGTGTAGTTCAGTTTAGAGTCTAGTAAGAGATTTCTCAAACTTAAGATGATGGATTTAAGCTAAGGGAGAGATGATAGAACAAGTAACCAAGTCAGGCTCTTATATTTTAGTAGTGATACCAGGATGATATAGAACATCAGAAAGTGAGGGTGAGACTCAACCCATTCTTATCTCACTATTTTTCAGTGATCCCAATACCTACTTATGTGTTACGATTCAGTTCCATGTTCATAGTTTATGTTCATGCATATGATTGAGAGTCATGTACTCTTCCAGTCTTAAATTGAGGAGTTCCATTTCATTCAATAGACGGAATCACATTCTATATGTTATGAATTTAAAATTGAGGTCCTGCAGCTCATGACTCATATACTCACACTTTATATTGTGCTCAGTTCCCATAATTCATGCTATACTCTTTTTGATTGGTGAGATTCAGCTTATAGTGATGTATGCCCCAATTCAGATCTCTTTGATGAATCCCTAATGTTGATTTGCTATTCCTTCGGCCTTAGTTAAGTGTCAAGTCTCGTATTATATCCTTCCATGCTTCAAGGTCATATGTTCTAACCTTTTAGTGACTCCTCCTTCAGTAAAGATAATGATGATGAGTAAATGTTTCTTGTTGATAAAAGATCATTGTATGCTTGTTTTGGATAAGACCACAACGGTTAAGTAAGATTTGGGGCCAAGTCTTTGATACATGTGATGGTTAGTGAAAATTTTTGTGTGTATGTTCTTGGGTTAGAGTATGGGGGTTATATTAATAGTGGTTTAGAAGATGTGTGATGTATGTCTTTATGGGTGTTTTCCTTAAAGTTTATATGTTGTTATAAAGATAGGCTTGAATGACATGTGGGATTTAAGTGGAGGGATGCAATATATGCTAGTGAATCCATAGTAAGAGGTCAGAGTTAGTCATTAAAGTGGTAAGGCACGTTATAATTAGGGTGTGAACTTGAAAAAGATATAGAAGGTTGAATCATATGGTCTAGACTACTACCGCGGTGTGGCAGGTTGTTTTTTGTCATTTAGAATTAGGATCAATCACGGTGAAGGGATTTAAGATGCTTTAGACATTAGTAGAAGGAGTTATCAATCCCCATATGAAAATTATAAGTTGAATCGAATGTATATGGTATTTGAAGGGGATAGTTTAGTTAAGGGAGTTTTCTAGAAGTGTTGTAAGCTTGAAAGTAAGAAGTTTCATTGCCTAAGGCCTAGAAATTCTATCCTAGCTTATGAGTTAAATGTCAATATTCCATGCAATATTGTATTTCCAAGGTTGTGATTCCTTAGTTAGATGTCTTGTATAAATCATGCCTTTGATTCTTTGCTCCCTAATGCTACTGGAACTTCTTTAGAAAGAGTGATGAAGAGATAATATATTCCATCAATGTAAATTGAGAATCTAGTTTGGACCAAGCATGATGTTTAAATTCAGCTATTTAGTCATGACTCAGTTCATAAGAGTTCAGTGCGTAATCTCAAATTTGTTTGATTATTTTAGCTAAGACAGTGTAATACCCTGGTACAGTCTAAGTCTTGTTACCTCATGTTTCATACTTGCCTAAGTTATCACTTCTCAATTTAATGTAGATGATTAGGCCATGAACTCTTCAAGGGAATATTAAACTTTCAGCATGAATCAGCTCCTTAAAGCAAATAAGTCAAGTCAGCTCAGAATTCAGTTTCATGATAGAAGTTTAAATGTTTCAGCTCGACTATATCCCTTCTTTGAAGACATATCATGTCCACGTTATTCCATACCTTTAAGACTTCAATTTTACTACCCAGCATTCGGGTACGAATGATCCCAAGGGGGAGATAATGTAACACCCTGCATTTCGAGCTAGAACAAAAATCATCATTTCTATACGTACATGATCCAAAAGCCATATATCCTATGAAACTTTCGAATGTTAATAAATTATTTAGTGTGGGAAACTATTTGAGAATGAATTGAGATCATAGAGGTCCCCTAACTCAAAGACGAGTTGAAAGTTTTCCTATCGTTCGAGTTTGAGTGAGCTTCAATACTTGGGTCAATTTCAATCAAGCATATTTTTTTGTATTTAGCGAATTAGGAGGCTTACTTTAGATCAAAGGAAAGTTCTTTGAGTCCTCTTTCCAACACCACTGGTTTTTCTTTAATCTGATATCGGAGTAGAAAGTTATGTTTATTTTACTTCGAAGTGTCTGTCTACCAAAATGTGACGACGACGCTTACAACTTATCAGCTGTATGATGACCCGTCAGACCTGGTCATCGGCCTAAAGCAGAGAATGGTGAAAACCATCCCCAAATTGACGTCCTCAGCGATGACTTATCACCTGAGTGATGGCCCGTCAACCCTGGTCGTCAACTAATGCAATTATACAATTTTTTCAATTCCTTAGGGTTATTTTGGGCTTTTCCTCACTCCAAAATCCTTTCAAATGAATTAAATCACCCCTTTAAGAGTTATTAATCAGTCACTTTCAGTTTTACAACATCAAAAACTTCCCCTTCACTCTCAAAATAAGATCAAACTAGGGTTTTCTCCAAGAACAAGAAATTTAAGAAAATCAACCCTTAAGTTCAAGATTTCCAAGGAACGAATGGACATTCGAGTTCCTCTCTTTAAACTAACTAATTTAAGGTACATGTGGTTTATCCTAAGAAACACTATATGGGCATCGAAACACTAGAACATTATTTAAAGATTTTTTAAGCATGATTTCAGAAAGAAGTTTTGAAATACATGATTTTATTATGCATTATGAATGTTTAAATGTATTATTGAATTGTTCCTTAGGCCTTTCCCCCTTAAATTGATTTACATGTATACGTATATGTATGAAATTTGAGATTGAAGATTGTTTGAGAGCATAAACTATGTACTCTCTCTCTTGTGATAAATTAAAGATTTCGTTTTTTTTGGAAAATAGTTGAAATGCATATTTTATGATTTGAAAGATGTTTTCTCAATGTCATAGTATTTGAATATTGATTTAGAATTGTTGAGAGGGTGCCTTGATATAACTATGTTTTTTGTTAAAGAGAAGAATTGCATGAGATAGAGACATTGGACATGACCACCATTGTTTATTGAATTGTTGATAAAGAGAATTGCTTGCATGGTTCTACCTTAATTTTAAATCATAAGTTTCTTGAAAGAATTATTGATATAGTGGTCCTGAATTTCATGATTTGAAAATAGAGATATAATTTGATATAAATGGCTCAGAGAATGTGACTTGTTAGTCAATGTTATGACGATACCATATATGTCTATGCCATGATAGAGTTAAAGATTTTAGAGTATGTTTTCTGAGCATGCATATTTAAAGAACCAAGAACTTAGCAAAAAGACAGTTAGGTGGTTACCCGAAGAAGGCATGAGTTCAAGTGACTCTTAGCCTGAAATCATAGTTGCCGATATGGGTAGATTATTATTGTACGCTAGCGACGGCCATGTGGCGTAGTAGATTCAGAGACTCTGACCCTTGCTGCACATTTGCATTGGGGCTTGGCTTCCGAGTTAATGGCAGATCCCATATATCCCATAGGAATATAGATTGTATTGTACACCACCTAGCACAGAATTAAAACAAAGACTAACTCAGAGATCAAATGATTTTACAAAGTCATTTAAATATACCCATGTTATTTCTTACCGTATGACCTATTTATGAATAGTTTTTAAATCGTTCTCACATATGTTGAATATAAATTATTATGTTGGATTTGCTCTGCGTACCAGTACAGATCCATAATATAGGGGTCCTAATAAGCAGTAGATTTTGGTGATCTTTCTATACTTTGAAGGCTTAGTTTTTTTCTGACATTTATCATTATTATGGTTTTAGTCTACTCGGGGCCTTGTCCCATATTTCGAATACTTGTCTTTTGATTTTGTAGTTAAGATTTCGCAGACTGGTTCAGACATTAATTAGTTATTTGTTGGCTTTGCGTTACATCTTATAAACTGAACAGATTTCAAACTTTATGATCATGTTTCCATATATGATTATATACCGTATTTCTTTTTATTATATGAATGTTATGCATGATTACTTGATCGAGAAGGGTGTCCTGGGCCTTCATGGTTTGGAATGCTCATCACGGGTAGGGTCTCAGTTCAGGTTGTTACAATGGATTAAGAGCTTGGCCGCCAAGTTAATAGCAGATCCCTTATAGCCCATAGGATTGTAGAGATGTAGGGTATACAATCTTTCTCAGAACTAAAACAAAGAGTTGAGTCTTTGTTTTACAAGGTTGATTGTATTTTTTAAGTATGCCCATTTGTTTTGATCCCTATAATGTTGAATTGTTATCGCAATGCTCTCGATTATTGTATGTGATATATATGTTGTTTTGAATTATTCTATATACCAATAAATTCTAAGTATTCACAGTCCTCATAACGGTTGTATTGTCTCATAATATAGGTTTTGAGGAACAGTCCCATGGCCCATCACATCAGTATAACATTTGGATATGAAAGAGTTTCCATCTTTAAGAATACTTTTTTTCATATGTTGACTTCTTTCAGTTTATGGTCTAGCCAGGGGCCTTGTCTCAGTATAGACAATTAGTATTCAGTTGAGGCTTCATATACTGAATTAGATTATTATATTGTCATAACATTATTGACATAATTTGTTTACCAGATTTCCTTAATTCCATTATATCTTTTTCACTTTGATTTATGTATGAATTATGCTTATGATAGTATGGTAAGGGATCTAGTTATGACAAGCTTGGTATTAGAGCATGGTTCAGGATCCCAAGGTTTCTACGAATCTGTGTCTATTAGAGTCTTGATTATCAGTTATTTGTGCACCATAATTACAATCAGGAGGCTATCAGACATTTCGGAAATATTTCTCATTCTGTCATACTCTAGCTCATGCAATAGTGTTGTACATATGGAGATTGTACAAGTTCATTCCTTTCTCTAATTTTATTTGTTATGTCTCATTACTTAGATGATACAAGTGCAAAAGCTTCGAGTCTAAATAATGTAATTCTTTTCAAATGAGACATCAAAAAGGTTATGAAATAGCACAAAGACTTGAGAAGAGCCTGTTAGTGCTTCAAAGTGATTTAATTCAAGTGTATACCCCTATCTATATCAACCATGCATTTATACTTGAGTTGAGAAGTGCATTCAGTCCTTTGTTAAAGCTTTGTTGTAGATGTCACAATTAAGGGTAATGATATGTAGCAAAATGTTAGAACAATATTTTCACCCGAGTACTAGCATAAGTTAGGGTGTTATAACCTTTGAGAAGTTAGATAGCCCCAATTTTAGTGATACAAAGTTTGAGTGATCGTAACTTTTGAGTGAAAATGATAGTTATGTTCGTGTAACCATTAAGTAAGATTGAGAGTGGTATGCCCTTACAGTGATTGACTAAGGTTGAAGAAACATTTGTATATTTTATGGTAGTTAGTAGAGAAAGTGATTAGTGATGATTATTTAGAATAACTTGAAATGGGGAAATCTTTAAAAGGGGGATGCAGTGATATTTATGCAATTTTGAAGGTAGTTAAAGGTAGGTATGGGTAAGTAGAAATAGTTGTGACGAAGTAGAATATGCTTTTATGTTGTAGTAAAAATGTGCTTCTATGTTTTAGTTAAAAAAATGAGGAATTTAGGTTGATTTCTCTATTCGGTGGACTAGTATATTATGTTGGATGTTTCATCAGTTGTATAA
This sequence comes from Capsicum baccatum var. pendulum, assembly GCA_030864225.1. NCBI lineage: Eukaryota > Viridiplantae > Streptophyta > Magnoliopsida > Solanales > Solanaceae > Capsicum > Capsicum baccatum. The sequence goes on from CM061558.1 coordinate 272,790,182, forward strand.
TATTGGTGCTAGACACTAGGTTTGAACTTTGGATGTAGATTTTAGTGATAAGAATGTTAACCCGAGGATAGTGATATGAGAATTGTGGGAGTAAGTAGGCTTGATTTGATATGTGCAATTGCCTAGTTTTGTAACTTTGTGGAAAAATTGAGTGGATAATTTTGATATAAATACATGAGTACTAGTGTTAAAGCGATAGATTGTGGCTGAGTCACTAGGTGGATAATAACATTAGGTGTATAAGAATAAGTTGAAACCTAGGTATCATATTGGTATATGAGGTTTTATGTGTATAAGTGTCAGGTGTACCTAGTTCATGTTCTAGAATATCATTGTTTGGAGAAGTCTATGGAGTTGTTATGTGGAGTTCTTTAGAGCAGAATTGAGTGAAATATAGATAGATGATGAGCGATCTTTGCATAGTTTTACTAAAAACTTTGTTAAGTTGTGAGGATATGCAATTAGATGTGTAATTCTAGTAGACTAAGTAATGGAGAATGGATTATTAAGTGTTAAGAAGTGTGGGCATTTATGCTCATGAGAGTGTGAGTTATAAGGTGGTGCCTATGGAACCTTGCAAAAATTAAGATTAGTAACCCTGAAGGGTAGTGTCTTCAAATTATAGTTATCAGGGAGTTTAGCTTTCCTGTGTATGGTGATGCTCCCATTGTGCATGTAGATTTAGTGAGAGGATATGTCCTCAAATCTAGGATAGTGACCGTTGAGCTAAGGGTGAGATTATCAACTATGACAATCTTAAATTTTCTCCTGGTGAGTTTCAGTAAGGGTCGTGATTAATCTATTTTTATCCTAACAAATTCCTCCTATTTTAGTTTAAGCGGACATTCTACCAATGTCTTATGTATTCAAATTATGCCTATACCGAAGGTCCGAATTATCTATGCAAATCATGTCCTTGCTCTAACCCCTAAACTAGACGCAATACTGTCTCTTAGTAATACAAGCTTCAAAGTATTAAATCTCTATATTATGATGCTCATGATCCATAAACTCATATCTCACCTTATTCTTGGTTCTAAGGAACTATACTATTTATATGTTGCCAATTCATTTTACGTCGGGTGTAGCCCAAGGCAATAAGGTTTATGCAAACTCATGACCATTATCAACTCTTAGAATGTGAAGAAATAGCTTCAAAACAGAAATCCTTGTTTTATTCCTTAAATATATGAATCTTAGCTTTATGTTATATGACGCACGATATATGTACTTATGTTTCTCACTGTGCCCATCCCGAAGAACTCAAGATATGTTATATTTGTGCCTAAACAGCCCTTGATTTATGATTTAGGTGTTTGCTAAGAGGTATTTCGTGCCTATTAGACCATATCTCACTTTACAGGTCTCACTTTAGTAGTGCGACAAATAGGAGTCAAAATTAAGCAATGTTACTTCCATCCCAGATGCTTCTACTCTAGTCCCTCTATGACCCTCCTTATGATAGAATGGTAGTGGTAAGGAAAGTAATGTTTTAGATGAGGGACTAGGTATTCCTTAATGTGAAAATTTTAAATGTGGCTACTCGAGCTAAGGTTATAGATGAAGAGGGAAGAGTGAGATGAACTTTCATTATGTGTAATAGTTAGTAAGGGAATAAGTGGTAAAAATCATTGTGAATGTGATTAAGGTAGCTAATTTTTGGTGGGGATTTTCATAGTGTGGGTGTAGAAAAGATAGGCTAGAATTTTGTGATTGATATATACACAAACAATTCTGTTATATGGCTAATAGTCCTTGATCAAGACCTTAGGTTGCTTTCTAATAATGATAATATTGAGTGATATTCCTAAAGGGATGTAGTGTTTAGGGTCCCATAGCTTAAGTTAGCACCTTTTAACTTCGAGAAAGGCTTAAATATAAAAGAAATATGTAGTTTAATTGTGTAATTATAAGATTGAAATGGTGAAGTGTGGTATTCATAGCTTAAAGCATGGTGGGAAAGCCTGGCTATATTTTAGTTCTATTAGACATATCATTTTGGGATGGAGAATAATTTTATTTTTAAGTCCACAAAAATATCATTTCGTGTCTTGTATCAATCTTAATCAGGTCCATAATTCCTTGGAAAAATTCATGCCTTAAGTTGTTATAATCATGTTTCATAGAACTTATGCAAAATCATGTTTATATATCTAGTCTCGTTAGCTCGTGATTCATGCTTGTAAGATTTACCCGGTGATGTCATGATGTTCTTTTATTTTTATTCCTATGTATGTTTTTAAGGTAGAACTCTTAATATAAAGTTACATCATTGATTCCGTACTTATAGATCTTCAATAATTTCCTATCCATCATTCGACGATGAATGGTTCCAAGAGGGAGATAATGTAACACCCTCCCTCCCCATGTTGGGGCTGCAATTCGAACCATCGTTCTTATGTATATAGAGTCACACCTAATGATTCCATGTCATTATAAGTAGGATGATCAATTCTATAGTATGATAATATCTTCGGAGATGATAGAGATAATAAGAATCTCCTAATTCAAAGTCGAGTTGAGAACTTTTTTACCGATTGACTTTTAGTGGATGTTCAAACTTGGGTAATATTTCAACAACCATTACTCCTATAATATAAATAGTTAGGTGGTTACTACATATAAATGAAAGATCTTCGGATCTTCTTTCCAACGGATCAAATTTTTCCTTGATTAGATATCAGAGTCGAAAGTTATACTCATTTTACTTAGGAGTATCTGTCGGAAAGTGACGACTAAGGTGATGAGCGGTCAGCTAGGTGAAGATCCATCAACCTAAGTCATCAGCCGAAACTATTAAATGATAAAATCCAGCTAGATATTGACGACTAGGGTGACGACTTTTAGTCAAACTAACGAGCCATCAACTCAAGTAGTCAAATGAAGAATTTCTATGATTTTTATGGTTTCTTTAAGGATATTTTGATCTTTTACGCCAGATTTTTATGATGAAAGTACACATATACTATGGATTTTTCTGTAATTTTAAAATTTTGATTATGTGTTTATGTAATAGGTTTTGAAGTGTTTGAACTGTGAACCCCAATTTTATGACCAGAATTATGTGTTTTACAATTATTGTGGGTTCTTAAATGAATATGGAAAGATTTATATTTCTAAAGCTCTTTTATCAAATTATGGACTCATTACTAATATAATTTTTATGAGAGCATCTTATGTACGTCAAAAGACTTTTGTTTCTCATGAAACTTGTATGAATTATGAAAGAGATGACTACTTAAGAGTTATTCCCTAAAAGATTTTTTTTTTACCAAACATGTATGTCCTTTTTGAATGAGAAGTCTTTTTTGATAATCGAATCATCTTGCAAGTCTAGGTATGATGATACCTTGTTATGATTAAGAGATGAACTTCTATGATAATGAACAACAATTTTAATAAGTTAAAAATGGGCTCAAAAAGAGTTAGATGGTTACTCGAAGAAGGCATGAGTTTAGATTACTCATAGCCAGAAACTGTTTTTTGCCTATGTGGGTTTATTATGTCATGAAATATGGATTGTACGCTTGCAATGTGCTTTTGGCATACTAGAGATTATGTACACCAATTCTTGCGGCAAACTTTGATTGAGGGCTTGACCGCCGCGTTAAGGGCCAACTCCATATAGCCCCTAGGATTGTTGAGATGTAGGGTGTACCATCAAGATCAAAACAAAATCAAAGAGTTGAGTCTATGTTAATTGAAGTTTTTAAGTATGCCTATGTGTTTTGAGCTTTATTATGTTGAATTGTTTTCACAATGCTGTCGATTTTTTTATTTGAAATATATGTCGTTTTTGGATTGTTTTGCATACCAATACATTTCAAGTATTGACCGTCTTCATGATGGATGTGTTGTCTCATTATATAGGTTTTGAGCCCATGGTCCATCATATTAGTAGAACATTGGATATGATCGATTTGGTGAGCCATCCATCTTTTGGAAGGAATTTATTCATATGTTGGCTTCTTTTAGTTTACTGTCCAGTCGGGGGCCTCGTTTCGGTCTCGATAGTGAGTATTCAGTAGAGGCTTCATTGACGGAATTTGACAATTGTATTGTCATAACATTATTGAGATAATTTGATCATAAGATTTCCACAATTTCATTACATCTTCCACATTTTGATATATGTATGAATTATTCTTATGATAGTATGCTAAAGTGTATCTCAGGCCTTCGTGGTTCGGAATGCCCATCGCGGCCAGGGCATCGGCTCGAGTAATGGCATACTAATACTCCGAGACCGGGAAAGTAATGTACTCAACAACCTAATAACCTTCAAAATCAAAACTATCATAATTTCTATTCACACTTCAAGATCCTCCTAAAAAAGTCTTTATTGCAAGAAATTCAACCATAGAACTACACTAAACACTACCATCAAAATTTTCAGAATTTCGATTCACACTTCAAAATCATCCTTAAAGAAAGGGCTTTCTTGCAGTAAAATTCTACGATAAAACTACACTACTAATAAACACTTGGTGATTCTTCCCTACCGGCCTTAGCAAGTATCCAATGAAATTAGCTGAGGGTCATCAAAGCTGCCAGGGCACGAGGATTATATCAAAAACAAAACACAGAAAAACACTACACAACTAATAAATATTATAGGGGATTCTTCCCTGGTGGCTGTGGTTGGTATCCAGTGAAATTAGTCGAGGTACATGAAAACTGGTTTGAATATCATGATTATCAACAAAAAAAAAAAAAAAACTACTCAACTAATAAACACTAGGTTATTCTTCCCTGGTGGCCATGGCAGATATCCCATGAACTTAATCGAGGTTCATGAAAACTTGCCCAGACACCAAGATTATCAAAAACAAAAAAACACTACCCAACTAATAATCATTAGGTCGTTCTTTCTCGGTGGCCATGGAAGGTATTCATGAAATTAGTCGAGGTGCATGAAAGCTAACCTGGGTACCACGATTATTCAAAAAAAAAAAATGCTACACAACTAATAAACACTAGGTGATTCTTCCTTGTTGGCCATAGCAGGTATCCCGTGAAATTAGCCGAGGTGTATGTAAGTTAGCCCGGACACCGAGATTATCAAAAACTAAAAAAAAAACACAAATAGTGATATAATTTAATAATAATTGATCTTATTGATATTGAAGGGGTTACAACTGTATATATAGAGAACTGAAGAATAACTAATTACAGAATAACCCAGATGTATTTAATAATTATATATGTAGTCTATTATCCCCCCGCAAGCTGATCAGCGGCAACGAGGGGCAGCTTGGAGCAGAGATACTGAAAAGGCTGTAACGGAAGAGGCTTGGTGATAATATCAGCAAGCTGGTCAGTAGATGGGACATAGTGCGTGGCGATCGTTCCTGCAAGTAACTCATCGCGAACAAAGTGACAGTCGGACCCAACATGCTTCATACGATCATGAAGGACTGGATTTTTGGTAACACAAATAGTGGACTGATTGTCACAATAAATCTGTGGTTTCGTCGGGGGAATGCCAAGTGCATCTGTAAGGTATCGTAACCACATGGCTTCAGCAACACCCGCAGCCATGGCACGATATTCTTCTTCTGTGGAGGAACGGGACACTCGCGTTTGCTTCTTGGTGCACCAGGAAATCAGATTCGGTCCCATCATAACAATATATCAGTAGTGGACTTCCGATCATCTTTGTCGTTAGCCCAATCCGAATCAGAAAAAACAGATATATCAAACGAGCCCTTTTGAAATAAAATTCCACATTGAAGAGTACCTTTAAGATAGCGCAGAATGCGTTTCAAGGCCTGAAAGTGTTGTTCTGTGGGAGCATGCATTGATTGGGAGACTCGATTGACTGCATATTGGATGTCCGGACGAGTAACAGCAAGATAATGAAGTCCACCGACGAGGCTCCGATATACTGTAGGATTGGCAAAGGGAGTATTCGGCCCTGGGGATTGGCGGACTGCCATGGGAGTGACCGCGGGTTTGCAGTCTGTCATTCCAGCTCGATTTAGAAGTTCAAGGGTATATTTTGTCTGATGCATCAATATGGTTCCCGATTTGCGGATGAGTTCGAGGCCAAGAAAGAACTCCAGAGGACCGAGGTCCTTAAGTTTGAAGTCATGATGCATAGCCTCAGTAATTTCAGTGACGAGTGATGACGAGATGCCTGTAATAACAATATCATCCACATAGATAAGAATGATGACTGTCCCTCGAGAACAGTGAAGGGTGAAGAGGCTGTTGTCATGTTGGTAGGTGCGAAAACCAAGACCCTGCAGAAAAGTAGAGAGGAGTGTGTACCAGGCACGTGGGGCCTGTTTCAGGCCATACAGTGATTTGCGAAGCTTGCAAACATAGTGAGGACGGTTGGGATTAACATATCCCGGTGGCTGAACCATATAGATGTCTTCCTCAAGATGACCATGAAGAAAGGCATTGCTGACGTCTAACTGATGAAGCGGCCAATCATAGTGAAGAGCAAGAGACAAGACCAGACGAATAGTCTGTTGCTTAACAACAGGGCTGAAGGTCTCCTTATAATCCACACCATACTCCTGATGATACCCTTTTGCAACCAGACGTGCTTTATAGCGAGAAAGAGATCCATCTGAATTTCGTTTGATGTGAAACACCCATTTGCACCCAATAGACTTTCGGTTACTAGGCAGAGGTACCAAATCCCATGTACGTTGTTCATTCAGAGCCTGAAATTCCTCATCCATAGCTTGGCACCAGAAACTATTTTTGGAGGCTTGGTTGTAGGTAGTAGGCTCAGTTATGGGATGTGCATCAAAGGGTATTTGAGTGTGGTAGACTTTGGGTTTGAAGGTACCGGCCTTGGCTCGGGTTGTCATAGGGTGAGTGTTGAGTGGAGGGTGATTAGGAAGGGGTGGTGGAGTTGTATGATGTGTGGACGGGGGTTGGGTGGGGCTGCCGTGGGAGCTGGGATGTGCAGCGGTGGATGGGGTGGCTGTATGTGTGTTAGGAGTATGATGTAGGGAAGTGGTGGGTTGTGTGGCAGTCGGCTGGGTGTTCGGGTGGGGGGTTTGGGGGTTCGGGTGGGTGGGTGGTTGGTTCGAGTGGGTAGTGGCGTAGTGGGGTACCGGGTTAGGTGCCGAGTGAGCCGGAGCATGAGCGTGTGAAAAGGACGGAAATAATGGCACAATGCCAAGTGGATTGGGGGAGTATGGAGTAGAGGAAAGACTTGTGTAAGGAAATTGTTCCTCCACAAAACGAACATGACGGGAAACATATGTTTTCTGAGATACAGGATCGAAACATTTGTAACCTTTGATAGTGGGATGATAGCCTAGAAAGACACAAGGGGTGGACCGAGGTTGAAGTTTATGTTGAGTGAGTGGACGCAACCAGGGATAAACCAGACACCCAAACGGGCGGAGATGGATGTAGTTGGGTGGATGATTGTAGAGACGGGCATATGGAGTGGAGTTGGAGAGAGTGTGAGTGGGCATGCGATTTATGAGGTAGTTGGCAGTAGCAAGGGCATCAACCCAAAAGGAAACAGGTAAGGTGGAATCATGGAGGAGCGCAACAACTGTTTCTATTAGGTGACGGTGTTTGCGCTCAGCAACGCCATTTTGTTCAGGGGTATATGGACATGAAGTGTGATGAAGAGCCCCTAGACTTTGAAGAAAAACACCAAATGCATTGTTGACAAATTCTTTGCCATTGTTACTTCGAAAAATTTTGATTTTGGCATTAAATTGATTTTGAACCATTCGGTCAAAGTTGACAAAAACAGTATAAGCTTCGGATTTAAATTTCAGAGGATAAAGCCAAGTGAATTTACTGTAATCATCAACAAAAAAGATATAATAACGAAAACCTTGAACAGAAGGAACTGAGGTTGGACCCCAAACATCAGAATGAATTAATTGAAATGGCGCAGTGGCCTTGTGTTCAGACAGTGAAAAAGGTAAACGACAAGATTTAGACACTGAACAGGACTCGCAATGTAATTTCCCTGAAAAATTAAAACCTAAGGAAGATAAAATGGATTTGGTGATGGCGGATGATGGGTGCCCAAGCCGGCGATGCCAGGTGGACGAGAGAATGGCTTGACTCACAACAGACGGAGACCTGGATGGAAGAGTGTATAGCCCATGCTCACAGCGGCCCGTGTACCGCACCCGGTTCGTGGTATTGTCCACTATCTGGAAATTGGTGTCATTAAAAATGAGGATGCAGTTATTTTCTTTAGTAAAGCGATAAACAGATAAAAGATTGGATGTGAGGGAAGGGACGTGGTGAAGGGTTGAGAGATGAAATTTACCATTTGGGGTATAGACATACCCAGAGCCGGTGTTTGTGATGGGAAGGGATTGACCATTGCCTACTGTAATAGTTTCTGAGCCATGATACGGATGAGGAGCTTGAAGTTGTGAATAATCCGACGTCACATGGGTGTTAGCACCTGTGTCTAGATACCAATCGCCAGATTGAGCGTTTGTGGACGCATGCATCGCCCTTGATCCGCCGGACTGGCGATTTACATTCTGCGAGTCATCATAACGATACCAGCAATTAGCCGCAGAATGGCCCCGTTTAGCACAAATTTGGCACTTCAGAAGATCTCGTGTGGGCCCCCGCTGGTTTCCTCGTCCCTGTCCGCGGCCTGACTGGAAGCCGTCCCTCGGTGGAGGCCCGCCTCTGCCTTGCTGCCCAGCGTTCCGACGGTCACCGCCGCCGCTGCCTCGCCCTTGGTTACGACGATCGTCACCGCGACCCCTGGCCGAGCCCCCGCTGCCAGCCGAGTAAAGAGCTGTGACGCCAGGGGTGGAACTGGCTTCTCCGAGCAGTAATTTGTGTTCCATGTCTAGATTCAATTCTTCTGCATTAAGCCATCCAGACAGTTGATTCAGAGTGATTTCGACAGGTGAGAGGCGAATATGCTGTTTGAGAGAGGAATAGCCAGACGGAAGACCACGTATCACGTCATTCACCACGTCTCGTTCAGGAATAATCTCGTTCACAGCATCTAGGTCAGACAGAATAGAGGCCACATCATCAAGGTATTGAGTCATCGTCTTCGTTCCTTTTCGAAGAGTATGCAATCTGTCACGCAACTGAAAAATATGAGCCGTGGACACAGAGTCGTACCTTGTGGCTAGTGCGTCCCAAAGTGAAGCCGATGTAAGAAAACCCCGAGCGTGTTTGTGCACAGAGGGGCTAATAACGGCGAGAAGACAGGCTCGGATCTGAGTGTCTACGATCATCCACGGAAGGTAGTCGGGATTTGGGAGCATGACGCCGTCCTCCTCGGCTGTCTCGGGTGGCGGCTTCTCCGCACCGTCAATCCATCCGAGCAGCAAGTTGGCTGCGAGGGCGGTGCGGACGTTAAGTGCCCAGGCCGGGTAGTTGTTGTTAGATAATTTTTCGGGGATGAGATTGTGGAGATTCCTGAGCAATAATTTTACTCCAGACGGTAAATTTGACAGAGGATCAACAACCTTGTCCATGGCGCCGACCTACGGCGGAGGAGGGAGGCCGTGCGGCGTGGTGTAGACGGTGGCGGCGGCGCACACACGTCGGAAAAGAGGAGAGATTAGGGTTTGGGCGGAAGAAGAAACCCTAGCTTTGATACCATGATATAATTTAATAATAATTGATCTTATTGATATTGAAGGGGTTACAACTGTATATATAGAGAACTGAAGAATAACTAATTACAGAATAACCCAGATGTATTTAATAATTATATATGTAGTCTATTAAATAGTAACATAAAAAATATTCAACAAACTCTTAGTACTGTTACTAGAAGGTGTAGCATCGTGCATCTATATTAGAACATGATGACTTCTTCTTCATCATGATGACTCTTTCCAAATTTCATCTTTGTTTTTTTCAAGATTTTTCGCATTAAATCAACTCATTTATCAAAGAATATAATTTATAGATTTTCTGAAAAACTACACAGCTACAATCAGCGTTTTTAGTTTTATTGGCATTGGAAAATGTAAAGTTAGCTGTTTTTTTTGTTTCATGCAGTAATTGTTTTTAAGAATTTTTGGTGTTTTTTTTTTCCTTTGGCCTTGCTGCTTAGCTGGCGTTTGCACATATATTTTGAAAGTAGATTTTGAAGATTTATTTTAGAATATTTGTTTGACCATGAAATTTTATTAGATTCTAAATATCTGATTTTAAAATATCTTCAAATTTTAAAAAAAATGGCACGGATCACTTTTTGAGTTTTTGAGACTTCTACTTATTCCCTCCATTCGTTCCAAAATAGTTGTATTGATTCACGTCTTGAGAGTCGATTTAAATAAATTTTAAAGATAAATTACTTAGATTGCTTCAATATTTTAAAATTTAAATATTGATATTAAAATATTATAAGAAAGATACATCTTAAAATATTGGTCAAAGTTCATATTATTTGACTCTCAAAATGGAATTGTGACAAGTAGTTTGAAATGGAGGAAGCACAAAAGTTCAATTCTATTTCAAGTGAAATGCATGAACAAATATAATTTCAAAATTTCAAAAACCACTACTTGAAAAATTCAAATATTCGAGTTAGAAGTTTCAACATCAAAATCTATGATCAAACGGGAGCTATAATATTGTAATTAGTTGTTTACCTTAAATTGCTGTCATAAGTCATGTGATCCATTTAAATATTTCACGAGACATAAGTATGAAGTTGTCAAAAGGTTACAATAATTAAGGTCCATTCTTTTTCAATTGTGGTGTTCTGTATTAGGTGGCTAACATCTTAAATATTTATGTTGGAGACTTGCATCACCGTTTGTTGCCCCGCTAAGATGTAGATGCACTAGAATGAGGGCAAATGTTTTTCTCTAACATGCTGACCTCCTCCTCGGATCGGTGAATATGAAATAGAATGATTTCAAGGACAAAAGTCGTCGGTATATTGTGATCCAGATCCAAGAAGGGTTATGCAAGAATCTAAATGACTAACTTCTCTCATAAGATAAAAGGTGAGCATTATAGCTAGAACAACTCTTTCTCGCAGTATAGTTTGTTGAAAGGTTTAAGAAAATTGAGGTCCATTCTTGAGAAAAGGCTTTAAGCATGCCAAATGAATAAAGTGAGCCCACCATACAAAGCATCCTGCTCTATCATGATTCGAGAAAGGGTCGCACCTACGCAAAGGGGTGTGATATAGACAGCTTAACATAATGCAAATATTAATGGCTGCTTCCACGACTTGAACCCGTGGCCTATAGGTCACTCAAAGACAACTTAAGATAGTACAACCACAACCCAACTCTGAAGTATGAAATAAACAAACAGTAGCAATTCATGCTGCAAGTCTTACTTCAAGCACAGGAATATCAAATAAAAGCAATAACCACTACATTAACAAAGTTGAAGAAACAGAATTGCCACAGTAGTTTATAGCCCAAAATGATGGAAAAAAATCAGAGATATACTACTTCATCAACATTCGATTCTGTCAATTCACATAAACTTCCAAAACATTTGAGCAAAAGGATCATGTTCGGATGAAAGATGTGAAAATCAAACAGGATGAGGATTTGGATGCTTATCCAACTTATATAAAACTTCTGCATTGGGTGATGCCCGCTGAAATTTTATTAGCTCAGCGAGGATTTTGGCTGTTGTAGATTCTTCAACTAGACATGGCTCAATTAGCTTTATCACCAGTTCAGGAGACTTGGCCAACAGAAGCTTAATAAGCAATCTCTCAGGGATTGTTTCATTAGTTTGCATTAGCTTATCTTACCTGAGATGATTAAATGTCACATCTGAGAAGAGTTCCACTTCAAGAGATTCTAGAGATAGTATATCATTGTCATCAGACTCCACCTAAGGAAAAATGAACCAAAACTCACTTTCTGAGCTTATTGATGATTTAAGGAGCTCCAAAATAAGAAGCTACTACATAATAAAAAGTGAGAAAAGCGAACCTTAATTTCCGTATATTATAAATTGGGGGAAGCTTCTTATTATGCAAAGAGCACATGAAACCTCATCCGAGTTTGACAAATATATACGTGATATGCTGAGATATTTGACACAATAAAGATGTTCTGCGATTGAAAATTCACTAATTAAATTGAGGGTTGTTGGGTTCAATGTATATGAAAAGTGTGAGTGGAAAATTGAGGGAACCAAGTGGAAGAAAAAAATACAGAAGAAAAACACTAAAATGAAAACTGTACTCTAAAATTGCAAGTCAACTAATTCTCCCACATTGGTGGAAGAATATGACTTTCAAGTGTTTATATTAAGAAACACTTATTCTACTTGGTAAGTGATGCAAGAAATAAGAGGTGACTCACACCGTCATTGTCATCGCTCGCTTGTCTTCGGCTATGCAGAAACGAGGTAATGCTTTGGAAGGGATGCAACCTTTCAACGAAATGACACGCTGTTTCATGAAATGGTACATGATTTTCTAGAAAGGTCACACCTTTTAAGTGAACCATTGTCACGTTTTCGAAGAGGCATACGATAGGCTATATAAACCTATTTTCATCCACTGAGTGAGTTCATTGAATCCACCAATTTGAGGTACTGATATTGTTCGAATTGAAGGCCATTTTATCCTAGGAGGAAGATTCCATAACTTCGGGTACAGTGAGGGGAATTATTCTTTAAGAACACTCCATAAAGTCGAGGGACTTGGCCTTAAAATTCTATTTCATCTCTTTTTTTGAACAATAACATACTTCTTAGATAGATTATTCATAATCTAGTGTTGAAGGTGTTAAGGAACTTCATAAGTGTTCTTGTCTTGGACTTTAACTTTTATTAAAGTTCGTATTGCTTATATACATATTCTTGTACCCGAATACATACTAAATAACAATCTTAAGGAATAACTTTACTATTTAGGAATGTGTATTGCTTGTTTCTGGATATTAAAGATTTTAGCTTTCTAATCCGTTTGAACTTAACTTGTGATTTGAAGAAATAAAATCTTCATCACAATTTAAATATCATTCCGTTGACGATTGGAATTCATATAAATTTCATCGTTAAGCTAGAAACAAGAAGAGTTTAAAGTTCTTTAACTTTATTAGTAGTATCCTGCAAATACAAAATTTACTGTCTTGTGGTGACTGGAAAAATGATGAATGATAGTCAAATGCATGATGCTACAACTATGGTGGCAACTACCATTTTCACGACAAGTGGAGAAAATGCTCCGCAACCTATGGCACCTGCAGAGAAGCCCAAAAATTTTGTGGCGGCAGCAAAAAATATTCTGTTACCTCACCATTCTATGTCTTCAAAGTTTTACTAGTAAAGATGCTCCTAAGGTTCCTGTGGTAACCTCGGAAAAAGAGCATTTCATAATAGTAGAGTCTTGGAAACACTCAGACTTCCTTTGCAGGAATTATATGTTGAGTGGTCTCCAAGATGACATCTATAATGTTTATAGTTGAACTAAGACATCGAATGAATTTTGGGGGTACTAGAATGAAAATACAAGACAGAGAATTTGGGAATTAAAATATTCTTCATTGCACGGTTCTTGGACTTTAAATGATAGATTGCAACTAAGTTGTCTCTAGAGTTAAGGATTTACATGTAATCATCCATGATCTTCTAGAGAAAGATATATCTTTCAAAAATACCTTTGTTGAAGAAATTGAAAATGTTATTACTACTCACATAAACTGTTTTGTAGGTTTGATTGTGAATGTTGCATTTCAAGTAGCAGTGATAATTGAGAAGCTAACACCTATGTGGAAAGACATCAAAAACTACTTGAAGCACAAACGCAAGGAGATGATTGTCGAAGATCTTATTATCCGATTACATATTGAAGAGGATAATAAGGCTATCAAGAGAAGGTCAATGGGGAATTCTACAATTAATGGAGCACATAATGTAGAAGATGACCAAAAAAATTCTACGAAAATGAAGAAAGTTAACATGGAATCAATTTACCCAAGAAGAAATTCAACAGATGCATTTAGGCAATAAATGGTAAGTATGAAGCAACAGATGCGTTTAGGCAATAAAAGACTGAAATTGAAAATCAGTTAGAGAAAAAGATAAAAATATTAAAAAGTAATAGGGGTAGAGAATATGAATCTCCCTTCACTGAAATATGTGTAGAGAATGGAATTGTCCATCAATATACGACCACATATTAACCTTAATCTAATGAAATTGTGGAAAGGAAAAACTGAAATTTAAAGGAAATGATGAATCCCTTACTTATAAGTTTAGGTTTACCGCAAAACTTATGAGGGGAGGCTATCCTCACAGCCAACAAAATACTCAATAGAGTTCCCCATAGTAAGACACAATCAATTCCTTATGAAAAATGGAATGAAAGGAAACCCAAGTTGAAATATTTCAAAGTGTGAGGGTATCTAGGAAAGGTCCAAGTTCCTATCCCTAGAAAGGTTAAGATAGGACCTTAGACGATGGCTGTGTGTTCATAGGATATGCTAAAAGTAGTAGATTTTTTGTTAATAAATCCGAACATTCATATAATAATGAAAATATGGTAATTGAATCAAATAATGCTGAATTCTTTGAAAATATTTATCCGCATAAAATTAGACAAGAACAGTCTAGTGGGGGTCTAAACGACCTCAAGATGAACCAAATGAGAATGTACATAATTAAGAAAATCCAAGATGTAGTACACATCAAAGAACATCAACTTCATTTAGTTTGGATTTTGTAACATTTCTCTTAGAAAATGAACCTCAAACATTTAAAGAAACGATGTTGTCATAAGACTCTCGTCTTTTGTGAAAGACATAGTCGATAGTGAGATTGATTTAATCCTAAGCAACTATTTGTCAGAGTTGGTTGATCTCCCTCTAGTAAACGAATTTTAAGTATCTAAATGGATCTTCAGTAGGAAAATGAAAGAGGATGGCTCTATTGACAAATACAAGGCACGACTTGTAGTAAAAGGCTTCACACAAAAAGAAGGCCTTGATTACTTTGATATATACTCCCCAGCAACAAAGATAATATCAATTCGAATGTTAATTGCCTTGGCGGCATTATGCCGTCTTGAAATCCATCAAATGGATACGAAAACTGCATTCCTAAATGGAGAATTTAAGGAAGAAATTTACATAGAACAACCTGGGGGGTGTATGGTTCCAGGAAAAGAAAATAATAGGGTGTGTAAAAAATAGGCATCTGATAGGGTATATAAACCTACTTTCATCCACAGGTTTAGAGATGAATTTTCTCAAATAAAAAACTTTCTTGTCCTCAAAAACATTCTGTGTGATCAATCAAATCGTTGAATGAGTCCATTGAATCCAACAATTTGAGGTACCACTATTGTTTGGATTGAAGGCCATTTTATCCTGGGAGGAAGATTCCATAACCTCGGACTTATCCTTAAAATTCTATTTCTTTTCTTTTCTGAACATTAACACACTTCTTAGATAGATTATTAATAATCTAGTGTTGATGGTGTTAAGGAACTTCACAAGTGTTCTTGTCTTGGACTTGAACTAGTGTTGAAGATCATATTTCTTATATACAGATTCGTGTACCTGAATACATACGAAATAACAAGTGTATTAAGCAACATTTACCATGTCATGAAAGTGGAGGTGGTCGAGTGCAGAGAAAGACTCAGAAAACTTGGCAATGTTATATTTTCTAGCTCCCAAGCAATATTCCTTGTTCGAAAGTGAAAGCTTTGCAAGAAGAGGGATATTTTCTTAACAAACAAATCTTACATTGCCTATGTAGTCAACGGATCTCAGTAGGGGAGAATTTATTTCAATGATTTTGCTTGAAGCACCTGAGATCTACAGCACCAACAGCTCGAGAAACAAGCAATGAGAGATGAAACGTTAAAGATAGTTGGATGAGACTATTGCATCACATAGTTCTAGGATAATTAACCTATCAAACCCCTTAAAGGCTGGTTGATGAGATATTAAACAATTCTGGAGAGTTAGATGCCTTAATTGGGAAACATGTGAGTATTGAAAAACGTAAATTGTATGGTGTACCCTTGATTGGAAGTCTAAGAAAATGATATTGAATGCCATTGCTAGAGAGGAAATGAATCAAATAATCAATACTAGGACATATATCAAAATACGGAACGCTAGGGTAAACTTTATAACTGGTCCAAAATGAAAGACAAAAATGTGATCTACGATCTTTCCTAAATTACTTTAAGGTCAGTTAAATCCTCTTTGGATTTCCAACTTGTGTGAGAAAGCATCAACTGTGGAAATCTACGCCATACATATCTATATTTTTTGATAAGATATTTGTCCTCACAACATTTTGAAAAGGCAAACACATAAGAATTTCATCGATTGCATCCTCAGGAAAGTTGCCAAGCATTTTTTTTGTGGAGTAAAAATGGAAACCAAAGCAATCAAGCCAATTGTGCAGAAAATACAGCTATCCAAAAGTCAGTTAAGCACAGTAGTTAGTTAGTTACAAGTTACTATTAGACAGTTAGAAAAGTAGTTAGTCTCTACAGTGTATATATATATATATATATATATATATGTACTCAATTATGTATAATACACAACTTAAGGAATTCAATACACAATAAGTTAATCTCTCTCAACTATTGAACTTTAATCTAATCTTTCTTCTTCTAACCTGGTTTTGTTCTTATTCTCTCCTCTGCTTCTATATGAACTGATCATACAATTCTTAATCCTAGTATGAAAAAAAGGGCATTTTGGTGAACTAAAGCTATCGCTATGCGCGATGTCCGGGGAAGGTCCCCACCACAAGGGTGTATCGTACACAACCTTACCTTGCATTTCTGCCAGAGGCTGTTTCCAAGGCTTGAACCCATCACCTCCTGGTCACATGGCAAAAACTTTACCAGTTAGTTCAAGGCTCCCCTTCAATCCTATTATAATCTTTCATAATTCTTCATGGTACACGGTCTTTATGCTAAGTCTCTTCCTGAATTCTAGAACTTGATAGTTTTGTTTGAAATTTTATTAGGAATTTCTCAGATTCTTGTAAATGGCTTCTGGTGTAAATTCTGCTGGAAATGGGGTTGAGAATTTAAGTACATCAATTCAACAAAATAATGGTAGTACCAACTTTCAATCCACAACTGCTTTGGATATTAATCACCCTCTTTATCTGCCAACTGTTGATGTTTCAGGTAACTCCCTTGTGTCATTGCATTTGAAAGGGAGTCAGAAGTATATTTTATGGAGCAAAATATATATGATAATTTATTGGGTCGCAATGCTGCTCCTAATATAGGTGATGCTTTATCTATGTATTCTAAGTCTTCTTACCCTGGAGGTGGCTATTAGAAAGGAAAAATGGGTTATGTGTAAAATTATAGTCCTACTGCCTTCTATGATCATTGTAAATTGCAAGGGCATTACAAAGTTCATTTCTTTAAACTGTTGGCTATCCATCAGGGCATCCTAATTATGGAGATCACAAAGAACATGCTGATACTAGAGATAATGTTGGATATGGGCAAAATTATGACTACAAGTCCAAGAAAAGAAGAGTAGGCCCTAGTACACACAATGCTATAATTGAAGATTGGTAGTCTCAGCCTCAATAAGTGTGACATCTACATGGTCCTCAAGTTTTTTTTGACAATTTTGTGACTCCACATGGACTATAGTCAAGTCAACTATCTCAACATGCGCTAGGTGATGGATTGGTATCTGTGACACCAAGGTCTATACCTGAGCGGTATACACAAATTTGTCAAATGTTACAGACTCAAGAATATGGCATAACATCAGCACCATCAGCTAATTTTGCGAATATAACAGGTAATTGTAGGCCCTATTAATCACACATAATACACCTGAGTGGATTATTTATGTACGAGATACCAACCATATGGCTTCATATATTAAACTTCTGAATAAAGATTCAATATCTTTGTCTGTGTGTCCTCTAAAAGTTATGTTACAAAATAGTGATGTGTCCAAAGAAACACATAGGTTCATGTAACATAGCTGATAGAAGCAAACTCTCAAATATATTTCATCTACCACAATTTAAGTAAAATCTATTGTCTGCTCTAAGGCAACTAGACAGTGACAATATTTAGCTACATTTTATCGTAACTTTGAATATTTCAGGATCTCTGAAATGGGAAGGTGAAGGAGATTGGTAGAGAAAGAGATTGTCTACATTTCTTACTGAACAAAAAGCTACCAGGATATAAAAGAACAAGTTTCTTTAATGTGGCACATACAAATAAATATAACATGAAACTATGGCATAAAATATTTGGCCATGTTCCCTTCAAAGTTCTTTGTAGATTATTTTCTGTGTCAAAGGATCCTTTAGATAATAAACTGTCTACATTTAATAATAGTCTTTTTGCTTGACAAACTAGGTTTCCCTTTCCCATTTGTATGACATGTAGTAAAAATGCTTTTGAATTGGTTCATATGGATATTTGGGGTCTTTATAGGGTAGCCACCTGTGATGGTCATAAGTGGCTCCTTACTACTCTTGATGGTTACACAAGAATGGCATGGATATATCTTATAAAATTAAATTCTGATGTATTTGTTGTTCTCAAACATTTTTTATCTTATGTTAAACATCAGTTCAATATAAGCAATAAAATCCTAAGAACTGATAATGTCACTGAATTTGTGAACGACATGTGTTTTGAACTATTTCCTAACTTCGGTATCATTTATCAAGCTTCTTTATCTTATGCTGATACAATAAAGACAAGGTAAATATGAAATCACACTCCAAACAGTCCATAAATCACAAGATTTGAGGACCTATTGGAGACCAACTCTCGGATTCAACAAACAACCAACAAAACCATATGTACAAATGTGTTTAATACACCAACAGCCAATCCAAACTATGTTAACAACCACGAGATAATGAAAAATATTATCAGAAACAAGATGAACAAAAATAACAACTTACGGGTTGGATTACTAGAATACTAACACATACACAAATACAAGAAAGAAAAAGATAGTTAGTAAGACATAGGTTATTACAATATTAAGACCCAAGTGTATATCAATACTAACCCCCTAATTAATGTAATTATCAACACCACACTCCTACGGTGACTGCCAAGGGAATTTACTCAGCTCATGATCAACTGTTTTCAAGCATAGGTCCATATTATCTTTTCTACGCCCTAAACTACAATTGCTGTTACTATCCCTAACTAAGGCTACACGAAGGTGTTCTACTCTAAAGAGAGAGAATTTTCATTATTTCATACAATTATCATTCATAATCTGAAGAGAGAAGACCTAAAAAGACTATATACAACCTTATTATATAATGAGTGACAAAATGTCTCCAATACCCTTAATGAAGGAGGGGCATCCATGGAGTGTCAAATAGACAAGTCTAAGTTACTTAAATTCCCTTAAGGCTAAGTGACTAAAAATGCCCTTAATAAAGAGAACCAAAACCGTGAACCATCAAATATGGTCCAAACCCGTGAGTCATCAAGTTTTCAAGGCTCCAAGCAATCTTCCACAAATGGGTTTGTTTGTTGGAATTCTCAAAACGACCCCTCCAAGAATAATCCAGTGCCCTCCATGCGACCAAAGCTTGATTCTTCACATAGTGACTTTGTATAATATCATCAAAAGCTATGGTGGCTATTTGACTTGTATTATACATACGTCAACAGAATGCGATAGCTGAGAGAAAGCATAGGCATCTCTTAGAAATTACAAGATTAATTAGATGTAATACCCCACACTTTTGGGCTAAAGTTAAACCATCTTTCTTAAGTTTATGGACCTGAACTGCAATACCCCAAACTATTCTTAGCTTAATTAAGCTTTTAGTTTCATGCTTAAGGAGCTTAAGGCTTGAAATTTTCACTAAGTGTTGGGTACTTAGTCATCTTCAAGACACCTAAACTTTGAGAATTTTTATTTTTGTCTTCCTAATCCTAAGATGTTAGCTTTTGAGTTAATTCATGTTCAAGGATGTGAGAATAATATCTCGGGAAAGTTTTAGAGTTTTTGGACAAGGTTTGGGTCATGTTTGGATCACAAATCCTGCTAGTCACCGTGCCAGGGCCGCGTCGCGGTGACATTTTCTTTGGCACATATATCGCATTGCAGTGAAGGTGTTTTCATCCAGTTATTGATTTAGAATTTGAATGTATAGGTCATGATCTTTATCCTAGTGTGTGAAGTGCTTATTAGGTGAAAATTTTTCATAGAAATCACTTAGATCAAAGTTGAGCTAAGAGCCTTTGATTCGTCCAGAGTTTGGTATTAGATTCTATGAGGGTCAATTTTAAATGTGTATAACTTTAGATTTATGTTGAATTCTTTATCTCAAGACTCACCAAATTGTAGATAATTGACTTAGCTTTTCAATAATACAATTTTTGTTGTAATCTGATACTCGAGAGAAACGTTATGACCATTTTCGTTTGAACCAGTAAGCCACAGCTATAACACCACATCGTGGTGAACCAACAAAACTCAGTTATGTATTTAAAAATGTCAAAAGGAAAATTAGGTCTTTTATCCATCAATGCAATCATTCATAAGAGGACTTGGGGTATCAGTTAGGGTATTATTTTCCCTTTTTATCCAATTATCCTCCCAAGAAAACCACTCCCTTTCCTAAGAACACAATTTTAGTTCCTTTATCTCAAAGTTATCTAGAATTCAAGCTTTCCAAGATCAAGATCCTTCAAGAAAGCATCAAGATCAGGGTTTCATCCTAAAATTAAGAAATTTAAGGTACGTGGGGCTATCCTAAATTTCATGGGCTAAGAATATTTTGTTCAAACGAGCTTTTATATATATAGTTTCCTACCTTTGGTGAAATTTTGAAATGGTTGAAGAATATGTATTGTAAATTCTTTTTATGATGTAACCTTGCATAAACTATAATTTTATTTTCCCCAAAAATCTGGTTATTGTCTCGTATATATACATGTTATAGACTTGAAAGATATATGATAGCAAGATTTATGTAAATTCCCTCTTTTGTTGCGAAACCTATCGCTTGTGAATGTTATAGATTGTTTACTTGTATGATTAAAAGTGGAATTAAGTGTTTTCATCTACGTTGAAGGATTGATATTGTCTTATGAAAGAATTGAGAGGGGTTTCATCATTGTTTATAAATACACATATTCCCTGTTAAAGAGATGTGCTCTGTGAAAGAGGATGCCAAAACTTTGTCAAATTATTGATGGGATTGAAAGAACTAAAGCATAACATGATATGGCTTATATATATACATACATACATACATATATATATATATATATGTATGTATGTATGTATATATATATATACCTACATATATATATACATATATATTTTTATGTATATATATATATGTATATATATACATATATATATGTCTTGTGACTCTTGGTTTGACGATACCAAACAAACGAATGCCATGACAGATTAAGAATAAATCAAAATACAGATTTTATTTAGATTTTTATATTTTGAGTTCAGAAATATGCATGATATATTAGGTTAAAATGGTCTCAAAGAAAGTTCGATGGTTACCCGAATAAGGCACGAGTTCAGATAACTCATTTACCAAAATCGTGTTTTACTGATACGGATTTATTACATCCAAAGATACGGATTATATGCTGGCTTGTGCCCTTTTGCATATCAAAATTAGAAACTCAAACCCTTGCAGCTAACTTGGGTTGGGGGCTTTGCCACCGAGTCAAGGGCAGATTCCATATAGCTGTGGGATTATAGAATTGTAGGATGTACCACCTAGCTCAAAAGTAAGACAAAGAATTGAGTTAATATTTACACATATATTTTGAAGCCTACTAATTATGCCCATGTATTTTTAAGTATTTTATGCTGACATGTTTTATGAAGTGCACTCACCTATTTTTTATAAAAATATATCTTGTTTTTGGAATGTTCTATGTACCAGTACCTTGTGTATTGACCCCCTATATTTTAGGTTCTACGGTTCAATCATGTGGTCCAGCACATCATTTTTTCATATTGGATACTGATAGAGTCAGTGAGATATTCATCTTTCGGTAGGCATTTACTTTTATGTTGTGTCTTTCAGTAAATGGTCCATCCGTGGGCTTTGTCCCATCCTTGAAGTTAGTATTTAGTAGAGGCTTCAGAGATGGTATTTTAATTATTGTATTGTCATATTTTGTAGATATTTTTTGTCTTATAAATTCACTTGAATTTCATTATATCTTCTGCATTTGATTTATTTATGGATTATGTTCATGATAGCATGTTATGTGGTCTCCCATGACTTCGTATTTTGGGAAGATTAACATGGCCAGGGCCTCAACTCGGGTCATGACATTAGATTTCCAGAAGTACCTATTTTGAAGGGGAGTGTTGAGGAATAAAAATGGAAGCCAAAGAAAGCAAGACAATTTTAACAACCCTCATTTTTTAACTTGAAATTGAAGCATCGTTCCTATGTGTGTAAACTCTAATCTACTGATTTATATTTTAGTTCATTTATCATGTTTCAGAATCAGTATGTAATAATATTTCCTATCAGGTATGTTCAGTCTACGACCTCAGTTTCCTCAGTAGTCTTAGTATAAAACAGTATCATTCGAGAACCAGTGTTCCCAAGGGTGAGATATTGTAAAACCCCATAAAAGTCTTAGAACTTTTCAGCTCCAAGTTGAATTTTTAAGGGGTTCAAAAATTGAAAATTTCACTAAGTGTTGAGGACTTAGTTACTTTCAATCCCTCTATACTTTATGGATTTTTAAATCAACCTTCTTGACCCTGAAATGTTGTGTTTTAAGTTGATTCATGATTAGGGAGGTCAAAAGTACATATTGGGTGAGTTTTGGAACATTCGAACAAGCGTAAGGGCAAATTTGGAAGATATAAACTGAAGCACCCCTAGGATATGCTGTGAAGCTTAGTTTACTTCTCTATGATAGAGCCTGGGGCACCTGGTCTAGACTGGAAGACTGGGCCTCGTGGCGCGGGACTTACCCTGCCGGTCTAGATCTTGCATCACCCGGTGCTTTCTTATGAAACTTTTGATTTTAAATGCCTATGGGGCTTTTGGGTTATTTTCCCTCATCCTATTTCGTCCATAATACATATTGAGGATTATTTGCCTCTTTTACTCAAATTACACCCTAGAAAACCCTTCCCCAATAACACAATCAAAAATCCTTTTCCACAAGGATCCAAAGATTCAAGTTTTCTTCATAAATCAAGAAGCTTAAGGTACGTGGGGCTATCCTAAATATCATGGGCATAGGTTTTATGATTTTTACAAGAGTTAGAGATACATATGTATGTACATGTAATGAGTTTTGGGAAATTGTTGTAAGAGCATCCATCATGGATACAATTCGATGAAAATATGTATTTGACATGGGGGTATTCCATAAGCTTGATTTATAATCTGATGCATATGTGATTTGAGTTCAAAAAGTGATTTGTGAATTTTACTTGTGAAATTTCTTTCCCCATGTTGAAATTTATGGTCCTTGCATGTCATAAATTGTGAATTATTTTGAGATCATTTATTAAAAGCCCCCTTTTTTGTCATGAAATTTATGTATAACCAATGTTGGAGCTGGTTTATGAATAATGACAACTCTTGAGTTTAAATGCCTCTTTAACCACTATTCATTGTTTTTTGTAAGCTTTTAAAAGGGGTATGTCATATGCTAAAGTATTTTGTGTCTTAATTGAAATAAATGCATGCATCGAATAAATAAATTGGCCACCATGTGCTAGGGATTTGTAAATAGGGTATGCTGCATGAGTTTACATATGCTTTTGAAAATAAGAACTCTTGTGTGATTTGATAAAATATTTTGAGTGGTGATATGTATGTTTTTTAATGATAAGGGCGGATACAATGTGGTATGACAGGAATGACT
Organism: Capsicum baccatum var. pendulum; assembly: GCA_030864225.1. Taxonomy (NCBI): domain Eukaryota; kingdom Viridiplantae; phylum Streptophyta; class Magnoliopsida; order Solanales; family Solanaceae; genus Capsicum; species Capsicum baccatum. The sequence continues at coordinate 272,813,973 of CM061558.1, forward strand.
TGCAAGTCTGGGTACCATGTGATGATAATGTAACACCCCCCACCTTCAGGCTAGAATTTAAAATGTAATTCCTACGCGTATAGACCCAAACTCAGTGATTCCTGTTTAGTATATGTGTGGTGATCACTCCTATTATGTGGGAATACCTTTGAATATGAATTAAGGTGACAAAAGTCCCTAAATAAAAGATGAGTTGAAAACATTGCTATCGATTAAGTTTTAGTGGACATTTTAACTTGGTTCAACTTCCATCGACCATACTCCTATAATATGACGATTTAGAGGGACTACTATATATCAAATTAAGGCCCCTTGAAACTTATTTCCAATGCCACTAACCGTTTGTCAATTCATGTCCAGAGATAAAAGTTATGAGTGTTTGCGTCATGACCTGAACCAGGGCCTGGCTGTGACGAGTATTTCGAACCATGGAGGCCCGATACACCCCTATCTGTCTGGTAATCAAGCACCTAATTCATATGATCAAAGTAATGCGGAAGAAGCTCAATAATTCGGAAACATGGTCATAAATATGAAAATAAACAATAACGGGAAAATAAGGTTCCCCCAACGTCAATAAACCTCTAAACCACTGCCCACGAAAATCTCTAACAAATGACTAAGTTAAGTAATTGTATATAAACTGGGAAAAAGCCCCCAGTAGACCTCAAAACTAAATATAAGCTAAAGGACTGAAGGACATAAGACCTTCCAAAACATAGAAGGCTCACCACTTATCTCTGCAACTCTATCTGAATGATCTACTAATTCTCTTGACCCCTAGACTGGGCCTCTGAACCTGAGAGGTTGGAGAGGGGAAGGGGTCAACACAAAAGTACTGGCACACAAAGATATCAAAACAAAATATAATATTTTTACAAAATATAGTTGAGATCCATTATAAAGCAATTTCGTATGAAATCATTTGGAAACACATAGGCGTAATGCAATAGTTTCTCAACAATAATGAAATGCAACTGAGCTAAGTGGAACGCCCTACATAATTTAGTCCAACTGCCCAACCTCAGTTGCCACCGATATTAGAGTATAAGTGAGGGAGAGACACACAAGACCATGAAGCATGGTGTCTCCACCCACTGGTAGTGCCCAAGATCACTTAGACCGGGGTCCTACCTATAGTTCCAATTTAGGAATGACATAAAGTAAAGTACACAAGCTCACTTAGACTGGTACCAAATTTCTGGGTCGATAAACACGTTTTCCAGTGATGAGCCCTTAAACTCAAACGCCTTCTTTGGGCATCCACCAATCTCATGTAAAATCAATGCATTCGAATTTCATCTAATTCAATCACATAACATATTCTGTAGGGTATCGTCATACCCGACTTGCAAGTCATCAATATCACTTCCTCATATGTATTATCATGTAAAAACCAAGGTGTTTCATCATTTACAAGTGAACAATATTTATTTAAAATTCATGCTCTCTTTTGTTGGTCACAATATGATATGGAGTATCAAGACGTTATCATAGGAATTTGAAAGCAATTTATCATTCATATTTATCAAACTTCCATGGAAAATCTCAAATCACATATGCATGGTAGTATATAGGCAAGCAATTCTCATGACAAAGAAAAATGACTTAGAAATCATATTGAAAGCATGTTATTAGCATTTGATTGAAAACACCCATTTAAAAGCATGCATGTTCATAAAAACAAAACCCATGAGATTTTAGGATAACCCCACATACCTAGAGTATGATAAATATTAGATGTTTCTCGAAGTCTACGTTGAGAGAATTCCAAATATGCAATTTGTTCCTAAAACCCCCGGTTGAATCTTGAGTTGCTTAGGTTTTTATTTTGAACACCTAAGGAGATTTTTTGGGCACTTTTGATGAATGAAGGTGTATTTTGGGGCCCTTGAAACTGAATTTCGTGTTTTAGGGCTAAGTAAGGGTGGAAAAGGACCATTTTCCCCCAAAAATGAAGTGTTTAAATCACTTGAATTCTTTACAAGGGCGCCACCTAGGCTATCACCTATGTTTACATAGGCTCTGGCTAAGCTATCTCCTATGTTTACATAGGCGCCGCCTATGCTTTTCAGTGGCTATGGGCGATTGGTAAGGCGACACATATCACTTTGAAAGGCCATAACTTCTTGCTCAGGTGATGGATTTTAGCAAAATTGGTATCGTTGGAAAGCTATCTTGAAGAACTATCATTTGAAACATAGTAGGCTGCCCAATTTGATATATACGAAGTGTTATGGTCGATGGAAGCTGACACAATCTGCAACGTCCATTATGGTCTAAATTCAAGCTTCAATGGATTCACATGCTATATAATTAATTGACACGCCGTATTGGTATAGGATTTTATGGCTTCAGGATTTATCAACACATTGAAATCATGGTCTATATTGTAGCCCGAAATACGGGGCATTAAATTATCCACCCCTTAGGATTGTTCGTCCCCGAATGATTATGCGGGACACAAAAAGACACGATTCAAGCATAATAAAGGACTGGGAAAGTTAATATTGGAATAGTACCTTCTGTCTCATCTTCCATCGAAGCAAACAAATTGGGATATCTAATTCTTATGTCATCTTCTGACTCCCAAGTTGCTTATTTGACTTTCTGATTCCTCCTTTGTACCTTTACTGAGGTTATCTCTTTGTTCCTTAGCTTTCGAACTTAGTGATCTAAAATTTCAACGAGCTCTTCTTCGTAAGACAAGGAGTCTGTCACTTTGATACCCACTACTGGAAATACCATAGAATAATCTCCAATGCATTTCTTCAACATGGATACATGGAATACCAGATGAACGGAACCCAAACCTGCAGGCAATTCTAGCTCATAAGCAAATGTACCAATCTTTTTCAGAATCTGATATGGCCCTATGTAGCGAGGGCTCAATTTACCCTTTTTTCAAAACCACATAAATCCTTTCATAGGAGTAACCTTGAGAAACACCCAATCACCAACTTCAAACTCTAGTTCTCTTCTCTGAACATCGACATAGGACTTCTGACAACTATGAGCAGTCTTGAGTTATTCTGTAATGATCTTTACTTTCTCCATCGACTGATGAACAAGATTAGCCCCACACAACTGAGTCTCACCCACTTCATACCATCCTATCAAAGACCTATATCTCCTTCCATACAAAGCCTCAAAAGGAGCCATCTTAATGCTGGCATGGTAACTATTATTGTAAGCAAATTCAACTAGTGGAAGGTGATCTACCCAACTACCTTTAAAATCAATGACACATTCCCTCAACATATCCTCGAGGGTCTGAATGGTATGCTCATCTTGCCCATCCATATGAGGGTGGAAAGTTGTGCTCAAATTTACTTGTGTACCTAAATACTTCTGAAAAGATCTCCAAAACTGAGATGAAAACTGCGTACCTCTATCGAATATAATGGACACTGGTGCCCCATGCAACCGAACTATCTGGTCAATGTAAATCTTAGCATAACCCTCTCATGAATAATGAGTCCTCACAGGCAAAAAGTGGGCTGACTTTGTCAACTCATCTACAATCACCCATTAGAATCATACTAGTTTCAGGATCTCAGAAGTCATATAATGAAGTCCATGTTTACCATCTCCTACTTCCATAAAGGCGGGGCTATCTCTTGGGAAGTACCACCTGGCCTCATATGTTCTACCTTCACTTGTTGACGGTTCAAAAATGTGGACACAAAATTAGCTACATCATTTTTCATGTTATTCCACTAATACAAGGTTTTCAAATCATGGTACATCTTATTAGAGCGTGGGTGAATGACATACATCGAAGTGTGTGCCTCATTAAGGATTCTTTCTCATAGCGCATCAACATTCGAAATATACAACCTACCCTAAAATCTTAGAATACCATCACCACTAATTTCAAATGACATAACCTTTTGTTGACCAATATCTTTCTTGATTTGCATCAAGATGGGATCTTCAACCTGCTTTTCCTTAATTTTAGCACAAAGGTATAACTTAGCTAACTCATAAACAATCACCCTTCCATCTTTGGAATCTAAGAATCATACTCCTAGATTTGTAAGGTGGTGAATATCCTTCACCATCTCCTTCTTTCCTTCTTATACATGAGAAAGGCTGCCCATGGACAACCTTCTGAGGGCGTCGGCTACAACATTTACCTTGCCCAGATTGTAATGTAGACTCATATCATAGCCTTTTAAAATCTCCATCCAACGTCTCTGCCTGAGGTTCAATTCTATTTGTAAGAAAATATACTATAAAATCTTATGGTCAGTATAAATATCCACATGCACTCCATAGAGACAGTGCCTCTAGATTCTAAGTGTAAACACCACGGTTCTAACTCCAAGTCATAAGTTGGGTAATTGCGCTCATGCACCTTTAACTGCCTAGATGCATAAGCTAAAACCTTACCATGCTACATCAATACACAACCAAGTCCCACATGGGACACATCACAATAAACCACAAAATCATCTACTCCCTCGAGAAGGGTCAAAACATGAGCAGTAGTCAACTTGTCCTTCAACTTCTCAAAACTATTTTCACACAAGTCAGACAACACAAACATTATCTTTTTCTGAGTCAGTTTAGTAAGCAGAGAAGCTATGGAAGAAAAACTCTCTACGAACGTTCTTTAATACCCCGCCAAACCAAAGAAGGTTCGAATATCGGTTGGAGTCGTGGGTCTATGCCATTTTCTCACTTCTTCAACTTTTTGGGGATCCACTCTTATCCTATCACTGGATACAATATGCCCCAGGAAGGCAATAGCATCTAACTAGAATTCACACTTAGAAAATTTGGCATACAGTAAATGATCCTTAAGGGTTTGAAGAATAATTTGGAGGTGATCGGTGTGATCCTCTTTACTCTTAGAATAGATCAGAATATCATTAATACATACAATGATGAAAAAGTCAAGAAACTGATGGAACACTCTATTCATAAGATCCATAAAGGTTACAGGGGCGTTAGTCAACCCGAAGGACATGACTAGAAACTCGTAATGACCATATCGGGTTTGAAAGACTATCTTGGGAACGTCTGACTCCCTAACTTTCAATTGATGATAACCCGAATGAAGGTTTATTTTTGAAAATCACTTGGCACCTTAAAGCTAGTAAAAAAGGTCATCAATTCTAGGAAGAGGATCTTTATTTTTAATCGTGACTTTATTTAACTGGCTGTAGTCTATGCATATCCGAAGGGAACCATCCTTCTTTAGCATGAAGAGCATGGGTGCACCCCATGGGGAAAAACTTGGACGATTAAAACCTTTGTCTAGGAGGTCTGCAAGCTGTTCCTTTAACTTCTTTATTTCCGTGGAAGCCATTTTATATGGCAGAATAGAATAGAAAGAGTGTCTAGCAAGACATCAATGCCAAAATCTATCTCCCTATCACGGGGTATCCCTGGGAGATCTTCGGGAAAGAATTTTGGGAATTCATTAACTACAGGGACTGACTGTAGAGAAAGATTTTCAACTTTTGAATCTTTTACTTGGATTAGATGGTACATACAACCTTTGGAGATAAGCTTTTGAGCTCTAAGATAAGAGATAAAGTGACCTCTAGATTCCACAGAACTCCCTGCCCATATAATTGGTGTGTCATTCGAGAAAGAAAAAGTGACCTTTTGGGTCCTACAACAGAGTGTGGCATAGCATGAATGGAGCCAGTCCATCCGAAGAATGGCATCAAAATCATCATATCAAGTTCTATAAGGTCTGCCACAGTTTCCCTACTATGAATAGACATGACACAATTTCTATACACCCTTCTAGCAACAACAAAGTCACCTACAAGAGTAGAAATAAAGAAGGGTTCTACAATAACTTCGGGCTCAAACCCAAAACCAACAGCCACATAAGGGGTCACACAAGATAAAGTAGACCCGGGATCAAGCAATACATAAAGATCACGAGAAAAGATTTATAACATACCAGTGACAACATCTAGTGAAGCTTCTACCTCCTGGAGATTAGACAAAGAATTTAACCGGTTGTGACCGCCCCCGGCAGCGGAAGGGACACCCTTAGGAAAAAGAGCTGTGGAGGCGGCTTGGGAGTTAGCGCCCCCTCCCCTCCCCCTCTCCCTACATTTTCTCTAGCAAAAGGACAGTCTCTCTGAAGGTGACCCACTTTTCCACAAGTATAGTAGTTTCTCTCCTCAAACCAACACTTTCCTAGATGATTCTTTCCAAAAAACTCGCACCATACATAATTACGATGCTGCTGGGCCACACTGCCCTAAGACTGTGTACCTAGAGGTTTGGATCCATGAGAAGTCTAAAAAATTTGAGTTTGTCTGTCTGCCGTTGGTATGGGTGCTGGGCGCTGGTTGTTGACTCTGCATTATTCCAAAACTTCTTTTTTTTCAACCAATTATTACCCCATTTACCACTTTGTAGCTGACTATGGTGATGGTCGCAGATCTAGCTTTCTTAGCCTATATGTCTTTCTCCCTAGATTCAGTAATCTTTTACTTTTTATGTTCCACCTGTGCATATGAATGGTAAGTCGAGCAAAGTCTAACTCCTTATTCAACATATCTCCCAGGCACTCAAGTACCAGGTTATCGGCAAGGCCATATGCAAATTTCCTCATCCGAGCTCTCATATTACTAGTCAATTTTGGTGCATAGCAGGCTAGGTTATTAAACTTCAAAGTTTACTCCTGAACACTCACACTGCCCTGCTTTGGATTCATAATCTCTTCCGCTTTGGTCTCTCTCAACTCCAGATTAAAGAATCGATCAATGGAAGCTTCCACAAATTTGCCCCAAACTGTGGGCTCAACACTCTCACCTTTTGCATCTTCCAAGTCGACGTACTACTGATTCAGAACGTCCTTGAGCAAATACGTTGCTAGTTCTACCCCTTCAACCTCATCCATATGCATCACCTTAAAGATCTTTTCCATCTCAACCACGAACACCTGTGGATCTTCCTCCACCTTGGTTCTAGTGAACCTAGGTGGACGTAATAGATGCAGACCTAATATCTTCCGATCATTGAGCCTGGTTAGCTACCAAATGCTTCAGCATATGAATAGACCCTCTGAATTATATATTTAAAATATCGCCCTGAGTAGTTGGGGGACGGTTCACATTAGTTTGCGGAGCCCGAGGTGGACAGGTCAGGACTGAAGCGACTCTCAAAGTAAGGGAAAATTCTTGAGTGTGAGTCTTGTTACAGTTCCGCATACCATGGGTAGGACGGACCTCATCTACCTGAGTATTCTGATCGATGATACGACGTGGAGGCATAACTGTGTTTCTAAAACACAAGTGATCATTGATTAGGGGACAGTTTAGACTATGAAGAATGAAATTAATCACAAAGAAGGGAAACATTTCCTAATCACTTAGCAGCCTCATTCTTATAAGTGTGGCGCGTTGCACACCCATAAACTGGACTCTACCCGATATGACTTTGCAGATACCCTGGGACCATGAACTGTGCTCTAATACCAAGTTTGTAACTACTCAAACCAGGGCCTGGCCGTAACAAGTATTTCGAACCATGGAGGCCCGAAACACCCCTATCTGTCTGATTATAATCCACCTAATTCATATGATCAAAGTTATGCGGAAGAAGCATAATAATTTAGAAACATGGTCATAAATATGAAAAGAAACAATAACGGGGAAATAAGTCTCCCAGAATGTCAATACACCTCTAAATAACTGTCTACAAAAATCTCTAACAAATGACTTAGTCTACTAACTGTATATAAACTGGGATAAGCCCCCCAGTAGACCCCAAAACTAAATATAAGCTAAAGTACTGCAGCATATAAGACCTTCTAAAATGTAGAAGGCTCACCACTTGTCTCTGCAACTCTGTCTAAATGATCTACTGATTCTCTTGACCCCTAGACTGTGCCTCTGAACCTGAGAGGTTGGCGAGGGTAGGGGGTCATCACAAAAGTACTGGAACGCAGAGATATTAAAAAAATATAACATTTTTACAAAATATAGTTGAGAGACATTATAAAGCAATTTAGTATCAAATCATTCAAAAATAAATGGGTGTAATGCAATAGTTTCTCAGCAACAATGAAATGCAACTGAGCTAGGTGCAATACCCTACATAATTTACACCAACTGCCCAACCTCGATTTCCACTAATATTAGAGTATAAGTGAGGGAGAGACACATAAGACCACGAATCATGGTGTCTCCACCCATTGGTAGTGCCCAAGATCACTTAGCCCGGGCTCTTACCTATAGTCCCATTTTGGGAATGACATAAAGTTAAGGAGACAAGATCACTTAGCCTGGTACCAAATTTCCAAATCGGCAAACACATTTTCTAGCGATGATCCCTTACACTCCAACTCCTTCATCGGGAATCCACCTATCTTATGTAAAATCAATCCATTCGAATGTCATCTGATTCAATCACATATCATATTCTATAGGGTATCGTCATACCCAACTTGCAAGTCATCAATATCACTTCACATATGTATTATCATGTAAAAACCAAGGTGCTTCATCATTCACAAGTGGTGAATAATATTTATTTCAAATTCATGCTTTTTTTGTTGGTCACAATATAATATAGGGTATCAACACATTATCTTGGGAATTTGAAAGCAATTTATCGTTCATATTTATCAAACTTCCATGGAAAATCTCAAATCACATATGCATGGTTTCAACCATAGAAGTATATAGGCAAGCAATTCCCATGACATAAAGAAAAATGACTTAGAAATCATATGGAAAGCAAGTTATTAGCATTTGATTGAAAACCTCCATTTAAAAGCATGTATGTTCAAAAAATCGACAACTATGAGATTTTAGGATAACCCCACATACCTCGATTACTATGAAAATTAGATGCTTCTCAAAGCTATGTTGAGAGGATTCCAAACATGCAATTTGTTCCTAAAACCCCCGGTTGAATCTTGAGTTACTTGGTTTTTTATTTTGAAACTCTAAGGAGAATATTTGAGCACTTTTGGTGAATGAAGTTGTATTTTGGGGTCCTTGGAACTGAATTTCGTGTTTTAAGGCTAAGTAAGGGTGGAAAAGGACCATTCTGCCCTAAAAACAGAGTGTTTAAATTACTTGAATTCTTTACATAGGTGCTGCCCATCCCATTGCCTATTTTTACATAGGCACCACCTAGGTTATCGCCTATGTTTGCATAGGCACCACCTAGGCTATCGCCTAGGCTTTCCAGTAGCCATGGGCGATTGGTTAGACGACGCATATCACTTTGAAAGGCCATAACATCTTTCTCGGGTGTCAAATTTTATCAAAATTTGTATCATTGGAAAGATAACTCGAAGAACTATCATTTGACATATAGCAGGCTTCCTAATTCGACATATAGATAGAGTTATGGTTGATGGAAGCTGACACAATTTACAAAATCCATAAAACTTAGTCGATTGAAATAGTTTCAACTCATCCTTGAGTTAAAGGACCTCTATGGTCTAAATTAAAGCTTGAATAGATTTACATGCTACATAATTAATTGACATGACGTATTGCCATAGGATTTTATGACTTTGGGATTTATTAACACATCAGAATCATGGTCTATATTGTTGTCCGAAATGCGGGGCATTATAGTTTGAATTAGACACTGTCCAGACTATTCGATGGTCCATGTGACACCTACTTAAGGCTAAACAATGGGTTGTGCATCTCCCAGCTTGGCTTGTACCATGGGTTGTGCGTCGCCTACCTTGGTGAAAATGGCATAAGACATCCATTTTAGTGTTATTTAAGGTTAATTAGGTCCTTTCAGTCCCATAACAGTCCCTAAACACCTATAGATAATTTACAACCCTAATATATGTTATCTACTACTCAAAAATCTCAAATCAATTTTTTAAGACACAAGAGAAGAAAATCAATTTAGGGTTTGCTCATTTAAGCTTAAAGGTTTGATCTTTCCAAAAATTCTTTTTTAATTAAGGTATGTAGGGCTGTCCTAAAAGCTCTGTGGGCATGAGTTATTGATTTACAAAGTTTTGAAAGTATATTATGATGTTTACAAAAGGTTTTTGAATAATTGTTTGAATAGCCAAAACATGAAATCCTTTTCAATGAAATAATGTTTTGGTCTTGAGGCCTTCCCCTAAACTTGATTTTTCTCTTATTTAGGTATGTATGCATTTTGAGATTAAAAGTTGAATTAAGAGCATGAATATTTACAGTCCCTCTTTTGTTATGACATCACTTGATTTTCATGTGCTATGAATTGATGAATTTCATATTTAAAATCATCACGCAAAAGTGTTTGACGATTGTTTAAGTCTTGAAATTGATTATAAACTGAAGAGAAGGTGTTTATCTTGTTTGTAAATATTAAAGATGATTATTGAAAGGATTGCATGGTTTGCTATGAAGTAAATGACCACTATATATTTAAGAGTCAAAAGAGAGAATCTTTACATTATTTTTCATGGATTTCGTTATACAAATTCCCTTATCTGTTTGAATGATTTGGTGGTGCAAACATTATGTTTTAAATGAAGAAAGTGTAAGATGATATTTTAAATCTTAGAGACATGTCTTGCAAATCGTGGTATGAGGATGCCAAATAAATAAATGTCATAACAGAGTTAGATTTTTAGATTTTGAATTCAAAGTAAGAATGTCTTAACGAGTTAAAAATGGGCTTAAACAGAGTTAGGTGGATACCCGAAAAAGGAATGAGCCCATGAGGAACCATACGCTGGCCTAGTGCCCCTTTAGGTTTTATAGTTAGAGACTCCAACCCATGTGGAAAACATGAGTTGGGGGATTGGCGACTGAGTTAAGGGCGAACTCCAAATAGTCCATGGGATGGTAGAGTTGTAGAGTGTACCACCTAGATAAAGAGTGAGTCTGGATTTCAAGTAAATGTTCAAAGTCTTTTAAGTATTATCATGTGTTTTGTATATCATATGTAAAGTGTTTTATAAATTGCTCTTACTTATATTGTATAAAATTATATTATTTTCTATTGCTCTACGTACCACTACATTTGTATTGACACTCTATATTTAAGGATCTGAGGATCAGTCCTTGGGTCTCGCTAAACTGTAGACCATTGTCAGATGATTGAATTTTTTGTGCCTTCTTTATTTTGGAAGGACTTATCTTATGATTTCATTGTTTTTACTTCATGGTTCGACTAGGGTCCATGTCCTTGTCTCCCCACTAATGCTGTTTTTGTTTTCAGTTAGTAGAGATTTCATAGATTGGTGTTAGATGGATTTTGGTTGTGTTGAAATCATAACTATATGGTTCTTTTGAAATCAATTGATCATGATTTTGTTTTGTTATTCTGTATCGTTATAGTTTATGAATTATGCATATGATTTCAAGTTAGAAAGGCTCTCGAACCATCATGGTTTGGGATGCCCACTACGGCCAGGGCCCTTGTTTGGGTTATGACAAACTGTGTATAAGATCATAATTCATTGTCCTAGGTGTCTGAAAAATCATGTCTAGTAGAATCCTACTTATGGGTATGTTATACACTACACTTATCATCAGGAGGCTACCGAGAATTTAGGATTTGTTTCTTATACTTTTCTACTCTTTATCGTGCTATAGCGTTGTCTATGAGGAAGTTATACAAATTTCCTTCCTTTCTCTAATTTCATAGGCCATTCCTCATTATCGAGGCAATATATGACTAAGAGTCTTACTTCCCCAGCAATGTGGTTCTGTTTGATTGAGTCATAAATGATTATGAAATTGCACAAGGACTTAAGAGGACTCTATACTACTTCAAAGTGTATTAATTTAAGTTTATACATCTATCTAAATCAATCGTGCTTTTGAGCTTGAGTTATGGAGTGTATTCTGTCTTCTTTTATAAAACGCATAATGAAGATGCATGCTTAAGGGTAATTATGTATGGGAGAATGTTAGAACATTATTTCTACTTGAGTAGTAGTATGTGATAAAGCGTTATAACCTATAAGCAGTAAGATGGTCCCAAAGGTAGTGGCATGAAGTCACAGGCTTAACAGTTAGAATAAGTGTGACTTTTGGAAAAAGAATCTAGTTTAGTTGTATAACCTTTGATTGAGGGGTGGGTTACCTTTTTAGATTGACAGACTTTTGTGGTACAAATAAGTGTAGATTCTATTGTAGTCTATGAAAGAAATGGCTGGCTATGATTTTTATTTATTAGAAATTAGGAAGGATCTCAGAATATATAGTTATGGTGATTGTAGAAATTATTTATACGCTGTGAATGGAAAGAAGTAGATTAGTCAATAAGTTATAGGTAGAGACTAAGTGGTGTAAGTGGAATTTGAAGGTACTCTAAATGTATGATTGAGTAAGTATGTATGAAGTGAGAAATTAGAATATGTTGATAAGATTGAAATGGGTTATATTATAAGATTAAATTCAAATATCCCTATTATGTGAGTTTACCCCCTTGATTTATCTTTTCTCTAGTAGTTGTAAATTAGTAGTACATCTAAGAAGGTGTGCAGTAGATTTTGAGTTGTAGTAGTAATGTCGTGGAGAGGATGTATTTATGGGCCATAGTTAAGTGAAATAAGAAACTTGGGTTGATATTTCTATTTGGTTGATTAGTATAGTACGAGGCATGTTTCATATAATTGAAGTTATTCGATATTAGGCTTGAACTTTAGACGTGGAATATGCTGGTAAAAAGAGTAGCTTAAGATTAATGATGTATGTCTTGTGGTAATGAATTAGTACGCTTGATGTGATTTGTGATAGAGCCTAGGTTGATAATTTATGGAAAGTTTAAGTTGTAATTGTGAGATAATTATGTATATGCGGACTTGAATAAAAGATAATTGATTGTGGTTGAGTCATTAAGTGGAAAAGTGCTTAGGTATAAAATAATAAGTTGAAGCATGAGGTAGTGTGCTGTTAGATAAGGCATGATATGTATGAGTGTCACATGTACCTAGGTTTGATTATTGAATTTTATAGTATGGTGAAGTCTGGGGAGTTGTGTATAGTGTTATCTAGAGTTGAATTGAGGAAATATTGGTAGGCAACATGTTCCTTTGATATAGTTTTACAAATTTCATTTTGTTTTAAGTTATGTCGTTAGTGGTCTAATGTTAGAATGTTAAGTAATGGGGAGTAGATTTTTATGTCATAAGGTGTAAGGATGTGTATTATCATGAGACTGTGAGTCGTAAGTTGATGGCTATAGAGGATAGAGAAAAATTAAGGGTAGCGTTCTTTGAAAGCAATTCCTTTAGAGTATTGTTAAAAGTTTAGTGTTATGTGTTAGGTGATACCCCATTATATTGAGTGTTGTGATTGTAGATTTAATGAGATGATATGTCCTCAAGTCTAGTATTGTTAGTTTGATCTAAGGGGGAATTGATTTATTAGGGTAGTTCCCTAATTTTTGTGCCATATTGGTCAGTGGCGCGCTCGCCCCAAGATAAAATGGCAATTGTTCTTTTTCCAATGTCTCAATCTATTTCTCCGCGTCGCACCATCACTCAATTTCCCAGTTTTCAAATTCCATTGACACGGCGAAATAGCGCCGCATCACCCAAGGGTCCAATTCAGGAAAATTTCACTGAAAATAAAAGATGCGTGTAGGGTTAAAGGGTCAATTTTCCACCCCTATTTAAGCCCTTTGACAAAAGATTCAGCTATTTTGGAACCCAAAATATACTAGTTTCTCTTAATTTTCTCTCAAGAACAAGATAGAGTTTCAATTGGGGATTCAATTTCAAGAAAGTCATTCCATCAATCTTCGGTAAATCAAGAACTAAGGTATGTCATTTGTTGATTCATGGGCCTCTCTCACCCATGAAGCTCAAGAATCTCTTTTCAAAATCCAAGATTGGGGTATTTGTGAATGTTCATATTTCAAATTGAATTAAATTTCATGTTTGTGATGTTGTGTGGTTTTGATTCATGTTTTAAATTACATATTCCAATGATTGACCTTAGTATGTGATGATTTTCATAATAATCATGATAAACCCCCTTCAGTTTACAATTTGATTGATGTATCCTTGGTTGTTATATGTGTTGATGATTGTATAACCAAAGCATGCTCCCCACATGTTTGATTAAATGCCTATGTGAAGGAAAAATTCCATAATAGTATGATATTATGAAATCCCCATTCATATATGTGATGAAATGTCTTAGTCAATGGATTATATATTGTTGATATTAGTCATGTATAAAAGAATGTCATGCCTTGTCAGTTTCCTTCCATCGAGTCCTGGGAGTACTTGTACTCAAAAAAAAATTATAGTTGTGTCCCTAGCTTTCATTTCATGTTTTCATCATATCCTTGTCAAGCATTGATCTATAAAACTCACTCTCAGATGTGACTCGGGAAAACTCAGTAATATTCTTCTGTCAACGGAACTCAGTAATTCAGTCCAATTCAGTTCAACAATACATGTTCAGTGTCTATTAAGATGAGAGTAGAAATTAGCACTGAGTGAACCAAAAGATGGGAACACACACTGTCAGATGAGGGTGTGATTATTTGAAGTTATATTTATGTTCCAAAACAATGTAGCAAGTATAGGTTGAGATATCAATACTATCAAATGAGGGTTGATGAGGTGGATAAGCATTGTCAGATGAGGGCCCCACCGTTCTCTTTTGGGGATACTGTTAGATGAGGGTCACTCACAGTTTGTCCTTACCAGTGGCGCGGTATTGACACCCTTCTAATTGGGGTTCCAGATTGGACCCCGACTCAGCCATAATATTGTATTAGGGGCATGTTGGATAGATAACTACTTCCCACTCTTTCAGATACAGAATCAGGACTATCAGATACAGTTATTCAGTCTAAGTAATATAGCTTATATAGTTTTATAGAATTAAGGACTATCAGATACAATCAACTCAGATACAATACAAAACGTAGCTAATTTCATCAGATTTAGGGTTGTCAGACATAGTCACTCATGTCATCAATTATATCAGCCATTAGAATTCAGCTATCAGTCATGTTAGTTTTCAGTAAATTCATTTTATCACAATCTCAGATATAGTTATTACATATTCATGCATGTATTCTCATGTTCATATTATTAGTTACCCAATATTGTTCATGCATATTAACCTCATACATTCATCCTACCTTCCATTCGTACCAGTACATTCAAAATACTGACGCATTTGCGCTATGATGTCTTATACCATAGGTTCAAAAGCATGAGCTCCAGAGCATCAGTAGCATTCAAGTATTAGTAGTCAGAGCTAGCATTGAGTCCTCATCTCATTAATTAATTTATTAGTTGGAGTTAGTTTGGGATATGTTCCATCAACTTCTCACTCAGACAGTTTTGTCAGTTATAGGCTTTCTAGTCTATCATATTCATACTATCATGTTGTTTTAATTTTGTTTTGGGTATTTCATACATTATTCAGATGTGATATCTTTATCAGTTATGTTATGTTCTTGAACCATATGGCAGTTCAGTTAATATTTCCATAAACATGCAGTATATTATGCATATTATACAGTATACAGGTACAGATATCAGTCATGGGTTAGCTTGTGGTTCTTCTGGGTCATGATCACCGTGTATCATTTCGGGTAACAGATCCGAGGTGTTACAAACTTGGTATCAAAGCCTAAGGCTGAATAGAGTCCTAGAAAGTCTATAAACCGCATCTGGTAGAGTCATATGCATGGGTCTGTTGCACTCCATATTTATGTACAAGAGGCTTTAAGATGTTTTAGGAATAGTTTCCCTTCTTTCAGTATTCATGTCGTGCCAGTGGGCATAATCTCAAGTAAATCTTCAGTCTAATCAATTTATCCCTTTCTTCTACAGAAAATGCCTCCTAAAAGAAAAAACAGGAATCAGTCAGCCCCTCAGCCCAAAGAACCTTTGGGAGAACATGTTTCTGATGCAGAGTTTAGAGCTGCATTCACTACTCTTTCTCAGTTATTTATTGCTCAGAATGAATGACCATCTGTCATTCCATCTAACCCAGTGGCTAATGCAGTTGCAGCTAGGATTTGGGACTTCACCCAAATGAATCCTCCATCCTTTCTTAGGTCAAAGTCAAATGAGGACACATTGAAATTCATCAATCAGGTTTAGAAGGTTACTAATGTTATGGGGGTGTCAGCTGTTGAGAGTGTTGAGGTAGCTGCATATCAGTTACAGGATGTTACTTACACTTGGTACAAACAGTGGAAGTAAGAAAGGTCAGTTGATACAAGGCCTATAGAGTGGGAGGAGTTTGTCATTGTATATTTTAAGAGGTTCTTTCCCCTAGAGCTGAGAGAAGCCAAGGTGTTAGACTTCATCAACCTCAGGCAAGGCAACATGACGGTGAAAGAGTATTCTCCTAAGTTTTCTCAATTGGGCAAATATGCCCCTCATCCGGTTGCAGACAGCAGGGCCAAGATGAGTAAGTTTGTTTTTGGGGTGAATGATAGTATGGTCAACGAGTGTAGGTCTACGATGTAGAATAGTGAAATGACTTTAGCCAGGCTTATGACTCATTCTTAGCAAATAGAAGATCAAAAAATAAAGATGAGGAAGAAACAAAATAAGAAAGTAAAGACAGGTAGTTTCAACTTTGCTCAGCCTAAATCAGAAGGAGAAAACCGTTCTCTATTTCATCCTAAGCTATCATTTCCAGCTCTTCGTCGGTTAGTGATCCAGCTCCTAAGTTCAGGCATGTTAATAAAGATAGGACACCAGGCTCTAAGTCTTAGGGAATATCAGTAATGCCCAAACTATGTTCCTTTGTCATATTTATGGTAAGAACTATAAGGGTGCTTGGAGAGCTGGTAGCGATGTCTGTTTTGGATGTGGCAAGCAAGGATACTGAGTCAGATATTGTGCCCAGTTAGGTTATCTAGGTTACCAGAATTGTTCCTTAGCACAGTCTAGTTACCCAACTCAGTAGGGTACCACTTCCAGTGCTACTAGTGGACAATACCCAAATAGACTCTATGCTCTCTAGTCCTGGTAAGATCAGTAAAATTCTCATGATAGTGGTTATAGGTACATTGTAGATATTTCTTGTGCATATTTATGATTTGATAGATCCATGAGCTTCTTTGTATTTTGTTACTCCTTATATAGCATTTGATTTTAGAGTCAGTCCAAAAATTCTAGCAGAGACCTTCTCAGTCTCTACCCTAGAGGGTAAAACTATCATATTCGGGTAGGTATACAGGAACTGCCCGATTATGATATTTTAGAAAGTCACTTCACCAAACTTAGTAAAATTAGAGATGACTAATATTGATGTCATTGTCGGCATGGATTGGCTTCATTCCTGCTATACCATAGTTGACTACAGGAAAAAAAATAGCCCAGTTTAATTTCCGAATAAACTCATCCTAGAGTGGAAGGATAGTGTATCAGCTTTCAGAGGTCATCTTGTTTCCTACCTTCGAACACAAAAAATGATTTCTAAAGGATATGTCCATCATCTTGTTTGAGTGAAGGACACCAGTTCAGAACTCCCAATCTCGATTCAGTTTCAGTCGTGAATGAATATTCAGATGTCTTTCCCAAATATCTTCCATGGATTTCTCCCAAAAAGGAAATAGACTTCGATATCGATCTTCTTCCAAATACTCAGCCTATATCTATTCTAGCATACAAAATAGTCCAGCAGAACTCAAAGAATAGTTGAAGGATCTCTTAGATAAGGTATTCATAAGACCCAGTGTGGACCCGTGGGGTGCACCAATCTTATTTGTTAAAATGAAAAACGGTTAATCAATAAATTCACGGTCAAAAACAATTATCCAATTCCCTGAATCGATGAATTATTTGACCTACTTCAGGATGCCAGTTATTTATCTAAGGTAGACCTCAAATTCGGTGATCATCAGCTCAGAGTCAAAGAATACGACATTTCAAAAATAGCCTTTCGTACTCGGTATGGTCACTTTAAATTCCTAGTCATGTCTTTTGGTCTTAATAATGCCCCAAGAACTTTCATGGACTTTATGAACCATGTTTTCATGAAGTACTTAGACATGTTCATCATAGTCTTTATAGATGATATTCTAATCTATTCCCGTAGAAAGCATGATCATTTAGACCATCTCAGAATTGTAATTCAGACGCTCAAAGATCATCGGATGTTCGCCAAATTCAGTAAATGTGAATTTTAGCTAAGGTCAGTAGCATTCCTTGCCTATATAATTTTAGGTGATGGAATTAGAGTAGATCCTCAAAAGACCAAAGCGGTAAGAAACTGGCCCATACTTGTTGCACCATTAGATATCAGGAGTTTCTTTGGTTTGACTGTCTATTAAAGGTGTTTTTTTGAGGGATTTTCTTTAATTGTATCCCCTATGTCTAGATTGACTCAGAAGAAAGTCAAGTTTCAGTGGTTAGATCCTTGTGAGAAGATTTTTCAAGAGTTGAAGACCCGACTCATCTCAGCTCCAGTGCTAGCTCTTCCAAAAATTTTAGATTATTTCGTAGTGTATTGTGATACATCAAGAGTAGGTTTGGGTTATGTCCTCATGCATCATGGTAAGTTCATAGCCTATGCCTGCAGAAATCTTAAACCCCATGAGAATAATTATCCTACTCTTGATCTTGAGTTAGTATCTATAGTATTTGGCTTACAAATTTAGAGGTATTATCCATATGGAGTTCATGTAGATGTTTTCATAGATAATATGATCCTTCAGTATACCTTTTCTCAGAAAGATCTTAATCTTCATTAGAGAAGGTGGTTAAAGCTTTTGAAAGAATATGACATGAGTATCCTTTATCATCCGGGCAAGTCCAATGTAGTAGCCGGCTCTCTCAGCAGACTTTCTATGGGTAGTGTTGCTCATGTTAAGGACAGTAAAAAGATGTCAGCTCAACAACTCCTTCAACTTACCAGACAAGGCTTTCTCTTAGTCAATACAGAGGGGGGTGACGTATGGGTTCAGAGTAGTTCATAATCATCTCTAGTTTCCGAGGTGAAAGAAAAGCAACATAGAGACTCCGGTTTAGTCAAGTTGAAAGAGTTAATTAAGGATTAGAAAATGAAGGTTTTCTCCAAATGGGTAGTGGTTCTCTATATTGTTAGGGTCGCCTGTGTGGTCCTGCTGTAGATGACTTAAGGTAGCGAATTCTTGTAGAAGTGCATGGTGCACGCTACTTATTTTATCTAGGGGCCACAAAGAAGTACCATGACTTGTGCGAGATCTATTGGTGGTGTGGGATTAAGAGGAATGTTGTAGAATTTGTGGCTAAGTGATCTACAAGTCAGCAAGATAAGATAGAGTATCAGAAGCCTAGTAGGTCTATGCAAGAGTTTAGTATTCTTACCTGGATGTGGGAAGAAGTGAACATGGACTTTGTGACAAGTTTGCCTCATCGTCATCATGATTCAGTCTTGGTCGTTGTAGACAGGATGACCAAGTCAGTTCATTTCCTCCAAGTTCATACCTCTTATTCAGCCGAGGATTATGTCAAACTCTATATTAGGGAGTTTATCATATTTTATAGTGTTCCATTACCTATTATCTCAGAAAATGTACCTAGTTCACCTCTCATTTCTGGAAAGCATTCAAAAATAGTCTTGGTACCCAAATTTATCTCAGTACAGCATCCTCAGATAGATGGTAAAGATAAAAGGACCATTCAGACCCTAGAAGATATGCTAAGGTTGTGTGCAATTAATTTTATGGGTATTTGGAATGACCACTTGCCTTTAATTGAGTTTGCATACAATAATAACTATCATTCTATTATTCGAATAGCTCTATTTGAAGCACTCTATAATAGGAGGTACAGATGTCCAACTGGTTGGTTCAAAGTTAGTGAGCCTCAATTATAGATCCTGAATTATTCTTTGACGCCTTTGAGAATGTCCAGTTAATCAGAGAAAGACTCTAGGCTACTCAGAGCTGAAAGAAATTTTATTCGAGATTGGTTCCAATGTCTACCTAAAGATCTCTGCTATAAAGGGAGTGAATAGGTTTGGAAAGAAGGGAAAGCTTAGTCCCTGATATGTAGGACCCTTCAAAATTTTCAGTCGCTTCACCCAAGGTAGGTTATACGTTTGAATTGCCTTCATATCTAAACTCAGTTCATCCAGTCTTCCATGTCTCTTTGTTAAAGAAGTGCATAGGTGACCCAACTGTTATAGTCGCTATTCAGAGCATAGATATTCCAAAAAGCCTCTTTTATGAAGAGATTCTAGTTGAAATTCTTGACTATCAAACTTGTAGACTAAGGAACAAAGAAGTCCCTCTAGTCAAAGTTCTTAGACGGAATCAGTCCGTTCAAGGAGCTACTTATGAAGCAGAAGCATACATGCGTACCAAGTATGCACACATCTTCTTCGCTAACTTAGATCTAGCTCAAGGTAATAGTTCTCCTTAAGATTATTATTTTTCATGTCCAGATTTTAGTTACAACTTGATATCAGCCTCATGCTCTGGATTATTTATTTAAACTGGGTACTATGTACCATTACATATTCAATTATATGTTCATGCATCAGATTAGTCATGTATTCATGCACAAGACATGCATTTTCCTTTTAGGAAGACTCAGTTATTAAAAATCTCAGTCATGTAATAAGTTTCATCATGTATTGACAATCAGATATATGTGACCAGCTTATCAGTACTCTTAGTCAAACATTCATTTATCAGCTCAGTCATAAAATCATGCATCAACTATGCATGCTCAGTATGAGTCTCTAAAATGTTAATGTTTCATTGTTCATGTTTAGTGTGTACTTTGTCTTATCGTTTCTACTCTCTCAGTTAGTTTCATTCGAGGGAGAATTTTCCCAAAGGGGAGATATTGTAATACCCCAAAGTTTCCTAACTAAATTTTTTGTCCCAAAAAATGTCAATTGTTATCTTCTAAATATAATGATGTTTATTCCATGAGGAATTTTCAAGATTTTCACTCTTTGTTATGTGGAAAATTCAATAAGCTTTCCATCGATATAAGATTCGCTCTAATTCGATAACCGGGTAAAAAGCTATGACTATTTCAAGTTCCCCCTGTAAAACAGTGCCATATTGATCAGTGACGCATTGCACCACAAGATAAAATGGAAATTGTCCTTTCTCTAGTGTCTCAGCGTGACTACTCTATGTCGCACCAAACTTTCTGGTTACAAATAAAGTGTCAACCCGATGGCTCCGTGTTGCGCCATCCCTCAATTTACCTGTTGTCAAATTCCAGTGACACGGCGCGATAGCGCTGCGTCGCGCCAGGAATCCAATTTAGGAAAATTTTGCTGAAATTAAAAGACATGTCTAGGATAAAAAAGGGTCAATATCCCACCCCTATTTAAGCCTTTTAACACGAGATTCAGCTATATTGGAACCAAAAATATACTAGTTTCTCCTAATTTTCTCTTAAGAACAAGCAAGGGTTTCAATTGAGGATTTAATTTCAAGAATGTCTCTCCGTCAATCATTGCTAAACCAAGAACTAAGTTATGTCATTTGTTGATTCATGGGTCTGGCTCACCCATGAAGCTCAAGAATCTCTTTTTAAAATCCAAGATTTAGGTATATGTAAATGTTCATCATTCAAATTGAATTGAAATTAATGTTCATGATGTTGTGTGGTTTCAATTCATGTTTTAAATTACATATTCCATTGATTGAACCTAGTATGTGATGTGTTGCATAATAATCATAATAAACCCCATTCAATTTACATGTTGATAGATGTTTCCTTGATTATTACATGTGTTGATGATTGTATAACCAAAGCATGCTCCCCACATGTTTTATTAATTTCCTATGTGAAGGAAAAATGTCATACTAGTATTATATTATGAAATCCCCTTTCATGTATAAGTTATTTATATCAAGTGTTTGATGAAATATCCTAGTCAATGGATTATATATTGTTGATGGTAGAAATGAATTCAAGAATGTCATGCTTTGTCAATTTCCTTCCATCGAGTACTGGGGGTACTTGTACCCCAAAAAAATATAGTTGTGTGCCTAGCTTTAGTTTCATCTTTTCACGATATACTCAGTCAAGCCATCATCCGTAAAACTCAGTCAATCATGTGACTCAGGAAAACTCAATAATATAGTAATCTTAATACTATTCCGTCAGTCAATAGAACTCAGTAATTCAATCTAGTTTAGTTCAGTAATCCATGTTCAGTGTCTATTCATATGGGAGCAGAAATTAACATAGAGTGAACCCAAGGATGGTAACAAACAATATCAAATCAAGGTGTGATTCTTAGGAGTAATCCTTGCATTCCAGAACTATGTAGCCAGAATACGTTGGGACATCAACACTATCTTATGAGGGTTGATAAGGTAGATAAGCACTGTCAGATAAGGGGCCCACTGTTCTCTTTTGCAGACACTGTCAGATAAAGGTCACTCACAGCTTATCCTTACCAGTACCGTGGTATAGATACCCTTCAAATTAGGGTTATAGATTGGACCCTAACTCAGCTATAATGGCGTATTAAGGGCATGTTGGTTTTACAACTGCTTCCTACATTTTTAGTTACTGAATCAGTACTATTAGATACAATCATTAAGTCTCAATAATAGAACTCAGATAGTTCTACAAAATTTAGGACTGTCAGATACAGTCAACTCATTTCATCAGTTGTATCAGTCATATGAATTCAGTTATCAGTAATGTTAGTAATCAGTAAATTTATGTTATCACTATCTCATATATAGTTACTACGTATTTATGTATATATTCTCACGTTCATATTAGTCAGTTAGCCATTTTTGTTCATGCATATGAACCTCATGCATTTAGCCTACGTTCCATGTATACCAGTACATTCAAAGTACTGATGCATTTGCACTATGGTGTCTTTTACCATATATTCAAAAGCATGAGCTCTAGTGCATCAGTAGCATTCTAGTCTTAGTAGTCAGAGTTAGTAATGAGTCCTTATCTCTCGAGGACATGATCATTTATTTATGATCTCATTAAGTAATTTATTATTTGGAGTTAGTTGGGGATATGTCCCATCAACTCCTCATTCAGATAGTTCAGTCAGTTATGGGCTTTCAAAACTATCATGTTTAGACTATCATGTTATTTAAATTTTATTTTAGGTATTTCATACCCCATTCAGATGTTATATCTTTATTATTTATGTTATAGTCTTGAACCATATGGCCTTTCAGTTCATGTTTCTGCATTCATATAGCATATTATGCAGTATATAGGTACAAATATCAGTCATGGGTTAGCTTGTAGTCCTTCGGGTCATAAGCACCATGTAGCATTCCAGGTACCAGATCCGGGGCATTACAATTTTCTTGTGGTGTCAAGTTTCAAGTATGAATCATGATATAATAATTTCTATTCAATCAATCTCCTCTTTCTTCAATTTGAATGGACATCTACCAATGCGTTGTGTAATAAAGTGTTGCCTATCTCTAAGTTTTTATATCTCTATGTAACTAATGTCATGTTCTGACCTCCAAATTAAAACTAATAATGCCCCTCAGTGAACCAATATAACAAGTTTCCAAGCTCTATTTTGTGTTGCTCATTATCCATAAAATTCCATGTCTTACATAATGCTTGGTTCCAAGAAACTATACTTTATATAGGTTACCTATTTATTTTATGTCGAGATTAGCCAAAGTGATAAAGTTTGTTCTAACTAATGGCAAATTTAAGTTCTTAAAATGAGGATCAATCTCGTCAAGTGGTCATCCCTTTCTTAGTTAGTAACTAAATAAATCCCAGTGTTATGCTATACTGCTTATAATATGTGCACCCACGTTTCTCACTTTGGTCTGTCCAAGGAAATCATGTTGTGTTGTGTTTTTACCGAAAAAATCTTTATTTATGATCCAGACACTTTATATATGGACAACTTTGTGTCTATTCTATCATATCTTCATTTTATGTCCCTCTTTGAGTAGTGCAAAAAGTATAAGTTATGGTCTAATAGTCTTACTTCTATTCATAACATATATGCTCGGGTCCATCAATGAACCTTCGTATGTTAGTATAATGGTGGTTGAGAAAGCGTAGTAGTGTGTTAGATGGGGGAGTAGATGTACTTGAAGGTGGAAAAAATTGATGTGATTCTCGATCTAAGGTAATAGGTGAAAGGAAAAAGAAGATGATGAACTTTTATTTGGTGAAATAGCTAAGAAGGATAAACGTGGCAAAAGTATTTGTGAAAGGATAATTGTTGGTCTTAGTGGGGAGATCCATGTAATGGGTGTAGTAATGATTAGGCCTGAATGTTGTGATTGGTGAAAACATAAATCTATATGCTATGTGGTTAGTACTCTCTAAATTAAAACCTGGGGGTGTTTAATGGTATTGATAAAGTGAAGGAATATACTTAAAGGGATGTAAATTATAGGGTCCCATAGCTTAAGTTAGCACCTTTTAAGTCCGAGTTAGGCTGTAAGAAGTACTAAGTAGTGGGACTCAAATTCTTGTGGCTAGACGTGTGATTGGAGAATTATAAGTTGGAGAATCTGAAGTATGCTATTTAGTGTTTAGGGTTTAAATAATTATTGACTCTTAAGTTTATGTCTATTCATTGTACCTTGTAAGATAGAGAATGCTTTTAATCCTATATTCGATGAAATCATATTTCATGATTAGTACCAATGTAAATAAGGTTTATAGTCACCAAATACACCCATACCTTAGGTTGTGATGATAATGAATTATGGAACTCATGTGCAAGATCATCCCTATGAAAAGTTTCATACCTTATGCTTCATTCTTACGCGTTTCACTAGGGGTTATAATGAAGCTCTTTCGATGCCTTTGCATATTTTTGTTGAGGAAAAATGTTCAATTCATAGTTACGTTCCTTATTCCAATGGTATAGATCTTCAACAAGTCCCTAGGCAGAAGTCCCGGAGCATATTGCTTGGCAAAAACTTGGGAAGAATATACTGACACCGCCCACTCATACTTATAAAAGGTTGCATAGAAGATGAAGGGGTTCCCGCCTATCTCATGCCATGCTTCTTCTTTCTCCAAATCAGTTTCTAGTGTCAGTCAATCAAGATTCTCCATGAAGAGAAGGAAGTGCCTTGACTTTATGTTAGGCCGATATCATCATTAACGCAATTCCCCCATAAATTGATAAATCACACGAGTTTACATCCGGTTAGAGCATAGCGAATGAAAAAAGCATTTATCCTGGATCCCATCATTTGAGGACTAATGATCCCAAGAGGGAGATAATGTAACTCCCCACACCTTAGGTCTAGAATTTAAAACGTCATTCCTCCGTGTATAGACATGTACTAAATAATTCCAACTTAATATATATGTGGTGATCAATCCTATAGTGTAGAAATACCTTTGAAGATGAATTATGGTCACAAAAATTCCCTAACTCTAAGACGAGTTGAAAAAATTTCTATCGATTATGTTTTATAGGACGCTTCAACTTGGGTCAACTTCCATCGACTATTACTCCTAGAATATGATGAGTTATAAGGTCTAATATAAATCAAATTAAATCCCTTCGACTCTTTTTTCCAACTCCACAAATTGTTCGTCAATTCAAGTCTAGAGTCAAAAGTTACGAGTGTTTAAGTGAGACACTGTCAAGACTTTGCGATGGGGCATGCGACTCCCCCTTAAGGCTATGCCATGGGCTGTGCGTCAACCTACTTGGGTTTTTCCATGTGTTGTGCATGGCCCAACTAGGGAAAAACAGCATAAAGCTCTGTTTTAGTATTATTTAAGGGCAATACGGTCCTTTCACGTCCCATAACAAACTCCTATAGACGAATTTCAACCCTAATTTACATAATTGCCTCTTTAAAAATCCCAAATATATCTTCTAAGACACAAGAGAATAAAATCAACTTACAGTTTTCTCTTTCAAGCTTAAAGGTTTGAGTTATTAATTTACAGAATTTTGAAACCATATTATGATGTTTACAAAAAGGTTTTGAATAATTGTTTGAATAGCTGAATCATGAAGTCCTTTTCAATGATATAATGTTTTTGTCATAAGGCCTTCCCATAAACTTCATTTTCCTCTTATTTATGTATACATGCAGTTTGAGTTTTAAAGTTGAATTGAGAGCGTGAATATTAATACTCTCTCTCTTGTATTGACATCACTCAATTTTCACATGTTATGAATTGATGAATTTCATATTTAGAAGCATGGAATAAATGTTTTTGACTTTTGTTTAATGCTTGAAATTGCTTATAAACTTAAGAGAGGGCGTTATCTTATTTGTAAATATTAAAGATGATTATTGAAAGAATTTCATGGTTTCCTATGAAGTAAATGACCACCACATGATTAATAGTTTAAAGAGACAATCTTTGCATTAGTTTTCATTGATTTCAATATACAAATTCTCTAATACTATTTTAATGATTTGGTGGTCCAAACCTTATGTTTTGAATGAAGAGAGTGTATGATTATTTTTTATTGTTTAGAGATATGACTTGCAAGTCGTGGTACGACGATACCAAATAGATGAATGCCATAATAGAGTAAGATTTTAAAATTTTAAATTCAAAGAATGCATGTATTAAAGAGTTAAAAATGGTCTTAAAGAGAGTTAGATGGTTACCCAAAGAAGGCATGAGCCCAGAGGCAAAAATCATGATTTGCTAATACGGGTTTATTCTGTCCCCATGTGGGACCGTACGCTGGCCTAGTTCCCCTTCACATATTAGAGATAGAGACTCCAACCCTTCCAGTAGACTTTGGTTGGGGACTTGGCCATAGAGTTAAGGGAGGATTTCTAGCTCAGAAGTAATATAAAAATTGTGTCATGGATTTCAAGTATATGTTCAAGGACTTTTTAGTATGCTTATGTTTTTTTTTTGTATTTCTTATGTAAATTATTTTATAGATTGCTCTCACTTATGTTATATAAAAGTATATTATTTTGCATTGTTGTGCGTACCAGTACATTTGTATTGATCCCCTATATTTCAGGATCTTAGGATCTATCTCAGGGTCCCACTAAACTATAGTCCATTATCAGAAGGTTGGAGTTGGTAAGCCTAACTTATTTAGAAATGACTTATCTTATGATTTAATTATTTTTAGTTCATGGTTAGACAAGGGGCCTTGTCCTGGTTAAACTATAGTTCATGTTTGGTTTGGCAAAACTGTAGCTAGAGGCTACAGAAGGGTGCCGCCCAGCTTAGAGCCTTAACCCCCTCCCTCTGTAGCAAGGTGTCACCCAGGTTCCTCTATGGAAAAATCAAGGCACAGCCCAGGTTCTGCCCTAGGAATATCAGGGCGCCGCCCAGGCTGTAGCCTTGGGAAAATATTTCAGCGTTCATCTTCCCTGTTTCCAAGGGAAAAATGGTTAATTTCCAACCCCTTTATACACTCTTTAACACGAGATTTCTCATGAGTTCTCCCAAAAATACTAGTTTTCTCTTAATTTCCTTCAAGAACAAATATTAGGGTTCATAATTTAAGACCCAAGTCATCAAGATTCCTCCATTACAAGTTAAAGGTTCATATACTAAGGATGTTTGATGTTGATTCTTGGGTTCCTTCCACCTAAAAAGTTCAAGAATCCTCTTTAATGTTTTAAAGATTTATTTTTATGAGTTCCCATGATTTAGGTGAATATAAGTTGAAGCTCATTTGGTTGATATGTTTTGATTCATGATTTGATTATTAAGATTAAAGCTTTGACCTTAGGATGTATGATTATGTGACGTTCATGATAAAAGCCCTTCAAGAAGTACGTTGAATCATCTAATCATATTAATTTGGGTTCTTGAATGTTGTATGATCAAAGTGTGCCTCCTGCATGTTTGATAAATTGATTATACAAAAAAAATAGTGCCATTGTTACATTGTAAGTATAAAATCCCCAATTTTGTGACAAGTAATGCATGTCAAGTGTTTGTTATAATTCCAATATGAGTGAAGTATGATACGTTTCATGTACTCCCTAGTCATGTGGGTTCCTTGTTGAATAAGTTATGAGAGAATAGCATACCTCCATATACAATTACATGTTTAAGATTCCCACGTTCTAAAAGTGATACTTCCTTCATCATGTTGTGAATGATAGTCTATTGTCATGCTCTTACACAAGAGTTGTCATGTCTTATTTATTTATACTATCAAGTCCTGGAGGTATTTATACCAAAAAACATAGCCTCTTGTCTAGAGCTGAGTCAGTCTCAAGATAATCTTAATTGTGCTATAATCAATATATTTCAGTTAGTGATAGTTAAGAAAACTCAGTAAATCTTAGTATTCTGTCTAATCTAGCTAAGTATTCAATCTATTCCAGCTCAGTACATATTTCAGACCTAAGT
Organism: Capsicum baccatum var. pendulum; assembly: GCA_030864225.1. NCBI lineage: Eukaryota > Viridiplantae > Streptophyta > Magnoliopsida > Solanales > Solanaceae > Capsicum > Capsicum baccatum. The sequence goes on from CM061558.1 coordinate 272,842,159, forward strand.
AGTATTCTGTATTCTGTTCAAATTTCAGTAAGGCTCTGTAAGTTATTGATCTCAGTCTTATTCAGATAGAAATCAAAATTTAGAAGTATTTCGTTTGACAACAGAATTAAGTAAACATAATCAGATCAGTCAAGTAAGATAATCAGTAACAGATTCAACTCAGTCTAAGTTCAGTTAACAATTAGTTCAGTGTCTTTCATCTGGGAATAGAAACTAGAACAGAGAGAGTGTAAGGATGATGGCTTCCCCATTAGAGAGGCAGAGTCGTTAGGAGCAATCCCTGAACTCCAAAACGGTGATGCCAGTGCATGACCTGTAGCCAATCGTTAGATTATGGCTTGACTATCACATTACCTAAGGCTTGACTTCTTGTCCAGGGACATCCATTAGAGAGGCTTGACCATAGCAGAGGTGTTTACCCGTGGCATAGTATTGAAACCCTTCCAGCTGGGGTTATAGGTTGGACCCCACTAGATTAGATTTGGGGAATGTTAGTCAAGTGAGAACTCCCACAGTTACAGATTCATCTTCAGAATTAGTCTTAGTTAAGATCTTAGATTGTTCTTCTAATTTATGATCATCAGATATTTTCACACAACTCAGTAAGGAACTTAGATAGTTCCCCATATTCAGAGATCACCCACTAGATAGGATTGATCTCAAACTTATTCAATAATTATTATTATCATTATCAATATCAGAAGATCCAGAGATCACCCTATAGATAGGCTGGATCTCAAACTCAGCACAATATTTCTATTATATAAAGATTCATAGATCTTTCGTAAGATATGTCTAATCACAGATACAATCATTATTTATCATTATTAGTTGTTTTATAGATTATTTATTAGGGGAGTTTGATCTTAGATTTAGTCAGTCGATAGTAGCAAGTTCAGAACTCAGTTGTAAGAAGTTATAGTGTTCAGAAGTTAGTATTCAGTGTTGCCATGATTTTAGTTATGACTTATGCAACCATGCATGTATCCTCATTCAGCATATTTAGATTTTTCAGTCAGTATTGTTCATTCTTAAGATCTTGCACTCACCCTTACCTTAACTAGCATACCAGTATATTCAAAGTACTGACATATACTTTCTTGTGCTATGGTGTCTTATACCATTGGTTCCGAAGGGCAAGATCCAGATCATCCTTAGCAGTATATATTCAATAAATAGTGGTAGATGTAGCAGTGAGTCCGTATAATTTGAGGATGATCCTTATCTTATTATTCCATTAGACTTAGTTTATTTTTAGTAGATAGAGTTAGTTGGGGACATGTCCCATTAACTCCACAGTTCAGACAGTTTAATTTTTTTCTGACAGATGTATTAGTATGATGATTTTAGTTTTTGATATTTTAGATGTTTTGAACTATATGGAAAGTTTCCACCAGTTTTCCACATTTGTTATATTATATTATGCAATGCTCAGGTAAAGATATCAGTAAAGGGTTAGCTTGTGATCCTTTGGGATCATAAGCACCGTGTGGCATTCTGGTTATTGAAAATTGGGGCGTCACAAACTTATTATCAGAGCCTAAGGTTCAATAGTATCCTAGGAGTCTAAAAAATCCACATCTGGTAGAGCCTTGTGCATGGGTGTGTTGCATGCCATATTTATGTACAAGAGGCTATAACATGTTCTTAGGAACAGTTTCCCTTCTTTCAGTATTCACATTGTGCAAGTGAGCATGAACTCAAGTTAATCCTCAGTCTTATCAATCTCTTTATTCCATTTATAGAGTATGCCTTATTGTAAAGCAAATTCCTATAGGGTTGATAACCATCCACATCAGCTCGTAGATCCTCCAAATGAAAATGTATCACCTACAGAGTTCTAGGCAGTTTTTCAAGCAATAGCCCAAGCTGTGATAACTAATGTTCAGGTTAACCGTTAAGATACAACCCTATCTCAGTAAGATGGGGGTTTAGCCGCAGCCAGAATCAGAGATTTCATGAGAGTGAACCCGCCAGAATTCTTTGGGTCAGCAGTAGGTGAGGACCCACAACTTCATTTGAAGGAAGTAAAGAAGATCGGCAAGATTATGTATATTTCTGAGGAGAAGAGTGTAGAATTACCATCCTATAGGTTGAAGGATGTCGCTCATGACTGGGTTATAGCATGGAAGAGTATTAGAGTGAAGGATGCAGCTCCCATGACATGTCAAGTATTTCAGGATGCCTTCCTAGATCACTTTTTCCCCCTAGAGATGAAGGAAGCTAAGTTTGAAGAGTTTATAAACCTGAGGCAAGGCTCCATAATAGTAAAGGAGTATTGTCTTAAGTTCAACAAGTTAGCTAAGTATGCTCCAAACTTGATAGATGACCCTAGAGCGAGTATGAGTAATTTGTGACTGGAGTATTTGTGGTGGTGTTAAAAGAGTATTGAATAGGTATGCTTAATAAAGGCATGGATTTTGCTAGGTTAGTGGTGAATGCTCAGCAAATAGAGGTAAAAAATATAAGTAGAGAGAGTTTTCTAATAAGATATTAAGAATAGGTGGTCATAATTTCTCTCAGGCAGGGTCACAAGGTGATAACCTTTCTCAGCATAGTCAGAAGATTTTAGTTCTAGCTCCATCCTCAGCTAGTGTACCCATACCAAAGTTTGTGGATGTCGGTCATGATTGAGTGACAGACTCTAAAGCCCAAGGTAGTGTGAGAAGTGAGTGTACCTATCCGCTTTATGGAGTATTTGGGAAAAATCACCTGGGTGTGTGCAAAGCTAACAGTCACGTATATTTTGGATATGGTAAGCCATGCCACAGATTGCAAAAATGAAGAGTGATAGCTCAGAGGGGTAGATAATTGCATCAGCAAGTTGCCACTTTCGGTGCCAATAATGGTCAGCGTCAAAACAGACTCCATACGCCTCAAACCAACTATGATCAGTAAAGTTTATCTGATATAGATATGGGTACGTTATACGTCCTTTATATCTACGATATGCTTTTTTAGATCCTTTGATCCCATTTGAGCTTATGTTTCAGCATGAAGTATGTAGCAAAGACATCAAGTCAGTTAGTAGTCAGGAAGTCAGATTCATATAATTTGTTTTCTAACATTTTCATCTAAGCATTTTATAAGGAATGTTAGAAATGTAACTATTCCAAGATAGAGTATCCTAGTAGTTACAAGAATAACTTAGTTCATGCATCTTGTATAAGTTTTAGACTCCAGAGGTTCATTTATAATCCAGTTCGTAGATGCCCTGTGCATTGTCCTAGTGCATCAACAAAGTAAGCATTCCTATAAATCCACGAAGTTTTCAAGTCCTTAAACCTATTTAGTTTCACGCTCGGACTCTCATTACAGGCTTTGCATCAGTTATCATTCCATAGTCAATCATGCTTCCAAGAGTCAATTTAGTCAGATAACCATGCATTACATATGCATGTTAAGTAAAAAAGTTCATCTTTTCAGTTTATTCATTCATTCATTCATGATAACAACTCATTCATGAATACATGTATCAGATATGCATGTTCATTATAAGAATTCAGCTTATCGATAATTTCAGCCAGAAATCCTATACATCAGCTATACATACTCAGTATAACGTTTAGTACATCAGTCATTTTCATCGTATAGATAGGTTTAAGTCGTCCTCATCCCTTAATCCAGTTCAGTCGATCAAAAATCTCAGCTTAGTCAGCCACATCCGAGGATGAATTTTCCCAAGGGGAAGATACTGTAACACCCCATAAAATTTTTGAGACAACAGAGCTTCTAAAGAGTGCCAAGAAAGTCTTAACACTTAGAAAATTTGGCTAAGTTTTGAAACTTTTCCATTCCATAAGCCTTCAAAATTTTGATAATTTATTTTGTGACCCTTCCGACCTCCGTTTCTTGATTTCATTATTGTGTTGCTATGGGGCAAGTCAAGAGTACATCCCGGGTGAGATTCAGAATTTTTAGATGAGCCTAAGGTTATGTTTTGGTTGGAAAAATAGTAGCTAAAATATACAGAGGGTTTCCGCGCAGCTTAGAGCCTTAACCCCCTCCCCCTGTAGCAAGGCGCCACCCAGGTTCCTCCATAGGAAGAGAAAGGTGTAGCTCAGGTTCTCCCCTGGGAATAGTTGGGCTCTACCGAGATTGTAGCCTTGGGCAAACATTTTAGCCTTCATCTTTCATTTTTCTAAGGGAAAAATAATAATTTCCAAACCCTTTATATACTCTTTAACACGAGATTTCTCATTATTTCACCCAGAAATACTAGTTTTCTCTCAATTTCCTTCAAGAACAAATATGAGGGTTCATAATTGAAGATTCAAGTCATCAAGATTCCTCAGTTAAAAGTTCAAGGATCATGTACTAAGGTATTTTTGATGTGGATTCTTGGGTTCCTTCCACTCAAGAAGTTCAAGAATCCTCTTTAAAGTTTCAAAGATTTTATTTTTACGATTTCCCATGATTTATGTAAATATAAGTTGAAGTTCATGTTGTTGATATGTTTTGATTCATGATTTGATTATAAAGATTCAAGTTTTGACCTTAGTATGTGTGATTATGTGATGTCCATGATAAAAGCCCTTCAACAAGCATGTTGAATTATGTAATCATGTTAATTTGGGGTCTTGAATGTTGTATGATCAAAGTGTGCCTCCTACATGTTCGATAAATTGGTTATATGAAAAAAAATGGTACCATTGTAGCTTGTTAAGTATAAAATCAAAAATTTTGTGAGAAGTAATGCATGTCAAGTGTTTGTTGTAATGCCAAGATGAGTGAAGTATGATACCTTCCATGTACTCCCTATTTCTGTGGGTTCCGTGTCTAATAAGTAATGAGACAACAGCATGCCTCCATATACAATTACATGTTTAAGATTGCCAAGTGCTTGAAGTGGTACTTCCTTGATCATGTTGCGAATGATAGTTTATTGTCATATTGTTGCGCAGGTGTTGTCATGTATTATTTATTTATGCTATCGAGTCCTAGGGTATTTATACCCGAAAAATTAGTTGCTTGTCTAGAGTCGAGTCAGTTTCAAGATAATCTCAGTCATGCTATGATCAATAGATTTCAGTTAGTGACAGAAGTTAAGAAAACTCAGAAAATCTCTGTATCCATTCTAATCCAACTTAGTATTCAGTCTAATCTAGCTCAGTACTCAGTTCAAGCCTCAGTAGTATTCTGTATTCAGTTCATATTTCATTAAAGCTTAGTAAGTTACAAAACTTAGTAATATTCAGACAGAAGGTAGAATTTAGAAGTATTCCGCTAGACAACAGAATAAAGTAAACTCAGTCAGATCAGTCAAGTAAGATAATTAGTAAAAGATTTAGCTCAGTCTAAGTTCAGTTAAAAATCAATTCAGTGTCTTTAAGTTGGGAGTAGGAACTAGCACCGAGCGGGTACAAGAATGACGGTTTCCCAATTAGAGAGGAAGAATCATTTGAAGCAATCGCGTGACTCAAGAACTGAATAGCCAGTGCATAACCAGGAGTCACCCGTTAGATTAAGGATAGACTATCATACTACCTTAGGCTTGACTTTCTTTCCAGGGTCATCCATTAGAGAGGCTCGACCATAATAGATGTATTTACCTGTGGCACGGTATTGACACCCTTCCAGTTGGGATTATAGGTTGGATCCCACTAGATTAGATTTGTGGAATTTCGGTTAAGTAAGAACTCCCATAGTTAAAGTTTCACCTTCAGATTCAGTCTCAGTTAAGATATCAAATAGGTCTTCTGATTAATGATCATCAGATACGGTCAAACAACTTAGTAAGAAACTTAGATAGTTCCCCAGATTGACAAATTAGCCACTAGATGGGCTTGATCTCAAACTCACTCAATTATTATTATCCCTATCAATGTCAGAAAATCCAGAGGTCACCCAATAGATAGTCCTGATGTAAAACTCAGCACAATATTTCTATTATTAAAAGATTTAGAGATGTTCTGTTAGATAGGTCTAATCTAAGATACAATAATTCCTAATCATTATTAGTAGTTTCAGAGTTTATCCGTTAGGGGGTTTGACCTCATATTTATTCAGTCAATAGTAATAAGTTCAGAACTCAATTATTAGTAAAACTCAGATATTCAGTCTCCCAGTGCTAGTCAATTCAGATGCCAGTAATAATAAGCTCAATTGTAAGAAGTTATAATGTTCAAAAGTAAGTATTTAGTGTTTCCATGATTTTATCAATGGTTTATGCAATCATAGATTTATCATCATTCAGCATATTCAGATTGTTAAGTCAGTATTGTGCATCCATAAGACCTTCTATTTAGTCTTACCTCATCTAGCATACCAGTACATTTTAAGAACTGACGCATACTTTCTTGCGGTATGGTGTCTTATACCATAGGTTACAAAGCAGAAGATCCAGAGCATCGTTAGCAGTCTAGATTCAGTAAGCAGAGGTAGACATAGCAGTGAGTCCTCATTATTTGAGGATGACCTTATCTTATTATTGCGTTAGACTCGGTTTATTTTTAGTAGATGCAATTAGTTGGAGACATTTCCCATCAACTCCATAATTAATAAAGTTTATAGGTTTTTTAAATAGATGCATCAGTATTATGAGTTCAATTTTCAATATTTTACATATTTTGAACCTTATGGCAAGTTTTCGCCAGTTTTTCATATTTGTTATATTATATTATCCAGTGCTCAGGTACAGATATCAATAGAGGGTTAGTTTGTGGTCCTTCGGGATCATGATAACCTTGTGGCATCTCGATTATTGAAAATTGGGGTGTTACAAACTTATTATTAGAGCCTAAGGTTCACTAGTGTCCTAGTACTCTCAAAAGCTGCATCTAGTAGAGTCTTGTGCGTGGGTGTGTTGCGCTCCCCATTTATGTACAGGAGTCTATAAGATGTTTTTAGGAATAATTTCCCTTCTTTCAGTATTCATGTCATGCAAGTAAGAATGAAATCAAGTTATTCCTCAGTCTAATCCATCTCTTTCTTCCATTCACAGAATATGCCTCTTCATAAGCTAATCCCCATAGGGATAATAACCAGCCACCTGTAACACCCCGTAATTTTTTTTCGTACACTTATCGCGATTATATGGAGTCCTAAAGACTTGCGTATGGGTTAAATTAAGTTTATGGTGTTCGGAAGTATCCTGTCAATAGTTGTATGAGTAGGTATTGGAATAAGCTTTCCAACGATATAAAGTTTGCCCAAAACAGAGGAGTATTTCATATAGGCGAGCACGTTCGAAATTTCAAAACGGTGGCCGGGAAGCCTGTGAACAGTGATTCTGCAGGAAAATTTCTGCAGCTAGGCACACCAACTTGAGACGATCATAACTCCTTGTGCAAACGGAACTGTGTGGGCTGCTGTATATAGACGAAAAGCTCCGAGAGTCTTCTTTCTAATGAAATTGGTTTCATTCAAATCCAACTTCTGAGTAAGGAGTTATACTCGTTTTACTTCAGCCTCTCAAAACAGATTTTTGTGAACAGTAAATTAGCAGGAAAATACTGAGGCCTGCCAGTTTTTGGGTCAACTTTGAACGATCATAACTTCCTCAATATAATGAACTGGGTGAGCTACCATATATCAATAGAAAGCTCTTTGAGTCTTATTTCTAATTCAATTGGTTACATCCAAATCCAACATCTGCGTAAGGAGTTATACGCGTTTTACTTCAGCCTCTCAAAACAGATTTTTAGGGTCAACTTCAAACGATCATAACTCCTTGTACAGGACGAACTGGGTGGCCTAATTTATATGAAATGATAGCCCTTTTAATTATCTTTACAATGATACCAATTTCACCCAAATCCGATATCGGAGCAAAGAGTTATGATCGATTTACTTCAGCCTGTCAAAACTGTCCACTGGGGACAGATTCGGGATTTATTTAAATTTTGAGGGCACAATGGTCATTTTCTATTACCTTTGGACGAAAATTGGTCTTAAAAACCTGCACTTAGCCTCATTTATCCCAGAAATTATCCAAATTATTAAGAGAGGTGAAACCCTAGCCAATTTCAACCTCAAATATTTTGTGATTCAACCGCAGAAAATTCAAATTGGTTCCGTAGTTGTGTTCACCATCTCGAAAGCTTCGAGAAGCACCCCATGGTTATGTAAGGAGGATTCTAAATACAAGAGTTCATTGTTAAGGTATGAATATTGTTTATTCTTGATTCTTATCCATGAATAAGTATTTATAAAGGATTATGAGTATTGTCTTGATGTTGGAAGATAACTAGAAACATAGTTATGAATTGTTGTGTATAAATTGTTAGTAGTAAATTATGAAAGTTGCTGTATTGGATTATGGAGGATTAATTGTGGTGATATAACATTATATTAGTGGTTATGTATGCCTAGTGATCATGTTGGTATTGGATGGTGATTAAGAAGGGAAATAAAGGCTAAGAGTGATGTTGAGGGATATTTCATGAAAATGCATGATATGTGAATGTAATAAGAGTATAAGAGGATGTATGTAGTACTCCTATTGATGAGCTAAAGTATTACTTCCTAGACATTATTTGGTGAAGTTAATACCTAAATGGTAAGGTTTGGTTGCTAATACTAGTTGCCACAAATGACTTATTGTAGATAAGTGTTCGAAGAGTACGGGAAGTCACTTGTATTGAAGTGGTTATATCAAGGTATGTAAGACATACTCTATCTATTCTTTGGCATGAATAATGACCCATGGCACTCTCAAGTAAGCTTCCAACATTGTCCTACGACACATGACACATAATAACATCATATGATCTTCGACACTACCTATTGAACTTGTTTTCACTTTTAAGATGTCCGGCTAGTCAAAAACGTCCATATACTATTGTTGACTCCGAAATGGTTTAATGAGGTATCCATGATTCTCTACTTCATCTTAATGATATTGATTACCTATTTACATGTTTTTCCTATTGAGGTATCATGGTTTCAAGTTCCATAAAGTGTGACCACAAAGTAACCAATCTCAAAGATTAATTGAATTATGAAATGGAATGTCTATATTTTAAATTGATGATTTGATGTATTGTATTAGTACCACTGATCAGTTGGCCATCGTATTATAAAGATTATCTATATATGCTATTCCAGGGGTGGTCCCTGATGTATTGTATTAGTACCACTGATCAGTTGGCCATTGTATGACATATGTTATGTATTGATAAGGATTACGGGAAGTAATGATATGCAAGTAATGTGCAGGTATCCCATCAGTTCTTTTAAGTGTGGTCTACTCATACTGTTTATTCACTCGTATCTGGTTTCTGTTGACCTTTTGTATATCATCTTGATACTCACTACCTTACATACTCAGTACATATTTCCGTACTGACGTCCCTCACGGGGGACCTGCATTCATGCCTGCAGGAACAGGTACTTCAGGTCGTACACCTCCGCAGTGAGAGCCAGGACGTTCTGTTGTTAGTGGTGAGCTCCAGTTGTTTCGGGGCATCCCAAGTCATCTCTATATGTACTTTTGGTATTTGCATAAAAGTCTTTTGTGGGCGGGAGTTTGTCCCGACCCCAACTCAGTTGTGTATCTATGTAGAGGCTTTTGTAGACATATTGTACAGCCATAGGAGTGTTTGGTTGATAGACGTGATGGCTCTGACGGCCAATTACTGTTTATATATATATATATATGCGTGTCTGCTGGGCTGATACAGGTACTGTTTTCTTCTATTTACAACGAAGTACTGCCTAAATTTCTAATTTTCATAAGTAATGTGAATGTGAAAGTATAGGTTATGAACGGGTTCTCCCGGGCCTCCTCGGCTACGGGTGCCAGTCTGCTCCAATGGGATTTGGGGTGTGACAGAAGTGGTATCAGAGAAGTTCGTCCTAGTGAGTCTACAAAGCCGTGTCTACGTAGAATCTCGTTTATCGGTGTGTTGTGCACCACATCTATAAACAGGAGGCTATTGGACATTTAGGGATTGTTTCCACTCTTCATTTCTTAGATCGTGCAATAGATCCCATATTAGAGATAAAGTCATAATCAATCGCTTAATCCAATTGTTTCTTTTTATTTATTATAGTGACGATGCCGGTTACAAGGAGAAAGAATAAGTGGAAGCGAGTAGATACAGTGGCCGGAGAAGGTACTAGTAAGTCACCACCGGCACAAGTTGAGCAAAGTGAGTCTCAAGCTGAGCATATATCAGGCGCTTCTTCTCCTCCGGAAAGGCCGTCTATTAATGCTGTTGATCGAGATTTGAGGGATGCAGTACAACTTCTGACGCGTATAGTTGCCGGTCAAGTTCAAGGGCAAGCTATTCCTACCACGGGTTCTAGTGGTATGGATAGAGCAGCTAGCCTTCGGACTCAGGATTTTCTGAAATTGGATCCTCCTACTTTTACCGGATCAGATATTAATGAAGACCCGCAGGACTTTGTCGATCAAACCCAAAGGGTTCTAGATGTTATGCATGTATCCGGTAAAGAGATGGTTGAGCTAGCAGCATATAGACTGAAAGGAGAGGCTATATTGTGGTACGAGGATTGGAAACGATGTAGGGGTATTGATGCACCTCCAACTACGTGGGGAGAGTTCAAAAATGCATTTATTGATCATTATCTTCCATTTGAGACTCGTCAGGCCCGTGCAGATCAATTCTTGAATCTTCGTCAGGGTAATATGAGTGTAAGAGAGTATAGTCTTCGATTTAACTCCTTGTCTCGATATGCTTCTAATGTGGTAGCTACTATGGACGACAGAGTTCATCACTATGTGAATAGATTGGAACCATACTTGGTTAGAGATTGTACCATTGCTGCTTTGAACAAGGACATGGATATAGCGAGGATACAAGCTTTCGCTCAGAAGATGGAAGAGCAGAGGCAAAGAAGAAGAACCCAGGAATCAGAAAAAGGATATTCTAAGCGGCCCAGAGCTATAAGGCAGTTTGTGGCATCTCAGGGAGGTTTTAGGCCTTCGTTCTCTCATAGATTGCCTAGCCCGTTATCTTCTTATCCTGCAATTAGTGCTCCACCACAATTTCAAAGGTTCAGAGGTAATCAGTTCGGGCAAAGCAGTGAAAATCAGAGTTCGCGAACAGTGGGGTATCAAGGGCAAGGGAGTATGAGTCAATTGAGACCTCCACGACACCCGTGCCCCATTTGTAGAAAATTTCACTTTGGCGAATGTCGGCTTGGGATGAATAATTGCTTTTGGTGCGGTAAGCCGGGGCATATGGCTAGAGATTGCCCACGCAGGACCACAGGTAGTATAACACGACCTACCGGATCAGCTGTTGCGTCATCTTCGGTGCCTCCTTTGAGTAGGGGTGCACAACCTATGGGTCACGGTAGAGGTGATAGAGGAGTAGCTAGTGCTAGCGGAGCTCAGAACCGTGTGTATGCCCTAGCAGATCGGCAGAATTTAGAGGCTTCTCCAGACGTGGTTACAGGTACGTTGTCCATCTTTGCATTTGATGTGTATGCCTTAATTGATCCTGGTTCTACATTATCGTATGCTACTCCTTTGGTTGCGGGAAGGTTCGGAAGAAAACCCGAATTATTAGCCAAGCCATTTGAAGTATCAACGCCAGTGGGGGAATCTCTTATAGCTAGGAATGTTTATCGAAATTGTGTTGTGAATATTTGTGGTCGTGATACTTTGGCCGATCTTGTTGAGTTGGAAATGGTAGATTTTGATGTTATTATGGGCATGGATTGGTTAGCGTCTTGTTATGCTACAGTAGATTGCCGTTCTAAGAAGGTATATTTCTATTTCCCAAATGAGGCAGTCCTTGAATGGAAGGGTAATGTTGGCACGCCGAGAGGTAGATTTATTTCTTACTTTAAGGCAAGAAAAATGATTTCCAAGGGGTACATATACCATCTGGTTAGAGTAAGGGATGTAGAGGCAGAGCCGCCAACTTTTCAGACCGTTCCGGTTGTGAATGAATTTCCTGATGTATTTCCTGAAGAACTACCAGGTTTACCTCCTGAACAATAAGTGGAGTTTGGTATTGATTTGTTGCCAGACACACAGCCAATCTCAATTCCTCCTTATAGAATGGCACCAGCAGAGTTGCGAGAATTGAAAGAGCAACTGAAAGACTTGCTAGAGAAGGGATTCATCAGGCCTAGTATGTCCCCTTGGGGAGCACCAGTATTGTTTGTGCGTAAGAAAGATGGTTCGCTGAGGATGTGTATTGACTATCGGCAATTGAATAAGGTGACTATTAAGAATAAGTACCCCCTTCCCCGAATTGATGATTTATTTGACCAGTTGCAAGGTGCCCAGTGTTTTTCCAAGATTGACTTGAGATCAGGCTATCATCAAGTGAGGGTCAAGGATAAAGATATACCCAAGACAGCTTTCCGAACACGGTATGGTCATTATGAATTCCTGGTTATGTCATTTGGGCTGACAAATGCACCCGCAGTTTTTATGGATCTGATGAATAGGCTGTTTAAGCCATATCTAGATGTGTTTGTGATAGTTTTCATAGATGATTTTCTGGTCTACTCTAGATCAGAAGAGGACCATGTTAATCACTTACGGCAGGCGTTGCAGATTCTTCGTGATCGTAAGCTGTATGCGAAGTTTTCTAAATGTGAGTTTTGGCTCAAGTCAGTGGCATTTTTGGGCCATATTGTATCCAGTGAAGGCATAAAAGTTGACACTCAGAAGATTGAGGCTGTGAAGAATTGGCCAAGACCCACGACGCCTACGGAGATTCGTAGTTTCCTCGGGTTGGCAGGTTATTATAGAAGGTTTGTTGAAGGTTTTTCTTCTATTTCTGCACCTTTGACTAAGTTGACGCATAAAGCCTCCAAGTTTCAATGGAATGATGCCTGTGAAAAGAGTTTCCAGGATCTGAAGAGCAAGTTGACTTCTACACCGGTATTGGTACTTCCTGAAGGCACAAAAGGGTATGCAGTGTACTGTGATGCTTCGAGAATTGGCTTAGGATGCGTACTAATGCAACATGGTAGAGTAATAGCCTATGGCTCTAGACAGTTGCGACCTCATGAGAGGAATTATCCCACGCATGATCTTGAGCTAGCTGCAGTTGTATTTGCTTTGAAGATATGGCGCCACTACTTATATGGGGTTCATGTTGACATATATACCGATCATAAGAGCCTGCAATATATCTTCAGTCAGAAAGATCTAAACTTGAGGCAGCGGAGATGGCTTGAATTGTTGAAAGATTATGATGTTGATATCTTGTATCATCCAGGGAAGGCGAATGTGGTAGCGGATGCACTGAGTCGTAAGTCTAAAATGGCATCTATAGAAAAGCAGGGGATTATTAAGGATCTTCACCAACTAGCTAATTTGGGAGTTCGACTTCTCGAAACTCCAGATGAAGAGGTTATTGTACTTAATGCAGCAGAATCTTCATTGATAGCTGAAGTAAAAGAGAAGCAGTATGCAGATCCAATTTTATTGCAGCTTAAGGAGGATGTGCAGAGTGGCACGACAAAGGCATTTGAGCTTACGCGAGAAGGAGTGCTTCAGTGTCAGAATCGTTTATGTGTACCTGATGTAGTTGAGCTAAGAAAGAGAATTATGACAGAAGCACACTGTTCAAGGTATTCCATCCATCCAGGGTCGACTAAGATGTATCAAGATTTGAAAGCAATATATTGGTGGAATGACATGAAGAGGAATATTGCCGAATTTGTAGCTGAATGTCCGAATTGTCAAAGAGTCAAAGTAGAACACCAGAAACCCGGTGGTTACATGCAATGTATAGATCTTCCAGTCTGGAAGTGGGACAAGATCAATATGGATTTCATCACGGGTTTGCCTCGTACATATCGGAAGTTTGATTCCATATGGGTGATCATTGATAGGCTTACCAAATCTGCGCACTTCCTACCAGTTAAGACAACTTATACGGCGGAAGAGTATGCGAAGTTGTATATTAAGGAGATCGTTCGGTTACATGGAGTTCCAATTTCCATTATATCCGATCGAGGAACCCAATTTACCGCGAATTTCTGGAAGTCTTTTCAAAGGAGTTTGGGGACACAAGTAAATCTAAGTACGGATTTTCATCCTCAAACGGACGGACAAGCGGAACGTACCATCCAGACACTTGAAGACATGCTACGAGCATGTGTATTAGATTTCAAAGGCAACTGGGATGATCACCTACCTCTTATCGAGTTTGCCTACAATAATAGCTATCATTCAAGTATCAAAATGGCACCATATGAAGCATTGTATGGAAGAAAGTGTAGATCGCCAATAGGATGGTTTGAAGCAGGTGGTGCGGTCTTATTTGGACCGGATCTTGTTTATCAAGCAATGGAGAAGGTTAAAGTGATCCAACAACGGCTTGCAACAGCTCAAAGTCGACACAAATCTTATGCGGATGTTAGAAGAAGAGGACTTGAGTTTTCTATCGATGATTGGATATTCTTGAAAGTATCACCGATGAAAGGAGTGATGAGGTTTGGCAAGAAAGGAAAGTTAAGTCCACGATACATAGGTCCGTATAAGATCATTCAAAGATTTGGACAAGTTGCCTATGAGTTAGAGCTACCTCAAGAGCTCTCAGCAGTTCATCCTGTATTTCATGTTTCGATGCTTCGCAAGTACATCGGAGATCCATCGCACATCACTACTACGAAAGATGTACAAATTACAAAAGATCTCACTTTTGAAGAAATGCCTATTGCTATTCTTGATCGCCAAATTAAAAAGATAAGGAATAAAGAGATAGCATCGGTAAAAGTACTTTGGAGGAATCAACAAGTTGAGGAGATCACATGGGAAGCTGAGGAAGCGATGAAGATTAAGTACCCTTACCTATTCAACGATGAGGAGGAGGTTCATGAGACGGAAGAAGTACAATAACAAGTAAGTGTTTGTTTTTATGCAAGGATGTTATGATGATGAATGTGTTAATTGTAAGCTTGGACATGTCTTAACTGAGTAACTATGCTAACATTCGAGGACGAATGTTCTTAAGGGGGGGATAATGTAACACCCCATAAATTTTTTTCGTACACTTATCGCGATTATATGGAGTCCTAAAGACTTGCGTATGGGTTAAATTAAGTTTATGGTGTTCGGAAGTATCCTGTCAATAGTTGTATGAGTAGGTATTGGAATAAGCTTTCCAACGATATAAAGTTTGCCCAAAACAGAGGAGTATTTCATATAGGCGAGCACGTTCGAAATTTCAAAACGGTGGCCGGGAAGCCTGTGAACAGTGATTCTGCAGGAAAATTTCTGCAGCTAGGCACACCAACTTGAGACGATCATAACTCCTTGTGCAAACGGAACTGTGTGGGCTGCTGTATATAGACGAAAAGCTCCGAGAGTCTTCTTTCTAATGAAATTGGTTTCATTCAAATCCAACTTCTGAGTAAGGAGTTATACTCGTTTTACTTCAGCCTCTCAAAACAGATTTTTGTGAACAGTAAATTAGCAGGAAAATACTGAGGCCTGCCAGTTTTTGGGTCAACTTTGAACGATCATAACTTCCTCAATATAATGAACTGGGTGAGCTACCATATATCAATAGAAAGCTCTTTGAGTCTTATTTCTAATTCAATTGGTTACATCCAAATCCAACATCTGCGTAAGGAGTTATACGCGTTTTACTTCAGCCTCTCAAAACAGATTTTTAGGGTCAACTTCAAACGATCATAACTCCTTGTACAGGACGAACTGGGTGGCCTAATTTATATGAAATGATAGCCCTTTTAATTATCTTTACAATGATACCAATTTCACCCAAATCCGATATCGGAGCAAAGAGTTATGATCGATTTACTTCAGCCTGTCAAAACTGTCCACTGGGGACAGATTCGGGATTTATTTAAATTTTGAGGGCACAATGGTCATTTTCTATTACCTTTGGACGAAAATTGGTCTTAAAAACCTGCACTTAGCCTCATTTATCCCAGAAATTATCCAAATTATTAAGAGAGGTGAAACCCTAGCCAATTTCAACCTCAAATATTTTGTGATTCAACCGCTGAAAATTCAAATTGGTTCCGTAGTTGTGTTCACCATCTCGAAAGCTTCGAGAAGCACCCCATGGTTATGTAAGGAGGATTCTAAATACAAGAGTTCATTGTTAAGGTATGAATATTGTTTATTCTTGATTCTTATCCATGAATAAGTATTTATAAAGGATTATGAGTATTGTCTTGATGTTGGAAGATAACTAGAAACATAGTTATGAATTGTTGTGTATAAATTGTTAGTAGTAAATTATGAAAGTTGCTGTATTGGATTATGGAGGATTAATTGTGGTGATATAACATTATATTAGTGGTTATGTATGCCTAGTGATCATGTTGGTATTGGATGGTGATTAAGAAGGGAAATAAAGGCTAAGAGTGATGTTGAGGGATATTTCATGAAAATGCATGATATGTGAATGTAATAAGAGTATAAGAGGATGTATGTAGTACTCCTATTGATGAGCTAAAGGATTACTTTCTAGACATTATTTGGTGAAGTTAATACCTAAATGGTAAGGTTTGGTTGCTAATACTAGTTGCCACAAATGACTTATTGTAGATAAGTGTTCGAAGAGTACGGGAAGTCACTTGTATTGAAGTGGTTATATCAAGGTATGTAAGACATACTCTATCTATTCTTTGGCATGAATAATGACCCATGGCACTCTCAAGTAAGCTTCCAACATTGTCCTACGACACATGACACATAATAACATCATATGATCTTCGACACTACCTATTGAACTTGTTTTCACTTTTAAGATGTCCGGCTAGTCAAAAACGTCCATATACTATTGTTGACTCCGAAATGGTTTAATGAGGTATCCATGATTCTCTACTTCATCTTAATGATATTGATTACCTATTTACATGTTTTTCCTATTGAGGTATCATGGTTTCAAGTTCCATAAAGTGTGACCACAAAGTAACCAATCTCAAAGATTAATTGAATTATGAAATGGAATGTCTATATTTTAAATTGATGATTTGATGTATTGTATTAGTACCATTGATCAGTTGGCCATCGTATTATAAAGATTATCTATATATGCTATTCCAGGGGTGGTCCCTGATGTATTGTATTAGTACCACTGATCAGTTGGCCATTGTATGACATATGTTATGTATTGATAAGGATTACGGGAAGTAATGATATGCAAGTAATGTGCAGGTATCCCATCAGTTCTTTTAAGTGTGGTCTACTCATACTGTTTATTCACTCGTATCTGGTTTCTGTTGACCTTTTGTATATCATCTTGATACTCACTGCCTTACATACTCAGTACATATTTCCGTACTGACGTCCCTCATGGGGGACCTGCATTCATGCCTGCAGGAACAGGTACTTCAGGTCGTACACCTCCGCAGTGAGAGCCAGGACGTTCTGTTGTTAGTGGTGAGCTCCAGTTGTTTCGGGGCATCCCAAGTCATCTCTATATGTACTTTTGGTATTTGCATAAAAGTCTTTTGTGGGCGGGAGTTTGTCCCGACCCCAACTCAGTTGTGTATCTATGTAGAGGCTTTTGTAGACATATTGTACAGCCATAGGAGTGTTTGGTTGATAGACGTGATGGCTCTGACGGCCAATTACTGTTTATATATATATATATGAGTGTCTGCTGGGCTGATACAGGTACTGTTTTCTTCTATTTACAACGAAGTGCTGCCCAAATTTCTAATTTTCATAAGTAATGTGAATGTGAAAGTATAGGTTATGAACGGGTTCTCCCGGGCCTCCTCGGCTACGGGTGCCAGTCTGCTCCAATGGGATTTGGGGTGTGACAATATATCTATTGCAACAGACGGAACACCTATTGTAAAATATCGAACAGAATTGACATATCTTGCAATAGGTAGGTAATCTGTTGGAATTTATCATACAGGTTTTCCTACTACTTCAACAGATATACTTAAATAGTAACATAAAACACCGACATAATGTGACAGATCACCAACCTATTGCAATAGATAAACTATATGTCAGAACAGGTAGAATACCTGTTACAACGGATAGAGAATCTGTTACGTTATAAAAATTCAACATTTATTGGACATAAAAAAATTATCACTACATGTAAAAATGTGAAATTGAATTGAAATAAAAAAGTCAGAGCTCATAGACAGTGCTCAGTCCAAACACGTAAAATAAAATAGGCATCAAGTAGACAATGTTCATTTTAAACACAAAAAATAAAATAGGCACAAATGTGTCAGGTTAGCGCTTTTTGCTGACTTGGCATTAGATGTTACCCCCAACAGTCATTTTTTCCTCCAATGTCTTATATATTCATCCTCTTCCTAAAATTTAATCGTAAATTTCTAAATATTCTTCTTCTTCGTCATCTTTTTTTATCTATCCAAATTCTTCAAATTTTTTGCATTTGGTCTTTCTTTTCTTCATCATTTTTTTTTCATTTTTTCAAACTAAGTTTGACAATGTCGAGCGCATCGTTCACTATTTTTTGTGATAATGATTTTTCATATTGTAAGTGAGGTCATGAAGCTCTATTGAATACTTCTTGGACTCAAAAAAATCCAGGTCGTTGGTTTGTACTTGTAAGATTTCAAAGGTAATATTTTTATATTTAATTAGTTGATTAATTATTGACTTATAATGTTTTTGTAATTGTGTTCTTATTTTTATAGAAATTGGGTGGATGCGATTACTTTGATTAGTATGAAGAATGACACCCTTCACAAGAAAATCATATAATCTTGGGTTTGTTGAAGAAAGTCAGGGCATCTGAAAAGAAACAAAATCAATCAAGAAGATACTATATTATTGTCATTATTGCTATTGGTTTGGTGGTGCTAGGCACATGGATTTTTAAGCCTAATTTTTAAAATTTTCATGGTGGTATATTTGATACTGATTTGGTGTTATCGAGCACATGGATATTCAAGCGTACTTATCGCAAAATGTCAAATAGATTTAGGCATATGTTGTAAAATTTAGGTCATATATTGAAAATTAACAAACAGGTCTTCCCGCTATTGCAACAGATTAGACTTAGATTAGATAGAAATAACATCGGCACAATGCAACGGATGACCAACCTATTACAACAAATAAACTATCTGTTATAACAGATGGAATATATTTTACAATAGATTAACAATCTATTTCATTATAAAAAAACACAACTTTCATTCATTAGGAAAAAATTATTGCCTCTACGTGTACATTTAATTTAAAGTAAAGTGAGGTGTGACTTAAAATAAAAAATTGTTATTTCACAGGCTCTTCTATATACACGGTTCCAAGTGTCCAGTTAGTACCCCATAATCCCAAACCTTTTCCAGGTTTTCCCCAACATTGTCGCACAAAAAATTCATTGTCTTGGAAATTTCTGTGCCTGTCAGCAAATATACGATGTGTGCAAGAGCGTCCAAGCAGCTCGCATAACTGGTATTAGTTTTTGGAAGGGTCATGACCATATTTTGACCTTCAAAACCCCATGATTTATTCATCAACATATCCTTTGGAAAATGACTCATCAGTTTACTCTCCCTCAACAAGATGGGCAACAACTCCATCAGTGGATGCACGAGGAGAAAACGATCGACATCATCGATAGCAGGTTCACTGCAATTATTAAAAATGATATTCCCTCCTTGATTAGTATCTCAACATCCCGATAATTCATGTTGTTCACGTTAATAACTGCAATAATCCTATTTGCCTCGATCCAGCTCTTGTTGTGTGGATTTGACCTCTCCCCTTTAACATATTTTATTATTTCTTCTTCAATCCAGTCCAATGTAGAAACTAAGAAATCAAATCCCGTGCCATATTCTAATACAATATTATTGAGTTGATCGTACTTATCATTGAGCTTTTTGTAGAAATCGAGGTCTATTATCCTATTGCAAGCGTCATAAGCTTCCAGTTACGCTAATTGTCTTTTTCTCATGAGGTAGAGAATTTTGTCAACATGTCGTGATATATGAAGACAATTTTTAAGTAGGTTGGTAATTGTAAAGATGGTCCATCTATTGTATAGGGTTCTCTAAATCAATAATCTAACACAACTTATAATCCCTCTTATCTTGGGCGCCAAGTTCCATATATATTTTTACCTTCTTGAATGGCCCCTTAGGTAGTGGTATGGACTGCATACATTTTACCCTCCCCAGACCCCAGTGTGTGGGAATACACTGGGTTCATTGTTGTTTCTTAAATGGCCCCTGAACTTCCATAACTTTTTAAGAGGGAGGAGTTGCAACTATTTATTATTTTCGATAGGAAAGTACATCGCATATTGCTCTTTTCTTCCTCCTAACCAATACTATAGGAGTGTATCGCACATTAAACTTCTGGGATAATATGACACTCCATTTGGATTTGAAATCCCCAATAGCTTTAGAGATAGCCTCTACTTTTTCAAAGAGTTTATCCTGTTTATCCTTGCACTCTTTGCAATCGCAATGAGAACACGGGGGTAAAGAAGGGTGATATGGACCTATGTAAGGGTGAAAAGGGGTATTTTCAAACATATTTCATTTTTCTTGAGCATTAACAGGCTCATCATTATGAGTGGTAGCAGCATCAGCATGCCTACCACCAATACCAACAACTCTACCAGAAGAAGCACCCGAATCTGTCTTTGTAGGTTGGTCACGAAGAACCTCAACATTTGGCTAAACCTGCCTAACTGCTCTTTTTATGACTATTTCTCCAGCTAATTCTTTCCTTATTAACACCACCGGTGGGTCTGCCATAGTATCAACATGACCTAGTGTAATATAATAAATCATTAATGACTCCTGCTCAGTAGGCACAATCCATGGATTCACAACCTAGAAAAGGAAAAAAGATAGATACATTTAAATTATATAATATAATAATTTTCATAGTTGGGTTAATATTTTAATAATAAACTTCTTCAATAGATTAACAATATGTTGTATCAGATTACCTATCTATTGCATAGTTTTTAGTAGATGGTTAAAATCTATTTGAGTTAGGTTTAGAGAACCAGAGAAACACATGGATAATCTGATGCAAAATATCAATCATGTGTCGCAACAGATTACCAATCTTTTGTACAAGTTGCACAAGACGGGTAATTTGTTGGGTTACATGTTATGTAACAGATGATATATATGTCTACTAACAATATGTTACATCAGATTACACATCTGTTATATAATTTACAGTATATGGTTAATCTATTAGGAGTCAGGTTCAGAGAACCAAGGCAATAGATGGGTAATCGGATGCAAGATATTAATTATCTGTCGCAATAGATTATTCATCTATTGCACCAATTTGGCACAAGATGGGGAATCTGTCCTAACAGATGTCCCATCTTGTGCGTTAGATATAACATTTGTTGCACCATATATAACATATGTTCAATATCTTTCATTAAGTAAAATTATTTTATATAAAGAAGACGTATTGCATCGTCCGGGGGGTTAAAGAGATTAGCCTCCTTAATTTTGGTGTTTCTGTTTGAATCCAACCACCTAAATATCCTTGGATAGGAAAACTTATCCAAGTAATCTATTATCCATGAGATCTATCAAAACATCCGATGATTTGCAGCCACATCGAGTAATGTCAAACAACCCATCTATTTTTTCCTTGCATTTTATTTCCTTGGATCTTTTGTGGGGTGTTCCCTTGGTGATAGGTAGTTCTTCTGTATGATGACATCTCAAGCCTGTCACTATGGCAAACTCTAGCAAGGTAAAAAAATTAGCATGCCACAGTAGTTGCTCCAGATTTTATTCAACTTTTTGCCCCCTCCTTCAAATTTTTATCATCCCCACGTACTTGATCCTATGCTTGAGAAGACCATATACCATCCTTATTAGGAAATGGGCAGGTATGTCCTCAGTCAACTCAAGAAAGCGTCCAAATCATATCTTCTTAAAAAGTACATCTATGTTTTCGTCCTACCTAATTTTTCTAAAATAAATAAATTTACTCCCCATCTGACATTTAAGTACAACTTCTCCAGTTAGTTCTTATTATGATTTTTTGGCATTTATTTACATCACAACTTGAAACTTGTCAATACTAAAAGTTTTTACAATATCATTGGGATGTCGATATTTACTCGCGCCACATCGGTGATCCATTATCATCATGTTGATGATTAACCTCTTTCTCTTTCTATTTCTCTTTCTCACTCTCTAATTCCTCCTCTTTCTAACTTTTATTTTCTTTATCACAATCTACAGACCCTTTTCCACCTATATCAACATTATTTTCATATCTCTCCTTAGCTTCACTTTGTTTCCCTGAGATTGTTTAGGAAGCTCCTCCGAATCCCTTTGTACTGTAGCCTTTTTTTTGGGTAGTCAGATGTTGATCCACTTTCACTTTCTTTTCTTTTAGGAGATATGTTTTACCCATAAACAACAGAAAAACCAAAATTACATTACAATTGATGTATGCATAAATTTTAAAAAATATATTACAAACACCACCAATAATGACACACCAACAACCACCACCACTATAACACCACCAACCTATGCCACAAACACCACGAAGACCGACACCATTGACAGCCACCACAAACACCATAAACAAATGTAACCACAAACACCACCAACCAAAGACACCAACAGCCACTACCTGTGAAACCACGATGACGATGACAATCACTACCACAAATACCACAAAAACTATCCAACAATACCATGACAATCAATGGAACACTGTGATAGAAACTATGGCTTTCTCGAGTTCTTCCTATAATTTTACCATCAAAACTCAATATTTTAAACCCATTCTCGAAGGTAATACAACTAAAAGTGTTTTTTTTCATCATTAACTTAAAAGACCTAATTTTTTATAAAAATAACAAATATAGAACTCTTATCAAACTCTATTACCTACGAAGATAGAGAAAATGACTTATACAATGAAGAATGAAGTCAAAAATAATAACTATATAATCGGAAATTAGAATAAAATCGATCTATTGTGAAGGGTAGAACAATATTTTGAGTAGTTGTAGTTCTTTTCTATATTGTATAATTGGGTGAGAAAGAGAAAAGAGCGAGAACTCGAGATTTGAAATGATGAAATGTTTTTCTCAAAAATGGATGATTTGTAAGGGTTATTTGTATTTTAGAAAAGAATGCCAAGTTTTGAAAATTATAATTAGGTCCGAATTGATCTTAATTATTTTTTAAAATTATAAAATATATGTGTAATTTTTAACCCTCTCATTATGCAATTGACAAACGTCTCAATTAAAGTTGTATTTGACCATATGAACTCACCCACCCGGTTCCTGGATTAAAAAATTTAGGTATATGAACTCAATTAAAATTGTATAAAAATAAATGTTAAACATGTTGCACCAGATGCTCATCTGTTGCAAATTATCAAATAGATTAAGTAATTTGTTGTGACAGATTACCCATTTGTTGTAAATTATCAAATGGATTATCACATGTCGCAAAATATTACCCATCTATTATAAATTATCAAATAGGGGTTACCATCTATTGTAGTTGACCCTATGAGAACTCACCTCAGGTCCAAGATTAATCAATTAACGTGTTGATCTAACACATGAGGTAGTAAGAATCAATTAAGCTCAAAGTGATCGATCGATAACTCTGGTCGAGGGAAACGCAATTCCATCTCATCGTTCAATTGCCAAAAGAATCAACTGAAGTTGTAGTTGATCCTATGAGAACTGACCCCTGGTCCTAGATAAACCAATTAAGGTATTGGTCCAATATATGAGATAGTAAAAACCAATTCATCTCAAAGTGATCAATTGACGATTCTTGTGAGGAGGAACGTAATACTGTCTCATTATTCAATTGCCAAAATACTCAATTGAATTTTTAGTTGACCCTATGAGAAATCACCCCTGGTCCTACATTACTTATTTAAGGTATTAGTCTAACATATGTTGTTGTAAGAATTAGTTCAGCTCAGAATGATTAATTGACGACTCTGGTAAGGAGGAATGCAATACCTTCGTCTCATCATTTAATTGCCAAAAGACTTAATTGATGTTTTAGTTGACCCTATGAAAACTGACCCCAGGCCCTAAATTAATCAATTAAGGTATTGGTCTAATATACAAGGTGGTAAGAATCGGTTTTAGTCAGAGTGATCGATCGATGACTCTGGTCGGGAGGAATGCAATATCGTCTCATCATTCAATTGTCAAAATAGTCAACCGAAGTTGTAGTCGGCCATATGAGAACTAGTCCTAGATTAATCAATTAGGGGTCATTTGGTGTAGTGTATAAGAACATTGCTAAATATAGTGTATTAGTAATGCTTGCATTAGTATTACTTGTATTAGTTATGCATGTATTATTTCTTTTAAATAATTTTGTTTGATTTATAAGAAATAATACATCTTACATAATTTCTATAAAAGAAAATTTTGTTTATAAAATATCCTTCTTTGATTTTGTACACTTATTTGCAACAATGTTTCTTTGTTATTTCAAAATTAATTAATATTGTTGTACTAATATATAGAGGTTTAGAATTAATTGCAAGACCTTCATCTTTGCTCAAAATATTACGTCAATGGATTAAAATAGTCAAACAAAAGTAAAATAAAAGAAGTAAATTTAAAAAATAGTCTCAATTTTTTAAAAAAATCTATTTAAAGACTCTCGAAGTAAAGCACGAATATGTCTTAGTTATTTAAATCAACCATTCATTATTGTAAATTCAAATTATGGGAAAAGAAATGATGAAATGTTTTGAAAGATTCACTAGAATGAAATGTTTTGAAAGATTCACTAGTGCAAATTAAAATGGTGGGAAAAGGAATGGTAAAATATTTTGAGAGAGAAATTGAGGGGTATTAAGGTCATTTAATAAGTTAATGCATGTGTTTAAAGTCTTTGTATTATGAATACACAGAAAATAGAGTGTATTATTAATATACACTTCAATACACAATAGAGTGTATAACTAATGCTTGCATTAGTTATACATAGGCCAAAAGTCATACCAAACAAGGTACTAGCAAAACACATTAACTAATGCATGCATTATATTTTATAATACACTTTACCAAACGATCCCTTAAGGTATTAGTCTAACATATGAAATCAATTGAAATTGTATAAAAGCAAATGGTCAACCTGTTGCAACAGATGTCTTTTTTGTTGGAATTAATCAAAAAGATTAAGGCATCTGTTGCAACATATTATGCATCTACTACGATAGATGACCGAGCTTTGGATATTTTCAAATAGAAATTGTTGTCATTGTAGTTAGAGGTTTTAAGACTGATTTCTTTTAAAAGCAATTTAGGTATTTCCTTTCCTTTTTTTTCTCAATTCTTTTTTTTTGTTTTTGCCTTTTTTTGTCTCTTCTTTCGGATGAGGATCCTTTTGGATCTCAACCCATTAATATCTTTTCTCGATTGAACTGGATGTTCTAATCTATTTGCTTTTTTCACATTGCAGGTATGGTTCACTATTGCTATTTCCATCTTTTTTTTCTAAATTGGATATAAACATCTATTGCTATTGATGATTTATCCATTACCAGTTTCATCTTTGTGCAGAAAAAAAAGGAAAGGTGACTTTTAAATTTTTAATGAACGAACCATTGTTTTTCTATCTATTGCAAAATGCCTCATTGGTTGAATAGATGGGTAATCTATTGCATCAGATTGGTCATTTGTTGATTCACTCAATTTTGTGTTACCTTTTTGTACAGACGGAGGAACTATTTGATGAAATCAAACTAGTAGGAAGGTTGGTTTGATTTATTACAATAGATGACCCATATGTAACAATATGACATCCATGTATTGCAACTGATGCCTCATCAGTTGAGCAGATAGGTAATATATTTCATCATATTGGTCAGTTGTTGATTTTCCCAATTTTGTGTTACCCTTTTGTAATATTCTTTTTCTTCTTCTCTTGTTTTACATCAAATGTATTTGTCTTGTTTGTAGATAAAAGGAAGTGAAACTAAATCCATTTTTGCCCGACCAACATTAAAGGCTATAGTAAAGATTGTATCAGAGGAATAAGCAGCTTATAGATGGAACCACTTAATATGTGTGAGGTATGTATTACTGATCAACCTATTGTGAAAACACATATCCAGTATAATGATTTTGTGAATTTTTGTTCCTTACCTATTAGGCGTTAATTCTTCAAACAAGATATGGCATTTTACAGTTAAGATTGTTAGGTTCGAACTGGTAAGGCTGAGGGACCAAGTAGGTGGTGCCGATACCCTATTATAATTTAATGACAATTTATGATCATGTTTTTGTATCAAGTTTTTAGAAGGGTTCATGTTTTTGGATGTAGTGTAAATATCAAATAGTTATTGCACCAGTTTTAATGGCGCAATCAACTTCTTGAAAGGCCTCTGAAGCCTCGCACTACAGAAAACATCGATAGCACTAATAGAAATTCCCCTGGTCCAAATATATATTGATGGGTTTCTGGAGGAGACTATTATACAGTAGTATGTGCTAGGGATTATACCTCTGCGGGAAGGGGTAGGTTGGGAAGGTCATATATCATCTCAGACCTTTTTTTAAGAAGAAACATAGGGTAAAAAGGAAAGTAGTGAAAGTGGCTGATGAAATTGACATAAAAAATAAAAAAACTGGATGAGTTGCAAATGTGAAAGCGTATTCAAAAATGAAATCCATCAGTCGTTAAAGTAAAAGAAGAATAGTCAAGAGCACTGTAGCTGGTCACTTTGCTAGAGACTGCAACTAGCGAGCGTGGCCTCTATGAATACTCACAAAATACAAGACCAGAACTCTAAGGAAGCAGCTTTGCGAGTATGGAAGGCGGTAAGATTGTTGGTCAGAATTGAAACCTGAACCAACTACTCCTGAATTAAAAATACGGGATCAAGCCTAGGTGACAAATTCTTAAGTTAAACTTGCATCCCATGCCTACTTTTTATGGATATGTTTAGGTCAAAGGTAATGGAAACAACAAGGAATGGGATTTCTGCCCAACTTCAGACCTTTTTATTTCAACTTCCATCGACCTGATCATAGCCACAAACAGAAGGCATGACATGAAAGTTTAACTTGAGAATTGCCAGCTTGGCTTGATCCCGTATTTTTAATTTGGGAGTAGTTGGTTTAGGTTTTAACTTAACGATAATCGTATCAATTTCCTATGCTCGTGAAACTTCTTCATTAGATTTCTAGTCCTGCACTTTGTGAGAGTTTTCATTGAGGTCACGCTCTCTAGTTGCATTCTCTAGAAAAATGTCTAGCTCTAGTCCTGTTGGCCATTCTTCTTTTTTTTTTTCAACGAGTGATGAATTTTTATATTTGGATACACTTCCACAATTAAAGCTCATCCAGTTTTTTCGTTTCTCATGTCAATTTCATTGGGCAAATTCACTAGAATTTCCTTGCTTGCTCCCCTGTGTTTTCTCTTAAACAAGGTCTGAGATGATATACGGCCTTCTCCGTCTCCTCCTTCCCGCAAAGGTATTCTCTCAAGCACTTTCTAATGTATAAAAGTCTCCTCCAGTAATCCATCCATATAAATATGGAATAGGGGAATTTCTATTGGTTCCATCATTGTTTTTGGCAGTGCAAGGCTTTGGAGGCGTTTCAAGAAGTCCATTGTGCCATTAAAATCGATCCAATTACGATTGGATATTTACACTTCTGCAAAAACATGAAATCTTCCCAATCTTGACACAAAAATATGAGCATAGACTGTCATTGAAATGTAATAGGGTATCGACACCACCATCTTTGAATTCTTCATCCTTATCAGTTCGCACCTATAAAACTAAACTATATAATACAGGATCAGAGTCTAATCGGTAAAAAACTACATTAATAAAATCATTGCACTTTATATGTTTCTGTCACGGTAGACTGATCAATACATAACTCCCTCACATGAAGGTAGATCTATTGCTCGCACCTTATTCTTTCTACACCATCAAAGACACTATAGTGTTGTTTTTTCATCTGCACACATGTGATGACTATTAAAAAAGAGATTCAAAGAGTCATGACTTTTTTATCCTTACATATTCAAAATAGATGAAGAATCAAAATCACCATTTATTGTAATGGATGAATCAACTGTTAGAAGAAATCAAAATATCTCCTTCAACATATGATCCATTTATCACAATAGATAATCCATATGTTATGACAGATTGTAAATCTGTTGTGACTGACTAGACATTGTTTATTCATCTGTACGCATGTGATGACTATTAAAAAATAGGTGAAGAGTCTTGAATTTTTATATAACACATTCACAATAGCTGATGAATTGAATTCTCCATCTATTGAAACTGATGAATCAGCAGTCAGAAGAAATTGAAACATCCCTAACATATGGTCCATCTATCTTAATAGATAATCTATATGTTGCAACAGATTATAAATCTGTTGCGGAAGATGGATGATCTGTTGCAACAGGTCAATAATAACGGTTGTTATCAAGTCTTCTCAAAACCGTTTTGAAAAGATGAGAAGTATTAATATAAATGAAAAAGTTGCTACTTTTCACAGAAAACAAAATACCACCAGTTTGAATGTAATTAACACAATGGAACTTCACAGACATGCGTTTTTTCTTACACATCCAGATTCAATCCTCTATAAATAGGTCCCTCCTTAATCTTCATTCTACTAAAATTTATTTATTTCTTGAATTTTTTTCTTTTTGTGTGACATCTTCAACAATTTCTATTCAAAGAGCATATTCCTTTATCGTTGAGGTATGTTTTTTTTGTGTGTAAATCTACCAACTTGTAGTATACGTTATATTATAGTTGAACTCTTTTCTTTACTTTTGTCAATTCATGCATGTTCTAGATATGGTTGATCCTGTTTGGAACATTTCTATGCCGTGCAACATAGTGCGAAAACTTCAGAGACAGGTTAATGACCTGTAGAGAGAGTTGGTCTCCATGAGAGTGACAATGTTCAAAGACATGCAGAAGTTTTTGAGGACCCTTCTGCTGCGAGTTAATTCACCGACTGTCATTAAATATGATGATAATAATAATAATAATTAGAATCTATTTTTCTATTAACGTATGTTTTTTAATTTTTCTATATCAGATCTATACCTAATATATTTTATTTCCCATTTAATGAAAACATTACTTTTAGTCGATTTTGGATTTTTAATTCTTATTCAATTTTATTCTGTCCATTTCTTCTTATAAACATTATATATGTTAACATGTCGACGGATGGACGTAAGAAGAAATTTTGAATCCAGTAGCAATAACAGTTTTGGCTTTTGAGTTCTTTTAACAAATGGACCATGTGTTAGAACAGAATAGTCATCGATTGAATTTTTATCAATATATTATCTGTATGTTGCGACCGATTTATCATCAGTTGGAGGAAAACATTCTAGTTTTATGGAATAATGTTGTGGTTTTCTATCTAATGTACATCTGCTGCCATAGATGGGTAATCGGTTGAAAATACTTAGGTCTGTTGTATTGTTTAGTTTATTTTTTGCCTCTTTTTATTGATGCACAAGTTATTAGAAAGATATTTTATAAATAATAGATGATGCACAATAATGAGTTAAATATATAAGATTCCACAACAAATAACTATACAGGTTTCTACAATTACAATGATCATGGTGGATTATGATCTAGGCATATAGTTCTTTTGTGGCCAGCG
The DNA here is from genome assembly GCA_030864225.1 of Capsicum baccatum var. pendulum. Taxonomy (NCBI): domain Eukaryota; kingdom Viridiplantae; phylum Streptophyta; class Magnoliopsida; order Solanales; family Solanaceae; genus Capsicum; species Capsicum baccatum. The sequence continues at coordinate 272,871,681 of CM061558.1, forward strand.
CGCTTACATATGGAGCATTTGTTTCTTCTTGATGAAAATGATTCTCTGACTCTGTGCCTCCTCCTATGTAATACCCTGAAGTTTCCTAACTAATTTCTTTTTGTCCCAAGAATGTCAAGTGTTAGCATCTAAATTAAATGTTTTTTATTCCATGAGCAATTTTCAAGATTTTTCATTTTTCTCATATGGTAAATTCAATAATCTTTCCATTGATATAAAATTTGCCTAAATCCGATAACCAGGTAAGAAGTTATGACTATTTCAAGTTTCCGTCATAAAATAGCGCCATATTAGTCAGTAAAGCGCCGCGCCATAGGAAAAAATAGAAATTGTCAAATTCCATTAGGGGTCCGCAGTAGTGGCACGTCGTGCCAAACTTCCAGGACGAAAATGAAGTGGCAATACAATGGCTCCGCGTCGTGCCATCCCAAAATTTCCCAGTTGTCAAATTCCAGTGACACGGCACAATAGCACCATGTCGCGCCAGGGGTCAAATTCGAGAAAATTTTACTAACAATTAAAAAATACAAAAAGGGTTAAAAGGGTCAATTTACTACCCCTATTTAAGCCTTTTAACATGAGATTCAGTAATTTGGAACCCAAAATATATTAGTTTCTCCAAATTTTCTCTCAAGAACAAGCTAGGGTTTCAAATGGAGATTTAATTTCAAGAAAGTCTCTATGTCAATCATTGGTAAATCAAAACCAAGGTATGTCATGTGTTGATTCATGGGTCTCTCTCACCCATAAAGCTCAAGAATCTCTTTTCAAAATCTAAGATTTGGGTATTTGTGAATGTTCATGATTCAAATTGAATTGAAATTTATGTTCATGATGTTGTGTTGTTTTGATGCATGTTTTAAAATATATATTCCAATGATTGACCCTAGCATGTGATGATTTGCATGATAATCATGACAAACCCCCTTCAATTTACAAGTTGATTGATGTATCCTTGATTATTACATGTGTTAATGATTGTATAACCAAAGCATGCTCCCCACATGTTTTATTAAATGCCTATGTGAAGGAAAAATGTCATACTAGTATGAAATTAGGAAATCCCTATTCATGTATAAGTTATGTATGTCATGTGTTTGATGAAACGTCTTAGTCAATGGATTATATATTGTTGATGTTAGTCATGTATTCAAGAATGTTATGCCTTATCAATTTCCTTACATCGAGTCCTGGGGGTACTTGTATCCCATTCATGTTTTCACGATGACCTCAGTCAAGCCATGATCCATAGAACTCAGTCAGTCATGTGACTTAGAAGATCTCAGAATTTCAGTAATCTCAGTACTATTCCGTCAGTCGATGGAACTCAGTAATTCATTCAAGTTCAGTTCAGTAATCCATGTTCAGTATCTATTCAGATGGGAGTAGAAAGTAGCACCGAGTGAACTCAAGGATGGGAACACACACTGTCAGATGAGGGTGTGATTCTTAGAAGTCATCATTACATTCCAAAACTATGTAGATAGCATAGGTTGTGTAACGCCACGGAAAACAGGTCCTGGAGCGTCACATGGTGCTTGAGGCTACGAGTAGCCACAAGATAACCCTTTGATCCATTTTTATTCAGTTCAACACAAAGTAACGGGGTTTCTATAAATAATCCTCAAATATTAACAGAGTAATCATCATCCAAAAATAGAAGAATTTCAGAAAGATAACAAAATATGACTTATTAGTCTACTCCCAACATCTATACTAGTCTGACAAGCCTCTAATAAAATCAATAAAACCAGCGAGCCGTTGAGACATGCCCCAACTGACTCATACTCAGTTATCAAATGTAAATAATTTCGTGAAACTAACATTAGACATGACGTCCTTGGAACATGAGGACTCACCACAACAGAGGATGTAGAACAGCGTGCCCAAAGAATCACTGTCGAACCTGGAACTGAGCACCTGAACCTACATTCTGAGAAAATGCAGCCCATATCCAAAGATGTGGGTCAGTACCATGGAAAGGAATCGAGTATATGTGGGCGTATGCAGTTTTATAAACATCATGATCATAAATATTTATAAGAAATATGCAGGATGTATGGAAGACTCACATAGCCTGTAGAAAATCATCGTAATCATGAGAGGATGAAATAAGTACAATAACACAGGTGAGTCATCATATAATTTGTCTATCACTTTCGGCTCATCAAGAATATCAACTCTCATAATGTAAATATAATTTAAATCTTTAAAAGAATAACTTTCACAATTCCACTTTCAAATCACTTCACCATTCACCATAGACACAAGGAAACACATACACACTGGGAGATCCTATAACTGACATAAACCATGTGAGCCACATAGAGTCCAACGTCCAACCCACATTGGGGAGATCCATCTTATCCTTACCGTCATAGTAGGACTTCCAATATCAATCCAAAAACACTAGTGATCACTATATAAATCAACCTCAGGCTCACTCCTATGGGGGAACGTAGTTGTAGGGAAGTAAGTGATAACGCTCAATCTACAACTCTCGTTTGAGTGTAAAGCGGTCGTTAGCAAATATAGAACCCAACCTGGGTTGGGTGTCGATCCCACAGGGAATAGCTTGGCCAGCAAGTAAGCAAAATTACTAAACTTTTGGTGCAAGTCTCGTAAGAAGGGGGGATTGTAATATGTAACCAAAACAATAAAGTAAAAGCTGAAAATAGCAAAGTAAAAAGAGGAAGATTGTCACGTTGGTTGTAGAAAATGAGAATTGAGGCGTTGGGGTTATGTCCACCTTCTGAGGTATACGTCTCTATTGGCTATGGGTGTGTAGAGTCTTGACATGCAATTGCTTATAGAGAATTGTAGTCGATGGTAAATCCAAGCGTCTCTCGACCTGAACAAAGACTATTTCACTTTAACTCTCTCGAGCTTAATAGGAATTCTCCAAGAGGTTAGTCCAGTTACGGCACTAGCTTTTTAATAGGAAAGGGTGTCCTACTACCTTGACATTATCTCTTTTCCAGACAAATAACCTTTCTCTCGAACAAGTTAAATGTTAGACTGGCGTTATTCTATGCGTCTGCAGCCACAAGAATTTGCATTAAGATGAAGAGAATAATGATATAAGCAATATACGTGTCTCGAACTCACAAACTCACAGCAATAGATAGTATCTCATTCGACTTCCATAACCCCAACAGAGAAGTTTAGTTACCCATGAGTGCGAAGGAGATCACGATTTGCATTGTTATTGTTGAGTAATGGCGTGTGGATTAGGTGATAGGCGTGTGGATTAGGTGATAGGCGTGTGGCGTGATTCCTTTAGCAAGTAACGATTCTCTTGTTGTGGAATTTAAGAATAGAAGAAGAATAGAATTAATGGAAAGATTAGAAGAGTTGTAATTGAGAAGTAGAATGTGTCTCTCCGCTAAGGGAGGAGTTGCCTCACCACTAAGGAAGGACTTAATTAAAATCTCTAGCATGATAGGGTATTTATAATACTCCTATCCTACTCCTACTATGCTAATGAAATAAATAACCAAATCCTATTAAACTAAGGAAATACTTAACCCATTTGTACTAGGTTAATGTAACATTCTCCTAATCCAAATAAACTAATGAAATACATAACCCAATTGTACTAGGTTAATGTATCATTGTCAAAATCCAGCTTTGTGTCTGTAAGTCCCCAAAGTCTTCAAAAATGCTGTTTTAGCCCGGGACAGATTTTCCATGCAGCAGTTTTGGTCCTTTAGGCGTTCCACTTCCTTCTCCTTCGTTCGTGAGCTTTCTTTTGCGTCAAGTAAGCCATAAAATGCTGTATTTTGCATCATTTATACCTGAAACTTTACTAATCATGTTCGTTAGCTCATTTATAGGAAAAAGGACTAAAAGTGCATGAAATATATAATTTGTTCTCAAAACTAGGCTAAAATATGGGCAAAATATATTGATATAGGCGCGTAATTTCGCCTATCATCAACACCCCACACTTAGAGCTTTGTTCGTCCTCGAACAACATATCATGTCCTTCTAAACATCAACTTAGGGTTTTTACAGCAACAACACAAAACATTCTTCGAGACAAGCACAACAATTATCAACAAAGAGTAGTTTTTCGATTATAAGTAGAAACAGTTTAACCTCTAGCATAGACTCGTGATGGTGATCAACTCGCATGCAACCGTTAAAGTACATAGAATCATATACAACTATCCAAAGCTTATCAACCATGTGTGTCTCACAATATAGTACCCATAATCACTCACAAATATAGCATATTTTTTTCAAACATGGGTATCAAAATGTCCTTGCTCTCACTCTCACAAAGAATTCATATGTAGCAACTGATGACCATAGGCTTGCCCTTAGTGTAGTACTCTACTAAATGTCAGAATGTTAAGATTGGGATCAAATAGGTCTTCTGATGGTTGTAATGTAGGCTAAGGGACGGGTAGGACTATTTTGGCCAGAAATAGTGACTCAGTTCCTAAGCACTTTAATACATCACATTGTATCATTGACACTTTTTTCTTTCAACCTTTCTTCTTTCTTTTATTCTACCACCCTTGTTCTCCTCTTTTCGTTTTTCAATTCTAAGAACAACTCACTTTTCAGCTTTCTTTTCCTTTTTCTTTTCACAACATACCTCTTATGATAGCACTTTCTTTTCCATAACACATTCAAGCACCATTACAATTTAAAGAATCATACTCACCCAATTTCCTCTTATGTTGTCACATGACTTTTTTAATTTAAAGCACTTAGGAATTTGGATCAAATTACGGTCTTGACAAAAAATGGATTAGGCTTACATACAAGGTTGTCAAAGAAATAGGCTAAAGGCTCAAAAGGGTTTAACTAGGATGATGTCCATGGGTAGGTAAAACTGAAGGTAAACAAATATAGGTTGCCAAAGAAATGCCTAAATCATATCCTAACTTACACTCCTTATTTTCGCTTTGCATACATACCAGGCAAGTTCTAGCATCAGCCACATACATAGAAGATACTATTAATCTCACACACACAAGGCACATGGTCGACTTGATTGGAAGTAATATAGACTCTCGACCCAACAAGTGAAGGAATTGAATCACACAATATCACATAATGAGTCACAACTAGAGCCTAAATGTCTCAATAGTCACAATTGTAACACATACTCTTGTTATAATCTCATGCTGCCTATCAAAATAATTTCATGTGAAGCTAGAAAAATTTTACTCCTAAAAAAACTTAAAAAAACATCAAACAAAACAAACAAAAAAAACGAACTCAAATAAACAAAGTAACCAAACAAACATAGGTTCAAACAGAGAAGTATAGCATGCGATACCACCACCCCACACTTAAACGGGACACTGTCCTCAGTGGAAAATAAATACGAGGAACCTGGTTGGTCGGACTTATCCTCTATGTCTGGGGTCATTCCCCTTGCGTTGGGAGCATCATAAGAGTCATCATCCTCATAAGTTCCGCATAAGTATCCCACTTAATTCCAAGCGTGAGTCGAGGTGTTTGCAGCGGGGAGGGTTCTCCTTGCTCCTTGCGGCCTCTTTTCTTGCCCTTTTGGGAAGTAGTATCCTTCTCCTTGCCTTGTCTCTCTTTAGGTGCCATTGTACCTGAGACTTGAAATAGCGTTAATGGTAGCACAATCTCAATGGATACAATCTATACATAAGCAGTAGCGGTACCACCCCACACTTAGTTTTGTTAACACAAATCAGTGAAGCGAAAGTGGTCGATTACTCAGATTTCGTCGACATACGTTTTAGGAGTTGTATTCTGACAAGAGAATCAGTGATGGATCACTACTTGCAACCATTGCTTTACTTTCATGTTAGGTATAACAACACTACTACATAGGGGTTACATCATGATATAGTTACATTCAATAATCACAACCTCCTATGTTGGTAGGCAACTATAAGTCTTATCCCGATGAACGGGATAGTCTTACATGTAAGTATCCAAGTAGAAATCTTAAACAATGTTCAAGATTATAGCAATTCCGCAAATAGTATAACAATGCTATTAGAACCAAATTTGAGTCGGAAACAAGTCAAGATGATTCTAACGTATACGTTCACTCACATGATTTTGCATCAATAATCCAAACACATGAACATCACCAATAATCTTTCAAGATGTAGTAATTCATGATAGACATAGCAACGTAGTACTTACGAGAAATAGATGAAGAATAAGAGAGTACTTACTTGCTTGAAGCTTTTTGGAGATGGTTTTGTGAATTGGATGATCAAAAAGAAGAAAATTTTGAGAAGATTTGGAGGGCTATGCGGCACCTTTAGGGTTGTTTCTAATGTGGTTGTGTTATAAAACTAAGTCCCCTTTATATAGGAAGAGTATGGGTCGGGTTATGACCCATTTACAATCGGATTTGGGGACAAGAACACCACATATGCGGCGCATATCACTCGGCATATCAATGACATATGCGGCGCATTGTCTATGGCATAATGGGACATATGCGCCGCATAGTCTATGGCATTTGTAGACATATGCGCCGCATAGTCTATGGCACATGAGATACTGAGACCAAATGCCATAGCATAGGCGGCGCATAGTCAAAAGCATACCTAGGAATAGGCGGCGCATAGTGTATAGCACACTAGATTCTGAGTCCTTAGGCTATAGAATATGTTGTGCATCGTTCGTGGCCTATTTTTACCAAGGCCTAGCCTTCCTCGAAGCCTATTTTGATATGAGAAAGGCCCAATCCATAGCCTAATGCATCACCATTCCTAACTTATCAATTTTACCATACAATGCGTCCAAATCGTCGATTGAGATCAATCTCCTCGTCGCATACTTCTTGCACATATTTTTGCTCAAAACCAAACGAAAACGATTAGTACGATGGGTTGCCTCCCACCTAGCGCCTTAGTTTTGGTCGTCGCACGACTCTTATTTTTTTTATTTTCATTTTTCAAGAACAGAACAAGTGCTAGAACAAAAGAAAAATGATAAAACGATAAAATGATAAAACGATGGGTTGCCTCCCATCTAGCGCCTTATTTATTGTCGTGGCTCGACGTAGTTACCTCGAGTACTCAGACATCGTCGAGGTAAGTGATGGATCGTTTTCTGAAAGGATTTAGACGACAATGAGGCTTCCCTGTGGTCATGCGATCTTTTTTGAGCTGGCTCATACGTTTCTCCGGAGAGTCACCAATTATATCATCAATAGTCCAACCCATAGCTCTCTTGTATCTCCTCAGAGTAGAGATGAGAGCTTCTACGTGTTGTTCACTTAAATCATCTGCTCTCTCAGGAAGTATATTTCTACTTTCCAAGAACACATACCTTAGATAATCGGGAAGCTCTTGCGATTCTAGCATTGGTGGCTCGTCAAAGGGAGTATTCGCTGTTGGTTGATTCTTGAGTTCACAATCCGGTTTCTTAGGAGTATAAGACTCTATTTTTGTTAGAGCACTCATAAGTTCTTCATAACCTTCATTATCTTCATGCTCAACTTTCAGTGGCACAGCAGACAATGGCTCAACAGTAGGTTGTTTCTCTATAGATAATGCTTTCGTATCCTCATAATGAACATCAGCTACAGATGACTCATTCATATCGCTGGGCTGCTTCATTGTTTCGCATATATCAAACCGTATCACTTCGTCAACCACTTGCTTGCCTTTTGCTGAAGTTTTCAGCACCTTACCACTTCTGGTAGTGATGGCCATGTATGACCCATCATTCTTTGGGTTTTGCACAGTATCGCTTGGTAAGGTGCCAGCCTTTCTTTGATTGAATGCTGCTGAAAGTTGGCTCAATTGCTGCTCTATTTGTTTGATAGAAGTGGAATGAGAATCAACTAGTTGCTTCATGGAGGACAAATCATCAATCACCTCCTTAACTCCCGCGCTCGTTGCTTCCACTCCTTTCAATAACTTAGCCATCATGTCTTCCATACTCCCAGAATTAGATATGGTGGTATTACGTCTACCAGGGGGAACGCACAAACCACTATTTTCATTCTTGTTCTTCCAACTACCTTGGTCTTTGTTTCCAGATTTATCATAATAGTTCCGACCTTGGTTTCCTTGGGTATTCCCTAGGAAACCCCCCCGATTGTTCAAGTAGTTGGCCTCCTCTTTCGAATCAGATTCGTCTCTTCCTTTTAGTGCTACAGCTTTCACTTTTTCGGTCTTCCCTGATAGTAAGTGCTTTGTCAGAATATCCAATTATGTTTTCATGTGCGCCATGTCTTGCTCACGTTCTTCTTCTCTTATTCGTTGGTCTGCAGTCATGCCAATAGATAAAGTGGGGCTTTCTACCTCAGAATCCCTGGTATGCCAAGCTCTACTTTGTTTCGTCATACGATCTAGCATATTTCTTGCTTGACCAAAGGTGAGGTCCATAAAAGATCTTCCAGCCGTATTATCAACCACTGGCTTAGTCACCGAATTCAAAGCTCTGTATAATATCTCCATCAAGTGGACATTGGTTATATGGTGATTTGGGCATCGCATTAGCTTCGTCTTGAACCTCTCCCATGTTTCGTGGAGAGCTTCGGAGGGAAGCTGACGAAAGTTGCTGATTTCATCTCTCAATTGTGCTTTTTTGGATGGCGGAAAGAATTTTTCTAGGAAAGCGTCTTTCAATTTCCTCCAATGAGTAATAGAATCAGGAGTCAGCCCATTCAACCACATAGTTGCCTCCCCAGACAGAGACAATGGAAATAAGCGCAGTCGAATTGCATTCTGTCCAACTCCAGGATTGTCGAATGACTTGCATGTAGAAATAAAGTTGATCAGATGCATATTCGGATCATCGCCTGCTTGTCCACCAAATAATCCCTTGAGTTGCAAAAGCTGAATCATGGCGCTAGTGATATTGAACTTTGCTCCTGGTGCCAATGGCGGAAGAATAATGGCTCCGGTGGCACCAGGTCCGTCCAGATCGTCCTCATCGTCATCAAACGGTATTTGCATAGCTCGGCGTTCAGGCCTAAACCTAGCTTGACGATCTCTTCTCTGCATGGGTGCCGCCATCTCAGCGGTACGCCATGGGTTTAGTAGCTCCTCATCGCCCAGGTCCTCATCATCAGGATTTGTTGCCCGGCCTGGATTATCAATATTCTGTTGATGCACTTGAGCAGCCATCCTTTCAATTTCACGTTGTGCCTCCATTGATGCACTAAATAAACCTAAAAAAAAACAAAAAAAAAAACTAAAAGTAAAAGTACGAGAATCTTTGACCAAAGAGTCTAGTAATTATCACGAACTTGATTGACACTCGTATTCCCCGGCAACGGCGCCAATTTTTGATAACGCTCAATCTACAGCTCTCGTTTGAGTGTAAAGCGGTCGTTAGCAAATATAGAACCCAACCTGGGTTGGGTGTCTATCCCACAGGGAATAGCTTGGCCAACAAGTAAGCAAAATTACTAAACTTTTGGTGCAAGTCTCGTAAGAAGGGGGGATTGTAATATGTAACCAAAACAATAAAGTAAAGCTGAAAATAGCAAAGTAAAAAGAGGAAGATTGTCACGTTGGTTGTAGAAAATGAGAATTGAGGCGTTGGGGTTATGTCCACCTTCTGAGGTATACGTCTCTATTGGCTATGGGTGTGTAGAGTCTTGACATGCAATTGCTTATAGAGAATTGTAGTCGATGGTAAATCCAAGCGTCTCTCGACCTGAACAAAGACTATTTCACTTTAACTCTCTCGAGCTTAATAGGAATTCTCCAAGAGGTTAGTCCAGTTACGGCACTAGCTTTTTAATAGGAAAGGGTGTCCTACTACCTTGACATTATCTCTTTTCCAGACAAATAACCTTTCTCTCTAACAAGTTAAATGTTATACTAGCGTTATTCTATGCGTCTGCAGCCACAAGAATTTGCATTAAGATGAAGAGAATAATGATATAAGCAATATACGTGTCTCGAACTCACAAACTCACAGCAATAGATAGTATCTCATTCGGCTTCCATAACCCCAACAGAGAAGTTTAGTTACCCATGAGTGCAAAGGAGATCACGATTTGCATTGTTATTGTTGAGTAATGGCGTGTGGATTAGGTGATAGGCGTGTGGCGTGATTCCTTTAGCAAGTAACGATTCTCTTGTTGTGGAATTTAAGAATAGAAGAAGAATAGAATTAATGGAAAGATTAGAAGAGTTGTAATTGAGAAGTAGAATGTGTCTCTCCGCTAAGGGAGGAGTTGCCTCTCCACTAAGGAAGGACTTAATTAAAATCTCTAGCATGATAGGGTATTTATAATACTCCTATCCTACTCCTACTATGCTAATGAAATAAATAACCAAATCCTATTAAACTAAGGAAATACTTAACCCATTTGTACTAGGTTAATGTAACATTCTCCTAATCCAAATAAACTAATGAAATACATAACCCAATTGTACTAGGTTAATGTATCATTGTCAAAATCCAGCTTTGTGTCTGTAAGTCCCCAAAGTCTTCAGAAATGTTGTTTTAGCCCGGGACAGATTTTCCATGCAGCATCTTTGGTCCTTTAGGCGTCCCACTTCCTTCTCCTTCGTTCGTGATCTTTCTTTTGCGTCAAGTAAGCCATAAAATGCTGTATTTTGCATCATTTATACCTGAAACTTTACTAATCATGTTCGTTAGCTCATTTATAGGAAAAAGGACTAAAAGTGCATGAAATATATAATTTGTTCTCAAAACTAGGCTAAAATATGGGAAAAATATATTAATATAGGCGCGTAATTTCGCCTATCATCAGTAAGGTTGCTTTATACCTCCCACCCGGTGCTAAAGATTTCTCCCAGACTTAGCTCAGATTATTTCAAAGACAATTCATAACAAAACAATTTAGTACTATATAAATATACATCGGGATCCATCATGTTTCCCATCTATCAAAATCAACCACGTTGTGGATTTCTTTCGCACTCGAGTTCAAAACAACTCCATTAAGACCAAAAGGTCAAATCATTCAAAATATCTAATATATTCAACATCAATGTACTTATAACACAAACTTTCTTAAAAAATTACAATAATGGGGATTCACGACCCAAATATCAAAATCATGACAAATATCGTTCAAGATTCATACTTTATATCTCCACACATGTAAATTCATCTTTCAAAACCATGAACATCAAGATTTCATAATAATCATCATAAGATATAGGTTCATGCTTCAAATTCGTAAAAATCAAATAAAAATAATGCCTTTGTAAAGAAAATTACTTTTGTGTACAAGAATGAAAGAGAGTTCTTGTTGAAAAACCCCACATACCTTGAATGATGAACTTTAGATCGATACTTGTTTCTGAGATGTTACTTGTGCCTTTGAATGATGTTTCTTGGAGTTCTTGAACTAGGAACTTGGACTCTTAAGCAAATTTGCAGAATTAATGGTGAACTTTGGAGGTTCTTGAAGTTCTTCAACTAGGAACTTGGAATCTTGAATAAATTTGTAGAATTAATGGTGAACTTTAGAGGTTCTTGAAGTTGGATGTAGGAGCTTAGGTTTTCTTTTTGAGGGAATTTGATAAAATATAACATATAATCCTTCAAATAGGCTTTTAATATAGGGTTTGGACAGATTTTGGGTGAGGAAGAATGACCAAAACGCCCCTAAAAATCAAATAATTCTCGAATCTGACCTTTGTTGGACTATTTTGATAGTCTGAAGTAGATCAACCATAACGTTTTACTTCAGTATCCAAATTTGATGAAACCAATTTAATTAGAAAGAGGACTCTCATATCTTTCCATTTATATATAGTATCTTACCCAGATTATTGTGTACAATGAGTTATGATTGTTTGAAGTTGTCCAAAAAATCTGCTTTTGATAGGCTAAAGTAGATTGACCATAACCTTTTTCTCTGACAGACAAATTGGATGAAACCAATTTCATTGGAAAGAGAACTCGAAGAGATTTTCGTTGATACATAGTAGATCACCCAGATCCTTATGTACAAGGAGTTATGTTCATTTAAATTTGGAGCAAAAATACGTCAGGCCTCAGTACTTTTTCCTTCACGTTTTACTGTTCACTACTATTCACGGTTCGATCGGAATGTTCATAACCCGTTGCTCGGGTGTCCATTTTGGATGATCCATATATCGTTGGAAAGCTTATTCGTTACTCTATGCAATGGTGGGTCATAATATAAGACATTCCATACGTAAAATTAATAATTCATTCTAGAATATAGAACCCCACATGTTTACGCAAAAAATTTCAATGAAAAATTTCCCGGGGTATTACATCATCCCTCTCTTGGAAACATTCGTCCTCGAATGATGCTAAAAATACCAAGATTAGATAGGGAATAGATCATACAGATGATTTAGGAAAGAACAGTACCTTCAGCATGATCGGAGTTCGCAGAAAATAGGTGTGGGTACTTGGATCGCATATCTGCCTCAGCTTCCCAAGTTGCACCCTCAACAGATTGGTTTCGCCACAACACCTTGACTAAGGGAACTTTTTTGTTCCTTAGTATTCGGTCACTGAAATCAAGAATCTCAACAGGACTCTCATTAAAAGAAAGATTTGCTTGAATGTCACCACTCACAGAGGAATCCACTACCACAGCATCGCTAATATTCTTTCTAAGCATGTAGACATGGAATATTGGATTAACAGAGGACAACTCGGAAGGAAACTCAACCTCATAATCTACCTTACCAGCACAGCTAAGAATTTCATAAGGGCCAACATAACGGGGACTAAGCTTCCACTTATTTCCGAATCTCTTCACCACCCTCATGGGTGAAATTTTCAGCTACACTAGGTCACTAACTTCAAACTCAAGGTCTCTCCTTCTAACATCCGCATATGACTTCTGACGACTCTGCACAGTTTTCAACCTTTATCTAATCAACTTAAATTTTTCCAGAGCCTCAAATACCAAATCAGGACCACTCACTGTCGTTTCACCCACCTTGAACCAACCTATGGGTTATCAACACTTCCTCCCATATAAGGCTTTAAACGGAGCCATGCCAATACTAAAGTGGAAACTATTATTGTAAGCAAACTCTATCAACAGTAAGTGACAATCCCAACTTAATCCTCTAAGGTCTGGATGGTCCGCTCAACCTGACCATCAGTCTGCGGATGAAAAGCAGAACTCAAAAGCACTTGGGTACCAAGACCTTTCTGAAAAGCTTTCCAAAATTGCAAAGAGAACTAAGTACCTCTATCTGAAATGATAGACAAGGGAACTCTATGCAGTCTGACTAGCTCTCAGATATACAATCTAGTGTAATCCTCAGCAGTATATGAAGTATAAACAAGCAAGAAATAAGAAGACATAGTCAACCTATCAACCACAACCCTAATGGAATCATGATGGCGTCGGGAAGGAGGAAAACCAATCATAAAGTCCATATTTATCTCTTCCCACTTCCAGGTGGGACTACTAAACTCTTGCATCATACCACCATGTCTTTGGTGTTCAACCTTAACCTATTGGCATGTTACACACATTGCTACAAACGCTACTATATCTTTCTTTATGCCACTCCACCAATAGATTTCCCACAATTCTCAATACATCTTGTTGACACCAGGATGAATAGAATATCGCGCCTCGTGTGCTTCATCCATAATTCTCTGTCTCAGATCATCAACATTCGGGACACATAATATACCCTACAATCTCAACACACCATCTCCCCCTTGGGAGAAAACCTCTACTTTTTGGCCCTTGACAGACTCCTTCAGTATGACCAAACTAGCATATAAATATTGCTTTTCCTTCACTACTGAAACCAACGAGAATTTGAAACTACTCTGAACCCCTATACTACCTTCAGCAGAGTCAAACAACCTAACCCCCAATCTAGCCAAACGATGTACATCATGAGCCAACTCTTTCTTACTTTCTACAACATGTGAAACACTACCCATGGACACTCTACTTAGGGCATCCGCCACATCATTGGCCTTGCCCGGATGGTACAATGCACTCATATCATAGTCCTTTAACAAATCTAACCATCGTCTCTGGCTAAGATTCAATTCTCTCTAGGTAAACACATACTGCAGACTCTCATAATCGGTGAAAAAATCAACATGGACACCACACAAATAGTGTCTCCTGATTTTCAAAGCAAACACAACAGCAGCCAACTCAAGTTCATGGGTGGGGTAATTTTTCTCATGGGGTTTCAATTGTCCAGAAGCATAAGCTATCACCTTACCCTTCTGTATCAATACGCAACCCAACCTAACTCTAGACCCATCACAGTACACCACAAAACCATCAACACCATCAGGTAAAGTCAAAATAGGGGCTGAAGTGAGTCAAGTCTTCAACTCCTGAAAAAGCTTCTCACAAGATTTGGACCACAAGAACATCACTTTTTTGGGGTCAACCGAGTCATAGGAGACGCTATAGAGGAGAAACCCTCAACATAACAGCAGTAAGAGCCATCTAAACCCAAGAAACTTCGGATATCAGTCAGAGAAATAGGTCTTGGCCAATTTCTAACAGCTTCGGTCTTTTCGCAATCAACTCTAATACCCTCGGAAGAAATGATATGACCAAGAAAAGCAACTGAACTTAGCCAAAACTCACACTTACTAAACTTGGCAAACAACTTGTGATTCCTAAGGGTTCGCAAGATAGTTTGGAGATGATCAAAATGTTCATCCTTACTACGGGAGTACACCAATATATCATCGATGAACACTATGACAAACATATTCATATATGGTCTTAACACTCGATTCATGAGGTCCATGAAAGCTACTGGGACATTAGTTTACCCGAAAGATATAACAAGAAACTCAAAAAGGCCATAACGAGTTCGAAAAGTAGTTGTCCAGATATAACACGCCCTAACTTTGAGTTGATGATTGCCGTAATGAAGGTCTATCTTTGAGAAATAACTTGCACTTTGCAATTGGTCAAACAAATCATCTATTCTCAAAAAGGGGTACTTATTTTTTAAGGTGACTTTATTTAGTTGGCGGTAATCAATGCACATATGCAAAGAGTCATCTTTCTTTCTCACAAACAACACAGGAGCACCCTAAGGAGAAATACTGGGCCCTATGAAACCCTTATTTAGTAAATCTTTGAGTTTCTCTTTCAACTCCTTAAGTTCTGCAAGGGCTATACGGTAAGGAGGAATAAAAATGGGCAGAGTATCAGGAAGAAGATCAATCCCAAACTCTATCTTTCTATCAGGAGGTATCCCTGGGAGATCATCCAAAAAGACATCAGAAAATTCATTGACGACGTTAAACATTGGAGAGTTGGAGTCTCAGACTTAGTGTCTTTGACTCTAACCAAATAGTAAATACACCCCTTGGAAATAAGCTTTCTAGCTTTGAGGTAAGAGATTAAATGACTCATAGGTGACATAGAATTCCCAGACCACTCAAACACGGATGACCACTCGAATCCGACAATCAATAGAGGCATAAGAATAATACAGCCAGTCCATACCCAGAATCAGATCAAAATCTACCATGTCTAACTCAATCAGATTAGCCAACAAGACTCTATGAAGACGGGTAACAGGACACTTTTTATACACTTTCTGGGCAACAATCGAATCACCCACTGGGTAGAAACTAGGATAGGCTCAGGAATAATCTCAGGACTCATTTCAAAATTCACAACAATCAAAGGTGTAACATATGAGAAACTGGATCCATGATCAAACAAAATAAGACACGTTTTCATTCAATAGGTCAGTGGGTTGAGATTGCTGACCATCATTATTTCTTCTCACTTAACGTGGAGACATATTTCTGAAAGAGGAGAGCACGAATTAATAGCAGAGAGAGACACTTTAAGCATGATAGACTTCTAAAAGAAAGAATCATACCTTTTCCTAAAACATCTTGTATCTTCTTGCTCATAGATATGGCATGATACACACCGATGAACAAGACTCTACTTGACGCTGCTCGTCAGACTCCCTTGGATACCATAAAACCTTAGGCTCTGATACCTAGTTTGTAACACCCCAAAAAATGGGTCCCGGAGCATCACATGGTGCTTAAGGATATGAATAGCATAAAGTTAACTCTTTGAGCCATTTTCATTCAGTTCAACACAAATCAATGGGGTTTCTATAAATAACCCTTAAATATCAACATAGTAGTCATCATCTAAGAAATAAAGAATTTCAGAAAGACAACAAAATATGACTTATTAGTCAGCTCCCAACATCTATACTAGTCTGACAAGCCTCTAAGAAAATCAATAAAACCAGCTAGCCATTGAGACATGCCCTAACTGACTCATACTCAGTTATCAAATGTAAATAATTTCATGAAACCAATATCAGACATCACATCCTCGGAACATGAGGACTTACCACAATATAGGATTTCGAATAGCGTGCCCAAAGAATCACTGTCGAACCTAAAACTGAGCACTTAAACTTATATTTCGAGAAAATACAGCCCACATCCGAAGATGTAAGTCAGTACCATGGAAAGAAACCGAGTATATGGGGGTGCATACAGTTTTATAAACATCATCATCATAAATATTTATAAGAAATATACAGGATGTATGAAAGACTCACATAACCCGAAGAATATCATCATAATCATGAGAGGATGAAATA
The DNA here is from genome assembly GCA_030864225.1 of Capsicum baccatum var. pendulum. NCBI lineage: Eukaryota > Viridiplantae > Streptophyta > Magnoliopsida > Solanales > Solanaceae > Capsicum > Capsicum baccatum. The sequence goes on from CM061558.1 coordinate 272,888,213, forward strand.
AGTACAATAACACATGTTAGTCATCATATAATTTGTCAATCACTTTCAGTTCATCAAGAATATCAATTCTCATAATGTAAATATCATCTAAATCTTTGAAAGAATAACTTTCACAATTACACTTTCAAATCACTTCACCACTCAGCATAGACACAAGGAAACGCACACACACTGGGAGATCCTATAACCGACATAAACCATGTGAGGCACAAGGAGTCCAACGTCCAACCCACGTTGGGGAGAGCCGTCTTATCATTGCCATTGGAGTAGAACTTCCAATATCAATCCAAAAACACTAGTGATCACTATATAAATCAGCCTCAGGCTCACTCCTACGGGGGAACATAATTCTAGGGAAGTAAGATTGCTTTATACCTCCCACTAGGTGCTAAAGATTTCTCCCAGACATAACTCAGATTATTTCAAATACAATCCACAACAAAACAATTTCAATAATATATAAATATACATCGGGAGCCATCATTCTTCCCATCTATCAAAATGAACCATGTTGTGGATTTCTTTCACACTCGAGTTTAAAGCAACTCCATTAAGACCAAAAGGTGAAATCATTCAAAATATCTCAAATATTCAACATCAACGTACTTATAACACACACTTTCTTAACAAATTACAATTTCCAATGGGGATTGACGACCTAATTATCAAAATCATGAAAAATATCGTTCAAGATTCATACTTTATATCTCCACACATGTAAATTCATCTTTCAAAATCATAAACATCAAGATTTCATAATAATAATCATAACATATGGGTTCATGCTTCAAATTCGTAAAAATCAAATAAAAATCATGTCTTTGTAAAGAAAATTACTTTTGGGCGCAAGAACGAAAGAGAGTTCTTGTTGAAAAACCCCACATACCTTGAATGATGAACTTTAAATCGATACTTGTTTCTGAGATGTTAATCATGCCTTTGAATGATGGTTCTTGGAGTTCTTGAACTAGGAACTTGGAATCTTAAATAAATTTCCTGAATTAATTGTGAACTTTGGAGGTTCTTGAAGTTCTTGAACTAGGAACTTGGAATCTTGAATAAATTTGTAGAATTAATGGTGAACTTTGGATGTTCTTGAAGTTAGATGTAGGAGCTTAGGGTTCTCTTTTTGAGGGAATTTGATGAAACATAATGTATAATACTTCTAATAGGCTTTAATATAGGGTTTGGACGGATTTTGGGTGTGGGGAAATGACCAAAACGCCCTTAAAAATCAAATAATTCTTTAATTTGTCCTTTGGTGGACTGTTTTGATAGTCTGAAGTAAATCAACCATAGCGTTTTACTCCAATATCCAAATTGGATGAAACCAATTTCATTAAAAAGAGGACTCTCATATATTTCCGTTGATATATAGTATCTCACCCAGATAATTATGTACAAGGATTCATGATCATTTGAAGTTGATCCAAAAATTCGCTTTTGGTAGGCTGAAGTAGATCGACCATAACCTTTTTCTCCGATAGACAAATTGGATGGAACCAATTTAATTGGAAAGAGGACTCGAAGAGATTTCCGTTGATATATTGTAGATCACCTAGATCATTATGTACAGGGAGTTATGATCATTTAAATTTGGAGCAAAAATATGCCAGGCCTCAGTACCTTTTCCTGCTCGTTTTACTGTTCACTACTATTAACAGTTAGATTAGAATGTTCATAACTCGTCGCTCGGGTGTCCGTTTTGGATGATCCACATATAGTTGGAAATATTATTTGATACTCTATGAAATGGTGTGTCATAATCTAAGAAATTCTGAATGGAAAATTTATAATTCATTCTAGAATATAGAACCCAACACGTTTACACACAAAATTTCAATGAAAAATTTCCTGGGGTATTACAGGTTGAGACATCAACACTGCCAAATAATGGTTGATGAGTTGGATAAGCACTATCAGATGAGGGCCCTACCATTCTCTTTTGGGGGACACTATCAGATAAGGGTCACTCAGCTTGTCCTTAATAGTGGCGTAGTATTGACACCCATCCAGTTCAGGTTATAGATTGGTCCCCAACTCATCCATAATGGTGTATTAGGGGTATGTTGGTTAGATAACTACTTCCCAAAGTTTTAGTTATAAAATTAGGACCATGATATATAGTTATTCAGTCTCAGTAATAGAACTCAGATAGTTCTACAGAATTTAGGACTATCAAGTACAGTCAACTTAGAACAATATGGAACTCAGCTAGTTCCATTAGATTCAGGACTATCAAATACAGTCACTCAAGTCATTAGTTATATCAATTATCAGAATTCAGTTATCAGTCATAGCAGTTAACAGAAAATTCATGTTATCATGATTTAGATATAGTTACGATGTATTCATGCATATATTCACACATTCATATTAGTCAGTTAGCCAGTATTGTGCATGAATATGAACCCCATGAATTTATCCTACCTTCCATGCATACCAGTATATTAAAAGTACTGATGCATTTGCGCTATGGTGTCTTATACCATAGGTTTCGAAGCACGAGCTCCAGAGTATCAGTAGGATTCCAGTCTAAGCAATCAGAGTTAGTAGTGAGTCATCATCTCTCGAGGACATGATCATTTATTTTTTAACACATTAAGTTATTTATTAGTTGGATTTTGTTGCATACATGTCCCATTCACTCCTCCTTAGACAGTTCAGTCAGTTATAGGCTTTCCAGACTATCATGTTTAGACTATCATATTATTTCAATTTTATTTTGGATATCTCATACCCCATTCAGATGTTATATCTTTATCAGTTATATTACAGTCTTAAACGTTATGGCCATTCATTTCATGTTTCCACAATCGTACAGTATATTATGCAGTATACAGGTACAGATATCAGTCATGGGTCAGCTTATGGTCCTTCGAGCTCATGAGCAACGTGTACCATTCTGGGTACCAATTCCGGGGCGTTACTTCTTATATGTCTTTCTTCCTGATTTCATAATGCTTGGGCCAATATTTGGAGGAGGTATTAATCTCCCCATAATATCTACAGGAATAACCCAAAATTCTTCGAGAGCTACCGGAGTAATATGCCCACTATATACCATTTTATATTTTACCTCTGATTATTATTGAGAGGAGTGCTTGTAAACTTCAGCTCCATATTTATGATCATATTGAGCTCGAAGAGCTACCATAGAATGTGGACAGGGTATTTTGTGCAAGTAAAAAACTCTTCATGTACAAGATCTTGTTTGAAGATGGACCGTGGCAACATCACCATGACCGGTGATACTGAATTTGTAATCTGCTATTTTATGAGGTAATAACTTATTCCCTAAACTAACGTTCATTGATATTATTTTTTTGATCTTGACAACAAATTGGGATCTTTTTTTTGCGCACTTGAACTGCACACGCCTTTTGTTAAAAAATTCGCCATAGTTTTTGCTTATTTTTTCAAACATATCCTTGATAAGAAATTCTCTTTCATCCCCAAACAATGAATTCACCAATTCAACTATGTTTGACGTTATATTATTGTACCTATACAAAAGAATCACTTAGTACGACATCATACTCAACTTGTAACTCACACAAGACATTAAATCGATAAGAATGTACCTATCTACCCGACAGAATGCCTGGGTCTGTCTCTCTATACTGACACATATGAGAAATTCTACTCCCTTAGGATTCACATCTGTTATTTGATTGAGATAGTCTAAAAACTCCTCTCTACTATATGCTTTAGCTTCTCTATAAAAAAGGGTCACTACCCTTTTGTTGTGATAGTTGGTCTGAATGTTCTCTCAAAGATGCCTGATGCAACAACCAAAGTAAGCTGAAGTTAAGAAACGTGAACCCATCTTCAGAATACTTGGATGCCTACACAATAAAAAACACTACTCTTCGGTATCTTTGATGCAGCTTCACAGTTGTTCAAAAAAAATCTATAAGAGGCATCACATTCTTTGTCTGCTACATAAAAAGTGACAAGAAAGATATGATTCTCCGCATCCTATGCCACTATCGCTAACAGAACTCCATTATACCTTCTCTTCAAGAAAGAACCTTCGATGGATATGCCTTATCCCAAATGTCAAAAACCTTGAATTCAAGCACCATAGGATACAAAAAAGTACTTCTCATCTTACTTTTGGGATTTGTGGACTCAATCATGTAATGGTAGGCATCCAGAACTGCATACCCATACTCGAGTGTCCCCATAACCATGTATTTGTCAATCCCCATGGTCGTATATAACATCCAATAAGTGAACAGAACACCCAATTTCATAAGAACTTAATTGTCCATAAACCTTGTTGTAGGGCCTTTGCCATCGGGGAAAATAGTCCAAAAATATTCACTGAGGACCTTTGCTGTGGCGTGAGGATTATGGCCTGAGATATGCTCTGAACAATATGTGTGATGCTTTTCATGTTTATGAATAATGAATCTATCAGAACTTGCATACTTCACCACTCTCAGCCACCACTTGCAGTACGAATTAACATATTTTAAGCAAAAGACACTGCTCGAATTAATCACCTTCTTTATTCTGAAATCGCTTTTCAAGAAGGAAATAAACAAAGTGGTAGATAGTTCATTATTGTCCTTAAATAAAATTCCAATAAAAAATTCGATTCCATCATCTTGAAGATTTTCAAACTATATCGATTGAGAAGAAGTGCACATCATATTGGTCACATCAACGAGCGTCGGTGTTTCATCATCATTTGGAATATTCATGTCTAGATCATCCAACCTATCATCAAAATTGTCTTCTTGTTGTTCTTCTTCTACGTTCTGATTCTCATTCTCTGTCATCTTTTCAACCATATACATCCTTAACACTGCCCTAGATGAATCACTGAGATAAGCACGCAACCGAACACGATCGGTTATCTTGAAAGGCAGTACCTTTTGATTTTAAAAGGAGTTGTGCACATAGCTGATGATAAGTTCTTTCGATTGACAATTCAGTCCACAATAAATGATGATTAAGTTCAAAAAATCATCATACAAAAAAAAACTTCGCACCGTCATAGCTATCGTCTTTATGATTTTACCCTCGTTCTGACGCCATACATATCGATTGCTCTTCTTGATCCATTGACCATGACAATCCACCTCTATTGTTATTGATCCCTCCATTAGTGGTACCTAAATAAATTTATTCGATCAAAAAAGTTAATAGTGATTTCATAGTGCCCTAAATGAATCCAACCAGACGTGTAATCGATCACAACATATTACTTACCTATTGGGATTGATATTATGCTCCTGAAGCTGATTTTAACAAATGAGTCATCTATTGTAACAGGTGAATCATATATTACAATAGACTATATATCTGTTGGGATTGATGTTACAGTACTGAGGCACCTTTGAAGATGATTCCAACATATGAGTAATATGTTGCAACTGATAATTAACCTGTTGCAACAGTTGACTTACCTGTTGCAAAAGATGATGATTTGTTGGAATAAAGGTCAAGTTCTATCGCAATAAGTTACTAATATGTTGCAACAGATATTTACAGTCTGCTGAATCAAGTTTGAGTTCTGTTATAATAGATTTATAATATGTTGCAACAGATGCATACTCTGTTGCAACAGACAACACATCTGTTGGAATCGAGTTCAGGTTCTATTGTAATAGGTTTATAATATGTTGCAATAGATATTTACCACGTTGCACTAAATAACTAATCTATTTAAATAGATAAATCATTTCCTCCAATAGATGACCCATCTATTCGATTCATGTAACAGCGCCTTATTTTCCCTCTATTTCCCACTTTATTAGGTAAACATTTGGATCAAAGTGTAAATTTTAAAAACTTATGGGTTATTCTCAAACTTACCAAACTTTCTTAATCCATAATAAAGTAATGGTCTCCTCCACTCAATTATTAAGACTTGTGTCACCTACACCTCATTTTAAAACTCTTTTATCATCTATAGCCCAAAGCCCCTAGTTACAAATTACTGTTAGTCAGTTAGAAAAGTAGTTCAATATAATTTTTCCAAGCTAAACTCGCATTTTACAAAAAAAAATGAAAAATAAAAAAAGAAAAGAAAAAGTATACTTAATTCATAAACATACAACAAATATACAATTTTAATTAATAAACAAAGAAAATGTGAGCTTAGCTTACAATTAAGGTAATCTTAAAAGTCTTAATAATGAGTTAAATTATTATTATTATTATTTTTACAAAAATACAATTTCAAACAAAACTTAATCTTATAAAGCTGTCCATATAGTCTATTAACAAACATTTAGTCATGTAACTCCCCCAGGTATTTAGTTGGCTAAATGAGTTTTAAAACGAATCCATATGACCCCTATATTGAACATATAACGCCTTGGAATGTCTTCGAATGCATTGTGGAAAGTTTAGGCAAAGAAAAACGCTCGAGCACCTCGAGGGGACCATCATGAGATGGCCCCATGTTGCGAGGGAGACTGCGAGGGGCGACCGTCCGGCTATGGGCCCCGTACCGCGACCCCATCCTCTTCATCGACAGGTCATTATTTTAATGGCTATTTATGGTTATTTGGGATCTTTCACGCCTAATAAACCATCCTTCTTTCAGTTAACATATTTATAAGACCCAAGAGAATCTTCTCTTCTCTTCTAAAGAAACTAGAAGGAAAAGGGAAGGGTTTTAAAGCTTAAGGTTCACATCTTCCTATCTTCTTAAAAGATTCCCGTCAAAAGGCATATTGCACATTCTCTACATTAACTACTATCCTAAAATGTGAATTTTATTATCATTATGCTTAATTTATTAATTTTTTAAAGTTGAGATTCAGAATTTTCGTTACAAACATGAAACATAGAATTTTCCTCCTTACAAATTATTTCTAATTACTCTTAGAGGGTATTGTGATTATAACAGAATGATTGGAAGGATGCATTTCATTTTTAAATTTCAAAATGTAGAATATTATGAATGTTTGGAATTACGACTTTCAAGTACTTTGAAGAGGCTGTGAATTAAAATAATGAATACAGATGACAGCCTATTTGTTTGAATCATCGAAAATGTTGAAATTTGCTTATTTTAATATATTTCTGCAAACCTAATGATGAGTATGTTTTATCTTTTTGAATGATGAGGTTAAGGAGTCTATAATATTTTATGAAAATGTTTTATTTGCATGAACTGAATGACTTGAAAGTCTTTTTTGGCATGAACTAAATGACTTGCAAGTCTTGGATGGTGCCTCTAGTGAACCTTAACTACCGAAATCTCTTTAGTACATATTCACCTCACATTACTAGCCAAAATCAGCACGGCCTCCTCCACAAAGGTAAACTGCTTAACTAACTTGACTGAGACCCATCTAAGCACATGAGACAAATTACAAATATACTTCCGCAACATGGATACATGGAAAACTTGATGAACAAAACCAAAATCATGAGGTAAAGCTAACTCATAGGCAATCTTGCTAACTCTGCGGAGAACCTCAAAAGGACAAACATATCGAGGACTAAGCTTACCCTTTTTCCAAACCTTAGCACACCCTTCATGGGCGAAACACGGAGGAATACACAGTTACCAATTCCACATCTCAAGGCACTAATCTGGTGATCTGCATTGGCGTTTTGCCTACTCTGAGTTACTCTCAACCTATCCTGAATCACCCTGACTCTATCCAAAAAGTCCTAAAGAAAATCAGTACCACGAGGAATTACCACAGAACTCTTAAACTAACCAACCAGAGAGTGACATTTCCTACCATACAAAGTCTCATAAGGTACCAGCTCAATGCTTGAATAAAAGTTATTGTTATACGTGAATTCAACCAATGCTAAGTGTTGATCCTACTGTTCTCCAAATAACATGACACAAGCTTGGAGCATATCCTCTAGTACCTGAATGATACCCTCGAACTGATTGTTGGTCTGCGCATGAATTGTTGTACTCAAATACACTCGAGTACCCAACTCTTCCTAGAATACTCTCAAAAACCTTGAAGTTAACATAGAACTACATTCTGAAATGATAGAAATAGGGACCCCGTGCAGACAAACTATCTCCCAAATATAGATATGGGCTAATCTATCAGTACTGAAGATCATCTAAATATGAATGAAATATGATGACTTGGTCAAATGATCCAAATATCCCAAATACCATCAAAACAATAGGAAGTACGAGGCAAACCACTAATGAATTCCATAGTAATTCGTTCCCATTTTCACTCGGGAATGGGCAACCTCTGAGTCACGCCACCAGGACGCTAATTCTTATCCTTAAACTACTGACAACATAGGAAATGAGCTACAAAGTCTGCCATATATCTCTTCGTACCGTCCCACCAATAATGTTATCTCAAATCTCTATACATCTTAGCTGTGAAGGGATGAATTGAATATCTAAAGTTGTGAGCCTTATGTAAAATCCAATGAATCACATTACCAACCTAAGGAACACAAAAATGACCCTGGAATCTCAAAATACCATTAGAATCAATGGTATTCCTCTTGGACACAACACTCATCACCTGATCATGAAGTAGGTAAAGCTTGATGTCCTCATACTGATGATCACGAACCTACTTAAATAGGGAGGACCTCACCTCCACATAAACCAAAATCCTCAGAGGATTTGAAACATCAAGACGAACCATCAAACTGACTAAGGATGGAATATCCCATGCCATATTCCTCTGAGAAACTTATATGCAAGACAAGCTTACGATCTCACTGCCTTGCGACTCAAGGCATCAACTACCACATTTGCCTTATCCAGATGATACAAGATGGAAATATCATAGTCCTTAAGCAACTCTATCCATCGGTGTTGTCTAGTATTAAGCTCTCGCTGGGTCATAAGATGATGAAGACTGTGAAGATCAGTAAAAAGCTCATAATGCACACTATACAAGTAGTGCCTCGATATCTTAAGTATGAAAACTACCCCACCAACTCCAAATCTTGAGTGGTGTAGATGCGCTCATATACCTTATGTTGTCTAGAATCATAAAAATTAATACGACGCCGCTGCGTCAAAACACAACCAAGACCAACACCAAAAGCATTGCAAAACACGCTGAATCCCTTATACTCTACAAGAAGAGCTAAAATCAAAGATGAAGTGAGGAAATCCTTAAGCTTTCTAAAGGTTGACTCACACTCCTTTAACCATTAGAAATGGACTTCCTTTCGAGTCAATCTGGTCATAGGGGGTGAAATAGTTGCAAAGCGCTCAACAAAGCATTTGTAATAATCAGAAAAAAACAATATATATATATATATATATGTAGATATATATACATACACATACTGTGGACCTCTACTAGAGACATTGGTTTAACCCAAATATGAATTGCCTCAATCATAGTCGATTCTACCATAGTACCAACCTTAGACACCACATGCCCAAGTAATGTTATTTACTTAAGCCAAAAATCACACTTAGAGAACCTAAAAAAAAAGCATATGATCTCTCAAAGTCAGGAGCACGGCTCTCAAATATTGCACATGATCCTCACTAATCCTCGAATAAACAAGAATGTCATCAATCAACATAATAACGAAGTAGTGTAGATATGGCCTGAACATACAGTTCATCAAATCCATGAACACAACTGGGGCATTGGTCAACCCAAAAGACATCACTAAAAGCTCATAATGACCATAATGGATCCAAAAAGCTATCTTTGGGATATCCTCAGCTTAGAACCTCAACGGATGGTAACCATATCTCAAGTCAAGCTTAGAAAACATTACTGCACCCTAAGATGGTCATATAAATCATCAATATGAGGCATAGGATAATGGTTCTTTACTGTCACGTTATTAAGTTGTCTATAATCCGTACAGATGCACATGGAGCCCATTTTCTTCTTCACAAACAATATAGGAGATCTTCATGGGGACACACTTGGTTTAGTGAAACCCTTACCAAGATGATCTTAAAGCTGAAAGTTCAGTTCCTTAGGCTCGGTAGGATCCATACAGTAAGGTGCTATAAAAATAAGTTAGGTACCAGGCTTGAGGCCAATAGAAAACTCAATCTCACGGACAGGTGGAATATCAGGTAGGTTGGTAGGGAACACATCAGGAAACTCACAAACAACAAGGAGTCAAGTGACAGACTCTCTACATAAGGATCATAAATATAAGCGAGATAAAACTCGCAGACCCTTGAGATTAGTCTCCTGGAGCAGACATAAGAAATAATTCCCATTGGGTCGCAGCAAATTTCTCTGTGCCAAATAATAGAGGGTACACCAAGTAAGGCTTAGTCAACGATCTTGGAAAAATAATCCATGTCCGCGTGATAGTGGGATAACCATGCCCAGAATAACATCAAAATCCATTATATAGGTGAGAACAAGTATCAGCTTCACTAACTATCATATCACATGATCTGAATACTCCATCCACTACGAAGGAATCACCCACGAGAGTAGATACATTCAATGGCATAAATAATAAATTATTGGTCAACTCAAAATGTGGTGCATAATAAAATGATATATAAGAATAAGTGGATTCGAGATCAAATAAAGCAAGAGCCACTTACAGGACACCAAAATTGTAATGTAACCACAGCTTTTGAAGTATGATCCTCGGGCCTAGCAGGTAGCACATATAACTGACCATACTTGCCTCATGGATAGGCACCTGACTGACCTTCTGTCTTGCCTACCTAATTACAACCTTGAGCACCCTGATAATCACGCTTACGACCATGAGAACTACCTCTACTTAAGGGATGAACTATTTAAATATGGGAAGCACCCTGGAATGAAGTAACCATCACCCCAAGACTAAGGCACTCCTGTGAATGGTGACCACGAAGCCTATACGTATAACAGGAATCACAATAAAAACTAGAACGAACAGATCCAACTAACCCAAATTAACCACCACTTCTAGCATAACTCAAAATGAACCCATCAAGGACCGATCACCGACCTTTTCTAGGGAGATCACTAGCACCAATGTGACCTCTTCCAGTAGTCTTAGGAGTTTCCTAAACTGATCGGCTTGGCTGACTATGAGGATGATAATATGGACCAAGAGGCTATCCAGCACGAAAACTACCACCCCTTAATTGGGAACCACTATGGCTCCCACCAAATCTACCCTAGATCATAGGCATTTTATCATGGCCCTCAAGACTCTCCCTGTGCAACTTGTCCATCATCCTAGCATATCTAAAACCTCAAAAAAAGGCATGCCTGCAATGACTAAACTCTGAGTAGCCATACGAATAGGGAGTCTCAACCCTCTAACAAAATAACAAACTCTGTCATACTCAGCATCTTAAATAGAAGTCATATGCCTATACAACTTATGAAAATGGGCCTCATACTCGACGTTTGTCATAGAGTCCTGCTCCAATTTAAATAAATGATCCCTTAGTCAATTTCTAAGTCTGCGCGACATATTCTTCTCTAAGAATATCTCAAAGAACTTTGTCCATGACAAGTGAGATGATCTAACTGGCCTAGAATCCGTGAAACCTCTGCACCAATGATCAGTGGACAAATCCAATTGAAATACAGTGTAATCTACACCACGAGTCTCAACAAGTCCTAACCTATGAAGCCTATCCTCACAAGTAGTAAGAAACTCAAATCCATCCGCTCTAAGATCACCAAAAAAACTAGGTAGAGCCAATATAAAAAGTCTACCCAAAATCTTCTACTCCTCAGCAGACATAGCAGGCTGGGACATATTTGGCAGTGCAACTACCAACTAAAAAACTATCGGTGTAGGAGGAATCTTAACTTTGGGAGCTGCAGCTACAGGTTGCGCCCTAGGCCCAATAGTTTGTGCACTATCAGACGATACACTACCAATTATACTCATCATCTGAATCCAAGCATCTATGAGTAATGAAGAAGCAATGAAACCTGGTAGAGCCTGGGTTGGTCCCTACCCCACCGCTGGTTGTGGCAGAGAAATCTCTAACCCAGGTGCAGGGGATAGAGTCTTAGGAAGGTGGCCTATTCTAGAACCTAGTTGGGTACACATCATGAGGTTGTCTTCAACCTCTAGGTCATCTACAAATAGGAGTAGGATCCCTGGGCCCAATCTCGAGACCATCATCTTCCATAGATGTTGTGCATCTCCTCAGCATCTGCGAAAGAGTAAGGTCAAGGAAATATTCTACAAACAAACTCAGACTCTTAGCATGATATGAATTAAAAAAAGTGAAGGACTCCTAAGAATTTCACATGGACTCCCAAAGATAGAAAATAGACATCAATGTTCTGATCTGCAAGACACTATTAGACATTTACTCATATACAAACAATACAAGTGAAACCGAGGATCTGCTACTAATTTGTCATGACCCAATTTGCAGGTCATGATGGCACCTACCGATTCCCAGTAGTAGGTGAGCCAATACCATAACTTGGAGCTAACACAATGAGTTAATTAGGTAAGAAATGCCCAACTAGGCCAAAATCAACGAATATAAGATATACCTTAATAGTGTTCTAATATAAAAAGAAAATCAACTACGGATATCAATCCCACGACCTAGTAACATTAGTATAAGAGAACCTAAATACAATAGTAAAAGAAGTACAACCCAAGAATCTTAAATAGTTAGTACATCTTTCTTGAATCCAACAAACCGAATCAATGATAGAAGGAAACAAGCTACTCAAAACTCCAAGAGCTCACTCTATCTCTAGAATATCAACACTGCACGAACTCAACTCAACAGCGGCGGATAGTACTCAGTTCTGCAATAAAAGGTAAAGAAGTGTAGCATGAGTACCAAAATAATGGGCATTCAGTAGGCATCATCAATTGCCTGAGCTAAGTCATGATATAGAGATGATATAATGCAATATAAACATATCTAAGTTAAGGCATAGAATCGAACCTGAATCATCTCTATCATCACCAAATATAATAGGTAGGCAAACCTGAACAATAATATACCATAACGCACAACACTTGCCAGTACCATCGTGCATAAAAGATAAATGATTCGGAGTCATAAAACAATACTAATACAATCACAAACCACTTAAGTACAAAGTTGATGCCCATACATCAACTAGTTTATAAAGTAAAAGAACCCATACTATGTCTCATATCGCTAGAGAGTTCACCCAACGAAATAATAATAATGCATAACCATCAGTGTGACCATATCCCACATTTATCATAAATTGAAATTTTTTTCTAAATTCTCATTAGAAACCAACATTGATGAAAAATCCCTTGCTCCATATTATTATCATCATTAGTCAAGCATCAACCATATTCTCTAGCTACCATACTTTAACTAAACAAGATTCATTAACTAGTACACTAGTTTCTAACCGTCAAGTAATATAGTCATTTAATAGACAAGTATTCACAACATAGCTAATTCCATTAGTCAACATTTCTTAATTAATCCATTTTGTAGTACTAACATTATTCACTAGGTGAATCCTTAGATTATAATTCCATTTACCAACTAGTTTTGGTTCATTATTAGGCAATAACCATTTCCACTCTCTAATTTTCAATAAACATGAATTACTATACCTTATAAGTGCTTAGCACTAGAAATCTATAACTGGCAGGACAACCTCCTACCCTTATTTCACAACTGGATGTAAACATATAAAGCATACACACACACACTAATATATATATATATATTTCCATGAATATCACCAACATATCCTCCGAACTCAAACCGGGTATCAATATCACCAACATATCCTCCGAACTCGAACCGGGTATCAATATCACCAACATATCCTACGAATTCGAACCGGGTATCAATATCATCAACATATCCTCCGAACTCGTATCGTGTATCCATATCACCAACATATCCTCCGGACTCAAACTGGTTATTAATATCATCAACATATCCTCCGAACTTTTTGGGCATCATCATCACATGAATGTAAGTATCAATGATAAAGAACAAGGCCCACAAGGGCTAAAGTACATGTAAGCCCCAATACTGCATTTTTCACTGTTCAAGTAATGTCAATTTACCAACCTAAATTGCATATCTTAACAGATCATGTTTAACTGCAAATTTATGCACTTTGTCCCTTCATAGTACTAATAACGTTTTATGTAACACAACATACTTTACTGAAAATATATATGAATGAGGACATGAACTGTAACTTTAACACTATTAGCAAAATACCACAAGAAATACATATATACTCACTATATCAGGTATCTTACATAGAGTTATAACATTAATATTTCAACATCACACCCTTAGATTTCTATTTGATATTGGTGAACTAAATAAACAACTTTGATATTGGTAAAGTTGTGCTCTTCCATAAGAAGAGAATAGTTACCAGTAATATGTGTACCCTAGTTGGATTGGCAAAAAGACATAGCTCCATTTCCAACTTTTTTTCATGTTACTTCCATTTCACAACCAAGAGTGAATGATTGTTACAAAAATGTTTTTAAGCTATACTAAGGTGTCAAGGAAAAAGAACTCCAAAAGCTTGTATATAAAAAAGAGACAAATGGTTAAATTTAGTTGTAGTGGTTCGACATGGTACATACCTACTCAAGAAATAACATTTAGGAAAATCGGCTAAGTAATTTGTAATTATTAGTCAAGCAAATCCATAAAGTCTCACACCAAAAACAAGGGACAATACTAATTTTTCCTAGGATAAGCTGCATCACAAACTCCGGTGCTAAAGGAAGTCAACATGACTCAATACCTAAAATAAACAATAGTCATCTAAAATGTAAACATACATCATAAAAAGAACAATTTCAACTAATAGCTATACAATACAGTAACTAACTAGCCCATCTAATGGTCATTTAATCTTCTAAGTAAGAAAAGACAAATTCTATAAAATTTTCGAATAAAACCACTACTATGGTGAAAGATATACAATACAAGAGATTAATGTGGTTGATAACAGATCGATATTACACATCGAATTCTTAAAAGAGGCCAGGATTACACATTAATCCAGAAGGGGAAATCAACTGAGCCTACAAGTCAAGTATTCCAAAATATGAGTTCAAATGACCTAAATAATTCAACAAATTCCAAGTTTTACCATTTAACCAATCCAACTCATAGAACCCCTCTCAATTCAATAAAACACCACAATTATACTATAATATATCTCAATCTAACAAGAAGTAAGCCTAACCTATCTCAAACGCAAAGAAATCCCACGAACCACTAAACCTATGCTTTCTTTTTCTTAGAAATTTCATCAGCCTTCCAAGCTATCAAAAACAAAATCTACACATCATTACAATAATTTCTATACACATATTGAACCATTGTGCTTCGGGTCTAAAAACGACACCAAAAATCCTAATGGGTTCCACGTATGGAAAACATATTTCCAAGATCAACCCAACATTTATACACTACTAGGGAATCATAACTCTCAAGAATCAAGTGAAAAACAAGCTTGTTTGTGCTAAAATTATGCCCTAAAGCTAATTGGGGTTTCGATCAAAAATTTAAATTAGAGTATGAAATGGAAAGATTCTTACCTCAAATCCGTTGTTAATCGGAAATATATATGTTAAGCAAGCATCCAACTCACCCCAAGAATCAATTTAAAGATTCTAAGTCTTTCTAGGGCTGGTATGGTTCAAAATAAAGCGAAAAATGCCCAAATTTCAACCAAAGGGCCTTTTTGTACAAGCTTAAATGGGGCCCGCAAGGTCAAAACTTGTTTTTGACCACCCTGAATCATTCGTACCCCATTTTTCGCAAACGAACTATGTAACCACACTAATTTCAATGTTTTGGACATGTTGGTGAAGTTGGATTTTCCATTTAGGTCATTTAGGCTACTTGTAGGTCACACACCCATATCTTCTGATTTTCGACTTTTCGATCAATGGGTTGAAATTAGATCGGGTGCAGTGGACCCTAACCAAAGGTCTACCTAGCCTAAAATCAATATTATGGAGCTACTGGAATAGTTCAAATTTCCATCCAAAATTGTTTTACTGAAGTTTTCATTCGACGGCCATTTGGAATCGGTAAAGACTTCTAAATGAGAAATTGCTCTAAAAACCAAACGAACTATCTGGTGGTAACTGAATTATCAGTTCCAACAAGTCATAAAGGACTAGGGGTAGCTATGAAAAATTCTCTAATAGTGAAAATAAGCGGAAATACGGAAAATGACATGAATTGTCATTACAGAGCTCATTACACGAAAATTGTATCATAAATTTCTATGGCGTTGTCTACTTAGATCTCACAATTTTTTTAGCGAGACCTTGGTGAGGTGGAAGGTTAAGAAGTCGTGATATTTTGAGTTACTATGCATCTCCCTTATTTTGTACTTACATCTCTTCTAATGAGGATAACTTGTAATTCTCCTATGATTATGTTCACTTATAATTATTTCAGTTGATTATTAACCTCAGTTATTCGTAGATTGCTTTGAGTAAAATGACCTTATCTTTTAAATCTTTTGCTAAGATGCTGCACCTTTATCATCTCATATCAAGTCACCTGTACTTGAAAAAACTATAGCTAAAGTTCAGAATTTACTAATGATGCCTTTGAACGACGTTCTTCTCCCTGAAAACTATTCACTCTTAGTGACTTCCCTTCCTATATATGCTGGATCATCTAATTTTTCGGTTGAGAAAGCACATGCTTTGGAGGAACTGGAGAAAAATCATCCTTCGTTCGTCACAAATTTTCATCATGCAAAGAGGCAGGAGGAATACCATTTTAGTAAGATTGCAAAGAAGGTAAACCTGACCGACAAGCTTACTAATTGCTAGGAGGGTTACAATGATCTCAAGCACCATCGCATTGAAATTGATGCTTATATTTCAAACTTGAAGGAGAGCCTAGAAAAAGCAGAGATGAATAAGAGAGAAATCGAGGAATAAGAAATCAATTTGAAAAATGAAATATCCCCCTTGGAAGCTGCATTTGAAGAACTAGGAGTTGAATCTCTAATTAGGTGCGTATCTATGTGGATAACTAACTTAAAATAGATTTATTATATGTGTAATGAATCTATTTTTCTTTATGCGTGGTTATTTCTTAAATTTTGTTTCAATATCTTTTAATGATTTATTCTCTTCGTAAGATGTACTCATTAATTTGTTTGGTTTATTATTTTATCCTGTAGTAATTGCAGAGTTACAAATTTCTGTATAATAATTTGTCCTATCTGTACTATAGTATATATCTAATTCTAGATTTTCAATATTATTTATTATCTTGTGTTGTTCTTCTCGTAGTGAGTTTTTTAAATTATATAAACTGTCACATGTACTTTTTTCTAAATTTTCTAATGTTTCTTCTATCCATATTAATTTTTCTTTTAGATTTTCTATTATTTTTCTAATTTGGTTTCTATAATTAATTTCATTATTTAGATTATCTTGATTTTCTCTAGTTTTTCTAATATATTCTAACATCCCTTAATCTAAATAATATCCTTCTGGGTAAATTTCTTGGTATAACTGTTCTAGCCAATTTATGGTTTCAATTTCATAGTCTATTACTTTTTCTAATATTATTTTCTTAATATCTATAATTTCTATATCCTTAAGTATATATAGGATTAAAACCTTAAGATAATCTAGATGATCTATCTTTTAAAATTGATTTTACTATAATATTTTCTAGTTATTTGTTTTAGCCTTAGTAGTTTTTGCATATTTTTATTAAGAAATTCTATATATTTTTTGTTTTTATTTTCCACGTATTTGTCTATATTTTTTTTCATCTGTTTTTCTAGTAACTATATATTTCGCATATCTTTTTCTAAAAATTCTATGTAATTTATCATGATAAGTATTTGTAAGAGTAGTTAGGTAGGTATGGTATATAATTTACTCTAGTCATGTAATATTCACCAAATGCTTTTTCTAATATGATTTTTCTTATATCTACTACTTTTATATTTTTAAGTGCATACAAAATAAGTATTTTAAATTTATCTACCATCACATCAGATAAATTATCATTCATTATCATAAAATTATTTTTTTCAAAACTTTCCCTTCAACCATGTACTTAACAAAATATGGTCATCTTAGATTACTATATACTAGATTATTCTTAAATAACATGTTCTTCGGTCACTATTAGCATGGTAATTTGGATACTTTTTCCCTTAAACAGCGCCTCTACTCTGGTTACTCCCCGCCACGGCTCCTTGCCTCATTGGTTTCACCTTTAGGATGGCATAGTTCTTAGGGATTTTTCTCTGTTTCCACTTTGCTAATAAACTTCTTAACATATTATTCTTCGAATAATTCTACTATAAAGTAACTAATATGAATTTATTTTATCATATCATGATTGTTGGGAATTATGACTTTAGCTATTCATAATCATAAATAAATATACCTGTTCGGGTAGTTTTGATATTTCTGAAGTTTGTTCCTCCATAGCTTTTTCCATTGAAATATGTTTGTTTTTTAACTAACTGAGCAAAATATTTGTTGTGAACTGGAGAGAGTGTTGCTTCAACACATGAAGGCTTGCTTTGCAATGCCTTCGGTTTCCTTCATTTATAGAGAAATCTTTACAATATCCTTACACGTTTTAAAAATTGTAATTGTAAAGTCAAAAAAGGCTACTAAAGGCTACCTAACCTAAAAAGCCTATACATAGCCTTTAAAGGCTAAAGAAAGAAAAGTCCAAGTCTATAAGTCTACAAAATTTACAATCTTAACAATTCTACGTAAAAAATCTATACAATGATTCATAAATGATCCAATATCTTGTCTTCCGTTGATGTTGTCGTATTTGCTATATCTCCATTATTTTTTCTTATCTTATCTTTCCAGATGACATTTTGTCTTCTTGATTTTTCTTCTAGATGTACTCCTGGAATAATGTTATCTTCTCCATTACATCTTGAACATTGGTGATCTGGATATTTGTGTCTGATTATTTTACAATATCTTGTCAGTAGTCCATCTGAAATAAATCCTTTTTTAATTGCTCTTGCGGTAGATTGTTTTTCGGGGTTAAGTAATGTCATTATCCATTGTCTGACATCTTTCATATTTGCTTGTCGTAGCTCTTTTGAATTTGAGTAAATCATTTGATGATCTCTCGAATAATAGCTCCATATTGTGTTTCCATTAGTATAATTATTTGCTAGTTCTTGGATAGTTGTAGCTAGTCCAATAAGTCGTTTATTTGTGTAGAAATCGGGTATCCCAATTCTGGGTATCACCAGTTGCTGTGTAATATCTTTTGGTATGATCATATCTCTGGTTAGTCCTATTTTTACAACTTGTATAACTGGTTTTATTTCGTCATATAATATCTCTACTAGTGCAGTATAACATTTTATATAAAATAAATTTCCTTTTGTTATCCTTTTGTAGGTGGTGAATATCATGTGTAATTCTTCCATAGCTATTAGTTCTTCTCCGTCTTGGGTGTATATGGTGTTTAATAGTCCATAGTCAAAGCAAGTTTTTACTAGGCTTGGGTTAGTTTTGGGTAGTGCAATTAGCTTGTTGTATCCTTGTAATTTTTGGGTTATATAGTTGGTGTTTGGTTCTTTGGTATTTGTAGCTCTGGGGTTAAGGTTTAGAAAAGTTTATACTCTATAGATATTTTCTATGTATTTCTGGGCTGAGTAGTTGTAAACTTTTTTATCTTGGTTTAGGCTATCTCGGTATGTGGTAATTTGTGGGGGTATGAAAAAGTGGTCTTTTTGTGTTTTTGGTGTAAATGGTTTTTTCAAATATTTTATTCATATTCATATTCTGGTATCTGGGTCGAATAACTCCTTTGTTTGTACCTGCAAAAGTAGATTGATAAATGTTATGGGTTTTATGGAGTGTCCCAACGTCTCCTTCTAGATCTGAAACTTTAATTTCTTCCGATTGACATAGCTCTGCACACTGCTGAGTTAACTGATTTGTAGCTATAGACTTCAGTTTATCTTCATTAGTCTTTTGCTTTTCTATCTCATTACCCATACTGTCCACTTTCATTAAAAGCGTAGTTAGGGTGTTGAGTATTTTTTCTAGAGTATCTTCTTCTATTGTTTCAGTCTGTGTAGCTTTGTCTTTATATGTAATCTGCAATAACATTTTTGTTAGTACTGATTACTTCAATTATAAATGTGAAATTTAATATATTCAAAACTTGTCTCCGAATCCCTTTCATTGTAACTGAATTTTGTATTTTCGTTGTTAACCACCAGCGTACCTGTGTATTATCTGTTCGTACAATAAATTTGTTATATACAATATATGACTCAAATGCTAACAAACATTTATATAATGAACATAATTCTTTCCTATTTATGTCCCATTTTATTTTTGTCTCATTGAACGTGCCTGAGTAATATCTACAATGGTGTTCTGTTTTTTCTGCTTCATATCGATATTTAAGTACTCCTCCATAACTATATTAACTAGCATCTTCTTCTACTATGTATATAAATTTTCTATTTTCATCTGGAAATTGTAATTTTGGTAATTCTTTACAAAGTAATTTTATTTTTTGAACTTGTTTTTTATCTTCTTCATTATAGTTATATTCTACATCCTTTTTTAATTTTTTCTGTAGTGGTTTTAAAGTTTCTGCTAATTTTGAAATATATTCTCTCACTTGGTTTACTAATCCTAAAAATGATTGTAATTTCTTTTTTGTATCTAATTCTTCTTTCGAATTTATTATTTTTTGTACTATATTTTGTTGCATTTTTACTCTACTTTTATCTATTTGTATTCCTAAAAATTCTATCTGATTTTTCATAATTTCAGCTTTCTTTTCGCTTAGACTTATTCCTGATTTTTCTATTATATCTGTAAACTGTTCCAATAATTTTAAATGTTCTTCTTTAGTTTTTGTATATAATAATATATCATCTATGTATACTATATAATTAGATAATTGTTTAAAATAATTATCCATAAAATGTTGATATCTACCTGGTGCATTTTTATATCCAAATAATAATACGTTTCATTCATAAAATCCTTGTGGTACCGTAAATGCGGTTAATTCTTTAGATTCTTCTTCTAACTTTAGATGGTAAAATCCGGATTTACAATCTAATTTGCTAAAATAATTATATCCTTGTATTTGCCTTATTTTTAATATCTTATTTGGTATTGGATAATTATATGTTATAGTTTTTGCATTTAAATTTCTATAATCAATAACCATCCTAATTTTTCCTCTTTTTTGTTCACTTTGTTTATTTAATATAAATGCTTGACTATTATGTTTACTATTACTTTTTTTGTATATATTGTTTTTCTAATAATTCATCTATATGCATTTTAAATTCTTTTAAATCATCAAAATTATATGTTAATGGTTTCTGGGTTATTATACTATTTTTATCTATTAATTCAATTTTTATGGTAGTGTTATGTTTTTCCCATCCTTTTAATGGATCTTTACTATATAATTGTTCTAATTTTTTCTTAATTATTTCTATCTTATTTATTGAAAATATAGTTATTTCTATTTTATTTATCGAAAATACTACTAGTTCTATTGTATCTTCAGTATTTTTTATATTTTCTAACTTTTGTGTAATTTTTTCACTTCCTTTTATCCAATCAGTTTTCTTTCTTATTTTATTATTAACTCTTTTTGCTCTCACTTTCTGTTTGCATGTTTTGTAAACCACCAGTCGGTTCTAGTTATTATATGTGGGTATAATTTATCTAAAAATAGCATTCCTAAAAGTATATCTTTTGATGTTAGTTCATAATTATAAATTTCTTCTATTGTTAATATCTTATCCCATACTTGCATTTTTACATTCCTAGCTTTGTAAGTAATTAGGCTTCCTTCATTATTAAATCCTTTAACTATTATTGGTGTTTTTAATTTATCCCATTTACTTTCTGGTAAGAAATTATATCTACATAAATTAGCTTCTTCTCCTGTATCTATCATAGGCGTATAATATCTACTGTAATATCCTTCTACTATTATCTTCATTAATACATATATTTTCATTTTTATGTTAAGGCTCTTCTTAAGAATAATTTTTCTTTATTATATGTTAGGGTTAATTGTGTATGTTGTATATTATATGGTTTTACTTGTTCTAACCATGTTATTCCTAATATTATATCTGCTTTTTGCATTTCTTTCTTTACTTCGAATTCTATTTTTATTTTTCTAACTCCTATTATTATTTCTTTTTCTGCTATATTTTTACTATTTACTAAACTTCTTGGTAGATTTGGGCACATATCATTATCAGTTTTTATTTCTTCATTCTTTACTAGATATTTTGCTATATAATTTTCTTCTTGTCCTGTATTTAAAAGTATTAAATATTCTTTTTCATTTATTTTTCCTGTTATGTAATATTGGTTTAAATTACTTATTGAATTTATTTAATAACTTGTTCTTTTTGATGAGCCTGATGATTCTGGTTTTTCATCAGCTATTCTTTTCGTTGTACTTATTCTATCATTTACTATTTCTAAATTTTCTTCTATATCTATGTCTCTATAGCTATAATCATTATAATCTATTGCTTTTATAATTTGTTCGAATGGACTTTCTATTCGTATTTTGTTAATCTTATTTTTTCCTGTTATTTTATGTTTTGTTGTTAATACATATAAATTTTTGCATCTTGCTGTAAATATTTTATTTCCTGGGGTTAATTCTATTCCTGATATTTTCCAATATAATACGAGTGATTTATCTATATTTTTATCTGTTACCGCTACAGAATAATTTGCACTTATTATAAATTTGAAGTTTTGATATATTAGATTTCCTTTTACGGCAGTTATTATACTTTTTTCTATAGGTTTTATAATTCTATCATCTGCTAAATATAATTCTATTGGTGTATCTATTCCTTCTCTAAAACATGCTTTTATTAATATCTCTGTACCTCCGAGGTGTACATATTTTATTGGATCTCATTCACTTTTTATATCATTTATTTCTTTATTAATTATTCTTTTTATTACTAGTGGTATACTAGCTTTGCACTTTGCATATCTACAGTCTATTACATGTTCTTTTTGGCATACTACAACATATTTGTCCTTTTTCCTAGTAAACATATTTTTTATTGTTGGTATTTTAAATTTTTTTTCTACACTTAAATCTAATTCTTTTCCTTTTATTTCATCAAATATGTTACTATCAAATATTATTTTTTGTTCCGTTCCATCATCATTTAAATATTCTTGTTTTGTTATTATTTTTATATCTTCTTCAGTCATTTGATTCGTCTAGTTTACTATCTATTTCAGTATCTGTTTCGTTTTCTGAAATTTCATATATACTATCCTCACTTTCTAATTCATAATCTATATAATCTATCAGCATATATTCTGTATTATCTATTTTTATTTCCTATATTTGTTTATTTTTTGGATTTTTAGGTAATTTACAATCTATAGCTAGATGTCCTAACTTTCCACAATTATAACAAGTACATTCTTTTATAGATTTCTTCTTTCTATATGGTCTTTTGTATTTATAATTTTTTACATAATATCTTTTTCTTGGTTTCTTGTATTTATATTTTGATTTTTATATTTCTTATATTTCTTATATTTCTTATGTCTTTTTCTTTTCTTATAATATCTTTCTTCACATCCAAATTGGGGTGCTATTTTATTTTTGCAACCTGTTAAATTCTTTATTAATGTTTTTTTCATTTTTAATTCTTCTCTATATTTTTCACATAAGTTTCTATACCATTGTTGTAAAAATTTTAGTAAAAATTTTATTCTTGCTCCTAGCGTATCTACTATTTTTGCATCTTCCCAACTTTTTATTATCTTTGAACTAAATGGTTCGGGTAATTTATTAAAATATAATTTTCTTATTTCTTTACTTTCTTCTATACTATATGCTCCTTTATAATAATATTCTTTAAATGCGCAAGTATATTCATCTATATATCACATATTACATATTGCTAATTTGAACATTAAATTCCTATTTGTATCTTTTTCTTCATCTTGTTCTTCTTCTATTGTTGTCATACTACCAAATTCATCTTTTATAGTTGTTTCATATTTTTTTAATAATTCTATAGGTGTTGGTTTAGTTGTTGTTGATGATGTTCCTTCTATAGGTTTATTAGCTTTTAATACTTTCTTGTTGTTTTCAGTTAAATTTGAAAACCATAGTTTTACTGATCCTATTAATGTTCTTTCTATATATTCTGGTGCATCTGTTATGTTTATATTATTATCTAATAGTTGTTTTGTCATATATCATATCCATAATTGTATTGTTTTTTTTTTGTATTTATTACACAGTCTAGGTCTAAAAAATTATAATTTTTATTAACTATTTGTTTCGGTGTTCATTTGTCATATTCATTATAATTTTTAAACTTATTCTTATAAAATATAGGTTTTCTTATTTGTGCTGTTTTAGGTATTATATTTTCATCTTCTTTTTTTATCAAGAGTATTTATTTCTGTTTTGGTACTTTCTAATTTTTCCTCATTAATTACTTCTTGTTTTTCATTGATCTATAATTTTTTTGTATTTGTTAATATTTCTGTATATGTTTCACTATCTTCTGAATCATAATTATCTGTCTCTTCAACGTCCATATTATTTATTTCTAATTCTTTGTTTTTTATTTCCAATTTTTCCTTAAATTAATTTATCTCGTTCAGTAATTTTTGTTCCCTATGTTTTTCTTCTTTTTCCTTTTGTCTTTGTTCATACAGATCTTTTAACATTTGTAGTTCTTTTTCTAATTCAGCAATCCTAGTATTTTTAGTTTCTTCTATTGTTCGTATTTCTTCTGTAGTTTATTGTTTAATTTTTTATATTTCTTTTTTTTCTATCTATTTCTTCATTTTATCTTTTTATTCTTACTATTGCTGTCAATTTATCTTCTAATTTTAATTCTTCTTTTTCTAACATCAGATATAAATGTTCGCCTATTTTCTTATATCTTCTTCCTAGATTAGAAAATACTATTTTTATTTTTAATTCTTCGTGATTTTCGTATATTTTTTCATCTATTATAAATTCTTCTTTGTTCATTTTATTGTGAATAGTTCATGTTGGTATATATATTCTAAACTATCTATTTGTGATTCTAATTTTGATATTTCATCTTTTTGTGTATTTATTGAATTTTCACTAACTCCGGTACATATATTATATTGTAGTCTTTCTAATCTTATTTTTAATTCTTTACGTTTTTCAGAAATAATTTGTTTTAATTCTTTGTATTGTTGTACTTTATTCATTTAAACCATATTTATAATATCTTGGCGGATATCTAAATCTAATTTTATCATAATTAGGTGGTATATGTCTCATTCTTTTAGATTTTAAATGGATTATTAATTTTGCTTCAATACTAGATATTAATGTAATTAGGTAGGCTAATCTTTGTGGGTTTTCTTTTGTTTTATTTAGACTTATATATTCTGAATAATTACTAATTAAAGATTTTTTAATTTTTCTAAAAGCTTCTATATTTTTAAATAATCTTCTCATAATTAATTCAATAAATATATATATTAAATTCTAATATCTCTAACATTATAAATAATGTAGGCAAATTCTATGTGGTTGAGTGTGGGGGTTATGGGGGTGTGGAGGAGTCCCATGTGAAACGCCACCTACACAACTTGGTTTCCCTCTTTGTTTTGGATCTAGGTTGATATATATAGCTCCTTGTGGGAGTAATAAGTGCATGAGTAATATGTTGCAACTGATGCATTATTTATCCCATTATTTTGCTTATGTGTTCTAGTATCTGATCAACTTCTGGTTTATTATTCCAAGAACATAAGTATCAAGACAGATAAATTACTTTTCTTCTTTAACTCGCATGTAACGATAAAATTGAAGAAATCATCTGTTTTCACTTGCATTCTCCAAATAGATATTTACTCTTCTCTTAGTCATTAGAAATAAGACCAAATGCAATTGTGCTACTGCATCAACAATTGTTCTGTATATTCGCTTTAACATAAAAAACATCATTTTTCGGTAAAGTATTACCCAAAACACACGGTTTTATTGAGAAGACATGATTCAGGATCAAACAGAATGCTTATCCAAGTGTATACACAACTTCGGCTTTAGGTGATGCATGATGAATACTAAATGAAAAGCCTTTTTTGCATAGTAGATTTGAGATACATTATTTATATATGTTAAAAAAAAAATATCTTCATACAACAAGATTTAAGCTGAAGCTTCTAAATTTGGTTGAACCCATAGCTTCAAATAATGTAACTTCACCCCTGGTTGCAGCTTACGATATGGATATGACCAAGGAGAGAATTAGCTGTACTCACAACAACAGGCAAAATATGATGTTATACTACTGCATCAATAATCATATTTCATTTCACTTTGTAGTGTGGCCATATCTTGGCCAATATATTATGAAAAATCTCTTCATATTATTTGTAAAAATCTCATGATATTTTGTTGAAAATATCTACCATGAGATTTGATTTGGGGACAAAATTTGATTGACGCCACCACTTACATCAAATACTTGGACAACAAGAACTTTGTTGCTATAAATAGATGTGTTTCTTTTAGCATAGACACACCAATTTGACAGGATCTTAGTTATGTTTTTTTTTTTTTTATTGTAGAGAGTATTTGTGAGAGAGTTATGTTGGGAAAAATTTGTGTGAACCCTTTTTTAGAGTGATCTTGTGATGTTATTCTCTTGGGGCATTTGAGATATGAGAGTATTTAATTATTCGAATTTTGTGTTCTCTTTTATGCCCTTGTACTCTTTCTTATTCCGTTGATATTTAGTAAAATTGATTCTCCTTTGGGTAGTGGGCGTAAGTCAAGTTGACTTAACTACGTTAAATTTGTGCCTCCTTTGTTTTCTCAACTTATTGTTATTATTGTCTTTGTTATTGTCTTTAATTGATTACTTAGTTTAATTATACACTATTCGGAATTCACGATCCTAACACACTTCAACATCAAAAGCATTATTTTACGGTAGGGTCGATTGGACATTAAACTTGACATGGAAAAAACTTACGACATGCAACTAGAATTTCTTAATAGCTTTTAATTGCTGTTATGAGATGATTTGGGTTTGCAAAAAAAAGGATAGAGATCTTATTTGGAGATCTATCTCAAATGTTTGGTTCTCAGTGTCATAAATGGTGTCACGAGAAGTTTTCTTTTCCTTTTTCCAACTGTCAGGAGAAGGTTTTTTTTAAATTTTATACTAGCAGAGTTTGCCATTATATAACACTTGCTTTTAAGTTTTTGGTGACACCTTCTTATCACACAAGATTCCTCGTGCAGTCTCCCATCTCCTTATATAAAGATCCAAGTTACATGAAACTTTCTCTCTTTGGGACTGCTGTGAAGACTTACTTGCAAAATAGATGCATGTGCTACGTGACTAAATTTGTATATCAAGTATTCTGTCTTGACTCTGCTCAACTTGAATCCTTAACACTCCAAGGTCTGTCATCTACAAATCTTATCAACGAAAACTATGTCATCCACAAATAACATACACTACAATACATCACCATGAATTTCCATAGACCATCAGATGCAGCTTGTTTGATCTTTTCCATCTTAAGAACATTGGTTTTGGATGATTAGGAAAAATGAACATGATTGACTTAATTATCTCCAACTGATGCTTCCTAGATTCTACTCCATATTTCCTTATATTTACATACTGATTACCTCATTTACTAGAGAGGACTATTTAAGGTTTTCTAAATTAGAGTTAAATAAAAAATATTTAAGGTATCTATCTTGTCAAGGTATGAAAAGATATAACATTAGTTGGAAAAATGTAGCATCAAACTGGAAAAATATAGAACATTTTACAACTAATTATAACACCCCACATTTTTGGGCTAGAATTCGAACCATCATTCCTATGTGTGAAAACCTGATCCCCATGTTTTTTATGTAAATATAAATGTCATGATCATTTACCTAGTGTTTTATGTTCTTTCTTGGTGATGAATGTTCATTGGGAACACTTAGACCAAAGTTGAGTTAAGAACTTTAGTTATCGACCAAATTTTGGTATTCGATCCTACAAGGATAAACTTTAAAATTCTATAACTTCTGAAATACATGGCATTTCGGTGCTCAAGACCCACTAAATTAATGATAATTGAGTTATCTTTCCAATCCACCGATTTCGCCTTAATCCGACACCCAAGCAAAAAGTTATGAGCATTTTCATGAGTGAACCAGTGAGTGTCCATGATAAGGGTGTGGCACACCCTGTTTGCTCCACGATAAGAGCGTGGCACGCCCTGTATTCTCCATGTTTAGGGAGTGGCACACCCATATTCCCATAGACTCTAAAACTTACATTTCTCTTTTATTTTTCGATGACAAACTAGTCATTTATGTCCTAAATCATCCTATAATTAATAATAACACGATTTTCCTCATCCCGCAACCCAAATACACGATTACTCTTCTCCTAAACCCTCAAGAACACCAAATAAGGTTTATTCTCCAACATTCAAGCTTCCGAGGATTCAATTCAAGCTCTTCTCAAACTTCTTCCATCAAAAGGCATGTTGGATACTCCATATTTTAATTTTTGTTATATTGCATCAATTTACATGATTTCATACGTGTTTTTGAATGCTTGATTAATGTACGATTGAGGATGTTTGAGTTGTTTAATACTACCACTGTATTTTACTTGATTTAAATGGTTTATTCATGGTTTGAATGGTGATTTGGAAAATGAATTTGTGTCCCAAGATAATTGTGGAAATTGGTAATATGGTTTTCATAATGTTTATAGATTTTGGTATAATAATAACATGACCCTCAACCTATTTGTCCTTGAACAAGGATCCTACAGAGTTTAACTTATCTTTTAAAACATTGCATTGAATCAACTGGTAAAAATATAAAGAGGTTTTAAAACGTCCTTGGGGGCTATGGTGTTGGATTTTAAAATAGAATTCATAGTCAAATGGTTAAATGATTAAGGTATGGCATAATGGGAATAACTTTCAAGTCCATTTGTATGACAATTCCAATTCAAAAATATCGTAGTAAAAGACTCCACAATTAATGGTATGTGAAAAGTACTTTAATTGGGCTTAAAGGAGATTATGTAGCTTCACCGAGCAGGTGTAGTCTCAAGGGGACTAACACTAAGAACCATGTTTGCTAACGTTGGGGGTCTATGACCACTGTGTCTTCTTTACACATTATAATTTTGGATGGCTATTGACTATTGGTGATGTTAGCCTCATTTCTCTGATCCATATAGGGGCTGTCGGACCCCTAAAGCGCGTGGGTGCCTGAAGGTCGGTATGAGTAACAAAGTTTAGGATTAAATTTTCAAATGGTCATGTCTCATGTCCCAGCATCCTATTACATCTATATTTGTTGTTCATACAATTTAAGACAGAATTTCAGTAAATTATTTCCTTCGGTTGCACAGAGGCACAGGAAAATCCCTCGGGACCTACATCATTAAATTATGTAGCATCCTAGGATGGTCAGTATGGAGAGTACTCGCATACAACCCAAGAAAAGGTATAAAACATGTATGCATATACAAAAACAAGTTTTAAACCACATGCATATCAGGTGCATATGTGTGTGTATGTATATATATAATAGGATGTCGTGTAGAGGTAAGGTAAAAGTTATTTGAGCTTTAAGAATTTAAGCCTGAACAAATAACTTTCCCTATTATAGAATAACTCATAGGTAGTATAAGGCATCTATTCACCCATGGGCTATATGGGTCCGACTTTCACAACCGAAAGGGACCTAGTGGGTAGGCCGCTTGAACTGAGGTTAGGCTAGAGTCACAAGTAGACTAAAGTAACCATACATATTTTCCTCATGTTAAAGACACAATTTTATCATCCAATAAAGGTACGTTATCCCTATGCCATCAAATACAGATTCCGGGCATTGGTCACAAAGACTATTCCTTCACGGTGAGTTAAAAGAGTTTGCACATAACATTAATCATGGAATCGTTCATTAGGAATATTCACATTGCTCTCGTCATACTATGACTTGCAAGTCATTCATATTATGCTAATAAAACATTACTATAAAACATTAATGACTCCTCAACCTCATTATTCAAAATCATGCTCATCATCATCATTAGATTGCATAAAATCTCAAAGCAGTCATAAGTTTCAATACTTTTAATATTTCAAAAGAGATGGGGTATCATCTTTGTTCACCATTTTCATGAAAATCCTTTTCAAAAGACTTGAAAGTCATGATTTCAATCATTATAACATTCTATGTTCCAAAGATAAGTTAAGTTATTAAGAATCCTTGCTTAAAATCAAATTAACCGTGTGGGTTGAGGTTCATGCCATTAACTTCATTCAAGTTCCATAATCATTGTGAAAAAATTATTTGTCAATTTTCCCATTACTATAAGACTCAAATTCAGCTCAAAACCCACCATTTAAACCATGAATGATTCATTTAAAATAATAAAAAACAATGCAAGTATTTAACAACCAAAAATCCTCAACCCTATTTTGAGTCAACATTCAAGAACATTTAAGAAATTATGTAAACGTATGCAATATTACATTAAATAAAATAGGGAGTGTACAATATGGTTTTTTTCCGGAAGAAATTTGAGAAGAACTTGAGTTTGAAGACTTCGAAGTTGAACCTTGACAAGAAACCCTAGTTTTGTTTTTCTTGAGAGTGGAAAGGAAAAAAAGCAATGATAAACTGATATCTAATGATAAAATAGAATTTAACGAGTGATTTAAGTCGTGGGGGTAGGGTTTGAGTTGAGGAAAAGACCAAAATACCCCTAAAAATCAAAAAACATTGTAGGAATTTCTCAGTTGACAACTAAGTTAATTTCCCATCAGTTTGTTGACAACTGATCACCCTAGGCATCAATCTCTACCTGGATTTGGTCATTTAATGGTTAAGGTTGACAACTTGAGTTGACAACTTGTCAACTTAGTTATTACCTTCTGGCAGGCAAACACTCCCATGTAAATTGAGCATAACTTTCTACACCGATATCGGATTAATGTGAAATAAGATGAATCGAACAGAATATTTGAATAGCTTTCATTTGGTATATATTAGTCCACCTAAATCATTATTTAATAGGATTAATGATGGTTTTAAATTTATCCAAGTAGGAACGTCTACTAAAACTCAATCATTAGAAAAATTTTCAACTCATCTTTGAGTTAGGAGATTTTTATGATCTCAATTCATCTCCAAAGATGTTGACACGCTAGTGAATTGATCATCATAGATATATTGATATAGAATCATTGGGTTCAGATCTATACACATAGGAATGATCGTTTGAATTCTTGCCCGAAAATCTGGGTGCTACAGTTTCTCTATAACTAATTCACAAGAATCCAAGCAGAATTTTGCATCTAAAAAGTACTACTTTTTCTCAATTAAAGGATTGATATCCACATTAATTTTGACAACCTATTATACGTCATATACTTTATGCATTGATGTAAATTAGATAACACCGCCCTATTTTCATGAATCTGGGGAGTCCAACAAGTAAATTGAATGATGTTTTGTAATCTATAACATGAATCAAAATGTTTGACTTCATGTTTCCAATGGACAATTGTACAAAAATCTTTCCCACGAGCCATTGTCCTCCTTGATTGAAGCCTCAGATGGTTGCGTTGCTCTTTGATAGTTTATCAATAGAGATTCCAAGCCTTCTGAGCACCATCTTCAACTTGATATTGACTACCAAACCATCATTAATCAATATGAGATTGAAATGTCGTTCTCAAATAACTCATACGAAAAATGGTTTGTTATGTAGTTTAAACCCAGAAATAAATCATTATCTGTAGGGGAAGTTGCAGAAAAACATTATGGGACTTATCTATTAGCATGATATTCTAGTGCTGTTATTGGACAACACTAACTTTGCTTTTCACTATTTCCCCTCTGACGGAAATTACATGTGTGTCACTAATTTGACTATCTTTAAGAAATTTTTCATCGAAAGAACTCATCTTATGTAATAGGCCTCGAACGTTCTAAGACAAGGAACCATCATTCTTCTTTCTAGTACAAAACTTAAGATTTTGTGATCGTCGTAGTTGCTCTATGTTACTTCTAATTACTCTTGGCTTAGAAAGTCGTATCCTCAAAAACGTTTGATAGATCCTTTTCATATAAGAAACCAAGGTCCAATTGAACTATCATTATCTTTAGAGTTGTTATTTGTCTCTAGTGTAACTTCAAGAGTATTTCTTGGAAAATCCACTACAACCGGATCAAAACTTCCAAATTACAAGAAAATTGAGCTAGGTATAGTCCACTACATTAAAAACTTCTCCTTCTACTATTTCATCTATGTCGACAGTGATTTTTTCTCCACTCACTAACATTATGATCTCTGCCTTAAGTTGAAGAACTTTCCTGTCTGGTGGCCAGTGACACGATAAAAGTTATCGTATTTGGGATTGTTGACTTTATCAATTTCCTCTTACCTCTATTATTCAAAAAGATCAATGATTCTCTTAGCTTGTAATTCATCGAATATCATGGATATGTCAGAATCTAGAAATGTGTAAACCGTTACTTCTAAATTTTTCAAGGTTGGACGATGTTTTCCTCCCTTTAATATTGCCTTTGGGTTTCATCTGCCTTCACCTTTTTCTTGGTTGTGATCTTCATAGAAGTTGCTTTCAATACCATGTATTCTTTAGTTTGAACCTTTGAGGTTGTACATTTTTGAATTACTTCTTTTCTTTTATAAGATCAATAAAAGGAGATACCTTTCCACATTTTGCGATGCTCAGCTCGATGACATGTCCTCGTGTATCATGATTTTTAATTGTTCACAATGTGATTC
This sequence comes from Capsicum baccatum var. pendulum, assembly GCA_030864225.1. NCBI lineage: Eukaryota > Viridiplantae > Streptophyta > Magnoliopsida > Solanales > Solanaceae > Capsicum > Capsicum baccatum. Next base: position 272,920,960 of record CM061558.1, read on the forward strand.
CTCGTAGTACATAGAGAAGGCCCCAATGAATCTCTTGAATGCATATTTCTATAATCGGTATTTTAGAAAGGTGGCCTATATAGTTTAAAGACAATGATATCTAATGATTGACGTAAGCCATCACATGCTCGTCTTTTCCTTAGTGATAGTCAACTCTATCATGCTCACAGTTCACCGAGTGTATAAAATTGATTGATTCTTTAGGTTTATATACCAATCAAAATGCATTTTTGTTTAGTGAACTAACATACTGTTTTACTAAGAGGTCGACATGTGTTTTAGCATTGGCACAAGTTTCCACAAAGTGTAGTATGTTGCCTCTAATCTCACTTGTCATAAATTGCTACAGCTTTGGTGGTTGATAGTTTGTTGTTAGGGGTATAAAATCAATCCGTCTTGTGTAAGTCTTGGAGTAATACAACTAACATTGTCGTGCTCCACAATATTGAGCCCTGATGATATTGGTTATTATGTCTTGAAACTATTGGACACACAAAGCGCTATGGAAGAATATTATTTCTCCTTTTGAAAGTTAAAATTAGCAACAAATTGTGCAACATCCATGTCTTGTGGAGTGAACCTAGGAGAAAAAGTGGGGATGTAACTCGACTCTCAAAGTTCGATGGCCTCCAATTTGTTCGTAAGTTGAGAAATATAAAGATTCCTATCATCAACAAGCTTGTTGAAGGCTTTAATGGTTTGTTTCATCACTGCAAGATTGTCATATATGTTAGTTGAGTCGGCTATTAGTGTGTTGAACTCCATTGAAATTAAAGAATCCGTTTAATCCTCGGGTTCACCAATGTTGGAGTCAGTTTGTGAAAGTTACAGCTGTCATATGAGAGTTGTTGTTTTTCATCATCTCTAAAGAGTTGAGGTATTCAGATCCATCCAAGCCACGAGTCTTGAAATTTTGTCCAGTAATTCGCCTAACATGACTGAGTTCAGCAGACTAGATTGTAGTAGATTCCTTGCATGAAACATAATTTGTCTTTTCTGAAATCCATAACAATAGCTGAATTTGTAGTTTCCCATTTACAAGAGGAAGAGATGAAGAGCAAAAATGATCCCAGTTGGAGTGTAAAAATTTGATTGGATCAAATTTTTATTTTTTTTTAAAATTAACTACGGCCAAAGATAAATAAAAGAAATAGTAAGTTTTATTAACATATCTTGTGAGTACAATTCTGTAACATTCTTCTCTCTTAGAAATTATCTGATAGACTTCGTTAGCGTGTTTCTCGAGTTATTGGATGATTTTTACTCCTAGAGATGTATTTCAATCACTGAGAATGTTGGAATGTGGTTTGTAAATTCAAAAAAATCTTTGAGAACTCTATTGATTTCTCCTTGAAAGAACTTAGTAGCCGATGTCAATGTTTCTCTAATTCTAGTCAAAGTGTTTTTTAAATCTTCTTAGAATGTTATGTAACTCCCCTATTTATAGTTATATGGAGTAAGTCAGGGGACTTGAGATTGGTCGAAACATATCATTTCGACACTTGATGGCTTTTGACTTGTTCTTGAATTTGGACGAGATTTCCACATCATCTGGACACGTGGCGTCATCTTGTTGGTCTTGCATTTGATGAGGATGCCAAGTCACCCTAACACATGCCATGTGTTTGGACTTGAATGTGTAATGAACTTTGGTCTTGAATATAATACAACGGACTAATTAATTTGTAAGGCCCAAGTTAATTACTTAACCCAAATGAACATGAACTAAACCCAAACTTTTTATGAATTTAATCCAACAAAATTTATATATCTATAGAGAGGTGATCAAATAAAATAATTGTCAATACAGATGTTGAGGTCTCGTTTTCCTTGAGGTATAAATTACAACACTTACTAAGATTATTTTATTCAGAAAAGAAATTATTTTCTAGATCAATTTTAAAGTCGGATCATGATATAATGTGGAGATTATGAGAGAGAGATAATAGTTTTGGGACACTTTGGAATTAATTCTAATGGTTGATAATAATATATAAGTGTTAGTTTAAATGATTGAGATAAAGTGAAAACGTAATTACACCTATTAAATGAAAATGAATACCCACTATTATCCGATAAGTTACAAAAGTTACTTTTCTTTATAATTGAAAATGTTTTATTAAAAATGAAAAAAAAAACATTTATCAAAAAAAAAAAGTTTTTCTCCATACTAAATCTGCAAATGGAAAAGAAAAAGAAAAAAGTTTATCCTTTATCTTGGCTTCATCAACATAACCTTATCTTTGACTCAAGAATAGAAAAATAATCAAATAGTCAAATGAAAATTATTTGTGTAGTCAACGCTAGGCATGCCCCCAAGGCCCGAGCCAGCAGAGGCACTATATAAATGTCTACCAAAAGAGTTATGTCCACAGAGAAATTAAAAATTCTAGTAACTCCGAAGAGGTTAAATTGTTGAAGGAATAGAAATGACAGTTTCTTACTATGGTATGATTGAAGAAGTTCGTGTGATGCTAATCGATAGTGATACAACGTCTGCTACTGAGATGGTAGATTTGCTAAATTGTTATGAATACAAAGGTGATATTTCTAAAAATATATATAGAACTTATAACCTTTTGCTCTGTTATAATAAAATCAGTGTGATTTCCTTTTTCCAACATATTTTATTGATAAGATGCTTGTTATTTCATTTGTGATGTTAGTGCCGAGCTCTTTTTAGATTCATTTAAAGCTCTTTTTAGATTCATTTAAATACATCTTTTAAATTTTGAATTTCTCTTTCACTTGTTGTCATAACACTATTTGTATGTTTGTATATGTTGTTTTCATAGTTAATAATTGAGTTTTGTGTGGTTATAAAGAACCAAATTAGTATGTTTGTATATGTTGTTTTCATAGTTAATAATTGAGTTTTGTGTGGTTATACACAACCAAATTATATTCTCTATTGTTGATTCTTCGTTTAAGCATGTCAAACATTTGATTGCCTTACTCTATAAAGATTATATGGCTTTTCAAAGGAGTTTGATAATTTTATATTAATATTCATATCATTGCAATTAACGAATGTCCCGGACGAGATAATTTTAATTATTAATCAACTTATATTTGAATTTAATAATTGATCTTTTTGTAGAAATGTGGGAAAAATTTTCTTTGTCAATTGAAATGGATGAGAAAGTTAATTAAATTCCTTAAAAATAATTTTTGAAGAAGTAGATAGTTGATTTTTACTAATCCATCCATCATTTTAAAAAATAATTTTTTTTGGATGGTGGAAGCTCGGAGGCACAAGAACAGGGCAATGAGAGGGAAGAGAAAGGGCAAGAGAAGAACAAGCTAAGAACTAATATGACAATCATTATTATCGACATTGAGATAATATTTTTTTAATCTTCTTCTATTGGACATGGATAAAAAATTGTGGAGATATAATTTTCATAGAATAATAATATTTTTCTTCCAGTTAATTGGTCATTTAAAAATGTCCTAAAGTTCAAAATATTTTAATTTTACTATTTTTTTCCTTAATTTAAAAGAAAATAAATTGGGATCTAGTTTAATGGCAAGTAGCCAATTTTTCTTTTTAAAATCTTGACTCAACATTGATGGTCATTCAATTACTTCGGCTACTATACTTTGTGAAGGTAATAAACAATTTTCAGGATATTTAATAAGTAAATGACACAATTATCTTACCCCAAAACTATATTACAACAGTGGTTCTTCTGAACTATTTCATCCTAAAAGAAATATAACTGACACTTTTAGTAAACTTATGTGTGCTTTATGGCTTTTTTTCATATTTGTTTTATTTTGTTATTTAATCACTTTGTCCATATTCATTGATTTTTCTCACTCCAAACTGTGTTAATCCTTTCAACTTAAATATTGTTGCTAGATCATTGAAATAAATTCTCGAAGAAAATCTGAAATGCACTATTAAACTTTCATAAATGGCTCAATCATGTCAGTCCTTACTAGCTGTCCTTATTATGTCATTGTCATGACACACTTGGTTCATTCGTGTCGCCAACAAAATCCTCCTTGAAGCAGATTTTTTCACGTGACATTATTTATAACATCTTTTACGAGTGGAATATGTGAGCTTTTTCCAATCCCTTATCACGTTCTTATCATCCACTATTAGCAACCCAAATTTTACTATGAAAACACATATACTCTTAATTTGCATACTCATATTTACTTTCACACCCAACTACACCTCATTAATGCACTCTCATTTAAACCCATTTTTTTCTTAAGCAAATTTATTCATTTTCCCCAGACATTATCAAGTCCCAATCTCAAATTCCACTAAGAAGAAACATACATACTCTTAATTCACAAACTTCATATGTACTTGTCCAACTATACCTCATTGATCTCTTCTTATTCTGTCTTTTCATTTCTTGAACAATATTTTATGTCATTTTCCTAAGCAATTACCACATTCCAGCAGTTGCAATAACCCTAATTTCACCTTGAAAACACATAAATACTCAAAACATATAAATACTCTTAATTAAGAATTTTAGATACCGTCAAATGTACTTTTCACAGGCAACACATTTTCATTAGTGTACTTTCTTATAAACCAATCATTTTTCCTTAATTGTTTTTTATATGTTTTTTAAATATATTCAAAGATCCATAAAATATGTGGAAATTGTGAATGATATCATATAAGATCAGATTCAACAACATATCCAATGTACTCTCAGAAAATTGGGTTTGGAGTGGGTAGAATGTGCACAGATCGTACCTCTACCTTAGAGATAAGGTAGAGAGGCCTTTTCCTATAGACCCCAACTCAAGATAAAAACACTAAGAAAATGTCATGGGAGTACAAAAGACCATAGGTAGCATAAAAAATGATAAATAGCAAACGACCAATACTACAAAAAAATAATACTCCACTCGAACAGCACAAAAACAATGGGTACTAACAAAAATTGAAGAACACAAAACTACAAAAGTAGTCCTACGTCTAATAGAAAAGGAAACAACACAACACACTCATATCTACTAGCTAGTATGGGGGCACTCATACCTACCAACCTTCTATCCTAATTTATGTCCTCCACACCTTACTATCTAAGGTCATGTCATTGGTAAGCTGTAACTGCGTCATGGCCCGTGTAATCACCTCCCCCAAGACTTCTTTTGTCTACCTTTACTTTACCTAAATCCATCCATAACCAACTTTTTGCACTAGGGCATCTATGCATCTCCTCATTATATGCCCGAAGCATCTTAACTTCCCTTACCGAATCATGTTTATCACTGAAGTCATTCCCACTTGTCTTGAATGTCTTCATTTTTAATTCTATTTCTCTTAGTATACACACAGATTTATCATAACATCCTCATCATTTCTACCACTTTCATCTTCTGAATGTTAGAGTTCTTTACTAGCCAACACTTTGTCCCATACAACATAGCCAGTCTAACAACAACCTGTAGGATTTGCCTTTGAGTTTAGGTAACACTCTCTTATCGGACAAGAATCCAGATAAGAGTCTTCATTTCGTCCACTTTGTACTAATACGAGATTAAACCGGATTTAATATTCAATTAAATGAGAGCATAGAATTTTTCCACATAAATTAATAATGTTATTAGTATAATGGACAAACTTATCCTTGTATGTTTGTTACATAAAATTATAAGTTTTATAATACAAATTACAAAAGATGCTGAATTGATATAATTTTAAAATAATATAAGTTAGTTTTGTTATCTAAAAGAGTCATGTATTATAAGGCATAATAGTGAAAACACTTAAATATATCATTGAACTTAATGAAATGACGACTCACATATGTCACTTGTAAAAAGGGTGGAGGCTGGTAAGCGATGAAGTGTTTAGATAAAGCCACGTAGCAAAATCTCATTGTACTAGAACTACATTAGTTGTTATTGCAACGTATGAATCAAATGTAATAAGCCCAACTATTAGCGGATGACATATATGAGCCATCTCCGAAAATTGATGGCCATTTGAGTTTTTTTTCTAGATTCTTTAATAATGCTTCCCACATGATCTTTTATATTATATATAATCCAATAATTTATCCTAAATGATACTTCATATAGCTAAATTATCTAAGTTTTCGCAGGTGGTTGTAATATAAGTTGCTGCATATGTGCAATTGCATGAACTAAATCGTAGCAATACAATCTGATAATTTATCATTGAATTTGTATTTGTTAAACAGACCCTAATGATAATTTTGTGAATGGTTTTCTTCACTGACTTTCAAAGGACACTATACAGTTACTATGATTGGTACGACTTCAGCAGCAATGACAATGCTTTCTAAAGGAAAGGAAAAAATTGATGTTATGATAATCAATGTCCATTCATTGAACCTGTTTTCTTTTGAACACTTAGCTCAAGCTGTGAACTTGGATATAATTTCACTCGGTAAGTATTTGTGCTACTCTTCCTCTTATGTGTCTACTATGGGTATAGTTAGTTCAAGGGCGGCTCAACACTTTCGGAGAAAAGGCGGCCGCCTAAGGTCCCCAAAGTTTGAGGGGCCGGATTTTTTTTTTATTAATAATAAATTACAAACGGTAAGAAATATATTAAATACTATTTATAGAAATAGAATCTTTTTATGTAAAAAAATATTAGAAGATTGATATAGTAAAAACTTTTTAATGCATTGACGATATTATTAATTAGAAAAAAATTATTAAATAGAATTATATAATTTTAAAAATAGAATTTATAAAAATAATTTTTTTCTTAAAAATGTAAGGCCTCCATTTGATTTTTGCCTTAGGCCATGGATTTTTCTTGAGCTGCCCCTGAGTTAGTTATTTTAACCAAGAAACTACAAAAAAGGTTAGCTACAAAATTTACCATTAATCTATCGTTAAATAATTTTTAGCTAAATGAATTTTCTATAATTCATCATTAAATAGAATTAGCAATGAGTTTTTGTTATTTAGTGACACAAATTAGTGATTACTAACTTCTATATCTTTTGATATATGATAAACAAGTATTTTGTAGCATTAATGTTGTAATAAATAAAGCTTAGCGAATATGTATAATATTAACAATCCATATAATTTTAATATATTCAAAACAGTCCACCGGAGGACATATTTGACATTATTTAAATTTTAAAGGCACTTTGGTCATTTCCTATGATATTATGGACGGAAATATGTGTATATATATATATATATGAGTTCAAAAACTCATATTCATCATCAATCATAGGAAAGAACAAACCCTAGCCTAATTTTAACTCTAATTATCTTGTGATTCAACCGTGGAAAGTCCAAATTGATTCCATAGTTGTGTTCACCGTCTCAAGGGCTTCGAGAAGCACCCCTTATTTGTGCCAACAGGACTTCAAAACCAAAAGGGCCATTTTATGGTAAGGATGTAAATTATGTTGGTGTTATTTATATGGATATGTATATACATATATATGCATGTGAGCATAAAAAGTATGTTATTTGATTGTTGTTGAAAGATGATTGGGAAATGATGTTGGATTATTCTTGTGCATGGTTGGATTATGTTGAATTGTGAAGGGATTTGGTATTGATGATGTGGTATTGAAATGATGATTATATATATATATATATATATATATATATATACATACACACATAAAACTATTGTTCAAGTTGGTTTTTGGAATGTATTGCAAATATTGGTTGTATGGAATTATGGAAGAGAATTGTGGTGTTGGGTTGCTAATACTAGATGCCAAACATTTCATTGTAGATAAGTGATTTGTAAAGGCGGGAAGTTGTGTTGAATTGGTATCCGAATCTACAACGAGGTATGTAAAGCATACTCTAACGATGTTCTTTGGCATGAAAACACCAATGTTCCATCAAGTAAGATTCCGAGGTTGTCCAAAAACACGTATTGTTCTACGTTACCAACGAAGTTGTTTCCATTCTATAAAGTGTCAAAATGTTTCATTGATATACCAAAAGGCTCCTATTTCATTGTTGTGATATTGATGATTCTGAAACACATTGTTGATGTACCAATGAGTCTTTATTACGTCGTTATTGTATAGAAGGTCTTTTACTTGATTCTTATTGATGTATCATTGTTCCAAAGGTACTATATTGGCATAAACACTAATGTAATAATCTCAAAAGCTTTTGAACTAAGTTATTGGAAAAATCTCTTATGTGTTAGTTGATATACGTGTGGGTGGTATCCCAGGGGCATAATCCTAGCATGGGCCGATCCCTATTTATGTGTTTATGGGTGGTATCCCAGGGGCATAAGCCTAGCATGGGTCGATCCCAATTGATATGTACTGGGGGCAGACTAATGGTCACAGTACGGTACAGTATTGATTATTGTTAGGTAGTTGTAGGTTCGGGAGGGGGAGGTAATGGCGAATGATAATTGTAAAGAATGAAATGAACGAATGTATACCGTTCCACAAATGTGTTTGAATTCAAGAACCCAATTCAGATTAATGATAATGTTCATGATCCTAAAAGTGTTTATGAAGTGTGGTTCACTTCTATTATGATTTATTCACTTGTGTCTGATTTTCTTGATCCCCCATATCACATATGATTATTTATAGGTTTACATACTCAGTACATATTTTGTACTGACGTCCCTCACGGGGGACCTGCATTTTATGCTGCAGGCACAGGTACCTCAGCTCATACACCGCAGAAGTAGGAGCCAGGTCATACAGTTGTTGTTGGTGAGCTCCAGTTTGCTTTGGAGCTTTCCGAGTTGGTTCCTTATATTTTGTTATTGTACAAGAGTCACGTGTGGGCGGGGGTTCGTCCCGACCCTAGTTATGTCATGTATATCCTAGAGGCTTTGTAGACATAAGAAAGGGTAAAGTCATGGAAGCTTATATAATCATGTTATATTCGTGTATGTGGTGGACCCGACGGCCAAGTATTATATATATATATATATATATATTTGTGCATGTTGTGCTGATACAGGTAACTAGACCCTTTTATGTGCAGCGAAGTGCTGCCCAAATTTTTGGTGACATGTAAGTGAAAGTACAGGTATTTGAACGGGTTCTCCCGGGCCTTCTCGGCTCCGGGTGCCAGTCCGGCCCTATGGGATTTTGGGGCGTGACATGATTGATGAGACTCGAGGGGGTGTGAATGATAAATTAGATGTGTGGAGACAAACTCTTGAGTCTAAAGGGTTCAGGTTGAGCAGAAGCAAGACAGAGTATTTGGAATGCAATTTTAATGACGTGAGGCTAGAGGATGAGGTGGCAGTGAAGCTGGAATCACAGGTCGTATGTAAGAGGGATAGTTACAAGTATCTCGGGTCCGTGATCCAGGGTAACGGTGACATTGATGAGGATGTCTCGCACCGTATTGGGGCGGGATGGATGAAGTGGAAGCTCGCGTCAGGGGTGTTGTGTGATAAGAAGGTGCCGCCCAAGCTTAAAGGAAAATTCTACAGGGTGGTAGTCCGTCCGTCCATGTTGTATGGAGCGGAGTGTTGGCCAGTTAAGAATTCCCACATCCAAAAAATGAAGGTGGCAGAGATGCGGATGTTGCGCTGGATGTGTGGGCTGACTAGAGGGGATAGAGTTCGGAACGAGACTATCAGGGAGAAGGTTGGTGTGACCCCAGTGGAGTGTAAGATGCGGGAAGTCCGATTGAGCTGGTTCGGACACGTGAAGAGGAGGGGAATGGATGCCCTGGTTCGTAGGTGTGAGAGGCTAGCGTTGGATGGTTTTAGGTGGGGTAGGGATAGGCCGAAGAAGTACTGGGGTGAGGTGATTAGGCGGGACATGGAGCAGTTACAGCTTACCGAGGACATGACCATAGATAGGAAGGTCTGGAGGACGCGAATTAGGGCAGATGACTAGGGCCAGTTTGGGTCGCTAGTGTAGGGAATTACCTGCTGGGGGTAGTATCTTGGTTATGATTCCGTGTTCCTTGTTTTAGTACTAATCTGGGTGCTTTCCTCTGTTTTCTTTTACTTATGGCTGCCGTATTTATGTTATGTATTCTTGTAACCTTGTTCGGTGTTTTACTTTGTATTTGTGTGGTATCTTGTGTCTTAAGCCGGGGGTCTATCGGAAACAGTCTTTCTACTTCTTTAGAGGTAGAGGTATGGTCTGCGTACATCTTACCCCCCCAGACCCCACCAGGTGGGAATACACTGGGTTTGTTGCCGTTGTTGTTGTTGTATTATATACCCATATCAAACTCGAGATTAAATTTTATTTTTATGTCTTTAGTTGAAATTATAATCTCTAATATTTCTGTTCAAATGAAATGAGTTCTTAGCAAATTGGGTAGTAACTTCATGAAGATATATATATATATATATATATAGCTTTACTTTCATTCTGAGGTAAATATATATATTTTTTTCACAAGGAGTGTTTTAGCTCAATACCGAGTCCCTTTTTAATAAATATTATTTTTCATATTTATAATCACCTCTAGAGTTTATATTAAATCTACATATGTAGGTGGCAGAGACATTAAACGTTCAATTTTCGGAATTAACAAATTATTCTGCTGAATCATTAATATGATGATACAATAAAATCCAGACTACCAGTGACAACTCTCTAAGGGCTCTTTTGGAGAGTTAAAAGTTATTTTCTCAAGTGAGAAGTGCATCTTCGTTTTATGTTTGGGAGACTATTTTTGTTCGATATGGCTTGGATTGTTGATTTGTTTTTGTTTTCTCACTGGGAATTAATGGCCGATGTTTGATTACAGCTATCATTCATTTCTTGAATTGGAATTGTTGTTTGCTTAGTATCTTCCATGTGTCCTTACATTATATAACCTTTTGGTTTACTGATGATATATTAAATATGGGACTCATCATTTGTGGCGCTAATTATATTGCATTTCAATTTTAGCATAATATTTGTGCGGGATAAAATTTTTATTATTACATCCATATTGGCTTTCAGGTAATCTCTGTGTAGCTTGTCTTAATATTTTTTTCATTCAAATTTTCTTAAAAATAATAATGTGCTGGTGAAGTATATTTTGAGATCCAGTTAATATTTTCATCTAACTTTGCCATTTCGTAAGGCTAGCTACCGTGTTTGATAGACTGAAAGTTGATCTTCAAAATAGATTTTCTGAAAAATGACACACAAACTCACACACACATCATAATTATTTTGTGTGGGAAGACCCTAATATAAAAGTTGAATTATGAAAATGTCCTTAAATTTATCGAATGACTTTTTTACCTTTCAAAAAATAAATAAATGAGACAAATCCCCAAATGTAGGGTCATTAATACATAATATCCCATATCCTTTAAAAAATTATATAAATAACTTTAATTAACAATTGTTCCTAGTACATATCTAATGTTGGCAATTCCACCATTGTATCCCAAAATCACGTGATTTCATGTTTCAAAATTTTCTCCCTAACATTTCCGGTAATCTCTCTCACGCAACCATATTTTTCTTTTCAATACCACAAACCATTTCTTAATATCATTAATGAAAATCCAATTGATTTGAACCTCACTTCACTATTATACTCTATAAATTGACACTATGAACAAAACTTGAATTTTCGGGAGAGAATTGAATTCCAACTCACGCTCATTTCACATATAAGCCCAAGTAGTACTAGACTTATAGTTCAACACCAATCCAAAGTGTAATCAGAAAATGCCCAAATAAGAAGGATAATTCGAATTTCGTTCCACAAGTTTCTAGTTTAGTCACAAGGATAACTGGTAAGGTAATAACTAAAGAGAGACAATCGAGAGAATTAGAAGTGAATATATTTATGAATCAAGGAAGCCTTACATACCTCCAAACGCAGAGAAACTAGTGACCAGAAGGGAGGAAATTAAGCTTGATTTTTGAGCCAATTGTCTTGGATTTACTTTTAAGCTTGAGTTTGGGATTGCTGGAAAAAATAATGCGTTGAACTGATGGAGAAATGAAAAGACTAGGCTAATGCTAATACTATGTAACATTCTACATTTTTGGTCTAGAATTCAAACCTTGCTCCTACGTATATAGACCCGAACCTAATGATTCTGTGTCATATAAGTGTGATGATCAATTCTATAGTGTGGGAACACCTTTGGAGATGAATTGAGATAGTAAAAATCTCCTAATTGAAAGTCAGATTGAGAACTTTTCTACTGATTTAATTTTAGTGAATGCTCCAACTTGTGTCAAGTTACAATGATCTTTACTCATATAATATAATAAGTTTGGTGTCCTACTACATATCAAATGAAATATCTTTGAGTCTTCTTTCCAACTCATTCTATTTCACCATAATTCGATATTGGAGTAGAAAGTTATGCTCATTTTAATCAGAAGTGTCTATCTACCAAAAAGTGATGACTAAAGTGATAAGCCATAATTTAGGTGAAGAACCGTCAACCCTAGACGTCACCCTTAACCAGTGTAATACCCCGTAATATTCAAATCTCAATTCAGCTCTTAGTTGTACACTTAAATGGTCCAAGGCTGGAAAATTACACTAAGTGTTGAGGATTTAGTCTTTTTCAAGACCCATAAACTTTACGGATTTTTATTTAGGCCTTCCCGACCCCAAAATGCTGGTTTTCGAGTTGGTTCATGTTTAGAAAGGTTAAAAATATGTCTCGGGAGAGTTTTGGGGCTTTTGGGCGAGGTTTGGGACTTGTTTGGATAGCTAAAACAGAGAGCCAATGCGATTAGGCCACGACACATTGGTCTCTCCCATAGTGAGGAGGTTCGCGGCGCATTGCTTTCGCCCCTGGAGTAAGCGAAGCGGCACTTTACTTTCTCCCGTAGAGAGAAAGGCGCGAAACGTGTCTTTGTTCTGCATAGTTATATGATCTAAGTGCCCAAGGTGCATTTGAGTCATTTCCCTCGACCCAATTCATCCTTAACACGATTTGGGATTTTCAAAATGGCATTATTAACCCCTTTGGCTCTAAATTGCTCACAAGAAATCTTCCTCTTCTCCCGAGAACAAAACCCAAGATCTTTCTCATGAAATCAAGAGTTCAAGCTTCTAAGTTCAAGAAATAAGCTATTAAGCTATGTTGGTATTCATCAATGGGTTTCTTTCACCCATTGAGCCAAAAAACTTTTTTTTTTTTAATTTAAATATGCAGCTTTTCCTATAATATGGAATTTCATATGTTCAAGATAGGTTAATTTCATGTATTCCCTAGATATTTAAACTCAATTCATGTTCATGTATTATCCCATGAAAATTTAGGCTGCTTCATACTATAAATTTTAGTTTCCCATGTCATATTCAAGTGAATTTCATGTTAAATCTTCAATTTATGAATTTAGCCATGTAATCATGTTGTCTTCCTTATATTTAACCCATTCCTATGTTCAATTTCATGATTCTCACATGTTTTATGAAATCTCTATGTTATGGGTCTTTGAACCATGATCTCTTACTATAGTTTTTAATAGACTACATATATAATTATTAAATACATCTGGGTTATTCTGTAATTAGTTATTCTTCAGTTCTCTATATATACAGCTGTAACCCCTTCAATATCAATAAGATCAATTATTATTAAATTATATCATGGTATCAGAGCTAGGGTTTCTTCTTCCGCCCAAACCCTAATCTCTCCTCCTTTCCGACGTGTGTGCGCCACCGCCACCGTCTACACCACGCCGCACGGCCTCCCTCCTCCGCCGTAGGTCGGCGCCATGGACAAGGTTGTTGATCCTCTGTCAAATTTACCGTCTGGAGTAAAATTACTGCTCAGGAATCTCCACAATCTCATCCCCGAAAAATTATCTGACAACAACTACCCGGCCTGGGCACTTAACGTCCGCACCGCCCTCGCAGCCAACTTGCTGCTCGGATGGATTGACGGTGCGGAGAAGCCGCCGCCCGAGACATCCGAGGAGGACGGCGTCATGCTCCCAAATCCCGACTACCTTCCGTGGATGATCGTAGACACTCAGATCCGAGCCTGTCTTCTCGCCGTTATTAGCCCCTCTGTGCACAAACACGCCCGGGGTTTTCTCACATCGGCTTCACTTTGGGACGCACTAGCCACAAGGTACAACTCTGTGTCCATGGCTCATATTTTTCAGTTGCGTGACAGATTGCATACTCTTCGGAAGGGAACGAAGACGATGACTCAATACCTTGATGATGTGGCCTCTATTCTGTCTGACCTAGATGCTGTGAACGAGATTATTCCTGAACGAGACATGGTGAATGCCGTGATACGTGGTCTTCCGTCTGGCTATTCCTCTCTCAAACAGCATATTCGCCTCTCACCTATCGAAATAACTCTGAATCAACTGTCTGGATGGCTTAATGCAGAAGAATTGAATCAAGACATGGAACACAAATTACTGCTCGGAGAAGCCAGTTCCACCCCTGGCGTCACGGCTCTTTACTCGGCTGGCAGCGGGGGCTCGGCCAGGGGTCGCGGTGACGATCGCCGTAACCAAGGGCGAGGCAGCGGCGGCGGTGACCGTCGGAACGCCGGGCAGCAAGGCAGAGGCGGGCCTCCACCGAGGGACGGCTTCCAGTCAGGCCGCGGACAGGGACGAGGAAACCAGCGGGGGCCCACACGAGATCTTCCGACGTGCCAAATTTGTGCTAAACGGGGCCATTCTGCGGCTAATTGCTGGTATCGTTATGATGACTCGCAGAATGTAAATCGCCAGTCCGGCGGATCAAGGGCGATGCATGCGTCCACAAACGCTCAATCTGGCGATTGGTATCTAGACACAGGTGCTAACACCCATGTGACGTCGGATTATTCACAACTTCAAGCTCCTCATACGTATCATGGCTCAGAAACTATTACAGTAGGCAATGGTCAATCCCTTCCCATCACAAACACCGGCTCTGGGTATGTCTATACCCCAAATGGTAAATTTCATCTCTCAACCCTTCACCACGTCCCTTCCCTCACATCTAATCTTTTATCTGTTGATCGCTTTACTAAAGAAAATAACTGCACCCTCATTTTTACTGACACCAATTTCCAGATAGTGGACAATACCACGAACCGGGTGCGGTACACGGGCCGCTGTGAGCATGGGCTATACACTCTTCCATCCAGGTCTCCGTCTGTTGTGAGTCAAGCCATTCTCTCGTCCACCTGGCATCGCCGGCTTGGGCACCCATCATCCGCCATCACCAAATCCATTTTATCTTCCTTAGGTTTTAATTTTTCAGAGAAATTACATTGCGAGTCCTGTTCAGTGTCTAAATCTTGTCGTTTACCTTTTTCACTGTCTGAACACAATGCCACTGCGCCATTTCAATTAATTCATTCTGATGTTTGGGGTCCAACCTCAGTTCTTTCTGTTCAAGGTTTTTGTTATTATATCTGTTTTGTTGATGATTACAGTAAATTCACTTGGCTTTATCCTCTGAAATTTAAATCCGAAGCTTATACTGTTTTTGTCAACTTTGACCGAATGGTTCAAAATCAATTTAATGCCAAAATCAAAATTTTTCGAAGTGACAATGGCAAAGAATTTGTCAACAATGCATTTGGTGTTTTTCTTCAAAGTCTAGGGGCTCTTCATCACACTTCATGTCCATATACCCCTGAACAAAATGGCGTTGCTGAGCGCAAACACCGTCACCTAATAGAAACAGTTGTTGCGCTCCTCCATGATTCCACCTTACCTGTTTCCTTTTGGGTTGATGCCCTTGCTACTGCCAACTACCTCATAAATCGCATGCCCACTCACACTCTCTCCAACTCCACTCCATATGCCCGTCTCTACAATCATCCACCCGACTACATCCATCTCCGCCCGTTTGGGTGTCTGGTTTATCCCTGGTTGCGTCCACACACTCAACATAAACTTCAACCTCGGTCCACCCCTTGTGTCTTTCTAGGCTATCATCCCACTATCAAAGGTTACAAGTGTTTCGATCCTGTATCTCAGAAAACATATGTTTCCCGTCATGTTCGTTTTGTGGAGGAACAATTTCCTTACACAAGTCTTTCCTCTACTCCATACTCCCCCAATCCACTTGGCATTGTGCCATTATTTCCGTCCTTTTCACACGCTCATGCTCCGGCTCACTCGGCACCTCACCCGGTACCCCACTACACCACTACCCACCCGTACCAACCACCTAGCCACTCGAACCAACCACCCACCCACCCGAACCCCCAAACCTCCCACCCGAACACCCAGCCGACTGCCACACAACCCACCACTTCCCTACATCATACTCCTAACACACATACAGCCACCCCATCCACCGCTGCACATCCCAGCTCCCACGGCAGCCCACCCAACCCCCGTCCACACATCATACAACTCCACCACCCCTTCCTAATCATCCTCCACTCAACACTCACCCTATGACAACCCGAGCCAAGGCCGGTACCTTCAAACCCAAAGTCTACCACACTCAAATACCCTTTGATGCACATCCCATAACTGAGCCTACTACCTACAACCAAGCCTCCAAAAATAGTTTCTGGTGCCAAGCTATGGATGAGGAATTTCAGGCTCTGAATGAACAACGTACATGGTATTTGGTACCTCTGCCTAGTAACCGAAAGTCTATTGGGTGCAAATGGGTGTTTCGCATCAAACGAAATTCAGATTGATCTCTTTCTCGCTATAAAGCACGTCTGGTTGCAAAAGGGTATCATCAGGAGTATGGTGTGGATTATAAGGAGACCTTCAGCCCTGTTGTTAAGCAACAGACTATTCGTCTGGTCTTGTCTCTTGCTCTTCACTATGATTGGCCGCTTCATCAGTTATACGTCAGCAATGCCTTTCTTCATGGTCATCTTGAGGAAGACATCTATATGGTTCAGCCACCGGGATATGTTAATCCCAACCGTCCTCACTATGTTTGCAGGCTTCGCAAATCACTGTATGGCCTGAAACAGGCCCCATGTGCCTGGTATACACGCCTCTCTACTTTTCTGCAGGGTCTTGGTTTTCGCACCTACCATCATGACAACAGCCTCTTCACCCTTCACTGTTCTCGAGGGACAGTCATCATTCTTATCTATGTGGATGATATTGTTATTACAGGCAGCTCGTCATCACTCATCACTGAAATTACTGAGGCTATGCATCGTGACTTCAAACTTAAGGACCTCGGTCCTCTGGAGTTCTTTCTTGGCCTCGAACTCATCCGCAAATCGGGAACCATATTGATGCATCAGACAAAATATACCCTTGAACTTCTAAATTGAGCTGGAATGACAGACTGCAAACCCGCGGTCACTCCCATGGCAGTCCGCCAATCCCCAGGGACGAATACTCCCTTTGCCGATCCTACACTATATCGGAGCCTCGTCGGTGGACTTCATTATCTTGTTGTTACTCGTCCGGACATCCAATATGCAGTCAATCAAGTCTCCCAATCAATGCATGCTCCCACAGAACAACACTTTCAGGCCTTGAAACGCATTCTGCGCTATCTTAAAGGTACTCTTCAATGTGGAATTTTATTTCGAAAGGGCTCGTTTGATATATCTGTTTTTTCTGATTCGAATTGGGCTAACGACAAAGATGATCGGAAGTCCACTACTGGATATATTGTTATGATGGGACCGAATCTGATTTCCTGGTGCACCAAGAAGCAAACGCGAGTGTCCTGTTCCTCCACAGAAGCAGAATATCGGGCCATGGCTACGGGTGTTGCTGAAGCCATGTGGTTACGATACCTTACAGATGCACTTGGCATTCCCCCGACGAAACCACAGATTTATTGTGACAATCAGTCCACTATTTGTGTTACCAAAAATCCAGTCCTTCATGATCGTATGAAGCATGTTGGGTCCGACTGTCACTTTGTTCGCGATGAGGTACTTACAAGAACGATGGCCACGCACTATGTCCCATCTACTGACCAGCTTGCTGATATTCTCACCAAGCCTCTTCCGTTACAGCCTTTTCAGTATCTCTGCTCCAAGCTGCCCCTCGTTACCGCTGATCAGCTTGCGGGGGGATAATAGACTACATATATAATTATTAAATACATCTGGGTTATTCTGTAATTAGTTATTCTTCAGTTCTCTATATATACAGCTGTAACCCCTTCAATATCAATAAGATCAATTATTATTAAATTATATCAGTTTTAAAGCTTTGTATCATATTTTTTTGGCCAATCAGTGCTGGCGGGTTATGAACACCCGATACCTATGTGTTTGATAACGCTCAATTCACTCCCATGATTGATGGGTGAGGTAGTCGTTGTCAAGTAACCTAATGAAAATTGGGGTCGAATCTCAAGGAGTGAATGCTATAGACTTCAAACCGATGGATACTCAAGTTACTTTAAGGTTACATGGAATGCTAATGAAAACAACATGTATAAATAAATGGGGGAAATATTTGAAAACTTTTCATACAAAATTCAACAAGTAGGCGGTAAATGCTATCTTAGGTTTGAACTCAAGGTTTAGATACGTATCCTTATAGGTAAAGAATGCGGGATAATCTTGGGTTATTATGAAATTACGTTGTTAATTAATGGATTGGCTTGGTCGAAGATCATTGTGGTCAATCTTTCAATAAAAACCCAACAATTTCACCCGTTGGCTCTTTTGAGCAGCTAACAAGTGTGGAGTTTATATAAACACCCAACACCTCAACCAAGCATCTCAATTTCTAGGATGACTCTTGAACTGATTTACACTCCCTAAACGCTTATTTTTAAGATTGCAAAGGGTAGTAAACCATAGGCTTAGTTGTTCACCATTTCTTTGTCCCTCGATAGCCCTTTTTCGAGGATGTTATGGGTTACCTAATATTCTCCTAAATCCCTATTTTGATGATGACAAAGGGTTTATAGAGCTTGGAGCTTTCACTCATCAAACCCATTTGGATATTTGGAGCTTTCACTCATCTTATTCCAACACATAAGCTCAAGAAATTGTGAAATCCATACACAACAACTAAAATCCATGCAAACACAACAATACCCACACATAATCACACTCTAGTTCAATATAATTCCAAGATTAAATTATTTAGTTGCTCAAGAAGAAAGTAAAGAGAAAGATACCATGTGGGTCATCAAAATCATTCATTATTCACAAAGAAACTAAGAAATTTGAGTCTCTAAAGTTAATTACAACTTTCCCAAATTAGGGTTTCAAGCTTGGAATTCCCCACTATCTTAAGAGGTAAGCCCCCATTAAAGAGAAGGGGTATTTCCTATATATGGTCTTGGGTTCATCTAGAAGAAATTACAGAACTTCCCAGGTCCATACTCCCACATAATAATGATCGCGTGAGGTTGTCCATGATCGTAGAAAACTCGACCGCGTTTGTTGACCACGGTCGCGCTCTGATGATCATCTTCACTAACTGCGACCACGGTCTTAAGTGCAACCGTGGTACCTGAGGTTCACTAGCTGTAGGTATTTTATTGCACTCTTTTGTGCCCTTTGAATTGATTTTAAGCTCCAATCCACATCTTTCTATCTTTTCATCTCTATATCTGCAAAAAGAGGATATTAGTGTAGTTAAATCTTAAGAATGTCTCATTTTAAAACACAAAACATAGTAGTGTGCATGATTAATGGGTGCGAATGAGTTGTAGGATTACCACTTATCAACACCCCCAACTTAAACTCTTTCTTGTCCTCAAGAATCACTACCTTTTTCAATGAAACAATCTCCATGTATGCCCCCAACTATATTCTCAATGATCATAAAGACTCCAACTTGGTTGCCACCATAAAAATCTTTTCACACATTAATAGAAGAATTTTAGCGATGCCCCTCATCATAAAATGGAGTGGCGAAGGCTACAATGAACCTTGGGGAGCAACTATGTGACAACTACCAATACTCTAAAAATAACTTGCATGTTTGACTACAATCATATTATACCTCCATTTATCTAATTTTTGGGAAGATGAAAAAATCACCCACCTTAACTAGTCCACATGCCTCCTCACAAGAAAGAAGGGTTCACACACCTAGTTATCTATCATGAAACAAGGAAGTTTAAGTGGAATCACTCACCATCTCAAGAAAATCTCCCAAGTCTACAAGTATCATGCCATAGGCTTGTCTCCATTTTACAATCACCAAAATAATGACCACTCATGGTTCGAAATCACTAAGGGCTTTTTGAGCTTGAAATGAAGGCTTCGGGTTGGGTAGGATAACAATTTAAGACAATAAGGCTATACCCTCGTTGAACTTCTACATCAAATTCATATTACTTGTTTCTCATTGGGCCACTTCTTTTTCATTTATTTCTTTACCAACTTGTCTCTTTTGCTTTATCCAAAGTCTTTTCACCTCATTTCTTAACTTTTTATGATTACATCAAGCTCCATGAAACTCATACTTTTGACGGACTAACCTTCCTTCAAAGCAAAATACTTACTTTTTTAAACTCAAAGACTTTTTTAAACTCAAAGGCCTTTTTTATGACTTCGTGGATCAACTACACTTCCTCTTTCTTTCCATCACTCCCATCTTAGTCTTTTAGCCTTAATTTTTATTATTAAGTTCAAGAAGGATAGGGTTCAAGAGAGGATGAATAGAAGGGTCACGACTTATAACATGTTTGCCAAACAAAAGTCCAAAGGTGCAAAAAGGGTGACTAGTGGTAATTACTATGTATTGGAAGGCTTTTTAGGCTAAAGTGGGCCTCTAAAATAACAAGATTGCCTGAGATCATTTTCCCAACCAAGAAAAATCAATAATTATCTTGGAAAGACTAAAGGGGCAAGTTCTAGAAGGTACAGGTATACATGATATGTAGAAAATTAAGCTGACACACACAACATACAAATTATGTGAAGGGTGTTCATTTGTTGTACCAGCTCGATACAGGAATGAAATATTCCCTACTTTTCTGTAGTCAACTTACCGAGTCATAATAAGAGGGAGAATCTTTTTATAAAGTTGCTCACGTCCATGCCTTCTTTTTACAAAATTTCAGACGGAGAGGGTTATTTGCTTTTATACCCGAACCACTCATAATTTGCTAATTATGGCAACAAACCAAGTTATTGTCTTACATTGCAAACTATAGTATGGCCGAAATTCTATGTGGCTACGAAGGCTGATCCAATGGGTGTAAATGCGAATCCAAATTATCAATGCCATGGGTACTTAGACTTCCCTTGCATCCTTGGATAAAAACTCAAACATAACTCGATCATTAAAATTGAAATAAAATAATAACTCAAGAATGAAGTATGTAATTCATGCAAGTGTAGGCACTGCTAAAGTATCTGAATATTATAACCCGAATAAAACTAAGGAACATCTAATAGAGTAGAAGAGTATGAAGGCATATCAACAATACAAGCCTAAATCAAATGAATAGGGAATCGATAAATCGAGGAACACCACCAACTAAACAGGTAGCAGTGTCCCTACTTCATAAACAACAAAGGATAACAAAGAGATAAGGGTGCTCCCTGAAAGCCTATCAACGATCGCTATCATTACCGATTTCGGCATTATCATCATTCTCCTCGAGATCGTTCCATTGCTTCATACAAAAACTTTAACAAGAGTGAGAGAAAATTTAAAGGAGGAGCAGTTAGTGTATCAATAAACTGTAGGAGTGGCGATTATGGTTGGTTGACTGCTATTGCCGGCATGCGTCTACTGCTATCACATTTTGTGACCGCAATCGTGGTAACAGAGGGCAGGCCTACTCCCCTATTTTCCTATTCAGATTTCCTGCTTATCCTTAACACTCTATAGTGTCACAACATGCATGATTTATTTAAGTGGAAACTACAAAAATATGATAGAAGGGATATAATTCATCCACGTGGCAATTGTGAGTTGCCTCCCACATAGCGCGTTAGTTATAGTCATGGCACGACCTTATTTTTAATTACTTTGTCAAGGAGGGTCCGCAAGTCCACACTTATCAAACTCTACCTTATCAATTGACCTTTCATTATGTCTTTCCACCACTTTCTTCTCTTTGTCAACTAAGCTTTGGGGTAACTTCTCATTTTTCTTAGTGCGGGGAATTTTTCTTCCCAAGTCTTCTTTCAAGAGATCCTCATTTACTTTTCCACTTTCCACATAATTTGCCAAAACTTGATCATCATTTTTGGGGTCAACAACTGTGTCACTAATGGAGACCCCCTTGGGTGTAACATTTAACCGTGTGAAAGACTTGTCCTATTTAGAGCTCCAACTATTTGATAGAGGCTAAATGAGAGACCACAATTTGAGAGAGTGAAAATAAATCCTTTTTTAATTCATGGACTATTTTATTTGTTCCCTCAACTCTAGTCAAAATTCATGTAAGGATATCCTCTATTCCACATCTGTCGGCATCAATGGAGCTTTAATCCTTGCTATAAGCATGATAATAGTGAGGCACAAAATAGCAATCCTCATGATTCTTCTCTCTCCAATATCGACTACTAACTTGATTCATCCAACCTTGATTCCCTCGTTGTCTATGATATGTCGGGTGAGAACCCTCTGAGTGGTTTGCTAAATATTGAAATTTTTTCTCCCATCCTTCTAACTCCTTTATCCCCGCCATGGGATTTTGGTTTAGAACCTATGACATACTTCGTTAGGAGATCAATTTGAGTTAAGATCTTTGCCAAGGTTCCCTATTGCTCGTCGCCCCAAATTTGTTGTTCTTTGCTAACGATGGGCTTGGGTGAAAAGCTATTGGAAATGTTGGAATTTTAGGTATGCCATTTAAAATTTTGATTATATACCTCTCTATATATTTTTGTAGCCGAATTAAAATGCAAGTTTAAGAGATACCCTTCCATCACATTGTTTACCACTATTTAGTTGAATAGATCTAGTGCCCGGTAGAATATTTGGGAAGGGTTTTCGCTGGAATCTCATGGTTTGGGCATTTGGCTAGCTTCCTATGAAATCTCTCCCATACTTCATGAAGTGGCTCCCTGTTCCTTTATATAAAATTCGCAATTTCATCTCTTGGTTGATAGTTTTTGGAGGGAGGGGAGTATTAGTCTAAGAATTTCTTTGTGACTTCACTCTATGAAGTGATTGAAGTCGTAAGATAAGCGGAACCACAACAATTCCTCTCTCATTAGTAAGAATGGGAAAAGATGGAGTCGAAAGGGCTCTTGATTGGTACGTGGAATGTTGAATGGTGTACAAACCTTCAATAAGTTCCTTAACTAAGCATATGGGTCCACATATGCTTGACCCCCGTATAACCCTTTTATTTGCAACACATAAAGCATGGTACTAGTCACATGGAATCCTGCCCCTATGATTTGGTGGACTACAGTTTTTGCCTACATGACCCCCATAATTTAAGTTTCTTTCTCCACAAGTATCGTCAAATGGTTCCGGATGATTAGTGCCTTCACTCATGAATTCGTGTATGCTATAATTACCTAGAAAAGATTAAAAAACAACAAGGAAAATAAGGATGACACTCCGAATTCTCCCAAGTAAGAGTAACACCACACAAGTAAAATCTACACTTCACTCCCCGACAATGTCACCATTTTGATAATGCTCAACTCACTCCTATGATTGAGGGGAGAGGCGGTCATTGTTAAGTAACACACTGTAAATTGAGGTCAAATCTTAAAGAGTGAATGCTATAGACTTTAAACCTATGGGTGCTCAACTTACTACAAGGCTACCAGGAATTCTAATGAAAACGACATGTATAAATAAATAGGGGAAATGTTTGAAAACTTTTCATAAACACTTCAATAAGTAGGCGGTAATTGCTATCTTAGGTTTGAACTGAAGGTTTGGAGATATCTTGGGATTATGTATCCTTGGAGGTAAAGCATGTGAGATAATGTTGGTTTATTGTGGAATTAAGTTATTAAATAACTAATAGGCTAGGTCGAAGATCATTAAAGTTAATGTTTTAATAAAACCCCAACGATTTCACCCATCGGCTCTTTCCAGCACCTAACAAGTATGGAGTTTATATAACCACCCAAAACCTCAACCAAGCATCCCTATTTCTAGGATGATGCTCTTAACATGATTTACACTCCCTGAACACTTATTTCTAAGATTGAAAAGGGTAATAAACCATAGACTTAGTTTTTTACCATTGCTTTGTCCCCCGATAACTCTCTTTCGAGGATGTTATGGGTTGCCTAATATTCACATAATTCCATCTTTCAAGGATGATAAAGGGTTTCTAGAGCTTAGAGATTTCAGTCATGAAACCCATTTGGATATTTAGAGTTTTCACCCATCAAATTTTAACTCATAAGCTCATAAAATGGTACAATCCATACACAACAACTAAAATCCATGCAAACACAACAATACCCACACACAATCACACTCTAGTTCAACGTAATCCCAAGACTAAATTATTTAGCTACTTATGAAGAAAGTAAATAGAAATATGCCATGTGGGTCATCAAAAGCATTCATTGTTCACAAAGAAACTAAGAAATTTGAGTCTCCAAAGTTAATTACAACTTTCCAAATTAGGGTTTCAATCTTAGAACTCCCCACTATCTAATAGGTAAGAACCCCATTAAAGAGAAAGGATTTTTCCTATATATGGTCTTGGGTTCGTCTAGAAGAAAGTACAAAAATTCCCATATCCATACACCCACATGACTGTGATAGTGTGATGTTGTCCCCGATCACGGAAAATGCTACCGAGATCGCACTTTGATGATCACCTTGATAGGCAGTCCTAGCTGCGACTGCGGTAGCTTAGGTTAAACAGATGTAGGTCTTCTATTGCACTCTTTTGCTCCCTTTTTTCTATATTTAATCTCTATATCTATAAAAAGTGGATATTAGTGTAGGTAAATCCAAGGAATGTCTCATTTTCAAACACAAAACATAGTAGTATACGTGCATAGTGAGTGCAAATGAGTTGTAGGATTACCACTTATTAGTGTTTTACATGATTTCATCTTTTCAAGTAATGATTCAGTTAAACCATAGATATTATTATTTCACTCAGTTGATATATTCATGATGAGAAGAATAAGAGGTAATGTTCTCTTAAACTTAGTTCAGTTCAGTACTAGTGTCACTACAGTTATGAGTAATTTTTAATATCTAGCAAACCTAGGGATGGGGGATCACCTGCCAGTTAGGATTTGGTCCGTTCAGAACTACGTTGCCAATTTAGGATAATGAGATTTCACTTGCCAATTTATGGCTAATACTCTCTTATGGGTCACCCTCAAATTTAGGACTGACTCCCTAGTAATTTATGAGATTAAATTAGTGGATACACACATCTAGTGTTAGTACCCATGGAACAATACTGACAACCTTCAAACTGGTGTTACAGGTTGGATCCCAATTAGCTCATATTGAAGCATATGAATTATATTATACCTCCCACAGTTTTAGTCAGTATGTCAGTGTAACCCAACTTAGGTTTTCTTGACCATGCATATAGATTTGTCAGTTATTTAGTTACATAGATTTAAGTCTTTCAAATTTTAGAATATACTACATGTTTATGCATTTGTGCCCAGTTATATAATGTATTTCAGTCAATTCTTATCTCACATACTAGTTAATTCAAATTACTAATTAGATACTTTTCTTTGCGCTATGTTGTCTTATAACATAGGTTCGGGCGTTTAGTTTCCCAGCCGTTCTTACACAGCACAACGTTACCCAGCAGCAGTAGTGGTGAATCCTCATTCATTGAGGACAAAATATCTTTTTCTCAATTTTCAGTATATCCTTATGTTCTGTCTGTCGGAGTTAGTTGGGGGTTTGTCCCATCAACTTCTCATGTTGTTTAGAGGCTTGTAGACAATCAGTTAGACTTTCAACCAGTTTTTTTCAATATTTATCAGTTATTTCAGATATGTCAGTATTATGTATTTCAGTATTTCAAATTTACAGTATTTTATCTACTTATCTTTCACACATATTGTTTAATTTCTCTATTGTTCAGTACTCACAACAGGTACCAGCTTATTGGTTAGCTTGTAGTCACTTGTGACCATAAGCACCGTTGTCGCAACTTGAGGGATAGCCTCAGGTCATGAAAAATCTTCGTATCATAGCCTAAGGTTTTTAATTTTCCTCTGGATTCTGAAAGTCGTGTTGAGTAGAGTCTTGTGGATGGGTGTTAAGCATTCTACACTTATGGGCAAGAGGCTATTAGATGTTTTAGGAAAGTTTCCCTTCTTTTAGTGTTTATGTCATGTGAAAGAGAATGATCCCTATTCAATCCCTCTTTCTAACTTATACTTTATTCCATTTATAGATAATTCCTCTCAGAAAGAAAAAATAACGAAAGAAGGAGCTGGGATCATCAAACACCCCCACTTGTTCAGAAAGATCCTTTGAATGAGAATATTTCTCATGAAGAATTCAGGGCTGCTTTCACTTCCTTAGTCCATTCTGTAGCTGCTGAGAACAACCACCAACCTATTGCCCTAGACAATATTGGGGCAAATACAGTTGCAGTTAGGATTTGAGATTTCACTCGAATGAATCGAGGGTATTTTCTGGACATGGTGCAGAAAGTGATAGATATAATGGGCGTAACTTTGAGTAAAAGTGAAGAGTTGGATGCATATTAGCTGCAGGATGTAGCTTACACCTAGTTTAAGCAGTTAAAGGAGGCTTTGGTGTTAATGTAGGGCTGGTAGAGTGGGAAGAGTTTGCCACAACTTTCTTAGACAGGTTCTTTCCCCAAGAGTTGTAGGAATCTAAGGTTCAGGAGTTCATTAACTTGAAGTAGGGTAATATTAGCATAAAGGAGTACTCTCTCAAGTTCACTTAGTTGGCGAGGTATGCTCCTACTATGGTGGCAGACAATTGGTCCAGAATGAGTAAGTTTGTATCTAGAGTATCTGATAGTGTTGGTATAAAGTGTAGGACCTCCATGTTAATTAAGGAGATGGACCTATCTAGAATAATGGTTCATGCTCAGAAGATTGAGGAGGGGAAGTATAAGGAGAGGGAAAGAGAGAATAAGAGCGCCATAACAGGTAGTTTTTTCTTATCCAAGGACAAAAGGCAGTAACCTTTCTCAGTTTTGTTAGAAGTTTCTAGCCTCAGCTCCATCATCAGTGAGTGCACCAGTGCTAAACTTCAGCCAAGACAATCAAGATAGAGTGCTAGGATCTTAGTCCCATGAAAGTGTGAACAGTGGTCGCACAAATCTACTTTGCCAAAAATATGGTAAGAATCATCAGGATGAGTGTAAGGTTGGTAGTGATGTATGTTTTGGATAAGGCAAGACAGGACAAAGGACCCGATAGTGCCCATTGGTTGCCCAAAATGGAAAGGAGTCGCGCCAACAAGGCCAGTCCAATTTTTTATCAGCTCTAGTAGGCCGCTCAACTTAGTAGGGTGCCACTTCTAGTGCAACCAGTGGGCCGCGTCAGAATATATTATATGCTCTGTAGACTCTTCATAATTAGGAAAGTTCTCCTAATGTGGT
Organism: Capsicum baccatum var. pendulum; assembly: GCA_030864225.1. NCBI lineage: Eukaryota > Viridiplantae > Streptophyta > Magnoliopsida > Solanales > Solanaceae > Capsicum > Capsicum baccatum. The sequence continues at coordinate 272,948,251 of CM061558.1, forward strand.
TACACGTATGTTACAAGTCGTCCATCTTCATGTTTTTGTTTTATTTACCCCAGAGATTCACTTTCATTTGTGACCCCTTATATAGCCGTCAACTTTGGTCCCAATCCCAAAACATTAGCATTGTCTTTATTAGTTTCTACCCCAGTGGGTAAATTTATTATATCCTGACGGATATACAAAAATTGGCCGATCATAGTATCTCAGAAAATTACCTCAATTGATCCGGTGGAGTTAGAGATGACTATTTTTGACGTAATTCTCAACATGAATTGGATCCTGTCATGCTATGCCTCAGTTGATTATATAAATAGAGTCATTGAATTTCATTTTTCTAATGAGCCAGCCATTGAATGAAGGGGCAGTACTTCAGTGCTTAAGGGTCAGATTATTTCACATCTTAAGGCTAGAAAAATTATATCTAAAGGGTGTGTTTACTGTCACACCCCTTTTTTCACTCCCAAAAAGAATCTGTTTAAGTTTGAAAGGGTTTTTATTATTAAAGTGACAAAATATTAAAGATTTGTTTCAAAAAGGACTTTTTACATTTAAACTCAGAGTCGTCACTTGACATAAATCGGTTGTGCCAAGTCACCTTTTAAAATCCTTTTCAAAAGTAGTTTTACTCTAGGTTCACTTCTCTCTCAACACTCTGTTTTCCAAATTTGAAACTCAAGTACTGAACAACTAATTGAATAGTCGAAATCGAACCCAACTCTGGAGTTTGGACTAGGGTTCGACGATAAAAATGGGACGCCAATCTGTTGGCACTTTTCAGTGGGTTTACACCCTTTTTCGGCGATGACAAAGGTCACCGGAATAGTAGCGTGATAGGGACGGTTTCTTTCTCCTATCTTGACCTCTCACTGTATTCTCTCCGTGTTTCTCTCCCACCCAATTTCATCTTGACCTCTCCAGATCTGTGTGTTTTTGGCAACCTCTGTGTGTTGATGGTCTTAGTTTCTGCTCCCTTTCTTTTTTCTCATAGCAGTGAGTGGAGTCTATATATATGGTAGTTGTGTCTATCCAAAAATAAAAAATGAAAAAATGGTCTTTCCATAAAGGTTCCTTGTGGGACTCTCCCTTTTGTATTCTTTCTATATTTGGTCAAAGGGAATAAAATAAAAAAAAATGTGAAGGGGTAAGTGGGGTAGGTAGGTAGGATAGGGGTATGGGGTAGGTTGTTAGGATAAGATAAAATTAATTAGGGATTTGTTATTTTTTTGTCATTTTGTAGAGGTATAATAACATAGATGAGGGTACATGGTAGGAAAAGGTAAAATGTATAAAAAAAATGTTATTGGGGCATTATGAAATTAGGTATCTACATCATGCCCCCTTTGAATGTAAACATGAAGTATTTTCAGACAAAGAAGTATACAGCAAGATAGAATTTTGACCCAACCATTATTCAAAGAAAGAAATAAAAGGAAGAAGGACAACCGGGTTTTGACTTAAGAAATCCTACCTACCCAAGTTATGAGAGAATCAAGTCATGGGTATTTCAAAGGAATGGAAAGAGAATGACTATACCGGGTTGGAGAATCGAGTGAGGTTCCGATCTGCTACTCTGTTATTACATCAAAATAAAAATTACAAGTTCAAGTATAAATGAAATTACAAAAATCCTATCTATGCTGTTTTATTTTGGACTCCTGACTTAAGTCTTATCACCCTATTCTTCAGGCGGGACCCTGACTTGCAATTTCATCACTTATTGCATACTTTTCAATTGTTTCACCTTGTTGCCTGACTTTTAACTTCTTTACTTTGTTGCTTGACTTTCCATTTATCCTCCCTGTGCTTCGGGCATGCTCCTGAAATCACATCAAAACTAAAAATAAAATTTTCCCAAGCAAATATTATTATAAAGAGGAATTTTGTTTTCCAGAAAAGTAAAGTTCACAAAAACAAGAATTAAAATTTTTCCCCAGTTTATCATCAAAGGACTTTTGTTAAAGTCACATCATACCTACTTGCATGCTGCAATGATGAATTAAGACTCAGACTAAGAAATGCATCTCTTGAGAATAAAATTAACTGACCAAGACTAGGAAGTGCGTCTCCCACGAATTAAAATGAGGAATTCTTACTAGAAAGTGCATCTTCTAGAGATACAAGTTTAAGTTAAAAAGTGTGCCACTTGACAAATGAAAACTAGAAAGGAAGTGCGTGTCCAAAGGATTAAGTGCAATAACTCGACTTGGAGGTACATCTACTAGGAGTCACGACTTAAGTTAGGAAGTGATTACCCAAAAAGCAAAGTTCAAATTACCCAATCAAGGAAGTGCATCTCCTTAACAATGTTGCCTGATTATCAAAACAAGGAAGTGCGTCTCCTTACCAATGCCTCTTAAATTACTCAAACACGGAAGTGCGTCTCATCACAATTGTTTCTCGAATTAACCAAACAAGGAAGTGCATATCCTTACAAATGTTTCATGAATTAACTAAATAAGAAAGTGCATCTCCTTATAAATATTGCTCGAATTGTCCAAGCAAGGAAGTGTGTCTCCTTACAAATGCTGCTTAAATTACAAATAAGGAAGTGTATCTCCTTACAAATATTTCATGAATTAACTAAACAAAAAAGTTGGTCTCCTTACAAATGTTGCTCGAATTGCCCAAACTAGAAAGTGCGTCTCCTTACAAATATTTCTTGAATTGTCCAAAAAAGGAAGTGCGTCTCCTTACAAATGTTGCTTGAATTACTCAAACAAAAAAGTGTGTCTCCTTACAAATACCGCTTGAATTACCAAACAAGGAAGTGCATTTCCTCACAAATGTTACTGGAATTACCTAAACAAGGAAGTGCGTCTCCATGGCTTTGAATATCAAATATGTGAAATAATATTGCCTGTTACATTTGAAAAAGTGAGAATGTTATGGCCTTTGATGTTTAGTCTTTGAAATCCTTGATTCGAAGGTAGCATGTGTTCCTATGTCATACAAAGAAAACTTGTTAGTTTAAAAACATGGTGGCTGGTTAGTGCCTTTGACTTTTGTGGAAATTGCTCTTGCCTAGGTCACATATAACCTTGCTTCCAATCATTAGCATAAGTCATTAACTTGCTAAATCATTAAACCAAACTCTGATTATTAAGAGTTCTTCTGAAACAAACACAATATCTTTGCTTTTCCATGCTTCTCAGATAAACTCTTTGACCCTTGGTATTTTCATGAATTCCCAGAATTTTTTGTTGACACAACTTTCTGCATGCCTTATTTCGGCTCATAATCATGTCTTTTTCATGTTATGGCCTTTTGTCTTGCTTTCTGTAATTGAAGAAGCTGGTAGCCAGTTTTAAAATATCTTCTCACTTATTTCGACTTAGACTTGACTCAACAACAAGAGAAAAATGACAATGACTTTTATTTGGATAACTGACTCAAGAAAGATAAACAAAATAAAGAGAAGAAAGAAAAGATAATGAATGTCCCCATTGAAATAAAGAAATAAAAAATTATTTAAAAATGACAGTCAACTCCAAAGATTATGCCATGCATTTTAGGTCAGGCTGCCTGATCTTTCCATCTAAACTTTCTACCGATTGTTGTTGAGTTAATGGCCTTGAAACTGAGTTGTTTACTTAGGTCGATTGCATTTAAGACCTCTTTCGGCTACTGGCGCTTTGGAGGTTTTTTTTTTCAACAAGCCTCTCTCATTTTTTCTAGCTCACCATTGCCTTATGGTGTCCGTGAGGGTTTTTCACCAATAAGACTCTTATTTTTATTTATCTCAACTCACCGTCGTCTTACCATGCCCGTGAGGGTTTTCACCAATAAGACTCTCTCCTTATTATCTCTCTCAGCTTACCATCGTCTTACGGTACCTGTGAGGGTTTTCACCTATAAGACTCTCTTATTTTTATTTTTCTCCTGATTCCTTATGCCGAGGAAGACAAGTAGTTCGCAAAATACATCATCACATCCATTGCATGCTTAGCCTTAACATTCTCAAAGTTTGATCTGAAGGTCTTTCTTTGGTTGTAACTTGGATTTTGGATAAGGTTAGAAAGAAAGCATGATTTGAGGCCCAAACGACACTTGAAGTGAGGTGGGACTTACAACTTTCGAAATTGACTCAAAAAATAAGGATCAACTCATGCTCCAGTTTCTTTTGACTTGAAAATAGTAAATTATTTATTTGGTTGGAATGAGCCCAGAGTTGGGCAACCTACGTATCTCACCCCTGAGAGATGAGAATCAGGTCACACGTAGTTCTGGAAGCTTGTTCTTTTGCTTGATTCTGATTTCTTTTCTTTTTTTTTTGTACTTTTCTATTCTATTTTACCTGATACTTTTTCTTTTCCTTCTTTTTGATATATATTTTTTTTAAACTTTTGACTCTATTCTTTTGCTCGACACTTATATTTTGAGCTTTGTTGACTGTATCTTGATTCCAAAAGAGGGGTATGAAAGAAAATAAAACTAAGGCTCAAATGGGGTAAACAAAGGATGACATAATATTTGGATTGAAGAATGAAGTGCCTTCGTCATATCAATCCTTGAAAAACACAAGTACATATCATGCAATATGAAAGTGAGAGATGATGATCATTTGTGAGATTTTTTTATGGCACTAATTTTAACTGAGACTGTGCATTGCTACTTCTTCTGCAAACTCCATCTTTGTTGTACATTCCTCATGCTTTCGTGGAGCTAATTTTTCTATTCCTTTTGATCTAGGATCACACATTCACTACTTGACCTAATTGAGATATGTCTTTCAATTAATGACCAAGTTTTCTCACAATTCTAAAAATAATTGCCTTAAGTTTCAACGAGGCTTCAACTTAATAACCAAATGCCCTAGCTCTCTATCTATTTTCTCAAATGCTCTCTTTTCTAACTTTAACCCTCTGATTCAATGTTCATGCTTAAACTGGATTTTAAGATCTGGCCAAAAATTCCTCAAACATGTCATATCAATAGAGTTAACATAAAATGTACTATATAAAGAAAACAAACAAACAACACATATTTTAGAACACAAAAGAAAAATTGGACACTTCATTTAGTTGAAACAAAAGATAGAAGGGTTTGAACATAAACAAAAAAAGTATAAAACAAGATAGATCCTGAACTATAACCCTAAAATAATTCGGATGATGGAAAATAAAATAAAACAAGCTACAAAACTCCTTTCTAGTAATGAGAGTGGTAACTTCTCAATTTCTCAGCCTGACATCTTAGCCATTGCTTTTCATATCAGCATGACTAGAGCTTTCCTCACTGTCAATGTTCTGCACCATGATTGATTTATCTTGAATTATCTTTTCAATTTCTCTTTTCAAAGCATGATAATCTTCAATACTGTGACCCTGAACATCAGAATGATATGCACATCATACATTAGTATCAAAACTTCATGAATGTGGGTCAGGAGTATACCTAAGGAGAGGAGTGATCAAGCCTTATTGTACCAATGTCTGAATAAACTTGCATACGACTCTCAAATTGGTGTAAATATATCCCTCGAATTTTGTCTCATTTCATTGTTCGGATTATATTATAAACCAGGCCTAGAAGGGCTTCGGTATGTATGTAGAGTTAGAGGATGACTCGGCAGAGTTGGCGCACCCCATTGTGGGTAAGATAGAGGTTAAACATAAGGTTGCACATTATACACTTGATATGGAGGTGGGGGAATGGGATATAATAGATTTTGGTGAAGATTCTGTGGAGCTTGGGAATAAACTTGGGTTTGAGCTCGTGGGTAACGATGGTGTTGTCCTCTTGCCCATGCCTGTTGTCCAACTACAATAGCAGATGCATCTTTCTCATTCTTCTTTCCTCCCACACTTCGCAAACCTTTTTTGAATTGCTTGAGTAGTCTCTTTCAATGTTGCAAAACTCACAATGCGACCAGTCTTAATTACATCCTCTATCATCTCCCCCATTTTAAGGACCTCAATAAATGGCTTACCTAATGCAGGTAACAAGTGTTGATAATATGTTTCATCCTACACTTGAATTAACGCCTCCACTATCTTACTTTCTTTCATTGGCAGTTTCACCTTAGCAGCTTGTTCACTCCATCTAATAGAGATTTATGATAGACTAATAATGGCTCAGAGATGTGACTTGCAAGTCAATGGTATGACGATACAATATGTATTTATTCCATAACAGATTATGTTTTCAGAACATATTTTTAGAGTATGTTTTGATAGAGTTTTAAAAAGGGGCTTATAGAGGGTTAGGTGGTTATCCGAAGAAGGCTCAAGTTCAAGAAACTCTTATCCTAAAACCTATTTGCCAATATGGGTAGATTATTAGTGTACACTGGCAACGGCCATATGTAGTAGTAGATTCAGAGACTCCGACCCTTGTGGCACACTTGGGTTGGGGGCTTCGCTGCCGCATTAATGGAATTTTTCATATAGACCATGGATTTTCTTAGAGTTGTAGGGTATACCACCTAGCGCAAAAGTAACACAGATTTCTCAGAGTTGAGATGATTTTTACAGTCTTTAAAATGCCCATGTGAATTCCTACTATATGATATACTTATGAGCTGTTTTAAATTGCTCTTATATATGTTGAATAATAAATGGTTATTTTGGATATACTCTGCATACCAGTACATCTGTATTGACCCCCCTCCCCCTACCTCTCAAGTTTTGAGACTCAGTCTCGGGGTCCAGATAAGCAGTAGATAATTCAGATAGCTGATTAGATTGTGCAGTGGTGAGCCTTCTCTATTCCAGAAATCCTGTCTTTTCAGATTATGTAACTTATTTCACTTTTGGTCTACTGGGGGACTTATTCCAATTTCAGACAGTTGTCATATTTTTATATAGTAGAGATTTCACAGACTGAGTCAGATGCTTATTAGATGTAGTTGACTTACAGTTTCCATACTTATGTTGAATTCAGAGTTGACCATTTTTTAGTAGCAGATTATGTTTCCGTATCTTATTTTATTATATGAATGTTGTGCACGAATACCAGATAGAGAAGGGCGTTTTGAGCCTTCGTGGTTTGGGATGTCCGTCACGGTCAGGTCCTAGTTTGGGTCGTGACAGGGTGTACCGCCTAACTCAGAGTTAACACAATGATTACACTTGCATTGACAAGATTGTTTTTAGGTCATTAAAGTTCTCATGTATTTTTAACTATTTCATACATGATGTTTCAGACTTGCTCTCATCTATGTTGTATTTATAACATTGTGAGCCTTCTTTATTTTGAAAGACCTATTTTTAGAACATTGTTATTTCATTTTAGTTTGGGTCCGACTGGGAGCCTTGTCCCAGTTTTAGACAAGTTGTTAATTTCTAACGTATTAGAGATTTTGCAGGCTGAAGTAGATTTTATCTAGACACTTATGGATTTCATTCTGTATTGTTAAATTGAACTCAGAACATGACCATGACTCTGTTTGTTTAATTTCCGCATCCTTTATTTGTTGTTTATAAATGGTGTTCAGGATTGCCAGATAGAAAGGGGCGCCTGGGCCTTCATAGTTCGGGATGCTCATCGCAGCCAAGGCCTCAGCTTGGGTCATGACAGCTAGCCTATACAACTTCTTATATTTGCCTTTCTTCTCTAAAGCCGCATATAAGTTCCTGAAAGTTGTTGTCTTAGTGTTTGTAACCGCTAACTTAGCCTCTCTCCTAGTTAACTTTATTCCTCCCAATTCCTCTACTTCTCCTTTTTATCCTTACTCTCCACCAAATCTGTATAGATCACATTCTTAGTCTCCACGTTCTTTTTAACTTGTTCATTCCATCACCAGTACCTTTGGTTCTTTCAAGACCTACTTCTTTTGACACCTAACACCTCTCTATTTGCCTCCCCAATGTAGTTGGCAGTCGTCTCCCACAAACTATTCACATCCTCTCTACTCTCCTAAGTTCCCCCATTTTCATCAATTTCTCTCTAATCTCCAAAGCACTGGACAAATTCAAGCTACCCCACTTAATGCTAGGGTGATCCTCTACATCGCTCTTCTTTCTGCCCTTTTGACTACCAAGTCCATCACCAAGAGTTTATGTTGGGTCAAAAGATTCTATCTAGGTATGACTTTATAGTCTTTACATAGCGCTCTTTCACCCGTCCTAAGAAGCAAAAAGTTTATCTGAGTCCTATCCACCGAACTACAAATGGTAATAAGGTGCTCCTCCTTCTTGGGGTAACTCAAATTTGCTACCCACAACCAAAGGCCTTAGCAAAATCCAAAAGTGAAGCTCCTCCTTCATTTCTTTCCCCAAAATCTAACCGTCCATGCATATCAGAATAGCGTCTTGATAAAGACCCAAGATGACCATTAAAATCCCCTCTTATAAAAAGATTCTCAGTGCCCGGCACACCTCACACCACCTCATCCAAAGCCCTTTCAAAGCTCTTCATATGCCCGGCACACCTCACACCACCTCATCCAAAGCCCTTTCAAAGCTCTTCATATCCTCCTCATTCAGTCCCGCTTGTGGAGCGTAGGCACTAATAACGTTCAACATAGACCCTCCAATGACCAACTTAATCAACATCAACCTATCGTCAACCCGCTTAACCTCCACCACCCTAAGATCTGCATATACTAAGATACCAACCCCATTTGTATGTCTCCCGCTACTAGAGTACCACAACTTATATTCACCACATCCCTCGCCTTAGAACCTACCCATTTGGTATTTGGTATTCAGGAGACAAGCTATACTAATCTGCCTCCTCCTTAGAATCTTCTTGAAATTAATTTATTTTTTCAAAATATATTTTTTTAGAAATAATCTCGTGAAGCCAAAAAATATGGACCACGTATAACAACATCAGATTAGCAAAGATTTTGATGTGTACAAATTAGATCTCATCAAACGAATCCATATAGGCCTTCAATAAACACTATATATCATAGAACTATGGCACGAGGTAGTGTATTATAAAGTTGAGCTTAAATTTTTCTCTTAATGATCCATATCCTTATGGTGGTCTATGAGATAGACTTGATGCATCACCTACGTGAGTGCAAAGGATTGATCGCCTTTTTTGAAAGACTGGGGGTCGTCTTTCTATAGCACTCATGAGACCCAAGGTTTGTGTACATGTCCATAAAAGAACTTTATAGTATCGCGAAGGTTGCTTAAAAATCAAGGATATGGTATGTGTTGCGGGGGTCTCAACTTATATCCATCTAATTCAAGATTACTTCAATTTTTGGATATTTGTTGTTGCCTCATATCACTACGTGTCAATTCAAATCAAAGTATATAGAAAATTAAGTGCATGCTTCTTCCTTTTGCCCAGAATTTATTCATATTCTTTATCTTTGCATTAATGGAGAATTGTGGAGTTAATGCTTCCTTGAAGAATTTTGCATAATGCAATGAATAAAAAGGTATGTTTTAAATAAAATGAACCTACATATTAATAGCGCATTAGCATTAGTGTTTTACCAGTGTTATAACATTGTTTTACTGTGCACATATACTAATACTACAAATATAATATGATTAGGATTAGATTGTTCAACTTATTTTGACGGTAGTATGTTTAGTCGTAGTTATCTGTTCCTACATTCTATGAGTTAGTTTAAGATAATTTTGATTATTTCAGTTGTATAAAAACTCCACTGTAGTCTCGTCAAATAAACATACTTTCTTCTACTCTATTTCTCTGCTTTGTTATGGTATCAAAACCACAATAACTCTAACGAGTAATTTTTATTCCAGCACATCAATGGCTGCCTCCACCCTAATTTCTAATGTTGATGCCTCCCCTGTTGTCAAAAACCTAATTCAATTCAACCCCGCCTCCCAACTGCCCATTAAACTATCTGGAAGCCACAATTTTACTATTTGGAAGACACAGATTGCCATGCTACTTCATGGACATGACCTCTAGGGTCATCTTGACGGCACCAAGTTGTCCCCTACAAAAGCAATCATCACTAACGAAATTGATCCGCCAACCCCGAATACAATGATTGGTTTCGTGAAGATAAACAACAACAACTGGCATCCCCAAAATAGACAACCCAATCATAGTGTTATTCCTTAGGATTCCATCAATTGTTCTCAGTGGCGTAACTTCCCTTACCAATCTTCACGAGTCCGCTATCAACTCTAAAACAAATTTGGCCATACAGAAAATGTTTGTTGGTCTTGATCCCACAAACACTTGGAACAAAAGGCAACTTTTGTTGCCAAAACACCGTCAAATAACCCATGGATTGTAGATTCAGGTGCATCTCACTATATTACCTCTGATAGCAACTCCCTACACAATGTTCAGCACTTCAAAGGTATGGAGGAAGTGACGATGGGTAATGGTAATGTGATTCAAATTACTTAAACAGGTACTACGCGTTTGTATTCATCAAATAATGCCTTCAAACTCTCTACTATTTTATGTACTCCTGCTATCAAGTGCAAGCTTCTTTCAGTTTTTGAATTTTGTTAAAATAACGAAACCTCAATAGAATTTTTTGCTTTTTAACTTTCTTATGAAGGATTTGAATACGGGAGCACCTCTTTTGTGCGGCCCAAATAAAGCAGGACTCTACGAATGGACAACACCATCTCTCCCAATCATCAATCATGTTGTTACCGGACCTTCATTACATCTATGGCTTCGAAGACTGGGTCACCCTCATTCTCGAGATTTATTTTTCATTCTCAATAATTTCAGTCTTTCTTATTTTTTTGAAAGATAAATTTACTTATTGTAATTCTAATTGTTGCAATAAAGCCCACAGATTTCCATTTTATTCAAACAAATTGTAAATCTCCATTAGAAACACATTACAGTGATCTGTGGGGCCGTCTCCCATGCGCTCAATTGATTAAAAACATTATTATTGTATTTTTGTTGATCAGTATAGCAAATACATCTCGTTATACACAATGAAAAACAAAAATGAAGTTTAACAAATTTTTTAAAACCTACATCCTGTGCTTGAAAAATATTTTGATAAAAAAATAATTACCCTATACACTGATGAAGGAAGTGAATATCAAATATTAGACCCATACATCCACTCCAATGGCATATAACACCTTGTTTCTCCACCGTACACACCTCAACGGGTTGTCATGGCTGAAAGACGTCATCGTTAACTAGTTGAGACAGCTAAAACACTACTTCATCAAGCTGTTTTAGTATCTAATTTTTGGTCATTTGCTTGACATCATGCCACATATCTCATCAACCGCCTACCCACTAGCACACTTAATAATAAGTCACCATTTGAAGTTCTTTTTAATGAAAAACCAGCATATGAATATCTTCAACCATACTCCAAACCTTGTGTCTATCTTGGATTCTCCATCACTTATCATTCCCATCAGTGTTTTGACCACACCATTTCAAAAAATTTCTCTCTCGGGATGTAAAATTTTTTGAAGATATTTTTCCATTTGAAAGTGCATTTTCTCAATTGACCAAAAATTTTCTTCTTTAAAGTGGGAAAAAGTTTCTTCTCCAAATAATTCTAACCTTTTCAATTATGGAGAAAATGCACTTGTTGCTAATAACACCCTGCTTCCCCCCACTATTCCACTTATGCGAGACACACGCCAAGATGAATGCTCAATTCGTGGCACACAGGAAAACTACCTGAAGGAAAATCACTCCATGACTCAGGAACTAGGTAATATCCCCTCTACTTCCTTAACATCTTCTTTTGATAGGTATAAGTAATCCCCAGATAACAACATCGTCAAACTGCGAAAATTGTTGACTACACTGCCCAAATGAACCAGGCTGCACCTTCTATTCATGTAACCCACAAGCAAGCACAAAAATTTCCATATTGTAGAGATACTATGAAGGCTGAATTTGATGCATTAATGAAGAACCAGACTTGGGACTTGGTTTCACCAGAGCTTGCCCAAAATATTGTCTCCTGCAAGTGGTTGTGTAGAATTAAAACTAAATTTGATGGCTCCATTGATAGGTTCAAAGCACTTTTAGTTGCAAAAGGGCTAACCCAAAGGCCTGGAGTTGATTTTCATAAGACATTCATTCCAATGGTTAAACCAACTACAATTTGAATAGTACTCACAGCTGTTGTACGGATAAACTGGCTACTACATCAAATAGATGCCAATAATGATTTTCTTCGGGGAAAGATTCAAAAAGATGTGTATATGTCTCAACCTCCTTGATATGAAGACATGAATCATCCCAACTATGTCTGACATCTCAAAAAGGCAATTTACGGACTTCGGCAAGCTCCTAAGGTCTGGTATGATCCATTGACTAGTTCTTTGATTCGAATGGGGTTCAAGATGTCTAAGTGTGATAATTCTCTCTTTGTTCTACACAATATGGGGTCACTATTTATATTCTAATCTATGTGGATAACCTCATAATCATAGGCAGTGATGAAACACTCATTCAACATGTTGTTACCTCTCTTTCGAAAAATATTTCTCTCAAATACCATGGTTTATTACACTATTTGTTGGGTATTGAAGTACAAAGGAATGTTGATGGCTTGTTTTTCAGCCAATCAATCAAAGTATATACAGGATATTCTACATGACACTCAGATGCAAGACTGCAAAGGTATTCCATGTCCGAGACCCTACTAGTTGATGATGGAGCACCTTGGAAAATAATACAGAAGTGTGCTCGGTAAGCTTCAGTACCTTTTATTTACCTGAACTGACATCACATACTATTTAAAAAAGCTTACTCAGTTCAATACCTCTCTTTCTACGCTTCACTAGAAGGCAATTAAGCGATCGTGTGATACCTTAAAGAAACATCCCAGTATGGCATTCGTATTTCCCACTGAAATCGACTGCTCTCTATGCCTATGTTGATGCTGATTGGGTAGGTAACATCAATGATCGTCGCTATATCTCAGTCTACATTGTTTATTTGGTCACAACGCCCATCTGCTGGAGTTCTCATAAGCAACCTACTATCTCTAGATCATCCACTGAGGCTGAATATTGTGTGGTTGATTCCACCTTGTCTGAAACAAATTGGGTTACTCACTTGCTCAAAGATCTTCATGTGTCACTCCCTGCTACACCTGTAATACTTTGTGATAACCGTGGAGTTATGTACATTGATGAGAATCTGTTACATCATACCAAAATAAAGCACCTTGAGGTTGATCTTCACTTTGTGTCTAACCAGGTCCGCAATGGATTGGTCCAAACGAGGCACATACACTCTGCTGATCAACTTGCATATCCACTTGCCAAACCATTGTCCAAGCCAGCTTTCCAGCTAATGCTTCCCAAGTTACGTGTTGTCTCTTCACACCTAACTTGAGGGGGCGTAATAGCGCATTAGCATTAGTGTTCTACCAGTGTTGTAACATTGTTTTACTGTGCACATATACTAATACTACAGATATAATTTGATTAGGATTAGATTTGTTCAACTTATTTAGGTGCTTGTTTGTGTAGCCATAGTTATGTGTTCCTACATTCTAAGAGTTACTTTAAGATAGTTTTGATTATTTCAGCTGTATATAAACTCCACTGTAGTCTCATCAAATAAACATACTTTCGTCTACTCTATTTCTCTCCTTTGTTACATATCCGTTCCAAATGAAAAACAAGTATCTGTAACATTTGATTTAATTGTACTTTCAATTAATGGTACTTTAATACCAATAACTTTATTCTTGCTATAGCTTTTTGCATCCTATATAAACCATGTCTTTGGTGAACACAGGACACACTAAAAAAGAAGAAATACACCAACAAAGTGAAAGAAAAACATTTTCCTCCTTTCTTCCTAAGTTTTCTATTTTTGGAAAATAGTTTTGAGCAATCTTCAAACTTCCATCCACGAGTGCACATGTTTAGAAGTAGCTGTGGAACCTTGGGGAGCGACCGGCTAGAAAGATTTGCACTGGAATCCGGAATCGCTTTCAAGGCAGTGGCTTTCCATGACACAGTATTTGTGACTATTTTATTACTATTATTAATTCCAGTTCCATATCAATATTGAAGTAATTTTTCCAACACAAGAAAATGCAGCACTTGCTGCATTCTATGAGTCAAAACCTTAGAGATAAGTTTGGATAGCATGGTACGACAACAAGTAGGTTCTGCTCTCTAGGAATCAATGTAATGGTTGTGCAATTACAACTGTCCAGTAGTAAAGAAGTCTAGGACTGCACATATAACCTCTTATCCAATTATGTCCCATGCCCTTTTGAAAAATCAAGCATTATAGCCATCAAATCATGGGGCTTTGGAGTCGTGAATATCATTTAGGGCCTTTATAGCTTCCTCTTTAGTGACAGGTTCTATCAGACCAAGTTGATGCTTCCTTCCCGACTGTAACGCCCCGTAAAAGGCGTGCATAGATTAGTCTTTAATATTGAGCTCTTAGACTCAATGACTTAAAATTTTCTAAGTGTAAAATGAGACTTAGTCATTTTAGATGGCAATCTTCGGGATACAACTTTTCAACTTTCTCGACATTCGTTTTTAGATTTTCAAGTTGCGTTACGATCGGAAAAGCTCATAGTTCATCTCGGATAAGTTTCAGAATTTTTCGGAATGTATAAGGCTGCATTTGGATTTCAAAACAGTAGCAAAACGCATAGCCTATTGCCCAGTTTTCAGCATTTCAGGGTCAACTTCAAACAATCATAAATCCCCGTAAATGATGAATTGTGCGAGCTATAATATATCAAACAAAAGATCTTTGAGTCCTCTTTTAAATGCAGTTGGTTTCATCCAATTTGTTTATATGGGTAAAAGGTTATAATCGATTTACTCCAGACTATCAAACTGTCAATTAAAGGACAGATTTGACCTTAATTGTTCCTTAGGGGTATTTTGGTCATCCTTCACCCCTATATATACCACCAACACGGGATTTAATCCCTCAAATACGAAAATACACCTTCATTCATTAAAACTGCTCAAGAACACTCCTTAGGGTTTCAAAATAAAAACCCAAATAGTTCAAGATTCGACCGTAAGTTTTCGAAGATAATTACATATTCGGAATCTAAAATCCGCGAGCTTCAAGAAACATCTAGTATTTTAGGAAATAGAGGTACGCGGGGTTTTTTCCTGAATTCTCATGGGCATAGAAAAATCATGTTTTAGAATGGGGTTTTAAATTATGTATATATATTTATGTATAAGATGTTTTAACATTATTGTTTTGGTCTTTTGACCATCTCCAAAGCGATTTGACAGTTTATATACATATATGAATGAATGTGTTTCAATTTTGAATACATGAACTTGCTAAAGACATTTGACCACCAGCTGTTTGATGAAATTTCTGCATGAATTGAACTTTAAGTTTCGGAATATGAAATCCTTTACATCAGTTACATGTTTTGGTGGTCTAAACTATGTTTTGAATGAAAGCTCTTGCTTAATACATTATGGCTCAGAAAAATCATGACTTGCAATGTATTGTTATGACGATACCAATTCAGACTAATGTCATATCAGACTCAGACTAACAGACAATTCAGAATTTCATGATTTTAGACATTCAGAATGTTGCATGTACAGAAAAAGTTAAAAATAGGCGTACAGAGATGTTAGGTGGTTCCCCGAAGAGGGCTTGATTTCAAGCGACTCATTGCCTAAAACCGTGGTTTGCCGACCCGGGTATACTATTATGCGCTGACTTAAATTTCCTGTGGCATATTAGACTCAGACACTCCAACCCTTGCGGCACACTTGGGTTGGGGGCTTCCCCGCCGAGTCAATGGCGGATTCCATACAGCCCGTAGAATATCAGACTTGTAGGGGAATACCACCTAACTCAGAAGTAAAACACAGATCACTATTTGAAATGAACAGACAGGTTACATGTTTTCAGAAAGTGCCCATGTATTTTTCAGAAACAGTTTTATACATGATATCTTGATGAAAAATTGCTTTCACTTAATATATATATATATATATATATATATATATATATATATATATATATATATGTGTGTGTGTGTGTGTGTGTGTTCCATTATACTATTTTTGGATTGCTTCGCGTGCCAGTACTTTTGTGCTGACCCCCCCTCCTTCCAGGTTCTGACGCACAGTCTAGGGGTCCAGCTACTCAGTAGACATTCTCGGATTTGCAGACTTGATCTCACAGTGGTGAGCCTTCTATTATTCGGAAGGCCTAATTATGTCAGACATTATCTTATTTATTATGTTTTTGGTTTACTGGGGGCCTTGTCCCAGTTTCTTTTCAGACAGATGTTTGTGTTCTTAGTAGAGATTTCGCAGACTGATGTCAGATAGTATTATTCAGAAATGTTGCAGAACTTGACCATGTTTTCCGTACTCAGTTTCAATTCCGCATTTTATTATGATTACGAATATTGTGCATGATAACCAGATAGAGAATGGGTGTTCCGGGCCTTCATGGTTCGGGATGCTCGTCACGGCTAGGGCCTAGGCTCGGATCGTGACACCGACACAGGGCCTTGATGCATAACATGAGAGGCAATACTAACCTGTTATGGTGCTGCAGTACCTAAAAAACCTTTGTAGAAAATATTTCAGTTGTGACCTCCTTCTTTGTTAGCATCACTCCGTTTGCATTTTTTGATAGTGCTGTGACTCACTATACTCTTCAAGCTTGCATAATAGTAGGATTTATTAGTATCTCCGAGTTGTAACCAATGCATTCTAGATTTCTCCTTCAATGTACTTTCAGCAATGTTATTTTACTTTTCAAGCTGCAGCTTAACATTCCTGGTGTAGACATTTTGAGGCTGCTCTACCGTGTACCATCTTCCATGGCTCTGATGCTAGAGTAGTCTCCATTGTTTTCTGCTCAACTGATGACTGAGCAGTCACCTCTGGCTTGTCAGCTACCTTTTGCACAAACAAAGAGCAGATATACTCTACCAGTTCTTATTTCTTCTTTCCAGACTCTGCCACCGTGCTGCCAGTGGCTGGATAAATCACACAGTGTTTTCTCTTTTCCACAAATATCGATCCACCAGTTACTGGATTTTCTTTCCCCATATCTTCAGCACCTTTCCTAGCCCTTTAGTTTACTGTATTCTGAATTATACACGTTATTCTTTTTTACAATATTATATACTAGTTCCATCACTATAACGTCCCTTTCATGCATTGAATCTATAAGAGTGCTAATTTTCTAGGAATTTTAGGAACCAATCATTCTTGTAGTCCTTCGGAAAAAGAACCATTTCATTCCTAAAGGAATATATAAAATACTGCCTCGAAACATAAAATTTGCATAACAGACATAGTATATACCCTAATATGAGATCAACAGTACTTATCAATGTTGTTGTCTATTTCTCTAATGATTTTTTTCCACCTAAACTGAACTTCCATCTACAGGACTTTGTCAAGAAACGGTTTAAATGTCCAGCGACATTATATTCTACAACACTTTGTCCCAACAGTCATGAGGTGGCAATGTAACCGAGGGAGTGGCCTAGTGGTCAAATAAGTGAGACAAAAATAATTTTTAGGTTCAAATCTCAGCGGGGACAAACTATTAGGTGATTCCATTCCATTTATCCAAGTCTTGGTGGACAGAGTTACCTAATGCATGTGTCCTTGGGAAGTAACAAATACTTACGGAATTAGTCGAGGTACGGACGAATTATTCTGATACACGGTTTTATTAAAAACAAAAAGATCAATAGACTCTGGAATCATCCTGTATGTGACACATTCAATTAGTGTTTTAGTACTACGTACGATAAATATCTTTGCCAAAAAAAAAAAAAAAAATTCGAAGTGTCTGGTTATATTAAAATCTAGAAGTTGTTTGGTCAAAAGAAATATTTCTACCAAAATGGGAAAAAGTAGCTGTCAGTTGAGTTTAGTCATTATCCCGTACAAATATCCCAAACTCATTCACTGTGACTAGTTTATCAACACTGAATTTGTTATCAACCTGTAGTATTACTGTTATAAAATCATCATCAACATGCCCTATTCAACACGTTGTACGATTACACTAAATAACTACGTTTAGATATGAGCAGTCTGATGCATTAAAGCTCCCGCTATGCGGGAGGTCCAAAGAAGGACGGAACCACAAGGGTTTATTGTGCACAGCCTTATCTCACATTTCTGCAAGAGTCTGTTTCCATGACTTAAAACGGTGACCTCCTGGTCACATGACTACAACTTTACCGAGTACTCCAAGGCTCCCCTTCCTAATCAAACACTGAACTGTCGGATGTAAGAGTACTATAGCAAACCAATTAAACACTAATGACAAAATACATGGTCTTTAAATACAAAACACAAAGTCTATTAGTTTGAACCCAATCAGTAGAAGTGCCTAAGTTCGGTTAGCCATGCCCATAAGTCTTAACAATGGAAAGAACAAGACGGCATACACACAATAGAACTAAAGCATGATGCAAATAAAGCTAAAAGCTGCAGGAAAGGTCCCGGAATCAACTGAGCATTGCTCCTGGTCTTCTAAATTTGGCTTCTCCCAACCATCTACAAGCGAAACACGGAATTAGGTTCGGGAAAAGAAACATTTCTGTAGTAGTGATTAATGAATGCTTTATGAAGCTCAACATGAAACAATATGTTCACATTCCAAAAACTATGCAGAATGATTGTTCATAAATCAGGAAGGCAGAATTACATAATTAGTTCAGATATAATGTCAATATGCACATGAAACTCCAAACAAAGTACTTTGGACTGTAAAGGTACTTACAAAGATGAAAGATTTTGATGTAAATATGTCACTGCCCCTCAAAGGACCTGTTTTTTTTTTTCTTCACAACTCCTTCAAAAATCCCGTCAGTTCCAAAAACACAATCTGAGGTTAGATGATCAATTGGACCTGGTAGCTGGATTGAAACAGTAAATTCACCCGGTGGGCATAAGTTCTGAGTTTGCATCTTAAAAACCATACTGTGCTTGCAAACCGTGCTCTCTCCGGTCGCGCTCTCTCCGGTCGCGCTCTCTCCGGTCGCGCTCTCTCCTTTTATGAGAATTCTCCCATCAGGTCTAACTTCACAGCTTATGACTTCTGTAACCACATGAACGGGAAGATATCTTAACCATCAATTCGATTCATATGGATGCAATTTGACATTTATTGACCACATAAAAAGAACAGCTTAAATGATGGTCTACAATCGTTAGAGGAAACATTAAAAACCCTTCTGTGGGGTCAAAACAAGAGCAACCCGATGTTATAAACAAAAACATTCATTAAAAGAATATATCCATCTAAGTTGAGCGGACTCCTCACTTAACATGCCATACCCGCGTCGGAGTCTTCAAAAATAGTCTACTTTTAGCGAATCCGACATGCACTAGTTTACATTTTTGACGAGTCCAGGCAAGTAATACATGGTCCTAGCTAGAAAGCAAGCATTTTTTAATCAGTGAAAAAAATGGAACACTCGTCTGTATAGAGAAGTAGAAAATGAAGGCATACAGATATTTATTTCTGCAATGTATCAACAAGTTACATTCATATACAGAACATATGCTCACAGACAAGAAAGACACTTGATGTATTAAAACGGTTAGACTTATAAGAAGAAATGGTGATTACTTAAGAAAATCTTAATCATACGTAGAACTTACTTTCATCCCTGGTAACACCGGGGAGTGAAACACGAAACAAATACTCATCCATGGATTCAGCGACGTCAACGGATCCAACAAGAGGACCGAACTTTTCCAACGAAGCCGATCCAGTAAAGGCAATAACATTGTCCCACTCCTCTCTGGCTGGAGAAGCAGAGGAAGAAACCATTGCAGGCTGAGAGTTTTCTGAGAAAAAGAAAAACAGATTTAACTAGTGAAAAATGTTAATAGTAAAAAATGGCAACCTTGCTCGTATTAATACGATAAAAAAATACATCTTAAAATGGTAGTTAAAGTTCATACAATTTAACTCGAGAAAAGAGAAACGTCACAAATAAAGTTCAACGCAGGGAGTATATATGTAACAGACAAAATGAGTAAAGTCACTATGAGTGTGCTAGAATGATGTCAAAATTTTTGAAAAATATTTTCATAAAAAATCAAGAAAAGTATTTTTCATACCGAACACAACCTATACCTATTTATTTGTTACACAAAAAATGTTTACCAAGGGATTTCGATCTTTTCTCATAGAGTTTTCTCAAGCCGTGTCCAGTCGTAAAGCTGCATCTAGTCATAACTCCTGCAATCAATTGTCAATGCAGACGCAGTTTAAAGGAAAAGAGAGAATACAATAATAATGACAATGATATATTCTGTGCAATTTCGTAAGTAGGGTCTAGATTAAGTGACCTTACCTCTACCTTCTGAGAGGTAGAGAAACTGTTTCGGAAGGAACCTGGGGTTGATCGAGTGGATAAGAAAGAGACTACAACAACGACAAAAATATATCCAATGTGATTTCATGGGTGGAATCTGAAGTGGTAGAATGCAAGCAAACTTTACTCCTATGTCCCAAGAAATAGAGAGGTTGTTTTTGGAAGACCCTCGGGTCAATCGAGTGGAACCAATGTAATTTCATGCGTGGGATTCGAAGAGATAAAATGCTGATAGAATTTACTTCTATTTCTCAAAAAATAGAGAGGTTATTTTCGAAAGTTCCTCGCGTACGTCAAGGGGAAAAGAGAGAGATATGTTAAATTGATCCTACATTTCCAGCATTTTCCCATTAATTTTCATGTGCATTCTCTCTCTAGAAACCCCCTAGAGTTGGCCATGTCTCCACACCGGACCAGAGGATCACCACCCTGGACCCGACCAGAACCACCGAAACCACCGAATTGCACTAGTTGTATAGAAGAAGACTCCACAACTTCAGGACAATTCAAAGAGCAACACTTCAAAGTAGCTCTACTGAATAAAAGCTAAGAGCTCAACATGGTCTACAACCCACAAATCGCCTGTGGGACTATTGATGTCGCAAATGATTCAGACTCAATACCCCTCACTCCGGAAGACAAACTAAGAATTTACCAACCTTGGAAATTTTCCGCAATCATCAACTTGTATGGGAAAAATTCAAGTTGTATGGCAATTTACCGCTAGTCTTTGTAACAGCATCACCACCTCCGAAAGAGCACCAACATCCTGGACGGAGCTCATCCTCCATAACAAGTCGATCTCACACTTTGTAATAGTGGGGGACCAACCAATAGTCCTGATAGTGTAGGACAAGACATAGTCAGCCAGATCATCAAAGATGGTGCGGACAGGAAAATCAAGGGACTGGGCACCGAGATTTACGGACAGATGCTACATTATGCCCAAATGATGGGAACACAGAATATGAAGAACATAGGGCAACTCAAATTCCTCATGGAACACACCTTTAGGAGCTTACCCCTCTATCCCACCACCTCATACCTATCGGGCAGAAATAAAGCAAACCAAAAGTAAAAGAAAATAAGAACAACACAGATTTATGTGAAAACCCTCGCGGGAAAAACTACGGGCAGAGGCAAAGGAGGTCTCACTATAATTGAGAAAGAGTACAATGTGGAGAATGACAAAATTTCTGAATGCCCAAAACAAACCCTCTAAATGAACTTATATAATACGTGCATACAAATAAATCCTAGGCCCAAAAATATAATGGGTAGCACCGCGAAAATTCTAGGGCCCAATCAACAAAATTTGGGTCACAACTCCAACAATCTCCACCTTAACACGAATTATAATTCAGAATTCAAATCCATTTCAAGATAAACTCTCCACCTCTTCCACAAAAGCCCCTAGGGGCACATCTTAACAGCTAACACTAACCAAGTCTAAGCAATGCTCAAACTTAGCACTTAGTTGTGTCTTGGTCATCATATCAGCAGCATTATCATGAGTACTAATCTTGCTCACCACAATATCACCACAAGCACTAATTTCACGTACAAAATGATATCGAACATTGATGTGCTTTGTTTTCTCTTGAAACATCTGATCTTTCATAAGGAATATAGCACTCTGACTGTCGCAAAAGACCTTAGTAATCTGTAAGTCTTTGATAAGTTCACCAAATAGACCCTTCAACCAAATGGCTTCCTTGAAAGCCTCCGTAATAGCCATGTACTCTCCCTCAGTAGTTGACAAAGCAGCCATAGTCTGTAAGGTAGCTTTCCAACTAATAGCATAACCACTAATGGTGAAAAAATAACATGTAAGGGATCTCTTTTTATCATGATTCCTTGCAAAATTAGAATCAACATACCCTATTACTCCATATCTAATTTTCCCAAAATGCAAATAAACATCAGCATATCCATACAAGTATCTGCAAATCCACTGAACTGTTTTCCAATATTCTTTGCCAGAATTTGCCATGTATCTGCTAACTGCACTGATGGCATAAGATAAATCTGGTTGGGAACACACCATTGTTGCATACATAAGGGACCCGATGGCACTAGAGTATGAAACTAGAGACATATAGTCATGCTCATCATCTGTCTTTGGAGATAAAGTGGCCGAGAGTTTGAAGTGAGCTGCCAATAGAGTACTGACAGGCTTGGCATTTTTCATATTAAACCTGTGAAGCACTTTCTTAATATACCTTTTATGACTCAAGTATAACTTATACTTCTCTCTATCCCTCATAATTTCCATGCCAAGAATCTTCTTTGCTGCTCCTAAATCCTTCATCTCAAACTCCTTGCAGAGCTGAGCTTTGATTATCTCTCGCATATCCTTTGTTGCAATCAACATATCATCAATATATAAGAGAAGATATACGAACAAACCATCACTTACCTCCTTGAAGTAGACACAACTATCATAACTACTCCTCCAAAACATATGGGAGGTCATAAAAGAGTCAAACCTCTTATACCATTGTCTGTGTGACTACTTTAAGCCATAAAGAGGCTTTTTCAGCAAGCATACATAGTCCACTTTTCTTGAGACTACAAAGCCCTTTGGTTGCTACATATAGATGTCCTCCTCAAGTTCTCCATGTAAAAATGCAGTTTTGATGTCCAACTGCTCAAGCTCAAGATTATGGATGGCCACAATACCAAGTAAGGATCGAATCGAACTATGATTTACAACTAGAGAAAACACATTTGTGAAGTCAATACCTGGAACCTAACTGTAGCCTTTAGCAACTAGTCTTTCTCTGTACCTTGCATCTTCAACTCCCGGTGTTTCTTCTTTCTTTTTGAATACCCACTTGTAATGGACAACTTTCTTATCTTTAGACAATCTCTCCAAATCCCATGTGTCATTCTTATGAAGTGATTTCATCTCTTGCTGCATAGCAATCATCCATCAGGCAGAATTATCACAATTAACTGCCCCTGAGTAAGAAGAAAGTTCTTCATTAAAATTAATACCTTCTGCTACATTCAATGTATAAGCAACCAAATCAACTTCAACATACTTCTGAGAAGGTCTAATATCTCTTCTAAGTCTTTCTTTAGCAATAGAATATTCTGGCATCACTGGTGGTGAAGAAGAAATAGTACCACTCTATATCTCCGGGCTAGACTGAGAAGTAGTCACTGGTGTAGACTCTGCTCTAATTTGTAATTCAACATGGGTGCTTGACTTTTGCTGATTCATGTCACCAAGCTCATCTGGAGGTGAAGCACTAGATTCGGAGGGAGCTCGAAGCATAGCAGTTTCATCAAACATAATATCCCTGCTAATTATAATCTTTTTAATTTCTGGACACCAAAGCTTATAACCTTTAACACTAGGCTTATAACCCATAAATAAGCACTTAACAAATCTAGGCTCTAACTTTCCATTCTCAACATGAGCATACGCAGGACATCCAAATATGCTCAAATTAGAATAACTAAAAGGAGTACCATACCATACCTCTTGTGGAGTCTTTTTATCAATCACGATTAAGGGAGAACGATTAATAAGAAGACAACCTATGAAAGCAGCTTCGACCCAAAAAGACTTAGGTAAACCAGTATTAGAGATCATATAATGCGCCTTCTCCATTATAGTCCTATTCATTCGTGCATCCACACCATTGTGATGCAGAGTATGATGAATAGTCAAGTGCCTCACAATCCCTTATAACTTGCACAGAGCATTAAATTTATTAGAACATAACTCTAAACCATTATCTTTCCGAAGATGTTTTACCTGCTTCCCTATTTGTTTTCAATCATAATCTTCCACTCCTTGAAAGTAGGCAACATATTATTCTTTTCCTTCAGGAAGAATACCTAAACTTTTCTGGAATTGTCATCAATAATAGTCAATAAATAATTTGCACCTCCTCTAGAAGGTACTCTAGAATGACCCAGAGATCAGAATGAATGTAATCAAGTGTGCCTTTAGTTGAGTGGATGCCTTTAGTGAATCTGACTCTCTTTTTCTTCCCAAAAATGCAATGCTCAAAGAACTCCAATTTGGTAATACTTTGCCCATCAAGAAGCCCTCTCCTACTTAGTTCAGCATCTTGTTTTCACTTATATTCCCCAGGCGCATATGCTAAAGTTTAGCAATGACACTTTCTGATAGATAGGAGGTAGAAACTGTTGCATCACCTATAATCGTAGAGCCCTGCAAGACATACAAATTTGCAGACTTTCTCTATCCCTTCATCACATCAAGATCACCTTTAGTAACCTTTAAGACTCCACCTTTACCAATGTACCTATATCTATTTGAATCAAGGGTACTCAAGGAAATAAGATTTCTCTTCAGGTCTAGAACATACCGTACATCACCAAGTGTCCTCACAACCCCATCAAACATCTTAATTCTAATTTCTCCAATACCAGCTATCTTGAAAGGTATGTTATTTTCCATCAAGACAGCACCTTTAGAGACTGCTTCATATGTTGTAAATCAATCCCGATTATGACACATAAGAAACGTGTAATCTGAATCTATAATCCAATCCTCATAGGGTTTGGAGTTACTAATAGAAACAACTAAGAGCTCACCATCACTACCGCCATCTTCAACAAAACTAGCTTCACCAGACTTCTCTGGTTGGTTTCCCTTTAGTTTTGGAGCTTCTCTTTTCTCTCTATTCTATAACTTCCAACACTCGAATTTGATGTGGCCCTTCTTCTTGTAGTAATTACAGGTTTTTTTTATTTTTTGGATTTCGATCTATTTCTATCATCACCTCCAGAGTTCCTCTCATGATTTATTCCTCGAACAAGGAAACCATCTTTTTGAGTCTCCGACCAATTCATAAAATACTTCATCTTCTCCTTAGAGAACAATGCATCATAGACTTTATATATAGTCAGGGTATCATGATTATATAAAATCGTATCATTAAAGGTCATGTATGATGCAGGCAGCGAACACAAAAGAATCAACCCAAGATCTTCCTCATCGTACTTAACCTCCAAAGTCTCTAAATCAAAGGCGATTTTCTTAAATACAGTTAGGTGATCCTCCAAGGATACACCCTCAGACATGCGATGGGAATAAACTCGTTGTTTGAGATGCCACTTACTTGTTAGGATCTTCGTCATACACAACAATTCCAATTTCAACCACAACGCAGCGGCAGTGGTCTCCTTTAAAACATCCTGTAGAATCTGATTTGATAAATAAAGGTGGATCTGAGATAAAGCCTTCTAATCCTTACGCCATTTATCCTTGTTCATCCACGGTTAGTGCATCTTATCAAAACTTAATAAAGTATCATCCAAATCCATTTGTGTGAGCACAGCTCACATCTTAACCTGCCATAATGAAAATCTGGTGTTGCGATCCAACAACGGAATATCGTACTTTATGGTTGCCATCCCCAAGAAAATAATCGAACCTAGTTCTGATGCAAGTTTGTTAGGAATCGGGCAGAAATAAAGCAAACCACAAGTAAAATAAAACAAACATAACACACAGATTTACGTGGAAACCCTCATGGGAAAAACCACGGGCAAAGGCAAAGGAGGTTTCACTATAATGGAGAAAGAATACAATGTGGAGAATGACAAAATTTCTGAATTCCCAAAACCAATCCTCTAAATGCACTTATATAATATATCCATACAAATAAGTCCTAGGACCAAAAATATAAAGGGTTGCACCGTGAAACTTTCAGGGCCCAATCAACAGAATTTGGGTCACAACTCTAACACCTCACAAGCTCTCAAACTCTGAACTTTGTTCCATGGAACCCCCCAACCCCAGAGGGAGAAAGACAAAGAAACAAAGACTCATCTTTACTAAAGGTCCAAAAAGAGAGCAACCACGATTTGTAATAGGTCTTACCAACTTTTGGGGATCCAAGCATAGATCACTTTCTGCTAGAGAGACCCCTCCACAAATAATTTAGCGAGCCACTCAACACAACTATTATTGTGCATTGTCTAAAGAAAATGACAATCTATTCTCTGATAATAAGAAACATAAGCAACCATATACCACGGTCAGAATAGTCAAGCCCTACAGAAGATAACCATAGACCCCCCAAGTTTGAAAAAGGGAAAGGTCTGGTAAACCAACTATCTCAAGATATGGAACTAATGAACCTTATTATATGGAACATGAGGGGAGCCAATAGCGCCAACTTTCACAGGCAATATGAGGCTATTTTGAAAACTCGCAAGCTTTCTATGCTGGTGCTTCTAGAGACTAAGATGGTTGAGCACAAATCCCCCACTGAAACTCTCAAGTTTAATGCTCAAGTTCATTCTAGTGCTATGGTTCTTAAGGGAGAAATTGTTTTCATATGGAAACAAGACATCCTCAAGCTAGACAGCATCTCCAATTCTACTCAGGCATCCATGTCATGGTCAAGGTAATTCTCAACCCCAAGCCTTGTTTTTTTTCAGCTATTTATGCTAGCCTTAATTTTAACACTAGGATTAGTCTTAGGAATGAACTTTGAAAACAAGCCCAATCTCATAAAGAGAATTCGCTTATTGGTGGAGATCTCAACAAAGTACTGGAAACCAGTGAAAAAGCTAGAGGTAACTGCCCTTTACCTAATAGAATGCACACTTTTAGATAATGCCCCAACACTTGCAGCATATTAGACTTAGCCTTTAAAGGTTGTAAATACGCCTAAACCAATAAGAGTTCTCGTAATGGGCAATGCCTTATCCTAGAAAGACTTATAGGTTTGTTGTAAATGACAATTGAATAAAATACTACCCAGAATCAATAGTAATGCACCTACCTAGAACCAAGTCTGACCACTGTCCCTTTTACTCTCCATCTCTACCTAACCTTTTAGCCCCACTAGCAAACCTTTCAAACTAGAACCCATGTGGTGCAGTTACCCCTCATTTACGGATTTGGTAAACAGGTGTTATACTTCTCTCAATAACTCACATCAGCTATCAATACATTTCAAAAAGAGGACACCATTGTAAATGCTACTGCTTTTGGCAACATCTTCAAAAAATTAAAAATATCCTTGCCATACTAGGTAGCATCCTGAAGCCACACCACTACCATTATAATCATTTCCTTCAAAACCTTAAGAATGGCCTCTTGTGTGAATATGATAGTCTTCTCAAGAATGAGAAAGACTTTTCAAAATCCAAGTCTAAAATTAATTGGTTATCTGATAGGAATACCAGTACCTCCTTCTTCCATGCCTCCACACTTACCAGAAGAAAAAGAAGGAGGAACAAGATTGCCTCCCTTGTGGATGAGACTAGTAACACTCTCCAATAAGAGAAGAAGCCATTAAGCACATCCTTTACTTCTTCACTAGTCTCTATATCACTGACCATGTCTCTTCCTTTCTTATCAGCTACAACTATAATGAGGAAACCTCCACCTATACCAAGAAGGATATTATCAAATTGGATGCCCTTCTAAGGGACACGGAGATCTTTCTTGCATTGGAATCTTTCAAACCCTATAAAGCCCCTAGCCCTAGTGGCCTCCACCTAATATTCTATCAAAGGTACTAAACCCAGTAAGGACTAAAACTATAGATTTCTATAAGGACATCTTTTCCACCTCCAAAATACCTGCAAATAACAATGCCACCCTTCTCTGTCTTATCCCCTAGTGCAGCAATGTAACACTATGGAAAACTTTATACCCATTGGAATGTCAACTCCAACTATAAAACCATTGTGAATAGAATCAATCCCTTCATATCATATATCATAGGCCTTAGTCAAGCTAGCTTCCTTTTCTCTAGAAAATCAAGTGACCATGCCATCAATTTCCAAGAGTACATTTTACACTTCATGAAAATAAAATGCAAGCACAGCAATATGATTCTAAAAATTAATCTGGAAAAGGCTTTGACGGGCTGAAGTGGTCCTTCATTAAGTGTACTCTCATATTCTTCAAATTTCTCACAAACTAACCAGGCTCATTATGTCTTGTATAACTTCTATCTCTATCTCCATATGGAAGAAAACTTCCTTTTTCTACCACACTAGACCCAACATTAGATCTAAACCTTAGACTCCCATCAATATTATTACTAGTTTCTCGAAAATCTCCCACCTATTCTTTGTAGATGATCTCACCTTATTTTTTAGACCTGACCAAGCTAGCTGTCTCTCAATTACCAACACTCTAAGCATATTCTATATCCAATCCCATCAAAGAAATAATAACTCTAAATCTAAAGTTATCTTTCTGGGAACTGTAATGCAGACACTGTTGAAATTTCAACACATGCACAAAGCCAATGTGCAACGGAAAAATAAATAGAAATATACCTTCAGACATTATTATTCAAGTGTTGTAAAGAATCATCTTTGTCAAAACCTTAAAAGAAAAGATGCAAAGAGACACCTAAATCTTCTAAACTATGCCTATCAAAGTTATACAAGATTGATAGAGTCACAGATGTATTTATAGGTAGGTTAGGGACTCTTAGAAAAGTAACTTTAACCCTTGAGACTCTCATAGTTATTTCTTGCCATCAAATAAATACCATATATACAGAACTTGGAGGAAAAGTAATTGAATAATTTAATACTATATTTGGGAAACAAGGTAAATTTCTTGCCAAAATTATGTGGTCCATTAATACGTAATAGCACTTCCTTTCTTTTCTCTAACCTTCTCAACATTGGTACCAATTTTGACTTTGGCAAATACTTAGGATACCCCATTTTAATAAGAAGCCCATAAACACTAAATTTCACTTCATCTTAGATAAGATGCAGAATAGTCTTATTGATGGAAAACTAAGAACCTTAACATGATTGACAAAGCTACTCTCAGTAGCTTTCCTACCCATATCATGCAGTTTATCAAAATTCTCATTAGTATCACTGATAGCATCAATAAAATTCAAAGAGACTTCATCTAGAGAAGTAATGTTGATAAGAAGAAACTCTACCTCCTTAGTTTGGATATCACCACCAAAAGAAAAACGTATCATGGACTAGATTTGCAAAAAGCTAAGTTGAAAAATAAAGCTTTATATGTCAACCTAGCCTGAAGACTTTCATAAAACCCCAGTGGACTGTGGGACCAAATTACCCTTAGAAAATACCATAGACCAACCAAAAATAGGAGAAGAAAGGGCATTGTTTTTATAACTTAGATTAACATTTAGAATGGCAAGAAAAATTGCTTCTTTGGATGGGATTAGAATGTCCAAAAAAGGGACAAAGTGAGATTCGTTGCTGATAATTGGATCCTAGACCTGAGTGCTTTAAGAGATATCATTCATGGTCCCTACAAGATACATAATGAATCTCTCACCATCAAAGATATCCTCACTAATGATATCTAGGACATCTTAAGAATCTCTTTTGAGTTGCTCTAAAATGTGATACGCATCCTTAATAGCTACCCCCTCACTTCGAATAATAATAAAAAAGGATACTCTCATATGCTCCCTCACTAGTAATGGTCTTTTGACTACTAACAGTACTTATGATAGTCTAAGAAAAAAGCGCAGCTATCATAGAGATGGATAAAACTCTAACTATCAGCATATTTGAACAACCACTTGCCCCAATAAAACCAAGATCTTTCTCTAGGTTATGTACCATGGTTGATTACCTACTAATAATTACCTACAAAAAATTGGCCTGGACATCCTTGATGTATGCTGGTGTTGTAATGTTTCCCAGGAAACATAACCCACATCTTTTTTCTCTGTTCCAGTGCTTCCCAATTCTAACATAAGATGAACCTCTCAAATCTCTCCCCTAACTATACTGTCCTAGACTCTATAAATGATTCCAACTGTCTTAGATATTTCCAAGATTCCTCAAAAAAATCCCATAATAACTAGCTTACTAGAGGAGACCTCATACACCCACTGCCTCTGAAACCTATGGCTAACAAGAAATAACCACTTATTCAACCACGAGAGAGGCCTTGCATCCCCTGAAGTTAGCATCCAACTGGCTATGGAGTATAACATACTTATAGTGGACCATAACTATGAGACCATCCCAGAACATCTATTCAAGTTAAGTGGAACCCCCTCTGAGAGGGATATATAAACTTAATATTAATAGTCCAGCTAATGGGAAGTTGGGATACGGAGGACTAGGTGTCTTAAGAGACCACCTAGGCACTTGGAAGTTGGGGTTCCATTAGCACATCCCTTGCACAAACTCTATTATGGCTAAAGTCCTAACCTTTAGAAAAGGACTTCACTTAGCCTTCAACTATGGTCTCAAGCCACTGAAAATTGACTGCAAGGCCCTTATTGACATGCTTATAGCTTACCATCCCCTATATTATAATACTTTGTGTGAATGCAGGTCCTTAATGATGGAGTTAGGAGCAACAATGTCGGTGCATGTGTATAGAAAGCAGAATAGGATAGTGGATATGCTAGCAATGAAGGGACGAAGAACAAACTTTTTGGAAGAACAACTATCTTGATAGTTCCTCCTATGTTTGTATGTACTGCTTTGGAGACACATACACTAGGAACTGCTTTCTCTAGACAAGTTAGATAGTCGCTAATTAGCCTACCACGATGGGATGTGACTGAGACAAATATTGTTTTGAGCCCTATGCGTGCTAGGGAAATATCTTTTAAAACTATGCTTTAATCTATTAACTAAATCATCCTTTAAATATCATAAAAAGTTATAAAATAGATTTCTATTATGATATTTAGATATGTAACTTGGAGTGGTATGACTCTTTGAGATATAAGGTTTTATGTATTAACAAGAAGTTCTGATGATTAACAAATAAGTAGTAAAATATAACATGCGTATGCAAGAGAACCAGGTCCTTTAATAGTCGAATGTTAAGAATAAATTTTTTCTAAGCCTTAAGTGGACTATGAATGTTTTTGCTTCAATTTTAAATAACCTTTTTTACAACATGACCTCAAGAGGTCAATTTCTAATTATTTTATAATTAGGTTTTCGGTAAAAAAAATAATCATCTATAGAATAAAGATGGGCAATCGAACCCCATATGGTGCATTTTACTATTTTACAATTGGAAAATCAACCTCGTAAGATCGGCATTTTCCCCAAAGAAATGATTAAAAATTGACCACCCAAAATCAATTTTTTTTAAACAAATAATATATATTCTTTAGAAAAAAATTTCGTGAAGTCAAAAAATATAGACCTCAAATAATAACATCAGTAAAGATTGTCATAAGTACAAATCACATCTCATTAAAGGAAAGTAAAAAGCATATCGACACACCTCAAATTTAACAAATCAAGATGAAGCAAAATTAGAAATGTCTATTTAGATGTACATGCGAGGGAGATCTCAAATTAAAATTTAAATCGTGAATAAAGGAAAATTTAGTAGTGTTCAACAAACTCTTTTAGATTAAATCTAATACAAAACAAAATGATATAGAGGTTCAGCGAATAAGATTACCTTTCAGTAGAGGGCGAATAAGATTACTTGTAAGTAGAGAACGAGATTGCTAGGGTGCTCTGTTTACCTGGAGTTCTCCGTCAGAGAGGATCTAGGTTCTCTGTTAACAAAAGGGTTTTTGAACTCGTCTATCTTAAAGAAATTAGAAGAGCATGAAATTGGACCTTCCATAAATAGATGAATCTGAGATAGGTTGTGGAATCGAGCACCCTAGGGTTAAAATCAAAAAATCAAGTTTGACGGCTGAGACCCCTAGTTCTAATATAATAGGTCGTCGCCTAGCTTTCCACAACAAATCAAGTCTACAAGCCGTTTAGAATAAAAATCAATCTTAAACATATATTTTTTGTTTTATTATTTGCTTTTATACATGAAATTTATTTGATAAGAAATTCTTGCACTAATAAAATTATGGAAACTCATTTGAGAGAATCTATACTATAACTTAACTAACATACTAATGGAGAATAATCTCATTACTATTAATATTTATGATTAATTGAGTCCAATTTTCATTTTAGAACTATAATAATTATTGTATGACGTGCATTAAGATGCATGTGTTCGATCTACATACAAGTATATTGAAAAACCATTTCACCTTTTGACTTTACTAATGGTGAAGTGATATATCGTCTATTAACGATATTAATATTGAATTTAAAAGAATAAACACAATCACTAAGTTATTTAGATATTTAGATGTAAGATAGAAAGTGAGATCTCACATATATTGAGTCTTTTATTGACTATTTTAAAAGAAATACTCTTTTATGTAATTTGGTTCTAACAATATTATTTTTGTAGAACATCACACTAACGTGGGATATATAATGAAAATTTTACATGAGTTTTTCCCTAATTGCATCTCACATGTATAACATATAAGTAGATTGAAAAGCTTTGCCTCCAGATTTGTAGAGAGCTCACTTGGTATTTCATGGGTCTATGTTAAAGAAATTTTATGGTGATGGAAACTGTTATTCATAGGGATTCGGTCCTGTTTGATGAGAATCTGTCATATGAAGAGGACCATGTGGCTATCTTAGATAGAGAGGTCTGGGAATTGAGGTTAAGAGAGATTGCATGTGTAAAGATCTAGTGGAAGAATCATCCTATTGAGGAGGCCATTTGGGAGACCAAACAAGACATGCATAACAAATTTCCTTATATTTTCGTTGAGTTAGGTAAATCTTTCCTTGTTTCCTTCTTTGTTCGTTCTGGGATCAGTGGTTGTTTAAATGATGTAATGATCTTCTAGTTTTTATAGGGTAATTAGGGCCTAAGTACTCTGTTGGAGCCCCACTACTGAGTTAAGTTAATAAAATCTCAAGGTGGGGTGATTTAAAATGGAAAATTCATGTTGTGCCTATTCTTTGTGGATTTTGCTTAACGGTATTGTGCTTTGGGATGTTATACTCCATTAGGGGGTGACATAGTAATCTAGATCTTAGCAAAAAAATTCTGAGACTAAAAATAAAGTCGTACCATGTGATTTTAAGAATTTCCGCTTTGGGTTGCTTTGTTATATCTAAATTTAATGATTTTGTGTTGTCAAAATGAAGTTGGAATGCAACTCTCCTTGAGATACTAGTTAAGGACCGCTACAGCGATGAAATTCCCGCTGTAGTGAGACTAACATAGTAGTTGGAGTCCCATCGTAGTGGGCTGGGTAATTTCTGGTTCCAAGATTCACTCTCATTTCAGAGGTGGCGGAACACCACAACGAGATTAATCTCCCTATAGTAAAGCCATTGTAGTGAGAAATGGGTCGTGTGGCAGAAAATCCAAGGTAGGATGCATGTTTAAGTGCTATATTTTAAGATTCAACTCTTACACTCAAAAACTTCATTCCAGAGCTTTAGAGGGTGATTTTTCTAAGGCTAGGACAGTTTTATCATCGAGGTAAGTTATTCCATCACTTTCTTCGCCTATTAATCCATGACTACCCAAGAATTGTTAGGAAGATTATAATGGGAAAATTTTTATGAGTTAGAATACTAGGTCCATGAAAAGTAAGGAAAAACCTTAGGGCAAGCAGTATAATTATGTACAATTCTTCTAGGTTATAAATTAATACTTCCTGGCATGTAATTGTAGTTCTTGGTAGTCCATTTTGGTGAATGGACAGCCAAAAGGTATCTTCAAATCAACTAGGGGTCTAAAGCAAGGTGATCCTGTGTCCCCTACTCTTTTTATTTTGTGTGCAGAAGTGATGTCTAGAGCTTTGAATGCATTAATGGAGAAGAAGAAATTTAAGATATTTGGTATTCCTATAGGAAGTCCAAAGATTAATCACCTGGCTCTTGTTGATGATATGATAATCTTGTGAAAGGCTGATATCAGAACAGTGCAATTAGTAGCTAACACATTAGAGAAATATGAAATAGATTCTGGTCAAAAGATGAATAAGGATAAAAGTGTTATCTATATGCATCATAGTGTGACTGGAGGAGATGTGGTTACGGCATATAGTAAAAAGTACTTTGAGGAGGGATTTTCCTTTCCCTTATCTGGGGTGCCCAATTTTTTATAAAAGGAATCAAAATAAGTATCATCAGTAGTTGATGTAAAGGATTGGCTCAAAACTTCAGGCTGGAGCAAGAGAATATCTGAGTTTGCCATCAAGGGAAAGAGAGAGTCATAAACTTGAACATCATCTTCTACATTCATTATACAGACATCTTCATGCTGCTCAGACTCATTAGTATCATAGAGTGAATCACCCAGAGAAGCTATGATTTACATTTCAACCCTATAAGCTTTAGCCTTTCTATTGTACTTTCCTATAACCTATTTCCTGCATTTTTCCTTCTCACTATTTTGTTTGACATACTCTTTGTATTCTACTTTGTGCAAGGGGTAGTCCTTGATGTAATGATCAGCCTTCCCACATTTGTGGCATGTATCATTTCCTTTTTGATTAGTGATATATCTTCTAGATTCACCTTTTCTGGGGATAGCTCCTGACTTCTTCAATTCCTTCATTACCCTCTTTTCAATATAAGTAGTTTCTACATCTTCATTATTGGGGGTTTCATTAGTTGCCTTCAGACAAAGATTCTTCTCCACCTTGGGTTCACTCTTTGACTTTGAAAGCTTCTTCAGCATCTCATAAGTTTTGATATTTCTCATAAGCTCGTGCATGGTCATTGTCTTAAGATTCCTAGCTTTAGTGATGGAATTGACTTTGTTCTCCCATTGCTTATGAAGGATGCTCAAAATTTTGTGGACCTATTTGGTGGTTCTGATAACCTCTCCCAAGCAGTGAAGCTCATTTATTATGATTGTGAACCTGGTGTGTTTCTCCTGTATGGACTCTTCCTTCTTTATGGTGAAAGTCTCATATTGGTTAGCCAGCATATCTACCTTGGACTCCTTAACCTAACTAGTCCCCGTATAGGCTATCTGAAGACAATCCCAGATCTGATCACAGGCTGGGATCCTGTTATATTAATTAGGGCCAATTTCATAGACCAAGAAGTTCTTATTCTTTTAATTCTTCTCAATCTTCTTTTTATCTGTATCATCATATTCCTTCTTAGTTTTGGGAACTTACGAGGTCACATCACCAAACTTCACTGATCTTGTAGGAACAAAAAGGCCA
Source organism: Capsicum baccatum var. pendulum (assembly GCA_030864225.1). Classification (NCBI taxonomy): domain Eukaryota; kingdom Viridiplantae; phylum Streptophyta; class Magnoliopsida; order Solanales; family Solanaceae; genus Capsicum; species Capsicum baccatum. The sequence continues at coordinate 272,983,483 of CM061558.1, forward strand.
TATTCAATACTCCGAGTCTTCAACCATGATTAAATCATGCATTTTTGTCTTCCACCACCCATAATACTCATCATTGAATCTAGGTGGTCTAGTGGTTAGTTGGCCTTCTTCAAGATTGGGAAGAGCAACCATTCTCAAGATCCTTCCAAGGTGTTAGCCTTAATAGGACGACCTCACTCTAATACCAAATTAAGAACTACAGTGGGTGTCTCCTCAGTTTAGGACCTTTTCCTAGATAGACTCAAACACCAAGAACTTGGAGAAACATAATAAAAAGTGCAGGTATAAAGTAAATAGCAGAAATAAAGATTTTTACGTGAAAACTCCTTGCTCAAAGGATAAAATCATGACCTGCCTTCAGGATTTCTATACACCACTATATCCAAGAAATTTTTAATACAAACTCCAAGGATTAACCTCTTAATCCTTTGTTGATATGGATACATCAAGATCAAGACCATTCACATGTAGTCAAACTCAAAAGTTACAAAAACTCCAAGGCATGTTCATGAATATGGTTGTGTGTGAGTGTGTTATAAATCCATATAAGGGATTACATATTTTAAAGTGCGAAGAGGGACTTTGAAGTATAATAAACTTACACTCTAAAGAACAAGGACAAGATGGTCATTTGCCACTTATTTTGTGATGTAATATAAATAGAACATATTATGGTTATTTTTTGTCTTTAGTTCACTATTATCATTGATTCAAGACTTGTAATATTTTAAGACTTCATTCTCTCTCTATTCTTGTGAGCTTCCCAAAACTACAACTAGTGTAGTTCACTCGTGTTGTTCTTTGGCTAGAAACTTAAGTCTTGAGGAACTTGAGTTCCACTTAGTCCAAGTAAGAGTTTGGTAGATATCGATTGATCTTAAGGTCCTCTCATTTGATACATGTTAGGCTTCTTATATGTTTATATATTGAATGTCAAACTATTTATCTATTTTGTTGTAATCTTGTTGTTGTCCTTCTTGTTCTAGTGAAGCCGTGTGGGCATTGTTGTTTCTACATTATTGTCGAATCTTGTCTCCTTGTGTTGTAGGATGATTTTTGTATCATTTGGTATCAAATCTTAAGGATTGATTTTGTTCCAACAAAATCAAATCTTGGGAAGATCTTACCAAAATAGTAACATCGTGTTGTTGAATATTGGCCAAGAAGTGATTGTGTTCTTGACGTGTCTTGGCTGAAGGTTGTGACTATATCTAATAGTCTTTTGTTTGTCTAGAATGTTTCTAGTATGGTTTCTTTCTCACTAACACTAAAAGTGTCTAAATCTAAAGTTTTAGCTTATATACGATCTTGTTGTTGTGAACTTAAAGTTTGGCCATGTGTTGTGACTCGTTGTTAAAGCTTGGAGTGGAACGTTGGTTGCATTGTTGTTCTTCTTGAAAAGTTGTTGTTGTGTTAGTTCTTCACATATTCTTCTATATTAACCAACATAAAGTGCAGAATAGATCTAAAAAGGGTGAAGATAGAGTTGTAAAGTATGTTGGCGGAAGGACTTGATCACATCACTCAAAGACTTGACAACCACTTTTCAACCCCTTTTTCCATATTCTAAGGACCTTGTTTTGAGGAAGTAGTACAATTCAAGCCTCAACTTTTGAGTTTGAATTTGAAAAATGCTCTAATACTTATGCTTCCCCTTCAATACCAATCTCATCCATTCCAAATTATGAAGTGACAAAAACTCCAAATTGGTGAATAAAATTTGTTTACAATCGAAGCCAATTGCGGAATGCCACATCATCATTGTATTGTTCACACTTCAACTTTAAGGTCAAATTTTGATTCTTGGCTTATAATTATTGATCCTCGGTTGTTTTAATTTATCCTAGAACTAATTAACAAACTAGTTAACTCTTACTTGGTTATCAATTAGTCCTTGAATCCGTTGTTTATGCCTACATATTTTTGAGTGCTTTTATCTTTTGAATTTTTTGAAACTCTTGGTTCAAGTATGACGAGAATTATTTGAGTCTTCAACCAAGAGTCTACTCTAGAAAAGATCAGATTCATCCCTTGAATACTTACAGATTACTAGCCAACTTACAACACTTGTGGAGCTGAGTGATGTAATCGAAGTGTGAGAAGGTGGCAAAGTTATTTTTGAGCTAACTTTTTGTTGTTTTGTAGGTTTTTCCTTAGGTACATTGCAATGGAGGGAACAACATCCCAAACCATGGGCAACAATGATACCAATAAACTCATGGCTTCTTGTAACGCCTCGGAAAATGGGTCCCATAGCATCACACGGTGCTTGAGGCTATGAGTAGCCCCAAGCTAACCCTTTGAGCCATTTTCATTCAGTTCAACACAAATCAACGGGGCTTCCATAAATAACCCTCAAATATCAACAGAGTAATCATCATCTAAGAATAAAAGAATTTCAGAAAGATAACAAAATACGACTTATTAGGCAACTCCCAACATCTATACTAGTCTGACAAGCCTCTAAGAAAATTGATAAAACCAGCGAGCCATTGAGACATGCCCCAACTGACTCATACTCAGTTATCAAATGTAAACAATTCCATGAAACCAACATCAGACATCACATCCTCGGAACATGAGGACTCACCATAACAGAGGATGTAGAATAGCGTGCCCGAAGAATCATTGTCGAACCTAGAACTGAGCACCTGAACCTACATTCCGAGAAAATACAGCCCACATCTGAAGATGTGGGTCAGTACCATAGAAAGGAACCGAGTATACGGGGGTGTATACAGTTGTATAAACATCATCATCATAAATATTTATAAGAAATATGCAGGATGTATGAAAGACTCACGTAGCTCGAAGAAAATCATCATAAACACGAGAGGATGAAATAAGAACAATAACACATGTGAGTCATCATATAATTTGTCAATCACTTTTAGTTCATCAAGAATATCAATTCTCATAATGTAAATATCATTTAAATCTTTCGAAAGAATAACTTTCACAATTCCACTTTCAAATCACTTCACCATTCACCATAGACACAAGAAAACACACACACTGGGAGATCCTACAACCAACATAAACCATGTGAGCTACATGGAGTCCAATTTACAACCCACGTTGGGGAGAATCGTCCTATCCATGCCATCAGAGTAGGACTATCGATATCAAATACACACAAACTAGTGATCACTATATAAATCAGCCTCAGGCTCACATCCTACGGGGGCACGTAGTTCTAGGGAAGTAAGGTCACATTATACCTCCCACTCAGTGCTAAAGATTACTCCTAGACTTAGCTCAGAAATTTAATCAGCCTCAGGCTCACATTAAAGAAAATCCACAATAAACACTTCAATAATTTTCATCGGGAGCCAATTTGCTACCCCTTTATCATAATCAATAAAAACGTGGATTTCCTTCACAGTCGAGTTCAAAATAACTCATTCATGGCCAAAAGGTAAAATCATTCAAAATCTCTCAAATATTCAACATCAACGTGCTTATAACACACACTTTCTCAAAAAACACAATTTCAAATGGGGTTCGCGACCCAAATATCAAAATCATGATAAATATCGTTCATGATTCATACTTTATATCACCACACATGTAAATTCATATTTCAAAATCATAAAAATCAAGATTTCATAATAATCATCATAATATATGGGCTCATGCTTCAAATTCATAAAAATCAAATAAAAATCATGCCTTTGTAAAGAAAATTACTTTTGGGCACAAAAACGAAAGAGAGTTCTTGTTGAAAAACCCCACATACCTTGAATGATGAACTTTAGATCAATACTCATTTTTGAGATGTTAATCGTACCTTTGAATGATGGTTCTTGGAGTTCTTGAACTAGGAACTTGGAATCTTGAATAAATTTGCAGAATTAATGGTGAACTTTGGAGGTTCTTGAAGTTGGATGTAGGAGCTTAGGGTTTTCTTTTTAAGGGATTTTGATGAAATATAATATATAATGCTTCTAATAGGCTTTAATATAGGGTTTGTACGGATTTTGGATGAGGAGGAATGACCAAAACGCCCCTAAAAATCAAAAAAAATCTCGAATCTATCCTTTGGAGGACTGTTTTGATAGTCTGAAGTAGATCAACCATAATATTTTACTCCGATATTCAAATTGGATGAAACCAATTTCATTAGAAAGGGTACTCTAATATATTTCCTTTGATATATAGTATCTCACCCAGATCATTGTGTACGAATAGTTATCATCGTTTAAAGTTGACCAAAAAATTCACTTTTGTTAGGTTGAAGTAGATCGATCATAACTTTTTGCTCCAATAGAAAAATTGGATGAATCCAATTTCATTGGAAAGTGGACTCACAGAGCTTTCCATTGATATATAGTAGTGTATCCAGATCATTATGTACAAGGAGTTATGATCGTTTAAAGTTGTAGCAAAACTACGCCAGGTCTCAGTACTTTTTCCTGCACGTTTTACTGTTCACTACTATTCACAGTTCGATCAGAATGTTCATAACTCGTCGCTCGGGTGTCCGTTTTGGATGATCCACATATATTTGGAAATATTATTCATTACTCTATGCAATGGTGGTTCATAATCTAAGACATTTTGCATAAAAAATTTTGTACTTCATTCTAGAAGATAGAACCCAACATGTTTACGTACAAAATTTCAACAAAAATTTTCCCAGGGTATTACACTTCTATTGAGGGCCTCAACCCAAATTTAGAAAAAATGCAAGTGAGTCTTGGTAAGTTAGAAATGGATGTGTCTTCAGTGAAGGGGGATGTAACATCATTGAAAGGGGAAGTGACAACCATGAGTAGGAGGTTGGAACATATGGAGATTCAAGGTAACTCCCTCCATACTACTCCTCCACACTACCATGTTTATTCAAGTGGACATGACCAAAACACTTCCACTACCATTTCCCCTGAAACCTCACATCCAATGCTCAATCCATCTAGACAACCACTAAATGCTGCAATCTAAGCTACTGCCTACCCCCAAAGCCGAGACTTCAATAAGCCATTTCATTCACAATCTCCTCAAGTCCCACAAGAAGGATTTGGTCGTCAATTACCTCTGCTAAATCCGAACCCTCCCTTCTAAGCTACACCAAACCAAAAACCACCACCACCACTAAATCCAATTCCTCTAAACCATGTTCCACTTAACCAAAACCAACCCGTCTACTTTGAGGTATACAATAGAGAGGAAAATGAAGGCTATGGAGTGTATGATGATACTTATATGAGGAAGAAGAAGATGAGAGAATGATATATGAATCAAAGGGGATACCGAGGGTATGGGGTAAGAGTTGGTCCATGGAACCAACAAGTGAACCCGCACCCAGAAAGGGATGTAGACATCAATACCATCAAATTAAGTTTTCCAATCTTCAACGAAGGGAGTGACCCTGAGGCCTACCTTGATTTGGAATCATCTTTTGACAAAATCATCAAAGTTAATGATCTTTCTGAGGAAAAGAAAAGTTTCTATGTCATGGCTCATTTTGAGGGTTATGCTAACACTTGCTGGGAATATGTCAAGCAGTTTCACAATGAATTGGTTGATGGGCAGCCACCACCTTAGTTTAGATTGAGGTATCTCATGATACAAAGATACCTACCCGAGAGCTCTAGACATAAGTTCCTTTCCAAGTTGTATAATTTGAGGCAAGGGAGCAAAAGTGTTATGACCTACTATGACGAGTTCCAACAACTCATGTTGAATCTTGATCATCAGGGAGAACAAGTTGGTTATGACATCATTACGTTCAAGTTTGGGTTGAACAAGGAAATCTCCAATCGCTTGACTCTCCACAAGTTTGATACCATTGATGGCATTTATCAAGCGGCACTTGAGATAGAAAGAGAACTTAAAGAGAGGTTAACATACAAGGCAAGGGGACAAGCACCCTCGGGTTGGCCTATAAATAAGGAGATAGCTCAATCTTCCTGGAGTTGGCCCAAAAACAAGGACCAACCCACCAATGCAAGCCTCCCTGATCCCAACACAATCCATAAATATCCTCCAAGGAAAGAAGTTCACAAGTATCCTAATCCTAAAGGGTTCCAATATTTCAAGTGTCAAGGTTAGATACATATAGCCAATGAATGTCCAAACTAATAGAATTTGATCCTAAGGGAAGGAAGATTATACTACCTTGGATAGAAGGTGGGTGTTGAAACTGAGGAGAGTGAGGTTGAGCCTCAAGATGGAGAGAAAGACGAGAGTGAGCTACATAAAGAAGATAATGGGGAAGATGCTTACCCACAAGAGGGAGAGTACCTAGTTCCAAATTTTTTGGTGAGACGATCCAGGATTAGTAAGGAAATAGATGACCCTAGCCGAAGGGAGAATCTATTCCATACTAAGTACCTTGTCAAGGGTAGTGTGTGTACCATGGTGATAGATAGTGGGAGTTGTACAAATGTTGATAGTGTCACTATGGTGAACTTCTTGAAACTACCTACTACTCTACATGCTAGTCCCTACAAGTTGCAATGGTTGAATGAGTGTGGTGAATTGAAAGTCACAAGGCAATGTTTGATTCGATTTAAGGTGGTAAACTACCATGATGAAGTCTTTGTGATGTGGTTCATATGCAAGTGTGTCACTTGTTGTTAGGTAGGCCTTGGAGTATGATAGGTCACCCAAACATGACAGGAGAACCAATCAGTACTCCCTTGAGAAAGATGGCCAAAATATCATACTTCACCTTCTCTTGCCATCACAAGTTAATGAGTTACATCAAAAGATGAGAGAGTTAAAGGAAAAGGGCAAGAAACCCGAGAGTGAAAAAAATGAGTAAAACCCCGAGAGTGAAGAAGTATAGGAAACCGAGGGTGTATCAACTTCTAAGGGCAATGGTAATGTGGTGATGTTGGCTAGAAGAAAAGAACTCTTTGTGGAACATGATAAGAACACACCTATGCTTCTCTTAGCTCATTGTTTTAACACTAACACCTCTAATATCACGACCCAACTTTTCAGTCATGATGGCGCCTACCATAACCCACCAATAGGCAAGCCAACCTGTAGTCCGTAACGGCTAGTAATGGACTACTCAATAACATTAGAAAAAGAATACAGAATATATGATATAAAGATCAATACTTAGATGAATCCCAAACCTGGTGGTATCAGTACAAGAGTTTCTAAACATAATAAGAGTACAAAAGTAATATATCAAGTATAAAAACACTGATTCAACTTACCTCTGAATATAACTTAAAGACTAGTCTAATACATAGGAGAAAGAAAAGTAATAATCCAAACGTTAGGTGCTCACTCTAAGTCTCTAAATCAGGGCTACTCCACATGATGCACACATTTATATGATAACACGTACTATGATCTGCAGGCTGCAGAGGAGTAGTATGAGTACCAAACGAATGGTACTCAGTAGAAAATTGCCAACTGAGCTCCAAAGATAAAGTAGATATACATAACATATAAACAGAATGGAAACTACAACCAAGAGTCCATAAATCATGTAATATGTCAATGAGAATAACAAGGGACAACTATCCTATTCATGTCCAAGAGTCTAACATAATAAGACTAAGGAAGTATCAAGGGGAACTATCTTGTTCCAACTACATTCAATATATGCCAAAGCAATACCGTATATCCCTGGTCAATATATAGATAAAAAGCAAAAGAAAGATATATTTTAATATGCATGGCGAAGAAACGACTATACAATATGAACAATGAAGGAAGGGATATACGATGACTTCATATAGCTAATAAGATAGCAAAGGCCGAAGACATACCTAAATCCCAATACTGGATCTATGACCAATCTATCATAGGCTAACAATAATAAGGATTATAACAATGATATTAACTATATCAATAACATCGCAAATAACCGGCTACTTAGGACAACCAAATACCTAGTCGAGCCCATGCGCACCCCTACCTCCCCAAACTCAGAAGTTTCAATCAATATGTAACAACACAAGGCATATTTTTTGACCCATATTTATGCAACTGTCCCATACCAGCTAAAAGACATAGGCTCATACTGGTGATAGGCGATGCACATGCAAGAATGAATGCAAAGTATCCCATCAATATCACAACTCATAATAATTGTCCTCAACAGGCTCATTAACATCATAATTAACCTTCGACCTTGTCGGGAATCAATATCATCTCAATAGTATCCTCTGGACTCGAACCAGGTCTCAATATCATCATAATATCCTCCGTCTTTGCCGAGAATCAATATCATCTCAATAGTATCCTCTAGACTCAAATCGGGTATCAATATCATCATAATATCCTTCGGCCTTGCCGGGAATCAATAACACCTCAATAGTATCCTCCAAACTCAAACCGGGTATCAATATCATTATAATATCCTTCGGCCTTGCTGGGTATCAGTAGGTCATCACAATATCTTTCGGCCTTATCGGGTACCAATATATCATCATAACTCTCGACACATAAATATTGGCATATAATAGGTGCACAACCACAAGCCAATATACTCGTAAATGTAAAGATGTCCATCTTCTCAATACATCCCAACTACTCATTATTAGCTAACCAAGACTTATTATTATCAAACCGCTAGATTGCTAGTCATCACATAACCTCTAGTTATTAGCCTAAACATTATCCTTGTTCATGGGATAATAACTAACAATTATTCATTTAATAGTCAGCATCTAACATCTAGTCTAGGTTCATCATTAGACCAAAACCGTCATTTATCCACCATTCATTATAATCAACTATTCATCCTATTAGCTATTATGTTCCAACTAAGCAAGATTCATTAACTAATACATTAGTTTCCTAGCCATCAAGTGTAATATTCCGCTAATAGACAACTAGTTACCACATAGCTTAACAGTCTAACAAGAAGAACAACCATAAGATCATATTTTAGCTATAATCACATCATTTAAAACGGTAAATAATCATGAACGTACCAAACCTATGCATGCCATCACCAGTATTCAATCAGTGGAATAATAAGCATCATACTGTATCTTCCTCCGTCTCATACCATAGAGATGTGTATACAAACATATACATATTCATATTCATAAATCGCAATCATATCATTCACAACTATAAACACTTCTTGGATATTTAATCAGTACTATAACACAGCCCTTGGCCCATTAATTTGTTCGGAATAATCACAACATATAATCATGGCCTTAGGCCCATATACATTTCCGGAACTTATATCAATAATCACATGTATAAGCTGTAGCATACCTCTAATCATCCCACATATAAAAGTCATCTCACATATAGAAGGCATAACAAATAAATATGTTATCATCCCTCACACTAGAGACATCTCACATCTAGGAGGAATAATATATATAGATGTATAATTGTCTATAGGATATCATATATCAATAGGTCATACGTCAAGACAATGAGGAATATCGCTTCTCTAGGATAATTTACATATCTAAAAGGACCAGCATCTCTATAGGTCCAACAATCATGACTAAAGGAAACAAAAACTCTATAGGCCAAATATCAAGTCTAAGAGGAATAGCATCTCTATAGGCCACATAATGTATCTAGGAGGAATATCACCTCTAAATACCCAATATCAATTCCACATGTAGTATCATAACCTTAACTAAATATCCACAATCTTGAAACATCAATACAAGTTACCAAGTTATAAAGTAACCTTATTCTAAGGTTTACTAGCCTCATCTATGTCTAACATCCAGAACTAAGTCCACAAGACTTAACATAGCCTATTTATAATCAATAATTTCCATAATTAGGCATACTGTGACCCAAACTAGGCTAAGCTATCTAATCTAGTTCATCTTTTAGATATCAAGCAAGCCATATTAAAGCCTAAGATGGTAACTTCGACTAGAAACAAGGGTATTCAAGTCAACTCTACCAAACTTACAGTTCCAAAACTATCACACTAGCCCAATAAAGCTAAATATACAAATCATGCTTGAAATTCTAAAATCATATTCTGAGAATAGCATTATATCATATCCATGCTACAAATTTACCCAAACTAGGGAGAAGGCAATAGGATTCTACAAGGGTATTAAGTAATTCAATCTATGGGTCAAAAAACCCCATCTAATCCCTAAACTTATTGTATAATCAATACTAAGTCATTCTATCCAATATCAATCTTAACATTCACATTCACATTCACACACAATATATATCATACATCATCTATGAATAAGATGAGACAGAAGCCTACCTCAAGGTTAAACCGCAAAATAACACTTCAAGCACCACATGCTCGTCTTCACTTCACAATCTCCAAAATGTCATCACACTATCAAAATATAATCTACTCATCGATACGAGTCTAATGATACCCATATTGCACTATTGTGCTTCAGGTCCAAAAACGACACCAAAAACCTCAAGTGGGTCCCAGTACGAAAATCGCATTTCTGAGATCAACCCAATGATCATACATCACCAAGGAATCATAACCCTCAATGAATTGGGAAAAACAAACCAAATTTAGGGCTAAATCAAGCCCTAAGCTAAATTGGGATTTTGGGTCAAGAAATAAGAAATTCACCAATAAAGTGATGAAATCTTACCTTAATCCAGATAATAATCATGATAAAAGATGATTATCGAGCTCCCTAGACACCCACAAGAATAAATTTTGAGTTATCATACCTATTTAGGGTTTTAAGCTCTCAAAGGTGCATGAAAATCCTCAGATTCGCGACCTTGGGGTCTATTTATAGACCCCTCGGCGAAGAGACGCGGTACTCTGTGACAGCAAAGTCAAAAACTTATTTTTGACCCTCGGAACTCATTTGAAACCCAAAATATATGATCCAATAGTGAAATTTGAGTGTAACAAAAATTCAAATCCATTGGAACCATCAAAACTTCCATAAAATGTCGTTTCGGAAAAAAGTGGTGCCCACACATATTGTTCCAATTTTACGACTTTTCGACTAACAGGTCAAAATGAACTCGTGTGCATTCGGACCCGAATAAAGGGTCTACCTAGACTAAAATTGATATTTTGTATGTGCTGGAATAGTCAAAACTTTTATCCAAGCTCGTTCTGCTGAAGTTTTTGCTCGATGGCCATTCGAAACCAGCGAAGACTTCTAAACAGGGAATTGACACTAAAAATCAAAAGAACTGTCCGGTAACCGAAACGTCAGTCCCATCAAGTCATAAATGACTTGGGACAACTATGAAGATAAGCATAAATATGGAAAATGACCTAAAGGTCCATTACAATATCCACTACTAAAAGGACTTTCATCCCCGAAAGTCAACGGATAGAAAGAATCTCAAAAGCTCAAACGGATGAGGTATTGGGTTCACATGCTCCCAGCATGACTTCCCAGGTAACCTCAATGGAGAGAAAACACTTCTAATGGATTTTTCCACAAGTATTTCTTTTTCGACAAGCACTCTCATTCTACTTCCAAAATAGTCAACTCAACTTAACCGCCATCTAAATTGGAAAGGCTGATGCATGCATATCTGAATCACATCATGCTGACACCATATCTATAGCCATATAAATCAACAAAGGCTCATCCAATCCAAAATCAAACCAAGACAAAAGTCATAAAACCAACTCCAAACCCAAAAATAACATTCCTTAACAATTTTACACATGTTTTCAACTCCAAACTAGGAGGAAAATCACCTAAGTCTCATCAACTCCATAATCAAAGAACTAAAGATGATTCACTGAAAATCCATAAGGAAAACATGGAAATAAGATCATGAGGCATTATTTGGGCATACATATAGAGATAATCAAGGAATACAAGTCATGCCAATGCTACAACCAGTCCAAATGAAAATCAAACTAAAATTTTAAAATCCAAGGTATTACTACTTATGACTGAATATTTTGCTCCAGGATGATCCATGTATTGAGAAAAAGGCATACTAAATCTAACTCAAGTGTATTACTCCCACTGAGTAAATTATCAAAAATTCTCAAAGAAAACTGAAACTTGAGGTCAAAACTGAAACAACCAATATGGGGCCCATGGGCTATCATCTGAACACTTATCAACTATAATCTAACTGACATCAAGAAGACCGAATAGACAACCAAAGAGTAGGCTCAACCAGCCTATAAATGAAATCTTAACGAAGACAAGTCTAAAACAAAAGTTACACGCAAGCTCTACAACACCAAGGTGAAATCTCAATACCAAGGATGAATCTCTCGATATCAAATATCTTGAACAAAAACTAAGAATGGGTAGGCACTAATGATCGAAATTTATCATAATTCCCAATCACATTCCAAAGTATCAAGTAAAACCTGAACCAATAAACCTATATCATTACCAACCATTAAAATCAACTGTAGTATCTAAATCTAACATATCCGAGATAAATCATGCCAAGATACAATACAGAAATCATGTAAAAGGGTAAATCCTCAACTGAAAGTGCAAATAACGCATCCCATATCTGCTGGAGGGCAAAAGCTATCAAAAAATACTCAAAACTTCTCAAGACCTAAACCACACTAGCGAAGGCAAACACTTTAGCAACTCAAAGAAATGTAATTTAAGCCAGAACAAACAAATACAATACCCCATCTAAGCAAAGAAATAGACATAAGCACATATCATCGAGGAGAATCACTCCACCAAGCCTCACTAGGCCCAACAAATGCTGAAATAAGGATTTCCTGAATCCACCCAAGAACCACATCATCAAAGATGAAATACCAATCTCAAGGCCAAGGTCAAATTCTAGACAATCACTAGAGTACCAATAACTCAAGATAAGAGTTTCTAATTTTCCAACTTTAGAAGCGGTCACAGGAAAAGCCACTTTTCTCTATCTTCTAACTTTACTAGACAAAGCCATATCACAATGACAAAAGAATATCCAATCTCCACACTAATAATAAGGAAATCCATCACAAAGAAATGAACCCATCAAATCTAAGAGATGGATCCACAACACCTAAATATCTATGTCAAAACCACTATCGAGCGATGAAATTGTCACAACAAAATAATGGACCTCAAACTAATTAATCTCACAAATGGGTTATATTGGAAAGGATAGCCAAAACACAATCCTTCACAAATCAGGAGGCAAGTCTAAGAATCTCAAACTCAAAACGGACAACATAACTAAATTACCGACTCAAATCCACAACACTACCCTTGGCCCATTAATTCATTTGGAATAATCACAACATATAATCATGGCCTTAGGTCCATATACATTTTCGAAACACATATCAATAATCATATGTATAAGTCGTAGCATACCTCTAATCATCTCACATATAGAAGGCATCTCACATATAGAAGGCATAATAAATAAATATGTTATCATTTCTCATACTAAAGACATCTCACATCTAGGAGGCATAATCTATATAGATGTATAATTGTCTATAGGATACCATATATCAATAGGTCATACGTCAAGACAATGAGGAATATCACTTCTCTAGGCCAATTTACATATCCAAAAGGACCATCATCTCTATAGGTCCAATAATCATGACTAAAGAAAATAATAACTCTATAGTCCAAATATCAAGTCTAAGAGAAAATACCATCTCTATAGGCTAAATATCAAGTCTAAGAGAAAATAGCATATCTATAGGCCACATAATGTATCTAAGAGGAATATCACCTCTAAATGCCCAATATCACTTCAATATGTAGTATCATAGCCATAACTAAATAGCCACAATCTTGAAACATCAATACAAGTTACCGAGTTAAGAAGTAACCTTATTCAAAGTTTTACTAGACTTATCTATGTCTAACATCCGCCACTAAGTTCCCAAGACTTAACATAAGCTTAGGCATAAGTAGGTCGAAGGATCCCACTTCTAATCCACAATTTACATAATTAGGCATACTATGCCCCAAACTAGGCTAAGGTATCTAATCTAGTTCATATTCTAGTTATTAAGCAAGCCAAATTAAAGCCTAAAATGTTAACTTCGACTAGAAACAAGGGTACTCAAGTCAACTCTGCCAAACTTACGGTTCCAAAACTATTACACTAGCCTAATAAGGCTAAATATACAACTCATGATTCAAATTCTAAAGCCATATTCCAAGCATAGCATTATATCATATTTTAATACCCCGAGAAATTTTTGTTGAAATTTTGTGCGTAAACGTGTTGGGTTCTATCTTCTAGAATGAATTATAAATTTTTCGTGCAAAATGTCTTATATGATGACACACCATTTCTTAGAGTATTGAATAATATTTCCAACGATATGTGGATCATCCAAAATGGACACCCGAGCAACGAGTTATGAACATTCCGATCGAACTGTGAATAGTAGTGAATCATAACATTGTTCACACACACATATATACATGCATATGGTTTGATGTTTGAAACTTGAATTGTGATAATGTACAATTATAATCCCACTGTTGTTATAAAACCCCCATTTCCAATGTTGTGCATTGTTCAATTGTATATTGAGAAGCATGATTCAAATGTTTTTACTATTTTAAGCCCCGATTTTGGATATGAACTGAAAAGAGGGTGATTCTTGCTAATATAAATGAAGAGTGGTGATTCAAAGAGATTTCATATTTTGTTAGAAAATACTTGACCACCACATGTTTGTTCAAATGTTGAGAAGAGAGAGTCTTTGCGTGATTTTACATATGTTTTGAAATATGAATTCTCTAGAACTATTTGAATGATGTGGTGGTCCAAACTTTATGTTTTGAATGAAGAATTGTTCATGATATTTTATGGATTAGAATATATGAATTGCAAGTCTTGGAATGAAGATACCAAAACAGATAATGCCATAACAGACTCAGAACAAAATAGAAGTCAGATTTCGTTCAGATTTTTCAGAAATTGATTTCAGAAAGATGCATGTTTAGAAAAGGCTAAAAATGTTCTTAAGAGATGTTAGGTGATAACCCAAAGAAGGCACGATTTTAGATAACGCATTGCCCAAAACCATGTTTGCCGATACGGGTTATTCTTTCTCTCAATAGGGATTATATGCTGGCCTAGTGCCCTATGGCGTATCAGAATCAAAAACTCCAACTCTTGCAGCAAACTTCGGTTGGGGGATTACCCATTGAGTCAATGGAGGATTCCATATAGACCATAAAATATCAGACTTGTAGGGGTGTGTAACGCTCTAAAGTTTTTCTTAGATAAATTTTGTCCCAACAACATCAAGCATCGGCTACTAGAAGTATTTATACTTTTTATTCTGGTGGAATCCCTTAGATTTCAACTTTTCATTTCGTAGATGATTGAATAAGCTTTCCGTCAACATAAGATCTGTCCAAAATGGAAACTCGATGAAGAGATATGGTTAATTTAATTTCTAGTGATAAAACACCTTCATTCTATCCTTGGCATGTCGTGGAGAGGGTGTAAATGACGATGGTTAATTTTTAGCGGGACTCTGCGATGGTGGCACATCGCGGAGTGGGCCAAATTCCCATTCATCAATTTTTAGTGAGCCACCGTAATAGTGGCACATTACGATGGCCCATGAAATTGGGATCCCAGTTATATTTTAATACCGATCTTATTAAGGGTATATTGGGCATTTTCCCATACCCTTATCAGTCCAAACACGAGATTTCAACCTCAATTGAGCATATTACTCATACATTCATCAAAAATATGCAAGAAAACTCTCGAGGGTTCCATATTGATAATCCAAATAAATCAAGATTCAACCGTGGGTTTTTAAACCAAATTGAAGATTTGGAATCCCCAAGCCGTGGGCATCAAGAAGCATCCTTTAAATTTCTAGAGAGAGGTACGTGGGGTTTAACCTAAAGAAACTACATGGGCTTAAAACCATTAGAGCATGATTTTTAGATTTTTATGCATGAATTTCAAAGGGGTTTTGGAATCTATGTTCTAACTTACGTACTCCGAATGTTTTAATGTTACTATTGTTTTGACCTTTTGGTCCTATCTCCTAAATTGATTTACATGTATACGCAAATGTATGGAATTTGAGATTTAAGATCGTTGAGAGCATAAATTATGAACTCCCTCTCGTGAATTGAATTAAAGATTATGATTTTGTGATTTGGAAGATGTTTTTGCTATATTATAGTATTTGAGCATGATTTGAAATTGTTGACAGGGTGTTTCTTGATATAAATGTGTTCTTGTGTTTTAAGAGAAAGAATTACATGTGAATTGAGAACTTTGACATGACCATCTTGTACTGTACTGCAGAAGTACTTGACAAAGATGAGTTCCTTGTATGTGTTTACATGAGGTTTGAGAAAGAGTTTCTTTGAATTGAATTATAGAAATGGTGGTCCCAAGACTTGTGTTTTTTAAATAGAGATTTACGATAGACTAATTATGGCTCAGAGATATGACTTGTAAGTGAATGGTATGACGATACCATATGTATTTATGCCATAATAGATTATGTTTTCAGAGCATATTTTCAGAGTATGCTTTTAGATATTGCATGTTTTGATAGAGTTTTAAAAAGGGGCTTAAGGAGGGTTAGGTGGTTATCTGAAGAAGGCAGGAGTTCAAGAAACTCTTATCCTGAAACCATATTTGCCGATACGGGTAGATTATTATTGTACGCTGGCGACGGCCGTGTAGTGTAGTAGATTCAAAGACTCTGACCCTTGTGGCATACTTAGGTTGGGGTCTTCGCTGCCGAGTTAATGGCAGTTTCCATATAGCCCATGGAATTTTTCAGAGTTGTAGTGTATACCACCTAGCGCAGAAGTAACACAGATTTCTCAGAGTTGAGATGATTTTACAGAGTCTTTAAAATGCCCATGTGAGTTCTTACTATATGATATACTTATGAACTATTTTAAATTACTCTCATATATGTTGAATAATAAATGGTTATTTTGGATATGCTCTGCATACCAGTACATCTGTATTGATCCCCCTACCTCCTACCTCACAGGTTTTGAGACTCAGTCTAGGGGTCCAGATAAGCAGTATATAATTCAGACAGCTGTCCAGACTGGCAGTAGTGAGCCTTCTCTATTCCAAAAAGCCTGTCTTTTCTGATTATGTCACTTATTTTAGCTTTTGTCTACTGGGTGCCTTACACCAGTTTCAGATAGTTGTCAGATTGTCATGTAGTAGATATTTCGCAAATTGAGTTAGATGTTATTTAGATGTAGTTGATTTACAGTTTTCATACTTATGTTGAATTCAGAGTTGACCATGTTTCTGTAGCAGTTTATGTTTCCGTATCTTCTTTTATTATATGAATATTGTGCATGATTACTAGATAGAGAAGGGCATTCTGGGCCTTCTTGGTTTGGGATGCCCAGCACGGCCAAGCCCTAGTTTGGGTTGTGAAAAACTTGGTATCATAGCACAGTTCATGGTCCCAAGGTGTCTACAAAATCACGTTGGGTAGAGTCTTATTTATGGGTGTGTAGCGCGTCACACTTATAAGCAAGAGACTACTAGGCATTTAAGAATGTTTCTCTTCTTTGTGATTTAGTTCGTGCTTCAGAGTTTAATCTATCCCCAAATTAATTACCTCTTGATTTTTAGAAAACCAGTGATGTCTCCCCGTCATACCAACGCTAATGCTCAGGATTATAAAGTATATCCCACCCATGGGAGAAGGACCCGTAATAGAGCTCATACCCCAAAACCTATTCCTACTCCGAGAGTACCTCCTGTACGTACCAGTCCTCCCAGAGCTCCCCAGAAGGGGGACAATCATACTCAGCCTCGTAAAGGAGAGTTTTCTAATACTGAACTCAGATAGTCTATTCACATGCTGGAACAGCTGGTAGCAGCATAGCTCAGAGGTCGAAGGATACTGGGTCTACGTTTATTACTTCTGAAGTTACTAAAGTGGGCCAGTTCATGAGAATGAACCCAACCAAGTTCTCTAGCGCTAAGGTAGAAAAAGACGCACAAGAGTTCGTAGATGAAATAGAGAAGATTTTCAAAGCAATGCATATTGATCATGTTGGGGGTGTTGAACTAGCAGCATACCAGCTAAAAGATGTAGCAAACTAATGGTACAATGAGTGGAATGATGCGAAGGGTCACAATGCTGAGCCCACAGTTTGGGATAAGTTCATGAAATATTTTCTTGACCGATTCTTTCCTCTGGAGCTGAGAAAAGCTAAAGAAGAGGATTTTATGAACCTTAAGCAGGGTAAGATGAGTGTTTAGGAGTATACTTTAAAGTTTAACCAACTGGACCATTATGCTCATGAGATGACGAGTAGTATGAGGGCCCAAATGATGCTTGAGTGTCAGGGAGCTATGCTGAACAGAGATATGGACTTTGCTAGATTATCGGTCCATATGCACCAAGCTGAGGAGAAGAAGAAAAAGATAGCCGAATCTAGGGAAAAATACAGGCAGGCAAGGAAAGTCAGAGCGATTGACCAGAGTCATAGTCAGCAGCAGAGCGGTAATTGGGGTAGAAAATGGAAAAAAAAAAGAATTGTGGTAATATACAGTCGGCAACTACTGCTCGAGTGTCCTGACTCACAGCTGAGCAGTGTACCCAGAATTTTCAATCTAGTCAAGGTCCAAGGATGCAGGGTACGCAATCGCAGGGAAGTGTAGCCCCAACCTCTCAGTCCTATTTTGCGCTGTGGGAGATGCAGGAGGAATCATCCAGGGAGATGTCAGTTTGGTGCTTTGGTGTGTTATTCATGCACCCAGCCATGCCATATCCATAAATACTATCCAGCAACAAAGAGTAATGTTGGAGGAGCCAAGTCGCAGGCAAATTCATCTACACCACCACCTCAGAAGGGTGCCACTTCAGCCACCAAAAATAGTCGAAATCGATTGTATGCTTTAACCAACCTCCAGGAGGCAGAGGCCTTACCAGATGTAGTTAACGGTACTTTGAAAATATTTTTTCGTGATGTGTATGTATTACTTGGTCTCGGGTCTACCTTGTCAAATGTGACCCTATACATAGATAATGGTTTTGGGTTTGAGCCTGATGTGATTGCTGAACCGTTTTTGGTTTCCACCCCAATGGAAGATTCCGTTATAACTAGGAGGGTGTATAAAAATTATGTTGTGTCTATTTTCAGCCGGGATACTAAGGCAAATCTCATAGAACTTGATATGGTTTATTTTAATGCCATCGTAGGGATGGACTGGATCCATTCATGCTATGCCACCTTGAATTGTAGGACCCGAAGAGTCACCTTTTCTTTTTTGAATAAGTCTGTGATAGAATGGGAGGGACATTCTCTATCACCTAGAAAGAACTTCATATCTAATCTCAGGGCCCGTAAACTCATTTCCAAAGGTTTCTTGTATCATCTTATTCGGGTTAAAGATTTTAGTGCCTAAGTCTCCCTCTTTAGTTTGTCCCCGTAGTGAATAAATTCCCGAAAGTCTTTATGAATAATATCCCAGGAATACCACCTGATAGGGAGATAGATTTTGGTATTAATTTATTGCCAGATACCCAATCTTTTTCTATTCAGCCATATAGGATGGCTTCTACAGAGCTAAAAAAGTTGAAAGAATATGTAGCAGATATTATAGATAAAGGTTTTATTCACCCCAGCATTTCTCCCTGGGGTGTACCTGTACTTTTCATATGAAAGAAAGACGGTTCCCTTCGTTTGTTCATAGATTACCACCAGCTGAATAAGGTCATGATTAAAAATAAATATCCCCTTCCTAGGATTTATGATCTTTTTGATAAACTTTAGGGTGAAAAATGTTTTCCAAAGAAAGACCTTCGTTTGGGATATCGCCAGTTGAAAGTTAGAGAGTCAGATAATCCCAAAATAGCTTTTCGAACTAGATACGGCCATTATGAATTCATAGTTATGTCCTATGACTCCAACCGACATTCAGAGCTTCTTGAGTTTGGCAGGTTATTACAGAATATTCGTTAAGAGGTTTTCTTCCATAGCTGCACCACTTACTAAGTTGACTCAGAAAAAGGTGAAGTTTTTGCGGTTTGACTCTTGTGAGAATAGTTTTGAGAAGTTGAAAGACAAGTTGACTAATGCTCCTGTTCTGACTCTTTCGAAGGGTATAGAAGGTTTTGTTTTATACTGTGATGTGTCCCGAGTGGGACTTGGGTGTGTTCTTATGCAGCACGGTACGGCAGTGGCTTATGCATCTAGGCAGTTGAAGGTGAATGAGCGAAACTACCCTAATCATGACTTGGATTTAGCGGCTATGGTTTTTGCATTTAAGATATGGAGGAAGTATTTGTATGGGGTACACGTTGATATATTTACTGACCACAAAAGTTTACAGTATGTTTTATTGCAGAAAGAATTAAATCTCAGGTAGAGATGGTGGTTGAAACTTTAAAAGACTATGACATGAGCCTGCACTATCATTCTAGTAAGGCGAATGTGGTAGTCGATGCCCTCAGCAGGTTATCTATGGGCAGTCTTTCTCATATGGGTTAAAGAAGAGAGGGAGATGGTGAAGGATATTCACCAACTTGGAAATCTAGGAATGCAACTTTTGGATTTCGAGGATGGAGGAGTGGTTGTTCATGAGATAGCTAAATCTTCTCTTTGTCCAGAAGTTAAAGAGAAGCAACTTGAAGATCCCATATTGATGCAGATCAAGAAAGATATGGGTCAACAAAAGGTATTGTTTTTTTGAAATTGATGGTGATGGTGTTCTGAGATACTAGGGTAGATTGTGTGTACCAGATATAGATGGTCTGAGAAAGAAAATCCTAGATGAAGCTCACATGTCGAGGTATGTTGTTCACCCTGGCTCTACTAAGATGTATCAGGATTTGAAAACCATTTATTGGTGGAATAATATGAAGTGTGATGTGGCTACCTATGTTGCCAAGTGTTTGAATTGTCAACAAGTTAAAAGTGGAATATTTGAGGCCAGGTGGTTCTTCTAGAGAGATAGATTTGCCTTTGTGGAAGTGGGAGATGATTATGGGATTTACTACAGGATTTCTGAGGTCCCGAAACCAGTATGATTCCATATAGGTGATTGTAGATAGGTTGACCAAGACAGATCATTTTCTACCTATCAGGACAAATTATTTGGGAGAGGATACTGTTTATTACAAAAATAGTTCATTTGTATGGGGCACCTGTGTCCATCATATCTGACAGAGGTATACAGTTTTCTACACAATTTTAGAGATTGTTTTAAAAGGTTTTAGGTACCCAAGTGAATTTAAGCACGAATTTCCACCCTTAGACAGATGGGCAAGCTAAGCGTACCATCCATACCCTTGAGGATATGTTGACAGCCTACGTGATTGATTTTAAAGGTAGTTAGGTAGAGCACTTTCCATTGATAGAGTTCACATATAATAATGGTTTCCATTTCAATATTAAGATGGCACCTTTTGAGGCATTGTATGGGAGATGATGTAGGTCCCTGATAGGATGGTATAAAGTAGGTGAGATGCAGATATTTAGGCCTGATCTTGTTCATCAGGAAATAGAGGATGTAAAAGTCATTAGAGAATGACTTAAGACTGCTCAGAGTCGTCAGAAGTCCTACGCCGGTGTTAGGAGAAGAGATTTAGATTTAGAGGTTGGAGATTGGGTATTTCTAAAGGTTTCTCCTTTGAAGGTAGTCATGCGATTCGAGAAGAAAGGTAAGTTGAGTCCTCGCTATATAGGACCATATTAGATTTTGAGAAGGATAGGTGGAGTTGCGTATGAGTTAGAATTTCCAGCTAATTTGGGTTTGGTTCATTCGGTATTTCATATATCCATGTTGAAGAATTGTATTAGAGACCATTCTTTAGCATTTCCTTTTGAAGAAATCAAAGTGACAGACTCCTTATCCTATGAAGAAGAGACTGTAGAGATTTTGGATTGCCAAGTTACAAGAATGAGGAACAAAGATATAGCCTCAGTTAAAGTGTTGTGGAGAAACAAGAAAATTGAAGAAGCGACTTGAGAATCAGAAGTAGACATGAGGGCTAGATATCCAAACCTTTTTTATCCAATGGATGACAAAATGGAAGGTACAATCCTTGCCCTATTCTTTCTATGCCTTAGTATTCTTGAAATTATACTTGTCTGTATCTCGCGTCAACATTCAGGGATGAATGTTCCAAAGGAGGGGATATTATAACGCCCTGAAGTTTTTCCTAGCTAAATTTTTTCCCAAAAAATATCAAGCATCGGCTTCTAGAATGATTTATACTTTTTTTCTAGATGGAATCCCTTAGATTTAAACTTTTCATTTCATAGATGATGGAATAAGTTTTCTGTCGACATAAGATGCAGCCAAAACGGACACTCGATGAAGGAGTTATGATTAATTTAAGTTATACTCATAAAAAACCGTCATTCTTCTCCTTGGTGCATTATGGAGAGGGTGTAAATTATGATGGTTAATTTCCAGTGGGACTCCGCGATGGTGGCTCATTGCAGAGTAGGCTAAATTCCCATTCGTCAATTTTCAGTGAGCCACTACGATAGTGGCGCGTCATGGTGGCCCATGAAATCGGGCTCCTAGTTATATTTTAATACCGGTATCATTAAGGGTATATTAAATATTTTCTCACACCCTTATCAGTCCAAACACGAGATTTCAACCCCAATTGAGCATATTACTCATGCATTCACCAAAAATATTCAAGATCACTCTCTAGGGTTGCATATAGATAATCCCAATAAATATTCAATAACACTCTCTAGGGTTCCAGTGTTATGGTTAATTTAATTTCTAGTTGTAAAACACCGTCATTCTATCCTTGGCGCATCACGAAGAGGGTGTAAATGACGATAGTCAATTTCCAGTGGGACTCCGCAATGTTGACACATCACGGAGTAGGCCAAATTCTCATTCGTCAATTTCCAGTGAACCACCGCGATAGTGGCACGTTGCGATGGTGCATGAAATTGGGCTTCCAATTATATTTTAATACCGGTCTCATTAAGGGTATATTGGGTATTTTACCATACCCTTATTAGTCCAAACACGAGATTTCAACCTCAATTGAGCATATTATTTCAAGTTCTACTCTTTAAACCTTGTAATCTAAGGTACGTGGGGTTTTTCTAAACTACATGGGCATGATGAAATTATTTCAATAACGTTTACATGTTGAGAAATCATGAATTTACAAACAGGTATTGAAATTTCAACTACAATTATGCATTATGAATCTTTCTTGATAACGAAGTTTTGGTCTTGAGGCCTTCCCCCATATACTCACTTATTGTTTGTTAGAGTTGAGACCCGAATTTTGTTAATACGGCCTAGAAATTTTTGCGGTGCGACCCATGTTGATGATTTTCAATGGGATCTGTGGTGGTAGTGTTGGGATCGGGTTGACAGGCCCGATATGGACCTTTATATTTTTGGACCTAGGACTAATTTGTATGCATTTATTATATAAGTACATTTAGTGGGTTTTTTTGGGTATTCAAAAAATTCAGCCTTTTCCACATTATACTGTCTCTCCATTATAGTGAAACCTCTTTTACCTCTGTCCGTGATTTTTTTTCGCAAGGATTTTCATGTAAATCTGTGTGTTGTTCTTGTTTTCTTTTATTTGTGGTTTGCTAACTCTATCCGAATCATAACAAATTGGTATCAGAGAATTTTTGATTATTTTCTCGGGGCAAAATGACCTTCTGGAATCCTGTATTATGTCGATTTTGTAAGTTGGACACTTCTACTTACATGTTTGTCATCTGAACCCCTAAACTCACTAAAAAAGCAACATTTTAAACACTTTTTGGTGAGTTTAACACACTCGCCCACATCAGCTGCCACGTCAGCTACCAAGTCATTTTATATATACAAAATATTAAATATTAAATATTAAAGTAAATAAATAAATAAATAAATAAACAAATAAATAAACCCACCCACCCACCCCCTCTCTCTTCCCCTTTTTCTTTCTTTTCTAGTTCTTTCTCTTTCTTCCCCTTTCCAGTTCGTTCTTTCTTTCTCTATTTCTTCTTCTTCTTCTTTTTCTTATTCTTCTTCCTCCTCTTCTCATTCTTCTTTTCCTTTATCTTCTTCATCTTTTTGTTCTGCTTATTCTTCTTGCTCTATGGAAAAATTAAAAAGTAAGGGGTAAAAATTTTAAGAAGTATGGAAAGAAGAGATTTTTGTAGATTTTTGTGATTTAGGTGATTCACGCAACTTGAAATTCAATGTAAAGACTCAATTTTTATACTTACTTTGGACTCTTTGTGATTTGAATAATCAAAGAAAGTTTGAAATTCTTGAAATTCATTGTAAAAACTTAATTTTTGTGGATTTTTTGTGATTTGGGTAATTCAAGAAAGTTGAAAATTCTTGAAATTAAAAGTAAAGATTTAATTTTTATTTTTCTTGGGATTTCTTGTGATTTGGGTAATTCAAAAATGTTGGGAATTCTTGAAATTCAATGTGGATATTTTTGTGAATTGGTTAAATTTCAATGGTGGGAATTCTTGAAATTTTTGTGAATTGGTTGAAGAAAAAAAAATTAAGAATTTTTAGTGAATTGGTCGAAGAAAAAGAAATTCAATGATCAGTGGTGTAGTGTGTGATGATTTATGTGAAGAAGAAAAAGAATTTTCTGATGAGGTATTGTCGGAGGAATTACAGTGGTGCTTGCCGGCATTAATGGTGATGGCCGGCGTGGGGGGAGGGGGGAGGGTGGGTGGATGAATGGGGGTTAAGGTGGGGTGTGGGTGGCTGAGTGGAGGCTGGGGTGTGGATGGCTGAACGGCGGTTGGGGTGGGCTGAACGGGGGGAGCGGGTTAGGGAAAGGGTTTTTCATTTTTTTTTAAATTTATTATTTTTAAAAATATTTTTAAATTAAAAAAATGAAGGAAAAAAGGCAGGTTCTTTTTTTATTTTCAATATTAATATTATTTTTATTTTTTAAAATTATTTTAATATAAAATTAGCCAAAAATTGACCCCCACTCGCACCACAGGCGAGTGACTACACTCTCCTAGTCCTAGTCAGCTATTTCAATGCCACTTAGGCAATGTCAACGGTCAAAGGATGCAAAATGTTGATTTTAGTGGGTTCAGGGGTCCAGATGACAAATATGTAAGTAGAAGTGTCCAACTTACAAAACCGACATAGTACAGGGTTCCAGAGGGTCATTTTGCCTTTTCTTGGGGATGGCAACCATGAAGTATGATATTTCATTGTTGGATAGCAACACTAGATTTTTGTTATGGCAGGTTAAGATGTGAGTTGTGCTTGCGCAGATGGATTTGGACAATGCTCTATTAGGTTTTGATAAGATGCCCTCATTGTGGATGGACGAGGATAAACGGTGTAAGGATCAAAAGACTCTATCTTATATCAACCTTTATTTATCCCATCAGATTCTACAGGATGTTTTGAAGGAGACCACTGCCACTGTTTTATGGTTGAAATTGGAATCGTTGTGTATGACGAAGACCCTAACAAGTAAGTTGCATCTCAAACAATGACTTTATTCACATTGCTTGTCTGAAGATGCATCCTCAGAGGATCACTTATCTGTATTTATGGAAATCATCTCTAATTTAAAGACTCTAGAGGTTAAGTACTATGAGGAATATATAGGGTTGATTTTGTTATGTTCGTTGTCTGCGTCATACACAACCTTTAGGGATATGATTTTATATAGTCATGATACCCTGACCATAGATGAAGTCTATAATGCATTGTTATTTAAGGAGAAGATAAAACATCTTTTAAATGGGTCGGAGAATCAAGGAAATGGTCTCCTATTCGAGAAAGAAATCATGATGGGGTGATGATAGAAATAGATCAAAATCCAAACACAGAAATAAAACCTATAATTACTGTAAGAAAAAGGGCCCTGAGTATTGAAAGTTACAGAATAGAGAGTAAAGAGAAGCTCCAAAACCGAAGGGAAACCAACTAGAAAAGTCCGGTGAAGCTAGTTTTGTTGAAGATACGGTAGTGATAGAGAACTCTTAGTTGTTTCTGATGGTAACTCCAAACCCTGTGAGGATTGGATTCTTGATTGAGCTTGCACATTTCATATGTGTCGCAATTGGGATTGGTTTATGACATATGAAGCAGTCTCTAAAGGTGTTGTATTGATGGGAAATAACACACCTTGCAAGATAACTGGTATTGAAACAGTCAGAATTAAGATATTTGATGGGTTTGTGAGAACACTTGGTGATATGCGGTATATCCCAAACCTGAAGAGAAATCTTATTTCCTTGATTACCCTTGATTTGAATGGATGTAGGTACACTGGTAAAGTTAGAGTCTTGAAGGTTACCAAAGGTGCTTTTGTTGTTATGAAGGGACAGAGAAAGTTTGCAAATTTGTATGTCTTGCAGGTCTCTACGATTATAGGTAATATAGCAGTTTCTACCTTCTCTCTATCAAAAAGTGATGTTGCTATACTTTGGCATATGCGCCTGTTGTATATGAGTGAAAATAGGATGGCTGAATAAAGCAGAAGAGGGCTTCTTGATGTGCAGAGTATTACCAAATTAGAGTTATATGAGCACTGTATTTTTGGGAAGCAGAAGAGAGTCAGATTCACTAAAGGCATCCACTCAACTAAAGGTACACTTGATTACATTCATTCTAATATCTGGGGTCCTTCTAAAGGAGGTGCGAATTATTTGTTGACTATTATTGATGACTATTCCAAAAAAAATTGTGTTTTTTTCCTGAAGAAAAAGAATGATGTGTTGCCTACTTCCAAGGAGTGGAAGATTATGATTGAAAAGCAATAGGGAAACAGGTAAAACACCTTCAGACTGATAATGGTTTAGAGTTCTATTTTAATAAACTTAATGCTCTATGCGAGTCAGAAGGAATTGTGAGTCACTTGACAGTTCGTCATACTCCGCAGCAGTATGGTGTGGCTAAACGAATGAATAGGACCATAATGGAGAAAGAGCATCTTATGCTCTCTCATGCTGGTTTACCCAAGGGGTTTTGGGATAAAGTTGTTTCTACAACTTGTCTTCTTATTAACTGCTCTCCCTTAGTCATGATTGATAAAAAGACTCCACAAGAGGTATGGTCTGGTACTCCTTCTAGTTATTCTAATTTGAGAATATTTGGATATCCTGCGTATGCTTATGTTGATAATGAACAGTTGGAGCCTAGATCTGTCAAGTGCTATTTATGGGTTATAAGCCTGGTGTTAAAGGTTATAAGATTTGGTATCGAGAAAGCAGAAAGATTATAATTAGCAGGAATGTTATTTTTAATGAAACTGCCATGCTTCGGGCTCCTTCCGAATCTAGTGGTTCTCCTCCAGATAAGCTTAGTGACATAAATCAGAAAAAGTCATTCACGCATGTTGAATTGCAGATTAGTGTAGAGTCTACACCAGTGCCTACTTTTTAGTCTAGACCAGAGATACAAAGTGGTACTATTTCTTCTTTACCACCAGTGACGCCGCAATATTTAATTACTAAAGACAAGCCTAGAAGAGATATTAGACCACCTCAAAAGTATGTTGAAACTGATTTGGTTGCTTATGCAATGAGTGTAGAAAAAGGTATTAAGTTCGGTGAAGATCCTTATTCTTACTCAGAGGTAGTTAGTTGTGATGATTCCGGACGATGGATGATAGCTATGTAGGAGGAGATAGAATCACTTCATAAGAATGGCACATGGGATCTGGTAAAATTGCCTAAAGATAAGAAAGTTGTCCGTTGCAAGTGGATATTCAAAAAGAAATAAGGAACATCGAGAGTTGAAGATGCAAGGTACAAAGCAAGACTAGTTGCTAAAGGCTATAGTCAGGTTCCAGGTATTGACTTCATAGATGTGTTTTCTCTAGTTGTAAAGCATAGTTCGATTCGAGCCTTGCTTGGTATTGTGGCCATGCATTATCTTGATCTTTAGCAGTTGGATGTAAAAACTGCATTCTTACATAAAGAACTTAAGGAGGACATTTATATGCAACAACCAGAGGGTTTTGTAGTCTCAGGAAAGAAGGACTATGTATGCTCCTGAAAAAGTTTATTTATGGCTTAAAAGAGTCTATCAGGCTGTGGTATAAGAGCTTTGATCTTTTATGACCTCTCATATGTTTCAGAGGAGTAGCTATGATAGTGTTTTCTACTTCAAGGAGGTAAGTGATGGTTTATTCGTGTATCTTTTCTTGTATGTTTGATGATATGTTTATTGTAGCAAAGGATATGAAAGAGATAATAAAAGTCAAAGCCCATCAATAAGGAGTTTGATATGAAGGATCTAGAAGAGGCAAAAAAGATTCTTGGCATGGAGATTCTAAGGGACAGAAAGAATTGTAAGTTATACTTGAGTCAAAAAAGGTATATCAAGAAAGTGCTTCACAGGTTAATATGCAAAATGCCAAACCTGTAAGTACTCCATTGGCATCTCACTTCAAACTCTCGAACACTTTATCACCAAAGACAGATTATAAACGTGACTATATGTCTCG
Organism: Capsicum baccatum var. pendulum; assembly: GCA_030864225.1. Taxonomy (NCBI): domain Eukaryota; kingdom Viridiplantae; phylum Streptophyta; class Magnoliopsida; order Solanales; family Solanaceae; genus Capsicum; species Capsicum baccatum. The sequence goes on from CM061558.1 coordinate 273,011,768, forward strand.
AGTGCCACACTCTAGTGCCTTCAGGTCTCTTATGTATGCGATGGTGTGTTCTTGACTTGATTTATCTTATGCCATCAGTGCAGATTTATCTCGAGTTCCACACTCTAGTGTCGTTGGGTCTCTTATGTATGCGATGGTGTGTTCCCAATCAGATTTATCTTATGTCATCAGTACAGTTAGTAGATACATGAAAAATCCTAGAAAAGAACATTGGAAAGTAGTTCAGTGGATTTTTAGATACTTGTATAGATCTGCTGATGTTTGTTCACAGTTTGGGCAAAATAGAAATAGAGTAATTAGGTATGTTGATTCTGGTTTTACAGGAGATCATGATAAAAGGCTATGTTTTCACCAATGGTGGTTGTTCTATTAGTAGAAAAGTTACCTTACAGACTACGGCTGCTTTGTCTACTACTTAGGCAGAGTATATGGCTATTACAGAGGCTTTCAAGGAAGCTATTTGGTTTAAGGGTCTATTCGATGAACTTAGCAAAGACTTACAAATTACTATGGTTTTTTACGACAGTCAGAGTGCTATCTTCCTTATAAAAGATCAGATGTCTCATGAAAGGACAAAGCACATCGATATTAGGTATCATTTTGTGCATGAAATTATTGCTCATGGTGATATTGTGGTGAGAAAGACTAGTACTCATGATAATCCTATTGATACGATGACCAAGACACTACCAAGTACCAATTTTGAGCATTGCTTCGACTTGGTTAGTGTTAGCTGTTAAGATGGGGGCTTTTGTGGAAGAGGTAGAGAGCTTGACTTAAATGAATTTGAGTTCTAAATCAGAATCTGTGTCAAGGTGAAAATTGTTAGAGTTGTAACTCAAATTTTGGTTATCTGGCCTAGAAAGTTTCGCGGTGTGACCCATGTTGATGATTTTCAATGGTGTCTGTAGTGGTAGCATAGGGATCGGGCCAACAGGCCCGATATGGACCTTTTTGTTTTGGGGCCTAGGACTTATTTGTATGCACGTATTATATAAGTACATAACTGGATTGTTTTGGGTATTCAAAAAATTTAGCCTTTTCCACATTGTACGCTCTCTCCATTATAGTGAAACCTCCTTTGCCTCTGCCCGTGGTTTTTCCCGCAAAGGTTTCCATGTTAATTTGTGTGTTGTTCTTATTTTCTTTTACTTGTGGTTTGCTTAATCTGTCTGAATCATAACATTGTTCACACACACACACATATATATATGCATATGGTTTGATGTTTGAAACTTAAATTGAGAGAGTATACAATTATAATCCCTCTCTTGTTATAAAACCCCTTGTTTCCAATATTGTGCATTATTCAATTGTATATTGAGAAGCATGATTCAAATGTTTTTACTATTTTAAGCCTTGATTTTGGATATGAACTAAAAAGAGGGTGATTCTTGCTAATATAAATAAAGAGTGGTGATTTAAAGAGATTGCATGGTTTGTTAGAAAATACTTAACCACCACATGTTTGTTGAAATGTTGAGAAGAGAGAGTCTTTGCATGATTTTACATATGTTTTGAAATATGAATTCTCTAGAACTATTTGAATGATGTGGTGGTCCAAACTTATGTTTTGAATGAAGAATTGTACATGATATTTTATGGCTTAGAATATACAACTTGCAAGTCTTGGTATGACGATACAACAGATAATGCCATAACAGACTCAGAACAGTACATAAGTAAGATTTCATTCAGATTTTTCAGAAACTGATTTCAGAAAGATGCATGTTTGGAAAAGGCTAAAAATGGGCTTAAGAGATGTTAGGTGGTAACCCGAAGAAGGAACGAGTTCAGATAACTCATTTCCCAAAATCATGTTTTTGCCGATACGGGCTATTATTTCTCCCAAGAGGGATTATACGCTGGCCTAGTATCCTGTGGCATATCAGAATCAAAAACTCCAACTCTTGAAGCAAACTTTTTTGGGGGGCTTACCCACCGAGGCAATGGCGGATTCCATATAGCCCGTGAAATATCAGACTTGTAGGGGTGTGTAAAGCCCCGAAGTTTTTCTTAGCTAAATTTTGTCCCAAAAATATCAAGCATCAGCTTATAAAATGATTTATACTTTTTTTTTTCCGATGGAATCCCGTAGATTTCAAATTTTCATTTCGTAGATGATTGAATAAGTTTTCCATAGACATAAGATGCATCCAAAATGGAGATGGTCAATTTCCAGTGGGACTCCACGATGGTGGCGCGTCGCGAATGGGCCAAATTCCCATTCGTCAATATCCAGTAAGCCACCGCGATAGCGGCACGTCGCAATGGCCCATGAAATTGGGTTTCCAGTTATATTTTAATACCGGTATCATTAAGGGTATATTGGATATTTTGCCATACCCTAATCATTCCAAACACGATATTTCAATCTCAATTGAGCATATTACTCATACATTCACAAAAAATATACAAGAACACTCTCTAGGGTTCCATATTGCTAATCCAAATAAATCAAGATTCAACCGTGGGTTTTTAAAACAAATTAAAGATTTGGAATCCCCAAGCCGTGGGCATAAAGAAGCATCCTTTAAATTTCTAGATAGAGGTACGTGGGGTTTATTCTAAAAAAATTACATGGGCTTAAAACCATTAGAGCATGATTTTTAGATTTTTATGCATAAATTTCAAAGGAGTTTTGGAATCTATGTTCCAAATTACATACTCCGAATGTTTTAATGTTACTATTGTTTTGACCTTGTGCTCCTATCCCCTAAATTGATTTACATATATACACGTATATGTATGGAATTTGAGATTTAAGATCGTTGAGAGCATAAATTATGAACTCCCTCTCATGCATTGAATTAAAGATTATGGTTTTGTGATTTGGAAGATGTTTTCCCAATATTATAGTATTTGAGCATGATTTGAAATTGTTGACAGGGTGTTTCTTGATATAAATGTGTTCTTGTGTTTAAGACAAAGAATTACATCTGAATTGAGAACTTTGACATGACCACCTTGTACTGTACTACTGAAATGCTGGGCAAAGATGAGTTCTTTGCATGTGTTTACATGAGGTTTAAGAAAGAGTTTCTTTGAATTGAATTATTGAAATGGTGGTCCCAAAACTTGTGTTTTGAAAATAGAGATTTACGATAGACTAATAATGGCTCATAGATGTGACTTGCAAGTCAATAGTATGACGATACCATATGTATTTATGCCATAACAGATTATGTTTTCAGAGGATGTTTTTAGAGTATGTTTTCAGAGACTGTATGTTTTGATAGAGTTTTAAAAAGTGGATTAAAGAGGGTTGGGTGGTTACCCGAAGAAGACGCGAGTTCAAAAAACTCTTATCCTGAAACCGTATTTGCCGATACGGGTAGATTATAGCCCATGAAATTTTTTAGAGTTTTAGGGTATACCACCTAGCGCAGAAGTAACACAGATTTCTCAGAGTTGAGATGATTTTAACAGTCTTTAAAATGCACATGCCAATTCTTACTATATGATATACTTATGAACTGTTTTAAATTGCTCTCATATATGTTGAATAATAAATGGTTATTTTGGATATGCTCTGCGTACCAGTACGTATGTATTGGCCCCCCTACCCCCTATCTCACAGGTTTTGAGACTCAATCTAGGGGTCCAGATAAGCAGTAGACAATTCAGATAGCTGATCAGATTGTGCAGTGGTGAGCCTTCTCTATTCCAGAAGGTCTGTCTTTCAGATGATCTGATGCTTGAGTGTCAGGGAGCTATGCTGAATAGGGATATGGACTTTTCTAGACTGTCGGTCCACATGCAGTAAGTGGAGGAAAAGAATAAGAAGATAGCCGAATCTAGGGAAAAGAAAAGGCAGGCAAAGAAAGCCAGAGCGACAGAAAAGAGTCATAGTCAGTAGCAGAGAGGTAATTGGAGTGGAAAATAGCAAAAGAAAAAGAATTGGGGTAATGTATAGTCGACATCTAGTGCTCCAGTGTCCAGACCCACAGCTGAGCAGCATACCCAGAATTTTCATCCTAGTCAAGGGTCGAGGATGCAGGGTACGCAGTCGCAGGGAAGTTTAGCCCCAACCTCTCAGTCCTATCCACACTGTGGGAGATGCGGGAGGAATAATCCAGGGAGATGTCAGTTTGGCACTTTTTTATGTTATTCATGTGGCCAGCCATGCCATATCCATAGATACTGTCCAGCAACAAAGAGTAATATTGGAGGAACCTAGTCACAGGCGAATTCATCTGCACCACCACCTAAGAAGGGTGCCACTTCAGCCGGCAAAAATAGTTGAAACCGATTGTATGCTTTTACCAACCGCCTGGAGGTAGAGGCCTCACCAGATGTAGTCACCGATACATTACAAATATTTTCTCGTGATGTGTATGTATTACTTGATGCCGGGTCTACCTTTTCTTATGTGACCCTATACGTAGTTATTGGTTTTGGGTTTGAGCCTGATGTGATTGCTGAATCTTTTTTGATTTCCACCCCAGTGGGAGATTCTGTTATGACTAGGAGGGTCTATAAAAATTGTCTTGTGTCTATTTTCAGCCAGAATATTGAGGCAAATATCATAAAACTGAATATGGTTGATTTTTATGCCATCTTAGGGATGGACTGGCTTCATTTGTGCTATGCCACCTTGAATATTAGGACCCGAAGAGTCACCTTTTCTTTTTCAAATGAGTCTGTGATACAATGGGAGGACATTCTCTAGCACCTAGAGGGAACTTCATATCTTATCTCAGGGCCCGTAAACTTATTTCCAAAGGTTGCTTGTATCATCTTATTTGGGTTAAAGATTCTAGTGCTTAAAGTCTCCCTCTTCAGTCTGTCCCCGTAGTGAATAAATTCTCAAAAGTCATTCCAAATGATCTCCCAGGAATACCACCAGATAGGGAGATAGATTTTGGTATTGATTTATTACCAGATACCCGACCTTTTTATATTTTGCCATATAGGATGGCTCCAGTAGAGCTAAAAGAGTTGAAAGAATAGCTAGCAGGTCTTCTAGATAAAGGTTTTATCTGCCCCAGCATTTCTCCCTGGGTGCACCTATACTTTTTGTGTGAAATAAAGACGGTTCCCTTCGTATGTGCATAGATTACCGCCAGCTGAATAAGGTCACGATTAAAAATAAATATCCCCTTCCTAGGATTGATGATCTTTTTTATCAACTTTAGGGTGCTATAGATTCTCAAAACAACTTTTCAAACCAGATACGACGATTATGAATTCTTAGTCATGTCCTTCGGGTTGACTAACGCCCCTGCAGCTTCCATGGATCTAATGAATAAGGTTTTTTGTCAATTTCTGGATCTGTTTTTCATTTTATTCATTGATAACATTTTGGTATATTCTAAGAGCAAGGAGGACCATGTCAATCATCTCTGAATCATCTTTCAGACGCTTAAAGATCACAAGTTGTATGCAAAATTTTCCAAGTGTAAATTCTGGTTGAATGCTATTGTGTTCTTGGGGCATATTGTGTCTAGTGGGGGGATTAAGGTTGATACCCAAAAGATTGAGGCAGTGAGAAAATGGCCTAGACCCATGACTCCACCGATATTCAGAGCTTCTTGGATTTGGTGGGTTATTATAGAAGATTTGTGAAGAGTTTTTATTCCATAGCTACACCACTTACTAAGTTAACTCAGAAAAAGGTGAAGTTTTTGTGGTCTGACTCTTGTGAGAATAGTTTGGAGAAGTTGAAAGACAAGTTCACTACTACTCCTATTCTGACTCTTTTGGAGGGTAAAGAAGGTTTTCTTGTATACTGTGATGTGTCCCGAGTGGGACTTGGGTATGTTCTTATGCAGCACGGTAAGGTAGTTGCTTATGCATCTAGGCAGTTAAAGGTGCATGAGCGAAACTACCCTGCTCATGACTTAGAGTTAGCAGGAGTGGGATTTGCACTTAAGATATAGTGGAACTATTTGTATGGGGTACACGTTGAAATATTTACTGACCACAGGTGTTTACAGTATGTTTTCTTCCATAAAGAATTAAATCTCAGGTAGAGGTGGTAGTTGGAACTTTAAAAGACTATGAAATGAGCCTGCACTATCATTCAGGTAAGGAGAATGTGGTAGCCAACACCCTCAGCAGGTTATCTATGGGCAGTCTTTCTCATGTGGGGAAAATAAAAGAGGGAAATGGTGAAGGATATTCACCGACTTACAAATCTAGGAATGCGACTTTTGGATTCCGAGGATAGACGTGTGATCGTTCATGAGATAGCTAAATCTTCCCTTTGTGCAGAAGTTAAAGAGAAGTAGCTTGAATATCCCATCTTGATGCAGATCAAGAAAGATGTGCGTCAACAAAAGGTATTTCTTTAAAATTGATGGTGATGGTGTTTTGAGATACCAGGGTAGATTGTGTGTGCCAGATATAGATGGTCTGAGGAAGAAAATCCTGGACGAAGCTCACACGTCGAGGTATGTTGTTCACCCTGGCTCTACTAATATGTATCAAGATTTGAACACCATTTATTGGTGGAATAATATGAAGCGTGATGTGTCTAACTATGTTGCCAAGTGTTTGAATTCTCAACAAGTTAAGGTGCAACATTTAAGGCCAGGTGGTTCTTCTCAAGAGATAGCTTTGCCTTTGTAGAAGTGGGAGATGTTTAATATAGACTTTATTAAAGGACTTCTGAGGTCCCGAAACCAGTATGATTCCAAGTTGTTCATTGCAAAAATAGTTTGTTTGCATGGGGCACCTGTGTCCATCATATCTGACAGAGGTACAGAGTTTTCTTCATAGTTTTGGTGATCGTTTCAAAAGGGTTTAGGTACCCAAGTGAATTTGAGCATGGTTTTCCACCCTCAGACAAATGGCCAAGCTGAGCGCACCATCCAGACCCTTAAGGATACGTTGAGAGCCTGCGTGATTGATTTTAAAGGTAGTTGGTTAGAGCACTTGCCATTGATAGAGTTCGCATATAACAATAGTTTCCATTTCAATATTAACAAGGTACCTTTTAAGGAATTGTATGGGAGAAGATGTATGTCCCCGACAAGATGGTATAAAGTAGATGAGATGCAGATATATGGGCCTGATCTTGTTCATCAGAAAATAAAGGATGTGAAAGTCATAAGATAACGACTTAAGATAGCTCAGAGTTGTCAGAAGTCCTATGACAATGTTAGGAGAAGAGATCTAGAGTTTAAGGTTGGAGATTGGGTGTTTCTCAGGGTTTCCCCTATGAAGGGAGTCATGAGATTCGGGAAGAAAGGTAAGCTGAGTCCTCGCTATATAGGACCATATCACATTATGAGAAGGATGGGTGGAGTTGCGTACGAGTTAGAATTGCCAGCTAGTTTTGGGTTCGGTTTATATCATATATCTATGTTGAAGAAGTGTATTGGAGACCATTCTTTACATTTCCTGTTGAAGAAATCAAAGTGACAGACTCCTTATCCTATGAAGAAGAGATTGTAGAGATTTTGGATCACCAAGTTAGAAGATTGAGGAACAAAGATATAGCCTCAGTTAAAATGTTGTGGAGAAACAAGAAAATTGAAGAAGCGACTTGAGAATCAGAAGTAGACATGAGGGCTAGATATCCAAACCTTTTTTATCCAATGGATGACAAAATGGAAGGTACAATCCTTGCCCTATTCTTTCTATGCCTTAGTATGCTTGAAATTATACTTGTCTGTATCTCGCGTCAACATTCAGGGATGAATGTTCCCAAGGAGGGGATATTATAACGCCCCGAAGTTTTTCTTAGCTAAATTTTTTCCCAAAAAATATCAAGGATCAACTTCTAGAATGATTTATACTTTTTTTAGATGGTTTTAGATGGAATCCCTTAGATTTAAACTTTTCATTTCGTAGATGATGGAATAAGTTTTCCGTCGACATAACATGCAGCCAAAACGGACACTTGGTAAAGGAGTTATGATTAATTTAAGTTCTACTCGTAAAAAACCACCATTCCTTTCTTTGACGCATTGCGAAAAGGGTGTAAATGATGATGGCCAATTACCAGTGGCACTCCACGATGGTAGCACATTGCGGAGTGGACCAAATTTCTATTCATTAATTTCCAGTGAGCCACTGCGATAGTGGCGCATCGCGGTGGCCCATGAAATCGGGCTCCCAGTTATATTTTAATACCGGTTTCATTAAGGATATATTGGGTATTTTCCCACACCCTTATCAGTCCAAACATGAGATTTCAACCCTATTTGAGCGTATTACTCATACATTCACCCAATATATTCAAGAACACTCTCTAGGGTTCCATATTGATAATCCAAATAAATCAAGATTCAACCATGGGTTTTTAAAAAATATAGAAGATTTGGAATCCCCAAACCATGGGCATCAAATTTCTAGATAGAGGTACGTAAGGTTTATCCTAAAATAACTACATGGGCTTAAAACTATTAGAGCATGATTTTTAGATTTTTATGCATGAATTTCAAAGGGGTTTTGGAATCTATGTTCTAAATTACGTACTCCAAATGTTTTAATATTACTATTGTTTTGACCTTGTGGTCCTATCCCCTAAATTGATTTACATGTATATGTATATGCATGGAATTTGAGATTTAAGATTGTTGAGAGCATAAATTATGAACTGTAACGCCCCAAAATATGGGTCACGGAGCGTCACACGTTACTTGAGGCTATGAGTTGCTCCAAGCTAACCCTTTGAGCCATTTTCATTAAATTCAACACAAATCAACGGGGTTATTCATAAATAACCCTTAAATATCAACAGAGTAATCATCATCCATGAATAAAAGAATTTCAGAAAGATAACAAAATACGACTTATTAGTCAACTCCCAACATCTATACTAGTCTTAAAAGCCTCTAAGAAAATCAATAAAATCAGCGATCCATTGAGACATGCCCCAACTGACTCACACTCAATTATCATATGTAAACAATTATGTGAAACCAACATCATACGTCATGTCCTTGAAATATGAGGACTCACCACAACATAGAATGTAGAACAGCGTGCCCGAAGAAATACTGTCGAAGCTGAAACTAAGCACATGAACCTATATTCTGATAAAATGCAGCCCGCATCTGAAGATGTGGGTCAGTAGCATGGAAAGGAACCGAGTATATGGGGGTGTATGTAGTTGTATAAACATCATTATGATAAATATTTATAATAAATATGAAGGGTGTATGAAAGACTCACATATCCCAAAGAAAATCATCATAATCATGAGAGGATGAAATAAGTACAATAACACATGTGAGTCATCATATAATTTGTCAATCACTTTCAGTTCATAAAGAATATCAATTCTCATAATGTAAATATCATTTAAATCTTTCGAAAGAATAAATTTCACAATTCCACTTTCAATTCACTTTACCATTCACCATAGACACAAGGAAACACACACACACTAGGAGATCCTATAACCGACATAAACCATGTGAGCTACATGGAATCCAACGTACAACCCATGTTGGGGAGAGCCATCGTATCCTTGCCATCAGAGTAGGACTATTGATATCAAATCCACACAAACTAGTGATCACTATATAAATCAGCCACAAGCTCACTACTACGGGGGCACGTAGTTCTAGGGAAGTAAGGTCTCTTTATACCTCCCACTCGGTGCTAAAGATTTATCCCAAACTTAGCTCAATTCATTTAAAAGACAATACACAACAAAACAATTTCGGTAATATATAAATATACATCAGGAGCCATCATGCTTCTCATCTATCAAAATCAACCACGTTGTGGATCTCTTTCACACTCGAGTTCAAAACAACTTCACTAATATTAAAGGGTTAAATCATTCAAAATATCTCAAATATTCAACATCAATGTTCTTATAACACACACTTTTCAAAAAAAAACACAATTTCCAATGGGGATTCACGACCCAAATATCAAAATATGATAAATATCGTTCAAGATTCATGCTTTATATCACCACACATGTAAATTCATCTTTCAAAATAATAAACATCAAGATTTCATAATAATCATCATAAGATATGGTTTCATGCTTCAAATTCATAAAAATCAAATAAAAATCATGACTTTGTAAAGAAAATTACTTTTGGGCACAAGAACAAATGAGAGTTCTTGTTGAAAAACTCCACATACCTTGAATGATGAAATTTAGATCGATACTCATTTTTGAGATGTTAATCGTGCCTTTGAATGATGGTTCTTGGAGTTCTTGAAATAGGAACTTGGAATCTTGAATAAATTTGCAGAATTAATGGTGAACTTTGGAGGTTCCTGAAGTTGGATGTAGGAGCTTAGGGTTTTTTAGGGAGTTTGATGAAATATAACATATAATACTTCTAATAGGCTTTAATATAGGGTTTGGACGGATTTTGGGTGAGGGGTGATGACCAAAATGCCCCTAAAAATTAAAAAAAAAATCTCGAATCTGTCCTTTGGTGGACTGTTTTGATAGTCTGAAGTAGATCAACCATAACATTTTACTCCACTATTCAAATTGGATGAAACCAATTACATTAGAAAGAGGACTCTCATATATTTACGTTTATATAGTATCTCACCTAGATCATTATGTACGAGGAGTTATTATCATTTGAAGTTGACCCAAAAATTCACTTTAGATAGGATGAAGTAGATCGACCATAACTTTTTGCTCTGATTGACAAATTGGATGAAACTAATTTCATTGGAAAGAGGACTCATAGAGATTTTCGTTGATATATAGTAGATCACCCATATCATTATGTACAAGGAGTTATGATTGCTTAAAGTTAGAGCAAAAATATGCTAAGCCTCAGTACTTTTTCTTGCATGTTTTACTGTTCACTACTATTCATGGTTCGATCGAAATGTTCATAACTTGTCGTTTGGGTGTCCGTTTTGGATGATCCACATATCTTTGGAAAGCTTATTCGATACTCTATGCAATGGTGGGTCATAATCTAAGACATTTCGCATGGAAAATTTATAATTCATTCTAGAAGATAGAACCCAACACGTTTATGCATAAAATATCAATGAAAAATTTCCCGGGGTATTACATGAACTCCCTCTCGTGTATTGAATTAAATATTATGGTTTTGTGATTTGGAAGATGTTTTCGCAATGTTATAGTATTTGAGCATGATTTGAAATTGTTGAGAGGGTGTTTCTTGATATAAATGTGTTTTTGTGTTTAAGAGAAAGAATTGCATATGAATTGAGAATTGCATATTAATTGAGAACTTTGACATGACCACCTTGTACTATACTACTTAAATGCTTGACAAAGATGAGTTCCTTGCATGTGTTTACATGAGGTTTGATAAAGAGTTTCTTTGAGTTGTATTATTGAAATGGTGGTCCCAAAACTTGTGTTTTGAAAATAGAGATTTACAATAGACTAATAATGGCTCAGAGATGTCACTTGCAAGTCAATGGTATGACGATACCATATGTATTTATGCCATAACAGATTTTGTTTTTAGAGCATTTTTTCAGAGTACATTTTCAGAGACTATATGTTTTGATAGAGTTTTAAAAAGGGACTTGAAGAGGGTTAGGTGGTTATCCGAAGAAGGCGCGAGTTCAAGAAACTCTTATCCTGAAACCGTAGTTACCGATACGGGTAGATTATTACTGTACACTAGCGACGGCCGTGTGGCATAGTAGATTCAGAGACTTCGACCTTTACGGCACACTTGGGTTTGGGGGTTCGCTTCCGAGTTAATGGCAGATTCCATATAGCCCATGGAATTTTTCAGAGTTGTAGGGTATACCACCTAGCGCAGAAGTAACACAGATTTCTCAGAGTTGAGATCATTTTTACAGAGTCTTTAAAATGACCATGTGAATTCTTACTATATAATATACTTTTGAACTATTTTAAATTGCTCTCATATATGTTGAATAATAAATGGTTATTTTGGATATGCTCTGCTACACAGTATATCTATATTGACCCCCCCTTCTCTCTACCTCTCAAGTTCTGAGACTCAGTCTAGGGGTCCAGATAATCAGTAGATAATTCAGACAGTTGATTAGATTGTGCAGTGTTAGCCTTCTCTATTCCAGAAGGCCTATTTTTTAGGCTATGTCACTTATTTCAATTTTGGTCTGCTGGGGGCCTTTTCCCAGTTTCAGACAGTTGTCAGATTTTGATGTAGTAGAGATTTCGCAGATTGAGTCAGATGTTATTTAGATGTATTTATAGTTTCCATACTTATGTTGAATTCAGAGTTGACCATGTTTCCATAGAAGATTATGTTTCCGCATGTTCTTTTATTATATGAATGTTGTGCATGATTACCAGATAGAGAAGGGTGTTCTAGGACTTTATGGTTTGGGATGTCCATCATGGCCAGGCCCTAGTTTGGATCATGACAAGGTATACCACCTAACTTAGAAGTAACACAAAGAGTAGACTTACATTGACAAGATTATTTTAAGGTCATTGAATTGCCCATTTATTTTTAACTATTTAATACATGATGTTTTGGATTTTCTCTCATCTATGTTATATATATAAACACATTATTTTGGATTGCTCTACGAACATGTACATCTATATTGACACCCTATATTTTAGGGTCTAAGGCTTAGTTCAGAGGTTTTCGCTAAGTCATTGATTTATCAGAAGTGTGCAGTTAGTGAGCCTTCTTTATTTCGGAAGGCCTGTTTTGAGAACATTGTTATTTCATTTTACTTTTGGGTACGACTGGGTGCCTTGTCCCAGTTTTAGACAAGTTGTTAATTTCTAACGTATTAGAGATTTTGCAGGCTGAAGTAAATGTTATCTAGATACTTATGGATTTCATTCAGTATTGTTAAATTGAACTCAGAACATGACCATAATTCCATTCGTTTAATTTCCGCATCTTTTATTTGTTGTTTATGAATGATGTCCAGGATTGCCAGATAGAAAGGGACGCCCAGGACTTCATGGTTCGGGATGCTCTTCGCAGCCAAGGCCTCAGCTTGGGTCATGACAGCTAGCCTATACAACTTATATTTTCCTTTCTTCTCTAAAGCCACATACATGTTCCTGAAATTTGTTATCTTAGCGTTTGTAACCGCTAACTTAGCCTCTCTCCTAGTTAACTTATATTCCTCCCACTTCCTCTACTTCTCCTTGTTATCCTTACTCTACACCAACTTCGCATAGATCACATTCTTATTCTCCACCTTCTTTTTAGCTACGAGACTCTCCAATCAGCTACGAGAACTTTTTGGCAAGCTTCTTGATCACGAAGTGTTCCTCAGACATGAGGACCTCAAAAACACGACCACACAAATCATTGCGGCAGTTTCTCAACGTGTCACAAATTCCCAATCAGCACCACGCAATAATCGATACCTATCCAATAACAACAACAAATGGCATCCCCAAAACATATAACCCAATCCTAGTGTTATTCCTTAGGATTCCAACAATAGTTCTCAGTGGCGTAACTTCCCACACCAATCTTCATGAGTCCTCTATCAACTCTAAAACAAATTTGGCCATACAGAAAATGTCTGTCGGTATTGATCCCACAACCACTTTGAAGAAAAGGAAACTCTTATTGCCCAAACACCGTCAAATAACCCATGGATTGTAGATTCGGGTGCATCTCACCATATTACCTCCGATACCAACTCCCTACATAATGTTCACGACTTCAAAGGGATGGAAGAAGTGACGATGGGTAATGGTAATGTGATTCAAATTACTCAAACAGGTACTACTCATTTATATGCATCAAATAATTCCTTCAAACTCTCTATTATTTTATGTGCTCCTGCTATCAAGCGCAAGCTTCTTTCAGTTTCTCAATTTTCTTAAGATAACCAAACCTCAATAGAATTTTTTCCATTAAACTTTCTTATGAAAGATCTGAATATGGGAGCACCTCTTTTGTGTGGCCCGAATAAAGCAGGACTCTACGAATGGCCAACACCATCTCGACCAATCATCAATGATGTTGCTACAGGCCCTTCATTACATCTATGTCAATGAAGACTGGGACACCCTCATTCTCGAGTTTTATTTTGCATTTTCAATAATTTCAGTCTTTCTTATTTTTTGAAAGATAAATTTACTTATTGTAAATCTTATTATTGCAATAAAGCCCACAGATTTCCATTTTATTCAAACAAATTGTCCAGTAAATCTCCATTAGAAACACTTTACAGCGATCTGTGGGGCTGCCTCCCATGATCTCAATTGATAAAAGACGTTATTATTGTATTTTTGTTGATTAGTATAGCAAATACATCTTGTTATACACAATGAAAAACAAAAATAAAGTTTAACAAATTTTTCAAAACCTACATCCTGTGCTTGAAAAATATTTTCATAAAAAATTAATTACCGTATAAATTGATAAAGGAAGTGAATATAAAATATTAGACCAGTACCTCCACTCCAATATATAACACCTTGTCTCTCCACCGTACACACATCAACGGGTTGTCATGGCTTAAAGACGTCATCGTCAACTAGTTGATACAGCTAAAACACTACTTTATCAAGATGTTTTACCATCTGATTTTTGGTCATTTGCTTGCCATCATTCCACATATCTCATCAACTGCCTACCCACTAGAACACTTAATAACAAGTCACCATTTGAAGTTTTTTTAATAACAAACCAGCGTATGAATCTCTTCAACCATACTCCAAACCTTGTGTCCATCTTGGATTCCCCATCACTTATCATTCCCATTAGTATTTTGACCACACCATTTCCAAAAATTTCTCTCTCGGGATGTAAAATTTTTTGAAGATATTTGTCCATTTGAAAGTGCATTTTCTCAATTGACCAGAAATTTTCTTCTTTAAAGTAGGAAAAATTTTCTTCTCCAAATAATTCTAACCTTTTCAATTATGGATAAAATGAAATTGATGCTAATAACACCCTGGTTCCCCCCACTACTTCACTCATGCGAGACACACGCCAAGATGAATGCTCAATTCGTGCCGCACAGATCGTGCCGCACAGCAAAACTACCCAAAGGCAAATCACTCCATAACTCAGGAACCAGGTAATATCCCCTCTACTTCCTTAAACATCTTCTTTTGATAGATATAAGTAATCCCCTGCTGATAACCTTAAACCCTAATTTGTTTTTGTAATATCCCACATTTTGGATTAGAATGAAAATCAGTCATTCCTATGCATAGACATTTCAAAAGCCTTGAATACTATGTAAATTTAGTGTGTTAAAAAATTATGTAGTGTGGGAATCTATTTAATCATGAATTTAGATCATAGAGGTTCCCTAACTCAAGTACAAGTTGAAAGCTTTCCTATCGTTCAAGTTTTAGTGAGCGCCAAAACTTGGGTCAACTTCAATCAGTCATACCTCCTTGTATATATTTAATTATAGGGCATACTATATATCAAATGAAATCTCATTGAATTATTTTTCCAACGATACAAATTTTACCTAAATCCGACACCCGAACAAGAAGTTAGGACTTTTCAAAGTGGAGTACGTCGCCTGACATTAGGTGTGCGATAATGTGTGCGACGGACACCCTAATATATGCAATAATATGTGAGACTCACACCCTAAATTTTGCGATAAACTGTGCGCCGCACATGTGGGTGTCCAGGTGACTTAAGTCCGTTTTGGAGGCAAAAATAATCCTTTTTCCACCCCTGTATAATGCCTAAACACAGAATTAAGCCCTTATTTCACCAAAACATATTATTTCTCTCAAAATCCTCTCAAGATAACAAGCTAGGGTTTTCATAGAAGATTCAAGATCAAGCAATTCTCTCCATCAATCTTCATGAAATTGATAATTAAGGTATGCGCAGTGTTTATCCATGGATCCCTTTCATCCGTGGAGCTCAAGAACCATGTTTTAGATAATAAATTATGATCTTTATGTTGTTGTGTGATTATGTTCATGTTGATGGTTGTTAATTGTGTTTCAAGATGGTATCTAAATGTGTTTCCAAGAAGTGTATGGGCATGTTACTTGGAAACCCACGAATTTGGGTGGTTCAAGATTTCTAAATTTGTGAAGTACACCTATGCTCAATAGTGTGCATGTAAGGTGTTTGATAAAATGCCTAGAAAGATAAAAAAAACAATCATGTATTATAACTTAAGGATGAACTATATGATGAATTAATGCTAGTCTATCATGTTCAAAGAGTTCACTTGTTATTTTTGTGCAATATATGTGTTAATGGAATGTACATGATGATTGGGGAATGGAGTCATAGTGTGTCTATATGCCTTCCATACTATGAAAAGATCATGATTTTGAAGTATCATATGAGTTATCCCCAAATTATTATAATATGAACTAAATGTTACATGTTTGTCATTCCCTTATGCTTCAATGGTTTCCATGCCCTTGTTATGAATAGTATATGTTGTCAAAATACCCATGATATTAGAATATGAGATTTATGACTTGATTATAAGCATTGCTATTCATGTTAGATATTATGATGACCATATACTTCATGAAATCCCTCACTCATGTATTGTGGATTGTTATTGATGGTCATGTACTCAAGAAAGTAAAGTTATGTCAGTTTTCTTCCATCGAGTCTTGGGGGTAGTTGTACCCAAAAAATGTAGTTGTGTGCCTAGAGCCATGTCATTTTATCTAATACTCTCAGTCAAGACATGATTTATAGAATTTTGTCAATCATATGACTTAGGAAAACTCAGTAATCTCAGTAAACTCAGTAAACTCAGTAATCTCAGTAAACTCAGTAATCTCAGTAATCTCAGTGCTCAGTAACCTCAGCAACCTCAGTATTCACAGTTAACCTCAGTAACTTCAGTACTCCCAACCAGTCCTCAGAACTCAGTATATTCCGTCAGTCATCAAAATCCAATAAACTTAGTTTAGCTCTGCTAAACAATACCACTAGTATCAGCCCAGTTAATCAGTATCAGTCCAGCTAATCAGTTCAGTTCAGTTTAGTTATTCAGTTTAGCTTAGTTATTCAGTTTAGTGTTCTTCAGATGGGAGTAGAAGTTAGCACCGAGTGAACCCAAGGATGGGAACTCACCTGCAAGTTCAGGATGTAATTCTCAGCAGTCATCCTTGTGTTCTAGAACTACGTAGCCAGCATAGGTTGAGACATCTTAAACTATTAGATTAGGGTTGATGAGGTGGCTTAACCTATCAATTTAGGGTTCCCACCATTCTCATTTGAGTACTTGCCAGATAAGGGTCACACACAGCTATCCTTACTAGTGGCGCAGTATTGACTCCCCTCTAGTTGGGGCAGATACTAAACCCCAACTTAGATATATGCATTATTGGGGAATGTTGGTTAGATAACTACTTTCCACAGTCCTAGTCTCAGTAAAAGAACTCAGATAATTCCTTTAGATTTATGGACTGTTAGATATAGTAACTTATGCTATCAGTTATATCAGTTCTTAGAACTCATGTTATCAGTCACATAAATTATCAAAATTCATGATATCAGTATTTAGCGATTGTCAGACACAGTCAACCAGACCAGTTCTTCATAATTAGAACTGTCATAAACAATTATTCATGTATTAGTAATAGTGCTAGTCCCTCAGTATTTAGTAATACAGTATCAGTTCCTTACTTATTAGTGATTTACATACTCAGTATTCAGTTTTAGGATTGTTAGACACAGTCAATCAGACCAGTTCTTCATAATTTAAACTATCAGAAATAGTCGTTCATCTATTTAGTATCTCAGTATCAGTACACTTATGTTGTCAGTATTCAGACTCAGTATTCAGTATCTTTACGAGTTCAGTTACAGTTACGTATGCATGTATGTATTCTCACGTTCATATCAGTCAGTATTGTTTGTGCATATAACCCTTTGCATTTAGCCTACCTCACTTGTATACTTAGTATATTCAGATGTACTGATATATTTGCACTATGCTGCTTTCTTTTATGTTACACCATAGGTTCAAAGGCACGATCTCTAAATCAGCAGTAGCATTCCAGTATTCAGAGTTTACAGTGTGTCCTTCTTATTCGACAATGATATGTTATTACTTCATTACTATTTTAGTTTAGTTGCTAGTTGGAGTTATTTGGGGACATATCCCATCAACTCCTTATTCAGATAGTTTAGAGGCTTTCCAAACTATCATGTACAGACAATTTATTTCAGTTGTTTTGGGTATTTCACACCCTACTCAGATGTTATGTTCTTATCAAATTTGAACCTTATGGACTTGCAGCCTTTATTTCCACATTTATATAGTATATAATGCAGTGTATAGATATAGATATTAGTCATAGGTTAGCTTGTGGTCCTTCGGGGTCATGAGCACCTTGTAGCATACCGATTAACAAAATTGGGGTGTTACAAACTTGGTATCAAAGCCTAAGGTTCAATAGAGTTCTAAGAAGTCTAAAAGTCGCATCTTGTAGAGTCTTGTACATGTGTGTGTTGTGCACCACACTTATGTGCAGGAGGTTATGATATATTTTAGGAATAGTTTCCCTTCTTTTATGTCTTAGATCGTGCTATAGCAAGGTTCTGTAAGAAACTCATGTAGATTCTCATCATACTTCACTCATGTTAATTCCACCTTACTTTCAAGGTAACAGAAATAGTAAAGCTCAAGTCCTAAAGATAGGGCTTTCTCAGACAGTATCCCATCAATTAAGTTATGTTCTAAAGTTGTACGGATCTTATTCATGATCATGAGAACTCATTCTCAAACCCAGATTTACATATGCCATCAGATCTCTTCTCAAAATCCTATGATAGCATATGACCCAGAGTTAGAAGCATGAACCCAAGAATCTAGCAGTAGACAAGTTAGGATACTATATCCATATTGAATAGATTATGTATTCATAGGGATAGTTATGCCAGAATGAATCAATAGGCTTAAACAGTGCGAGGTAGAAATTTAAGATTATTGACTTGAAATTAAGCATTAAGGTGTGAATGTCATATTAGTAGTATGTGAGGAAAAAAAGGAAGGTAATGTGTTTAGTAAGGAAATCACGTGTTGAACAGAGTGTAAGCATGTGATGATGATTGCAGTTCAATTTAGATATTAGTTTACTGTTCATAGACTTATGAAGATGGCTTTAAGATAAGGGAAACATGTTAGATCAAGTAACCCAGTCAGGCTCTCAGATTCCAGTAGTAGCGTCAGTATGTATAGAAAATCATTTAGGAAGATGATTCCCAAGCTATCTCTTATCTCAGCGTAAAGTTTTGTATTTCAGTCAGCATAATGCCTATGCATGCTTCATGTCTCAGATTCCATGAATACAGCTTATGTTCACAGGCATTCCATAAAATCGTGTGTGTTTTTAGTTCCCAGCATAGGGAGTTTAGTTCCAGCTCACTCAGTGTTACGAATCATGTTCCACGAACTCAAAAATTCCAGACTCAGTTCATGCAGCTCATGACTCATGTACACGTATCATGCTCCCCAGTATACTCAGTTTCCATGACTCATGCTACACCCCCACTGATCAGATAAATTCAGACTATATCATGTATATACTCAGTTCAGACCTTTTTGGTAAATCTATGTTGTTAATATTCTATTCCTTAGGTTTCAGTCATGTGTCAAGTTCAGTCAGTATCCATTCATGTTTTAGGTTCTCCTGATTTAACCCTTCAGCGAGCTCTCTTTATGAGAATAGTGTAGTGTTGAGAAATTGCTTAAATGGGAGAGAGTTAATGTTTTATGTTAAGGGCAGACTATTGTATGCATATTCTATACGAGGGTGTAGATACAAAGATAGGCTTGAATATCCTGTTAGTATGCAAGCAAAGGGCTAGCAAAAGGTAATATTTTAAAATTGGGAAAGTGCAGAGTGTGAATGAATATCCAGATCCTTGACTTATGTCAGCCTTCATTATACGACTATCATAACTCAATTTCCATCTCAGTTAAAGTTTCAATACTCAACACTCAAAAATTAGTGCTCAGTCTCAAAATTAAGCACTTCAGTATCAGTCTAAACCTTAGTTTAAGTATTTAATTATCAGGACCCAGTATTTAGTTCCAATATGGATCCCAGTTACAGTCTTAAGTAATAGTGTCATCTTTAAATCTATATTCAGCTCAGAAATTCAGTTCAGGTTTAGACTTTCTTAACCATAGCATACAGTTATCAGCTACTCAGTTATAGGTATTCCAATACCTTAACCTATGGAATATTCTCAAATCATGTAATATGCTTGGTACTGCATTTTTAGATGATATAGCTTTCATGAAATCCATGATCAGTTACCTCATGTTACTCAATTAGTCCCTTCTCATATGTATAATACTTTATGGCCTCAGCCCAACTACTCAGATTAAGTACAATTCAGTCTTGCATACCCAGTATTCAGTTACCAGTTACACAGTTAATTAGATAAGTCAGTATGTCTATGCATTCGTGCATCACGCTTCAGTTTCAGATCTCAAATAATCAGTCATGATTTTGTACCTAGGTTCCTTGAGCATCGCCCCAGTATCTCAGTAAAGTTTAGCATTCTTTAAGGGACATAGTGTCCCAAGGGGGAGATACACGGTAGCCCCCAAACTTTCATGATTTAAACATACCATTTTCTTAGATGAATCTATCTTGGAGGAAGTGTCACTTATAAGCCGACCCTCTAGCTTCAAAATTCAGAGTAAGCCATGTATTCAATAGCTCAGTTCAATCCATGATACGATACTTTATCCATGTCATGTATTACAAAACTAGTTTGGTTCATGTATCATGTCCCAAATTCAGTATGTTCTTATGTTTCCGCTCATGTATATTGAGTAATCAATCTCAGACTTACCGGTATTTTTAGTTCATGGTAGCAGTCTTCTTTGAGATTACTCATTATTATGTTCAGATTTCAGTACCAAACTTGGTATTTAGTTCTATGCTCAGTTTTTAGTTCAAACGTGGTATCTTTATCATTACATGTTCATGAGTTAGTTCAGTTATGTATTCCCTCATCAGATATACGTGATCAACTTATCAGTACTCTCAGTCATGTATTCACATATCATGTCAGTCATATAATTATACATCATATATGCATGGATTCAGCTTATCAGTCATGCATCAGATATGCATTCTTAGTTTGAGAAACTCAGTTTATCGGAACACTCAGTCCTACATTCATAAATCAGCTACCAATGCATCAGATATGCATATACAGTATGATATACTAAATTTTTAGTCATGTCAGCCATGAAATCATGTTCAGTCATTCAAGATCAGAACTCATGCCATTTTTCTTTTCTCTCATCTCAGCCAGTCTCATTCGAGGACGAATGTTCCCAAGGGGAGATATTGTAATATCCCATATTTTGGATTAGAATCAAAATCATAATTCCTATGTGTATAAGTTTCAAAAGCCTCGAATCCTATGTAAACTTAGTGTATTAATCAATTATGTAGTGTGGGAATCTATTTGAGTATGAATTTAGATCATAGAGGTTCCCTAACTCATGTACAAGTTGAAAGCTTTCCTATCGTTCAAGTTTTAGTGAGCGTCAAAACTTAGGTCAACTTCAATTGGTCATAATTCCTTGTATATATTGAATTAGAGGGCCTACTATATATCAAATGAAATATCTTTGAATTATATTTTCAATGATACCAATTTCTCCCAAATCCAACACCCGAGCAAAAAGTTATGACTTTTTGAAGTGGAGTTTGTCGCCTGAAATTAGGTGTGCAACGCACAACCTAAGGTGTGCGATAAGGTGTTCGACGCACACCCTAATATGTGCGATAATATGTGTGACTTGCACTCTAAGGTGTGTGAAAAAGTGTTTTCCACACGTGTGGGTGGCCCAGTGACTTAAAAATCCATTTTTGGGGCAAAAATAGTCCTTTTTCCACCCCTATATAATGCCTAAACATAGAATTAAGCCCTTATTTCACCAAAACATATTCGTTCTCTCAAAATCCTCTCAATAACACAAGCTAGGGTTTTCATAGAAGCTTCAAACTCAAGCAATTCTCTCCAATCTTCATGAAATTGAGAAATAAGGTATGCGTAGTGTTCATCCACGGATCCCTTTAATCCATGGAGCTCAAGAACCATGTTTTAGATAATAAATTATGATCTTTATGTTGTTGTGTGATTATGTTCATGTTGATAGTTGTTAATTGTCTTTCAAGATGGTATCTAAATATGTTTCCAAGAAGTGTATGGGCATATTAGTTGGAAACCCATGAATTTGGGTGGTTCAAGATTTCTAAATTTGTTAAGTACACCTATGCTCAATATTGTGCATGTAAGATGTTTGATAAAATGCCTAGAATGATAAAAAAAAATCATGTATTATAACTTAGGGGTGAACTATATGATAAATTAATGCTAGTCTATTATGTCCAAAGAGCTCACTTGTCATTTTTATGCAATATATGTGTTAATGGAATGTACATGATGATTGGGGAATGGATTCATAGTGTGCCTATATGCCTTCCATGCTATGAACAAGATCATGATTTTGAAGTACCATATGAGTTATCCCCAAATTATTACAATATGAGCTAAATGTTACATGTTTGCCATTCCCTTATGCTTCAATGGTTTTCATGCCCTGGTTATGAATAGTATATGTTGTCGAAATGTCCATGATATTAGAATATTAGATTTATGACTTGTTATAAGCATTGCTATTCATGTTAGATATTATGATGACCATGTACTTCATGAAATACCTCACTCATGTAATATGGATTGTTATTGATGGTCATGTACTCAAGAAAGTCAAGTTGTGTCAATTTTCTTTCATCGAGTCCTGAGGGTACTTATACCTAAAAAATGTAGTTGTGTACCTAGAGCCATGTCACGTTATCATGATACTCTCAGTCAAGCTATGATCTATAGAATTCAGTCAGTCATACGACTCAATAAAACTTAGTAATCTCAGTAAACTCAGTAATCTCAATAATCTCAATACTCAGTAACCTCAGTATCCATAGTTAACCTCGGTAACTTCAGTACTGTAACCATTCCTCAGAACTCAGTATATTCTGTCTATCATCTGAATCCAGTAAACTTAGTTTAACTCCGCTAAATAATACCACTAGTATCAGTCTAGTTAATCAGTATCAGTCCAGTTAATTAGTTCAATTCAGTTAAGTTATTCAGTTCAGCTTAGTTATTCAGTTCAGTGTCCTTCATATGGGAGTAGAAGTTAGCACCGAGTGAACCCAAGGATGGGAACTCACCTGCCAGTTCAGGATATGATTCTTATCAATTATCCTTGTGTTCCAGAACTACGTAGCCAGAGTAGGTTGAGGCATCTTAACCTGTCAGATTAGGGTTGATGAGGTGACTTAACCTGTCAGTTTAGGGTTCCCACCATTCTCATTTAAGTACCTTCCAGTTAAGGGTCACTCACAGTTATCCGTACTAGTGGAGCGGTATTGACACCCTTCCAATTGGGGTAGAGAATGGACCCCAACTTAGCTATATACATTATTGGGGCATTTTGGTTAGATAACTACTTCCCACAGTATCAGTTTCAGTCCCAGACTCAGTAAAAGAACTCAGATAGTTCCTTCAAATTTATGGAATATCAGACACAGTCACTTATGCTATCAGTTCTTAGAACTCATGTTATAAGTCACATCAGGTATCAAAATTCATGACATTAGTATTCAACTTCAAGACTATCAGACACAGTCAACCAGACCAATTCTTCATAATCAGAACTGTCATAAACAGTTATTCATGTATTGGTAACATAGTACTAGTCCCTCAGTATTTAGTAATATAGCATCAGTTCCTCACTTATTAGTGATTTATATACTCAGTATTCAGTTTGAGAACTATTTGACACAGTCAATCAGACTAGTTATTCATAATTCAAACTATCAGAAATAGTCGTTCATCTATTCAGTAGCTCAGTATCAATACACTCATGTTGTCAGTATTCAAACTCAGTAGTCAGTATCTCCATGAGTTCAGTTACAGTTACGTATGCATGTATGCATTCTCACATTCATATCAGTCAGTATTGTTCATGCTTATAACCTTTTGCCTTTAGCCTACCTTACTTATATACTCAGTACATTCAGACGTACTGACGCATTTGGTGCTTTCTCTTATGTTACACCGTAGGTTCAAAGACACAAGCTCCAGATCAGCAGTAGCATTCCAGTATTCAGAGTTTGCAGTGTGTCCTTCTCATTTGAGGAAGATATGATTATTGTTTCATTTTCTATTTTAGTTTAGTTGCTAGATGGAGTTAGTTGGGGAGATGTCTCATCAACTCCTTATTCAGACAGTTTAGAGGCTTTCCAGACTATCATGTATAGACAATTTATTTCAGTTGTTTTGGGTATTTCACACCCCACTCAAATGTTATGTTTTTATCAGATTTGAACCTTATGGCCTTTCAGCCTTTATTTTTGCATTTATTCAGTATATTATGCAATGTACAGGTACAAATATCAGTCATGGGTTAGCTTGTGGTCCATCGGGGCCATGAGCACCATGTAGCATTTCGGTTTAGAAAATCAGGGTGTTACAGTTTTCCAAAGATAGCCCCTTGTTCCCTCTACTTGTCCTATCTCAAGAATCCCTGCCCACTAATTACCCACTATTATCAGTGTCGACCACGCTCTTCATCCATACAGCTAGCCACATCTCTCTGTTTACCTCCCCCATCCTAACCTATTATTAACATTCCACCCATAGAATAATATAGTGTGGTAACGAGATAACAACATCGTCAAACTGCGAAAACTGTTGACTACACTGCCCAAATGAACCAGCCTGCACCTTCTATTCATGTAACCCACAAGTAAGCACAAAAAATTCCATATTGGAAAGATACTATAAAGGCTGAATTTGATACATTAATAAAGAACCTGGAAGGAGGGGGGGTCAGCACAAAAGTACTGGCACGCGAAGCAATCCAAAATATAGTATAATGGAACATACATACATATATATATATATATATATATATATTAAGTGAAAGCAATTTTTCATCAAGACATCATGTATAAAACTGTTTCTGAAAAGTACATGGGCACTTTCTGAAAACATGTAACCCGTCTGTTCATTTCAAATCATGATCTGTGTTTTACTTCTGAGTTAGATGGTATTCCCCTACAAGTCTGAATATTCCACGGGTTGTATGGAATCCGCCATTGACTCGGTGGGGAAGCCCCCAACCCAAGTGTGCCGCAAGGGTTGGAGTCTCTGAGTCTGATACGCCACAGGACATTTAAGTCAGCGCATAATAATATACCCGGGTCGGCAAACCACAGTTTTAGGCAAAGAGTTGTCTGAACTCACGCCTTCTTCAGGGAACCACCTAAGCTCTCTTTATGCCCTATTTTAACCTTTTCTGAACATGCATAATTTTGAAGTTCTAAAATGCAAATCCGATAAAGTCTGATTTGTCTGTTAGTCTAAGTCTGATATGGCATTTGTCTGAGTTGGTATCGTCATACCAAGACTTGCAAGTCCTATTTCTGAGCCATAATGCATTTAGCAAGAGCTTTCATTCAAAACATAGTTTAGACCACCAAAACATGTAACTGATGTAAAGGATTTCATATTCCGAAACTTAAAGTTCAATTCATGCAGAAATTTCATCAAACATATGGTGGTCATGTGCATTTTGGCAAAACCATGCATTCTTTCATTACATGCATATTCCACATTCATAACCCTCTCTTTCGTGTTCAAGAATCATATTCCAAACATAGCAAAAGTCAAAGCACTTCATATCATAATTTCTTTTCTTCAAGATGTCTTTCAAAACAATTTATATTACGTGAAACATGGAAAATTTTACATTAAGAGAGGGGTTCCATGAAAATCATGCTTTAAATTCATATATTTCAGGACAAACACATATATACATATACATATAATTTTCAAACCACTTTTGGGGGGAAGCCAAAAGGCCAAAACAATATCATTAAAGCTTCTAAAACATGAGTATGCACATGAATTCGAAAACCCGATACTTAAAACATGATTTCTATGCCCATGAGATTTTAGGGAAAACCCCGCGTACCTTGTTCTCCAAGGATAATAGATGTTTCTTGAAGCTTGCGGATTGGTGACTCCGAATATGTAATTATCTTTGAAAACTTACAGTCGAATCTTGAACTATTTGGGTTTTTATTTTGAAACCCTAAGGAGAATTCTTGAGCAATTGTGAGGAAAGCATGTGTATTATGGTGTTTGAGGGATTAAATTCCATGTTGGTGGTATATATAGTGGTGGAGGATGACCAAAATACCCCTAAGGAACAATTAAGGTCAAATCTGTCCCTCTGTTGACAGTTTGATAGGCTGGAGTAAATCGATTATAACGTTTTACTCATTTATTCAAATTGGATGAAACCAACTTCATTTGACATAGGACTCAAATATATTTCGTTTGATATATTATAGCTCACACAGTTCATTATATACAGGGAGTTATGATCGTTTGAAGTTCACCCTGAAATGCTGAAAAACTGGGCAATAGGCTATGCGTTTTGCTACTGTTTTGAAATCCAAACGCAGCCTTATGCATTCCGAAAAATTCCAAAACTTATCCGAGATGTACTATGAGATTGCCCGATCGTAACGCAACTTGAAAATCTAAAAATTAAGGTCGGGAAGGTCGAGAAGTTGTATCCCGAAGGTTGCCAGCTAAGAATGAGTCTAAGTCATTTCAACACTTAGAAAAAATTTAAAACTTAAGTCTAAAACTCAGAAATTACAGTCTAATACATGCATGACTTTTACGGGGCGTTACATCTCTCTTTGTTCTGCACAATATAGGGGTCATTATTTATATTCTAATCTATGTGGATAACCTCATAATCATAGGCAGTGATGAAACACTCATTCAACATGTTGTTACCTCTCTTTTAAAAAAAAATCTCTCAAATACCTTGGTTTATTACACTATTTTTGGGTGTTGAAGTACACAATAATTTTGATGGCTTGTTTCTCAGTCAATCCAAGTATATACAGGAGATTCTACATGACACTCAGAAGCAAGAGTGCAAAGGTATTCCACGTCCGAGACCCTACTAGTTGATGATGGAGCACCTTGGAAAATAATACAGAAGTGTACTTGGTAAGCTTCAGTACCTTGCATTTACCCGACCTGACATCACATATTATTTAAACATGCTTACTCAGTTCAATACCTCTCCTTCTATGCTTCACTGGAAGGCAATTAAGCGATCCTGTGATACCTTAAAGAAACATCCCAGTATGGCATTCGTATTTCCCCACAGAAATAGATTGCTCTCTACGCCTATGTTGATGCTGATTGGGCAGGTGACATCAATGATCGTTGCTCTATCTCAATCTACATTGTTTATTTGGTCACAACGCCCATCTCCTGGAGTTCTCATAAGCAACCTACTATCTCTAGATCATCCACTGAGGCTGAATATAGTGCGGTTGATTCCACCTTGTCCGAAATAAATTGGGTTACTCACTTGCTCAAAGATCTTCATGTGTCACTCCCTGCTACACCTGTAATACTTTGAGATAACCTTGGATTTACGTACATTGCCGAGAATCCGTTACATCATACAAAAATGAAGCACCTTGAGGTTGATCTTCACTTTGTTTGTAACCAGGTACGCAATGGATTGGTCCAAATGAGGCACATACAAGTTGTTGATCAACTTGCATATCCACTTACCAAACCATTGTCCAAGACAGCTTTCCAGCTAAAGCTTCCCAAGTTACGTGTTGTCTCTTCACATCTAACTTGAGGGAGAGTAATAGCGCATTAGCATTAGTGTTTTACCAATGTTGTAACATTGTTTTACTGTGCACATATACTAATACTACAGATATAATTTGATTAGCATTAGATTTGTTCAACTTATTTAGGTGCTAGTTTGTTTAGCCAGATTTATCTGTTCCTACATTCTAAGAGTTAGTTTAAGCCAGTTTTGATTATTTCAGCTGTATATAAACTCCACTACAGTTTCATCAAATAAACGTACTTTCTTCTACTCTATTTCTCTCCTTTGTTACATATTTGTTCCAAATGAAAAACAAGTATCTGTAACATTTGATTTAATTGTACTTTGAATTAGTGGTACTTTAATACCATTAACTCTATTCTTGCTATAGCTTTTTGCATCCTATATAAACCATGTCTTTGGTGAACACAGGACACACTAAAAAGGAAGAAATACACCAACAAAGTGAAAGAAAAACATTTTCCTCCTTTCTTCCTAAGTTCTCTATTTTTGGACAATAGTTTTGAGCAATCTCCAAACTTCCATCCATGAGTGCACATGTTTAGAAGTAGCTACGGAACCTTGGGGAGCGACCAGCTAGAAAGATTTGCACCAGAATCGGGAATCGCTTTCAAGGCTGCGGCTTGCCATGACACAGTATTTGTGACTATTTTATTACTATTATTAATTCCAGTTCCATATCAATATTGTAGTAGTTTTTCCAACAAAAGAAAATCCAGCACTTGCTGCATTCTATGAGTCAAAACCTTAGAGATGAGTTTGTATAGCTTGGTACAACAACAAGGAGGTTTTGCTCCCTAGGAATCAATGTAATGGCTGTGCAATTACAACTGTCCAGTAGTAAAGAAGTGTAGGACTGCACATATAACCTCTTCTCCAATTATGTCCCATGCCCTTTTGAAAAATCAAGCATTATAGCCATCAAATCTTGGGGCTTTGGAGTCATTAATATCATTTAGGGACTTTACAGCTTCCTCTTTAGTGACAGGTTCTATCAGACCAAGTTGATGCTTCCTTCCCGACACAGGGCCTTGTTGCATAACATGAGAGGCAATACAAACCTGTTATGGTGCTGCAGTACCTAATAAACCTTTGTAGAAACTCAATATTTCAGTTGTGACCCCCTCCTTTGTTAGCATCACTCCGTTTGCATCTTTTGATAGTGTTGTGACTCACTCTACTCTTCAAGCCTGCATAATAGTAGGATTTATTAGTATCTCCGAGTTGTAACCAATGCATTCTAGATTTCTCCTTCAATATACTTTCAGCAATGTTATTTTACTTTTCAAGCTGCAGCCTAACATTCCTGGTGTAGCCATTTTGAGGCTGCTCTACCATGTATCTTCTTCCATGGCTCTGATGCTAGAGTAGTCCCCATTGTTTTCTGCTCAACTGATGACGGAGCAGTCACCTCTGGCTTGTCAGCTACCTTTTGCACAAACAAAGAGCAGATATACTCTACCAGTTCTTGTTTCTTCTTTCCACAGACTCTGCCACCGTACTGCCAGTGGCTGGATAAATCAGACTGTGTTTTCTCTTTTCCACAAATATCGATCCACTAGTTACTGGATTTTCTTTCATCATATCTTCAGCACCTTTCCTAGCCCTTTAGTTTACTGTATTCTGAATTATACACGTTATTCTTTTTTACAATATTATATACTAGTTCCATCACTATAACGTCCCTTTCATGCATTGAATCTATAAGAGTGCTAATTTGCTAGGAATTTTAGGAACCAATCATTCTTGTAGTCCTTCAGAAAAAGAATCATTTACTTCCTAATGGAATAAATAAAAAATCCGCCTCGAAACATAAAATTTGCATAACAGACATAGTATTTACCCTAATATGAGATTTGTTGGTTTTTTAAACGAAAGATGGGACAGCGAAAAGGGGTTAAAATATATTTTAGGAATAGTTTCCCTTCTTTTATGTCTTAGATCGTGCTATAGCAAGGTTCTGTAAGAAACTCATGTAGATTCTCATCATACTTCACTCATGTTAATTCCACCTTACTTTCAAGGTAACAGAAATAGTAAAGCTCAAGTCCTAAAGATAGGGCTTTCTCAGACAGTATCCCATCAATTAAGTTATGTTCTAAAGTTGTACGGATCTTATTCATGATCATGAGAACTCATTCTCAAACCCAGATTTACATATGCCATCAGATCTCTTCTCAAAATCCTATGATAGCATATGACCCAGAGTTAGAAGCATGAACCCAAGAATCTAGCAGTAGACAAGTTAGGATACTATATCCATATTGAATAGATTATGTATTCATAGGGATAGTTATGCCAGAATGAATCAATAGGCTTAAACAGTGCGAGGTAGAAATTTAAGATTATTGACTTGAAATTAAGCATTAAGGTGTGAATGTCATATTAGTAGTATGTGAGGAAAAAAAGGAAGGTAATGTGTTTAGTAAGGAAATCACGTGTTGAACAGAGTGTAAGCATGTGATGATGATTGCAGTTCAATTTAGATATTAGTTTACTGTTCATAGACTTATGAAGATGGCTTTAAGATAAGGGAAACATGTTAGATCAAGTAACCCAGTCAGGCTCTCAGATTCCAGTAGTAGCGTCAGTATGTATAGAAAATCATTTAGGAAGATGATTCCCAAGCTATCTCTTATCTCAGCGTAAAGTTTTGTATTTCAGTCAGCATAATGCCTATGCATGCTTCATGTCTCAGATTCCATGAATACAGCTTATGTTCACAGGCATTCCATAAAATCGTGTGTGTTTTTAGTTCCCAGCATAGGGAGTTTAGTTCCAGCTCACTCAGTGTTACGAATCATGTTCCACGAACTCAAAAATTCCAGACTCAGTTCATGCAGCTCATGACTCATGTACACGTATCATGCTCCCCAGTATACTCAGTTTCCATGACTCATGCTACACCCCCACTGATCAGATAAATTCAGACTATATCATGTATATACTCAGTTCAGACCTTTTTGGTAAATCTATGTTGTTAATATTCTATTCCTTAGGTTTCAGTCATGTGTCAAGTTCAGTCAGTATCCATTCATGTTTTAGGTTCTCCTGATTTAACCCTTCAGCGAGCTCTCTTTATGAGAATAGTGTAGTGTTGAGAAATTGCTTAAATGGGAGAGAGTTAATGTTTTATGTTAAGGGCAGACTATTGTATGCATATTCTATACGAGGGTGTAGATACAAAGATAGGCTTGAATATCCTGTTAGTATGCAAGCAAAGGGCTAGCAAAAGGTAATATTTTAAAATTGGGAAAGTGCAGAGTGTGAATGAATATCCAGATCCTTGACTTATGTCAGCCTTCATTATACGACTATCATAACTCAATTTCCATCTCAGTTAAAGTTTCAATACTCAACACTCAAAAATTAGTGCTCAGTCTCAAAATTAAGCACTTCAGTATCAGTCTAAACCTTAGTTTAAGTATTTAATTATCAGGACCCAGTATTTAGTTCCAATATGGATCCCAGTTACAGTCTTAAGTAATAGTGTCATCTTTAAATCTATATTCAGCTCAGAAATTCAGTTCAGGTTTAGACTTTCTTAACCATAGCATACAGTTATCAGCTACTCAGTTATAGGTATTCCAATACCTTAACCTATGGAATATTCTCAAATCATGTAATATGCTTGGTACTGCATTTTTAGATGATATAGCTTTCATGAAATCCATGATCAGTTACCTCATGTTACTCAATTAGTCCCTTCTCATATGTATAATACTTTATGGCCTCAGCCCAACTACTCAGATTAAGTACAATTCAGTCTTGCATACCCAGTATTCAGTTACCAGTTACACAGTTAATTAGATAAGTCAGTATGTCTATGCATTCGTGCATCACGCTTCAGTTTCAGATCTCAAATAATCAGTCATGATTTTGTACCTAGGTTCCTTGAGCATCGCCCCAGTATCTCAGTAAAGTTTAGCATTCTTTAAGGGACATAGTGTCCCAAGGGGGAGATACACGGTAGCCCCCAAACTTTCATGATTTAAACATACCATTTTCTTAGATGAATCTATCTTGGAGGAAGTGTCACTTATAAGCCGACCCTCTAGCTTCAAAATTCAGAGTAAGCCATGTATTCAATAGCTCAGTTCAATCCATGATACGATACTTTATCCATGTCATGTATTACAAAACTAGTTTGGTTCATGTATCATGTCCCAAATTCAGTATGTTCTTATGTTTCCGCTCATGTATATTGAGTAATCAATCTCAGACTTACCGGTATTTTTAGTTCATGGTAGCAGTCTTCTTTGAGATTACTCATTATTATGTTCAGATTTCAGTACCAAACTTGGTATTTAGTTCTATGCTCAGTTTTTAGTTCAAACGTGGTATCTTTATCATTACATGTTCATGAGTTAGTTCAGTTATGTATTCCCTCATCAGATATACGTGATCAACTTATCAGTACTCTCAGTCATGTATTCACATATCATGTCAGTCATATAATTATACATCATATATGCATGGATTCAGCTTATCAGTCATGCATCAGATATGCATTCTTAGTTTGAGAAACTCAGTTTATCGGAACACTCAGTCCTACATTCATAAATCAGCTACCAATGCATCAGATATGCATATACAGTATGATATACTAAATTTTTAGTCATGTCAGCCATGAAATCATGTTCAGTCATTCAAGATCAGAACTCATGCCATTTTTCTTTTCTCTCATCTCAGCCAGTCTCATTCGAGGACGAATGTTCCCAAGGGGAGATATTGTAATATCCCATATTTTGGATTAGAATCAAAATCATAATTCCTATGTGTATAAGTTTCAAAAGCCTCGAATCCTATGTAAACTTAGTGTATTAATCAATTATGTAGTGTGGGAATCTATTTGAGTATGAATTTAGATCATAGAGGTTCCCTAACTCATGTACAAGTTGAAAGCTTTCCTATCGTTCAAGTTTTAGTGAGCGTCAAAACTTAGGTCAACTTCAATTGGTCATAATTCCTTGTATATATTGAATTAGAGGGCCTACTATATATCAAATGAAATATCTTTGAATTATATTTTCAATGATACCAATTTCTCCCAAATCCAACACCCGAGCAAAAAGTTATGACTTTTTGAAGTGGAGTTTGTCGCCTGAAATTAGGTGTGCAACGCACAACCTAAGGTGTGCGATAAGGTGTTCGACGCACACCCTAATATGTGCGATAATATGTGTGACTTGCACTCTAAGGTGTGTGAAAAAGTGTTTTCCACACGTGTGGGTGGCCCAGTGACTTAAAAATCCATTTTTGGGGCAAAAATAGTCCTTTTTCCACCCCTATATAATGCCTAAACATAGAATTAAGCCCTTATTTCACCAAAACATATTCGTTCTCTCAAAATCCTCTCAATAACACAAGCTAGGGTTTTCATAGAAGCTTCAAACTCAAGCAATTCTCTCCAATCTTCATGAAATTGAGAAATAAGGTATGCGTAGTGTTCATCCACGGATCCCTTTAATCCATGGAGCTCAAGAACCATGTTTTAGATAATAAATTATGATCTTTATGTTGTTGTGTGATTATGTTCATGTTGATAGTTGTTAATTGTCTTTCAAGATGGTATCTAAATATGTTTCCAAGAAGTGTATGGGCATATTAGTTGGAAACCCATGAATTTGGGTGGTTCAAGATTTCTAAATTTGTTAAGTACACCTATGCTCAATATTGTGCATGTAAGATGTTTGATAAAATGCCTAGAATGATAAAAAAAAATCATGTATTATAACTTAGGGGTGAACTATATGATAAATTAATGCTAGTCTATTATGTCCAAAGAGCTCACTTGTCATTTTTATGCAATATATGTGTTAATGGAATGTACATGATGATTGGGGAATGGATTCATAGTGTGCCTATATGCCTTCCATGCTATGAACAAGATCATGATTTTGAAGTACCATATGAGTTATCCCCAAATTATTACAATATGAGCTAAATGTTACATGTTTGCCATTCCCTTATGCTTCAATGGTTTTCATGCCCTGGTTATGAATAGTATATGTTGTCGAAATGTCCATGATATTAGAATATTAGATTTATGACTTGTTATAAGCATTGCTATTCATGTTAGATATTATGATGACCATGTACTTCATGAAATACCTCACTCATGTATTATGGATTGTTATTGATGGTCATGTACTCAAGAAAGTCAAGTTGTGTCAATTTTCTTTCATCGAGTCCTGAGGGTACTTATACCTAAAAAATGTAGTTGTGTACCTAGAGCCATGTCACGTTATCATGATACTCTCAGTCAAGCTATGATCTATAGAATTCAGTCAGTCATACGACTCAATAAAACTTAGTAATCTCAGTAAACTCAGTAATCTCAATAATCTCAATACTCAGTAACCTCAGTATCCATAGTTAACCTCGGTAACTTCAGTACTGTAACCATTCCTCAGAACTCAGTATATTCTGTCTATCATCTGAATCCAGTAAACTTAGTTTAACTCCGCTAAATAATACCACTAGTATCAGTCTAGTTAATCAGTATCAGTCCAGTTAATTAGTTCAATTCAGTTAAGTTATTCAGTTCAGCTTAGTTATTCAGTTCAGTGTCCTTCATATGGGAGTAGAAGTTAGCACCGAGTGAACCCAAGGATGGGAACTCACCTGCCAGTTCAGGATATGATTCTTATCAATTATCCTTGTGTTCCAGAACTACGTAGCCAGAGTAGATTGAGGCATCTTAACCTGTCAGATTAGGGTTGATGAGGTGACTTAACCTGTCAGTTTAGGGTTCCCACCATTCTCATTTAAGTACCTTCCAGTTAAGGGTCACTCACAGTTATCCGTACTAGTGGAGCGGTATTGACACCCTTCCAATTGGGGTAGAGAATGGACCCCAACTTAGCTATATACATTATTGGGGCATTTTGGTTAGATAACTACTTCCCACAGTATCAGTTTCAGTCCCAGACTCAGTAAAAGAACTCAGATAGTTCCTTCAAATTTATGGAATATCAGACACAGTCACTTATGCTATCAGTTCTTAGAACTCATGTTATAAGTCACATCAGGTATCAAAATTCATGACATTAGTATTCAACTTCAAGACTATCAGACACAGTCAACCAGACCAATTCTTCATAATCAGAACTGTCATAAACAGTTATTCATGTATTGGTAACATAGTACTAGTCCCTCAGTATTTAGTAATATAGCATCAGTTCCTCACTTATTAGTGATTTATATACTCAGTATTCAGTTTGAGAACTATTTGACACAGTCAATCAGACTAGTTATTCATAATTCAAACTATCAGAAATAGTCGTTCATCTATTCAGTAGCTCAGTATCAATACACTCATGTTGTCAGTATTCAAACTCAGTAGTCAGTATCTCCATGAGTTCAGTTACAGTTACGTATGCATGTATGCATTCTCACATTCATATCAGTCAGTATTGTTCATGCTTATAACCTTTTGCCTTTAGCCTACCTTACTTATATACTCAGTACATTCAGACGTACTGACGCATTTGGTGCTTTCTCTTATGTTACACCGTAGGTTCAAAGACACAAGCTCCAGATCAGCAGTAGCATTCCAGTATTCAGAGTTTGCAGTGTGTCCTTCTCATTTGAGGAAGATATGATTATTGTTTCATTTTCTATTTTAGTTTAGTTGCTAGATGGAGTTAGTTGGGGAGATGTCTCATCAACTCCTTATTCAGACAGTTTAGAGGCTTTCCAGACTATCATGTATAGACAATTTATTTCAGTTGTTTTGGGTATTTCACACCCCACTCAAATGTTATGTTTTTATCAGATTTGAACCTTATGGCCTTTCAGCCTTTATTTTTGCATTTATTCAGTATATTATGCAATGTACAGGTACAAATATCAGTCATGGGTTAGCTTGTGGTCCATCGGGGCCATGAGCACCATGTAGCATTTCGGTTTAGAAAATCAGGGTGTTACAGTTTTCCAAAGATAGCCCCTTGTTCCCTCTACTTGTCCTATCTCAAGAATCCCTGCCCACTAATTACCCACTATTATCAGTGTCGACCACGCTCTTCATCCATACAGCTAGCCACATCTCTCTGTTTACCTCCCCCATCCTAACCTATTATTAACATTCCACCCATAGAATAATATAGTGTGGTAACGAGATAACAACATCGTCAAACTGCGAAAACTGTTGACTACACTGCCCAAATGAACCAGCCTGCACCTTCTATTCATGTAACCCACAAGTAAGCACAAAAAATTCCATATTGGAAAGATACTATAAAGGCTGAATTTGATACATTAATAAAGAACCTGGAAGGAGGGGGGGTCAGCACAAAAGTACTGGCACGCGAAGCAAACCAAAATATAGTATAATGGAACATACATACATATATATATATATATATATATTAAGTGAAAGCAATTTTTCATCAAGACATCATGTATAAAACTGTTTCTGAAAAGTACATGGGCACTTTCTGAAAACATGTAACCCGTCTGTTCATTTCAAATCATGATCTGTGTTTTACTTCTGAGTTAGATGGTATTCCCCTACAAGTCTGAATATTCCACGGGTTGTATGGAATCCGCCATTGACTCGGTGGGGAAGCCCCCAACCCAAGTGTGCCGCAAGGGTTGGAGTCTCTGAGTCTGATACGCCACAGGACATTTAAGTCAGCGCATAATAATATACCCGGGTCGGCAAACCACAGTTTTAGGCAAAGAGTTGTCTGAACTCACGCCTTCTTCAGGGAACCACCTAAGCTCTCTTTATGCCCTATTTTAACCTTTTCTGAACATGCATAATTTTGAAGTTCTAAAATGCAAATCCGATAAAGTCTGATTTGTCTGTTAGTCTAAGTCTGATATGGCATTTGTCTGAGTTGGTATCGTCATACCAAGACTTGCAAGTCCTATTTCTGAGCCATAATGCATTTAGCAAGAGCTTTCATTCAAAACATAGTTTAGACCACCAAAACATGTAACTGATGTAAAGGATTTCATATTCCGAAACTTAAAGTTCAATTCATGCAGAAATTTCATCAAACATATGGTGGTCATGTGCATTTTGGCAAAACCATGCATTCTTTCATTACATGCATATTCCACATTCATAACCCTCTCTTTCGTGTTCAAGAATCATATTCCAAACATAGCAAAAGTCAAAGCACTTCATATCATAATTTCTTTTCTTCAAGATGTCTTTCAAAACAATTTATATTACGTGAAACATGGAAAATTTTACATTAAGAGAGGGGTTCCATGAAAATCATGCTTTAAATTCATATATTTCAGGACAAACACATATATACATATACATATAATTTTCAAACCACTTTTGGGGGGAAGCCAAAAGGCCAAAACAATATCATTAAAGCTTCTAAAACATGAGTATGCACATGAATTCGAAAACCCGATACTTAAAACATGATTTCTATGCCCATGAGATTTTAGGGAAAACCCCGCGTACCTTGTTCTCCAAGGATAATAGATGTTTCTTGAAGCTTGCGGATTGGTGACTCCGAATATGTAATTATCTTTGAAAACTTACAGTCGAATCTTGAACTATTTGGGTTTTTATTTTGAAACCCTAAGGAGAATTCTTGAGCAATTGTGAGGAAAGCATGTGTATTATGGTGTTTGAGGGATTAAATTCCATGTTGGTGGTATATATAGTGGTGGAGGATGACCAAAATACCCCTAAGGAACAATTAAGGTCAAATCTGTCCCTCTGTTGACAGTTTGATAGGCTGGAGTAAATCGATTATAACGTTTTACTCATTTATTCAAATTGGATGAAACCAACTTCATTTGACATAGGACTCAAATATATTTCGTTTGATATATTATAGCTCACACAGTTCATTATATACAGGGAGTTATGATCGTTTGAAGTTCACCCTGAAATGCTGAAAAACTGGGCAATAGGCTATGCGTTTTGCTACTGTTTTGAAATCCAAACGCAGCCTTATGCATTCCGAAAAATTCCAAAACTTATCCGAGATGTACTATGAGATTGCCCGATCGTAACGCAACTTGAAAATCTAAAAATTAAGGTCGGGAAGGTCGAGAAGTTGTATCCCGAAGGTTGCCAGCTAAGAATGAGTCTAAGTCATTTCAACACTTAGAAAAAATTTAAAACTTAAGTCTAAAACTCAGAAATTACAGTCTAATACATGCATGACTTTTACGGGGCGTTACATCTCTCTTTGTTCTGCACAATATAGGGGTCATTATTTATATTCTAATCTATGTGGATAACCTCATAATCATAGGCAGTGATGAAACACTCATTCAACATGTTGTTACCTCTCTTTTAAAAAAAAATCTCTCAAATACCTTGGTTTATTACACTATTTTTGGGTGTTGAAGTACACAATAATTTTGATGGCTTGTTTCTCAGTCAATCCAAGTATATACAGGAGATTCTACATGACACTCAGAAGCAAGAGTGCAAAGGTATTCCACGTCCGAGACCCTACTAGTTGATGATGGAGCACCTTGGAAAATAATACAGAAGTGTACTTGGTAAGCTTCAGTACCTTGCATTTACCCGACCTGACATCACATATTATTTAAACATGCTTACTCAGTTCAATACCTCTCCTTCTATGCTTCACTGGAAGGCAATTAAGCGATCCTGTGATACCTTAAAGAAACATCCCAGTATGGCATTCGTATTTCCCACAGAAATAGATTGCTCTCTACGCCTATGTTGATGCTGATTGGGCAGGTGACATCAATGATCGTTGCTCTATCTCAATCTACATTGTTTATTTGGTCACAACGCCCATCTCCTGGAGTTCTCATAAGCAACCTACTATCTCTAGATCATCCACTGAGGCTGAATATAGTGCGGTTGATTCCACCTTGTCCGAAATAAATTGGGTTACTCACTTGCTCAAAGATCTTCATGTGTCACTCCCTGCTACACCTGTAATACTTTGAGATAACCTTGGATTTACGTACATTGCCGAGAATCCGTTACATCATACAAAAATGAAGCACCTTGAGGTTGATCTTCACTTTGTTTGTAACCAGGTACGCAATGGATTGGTCCAAATGAGGCACATACAAGTTGTTGATCAACTTGCATATCCACTTACCAAACCATTGTCCAAGACAGCTTTCCAGCTAAAGCTTCCCAAGTTACGTGTTGTCTCTTCACATCTAACTTGAGGGAGAGTAATAGCGCATTAGCATTAGTGTTTTACCAATGTTGTAACATTGTTTTACTGTGCACATATACTAATACTACAGATATAATTTGATTAGCATTAGATTTGTTCAACTTATTTAGGTGCTAGTTTGTTTAGCCAGATTTATCTGTTCCTACATTCTAAGAGTTAGTTTAAGCCAGTTTTGATTATTTCAGCTGTATATAAACTCCACTACAGTTTCATCAAATAAACGTACTTTCTTCTACTCTATTTCTCTCCTTTGTTACATATTTGTTCCAAATGAAAAACAAGTATCTGTAACATTTGATTTAATTGTACTTTGAATTAGTGGTACTTTAATACCATTAACTCTATTCTTGCTATAGCTTTTTGCATCCTATATAAACCATGTCTTTGGTGAACACAGGACACACTAAAAAGGAAGAAATACACCAACAAAGTGAAAGAAAAACATTTTCCTCCTTTCTTCCTAAGTTCTCTATTTTTGGACAATAGTTTTGAGCAATCTCCAAACTTCCATCCATGAGTGCACATGTTTAGAAGTAGCTACGGAACCTTGGGGAGCGACCAGCTAGAAAGATTTGCACCAGAATCGGGAATCGCTTTCAAGGCTGCGGCTTGCCATGACACAGTATTTGTGACTATTTTATTACTATTATTAATTCCAGTTCCATATCAATATTGTAGTAGTTTTTCCAACAAAAGAAAATCCAGCACTTGCTGCATTCTATGAGTCAAAACCTTAGAGATGAGTTTGTATAGCTTGGTACAACAACAAGGAGGTTTTGCTCCCTAGGAATCAATGTAATGGCTGTGCAATTACAACTGTCCAGTAGTAAAGAAGTGTAGGACTGCACATATAACCTCTTCTCCAATTATGTCCCATGCCCTTTTGAAAAATCAAGCATTATAGCCATCAAATCTTGGGGCTTTGGAGTCATTAATATCATTTAGGGACTTTACAGCTTCCTCTTTAGTGACAGGTTCTATCAGACCAAGTTGATGCTTCCTTCCCGACACAGGGCCTTGTTGCATAACATGAGAGGCAATACAAACCTGTTATGGTGCTGCAGTACCTAATAAACCTTTGTAGAAACTCAATATTTCAGTTGTGACCCCCTCCTTTGTTAGCATCACTCCGTTTGCATCTTTT
This sequence comes from Capsicum baccatum var. pendulum, assembly GCA_030864225.1. NCBI lineage: Eukaryota > Viridiplantae > Streptophyta > Magnoliopsida > Solanales > Solanaceae > Capsicum > Capsicum baccatum. The sequence continues at coordinate 273,051,647 of CM061558.1, forward strand.
GATAGTGTTGTGACTCACTCTACTCTTCAAGCCTGCATAATAGTAGGATTTATTAGTATCTCCGAGTTGTAACCAATGCATTCTAGATTTCTCCTTCAATATACTTTCAGCAATGTTATTTTACTTTTCAAGCTGCAGCCTAACATTCCTGGTGTAGCCATTTTGAGGCTGCTCTACCATGTATCTTCTTCCATGGCTCTGATGCTAGAGTAGTCCCCATTGTTTTCTGCTCAACTGATGACGGAGCAGTCACCTCTGGCTTGTCAGCTACCTTTTGCACAAACAAAGAGCAGATATACTCTACCAGTTCTTGTTTCTTCTTTCCACAGACTCTGCCACCGTACTGCCAGTGGCTGGATAAATCAGACTGTGTTTTCTCTTTTCCACAAATATCGATCCACTAGTTACTGGATTTTCTTTCATCATATCTTCAGCACCTTTCCTAGCCCTTTAGTTTACTGTATTCTGAATTATACACGTTATTCTTTTTTACAATATTATATACTAGTTCCATCACTATAACGTCCCTTTCATGCATTGAATCTATAAGAGTGCTAATTTGCTAGGAATTTTAGGAACCAATCATTCTTGTAGTCCTTCAGAAAAAGAATCATTTACTTCCTAATGGAATAAATAAAAAATCCGCCTCGAAACATAAAATTTGCATAACAGACATAGTATTTACCCTAATATGAGATTTGTTGGTTTTTTAAACGAAAGATGGGACAGCGAAAAGGGGTTAAAATATATTTTAGGAATAGTTTCCCTTCTTTTATGTCTTAGATCGTGCTATAGCAAGGTTCTGTAAGAAACTCATGTAGATTCTCATCATACTTCACTCATGTTAATTCCACCTTACTTTCAAGGTAACAGAAATAGTAAAGCTCAAGTCCTAAAGATAGGGCTTTCTCAGACAGTATCCCATCAATTAAGTTATGTTCTAAAGTTGTACGGATCTTATTCATGATCATGAGAACTCATTCTCAAACCCAGATTTACATATGCCATCAGATCTCTTCTCAAAATCCTATGATAGCATATGACCCAGAGTTAGAAGCATGAACCCAAGAATCTAGCAGTAGACAAGTTAGGATACTATATCCATATTGAATAGATTATGTATTCATAGGGATAGTTATGCCAGAATGAATCAATAGGCTTAAACAGTGCGAGGTAGAAATTTAAGATTATTGACTTGAAATTAAGCATTAAGGTGTGAATGTCATATTAGTAGTATGTGAGGAAAAAAAGGAAGGTAATGTGTTTAGTAAGGAAATCACGTGTTGAACAGAGTGTAAGCATGTGATGATGATTGCAGTTCAATTTAGATATTAGTTTACTGTTCATAGACTTATGAAGATGGCTTTAAGATAAGGGAAACATGTTAGATCAAGTAACCCAGTCAGGCTCTCAGATTCCAGTAGTAGCGTCAGTATGTATAGAAAATCATTTAGGAAGATGATTCCCAAGAAACTTTGTCAAGAAACGGTTTAAATGTCCAGCTACATTATATTCTACAACACTTTGTCCCAACAGTCATGAGGTGGCGGTGATGTAACCGAGGGAGTGGCCTAGTGGTCAAATAAGTGAGACAAAAATAGTTTTTATGTTCAAATCCCAGCGGGGACAAACTACTAGGTGATTCCTTTCCATTTATCCAGGTCTTGGTGGACAGAGTTACCTGATACATGTGTCCCTGGGAAGTAACAAATACTTACCGGATTAGTCAAGGTACGAGCAAATTATTCTGATACAAGGTTTTATTAAAAACAAAAAGATCAATAGACTCTGGAGTCATTCTGTATGTGACACATTCAATTAGTTGTTTAGTACTACGTACGATAAATATCTTTGCCAAAAAAAAAAATATTTTCGAAGTGTCTGGTTAGATTAAAATCTAGAAGTTGTTTGGTCAAAAGAAATATTTCTACCAAAATGGAAAAAAGTAGCTGTCACTTGAGTTTTAGTCATTATCCCGTACAAATATCCCAAACTCATTCAATGTGACTAGTTTATCAACACTGAATTTGTTATCAACCTGTAGTATTACTGTTATAAAATCATCATCAACATGCCCTATTCAACACGTTGTACGATTACACTAAATAACTACTTTTAAACCTAATAAAAAACCGATATGAGCAGCCCGATGAACTAAAGCTCCCGCTACGCGGGAGGTCCAAAGAAGGACGGAACCACAAGGGTTTATTGTACACAGCCTTATCTCACATTTCTGTAAGAGAGTGTTTAATTTCCATGACTTGAAACGGTGACCTCCTGGTCACATGACTACAACTTTACCGGGTACTCCAAGGCTCCCTTCCTAATCAAACACTGAACTGCCGGATATAACAGTACTATAGCAAACCAATTAAACATCAATGACAAAATACATGGTCTTTAAATACAAAACACAAAGTCTATTAGTTTGAACCCAATCTGTAGAAGTGGCTAAGTTCGCTTAGCCATGCCCATAAGTCAACAATGGAAAGAACAAGACGGCATACACACAAAAGAACTAAAGCATGATGCAAATAAAGCTAAAAGCTGCAGAAAGGTCCCGGAATCAACTGAGCATTGCTCCTGGTCTTCTAAATTTGGCTTCTCCCAACCATCTACAAGAGAAACACAGAATTAGGTTCGGGAAAAGAAACATTGCTGTAGTAGTGATTAATGAAAGCTTTATGAAGCTCAACATGAAACAATATGTTCACATTCCAAAAACTATGCAGAACGATTGTTCATAAATCAGGAAGGCAGAATTACATAATTGATTCAGATATAATGTCAATATGCACATGCAACTCCAAAGTACTTTGGACTGTAAAGGTACTTACAAAGATGAAAGATTTTGATGTAAATATGTCACTGCCCCTTCAGGACCTGTTGTTTTTTTTCTTCACAACTCCTTCAAAAATCCCGTCAATTCCAAAAACACAATCTGAGGTTAGATAATCAATTGGACCTGGTAGCTGGATTGAAACAGTAAATTCACCCGGTGGGCATAAGTTCTGAGTTTTCATCTTAAAAACCATACTGTGCTTGCAAACCGTGCTCTCTCCGGTCACGCTCTCTCCTTTTATGAGAATTCTCCCATCAGGTCTAGCTTCACAGCTTATGACTTCTGTAACCACATGAACGGGAAGATATCTTAACCATCAATTCGATTCATATGGATGCAATTTGACATTCATTGACCACATAAAAAGAACAGCTTAAATGATAGTCTACAATCGTTAGAGGAAACATAGAAAACCCTTCTGTGGGGTCAAAACAAGAGCAACCCGATGTTGTAAACAAAAACATTCATTAAAAGAATATATCCATCTAAGTTGAGTGGACTCTTCACTTAACATGCCATACCCGTGTCGGAATTTTCAAAAATACTCTACTTTCAGCGAATCCGACATGCACTAGTTGACATTTTTGACGAGTCCAGGCAAGTAATACGTGGTCCTATCTAGAAAGCAAGCATTTTTTAATCAGTGAAAAAAAATGGAACACTCGTCTGTATAGAGAAGTAGAAAATGAAGGCATACAGATATTTATTTCTGCAATGTATCAACAAGTTACATTCCTATACAGAACATATGTTCACAGACAAGGACACTTGATGTATTAAAATGGTTAGACTTATAAGAAGAAATGGTGATTACTTAAGAAAATCTTAATCATACATAGAACTTACTTTCATCCCTGGTAACACCGGGGAGTGAAACACGAAACAAATACTCATCCATGGATTCAGCGACGTCAACAGATCCAACAAGAGGACCGGCCTTTTCCAACAAAGCCGATCCAGTAAAGGAAATAACATTGTCCCACTCCTCTCTGGCTGGAGAAGCAGAGGAAGAAACCATTGCAGGCTGAGAGTTTTCTGAGAAAAAGAAAAACAGATTTAACTAGTGAAAAATGTTAATACTAAAAAATGGCAAGCCTGCTCATATTAATTCGATAAAAAAATACATCTTAAAATGTTAGTTAAAGTTCATACAATTTGACTCGAGAAAAGTGAAACGTGACAAATAAAGTTCAACGGAGGGAGTATTTATGTAACAGACAAAATGAGTAAAGTCACTATGAGTGTGCTAGAATGATGTCAAAATTTTTGAAAAATATTTTCGTAAAGAATCAAGAAAAGTATTTTTCGTACCGAACACACCCTATACCTATTTATTTGTTATATAAAAAAAGTTTACCAAGGAATTTTGATCTTTTCTCATAGAGTTTTCTCAAGCCGTGTCCAGTCGTAAAGCTGCTTCTAGTCATAACTCCTGCAATCAATTGTCAAGGCAGATGGAGTTTAATGGAAAAGAGAGAATACAATAATAATGACAACGATATATTCTGTGCAATTTCATAAGTAGGGTCTAGATTAAGTGATCTTACCTCTACCTTCTGAGAGATAGAGAGACTGTTTCGGAAGGAACCTGGGGTTAATCGAGTGGATAAGAAAGAGACTACAACAACGACAAAAATATATCCAATGTGATTTCATGGGTGGAATCTGAAGTGGTAGCATGCAAGCAAATTTTACTCCTATGTCCCAAGAAACAGAGAGGTTGTTTTTGGAAGATCCTCGGGCCAATCGAGTGGAACCAATGTAATTTCATGCTTTGGATTCGAAGAGATAAAATGTAGATAGAATTTACTTCTATCTCTCGAAAAATAGAGAGGTTATTTTCGAAAGTTCCTTGCATACCTCAAGGGGAAAAGAGAGAGATATGTTAAATTGATCCTACATCTCCAGCATTTTCCCATTAATTTTCAAAGATGGTGCGGACGGGATAATCAAGGAACTGGGCACCGAGATTTGCGGACAGATGCTACATTATGCCCAAATGATGGGAACACTGAATATGATGAACACAGGGCAACTCAACTCCCTCATGGACACACCTTTAGGAGCTTACCCCTCCATCTCACCACTTCATACCTATCGGACAGAAATAAAGTAAACCACTAGTAAAAGAAAACAAGAACAACATACAGATTTATGTGAAAACCCTCGCGGGAAAACCACGGGCAGAGGCAAAGGAGGTTCCACTATAATTGAGAAAGAGTACAATGTAGGGAATGACAAAATTTCTGAATGCCCAAAACAAACCCTCTAAATGCACTTATATAATATGTGCATACAAATAAATCATAGGCCCAAAAATATAATGGGTAGCACCGCTAAACTTTCATGGCCCAATCAACAGAATTTGGGTCACAACCAGTGGCAGATGTACATGGAAGCAAGGGGTTTCATCCAAACCCCCTTCATCGGAAAATTATACTATTTTTACATGGTAAAAAAGAATTTATGTATAAATAGTAGAGGCTGAACCCCTTCGACTAGTCCGTATATGTACTACTGAATCCCCTTACTGAAATTTTCGGATCCGCCCCTGGTCACAACTCTAACAATCTCCACCTTGACACGAATTCTAATTCAGAATTCAAATCCATTTCAAGACAAACTCTCCACATCTTCCACAAAGCCCCTAGGGGAACATCTTAACAGCTAACACTAACCAAGTCTAAGCAATGCTCAAACTTAGCACTTAGTTATGTCTTGGTCATCATATCAGCAGCATTATCATGAGTACTAATCTTGCTCACCACAATATCACCACAAGCACTAATTTCACGTACAAAATGATATCGAACATTGATGTGCTTTGTTTTCTCTTGAAACATCTGATCTTTCATAAGGAATATAGCACTCTGACTGTCGCAAAAGACCTTAGTAATTTGTAAGTCTTTGATAAGTTCACCAAATAGACCCTTCAACCAAACGGCTTCCTTGAAAGCCTCCGTAATAGCCATGTACTCTCCCTCAGTAGTTGACAAAGCAGCCATAGTCTGTAAGGTAGCTTTCCAACTAATAGCATAACCACCAATGGTGAAAAAATAACATGTAAGGGATCTCTTTTTATCATGATTCCCTACAAAATCAGAATCAACATACCCTATTACTCCATATCTAATTTGCACAAATTGCAAAGAAACATCATCATATCCAAGCAAGTATCTGAAAATCCACTGAACCGTTTTCCAATATTCTTTGCCAGGATTTTTCATATGTCTGCTAACTACACTAACAGCATAAGATAAATCTGGTCGGGAACATACCATTGCATACATAAGGGACCCGACAGCACTAGAGTATGGAACTAGAGACATATAGTCACGCTCATCATTTGTCTTTGGAGATAAAGTGGCCGAGAATTTCAAGTGAGCTACCAATGGAGTACTGATAGGCTTGGTATTTTGGATATTAAACCTGTGAAGCACTTTCTCAATATACTTTTTCTGACTCAAGTATAACTTACACTTCTCTCTATCCCTCATAATTTATATGCTAAGAATCTTCTTTACAGCTCCTAAATCCTTCATCTCAAACTCCTTGCAGAGCTGAGCTTTGACTTTTATTATCTCTCTCATATTCTTTGCTGCAATCAATATATAAGAGAAGATATACGAACAAACCATCACTTACCTCCTTGAAGTAGACACAACTATCATAACTACTCCTCCGAAACATATGAGAGATCATAAAAAAGTCAAACCTCTTATACCACTGTCTGGGCGACTGCTTTAAGCCATAAAGAGACTTTTCCAGCAAGCATACATAGTTTGTCTTTCTTGAGACTACAAAGCCTTTTGGTTGCTGCATATATATGTCCTCCTCAAGTTCTCCATTTAAAAATGCAGTTTTGATATCCAACTGCTCAAGCTCAAGATTATGCATGGCCACAATACCAAGCAAGGCTCGAATCGAACTATGCTTTACAACTGGAGAAAACACATCTGTGAAGTCAATACCAGGAATCTGACTGTAGCCTTGAGTAACTAGTCTTGCTTTGTACCTTGCATCTTCAACTCCCCATATTCCTTCTTTCTTTTTGAATACCCACTTGCAACTAACAACTTTTTAATCTTTAAGCAATCTCTCCAAATCTAATATGTCATTCTTACGAAGTGATTTCATCTCCTCCTGCATAGCAATCATCCATCAGCCGAAATTATTACAGCTAACTGCCCCTGAATAAGAAGAAAGTTCTTCACCAGAATTAATACCTTCTGCTACATTCAATGCATAAGCAACCAAATCAGCTTCAGCATACTTCTGAGGAGGTCTAATATCTCTTCTAAGTCTGTCTTTAGAAATAGAATATTCTGGCATCACTAGTGGTGAAGAAGAAATAATACCACTCTATCTCTGGGCTAGATGAGAAATAGGCACTAGTGTAGACTCTGCTCTAGTTTGCAATTCAACAAGGGTGCTTGACTTTTGCTGATTCATGTCGTCAAGCTTATCTGGAGGTGAAGCACTAGATTTGGAGGGAGCTCGAAGTATAGCAGTTTCATCAAACACAACATCCCGGCTAATTATAACCTTTTTACTTTCTGGACACCAAAGTTTATAACCTTTAACACCAGGCTTATAATCCATAAATAAGCACTTGACAGATCTAGGCTCTAATTTTCCATTATCAACATGAGGATACGCAGGACATCCAAATATCCTCAAATTAGAATAACTAGAAGGAGTATCAAACCATACCTCTTATGAAGTCTTTTTATCAATGGCAATTGAGGGAGAACGGTTAATAAGAAGACAAGTTTTGGAAGTAGCTTCGGCCCAAAAAGACGTAAATCAGCATTAGAGATCATACAACGCGCCTTCTCTATTATAGTCCTATTCCTTCGTTCAGCCACACCATTGTGATGCAGAGTATGATGAACTGTCAAGTGCCTCACAATTCCTTCTAACTTGAACAGAGCATTAAATTCATTAGAACATAACTATAAACCATTATTAGTCCGAAGACGTTTTACCTGCTTCCCTATTTGATTTTCAATCATAATCTTTCACTCCTTGAAAGTAGGCAACATATTTTTCGCTTCAGGAAGAACACCTAAACTTTTCTGGAATTATCATCAATAATAGTCAACAAATAATTTGAACCTCCTCTAGAAGGTACTCTAGAAGGACCCAGAGATCAGAAGGAATATAATCAAGTGTGCCTTTAGTTGAGTGGATGCCTTTAGTGAATCTGATTCTCTTTTGCTTCCCAAAAATGAAATGCCCAAACAACTCAAATTTAGTAATACTCTACCCATCAATAAGTACTCTCCTGCTTAGTTTAACCACCTTGTTTTCACTTATATTCCCCAGGTGCATATGCTAAAGTTTAGCAATGTCGTTTTCTGATGGATAGTAGGTAGAAACTGTTCCATCACCTATAACCGTAAATCCCTGCAAGACATACAAATTTGCAGACTTTCTCTGTCCCTTCATCACAACAAGATCACCTTTAGTAACCTTCAAGACTCCACTTTCACCAGTGTACCTATATTCATTTGAATCAAGGGTACTCAAGGAAATAAGATTTCTCTTCAGGTTTAAGATATACGCACATCACCAAATGTCCTCACAACCCCATCAAACATCTTAATTATGATTTCTCCAATACCAGCTATCTTAAAAGGTATGTTATTTACCATCAACACAGCACCTTTAGAGACTGTTTCATATGTTGTAAACCAATCCGGATTGTGACACATATGAAACGTGTAAGTTGAATCAAGAATCCAATCCTCATAGGGTTTAGAGTTAATATCAGAAACAACCAAGAGTTCTCCATCACTACCACCATCTTCAACAAAACTAGCTTCACCAGACTTCTCTGGTTGGTTTCCCTTCGATTTTGGAGCTTCTATTTTCTCCTTATTCTATAACTTCCAACACTCGAATTTGATGTGATCCTTCTTCTTGCAAAAATTACAGGTTTTGTTTCTATTTTTGGATTTCGATCTATTTCTATCATCACCCCCAGAGTTTCTCTCATGATTTCTTCCTCAAACAAGGAAACCATCTCCTTGAGTTTCCAACTCATTTACAAGATGTTTTATCTTCTCCTTAGAGAACAACGTATCATAGACTTCATCTATGGTCAGGGTATCACGACAATATAAAATCTTATCCATAAAGGTCATGTATGATATAGGCAGCGAACATAACAAAATCAACCCAAGATCTTCCTCATCATACTTAACCTCCAGAGTCTCTAAATCAAAGATGATTTCCTTAAATACAGATAGGTGATCCTCTAAGGATGCACCCTCAGACATGCGATGGGAATAAAGTCGTTGTTTGAGATGCAACTTACTTGTTAGGCTTTTCATCATTCACAACGATTCTAATTTCAACCACAACGCAGCGGCAGTGGTTCCTTTAAAACATCCTGTAGAATTTGATTGGATAAATTAAGGTGGATCTAAGATAAAGCCTTATAATCCTTACGTCATTTATCCTCTTTCGTCTACGATGAGGGCATCTTATCAAACCTTAATAAAGAATCATCCAAATCTATCTATGTGAGCACAACTCGCATCTTAACCTGCCATAACAAAAATTTGGTGTTGCAATCCAACAACTGAATATCGTACTTCATGGTTGCCATCCCCGAGAAAACAATCAAACCTAGCTCTGTTACTAGTTTGTTAGGAATCGGGCAGAAATAAATCAAACCACAAGTAAAAGAAAACAAGCACAACACACAGATTTTCGTGAAAACCCTCATGGGAAGAACCATGGGCAAAGGCAAAGGAGGTTTCACTATAATGGAAAAAGAATACAATGTGCAGAACGACAAAATTTTTGAATGCCCAAAACCAATCCTGTAAATGCACTTATATAATATGTGCATGCAAATAAGTCCTAGGCCTAAAAATACAATGGGTCGCACAGTAAAACTTTTAGGCCCAATCAACAGAATTTAGGTCACAACTCTAACACCTCCCAAGCTCCCAAACTCTGAACTTTGTTCCATGGTACCCCCCAACCCAAGAGGGAGAAAGACAAAGAAACAAGGACCCATCTCTGCTAAAGGTCAAAAAAGAGAGCAACCACGATCTGTAACAGGTCTTACCAACTTTTGGGGATCTAATCATAGATCACTTTCTGCTAGAGAGACGTCTCCACAAAGAATTTAGCGATCCACTCAACACAACTATTATTGCGCATTGTCTAGAGAAAATAACAATATATTCTTTGATTATAAGGAACATAGGCAACCGTATACCACGGTCAGAATAGTCAACCCCTGCAGAAGACAACCATAGACCCCCCAGTTGGAAAAGGGAAAAGGTCTGGTAAACCAACCATCTCAAGATCTGCAACTAATGAACCTTATCATATGGAACATGAGGGGAGCCAATAGCGGCAACTTTCATAGGAAATATGAGGCCATGGTGAAAACTCGCAAGCTTGTTATGCTGGTGCTTCTAGAGACTAAGATGGTTAAGCACAAATCCCTCACTGAAACCATCAAGTTCGATGCTCAAGTTCATTCTAGTACTATGAGTCATAAAGGAGGAATTTTTTTCATGTGGAAACAAGACATCCTCAAGATAGACAGCATCTCCAATTCTACTTAGGGCATCCATGTCATGGTCAAGGTAATTCTCAACCCCAAGCCTTTTTTCAGTTATTTATGCTAGCCTTAATTTTAACACTAGGATTAGTCTTAGGAATGAACTTTGCTAACAAGCCCAATCTCATAAAGACAATTGGCTTATTGGTGAAGATCTTAACAAAGTACTGGGAACCAGTGAAAAACTTTGAGGTAACTGCCCTTCACCCAATAGAATGCATGTTTTTAGACAATGCCTCAACACTTGTAGTATGTTAGACTTAGCCTTTAAAGTTTGTAAAAACTCCTGGACCAATAAGATTCATCGCAATAGATAATGCCTTGTCCTGGAAAGACTTTATAGGTGTGTTGCAAATAACTCTTGAATAAAATACTACCCAGAATCAATAGTAATACACCTACCTAGAACCAAGTCTGACCACTATCCCTTCTACTCTTTATCTCTACCTAACCCTTTAGCCCCACTAGCAAACCCTTCAAACTAAAACCCATGTGGTGCAGTTACCCTCCTTTCAGGATTTGGTAAACAGGTGTTTTACTTCTCCCAATAACCTCACCAGAGTTGTCAATACATTTCAAAAAGAGGCCACCATCTTAAATGCTACTATTTTTGGCAACATCTTCAAGAAATTAAAGAAAATCCTTGCCATACTAGGTAGCATCCAGAAGCCATACCACTACCATTATAATTATTTCCTTTAAAACCTTAAGAATGGCCTCTTGTGTGAATATGACTGTCTCTTTTGGAAATCTAAGTCTAAAATTAATTGGTTATCTTATAGGGATGCAGGTACCTCTTTCTTCCATGCCTCCACACTTACGAGAAGAAGGAGGAACAAGATTGCCTCCATTGTGGATAAGACTGGTAACACTCTCCAACAAGAGAAGAAGTCACTAAGCATATCATTTACTTCTTCACTAGTCTCTATACCACTGACCATGTCTCTTCCTTCCTTATCAGCTACAACCATAATGAGGACACCTTCGCCCTTACCGAGGAAGATATTGTCAAGCTAGATGCCCTTCTGAGGGACACTGAGATCTTTCTTGCATTAGAATCTTTCAAACCCTATAAATCCCCTAGCCCTAGTGGCCTCCACCCAATGTTCTATCAAAGGTACTGGGACCCAGTAGGGACTAAAACTATAGATTTCTATAAGGACATATTCTCCACCTCCACAATGCCTACAGACAACAATGCCACCCTCCTTTACCTTATCCCCAAGTGAAGTAATGTAACACTATAGAAAACTTTATACCCATTGGAATGTGCAACACCAACTATAAAACCATTATGAATAGAATCAATCCCTTCATATCATATATCATAGGCCCTAGTCAAGCCAACTTCCTTTCTACTAGAAAAGCAAGTGACCATGCCATCAATTTCCAAGATTACATTTCACACTTCAAGAAAATAAAAGGCAAGCGCAGAAATATAATTCTAAAAATTAATCTGGAAAAGCCTTTGACGGGATGGAATGGTCCTTCATTAAGTGTACTCTCATATTCTTCAACTTTCTCACAAACTGACCAGGCTCATTATGTCTTGTATGACTTTTAGCTCTATCTCTATTTGGAAGAAAACTTCCTTTTTCTACCACACTAGACCCAACATTAGATATAAACCTTAGACTCCCATAAGAATTATTACTAGTTGCCCAAAAATCTCCCACCTATTCTTTGTAGATGATCTCACCTTATTTTCCAGAGATAACCAAGCCAGTTGTCTCTCAATTACCAACACTCTAATCATATTCTATATCCAATCCCATCAAATTAACTCTAAATCTAAAGTTATCTTTCTGGAACTGTAATGCAGACACTATTGAAATTTTAACATATTCACAAAGCCAATGCATAGCAAAAAAATAAATAGAAACGTACCTTCAGCCATTATTGTTTAAGTGTTGTAAAGAATCATCTTTGTCAAAATCTTAAAAGAAAAGATGCAAAGAGATACCTAAAAATCTTCTAGACTATGCCTATCAAAGTTATACAAGACAGATAGAGTCACAGACGTATTTATAGGTAGGTTAGGATCTCGTAGAAAAGTAACTTTAACCCTAGGGACTTTCATAATTATTTCTTGCCATCAAATAAATACCATATATACATAACTTGGAGGAAAAGTAATTAAATAATTTAATACTTTATTTAGGAAACAAGGTAAATTTCTTACCAAAATTATGTAGGTCATTAATAAGTAATAGCACTTTCTTTCTTTTCTCTAACCTCCTCAACATTGGTACTAGTTTTGACTATGACAAATACTTAGGATAACCCATTTTAACAAGAAGCCCATAAACACTAACTTCCAATTCATCTTAGATAAGATGCAGAATAGTCTTGTTGATGAAAAACTAAGTACCTTAACATAATTGACAAAGCCACTCTCAGTAGATTTCCTACCCATATCATGTAGTTTATCAAAATGCCCACTAGTATCACTAATAGCATCAATAAAATTCAAAGTGACTTCATCTAGAGAAGTAATATTAATAAGAAGAAACTCCACCTCCTTAGTTTGGATATCACCACCAAAAGAAAAATGCATGATGGACTAGGTTTGCAAAAAGCTAAGTTGAAAAATAAAGCTTTATATGTCAGCCTAGCCTGAAGACTTTATAAAACCCCAGTGGACTGTGGGCCCAAATTAACCTTAGAAAAAACCATAGACCAACCAAAAATAAGAGAAGAAAGGGCATTGTTTTTAGAACTTAGATTAACATTTAGAATGTCCAAAAGAGGAAAAAAGTGAGATTCGTTGCTGATAATTGGATCCCTGGCCTGAGTGCTTTAAGAGTTATCATTCATGGTCCCTACAAGAGACATAATGAATCTCTCACCATCAAAGATATCCTCACTAATGACATCTAGGACATCTTAAGAATCTCTTTTGAGCTGCTCCAAAATGTGATACGTATCCTTAATAGCTACCCCCTCACTTTGAATAACAATAAAGAGGATACTCTCATATGCTCCCTCACTAGTAAGGGTCTTTTGAATACTAACAGAACTTATGACAGTCTCAGAAAAGAGCGCAGCTATACGGATAAAACTCTAACTATCATCATATTTGGACAACCATTTTCCCCAACAAAATCAAGCTCTTTCTCTAGGTTATGTACCATGGTTGATTACCTACTAATAATTACCTGCAAAAAATTGGCCTAGACATCCTTAATATATGTTGGTGTTGTAATGTTACCCAGGAAACATAACCCACATCTTTTTTCTCTATTCCAGTGCTTCCCAATTTTGACATAGGATGAACCTCTCAAGTCTCTCCCCTAACTATACAGTCCTAGACTCTATAAATGATTCCAACTGTCTTAGATATTTGCAAAATTCCTCAAAAAAATCCTACAATAACTAGCTTACTAGAGGAAACCTCATAAACCCACTGCCTCTGAAACCTCTGGCTAATAATAAATAACAACTTGTTCAACCACGAGAGAAGCCTTGCATCCCCTGAAGCTAGCATCCAACTGGCTATGGAGTAAAGCATACTTATAGTGGACCATAACTGTGAGACCAACCCAGAAAATCTATTCAATTTAAGTGGGAACCCCTTCTGAGAGGGATCTATAAACTTAATATTGATAGGCCTGCTAATGGGAAGTTGGAATCTGGAGGACTAGGTGTCTTAAGAGACCACCTAGGCACTTGGAAGTTGGGGTTCCATGGGCACATCCCCTGCACAAAATCTATTATGGCTAAAGTCCTAACCTTTAGAAAAGGACTTCTCTTAGCCTTCAACTATGGTCTCAACCCGCTGGAAATCGACTGCAAGGCCCTTATTGACATGCTTATAGCTGACCATTCCCTATATTATAATATTTTGTGTGAATGCAGGTCCTTAATGATGGAGTTGGGAGCAACAATGTCAGTTTATGTGTATAGAAAGCAGATATGCTAGCAATGAAGGGGCGAAGAACCAACTTTTTGGAAGCACAACTATCTTGACAATTCCTCCTGTGTTTGTATGTACTGCTTTGGAGACAGACACATTAGTAACTACTTTCTCTAGACAAGTTAGATAGTCACTAATTAGCCTACCACAACGGGATGTGGCTGAGACTAATATTGGTTTGAACCCTATGCGTGCTAGGGAAACATCTTTAAAACTATGCTTTAATCTATTAACTAAATCATCTTTAAATATCATAAAAATTTATAAAATTGATTTCTATTATGATATTTAGATATGTAACTTGAAGTGGTATGACTCTTTGAGCTATAAAGTTTTATGTATTAACAAGAAGTTACGATGATTAACAAATAAGTAGTAAAATATAACATGCGTATTCAAGAGAATCAGGACCTTTAATAGTCGAATGTTGAGCATAAACTTTTTCTAATCCTTAAGTGGACTATGAATCTTTTTGCTTCAATTTTAAGTATTCTTTTTAAATAGTTTCAATTCACAAATATTTAAAGATATATGTACAATATCTGATGCATATTGCTTCAAAAAAAAAGTATAATATTCAATTTTCAAGTGTAAAAGAATTTTGACCTTCAATAATTGAATGGTGTATGGAACTATACATGATGCATAAGCAAGGTAGTTCAAAACATTAACAAGATGAGAGCACAAGGAAAAGTGATTTTGGCTCATGATAAGGGATAGCAATATATTGACAAATTATATCACTAATCCAACTTTCTAATTTAGCACATGATTAAAAAATTATCTAAAAGATGATCTCAAAAAATCGACATCAAAAGAGGTAGAGAAAACTCAACCTCGTGAGGTATTTTTAAAATTTAAAACAAAACTAATATCTTAAGATCGATTTTTTGCCAAAAAAAGAAATGCAACTCAACCTCCTCAGGTCAATTTCTTTTTAAAAAAAGCTGTGAAAATTAACCTCTAGAGATCAATTCTTTTAAAATAATTTTTTTTACAACATGACCTCAAGAGGTCAATTTCTAATTATTTTATAATTATTTTTTTGGTAAAAATTAATCATCTATAGAATAAAGATGGGCAATCGAACCCCATATGGTGCATTTTACTATTTTGCAATTGGAAAATCAACCTTGTAAGATCGGCATTTTCCCCAAAAAAAATGATTAAAAATCGACCTCCCAAAATCATTTTTAAAAAAAAAAAAAAAATATATATATATATATATATATGCTTTAGTAAAAAATTTTGTGAAGTCAAAAAATTACAGACCTCAAATAATAACATCAATAAAGATTGTCATTAGTAAAAATCACATCTCGTTAAAGGCAAGTGAAAAGCATATCGACATGCCTCAAATTTAAAAAATCGAGATGAAGCAAAGTTAGAAATGTCTGTTTAGATGCACATGCAAGGGAGATCTCAAATAAAAATTTAAATCGTGAATAAAGGAAAATTTAGTCGTGTTCAACAAACTCTTTTAGATTAAATCTAATACAAAACAAAATGATATAGAGGTTCAGCGAATAAGATTACCTGTAAGTAAAGAACGAGATTGCTGGGGTGCTCTGATTACCTGGAGTTCTCCATCAGAGAGGATCTAGAGTTCTTTGTTAACAAAGGGGCTTTTGAACTCGTCTATCTTAAAGAAATTAGAAGAGAATGAAATTGGACCTTCCTTAAATAGATGAATCTGAGATTGGTTGTGGAATCGAGCACATTAGGGTTAAAATCGAAAAATCAAGTTTGACGGGTGAGACCCCTAGTTCTAATATAATAGGTCGTCGCCTGAGCTTTCCACAACAAAGCAAGTCTACAAGCCGTTTAGAATAAAAATCAATCTTAAACATAAATTTTTTGTTTTATTATTTACTTTTATACATGAAATTTATTTGATAAGAAATTCTTGCAATAATAAAATTATGGAAACTCATTTGAGAGAATCTAAACTATAACTTAACTAACATTCTAATGGAGAATAATCTCATTACTATTAATATTTATGATTAATTGAGTCCAATTTTTATTTTAGAACTACATTAATTATTGTATGTCGTGCATTATTAATACGCATGCATTCGATTTACATACAAGTACATTGAAGAATCATCTTCGCCTTTTGACTTTACTAATGATGAAGTGATAGATCATCTATTAATGATATTAATATTGATTTTAATTGAATAAACACAATCAAAGAGTAGTTGTAAGATAGAGAGTGAGATATCACATATATTGTGCCTTTGATTGATTATTTTAAAAGAAATACTATTTTATGTAATTTGGTTCTAACAATATTATTTTTGTAGAAGATCACACTAAAATGAGATATATAATGAAAAATTTGCATGAGTTTTCCCTAATTGCGTTGGGATTGGAATATAGTAATCACATATATAACATATAAGTAGATTGAATAGCTTTGCCTCCAGATTTGTAGGGAGCTCACTCGGTATTTCATGTGTATAGATTTGTAGGTAAATCTTTCCTTGTTTCCTTCCTTATTCATTCTGGGATGAATGGTTGTTTAATTGGTATATGATGTGTTGGGAACTATGTAGTTTTAATGATTGATAAACTGACACATGAATGAAACATGTTACTTGAGCTGGTTCACGCATAGGAAAGCAAATTTCCAGTTTCACTTATAGATGCACACAAGATTGCTTAAAGACAAGAATGAATAAGCAAGCCTAATTCTGATATACTCAAGCTACTGATCATGTGGGAATATAACAAGTTGAATTTGATTCAAACACTTAATGATAACGGAAAGAAATTTGAGTTGAAAAAGGAGTCCTACGTGAAGAAGGAGTTTCACTTTTGAGTATATCTTGAAGAGTCCTATGTGGGGGGGGAGAAAGATTCTGATAAATAAACATGTGTTGATTTAAAAGAGTTGGAGTTTTACCATAACACTAAGGAAACAAGAGTTGGATTTAAAGAAAGAGTCTCACTTGAAGTAGAACTCTATGCAATGAGAGTTCTAATTAAAGGAGGAGTTTAAAATAAATAATGACTCTTTGGAGAGTTGTGCTTAAATAGAAGATGCAGCAGTCAGAATAATTTACGCACTTAAAAAAGCATAAAAACTCAATCGACAGATTGACTTCACGAAGTGCTACTCAATCACTGAAGAAATACATTAAAGAACCTAGTCCTCAGTACAGAATCCAGCTAAGAGTTTTACCGTTGATTTTGAGAGTTGTTCATTGTTTTTGAGCTATTTATGTAATATTAGTTTTAATGTGTTATAAACTAAATTAGGATCTAGTCTTCGAGTTAGAGAAAACTCAGAGACTTTGGGAACACATACCTTGGGAGGTGTGTGTGTAGTTAGGAATTGGAGTTTATAATTCCTAGTTGTTGAGTTATAGGGATTAGAGTTTATAATTCCTAGTTGTTGAGTTATAGGAATTAGAGTTTATAATTCCTATTTGTTGGTTACAAGAGTTTTGTAATCAGTCGTTGTTGAGGCTCATAGTTTTTTAGTGAAGTTGGGGTTAAATCCTGTAGAGGTGCAGGTCATGGTTTTTTACACCTTTTGAGCCGGGTGTTTTCCACGTAAAAATCATTATGTTCTTTACTTTATGTTTACTGCTTCTTTGAAACACGTTAGTGAAACAGATCAGGCAACACGTTCCATCGATAAGCAAAACTTAGGCAAAAATAAGAAAATCAGTAGGGCACGAATTCATAAGAAGTGGTATCAGAGCAGGTTATCTTGTGAAGGCTAACACCTTAAGATAATATTCAAGATGAATTCTACACCACCTACTGGATACTACAAAGGACAAGACATCAATAGGCCTACGTTGTTCAAGGGACAATACTACTTAGGATGGAAAGAAAGGATGAAAGATTTCCTTCAGGCTGTAGACTACGAACCATGGAATATAATTATCGATGGACCTCAATAGCCCATGAAGAAGGATGTTGAAAAGAAGGAAGTATTAAAGGACAAGAATGAGTATGATGAGGATGACTTTAAGATGCTTGGAAAGAATGCTAAAGCCAAGTATATTCTTACTTGTGGACTTGGAATAGATGAATACAGTAGGATCTCAAGTTGTACCTCTACAAAATAAATTTGGGATACTCTTGTGGATAGATATGAGAACAATATGGAGAACTTTAAAAAGAACGAAGGAACCAAGGATAAGTCACCAGCATTAAAGGCGTCTAACAAATAAGAATCATATCTGGATGATAAAAAGCTTGTCAAGAACTTTAAAAAATAATTTAAGAAAGACAAGCATTAGAACAAGAAAGGAACAAGTAGAAGGTATTGTTCCAATGATAATTCTCAAGGTGGTTGCTTCAAGTGTGAGAAGATATATCACATGATCAAAGATTGTCTAGTCTAGAAAATAGAATGGAGAAAGGAAATGGCTGAAAAGGAATTGAAAGAAAAAAAAAAGAATATGCAATGGTAGAATCTTGGGGATTTGACTCAGATGATGATGAATTTGATTAAGCAGAACTCATGGCTCTTAGAGATTCAGACTTGGAGGAAGAAGATGATGCTTCTGAGGTAAGTATACTTGAACGTAAAGAAAAGTTGCATTTTTTTCTAAAACAAAACTTATTTCATTGATGGGTGCACTAATTGATGACTTCCAAGAATCAACTTTTGATAGAGATGAGTTGTTCAACAGTCTTGCAAGCATCAAATTTGATTTTATTGATTTAGAAGCTTGCAAGAACATTGTCGAACAGGAAAACTGCACTCTCAAGAAATAGGTTGACCAACTTGAATATTCAAACAATGATCTTAAGTCTGAAGTTCTAAAATTGACACTCTCTAAAAAGAGAAAAAAGGCCATGAGTAAAGATTAAGAAAATGTTGAACTTGAGCTAGTTAGATACAAACAAGAATATCATAATCTAACTAAAGAAATGAATAAGTTGAGTCAAGAAGTTTCTAAATTAAAACATGATCATGAAAGGGAAAATAGGTGGATAAACTCCTCAAGAATTGTTCACAAATTGGGGGAAAGAAATTACAGTGAAAAGGCAGGATTAGGACTCCACAAAAATTTTGATATTCTTAAAGATTTATGTTATATTTGTGGTAACCTTGGACATCCAACCACTGAATATTTAGTTGCTGCCAAAAGCAAATCTAGCAGTCTAAATCTAGAAAATAAACTATCTCAGACCAAGAAAAGTATAAGTAAACCTGGTCAGAGAAACAGGTCATGTAACCTGTTGCCTACATGGGCTAGAAGAAATCTGATTCATCCATTTACTCATAAAAAAGGACTCAAGCTTATCTGGGTGCCTAAATTTAACCCCTAATTTGTTTTGCAGGTGAGAGTGAAATGAGGCAAGCAAAATTTGTTCATGGATAAGGCTTGCTCAAGGCATAAGACTAGAAGAAAATAAAGTTTCTTTCACTCACCACATTTAAAGGGGGAATGGATCATTTGAAAGATGGCTAGATTTGTAGTGCTCGTGTAAGGGGGAAGTAAGGGAGGTTTAAAAAAATGAAAAAAGAGGATGACTGTGAAACTGATGTGCATGCACAGGAATATGTTGTACCAACTGGTTCAACTGTTGTACAGACTGAGGGCATATTGACAGGGGGAATATATTGTACCACCTGGTCCAACTGTTATACAGACTGAGGGCATAATGACAGGGAGAACAACAAATAAAAAATGGATGCATCAATAAAACCAACATAAGTTGCTGGTAATTTTGTTGGTAGTTTATAAGAATTGGTATTGCCAAAAGGATCTTGAGATATTCCATAGAAATCAATGGCTTGAGACTATGGTATCCAAAGAAAAGCAATTTCACTCTTGAGGGCTATAAAAATGTTGAATATGTAAGCACCAAAGGCACTAAGTAGAGAGCATTTTGAAAGGAATAGGTTAGACTTGGGGATGATTAAAATTGCATGAACTCCCCTCGATGATTGACTAGAATAATTTTTTTTCTTAATCTTATTAGATAAAAAGTTATTCTATTCAGTCTTGCACATTTAGTTGTGTGCCCCAATTCCATATTTTTGACTTTTCTAATCTAATTTTGTATTAAATTGTGCAGAAAAATAGGTACAAGTAAGAAATTGTGACGACAAAATTCTTCTTAGCAGGTATGTTCTTCACTGACATAAGTATAGGCTGTCTAAGTTGAAACAGTTGAGCACACCTGTTCAATTTCTCACACTTCATTCTCCCCTTGTCTTATAAAGCTGACAAATTGGTTGACCAAATTTTCTTTGATTCTCTCCAAATGGTTGTACACAAATATGTTGATCCTACATCAGAAATTTCTTCTTCTCTCTCAACCAAAATATCAGTTGTGTACCATGGATTTGCCAAGCTTGATCATCAATCACATAAAGCATAAGATTTTTGAGAAATAAAAAGGGATATGATCTCCCTTTTAGTTCCTAATTGGTTATTTTTTTTGGATTTCTCAGTCCTAGTTTTGGTTGACTTAGAAAACAACAATAGATATTCTTGCAAAGATGAATCATGTTGCTCTACCAGTTTCAATAAGGAGGTCTAACACAAGAAAAAATTGAAAAAAATGATTTGGCTAAAAAGACAAATCAGAACTTGAAGCTGCACAAGACAGTCATGAAATGGAATAAGTGGTCCTTCAGGATTGGATCATGACTTTGAAGCTTGACCTTGATTAAGTGAGGGATGAAAATGTTGAAGTCATTCATCAATTGACACAGTTGATATCACATATTCCTCTTTTCTCTTCACTATTTATATCCTTAGCCATGTCCCACTTTTATATCATATTTTTTTGATTAATGCTCAATTGTTTTTCTTTGTTCAATACTAGCTTAGGTTAATGTGGAATATGCTCTGTCAGTTCAATGGAATGGTTATCTTTGCTAAATTGACTCATTTTTGCTCTCTTTAATACATTAATATGTTGGCTAGAGTCTTTGTCTGATTGTTTTGGTAATAGCTCCAGTGGCCATGGATAGCATAAAAAATCACTTTGGCTAGTATATTATTGCATTAAAATTATTTTTCGATGATGCCAAAAGGGGGAAAATAATAGGGTTGTGCAATATTTATTACTCATTGACTAACTTGTTTCATTCTAGTGGTTTATACTTTAGTGCCTACAGGTGAAGATGGTTGAATGCACAAGACACAAGGTTTGTCATCATCAAAAAGGGAAAATTTGTTAGGTACTATGTAGTTTTGATGATTGACAAACTGACACATGAATGAAACATGTTATTTGAGCTGGTCCATGCATAGGAAAGAAGATTTCCAGTTTCACTTATAGATGCAGATAACATTGCTTAAAGACAAGAATGAACAAACAAGACTAATTCTGATATACTCAAGCTAGTGATCATGTAGGGAATATAACAAGTTGAATTTGATTCAAACACTTAGTGATAAGGAAAAATAATTTGGGTTAAAAAAAGGAGTCCTACGTGAAGAAGGAGTTTCACTTCTGAGTATATCTTGAAGAGTCCTATGTGTGTGGGGGGGAGAAAAATTCTGATAAATAAACATGTGTTGATTTAAAAGAGTTGGAGTTTTACTACAACACTAAGGAAACAAGAATTAGAATTAAAGAAAGAGTCTCACCTGAAGTAGAACTCTATGCAATGAGAGTTCTAATTAAAGAAGGAGTTTGAAATAAAGAATCACTCTTTGGTGAGTTGTGCTTAAATAGAAGATACAACAGTCAGAATAATTTATGCACTTAATAAAGCAGAAAAGCTCAATCGACAGTTTGACTTCACAAAGTGCTACTCAGTCACTGAAGAAACACGTTGAAGAACCTGGTCCTCAGTACAGAATCCAACTAAGAGTTTTAGCAATGATTTTTAGAGTTGTTCATTGTGTTTGAGCTATTCATGTAATATTAGTTTCAGTGTGTTATAAATTAAATTAGGATCTAGTCTTCGAGCTAGAGACAACTCAGAGACTTTGGGAACACATACCTTGGGAGGTGTGTGTAGTTAGAAATTGGAGTTTATAATTCCTAGTTGTTGAGTTATAGGGATTAGAGTTTATAATTCCTAATTGTTGAGTTATAGGAATTAGAGTTTATAATTCTTATTTGTTGGTTACAAGAGTTTTGTAATCAGTCGTTGTTGAGGCTCAGAGTTTTTTAGTGAAGTTGGGGTTAAATCTTGTAGAGGTGCAGGTCGTGGTTTTTTAAAACTTTTGATCTGGGTGTTTTCCACGTAAAAATTATTGTGTTCTTTACTTTCTGTTTACTTCTTACTTGAAATACGTTAGTGAAACACATCAGGCAACACGTTTCATCGATAAGCAAAAGTTAGGCGAAAATAAGAAAATTAGTAGGGCAGGAATTCTTAACATGATGTCATGATCCTCTAGTTGTTATAGGGTAATTAGGAGCTAAGTAATCTGTTGGAGTACCCCTAATGAGTTGATTTAATAAAATCTCAGGGTGGGGTGATTTAAAATAGAAAATTCATGTTGTACCTATCCTCGGTGGATTTTGCTTCACGGTATAATGTTTTGGGATGTTTTGTTCCATTACGGGGTGACCTAGTAATTTAGACCTTCGTAGGAAAATTCTGAGACTAAAAATAAAGTCGTAGCATGGGATTTTAAGAATTGCCGCTTTGGGTTGCTTTGTGATTTCTAAAGTTAATAATTTTGTGTTGTGAAAATGAGGTTGTAATGCAACTCTCCTTGAGCTACAAGTTAAGGACCGCTGCAGCGGTGGAATTCCCTTTACAGTGAGACTGTCGTAGTAGTTGGAGTCCCGTCGTACAGGGCTAGGTAATTCATTAGGATCACCACAATGAGTTTAATCTCCCTATATCAAAGCCATTGCAGTGACAAATTGGTCTGTTGTGGTAGCAGACACAGGGTAGAATACATGTTTAAGTGCTATATTTTAAATTTTAACTCTTAATGTAACACCCCACAAAAATTCGTGCATGTGTTAGCTCCTAGTAGTATGCTCATAGAGTGGAAAAGACTAGAAAATTTTCTCAGTGTTAAAGAGACTTAGTCTCATTTTGAGCTTTCAATCTTTGCAAAAAATTTTTACGACCTTTCCGACCTTTGTTTCTTAATTGTTTTGTTGATTCACGATGGGGCAAGTCGTTAGTACATATTAGGTGAGTTTCGGGATTTTTGGACATCGTTTAGGGAATATTTGGATGCCCAAAACAGTAGCATCATATGATATACATGTGTCGCATGGCCCATTCCACCCCTGGCACCATACGATGCAGCATGCGACGCATGCTCCAGTCCGGCAGACTAGAGCATGCGACGCATGCTCTTCTGTACGCACCTGGGAATTTCAGCATTTCCAGTCAATCTCATTAAGGGTATATTAGGTATTTTCCACCTCCTTATCAGCTTAAACACGGTATTATACTCCCAAGTAACCACATTATTCTTATATTCATCAAAAATGCTCAAGAACACTCTCTAGGGTTTCAAACTAAAAACCTAAATAACTCAAGATTCAACCATAGATTTTCGAAATTGATTGAAGATTTGGAATCCCCAAACTGTAGGCTTCATGAATCATCCATTTAATTCTTAATTTGAGGTACGTGGGGTTTATCCTAAAAACTACATGTTATAAATACTAGAACATGATTTAAAGTTTATCAAGCATGAATTTTAAAGGGGTTTTGAAACTTATGCTATGAATTTTGCATCATGGATGTTTGGATAACATTATTGTTTTGGTCTTTCGGCCTTTTCCCCTTAAATTGATTTAAACCTATATGGATATGTATGATGTTGAAGATTTGATTGAGAGCACAATTATTGAAATCTCTCTCTTTGATGTTTTAGAGTTGATGAACTTGTTGGGAATGATTTCAGATGCTTGTTTAATGTTTTGAAAGGGATCTTTTCAATATTTAAGTATTTAACATGATTTTAATGATGATGAGAGGGATTTTCTTGATATGATTTTGTTCTTGTGTTAAAAAGAAAGAATTGCATGTGATTGATATCTTTGACATAACCACCTTGTGTATTTGAAATGTTGAAAAAGAGAGTTTCTTGCATATGTTTATATGAGCTTTAAGAAAGAGTTTCTTTGAAATGATTTATTGATATGGTGGTCCCAGATTTACGTTTTGAAATAGTGATTATTATATGTTAATAATGGCTCAGAGAATGTGACTTGCAAGTCAATGGTATGACGATACCATAAGTATGTATACCATAACATAGTATGTTTTCAGAATATTTCTTCAGAGAATGCATGTTTTAAAGGATTAAAAACGGGCTTAAAGAGGGTTAGGTGGTTACCAGAAGAAGGCTTGAGTTCAAGTAACTCTTAGCCTAGGACCGTGATTTGCCGATCCGAGTATATTATTTTATGTTGGCGACGGCCGTGTGGCGTAGCAGAATCAGAAACTCCGACCCTTGAGGCACACATGGGTTGGGGGCTTGGCCGCCGAGTTAATGGTGGATTCCATATAGCCCGTGGAATTTTAGAGTTGTAGGGTTTACCACTTAGCGCAGAAATAAAACAAAGAGTGTCACAGAGTCCAGATGATTTTTTAGAGTCTATCAACATGCCCATGTGATTTCTTACTATATGATATGCTTATGAATTGTTTTAAATTGCTCTCATATATGTTGAATATAAATTATTATTTTAGATTTGCTCTGCGTACCAGTACAATTATATTAACCCCCTACCTTCCAGGTTCGGAGGCTCGGTCTAGGGGTTCAGCTAATCAGTAGAGTATTCAGAGAGAACTGATCCGTGTTGTGGTGAGCCTTCTTTGTTCTAGAAGGCCTGTTATTTCATATTATATTATTCCTTTATTTTGGTCTAGTGGGTGTCTTGTCCCAGTTTTCAGACAGTTGTCTTTTAGATCATGTAGTAGAGAATTTGCAGACCATTTCAGATGTTGTTTAATTGATTTTGGATCTTATTCTTCAATATTAGAATGAATTCAGAGTTTGACCATGTTTCTGTATTAAATTATATTTTCGTATCTTCTTTTATGATACGAATGTTGTGCATGATTACCAAATAGAGTAGGACATCCAGACCTTCATGGTTCAAGATGTCCGTTACGGCCAGGCCCTAGTTCAAGCTATGACACTTAAACTCAAAAACTTCATTCCTGAGCTGCAGAGAGACGATTTTTCTAAGGCTAGGGTTGTTTTATCATTGAGGGAAGTTATTCCATCACTCTCTTCGCCTAGTAATCCATGACTACCCTAGAATTGTTAGAAAGATTATAATGGGAAAATTTTTATGAGTTAAAATACTAGGTCCATGAAAAGTATGGAAAAACCTAAGGGTAAGAGTTATAATTATGTAAAATTCTTCTAGGCTATAAATTAATACTTCTTAGCATGTAATTGTAGTTCTTGAACACAAAATAAAACGATTGGGAATCTCGAGTTCGATAAAAATGAAAGCTTTAGCATAAAAACTACTTGAAGTAGGTAATTAGAGTAGAAACTCATATTTGGATAACGTGAGTGTTGTGGAACTAGTTAATGGCTAATTGACACTTGGGTATCACTATAGACCATGACTAAGGATAGATTGGTAGATGTGAATTCCCAAAAGTCTATGACTGAAGAATAGATCATTAATTTATTTATTTTAGACTTTAAACATTCTGAGGTGTTGAGGAACGAAAAAAACTTTTGAAATTTAGTTTGCTTGATTTGGGCTCGTCAGTCGACGACGTAGGTTATGGTTTATATAGAGTTCGACTTGAAATAGTCTCTCGTATGTGTTATAATTATAAGCATGTTCATAGGTCTTCAAACATAATTTGTGATTGACTGATTATTTGACTTGTCATTGCTTGTATGAATAAGCTTAATATTGTTAAAGTCTATATTTAATGTTTTGTGAAAATAGTGTACACTGTTAAACTTGTTTTGTACTTGTTGATGATATCACGAGAGATAGTGGAATATTAGAACATATTGAGATATGCTAAAAAAAAAAGAGAGATTAATTATATATATACTATTCTAATTATTGAGTGGCTTGAATCCAATTTGAGCTTATGGACGAGATAATATGATATGGAGTGGATACCGCATTTGTATAATATAGGAACCCTAAGTTGTTTTACAGGTCATGTCTAGTTGGGCAAAAATAAAATCATTTAGCATGTGTGTACAAATCCCTGATCTTGTGAATTTTGAGATGATACAGAGTGAGACTGATGAGATACAAAAACTTTATAGTTGTAGGATCAGTATGGATACAAATCCATGTATGTGATGTGACTGCATTATATATGCAGAGTTGTTCGTGATGATTTATTATACATGTTAGGTGACTTACATGTCCTCTTTATTGACCTTGATGTGTCTAAAATTAGGTGATTTACCTGACTGATGTAACTACGTGGTTATGTGTTGGTGTACCTATTTACTTATTTAATTGATTGATGAGATATACTTGCAACTATTTGAGTCTCATGATGCCCACAGTACATAGTATACGTATTGAAACTACTCTTGCATCTCTTTTCTTGAGCACAAAACTTCAATGCGCCGTCACATCTAGCGCTTTCGACTGACCAATTTGAGGGTGAGCTACTTCATTTCAGGCTATTACAAACCATCTAAGTTGCATTTTTCCCTTATTTCAAACAATGTTATTTATTAGACACTTTTAGATTATTCTAGACATGATTTTATTAGCATTTTTTATACGATGACTTTCGAATCTTGAGGATGTAAAAGTTAGAAATTCCACATTTTTATTTATTAGATTGAGATTATAATTTCTTACTATGTTGGCAAGTTGTTATCTTTCTAAACGAAACGGTTTAGGCTTGGGTTAGGGAGTAACTGTCATTAGAGGATTAGTGTGGGTGCTATTCACGATAAATTAGGTCGTGAGAGGATCTACAATTTGGCATATGCATTTATAATAATAAAGAGAATCTATTCAAATTCATATTCGAAAATGGAATTATCAACTATATTTTACTGGAAAAACCGTGCATAGGTTGTATTAAAAGTATGAAATGCGTGAATTTATTTGTGTCTTGTGTGAGGTAAATATTTGGAGAAGAAAAGTTAGAGGAATCAAAAGTTCCTTACAAGTTAGAACAATGTCAGATTGTGGGGCTTAGTATCATTTCACTTTGATTACATAGTTGATACTTCCTTCGTTTCAAAAAGAATGACTCACTTTGACTTGCCACAAAATTTAAGAAAATAAAGAAGATTTTTGAATCTTATGACTGTTTTGTAAAAATTTTAACTTTTAAGAGTCGTCACTTAATTTATTTTAAAAAGGAATTAAGAAAATCTTTGAAAGTTACTTAAACGATCCAAAACAAAAAAAAAATATTTAAGTTTAAAGATTCTGAGTAAGCGGTTCCTATTAATACTCTTGTAAGGTTGTTAAGGCACCAAGAGTATCCCCTAACTTGCGGTTATCCGGACTGTTTGAAAATATCTTTTGAATAACTTCAAAAAGAAAGATTGATTGTTGAAAAGTAATTGATTTTAGAAGAAGACTTGTATAAAATAGATTTGAACGACTTAGTAGGAATTTTAACTAAGTCAAAACAAATTAATAACAAAATATTTAAAAAGGGAAGGGGAGAAAATAAAAGACTTAGGCCATTGTGCCCAAATCAATAGACTCTGTCCTAATCTAATTAGACTTTTGGCCCACAACCTGTCCTAAGCTAGTTTTCGGACCTTTGAGGCCCAAAATCCGCCTTACCTGTATTAAAATACAACTTTGGCTTCGAGGCTCAAATGAATGAGCAATGAAATAAATGAATAAATAAAAAGAAGACAAATAAAAATTGAGACTTTTCAAGTCTCTTAATGACCTCATCAATGGGTTTTGATCCATTTTCCTTCTTCGTCTATCTTCTAGCACCCGCACACCATGTAGTGGACCTTAGGTTTAAACTTCGGACTTGACTCGAAGAAGTGAGCCTCATTGACCCATTACGAAATGCAAAAGGAGAGGAGTCCATTTGGACTCGGGATATTTTTTTGCATGCAAAGAAAAGATAAAGAAAT
The DNA here is from genome assembly GCA_030864225.1 of Capsicum baccatum var. pendulum. Lineage (NCBI taxonomy): Eukaryota > Viridiplantae > Streptophyta > Magnoliopsida > Solanales > Solanaceae > Capsicum > Capsicum baccatum. The sequence continues at coordinate 273,079,978 of CM061558.1, forward strand.
TAATATACGTTCAAGGCATAACAGTTACATATTTCAAAGCAAAATGAAAATATCAAGAATCAATTTTTGAATTACAATGATATGCACACTTGCACACATATAACAAAAGTGAGAGTCAATAGATAAAATACAAAGCAAAGACATCCACTTGCATGCCTCATGATTTATGTTCATATTAAGAATGAATAAAGGTAAAAGGAAGAAAGTCATATTTAATGGATTAATACGAGAAACATACACCATAAGCTTGCGAAAGTAAAGGGATGAGGCAACAAGAAAAATACTCATGACTCTAAGATTGAACAAACATAGACACTAATCCATATAAGAAATGAAAATAAAGGTTAACTTTTCAAGAAAGAGAATCTTTAAATTTCAATTAAGGCGACATTAACGAAAATTTATACATCTAAATTACAATCAATATTTTATGAAAAATTGTGTAACGACCTATGGTTTATATTTTTAAGACATCATTGATTCTCTTTTGATATTATGAATAAAAGAGATACATAAATCAAGTCTTTACACACACAAAGAACACATATAACAATTTGGAGTAAGCAAATAAGAATAAAAGTTTAGCATATCTAAAATTGAAATATCGTTCAACAATCATACTATGCATGAGTCAAAAATATCCAAATAATTCTATTTAGCCACAACAGTCCAAATTTTCTCATCATTTTGACAAGACAACATGTGAACAAAAGATGAATAAACATCTTGGATGAAAATAAAGCCAGCACTTCATCTCTTATATGAGGATTTTGAAATCGATTAAAATAATTAGCAAGCAAATGACAAATTCTTGACTTAACTAATTATTATTTTTATTACGGCGAAACAAACAATAATAACTATTTTTTCAACACAAAAGAAATAATTTTATATGCTAAAACAAACATATCCGTCAACAATGAATTTAAACAAGGCATGAGTTCGTCTTTTGAGCAAAGATCAAAATTCTATTCATAACAATCAAAGAATACAGTCAAAAGGCAAAACAATCAATATTAACTATTATTTTCAACATAAAGGGAATAACTTTACATGCTAAAAACAAACATATCTACCAATAATAAGCTTAAACAAGACATGGGTATGTTTTTCAAGCAAAGATCTAAACTTTATTCAAAATAATCAAAGAATAAGATCAAAAGGCAAAATAATCAATATTAACTATTATTTTCAACATAAAGGAAATAACTTTACATGATAAAAACAAACATATCTACCAACAATGAGTTTAAATAAGACATGAGTATGTTTTTCAAGGAAAGATCTAAACTTTATCCAAAATAATCAAAGAATAAGGTCAAAAGGCAAAACAATCAATATTAACTATTCTTTTCAACATAAAGAAAATAACTTTACATGCTAAAAACAAACATATCCATCAAAAATAAGTTTAAACAAAGCATGAGTATGTTTTTCAAGCAAAGATCTAAACTTTATCCAAAATAATCAAAGAATAAGGTGGAAAGGCGAAACAATCAATATTAACTATTCTTTTCAACATAACTTTACATGCTAAAAATAAACATATGCACCAACAATGAGTTTAAACAAAGCATAAGTACATCTTGTAAGCAAAGATTGAAACTTTATCAAAGAATAAAGTCAAAAAAGGCGCGTACAACTATTGCTAGCTCATTTTTATATCATGAACATGAAAATAATTAAAATATTAATACCACAACGTCCTATGTCCTTCAAGGCCATCTACAACAAACAATCCCAGCAAACAAAATTATAACTACGAACTATGAAGAAGAAAAAGATAATAAAACTAAAAAAAAATGTGTTTACCTTTTGGGGGCTGCAAAACGAAACTACGAGCTTCGTCGGAATCAACAACCACCAAAAAACATCGCCGGCAACTTGAAAATTTTGATTAGCCGACCAACTCTATGAAATAAAAATTTTTACTAAATAAAAATAACTATTTTGCACAAACAGATTTTTTTCACCTTTCTAGCCTCTTTTTTTTTACTCCCTCCCCCCCCCCCCCCCCCTTTTTCTACCAAAGTAGTATTAGTATTTATAGGAGAGAATGGGGTTTCTTTCCTCTCTTCCACCAATGTTAGAGAAAAGTCGTTTAGGGGTGTTTTTGGAACTTAAAAATTAAAGATAAGGTGATGTGGAAGATAATGTGGGGAAAATTGTACAATGTAGTACAATTTTTGAATTTCAAAATTGAAAAGAGATAAAGTTGGAAGAAATAGTACAATATAGTACAATTTGAAATTATTTTTTGAAGGAATTGGGTAGAAGTTATGAGAGTTTTGGGGAATTTTGGGGTTATTTAAAATATAACCTCAATTGAGATTTAAAATTTAGCCATATCAATTTAATTTTGACCAAATTAAAAATCAATTGACAGATTGCATTGCAATTATGGCCAATTTGTTTTCAATTATGGCCAAATCTAATAGATTGGCCAAATTAAATTGAAATTCGATATGAATTACTACTTCTTTTAATCCCGAGATTCTTGATTTAATAAAATCAAATGCATATTTATCCAAATAAATTATATTAAAATCAAGATTTTCATCATTATATTCATTTTTTAAATAATCTTTAATTAAAATTTAATATTCTATAGAATAAATATTTAAGTAATCAAATTATATAATCTCGTATACCGAACATGATAATATATAATCGCTACTTAAAATGACAAAATCACGTACAGAAAATATTTAAAAAAAAATTATTCGAATGAAATTAATATTTTGATTTTATTAAAAAACAAAGAAACTCAGGATTAAATTTAGTCCTGGAGGGCAAAAATTAGGTGTCAACAATGACCTTAAATTAAAGTTGTGTCAAACGTACCAAAATATCCTTTAGTATTGTGGTCCTAAATATGTCATGTCAAAAGTTTAAATTAAAGTGTTGCAAAAAAATAAAAACGGTCATTCTTTTTAAACAGACTAAAAAAGAAAAGCACGTCATTTTTTCTGAAACGGGGGAGTAAAATGAATTTGAATTTTGATATCATTTTAAATCCCATCTAAAATAGTTAAATTGGACATTAAAGATCACTCATACTTTAACGATTTATAGGGGTATAACGTGTCTAAAAATAGATAATGATAAGCGAAGTCGATAAAATTCAAAATCAAACTGAACCACGCGATAAGTACCCCTTATTGTAAAAGACAATTAGGTTATAATACACAGGAGTTTTAGTAATTATTATAACCATAAGGGATCTTTTGGTAGAAGGTGTAACGGACTGAAAATACACCCCTGGATGTTACATGGTGCTTACAGTCCTGAAAGACCACAAGCTAACCCATAAGCTGGTACCTATTGTGAGCAATAAATAATATAGTAAAAACATACATATGTGTGGAAATAACTGAATAATGCCAAAGGCTTAAACACTGAGATTATTATTGAATCATGAGTCTAAAGATATACTGAAAGTCAAAAAAAACACTGATAAACCGACTAAAAGGCTATTGTTTGAAAGCCTCTAACTGGCTGAAAAGAGTTGATGGGACAAGCCCTAACTAACTCCAATTGTCTAACTGAAATGAAAAGTTGAACTACTGAAATAACTAAAATAAATAACCAAGTCCTCGATAGATAAGGACTCACCATGACTACTTTTGTTGATAGGCGGATCTGTCCAAGCGTGGTCAGGAATCTGAGTGTCCGAACCTATGATATAAGACATCATAGTGCAAAGAAAGTGAATCTGATTAGTACTTTAAATGTAATGCTCCGCTAGATGAGGTTAGGCTAAAATTCATAGGCTTATGTGCATGACATAATGACTAAATGAATAGCATGAGATGACTGAGTTTAAAAACATGAAAGCTATAAAATCAGAGAATGCATGAACAAGCATATAACATGATTCTGATATAGTCTGTAAACTGAAATACTAATATTGATTAACTGATAGCAGTATGCTATGGTCAAGAAAACCTGAACCTACACTCTGTAATAAATAATGAACTGATATTGTGGAAGCTATCATCTAACCTACATGCCCCAATATGAGCTAATTGGTGTCCAACCTGTGACCCCAGTTGGAAGAGTGTCAGTACCTTACCACGGGTACTAACAATAGCTGTGTGGATCTATTAAACTGATGTCCCAAAGGACTAATGAGTCACCCTCAACTAGCAGGTGCTCTAATGATATATGTGTCAACCCTCAACTGACAGGTCAACATCTCAACCTACACTGGCTACATAGTTTGGAACTCAGGGATTTCTACTAAGGATCATACCTTCTACTGGCAGGTGAACCCCCATCCCTAGGTTCGCTTGGTGCTAAATCTTACTCCAACTGAACTGACTCGAATTACTGAACTGATCTAAGTTTGACTGATATGATAACTGACTAAACTGATAATGCTCAAATATATCTGAAACTATTTTGAAAACACTGAGACTAACTAATAAACAAAGTTTTTGGATATTCATAACCCCCAGGACTCGATAGCAATAACAATAGAATCATACTAAAGCTTCAGGAAACATAATAAGTAGTCATTGTTCAAAACCTAATCTTTTAGGCATTTTATCAAACACATACGGGTCATGCGTTAAAGCATGAGAATTGTTAAATCATGTGATAATAACATAATTGTAATATTAAGACATGAGTTAAGGATTTAACATATGAATATCACCATTCAAACGTGTTAAGGGCAATTTCCAATGAAAACACATGGTAAACATAATTTTTAATCAAAGTTCATAATAGCTTCATGATGATAATTCGTAAGAACATGTTAAAATCATAACTCTAAACTTGAAAATGGATTCTTGGACTCCATGGCTGAAAATGGACCATGGATGAACATCTAACATACCTTAATTGATGAATTAGTGAAAGTTCTTGGTGATTTCCTAAAGCTTGAGTTTGAATTTTTTTGAAGAGGCTAGGGTTTGTTCTTGAGAGAGAATTGCTTTCTTTTGAGAGAATTTTATGTAAAAGATGACAAATAATGCTTTTAGGACTCTAAATCTTGTGTTATGGTTGGGATAGGGTGAGCGAAATGACTCATTTACCCCCATAGACTCAAACTCATTAAACTAAACCAGACTGACCGATGAGAAATACAGTGCACCGAGGGGCTCTATTGACATGATATGCAATGCATCGCGGGGCTCCCCACGAATGCAAAATGCGCTGCTTCGCAGCCCTATCACGGAGCCTCACTGGTTTGACCATCCAAACATGATACAAGAAATGGCAACGAAAATACGAAACAAACACCAACATAATCCACAAGTTTGAATAAACGAGGACCCCTTTGGTGACCACTCTCGGATTCGCTACCAACAACAAAAATTCAAGATACAAGGGTGTTTTTCAACACCAAAATAGCTATAAAACATGATGAACAATATGAACAACAATAACACAAGTTTCGGATTCAATAAATGACCCAAAATAGTCCACTACACAAGATAAGACAAAACAAAAGTAAAGGATAGATAGTGAGACCAAGATTATTACATGATTAAGAACTTTAGAGTGTATTAAACTCAAAAACCCCTAATGAATGTAATAATAAAAACCACACTGTTATGGTGACCACCAAGGGAATCAACTCACCTCAAGATCCACTGTTTTCAAGCAAAGAACAATATTAGCTTTTCCAAGCCCTATACTAAAACTACACTAAGATGGTCTACTCTAAAGAGAGAGGATTTTAAGTGTTTCAATATTTCATCATTCATAACTCCCTAGCAAATGAACTATTAGAACCTATTTATAGTTTAACTTATTACATAACAAAATAACCATAATACCCTTAATGAAAAGGGGTGGTCATGGAGTGTTACTTGGATACTAAAATGTCCTTAATGAAGGCCCAAAACCGTGAGTCCTCAATTTTCAATGCTCCAAGAAATCTTCCACATGTGGGATTGCTCTTTGGTGTACTCAAATCAGCCCCTCCATGTAGGATCCCGTGTCCTCAATGCGACCAAAGCTTGATGCCCCTCGTACTGACTTTGAATGATGTCATCGAAAGCTAAGGTAGCCATTTGACTTGTATCAAAACAGGTCTCAAACGTCGTCCAAAAAATCCAAAATTCACCCGAGATGAACTATCGATAACCCCGATCATTATACAACTTAGAAACTAACGTTCTGAGGTCGGAAAGGTCAAAAATAAAATCATCAAAGTTTAAGGGGCATTGAAGAAGACTAAGCCTGAACACTTAGTGACATTTTCTAAGTCTTGGACCCCTTTAACATGCAATAGTAAGCTAAAATAAGCTAGGATCTTATGGGGTCTTATAATTTCTCCCCCTTAGAAACATTCATCCTCGAATGAGATTGATTAAGCTGAGAATAATAAGGTACTGAGAATACATGCTAAATGTGCATAACTAAAAACATGGTTACATGACTGAGTCCAAAACATGATATATAACTGAAATGATCCGTGAATTTATGCTATGACATGAAGATGATTACATGGCTGGAACTAAGAATTGAAAAGAGAAACTCTGATGAAAACTATTACCTTAAGCTAAGTCTGAGTTTACGGAGAAGTGATGAGGGTACTTGGTTTGCATATCTACTTCTGCTTACCAAGTGGCTCCTTCAACGGACTGATTCCGCCAAAGGACTTTGACCAAGGGAACTTCTTTGTTCCTTAGTCTATGAATCTGACGATCTAGGATCTCGATTGGGATTTTTTCGTAAGAAAGGCTATCCTAAACATCTGTACTTTATAAAGAAACAACTACAACCGGATCACCAATACACTTCTTTAATAAAAAATGGAATACTAGGTGAACGGATGCCAAATCTGTGGGCAACACAAGCTCATACGCTACCTTCCCATAACGACTCAAGATCGGGCCAACATATTGGGTACTAAGTTTCCCTTTCTCACCAAATCTATTCACATCCTTCATGGGCTAGATTTTCAAATAGACTAAGTCACCAACCTCAAACTCAAGATCTCTTCTTCTTATGTCTACATAGGATTTCTGACGACTTTGGATGGTCTTAAGCCTCTCCCTAATCAACTAAACTTTTTGTAATGCATCAAACACTGAATCAGGCCCTATCAATACAGTCTCACCCACTTTAAACCAACCAATGGGAGATATATATCTCCTCCCATAAAGAGCCTCAAACAGAACCATCTTAATACTGGAATGATAATTTTTATTGTAGGCAAACTCGATCAAAGTCAAGTGATCATCCCAACTACCTTTAAAGTCGATAACACACGCTCTCAACATGTCCTCTAAGGTATGAATAGTCCTCTCTGCCTGACCATCTATATGAGGGTGAAAGGCAGTACTGAGATGAACTTGGGTACCAAAACCCTCCTGTAATGCCTTCCAAAAGTGAGAGGTAACTGAGTACCTCTATCTGAGATGATAGACAATGAGACTCCATACAAGCTAACCAACTCTCTAAGATAAATCTTGGCATAGTCCTCGAATGAATAAGAATTATGGACTGGCAAGAAATAAGATGATTTGGTCATTCTGTCTACAACAACCCAAACTGAGTCATGCCGATGACGCAAATGGGGCAATCCTGTTACAAAATCCATGTTCACCTCTTACCACTTCTAAGTAAGAATACTGAACTTTTACATAGTGCCACTAAGCCTTTGGTTCTAAACCTTAACCTGCTGACAATTAGAGAACTTAGCTACAAACTATGCAATATCCCTCTTTATACAACTCCACTAAAAGATTTCACACAAATCGTGGTATATCTTAGAAGCTCCTGGGTAAATAGAGTAACGCGCACCATGCGCTTCTACTAAAATTCATTGTCTCAACCCATCAACACACGGCACACACAGCCTACCCTGCCACGCAATACATAATCTCCCCCTTGGGAGAAAACATCTACTTTCTAATCTCTGACTAACTCCTTCAACTTAACTAGACTGGGATCCCTATCTTGATTTTATTTCACTTTGGCAACCAAAGAAGATTCTGAACTATTCTGAACCCATACACTACCCTCAGTTGAATCTACCAAATGACCACATAGTCTAGCAAGATGATGAACCTCCCTGACTAAATTCTTCTTATCATCCTCAATATGAGAAACACTACCCATAGACAATATACTAAGGGAATATTCCACCACATTGGCCTTGTTCGAGTGATACAAAACAATAATATCATAGTCTTTCAATAATTCCAACCACCTTCTCTGACAAATATTCAGATCTTTTTGCGAAAATACATACTGCAAGCTTTTGTGATCCGTGAAAACATCAACATGCACCCCATAGAGATAGTGTCTCAAAAATTTTAAGGCAAACACAACAGTTGCTAACTCAAAATCATGGGTACGATAATTCTTTTCATTGGGCTTAAGCTGTCTAGAGGCATAGACTATGACTTTATTACCTCTCTACATCAACACACAACTAAGACCAACTCTGAAAGCATCACATTAAACGACAAACCCATCTGAACCATCTAGCAACGTCAAAATTGGGGTTGAGGTGAGTCGAGCCTTTAGCTCCTGAAAACTCTTCTCACAAGAATCTGACTACTGAAACTTGACTTTTTTTTGAGTCTATATAGACATGGGAGATACAATAGACGAAAAACCTTTAACAAATCATTGGTAATAGCTAGCCAAACCTAAGAAACTCCTAATATATGAAGGATAGGTCTGGACCAGTTTTTCACTTCTTTAGTCTTTTGAGGATTAACTCTAATGCCATCACCGGAAATAATATGACAAGAAGAGCTATTGATCTTATCCAAAATTCACAATTACTAAATTTAGCAAATAATTGATGGTCTCTAAGAGTCTGTAGAATAATTTTGAGATGGCCTGCATGATTATTTTCACTATGGGAATAAACAAGAATGTCATCAATAAAGACTATGATGAACATGTCCAAGTACTCTTTGAACCCTCTGTTCATCAAGTCCATGAAAGTTGCTGGAGCATTTGTTAGACCAAAGGACATAACCAGAAACTTGAAGTGACCATACCGAGGTCTAAAAACAGTTTTCAGAATATCATATTCTCTGACTCTTAGTTGATGGTAGTCGGACCTGAGGTCTATCTTAGAGAAATAACTGTCACCCTGAAGTTTCTCATACAAGTTATCAATTCTAGGGAGTGGGTACTTATTATTGATGGTGACTTTGTTCAACTGACGATAATCGATGCACATTCTATGGGAATCGTCTTTTTTTGCACGAAAAGGAATAGACACACTGGGCCTGATGAATCCCCTATTTAAGAGATCTCTCAACTGTTCTTTCAATTCCCTAAGCTAGAATGGAGCCATTTTATAGAGAAGAATAGAGGTAGGTTGGGTATCTGGAAGAAGGTCTATTTCGAAGTCAAATTCCCTTTCGGAAGAAACTCTGGGAAGATCTTTAGTGAACACATCTGAAAATTCCCCTGAAACTAACTCAAGACTGGGAGTCTCAGAATTAGATTTTTTAACTCTAACAAGATGGTAAACACACCCCTTGGATTTCATTTTTCCACTCTAAGGTACGAAATAAGCTGAGCCCTAAGCGCTGAAATACTACCTTTCCATTCAATAATTGGTCCATCTGGAAACTGAAGCTGAACGACTAGATTTCTACAGTCAACTGAGGTATAGCATGAGTGGATCCAATCTATGCCGAGAATAATATCAAATTATGTCATATCTACCTCCACAAGATCAACTGAATTGACTTTGTGGATATTGTGACCGGACAGTTCCTATATACCTTTCTGGCTATAATAGAAACACCTACTGGAGTAGACACTGATAATGGTTCTGCTAAGGTTTCAGGACTGATACTAAAATTAATAGCTATATAGGGGGTTACAAAAGAAAAAGAAGCCCTGAGATCTAACAAAGCATAAACATGTAAGCAAAAGACCTTTAATACACCCGTAACCACATCAGAACTTTCCTGATCCTGTCGAGAATAAAGTGCATAAAATCGATTTGGTCGTTAACCTCCGACCTTGGCTGAGCAAAGTTGAAACTACCTGTCCTAACCCTCTTGTTATTCCTTTCTCTCTCATTAGCCTTCTACTCCTCAATCTGCTAAGCATGGACCATCAACCTAGACAAGTTCATCTTCTTAATCAACATCGCATTCCTACACTCCTTGACCATACTATTAGCTATACCAGATACAAACTTACTCATCCTAGACCTATTATCAGAAACCACATGAAGAGAATACCTGGCCAACAGAGTAAACTTAGAGAATGCTCGCTCACACTCATACTACCCTACTTCAAATTAATAAACTCCAGTACCTTAGATTCCCTCAACTCCAAATGGAAGAATCTGTCTAAAATGGTTGTAGCAAACTCCTCCCACTCTACAGGCACTGCATCTGCGCCTATCCCTCTTCCACTACTTATACCAGGTGTGAGCTACATTCTACAATTGGTAAGCAACCAACTCTGTACTCTCACTAGAAGTCACACCCATAATATCTATCACCTTCAAAACTATGTCAAGAAACTCATGCGGATCTTCATCAAACTTGGATCACATAAATAAAAGAGGGTTCATTCGGGTGAAGTCTAAATCCCAGCTGCAGTGGTATTAGCCACTGGATTGGCTAGGATAGCAACCTGCTGATTATTCTGAGCTTCTACTAAGTGAGCTAAAGTAGTGAATGCAACTCGAAACTCGGCATGAGAAACATGCTTATTTAGGGGATCTTCTTGAACGAGCTGAGGTCCGGGCTAATTCTCATTTCTTCTTTCGTTATTCTTTGGGAGGCATGTTCTATAAATGAAAGAAAAATTGAATTAGAAAGAGAGTATAAATCAAGTCCATGCTTATTTGCATGACATGAACATTGAACGAAAGAAAACTTTTCCTAAAACATCTTATAGCCTCTTGTCCATAAGTGTGGCGCGTTTCACACTTATGCATAAGACTCTAACCAATGCAACTTTCAGACTCCCTAGGACACTTTAAAACCTTAGTCTCTGATACTAAGTTTGTAACCCTCCAGAAATATACCCTAGATACCACGTGGTGCTTACAATCCCAAGAGACCACAAGCTAACCCATGAACTAGTACCTGTTGTGAGGATAAATAATATAGTAAAAAAATACATATGTATGGAAATAACTGAATAACACCAAAGGTTTAAACTCTAATATTATTACTAAATCATGAGTTTGAAGACATACTGAAAGTCAAATAAAAACGTTGATAAACTGACAAACTATTTGTTGTCTGAAAGCCTCTAACTGACTGAAAAGAGTTGATGGGACAGGGCCTAACTAACTCCAACTGTATAACTAAAATGAAAAGCTGAACTACTAAATAAATAACCATGTCCTCGATAGATGAGGACTAACCACGACTACTTCTGCTGATAGGCGGATCTGTCTAAGCGTGGTCAGGAAACTGAGCTTTCGAACCTATGATATAATATATCATAACACAAAGAAAGTGAATCTGATTAGTACTTTGAATGTACTGGTACACTAGATTAGGTTAGTCAAAAATACATAGTATTATGTACATGAGATAATGACTGAATAAATAGCATGATATGATTGAGTTTGAATAATGAAAGCTGTAAAATCTAAGAATACATGAACAAGCATATAACATGATTCTGATATAGTTTGTAAACTAAAATACTGAACTACTAACATTGAATAACTGATAGTTGTATGCTATGGTCAAGCAAACATCAAACTAGACTCTGTACTAAATAATAAACTGAGACTATGGGAGTTATCATCAAATCGACATGCCCCAATATGAGCTAATTATGGTCCAACATATGACCCTACTTGGAAGGGTGTCAGTACCGTGCCATAGACACCAAAAATAGTTATGTGGATTCACAAAACTGATGTCCCAAAGGACTAACAAGTCACCCTCAACTTACAGGTTCTCTAATGAGATATGTGTCAATCCTCAACTGGCATGTGGACATCTCAACCTATGTTGGATACGTAGTTTTGGAATGCAGGTATTGCTACTAAGAATCACACCCTCTACTGGCAGGTGAACCCCCATCACTAGGTTCGCTCGGTGCTAAATCCTACTCCCAACTGAACTGACTCGAATTACTGAACTGATCTAAGTTTGACTGGTATGATAACTGACTATACTTATAATGCTTAAATTCATCTGAAACCATTCTAAAAATACTAATTCTAAGTAATCAATTAAGTTTTGGGGTATTTATAACCTCTAGGACTCGATAGCAATAATAATAGGATCATACTAAAGCTTTAGAAAACATAATAAGTAGTCATTGCTCAAAACCTAATCTTTTAGGCATTTTATCAAGCACATACTGGTCATGATTTAAAGCATGGGAATAGTTAAATAATGTGATAATAACACAATTGCAATATTAAGACATGGGTAAAGATTTAACATGTGAATGTCATGAAGAGGCTAGGGTTTGTTCTTGAGAGAGAATTGTTTTCTTGTGAGAGAATTTTGTGCAAAAGATGAAAACTAATGCTTTTAGGACTCTAAATCTCGTGTTATGGTTGGGATAGGATAAGGGAAATGACTCTATTACCCCTCGTGAACTCGAACTCATTAAACTGAATTGGACTGACCGACAAAAAATGCAGCGCGCCACGGGGCTGCCAACCAACGCAAAATATGATGCGTCGCGGCCCTATCGCGGAGCCTCACTATTTTAACCATACAAACAGATCTCAAACGTCATCCTAAAAATCCAAAATTCACCTGAGATGAACTATCGACAACCCTGATCATGAATCAACTTAAAAACTAATGTTCCGGGGTCGAGAAGGTTAAAAATAAAATTATCAAAGTTTAAGGGGCTTTGGAGAATACTAAGCCTTAACACTTAGTGAAATTTTCCAAGTCTTGGACCCTTTTAACATACAATGGTAAGCTAAAATAAGCTAGGATCTTATGGGGTCTTACAGGAAAATAATGGATAACTAATCTTCAGATTAATTTTAAGATATACTTATTCCATGTTTGGTAGGGATGAAATTCATGGGATAACTCATCCAAGGATTAGTTATCACGGGATTCTAGTGTTATTTTTATCTCTTCTTGGAGATGGGATAACTAATCCCGGATAGCTAATCCCAGGATTTGTAATCTCGAAATAACTTATTTCCCAACCAAATGACCCATAATAGTTTTCAATAAAAATAGACATACTCTATAGGTATCTACCTCATACCTTACCATGTCATCTCGTAACACGACCTCAATCAACTTAGGACTTGCTCTAAGACCCAACCAGATGTGGGGAACTAATCCGAGACTCGACCTTAAATCGAGACCTAATACTTGACTCGAGACCTTTTTATCTTGGGACTCAAACCTGAACTCGACCTTAAATTGTGACCCAACTTCGACCTCAAATTGCACTAGACCGACCCCAAATTAATACATGATCAAACCCCTTACCAAAAACTCGACCAAGTCAAGGGATAGTGTCGACGTCAAGTCTCGAGGTTAGGATTGGGTTGGGATTAGGAAAAGGCCAAACCTCGAGGATAGGATTGGGTATCGAGGTTGGGTCGAGTGTAATATTAGGTTTGGTTTCGCATTTTAAGGTCAGATTTGTATCCTCGTCGATATTGAGGTTGGATCATGGATCGATGTAAGGTAGAGGTCGGATCCTACATTGGTTGGAACATAAGTCCGAGTCTTGGATCATAATATTGATCTAAATTATACCTAAATATCCTTGAAATAACATTTTCTTCTTACTAACTAAACATCAGAAAAAAATAAGTAAATCATTTATTTTTCTAAAAATATTTTCTAAGAAATAATTTTCATGGAAAACATTTTCATTCACACCCAACACACCCAATAGAATTTTCTTTTTCATACCATACATACCTCAAAAAAATATGAGAAAATATTTTTTATTTGGGGATTTTTTATTTTTGGACCAAAATTTACATTTGACAAAATAACGTAAAAATACTCTTGACATGGCTATATGTTATTCGCTTTGGGTTAAGCCACACCATTAACAATATGGGAAAAAACGTATATAGCATTCCTTAGACAGGAAATCACAACTTATAGCAAAACTTTCTTTTTATCAAGTTATAGCAAATCTTATTAAAAAAATTTTTAAAAAAAACATTATTTTCTTTTTAATAAATTAAAAAAATATCAATTATATATATGGAAAAAAAATATTCTTCTACCCCAAAAAAAGGATGTCAGTTATTGTCGGATAGCTACATAACCTTAAATATCTCATCAAACAATTTTCATATAATTAATAAAGATCCTAAACATATAATTCAAAGGATTCTCTTCTCAAAATCTAAAAATTTCAATTTCTTTGTAATCCTTTGTATTCTTGTTACACATTTCCAGTTTTATGTTTGAAAGTGATCAAATTAATGAAAGGTCAAAGGGTACATTCGCTTCTTGTTATGTATGGAGGAAGATGGGATGTTAACAGTATCTTAATTATTATTTGATCCAGTAGTTTATTATGATTAGTTGTGTTGCTCGTTTTATAGAAATAAGATAGCGGTTTCAATCTGATTGTGATGTCGTATGGTGCATTTGGTTGATGCTTTGAATGATCTTTTATTCATTCATAGGATGTTAACAATCTGATTGGTGTCGGTTAATTATTGTAATTGGTTGGTGATTTTTTTTGTATATACACGTTGAATGTTTGATAGTACTTTGTTGTAATCTATGAACTTTGTAAAAGAGTAATTGTGAACCTTTTATGGCAGTTACAGATAGTGGTTTGTGAAATTTTTTAAAATATTGATGGTATGATATTGTTCTTAAAGTTTTATCAAAATTGTTTTGTTATGATTTGTTATGTTGCTCATGTTTCAGAGATAAGATTGTGCTTTCAAAATTGTTATAATAACGTATGCAGCATTTGGTGTTTATGTTGAAGTTTATGTATTTATTTGGAATGTTGAAATTATGAAATTGTATCCAATGACGTAAGGAGGTTTGTGTATTTATTGGAATGTTGAAATTATGAAATTATTGTTGAAAATATGTCAATTGATTATTAATAATAAAATTTGTATTGTGATTATAGATAGACCTAGAGACTTTGCTATAGATGGGATAATGTATGCTGCAGATACAAAGTATAAAAGATTGGTTGTTGCAATAACAAAATAATTGAAGATTGATATTAATTCTACAAAAATTGAGATTAAGTTTTTAGTAAATGATAGATGTCCACCGATGCTCATACATAATGACGCTGGAGTAATGGTGTATCCAGATCAAAAAAGAAGTAATGAGGATTTTTTTTGCTAGTTATCCATTTTATGTGACAACAACTGATATATTAATGGTTGTTAATGAAAATTTTGAACAGTTTGATATTTGTGTTGGTAACAACATGAATACCGAATCAAATCTGGATCGGCAGAATTTATACTCCAGAAATTCAGTTCGGTTCATTGGATTAACTCCAGATGATGAAATCATGGATGAAGATAGAGTTGAAATAATCAAAGAAGTTACCAATCCAGTAATTGAAGTAAACCATCATTACATCAATAAAGAAACACTTTCACAAGTTATGAATTTGCACGCTTTCTTGTATCAATTTACATTTAGAACTGAGAGGTCTAATGCAAAGAGGTACGAACTATTCCAGCTTACAACTTAAATTCTTAAAAGAGTATATTTCTTTGGTATTTTATTTGTATGTTCTATATTTATTTGTTCGATTTTGAATATTTTAAACAGCTACTACCTAGTTTGTCATGTGGAAGAATGTACATGGTTTCTAAGAGCTTCAAGTACAAATAATACAAAGGTTTTCATAATAAGAAAGTACTGTGAAATACATACATGATCGACACGAGATCAAATTTATGCAAGACGCCAAGGAATGATAAAGGTTATTGCTGGTTTGATGTTGCCTAATTTGATAAACACTAATAGAATATATACACCAAATGATGTTATTGCTGATATGTTAAGACAATATGGTGTGTTCTTAAACTATACTCAAGTATGGCATGCAAAGGAACTAGCAGTTAAGATGTTGCGTGGTGATCCAACTGAATCATATCAAAAACTTCCAGGTTATTTGTACATTTTAGGAAAACAGTATCCTGAATCAGTTATTAGTTGGAAAAAACAGAAGAAAATCGTTTCTTGTATGTTTTTGTGGCATTGGATGCTTCAATACGTGGATGGGAGTATTGCAGACCTATAGTTGTTGTTGATGATGCTGGGCTAAAATCGCTTTATGGTGGGACAATTCTAATTGCAAGCATATTAGATCCAGGAGGTATAAAGTACTATTTTACTTATTAATTTTCAGGCATAATTTATTTTTCTAGAAATAGTGTGTTAATTTTTTTTTATAGTATGATCGGTATGTTAATAATATTCTGAATGGTTTTACAATATGAAATAAATTCAATTAATACAGGTGTTGCTAATGATTCTGTATGCAGTTCATATATTACCCCTTGCTTATGCATTGGTTGATTATGAAAATATAGCATCTTGAACATGGTTTTTTGAGAAATTTAGAGAAGCTTTTGGAGAAAGAAATAACATGTGTATCGTGTTAGACAGAAATGACAGCATCTGGAAAGCAATATCGACAGTCTATCCGAATCTGTCACACCATGCTTGTATTTGGCATCTATGGGGGATATTAAGATGAATTTTCGTAAGAAAGTTGATGAACTGCATAAGTTATTTTTTTTTCAATGGCGAAGGCATATACACTTCAAAATTTGAAGAGTTAATGGGGAGAGTCGATCAAATTGACAGAAGAGTGAGAGTATATTTGTACGAAATTGGCTATCATAAATGAACAAGGGTTCATTCTACAGTAAAGCGTACTTGGACTCTAACATCAAATATTGCTGAATCCATAAACAATACAAACAGGAAAGCGAGAAGGTGACTTGTTGTTTCTCTGTTGGATTTCATGAGGTTAACTGTTGAATCGCAGAATGCAAAAAATAACGAGGAAGAAAAAAATACATTGGCAGTGCTAACAAAAATATATAATGATATTCTCAATGATAACAAGAAAGAATCGCATAATATGACGGTATGTTTATATTTTAATTATATTACAATCTTGAATAAATTTCTTAAAAGACTTTGTTGTTCTTAAATTTGTTTATTTTATTTTACTGATAATGTTTTGAACTGCAAACATGTTCTAACCAATAACATTAATTGTAGGTAATAGCTTCAAACGAATTTTTGCATACCGTTACTACTAGAGTTAAAAGGTTTGTTGTATGCTTGCGAAGTAGAAAATGTAGTTGTGGTCGATTTCAATTAGATGAGATACCTTGCTCACATGCAATGGTGGTTATTACATATCGTAACCAATATGAAGAAGACTATTGCTCTGCATACTACAGCAGTAAAAATTTTAAGGGTGCTTATGCTATACCAGTTGAGCCTCTTCCTTGTAAGAGTACGTGGAATATACCTCAAGAAATCTTGAATGAAATTGTATTACCACCTGATTCTAAAAGACCACCCGACGCCCATGTTATGAGAGGTGGAAAGAATCAAATGAAGATAAGTGCAAAAGAGCCAATGTTACATGTAGTAATTGCCATAGAGAAGGACACAACAGGAAAACATATCATAAATATGATCCTTCCGTTTAAGAATTTTTTTGTAGAGTATTTTTCAAGTATGATTTTGTTTTGTTTTTTGGATATGTTTAATAAACAATGCAACTTATCTTTATGTATAATATTTTGGTGCTCATTTTCAACTTTATATTGGTGTTTTATAAACATATATATGTTGTGAATAAAAAAAAAAAAAAACGAGTTGATATCAAATATGTTGAACGAGGTGAAATACAAAAGAAGTGTTAAAGTATCATAACATTGTATAAGTGTACAAATATATTGATTAAAAAGGAGAAGATTTTTTTATACCAGCTGTTATAGTATTATAATAATACAACAGTAACTAGCATGAAAAATTCAAATCAGTGTAAAGCTATACTAACAGTATATAATTGTATAAATGAAGTGCTTTAAAACAAAAACAAAACAAGTTGAATGCCAACAATGGTAATTCATATAACAGTAAAGATCATAAGAAATAGTTAAGAACTAAAAAATTAATGTATATATGTATTAGCGGAAATCCTATATGATAAAATTTAACAAAATGATATCGATTTCATTGAGCGAGTTTAAATACGAAATAACTGTTAAAAGTATCAAAATATCATACATAAAAATCAATACAAAATGATATTGATGTATGATGAAATCACGTATGATGAAATAAAACAAAATGATATCGATTTCATTGAACGATTTCAAATATGAAATAACTGTTAATAGTACCAAAACATCATACATAAAAATCAAAACTAAACTTTGTTCATACCAACAAGTTAAAAATACCACACTAACAATCTCCAAGCAACATTAACTATGAAATGCCTATCTATTTCTGATTTTTGTAGTGACAACTGGACTGACAACGTCTCTCAATATCTTCGGACCACCTAGTCTGCTTGTAACATTGTCTGTCACCTCGCTTTCACTTATAGCACCATCATTTTTTTTTGGGCATAATCCTAAAGTAACGCACCATATCTCATACGATGGTTGGTAGCATTAAACATGTTTGTTGAAATATCAAATAATTCATGACTGATAAACTCAGCAAATGCGCACGCATACATACTGCAATCACTGTAAAAATAATAAAAAAAAAATTAGTACATTACTATGTACAATTATAAAATTGTAATCTAAATAATATAAATATACGTACTTAGACTGTGGAGCTTGCTCAGGAATGTTCCTTACAATAACATACTTAAGTGGATCGGTCATGGACTTGTCAATGTATACAGGCTCTCTATCTCAACAAATATCAACTCGTTTATCATAGAAGTCAGTGGCAAACAAAAATAATGGTATGATGGTAGCAAGTGATTGGACATGTCGATGAACATTCTTGGTGTTCAGAGAACCTCCAATAAATGAATCATACACATATAGACTCATGTGTCTAATGTGAAACAAAATCATAATCCAATGAAATGATTCACTAACATAAACTAGAATAATGATGTTGTGCACAGTATTCCAAGATACATTCTCAAGCATCTTAAACCCCCTAATATGCCGACCAACATAGTGTTCAGGAGAGATGTATCTCATATCCTTCTTCACATCCAACCACTGTTTCTCAATTGCACAAACCCACTTAATGAACCAAATATCAGTTGTGGTATATGTTATCGTCTTCATCGTACTATACTTTGCTTTTTTCGCAAATAGTACATGATAACATCTACATGTTGTTTTAAAGAGAGAGAAAATAGTGATGAGCAGAAATTTATTTTAAAGAATACATATTTGTTACAAATTACTATAAAACAATTAAAAAAAGCATGCACATACAATCAAAATTTTGTGAATGAATATAGGTATTATTCATAGGATACAACCAAAGTTTTCTTGCATGATGATATTGCCATATTATTTCATTAAATAATGAGTTGTTCATCTGCACTATAATATGCTAGTCTACTTTCATTATTCATTAAATATTACTGTAACCATTGACTTTTTGTAACATTTGAATCCACTGCATATACAAACTATGACAGAAAATGCCTTCAAAATTAATTTCTCTTCCATATATCATATTAGACACAAACTGACATACACTTTTATAATGACACTTACAGAACATTAAGATAATTATACAATTTATTTTTTATCCAGATGTTAGCAATACACATACACAATATATACTATATGGAGTTTGTATTAAATTAGATTTGAAAGATACTTGATTGTTCAATGGACGATCAGTGTGAATCATTGTAAGAAACCAACCCTTCTTATCAATTTTCAATCCACCAAGCTCAAATTCAGGATTTATGATGACATCTTGAGCATTATTTTTTTATTCCTATGATTATTAAATAAAACATAATATTTATATATGATATTATATATTAAACTGTTGAATGTATGAATTAGTACATTAGTACATTAAGGTAAAAAATAAATCGTTACCTTTCGCACATTTTCTTCGCATAACACCAATCTGCAAATTGATCAACCAGTATATCTGGAACCTCAAATCCAACATAGTCTTCAAATGGATGTTTTTTGTTGACGTAAATGATGGATTTTTCATGGGTAGAACCATAATGTTGGTGCATTATCAATGGAGATTTATCAAAGATAACCGGTGATAAAATTTGGGATTCGGATTACTGTATTTCAAGCTTCCTAAATGTAGGTTCTAGTGTGATCAGCTGTGACTCAATAAAAAATGGCAATTTTTTCAAAGGAGAAAGATTATCGCTTGATTTTACACCACCAATGTCACCACACACTATACATATAAATACATTCAAAAAAGTCATGTAGAGATCAGTTTGTTACATTTATAATATAGAACTCTATGTATTAGGGATTAATAAATTCATATCAAGTTAACGTAACATTACCATCCATTTCAAAAGCCATATCACGAGACAATTCATCCTTCACTTTGATAGGTTCATTAGGAATTTGTTCACATATCTTGCTTTCATTTGGCGTTCGCAATAAATCACCCACAGACCGTGAATCATTCTTCTAATAATCATAAAAAATAAAATTAACTTTTGAAAATAAATTCAAATAAACTATAAAAAATAACTTTAAAATGCATACCCGATCTTCATTGAATTCATCAGACTTGATTCCTGCAGATCTTAGTTCATCCAAAATAATCTTGACAAACTCAGCAACATATTGTTTTACCTCCGTAAATTGCTTATCAAGCTACTCATAACACAATAATGAATGTAATAATTTCATGTAAAATAATATATTCTGTATAAGTTAAAATCAATTAAACTAATTAAACTTTATTACTGACCTTTTTCTGGTTATGGGATATTTCATCAAGAACCTGTACATACATAAACATATAAATTTAATAAAAACATGCATATGACCTGTACGTTCATACTCATATAAATATAATGCCAAAAGAAAACACACTTTTTTCTGGAATTTCAACATTTCAGCTCGAACCTAGAGCATACATGACATATATATATATAGTATATATAGTTCGTAAATTCATAATCGAAATTTAAAAATATTAATTGAATAAGTAATTACAATATTTATGTTTTACATTTGCCAATTCATTCTTCATATCAAAGATTTGTTTGTCTTTCACATTTGATGATGAATTTTTTTCATCATCGACATATGAATGAACAAAATTGTCTCGCTCTTGATGAACGAAACTATCTTGATGTATTGTAAGAAGATTGTACTTTATCATTTCCTCATCGGTAAAGGCAATATCTTTGAATTGATACTAGTATAAAAAAATGAGTTAGTTTAAATAGATAACAAGTATAAAATGAGAATGAAATAGATATTGATTTAGAATTAAAGCTAATGTATAGAACTATTGTTGAGATTACCTCGTTGCTATAACGCTTAAACATTGTTGTCTTCAAATACTCATTAAAAATGAGATCCTCCATTGACCTTCAATTTAGAATTCGAGGACTCAAAACTGATTCACTTCGAATCGCAACAGCTTTGTCCATGTTCAAAGAACATTCATAAAATCATACTTGAAGAGCCAAATAAAATCCACCAAAGGTAAATGATGAGGGATTCGTCTTCAAACCATAACTATTAGATTTATACAACATTGTAAACCACTCATTGCCCCAATTATAATTCAAGTACTCACCGGATTTAACTAGATCAAAATAAAATTTTGGTATATAATTTCTTGGCAAATCAGGAACTAAGAACCTGATTATGAAATAAACCATGCCAATTTCATACAGATCATCTTCTTTAAAAAAATTCTCATTCGCAACAAAATTAGTATAGAAATCACTTCTATTCACCTTTTCAATACCAGGATAATACTTAGACATAAGCTTGTTCGGAGCTTTGGAATCTGAATAAAAATCACTTTTTTGGTCAAACCTTAAACCAGTTACAACACAAAATTTCCTCTTACCAAAATGCAACAAATTGTCATTCAACCTAAAGATGAACAAATCATCTCTGTTATTCTCCGTCTGAGCTTGCAACAAATTTCGAAGAAGTTGGGGCTGAATTTTAAGTTGTTGAATCTTCAAAAAGTGCCCGAAGAGAGAATTTTCAAACGTTTCAAAGTGCTCCTTTTTCCATCTTAACATAAGATCATCGAAAACATCAATTTTGATATACGATGCCCAATGAGTGTATGTTTTTCACTCCTACATATATTTACAAATACAAAAATAATAACATAAAAATACAACAATATTTAGCTTTTGATAGTTGGAAGAAGATCTTTTAATTGGTGCAACAACCATATATTTTAAGTAATAACATAATATATCAATAATTTATACAAATTTTGAACTAAATAAAGCAACAATCAAACATTTTTTAATACACAAGAATTAACTAATTATTATTATGAAACAAAAATTGTATAAATATTCTATAAAAATAACATGAAAATCATATGACCATTTTAAAATCAAAAATTAAGATGATAAGAACAAAATATAGAATTTTTTTTTTTGTAAAAAAAAAACTTATACAGAATAAAAATTATACTTTGCAAACTTTTCAAGAATTTTCGTTGGACACATTCTTTGCATTTTTTTCCTTTAGCCCTAGCCCTTGTTACTCGAGAAGGTGCTTCTCCTCCACACTTGGGTTCTTTTGGTTTGAGTAATGGAATCTCATCCTCAAAATCGAAGTCCGACACTTGTTCTCTATCCAAATTCTTTCTCTTATAATTTCTCTTATCTTGAGGAATCCCAACCTTTTTGCTCAAATTTTGTTTCTTCGATGCTTCATGAACAAAGGGGACTTCAATTTTGTCGGGCAAACACTGATTTTGATTCTTGTTGTAAAACCCACTTTCAACAAATTTTTTTTACACTTTAATAGAAGAGAAGGAGTGAAACAACCTAAATCAAACGAAGGTCTCGAAAGTTGAATGGGGCTACTATTTTCAATTATTCTAGGACTTCTACGCGAAGGAGTAGAATCGAATTTTGGTTTAGACATAATGCACAATAGAGAATGCAGAAAACAAATATATCAGTTTCGTATTTTTGGGGACAGAAGATGAATGTTAACTATGAAATTCAGAATTTTCAACTAAGAAGATGAGTATAATATCGCCAATATGAAACCCTTTTTTACAATCTTGTATTTTCAAGAAGAAAATATGCATATTTTACGAAGACACAAGTTTCAAAAAAGTTTTTAAAGGGTTGAGTGTTATAATGGAGAAAGGAAAAGGTGACATTGAGTGTTATAATAGAGAATGGAGAGAGAGAACACGTATATCTTCTTTCAATATATTGGAACACACAATCTTCCAATATATTTATCTTCTTTCAATAATAAATTTATCTGATAAGTAAGAGTGTAATATTTTGAATAAAAAATAATTAACATATATTACCATAATTATCAATACACAATTTAAGAAAAATATTGATTACAATCCTTAAAATAAGGAACTAATTTAACATTTAATAATTAAAAACGATTTCTGAAAATATAGTTTAAAAAATTATCTCTTTTAGTAATTGTTATAACTTGTAAGTAATTTGCTATTATTGTAATTATCTAAAAGTATTGCTAAAATTTATTATTTTAGATCTAATAATACTATAGAGGATAATTTTTCCTAACAATATTCATACATCTTATATATAGTTTCCTATCCTTTTAACAATCAACGTGAGATTTTATTTGCACACTCAATAATCTTCAGTCAATTAGGCTTCATGTGGGCCACTATTATGATTCATGGGTCACTTTCGAGATTCACTATGTAGTTAATAATATGATTTAGCATCTATAATCTTCAAAACCTAGGATACTGATTAATTTTTAAAATTCATTGTGTAATTACATATATAACTTACCATCTATGACCATCAAAACCCAATTTTCAAGATTCATTGTTCAAATCTAATTTCTTCTTGTGAAAGTGCCTCTACTTTACTATTTTTATACTTGTCCCGCTTGTCAGTTCGCAATATTGTTCAGTTTCAATCAAGTCTGATTTCTATCAAAATACCTCACGTCGTTAGAGTTATTCTTACATTTTGTATGAAGTGTTTGATAATTTCAATTATCAATCTTTGACTCGCATACCAACACTTTAATTACAAATGACATAATCTCATTCATTCCATCACAATCATTATTTTTTGTCTCACTGTTATTTTATTTACTAAAAGAAGGTTAATTTACGGAGACCAAAAAAAGAGAGATCATAAATGGATTCACCCGAACTTCTTCATCCTTAAGTAGAGTTTGAATTTGAGTCCCCTCGATACAAAGACGTCTTTATTAGGGAACAATGTACCTCCAATATAGAACATGCTCTTTAATTTGGCCTCGATTCACATCTATGACCTTCAACTTTGAATGTGCATAAGTAAGCACTTAAACTTGAAAAACTAGAACAAATAGACACACAAGCTTGATGCTTCATAATACACGTAGGACGTCATGTAGGGCGTGAATTGATCACATTTTACGCTGCATAGGATACATGTGTTTACTTATTCACACTCAAAATTGGCGGACACAAACATAAGCTGAAGCCAAATTAAAGTTCTTATTGATGTATTATGTTAATTCAGATTTAGTCAGACTCAAATGTAAAGGGTCGATACGAAGCAAGAAATCATGAAAAGAAAAAAGTAAATAGGGTTTGGTGAGTGGACCCCACATTAGACATTTTCACCCACTACTTTTCATTCATATTCTTTAGATCTTGAAAATAGAGAGTAGCCCACTAGCTAGTAGCAGGCACACACTTCATCAACAACCCTCTATCAACTCACCAGCCGACACCTTTTTGTATTGCTATATAATCATTTTTATACCCCCATTTGCTAGTATTGCACCTACTTATTTCAAGATCTGAAATTTCTCTAGCTGCAAAAGAAAACAAAAAAGTTATCATACAATGGAGTGTGATGGTATTCTTTTGGGCATGGGAAATCCATTACTTGATATCTCAGCTGTTGTAAATCAAGATTTCTTGAACAAGTAATGTTTTGTTATGTTTCTTGATACCCCATATGTCCAAATTCCATATTTTAGCTAGTTTTGTTGTCGCACTCGTTTCGGATCCTTAAAAATGCTTTATTTTGGATGCTAGTTTTGTTGTCTTGGATCCTTAAAAAGTGCTTTATTTTGAAGGATCCAACTCACACCACTCACATTTTTAGCTGGTTTTGTTGTTTGCAATCCGTTACTCTGACATTTCAACTGTTGTAGATTAAGATTTCTTGAGCAACTAATGTTTTGTTATGTTTCTCGATGCCCCATATGTCTAAATTCCATATTTTAGCTAGTTTTGTTGTGGCACTCATGTTGGATCCTTGAAAAGTGCTTTATTTTGAAGGATCCAACACACACCACTTACATTTTAAGCTAGTTTTGTTGTCGCGCTCGTGTCAGATCCTTGCACTACTTTTGAAGGATTGAACACACACCTGTTGACATTTTTTAAGAGTTGGAGCAACATAGGATTTAATCCATTCCTTAGTGTAGCTTTGTTGTTTGCAATCCATTACTCTTGACATTTCAACTGTTGTAGATTAAGATTTCTTGAACAAGTAATGTTTTGTTATGTTTCTTGATACCTCATATGTCTAAATTCCATATTTTAGCTAGTTTTGTTGTCACATTTGTGTCGAATCCTTAAAAAGTGCTTTATTTTGAAGGATCCAACACATACCACTTCCATTTTTAGCCAGTTTTGTTGCCGCACTCGTGTTGGATCCTTTCACTATTTTTGAAGGATTGGACACTCACCCGTTTGAAGAGTCTTAGTCTAGCTTTCGTGTTTTCAATCCATTAGTCTGACATTTCAACTGTTGTAGATTAAGATTTCTTGAACAAGTAATGTTTTGTTATGTTTCTTGGCGCCCCACTTATCTAAATTCCTTATTTTTGCTAGTTTTGTTTATTTTTTTGATGTTGCACCTGTGTCAGATCCTTCAAGAGTGCACTACATACACTTGTTCGAGCCATTCTTAGTGTACCTTTCCGGGTTGCAATACATTACTCTGACATTTCAGCTGAACTAGATTGATTTCTTGAACAAGTAACGTTTTGTTATATTTCTTGCCACCCCATATGTCTAAATTCCATATTTTAGCTAGTTTTGTTTTTATTTTCATAAATGGTGTCGCACTCGTGCCAGATCCTCCAAAAAGGCACTACTTTTGAAGGACTGGACACACACCCGTGAACATTTTTGAAGAGTTCGAGCAAGGCTTTAACCCACTCTTGGTGTACCTTTTTGGTTTGCAATCTATTACTCTACATTTCAGCTCTTCTAGATTAAGATTTCTTGAACAAGTGATGCTTTCTCATATTTCATGGCACCCCAGATGTCTAAATTCTCCATTTTTAGTTAGTTATGTTTGTTTTAAGCTGATTTGTAGTGTACCCTTTTGGTTTGAGAAGTTTTATCTACATGATGGACTGATATAATATAATACACAAAATGAAAAGACTCCATCTTTGTTCAATCCTTTTCTTATTTTCAGTGTAAACACTTTTTTCTAGCGTCTTAAATTGGATCTTAGTGTTTATAATATATTGTAATTGTACTATGCAAGTGTTTCAACCCTACAGGGTGGATGTAGTATAAGGGGAGGGCTTCTGTTTTAGCCGGAGCCGCCCCTTGTTATGTGTATGTCTGAGCAGTTACATACAAATGTACATTTATAGTAAAGTAGCAAGTTGATTCAGTGATACTCCATATCCATTGACTTACACTATTGGTTTTAGCTCCAAAACTGCTTTGATTTTACTTGCAGCTTTGGGTTCTCGTTTTTCCTTTCATTGTATCATGTGAATGACCTGATTTTCATCTCATAGGTATGATATCAAGCCGAACAATGCAATTCTTGCCGAGGACAAGCACTTGCCTATGTAAGTGATTTCTTTTTTGGCTTTGGTTTTTGTAATTGTAAATAGTTCATCAGGTTAGGTTATCCCATGTTGAGTAAATAAGAAGAACTTCAACTTTCAAAGACTTTATAGTTGCATAATTATCCTTTTCTTGTAGAATTTGGTTGGAGAAATCAATTTTGTATTTTTTCTAAATTTTCCTAAGTGTTTGGATTCTTCAATATATTGAAAGAATTTTTATGTACCAGGTATGATGAAATGGCTGCCATGCCCACTGTTGAATACATTGCTGGAGGTAATTTGCTCGTCACTTGACACATTGTATTGTGTTAATTAATATTATGCATTGAAGATACTAGGATCATTGATCTCGTGGTCTTAATTCTGCAATGCAGGTGCAACACAAAACTCGATCAGAGTGGCTCAGGTGTCTTATCGTCTTAAGTTTAGTGGTTCTAGGCAATCTGACACGAGCATATAATTCAGAAGAACAATTTTGCTTTGGCATTTGCAGTGGATGCTACCATTTTCAGGTGCAACAAGTTACATGGGCTCGGTTGGGAAGGACAAGTATGGAGCGGAAATGAAGAAAAATGCAACGGCTTCTGGCGTCAATGTAGATTCTTTGTCCTTGATTTTCTCATCCTAATTTGACAATCTTTTTGTATTTCGGTGCATTTTGGATGCTCGTGTTTGTGTATGTCTTTTATGCTTTGAATTTATAGCATGATAAAGAAATACTTTGATCACAACTTGTCTTTATGTGCGGGATTAAAATAGGTTCATTACTATGAGGATGAGACTGCTCCAACAGGGACGTGTGCTGTTTGTGTGCTAGATGGCGAGAGGTTAGTTTTAATGCAATTTTGTACTACGTGTAGTATGGTTCTGGACTTTTGATGTAGACTTTAGTCTTTCTTTTTTGTTAACCGAGGGGGAAAAGGAAGAGAACAAAGAAACATTCTACTTTTTCTTCATGAATTTCCACTCGCCTTCTTGTAAACGTGATGGTCTGCTATTTGATTATGCAGGTCATTGGTTGCTAACTTATCAGCTGCAAACTGCTACAAGGTTGACCATTTGAAACGACCAGAGAACTGGGCGTTAGGTAGGAATCACAAGTCCTGTTTCTATGCTGATTAGACCTCAGATATCCGGTCTATTTTAAACTAACACATATATTGGTGGACAGTCGAGAAGGCCAAATTTTACTATATTGCTGGATTCTTTCTCACTGTTTCCCCCGAATCTATTCAGCTTGTTGCTGAGCATGCAGCAGGCAATAACAAGGTATGCATGGAGTCGACAGTTGTGACTAGGCTTTTTGGTAGTTTGTGTATGAACCAATCACATAATACTCAAGCCTGCTGCAGGTCTTCTCAATGAACCTTTCAGCACCATTCATCTGCGAGTTCTTCAAGGATCCTCAAGAGAGAGCCTTGCCGTAAGGCCAATTTCCTAACTTGTCTAGGTAAACAAAGGTAGAAGATACTGATCTTGGGATTGGCGTTTCTGTTTTTCAGGTATATGGATTTTGTATTTGGAAATGAGACGGAAGCAAGAACCTTCTCAAAAGTACACGGCTGGGAGGTAATTGATGCTTTAGCTTAAGGTTTATCACACTGACGTTGACTTTGTGGTACATGGCTAACATGCTGCTTTGATTACTAGACGGATAATGTTGAAGAAATAGCTTTGAAAATCTCCCAATGGCCAAAGGCATCTGGAACACACAAGAGGATTACCGTTATTACACAGGGTGCTGATCCTGTCGTTGTTGCTGAGGACGGGAAGGTGAACTTGTTCCCCGTTATACCATTGCCAAAAGAGAAACTCGTTGACACCAACGGTGCTGGTATGTCGTCTGCTGTTGTTAATACCTGTTTCTGCTTATATAGAGTTAAAACATCCTTTCACTGACAAAATATAAGGATCTTGCATTAGTTTAGAGAACATATTCTCGAGTGAGCATATTCTGCGTTTAGTGTCTCATATTAGTTGAAGAAATGAGGTGTTATATATCCTTACATGCTATGCTCTTTGGTATTCTCACGTCATGAGCTAGATTTTGGGGTTCAGTCAGACGACATTAGACCTATTTTTGTTTAACGTTTTCTTTTTTACATCGATAGGGGATGCATTTGTTGGAGGATTCTTGTCGCAATTGGTTCAAGGAAAGCCTATTGCTGAGTGTGTAAGAGCAGGATGTTACGCATCAAACGTTATCATCCAGAGGCCAGGTTGCACATACCCCGAGAAGCCCGATTTTGCATGAGATCATTCTTATTTTCTTGGTTTTCCGGTGTTTACGCCTTAATTGAGAGAACATTATATTCTCGAGTTCTACTGTTTTCAACTCGATCGAGCCGTTCTAATTTCTGGGCTATTGTTCCCAAATTTCTAGCTTGTTGCAAGGAATTTTGATTGTCTCTTTGTGATATTATTGAGAATAACTCTATTAGGAAGATTGAATTGTTGAGTTGGTTAATTTGTTTATTTTTTAGTTTTCCCCATAAGCAACAATTGGAACGGGAGCCTTGGAGTAACCGGTAAATTTGTTGTCATGTACCACCAAAGGATGGTGTAGTGGTTGGACCTGCTCCTCCCTTAACTAGAGATTTTGGATTCAAGCCTTGGGTATGAAAAAATCCTTGGTAGGGAGCGCGCTTCCCCTCGAATGGGGTCCTACGCGGCATGAATTCGGATTAGTCGGACTCCTATGCGGGTTCCAAACACCGGATAAAAAACCCCCAAAAAAATTGTTGTCATGTGACTAGAAGGTCATTGATTCAAGCTTCGAAAACCTCTTGTAGAAATACATAGTAAGGTTGTCCACAACGGACCTTTATGGCCAGACCTTCATTAGACCCTGCGCACTACGGGGACTTTAGGGGTCGTTTGGTAGAGTGTATTGAAGTGTTAATGCATGCATTAGTTTAATGTGTATTAGTAGTACCTTGTTTGGTATACCCTTTTACCCTGTGTATAACTAATTTTTGCATTAATTATACATTCTATTATATATTAAGGTGTGTATTACTAATTTCTCAAAATCCATGGCATTAGTAATGCAATGAATCTAATGCATGCATTAACATGCTTAAAGACCCTATTACCCCTCAAAAAAAAATTCACATTCTTTCCAACATATCTATTGAGGGTATTATGTAAAAAAAATAAAATTTTTTCTTAGAAATTATGTAATTCATGTTTTTTTTAATATATCGAATCAAACACTGTATAAGAAAAATACAAGTATAACTAATACAAGCATAACTAACACAAGTATTACTAATACATCATATTTTGCATTATTCTTATACACTCTACCAAACGATCCCTTAGTGTACTGGACTTTCGTTTTGCTTTAATGATCATAGGTTTTGGAGTAATAGTAACGATGGTAACCACAGAACTTAATTGGCTATATGGAAAAATAGAAGCTGATATTTAAGGTTCATGAATGAAAAAGGTTCAAATATGTCCCTAGAACTAAATCGGAAAAGTTTAGATTTGCCTTCCGTTGATACTTGGGGTCAATTAAGCTCTCGCCGTTATTAACAATAAGCTATATTTCCCTTTATAACTTATGAATATAATTCTTTACTATTTGAATAGAAGAGATGATCTTCGAAAAATTTATTAGTATTATTTATAGATTTTGAACGTATAAAAATAAAAATTATATTAAAAAGGGAATAAACTAAAAAAGAAATTTATAGACGTTTATAAAGCTTTATTATAATATTGGTTACTATTAAACATTAGTACTACTACTTTTTACTAGTGATAGAAAAAGATATTGAAAGAATCTTAAGATATTCAAAAACTTCTAATCTCACATATGGCTTTTGTAATTCTGGTCCCACTAGGTTTTGACATTTGTATTATCTTATTGGAGACATAACACTATTTTTATATTGGCCTAATAAATAATAATTATTCAATTACACACTTTATCATATATTCTCTGTTATGCACTGTGTTTTTCTAATTTTTAGAATTGTCAATAAATGCATACGAAAATATTCGGCAATATTTTTGAACTGTTCGCTCGACAATTCATACGAATATCTTATTAGCTGAATTGTTGTTTCTCATACTCTTCACACCCCAATCTTCTTAAATTGATTAATACCACCCCAACCAAATTACAATTAACCCAAATTACCTCCCAATTCCATCTCATCATCGTCAAAATCAACCACCATGGACCGCCGTCAACCACCGCAACCTTTGCCGCTGTCACCATTATCACTATCAATCAACCATACGAATCTTCGACTAAGAGTAATTAATTTCAAAATTCATTTAAAAATAAGTTTATTTCTTGTTTGATTGAGGTAACATTGCAGGATAACTGTGGAATTAATTATTTTGAGATTATACTATTATTTTTATCCCACATTAAAAATAAAAAAATAATCTCAAGATAATTAAATCCGAAATAACTTATTCACATACTAAATGGTCTTTTTTTGTTTTTGGATAGGCGATATTAGTTTTTTTTTTAATTTCCCATTCGATATCCTCATTGGAGCAACTGTTAATTCAAATTGTACATTACAGGACTCATTCTGAAGGCGACGCTCTCATCAAAATTTTCTCCATAGCCAAAACTCAAACTCGAAACCTCTGATTAAGAATGAAGTAATCGTTCTACTGTATCATATCTCACATTGATTAGACGATACAATATTAGTTAATGAGCAAAGCATCTAGTACTCCCAAAATTATGACCAAATATGCTACGATATACTCCAACTTCACGAGTATTCAATTACCCTTGAACTAAATTTTAACGTATTTTTATCAATTTTTTTAGCTGACGTGGCATCTTTAATGGGGGTTTCATTTCGTGTAATAAAAATACTACGTCAATATAAAATCGAAAAATTACATAAGTCAACACCTTAACTTTTCTATATTACTTTAAATACCATCTTACTAAATATATTACAAAAATCCCTTTTAACTCATAAAACCCTAATATTTGCTGATACATTACACCTCACCCTATTTTTGTGTCTCCTGCTCCTTAAAACTCGCCCAAAATCATGGTAAAATATCTAACAAATTTATCAATTCAACAATTACAATCGTGTTATCAACTTATCATCCACTACATCAACATATTCAAACTTCAACTTCCAATTACAACCTCCATTAACTTTTTCCCTCAAATTTATTTGGAGGTTAATTTGTTTTCATAACTTTTTTTATAAATTTGTTAAGTTATTTTCAAATTTACAATTGTAATTAACTTTTTTCAAATTTTCAAATTCTCCATTAACAATCGTGTTAATTTGTTTTCAAATTTACAATCTCCATTAACTTTTTTCTTCAAATTTATCCGAATATGAAGAGGAAATTACGGGAGGCTACTGGTAGTAGTCATAAAGTCTATTGTTGTATCTACAAAGTAGAAAAGAAAGCAAGTTACAAAAAGAAACCATTTATCAAAGGTATGAATTACGTGTTTTGAAGTGAATCCGATACATAAGTTTAATGCACTGAAACATTGCATGCTTTCCAATACATACTGAAATTTACATGTGATTTAGGTTCTTTTTTAATATCTGATACATTCACTTTACTGAGTTTGATACATCGTTCTAAGGTTTCTGATATATAAGAAACATTGCAGGCTTTCTGATACATACTAATATTTATATGTATTTTGATTCTTGTAAACCTGATACATTAATATGTCGAGTACATATATCTGATTTTAACGACATATTGCATTATTTTATGATACATAATAAGAAATTGCATGTAATTTGAGTTAGTTTACACCTGATACATTCAACATACTTATTATGATGCGTAAATTAATTTTTAAGAGATATATCTGATACATACTAAATTTTGAAATTGTTATGAATTATTTTGCAACCAATATATTCAAAATATTGGGTACAACTGATACATATGTATTGTATTTATAATTCATCTAAAACTACATATAGTTCATCTAAAACTACATGTCGTGTCTTATGTATCATCATTAATTATATGTTTTGAATTAGGTACGTATAAGTTTTTCTGACATTTTTTGTTGATTTAATTTTGTATTTTGTGCACATTTTGATTTTAGAGCATTTGGGAGAATTATGATTAGAGAATGTTAAGTATGGTGGGATTCAAGAGACATATCCCAATCAAAATCCCATTAATTACTCTATCATTTAATTCCATATCATTATTTTTCTTTTTTATAGTCAATTAGTTTGGTAGTTATGTATATGTTGGTTATATATCAAGACCAAACGTATGTATCATATCCGGAATATTAAGTAATTAATATAAAAATTGGAAGAGAGAGTAATTAGGTAGTGAAATGTTATTATTTATGTTGTTTACCCATATAAAATAGCGAAAAAAATATGCTAAAATTAAGTTTAAAAGGTAATAGTGTTGTGAAGTTGAACTTTATCGTGTCAATTTTGATCATAGTTCGGAGGGATTTAATGCTTATCTCCAGCATATATAAGTCCAAAAAGAAAAAAAATCACTTCCACGCCCCCAATCTTCTCAAATTGATTAATACCACCCCAATCAAACCTCCAATTAACTACATTAACTCCAAACTCCCAATTCTCCTCACCGGAATCCCCAAAACTTACATCATCAAAATGGAGAACCACCGTCAACCACCACAACCTCCGCCGTCACCGCCGTCATCACCGCCCATCAACCACTGTACAACCACCGCAATCCTCAAACAAACCACCACAACAGTCCTCTCAAATCCCCTCCTCTTCCTCCTCCTTTCTTCTCTCATTCTCACTTTCCATTCCAATCTCCATAACGCCACCAATTACATCTCTTCAGTAGTCGATCAAGACCCTTCTATCAAATCGCTTTTATCTCATATTGACCTGAATAACAATCATAATCATCGGAGTGATAACAATCATCGTGGTCCCATTATCCCTCATCGTACTCGTCGTACTCGTAGACGGCCTTTTCTTCATTTGTCCCGTCTTGGTACGCTTGATGATGATTTCTTCTCCGGTGATTCGGAATTTGAGAAATCTTTATTCCACCCTTCTTCGTATAAGAAGAAGCCCAATTCGACGTTTTTGGGTCTTCAGGACTTTGATGATGTTGCTGTGGTAAGGGGAATTCGTAATGGGTTTGTTGTTGCGTATAAGCCTTCCGTAGAGATAGATAAGATTTCGAATTTGAATGAGAGTGGTAATAGTGAGGATGGAGTTGTTGATTTGGGGTTTTTGATGAAGGGTTTTGAGCTGGGACGTGGCGATGCGACCGCGTTGTTGTTTCTTGTTAGTTTGTTATCTGCCGCTTATGCTTACGTTGTGTTGGCTTTTTTGGTTACGTATACTTGGGTACATGGGATTGTTTTCTTGCAAGTTTTGGATAATGTGTTAGGGAATTATCGGACGATTTTTCGGACAGCTTGGGAGGGTTCGAATTTGGGGTTGAGAAGGCTTTCGGGGTTTGTTTTGATGAGGTGGGCAGTTAGGGATGCGTTAGCTCAATTGCTGGGTATTTGGGTTTTTGGAGAAATTGAGGATCAATTTGCGTTTTTTAAGGTTTTTGTTAGGATGAAATTGATGCCATTTTCGGATGTGGCACCGTGGGTTAAAGGGTATGAGAAGGAAAGCTTGTGTTTTATTGTATCGTGGTTCTTGGTGGAGTTGGTTGTTGGGTTTATTTTTGCTGTTGATTCTTGGGTTTCGATTGTGGATTCGAGGAAAAGTGGTAGGGAGGTTGTTAAAGAAGGGTGTCATTTGTTGGGTATTATGGTGTATCCTGCTATAGGGATCAAATGTTGGGAAGTTTTGGTTTGTGGGTGGTTTACGAGATGGATATTAGGAGGATTATTTGGCCAATTGTTTGTACTGGCATTTCAGTCTGTTATGGAAGTTTATTTCATGGTAGCTTGGTTGACGTTTTACTTAGCTGCAAGGTACAATGATGCTTCCTCGGTTGGGAGGACGTTTGGACTAAGAGAATTGGAAGGCTTTCTTGAGGGCGTTAGATGATACTAGATGGGGATTTGCTAAAGATTCATTCCCTTGCCTTGGCGTTACGTTGAAAGAAGCTTTAACTGGATGAACTATCGTGCCGGTGGGGTAATCTTTTTTGTGTTTTTGATGTTCAATGCTTCGAAATTTTTAGTCAGCACAACACTGTCTAAGAAATCCCCGGCTATGCTTTGTATGTACTTTGTTCTGAGGCAATATATGACTTGTATATTTCATGGGAATTCTTGTTGGCAATAATTCCACGTCTATTTCAGAGTATATGCTTTACCATACAAGTCTTTCATGGTGATGCAACCTGAAAACTAGTTGTAATTTTTGTATTTTTCCTTTTACCATTAAGGGTAAGAGATTAAGTGAGCCCACCTCTTTTTTCTTTTGATCACGTCTCTGTTGTAGATTCCATTGTTTCTAAGTGAGTTGATTTCTATAATGATACATGTTTGTCGTTCAACTAAACCTTTTGCACTCCCCTTACACGAAAAAGATCGAATTAAACTTTCAATTGGTTGGTTTGAACTTTATTTTGATTAATGTTTGAACATTGTACATTTGTTGCTTAAAGTATTACGTAATTTTTTACCTTGTAATTTTGGAATTTAATAATTGAAGAATTATTGCTCAGATGATTGAGTAAATGGTAAAGAAAAATCTCATGTTTGCTTGAGAAGAATTGATATTGTTCCTTTTTCATTTTCTAGCTGTATGATTCCACTTTTTTTCTTTCTTGAGCCCTTACTTGCTTAGTTACAGAAAACAACAAGGCTTGTCCTCTTTAAAGAACCGATAAAGTGTCAACAAACTGAAATTGGGTTTTAGCACTTTTATCTCTTGAAAAACTAGGTGATTATAGTAATTCACATATCAAAGTTTGTATTCCATATTACATTTAGTCTTTAGAGTCAAACACTAGGTGATTTCTTCCTATCTGTTCTAGCGTTAGTGGATAGAGTTACCTGGTACCTGGTGCTGGTGGGAGGTGGCAGGTATCTCGTGGATTTAGTGGAGGTGCGCGCAAGCTGGCCCGGACTCCACGGTTATCCAAAAAAAAAATAGTCAGGTAAGACGTCCGATTTCTGGTAGGATGTATTTTGTGGGGACTCAACTCTGACAGACTAATTTCCTCACTTGTTCACGATGGTTCAATGAATAAGAAGGCCACAGTAGCTGAGCTTCTTAAAGGAGACGGATTCTAAGTGTTCAATGTAGGGAAGCAGTCAGCTGGAATGTAGTGCTCAGGAGGAATTTAAATGACTGGGAAATGTTGGAGACATTTTAAGGTGTATCACATGATGAAGTGACAAGGTAACCTGGAGAGCAAAAAAGGAAAATTGTTTTCACTGTCAAATTTGCTGGAACTTACTAACAGTAGGAGCTGATCAGATCCCCTCTTGGTCTTGGAGGCAGATCTGCTAAAACAATGATCCTCAAAAAGTATTTTGCTTTTCTTGGCTGGTGGCTCAAGAGCGTTAAGGCATGCTTATTCTCACCCACCCTATATTGAAGAACATAACAATAAATAATTCGCTTGATTATAATTTTTTCCAATTCCTTTACTCATAATTGTTGTTTGTGCTTTTAGTTATTATTCTTGAGTTACATACACACTTTTCTTTTCTTTTTCATTTGAGCCTTTCTTCATCAAATATTTATTAGGTTTCTGTGGTTAAAGCCCCGGTTGATGTTAGTGTTTTTCCCAACAGTATTTAGTGTTTTTAATCGACTTTTGCTTTTGGTAATTGTACTCCGACAAGCTTGCATGGCAGCCAAGGGTGGGATTCTTAGAAAGGATTCATCCGCAGCTCTTGAAGCTTTTTCAAAACTTCCTTGCTGGATGGTTCACAGCTCGAAGCTTGCTATAAGCCTGAAAGAGTGAATTGTTGTGGTAGTCATTGTGGCTTTTTGTATATCCTGTAGCTTTTTCAATAAGCATGGTTCACAGCTCGAAGCTTGCTATAAGCCTGAAAGAGTGAATTGTTGTGGTAGTCATTGTGGCTTTCTGTATATCCTATAGCTTTTTCAATAAGCATGGTTCACCTAATAATTGTTTGAGACTGGTAACATGGTTCACCTAACAATTCTATAGCCATCTTAACTAAAGTTTAAGTTGTTAGAGACTACAAAACTTTTATCGTTTAGAAGGTGTTCTTGATCAAGTCATAAAATGATCAATTGATAATGAACGATGACTTTAGGCCGGCCCTGCGGAGGTCTATGTGGAAGGAGGCGGCACCTAATAAAGCCATTTTTTTTTCACTGTGTACAACTTGAAGTGCTAACGGCGAACAATTTGAGAAGTAGAAGAACTATAGTAGTTAGCTAGAGTTATTATCCAAGGTAACTTGTCAGAACATGGACCATACCATATACGAGTTCCATTTGCAGCTTCTGGATGAGCAATGAAGGCGCTCTAAGTTCAATATGGCCTAGGTTCCAAGCAAATAGAGCTGTGGAACGTCACTCCTCCATGCAATTGTTAGATGATTTGGATAACAATGAATAATGTAGAAGATGTGTTGGGGTTGAACATCCAATACAGATAATCAAAGGCTCATTTATTGTGGAAGTCCCCCGAGCTTTGGTCTAGTGGTAAGAGCGTAACTTGTGATTTGTGGGGTAGGCGCACATCAGGGGTTTGAAGTTTGAACTTGCCACAGAAAAAAGGTTGGTATTTAAGTGGAGAAGGGAAGAGGGGTGGACCCATAATCCATCGAGTTTCGAACCTTGCACCATTGGTCTTTGGAAATTTATCAGTTATCTAAAAAAAGCTCATTGGTTGCGGAAGCTATTTCCATTTTCCCATATTGTATTGATAGATAGATGATTCTTCTATCGAAGACAACCTCTCTATCACACCTCTGAGGTAGTGATATGAACTGTGTACACTCACCCTACTCCGACCCCACTTGGTGGGAATATACTGGGTAAATTGTTGTTGTTGTTGTAGATAGATTCTTCTTCTTTGAGTGGTATAGTGGTCAACAAATGGGAGGAGAATTATGATTATCAGGTTCAAATGTAGGGATGAAAAAGTACACTACGTAATCTCTTCTCACGTGCATAAGCTTTTGATGGGCAGAGTTACTAGGGATATGTTGGTGAGAAATAGCAGGTATCTTGCGGAATAATCGAGGTGCATGCAAATTGCGACCACCATTTATTTTGAGAATGTTAACTTTCCATTTAAAAAAAAAATATATCGGAAAAGGGTCAAAAATACCCCTGAACTGTCTGAAATGGATCAAAGATACTCCTCGTTAGTTTTTTGACTCAAAAATACCTCTCCGTTAAATATTTGGCTCAAAAATATCCCTCTACTTAACGGAATTCCACCAATCATGCCACCTAGGTAAAAAAAGTCACGTGGCTATGCCACGCCACCATCCACATGTAAAATTTTATTTTTCAGAAAAGGGTCAAAAATACCCTTGAACTATCTGAAATGGATCAAAAATACCCTTGTTAGTGTTTTTGCTCAAAAATATCCCTCCGTTAAATATTTGGCTAAAAAATACCCCTTCCCTTAATGGAATTCCACCAAGCATGCCACCTAGCCACCTAGGTAAAAAAGCCATGTGGCTATGCCACGTCACCATCCACATCTAAAATTTTATTTTTTAATTATATGACATTCCTTTCTTCTTGATGAAGGAATTAAATAAAAAGATTATATTCAGATTCAGTGATGATTTATTTTTTCTGAACTCAATGAATGTTGATAGTTTTTCTAATTTTATGTTTAATCATCAAATATTCTTAGAATTTTTGAAAATTCCACTTTCAGAAAAGTAAATTACATTTAATATATTTTAATCATTAGAAAAACATGGATATAATTTTCTTTAATAATCTAAGTGAAAAGTTTATCATATAATGAAAAAAATTGAATAATTTGTACTCCTTTAACAAAATTTATTTAGTACCTTCCCAAAGTCGAGAAATCCCAAAAACGTTAAACTAGATCCAGCAAAAACACTTATTTATTTCATTTTATTTAAATATTTT
This sequence comes from Capsicum baccatum var. pendulum, assembly GCA_030864225.1. Taxonomy (NCBI): domain Eukaryota; kingdom Viridiplantae; phylum Streptophyta; class Magnoliopsida; order Solanales; family Solanaceae; genus Capsicum; species Capsicum baccatum. Next base: position 273,118,897 of record CM061558.1, read on the forward strand.
TAGAAATTTTTAATTTTGCCGATCATATTTTATTTCCAGATCGATAAAACTGCTTTGCAAAACAATAAAAATAAAAATAAAGAAAAAAGGAATGCCATATAATTAAAAAATAACATTTTACATGTGGATGGTGATGCGACATATCCACATGGCTTTTTTTTTTATCTAGGTGGCATGCTTGGTGGAATTTCGTTAAGGGGAGGGATATTTTTTAGCCAAATATTTAACGGAGGGGTATTTTTGATCCATTTCAGATAGTTCGGAAGTATTTTTGACCCTTTTTCGAAAAATAAAATTTTACATGTGGATGGTGACGTGACTTTTTTACCTAGGTGGCATGCTTGGTGGAATTCCGTTAGGGAGGATATTTTTTAGCCAAATATTTAATAGAGGAGTATTTTTGAGCCAAAAAACTATCGAGTAGTATTTTTGATCCATTTCATTTCAGATAGTTGAAGGTTATTTTTGACCGTTTTCCGAAAAAACATCAAACACAAAAAGGTGCTGATGAGTGTAAAAACTAGATATAAGCTCCAAACCAGTGAGCAAAAAACATGAGCATTCCCCCTGACTTAACAAAAACTTACAGTGCTATGACATCAAGTATGGATTCATTATCATTTACAGGAACTTTGGGACTTCTTGTCCCCTTTTTTTTAATTGCAAACTTGGGATGGTCTTGTGCCTCATTTTTCTCGAAGAAAAAACTACTCCATATACGATTTAATTTGATTCTCTGTGTAGAGTTTTTGGTCTCCTCAAAACACCTAGAAATCATGTCTTTCCACTCTTTCCAAACCGCCGAAATGCATGCAGGGGTGTTTCCACAGGATCTTTTGCGCCCAGGAGATCTATTGTCTTCAGCACCACCACCACAATAAAATTAGGTTTTGATTTCAGTTCTATTTATGGAGTTACTCTCCCAAGAGTGATCATTTCAAATATCTTTGGTCCATTATCCATGATAGTGGGGTCATAGATGGTGTTGTCACTCGTCGCATTGCTGCAGCGTGGATGAAGCAGAGGGTTGCTTCCGGAGTCTTGTGTGGTAAGAATACCACCGAAACTTAAAAGGTAAGTTTTATAAAGTGGTGGTTAGACTGACGTTGCTATATGGGATGGAGTGTGGTTCAGTCAAAAACTCCCATGCTTGTTGTTGTGATGAGGATGTGTGGACATACTAGGTGTGATAGGTGGATAAGATAAGGGAAGCGAGATTGAGATGATTTGGACATGTGATGAGGCGAGGTTCAGAGGCCCCAATGAGGAGGTGTGAGAGGTTGGACATGATGCATATTTAGGTTACCGAGGACATGATCTCAGATAGGGGGATGTGGAAGACGCGTATTATAGTAGAAGGCTAGTTGGGTAGGAGTGTTGTTGTGCACCATAGTGTGTTAGTTTAGGGTTTAGCCGTAAATATCTATCATTGTTGTTGTTTATTGTGTTTCGATTATCGCATTATTTTGTGGCTAGTTATTGTTTTCCTGATATATTTTGTGTTGTTACCTTGTTTGTTGTTATATTTTCTATACTGTTTTCCTCTTCTTTGTACCTGGATTTGCTACACTTGAGCCGAGTGTCTTCCGGAAACAGCCTCTCTACCTCATTGAGGTAGTGGTAAGGTTTGCGTACACTTTACCCTCCCCAAACATCACTTGTGGGATTTTACTGGGTAAGTTGTTATTGTTAATATTACAGATTTTGTTCACTCAATGCCATGTTATATCACACCGTATGGCTTTTGACATCAGAAATGTTGAGGTTTTTATATCCTTGCCACAATTGTGGCTTTGTCTGGTTAGGTGTAGTCACTTAGAAGATTTCCTAGGAAAACAATGGTTGAATAATTTTTTTGTACTTTTGGATCATAATGTCAGTGACAGGTGGTAGTAGTCAAATGAAGGGATGAAGTGTTAAGGATTGGTCTTCAGTGATCATCACAGCTTATGTGTCAGAGATTGAAAAAAGACGGTTACATATGGTTGGGAGCAAATGCGAGAATCGTACTAATGACAGGGTTTAGCCTGTTGTACTATGTATATATGAATACAAGATAAGTGGGCACATGCAAACTTCAATATTTGGATGTCCACTCTTTGAGACCTTCAAAATTCAAATTACTGAACAAGTTCTGTTATGATGAATATATGATACTTGTTAACTTTTCCTTATCTAAGTTTCGGATGCTAATTATCAGTAACTTCAGTACTTTTGATAAGGATTAGTAATTTCAATACTTCAGCAACACGGAGTTTCTATTTTGAGTTCAATTCGTTTAGGAGTTCCTAGATGCAGAGTGCTCTTGCTTCAAATGGATATTTGGTTGTTTAAGAGGTAGAGATCCGATTTTGTCGCCCTCAACTGATTTCTATCTTAAAAAGGTAAATGCAGGGATCAAACTGATGTTACGTAGATGATGAATTTCTTTTCCATCGGTAACCACCTCTGATCCCTTTGATGAAGTCGGTTAACTTGCAGCTAGCGGCAAGCTGATTTAGTCTTTTAGAGCTTCTGGGCTGATTGTTTCCTTTAATTGATCTTGTTGACTGTCTTTTCTTTTTTAGGGGCCAAACATTGTCTATGAAATCCTCAGGATAAAGAAATAAAACAGTTTTCTTTGCTCAATATAGTTTTGTGCAGCTGGATCTCCCGACAGTAAAGGAATAGCTAAACAAAAAAGAGGCCAAACATTGTCTATGAAGTCCTCAGGATAAAGAAATTAAACAGTTTTCTTTTCTCAATATACTTTTGCGCAGCTGGATCTCCAGATAGTAAAGGAATATCTACACCTTTAATGTTGATAATAGTCATTGCAGTTCAAAATTTGTCGTGAAAACTGTTGATGAACAGATTGAATATAGTTGGGCTAGTGCTCAATGTTTGAAATGTGGATTTGCCCGACCTGCTTTTTCTATACAATTCTTAAGCAGTTGTACGTTTGATTTGTAAGATAGAAGGTGGCCGTGTTGGGTTTGGGGGGGGGGGGGGGGGGGGAGGTTGAGGGGCAAAAGTTTCATATTGTGCATTTTTCTTCTGTAACCTAGACCAGATTTGTGATTTACAGATTTGCTCGAGCTTGTTAGGTGGAATGAAATATTTGATTAGCTTATTTTGTGTTGAATATTTTTTTTTTAAAATCTTGGTACCTTTTGTTTGTTGATAATGGTGAATAGAGTTTATCAGTTTGTGGGAAGACTAATCTTTAGCATTATATTTCCCGCTATTTTGCTAATTTGGAAGTGTAGTTAACATAAAACAAATTTGCACTCAGTAGGAAGTTATAGTTCACGGGGTGCTTGAATACTGTGAATTAGAATTCAACTGAAGTGATTTCTCTCTTTAGTGTTCTTTCCTTGCTTTTTGAACTTGACCATTCTGTGGTCTCGGTGGTTGGAAAGTTAGTTTACTTGTCTACATCTAGCAATCTTTTCGCTACACAAATAAGCTTGTTGTTCTTTCTCAGTTTGGTCAGTGGAACAGTGTATGAGATTTTGTTCAACTTTCTCCAGTATATCCTTTTCTTCATCCCATTTCTTCTTCATAAATGTATCTTCCTTTTTTCATCTGTTCCTTTCTTGGTAGTTGCATCATCAAAATGGTCGCAATAGAGAGATTTGATCTTAGAATGACAAACATATTACAAGACCTTCAAGGTATAACTTAGCCAACTAAATGACATGTTTGGTGAAGAAGCACTAGATCAGCAGCAAGTTAAGAATGGAAATTTATATTTAAATTAAAAAAAGAAGCTACAGGTCGCCAATCTGATCAACTTCACTGTATGGCACTTCTGATAGTCTTGAAGATGATGTGCTTCCTGAAATACCATGTTGTTGGTTACAAAGACTTGTGAGATAGAATGGAATTCAATATCAGTTTATGATACATATCTAAAGCTTGGTGAGAACCCCCCAAGCAAATCTATGAATTATCTTACCAATTGTTATCTCATCAAGATACCACGTCTTATTTATCTTCTATGCTTGTGATATCCTGCTTGGTTTCTTTGCAAGATTATATCTGTTATGGCTTATCTCTCTTATCTACTGCTTCAAAATATCCCCGAGATTGTTCTGCATCTCCTGTGTTAACCTCTTATCACCTTTTCGGGATTATCTTGTCAACTTCACAACTACTCTTGTTCTTGGTATTTGGCTTTGTTTTTAACACGTCAGAAGGAGGTAATGTACTTTGGAATTTCCAGAGTTTGCTATTTTGACTAATTGTGCCTCCACCCTAAGTTCTGAATGGATTTATTTCGTGGATTGGCTTCTGGAGGCCACTGCCTGTTTGACTTATGAAATAGCTGAATTTGTTGAAAAGATCTCACATCAAGGTGGAGTTTGGAAATAAAAGAAGTAATAATAGTTTGAACTGTTGGAGGGAGAAAATATATTTCCATTTAAGTAAATATGTCAAACCTTTTGTGAAGCACCTAAGGGGGAAGTAGGTGCAACTAAATGGTAAGCAGAATATAATAATGAATGTAAAGTGATTCTTATTTTTTGGAATAGTTTCTGATCTGGTCCTAATAGAACTCTTCCAGTCAATATTTTTCCGGAAAAGTAGTGAAAGGGGAATTGATGAGTGATAAAGAAACATTCCGCCAGTTCACTTTTGGAGTTTGGGAAAACTTTTTATCCCTTACAGTTCTTTCTATATCTTTTGGTTCCATTTACACTACTTTTCCTTCTTTATGTTAATGTGTCATAATAAACAGCCGTTTACGTTACTTACCCTCATATAGTTTAGTGTATCATTGGTTGCAAGTTGATAGCTAAGAGTAAAGCTAAAATCTTGAGTTAAATGTAGATCTGTCATAAGAGATGGAACATTCAACTTTCAACTCTGATTACGACCAGAACAGAGGATTGATTAGTTGTCTTTCCAAAAATCTTCGTTTTCATTTGAAATGGATTGCTTTGTGTGCTTGCTTGCACCTAATATAAGTAAACAAAGTTGTTGGATCACTGAACAATTCAACGTGTTTTAATATGTATTACTGTAGATGTAAGTTTTGGTTCGTTAACCGACAAAACTTTTCTTGTGTTTGGCCTAATAAAAAGAATTATGTCTGCATACACGATGCTGTGTTTCACACCTGAAAAGAATAAATAGATGTATCCAATTTCTAGCAATTTTTAAGCTTTTAGATTTGTAGGTTTACATGATTCAACTACTCTTTATTTGATCAACACAATGTAAGAAGAAGGGTCTTATCGCAGCACTGTAGGGTCTTGGGCTACATTATTGTCTTGTTGATGAAAATCTCTGGGGAGCCATTGGGCTGTTTGTCAGATGCTTTATTCAACTTTCGGATGTGTTGCTTGGTTTTTTCTGTTTCCCTTCTTTCAATGGATTGATGCTTCCTCTCATGCCATAATCGTAATGCCTGTTTTCTTTGCTGGACCTGATCAAGCAATAAATCTTCTGCTTCTTTGCAAATCTGTGTTCTGTGTGTGTGACAGTTTGACGTACTTCTTGGTCTACTAATTTAAGTGCAGCTTATTCCAATGTCAAGTTGTTGGTTTCTCAGTGCTTGTACGATTTGGGCTGTAGCAAACGCGTATAAAGGCTACTGTGGTCTGTGCCTTCAATTTAGCTTCTTGTTCTGCGGATTGTTAAATGGTTATAGTTGTTGGAATCTAATAAATGACAAAATAAAATTAACAGTATCTGATACACTGTAGATTTTGTGGTTTCCTAGTTCCTAAAACTTATTATGGCACGAGGAATTGTGCCTAGTAATGCTTATTGTCAAGCTGTTGGAACTAGAATTCTCGTTGAGATGATGAAGGAAGATGTCTTTCAGGAGCAGTTGAGCAGCTTAGAAATGTGTACTGTGCCTAATATGGGAGTTGCATAACGTTTCAACAAATGATCTGTTCTACGCTTAAGATGACGGCCAGTCTAGATTCTTTTTGGTTGACTTAGTAGCTTCAATCAGAAATCTGTGATTTCTTGCATAAAGAAGTAATGCTCAACTTCGTAGGTAATGAATTTATATTCAAATAGTATACAACAGGTTATGAATTTATAGTCAACATTCTAAACAATGAGTTAAGCATCATGGATGAATTACGATCACTTGCTTAGTGATTGGACCTTCAAAAGCAGATTGAGATGCGTCGACTTTCTGGTGATGTGGCACATCTAATGACACTAATGAAGATGTTCTCGTCACAAGGGATCCATAATTTCGAATCAGCAGAGAAATCATAAACTTCTTGAGCTTGATCTAGCAATGCCTTGAAGAGCGGGTGCTTAAGCAAGGTGATTTTTATTACAAATCTCTTTTGGTACTTCCCTACATAAACTACTGCGTGGCCTTTTGGAACATCTCTTGGGATAGACTTCTCTTCTTTTAGAAATGGCCAGATAGTCCATTTACAGCATTTATCGCAGCAAGCTGATGAAGGTATGACTTTGACACCCATCTTTTGCCATTTATTTTGGCATGCCTTGAGAAATTTACTGTCCATCATTCTCATCAGGTTTGTGTATGGACTTTGCAGGAATTGGACCACTACAATAAAACTGGAGAGAGAGAAGAAAGTACAGTTGTGTTGTCTGTGAGACTCAGACAGGTATTTATAATAGTTGGGAAGTTCCAATATTTTCTGAACATTAAATGGTATGACACGGTATGTAGCTGTGTGGTAAACTAAAGGGTAACTGATATCATAAATGCACTAGATGCCTGTGCATCGCTGTTTCTTTTATGACAGTGCTTCTTGATACGATCATGTACGAACATGCACTGCCTGATTTAAGAGTCATATACATGTACAGATTGTGCCACAAAAATCTGTGTTAGCTAGCTCTCTCTTTCTTTGTGATGTCCCAGGGTGGGGAGTGATGCCAGATAAATAATCTGTTGAAGTCTTGAATATTTAGACCCCACAGTGGTGAATGAGTAGATAAGATAGGAAAGATGAAAATGGGATAAGCTTCTTGGGCACAGTGCTATGCCCATTTCCCACTTGTAGCTCTTGTCATTTTTTAGATATAATAAGTTATGGATATTTACTGAGAGGGGAATTGATAGAGAAGAAGGAGGAAGTGTGGGCTTCGCTAATATAGAATTTGACAAAAACTGGGGAGGAAGAGGCTAATCGCTATCAAAACGGGATTTAATTGTGGCTTATGACAATGATGAGCTTAAAAATTCATTTGTGACTTATGACAGGACAATGACACAACTTCAGCTAACCGAGGACATGACCTAAGGTAGGAGGGTACGGAGGTCCCGAATTAGTATCAAAGGTGGTTAGGTAGTTGAGCTTTGCGTCTCTTTTCAACGGGTTTAGGCTTGGAGCACTGTGTTTGTCGTAGCATTAGCCTTGCAACAACAACAACAACAACATACCTAATGCATTCTCAGTGGGGTTTGGGAAGGGTAAAGTGTACGAAGTCTATACCACTACCTCAGATGAAGTAGAGAGGTTATTTCCGAAGCATTAGCCTTATACGTAAATTTTCTTTTCAGCTTCTGCATATTTCGCTGTTGTTACTGTTTCGTTTCTCTGAATGCTAAACATCGCTTTCCTTATTAATTGACATGTTCTCTTCAATGCCATTCACTTTTTCATAAAGACGTTCATTTATTGTACTTGAGCCGAGGGTTGTTTTAGAAGCAACCTCTCTACCTCTACGACCACGATGTAGGAATAAGGCCTGCATACACTCTACACTCCTCAAACTTCACTTTGAGGATTACATTACTAAAGTTACATTCTTTCTTGAGTCTCATTATGAGCATGCACTTTTCCTTTTTAATGCTGATTTGATTCTGTTTGCTTATGTTAAAGGTAGAACAAGTTATCATCTTGAACAAAGAGCAATTTGCTAGTGCGTACTGCCGTACAGAGGTAAAATCATTATGTAGGTACATAACTTTCTCTGACATTAAAGATTCTCAATTTTTAATACATTGCATATATACTAGTAGTATATATTTTGAGGAACTTTTTGTGTATGATGGATGATGTATGGAACAAAGTTAAAGTGGAAAAAAATATAATACTACTGGTATTGCAGGCTGCAGTATTTTTGCAGTAATTTCGATTTTCGAGGCATACGTGCAGTTTCATAATAGATGTATCTGCACTATATTCCAAATCAAAGATGCTTCTTTATGTTGTGACAATATTAGGAATTTTATGCTGTCAACTTTCGAGCCGAGGGTCTATAGGAAACAAACTCTCTACCTTTGACCAGTGGCGGAGCCGATTTTCACCAAGGGGTTCACAAGTGAACAGACGAACTAATCGAAGGAGGTTCGACATCAACTATATATACATAAAAAATAATTTTAACCATGTATATATAGTATAATTTTTCATCGAAGGGGGTCATACATGTAGCTCCGCCCCTGCCTTTGACGTAGGGCAAAAGGTCTGGATGTACTATACCCTCTCCAGATCAGACCCTACTTTGTAGGACTATATTGGGTATGTTGTTGTAAGTTAGGTAAACTCTGAGCAATCAGGTGGAGTTCGTTTAGTCATTCGTATCGTGATCTAGGTTAGGCCTGACATGAATTTGGAAATATTATCTTAACGATAGAGAGCTTTCAGCCAGTCTGTTTCAAATATGATATAAGTGAGCGCTTATTTTGCTATGAATGATGCTTATTCTAATTTCTAATATCTCTTAATTTAGAATTCTCCTCACGGTTTTTCCATCTTTTGCTAATTGGTAATTCGAATGATCATTTCAGCAAGAAAATAGTGTATACTCTAAAATCTTGTGCTTAATCGAATTTTATTATCAGAATAACAGATATAAGATATAGTTTTATAGTTGTGATTCAATAGGTCAGGACCACCTACTTTTTAAAATTAATAGTGTCCACCCTTGGTATATATCACTTTCAAAAATAGTAATAACAACGTACTCGGTGTGTTCACAAGTGAGGTTTGATAAAGGTCGGGTGTATGGTTCTACGTGCTACTTTCACAATAATAATATACTGATTAGTGTGATTTTACAAGTGAAATTTAAGAAAAGTCGGATGTAAAGTCTTACGTGCCACTTTCACAATAACAACATACTGATTAGTGTGATTTTACAGATGGAATGTAAGAAAAGTCGGATGTAAAGTTTTACGTGCCACTTTCAACAACATGACACGTACGTATTGATCAATATGATTTCACAAGTAGGATCTGAAAAATGTGGAGTGTACACAGATCTTACTTTTACTTTGTGTAAGAGAGATTTTTCCTGACGAATCTTAAAAGGACAGCTCAGTGTACTAAAGTTTCTACTATGCGTAGAGTCCAGAGAACGGCTGACCATAGGACGGTTTTACCTTACATTTCTGCTAAAGACAATTTTCAAGGTTTGAATCCGTGACCTCCTGACCACATGACAACAACTTTCAAACAAACCTTCAACTCAGGAAGTAGAAGAGCACCCTTTCTTCCCTTAGTTACGCGGTTATTTTGCCGAGTTCCTTCCCAACCATTCTGACAAAAAAGTTGTAGGCTGAGTAGTAGCACCTTGTAGGGCCAAAACCATAATACAAATTTGAGCTGTGAGAGTCAAAAAGATAAGCCAAACTCCAATGATTTTACTCTGTGAACTTTTGGTGTTTGTTCATTAATTTGATGTGATGTACTTGCAGTAGCCAGAGTGGGATTCATCCTCTAAAGACAAAGTACACTGTGAATCTGAAGTGTTAATTCATGGACACGTGGATGTTCACAATAAGAACACGTCATTACTGACCACACAACAACAAGAGGTATTCACACTTCACCAGAATATTTTTCGGGTTGCTCACTCGGTTTCTCGTACTCGCATTAGTATCTGACTGAATCGGAACTCACGCATTATAGGTTTATTTTTAGAGGCGGCAATTCAAACAATTTTTTTTATTTTCAAAAGTTTAAACTCGAGACTTTCGATTAAGGATAGAGGAATTTAAACCATCTTTGCCATCATTATCCAATCATGAAATGGACCTTTGACTCATCTGTGCATGATTCATTACATGTAAGTGAATTTGAATTCAGTCTCCGTCTGTCGCTTAATTATGAGATCATCATATGGGGCTTGTCTACTGTTGTGGATTTTTCCGAAAGATCTCAAAAAAAAATAAAAACTTCAATTTAACTTTGAAGATTAGTAAAATGAATTCTGTAAATAGCGGCGGAGCCACCTTATATTAACGGGTGTTAAACGATACCCTTTCCTTGAAAATTACACTTTTTAATTAGGTCAAAATTTTAGTTTTATGTATATTTACTACACATCTATTTTTATGTGGACACACCTTTATGAAAAAAAAAATTATTTTGTCATTCGCCGTAAAATGAAACTTGACAAGTAAAAATGATAGAAATTAAGTAACAAAACTATTTGCATTGATCATGAAATTTTCATAAAAGGAAATTAAAGTACAAGGGGAGAAAAATCTTTGCTCTCAAAACATTATTAAAAAGGAAAGAATATTTGGTCACATAATAAAAATATAATCATATGCTTTTCATATATATAATAATGTAAATTATAATAGCATTGTGTTTGCCTTGCTACCAACAAGCATGGACTTTTTTGAACATACCACAAGAATGTGGTGTCTTAATCAAGGAAACCTTTGGTAGTTACATATTGAGGAAGTCTCCAAGCTAGTACACTAGAAATCAAAAGTCAAAATCTAGGTTTAATTATTTGCATTATTATTTTTATTTTTATTAGAAGAAAGATTATCTTTGTCAAGAAAATATTTATTAATATTCCTAATATAATTTTAAAAATACTTTTTGGCTTTAGTCCAAATGAAACATGTTAATAATTAAAGCAAAGACACCTATCATCTATAACCTCTTCTAATTTAGATGGGTAATCTGATAAATATATATTTATAGAAATCAGCTTATCCACTCTCCAAATAGTATTATAAGAATTGATACTGTCCGTAGCAGTACCATATTTTGATTCAAGTATTTGTGACCTAGCATCTATAACCGCTTTTGATTTAGGTGGATAATCTAATAAATATAAATCTATAGAAATTAGCTTATCCACTCTCCAAACAATACTATAAGAATCGATATTGAAAATTTTGCATGTAATTATACAGCTCCCGTAGCAATATCATATTTTGATTCAGATATTTGTGACCTAAGCATCATAACCGCTTTCGATTTAGGTGGGTAATATAATCTGATAAATATACATAGAAATTAGCTTATCCGCTCTCCAAACAGTACTATAAGAATTGATACTGAAAAATCCGCATGTAATTATACAGCTTCCGTAGCAATATCATATTTTGATTCAGATATTTATGACCTAAGCATCATAACCGCTTTCAATTTAGATGGATAATTTGATAAATATACATATATAGAAATTAGTTTATCTGTTCTCCAAACAGTTCTATAAGAATCGATATTGAAAATTTCACATGTAATTATTGAGTTTCTATAAAAATATCATATTTTAATTCAGATATTTGCTCATATAATCTTACTAAAGAGATTATAGCCACCACACCCACTACTTTCAATTGGGTAGTATTTTTTTCTGAAATTTTATATTTATATTAAGTCAACATTCATTGATATTTATATTAAGTCAACATTCATTGTATGGAAAAATAAATATTGCAATATTCCGCATAGTTGACTTAAATCCTGAATTTGTCTCAAGATGTTTTTAGCATTAAGTGTTATTTGATTAAGTGTTTCTATATAATTGATCCATTCATGAAAAAGAATAACATAAGATAAGTATAAAAGAGTACCCTATATAAGGAGAATATAGGCGTCAAATCGATGTAATGGGATGAATGAGATTCATTCATTCTTAATACGAGTATAGTGTTTTAAGTTTTATGAATGAGGAAGTTTCTAGTAATAGGAAGCACTTTCCTCCTTATGACATGAATTAATACTTATCAGATCAGTGAATTTTAAGATTGAAATATCTAGTATCTCTGAACTATGACTAAATTTGTTGCGACACGCTCTAATTTCACGGAGGTCCTATTACCCTTCTAAACTCAATTTTACCGTATTTTTGTCACCCTTTTGGCTGACGTGGCATGTTTCATCATCCTTTTTAGCTGACGTGGGCCTCATTTTATGTAATAAAGGTGTCACGTCAGCACAAAAGGGTGCTACAAATACGGTAAATTGAGTTCATAGGGGTAATAGGACCCTTGTGAAATTGGAGTGTGTCGTAGCAACTTTGACCATAGTTCGAGGGGCTACTGGATACTGGGTGTGTGTGGTGGTGGAGGGGGGGGGGGGGTAGAGCATTGATGAAAGAGTAATGAAGAGCACATGAAGAATTGGGCCTACCACCAAAAGCCCACGGGAAGAGGGAACAAACAAGCATGTTGGGCAACACTTCATCATTATACTATTATATAAAGAGATTTTTTGTATTATATATTCATTCATTAAAATAATAACTGATAAATACATAAACTTTATGTTAATGTATAATATTATTAACTATAATGATATATGTTTTTTTTATATATTTTATTAATAAATATAATGATTTTTAATCGATCGGTTAAATGTGTAACTTGTTCTATTATAAATGGAAAACTCTCAAAAAGGACTAAAGCTTGGGCTTAACCAGAGACATAGAACTATAAATTGCACAATTACAATTCATAGCTACGAGTTAAAAAGGAGGAAAGAGGTTAGCGAGATTGAGAGATCGAGAGAGAGAGGTGAGAGAGAGGAATTGATTTGTATCAGCGAATTGATTATATCAATGAATAAAATGATAATATGCAACTGAATCAACTTCAACGTTTATATCTGCGAATTAATTTGTATCATCTGCATTTATATATTACAATTGAAACTTGTATCATTGTATCGATTTATATTTGTATTAGCAAATTAATTTGTATCAATGAATAAAATTGCAATATACAATTGAATCAACTTCAGCGAATTGATTTATATCATCTACATTCGTATCATACAATTGAAATCAAATACAAGTACCATTGATCAATTGTATATATTCATTTGCAGAACCATTTAATACAAACCAAATACTTCAATTATATTTGTGTATGATATATTCTGTAGATATAAATAATGCATTTGTATTTGTAAATTATATAAACATGCAAATGCATTTGTATCAAGTTATTTTTTTGCATGTTTAGTAGGTCATAGAAATATATTTCAAACATTTGTATTTAGACGGAATACATAAGAGGCCCCTTGAACTTGTCAGTTTTTTTCCTGTTGACATCTTAATAAGGCTACGTTCCTATTGAACCCTTGAACCCCTCATAAAGTGTGTCTAGTAAGCCCACCCGTCTAATGTGACACATATTTTGAGTTTGCTTTTGCTCAGTATCGTGCACGTGAATCACACACAGCCTACGTGGATTGACCAGGGACCCGCTTATATACTGACTAATTGTATATATACTTCGAAGAATTTAATGTGCATATGCATTTATATATTACAATTAAAATCGAAATACAAATACCTAATATATAGAGAGCACATATAAATGTATATTTATTTTGTATCATGCTCAGTTGTATTTGCATATGATATACCCGTGCAGATATAAATGATGCATTCGCATTTGTAAGTCACAAATACATGCAAATATATTTATACATATAATAGGTTATAAAATCTTTAATATAGTTATATTAGATAATATTTTAAAATTATATCTATGTATATATAAATATTGTATCTATATTTTGTATGTCACATAATTTTTTCATTATTTATCACAAAATGAAAAACAATGACCACCGGCCAACTAAGACAGAAATCATGCATTTATTAAATAATTTAATTCCAACTAATGATTTGATTGCATTCGTGCACTTCTATCACACGTGTATTTTTAGTTTTTAGTCAGTTTATTATTATAAACTATTGTGTTTGTTTTTTTATTAGTCTACTATATAATTAAGTTAATTATATAAATTGTATTTCCTTTAATTATAGGTAACAACCTCAAGTAGAAAATGATGAGAGTTTTACAACTTATTAAGATGAATACGTATATTATAATATATATCATAATTTTAATTTAATTAGCTAATAACGAATGAGTATACACGCAAAATAAATTTTAAAATTTAAACTGAAAATCTAATTTAAACATCCTATTAAGAATTGAAGTGTGTAGCAAAACTTAATTTGAGTGTATAAAAAGAATGTCTACACAAATTTAGGAGATTAATTATGCATTTGGTCTAAAATAAATATTTCTTTCTTATTAACGTCGTTATAAGATAGTGATGAATTTTACAAGCTAAAAATAATTGTCTCACATTATGTACTCTCTTGTACTCATAAGGTATATGTTCCATTACATATCTAGAATATTCTGACTAATTCATCTTGAAATCCTATGTTTAACTGCAAATAACTATGTCTCGATTTTATGTAAATTAACTTCAACAACAATAACAATAATAACATATTTATTATAATTTCATAAATGAAGTATGAAGAAAATAGAATATACGTAAATTTTATTCCTATGTTTGTGGTTAGGAGTAGCAGTGGGCGTTCGGTATTTTTAAAGTTCGGGTTCGGTAATCGGTATTTGAATATAGATACCACATACCATACTTATAAACATCGGTTCAGTAGTTCGGTAATCGGTAAATTAAACTTTGGTTCGGTACGGTATTTGGTAATACCATATTAAAGTTGAACATGTACACATGTATGTTTAAACTTCAAAGAGTATATTTAATAGAAAACCTATTTAGTATTCTTTTTGTTGCTTTTTACGAATTTATTATCAAGGTTCAAGAGATTTTTTTGGATGACTAATATTACTGTCTATTGGGTTGGGTTATATATATATAGAGAGAGAGTTAATAACTCAAATGGTCACTCAACTTTGGACTTTATCCCAAATGGTCACTCAATTTTGGACTTTTATCCCATAAAGTCACTCAACTTTGATCTTTACTCAGAAAGTCACTCAATTTTCACATTTTTACTGAAAAAGTTACTCAACTTTTACATTTTTACTTAGAAATCTGGGATAAAAGTCCAAAGTTAAGTGATCATTTGAGTTATTAACTCTCTCTCTATATATTCGATATTCGGTAAATACCGAATATCAAACGGTATTAATATCTTGTACCAAACTCAATCTCAAATACCAAAATATTAAAATTTTACTCCCAAATATCATATCAAATACCGAATAGTCAGGAGCAGATCTGGGTTACTAAGGTGTATGCCTGAACCCCTCCATAAAAAAATTACAATGCATATATATATTTTAATTCTTTGATTTTTTTTATGATCTCATCTCAATAAACTGTCTATAGGTCAGAACTTCTTAAGATGAGATCAGATTTTAATAGATTTAAATTTTTTTATTTCATATTTGTAGCAACTAGTATTTTGGGTGTTTAATTTTGCTTTGGGTTGTATGAAATAAAAGTCTCATTTATGATTTTCAAACGGGGTGTTTCGCCTATTTCAATGAGTATAAATAACATAAATACCAAACCTTTAGAAAGTAATTACACTTTCTCCCATTATTTAAATTACTTCACGTTCTCTCTCTATTAATATACATAACATAGCCGACATATACATAACATTCTGTGTTTATGTTGGAATTTTTATAATATGTTTAGGGAGTTGAGATTTTTTGTAATATTGAAAACATAAGTTGTGTATTTGTGTGTATATGATTGATTTGAAGAACGGTGGAGCCGCCTTTAGCTCAGGGGTTCATCCAGTGGAGGAGTCAGCATTTTCATTGATGGGGTTCAGAAGTAAATGTACGAACTAATCGAAGGGGGTTCAACATATACTATATATGCATAAAAAATATTTTTAACCATGTAAAGATGGTATAAAAACAATATAATTTTCCATCAAAGGGGATTCCAATGAATCCCCTGGAGCAAAGGTAGCTCCGCTATTGGATTCATTCGAACTCCTTTCAATGAAAAATTATACTATTCATATATGGTTAAGATTATCTTTTATGTATATATAGTTAACGTTGAACTCTCTTCGACTAGTTCGTATATTTACTTTTAAAACTTTACTAAAAATTCTTACTCCTCCGGTGGTTAAAAGTGCTTGAACAGCCGACACCAAATTCCATTCAATTGATACCACAAAAATAACTCAATTATGAAAAAAAGTTGGAATTATGTGCCCATTCTACTTTTTATTTTTCAATAGCTCTAAATGCGATCTAAAGAGACAATGCATGTTCTCAAGAAAATCAATAGAGATTCAAAGAATTTTGTTGCATTTTTTATTAATTCAATCATTTTTCTCACCAAACTCCTTTCAATTTTTCATGACAATCCATTCGTGTGCATGATCTAATAATTAATGAAAATCATTTCATATCCTAAACACATTATAAGTCTCTATAATAATTTATTCACACTCGATATTTACGTGATCAGCTGCAATGACATGATTGAATAGCTGGGAGGTGGATCTTTCATGTGGAAGATTTTGGATCGAATCCAGCCTCCATCTGTCGCTCAGCCATGAGCACGTGGCATGGGCTTGGATAGTGCGATTTACATAGCATATTTGGTTTGCGAGCTATTTCGCACTGAGCAGGTTACCGCAAATTCTCACAACAATTTTCACTCGAAGGACAAAAATTGTAAGTATATCCCTGGGAGTTCCAAAAAAAAAAATTATGTGATCTAATTAGTAAATGCATGACATGTGTGTGAACCTTAATTTTGATCTTTCATGTGCGAGACTTTGGATCGAATCCAGCCTCCATCTGCCGCTCAGCCATGAGCTCGTCGCATGGGTTTGCGTAGTGCAGTTTACATTGCATATTTCGTTTTGTGAGCTATTGCAGTGAACACGTTACCGCAAATTCTCACCACAGTTTTCACTCGAAGGGCAGAGACTATTGTGAGTATATATATCCCTGAGAATTTCAAAAAAAAAGAAAAATTATGTGATTTTATAAATGCATGACGTGTGTTTGAACCCTGATTTTACATGCTTAAGGATCCGTCATTTGCTTTTTCATATTCATGTGAAACGAGTATAACAAATTTATTTTTAATTTTATGTCCTTTATACAAGAGAGATCTTCATTTTTACATAAAAAATCTGAAAAACTTATTTTCTTCTATCCAACTTATATGTGGTCATATAAGATTATTTCCATGTAAGTATAATATGATTGTGAGTATACTTACTATTAATTCTTTAAAACTCATGAAGTTTACGAAATAAAGAAAAAAAAATCTAAATTTGTGGTATAAGAAGTAGGGTTCGATTATAAATCATCCCATTAAAATAAATTTAAAGTTAAATTAGAGGAACGACCTCTCATTATCTGGCAACAGAAACATTGTACATATTTTCCATCTTAGCGTCCGTCCACCACAACGAAATAAAAAAGAGTATTCTTTTTTTATGAGAAATTCAGAAAGGAAAGTATGGCACGTAAATCGAAACATCAAATTTAATTATAGTAATCGATTAGTCTGATGATATTTTAATTAAATCACATTAATGAATCTATAAATTATATATTTTGTATATAAGATTGTGGGTTAGGAAGTTCTGTAGCTGGTGGGATATGTTTCCACTTAATTCCCACCAAGTTTGCTTACGTTCAGTCATTTTTTTTGTTTCCACTCGATATTCGATATTTGTATCGAAATTCAATTATATTTGTATTTGCATTATGAAATTTCACATTCAGTCATTGGTTAAATCTAATAAGTAGTAACGTTTTTATTTGTTCGGGGTAAATTTAAAGCGCGTAAAGTACGGTTCAATCGAATTTATAAGTATGATGTAAACTTTATATATTAATATTTGAGATCGCTATAGTAGAATTCTAAACTTCTAAAGTTCAAATTTTGAACATATGCCTATTCAAAGAAATATCTTTTTTTCAAAAAAAAAATAGTTAATATTTTCTATTCAAAGAAATGACTATATATTGTCGTGTAAACTCTAGAATCGATCGTTAAATAAATAAGTGTTTGCAAAGGGATTTATATTCGAAACCACTCCACTCATTATCTTAAATTTTAGCTGCGTACGCAGAATTTTTCATGCTATGACTCACTCAGTAGCTTTTACTCGTATATATATATATATATATATATATATATATATATATATATATATATATATCTTATTATATGAAATTTTTTAAAAATATGTGTCTATGTAAGTGCCAAAAACTGTAGGTAATGTAATCCTTGTCCAAGACCACATTTTAATTATAAAAAAAAAGAGTTATTTTTTTTAAATTTGATTGGCCAAAATAAAGCAATTTGTCTCTTGTCAATTTCCTTGGGTTCAATAGGCAGGCTAACAATTAACAAATTCAGCATAATCTTACGGCTAAAAGTAAGATGTGTGGTCGACCTTACTCCCTACATTCGTAGATAGAGAGGGTATTTCCAATTGATCCTCGGCAATGCAACTGTTGTGAACCCCGTCCAGCCCAACATGAATACCAAGGTCACACAAGTGGTTATTGGGCCAAGAACAAGCAAATATGGCTGAGGGTATTTCCAATTGATCCTTGGATTTTAAGTTGTAATTTGTGTTCAGTAATTATAAATACATTTCGTATTTATATGTTAAAAATTTGAGTAGTTACAACACCCTTACTTCTTTATCCAGACTCGATAAATTGATAATGTGAGCGAATTCACACAAGCGAAGTTAAAGTTTATTTAGTAGGTATTGGGGCAATTTTACACTGTTTTTGCTTAAAAAGTAAAACTAATTATAATATAATAGAGTAATGCAGCTAATAATGGAAATTAATGATGCTTCTGTTGACTTCACTAAAGTCCACCATTCCCACTTAATTCATTATGTGGGATTTCCCTATTTAGGCTGCTTCATCTTGTTGGAAGAATATATTTTAAAATATATACACCGTCAATGTGAAAAAATAAAAATATTACATTATCAGGTCACTCAAAGAATATCTAAAAATAAATTTCCTCCAAATATTCGAGTTGTAATAATGTCAAAAGTAAGATATGTAAACGTAAACTGTGACTTGATTGTGTAAAAATTTCTTACACTAACGACATATATATATATATATATCTCAAACCCCATTATGATCTTTTATGGTGGAGACCCCATAAAACCAACATATAAATCTCACATCATTTATATAACCTAACTTATTAAATAAACAATACACTCATATAACCTAAATTTCTATAGTTAACTTCTATATATTGTGAGTACAAATAGCAATATTCTCTTAACAAGACTAATATGAAGCTATTGTGTTTCAACATGCAGAAATACTTGGTGTTTGTGTTGATTATAGTCATGGTTTTTTCTTGCTTGTGGGTAGCATATCCTAGAAAAGCCTTGATGGGAGGACATCATGAACATATCATGGACAATGGCATGGGATTTGGTATAGGGAAGAGATATATGTACCCCGATCGCGATGTAGACAATCATCATAACATACCAAGAGAAAACTATAATTGGAGGGGAGACAGCTCTGTAAGTGGTGGTGGTGGTGGTGGTGGTGATGGTGGAGATAATGGAAGAGGTTGAAGTTTGTATCTATCTTGTAACTCTGATTGATGTAATATGTTTTCGAAACTATATATGTATGTGTTTGTCTTTCTATCTTGTATAGGAGTGTCACTCCAACTCTCCCTCTTGGGTTTATGGAATGGGAAGGGAGAATCTTTTTATATGAAGCGCTTTATTTCTTAGCAATCTGTAAGAGTGTTACTACCTACCTTCTGTGCAGTGGCGAATCTACATTATAGTCAGAAAATTATGTTATATATACATGATTAAAATTATTTTTTATGTATATATATTAGATGTTAAACCTATTAGTTTTTATATTCACTTATGAACCCCTTAGCGAAAATCCTGACGAAATGGGAAGGGAAAACCTTCTTATATGAAGCGCTTTATCCCTTGATGTACCTGCTCTTTTGTAAATTTGTGAATCCTAATAAGAAAGTGTTGCACTCCTTTATAAAATATTTCCGTTTCAAAAACTGTGTTTGTCTTTCGTCTTCTATAAGAGTGTCATAGACTACGTTCTAAACCCAACTCACGTACCACTTGAATCGGTGAACAACCGAACTTTTGAGACCTTCTTCAACCCCAGGATGTGATGAGCTGACATCGAAGTGCCAAACGACTCCGTCGATAAAAGCTCTTGAGAATCATCAGCATGTTATCCCCGATCCGTTAAACTGCCTCAGAAGCAAAGAGAGGCAAAATAATCGAATTTATGGAGATCTTGTCCTTTGATGAAAATGAACTGATATACTGGCATTCTCTTCCAACTCCGTATCCTAACTCAGGGCAAACTATCTCTAGATGGCAAAGTGAAAAGTCGAATTGATCCGTTGAGCGAGAGCCCTTCGTCTATGGTTACATGAAATGGGAAGGGAGAACCTTGCTTTATCCCTTAAGAGTCGTTTCGTAGAGAGTATAAAAATAATGCAAAATATGGTGTATTAGTAATGCTTGCGTTAATTATGCTTGTATTTTTCTTATGCAGTGTTTGGTTTGATATATTAAAAAAAATATGAATTACATAATTTTAATTTTTTTTTTTTTTACATAATACACTCAATATATATGTTGGAAAGGATGCGAAATTTTTTTTGAAGGGTAATAGGGTCTTTAAGCATGTTAATGCATGCATTAGATCCATTGCATTACTAATGTCATGGATTTTGAGGTGTTAGTAATACACACCTCAATACACAATAGAGTGTATAACTAATGTTGCATTAATTATACATAGGGCAAAAAAATATACCAAACAAAGTACTATTAATATACATTAAACTAATGCATGTATTAACATTCTAATACACTCTACCAAACGACCCCTTAATGTACTAGCTCAATGTAAATTTGTGAATCCTTAAGAAAAGTGCCTTACCTTTAGCTTACTTGCCTCGAGCAAATTCTCAAAATACAGATTACAACCAAGTAGTAATTTAGTCACATGACCAGAAACAAAATTTACACTTTATCCTTTTCAAAGAGATTATAAGATAAGCCTTCCTACCCCACGAGGTAGAGATAAATATGCGTACACTCTACCCTTCTGAAACCTCGATTATAAGATAAGTCTTCCCCTTAAGAGATAACATCTTCCTACCTCCGCGAGGTAGAGATAAGTATGCGTACATTCTAAATCTACCCTTCTGAAACCTCGCTTATGAGACTATAATGGACATGTTAATATCATACTAAAAGATAACACAGGAAATTTACAAGTAAAAAGACAATCTTTATATGTGTTTATTGCTATTCAAATTGCATGCATGTGACATAGGGGATCACTTATTTATTATACTGCTGAATGACAATTGCAAGACTGCAACAAAAAATTGTTTAGTGCTTGTAAGCTATGCCACTTATGGGGTGTATATTAGATTACACAGGGTATGTCGTTGCATCAATACTTGCACAAAACTTTGTTAAAAAAAAAAGACAGTCCGGTACACTAAAGCTCCCGCTATGCACAGGGTCCAGGGAAGGGCCCCACCACAAGGATGTATTGTACGCAGCTTTACCTTGCACAAAACTTTGTAGTAAATGAGAAATCAGCATGGCAGCGCAAACTATTTCATATACTGCCTTATGCACCAAGTGCTGAAACATGAAGTACCTTGTATCAATTAGAAATTCGAAAAAGGTTTACATATGTGACCAATGCACTTCTAGAGGTAATGAGGATTATACAGGAAACCTTTTTTAACTTGAAATGAAGCTTGCTCTATACACAAACTATGCTGCGAGTTGGTATATAAGAGAGCTCAACCAATATTTGCACGTAAAATCGGGTTGTCACCAGATGATGTTACTCCTGTAACTATGCATAGGAGAGTAAAAGAAAGCTGAAGGAATCTCCGGAAGGACAGCTGGGGTCTGTCACTGGATGTTAGTATTGTTAAAATGCTCGGGAGAAGATGAGGCACATGGAGAACGGGAACTCTCGCATCTCCGGTTTCTTGGATACGGATGCATGTTGGCCAGTTCACTGACTCGATGAAGGACAGACTTGGGCAAAGGTCGCCAAGACAGATTATGTTTACCCTTTTCCTGCACCAATGACAATGCGGTCACTATCATTAGAAAAGTACGCGCTCTGAAACAAGGGGAAAGTCTAAAGAACGTCAAACACTCCAAGTCGGTATATTATATGTCAAATCAAGTGGCTGGACTAGACAATATATACCAAACTCGGCATATAGGCAAAGATTCTTGAAAGTTGAGATTCCTACTATAACTTGATGAGTTCGAATCATACTACTAGAAAACGAAAATGCAACTAAACATGTATAAATAAGTTAAAAGTGGAAAGGGAACTCAAGTACACTGGGTATGTCGTATAGCCATCATAATTATTTGTTTGCACTTGTGGGTTTGGGGAGGGTAGGAGTAGAGAGGTTGTCTCCGGCACACCCTAGGTTCACAAGAAGTGTAATCAAAGCGAAGAAAGGAAAATGACGACAAAAAAATAGCAAGATAAGCAAAGCAATCTAAGAAACATGCAGTAGTAAAATTGAATAATAAGATACTATGCAAATTCTGGGTAAGACTACTAAAAGATGAGCAAAGGCGAGTAGCTCCCTACTTCTCCCACGGAAGAGTACTACAACATATGGCTACTACCTTTCTACCCAAATCATCGTCTCCTTGACCTCCATACCTTCCTATCTAGGATCATGTACTCGGTATGTATGATGACTATACAGTATACACAACAACAACAACAAAAAACTCAATGTATTCCCACCAAGTGGGGTCTGGGGAGGGTAGAATGTACGCAGTCCATACCGCTACCTCCAGAGAGGTTGTTTCCGATAGACCCCGGGCTCAAGATAGAGAAAAGTAGACCAAAGCGTAATTAAATATGAAGCAAGATGGATGGCATAACATGAAAAGGAATAAGACACAAGAAAAAAAAGAATTCAAGGCAATAAGAGAAAAAAAAAAAAGTGCAATAGGAAAAAGAGACCCAAGCCCGCCTGATCGGGCTCCTATCTCTGGACCCAGTCCTAGGGTTACTAGCCCGACTCAACCTGAGCTCTTCTAACTACCTACTAAAACCACGCACACAACCTAGCCTTCTATCCTTATCCGCGACCTCTATACCTTCCTATCTAAGGTCATGTCCTTAGTAAGCAGAAGCTGCTCCATATCATGTCTAATCACTTCCCTCCAGTACTTCTTCGGCCTACCTCTCCTTCTCCTGAAGCCATCTTACGCTAACTTCTCACACCTACGAACTGGGGCATCCATCCCCTCCTCATCACATGCCCAAACCATCTCAATCTTCCTTCGCACATCTTATCCTCCAACAAAGCCACTCCCACCTTCTCATTCCTGACTCTATCCCCTCTGGTAAGTCCACACATCCAACGCAACATTCTCATTTCCGCTACCTTCATTTTTTGAATGTGGGAGTTCTTGACTAACCAACACTCTGCTCCATATAGCATAGCAGGACGGACTGCCACTCTGTAGAATTTACCTTTAAGCTTTAGTGGCACCTTCTTGTCACACAACACTCCCGAGGCGAGCCTCCATTTCATCCAACCTGCTCCAATACGGTTAGAGACATCCTCATTAATCTCGCCATTCCCCTGAATCATAGACCCAAGATACTTAGAACTATCCCTCTTTCGGACATCCTGGGAATCCAACCTCACCACCACATCGTCCTCCTGCCTCACTTCACTAAGCTTGCATTCCATATACTCCGTCTAGGGCCTACTCAACCTGAACCCCTTAGATTCAAGGGTTTGCCTCCAAACCTCCAATTTTTCATTCACACCCACCCGCGTCTCATCAATCAGCACTACATCATCAGCGAACAACATACACCACGACACCTCCCCTTGAATACTCCATGTCAACACGTCTATCACCAACGCAAACAGCAACGGACTAAGAGTCGAACCCTGGCGCAACCCTGTCTCGACCGAAAAATGCTCTGAGTCCCCTCCCGCCGTTCTCACCCGAGTCTTCCCTCCATCGTACATGTCCTTAATAGCTCTAATGTACGCCACCGGGACCCCTTTGGCCTCTAAACACCTCCACAGAACCTCCCTCGGAACTTTGTCATAAGCCTTCTCCAAGTCGATGAACACCATATGCAAATCCTTCTTTCTTTCCCTGCTCCACCAATCTCCTCACCAGGTGGATTGCTTCTGTCGTCGAGCGACCAGGCATAAAACCAAACTGATTCTCCGAAATGGACACGATCCTCCTCAATCTCAGCTCAACTAACCTCTCCCAAATCTTTATAGTATGACTCAACAGCTTGATACCACTATAGTTAGTGCAACTCTGGATGTCTCCCTTGTTTTTATATAACGGAATCATCGTACTCCACCTCCAAGCCTCCGACATCCTTGCCGTCTTGAAAATGTCGTTAAACAAATCAGTCAACCACCTTAAACCAACCCTACCTATAAACTTCCAAAAATCCATCGAAATCTCATCAGGCCCCGTCGCCCTTCCCCTTCGCATTCTACGAATAGCTTCTCTGACCTCCTCAACCCCTAAAACGTCTACAATAACTGAAATCACGTCTCTCCTCGAGTGTTCTAGCTCTCCTAACTCGATGCCGCCATCCCCCTCCTCGTTCAAAAGCCTATGGAAATACTCCTGCCATCTTATCTTAATGTGGACATCCTCCACCAAAACTGTACGATCCTCCCCTTTAATGCACTTCACTTGGTCGAAGTCCCGACCCTTCCTCTCCCTAGCCTTAGCAAGCCGATACAACCTCTTTTCCCCGCCTTTCGCATCTAACCCCGCATACAAGCTCTCAAACGCTGCAGTCTAAGCCTCCTTTCTTGCAACTTTGTAGGCCTCCCTATTCACCCACTTCTGCTCTACATCATTACTCTCAATCAACTTAACATATGCCCCCTTCTTAGTCTCCACCTTCTTAAATTCTTCATTCCACCACCAGTCCCCCTTATGTCGTCCTGCCCGACCCCTCGAAACACCCAAAACTTCTCTGGTAGCCTCCGTGATGCAACTGGCATCCCTATCCCACAGTCTCCACGTCCCCCCTGCACTCCCACACCCCCAAACCTGCCACTTTCTCCTCAATCTCTAACGCACTGCTCGGCGTCAAGCCACCCCACCTAATTCTAGGCCGACCCTCTCCGGCTCTAGCACTCCTCTTCTTGCTCTTCTATACAGTATACACACAAAAAATAATTATATAACAAAAAAGCTAAAAGCTATTGCATTAAGTTAAATAAAGGTTCATGATTCACAGCACGCATAGAGTATCATTAATAATCAAATTTCGAAAATGAAAACTAACCGTTATTTTGCTTTGTTTCTGGAGATAGCATGCTTTAAGAAGATTTCTCCATTTATCCTGCGAGAAGTTTAAGCAACAAAGTGCAAACTTCAGGTAAGTAACAAGCAAACACTAGATGATGCATAGTTTTTCTTGACTTGTCCAGTTGAAGCATGCCTGATAGTGACCATTGTGCTTACCTTGAGATCCACAGGTGTTCTATGACCAGATGATGAGAAATAAAGCTTCTTTATATGACTCCATCTTCCAACTCCATATTGGGCAACTCCATCAATCAACTTTCTGACTTCTGAAACAGTCCAGAGCCGGTGATGTTTCCTCCGGGCACCATCTTGATCCAACTTCTTTGGCGCAACAGCATCGTCTTTAGGATTCACAACCATAGGCTCCTTATGAATTTCCTCCTTGTGAGGTTTAAAAACCTTCAAAGAGATCAACTTTTATGTTAAAGGAAAATGATAACTGAAGATTCAGATGTTATTAACAAAATTGCAAAAGGATCCAGGAGAAGTATGGCGGGTATGACAGTATGCTCAATAACACAATGATATGAAAGATCATCCTTTGTTTTCAAAGAGTGCCTGAACTCACCACCCAAAAATTTCAAGCAAGCACTGCGCTACACCGACTCTGGTTAGGTTGTCAGCAAAGAGGTTGGCTAATTGTTATTTGTGAACTGACTTGCACAAAGTTATATTACTAGCCTAATAAGGGGGTAAGGAGCACCTTTAATGCACTCATACATGGACCAGTGCAAGGATCACATAAATGAAAATACACATTTTGTTTCAATGTTTTTTTTGGAATGTACCTGTATTGCATTGGATGCAGGCCTCTCATCACATTCTTCGTTCACAAGAGAAGCAAAAGGCACTTGAATAGCTTTATAGGAAGACTCCTCGGAAAACAATTCCATTTCCATAGACTCTGCACGAGATTTCTTTTGACATCTGACTTTGAGAAACTTATTCTTTGATTCTGGTGCACTAGTAGAAACCTCAGTCTTTTTCCTAGAACGTCTAGCATTCAGATCTGAGGATTCATCAATATACCTTCGTGTAGGCTTGCGTAGACGCTTTTGAGTGACAGGAGTGTCAACGTTTATCACTTGAGAAGTGACTGGAGGGCCTATAACTGAGGATTCATGCACATCAAAGCTTTCACAGTTTACATCTTGCCCCTCATTTTGCGTAGGATTAGACATCAAAGAAATTCCGTTAGATGTTAGTGCAGAATGGTCAATCATGCTGTCATTCATCTTCTCAGAAGACACAGCTTCAGCAAAGAAGTCTGCCACATCATCCACATTGCTGATATCTCCTGGATTGAATGCAGTTGGGAATTTCACAGCATTGTACTCAACTAGTATCCGACTTTCACACTTGGGGTGAGAAAGGTCATGCAACTCTGAATTGGTAAGGCCAAACATAGCATTCTGACTTTGAGCTTCTTGCGCAACTAATCCTGCAGAGTATGGCATTCCACATGAGTCAGTTCCATCACAACTAGGTAATGGAATCTGACTTTCTAAAATAGGGTCCAGCAATCCTCTACTTGAACCATAATCCAGATTTGTGATGCTTTCAGCAAATTCAATATCTGTTTCCAAGAAGACCAGAAAAAATTGTAGTTCTTAACATACAATATTTTGTCGTAATAATAAGAATGCCATAACTAACGAAAATGATTTACCTAAAAGATAATCTTCACATGGAGTGGAAAGATCATTTTGTGCTTGAATTTTTCCAGCTTCAAATTGACTTTGCTTAAGATCAAGCACCTGGCATATTTACCAGGTTATCCAGCAAAGACAAAAGATCTCAAGATAGTAATGATTGAACGAAAAACAAAAAAAACACCCTTGAAACAGCCAACATGCGCAGGAAAGGAACTCCCAAAACCAAAAGAATCAGAGCAACAGGAAACAATTTAGTGATTCCAACGACAAAGAAAAAGAAATCAACTCAAGGTCCGCAAAGCAACTTGGTTATACATCAGAATGTCAAAGCAATTTGGAAGAACAACTCCTTGATGTCTAACATTTGTGGAGCTGTGTTTAATCTCCTAGAGACAAAAAAGTCATACAGTGCCTCCATCTCAAATTGACAGCCAAGACTACTTTGTGAGATTACACTAGGTACGTTATTGTTTTTGTTATAGTAGAATGTATACTTTTTTTAATTATGAGGTCATAGTACTTCTTTCAATTACACAAAGATGTGCTTTTTTGAAAATGTGTGATGGAAGTTGTTCTCTACTTCTTCGGAGGTAGCGGTATGGTCTGCATACATCTTACCCTCCCCAGACCCCACACTTTGTGGGAATACACTGGGTTTGTTGCTGCTGTTGTTGTTGTGTGATGGAAGTTGTTGTTCAGCTGGAGCTGTGGGAGGCAGATGAGGACACACGGGCCAGGGCGTAGAAGTTGCTCCACTCGCGCTTATACGGGCTGTGTGGAGAGAGGGAAGATGAAAATAGAAGGCTTCTAAAGGGGTAGAGTACTTTTATACACCTACGGAATAGCCATAGCCTCCTGTCCTTTATCACTGGTGTACCCATGAACCTGTCTGTATAGATAGCTGGGCATCGTTTGTAGAGAACCATCTGTTTTTGTAGATTCTTTACTAGTATACCACTTGTATACAGGTAATTGGCCAACTGTCACAAAAATTTATTACTTTATCGAAAAAAGATAACATCCCATACACTTCCATGCCTTTAAGAAACCCATCAACTCATCTTCCGAGAACCTTATCTAGATGAGAGGGTAGGTAAACTGCTAAAAAAGACACCGAGACAGACTCCTTCGTATGCATAAAAGGAAAGAAAAGCGAGACAAAATTGATAAGGTATTACAGAGGTTCAAAAAGATAAAGGCTCTTCAAAATGGAAAATTGGGGACAACAGCTTTTTCTTCTGATCTGTGAAAATGGGGGACATAAATAACATAAACTTGTGACCAAGCATCAAATTCCATAATCTTAAAAAGCAATTTACCAAAAGGGAAGGTCACATACTTCGTGGTTAATATCATTTTCCCTTTTAGGTGCAATACTGGAACCTGAGAACCACAAAAAGGAATCATTAAAAGTGAACATAGCATAATTATATATAAACAGATTTAACAGTCAAAGACCAAGGGCTATATTATACATTATACTATACGCCAAAACGACTACCTTCCCCAGGATAAAAGAAAAACATGAGATGGCATACCTATATTGTACAAAGCACCTTTCCTTTCCATGCCCCTTAATACCCTCTTCTCATCAAAACACAAGGCACCAGTGATAGAAGCATGATCGTCACGGGTTTCTAAAAGCAACATGCAGCATAAATTGTATCATCTTTTAAAGCTTGAATAACAGGTTCATCTTCTATGCGCTAAGAAACAGTAATTACAATACCGCAAAAAAGGGGTCATCAAGTAAGAAATATTGTGAATAATCCTTTTTATGACATTCACTCAGCACAAGAATTGGATTCTTTTTTTCTTTTTATGGTGGATAAGAATTGGAATCATGCCGCAGGAAATAATTCAAGTTGTTTTTTTTGTTGCATGAGCCACAATACATCAACGTCTAGAAGAATGAATTTCATCATTAGCAATTTGCGGAAAGGAAAAATAAAACAGATTCACAATACATAAAATCAAAAGCTAACTGTAAAGTAACAAAATTAGCCAACCAAAACTGAAAAACCTGATAGCTGATACCATCATCAGACATATAAAAAGCTAACAAGAACATACTTGCTCTCTGCATATACAATACGCTCCTCAGAACCACAAATCGTGGCACCAGAACAGCCTACTAGAACACCAATGCAGGTTCGGGTGCCAAACTTACCATGTTGGTCAATCTAAGTAACCATCAAAATAGACATAACTCCGGCTCCCATTAAATTCCAAAACAGAACAATCAATGTACCATTTCAAATTCATCTGAATTTAACAAGAAAGAACACGGCAATGACTTCCTTAGATCATAATAAAATAGCACAAGAAAAAGAGAAAAGCCTATAAAGTATATCCACATCAATTATAAACAGGAAAAAAAATTGAATCACATAAGAAAAACAAAAGGAAAAACAAAGCAACTTAACAAGGAATATACTAGTTCATATAAAGTAACAAGTGGTTTGAGACTCTAAAACAATGAGACAATTA
Source organism: Capsicum baccatum var. pendulum (assembly GCA_030864225.1). NCBI lineage: Eukaryota > Viridiplantae > Streptophyta > Magnoliopsida > Solanales > Solanaceae > Capsicum > Capsicum baccatum. The sequence continues at coordinate 273,148,389 of CM061558.1, forward strand.
ATATTTTGCACCAGCACAAAGCATCCACAGTGCAAATTAATATATTGTTGAAAATGCATTTGTTAGTACCTGGTTCATCAAACCAGACCCCTAGAGAAGCAAGACCACTTCGAAATGCTGAATTCTGCAAACAGAAATAGAAAAACGTTAGACGCTTCCTCAGACTTAGTTAAATTTATGCATAGATGTAGTAGATTAAGTGCAACTAAAAAGAACCTTGGACTAACTCAACACCAATAGCTAGCCCATCTCCAAAAACCAAATAAGTAGACACCACTCATTCCTCAACCAATGTTGTGTCTAACTCAACCCCAAAAGCTAGTTAATGAGGGAGGGTTGTTCAAGACCATATAAGGAGACAATGACCAATCCCCTCAATCATACATTCTAACAGACTTATGTGGTTTTAGATAAATGTCTAATATGTGCCTGTAAAAGCATTTAGGTGTAAAATACTCTCAATTTATTTCCATCTCTCATGTTTCATTATTTCTTAAAACATACATAGCATGCATTGGTGAAAGCATTTATGTTGGGACACAAAATAGGCAGGTTGGCGTAAGTGGCAGCATTTTAGAAAGTGGGGTTACTGTAAAATAATTTTTAAAACCAATGTACAAAAACCTGTCTTAAGAAAATAAAAATGAACATAAGAAAGATACACACTCAAAAACTTGTAAGATGTAATGAGAACAACAGTCCTGAAATCTTCGAGCAAGCCTGAACATCCTAGGGACAGGTGCAACAAATTTTAGAAATTAGCCTTAAAAAATTAAGTGCACTTTGCACCAAATAACCATTGAATCATTAAGACTTCGAAATTGCAAATCATTTAGAGAATTCATCTGGAGATAATATGATTCACTAATAACCCTACCAATAGCAAAAAACTTGTCATTTTCAAAATGAGAAGACATGCATAGTAGTTAGCAGTCCCTTTTTTTTCAATAAATTGGCAAAGTAAGCTGTCTTTCTATTTTACAATTTTACGCATTTCATTCTTCCTGAACTTATAGGGAAACATTATCTTCATCTAGTTTGTTTTTACCCCTCGCGAATTGCAAAGTCGTTCTGTTCCATGGACCAAAATAATTAACTTTTTGGGTACAATTATATTCAACATTTTCAAGTGCATAGTTCCCATTTCTCCACCCAACAGAAGGGGTTACCAAACGAGAGATTCCAACCTTACTTTCTTTGCCATGGACGATAGGGAAGCTACAGGGGATGTAGGGAAAATAGGGAAACACGAGTTGAGCAGTGCATCTTCAGAAAGGAAAAATGCTCTGGAAGAGAACTTTCAGCCTTAATTTGTTTCAATCGAAAAAAAAAAAAAAGGAAACTTACAAAGATACTTTTTGAAAGGAAAATAGGGAATCACAAATTGAACAGCGTGTCACCAGAAAAGGAAAACGGTTTCAACACACATGCAAAATATCCTGTACTTCCGATGGAGCCAAAGACTTCCTTATGGAGGCAAAAAGATCTCCGTAATTCCAAGGAAGGAATGCACTTTAAGGACTTTCTTGGCACTATTTATCTATAACTTGACACCCCAAGCTTCAAATGCTTTTTCAAGCACATACAGAACTAAATATCTCAAATAAGCAATAAAAAGATGGCTTCTACCTTCAGCTCTATGTACTCTCGATTTTAAAAAGGGGATAGCCAAAAAAACTAAATTGAGCAAAAATTTGTACATGCATGAGCCTTTTTGAGTCAGCAACTCGCAACACGGAAAAAAAGAGCTACAGTTTTCTGCCAACACACAAATTCCCTTAATCCCTTTTAACCATACATTATAATGTCTTCCAAAATTCAAAACAAATTTCAAAATGCAGTGTACATAGGCACAATCATAGTACAAAAAAGAACATAAGAATTTGACAAAGAAAACCAAAAATATTAACCTGATTCATCAGTAAAGAGAAACAATTGTAGTGAGAATGTAGAGCGGAAGAGTGTGTATCATTCAATTAATAAAAAGATGGTTTCTGAGTTCATGCAAGTACAAAGATTTAACATGCAAGTGCCCTTTTGAGCCCAGCAACTTGCAACACACACACGACGACAACAACTAGGAAAAACAAAACTACATTTTTACTGCCAAATTCCACAACTTTCACAACCCTTTTTAACCATACATCAATGTTATCCACAAATTCCACAAGAAACAACATAAAAGTGACAAAGAAAAGCAAAACTCGAACCTGATTCATCAGTCAATTGTTGTAGTGAGAATGTAGAGACTGTAACTCTGTGTGTGTGTTTGAGAGAGAGAGAGAGAGAGAAAGGAAAAGCAAAGGGGACAGGGGGTCGCACGTACAATATACACCATTTATGGACGGAACCGAAAGGAGTTATAGGTTACTGTCAGTTTCATGTTTATTGATGAAATCTTGCATTTGGAGTCCGCTAGGCTAAAATTACACTCTTAGAGTTTCTACGTCTCCTTTGTCTTCTGACACGCGCCACCCTTCCTTTTTTCTGTATTGTTTTGTTGCTAACCAACCGGTTCAATTATCGAGGGTCATTAAAGTATGAGACATTCTTAGAAATACCTTCTTTATTTTTTTTCTTTAAATGTAAAAGGTGTTTTCTTAACTTGAAGGTGTTACTATAATGTTTGATTTAGAAGTTCAAATGGACTAAATTGAGTAGAAATTTAGCATGCAAGTGCCCTTTTGGGTCAGTCAACTTGCAACACAAACAAAAAGCTGTATTTTTACTGCCAAATACCAGAACCCCTTTTAACCATACATCAATATCATACACAAATCGCACATAAGCACACAATCATAGTACAAGAAAGAACACAATAATTCAGCAGAAATTTAACATGCAAGTGCACTTTTGAGTTCAGCAACTTGCAACACCAGTAAAAAGCTACACTTTTTTAATGCAGAACTCAACAAGTTGCACAGCCCCTTTTAGGCATACATCAATGTCATTACACAAATTCCATTTAGGTACAATCAATTAATAAAAAGATGGTTTCCTTTCTTTTACTCAAAAGGGTACCAAAAAAACTTTGAGCAGAAATTTAACATGCAAGTACCATTTTGAGTCCAGCAACTTGCAGCACAAAGAAAAAGGACTACATTTTTACTGCCAAATTTCACAATTTCCATAACCCCTTTTAACCATATATCAATGGCATACACAAATTTCACATAGATATATAATCACAATACATAAAAAGAAAATAAAAATTGACAAAGAAAACCAGAAGAGTATGTATGCGTGTGCGCCATTCAATTACTCAAAAGGGGTACCAACGGACAACTTAAATTGACCAGAAATTTAACATGCAAGTACCCTTTTGAGTCCAGCAACAGAATAAAGACTACATTTTTACTGCCAATTTGCACCTCCTCTACATTTTTACTGCCAATTTGCACCTCCTCTTTTAACCATACATCAATGTAATACACAAATTCCACATAGACACAATCATAGTACAAAAAAGAACACAAAACTACAAAGAAAACCAGAAGTGTGTGTGTTACATTCAATTACTCAAAAGGGGCATCAAAAGAACTTAAATTGAGCCAAAATTAACATGCAAGATCACTTTTTAATCCAACAACTTGTAACACAAGATAAAGACTGCATTTTTACTGCCCATTTCCACAACCCCTTTTAACAATACATCAAATTTCATACACAAATTCCACATAGGCACTATCAATTAATAAAAAGATTGACTCCTTTACTCAAAAGGGGTACCAAGAAAACAAAAATTGAGCAGAAATAAGTCTATTACTCAAAAGGGGTACCAAAGGAAAACAAAAATTGAGCAGAAATAACACAATTACTCAAAAGGGTATAAAGAAAACAAACAATTGAGCAGAAATTGTAACATGCAAGTGTCCTTTTGAGTCTAGCAACTTGCAACACACCATTTCAATACACACAATTATTACAACAACAACAACAAAAAGACTACATTTTTACTGCTAATTTCCACAACCCCTTTTAACCATACATCAATGTAGTGTACATAAACATAATCATAGTACAACAAAAAAACATAAAAATTAACCCAAAAGAAAAAACCAAAACCACAAACCTGATTCCTCAGTCAATTGTAGTGTTATTCACCTCAATTACTCAAAAAAAAAAAAAAAAACTAAATTGAAAAGAAATTGTAACATGCAAGTACCCTTTTCAGTCCAGCAACTTGCAACACACACAATTACAACAACAACTAAAAAAAAAAGCTACATTTTCACTGCTAATTCCACAATCCCTTTTAACGATACATCAATGTCATACACAAATTCCACATATACACTATCAATTTATAAAAAGATGACTCCTTTACTCAAAAGGGGTACCAAGAAAACAAAAATTGAGCAGAAATAACACAACTACCCAAACAATTGAGCAGAAATAACGCAATTACTCAAAAGGGGTACCAATAAAACAAAAATTGAGCAGAAATAACACAACTACCCAAACAATTGAGCAGAAATAACACAATTACTCAAAAGGGTACCAAGAAAACAAAAATTGAGCAGAAATAACAGAATTACTCAAAAGGGTGCCAAGAAAACAAAAAATTGAGCAGAAATAACACAATTACTCAAAAGCGGTACCAAGTAAACAAAAAATGAGCAGAAATTGTAACATGCAAGTGTCCTTTTGAGTCCAGCAACTTGCAACACACACAATTACAGAACCAACAATTAAAAAAAAAAGGTACATTTTTACTACTAATTTCCACAATTTGCACAACCCCTTTTAACCATACATCAATGTAGTGTACATAGACACAATCATAGTACAATAAAAAACATAAAATTGACCAAAAAAAGAAAACCAAAAACACCTACCTGATTCATCAGTCAATTGTAATGTTATTCACCTCAATTACTCAAAAGGAATACCAAAAAAACTAAAATTGAACAGAAATTGTAACATGCAAGTGCCTTTTAAGTCCAGCAACTTGCAACACAGAATTTCAACACCACAACTACAATAACAAAAAAAATGCTACATTTTTACTGCTAATTTCCACAACCCCTTTTAACGATACATCAATGTCATACACAAATTCCACATAGGCACTATCAATTAATAAAAAGATGACTCCTTTACTCAAAAGGGGTAGCAAGAAAACAAGAATTGAGCAGAAATAACACAATTGCTCAAAAGGGATACCAAGAAAACAAAAATTGAGCAGAAATTGTAACATGCAAGTGCCCTTTTGAGCAGTAAAAAGCTACATTTTCACTGCTAATTTCCACAATTTGCACAACCCCATTTAACCATACATCAATGTCATACACAAAATCCACATAAACACAATCATAGTACAAAAAAGAACACAAAAAACTGACCAAGAACACTAACCTGATTCATCAGTCAATTGCTGTAGCAAGAATGCACACACTCAAATTTACTGTGTGTTTGTGTGTGTGTGTGTGTTAGGAGAGAGAAAAAGCAACAGAAAAATAAAGGGGAAAGCGAAGGGGACACAGAGAGGGGCTACAAAAATGCACAGACCATTTATGGGACGGAATCGAAAGGAGTTATATGTTACTGTCACCTTCATGTTTTTTTTTGTTAATGTAATATTGCGTTTCAAGTCCGCTACAAGCTGGAATTCCACTCTTTTTGAGTTGCTACGTCTCCTTTTTTGGTTGACACGTGGCACTCTTCCCTTTTTTTAGTGTGTATTTTTTTTTTTTGTAGAAGGTCATTAAAGTATGAGACATTCTTAGAAATAAAATACTAAAACAATTCCCATTTTGTTATAGTTGGGCCTCTATACTGTAACATATAAACGGAAAATGATAGAAGCGACACTTTAAATAAAATTATTTTTATAAAAATAATTATAAAATTTAAATTTTATTTTTTAGTCATTTCAATTTTCTAATTTATTCTATATCGTTTCTACATACTTTTTATATAATTTCTATACATATCTTATACATATAAATATTTTATACGAAAATTATACAGTTTTGATACATAATTTATACAATAATTATACATTCTTTTTACATATTTTATACAATAATTATACAATTTTCATACATTTTCTATATTTTTATATATATTTTATACATATATCTTACATAGATACATATTCTATTTAACAATTATATCGTTTTTATATAATTTAATTATTATTTCTAAACAATAAAAAAAATAGAATATTTGATCAGTTAAAAAATTTATAATAAAAAAAATTAAAACATTTTTAAAAGGGTCGAATTGCCCAAGTTGAATATTATATCAGTATTTTATATAGACTATATATGGAATAGGTAGGCTAAAATGACCCAAATTAGGAAATGACTATAAAACGGAAATAGTATATCCGACTGACCACTTTTTGAAAAGTTTTCAAACTTGGGCTATTTGTTTTAAGAAGTGTTACAGAGTGTCCTTTTTCCTAATATAAAATACTTTCTTTATTTTAAAATAATTAATTTTGTTTATTTAAAATATTTATTTTAATTTAATTATTCAATTCATGAAATTAAAAGAATTTTACTATGCTCTTTTAATAATACGTCTATTATTTAATGACTATATAAAATATTAATACTCAAATTTATATATTCAAAGCATAATTAATAAGGCTAATTTGATAAAATAAGTTTCTAATATATTATTTTTTAAAGGGTGTATCAAGTCAACAAGGATCAATTACTTCAAAAATAGAAGAAATAATTTTTTTTCTTTCTAATCTTAGTATTAAAAAGCTACATAAAGTAAATGATAATCAAATTTAAAGTTTTAAATTATTATTAATAAAGTTAATTTAATAAAATATATTTTTAATTAAATTATTTTTTAAGAAATATGCAAGTTAGCAAGATTTAAGTGAAATACATAGGGAGGGGAATGGGAATATCCTTTTTTGTTTCTAACTAACCTATTTAATTATAGAAGTCATTAAAGTATGAGACATTTCTTAGAAATAAATACGACCTTTTTCTTTAATTTCTTTTCTTGAAATGTAGATTTTTATTTTTTGGTGGTTTGGGATATAGTAAAAATATATCAGAATGATTATTGAAGTAAAAAATATCATAAGGTGTTAGGTACGCTTAGGGGTTGAGCGAGTTTTTATTTAGAACGTAAGTCTAGAAATTTTTTCATGATTAAAATTTAAAATTAAAATTGAAATTTTAGATGTTTAAATGTACAAATTGACAGGTTGAGCAAAATTTCAATGAATTAAATCGAATTGATAAAGAGATAGATTGATCAAATTAAACTAAATTAAGTTGTTGTAATGAGCTAAATAACGATAAATTTTACAACACACCTTATTTACACATTGTATATTTAAAATCATAATATAATATTAAAAAAAAATCAATATACTATATGAATTTCAAAGGCATTTCTTACTCTCCTAAATAAACATCGTAACAAGTCAAATTAAGTAAATTATGTTTCATTTTTTTCATAAAAAATAAAAATAAAATATTCATATGAGTTATGGCCCCCTTTTTTCCATTTTTTAGTGTGACTATATATTTATGGCTCGGATTCAAGTTCTCCATATCACGAATTTAGATTCAAATTCTCTAACAAAAAGTATTTATCAGTTTACCATAATCCTTATAAATTAAAATTATGCATCTCTTGGAAAATGTGTACTTTAAACATATTTCACGTTTAGAGGTGTTTATGAAGTAATTCGATTCTATTTCAAATATTATAGATTTGACTTATCTATTGTCGATTTGTAGAAATGGTGAGTGGTTTCAAAATCGTTATGATGTCAGTTCACATTACCCTTAAGTTGTGTAAAGTAAATTGATATGGCCCGACCCTTTCCTAGACTCGACAACCTTTTCTGAACCCCTTATACCACGCAACGCACACAGTGCATCTGAACTGTCATTTAATTGCAAGAAATGCATTACCTTCGTACAAATAGACCATACATGACCCGACCCTTTCTAGGACCTTGCGCATAGCAAGAGCATAAAGTCACCATAGTAACAACCTCTCGTAGTAATGCACTATCAGAATATAATAGATCGACCCAACATGGCGCGCCCCTTTCAAGGACCATGAACAATTTCGTGCATAGCGAGATCATAAAATCAATATTTGCGTAAAATATAACCCCTTCCTAGGAACCCTAGCGAGAGCTTAGGACACCGGACTTTTACTCATTCGTCGAAAAGGTCACCCCTTCTACCATTCCATCAAATGAAGAAGCTTTGTTTAGCACTCTCCATGCATTCAACAACAACAACAACATACCCGGTGTATATATAGTAGGGTCTGGGGAGGGTAAAATATACGCAGTCCATGCCACTACCTCCGAAGAAGTAGAGAGGTTATTTCCGATAGACCCTTGGCTCAGGACAAGTGTCAAAAAAACTTGCTGTGATATACATTAGATGCCAAAAAGCCCCTAAACCTATGCCTTTTTATCTTGTTGTAAACAACAGATGTGAAGAACAAGAAAAGAGAAAAAGAATTGGTTTATTTCTTTTTACCTACTAAACAAACATAAGCTATTAAACGAGAAACTACACCAGTGAGAGCCAGTAAAATTAGAGAATAAGTCCAGTTATGCACATCAAAGCCTAGCTCCAATAATTTTCCACATCTTGTTATCAGCCATACTCCTGAGTATCTGAAGACAAACCAAAAGATAATATTAGCGCGTTCTCGAGGAGCCGATACAGGCATGACAATATTTTTGGAGAGTCCGAGCAACATCGACAAACATATGAGAAATGGCAACATACGAAAGAATGCTAAACCAAAAATATATGTTGCTCGGACTCTTCAAAAATACCAATTGGTGTGTCAGATCCTTCAAGAAGTAGTGAGAGTCATTTTGGAGGATCTGACAGGTATGGAGATATTTATGGAGAGTCCGATCAACATAGCCAAAAAGATGAGAAAATGCTAACGAAATGTGATCAACAACAACCAAAAGATTCTAGGTTGCTCGGACTCATAAAGAGTTCCAACGGGTGCTTGTTAGATCCTCCAAAGGTAGCACGTGCATTTTTGGAGGATCAGATAGATGGATACAAGTACGACAACATTTGTAGAGAGTCCGAGCATCATAGCCAAAAAGATGAGAAAATGATGAGAAAATGTGATCAACAACAACCAAAAAATATGTTGCTCGGACTCATCAAAAGTTCCAACAGGTGTGCGTCGGATTCTAGCGTATTTTGAAGGATCCGAAACGGGAATGTCAATATTTTTGGAGAGGCTGAGCAACATAGCCAAACAAAAGAGAAAATGCAAACATAATGTGATCAACGACCAAATCTATGTTGACCTTACTCTTTAAAAATGCCAATGGGTGTGTGTCGCATCCTCCAAAAGTAGTGCATTTTTGGAGGATTAAACACATTATTTTTGGAGAGTCCAAGCAACATAGCCAAACAAATGAGAAAATGCTAATGTAATGTGATCAACAACAACCGAAAATTTATGTTGCTCGAATTCTTCATGAATGTTTGTCGGATCCTATAAAAGTATTGCATTTTTTGTGGATCCGACACGGATATGACAACAGTTTTAGAGAGTTTGAGCAACATAGCCAATAATTGGTCATTCTATTTGTTCGACGAAGCCAGAGTGAAGGTTTTCTTGAAAGTTAAAAACAAAAAAAGCCAAAACAGATTGCATTATTCCTAAATGTTGATGCAACAACACCAACTGAAAGCAACACAATGCAACTTGTAAGAATGTCGACGAGGGAGCAACAAGTATATGCTTTCCTTTATGACCTAGTAGTTCACAGGAAACAGCGGAGAATATGAACTACCAACCTCTGTGCACTTGCAACGACAAATGCTTCCATAGCCCACCTTGGGTAACAAAACTTGGCTATATATTTTCCGACGGTACCGTCTGGTTCCTGGTTTGCAATGAGACTCAAAACAACAGGAACGAGAACACACCACTGTTCGAAGGGGCAAGAAGAAGCTCGTCAGCATAAAGAATCGGAAAAAAGAAATACATCGTGTCAACGGAGAATGTGACTGCAGTACATACCAGTTGTGCCTGTCCAGGTGCAAAGCAGATGGCAAACACATAAGCTATGCCAGTCACACAGTATACAAGGCAGAGGAAAACGAGGTAGTTGTCGAGAAAGGATGATCCTGGACTATTTAAGAAATAGAACATAGACAGGAAAACCAAAGGCTTTATAAGAGTATTGAAATGGTCTGTTGTATCCTTGGAAAGAAAATAAGCTAGACTGCTCATGCCGCTTTCTCTCTCTCTCCAGTATTCTAACTTGTCCCCAAAGGATCTCAATGCTGCAATCTTACAGAGGAGTGCTGCAATTCATTGAGAAGCATCAGCAAATTAGGGATGACATAAAGCAGGTAAAATTGCTGAGTATTTTGACCAGAAAGGCATAGCAAATTTATAACATGTGCGACAAATAATAGATGTATATATGTCGTGAAAATACAAGTGTGGTCTCGATTTGAGGCAATCAGTCAACTTTGATCATATCATCATAGAAAGTTAAGCAAGTTAAATCCACTATATAGAAGGAAAATATGTTCAGCTCGAAGATGTCTTTGTTTAAGATTTTAGCAAGTAGTCCACTTACACACAGCAATGACACTATACAAATAGCCGTAGTATCCAAAGGTGTCGCCCTTCTGATTGGATAGGATTCCTAAGCACGCTCCAGCAACCAAAAGGATTAAATAATCTGCTCCTTGCATTTGAGCCTCTCGCAATCGCTGTTTGCCTACCCTGAAGATGGTAGTCGCATTAAACATTATCATATAATAACTTGTATCAGAAAACTGTGACAAGCTTCATCGTTGCATTACACCAATGTCTCATTCTCTGGATAACATAAGATACATACCTTCCAAGGTAATATCTATACTGCCGGTATACACCTGGAGTCTGTCTATTAGACAGGTCATGGGATTTTAGCAAGCTATGAGACAGAGAATCTCTCTTCGACCATGCATCAGCAGATGAAGATTGGTCAGGAGCTGATGCAACACCCTTGGAGGACATTGCAATCTGATCACACAGTTCCATCATATCGGGTGGTACAGCGTAACCATTATGAAGCATCCATCGGACAGGAAGTTGTTCCACAGTCACACCTCCACCTGGTTTGACCATACCCTCAAGGGTGTCGATGAAATGGTCAGGAGGGTTTACACGATCTGGTACAGTGATTCCAAGATTTGCAAAGTATTCTTCTACTTTCTTCACAGGGCCGTGATATGCAACAAGACCACCTTTGGCTAGAAGTACCAAGTCATCGAACATCTTGTACAAGGTATAGCTGAAGAACATAAGGATAAGTCATTCTATAATACACATAATACAATATAGTCAATTTTTTCATATGAACAATAACCAAATTGATAGAGCAAGAAAGGGAAACCACAAAAGCGAGAACATTTTAAACTATCAAAATTGCTCTATCAACTTATAATAACCTATTTAGGGAAACTTACTCATGCATATCTAGTTTCTGTGCAAAATGCTAGAAGTTGATGGGGATAAAAAGCTCCACATACCTCGGCTGGTGAACAACCATGCAAATGTTTACACCTTCAAGAGCTTCACGTCTAAGAGCTTTAAGAAGTAAGTTTGAAGATGAGCTGTCTAAACCAGATGTAGGTTCATCCAATATTAGCAGTGAAGGTTCCATGACCATTTCCATCCCCACATTTACTCTTTTCCTCTGGCCACCGGAAATTCCACGCTTCTCTACAGTTCCAACTAGCGAATCTCTGACTCCCTGAAGACCCAATGATTCAATAACTCTCTCAACAACAAGAACCTTATCAGCCTTTGGCAAGTCTGCAGCTAGTCTTTACGATGTTGAGGGTTCAACAGAAGACATAAAATGGCAATAAGAAAATGAGAATGTAACATTTGGATGTTTCGTTAATCAAACTTGACATGAATGTAAACTTGGAATAACATCTTATGCATAAGCAAACCGTAAAATGCACGGAGGACAAACATTTCAACTAAGACATTGTTACGTATCCACAATAGTAGCAGCAGGTTGGAACTAACAGCTTCTGATTTGAACCTTCTATACACGTCAAGAATAGGAATAGATGAGGTTATTATACTTTAGGACCCACATTGTCAACTATGAACTCAGGGCATGTAACTTGTGGATATTCCAAATAGATACCGTATAACCTAAGATTAGCACACCCTACATAAGAGTTAATAAAACAAGATTTAAAAGAGAAGAAACCAGTTGCATTACTGTAAAACTCAAGGCAAGATACTGAAAATTAAACAGGTGCTACGCGCCATATAAACACTTGCTAAATGTAGAATGCTTGATGAGATGCACTTATGCAGATGATATTGACCCTCGGGAGATACAACCACCATGAATAAAAAAACTAAGAAGAGTTATCCAAGTTTATGTACATCTGGAGAACATATACACATTTACCTATAGCTAAAGTGTTAAATGCAACTAGACCCTAGTTAAGATTACTTGTAAGAAAAATAAATGAAACATCAAAAGTTTATACTCATTGATAAGGTTTTCTACCATATGCAAGGCGATATAACAATTCAAAATACTTCCATTTCAACAAATTCTAAAAAGAAAATTTGGATCTTGATCTCATGTTCCAGTAGAGTTAGTCTCTTGAACATAACATGGGTAGCATGCAGATTGTATTTTAACTGATACCTGCATCTTGCATTAAACCGAAGGTTCTCTTCCACGGTGAGGTCTCCATGGACTATGTCATCTTGGGCAACAAAACCGATAATTTTCTTGTACGAGTGAATAGATTCAGCCCTTCCATTTATAAGAACCATCCCGGATAACGTGCATTGTGTTATCTTACCAGCTACCGCAGAAAGAAATGTAGTTTTCCCTGCACCAGACGGACCCATGACAGCAGAAACCCGACCAGGCATCAGTTTTCCAGTAACAGACCTCATCAAATGTTTGTGCTTCTTTTTTAGAGTAATTGTCAGATCTTTGAAAGCTATCTCAATGGGAGGCCTAGTCTTGATCTCAGTATCCTCCTCTGCCGCCATTGAGATGATTCCTGAAAACGTCATATTCTTAGTTTTTTGCTCCATAGCTTTCTCTTTCTCAAGCTGACCATATGCATATTTGAAAATTTGGCTCCTGGTATGCAGTTGTTTAGCATTGACCGATTGCTTCTTTATATTCTTATCACCGATCTGCATATGGAACCCCTCCATATTGTCTGTTTCATTTTCAATTGAGTGCAGCATTTTTGTGAGATCACTAGGTTCTTTTTTCTTTCCTTTTGAAGATCCGGCTGAACTGCTTGGAGCTTTAGGTGGTATGGATGCTTCATCATTAGTTTTAGGTAGGTTGAAAGTTCTTGATCCTTGCTTCACACTCGTTTTCTTTGAGAATGTGCGCGATAACTGCTGTTGCAATCCAAAAGCACGTTTTTTAGCATTATCTTTTACTAATCCCCACCTTTGTTTTGCTTGTGCAGTTTCGCGCGCATGTCTTGCTGCAGCTTCCCTGGACTTGGCAACTCTTTGATACTTAGTATTTATGACTCGACCAGAGCAATTATAAAAGATGATCAGTATAAAACCCAAAACACCCTACATGTAAAGGTGAAGAGAGTTAAGATACTATGCAACAACTTCAATAAAGAAAATCAATCATTAAATTCAGAATAAAAGATCGAGGCAGATGGTTAGTTGGGTAGTTGAAAGTTGTTTTGCTTAGTCTTTCGTAGTATTAACCTGGGAGTTACTTGTTACTCCATTTCTGTTACTACTAACTGTTTCTAGAACCTCGATTATCGTATTACTTTGTGGTAGTGAGTGTTCCGTTTTTAGTAAGCTTTGTCATGCTTGCTGTAGCATTTTGTCTTGGCTTCTTGACTCCCATTGTTTTCTTTTTTCCAAATTGCTTTGTATTGCTTTTACTTGAGCCGAGGGTCTACTGGAAAGCCCCTCTACCTTGTAGGGGTAAGGCCTGCGTACACACTACCCACCCTATATTGTACGGTGAAAAAGATGAGAGATACACAGTTTGAACAGAATCCCCAAGGTTACTTCCCCGTATATATTAAAGCTGAGGACTGTAAAATGGTATATTTTCATGAATAAATAATTGCAATTGACTAAACTAAGTAAGAGGCAACTTACAATAAGGATAAAACCATATACATGCAGCTTTTGTGACTCTGATTGTTTATGGCATGTACTCAACCTGATGCATGCTGCAATGGTCAAAATGCCAAAAATGAACATCGTTGTTTGCTGCCATAGTAAACGTAAAGTAAAAGTAACTTAACATATCCCCAGGTAAAACAATTGTGTTACTAGTGTGGTTTGTACATTTTCGTGCAAGAACTATCCAGTGTTGTCAGAGGCACACTTAAGCTTTGAAGCGAGGCTCAAAACGTGTTGAGCACTTTGCCTTGCTTAATGTGCACTTTTTTTCATCAAGGTTCTAAGGCATACTTTCCCTCGCCAATGAGTCTCTTCTGAAGAACCGACACTAAACAATTGATTTTTCACTTTACAGTAACTTTTTTTCAATGCTGTATTCATATATTTGATATTCATGCTTATAATTATTTGTCTTGGACTAATATGGGGCTCTAAAAGTATCACAAATTACTGAGAGGTGGAAACTAATGGCCAAGACCGGCTTAATACAATAAAGTGGACTAGATGAGATCCTAAAGAATGCAGACAAAGTTTTTATTGTAGTGGTTGTAACCTTCACCTCCAGTTTACCTAGCTAATCTATCAAAGCTTCCTATATAGAATATCAAGAGGATTTACCTTTCGGTGCCGTAGAGCCCTTCCTGCAGTAATTTCTGGAAGTACACAAATAGACATACAATAAATTAAGATTGTAATAGAGTTATTACAAAGTGATGATAATGAATGCATCAGAAATTTTAGTTCAAGTTAAAGAGTCAGATTATGCAAAACTTGCAAGTACTCTCCGTCCACTATACTAAAAATAGATGTCCACTTTTACTTGTCCAGTTTAGAAAATCAAGAGATAATTTATCACTTAGCTCCTATATTATTAACTATAGTCATTTCCAAAAGCATTTAGTAAAATTGTCATTCTATTTGTTGCTCCTTAAGGGGTGTGTCGAATCAATATTGGACAAGTAAAAATGAACGGAGGGAGTACTTGGTTACTGCCTTGAAAGACAAACATGAATGCTGTGAGTTCTGGGATCGAATTCAATACCCTTCCGAGCAAATAACCTTTCTGGTGGTTGTTGGACAGTAAGATCCTGGTGAGCAGAATAACTCGCCACCACTTAATTCACTACCCCAAAGATCAGCTGCTCCACAGGTGTGATTTACCTTGCCTGGAGGTAATTGGTAGGAATATCTGGAAATTTTCTTTACCAAACACGTATTAGTTGATCATACGACTATACAAGGCATGCTGAAATAGAATAAGCAAAAGCGGAGCTAGAAAAACTTACGGATCACATCCACCAGTTGTCTTGTTGAGGGTACCACGAGGACAGTAAGCACCCAACGGGCAAGCTGCATAACATATAATTTTGCAAGAATGTAAGCTGTATTTCAGTAAGGAATGTAGGTTACTCACAAGCTTGTTGAACAGATAACTAAAACTGCATATGGCAAGACCTACGTTCAATTTGGCAGCATTTTTACAAGTTACATCATTGTTAATCCAGAGGTTGCTAATGTCGTAGATTGAATCACTATAACAAACACTAAACACACCTTCATTGAGGACAAGATTAGGCTCATTACAAAAACTCTAAACACGCCTTCATTCCCCGTGCAAGAAGCAACTTATATCCATAATAAATAATCAGATGATGTTTTAAATCACAGGTAGGCTACCCATAGTTGCATTATTGTTAATCTAGAGGTTGCTAGTGTCGTAGGTTGAGTCACTATAACAAACACTAAACACACCTCATTCAGGACAAGATTAGACTCGTTACAAAAACTCTAAACACGCCTTCATTTCCCGTGCAAGAAGCAACTTATGTCCATAATAACTAAGCGAATAATGTTTTTAATCACAGCTAGGATACCAACAGTTGCTTTTACTTATAACTTGAATTCTTACATATATCACGTACATAATCCTGAAGACGCATTTTCAAGCCAACTATAGGGGAATAGTTTTACTTGTTAGTTCTAAGCATTCAAGGTTAAAAAACATAATTTACAGAATGATAAATCATCATACTAGTTAGTAACTTGTAAAAATGGAAATTGAGCTGTCATCACTGATTAAACTACACTAGTAATGTAAAAGAATCTTTAAACAATCACATCACCTATATGATAAATGAGTGATCTCTATGATGTTAATTAGTAAGCCGATAAAATGGTAACTGTCCTGTTATAACTGGTTAAACGACACTGATAATGCAAGCATCTTTATACTATCGGTGCAGTATAACTTAATCATTTGAGGAATTAACATCTCAGACAATTGACAATCAAGAAGGGAGTCTATAGATATGCTTACGCATCATGCAAGTCAAGCCTCGAGGGCAGAAAAAACCTTCACAACAAGGTTGATTGTCACGAGTCCGATCAGGCATATCCTTTGCATTCTTAAGGTCTACTTTCTGATTTGGACCAACACTGCAAGACCAGCCAGGTTCACATCCATCAATCCATGATGTCAAGTTACAGTTCCTATTAGGCCTTAAGACTTGAGTTTTTTTGGTCGATTTTGTATCCAAAAAGCTTGAGAAGTAGAATTTCATCTCTGCCGCGTTACATAGTCTCTGTGTCACATCTGTTAAGATGACCAGCATGTTGTTAGAGATTAAAAGCAAAATCTCGATGCACAAATAGGAAACAAAATGAGAAGAACTTCAATAACAACAACATACCCAGTGTATTTCCACACAGTGGGGTCTAGGGAGGGTAAAGTGTACGCAATCCATACCACTAATACCTCAAATGAAGTAGAGAGGTTGTTTCCGATAGACCCCCGGCTCAAGACATATAACAGTATAACAAACAAAAAACACAAAAGCACCCAACAAGATGGGATAACACACAGCTAGATAATAAAGGAAATAAGACACCCACAAGGTACTACTATAAACTATCTATCCAAAATCATAGACACCGATCACCGAAACACCATGAACAAGAAACTCGAGGCACAGATACAAACAAAACACTCTTTCCTACTATAACGGTTGAACTCCTATCCACTAACCCGCTACCCTAATCTGAGTCCTCCACACCTTCCTATCAAGGGTCATGTCCTCAATAAGCTGTAATTGCTCCATATCATGCCTAATCACCTCCCTCCAATACTATTTTATAGCTAGCTCGTTTCTTTTAGAGTTTAAGCTATATACATCAACAGCGTAATGCATGTCAAGCTTGACATGGAGAGTTAAGAGAAATAATTGCAAGTTCTAAATATGTGTTTCCATTAAAACATGAATTAAGGTTTATGATGACATAATACAACGACAACAACAGCATACCCAGTGTGATCTCGCAAAAGTGGAATCTGGGAAGGGTAGAGATGTACCCAGACCTTACATCTACTTCAAAGATAGAGAGGTTGTTTCGATAGACCCTCATGTATGGGACCACATTATTGATTACAACAACAACAACCAAATATATATATATATATATATATATATATTGTTACCTTTGGTCTCTTTAAAGCAATTGTTTAAGAATTCCAAGTTTTTGCCAAAATTAAATGCCTCAAACAACTCATCACCCCTAAAACAAGAAAAGCTCAAGTTACACATAAGATTATAATTAAGGGAACTATAATGCAATTAACACTTACACATTATCAATGCAAAATCCCAAAGCCTTAGTGATATCATCATGGAATACCTTTGTAAGATTTGCAAGTTGGCTATAAATGAAAGATGCAAGTACAGGTACAGCAGTAGGACTATTAGGATTAGCATTAGATTGTTTAGTAGTTGATTGTTTACTAATTGCACACCAAACACATGGTGAAAAACCCAAAACAAGAATCATAAACAAATAATAATAGGGTAACCATATCCTAATTTTACCCATTTCATCTAATACTCCAAATTAATTAATACCTAAGGTAGATTTCCAAGAAAAATACCACCACTAAATTTGACATTAAAACTCAAGAAAACTACAAAATACAAACAACCACAAGAACCAAAAATATCATATTTTTCAAGGGATAAAGGCCCCTTAACAAGAAAATAGAAAACTAAAACTAAAAAGAAAAAAAGAGAACCAAAAAAGATCAACTTTTTAAAGGGATTAAGGGCATTTTTCAAGAAAATAGAAAACTAAAACAACCCCAAGAACCAAAAAGATGAAATTTTTCAAGAAATAAAGGACATTTATCAAGAAAACAGGAAACTAGAAACAACCCAAGAAGCAAAAAGATGAAATTTTTCAAGAAATGAAGGACTTCTTTTTTCAAGAAAACAAGAAAATATTAACAACCCAAGAACCAAAAAAAAGAAAAAAAATTAAAAAATTCAAGAAATGAAGGACATTTTTCAAGGGAAGGAGGACATTTTTATTTACATTTTTTCAAGAAAATAGGAAATAGAAACAACCCAAGAACCAAAAAGATTGATTTTTTCAAGAAAATACAAAACTAAAAACAACCCCAAGAACCAAAAAGATCAAATTTTTCAAGAAAATACAAAACTAAAAACAACCCCAAGAACCAAAAGATCAATTTTTTCAAGAAATGAAACACTTTTTTTTTTTCTCAAGAAAACAGAAAATGGAAACAACCCAACAACCAACAAGATCAAATTTTTCAAGAAATGAAGCTCAACTTTTCTTTTAATTTTTTTTTTTTTTTGAGGGGTTTCAAATGGCCATGGAGACAAGAAGAAGCTAGCTCCAGAACCAAAAAAAATAAAATACAAGAAAGGGGTTTTTTGGTCCAAAAATTTTGGGAAAAGAATAGTGGGAGAGATGTGTAGATTCTTGGAGGAGTTGCACTGTTTTTGGAAGAGAGATGGCATTGAGAGATTAATGGTTCAATTGGAGGTTAGGAATTGATGTCTAGTGTTGCATGCATGCAAAAATGCTTGTGTTTTTAAAGATATAATATATAGTTTTCTTTTAAGATATACTAGTAATATATATCATGGTAAAAACATCAGTTTTGGTGTATACACTGATTGCATGTAAATTTTTACCATTAGTTTTGTCCCATGCTATTTTTTTATTCCCATTTTTTTTTTAAAGATATAATATATATATATATATATATTATATATATATATATATATATATATATATATATAATTCCTTCGTTTAAAAAAGAATGACCTACTTTGACTTGGCACGAATTTTTAAAAATAAAAAAGACTTTTAAATCTTTTGGTCTTAAATTAAAGATACGTAGAAGACTTTAAAATCCAGCGGTCTTAAATTAAAGATATGTCAAATGTACCAAACAATTCTTCAATCTTGTGGTCTTAAACATGTCATGTGGAAAGTTAAAATTAAAAGTTGCCTAAAAAGGAAAGGGGTCATTATTTTTTAAACAAACTAAAAAGGAAAGTAGGTCATTCTTTTCTAAACGAAGGGAGTAATATATATCATGGTAAAAAACATCAGTTTTGATGTATACATTGAGTGCATGTAAGTTTTTACCATTAGTTTTGTCCCATGTTGTCTTTTTATTCCCATTGTTTTTTTGAAGATATAATATGTAGTTTTTTTTAAGATATAATATATATCATGGTAAAAAATATCAGTTTTGATGTATACATTGAGTGCGTGTAAATTTTAACCATTAGTTTTGTCCCATGTTGTCTTTTTATTCCCAACACATATGTTAATTATTGAACAGGCAAAAGTACCTCTAAGGAATTTTTAGTCAAAATTGTCCTTTATCTATAAGAGTAGGTTTATTTAGTTCTTTAAATATAGGTATAATACATAAACATCATGTGTTTTAATTTGACCTTAGTTTATATCTATGACGAGATAAGCATTCAGTATCACTTCGAATTATGATCAAAGTTGCTACGATAGATACACTCTAACTTCACAGGGATCCTATTACACTCCTGAACTCAATTATAGCATATTTTTGTCATCATTCCGTGCTGACATGGCACCTTTATTACATAAAATGAGGTCCACGTTGAAGGTGACGCATCAGCTAAAAAGATTGACAAAAGGTGCCAAGTCAGCTAAATAGGTGAAAAAAATATGCTAAAATTTAGTATTTAGTTCAAAGGGTAATAGAACGCCCGTAAAATTGGAGTGTGTTATAGAAAATTTGATCATAGTTCAAGGAGTGCTACCTTACAACCCCAAGAAGACACAAAACAGCCCCCAAAAACGTCACAAAACACACCACAACCCGAAAGCCCAAGGAACCAAGTCTCGGCCAAGAATGACAACACAAGAATGAAAAGAAAAATTCGAGAATGCTTCAACAATAGTGAGATAATAACGTGTATAACCACACCAAAACAACAACAACACTACATTAATGTGATGAACAACAAGCTTACAATAAAAACAACCAACGATTACAAGGGAATAAAATACAACTACTACAAGATGACAACAAAAGAAAAGGGATAGATAGTTAGACAAAGGTGGTGTAAATCCTAGTAACCAAAGAGTACATTAAACTCTAAGACCCCTATGTTAAGAATTCGTGCCCTACTGATTATCTTATTTTTGTCTAACTGTTGCTTATCGATGGAACGGGTTTCCTGATGTGTTCCAAGAATGCAGTAAAACCCAAACCAGCTTTTTCACTGTGATATCTTTCACTCAACTTATGAACAATTCTTGAGGAATTTGTCCACCTGTTTGCTCTTTCAAGGTCAAGTTTTAGTTTAGAGACTTCTTGACTCAGTTTATTTACCATTTTTGTTGCATTATTCCACTTGTCTTTGTACTTGACCAATTCAAGTTCAACTTTTTCTTGTTCTTTACTCTTGGTGTTTTTTCCTTTTTCAGAGTGTGTTAATTTTAGAACTTCAGACTTAAGATCATTATTTGAAGAATCAAGTCGCTCAACCTATTTATTTAGAGAGCAATTTTCCTGTTCAACAGTGTTCTTGCAAGCTTTTAAATCAATAAAATCAAATTTGATTCTTGCAAGACTGTTGAACAACTCATCCCTATTAGAAGTTGATTCTTGGAAGTCATCAATTAGTGTGCTCATCAAGGAAATAAGTTTTGTTTTAGAAAACAAATGCAACTTTTCTTTAAGTTCAAGTATACTTACCTCAGAAGCATCATCTTCTTCCTCCAAGTCTGAATCTCTAAGAGCTATGAGTGCTGCTTCATCAACTTCATCATCATTTGAGTCAAATCCCCAAGCTGCTACCATTGCATATTCTTCCCTCTTTTTTTTCTTTCAATTCCTTTTCATCCCTTTTCTTTCTCCATTTTATTTCCCAGACAGAACAATCCTTGATATGATGGTCAGTTTTATCACACTTGTAGTATCCATTTAGATTGTTATTTGACCATTTCTTGCTACTTGTTCCCTTCTTCTTTTTGAAAATTTGTTGAAGTTCTCAGCTATAAAGGCAACTTGTTCTTTATCAAGTTCAATTTCTTCATCACTGTAAGATGCCTTTAGAGCTAAGGTAAACTCTAGGGATTCTAGCACTTTAGTTTCATCAATTTCCATTTCATAAGTTCTTAAATTCCCACTAATTCATCCAGGGTCATGCCTGCAAGATCCTTATTTGCTTCCCCAATTGCAATCACCTTAACATTCCACTTTGATTTTGGTAATACCCTCAGTACCTTCTCGACTTGTTCTTCTTTAGATATAGCTTTTCCTAAGGAGGTCAACTCATTTGTTAAGGCAGTTAGCGTTGTTATCATCTCATGCAAGGTTTCATTCTCCTTCATCTCAAATGCCTTATACTCAGTGAAAAGAAGAGAAATTCTGGATTTTCTTACTTGAGATGTGCCTTCATAAGTATTTACTAGAGCATTCCAAATTTGCTTAGCAGTGGTGCATGTTGATACCCCGTTATATTCAGCAGGTCCTAATCCACAGACCAAAATATTTTTGGCCTTATCATTTTCTTTAATTCCAATAAGTCATCAAGAGTGAATTCACTTCTTACTTTCTTGACGTGCTTCCGTCTTCTAACTTCATTGGAATAGTAGGACCATCAGTGATCCTATCTCATAACTCGTAGTCTTCCCCTTGAATGAATGTTTCAATTCTAGCTTTCTACTAAATGAAGTGAGAACCATCAAAGAGTGGAGGTCTAATAGTGGATTGACCTTCACTGTGACCAGTAGGTGGTGCGGAATTCATCATATTGATCTTTGTCTTAGGTGCTAGCCCTTTTTAAGACAACCTCTCTCTGATACCACTTATTAAGAATTCCTGCCCTACTGATTATCTTATTTTTGCCTAACTATTACTTATCGATGGAATGGGTTGCCTGACGTGTTTCAAAGATGCAGTAAAATAGAAAGTGAAGATCATAATAATTTTTACGTGGAAAACACCCGGCTCAAAAAGGTGTAAAAACCACAACCTGTACCTCTATAGGATTTAACGCCAACTTCACTAAATAACTCTGAGCCTCAACAAAACTGATTACAAAACTCTTGTAACCAACAAATAGGAATTATAAACTCTAATCCCTATAACTCAACAACTAGGAATTATAAACTCTAATTCTTAACTACACACACCTCCCAAGGTATGCTTTCCCAAAGTCTCTGAGTTTTCCCCAACTCAAAGACTAGCTCCTAATTAAGTTTATAACACACTGAAACTAATATTACACTAATAGCTCAAACACAATGAACAACTCTAAAAATCAAAGCTAAAACTCTTAGCTGGTTTCTATACTTAGGACCAGGTTCTTCAATGTGTTTCTTCAGTGATTGAGTAGCGCTTCGTGAAGTCAATCTGTAGATTGTACTTTTCTGCTTTGTAAGCGCGTGAATTATTCTGATTGATGTATCTTCTATTTAAGCACAGCTCTTCAAAGAGTCATTCTTTATTTCAAACTCCTCCTTTAATTAGAACTCTCATTGCATAAAGTTCTACTTCAAGTGAGACTCTTTCTTTAATTCCAACTCTTGTCTCCTTAGTGTTGTAGTAAAACTCCAACTCTTTTAAATCAGCACATGTTTATTTATCACAATCTTTCTCCTCCCACACATAGGACTCTTCAAGATATACTCAGAAGTGAAACTCCTTCTTCACGTAGGACTCCTTTTTCAACTCAAATTGCTTTTCCTTATCATTAAGTGTTTGAATCAAATTCAACTTGTTATATTTCCCACATGATCAGTAGCTTGAGTATATCAGAATTAGGCTTGCTTATTCGTTCTTGTCTTTAAGCAATCTTGTCTGCATCTATCAGTGAAACTGGAAATCTGCTTTCCTATGCGTGGACCAACTCAAGTAACATGTTTCATTCATGTGTCAATTTGTCAATCATCAAAAATACATAGTACCCAACCCCCTAACACCTCCACACACGATCACCTAACTTTTACAACAACACAAGAGCAGATTCCATCACTCAAGCACCAAGGTTTCTCAAAAAATAAGCAATCACAAGAGATTCCACCCTTGAATTACTATCCTAGTTACAAGTTTCGGTTTGCCTCAAGTAGAGAGAGGACTTTGGTGTTTAAAATGTCAAGACTTACAACAATAATCAACTCCCTCTCAAAAGACCTATCTTGTTCTATTTATATTACATAACAAATAAGACTTAAAATGACAAAAGTGTCCCTTTAATGAAAAGGATCCAAAGGTCGCCCCTCTAGTGTAGCAAATGAGCAAATGGGCGGCTTTGGGTGTGTCTTTGGTCTATCTCACGTCTCAACATTGGTCTTATTTGAATGAATCTTTGTTGCACTTTCACACACGTTAAGCTTTGTAGTTACACTTGTATCATCCTCTCTATCTTGAGAGGAATTTGCCCTCAAATTTAAGCAATCATCACCGACAAGCTCTACTCTTGGCATCATCTCTTCATTGTTCTTATCTAGATTAGGATGTTCAACCAAGGGTCTCATAAGATTATCAAGCATGCTACTTAGACTTAAACATTCTCCAACCTGCACATAAGAAGAATGGATGCTAAGCAAAGTGCTAGCATCTTGGTTAGTAATCAACAAAGGGACTTTGTCGGCAAATCCCACAACCTTGACTCTCGGATCCTACTCTTCTTCACCTTTCTCACTCTTGGTTTCCTCTTATAAACCATAAATAAGCATGACCTTCCTTGCCATATACGATGGCACTTCAATCTCACCTTCACAGGGCCAAAGTTCTTCCACATCATCATCCTCGAGTTCTACCCCCTCTCCATCTTGAAATTGATCATCAATCTCCTTCGGTTCAAGTCCTACTTCCTCCCCAAGAAAGTATAATTTCCCCTTACTTAGGATCATATTTATTCTATTTGGACACTTATTAGCCTTGTGTCCCCAACCTTGGCATTTAAAGCATTGAAAGACCTTAGAATTAGAAGAAGAATGTGGTTTACCTTCACTTCTCGGAGGGTGACTTTGTTGAACCTTGTTCTCAGATTGGAAATCCTTAGACTCGGGTTTCCCTGTCATTTATGGATCATTCTTGTCATTTTGAAAACCGTAGAATGATCGTCCTTTAAGCTTAACACCCGCATTTTCCCGTAACTCCCTCTAAATTTCCAACCGGCTTGGAAGATGTCTTCGATGGTGTCGAACTTGTGGAGTGTCAACTGTGAAGCAATGTCTCTATTCAAACCCACCTTTAATTGAACAATGTCTTGACTCACTTGTTCCTCTCGCTGATCAAGTTTCAAAATGAGTTGTTGGAACTTATCATAGTAAGCTACGACACTCTTGTTCCCTTGCTTTAAATTGTACAACCTAGCAAAAAGCTCTTGATGGTAACTCTCGGTTAAGGTATCTCATGAGACAAAGGTACTTACCCGAAACCAAAAAGAGGGCTGACCCTCAATCAAAACATTGTCAAACCGCTTCACATATTCCCACCACATAGTAGCATAACCTTCAAAGTGCGCAATCGCATAACAACTCTTTTTCTCCTCGGTAAGGTCATTAACTTGGAATATTCTCTCACAAGAAGACTCCCAAGATAGAAACTCTTCTGGATCACTCTCACCTTTGAAGGTTAGAAGCCCCACCTTGATGGTATTGATGCCTAAATCACGGGTTTGGGTCCCATGTTGGTTCCAATGACCAACTCTCTCCTTTCGGCCATTAACTTCCCTCGGTACACTTTGTCTACAACCACCCTCGGATCACCTCGTCTACCCCTCATCTCCTCTTCCTCCGAGTAAACATAACCATAAAATCCATAACCCCCATATGGTTCCTCTCTACCATATCCCTTAATATAGTTTGGTTGATTTCGGTTAAGTGGATTCGGGTTGGGTGGAAGGTAGGGCCTTTGGTATAATGGAGTTTGGATTGCAATGTGAGATCTTTGGTTAAGTGGAGGGCTTGGTTTTGGTGGTATTTGAGTACCAAGTCTTTCTTGTTGGGCTTGGTGAAGTGGAGGGTGGCTTGGTTTATCATGATCTCGGAGTTGAGAGTAGGGGTGGTTTGGTTTGTGGAAACTGGTGGGTATAACAGTTGATGCATGGCTTCGGGAGTACTAGTTGGTGAAATATTTTGAGGGTTAGAAGGTCGGCTTCTTTGGCTTTTTACTCTCTCTAATCTCCCACCCATAATGGACACCTCACCCTTCATAGATACAACATCCGAGTCTAGTTTCTCAATACCCGCGGACATCTTAGCCATGTCTCGGGACATAGCTTCAAGGCGAGCCAAAATGACACTAGTAGCATTGTGTTCCCTCGTGGGTTGAGATTGTGAGGTCTCGGGTTCCATTGCACCAAAAAAAATAGTCTACAATTTCACTCACAACACACTAACAAAGGTTCAAGTCTTCGAACTGCAAGCAACAATACCCCAAAAACAGCAACAAAAAAACTAAACAAGTTGACAAGACAAAACACTCGTTGTTGTTGGAGAGAATTTGTTCCAAGATTTTGATGTTCAATACCTCACCTCTGAGGAAGATATTTCGGCTATGGTAAAGTCTTACAAGACTTAAGACTCTTTTTCAAGAGTCAAAAAGCTTTTCACCAACTTTCTACCAACTTGCACTCTTTTGGAAAGACAACTTTTTGGGGTAGTCTTGTCTCTTTCCTCTTTTGTCTAAGTTTGAAAAGTGTCTTACTCCTTTTTGGTAACATGCTTTTTTGGGGGCTCTTTTTCTTTTTCTACTTTGATGTTTATCTTGGAAATATTTTCAAGACAAACACAAAGTATTATATTTCTATTCTCTTCAAAGATCAAACAACAACTTCTCCAACTAAACACAAGAACACAAGATGAACACCACCACCACCAATAAGAAACCGTCCACTTAGCACCACAACACAACTCAAATCTTGCTCAAGGACTTGCGTTGTAGACTCAATAAGTGTTGAGGAGAAAGAGAATCAACACTAGAAACAAGCTAAGACAACAAATCACACTCAAATCTAGACATAAATATCGGCCAAACACAACAACAAAAACAAGAACACCCGGCCAAGAACAAGAATACTTCAACACTCTTTTTTTTTTGACTAAGAGAGCCCAAGATTGGTAGTGTAGGAACACAACCAGCCTTAGATCCGATACCAAATGATACCTTACAACCCCAAGAAGACACAAAATAACCCCCAAAAATATCACAAAACACACCACAAACCGAGAGCCCAAGGAACCAAGTCTCAGCCAAGAATGGCAACACAAGAATGAAAAGAAAAATCCGAGAATGCTTCAACAATGGTGAGATAATAACGTGTATAACCACACCAAAACAACAACAACACTACATTAATGTGATGAACAACAAGCTTACAATAACAACAACCAACGATTACAAGAGGACAAGACACAACTACTACAAGATGACAACAAAAGAAAAGGGATAGATAGTTAGACAAAGGTGGTGTAAATCCTAATAACCAAAGAGTAAATTAAACTCTAATAACCCTAGCACCTCTACACATGATCACCTAACTCTTACGATGACACAAGAGCGGATTCCACCACTCAAGCGCCAAGGTTTCTCAAAAAACAAGCAATCACAAGAGATTCCACCCTTGAATTGCTATCCTAGTTACAAGTTTTTGTTTGACTCAAGTAGAGAGAGGACTTTGGTGTTTCAAACGTCAAGACTTACAACAATAATCAACTCCCTCTCAAAAGACCTATCTTGTTCTATTTATATTACATAACAAATAAGACTTAAAATGACAAAAGTGTTCCTTTAATGAAAAGGCTCCAAAGGCCGCCCCTCTAGTGTAGCAAATGAGCAAATGGGGGGATTTGGGTGTGTCTTTGGTCCATCTCACGTATCAACATTGGTATTCCTTGAATGAATCTTTGCTGCACTTGCACACACGTTAAGCTTAGTAGTCACACTTGTATTAAGGAGGTACTAGATAATTTACTCTATCAATGACCTTGAACTTTGAATGCACAAGTAAACACTTAAACTTGTAAAATCTTGAACAAGTAGACACACACATTCTATGTGGCATAATACACGTAGAACGTCATGTAGGACACCAACTGGCCATGTTGGGCGCCCACATATGACGCATGTGTCTACTTGTTCAACTTTATGCAAGTTTAAATGTCTGATTATGCACACTCAAAGTTGAAGAGTAAAAATGTGAGTTGAAGCCAAATTAAACGTCTCATTTATGTATTATGTCTTAAATATTTTTTAGCCATTTTATTTGCCGAATTGGTTTATATATGTTTGAGAGATCTTTTTAATTCTTCGAGTTTTGAAAGTGAAGCATATTTGGTTTAACAAATAAAATGGACTTAACAAATAATAGTTTCTTTAACATATTTATCACTAACGCAAAAATATATAGTTAAACTTATTTTTCCCTATTAAAATTATTTTATTTGATTAGCGAAATTCAGCAAGGCTAATTTTGAATTTTTATCACCTCAACTTCCGTTGTTAATGTTGGCTGATAAAGGTGAAGTATATTATCGAGAATATTACTCTCTTTCTAAGAAGAAAGTTTCACGTGTATTTCTCCTAGAGGTTAGAGAGCGCGAATGTTATCCAACGGAGGGATGGATTTGCACCGTAAAATTTGAAAGTACAGAGATGCCATTGTTGCATCCTCTTTCTCGAATCAGTATACAACTTCCCTTGGAAAAAGAATTATGGGATTTAGCAGAACAGAATTTTCCTGATCCTGAAAGAAGAACGCGGTGTTCCTTCTGTCACGTCAGATTATCTACTGGCGGTTTCCTATTAGCAGGTGGTGATACTTTTGCAGTGTTTGAAATAGATGTAATAAGGTTGAATTGAAGAACATTAACACGTTGGGAGATTATGCAATCTTTGTGGGCCTTAATGGAGCAATTTGCATTGATTCCTCTAAGTTTAATGAGTCAAGTCTAATCATACATATTTTACCGATGACGATGAAGAGGTTTTTCATTGTGGTGACGGTGTTGGAACAAATATGGGGGCTTATAATCTTGAAGATGGAAAAGTTGAATCCTTCTATCCTGGAGAGTCACTAAGTCGTAGTTGTCCGCCAACTTGGGTCACACCATCATTCAGAAGTCTCTTTTCTGTATTATTGAGTTAACATCTCTTTTCAGATTTTCATGTGTTAGAATTTTAAGTTTTGAAGTTAAATTTGGTATATTTTGCTTTAATCACCTGATAATTGAATGATGAAACCTATGGGGTGCGGCCCTTCCTCCGACTCCAACTACCGTCCATGTACGATCCATACTAGATCTGACCAACTGCCCATCCTACCTCCTCTACGTTCTTGACAGCCCATTTTTGTCTCAGTAGAGTCTTTCAGTGACACGTTTCGGTCCTCTTCCCAGTACTTAGAAAAAGTAAGCCACAGGTTCAGGTACAAGATACTATTATTACCGCCCTGTGTGAGCGAGGGGTGCTTTATGTACTGAAATGCCCTTTTTAACATGGTCAATGAAAATTTATATAGCCGACTCCAATTTGTTTAGGACTGAAGCATAGTTGTTGTGGATCAACAAAGAAAAGTAAACAAGTCTCCAACTTTCCTTTTTTAACCAAACATTGTGTACAGAGTACACAAGAAGATCAAACAAACAAGTACAGTATAAATCCAAATATGCACCCTTCTCTTTCATTATAGCTAGCATTGCAACATTGGCAGTACAAGAATCTCTAATAGAAAACTGCACATCTAACACCACAAAACAACTCATTTCCATTTTCGATGTTAAAATGACGGTGTTACAACATCAAATATTTCAGTTAAATGTTTGTTTCAGATTACATTCCTGCACAAACATGACTCGAAATAGAAAAGAGTTCAACACAAGACTAGACTTGATTTATCTATCGAGGAGCTAGCCTCGCTAATTTTTATGTATGAATCTTTTCATGTATAAAAAATTTCCATTTGTATTTATTGAATTCTTGTTTTGATGAACAAATTGAAAATATCCATATAAAAATACTAATAATTCATATTGGGACTGAATCGAAAAAGAGAATCCTAAGAAAGGAACTAAATTGAACAAACATTTTCTCAAAAAATGACAGCCACTTCGAATTTGACAGAAAATTTCAACATTTTTTCTATCCCTAAATTCTTTTGCATTACAATTACAACTTCTCAAGAATCAAATTTCAAAAATTTGGGTTCAAAATCTAAAACAATGAACCTCATAAAATGAGTTGAGTTCAAACTTATAGGAGAGGGAGATGAAAAAATGGGGTTGCAGATGCGGACTTGGAGAACAATTTTAGGGGTGGGGTGGGGTGGGGAGGGGAGTTAAAGAGTGCAGATTTGGGGCAGGGTGGGGGTTGACAAAGAGATAAAAGACGAGACAGTCGGGTAGTGCTACAAAGGCCCAAGAACAAAGTAACATTAACTCCACCACTGTTGAGAATCTAATACCAAATCCAAAGCCAAATCAGCAATTAAATGCTGAGATGTCTCCAAGAGTTAATGAGACTGGCCAATTAGACAGTAAGGTCATTCTTACTACAGGAATTGGACCCTCCTCAAAGCCAATTGTCTTGGAACATTTTTAGTATCCATTGTTATGCTTTTTCTAGCATTATATTTTGATTTAGCTTCTTCACACCCATTCTTTTTACTTTAGCTAAAATAGGAAGTGGGCATCAAGTCACTTCACTTGCACAATGACGCTCGTACTTTGTAAACGAAAAATTAAAAAATTAAAGTGAACACTTTAAGAAGTTAAATATATTGAATATTTGAGAATTGAGATTTGAGAGAGTGAAAAATTGTGTGAAAAATAACTCTCTTCTCTTCACCCACTCTGTAACCTCAGGTAGAGGGCAATCATCACACTGCCAGTGGAGAAATGACTCTCCCCATCGTGTAAAGTAACTCCTCTCATCTAACCACCCTATCTAAAAGTAACTTTGTTTTGAGGAGAAATTTTGACTTTTTAGAAAAGAGTTGCCGCTTAATTTTGAAAAGGAATTAAGAAACCTTTAGAAAATTACTTCAAACGATTCAAAATAGGAAAGTCGTTTTAAGTTAGAGATTCTAGATAAGCGGTCCCTATTAACGTTTTAGGAAGGTGTTAGGCACCTAAAACGTCCGCTAACTTGCGGCTATCCGATCTGTTTGAAAACATTCTTTTGATTAACTTCTAAAAAAAAGACTAATCTGTTGAAAAGTGATTGATTTTTTAGAAAAGACTTTTGTAAGATAGGTTTAGGCGACTTAATAGGGATTTTAACTAAGTCTAAACAAAACTAATAAATAAATAAACACATAAAAAAAGAAAAGGTAGGAGAAAATAAAGGATTTAGGCCATTGGACCCAAATCAATGAGACCTGTCCTGGTCTAATTGGGATTTCAACCCATTTCACCTATCCTAATCTAGTTTTTGAGCCTTTGGCTTGAATCTTGTTCCACTTGTATTAAATTTACAACTTTGGCTTCGACGCCCCGAATGAATGAATAAATAAACACCTAAATGAATAAATAAAAATAATAAAGAAAACAAGCAACACAATGCAAAGTGAACTAAAGAAGATGAGGTTTTCAAGCCGCCAAATCCTAGTGACTTTGTCAATGTACTTAGGCCCGCTATCTGCTTCTGTCTTCTCACTGGAATGGCGATAGAATGATTGTGGGAATTGAACCTCGAGGATATGGGCCTCACTGGCCCACCTGATAATGAGATAGGAAGAAGTCCATTGTGGACTCCAATGCAAATTGACATGTGAAGGAAGAAAAGGCAAGAAATTAGAATCCGAATCACATAATTTGATAAATTTAAACATCAAGGCATAATGATATGAGTAATGGCAGAGGGACAAGATAAAATAAAATAAAATATAGTGAAGGCAGGCATGGGAAAAGAGCAAAATATCACATAATTTAACACATTCTATTTGGAATGTTGCCTCCACCTTACTGTTACTTAATACAATCCAATTTACTACTTGAAAGAGGTTATAATTATGTGTTGGCAATTTTTTATTTCAAGAGCATGATCAAAATATAAAGTGAAACAGAAAGAGAAGTCAAAATCTGCTACCTCCCGTTTACGAATAATTGTCAGCAAGGACTATATGTAACAGACATTCATTATACAATCCTAATACAAATTCAAAATCGCATGAACATATAAAAGAAACAGAAGCATGATTAAACCAGAAAGGAATCCAAACCTCACATCCAAACCCATAAAATTCAAACTCAATGCCTCAATAGCTGTTCTAATCCCTTTTTCAGTTTCCAAAAGAAACACAAAAGTGAATCAGTGAAGAACTCCCAAGAATGAGAGTACTGACTTTGAACAATTTAAGAAAGAGAACAAAAAGAAGATGCAAAGTGGACAACATAATTAAAGATGGGTCACTTCATAAAATTAATTTTAACCTCACTTCTAAACATCTCTTTTGAAGCTAAAAGGGGAAATCGGTGAAAAATCCCCAAGAATATGAATACAAAAGCTGATTTTTATCTTAATTCCAATCCCTTTCAAGTCTCTTTCGAAAGCCAAAGGGTGAACCAGTGAAAATTTTTTGGGAACAAGAACAATACCACTTGGACCAAACAACACCCATAGGAAAATTCAGATTAAGAACTTTCAAAAACGAGAACATATCATGAATGTTTCGCTTCTAGTTCTGTTTTCACAAGCGTTCGAGTTTTCGATTTCATTAAGCCTCTTAGACATTGTAAACCAAAGAAACTTAACAAAACTTTTACTTCAAAGACAAACCAACTAAACTCATTTCAATGATCTCCCAAATGACTTCAAATAAACAATAATGGATTACACTCAGACATTTTGGAACAATGATCGAGAAGAAAAATAAAAAGAGAAACATGAGAGAGAACCTCACAAATAAGTCCAAGTTGACACTGTTATTAATCAAATTCGACAATATGTAGGACTCATAAATAAAAAGCTCGCACATATTCCCATAACGAATATGTATGACCATGAACTCAAATGAAAAAGGGAAAACAAAAACCTCCAAAAACCAATAATTTAGAGCCAATCACGTACAAAATGGAAACGAGAAAAAATAAGACTAACCACAACTCTACAAACTACAGCAAAGGCGACTGTAATTCCAATCCTCCCCCCAATTCTGACCGATTTGAACAAAGCGGTCATTGAGGCATCCTAGGACTTTTGATATGATTTTGGACCTTGCTCATTGTCCTTTTGCCATACGAGAAGTCAAAGGAACCTGAGAGGTAGATCTGCTAGCGACGTTGCTTGCTCAACAATTACGATATCATCCAGTGGTAACGACAGATAAAATACATGTCAAGTAACAGCTATGAATCAAACAACATCAGGCTAAAACTATTGAACACAATCAAAGCAACAATCTTTGACTAGGAAGCTAGCTATTCAAACCACAGGCAGTGCAAAAACGAGGCATTAATACATAACAATATATCCAGACATCTGACTAAACAACAACCTATGGTCTTTAAGACCTCTAAAGCATACAACCCAACATGCAATATCACTAATACTCGCAACTACAGAAGGTTGAGATGAAGAAGACATAGTCAAAAGATAAACGAAATAAGGTGTTACCTGTTTCGGAGCAACAAATGGGACTACGAGCTAACTGCCAGAATTTGCCACCACCGGAAAGCAGTGTTATCAACTTGAGAACCTCCGATTAATCAACCAAATTTCCAAAGAAGAAAAAAAGGAGAAGGTATTCTACTGTGAAGGAAAGCTTTTTAGCTCTGAGGTCCCTTTCTCTTTTTCCCAACCAAAAATTTCCAACCCTCCCTCCAACCCCCCAGTGAAAATCCCCCTTTTATAGAAAAAAACCTAGTGTTCGTTTAGGGCTTCCCACGAGGATAATCTTGGTATTTGCCAAAAAAAAAAAGAATTCAAAATTCAAATTGAGGATAAGGTCTTGTACCAATTTTTGGATTCTTCGGAGAATTTTGAATTGGTTTCAACCAATAGGAAAAGAAAAAGTAGAAATCCCCCAAAACCAATGAAATTCACCCACCTTTGTACGAATTCATACTTTTTCTCCTAAATTTGCGGATTTGAACGTTGGGTACGACACCTCATTGGTCTTCTAGAAGAATCGAGGGTTTTTTTCGCGAATTCGAGTGGGACGCATGTGGAGAAGGGTCGAGTCGGATCGGTTTCATGGTTTTGGGGTTGAGGTCAGTCGTGGGTTGAGTGCGAGGCTGGATTGGTGTTGTCGATGTTGGTATTGTCACAAACTTTTAAAGCTATTCTCGTTGTTGTCGTTGGTTGCCGAAGGAGATAAGAGGGATTGTTGATACTGGGCCAGGTCAGTTATGTGTTTGGGCCAAGTGGAATTGTTGTAATTGCTATTGGCGATGTAAAATTTGGCCTGGGTTGGTTTTGATTGTCTTTTGGGCTGCAGAAAGAAAAGGATAGAATGGGTTGGTTGGGATTTAAGTTGGATCATAAAATTGCTAAGAATTTGGGGGGTTATTAAAATATAACCCTCCAATTAAAAATTTAGGATTTGGCCAAAATTAATTATTATTTTGATCCAATTGAAAGCTAGATTGGTCCATTGCATTGCAAAAATGTGACCAATTTGATTTTAATTAGGATCAAATTTAATAATTTGACCAAATTGAATTGATTTTCAATATGAATTAACACCTTGTTTAATCCCGGAGTTCTTGATTTGATAAAACCAAACACATATTTATCCGAATAAATTATTTTGAGAACAAATCATTTTTAAAATCAAGACTTCAACCATTTAAATTTATTTCAAGACAAACCTGGATTCAAATCCGATATTTCGTAAAATAAATATTTAAGTAACAACATTATATAATCTCATATAATTAAATATGATAATATATAATCTTTACTTAAAACGGCAAAATTATTCAGATAAATACTTTGAAAAGCTTTTTATTCGGATAAAAATAAATGTCATAATTTTTTTTAAAATCGAAGAAACTCAGCATTAAACTTAGTTGTGGAGGGAAAAAATTAGGTGTCAACAACTGCCGCCTCCCTTTGGGTAGGGTGGATGCAAGTAACCCTGGGCAAAGGGAGGTTGACATTCCTAATTTTTGTCTGACCACAAATTCGAATCTGAAAGGGGTTGGCTTTAGCACGATTTTCATGGAGTTATGAACGGGCCCCGATTTTAGGTTTCCTACATAACTCAAGTCATATGAGAATCCAGGCTACTTGTAGTTCATAAAGCTTGATTTTAAGCACAATTTTCAAGAAAATTCACAAGCTAGCTTGGTTTTGAAATTTTTGATAAAACCAAAAAGCTGGGGAATAGAGGGATTTGGGTGAGGAATATGGAATGCATTTGATTTTTCAACTTAGAGCCCAGCCTACATATCCCCCGAGACTCAGGGAATCAAACTGTTTATAGTTTGACTCAATCAGTGGAAAGGATAGTCTTTTATTTTAGACGATCTTTGGATCAGGATGAGTGACAAGGTGATCGAGTTGTGGAAAAGAGGCTTGTGACCTCTTAACCATGAACATGGAGCTCTTCACGTCCACAGGTAAGAATTTACCTGCACATAATTTCCAAAACTCTAAGTGTGTTGTCACCCGAATTTGAAAGAAAGAAAAAGTTACTCTCGGCATGAGTTAAGAAATATTCCAGAATACCCACATTCTTTCTAATAGGGGTGTGGTTAGATGGTGGTGGTGATCATCCTTTAGCTCGCGTCCAGAGAGCTTGGCATCCCTCTCTAGACTATGTCCCATTTTGCTGCTAAGAAAGAGTTCCACGTTGTGTTGCGTCCTATCTGAAGTCGTCCGCACCTGTGATTTTGATTTGAGATTTTTATCCTCCCGGATGCTCTCGACAGTGCTTCAAGTAAAAAGTGTTAGTATTAAACATAATTCACGAAAGAGGTATGTAGTCTTTTACCGTATCTTTATGTGAGTTGTGGCCTGAAAAGCGGAGTCATCTCTTTATGTACCTATTTGGAATGAAATAACTAGAAACAACAAACACAACAACCCTCTTGGTTGTTGTATAATTATGACATTTGTCGGTTGAATATGTCTTCAAAGTGGGGTGACCCTTTTGTACACCGGCGATACTTTATGCAAAACGATCCTTACAACCGTGTAATCTTGTGTTGGTGTGGCAACCCTTTTGGTTACCTATATCACTTATTGTATGTGGAATGATAACCTCTCTGGTTATAGCCGATGATCTATTTATAAATTTCCCTTAAATTGTCAATCTTTGGATAATCTTGCGCATTATTTGGTGTTGGATACAAGGCGACTTACAGATATCCTTTGAATTGCTAGCTTTTAGGTAATCCTGCACATTATCCGACCTTGGATAAGAGATGGCTTACAGTTGTCCCTTCAATCGCTAGTTTTCAGGTGTTCCTACACATCATCCGACCTTGGATACAATATGACTTATAGATATTTCTCAAATTATTAGTCCTTGGGTAATCCTGCACATAATCGATCTTGGATATGACGCGGATTATAGAGAACCCTTGGATGTATCAATTTAATAATCTCGCATATTCTTCGGTAAGAATTTAGTTGCGACTTATGGATAACCTTCAGACTATCAATTTTTGGGCGATCTTGCACACTATCCGGTTAGGATGTTGTTGTAGCTTACGGATGACCTACAAGATATCAATTCATTGATGATCTTGCACACTATCCTATTTCAAATAATATGACTTATAGATGACCCTTAAATTATCAATTTCTAGGAAATCTCATATATCGTTCATCTTTAGGCACCGAGTTGAAGGCGTCCTTTCAAATCGTGTGCTTTTGGAGCATTAAGATGCTGATTCATAAAATGATGAGATATCCTCGATGACAGCGTTTATGTCTAGCATGTCAATAGATATTAAATGCTTATGATATCCTCGACGCCAACATTTATGTCTTACGTGTCAACAGATATAAAACAATGATA
This sequence comes from Capsicum baccatum var. pendulum, assembly GCA_030864225.1. Taxonomy (NCBI): domain Eukaryota; kingdom Viridiplantae; phylum Streptophyta; class Magnoliopsida; order Solanales; family Solanaceae; genus Capsicum; species Capsicum baccatum. The sequence goes on from CM061558.1 coordinate 273,184,817, forward strand.
TCCTCGATGCCAGCGTTTATGTCTCGCGTGTCAACAAATATGAAATGCTGATGATATCCTCAATGCCAGCGTTTATGTCTTACGTGTCAACAGATATAAAATGGCCCTCTCGAAAAATGATATGAATGTCCCTCTTGGCAATGATATGAATGGCCCTCTTGGCAATGATATAAAATAACCCTCTTGGCAATGATATGCAATGGCCCTCTTGGCAATGATATGCAATGGCCCTATTGGAAATGATATGTAATGGCCCTCTTGGCACTGATATGCAATGGCCCTCTTGGCAATGATATGAAATGGCTCTTGGCAATGATATGCAATGGCCCTCTTGGCAATGATATGAAATGACCATCTTGGCAATGATATGCAATGACCATCTTGGCAATGATATGTAATGGCCCTCTTGGCAATGATATGAAATAACCCTCTTGGCAATGATATGAAATGACCCTCTTGGCGATTTAAAACAGTTTCACCTGAGTTCATTTGTCAGCGTCTTGCTTTCTACATGTACCTGTACTTAAGGTAGACGATTAGTAGACACAAAGTCTCTTTTGCTAGCGACCATTGTTTAAAAAATTCTAAATACAATATTTGTAAAGAAGACAAGACACTTTTGTTTGTCCTCCATAATCTCAAGAAATGAGATGGACAATTCAAAAGGTCCTTAATAAATGGGTATTAAACCCATTTTTAGGGAAACCCAAAAAATACCGTTCTTGAGCATTAGTGCTCTGGTGTGGCTCCCAATTTGCTTGGTGATTTTTGAAAGAGACTCTTATTTTTGTGTATTGGTCCCTACATCCACAAAAAAATGATAAGTTTGTGTGAAAATACTCCGTGTTGACCTTCTTTGATTCTCTGTTTTTCTCCTCACTATCTTTTAGGTGCCCCGTGATAACGCTCAAATTACACCTCTCTTACGAGAGAGTAAGCGGTCGTTGTCAAATATATAACCCGACTAGGTTGGGATCGAATCCCACAGAGAATATGTTGCTAATTAAGTTGTATGTAGATTAATTGACTTTTAATCATTCATTTCCGTAAAATAAATAGGGGGTTTGATTCAGTTCACAAATTAATAGTTTCAGTTTAACGCGAAGAAATATGTGTAGTAGCATTCAAATTCAGAGAAATAGCAAGCTAGGGTTATGTTCACCTTGTAGTTTTCAATACTTTCTAACTATGGGCTTTACGAATTCATACATTCATCGTGTTTGCAGAGAAACGTATTGTATTTAACAAGATAATCTTAGTGTTTCTCAACCATCAAAGACTACTTCACTTTAGTTCTCTTGAATAAAAAGCGTTTAGCAAAAACAATATGAAATCTCCAAGTAGTTAATCATGCTAAGGCATTAACTTATGAAATAGGGGTTGGTAATCCTATTTTTTCGTCACTACTCTCTTTTCCAAACATCAACATTTCTTTCGAACAAGTTGAGTTTTAAGGCATATCCTCTATGTTTGCAACCACGAGAATTAAAGATAAGCGAAGAGAGTATGATGTAAACAAATCAATGCATAATGAATTTAAAACCCAAAGTGATAGATTGTATGCTACAAAGTTTCCATAACCCTATGTAATAAACTTAGCTACTCATGAATAAAACGAAAAGCATCATAAATATATTCATCATACTAAAAACTAGAAGAAGATCTTGGTGTGTGAATCGTGTAAACAAGAGAGAAAATGTGTTTCTCTCTCTCCAGGCTAAGCCGCCACTCTCCTATTTTCGAATAATACAGAATAATGAATAAAAATTCAGCATTAAGCCTTTTAATAATCTTTTCTCTCATAATTGCCTTCTAAGTCCCGGAACTAATTATAAATGGCAAACTAGTTTAGGACATAGTTTCTAGGCGTCACAGTTGATCCAGATTGCTACTCTCTCTTGTGTCATATTCCATCCGCATTCCATAGTCCCATAATGTCTTCATCTACCTCATTAATACCTGAAATCATGCTAATCACATCGGTTAGCTCAATTACATAGAAGTAGAGTAAAAACATAAGAAACTAGGCACTTTGTTCTCTAAACATAGCTAAAATATGAATAAATTATGGTGCTTAGGTGTATAAATACACCCAAGATCACCTCGTCACATTGGTACCTCCACCATGGGTCCCTGCTCCCATAGACGCCCAGGCAATCACTAAGTAAAAGATTTGTAAAGATTTTTCTTCTTCAAAAGTAGTCTTATTTTTAGCAAATAGTTTCGAAAGTATCTGTAAAACCTTTAGACAATTTCTACCGGTCATGTCATGTACTAGCTCAACGAATGTCTTCCTCGTGATTTTGACTATATCCGACGGATAATTTCTAAAACTCATGATCATTGTTGGAGGGTTCATCAAATAGTTCTTGTCATATCCAGAAATTGAGTCTACCTAGACTTTTTCGCAGTTGGTGGCTTCAAAAGCTTGGCTTTAACCTTTGGTGCTGGAGAATTTGAAATATATTCCAATATTTGGTGGAAATTTTGAGGCCTCCCTCAAAATTTCTACCCCAGTTTAAAGTAGTCTGAGATGATATCATCTCGAGCGGATCTGAAGTCTTTGCTGATCTTCATTCTCTTTGTTGGATGTTGATTTTCTCTTGTGAATTTTCAATATTTCTTCTCGAAAATTCTGCCCCAATTTCCATTTCCTGGGGTTATATAACTGAGTCATTGGGGCACCTACGTATCCCGTTGAAGTAGAAATCAGGTCAAACGTAGTTCAAGACTATGCTAAGGATATATAGAAAATCTAATGGGTTAACCGAAGGCGACATAGGCCGCCTACGTATCCTGTTCTTGGGAATGCAGGTCAAACGTAGTTCGTACATAAAGGTAAAGGATAAATTTTCCTAAGGGGTTGACCGAAGCCGACATAGGCTACCTACGTATCCCGTTCTTGGGAATTCAGGCCAAACGTAGTTCGTAATTAAAGGAAAGGAATTCTAGGCAGTTACGCAATAGAAAAAAACATTACTACAAAGGCTATTACAAGTAAACTATGCAAACACAAAAACTAGAACTTCGTTCAAACATAATATCTTTTAACTGCATCAGAATTGATTGGCTTGGTCCACTCTTGACCATCCATATCAAACAAAATCAGAGCCCTTCCAGATAGTACCTTGCGAACTATGTATGGCCCTTGCCAATTTGGAGCGAACTTGCCCTTGTACTCTTCTTGATGAGAGAGTATGCGTTTGTGAACTAATTACCCAACCTCAAATGTTTGAGATCTTACTTTCTTGTTGAAGGCACGAATCATGTGGTGCTGATATAGCTAACCATGAAACACAACAACCATTCTCTTTTCATCAATCAACATGAGTTGTTCATAGCGAGCGTGACCTCATTCTTCGTTGCTTAGTCTGGCTTCCTAAATAATCCTTAGGGAAGGAATTTCAACCTTAGTAGGTATCACAGCTTCATTCCCATAAACCAATAGATAAGGAGTCGCCCTGATGGAGGTTCGAACTGTCGTGCGATGCCCTAGCAAAGCGTAAGGAAACATCTCATGCCATGATCTATCATTTTCGATCATCTTTCACAAGATCTTCTTGACGTTCTTATTGGAAGCCTCCACGACACCATTCATCTATGGACGATATGCGATCGAGTTGCGATGCACTATTTTAAAATGATCACAAATCTCATTCATCAAATGATTATTCAAGTTTGCCCCATTATCCGTAATGATCGATTCTAGCATTCTGAATCGGCAAATCAAGCTATTCCTGACAAAATCTGCAACCACTTTCTTAGTGACGGCTCTATATGAAGTAGCTTCAACCCACTTAGTAAAGTAGTCAATAGCAACCAAAATAAATCTATGCCCATTCGATGTCGATGGTTCTATTGATCCGATAACATCCATGCCCGAAGCTAAGAAAGGCCAAGGTAAATTCATTGCATGAATCTCATGTGGAGGCATTCGAATCAAATCTCCGTGCATCTAACATTTTGGGCACTTCTGCACATACTTGCTACAATCATTTTCCATAGTCATCCAGAAGTAACCAGTTCTCAGGATCTTTCTAGCAAGGGAGAACCGTTTATGTAGGGCCCATAAACTCCAGCGTGTACTTCTTTTATAAATTTATTGGCATCCGCAGCATCGACGCATCTTAAGAATCCCAAATCTGGAGTCCTTCTAAAAAAGATTTCCCCACTTGGAAAATAGTTCTTCACCAAACGCCGGATTGTCTTCTTTTGGTTGTTACTGGCCTCTTCAGGACATATTCCATATTTTAAATATCTTTTGATGTTATAATACCATGGCTTTCCATCAGGATCCTCTTCAACGTGTGCACAATGGATGGGTTTCTTCTTCAATCTTATTTCCAAAGGATTAATGTAACTTTGATCTGGGTGCTGAATCATGGAGGATATAGTGGCCAAAGCGTCAGCAAACTCATTTTGCATCCTTGGGATATGTCTGAAATCAACTTCTTTGAATTTTCCACATAATTCCTACACCAGCTCCACATAAGGAGTAATCTTGGAATTTTTTATCGCCCATTTTCTCCGTACCTGATGAATCAGTAAGTCTGAATCCCCGATGACTAGCAATTCATGAACTCCCATATCAAGTGTCAATTTGTGACCTAAGATGCAAGCTTCATATTCGGCCATGTTGTTGGTGCAAGGAAAACACAACTTAGCAGTTACCTAATAGTGTTGACCCATTTTTGACACCAAAACTGTTCCGATTCCAGAACCTTTGAAGTTGACTGCCCCATCAAAGAATAGCCTCCATCAGGGGTAAATTTTTGTAATTTCTTCTCCTACAAATAAAATTTCCTCATCTGGGAAATAAGTCCGAAGTGGCTCATATTCATCATCAACCGGATTCTCTACCAAATGATCTGCTAAAGCTTTCCCCTTGATTGCCTTTTGAGTTACATACACAATGTCAAACTCACTCAGCAACATTTGTTATTTGGCTAGCTTTCCCATGGGCATGGATATCTAGAATATATAATTTAATGGATCCATTCTCAAGATGAGGTATGTTGTGTATGGTGACAGATAATGCCTCAACTTTTGTGTGACCTAAGTCAAAGCGCAACATGTCCTTTCTTCGAGAGTGTAACGGGCTTCATATGGTGTAAACTTTTTACTCGAGTAGTAGATGGCTTTCTCTTTCCTACCGGTATCATCATGTTGCCCGAGGACACATCTGAAAACATTTTCTGAGACTGATAGGTAAAGCAACAATGGAATTTCTTCTCTGGGGGAAACCAAAATCGGCGGTGCAGACAAATATTTCTTGATGCGGTTGAAAGCTCTCTGACGTTCTTCTGTCCACTCATTCAATGTATTTTTCTTCAACATCTTGACAATTGGCTTGCATATGACTGTTGACTGAGCAATGAACCTGCTAATGTAAATCAAACGGCCCATGAAACGCATAACCTCCTTCTTGGTCCTCGACGGTGGCAAATCCTAAATTATCTATATTTTGGATGGGTCTAGCTCGATGCCTCTCCTGCTGACTATGAATCCCAGTAACTTCCCTGATGGCACACCAAAAGAACACTTAGCAGGGTTTAACTTCAAATTATACTTTTTTAATCCGTTGAAGAATTTCTCCAAATGGGTCAGATGATCCGAACTCTCGCAGGATTTGATAATTACATCATCCACGTACACCTCATTCTCTTTATGAATCATATCATGAAAAATTGTCATCATAGCCCTCATATATGTTGCACCCACATTCTTGAGACCAAAAGGCATTACCCTGTAATGATAAAAACCTCAGGGGGTAATAAAAGCCGTATTTTCTGTGTCTTCCTCATCCATCAATATCTGATGATACCCGGCAAAACAATTAACGAAAGACTGCATTTCATGTTTTGCACAATTATCAATGAGGATATGGATGTTGGGCAGCGGAAAATTATCTTTAGGACTGGCTCAATTCAAGTCTCTATAGTCAACACAAAGTCGAATCTTGTCGTCCTTCTTTGGCACCGGGACAATATTGGCTAGCCATGTCGGATATTTTGTGACCTCCATAACCTTAGACTGAATTTGTTTTTTCACTTCTTCCTTGATCTTTAGACTTAAATATGGCTTGAATTTCCATATTTTTTGCTTGACTGGATCAAACTCAGGATTTATCAGCAACTTATGCGACACAATGTTGGTGCTTAATCCTGGCATATCATCATAGGACCATCCAAACACGTCAATGTACTCCCGCAATAGGTGAATGAGCTCTCTCTTTTGTGCTTCCGCCAGGTGGACACTGATACTTGTTTCTTTGATTTCATCATAATCTCCCAGGTTGCCTGTTTCAGTTTCCTCTAGGTTGGGCTTATCCCGGTTCTCAAACTCCTCTATATCTTTAACTAATCGTTTCTCATCACCTTCCTTCCAATCATCATTATTCCCCACATTTTGTTCATCTAAGCTTTGACATGACATGACATTGACAGGTTTTGAGTTACTATTACTGTAATAAACAAACAAACCAAGTTAGATGATAACAAGATAATAATAAAATATACGAATAGTGGTGTTTTGAAAAATAATTAATTTTTTTTAAATAATGTAAAGCCTTTTATCAAAATTTGAGAGATAATTACAAACTATGGCTCATGACTCGTGCATACACAAGCCCATGCCTTTTGAAAGCAGTAAAAATATGAAAAGAAAATTTGAGATATAAAGGGTGGATCGCGGGGCCACCTTATCATCACCGATTTTAAAAACTATTAGTAATTGCCCTTTCATCTACCACGATGGGTGACGGGTTATGAATGGGGTGGAGGTTCAGTTTTGCAAGGCCTCCCCTGGTTCAATCTTCTTCATCCCATCGGACTTTGGGAAATCATTTGGTAGAGCATTGCATCCTTCGAACAGATCTCCTATCCCATCCCCAAGACCTTCATCATTCGACATCTCACGCATGGGAAATGACTGGTACAGTAGTGGTATGGCCTAAACAGACTCGCCTCTGACTTATTCTCAATCTTATCCTCCTTGGCAGGCCGATATCCTAACCTATACTTAAAGGCTTTCTCTGGGATCATAACGGGCTCAATAATTCCTTGAAGATTCTTACCCAAACCTCGACCTGGATCGAAGCCATTTCTCAACATCACAATCGCAATCATTTTGTAGACAGAAGGCATTAGAGCTTTGAACGTCAGATCCTTTTCCAAAACATTTATAATTTCCACTGTATAAAAGCTTCTACCCTATGGAACATCTTTAATCACCAGCACATAACCATTGGGATGATTCGCTAGGCTTCTTTCCCCTTGGATGACTATTTCATGATCCTCTCAAATGAACATCAATAACTGATGAAGAGGTGATGAAACTGCCTTTGCACCATGTATCCATGGTCTTCCCAAGAGCAGGTTGTAACTAGGATGAATATCCATAACATGAAACTTAGTCTTGAATTCAGCAGGTCCCATTTGGATGTGCAAATCAAGTTCACCTATGGTATCTCTCTGCTTTCCATCAAATTCTCTCACATTTAGGTGGCTTTGGCGAATTTTTCCCAAGTCATAGCCCATTTGAACCAACGTGGAAAGAGGACAAATGTTCACAACAGATCTGTCATCTATCAATACCTGATTAATCATGTAGTCTCGACAAATGATAGTGATGTGCAAGGCCTTGTTATGCATCGCTCCTTCAAACAACAACTCTTCATCACTGAATGATATGCGATGACTTCCCACAATATTTTCTATCATTGTAGCCAGGTTCTCAACACTCATCCCTGTGGGAACATACGCTTTATCCAAGACCTTCGATAAAGCCTGTCGGTGGTATTGCGAACTCATTAATAACGCCAAAATAGAAATTCGAGTTGGAGTCTTCTCTAAATGTTTGACAATTGAATAGTCCTTTGGTTGCATACGTCTCCAAAATTCCTCAGCCTCTCCTTCAGTTATTGGTCTTTTTTGTGAATCCTTTTTGTTGGGCAATTCTTCAGAAATGTAGCATCGTCCCGATCGCATCATCCCTTGGGCAGCAACAGTTTGTACAATAAATTACTTCCTTGGTGGGGGAGTGTACACTCGATTCAGGGCCGTTATCACTATAAATAGGGCTTTCTTATTGACACTTAAGGCAACCACAACTCTCTCTATCTTTTCTACCTCTTTCGCTCTTTTACACTTTTCTGAATTTACCTTAATAATAGTCTTACCAGACACCCATTCTCCTTCTATTTCAATAATGTTAACTGTAGGTCCCCCATGATTAGGCAATGGGTTACTGTTGACTTTTGGCGTCAGTGACTGAAGCGTGATGACCTTTCGATCAATCAGATCTTTCCTCTTATGTTTCAAGATAATACAGTCCTCAGTACTGTGCCCTGCTGCTCCTGAATAGGAACAATTTTGATCAGGATGATAAAATCGAGAGTTGGGATTTACAGGCTTTGGCTGGATCAGTTGCAAATGACCAGTATTCTTCAATCTTTCAAATAGTTGGGTGTGACTTTTAGCCAGCAGCATGAAGTTTCGAGGAGGTTTCTTTTTTATGTTTGGACGCAGTGGGTTATAATGGTTATGGTTTGCATGAGGAGGCACTTACTGATAATTTAGAGGTGCTTGGATGTTTGTTTGGTTGTTTGGAAAAGTGGATTGGACATGAGGCTGATAATTCAGCGATGAAACTTGGTATTAGGGAAAAATATTTGGCTGTGGAGCTTGGCATTGGGATTGGACATTTGGGAGTGGAGCTTGGTACTGGGGTTGGATATATGGGAGTGGAGTTTGATATTGGGGTTGGACATTTGGGAGTGGAGTTTGGTACTGAGGTTGGACATTTGGGAGTGGATCTTGGTATTGGGGTTGAGTGTAGAATACATGCTCAAAATTTGGTGAAGGCGGAGAAGAGAAAATATTCCTCGAGTTGAATGATGGTCCGTGATGGTCAATGCGTTTTCTTCATCATCATTGGATAACCCTTGGATGTATCAATTTGATAATCTCGCATATTCTTCGGTAAGAATTTAGTTGTGACTTATGGATAACCTTCAGACTATCAATTTTTGGGTTGATCTTGCACACTATTCGGTTGGATGTTGTTGTGGCTTACGGATGACCTACAGGCTATCAATTCATTGGTAATCTTTCACTCTATCCTATTTCAAATAATATGACTTATAGATGACCCTTAAATTATCAATTTCTAGGAAATCTCATATATCGTTCGTCTTTAGACTCTGACTTGAAGGCGTCCCTTCAAATCGTGTGCTTTTGGAGCATTAAGATGCTGATTCATAAAATGATGAGATATCTTCGACGCCAGCATTTATGTCTAGCATGTCAATAGATATTAAATACTTATGATATCCTCGACGCCAACATTTATGTTTTGCATGTCAATGGATATAAAGTAATGATATCCTCGATGCCATCATTTATGTCTCGCGTGTCAACAAATATGAAATACTGATGATATCCTCAATGTCAGCGTTTATGTCTTGCGTGTCAACATATATAAAATGGCCCTCTCGGAAAATGATATGAATGGCCCTCTTGGCAATGATATAAATGGCCCTCTTGGCAATGATATGAATGGCCCTCTTGGCAATGATATAAAATGACACTCTTGGCAATGATATAAAATGACCCTTTTGACAATGATATGCAATGGCCCTATTGGAAATGATATGCAATGGCCCTCTTGACAATGATATGAAATGACCCTCTTGGCAATGATATGTTATGGCCCTCTTGGCAATGATATGAAATGACCATCTTGGCAATGATATGCAATGGCCCTCTTGGCGATGATATGCAATGGCCATCTTGACAATGATATGCAATGGCCCTCTTGGCAATGATATGAAATAACCCTCTTGGCAATGATATGAAATGGCCCTCTTGGCGATTTACAACAGTTTCACCTGAGTTTATTTGTCAGCGTCTTGCTTTCTACATGTACCTGTACTCAAGGTAGACGATTAGTAGACACAAAGTCGCTTTTGCTAGCAACCATTGTTTAAAAAATTCTAAATACAATATTTGTAAAGAAGACAAGACACTTCTGTTTGTCCTCCATGATCTCAAGAAATAAGATGGACAATTTAAAAGGTCCTTAATAAATGGGTATTAAACCCATTTTTAGGACAACCCAAAAAATATTGTTCTTGAGCATTAGTACTCTGGTGTGGCTCCCAATTTTCTTGGAGATTTTTGAAAGAGACTCTCATTTTTGTGTATTGGTCCCTATATCCACAAAAAAATGATAAGTTTGAGTGAAACTACTCCATGTTGACCTTCTTTGATTATCCGTTTTTCTCCTTGCTATCTTTTAGGTGCCGCATGATAACGCTCAAATTACACCTCTCTTACGAGAGAGTAAGTGGTCGTTGTCAAATATATAACCCAAATAAGTTTGGGTCAAATCCCACAGAGAATATGGTGCTAATTAAGTTGTATGTAGATTAATTGACTTTTAATCATTCGTTTCCGTAAAATAAATAGAGGGTTTGATTCAGTTCACAAATTAATAGTTTCAGTTTAACGAGAAGAAATATGTGTAGTAGCATTCAAATTCAGAGAAATAGCAAGCTAGGGTTCTGTCCACCTTGTAGTTTTCAATACTTTTTAACTATGGGCTTTACGAATTCATACATTCATGGTGTTTGCAGGGAAACGTATTGTATTTAACAAGATAATCTTAGTGTTTCTCAACCATCAAAGACTACTTCACTTTAGTTCTCTTGAATAAAAAGCGTTTAGCAAAAACAATACGAAAGCTCCAAGTAGTTAATCATGCTAAGGCATTAACTTATGAAATAGGGGTTGGTAATCTTATTTTCTTGTCACTACTCTGTTTTCCAAACATCAACATTTCTTTCGAACAAGTTGCGTTTTAAGGCATATCCTCTATGTTTGCAACCACGAGAATTAAAGATAAGCGGAGAGAGTATGATGTAAACAAATCAATGCATAATGAATTTAAAACCCAAAGTGATAGATTGTATTCTACAAGGTTTCCATAACCCTATCTAATAAACTTAGCTACTCATTAATAAAATGAAAACCATCATAAATATATTCATCATACCAAAAACTAGAAGAAGATCTTGGTGTATGAATCGTGTAAACAAGAGAGAAAACGTTTTTCTCTCTCTCCAGGCTAAGCCGCTACTCTCCTGTTTTCGAATAATACAGAATAATGAATAAAAATTCAGCATTAAGCCTTTTAATAATCTTTTCTCTCGTAATTGCCTTCTAAGTCCCTGAACTAATTATAAATGACAAACTAGTTTAGGACATAGTTTCTAGGTGCCACATTTGATCCAGATTTCTACTCTCTCTTGTGTCATATGCCATCCGTATTTCATAGTCCCATAATGTCTTCATCTACCTCATTAATACCTGAAATCATGCTAATCACATCGGTTAGCTCAACTACATAGAAGTAGAGTAAAAATATAAGAAACTAGGCACTTTGTTCTCTAAACATAGCTAAACTATGAATAAATTATGGTGCTTAGGTGTATAAATACACCCAAGATCACCTCGTCACATTGGTACCTCCACCATGGGTCCCTGCTCCCATAGACGCCCAGGCAATCACTAAGTAAAAGATTTGTAAAGATTTTTCTTCTTCAAAAGTAGTCTTATTTTTAGCAAATAGTTTCGAAAGTATCTGTAAAACCTTTAGACAATTTCTACCGGTCATGTCATGTACTAGCTCAACGAATGTCTTCCTCGTGATTTTGACTATATCCGATGGATAATTTCTAAAACTCATGATCATTGTTGGAGGGTTCATCAAATAGTTCTTGTCATATCCAGAAATTGAGTCTACCTAGACTTTTTCGCAGTTGGTGGCTTCAAAAGCTTGGCTTTAACCTTTGGTGCTGGAGAATTTGAAATATATTCCAGTATTTGGTGGAAATTTTGAGGCCTCCCTCAAAATTTCTGCCCCAGTTTAAAGTAGTCTGAGATGATATCATCTCGAGCGGATCTGAAGTCTTTGCTGATCTTCATTCTCTTTGTTGGATGTTGATTTTCTCTTGTGAATTTTCAAGATTTCTTCTCGAAAATTCTACCCCAATTTCCATTTCCGGGGGTTATATAACTGAGCCACTGGGGCACCTATGTATCCCGTTGAAGCAAGAATCAGGTCAAACGTAGTTCAAGACTATGCTAAAGATATATAGAAAATCTAATGGGTTGACTGAAGCCGACATAGGCCGCCTACGTATCCTGTTCTTGGGAATTCAGGTCAAACGTAGTTCGTACATAAAATAAAAGGATAAATTTTCCTAAGGGGTTGAACGAAGCCGACATAGGCCACCTACGTATCTTGTTCTTGGGAATTCAGGCCAAACATAGTTCGTAATTAAAGGAAAGGAATTCTAGGCAGTTACGCAATAGAAAAAAACATTACTACAAAGGCTATTACAAGTAAACTATGCAAACACAAAAACTAGAACTTCGTTCAAACATAATATCTTTTAACTGCATCAGAATTGATTGGCTTGGTCCACTCTTGACCATCCATATCAAACAAAATCAGAGCCCCTCCAGATAGTACCTTGCGAACTATGTATGGCCCTTGCCAATTTGGAGCGAACTTGCCCTTGTACTCTTCTTGGTGAGAGAGTATGCGTTTGAGAACTAATTTCCCAACCTCAAATGTTCGAGCTCTTACTTTCTTGTTGAAGGCGCGAATCATCCTGTGCTGATATAGCTAACCATGACGCACAACAACCATTTTCTTTTCATCTATCAACATGAGTTGTTCATAGCGAGCGTGAACCCATTCTTCGTTGCTTAGTCTGGCTTCCTGAATAATCTTTCGGGAAGGTATTTCAACCTTAGCAGGTATCACAGTTTCATTCCCATAAACCAATAGATAAGGAGTCACCCCGATGGAGGTTCGAACTGTCGTGCGATGCCCTAGCAAAGCGTAAGGAAATATCTCATGCCATGATCTATCATTTTCGATCATCTTTCACAAGATCTTCTTGATGTTCTTATTGGAAGCTTCCACGGCTCCATTCATCTGTGGATGATATGCGGTCGAGTTGCGATGCACTATTTTAAAATGATCACAAATCTCATTCATCAAATAACTATTCAAGTTTGCCCCATTATCCGTAATGATCGATTCTAGCACTCCAAATCGGCAAATCAAGCTATTCCTAACAAAATCTGCAACCGCTTTCTTAGTGACGGCTCTATATGAAGCAACTTCGACCCACTTAGTAAATTAGTCAATAGCAACCAAAATAAATCTATGCCCATTCGATGTCGATGGTTATATTGGTCCGATAACATCCATGCCCCAAGCTAAGAAAGGCCAAGGTAAATTCATTGCATGAAGCTCATGTGGAGGCATTTGAATCTAATCTCTGTGCATCTGACATTTTGGACACTTCTGCACATACTTGCTACAATCATTTTCCATAGTCATCCAGAAGTAACCAGTTCTCTGGATCTTTCTAGCAAGGGAGAACACGTTCATGTGGGGACCATAAACTCTAGCGTGTACTTCTTTTATCAATTTATTTGCATCCGCAGCGTCGACGCATCTTAAGAATCCCAAATCTGGAGTCCTTCTAAAAAGGATTTCCCCACTTGGAATCGCCAAGCGCCGGATTGTCTTGTTTTGGTTGTTACTGGACTCTTCACGATATATTCCAGATTTTAAATATCTTTTGATGTCATAATACCATGGCTTCCCATCAGGATCCTCTTCAACGTGTGCACAATGGACGGGTTTCTCCTTCTAGCTTATTTCCAAAGGATCAATGTAACTTTGATCTGGGTGCTGAATCATGGAGGATATAGTGGCCAAAGCGTCAGCAAACTCATTTTGCATCCTTGGGATATGTCTGAAATCAACTTCTTTGAATTTTCAACATAATTCCTGCACTAGCTCCACATAAGGAGTAATCGTGGAATTTTTTATCGCACATTTTTCCCGTACCTGATGAATCAGTAAGTCTGAATCCCCGATGACTAGCAATTCATGAACTCCCATATCAAGTGTCAATTTGTGACCTAAGATGCAAGCTTCATATTCGGCCATGTTGTTGGTGCAAGGAAAACACAACTTAGCAGTTACTTGATAGTGTTGACCCATTTCTGACACCAAAACCGCTCCAATTCCTGAACCTTTAAAGTTGACCGCCCCATCAAAGAATAGCCTCCATCAGGGGTAAATTTTTTTAATTTTTTCTCCTACGAATAAAATTTCCTCATCTAGGAAATAAGTCCGAAGTGGCTCATATTCATCATCAACCGAATTCTCCGCCAAATGATCTGCTAAAGCTTGCCCCTTGATTGCCTTTTGAGTTACACACACAATGTCAAACTCACTCAGCAACATTTGTCATTTGGCTAGCTTTCCCGTGGGCATGGATCTATGGAATATATACTTTAATGGATCCATTCTCAAGATGAGGTATGTTGTGTATGGTGACAGATAATGCCTCAACTTTTGTGCGACCCAAGTCAAAGTGCAACATGTCCTTTCTACGAGAGTGTAATGGGCTTCATATGGTGTAAACTTTTTACTCAAGTAGTACATGGCTTTCTTTTTCCTACCGGTATCATCATGTTGCCCGAGGACACATCTGAAACCATTTTCTGAGACTGATAGGTAAAGCAACAATGGAATTCTTCTCTGGGCGGAACCAAAACCGGTGATGCAGACAAATATTTCTTGATGTGGTCGAAAGCTCTCTGACATTCTTCTGTCCACTCATTCAATGCATTTTTCTTCAACATCTTGTCAATTGGCTAACATATGATTGTTGACTGAGCAATAAATCTGCTAATGTAATTCAAACGGCCCATGAAACTCATAACCTCCTTCTTGGTCCTCGACGGTGGCAAATCCTAAATTATCTTGAATTTGGATGGGTCTAGCTCGATGCCTCTCCTGCTGACTATGAATCCCAGTAATTTCCCTTATGGAACACCAAAAGAACACTTAGCAAGGTTTAACTTCAAATTATACTTTCTTAATCTGTTGAAGAATTTCTCCAGATGGGTCAGATGATCCAAACTCTCACAGGATTTGATAATTACATCATCCACGTACACCTCATTCTCTTTATGAATCATATCATGGAAAATTGTTGTCATGGCCCTCATATATGTTACACCCACATTCTTGAGACCAAAAGGCATTACCCTGTAATGATAAACACCTCAGGGGGTAATAAAAGCCGTATTTTCTGCATCTTCTTGATCCATCAATATCTGATGATACCCGACAAAACAATTAACGAAAGACTGCATTTCATGTTTTGCACAATTATCAATGAGGATATGGATGTTGGGCAGCGGAAAATTATCTTTACGATTGGCTCAATTCAAGTCTCTATAGTCAACACAAATTTGAATCTTGTCGTCCTTCTTTGGCACCAGGACAACATTGGCTAGCCATGTCGGATATTTTGTGACCTCCATAACCTTAGACTGAATTTGTTTTTTCACTTCTTCCTTGATCTTTAGACTTAAATCTAGCTTGAATTCTCGTATTTTTTGCTTGACTGGATCAAAGTCAAGATTTATCGACAACTTATGCGACATAATGTTGGTGCTTAATCCTGGAATATCATCATAGGACCAGCCAAACACGTCAATGTATTCCCGCAATAGGTGAATGAGCTCTCTCTTTTGTGCTTCCGCCAGGTGGACACTGATACTTGTTTCTTTGATTTCATCATAATCTCCCAGGTTGCCTGTTTTAGTTTCCTCTAGGTTGGGCTTCTCCCGGTTCTCAAACTCCTCTATATCTTCAACTAATCGTTTCTCATCACCTTCCTTCCAATCATCACCATTCCCCACATTTTGTTCATCTAAGCTTTGACATGACATGACATTGACAGGTTTTGAGTTACTGTTACTGTAATAAACAAACAAACCAAGTTAGATGATAACAAAATAATAATAAAATATACGAATAGTGGTGTTTCAAAAACTAATTAATTTTTTTAAATAAAGGAAAGCGTTTCATCAAAATTTGAGAGATAATTACAAACTATGGCTCATGACTCGTGCATACACAAGCCCATGCCTTTGGAAAGCAGTAAAAATACAAAAAGAAAATTTGAGATATAAAGGGTGGATCGCGGGGCCTCCTTCGGATCATCACCGATTTTAAAAACTATTAGTAATTGCCCTTTCATCTACCGCTATGGGTGACAGGTTATGAATGGGCTGGAGGTTCAGTTTTGTAAGGCCTCCCATGGTTCAATCTTCTTCACCCCACCGGAATTTGGGAAATCATTTGGTAGAGCATTGCATTCTTTGAACAGATCTCCTATTCCATCCCCAAGACCTTCATCATTCGACATCTCACGTATGGGAAATGACTGGTACAGGAGTGATAGGGCCTAAACAGACTCGCCTCTGACTTATTCTCAATCTCATCCTCCTTGGCAGGCCGATATCCTAACCTATACTTAAAGGTTTTCTCTAGGATCATAACGGGCTTAATAATTCCTTGCAGATTATTACCCAAACCTCGACCAGGCTCGAACCCATTTCTCAACATCACAATCGCAATCATTTTGTAGACAGAAGGCATTAGAGCTTTGAGCGTCAGATCCTTTTCCATAGCATTTACAATTTTCACTGTATAAAAGCTACTACCCTTTGGAACATCTTTAATCACCAGCACATAACCATTGGGATGATTCGCTAGGCTTCTTTCCCCTTGGATGACTATTTCATGATCCTCTCAAATGAACTTTAATAACTGATGAAGAGGTGATGAAACTGCCTTTGCACCATGTATCCATGGTCTTCCCAAGAGCAGGTTGTAACTAGGATGAATATCCATAACATGAAACTTAGTCTTGAATTCAGCAGGTCCCATTTGGATGTGCAAATCAAGTTCACCTATGGTATCTCTCTGTTTTCCATCAAATTCTCACATTTAGGTGGATTTGGCAAATTTTTCCTAAGTCATAGCCCATTTGAACTAACGTGGAAAGAGGACAAATGTTCACAACAGATCTGTCATCTATCAATACCTGATTAATCATGTAGTCTCGATAAATGATAGTGATGTGCAAGGCCTTGTTATGCATCGCTCCTTCAAACAACAACTCTTCATCACTGAATGATATGCGATGACTTCCCACAATATTTTCTATCATCGTAGCCAGGTTCTCAACACTCATCCCTGTGGGAACATACGCTTTATCCAAGACCTTCGATAAAGCCTGTCGGTGGTATTGCGAACTCATTAATAACGCCAAAACAGAAATTCGAGTCGGAGTCTTTTCTAAATGTTTGACAATTAAATAGTCCTTTGGTTGCATACACCTCCAAAATTCCTCAGCCTTCCCTTCAGTGATTGGCCTTTTCTGTGAATCCTTTTTGTTGGTTAATTCTTCAGGAATGTAGCATCGTCCTGATCGCGTTATCCCTTGGGCAGCAGCGATTTGTACAATAAATTACTTCCTTGGTGGGAGAGGGTACACTTGAGTCAGGGTTGTCATCACTATAAATAGGGCTTTCTCATCAACACTTAAGGCATCCACAACTCTCTCTATCTTTTCTACCTCTTTCGTTCTTTTGCACTTTTCTAAATTTACCTTAATAATAGTCTTGCCAGACTCCCATTCTCCTTCTATTTCAATCATGTTAACTGTAGGTCCCCCATGATTAGGCAATGGGTTACTGTTGACTTTTGGTGTCAGTGACTGAAGCGTGATGACCTTTTGATCAATCAGATCTTGCATCTTATATTTCAAGACAATACAGTCCTCAGCACTGTGCCCTGCTGCTCCTGAATAATAGGCACAATTTTGATCAGGATGATAAAATCTAGAGTTGGGATTGACAGGCTTTGGCTGGATTGATTGCAAATGACCAACATTCTTCAATCTTTCAAATAGTTGGGTGTGACTTTTAGCCAGCAG
The DNA here is from genome assembly GCA_030864225.1 of Capsicum baccatum var. pendulum. Classification (NCBI taxonomy): domain Eukaryota; kingdom Viridiplantae; phylum Streptophyta; class Magnoliopsida; order Solanales; family Solanaceae; genus Capsicum; species Capsicum baccatum. The sequence goes on from CM061558.1 coordinate 273,202,707, forward strand.
CATGAAGTTTCGAGGAGGTTTCTTTTTTATGTTTGGACGCAGAGGGTTATAATGGTTCTGGTTTGCATGAGGAGGCACTTACTGATAATTTAGAGGTGCTTGGATGTTTGTTTGGTTGTTTGGAAAAGTGGATTGGACATGAGGCTGATAATTCGGCGGTGGAACTTGGTATTGGGGAAAAATATTTGGCTGTGGAGCTTGGCATTGGGATCGGACATTTAAAAGTGGAGCTTGGTACTGGGGTTGGATATATGGGAGTGGAGTTTGATATTGGGGTTGGACATTTGGGAGTGGAGTTTGGTACTAAGGTTGGACATTTGGGAGTGGATCTTGGTATTGGGGTTGAGTGTAGAATACATGCTCAAAATTTGGTGAAGGCGGAGAAGAGAAAATATTCCTCGAGTTGAACCTCTTTTTTAGTTTTGCAACAGAATCAGCAGAAACCGTGCCCACATCCTTATTTTCTTCTTTGAGAACATAGCAGTCCCGGACGATGTTGGGGTCTTGGCAATTTTTCCTGTCCGAATAACTTCTTCTAGCGATTCTCCTATGTTTACCAAATCTGCAAAAGTCTCCCTGACAGCGGACACCACCCTAGTATAATATTCTCCTTCTTGAGCGCCAGAGAACACAGATACTATTTCTTTCTCAGACATAGGGGGTTGCACTTTGGCAACTTCTTTCCTCCAACGGAAAGCATAGTCTCAGAAACACTCATCACTTCCCTGTTTGATCCGATCTAGTGAATATCGGTCAGGGACTATTTCAATGTTAAACACGAACCTGTCAAGGAAACCCTTGGCCAATGCTCTCCAACCAGTCCATCTTTTCAGTTCCTGAGACATGAACCATTCTAAGGCTTCGCTATTTATACTCCGGCTGAACAAATGGATCAATAATGCTTCATTTTTCCCTACCCCCATCATTTGATCACAATACCTTCTCAGATGGGCCATTGAGTTTTCGGTACCGTTGAACACTTAAAACTTAGAGACCTTGTACCCTTCTGGTAGATCTACTCCAGGGTGAACACATAAGTTATCGTACCCTAAACCATCGTGGTCCCTCGCTCCATGAGATTTTTTTATCCTCATGATCTCTTCATTCATAGCTAACAACTTCATTCCATGTTCGGTCCTCTACTCTTTCTCCTTCTCTTCGTAATGGTCCATCTCGAGATTAGGAAGGGGATTATAGATATCGGAGAATATGATGGCATGAGGAGGATTTGGCAGGGAGGCTTGATTTTGCGGATGAAAGGAAGTTAGTTAGTAGATGGGAAGGACGTTTTGAAATTTAGAAAGGTTTTGTGGAATTTGCGAGTATTTTGGTGGCATCTGAGAAGGATTTTGCGAATTTAGAAATGAATTTGGTGGATTCGGGGATTGATTCGATGGAAAATTTGGGGATGGATTTTGTGGATTTGGGAGTGAATCTTGTGGATTTGGGCACGCATTTTGTTGATTTGCAAATGGGTTCTGGGGATTTGGGAATAGATTCGAAGATGGGTTTTGCGGGGTCAGAGATGAATTTTATGGATGATAGACATCTGGATTATTTTTGTGATTGGTGTTTTGGACAATTTGAGGAGCGAAGACGGACGATGCGTTATTTGGCTGATTCCTGAGAATAGGCGTACTGAGAGGAGAAATTTGGAGTGGAGTCCCGTGTCCTCCAGGAGCGGGAGCATTGACAGTGATGGCCAAGTTACCCAAATCTAGAGTGTGATTTATTTCCTCTTGAAGCATTTCTAACTTTCTTGCAAGCTCCGCAATCATCTCATTCTATTCCGCTATTACATTGTCTGTGATGGTCATTGCGTTTTCTTCATCATTATCAGTCATTATTGAATGATGGTCAGAGGATGGGATTTTGCGCGCTTTTGACCGGGTGAAGTAGGGATGTTCTGCCAGCTTATATCAACACGGAGTAGTTTCTATTATCTGTAAAGTAAAACAACTCAAAGGCAGATGTGTTAGTTTTAGTATATGATAAGTAATGCAAAATATTTGACAAGCAATAACCACGTAGAGTTGCTTGAGTCATAGACAAATTCATCTATAGAAGCATAGCGGATAAACTTGCCTTTGATTCAAACAAACAGACATAAGCACATAAGACAATTATATTACACAAAACATTATAATAATGCATAACCTAATTAGGGTGACCCTTTTTGAGCCAAGGGTTCAGGCCTAACGATTTTGAAGAAAATATATGTTTCCTTAAAGTCAATCCATTATCCCCCAACTAATATAGACACGAAAAGGGCATAAATGCCTACAAAAGATAACAAAAGAGGGATACAATCTTTAGTGAAAAAGGAAAATAACATGAAAGAAGATAAGTTCCCACGCAGGGGAAATAGAAAAAACTAGCTACCGAAGGCTCCTTTGTTTGCCTTTGCCTTCTTTGCCTTGTTCACCTCCTGTGCTATTTGATATCTATTGATGATCATATGACTCCCGCATAACTGTGCCTTACTGTCGTAAGTCATTTTTCCTATACTATCAAATTGGGAGGCCATGCTATCATCCAAATCGATTAAACACTACCTAGTATCATCAGCCTCTTGCCTAGCTCTTTTCAACTCTTCCTTCAACATACATATTGTTAAAACATCTTCTACATGCATCTGTCGGTCTGCGATTTCACTTTTCTGAAACTTATCTTGAAGCCTATAGAGTCAGATCTGATGCTCGGATTCTACATCCACGACTCGAGTGGGCACGTTTGGCCCTGAAATCAATGCTCTGGCAAGGCTCTTTTTTAACCACTCCTTGTAAGTGTCGCTGACTTTAGGTTCATACCCTATACGGAAAGAGACTTCCGTCCATTTTCTTCTTCTCCATCCATTTATCATGTAGTCTTTGAGCAGGGGCTCGCTTTCATCATACTCGGTGAAGAATCTGAGCATAGAATCGATTTGAGGTGTCTCCTTCTTGATCTCGAATTGCCTAAGAAATCTGCCAGGATTGTAGGGACGGGTTTCCCTGAGACTCGAAAGCACTAGAAAAGGACACTCTTTCCTTTGAATAGTGTATTTCCCTGAACGAAGATAGTTAATGAACCATTGCACATCGTCATCTCTTAATTCTCCAAGAGTCTTAAACCAAAATTCATAAGATGTTTTTCTTTTGAACTTATGTAAAAACAACCACATGTCGTGCGATTCTAACAGATTCCATCTTACTTTGTGATCAGGTTGTATCGTTCTAGAATTTTTCACCAAATGCATCATCATCCACCATTGCAATGTAAGGTTGCAGCCTTGAAAGAAATGATTCTCGACTTGACATCTTCCCAAAGCTTGATATATGACGGCGACAATCATGGGAGCTAAGTTGTGGAATACCTTTTTAGAATTGTACTCCATTCCAAAGAAGAGTGCATGAGTCAGTGAGACAACCCTTGAATAAATTGTGCTATTTTCCCCTATGGGAACACCATGGTTCCAAGTAGGCCTGCCGCGAACACAAAGGCTCTCGTCTCCTTTCATTTTGCTTCTGACTCAAATTTATGTCCAAATTTGTGAAAAGCATTGAATCTTCTGAACCGACGATACAACTCACGAAAAGTGATATTTGCTCCATCACGTTCTCATAGCCAGGTGCCGTCGTCAGTTAAAAATACCTCCTTGATCTTTTGACGATCCCATACAACTAGGACTAAAATGTTTTTATCAAGTGTCTCCTTTCTCTTAAAACACATTTTAGTACTCTCGTAACAAATCAATACCTCTTCAATGGTAGGAGTCAATTCAACATCCCCTAAGTGAAATACCATATTCTGATCATCCCAAAAAGTTGTTAGTACATGGATCATTTCAGGCCAAGCCTATCTCGATCAAAGAAGGTAGATGCCCAATATATGTTCTAACAATCTTTCTCTCTTCTGCGCTCATGTGATCCCACTATAGTTTCAAGAAATCATCGGGTTTAGTAACCATCTTGAACTTTTCAAGAGAATACGGTTGAGCCACATCCTACACGAAAACAGGCAAAGATAAGCCTTCCCTAGTCCCCAGAGGGTAATGGATTGAATTTGACAAACATATATTTTTTCCAGCACATAAATATGATTCGTCTGTAATTGAATCAGGGTCAATAGACGGAGGGTAGGTTTTCTAATGAGCCCAATACCCCACTCGGGTATTAGGTCGTCCAAGGTTCACGCCTAAAATAGAGTTTTGGTTTCGTTCTATCCTAGGTGTCTAGAGTGAGTTTGAACACTGGTTCTCAAGCAGACAACTTGAGTTTGACAATACAAACAGCTATCAGACGACTCACGTGCTAATAAACCGTTCGTATTTCCAACACATTTTGAAATTGAACAACAGGGACGGGACATCCACGAAGCCCCAAAACAGTTTAAATAATGCAGTTAAACTTTACAGAATCAAAACATACAAACACAAACAGTTAATCAAAAGAGGAAATCAAACATTTGGTTAGAACCTAATTAAAATCCCCAACAAAGTCTCCATTTTTATTTTGCAGAGAAATTTTGACTTTTTAGAAAAGAGTCGGCACTTAATTTTGAGAAGAAATTAAGAAACCTTTAGAGAATTACTTCAAACGATTCAAAAATGAAAATCATTTTAAATTAGAGATTCTAGCGGTTCCTATTAACGTTTTAGGAAGGTGTTAGGCACCTAAAACGTCCGCTAACTTGCGATTATCCGATCTGTTTGAAAATATTTTTTGATTAACTTATAAAAAAAGACTAATCTGTTGAAAAGTGATTGATTTTTTAGAAAAGACTTTTGTAAGATAGGTTTAGGCGACTTAATAGGAATTTTAACTAAGTCTAAACAAAACTAATAAACAAATAAACACATAAAAAAGAGAAGGGGGGGAGAAAGTAAAGGATTTAGGCCATTGAGCCCAAATCAATGAGACCTGTCCTAGTCTAATTGGGATTTCAACCCATTTCACCTGTCCTAATCTAGTTTTCGAGACTTTGGCTTGAATCTTGCTCCACCTGAATTAAATTTACAACTTTGGCTTCGAGGCCCCGAATGAATGAATGAATAAATAAAAATAATAAAGAAAACAAGCAACACAATGCTAATGAACTAGCCTATTGAAAACAAGCCTCCAAATCCTAGTGACTTTGTCAATGCACTTAGGCCCAAATCCTAGTGACTTTGTCAATGCACTTAGGCCCGCTATCTGCTTCTGTCTTCTTACTGGAATGGCCATAGAATCATTGTGGAAATTGAACCTCAAGGATATGGGCCTCACTGGCCCACCTGATAATGAGATAGGAAGAAGTCCATTGTGGACTCCAATGAAAATTGACATGTGAAGGAAGAAAAGGCAACAAATTAGAATCCGAATCACATAATTTGATAAATTTAAACATCAAGGCATAATGATATGAGTAATGGCAGAGGGACAAGATAAAATAAAATAAAATATAGTGATGGCAGGAGTGGGAAAAGAGAAAAATATCACATAATTTAACACATTCTATTTGGAATGTTGCCTCCACCTTACTGTTACTTAATACAATCCAATTTACTACTTGAAAGAGGTTATAATTATGTGTTGGATATTTTTTATTTCGAGAGCATGATCAAAATATAAAGTGAAACAGAAAGAGAAGCCAAAATATGCTACCTCGTGTTTACGAATAATTGTCAGCAAGGACTATACGTAACAGACATTCATTAGACAATCCTAATACAAATTCAAAATCACATGAACATATAAAAGCAACAGAAGCATGATTGAACCAGGAAGGAATCCAAACCTCACATCCAAACCCATAAAATTCAAACTCAATGCCTCAATAGTTGTTCTAATCCCTTTTTCAGTTTCCAAAAGAAACCCAAAAGTGAATCAGTGAAGAACTCCCAAGAATGAGAGTACTGACTTTGAACAATTTGAGAAAGAGAACAAAAAGAAGATGGAAATTGGCCAACATAAGTAAAGATGGGTCACTTCATAAAATTAATTTTAACCTCACTTCTAACCATCTCTTTTGAAGCTAAAAGGGGAAATCGGTGAAAAATCCCTAAGAATATGAATACAAAAGCTGATTTTTATCTTAATTCCAACCCCTTTCAAGTCTCTTTCGAAAGCCAAAGGGTGAACCAGTGAAAAATTTCTGGGAACAAGAACAATACCACTTCGACCAAACAACACCCATAGGAAAATTCAGATTAAGAACTTTCAAAAACGAGAACATATCATGAATGTTTCGCTTTTAGTTCAGTTTTCACAAGCGTGCGAGTTTTCAATTCATTAAGCCTCTTAGACATTGTAAACCAAAGAAACTTGACAAAACTTTTACTTCAAAGAAAAACCGACTAAACTCATTTCAACGATCTCCCAAATGACTTCAAATAAACAATAATGGATTACACTCAGACATTTTGGAACAATGATCGAGAAGAAAAATAAAAAGAGAAACATGAGAGAGAACCTCACAAATAAGTCCAAGTTGACACTGTTATTAATCAAATTCGACAATATGTAGGACTCATAAATAAAAAGCTCGCACATATTCCCATAACGAATATGTATGACCATGAACTCAAATGAAAAAGGGAAAACAAAAACCTCCAAAAACCAATAATTTAGAGCCAATCACAATTCTACAAACTACAGCAAAGGCGACTGTTATTCCAATCCTCCCCCCCCCCCCCCCCCACTCCGACCGATTCGAACAAAGCGATCATTGAGGCATTCTAGGACTTTTGATACGCTTTTGGACCTTGCTTATTGTCCTTTTGGCATATGAGAAGTCAAAGGAACCTGAGAGGTAGCTCTGCTAGCGACGTTGCTAGCTCGACAATTACGACACCATCCAGTGGTAACGACAGATAAAATACATGTCAAGTAACAACTATGAATCAAACAACATCAGGCTAAAACTATTGAACACAATCAAAGCAACAATCTTTGACTAGGAAGCTAGCTATTCAAACCACAAGCAGTGCAAAAACGAGGCGTTAATACATAACAATATATCCAGACATCTGACTAAACAACAAGCTATGGTCTTTAAGACCTCTACAGCATACAACCCAGCACGAATATCACTAATACTCGCAACTACAGAAGGTTGAGATGAAGTACACATAGTCAAAAGATAAATGAAATAAGGTGTTACCTGTTTCGGAGCACCAAATGGGACTACGAGCTAACTGCCAGAATCCGCCACCACCGGAAATCAGTGTTATCAACTTGAGAACCTCCGATTAATCAACCAAACTTCCAAAAAAAAAAAAAAAAAGGAGAAAATATTCTACTGTGAAGGAAAGCTTTTAGCTCTGAGGTCCCTTTTACTTTTTCCCAACCAGAAATTTCCAACCCTCTCTCCAATCCCCCAGCGAAAAATCCCCCTTTTATAGAAAAAAACCTAGTGTTCGTTTCGGGCTTCCCACGAGGATAATCTTGGTATTTGCAAAAAAAAAAAGGAATTCAAAATTCAAATTGAGGATAAGGTCTTGTACCAATTTTTTGATTCTTCGAAGAATTTGGAATTGGTTTCAACCAATAGGAAACGGAAAAGTAGAAATCCCCCCAAAACCAATGAAATTCACCCACCTTTGTATGAATTCGTACCTTTTCTTCTAAATTTACGGATTTGAACGTTGGGTAGGACACCTCATCGGTCTTCTAGAAGAATCGAGGGTTTTCTTCGCGAATTCGAGTGGGACGCGTACGGAGAAGGGTCGAGTCGAATCGGTTTCATGGTTTTCGGGTTGAGGTCGGTCGTGGGACGACAGCGGGGCTGGATTGGCGCTGTCGATGTTGGTATTGGCCTGAATTTTTGAAGTTGTTCTCGTTGTTGTCGTTGGCTGCTGAAGGAGATAATAGGGATTGTTGTTGCTGGGCCGGGTCGGTTATGTGTTTCGGCCTAGAGGAGTTGTTGTTATTGTTGTTGGCGGTGTGAAATTGGGCCTGGGTTGGTTTTGATTATCTTATGGGCTGCAGAAAGAAAAGGATAAAACGGGTTGGTTGGGATTTAAGTTGGATCATAAAATTGTTAAGAGTTTGGGGGGTTATTAAAATATAACCCTCCAATTAAAAATTTAGGATTTGGCCAAAATTAATTAATATTTTGATCCAATTGAAAACTAGATTGGTCCATTGCATTGCAAAAATGTGACCAATTTGATTTCAATTAGGATCGAATTTAATAATTTGACCAAATTCATTTGAATTTCGATATGAATTAACACCTTGTTTAATCCCGGAGTTCTTGATTTGATAAAACCAAACACATATTTATCCAAATAAATTATTTTGAGAACAAATCATTTTTAAATAAAGACTTCAACCATTTAAATTTATTTCAAGACGAACCTTGATTAAAATCCGATATTTCGTAAAATAAATATTTAAGTAACAACATTATATAATCTCATATAATTAAATATGATAATATATAATCTTTACTTAAAACGGAAAAATTATCCAGATAAATACTTTGAAAAGCTTTTTATTTGGATAAAAATAAATGTCATAATTTTATTTAAAATCGAAGAAACTCGGCATTAAACTTAGTTATGGAGGACAAAAATTAGGTGTCAACAAACTTCATGGAGGTAGATCTATCCACTTACCTCCTCACCATCACCCAAACTCATCAAGATGGAAAATCCACAGAACACACCCCAGCAACAAAACCCCGAGCCCCTAATCTTTGTATCAATACCTCCACCACAAAACCACACGCTAGCATCATGGTTGGATTTTCTCCTACAGGACAAATCAATCATCTTGAACATGATGTTTGGCAACCAACTACTAGTGGTGGTTCTGCAGGACCCAACTTTCCTAGCACAAGTCTTCAAAGATGCTCTCAACCACTTTTTGGAAAGGCTAGGGACCTAAGTATGTCTGCAAACTCTACTACAACCAGATATGATATCAACCTCCTACCAAATACCATCTCAGGAACTGAACTCAATCATAAACCCGGTGCTTCACAATCTCTCATTCTTCCCAGTGAATGCACCTAACACAGAAATTACACAACCAACCTTTGTCCGCTGGCCATCTCAGGGGAATCAGGCCCAAGCATAACCAGTAGGGGAAGAAAACCCAGGGAACCAGTAAACTCAATGCTAGAGCTGGTAGAAAAGCTAAAGAAGTCCAATGCAGAATTGGAAACTATATTAGCTATCTTTGGAGAACAAAAAACAGAGACCTTCATTTTTGAGAAAATGATAATGCTAGAATTCAAAGAGCCTACCAATGAAGCTATTATAGATTATTGTCCAACCATGATGAGGAGGTGGACACTGAATCTAAGAAATCAGATGGACCACATCCCCTTAGCAGTAGCCCTAAACCCACTGGGCTTGACCATGAATTCTACCCAGAGGACATTTATCCTGAATTAGACCCCTCCAAATAACCTCTCCTCCCTTATGAATTTCATTATATAGAATGTAAGAGGAGCAAATAGTACTACCTTTAGGAGACAATGTGATACCATGGTTAAGATACATAAACCTTCCATGCTAGTTCTGCTGGAAACCAGGATGGTTGAGCACCACAGACTCACCAAAGCTTTTAACTTTGACTCTCAAATTCAATGTTCTACTAATGGCCAGTTTGAGGGTATTGTCATTATGTGAAAATAAAATGTGTTGAAGCTTGACAACATTTTCATAACACCCCAGGGCATTCATGTCATGGTTAAGGTACTCTCTGACCCTTCTCGATGACTTTTCTCTGCTATTTATGCTAGCCCTAACTTTGCTACTAGAACTACCCTTTGGGACAATCTCACCTCCATATCCCAGTTCTACCAGGGGGAATGGTTCATTGGAGGAGACTTTAATGAAGTCCTCCAAGCTAGAGACAAAGTAGGAGGAAATCAACCTATCTTTCAGTAACCTCATGCACCAATCTTTTGACCCCCCCCCCCCAATACCTTGCTACAAGCAACCGCCAACATCCAAAGAGATGCTCTCCACTGGAATAAGTATACTTTTAGAAATATCTTTCATAAGCTAAAAAGAGTCCTAGCTAGGTTAGATGGTATCCAAAAAGATAATGCTTATACATCCAGTTCTTTCCTCCAAAATCTGGAAGCTCAACTCCTTGTAGAGTACAACACCCTCCTAAAATATGAGGAAGAATTCTAGAGAACAAAGTCCAGAATCAACTGGCTTGCTCAGGGTGATGCAAACACCAAATTTTTTCATGCATTTATCCTCAACAGAAGAAAAAAGAACATAATTACTAGCCTCAACGGTGAAGAAGGAAATTGTGTCCAAGACCCCCTGGGGATTCAAACTATCCTCACCACCTACTTTTCTACCTTATACTCTACTGATCATGTCAGTTCCCGTTCACTTCAGAATCACACATAGGCCACATGACCTATCCTTAGTAATGCCATCTCCAATTCCTTAGCTAGCAATCTTAGGGATAGTGAGATCATCAGTGCCATTAAAGCCTCCAAGACTCACAAAGCACCTGGACTTGATGGAATCCATCCCCTCTTATATTAAAAATTCTGAAACATTGTTGGAGAGAAGACTATAGCTTTTTGTAGAGAAGTCTTTAATAAATAAAAAATGCCTGAGCATGCCAACTCCACTCTCCTTTGCGTCATCCTAAAATTCACCAATGCTGCTCTAGCCAAGGACTTCGAACCCATAGCTCTTTGTAACACTGTCTATAAGCTGGTCACCAAGATCATAGTTAACAGGATCAAGCCAATCCTCTCATCTATCATTGGACCTACTCAAGCTAGCTTCCTATCCAATATAAGGGTTGTTGATAAATCTATCATTGTGCAAAAATTCATCTTCTACTTTAATAAAATAAGAGGGAGACTTTTAGCATGATCTTAAAAATTAATTTTGAAAAAGCTTTCAATAGGCTTGAATGATCCTACATCAAGGACACCCTTCTCTACTTCAATTTTCCTACTATCTTAACCAGGATTATCATATCTTATATAAATGGCTCTCCCATTTCCATACTTATGGAGGGAAAACTGAGTCACTCAAACCTTCAAGAGGAATAAGACAAGGGGATCCTATATCCCCTTACCTATTTATCCTCTGCATGGAAAGACTCTCAAGATACATTGATAATGTTGTTTCCTCAAGATTATGGAATCCTATCAGGGTCACTAATAGAGGGCCATCCATCTCACATTTATTCTTTGCATATGACCTCACCCTTTTCTCCAAAGCAACCAAGGAGAATTGTCAAATAATTCAAATGACCCTCCATAACTTCAGTATTGTCTCTGGACAAAGAATAAACCTCACCAAGTCCAAAGCCATATTCTCCAAAAACTGTTATACTAGCCAAGCAAAGAAATGCACTAACATCCTTAATATCCAAAAGAGCACCAACTTTGGAAAGTATCTTGGATTCCCTATCTTCCACAAAAAACCTTCACACTCTGACTTTCAGTTCATTATTGATAATATGAACAACAAGATGAGTGGTTGGAAGACTGAGCTTCTGAATCAAGCTGGTAAAACTATCTTTGCCAAGTCCTCTCTAGCCAATATTCTTTTTCATGTTATGCAGTACATTAAGCTCTCTGCCAAAACAACTGAGATAATCAATAGAATCCAAAGAAACTTTGTTTGGGGTACTACCTCTGATAAGAAGAAGCTTTACCTTGTTGGGTGGGACACCAGAACTAGAACCAAGCAAGATGGGGGGTTAGGCATCCGGAGAAGTGAAATAAAAAATAGAGCCCTCAATGCTAGTTTGGCCTGGAGATCACATAAAAAACCCCCAATACCTCTAGGGAAAATTTTTGTTAAATAAGTATAAAAATCCAACCAGAAGTAGCTTGGGGGATAAAACAATCTCCAGGATAGCACTGCTGGCCATAAGTGGATTCCCCACAATAGGAATAGGATCAAATTATATGAGGATAGCTAGATTCCTCATCATCCTCCTATCAGGAACATGCTCCTTGGCCCTACCAAACCATAAGTGGATCAGCTTACACTATTTGACCTCTACTCCAATAAAACTTGGCAATTCCAAAACCTCTCTTTTATCAACCCCCAGCATATCCAAGACATTATCCTCAGCACCCACATCCCTCAACATAGTATATCTGAGGATAAAATGATATGGGGACTTACAAGTGATGGTGTTTTCAGCACCAACATTGCCTACAATCTCATCAACACCGGTGCCCACCCTAGGGATGCCAACAATGATAACTCTACTAACTGTAAGGACATTTGAAAAGATAAATACCCCAACAAGTTGAAAAATTTCATGTGGTTGCTAACTCATAAAAGGCTCCCAACCAACAAGCACCTGCACAGAATAGTCATGGACATCAGTCCAAGCTGCCACCTCTATAACTCCAATGAGGAAGATATTGACCATATCTTCTTCAAATGCCCAAATGCCTATGCATCTTTGAATGACCTAACTAGCCATACCAACATGTCCATTGACATCACCTCCCTCAACTTCAATAACTGGAGGAAGCTGTGGGCCACCCTCCAACAGAAGGCTTTCAACAAATGGCTTAAATGGGGTACCATTATACCTTTTTTTTCTATGGGAAATTTGGATAGTTAGAAACAACAACTTATTTAATAATGAGAAGAAAGCAATAGAAACGAGAATTATCCTTTCTAATGCTTTAGAATATGAGTTTGTTGTAGGGAATTATCACCAGCAATACCAAACCCAAACTATTCAAATATGTTAGAACCCCCCTCCATCGAGATTCCTCAAACTCAATATTGATGCATCTGTTAAGCACAACCACGGTAATGGGGGGCTAGGGGGTGTCATTAGGAATCATAAAGAAGAGTGGATTTTGGGATTTATGGACTGTATCAACAACACCACTCCAACTGCTGCGGATTTACACGCTTTAAGAAAGGGACTCCGAATTGAAAAACATCTGGGCATTGCTCATATTACAACCGAATTGGACTCACTACAGGCCATTAGAGCACTTACAAATGGGAACCTACTCCTTAACAATGTGGTCAATGATTGCAGGTCATTACTGGAGATGGTGGAAGCAACTCCACCGGTGCATGTGTACAGGGAAGGGAACAAGGTAGCTGACCTACTCGCTAAAGAAGGAGGGAGAAGACAGTTGCAAAGGAGCCCCAACATTTTGTTAGTTCCTCTTGTATTTGTATCAACAACCATCGATGCAGAAAAACTAGGAACTATGTATTGTAGGAAAATATCATCCTATATTTTTGGAACTACTGAGCCCATTCTGGGACAAACCTCCTTTGATGCCCATTTGAGCAGTGATGTAACCTAACTTATCTTATATTAATATATGCTCCTGTTTAACCAAAGAAATTGGTGTTTTTATTTTTTATTTTTATTATATATATATATATATATATATATATATATAGTATTTTAAATAGAAATAATTTTCTTACGTGGCTCCGACGTGGCAGCATTAAAGTGGGTGTATAATACACTTGCCATTGTGAGAGTGATATTATATTTTTGGGGTGATATTTAATTCATCTGAAAGTTGTTTATGGGGTAAATAATTACCTGTAGAGTTAAAGTGTTAAAATGAATTTTATGCACAAATTTAGGAGTGTTTTGATGTATTTTTTCTTAAATAGGAGCAGTGAGAACTTTTATTGTTAGGGACATAAATTTTTCATTAATTTCTATTTTTTCTTATATTGGTTTTTCATGTCTCAAGAAGTAAAATAATGTAAATAAAACTCTGTACGTGGAGAAAGAAACTATGGTAATACATGAGTTACCAAACTTATTGTGGTGAGGGTTGTGGTGTGTGGATTGGGGGTAGAGTAACAAACTTAATATGTTCTTAATAAAAAATAAAATAAAAGCATTGGGGTGGGGGTGGGGATAGGGTGTGTGTGGGGATGATTTTGAGAGTGGTAGAGGTTTGTACTTCATTCGTTTTAAAAAGAACGATATAGTTTGACTTGACACGAAATTTAAGAAAGTAAAAAAGATTTTTGAATCTTGTGGTCCTAGATTAAAGTTACGTTAAATATATCAAAATGTCTTTTAGTCTTATAGTTTTAAACATGTCACATAAAAAATTAAAATTAAAAAAATTATTCTTTTTGTAACGAATTAAAAAGGTATGCCGAAAATTATTTCTTCCTTGTACTCCTATTCAAGTTCGTAAGAAGTCCAAGTAATGCAATGTGCCCGACTTAGATGGAAATATTTGGGCTTGTTTATTTGTACTCCAAATCCTCATAGGAAATAATACTTGGATGGAAATATTAGGCCTTGTTTAATTTGTTATCCAAATCCTTATAGGAAATGTTTGGGCTTGTTTATACTCCAAATCCTTATAGGAATATACTTATAAATCTCTATATATATGTCCCTCTTCTCAGAATATCTATGGCATTGGCAAATTGGGCAGAACTGCCTAAGGACCTAATTGATTTGATTGCGAAATGTGTTAAACTGATAGAAGATTTTATTGCTTTTGGTGTTGTTTGCACTTCATGGCGAAATTCAGAAACTAAGGTTAATTTTGACTTTTTATCGCCTCAACTTCCGTTGTTAATGTTGGCTGATAAAGGTGATGACTATAGAGAATTTTACTCTCTTTCCAAGAAGAAAGTTTCACATGTATTTCTCCCGGAGGTTAGAGAGCGTGAATGTTATCCAACGGAGGGATGGATTTGCAACGTAAAATTTGATACTACAGAGATGACATTATTGCATCCTTTTTCTCGAATCAGTATACAACTTCTCTTGAAAAAAGAATTATGGGCTTCAGCAGAAAGATTTCCTGAAAGAAGAACGCGGTATCAGTGCATGAGCATAGCTGTCTTATCTATGAGTCCTTCTTTCACATCAGATTATGTACTGACAATTTCGTATTATGCATACAATTTTTTAGCTTGTTGGCGACCTGGAGACCTCAACTGGACATATGTTGACTTGGATCACCATGGTGGAGTCTCCTCTATGATTTACCATAAAGGGCAATTTTATTGTGTTACTAATAGTGGACAAATTTGGGTTTTTGGCGTTCCAGGGCCTAGCATTCCTCAACCAATTGTAGTTAAAGCAACCAAGGTTGTTCACATTGCAAATACAATATTTGGAAATTATGGATACCTCATCGAGTTATCAGGGGCATTATTAATTATTTTTCGTTATAGAAGATTAGCAGGTGGTGATACATTTCGAGTGTTTGAAATAGATGTAAACGAGGTTGAATTGAAAAAGATTAATACGTTGGGAGATTACGCAATCTTTGTGGGCCTTAATGGAGCACTTTGCATTGATTCCTCTAATTTTACTGAAGTCAAGTCTAATCATATATATTTTACTGATAACGATGAAGAGGTTTTTCATTGTGGTGACGGTGCTGGTAGAAATATGGGGGCTTATAATCTTGAAGATAGAAAAACTGAATCTTTTTATCCCGAAGAATCACTAAGTCGTAGTGGTATTTGTCCACCAACTTGGGTCACACCATCATTCTGATGTCTGTTTTTAGTTTAGTGAAGTCAAGTCTAATCACATATATTTTTACTGATGACTATGAAGAGGTTTTTTATTGTGGAGATGATGCTAGAAGAAATATGAGGGCTTATAATCTTGAAGATGGAAAAATTGAATCTTTTTATCCTGGAGAGTCACTAAGTCGTATTTGTTCGCCAACTTGGGTCACACTATCATTCTGATGTCTCTTTTCTCTATTATTGAGTTAGTCATCTCTTTTCGGTTTGTTCATGTTTCAGAATTCTAAGTTTTAAGTCAAATTTGATCTAATGTTCTCTTATGGATGATATATAAATGCGGCCCTTCCTCTGACCCTACGTGAGCGAGGGGTGCTTTATGTACCGAAATGCTCTTTTTTACATGGTCAATGAGAATTCATATAGCTGACATTAACTTGTTTAGGACTGAAGCGTAGTAGTAGTATTTTAACAAAGGAAAGAAAACAAGTCTCCAACTTTCCTTTGTAAACCAAACATTGTGTACAGAGTTTTATTTTGTAGTATTTCGGGTACACAGAATCTGTCTATGTAGAACAACAACTTCAACTAGTTCAAGTTTAACAACAAAAACACAATGAGGTATAGAAAATACCCTCAACCCAAGATCAAAGTGATCTTTATAAGAGGTGTATTTTATTTTTCAGAAATAAAGATGAAACAGAAGTGACCAAGTCGTCCGAATTCGCGAACTTTCCTTAAGGAATAATACCCCTCACTGTACCCGAGGTTATGGAATCTTCCTCCCTGGATAAAATGGGCCTCAATGCGACTATAGAGGTACCTCAAATAGGCGGATTCTTTGAACTCACTGAACAGTTTGTTGATCACACAGAATATTAGACAAGAAGACTTTTTTTTTGTTTTCTGAAAATTTTTGTTACTTCAAACTTGTGGATGAAACCAGGTTTATATAGCCATAACATTCCTCTTAGAAAAGGTGACAGTGGTTCAATTTAGAGGTATGACTCTTCTGAAAATGCATGTCTGTTTACCCAAAATAGTGCAACATTTTTTACTGAAACAATACACCCTTTCACAAAACAATGCACCAGTTCGAAACAGTGCATCACTTCGCTAAAGGATTGCATCTGTTCAAACCAATGTATCAGTTCAGGAAACACTGTTTCAAAAATTTGCATCAGTTTAGTCGAAACTAAAATAGTGTATCAGTTCGAAACACTATTTTGAACTTCTGTATGCATGTATAAATGGAGTACTAAAACCAGAAAATATTTTACTGCATTTAGTATTTTCAGATTAGATTTTGTCTGGACTTCTTTATTTCCATCAAATAAACTTTGCTCAAAAAGATAGATCTCATCGATCGATCATTTGCCAAATCCAAATCCGAATTATTTGCCAAATCCAAATCCAAATCATTTGCCGAATCTGAAGCCGAAGCCGAAGCCGAAGCCGAGCTGAGCGAGCGAGCGAGCGAGCAACGACGATGGTGTGAGGCATCTCTTATTTCTTTTCTCACTTACCATGTGGAGTAAGTGTTCTTATTATAAACACTCCAAAGTTTCTTTCTCCCACCAATGTGGGAGAATTAGTGAACTTTCCAATTTGGAGTACACTTTCTAAATTGGGTGTTTCCTTTCCTCCACCATTTTCCATTTTTCATTCACACTTCATACACACTTTGAACCCAACAATCCCCCACATGAATGGGGAATGGCTATTTTTTTTGAAAAAATCTTTACGGACAAGTATGTGATCATCAAGCAAAGACTGATTGCATCTGGATAAGTTGGTTTCCCTTTGAACTTTCCGTAGTGAACATATATAGGATGCACTCGGTCAATCGGTAGATTTGATATCTTTGAACCACCGAGATTTAATGTACACCTAGACAACACATGTCACACAACCAGCCTTTTACCATTTATGGTTCTCACGGTTTTATTCTTATCAGCCATGAACACATCCCAATTTTGTGAGAGCTTAGAGAACAGGCCTTTACTAACATTCTCTTTGAAGTGGCTTACACTTCGCCCTCACATAGGTGATTTCTAAATGTTAAATCTTGTAGATTAAACTATTTGGTCAAATCCGCCAAATTTAGATAATCATTAAAAGACTTTTTACCTTAAGTCTTATCCTTGTTTACTAAACATTGTCTACATCATGAGAATGGGTTAGGTAATTGATAATGTTGAACCTGTCAGACACAACTTTGTTTGATCTCTTTGAACTTAGCTCTTGGGATCTCCAGTCTGCTAAGTAGAGTTATCTCCGTGCTGACTTGTCCTAGGCCTTAATCCCATTCCCTTGGATGTCCTTTCTACTCCTTGTCTAGATAGACATTTTGTTAGTGGATCCGACACATTATCCTTTGACTTTACATAGTCTATAGTGATAATTCCACTAGAGAGAAGTTCTCTAACGGTATTATGTCTCTGTCTTATATGATGAGATTTATTGTTATACATCATGCTTTCTGTCCTACCTATTACTGCTTGGCTATCGCAGTGTATACATACTGGTGCCACTGGATTGGGCCAATAAGGAATATCTTCTAAGAAATTCTGGAGTCATTCTACTTCTTCACCGGCTTTATCTAATGCAATAAATTCAGATTTCATTATAGAGCGAGCAATACAAGTCTGTTTGGATGATTTCCAAGAGACTGCTCCTCCACCGATAGTAAATACATATCCACTTGTGGATTTTACTTCGTTCAATCCGGTGATTCAATTTGCATCACTATATCCTTCAATTACCGCAGGATATTTATTATAATGCAAGGCATAATTTTGAGTGTACTTAAGATACCCCAAAACTCTTTTCATTGCCATCCAGTGAGTTTTGTTGGGATTACTCATGTACCAACTCAATTTAATGATAGTGCATGCTATGTATGGTCGTGTACAGTTCATTATATACATTAAACATCCCAATACTCTTGCGTACTCTAATTGCGAGTCACTTTCACCTTCATTCTTTCGAAGTGCAAAGCTCACATCCAATGGAGTCTTGGCAATACCGAATTTCATATACTTGAACTTGTCAAGTACCTTTTTGATATAATGATATTGTGACTATGCCAACCCTTGTGGAGTTCGATGGATTCTTATACCTAAGATCACATCTGCAACTCCAAGGTTTTTCATATCAAACTTGCTCTCGAGCATTCGTTTTGCTGCATCTATGTCATAAATATCTCTAATGATGATCAACATATCATCCAAATATAAACATACAATGACTTGGTGATTTGAAGTGTCTTTAATATAAACACATTTATCACATTCATTTATTTTGAATCTGTTTGCCAACATGGTTTGTTCAAACTTCGCATGCCATTGTTTTGGTGCTTACTTTAGTCCATATAATGACTTGATAACTCTACACACCTTATTCTCCTTCCCTGGAATCATAAAACCCTCAGTTTGGTCTATGTAAATTTCTTCCTCCAATTCTCCATTTAGGAAAGCAGTTTTCACATCCATTTGATGGATTTCAAGACCATATACCACAGCCAAGACAATTAACATTCGAATCGATGTTATCCTTGTTACTGGCAAGTATGTATCGAAGTAATCAAGGCCTTCTTTTTGTTTGAAGCCTTTTACTACAAGTCTTGCCTTGTATTTGTCAATAGTACCATCCGTTTTCATCTTCCATTTGAAAATCCATTTAGAACCTAAAGGTTTATTTTTGGGAGGAAGATCAACCAATTCCCATGTATGGTTGCTTAAGATTGAATCAATCTCACTATTGACTGCCTCTTTCCAAGAGGATGAATCCGAAGATGTCATCGC
This sequence comes from Capsicum baccatum var. pendulum, assembly GCA_030864225.1. Classification (NCBI taxonomy): domain Eukaryota; kingdom Viridiplantae; phylum Streptophyta; class Magnoliopsida; order Solanales; family Solanaceae; genus Capsicum; species Capsicum baccatum. Next base: position 273,221,931 of record CM061558.1, read on the forward strand.
TTCCTTAAATGTTTAAGGCTCATTTTCTAAGAGAAATGTTACAAAATCCGATCCAAATGAAGTAGACGTTCTTTTACGTGTACTACATCTTGGATTTTCTTCATTATGTACATTCTCACTTGGTTCATCTCGAGGTCGTTTAAATCCTCCACTAGACTGTTCATGTCTAATTTTATACAGGTAAATGTTTTTAAAGAATTCAGCATTATCTAATTCAATTACCTTATTTTCATTAATATCTGGATGTTTGGATTTATGAACCAAAAATAGACATGCTTTACTACTTTTAGCATATCCTATAAACAAACAGTCCACCATCTTAGGTCCTATCTTAACCCTTTTGGGCATATGAACTTGGACCTTTGCTAGACACCCCCACACTTTGAAATATTTCAAGTTGGGTATCCTTCCTTTCCCTTTTTCATAAGGAATGGATTGTGTCTTACTATGGAGAACTCTGTTGAGTATACGATTGCCTGTAAGGATAACCTTCCCCCATAAGTTTTGCGGTAAACCAGAACTTATAAGTAAGATATTCATCATTTCCTTTAAAGTTCAGTTTTTTCTTTCCGCAATTCTATTAGATTGAGGTGAATACGGGATCGTAGTTTGATGGACGATTCCATTCTCTACACATATTTGCACAAAGGGAGATTCATATTCTCCGCCCCTATGACTTCTTATCATTTTGATCTTTTTGTCTAACTGATTTTCAACTTCAGTTTTATATTGCCTAAACACATCTATTGCTTTATCCTTACTATTTAGCAAGTAGACATAACAGTATCTAGTGCAATCGTCAATAAAAGTAATGAAATACTTTTTTCCACCACGTAATGGTGTTGACTTCATATCACAAATGTCAGTCTGTATAAGTCTAGGGGATTGAAATTTCTTTCAATGGACTTATAAGGATGTTTTGTATACTTCAATTTCACACACGTTTGACACTTTTATTTATTGCACTCAAAGTTTGGCAAAACTTCTAAGTTAATCAGTTTTCGTAACGTTTTGTAGTTAACATGGCATAAACATTCATGCCATAAATGATAAGACTCAAGAAAATAAGAAGAATTTGAACTTTTATTTATTTCAACAGTCATTACATTTGTAGACACCTAACTTTATCCCTCCTAAGTCCAATTTTATTCATTTTTACCTCACTTTATTGTACACCCTCATCCATGTAATTATACCCCACAAAAATACAAAAAAAAAATAGAACCCTTAACAAAATTCCTAACAAATCTTATCCTAACTAACTCACCCTACCCCACCTACCCTATACCCTACCCACCTACCCATATGACCCCCCCTCCTCCTCACCTTTCTTGGACACAAAGCAAAAAAAAGGAGGAGGCATATAATAAAAATAATCAAAATAGAAGGAGGGGAACTGAATTTTTTTCTCCATTCACGAACACCTTCCATGCACCTAACAGATTCACCTCACCATCACATACGTACTCCATTATTTTTCTTAGTAACAACAAGCACACCACCCACGCACACACGCACAGCTTTACACTCCACCACACACGACATTACACACACATCATCGATTGAGAAAGAGATCAAGAGGGGTAAGAATAGAGAAAATAGTGAGTGAGAGAGAAGGGTGAGAGGTCTTTCTTTTTCCGGTGAGCTCTCACCGAAAAATACTACAGCCATCGATTTCCTCCTAATGGTTGTTACTGTTGAGTTTTACGGAGCTTTGGTGTAGCGAAAATAGGACGTCCAGCCTCATTTTATCCAAATACACATCAAAAATAGTTACTCCCGACCTTATTTCAATTCAAATCCCACTGGAAACATTAATTCCAGTCATCAGCTCATTTGAATCAGTCGTTTGGGGCCTACTCCGGTTGAATCGCTGGAAACTGTCAAATAGGGTGTTTGGTTATCCCTTTTAGAAGCTTCGATTTCAATTCAGGTTTATTTATTCTTCGTGAAGTCTTGATCGAGTTGTAGTTGGTTTGCTGTTGAGGTTTAAATCGAAGGTTTCGGATGTGGAGGACCCAAATTTATTTGGAATAATACACTAATTTTGAAAGCTTCTTTTAAGGTACAATTTTTTGACTCCTCCTTTTCATTTTACTCGATTTGGTATGTTGATGTGGTGATTTGTGTGTTTCATGATGATTGATGATATAATTTTAATCGTATGTTGAACATCTATGATTGTCGTGGCTTTGATCGGTTGCTTCTATATTGAAATTGATTGTATGATCGAAAAATGAGATTGGGGTGGGATTAAGAAATTGATAAAAGTTGAATGTAGATTAAGTTTGGTTTGGTGTCGATTCGCTTTATTTGAAATAAGCATGAATATTATTGGAATGTGATAGATCTATGATGTGTTGAAACGGATAGGCAATATAGGTTCGGGTAGGAAAATTTAGAACTTGTGTTTTGGTTGAATGTTTGAATGTGCGTATGAATGTTTCTCTCTAGTTTATCGTATTTAATTTAAATGTATTCATTTAGCCGGGGAATTCCCCGAGACACATTGTATTTATTCATCGGGGAATGCCCTGACGTATTATGTTGGCGGAATACATTCGTGATGAAGGCCCGAGGCATCGGGTAAAGCATTGGAGCATAGTTTAGGATTAATCTAGAATAGGATTTATATTTTTTGCAATTTTTCTATTTTGGACTGTATAATTGGACTGAACATTATTATTTTGGTTTTGGATTGTTTGTTTACACGTTTTATGTGGTTTATACATTCGTAGTGTCAAATTAGCCGATGCGTTACACCAAGCGACCGTGGTCGAACCACGAGATCAGGGGTGCCTAACACCTTCCCCTTGGTCAATAGAATTCCTTAACCGGAATATCTGTTCGCGGATTAGTTTTTACAGTTAAACTGTTTTGAAAAAGGATTTCCAAAGGTGACTTGGCAAACCCGATTTATGTCAAGTGGCGACTCTGAATTTAATTGTAAAAGATCCTTTTTGAAATAAATTTTCATCTTTTTGTCACTTAACAATAAAAACCCTTTCAAACTTAAAACCAATCTTTTGGAGTTAAAAAAGGGGGTGTGACAACATTCATCTTATAAAGGCCTTCGGTCAGATAGCCTTTTCCTACATACATTTCTCCTTTGCTAATTACAATTTTTCCAGAAATGGTTACACATTTGAATTTGTTCTTGTCTAGAAGTGAAATAGAAATTAAATTACTATGTAACTCCGGAACATACAAGACATTGTTAACTGTCAAGACCTTTCCTGAAGTCATTTTCAAGCATATTTTTCCTATTCCTTCTACCTTAGCAGTAGAGGAGTTAGCCATGTAGATCATTTTTTCTACTTGAGCCAGAGCGAATGACGAAAAAAACTCTTTGTTGGAACATACATGGCTGGTGGCTCCATAATCCATCCACCATTCGCGAGGATTCCCCGCCAAGTTGCATTCTGAAAACATAGCACACAGATCATCACATTCTTTGTTGGATTCAATCATATTTGCTTGATCCTTCTTCTTGCCTTTCTTCGGGGCTCAACAATCCGTCGACTTGTGGATAATCTTGCCACAATTGAAGCATTTTCCCTTGAATTTCTTCTTGGGCTGATGGCTTTCTTGTTCAACTTTCTTTCTTTTCTTAGAATTGTTTTGGTCATCTTCTACAATATGTGCTCCATGAATTGTAGAATTCCTTTTTGACATTCTCTCGGCAGCCTTATTATTCTCTTCAATACGCAGTCAGACAATAAGATCTTCAACAGTCATCTCCTTGCGTTTATGCTTCAAGTAGTTTTTGAAGTATTTCCACAAAGGTGGTAGCTTCTCAACTATCGCTGCTACTTGAAATGCATCATTCACAATCAAACCAACAAAACAGTTTATGTGAGTATTAAGAACCTTTTTAATTTCTTCAACTAAGGTATTTTTCAAAGATATACCTTCTGCTAGGAGATCATGTATGATGACTTGCAACACCTGCACGTGAGAGACAGCCGATTTGCTATCTATCATTTTAAAGTCCAGGAATTGTGCAACAAGAAATTCCTTAATTCTCGCATCCTCTATTTTATATTTTCGTTCAAGTGCCCCCCACAATTCCGTCGATGTCTTAGTTCCACTGTAAACATTGTAGAGGTCGTCTTGGAGATCACTCAGAATATAATTCCTACAAAGAAAGCCTGAATGTTTCCAAGCTTCTACAATTACGAAATGTTATTTGTCCGAGGTTCCCTCGGGCACCTCAGGAGAGTCTTCGCTAGTGAACCATTGCAGACACAAAGTGGTGAGGTAAAAGAATATCTTTTGTTGCCATCGCTTAAAGTCAATGCCCGCAAATTTTTTGGGCTTCTCCGCCGGTGCCATTGTAGGTGGAGCATTTGTGTGGCTTGTCGTAGCAATGCTAGTCGCCGCCACAGTCATAGCATCATCATGCATTTGACTTTCAGTTGCCATTTTTTTGTCACCACAAGACAGTAAATTTAGTACAACAATATACTTAAAAAAAATAAAATTGCAACACTTTTAAACACTTCTTGTTTCTAGTTAACAATGAAGTTTTTTTATTACTTCCAATTGTCAACCGAGTGAATATTAAACTTGTGATGAAGATTTTATGTCTTCTAATCACTAGTTAAATTCAAACGGAGTAGAAAGCCTAAAGCTTTAATCTCAAAAAACAAGTATACAGATTCTGAAACTTATTCCTTAAGATTGTTATTTTGTAGTATTTCGGGTACACAGAATCTGTATATGTAGAACAACAACTTCAACTAGTTCAAGTTTAACAACAAAAACACAATGAGGTATAGAAAATACCCTCAACCCAAGATCAAAGTGATCTTTATAAGAGGTGTATTCTATTTTTCAGAAATAAAGATGAAACAGAAGTGACCAAGTCGTCCGAATTCATGGACTTTTCTTAAGGAATAATTTCCCTCATTGTACCTGAGGTTATGGAATCTTTCTCCCAGGATAAAATGACCCTCAATCCAACTATAGCGGTACCTCAAATAGACGGATTTTTTGAACTCACTAAACAGTTTGTTGATCACACAGAATATTAGACAAGAAGAGTTTTTTTTATTTTTTGAAAATTTTCGTTACTTCAAACCTGTGGATGAAACCAGATTTATATAGCCATAATATGCCTCTTTGAAAAGGTGACAGTGGTTCAATTTAGAGGTGTGACTCTTCTGAAAATGCATGTCTGTTTACCCAAAACAGTGCAGTATTTTTTACTGAAACAATACACCCTTTCACAAAACAATGCACCAGTTCGAAACAATGCATCACTTCGCTGAAGGATTGCATCTGTTCAAACCAATGTATCAGTTCAGGAAACACTGTTTCAAAAATTTGCATCAGTTTAGTTGAAACAGAAACAGTGTATCAGTTCGAAACATTGTTTCGAACTTCTGCATGCATGTATAAATGGAGTACCAAAACCAAAAAATATTTTACTGCGTTTAAAATTTTCAGATTAGATTTCTGTTTGGATTTCTTTATTTTTGTCAAATAAACTTTGTCCAAAAATATAGATCTTATCGATCTTTCCGAAGCCAAAGTCGAAGCCAAGCGAGTGAGTGACGACGATGGCGTGAGGCATCTCTTATTTCTTTCCTCACTTACCATGTGGAGTAAGTGTTCTTATTATAAACACTCCAAAGTTTCCTTCTCCCACCAATGTGGGAGAATTAGTAAACTTTCCAATTTGGAGTACACTTTTCAAATTGGGTGTTTCCTTTCCTCCACCATTTTCTATTTTCCATTCACACTTCATACACACTTTGAACCCAACACAGAGTACACAAGAAAATCAAACAAACAAGTACACTATCTATAATATATTAAAAGTGTGAAGACCCTTAGAAAAGTGATTTGAACTTTTTATCCTTCATTAAAAAACTCTTATTTAGAGAAAAACTGTCTTTTCACTATTTTATTATTTTATTATTTTTATTATATTAACTTGACTTTCTAAAATATATGGGAATCCTAAAATATATGATAAATGAATTAATTAATATGTTCCTTTTTACTAGATTTCCTAAAATATATGGGACTCCTAAAATATATGGTAGAAAAATTAATATTTTTATTTATATTGTTCAATTAGAAAAATACTCCTAAAATAGGATTATAATAAGGAAATACTTTTATAAATATTGAGATGTACATAAACTAGAGAACAAACCGATTTACTTATTGGGAGAATATCATTGATGCTCATCTAACTTGATTCGATTGCATGTCTAGATGGTGGATGTTTGATTTTCTAACCCTCAATTTCTTCACTATTTTCGTTAGCATAATAGAATTCAACATGTGTGTATATATATATATCTTCTTTGTTTTCATTTAAAATCATTCTTTAGGGTCAAAATTTCCGATTAGACAAGAATTCGTTGGATCAAAATCGAAGCTTTATAATCACTATTTGACTTTGAAGAATTTCTTCTGTAAAGATAAGATTTATTTTATTATTTTGATATCTTTATTATCTTATTATTTTATTTTAATTTAAAGATGCTAGATGGATGTGGGTCGACTTTGAAATTTTTTTTAGGTAAAAGTTAGGTTTAATTGTATTATCATAATATCTCTATTAATTTGTTACTTTGTGATAGTTTATAGTTCGTAGATGAATTCGGCTTTGAGAATTTTTTGTGTAAAATTTAAGTTTAATTGTATTATTTTGATATCACTTTTATCGTATTATTTTGTTGCAGTTTACAGGTGATAGATAAATGTCGGTCGGCTTTGAGGAATTTTTTTATGTAAAGATTATGTTTAGTTGTATCATTTTGATATCTCTATTATCGTATTATTTTGTTATTGTTTACAGGTGGTAGATAAGTGTCGGACAACTTTGAGAAAAAATTTTGTGTGTAAAGATTAGATTTAATTATATTATTTTAATGTGTCTATCACTATATTATTTTGTTGCAATTTACAGATGGTAGATGAATGTCGATCGACTTTTAAAAATATTTTTGGAAAATATTAGGTTTAATAAATAAATTCTCCATTTTTACATACTCAAAAGATATTAAATTTAATTATTATATTTATTTTTATTATTTAAACAAATATCCTATTTAATGTAATATTTGAACTCATTAAAGTGAGGTGCACGCGCAAGACGCGTACACCTAAACTAGTAAATAAAAATATGCACCCTTCTCTTTCATAATAGCTAGCATTGCAACATTGACAGTACAAGAACTGCTCATCTAATACCATAAAAGAATTTGTTAAGAATTCGTGCCCTACTGATTATCTTATTTTCGCCTAACTGTTGCTTATCGATGGAATGGGTTGTCTGACGTGTTCCACTGACGTGTTCCAAGGAAGCAGTAAAACAGAAAGTAAAGAACACAATAACTTTTACGTGAAAAACACCCGGCTCAAAAAGGTGTAAAAAAACACGACATGTACGTTTACAGGATTTAACCCCAACTTCACTAAAGAACTCTGAGCCTCAACAACGACTGATTACAACTTGTAACCAACAAATAGGAATTATAAACTCTAATCCATATAACTCAACAACTAGGAATTACAAACTCTAGTTCTTAACTACACACACACCTCCCAAGGTATGTTTTTCCAAAGTCTCTAAGTTTTCCCCAACTCAAAGATTAGCTCCTAATTCAGTTTATAACACACTGAAACTAATATTACATCAATAGTTCAAACACAATGAACAACTTTAAAAATCAACGCTAAAACTCTTAGCTGGATTCTATACTTAGGACCAGGTTCTTCAATGTGTTTATTCAGTGATTGAGTAGCACTTCGTGAAGTCAATCTGTCGATTGTGCTTTACTGCTTTGTAAGTGCGTGAATTATTCTGACTGATGCATCTTCTATTTAAGCACAGCTCTTCAAAGAGTCATTCCTTATTTCAAACTCTTCTTTTAATTAAAACTCTCATTGCATAGAGTTCTACTTCAGGTGAGACTCTTTCTTTAATTCCAACTCTTGTTTCCTTAGTGTTGTAGTAAAACTCCAGCTCTTTTAAATCAGCACATGTTTATTTAACAGAATCTTTCTCCTCTCACACATAGGACTCTTCAAGATATACTCAGAAGTGAAACTCCATCTTCACGTAGGACTCCTTTTTCAACTCAAATTGCTTTCCCTTATCATTAAGTGTTTGAATCAAATTCAACTTGTTATATTCCCCACATGATCAAACTTGAGTATATCAGAATTAGGCTTGCTTATTTGTTCTTGTCTTTAAGCAATCTTGTCTGCATCTATCAGTGAAACTGGAAATCTGCTTTCCTATGTGTGGACCAACTCAAGTAACATGTTTCATTAATCTGTCAATTTGTTAATCATCAAAACTACATAGTACCCAACAAATTCCCCTTTTTTATGATGACGAACCTCGTCTTGTGCATTCAACCATCTTCACCTGTAGGCACTAAAGTATAAAACACTAGAATGAAACAAGTTAGTCAATGGGTTATAAACATTGCACAACCCTATTATCTTCCCCCTTTTGGCATCATCGAAAAACCATTTCACTGTAATAATATACTAGCCAAAGTGATTTGTTATGCTATCCATGGCCACTGGGGCTATCACCAAAACGATCAGACAAATACTCTAGCTAACATAGTAATTTATTAAAGAGAGCAAAAATGAGTCAATTTAGCAAAGATAACCATTCCATTTAACTGACAGAGCATGTTCCACATTAAACCTAAGCTAGTACTGAACAAAGCAAAACAACTGAGCATTAATCAAAAAAATATGATATAAAAGTAGGACATGGCTAAGGATACAAATAGTAAAGAGAAATGAGGAACATATGATATCAACTGTGTTAATTGACGAATGACTTCAATATTTTCATCCCTCACTTAATCAAGGTCAAGCTTCAAAGTCATGATCCAAGCCTGAAGGACCACATATTCCACTTCATGACTGTCTTATGCAGCTTCAAGTTCAAATATTTTTTTTATTTTTTTTTAGCCAAATCATTTTTTTCAAATTTTTTTGGGTGTTAGCCCTCCTTATTGAAACTGGTAGAGCAACATGATTCATCTGTGCAACAACATCTATTGTTGTTTTCTAATTCAACCTGAACTAGGACTGAGAAATCAAAAAAAAAAACCAATTAAGAACTAAAAGGGAGATCATATCCCTTTTCATTTCTCAGAAAACTTATGTTGCATGTGATTGATGATCAAGCTTGGAAAATCCATGGTACACAACTGATATTCTGGTTGAGAGAGAAGAAGGAATTTCTGGTGTAGGATTAACATATTTGTGCACAACCATTTGAAGAGAATCAAAGAAAATTTGGTCAACCAATTTGTCAGCTTTATAAGACAAGGGGAGAATGAAGTGTGAGCAATTGAACAGGTGTGCTCAACTGTTTCAACTTAGACAGCCTATACTTACGTCAGTGAAGAACATACCTGCTAAGAAGAACTTTGTGGTCACAATTTCTTGCTTGTACCTATTTTTCTGCATAATCTAATACAAAATTAGGTTAAAAAAGTCAAAAATCTGGAATTGAGACACACAAATAAATGTACAAGACTGAATAGAATAACTTTTTATCTAATAAGATTAAGAAAAAAAATTATTCTAGTCAATCGTTGAGGGGAGTTCATGCAATTTTAATCATCCCCAAGTCTAACCTATTCCTTTCAAAATGCTCTCTACTTAGTGCCTTTGGTGCTTACATAGTCAACATTTTTATAGCCCTCAAGAGTGAAATTGCTTTCCTTTGGATACCATAGTCTCAAGCCATTGATTTCCATGGGATATCTCAAGATCCTTTTGACAACACCAATTCTTATAAACTACCAACAAAATTACCAGCAACTTGTGTTGGTTTTATTAATGCATCCATTTCTTTATTTGTTGTTCCCCTTGTCAATATGCCCTCAGTTTGTACAACAGTTGGACCAGGTAGTACAACATGTTCCTGTGCATGCTCATCAGTTTCATTATCATCCTTTTTTTTCATTTTTTTTTAAATCTCCCTTACATTCCCCTTACACAAGTACTACAAATCTGGTCATCTTTCAAATGATCCATTCCCCCTTTAAATATAGTGAGTGAAAGAAACTTTATTTTCTTCTAGTCTTATGCCTTGAACAAGCTTTATTTATGCACAAATTTTGCTTGTCTCCTTTCACTCTCACCTGCAAAACAAATTAGGGGTTAACTTTAGGCACCCAGACAAGCTTGGGTCTTTTCTTATGAGTAAATGGATTAATCAGATTTCTTCTAGCCCATGCAGGCAACAGGTTACGTGACCTGTTTCTCTGACCAGTTTTAGTTATCTTTTTCTTGGTCTGAGATAGTTTATTTGCCAGATTTAGACTGCTGGATCTGCTTTTGGACATTCAGTGGTTGGATGTCCAAGGTTTCCACAGATATAACACAAGTCTTGATAAGCATCAAGACTTTTGTGAAAACCCAAACCAGCTTTTTCACTGTGATATCTTTCACTCAACTTATGAACAATTCTTGTGGAATTTGTCCACTTGTTTGCTCTTTCAAGGTCAATTTTTAGTGTAGAGACTTCTTGACTCAGTTTATTCACCGTTTCTGTTGCATTATTGCACTCTTCTTTGTACTTGACCAATTCAAGTTCAACTTTTTCTTGTTCTTTACTCTTGGTATTTTTTCTTTTTTCAGAGAGTGTCAATTTTAGAACTTCATACTTAAGATCATTATTTGAAGAATCAAGTTGCTCAACCTGTTTCTTGAGAGAGCAGTTTCCCTGTTTAACAGTGTTCTTGCAAGCTTCTAAATCAATAAATTCAAATTTGATTCTTGCAAGACTGTTAAACAACTCATCCCTATCAGAAGTTGATTCTTGGAAGTCATTAATTAGTGCACTCGTCAAGGAAGTAAGTTTTGTTTTAGAAAACAAATGCAAATTTTCTTTAAGTTCAAGTATACTTACCTCAGAAGCATCATCTTCTTCATCCAAGTCTGAATCTCCAAGAGCCATGAGTGTTGCTTCATCAACTTCATCATCATCTGAGTCAAATCCCCAAGCTGCTACCATTGCATATTCTTCTCTCTTTTTTGTTTTTTCTTTCAATTCATTTTCAGCCCTTTCCTTTCTCCATTCTATTTCCCAGACAGGACAATCCTTGATATGATGATTAGTCTTACCACACTTATAGCATCCATTTAGATTGTCATTTGACCATTTCTTGCTATATGTTCCCTTCTTTTTTTTGAAGAATTTGCTGAAGTTCTTAGCTATAAAGGCAACTTGTTCTTTGTCAAGTTCAATTTCTTTATCACTGTAAGATGCCTTCAGAGCTAAGGCATCCTCTGGGGCTTCTAGCACTTTAGTTCCATCAATTTTCATTTCATAAGTTCTTAAATTCCCTACTAATTCATCCAGGGTCATGCCTGCAAGATTCTTATTTGCTTCCCTGATTGCGGTCACCTTAACATTCCACTTTGATTTTGGTAATACCCTCAGTACCTTCTCGACTTGTTCTTCTTCAGATATAGCTTTTCATAAGGAGGTCATCTCATTTGTTAAGGCAGTAAGACTCGTCATCATCTCATGCAAGGTTTCATTCTCCTTCATCTTAAATGCCTCATACTTAGTGAAAAGAAGAGAAATTCTGAATTTTCTTAAGATGTGCCTTCATGAGCATTTACTAGAGCATCCCAAATTTGCTTAGCAGTGGTGCATGTTGATACCCTGTTGTATTCAGCAGGTCCTAATCCACAGACCAAAATGTTTTTGGCCTTAGCATTTTTCTTTAATGCCAATAAGTCATCAGGAGTGAATTCACTTCTTACTTTCTTAACCTGTTTCCCATCATCTAAATTCATTGGAATAGTAGGACCATCAGTGATCCTATCCCATAACTCATAGTCTTCCCCTTGAATGAATGTTTCCATCCTAGCTTTCCACCAAATAAAGTGAGAACCATCAAAGAATGAAGGTCTAATAGTGGATTGACCATCACTGTGACCAGTAGGTGGTGCGGAATTCATTATATTGATCTTTGTCTTAGGTGCTAGCCCTTTTTTAGACAACCTCGCTATGATACCACTTGTTAAGAATTCGTACCATACTGATTATCTTATTTTCGCTTAACTGTTGCTTATCGATGAAACGGGTTGCTTGACGTGTTCCACTGAAGAGTTCCAAGGAAGCAATAAAACAGAAAGTAAAGAACACAATAATTTTTATATAGAAAACACCTGGCTCAAAAAGGTGTAAAAAACCACGACCTATACCTTTACAGGATTTAACCCCAACTTCACTAAATAACTCTGAGCCTCAACAAAGACTGATTACAAAAATCTTGTAACCAACAAATAGGAATTATAAACTCTAATCCATACAACTCAACAACTAGAAATTACAAACTCTAATTTCTAACTGCACACACACCTCCCAAGGTATGCTTTCCCAAAGTCTCTGAGTTTTCTCCAACTCAAAGACTAGCTCCTAATTCAGTTTATAACATACTAAAACTAATATTACATCAATAGTTCAAACACAATGAACAACTCTAAATATCAACGCTAAAACTTTTAGCTAGATTCTATACTTAGGACCAGGTTCTTCAATGTGTTTATTCAGTGATTGAGTAGCACTTCGTGAAGTCAATCTGTCGATTGTGCTTTACTGCTTTGTAAGTGCGTGTATTATTCTGACTGATGCATCTTCTATTTAAGCACAGCTCTTCAAAGAGTCATTCTTTATTTCAAATTCCTCCTTTAATTAAAACTCTCATTGCATAGAGTTCTACTTCAAGTGAGACTTTTTCTTTAATTTCAACTCGTGTTTCCTTAGTGTTGTAGTAAAACTCTAACTCTTTTAAATCAGCACATATTTATTTATCAGAATCTTTCTCCTTCCACACATAGGACTCTTCAAGATATACTCAGAAGTGAAACTCCTTCTTCACGTAGGACTCATTTTTCAACTCAAATTGTTTTCCCTTATCATTACGTGTTTGAATCAAATTCAACTTGTTATATTCCCCACATGATCAGTAGCTTGAGTATATCAGAATTAGGCATGCTTATTCATTCTTATCTTTAAGTAATCTTGTCTGCATCTATCAGTGAAACTAGAAATTTGTTTTCCTATGCGTGGACCAACTCAAGTAACATGTTTTATTCATGTGTCAGTTTGTCCATCATCAAAACTACATAGTACCCAACAGAACTCATTTCCATTTTCGATGTTAAAATAATCGTGTTACAACATCCAATATTTTACTTGAATGTTTGCTTTAGATTACATTCCTGCACAAGCATGACTCGAAATAAAAAAGAGTTCAATATAAGACTAGACTCGATTTATCTTATATCGAGGAGCCTCGCTAATTTTCATATTGTTCATTTTCTTGCATATTGTGGAAATTAGAAAGTATAGAAGACTATTTCAGTCAAAACTGAAAATATCAAGATCAGTATTACCATGAGAGCTTCAAATTCCTTAAATCAAACACCAAATCCCTTCATTCATCATTAGAGATCATCAAAAGATTCTGCAGTAAGTCACATATAATGTTCAAAGTCACCATACTCTATCAATTCTAGGGACGGTATAAGATAATAACAGAAGAGACCTTGCTACAATCTTCACTTCTTCATTACCTTTCTCTCCGACGAATATAATTTTTTGTCAACTCTTTCTTTTAAATCATTTTTTTTGTTTGTGCATATTGGAAACTATTATATTAACAGGTGTTTATCAGCTTTGTTGACCACATGCATACTAAACGGGCACCATCTCCAAGTTTGACATCGGTTATCCTCCCCTTACCTTTCCTTTTAGATTCCGGTGAAGTTGGTTCTGTAATTCTCACAGGTGGTTCAGGATTTCCTATTCTTGTTGATGTCTCGACAACTTTGTTCACTCATTTTCGACCGTGACTTTAGATGTCTGACCAAGCAACGGTTGGTGACAATTGAAAGTTTTTGGGTTGACCTTGAGATTTTATCGTCAAGCCTTGAGTCCAATATCTGTTGAAACTTCTTCGAATCTGATATGTATGGTTTTACCCACTCTAAGAGCTTCTGCTCACTCCTAGGATGATTTCGATCTAATAGGCGACGACCAGTAATCAGCTCATAGAGAAAGACTTCATAGCTCTACACTTCACTCTTGGAAGTGAGACGATCAGTTTGAACATATTCAGAAGTAGCACATCCCATTGTTCCAACAACCTAACATGATAGAGAGGTGATATGCAATCGGACTACAACCATGATGAATTCTTAGGTTCGTCATTTTGAAGCCATATATATGTATGGCATCATAGTGTAATGCCTCGATTTGCTGAACCGGAATGCTACACGGTGCCCATGACCCTGAGGGACCACAAGCTAACCCATGGCTGATATCTGTACCTGTACACTGCATAATATAGAACATAAATATGGAATACGTAATACTGTAAGGCCATAAGGTTCAAAACGAAATAATCATAACATGAGAGTAGGGTATAGAATACCCAAAACAACTGTAATACTATCTGAAGTCTGAATATACTAGTCTGAAAAGCCTCTAACATGACTGTCTGAATAGGGAGTTGATGGGACATGTCCCCAACTAACTCCGACTAGCAAAACTGAACTGAAATAAACCATAACATAAGTAATAATCATGCCCTCAAAAGACGAGGACTCACTGCTGGAACTCTGACAGCTGAGATGCTACTGCTACTGCTGGTCTGGAAATTATGTATCTGAACCTATGGTGTAACATAAAAAAAAGCACCATAGCGCGAATGCATCAGTACAACTGAGAGTACTGAGTATACGAGTGAGGTAGGCTAAATGCAAAGGGTTTGTATGCATGAACAATGCTGACTGATATGAACGTGAGAACACATACATAAGTAACTGCTACTGAACTCGTGATAATACTGACTACTGAATCCGAATACTGATAACATGAGTTTACCGGTTCTAAGATACTAAATGACTGCGTTTACTGATATTGATCTATGAATCACTAATAAGTGAGGAACTGATACTGTATTACTGAATACTAGGAGACTGATACTTTATTACTAATAAAGGAATGATTATTTCTAGCAGTCCTGATTATGAAGAACTGGTCTAATTGACTGTATCTGACAGTCCTGAAACTGAGTACTGATAGCATGAGTTTACTGAAATCTAATATGACTGGAAAATGATTTCTGATAGCTGATATAGCTGATAACATGAGTGAATATATCTAATAGCCTTGATACTGGATACTGATAACATGGGTGACTGTAGCTGACAGCCCTAAATCTGATGGAACTATCTGAGTTCTGTACTATATCTGAGTTGACTGTATCTAACAGTCCTGATATTCTGAAGAACTATCTGAGATCTTTTACTGAGACTGAATGACTGAAACTGTGGGAGGTAGTAGTTTAACCGGCATGCCCCATGTATGCTAATATAGCTGAACTGGGGTCCAATCCTTGCCCTGATTGGAAGGGTGTTAATATCGTGCCACGGGTAAAGACAAGTTATGACTGACTCTCAAATCTGGCAGTGTCCCCAAAAGAGAACGGCGGATGCCCGCCTCATCAACCCTCAAGCTGACAATGTTGATGTCTCAACCTATGCTGGCTACATAGTTCTGGAACGCAAGGATGACTACTAAGAATCTCACCCTCATCTGACAGTGTGTGTTCCCATCCTTGGGTTCACTCGGTGCTAACTTCTACTTCCATCTGAATAGACACTGAGCATGACTGACTGAACTGATTAACTGGACTGATAGTGTTGCTTAGCTGAGATAAGCTAAATTTAATAAGTTCCGCTGACTGGCGGAATACTACTAAGATCTGAGGACTGACTGGGAGAACTGAAGTTACTGAGTACTGAGTAGAACTGGACTGGTACTTAGTTTACCAAATTTCCATTGACTGATGGAATTACTACTGATGTCTGGTAACTGACTGAGTTCATAGGATTACTGAGATTTCCTGAGTCACATGACTGACTGAATTCTACTGAGCATGGCTTGACTGAGGATATTGTGATAACATGACATAGCTCTAAGCACACAGCTATATTTTTTGGGTACAAATACCCCCAGGACTCGATGAAAGGAAACTGACACACATGACTGACTTAATCATAAGAATAGAGTCCATAATTCACAATATCATAAGTAGGGGATTTCATACTACATATGGCTATCATATTCTTGATCATGAAAAGGGAATGCATATAACATGTAAATACTTGCATAAATTCAATTTCACGAGCATTTCATATTACAACAACAATGCGTAACAATTTGCATGAAAATCATGTTGAACATAAGCATAGAACATTGACTAGTCATTTAGGACCTATTATGTCATAAAAACATGATTTCTAGTTTCTTAGGTATTTTCACAAACACCTTACATGCAAATCTTTCGCATAGGTGGATTCATCAAGATTACAAGTATTCAACCACCAATTTCATATGTTTATACATCATATACCACCATAGTTTCATACAAACATACTAAGATCCCATCTTGGGCATCATCAAATTTCAACAACATGATCATCAACCATCAACATCATAAATATCATAAACATAATTTAGAAGATGATTTCTTTGAGCTTTATGGATGAAAGGAATCCATAAATCAACACACGCATACCTTAGTTCGTGATTCTTGGAAGATTGATGGAAAGATTCTTGAAATTAAATCCCCAATTGAAAACCATCTTCTTGCTCTTGAGAGAAAATGGAAGAAAAGAGTGTATTTTGGTTGAAATGGGATTAATTCCGTGTTTATGGGTATATATGGGGTGGGAGATGACCAAAATGCCCTTAAGAAAAGAGAAAAAGACGCAGTTGTCCCTCCGTTGACTGTTTGACAGGCTGAAGTGAATTGATCATAAATTTTTACTCAGATGCCCAAATTGGACGAAACCAATTGCATTGGAAAGAATACTCTCATATCTTTTATTTGATATATAGCAGCTCTCACAGTTCATTATATACAGGGAGTTATGATCGTTTAAAGTTGACCCTAAAATGCTGGAAAAAAACTGGGCAAGCACTGGAGTTAGCAGGCGGCGCGGGCTAATCGCCCGGGGCTTCTGTTTTGGGCACCCAAACGTGCCCTTACTCTACTCCAAAAATTCCAAAACTCACCCGGGATATACTACGAGCTTTCCCGATAGTAACGCAACTTGAAAATTGAAAAACGGATGTCGGTAAGGTCGCCAAATAAATCTCCGAAGTTTGGAGGTCTAAAATAAGACTAAGTGTTGAATCTTGAACACTTAGCAAAATTTTTCGAAGTCTTGGGATCTTTCATGGAGCTTTACGAGCTGAATTTGACACGCAATTTTGTGGGGTATTACACATAGGAAGAAACAATATAAGAAAAATGTTGGCAAATATAAAGGGAGCGTTGGAACCGTGCTTTATTCATCGACTTAAAACAGCTAACAAATGAAATCCATCCTACGTTGCTGGGCAGGTGCTTGGAAAGCATGCTAGGGACGAGGAGTGGTTTTGGTGTTGAATATGCTTCACCTTCTCCGTTATCTTATGTCTATAAGGTAAGGAAAAGTACATATTTACCTAAAATTGCTAAACTGACAGTGGACCAAAAGTGAAATGCAATAAGTCAATGGCAATTTTGGGAACAAGTTTCTTGGCTTTCCATGAAAAGTAACGGAGGAACCATATTGTTAAAACGCGACATGGATGAAAAATAGAATTAAGAGACACAGGACTATCTTTTGCAAGGAAATCCAGGGAAGAAAATAGATAAATCATTATTGATCAATCCCACAAAACGAGTTAGGTCTATAAGACTACATCAATGTCTTTTAATACTCCTATGCTAGTATCCTACATCAACTAGAAAAGCTAATGAATAAACAAGAAAAAGTTAAAAAGACCACAGGACAAGATCGTCAGGACACGTGTATTAAGATGCATGCAGAGGAGTTACAGGAGCATACCGCAGTTGAGACATGGGTTAGACCATCAGGAGGTCCCAACCTAGCCAATCCAAAATCTGACAACTTTGCGTTCCATTGCTCGTCCAAGAGAATGTTTGAAGATTTGAAATCTCTGAAGATGATCTACAATATCAAAAAAGAGAATTAGAAAAGAGAGACATCAGGCTTCCGAATGATTAAAATAGCTGACTGAAAACAATAACAACTTGAGCTACCAAAACAAACGGCACAAGGGCGGTGAAGTCCTTGCTAGTTACACATTTGCACCTTTATATAGGTGTAAATAGCTAAGTGGAAAAAGCACCTGAACATCCATTTCTTCATGTAGGTATGTTAAGCCACGAGCAGCATCTTGGGCTATCTTTAACCTCATTGCCCAGGAGAGAGGCGTTTCTGACCTAGCTGACAAACGGTTTTCAACACTTCTGTTAGGCATGTATTCATATACCAAAAGCCGCTGGATTCCTCTCTCATCATCTTCCGCGCAATAGCCAACTAATTTGACGAGGTTTCTGTGTTCAGCCACTCCGAGAACATTAACTTCTGTCACCCACTCTTTGTGGCCCTGTTGAATTGAAGCAAGAGGAGTACATTACTACAAATTGGAATAAGAACATGCTTATCACGTTTTCTTTATTAGCATGGTTCATTCCATAGAATTATCATGTTCACCACATGTCCAATAAGTTGGTTATTCTGCAGAAGATTCCCTACATGTCTATAACCATCAAGGTGTTCTCCTAGTGACCATAGTAAAGACATAGAACATCAAAAGTTGCTATGGTGTGTGTCAGCAGCATTCTGAGAACCATAAACCAACAAAGTGGTCCTAGTGACCAAACTAAAGATATTGCAGAATGTCAAAAGCTGCTGCGTAAGCAGCTTTCCAACTACCTTAGTCAGGAGCTGGCAACGTACAATTACATGCAGAGCAGAAGATTTTCTAGTGTACGAACTCTTTCCACAATTGTATGACTTACTTCAGAATTGACTAATAGGTTCAGATTTACGAATTCCAAACTAGTAGGTTCAGATTTAAGAATTGTCTGTACCATTTGCTCTTAGGAGATTATGTAACAAATACATATGGGATTCAACAAAACTCCAGAGAATAGGATCAAGGTGGGCTAGGAATAAGTGATCTAACCAAACACAACAAGAGTTTACTGATGAAATGGTGGTGGAGGTATGGCAGGAGACACCAAGTCTATGGAAAGAAGTGGTTATGGAACCAACTTGTGGAGATCAATCAGGAACTTATGGCATGGATTCTCTGAAAGAATTTATTTTAATGTGAAAGATGGCAAGAGGATTCTGTTATGGCAGGATAACTGGTTAGGGAATGGTACTCTCAAGCAAATGTTCCTGACATTTTCGATAACTTTGTTCACCATTACCAGGACTTCACTCATTTTCGGCCGTGACTTTGGATGTCTGACCAAGCAGCGGTTGGCGACAATTGAGAGCTTTTGGGCTGACCTTGAGATTTTACTGTCAAGCCTTGGGTCCAATATCTGCTGAAACTTCTTCGAATCTGATATGTACGGTTTTACCCACTCTAGGAGCTTCTGCTCACTCCTAGGATGATTTCGATCTAATGGGCGACGACCAGTAATCATCTCATAGAGAAAGACTCCATAGCTCCACACATCACTCTTGGAAGTGAGACGGCCAGTTTGAACATATTCAGGAGCAGCATATCCCATGGTTCCAACAACCTGACACGATCATGATGAATTCTTAGGTTCCATATGTATGGCATCAGGAAGAAACAATATACGAAAAACTAATGAATAAACAAGAAAAAGTTTATTTTACTCTTTCGAGTATGAACTGCGTACATTTTACTCTTTCAAGCCTACTAGGTGGGAATTCTCTAGGTATGTTGTTGTATAGTTGATCAATCCCATAATACGAGTTAGGTCTATAAGACTACATCAACTAGAAAAACTAATGAATAAACAAGAAAAAGTTAAAAAGGCCAAAGGACAAGATCATCAGGACACATGTAATTTTTGAATAAATAATTAGCATTCGGATATATAATTTTGAAGTCGAGACACATAATTTTGAAGTCAAGAATGGAACAGTTAATTATTTCATTTTTGCTCGCCTACATAATTAGCATTTGGATAATACATAATTTTGAAGTTGCGATACATAATTTTGATTACTAAGATATTCATTTTAATTTGAACTATTTTATCAACATACAAATACATTAACTAGATCAAAGGGGGATACATAATTTTTTCGAAAATTTATGAATTTGTAGATGTATCCAACTATTTTTTCTGAAGAGATATAGGCAATTAATAAAAAATAAATATTCTGTATTTTCTTTCTTTCTTAAATCATGTATTTTTCGTTCATCCATTTGTAAATTTTGGAGAAAAATATATTTGTAGTGATTTGTAAACGTAATTTCTGACATCTTGATTGACAAGAATTATGAAGTCGATTTTATTGAGAAGAGCAACTTTTTTTTTTAAAGCTTCATGGCTATTTTAATGGAGAAAATTGGAGATGATGGGATTTTCAAAGAGAAAGATGGGCTTTCAAAATAATTAGAAAAATAAATTATACGTGGCAATTTTTAATTGGAAGTTATAGTAAAATTTACAAATTCAAGCGTCTTATTTGCGTGAATGCAAACACCGACTGAAAATCAATCAAAATGACTCATTTATAACAATCTATATAATTTTTATGAGGTAATAAATCGCCCGCAAAATTTAGGTATTTTTTTTAAAAAATCAGATAAGTTAAAGAGTGACTAATTGATTGTTTCAAGAATTTCTCCATCACTTCCAAAGATTATAACTATCATAACTATTACTATGAGGAAGATATGGGAGCAAATAAAGACTTCTAATGCAATTATAATCAAAGATATCATCATTATGAGAATAATTTTAATCTAATCTATATAATACTTAGATCTCATATTGTAATACAATTACAACATATAATTTAAAGAGAATCGCTCTTTAAAAGCTAGCTGTTGAGATGAAAATATCGAATACTGTAAAAATTACATATTGTTTTTCATTTAAGTCATATATAAAAGTGAAGTATCATACCTTATCTTTGGATAATAACAATTTTTTTGATTGTGCTTCTGATTCTAATCTAAATAAAAAGTGTCATTTTTGTGTGTATATTTGTAGGAGGAAGTGGAAATTAAATAAAATTATGACAAGAATCTATGAGGAGATTTTATCTATTAAAATATTTTCATATTTTGTCCTATAATTAAGTAGTCAATTTATTTAATCTATCCACCTTACCAAAAAAAATTGTTGTCTCATTAATCACATGATTTTCAACTTTATTTTTCCCAACTGTATACTCATAATTATCTGCTCAACGACCAATTCTTTGTCCAAAAAAGGACAAAAAATGTGATCCTCCACCACACTCATATTCCTTTGTCCCTTTCACAGGGACCTTTAGGTTCGTTTATTTCGGGATAATTAATTTCGAATAGCTACCTTGGGATTAATATTTTATCATATATATATATATATGATAATTTATTTCATCATTAAAATATAAATATTATGATAAATAATTTCGTGACAAACTAATATCTTCGATTAAATATGGAATAAAATAATTTTGTATTTTATTTTGAGAGAGAGACAGAACATATTAGGTGATTCTTTTCATATGTCGTAACCTTGGTGGCCGGTGATTTACCTATATTTGTGTTGGTCCAATAAATTTATTTGAGGAACACGAGAGTTGACCCAAAACCTTTACCTTTCACATTGTGATTATGCAATTCCATCTATTTTGATTAGTAAAAATTAAAATAATTTTCTTGAAAACTTCTTGAAAAATAACACTCAATGTGTTGTATAGTGGTCGATGAAATGCATTAAGAACTGAAGTCTTATATTCAAATGCGAGATAAAACATATTAGGTTGTGATTTTTTTTTCATATGTCCTAGTATTAATAGATAAAGTTACCTGATATTTGCTATTGGTGTGAGTTAATAGATATTGCTTGGATATAGTCGAGATGCGTGAAAGCTGATTTGGGCAATACATATATAAAAGAAATCTTCTTGAACAAATAGCACTCAATGATGTTGCCTAGTGGTTAATGAATTGAGTTGAAAACTTCTGTTTTATGGACAAAATACATTAGTGATTCTTTCTATCTATCTTAGTTTTAGTGGACAAAATTATCTGATATTTATTATTGTTGTGAGTTCACATCTATCGCGTGAATATAATCGAGGTACGTGAAAACTGACTCGAAAAATGCATTATAAAAAAAATCTTCTTGAAAAATGACATCCAATGGTGTCGCATAGTTGTCAATGAACCAAGCTGAGAACTTCACAAAATACACTAGATAATTTTTTTCATCTGTCCAGTTTCAATGAATAAAGTTACATGATATTTGTTACTTGCTAGAGATAAACATGTGAGTTAATAACTTTATTGTCACTCAACTATTACTCAACTTTGATTTTTACTTTAAAAGTCACTCAATTATAAACTTTTATCTTAAAAATTTACTCAAATTTAATTTTTACTTTAAAAGACACTCAACTATCATATTTTTACTCAAAAAGTCACTCAACCTATTTAATTATTTTTTTAAAATAGAATTTCCTTATGTGAAATTTCTATTTAAAAATAAAATTCTAAAAAAAATATCTCTTTAATGACTGTTTTATCCTCGTACCCCTAAATTAATATTTCTCGCTCCTCCTTCTCATTTTTCTTCACCTTCTCACTTTCTTCTCATAATTTTTTTCATAACTCAAACATTTACAGTATAATCTAGAAATTAAGAATTATAATTATACAAAATGAAATTACTATTATATTTTATCTTTACATTTAATTTTTATTTTGTCTTTGAAAAGGAAAAAAAAAGGAAAAACAATGAAGAGGAAAAAAGAAGAGAAAATGAAATAAACTAAAAAATCGTGCATTTTCTTTTTTCTCCTTTTTAATACTTTATAACTTTATTTTATTCATCTTCTTTTGTCCTCTTTATTTTTTATTTTTTTTAAAGGCAGAATAAAACAGTTAGTGATACTTTTTATTTTATATTTTTTTTTTAAATAGAAAATTCGAATAAGTAAATTCTATTTTTTAAAAAATAATTAAATAGATTGAATTATTTTCTGAGTAAAAATGTGATAATTGAGTGACTTTTGAAGTAAAAATTAAAGTTAAGTAATTTTATGAGATAAAGAATCGATTATGACTTTTGAGGTTTATTAACTCGGTAACATGTTTAGCGTGGAACTAATTGAGAGAGGGTGAAAGCTGGTTCGAACAATAAATTTATAAAATAAATCTTTTTGAAAAATGGCACTCAACGGTGTGTTACTTAGTGGTGATTGAATTGAGTTGAAAACTTCTATTTCATAGACAAAATATATTAGGTGATCCTTTCATCTATCCTAATTTTAACAGACAAAGGTACCGATATTTGTTGTTGGTATAAGTTAACACGCAGACATGATCAAGGTGCATGAAAATTTACCCGACAACAAGTTTATAAAAAGAAAATCTTCTTGTTGTTGTCTAGTGGTCATTGAACTGAATTGAGAACTTTTTCTGCTTCACGGACAAAACATATTAGGTCAGTGGCGGAGCCAGATTTTTAGTTAAGGGTGTTTATATTTTCTCTTCGGCAAAGGACTATTTAAAAAAATAAAAAATAAAGCACTGTTGCACTTGCCAAGGTTCAAACGCAGGTTGTTGATGCGAAAATGCACACTTTTGATCACTAGACTATGTTTCTCTAGCTTGTCAAGGGTGTGCAACAACATGTATATAATCATAAATATTTATATTTAACTTATATACTCAAAATTTTTTTCCGACGAAGGTGTTCATCTGACCATCCTTCGTGGCTCCACCATTGTATTAGGTGATTCTTTTCATCTATCTTAGTTTTAATGGACAAAGCTGGACTGATATCTGTTACTTATCTGTTGCTGGTGTGAGTTAACACATATCGCCGCCTGTATATAATCAAGGTACGTGAAAGCTAACACGTATCGCCGCCTGTATATAATCAAGGTACGTGAAAACTGACTCAAACACTATTTTATATAAAAAAAAACATTCTTGATAATAACAGTGTGAATATAGTAAACTGTTGAAGAAACTTTCCTAAGTTTTTTTTTGTGGGGTATAGTTTTTATGTGACTGTTTGAATAGCAGACTTCAAATGTTGCCGTGTGAAGACTTTTCTCAAGTCATATACAAAAAGTCTTTGCTATCCTGATTGGAGCTAAAAAAAATTCACATAAATAAACTTTCTATTTTTGAACAGTTTGAGATAAAAATTATGCTGTGTGTTCAGATTTAGCAGCACAAAGGTGAGCTTTTTGAGATCTTGAGTACCACTTTTCACTTTTGTGTATATTTAGACTGTAATTTTGTGTTTTTTGGGTTTTGGCTATTCAAGAATTGAAAAAGATTGAATCTTGCACTTTGTAAATGGTGGGTTTTCTACATTTCTGGTAATTTTACCTTTTTGGTGTTGTTTCTGTTTTGTTTGGTTTTTACTGCAACAAACACATATGGAAATTTAAGGTTGTAGTTAGCTCATATTTGAAACTTAAGGTTGTATTTGGCTTTTGTCTTGATAATCAAGTAGTGTTTTCAAGGATTTTTATGGCAACTGCTGTTGAGGTTGAGTTGGGCCAAAGATCAATTCTTTACATTAATCACGGAGTTAGTGGTATGGATTGCGTACATTTTACCCTCGCCAGACCCTGGTATGTGGGAATATACTGGGTTTGTTGTTGTTGTAGTCACAGGAACTGTAAATTTGTGCTTTTGGCTATTCAAGAACTGAAAAAGATTGAATCTTGCACTTTGTGGATGGCGGGTTTTCTACTTTAAGGTTGTATTTTTATGGCAACAAATACAAATGGAAATTTAAGGTTGTATTTTTATGGCAACAAATACATATGGAAATTTAAGGTTATATTTTGATGGCAACAAATACATATGGAAATTTAAGGTTGTATATTAGTTCCAGTGTTGATAATTAAGTATTGTTTTCAAGCAGTTTTGTCAATTTTAATAATACTGCCATTTGTGAACAGATTGAGATAAAAATTATGCTGTGGATTCAAATTTAGCAGCCTAAAAAGGTTAGTCTTTTGTACCCTTTTGTGTGTGTGTCTATTGGCAGTAAAAGTAAAATATTGAATGAGGGTTTTTATGGGTTATTGAGATTTTCAAGTTTCACATTTTTTAAAAATCTAAAATGTGTCGATTCGATTCATAAGATGCACGTACGTTGCACGAGATACACGTGTGATGCACGTAGAAGCTAGTTTTATTAAATGTATTTGAAACCTCTTATTAAGCTAGGTTCACATCTCTGTATTCACAGGAACTTAAAATTGGGCTTTTGGCTATCCAAGAATTGAAAAAGATTGAATCTTGTGCCCCGTAGATGGTGGGTTTTCTAAATTTCTGGTAATTTTACCTTTTTGGGTTGTTTCTATTTTGCTTGATTTTCATGGCAACAAATGGATATGGATGTTTAAGGTTGTATTTAGCTTTTGTGTTGATGATTAATATTTAAGGTTATATTTAGCTTTTGTGTTGATGATTAAGTATTGTTTTCAAGTAGTTGGGTCAACTTTTTTGGTCCAAATGAAACATAATGGATATTGAGAATTCATACAACCAAGATAATTAGTTTGGATTGAGTGGTGTTGTAGGTGGGTGTTGTCGCGCATTATGTGGGTCAGGTGGGGAGCTAGCCTTCTCCTTTCCTCTTCTCACTATAGATGGTATTGTTTAGTAATTGCGTATTCTTATTCTTCTATTTGTGGTACTATTTGTTGCTTCATTTGCGTTGCTACTTAATAGCCGAGGGTCTATCGGAAACAACCGCTCTACCCCCACAAAGCTAGGGGTAAGGTTTGCGTACATCCTACACTCCCTAGACCCCGCTCGTGGGATTACACCGGGTATGTTGTTGTATTTCTTTTGAGTGCCATGGAGCAATTGTGCCATTGGGTTTGGTAGGAAAGACTTGATTTATTACCAATGGCTTCACTTTTTGCATTTTCATTGATTGGTTGGTTAGTCTTCTGCCTATTTATCATTTTCATTTTTGAATATTTCGTTTCCGTTTTCTTGTTTTTACTTAAACAAGGCATGCAGACTTTTCCTGTTCCTTAAAGTCTTGGATTTTGCAGATATCAGTGTAATTAGATATTCAAATACGATATACTTCAATACGTTGCGAAGTATTACAATTATGTGAAATGACTCGAATATTAATGGACCATTCTGGATTTGAACCTGCAGGGAGGGTTATTTAGTAGTATACTGAAAGACATGAAGTGTTTTCAGTTCTACACGAGTGAGGAGAAAGAAGAACCTAAGACAGAGAAGTCAAATCCAGCTCTGTCCTCTTTTGCTCTTTCTGATAGTGAATTTCGGCATTCTCATCGTGAGTCCAGCTCGCAGAATGTATCAGATACCAGCACAGAGTCCAGAGGAAGGAGCCAAGTCCCAAGCCTGTCCGATAGGCCTTCCGATCTCAGGGCATTTACATTCTCAGAACTGAAAGCCGCAACAAAGAATTTCAACCGTCTTACCAAGATTGGTGAGGGTGGATTTGGATCTGTATATAAGGCCACAGTAAAATGTGGTGAAGATTCAGTTAAAAAGATTGATGTGGCTGTAAAACAACTTAGTAGGAGAGGATTACAGGTACTACTTTCTTTCTCAAGCTCGAATAAATATTAGTATCTTGCACTAGTATTTTCCGTAGTGGGGGTTGTCCAATATGACCTTTCACATATCTAAAAATGAGATAAGTACGGAAAAGGATTCATTTTTCCTAACTTCATAGTTGGATAAGCATCACGAAAGTTCAATCATCATTATCTCCGTAGATTTTTGAATTGAGATGCCTAACGTCTAGGCATGCTTGTGTTCATCTTATATGCAACTGAAGCACAGTGATGCTGAACTTCTTCTATTCCAATATCAACATGTTTTTCGCCGCTGGAGGATGAAGTAATAAGTAGTTGTATTGAAAAGCATCAAGAAGATGCATAAAGAAGGTTGAATAAACACTTAGATTTTAGAGCACAGTTAGGAGTTGAAGTCCAATCAAAGAATCTGTTGTTTCTCTCCGTCCATAGACACCAAAAAATACATGCGGGGATCATTTGCCAGATCTTCTTGATGGCTCTATCTACTTTCCATAAGCTCCAACTTTCAACTGCTCCTTTTAAGCTGTTTGGGGTTGCTCTTAAGTATTTTTGGCACATATAACATCTGTTCACCAGCGGCATCTTCTTCTTTTTTAGATTATCCTGACTTATGGCATTTTTGAGGGCTTTCCAAGTAAAACACTCGACTTTGGTGGATAGTTTTGTCTTCTATATCAATTTCCAAGGCCAAGGATCAGTCAAAATATTGACAGCATTCATAATATTATAACCTGCCTTCACTGAAAACACTCCTTTGCTTGAATCTCCCCATTTCAGGCTGTCTGATGTTTGAGAATTCACTGGAAAACCTTCCAAAGATTTATACAGATCAAAGAGTTCTTCCAGTTCCCAATCCTGAATGTTTCTTCTAAAGCGAATAGCCCAGAGGTTTCCATCCCTGTTGCTTGCAATCGTCGAGTCTGTTTCTACTGCTACTAGGAAGAGTCTGGGATGGGAGTCTTTTAGAGGAGTATTAGACAACCATTTATTAGTCCAAAACTTAACTGAGGTGCCATTCCTAATCCTACAGGACACTTCTTGAAAGAAATCATCCTTCAGATTATTGGTGTGCTTCCAGGGACCAACACCATGAGGGGCCCTATTCCTCTTGGTGCTCCAATTGTTTTTTTTGATGAATGTAACTGAATTTGTGTATAAATCATCAGCACATAATGCTGGGGGCCAAAATTTACATCAATGATCCAACCGTCAAAAGAGCAAAAATATAAACTTCCTTTAGATCCTATCTCTTCTTACAGGGATCCTAAGATGTCTACAATAGAAATTGGATCATCTATATACTCTGTACTACACCAATAGCAAAACTTATAAAGCAATTCATTTTAACTTCTGTATAGAGCTGTTGCTGTCTTTCAAAGCACCTAGAATTCCTCTCCTTCCATACTGTCCACCATATTACTGCTGGGACAATTCTCCATCTGCTTTTGTTGGTGCTGCCTTCCCCCTCAGTATTCCAGCTTAATAATGCCTCTTCTGTTCTTCCTGGCATGGTCCATTTAATGCCTCTGAAGTTGGTAAATAGATTCCATAACTGGGTCACCGCTTTACAAGAACCGATGGTTAATTGTCTCTGCGTTCTTTTCACAAAAAAAAACATCTGGAGCACAAATGTATGCCCCTCTTCTGTAGGTTTTCCTGAGTTAAAGGAGCTTCTTTCACAACTAGCCAAGTAAAAACAGCTACTTTGTGTGGAATTTGGATTTTCCATATAAGCTTCCTGGGTAGAAAATTAATCTGAGAACCCATCTGGTTCAAGTCCTTGTATGCAAAACTTACAGTGAAAATGCCCTTACTGTGACATTTCCATCATAAGGTGTCTTCCCCTTCCTGTAGCCCTTTGCATTGGTTTAGCGTGCCATAAAAACTGGCCAATCTTTCATTCTCCCAATCTTGCATCAATCTTCTATAGGTTAAATTCCAACCTTGATTAGACCATATTTCATGTAGCGGAGATTCTTGCTTCTGATTTTGTAAGAAAATGTCAGGAACATTTGCTTGAGAGTACCATTCCCTAACCAGTTATCCTGCCATAACAGAATCCTCTTGCCATCTTTCACATTAAAATAAATTCTTTCAGAGAATCCATGCCATAAGTTCCTGATTGATCTCCACAAGTTGGTTCCATAACCACTTCTTTCCATAGACTTGGTGTCTCCTGCCATACCTCCACCACCATTTCATCAGTAAACTCTTGTTGTGTTTGGTTAGATCACTTATTCCTAGCCCACCTTGATCCTATTCTCTGGAGTTTTGTTGAATCCCATATGTATTTGTTACATAATCTCCTAAGAGCAAATGGTACAGACAATTCTTAAATCTGAACCTACTAGTTTGGAATTCGTAAATCTGAACCTATTAGTCAATTCTGAAGTAAGTCATACAATTGTGGAAAGAGTTCGTACACTAGAAAATCTTCTGCTCTGCATGTAATTGTACGTTGCCAGCTCCTGACTAAGGTAGTTGGAAAGCTGCTTACGCAGCAGCTTTTGACATTCTGCAATATCTTTAGTTTGGTCACTAGGACCACTTTGTTGGTTTATGGTTCTCAGAATGCTGCTGACACACACCATAGCAACTTTTGATGTTCTATGTCTTTACTATGGTCACTAGGAGAACACCTTGATGGTTATAGACATGTAGGGAATCTTCTGCAGAATAACCAACTTATTGGACATGTGGTGAACATGATAATTCTATGGAATGAACCATGCTAATAAAGAAAACGTGATAAGCATGTTCTTATTCCAATTTGTAGTAATGTACTCCTCTTGCTTCAATTCAACAGGGCCACAAAGAGTGGGTGACAGAAGTTAATGTTCTCGGAGTGGCTGAACACAGAAACCTCGTCAAATTAGTTGGCTATTGCGCGGAAGATGATGAGAGAGGAATCCAGCGGCTTTTGGTATATGAATACATGCCTAACAGAAGTGTTGAAAACCGTTTGTCAGCTAGGTCAGAAACGCCTCTCTCCTGGGCAATGAGGTTAAAGATAGCCCAAGATGCTGCTCGTGGCTTAACATACCTACATGAAGAAATGGATGTTCAGGTGCTTTTTCCACTTAGCTATTTACACCTATATAAAGGTGCAAATGTGTAACTAGCAAGGACTTCACCGCCCTTGTGCCGTTTGTTTTGGTAGCTCAAGTTGTTATTGTTTTCAGTCAGCTATTTTAATCATTCGGAAGCCTGATGTCTCTCTTTTCTAATTCTCTTTTTTGATATTGTAGATCATCTTCAGAGATTTCAAATCTTCAAACATTCTCTTGGACGAGCAATGGAACGCAAAGTTGTCAGATTTTGGATTGGCTAGGTTGGGACCTCCTGATGGTCTAACCCATGTCTCAACTGCGGTATGCTCCTGTAACTCCTCTGCATGCATCTTAATACACGTGTCCTGACGATCTTGTCCTGTGGTCTTTTTAACTTTTTCTTGTTTATTCATTAGCTTTTCTAGTTGATGTAGGATACTAGCATAGGAGTATTAAAAGACATTGATGTAGTCTTATAGACCTAACTCGTTTTGTGGGATTGATCAATAATGATTTATCTATTTTCTTCCCTGGATTTCCTTGCAAAAGATAGTCCTGTGTCTCTTAATTCTATTTTTCATCCATGTCGCGTTTTAACAATATGGTTCCTCCGTTACTTTTCATGGAAAGCCAAGAAACTTGTTCCCAAAATTGCCATTGACTTATTGCATTTCACTTTTGGTCCACTGTCAGTTTAGCAATTTTAGGTAAATATGTACTTTTCCTTACCTTATAGACATAAGATAACGGAGAAGGTGAAGCATATTCAACACCAAAACCACTCCTCGTCCCTAGCATGCTTTCCAAGCACCTGCCCAGCAACGTAGGATTGATTTCATTTGTTAGCTGTTTTAAGTCGATGAATAAAGCACGGTTCCAACGCTCCCTTTATATTTGCCAACATTTTTCTTATATTGTTTCTTCCTATGATGCCATACATATATATGGCTTCAAAATGACGAACCTAAGAATTCATCGTGGTTGTAGTCCGGTTGCATATCACCTCTCTATCGTGTCAGGTTGTTGGAACCATGGGATATGCTGCTCCTGAATATGTTCAAACTGGCCGTCTCACTTCCAAGAGTGATGTGTGGAGCTATGGAGTCTTTCTCTATGAGCTGATTACTGGTCGTCGCCCATTAGATCGAAATCGTCCTAGGAGTGAGCAGAAGCTCCTAGAGTGGGTAAAACCGTACATATCAGATTCGAAGAAGTTTCAGCAGATATTGGACCCAAGGCTTGACGGTAAAATCTCAAGGTCAGCCCAAAAGCTCTCAATTGTCGCCAACCGCTGCTTGGTCAGACATCCAAAGTCACGGCCGAAAATGAGTGAAGTCCTGGTAATGGTGAACAAAGTTATCGAGACGTCAACAGGTATAGGAAATCCTGAACCACCTGTGAGAATTGCAGAACCAACTTCACCGGAATCTGAAAGGAAAGGTAAGAGGAGGATAACTGATATCAAACTCGGAGATGGTGGCCGGTTAGTACGCATGTGGTCAACAAAGCTGATAAACACCTGTTAATATAATAGTTTCCTATATGCACAAACAAAAAAAAAGGATTTGAAAGAAAGAGTTAACAAAACATTATATTCGTCGGAGAGAAAGGTTATGAAGAAGTGGAGTTTATATTACTCCCAATATGAATGAGCAAGATCTCTTCTGTTATTTCTCTAGAATTGACAGCGTGTGGTGACTTTGAACATTATATGTGACTTGCTGCAGAATCTTCTGACGATCTATAACGATGAATGAAGGGATTTGGTGTTTGATTTAAGGAATCTGAAGCTCTCATGGTAATACTGATCTTGATATTTTCAGTCACATCTTCTATAGTTTCTACTTTCCAGAATATGCAAGAAAATGAACAATATGAGAAGGTTGGATTTGTTATACATGAAAATTAGCGAGGCTCCTCGATACAAGTTAAATCAAGTCTAGTCTTACATTGAACTCTTTCTATTTCGAGTCATGTTTGTGTAGGAATGTAATCTGAAACAAACATTCAAGTGAAACATTGGATGTTGTAACACAATCATCTTAACATTGAAAATGGAAATGAGTTCTTTTGTGGTATTAGATGAGCAGTTTTCTATAAGAGATGCCTTGTACTGTCAATGTTGCAATGTTAGAAGGGTGCATATTTTGATTTATAGTGTACTTGTTTGTTTGATCTTCTTGTGTACTCTGTACACAATGTTTGGTTGAAAAAAGGAAAGTGGGAGACTTGTTTACTTTCCTTTGTTGAACTATTACTGCTACTATGTTTTAGTCCTAAACAAGTTGGGGTTGGCTGTACGAATTCTCATTTACCATGTTAAAAAGGGCATTCCGGTACATAAGACTTAAAATTTGCAAAATTCGAATTGATTAAATACCAAACATTCATACATCATCCATACGAGAACATTAGATCAAATTTAACTTTAAAACTTAAAATTCTATTACATGAACAAACTGAAAAGAGATGACTAACTCAATAATACAGAAAAGAGACATCAGAATGATGGTGTGACCCAAGTTGGCGGGCAACTACGACTTAGTGACTCTCCAGGATAAAAAGATTCAACTTTTCCATCTTCAAGATTATAAGCCCCATATTTCTTCCACCACCGTCACCATAATGAAATTCCTCTTCATCGTCATCGGTAAAATATATATGATTAGACTTGACTTCAGTAAACTTAGAGGAATCAATGTAGATTTCTCCATTAAGGCCCACAAAGATTGCATAATCTCTCAACATGTTAATCTCCTTCAAGGTCGGTAAAATATATATGATTAGACTTGACTTCAGTAAACTTAGAGGAATCAATGCAAATTGCTCCATTAAGGCCCACAAAGATTGCATAATCTCACAACGTATTAATCTCCTTCAGTTCAACCTTGTTTACATCTATTTCAAACACTTTAAACGTATCACAACCTTCTACTTTTCTGAATAAAAAAATAATCAATAATGCCCCTGATAACTCGATGAGGTATCCCTGATTTCCAAATATTGTATTTCCAAAGTGAACAAGCTTTGGTTGCTTTAACTACAATTGGCTGAAGAATGCTAGGCCCTGGAACGCCAAAATACCAAATTTTCCCACCATAAGTAACACAATAAAATTGTCCTTTATGGTAAATCATAGAGGAGACCCCACCACGGTGATCTATGTCAACATATGTCCAGTTGAGGTCTCCAGGTCGCCAACAAGCTAAATAACTGTAATTTGCATAATAGGAAACTGCCAGTACATAATATGACGCGACAGAAGGACTGGCAGATAAGACAGTTCTGCTCATGCACTGATACCGCATTCTTCTTTCAAGATCAGGAAAATTTTGTTCTGCTAATGCCCATAATTCTTTTTCCAAGGGTAGCTGTATACTGATTCGAGAAACACAAAAAAACTCCAAAACAGTCCGCAAATCTTAAGGATCCGAGGACCTTTTTGGAGACCACTCTCGGATTCACTACAACAACAAGAATACAAAAATACAAGGGTGTTTTGGACACCAAAACAGTAGAAACACAACAAGAACAAGATGAACAATAGACAAATTTCGGATTTCACATTAATAACACAAACACACGGTTACAACATCAACACTACTACACGATTACAAAGAAACAAAAGGATAGATAGTTAGACAAATTGAAGGTATAATCTTAACAACACAAAAGCCTATTCCACTCTTGGACCTTTAACATCATACACAACAAATACCTAACTCTTACGTTGGCACAGGAGTGACTCCGATCTCCCAAGATCCAACGTTTCCAAGATTGAATCCAACACGAGTGATTCCACACTCAAGTTGATTTTCCTAGTTACAACTTCGACCAAGGAGGGCCATTCTCTCAAGAGAGATATTTCTAAGTGTTACACTTTCATATTCAACAAAAACTAAGACTAAAAAAATCCTAAGAGTTTCTATATATAGTGTATTACAAAAATAGAATATAAAATTACCACAATACCCCTCAAGGGTGAGGTGCCCATCAAGTGTAAGTTAGGAGCTGTTTTTAGTGCATTTAGGCCCCCTTTTACACTTCACTTGTGCACTTCCTTGGACGGATTCAATACGCACTCATTCTCGTCCATCTTCGTGGTCGTACTCGTATCAGCCTCCCCTTCTTGAAAAGGATTCGACCTCGAATTCGTACCTTGCAAATAAAGAGAAGACAAACAAGCACACATCCTCATGACATGAGGGGTTAGGGTTAGCAAAAATAACACATCAATATGCCATGTTGAGGCGGGAAAAATTTGAAGTATAACCACGAGTCCTTTGTTTTAATCATGAAAAGATTAGTACAATTGCTACAAAGGAAATAGCTTGGACAAGTTGCAAGACAAAAGGAAAATAGGCCGAGAGTCATCCTTTCCCACCCAAAGATGGTACCGGGATCAAATGGGAAAATTAGCCAAGGGCCTAAGCCGAGGCTAGTCCTTCCTTCCCCTAGAATGTCACTCCCACATTCACACACAAAAACATTTTCATACACATGATCTCTATGAATAAAACTAATTGTAATGTTTTTACCACACAAGATGTTCAAAGAGGCATGCGTATTATCAAGATCAATTCTATAGACACCATCACTAACTTGAGAATTTTTAAGCACTTCATTTATATGCTCAAATAGTGAACTACATTTAAGAGTAAATTGATCATCATGCACACCAAGAGTACTACCAAGAGTACTCATTTCCGAGACTACACATTCCTTGTCCATAAGAGTACTCTCATCTTCCAAGAAGAGATTTTCATCTTTAAGAGGAATGTTGTCACACCATAGTGGGTTAGCATATCGGATATAGCCTTCAAGACAAGCTATACCATAATTTTCACCACTAGGTCCATTAGGAGTGTTTATATCATCTTCAAACAAGACATTAAACTTAAAGAGATCATTATCTATCTCACGGACAGATTTGGAAATTGCAAGTGCTTCACTCTTTATAAGTTCACTATCAAGTACCAAAGATGCTTCAATCTCCTCTTTACCTTGGTGTGGGTCGGGGCATCCCACCTCTTCCTTCGGGAAGCTCTCGGCACAAGATGTTTGGTTAAGATAAGTTGAATTTTGTGGGATAAATTTAGGTAACAATTAGTGTAGCCTTTCCACGTGCCATTTCATTTCTTCAATATCGTCATTGATGTGATCAAACGTGGCATCAAAATTAGTAGCAGCCATGGTACCAAAAGCAAAGGACAACAACAAAACAAACTTGTTAGTTCAAAATACCTCACCACACTCCCACTCTCGGTTTTACCTCACACTTGGTTTCACAAGTGTTGAAAGTCGGCTTGTACTTCGTGAGTGATTGAGGGTCTAGTCTACTCTTGCCCGAAATAGATTTTCGTTTGATTTGACTCAAAGAAAATTTATTTACGGACTTGAACCAACAAGATACAGCGAATTCACAAAAGAGAAAAGCACACAAAGAATGTTAACACGAACAAACAGACACAAAACTAATTTACAATCTAGTAGGAGTTTACTAGCTTATCAATTAGTGTTTGGACCAATCAAACGTAACTACGGAACAATAAAAAAATTAAAAAAATCTGAAATTTGAGCCAAAATTATTGCATGAACAGTAACAATGATGATGTGCCAGCACATAATTGGTTGCGGTTTCTAACAATTTTTGTAGTTCAATTTCAAGTCTTGGTCAATTTACAATTTAGGAATTGGTGGAATTTGTTTTAAGGAGGGAAATTCAAACAAGTCTTGAATCCTTTTCAAATTCAAGTTTTCAAGACTTTGACTTTCTTGTACTTCTCTTTATTACATGGACCCTTGTTTTATGGAAAGTTGTTGGAAAGTGGTTGAGATGTGATTGACTATTTGATGAGTGATGGTAAGTCTTTCAAGACTAACAAAGCTTCACCCCTTTTTTTCTTCATCTTTATAGATCTAAAGTTCACTTTATATTAACAAGCTATGAAGGTTATGAAGAACTTCAATAACAACATCAACAATCACCAAGAACAACCAACAACAATCTCCAAAAACACCATAATTTTCACACGGCCAAATTCCAATTTTCACAATACAATATCTTCAACACTTGTCTAAGACAACTATAATTTCAAAAAAATGGTTCTTAGACCACCAATGAACAACAATATCACGTGGCCAAGCTTATAACAACAACAAGACGAAGACCACAAGGCCAAAACAGTCCACCACAACAATGTTTTCAACAACAATTAGGCCAAGCCTTATGTTCACGAAAACAACACCAACAATGTAAGCTCAAACTTAGGTTTAGACTCAAGAGTGTTAGAGATGAAGAAAACTACTACTAGAAATAACAAAACAAGTAAAAATCTCGGCCAAGACACAACAATAACACAATTTCGACCAAGAACACAAAATGGACAAATTTGCTTCTTTTTTATTTTTTCAGTTTTTTTTTAACACCCTTTTACAAAAAAAAAAAAAATCTATCAAGCAAGCCCAAGATTGACCTTGTAAGAACAAGATCAAGCCATGCTTTGATACCAAATGATGCACGAAAGACAAGAGAAATACAAAACAACTCCAAAACAGTTCGCAAATCTTAAGGATCCGAGGACCTTTTTGGAGACCACTCTCGGATTCACTACAACAACAAGAATACAAGAATACAAGAATACAAGGGTGTTTTGGACACCAAAACAGTAGCAACACAACAAGAACAAGATGAATAAAAGACAAATTTCGAATTTCACATTAATAACACAAACACACGGTTACAAAATCATCACTACTACACGATTACAAAGAAACAAAAGGATAGATAGTTAGACAAATAGAAGGTATAATCTTAACAACCCAAAAGCCTATTCCACTCTTGGACCTTTAACATCATACACAACAAATACCTAACTCTTACGTTGGCACAGGAGTGACTCCGATCTCCCAAGATCCAATGTTTCCAAGCTTGAATCCAACACGAGTGATTCCACACTCAAATTGATTTCCCTAGTTACAACTTCGGCCAAGGAGGGTCATTCTCTCAACAGAGATATTTCTAAGTGTTACACTTTCATATTCAACAAAAACTAAGAGTAAAAATCCTAAGAGTTTCTATATATAGTGTATTACAAAAATAGAATACAAAATTACCACAATACCCCACAAGGGTGAGGTGCCCATCAAGTGTAACTTAGGGACTGTTTTTAGTGCATTTAGGCCCTCTTTTACACTTCACTTGTGCACTTCCTTGGACGGATTCAATACGCACTCATTCTTGTCCATCCTCGTGGTCGTACTCTTATCACTTATTTAACTAAGAGAAAATGTCCAAAAGCCCCCCAACCTTTACCCCAAATCCCAGCTACACACTTATACTTTGCAGGGATCCTATGACCCCCCTGAACTATTTTAAAGT
This sequence comes from Capsicum baccatum var. pendulum, assembly GCA_030864225.1. NCBI lineage: Eukaryota > Viridiplantae > Streptophyta > Magnoliopsida > Solanales > Solanaceae > Capsicum > Capsicum baccatum. The sequence goes on from CM061558.1 coordinate 273,259,020, forward strand.
GGAATATTTACACCCCTAAAAGCTCATGCCCAGATATTATTTTAGGCAGTGAGCCGCACTCGCTGCCACATCATTGCCACATCATTTTTTAAATTTTTTTATCTAAAAAATTAATTATTTTAATCTCAATCCATTTTTCCCCTTTCTCTTCGTATTCTTTTCTTCAATCTCAATCCATTTTCTCCCTTTCTCTTCATCTTCTTTCCTTCAATCTCAAAAGCCAAAATGAACTTATTAAATTTTCTTTACTTTCTCTTTCTATCATTTTCTTCAATTTCAGAAATCAAAGAATACCCATTTGTCAATCTTTTTCTTTTTTTTTCTTTTTTTTTAATTTATCAACTATGAAAATTGATGTTGAATTTATGATTGTACAAGATCTTTGGTGATGATTTTTCATAATTTTCTGCGAATATCCACCTGATTTATTTTTTGTGAATACCCACTTGATTTGGTGCTGATTTTTTAATTTCTTGAAATTCAAGAAATGTGTGTTGCTTGTGTATGGGTTACTGTTTTTCAATTCCAGTGAAGTACGTTTGTGTGTGTTTTTCGTTCCTTATGTGTGTGTAAATTTGTATATGTATCGGGTCAGCTGTGTGTTTTCTGTCAATAGAAAAATGAGGAGTGATGTGCGATGTTGAGATTCAATGTTTGTGTGTTGTTTGATCTTTGTTGTCGGTGAATAATTGTTCATGTTGATTTGTTGTCGATTCTTTGATTATGAACTGTGTGATGAAGTCGAAAATAATAAACAACATCGACTTTGAAATTTTTCGACAACCTTGAAGTGGGAAACAATGACCATATCAATTATTAAATTTCTGATGATCTTAAATCCGCAAACAATGAACAATACCAATTTCAAAATTTTCAACGACCTTGAAGCCGGAAACAATGAACAATACTGAATTTAAATTTTTTTATGATCTTAAAGTCGGAAACAATACAGAATTTTAAATTTTTCGACGACCTTGAAGTCGAAAATAATGGACAATATCAATTTTGAAATTTTTGATGATCTTGAAGTCAGAAATAATAAACAACATCGAATTTAAAATTTCCGACAACCTTGAAGTAGGAAACAATGAACAATATCAATTTTTAAATTTCTGATAATCTTAAATCCAGAAACAACGAAGAATATCAATTTTAAAATTTTCGACGACCTTGAAGCCGGAAACAATGAACAACACCGAATTTAAAATTTTCAATAACCTTAAAGTTGGAAATAATAGAGAATTTTGAAATTTTCAGTGACCTTCAAATCGAAAATAATGGACAATACCCATTTTAAAATTTACGACGACTTTGAAGTTGTAAATAATGGACAATACCGATTTTAAAATTTCCGACAATCTTGAAGTTGGAAACAATGAACAATACCCATTTTAAAATTGTCGACGAATTTGAAGTCGAAACTAATCGATTTTGTGCTTGGAAATGAGGAAAATGATAAATTAATTTTTGATGTCTTTGATGAGTTCTTGGATGCCATTGTTTGTAAGAAGAAGAAAGAAAATGAAAAGAAAAAGAATAATTAAAAATGAATAAAGAAAATAAAGAAATATTAAAAAAAAAAATGTTCTCACTCTCTTTAACGAGAGTGAAACACACTCGCTTACCATGTCAACGTTCAGAGGGTAATAATTTCACTTTAAAATAGTTCAGCGGGGTCATAGGACCCCCGCAAAGTATAAATATGCAGTTGAAATTTCGACTAAAGGTTTGGGGGAAGGGGTAATAGACCATTTTCTCTTTAACTATCCACTAAATTACAAATGTATCACAATGCATATGACATATTAAGGCACTACTGGTGATACATATGACATATACTTTGTGATAGTGATTCATATTTTTAATTTATTTATAAATGTTTGATACATTTAACATATGTTTGATAAATGTAAATTATTTATTTTGATGTGAGATTGAATTATTAATGATTAGTGAGTAATTTTACAAAAGGTATCATTGTGATACATCTGGAACCAGATATATCATTTTCACGATTTGTGCCTAATTTTACTCCCCGTAATAATTGAAAATTAGTTACTTCCTTATTTAACTAACTACTAAATTACAAATGTATCACAATGCATGTGTATCAAGGCTAAAAATATGTATCACAAATTTAAAAATTCAAGATATGATATAATTTAACAAATTATTGAGATAAAGTGTTATAACCCTTAAATATTTCGGGATTTATATAAGTTACCCAATAAACAAGCCCAAATATTTCCATCTAAGTCGGGCTCATTACATTACTTGGACTTCTTACGAACTTGAATAGGAGTACAAGGAAGAAATTACTTGCGGCACACTTTTTTAATTAATTTCAAAAAGAATGATCACTTTTTTATATAATATTTTAATTTTAATTTTTTACGTGACATATTTAACACTATAAAATTAAAAAATATTTTAATACATTTAACATAACTTTAATTTAAGATCACAAGATTCGAAAGTCTTTTTTATTTTCTTAAATTCCGTGTCAAGTCAAATTAGGTCGATCTTTTAAAAACAAATTGGGCCCCACTTATTTTTGTTTTTCATTTTGTTGGCCTTTATGCGCGGAGATTATTTAATTTTGTCATTTCAGCTATTGAGGGTGTATAAAATTTACTTAAAAGTTATTTAATGGGTAAATAATTACTCGTAAAGTTAAAAATGATAAAGTGGATTTTATGAACAAGTTTAGAAATGTTTTGATGTATTTTATCCCTATTTAATGATGAATTAGCAAAAAATCATGTTAGCTACAAGTTATGGAGCGATAAATTAATGAAGAATTGTAGTTTATTCGTCTATGTGTGCCTCTTTTTAACAGAAAATTCGACGCTTTCAAGATTATGTCAAAGACGTAAAAATAGATTAAACTAATTTTTATGTATCAATTTATGTAGCACTTTACTAATTTTAAGTGTGTACAATATTATTTTTATCATAATCTTTTTATATACATGTCATTGAAATATTTTAATTTATTAATTATTGTGACTTATAATTACTTTTATATAATTTCTAAATATGTAAATTTCATTTTTTAAAATTTAAAAAGGTTTCATATATGAACTCACGGTCAAAATTAAAAATTTTGATTCTAAAAATTTCAATTTTAAAGTGTCACATGAATTGAAACATATAGTCTGTATAATTTTATAATATTAATGTAGTGTAACATGAATTGAGACATATAGTCTGTATATTTCTACATTACTAATGCAATACTTCGTCTTTCATTTTTACTTGTCACTATTTCACTTTTCAAGGTCAATCTATATGAATTTTAATCAACATTTTAAGGTATATAATTTAATATTTTTGTTGAAAATGTGTCTCAGAAATAAAGTAGGAATAGATAATTTTAGTAGTTTAAAATTATTAGAGTCCACTTAGGAAGTTGTCCCTTTATTATTTGAATATGAATTAGTTATCCCAATTTAACTTGAAGTGTAATTAGAAATTTAGCTATAAATATATGTTTTGAATTATTAATAAAATGATTTCCTTTGACAATACTATTGCAGTATTGATACGAGAATAATCACGGAAATGGACTTATGTGGGTGTGCATTGAAAACGTCCAAGTGTATGTGCAAGAGAAGTGAAATTAAAGGCCCAAATACACACCCAAAACAACCCACTCCATATACTAGAGGCGCGGCTCATTCTTGAAGGGCCTTTTTTGATCATTTTAACTTCTATTTGTTTTGTAATATATAAGGAACAAGTTAGGGTTTATTCACTTAGGGGTCGTTTGGTAGAGTGTCTTGACTAAAATAATGCATGTATTAATTAATGTGTATTATGAATATCTTGTTTGGTACAATTTTTAGTCAATGTATAACTAATTAAGGTGTGTATTACTAATACCACTCATTTTCTATGTATTAGTAATGCAAAGTCTTTAATACATGCATTAACTTATTAAATGACCTTAATACCCCTCAATTTCTCTCTCAAAATATTTCACCATTCCTTTTCCCGTCATTTTAATTTATAACAGTGAATCTTTTCAAAACATTTCACAATTTTTTTCCCACAATTTTAATCTACAACAATGAATAATTAACTTAAATAATTGTAACATATTTTTGTTTGCTTCGAGGGTCTTTAAAAAGATTAAAAAAAAATGAGACTGTTTCTTAATTTTACGTCTTATATTTTATTTTTATTTCGACTATGTTAATCCGTTGACATAATATATCATGCGCAAAGACGAAGGTCTTGCAATTAATCTGAAACCTCTGTATACTAGTTCAACAATATTAATTATATTTGAGATGGTAAAAAAAATTTATTGGAAAAAAATGTACAAAATCAAAGAAGGATATTTTTGTAAACAAATATTTCTTTTATAGAAATTCTGTAAGACGTATTATTTCTTATACATCAAACCAAACAATATATAAGAAATAATATATGCATAACTAATACAAGCATAAGTAATACAAGTATTACTAATGCAAACATTACCAATACACTATATTTTGCATTGATCTTACACACTCTACCAAACAACCCCTTAGTTTATGAAAGGTGAAAGATTGAAACATTAAAAATCCTCTCTCTTGAGAGTAGAACACTTAGTCTTAGTTAGGGCTTGGAAAAGCTAGTATTGATCTTTGCTTGGAAATGGTGGATCTTGAGGTGAGATGATTCCCTTGGCGGTCACCGTAAGAGTGTGGTTTTGATTATTACATTCATAAGGGGTTTTTGAGTTTAATGCACTCTTTAGTTCTTAATCTTGTAATAATCTTGGTCTCACTATCTATCCTTTACTTTTGTTGTTGTCATCTTGTGTAGTGGACTGTTTTGGATCCTTTATTGAATCCGAAACTTGTGTTATTGTTATTCATCTTGTTTCTCACGTTTTGTAGCTGTTTTTGGTGTTATATACACCATTGCATCTTGCATTCTTCTTGTTGATAGAGAATCCGAGAGTGATCCCTATCTTGGTCCTCAGATCCTTAAGATTGTGGACTGATTTGGAGTGTATTTCGTGCCTTCTGTTGTCTTTATTGTATCATTTGGTATCAAAGCATGTCTTAATCTTGTTCCTACAAGATCAAATCTTGGGCTAGCTCACTTGAAAAATAAAAAAAAAATTGATTGAAATCTGAAAATTCAGAACAATCTGTCCATTTTGTGTTCTTGGCTGAAAATTGTGTTTTTGTTGTGTCTTGGCCGGCATTTTTACTTGTATTTGTTGTCTCTAAGTGTTAGTTTTGTTCCTCACTAACACATTGAGTCTATATCTTGATTTGATCTTGTATTTTGATGTTGTTGTTGTGAACATAAGCTTGGCCCATTGTTGTTGAACATTGTTGTGGTAGACATTGTAGTTAAGAAACTTGACTGGCCGTGTGTTTGGTTGTTGTTGTTTCGAGGAGTGTTGTTGTTGTTGTTGTTCTTGGTGAATGTTGTTGTTGTTATTGAAGTTCTTCACAACCTTCATCTCTTGTTAAAACAGAAGACACAACACTAAAGAGACTTGGCCATTTGTTGTTGTGGATTGGAGTTGGCCGTTGGAATTGTTGTTGTTCTTGAAGATTGTTGTTATTGTTCTTGGTGTGGTTATTGTTGTTCTTTAAGTTCTTCACCTTCCTTCATATATTGTTAGAACATAAAGTAAATGATAGATCCTAAAGGGTGAAGGAAAGAGGTGTAAGTAATTGTTAGTCTTGAAAGACCCCCAACCACCAAAAGACTTTACGTCACTTCTCAACTACTTTCCCATGAAACAAGGGTTCATGTTTTAAGGAAAAGTACTACAAAAGTCAAGTCTTGAAATTTAAAACTTGAAAAGAGGCTCAAAGTATTCTTCCCTCCATAAAACAAATTCCACCAATCCAAATTAAAATTGGTCAAGACTTGGGCTTTGGAAAATAAAAATTGTAGAAACCACAACCAATACGTGGCTGCCACGTCATCAAGTTACTATTCATGCATTGAATTTTGGCTCAAATTTTAGATTCTTAGTTTCATTTTATTGTTTCATTAGTTTCATGTCTTGATTCTAGAATTAATTAACAACTAGTAATCACCTACATAGTTGTAGATTAATTGTTGAATTCGTTTCTTCGTGTCTTTGTTATTTGTGTGATTTTCTCATTTTTAGCTCGTAGTAACTTCTTTGTTCAAGTTTGTAAGTAAATTTTATTTTTGTGTCTTGAGTCGATCAAACAAGAATCCATTTCGGCCGCCAAGTAGAATTGACATCCTATTGACTACCGGAGTATAAGCAACTTTCAATATTCGCCGCTCCAATTGTGAGAATCACAAAGGTGAGTGTATACGAGTGTTGATGAGGAGCTTTTACTACTAATCTTGTTTGTTCATTGTGTAGGTACAAAGGTGATATAAGGGGAACATATCTTTGACAGCCCGGGATTATTGTGACTACGACATAGGATACTGTGACTGTAGTATGGGTTTTTATGGCTACGAAATTAAGGGAGATTGAGGAGACTATGAAAATAGGCATGATCCAAACTTGGGCAGATTTGAAAGCTACTATTTTGAGGGAGAAAATGAGGTGAATGAAGTGCCTCGTGCTTATGGTAACTTTGGAGATGATGTAGGACCTCGTGATAGATCTTATGATGATGTTGGATCATGTGAGGAGTCTTACACTTCTCACTCCGAACCTAGATTTGGTGTTAGGTATAACCCTTTCGTTCGCAAAGCTTATGACAGCTATGATGAGAGTACACATAAGGAGTGTGAAAATTCATATTCTCTACCTTATAGTACTTCTTATCAAAGTCGATATAGTGTGAATGGTTATACTAGCTATAGTGGAGGTTGTCCAACGAGAAGAAGAGGGTATGTATCTCCAAAATCGAGGGGTACTCGTATGCTTTATAATGTTGATTCGAGAAGGAGTGTACACTCTGGAAAGGTGACCATCTGTGGGATTCCGGGCTCCCTCATTGTGTTAAATGATAGGTACTATAAAAACTACATCGTTCCATCCATGGTTGACTACTTGGGGTTGTTTTGCGAGCCTTTAATTGTTCCATACTTCTTGGATGGGTTCAAGGTTACCGAGTGGGTAAAAGTTGTCTTCTCCCAATATGAATACCATGAGGAGGTGTGGTGCGGTATTCTTCTCTTGGCCTACGGTCGTGTATACTTAAGTGTCGATTGGTTTGCACGACATCAAGTTCCTAACGTGCAAAATTGGCCTAATGTTGTAAGAGATAAATGGGGGAATCGCCTCATAACTTACATGCTGCCCAAACCGCAAAGAGAAATGCCTACCTACTCCAATCTGAATTATTATGAGAGATAAAAGATTGAGAGGAGTAAAAGAGTGCAAGGTGGTAATTCGAGAGTGAAAAAATGAGAGGTTGTGTGGAGTGAAGTGAGGGGATTACCACCAAACTGTGTTAACCTTGGTTGTGCTTCTATTTCTAAGGACATTTGTATAGGTACCAACATGGCAAGAGAAGGCGAACAACGCCAAAAGAAAGTTGCTACCCAAGCTTCTAAAGGACCTTCACACCATGACAAAGAAGAATGTACTCGGGGACTTCAAGGTAAAATAGCTAACTTTTACACTTTTGTGTATGTGAATGATAATTGTGTGGCTATTAACCCATTGAATGTAAGTTGTAGCTTGCATACATGTGAGTCTATTATTTCTTTGCCACTTGATGATGATGTACATGTTGTGAGTGTGGATACACTAGTTGATCCTATTGATGACCGAATTGACTCTTCTTGTAAGATCGATTTATGTCCACCTAGTTTAGAAACCATTGTGTTGAATGAAAGTACATTATCTTGTGAAATTTGTATTGATCAACTTATATGTGAAAATTGCCCACCACTTGAGGATGTGTATGATGTGATTAATGAACCTCAAGTGTGTGATGATGTTAAAAATGTTGATCAAAGGAATAGGAGTGAACACGTGAGCCTGCCCTTTGATTCTAATATTTTCTTGGCTCATAGGGATAATCATGTGCCTAAGACATCTTTAAAACTTGATAATGAACTTTTAGAGAATGAACTTACTTGTTCCAAATCTGCCCGCAGGATAGATCATATTTTCTTTAGGTATAATGTCTTGTTTGAAGATGATATAGACACTCCTAATGAACTTAGTGGTGAAAATGATGGTATAGCTTGTCTTGAAATCTATAGCCGATATGCTAACCCACTATGGTGTGATAACATTCCTCCTAAAGATGAAAATCTCTTTTTAAAAGATAAGAGTACTCTTAAGGGTGAGGAATGTGTAGTCCTTCTTGAAAACCCGGGGGCAAAGGTGTCATTGACTCCTTGGGGTAACGTTCCTAAATATGCATTCTTGTTTGACACACTTGTGCCTAAATTGCATGAATTTCAACTTGTGAATGCCAAGTTGTCTAATTGTTTGAAGGAAAGAATGTGTATGTGTTTAAATGTTTACTCTTCAACCATGAATTCCTTTGCACGTGATTCTTTCCTATACTACCTCTTTGCCTATGCTAATGTCCATGCTAGTTTTGGAATTATTTTATGTCGAGGTAGGAAGTTTGTTGGTCTATTCATGTGTGTGTGTGATAATGCTAGATGGATTTTATGAACTTTAGAACCAATCGGAAAACACACCCTTGGTGTGGTCTTTTGATGAGATAAAGAAGCAATGTGTCTTATGGCTCATAAAATGAAGGAAGTTCTACCTTGTGGATTATTTGACGCCATTGAGACCTATGTAGTTTCTTTATATCTTGGTGATTCTCATAACCAAATCCCTTGTTTACCTTTTACTGAGCTTTTAATATTTAATTCAAAAGATCCTTGGTTATATTACAAATATGTGCAACCTTGGCATGTTGAGATGATTTATTGTGCTAACCCTAACTCTCGTGTCATGAGGAGTTTGTATTTGTTTTTCCCTCTCTTTGTTTTTGCAAGGTTTAGATTCGAGGTTGAATCCTTTTCAAGAAGCGGAGGATGATACGAGAATAATCACAGAAATGGACTTATGTGGGTGTGCATTGAAAACGTCCAAGTGTATGTGCAAGAGAAGTGAAATTAAAGGCCCAAATACACACCTAAAACAGCCCACTCCATACACTAGAGGGGCGGCCCATTCTTGAAGGGCCTTTTTTGGTCATTTTAACTTCTATTTGTTTTGTAATATATAAGGAGCATGTTAGGGTTTATTCACTTAGTTTATGAAAGGTGAAAGATTGAAACATTAAAAATCCTTTCTCTTGAGAGTAGAACACTTAGTCTTAGTTAGGGCTTGGAAAAGCTAGTATTGATCTTTGCTTGGAAATAGTGGATCTTGAGGTGAGTTGATTCCCTTGACGGTCACCGTAAGAGTGTGGTTTTGATTATTACATTCATAAGGGGTTTTTGAGTTTAATGCACTCTTTAGTTCTTAATCTTGTAATAATCTTGGTCTCACTATCTATCCTTTACTTTTATTGTTGTCATCTTGTGTAGTGGACTGTTTTGGATCCTTTATTGAATCCGAAACTTGTGTTATTGTTATTCATCTTGTTTCTCACATTTTGTAGCTGTTTTTGGTGTTATATACACCATTGTATCTTGTATTCTTCTTGTTGATAGAGAATCCGAGAGTGGTCTCCATCTAGGTCCTCGGATCCTTAAGATTGTGGACTGATTTGGAGTGTGTTTCGTGCCTTCCGTTGTTTTTATTATATCAAGTATTTTATTTCTCTCCAATTCTTTCTCTATTATTTCTCTAATTTTAAAGCCGAAAATCAACAATTGGTATCAGAGCCAATATCTTGAGGGATCTAATATGGATTCTGAAAACAACTTTTCTCAAATAGTTTCTCATGTCTTTGATGGTGAGAATTACCATCTTTGGGCAGTAAAAACAGAGACTTATCTTGAGGCTTTAGATTTTTTGGAGGTCGTGGAGGAGGATTATGAAGTTCTTTCACTACCCGATAATCCCACAGTGGCTCAGATTAAAAGTCAATAGGAAAAGAAAATCAGTAAATCAAAAGTAAAATCAACTTTGTTTGCTAGCGTTTCTCCAATAATATTCATGAGAATTATGACCTTTAAATCAACAAAAGAAATTTGGGATTATCTGAAAGGAAGAATATACCGGAGATGAGAGAATTGAATCTAATAAGGAAATTTGAATTGCAGAAGATGAAGGAATCTGAGACCGTAAAAGAGTACTCAAACCGACTTCTTAGCATTGTTAACAAGGTAAGATTGCTTGGGACAAAATTTAAAGTTTCAAGAATTATAGAAAAATTTCTTGTTGTTGTGCTTGAAAGATACGAAGTATCAATTATTACCTTGAAAAACACAAAAGACCTGTCCAAAATTACGTTGGCAGAATTACTAAATACATTGCAGACATTAGAGTAAAGGAGGTTTATGAGATAGGATGACATGGTTGAAGGAGCTTTGACAGCCAACCACAAGACTCAAAGCAAGGAAAATAATTCAAGGAAAAACTACCCACCTTGCAGCACTATGGCAAAATTGGTCATCCTTCATTTAAATGTTGTGTTGAAAGAGACCAGATGCATAATGCAAGATCTGCAATCAACTTGTCCATGAAGCTGTGATTTGCAAAAACAAATTTAAAAAATATGAAGTAGATGCCCAAGTCACCAAAAAATAAGAGGAAGATCACTTATTTTTGGCAACACATTCTTCAATCAAGAAACGTGATTTTTGGATGATTGATAGCGGTTGTACAAACCACATTACATATGACAAAACTCTTTTTAAAGAGTTTCTTGGAAAATAAAAAAGTTAGAATTAGGAATGGTGACTATATTCTTGTAGAGGAAAAAGGAAATGTTGCAATCAAAATAATTTCAGGTACAAAAATAATTTTAAATGTCCTTTACGTGTCCTATATTGATAAAAGTTTGTTAAGTGTTGGTCAGCTAATGGAAGAAGGATTTAAACTATTGTTTGGAGATAAATATTGTCGAATCTTTGATTCCACTAATCTTGAGATTTTACAAGTTGATAAGAGAGGCAAAAGTTTCTTACGTAATCCAATAGAAGATGCACATAAGTCGAACAAAGATGAATTGGTAGATTTATTCAAGAGGTCAAATTTAGCTGAAGCCAAGACAATTTCTGATCCAAGGAGTAGTGTTGACAATATGTCTCAGAAATAAGTAAGAATAGATAATTTTAGTAGTTTTAAATTATTAGAGTCCACTTAGGAATTAATTGTCCCTTTATTATTTGAACAGAAATTAGTTATCCCAATTTAACTTGAAATGTAATTAGAAATTTAGCTATAAATATATGTTTTGAGTTATTAATAAATAATTTTCGTTGATAATACTATTGCAGTATTTTATTTCTCTCCAATTCTTTCTCTGTTATTTCTCTAATTTCAAAGTCAAAAACCAATGATTTTAAATTAAAATTTAGATGATCGAGAATTATACAAAAAATACTATATTTGTAATTATTCTCATACTAAGAGCTCGTTTAAGACTACTATTAAAAAATTGCTTATTTGAGAATCACTTTTATAAAAATAATTTTTAGAAAGGTGCTTTTGAAAAAGGCAATTTGTGTTTGATAAATTCATTTAAAAAGTGTTTTTGATAAACAAATTATGTTTGTATAATTTTTTTTAGAAGTGTTTTGAGAGGCAAATAAGGACATGTAGCAATGGACTTTTACTACTAAAATCATTTTATAGGAAAAAATAATTTAACAATCTATTATAGTATTTTTATTTAATTAAAAAGTACGTAGTATAAAATCTTCAATCAATATTCATATACATATATACATTAAAATATATTAAATAATATTTTTAAATAATGATACATTACTTAAATAATTATATTATTACTTAAAAATATCAAACAAAAATGAATTTAAAAATTACTTCATAAATTGAATCATTATAAATAAAAAAATTCACCACCAAAATAAGCAGTCCTTCATACATCACAAAAAATCTCAATGATTTCATCCCTAATTTTATCACATAATGTTTCCATACCAGTTGATCTGACTTGTATTTTTGAAGGCATATTAGAAGGCTCGTCCTCTTCTTCGATCTCTGTGATGATGTCTTCATTAATATAACAGTTAAAGTTGTTATCAATATTAGAGTGTTGTCGTATGAAATAATGTATAGCCATAGTCAAAAAATTTCTCTGTGACCTGTCTATAAAATGTTAGTCAACGTTTGGGAGTAGTCTATATTTGTTTGTCTGAATATTCACTCTCAAATAATAGCATGTCTGAGATTGCTTTTCTCTTAAAAAGAAAAAACTTTTTTAAAAGGAAGGTATTTGATAAATTTGCAAAAACACTTTTAAAAAGAAGCAGAAATAGTTTTTCTGTTTGTGAGAAGAAGCAGAAAATTTTGCTTTTAAAAAAAAGAAGCATAAAATTATTGTTTTATGACAAAAAAATCTCTCACTTATACACAATACAACCACCCACTTATCCCTATCACACACACAAAAAAAAAAAAATTGCTTATAATTTTTGTGAAAAACAAAAAATTTCTACTTGTTTTCAAAATATTCTTACAAATTTATCAAACATCCTTCTTTTTAAAAAGAAAAATGAGTGTTTTTTTTCTAAAATAAATGCATTTTGGAGAAATAATCAATCGCAAACAAAAACTTATTCCCCCCAAAGTCTGTTGAAAGAAAAGGAATGTTCTGTGACTCATCGGAAACCGCCTCCCTTGTAGCATTTTCAGTCCACAAAAAACCCTAAAATCTCCATTTCGCACTCAATACTGCATCCATGCTTCTCCTTCCCACTTGCAATTCTTCATCAACTTTAGCATTCTATTTTTATGAATGTTTGCATTTTCGCATTCATTAACTTTCGTATTTTGCATTTTTCTTCGTCGTTATCGTAAGCTCTTTAGAATTTTTGCATTTTTAACTCTTGTATTTTTCATTTTCATTCATTATTTTTGATTATTTTTTTTTTTGCATTTTCGAATTAATCACTCTAGCATTTTCGATTTATCTTCATCAGTCTTTAGAATTTTTCGTTTCCAGTTTCAACTTCGCATGAAAAAATGATTAAAATGAAGAAATATCTATTGATTATGAAAACATCGCCGGAGAAGAGAAAGTGCAAGTTAACAGAAAGGGTGCTGATCTCCGCTCCTAGAATCACCTCTTGCAATAACAGTTGGCATGGAACGTTTTATCCTCTCGGTTTGGACTATCAGTACAACAACCGGAATAACCCATTTGCAAATACCTAGAAAGCCTTTGCAATTTCTTGACCTCCTTTCCTTCCTCGACCACCACCAGCTCCTACTCCATCTAGTGTTTCACCATCCACATTTCTCATTTTTCTAAACATATTACTGTTGTCTGTGTGCACCATTATAATATTGTTGGTTGGTCACACTTTTCACTCCGAAGATAAAAATGGACTGTTGTTCTTGCCTACCTTCTTTATCTCGGTCATTATCTTATTTTATACATTCGATAATAAATCACTTTACACACCCTCCGGTTTGAGAAAAAAGACGTATTTCTCGTCAGCCGCTTCATGCTTGGTAACTGATCCGATTTCTAAATGCAAGAGTGATGTGATATTAACAAGTGCATCTTAATAAAATTAATGGTCTAAAACTAAATTTTAATAAAATGTTTTACATATATAAACATAATACAAAATTACTATTGTTACATATTAATTGTTTTTGGTATAGTAATTTTTAAAACACATAATTTTAACTTCCCGTATTAATATGATTAATATGATTATTAATAAAAGTAAGCATTAATTCTAGTTAATAAGATGTTAGTCATGCATTAACTTGGATGTTGTGATTAAAACTTTATTTATTAATATGAAGTTTGAGTTGTTTAATTCAAAGTTCTAAAATATTTCTGGTAAAAATTAAATAGTTTTTTTTCTTTTTTTTTTTTAAAAAAATATTTTTAAAATTATTTTTGTAAATGTCTTTCACAATCTTCATTATTATATCAATTGAAGTTGAATTCATCATTACATCAAGTGAGCTGAAATCATAAAGTTTACTATTAAAATTTTTGAGGACTCAAAATTTTAGGACATAAAACAAATACTTTATTAGTCTTACCCTTGAACAACTCTGGATATTAAATGCATTTATTTGACTAATTCACTTCAGTTTGTTAAGTTCGAAATCAGAAAATGAAGTTGGACTAGTGAATTTTGGTGGAAATTTCCTGGTTATACTGTAAGGGTCGTCTGGTGTGAGGTATAAGTTATAATAATGCCGAGATAAATTGTGAGATTATTTTATTCCATGTTTGGTTGATGGGATAAGTTAGTCAAGAAATTACTTATCCCACCATTATGCCTTAGTGATGGGATAACTAATTCCAGAGTAATTAATTTTGAGATTAATTATCCCGAGATAACTTGTTCCTAACCCAACGACCCCTAACTGTGCTATACAACTGTCTTAATCAGATGAAAACTCAAAATTCTATTTTGAAGCAGGTTAATGATGTGTTTTATTCAGTTTTAGACTTGGTTTGAATGTCAGACACAGTAAGTACATAGAGTAGTATCAAAATATGATTGACCATACTGTTATTTCATTTGTGTACTTCATATACATGTTTTGTCTGAGGATCTCTAATAGCAACACAATTGTACATGATGGTATATATAATACCTTATAATGTGTCTGGGGAAAAAAAAATGTATCTTTGTTGGATGTATTATGTATCTTGACAGATCTAACTTCAAAATAAAATATACCAGAAGCTAATTATGTGTCCTTATAAAGAAATCTATTCGTTTGATATATCGGGAGTTAATTAAGTAAATATTGAGATATTCTGTAATTAAGCTTGAAATTATTGAGATTTATGTTGTTTTTCCAAAATCCTTTTTTGATCCATTTAAATATTCTGTAATTAAACTTGAAATTATTGAGATTTATGTTGTTTTTCCAACCTCTCATTTCTTTGGGCTTTTAGTTGGCCCAAAAGTACTAGGTGGTTGTTCGCCTCAATTTCCGTTGTTAATGTTGTCTGATAAAGGTGATGATTATTGAGAATTTTACTTTCTTTCTAAGAAGAAAGTTTCACGTGTATTTCTTCCGGAGGTTAAAGAGCGCGAATGTTATCCAACAGAGGAATAGATCTGCACCGTAGAATTTGAAACTAGATATATGACTTTATTGCATTCTTTTTCTCGAATCAGTATACAACTTCCCTTGAAAAAAGAATTATGGGCTTTAGTGGAATACAAATTTATTGATTTTGAAGAAAGAATGTGGTATCAGTGCATAACCGAAGCTATCTTATCTATTAGTCCTTTTGTCACGTCAGATTATGTACTTGTGATTTCTTATTATGCACAATATAGCTATGTGGCTTGTTGGCGACCTGGTGACCTCAACTGGATTTATATTTGGCCATCATCACTATCTCGTTGAGTTATTGGGGTCATTATTAATTATTTTTCTATTTAGAAAAGCATTTGGGGATAGTTATAAGACCTTTAAGTTTGAAGTGTTTGAAGTAGATGTAACCAAAGTTGAATCGAAGGAGATAAAAACATTGGTAGATTACACAATCTTTGTGAGTTTCAATGGAGCAATTTGCATTGATTCTTCTAAGTTTATCGGAGTCAAGTCTGATCAAATATATTTTGTTGATGGGGTGGAAGAGATATGGGGCGTACAATCTTGAAGATGGAAAGATTGAATCTTTTTATCCTGGAGAGTCACTAAGTCGCATTTAGCCGCCAACTTCGGTCGTACCATCATTCTGATGTGAAGGTTTCTCTTGGGTTTGTTGTCTATTTTTGTTGTTTTAAAATTTTAAGTTCAAAGTTAAATTGGATTTGATGGTATCATACCTCCCCCCGGCCACCCCTCCCCACCCATAAAAAAAATACTCGACTCATTTTATGAAATATAAAGCAAGAATAACAAGAATGGAGAGAAAAGATAGAGTGCTTATTATTTCTCTTGAGAGGTTTCTTGATGGGTCTTTTACAATGAAGAAAATCCTTCTATTTATAGGGAAAATTACTTCTAGTTTCTCTCTAAAAGATATATATTTCATATTCTAGTAGATATCAAATTAATCTTTATAGATCTTATCTATCTATTCTTAATAAACATTTACTATAATGTAAATACATTTATAGCACTCCTCCTTGAATATCTAATTGATAGATAATGTGTCTCGTTAAAATCTTACTAGAAAAAATCAAGTGGAAAAATAATTTAGTGAAGAAAAATGAGTACACATCTCTAACAATACGCATGTAGGTTGTCTCATTAAAAACCTTACAAGAAAAATTCAATGAACAAAACGTCATAAAGAAAAAAAAGAGTACAATGCGTATTAACTCCCCCTAATGAGGACATCCTTTAACCTTTGTATCCCGATCTTGTGCACCAACTTCTTGAAAGTTGTAGTTGGAAAAGACTTGGTGAATAAATCAGCCACATTGTCACTTGAACGAATCTGTTGTACTTTAATATCACCATTTTTTTGAAGTTCGTGTGTATAGAAGAGCTTTGGCGAAATGTGCTTCGTTCTATCTCCTTTTATGAATCCTCCTTTAAGTTGTGTTATGCATGTTGCATTATCTTCATATAAAATCGTGGGTACTTTGTCACATTTCAAGCCACATTTTTCTCGAATGAGAAGTATTGTGGACCTCAACCACACACACTCTTGGCTTGCTTCATGGATAGCTATAATCTCAGCATGATTCGATAAGGTAGCTACGATAGACTGCTTTGTAGATCTCCAAAATATGACAGTACCTCCGCATATGAATGCATAGCCTATTTGAGATCGAGCTTTATGCAGATCAGATAAGTACCCAACATCAGCATAACCAACAAGATCGGGACTGCAATCTTTAGAATAAAGTAAGTTCATATCGGTAGTTCCTTTTAGATGTCGTAATATGTGTTTGATCCCATTCTAATGTCTCCTAGTAGGAATAGAATAATGTCTTGCTAACAAATTAACTGAAAAGGCTATATAAGGACTTTTAGTATTTGCAAGATACATTAGTGCACCAATTGCACTAAGATATGATACTTTAGGACCAAGGAGTTCCTCATTCTTTTCTTGAGGTTGGAATAGATCCTTATTCACATCAAGTGATCGAACAACCATCGGAGTACTTAATAGATGTGCTCCATCTATATAAAATCTTTTCAACACCTTTTTGTGTAGGCAGATTGATGGACAAAGATACCGTTTTTCAAATGCTCAATTTGCAAACCAACGCATAATTTTGTCTTTCTGGGATCTTTCATCTCAAATTCTTTCTTTAGGTAATCAATTGTCTTTTGAAACTCTATTGGAGTTTCAATAAGGGTTATGTCACCGACAAAGACAACAAGTATAACAAACCCCAACGTTTTCTTTATAAAAATACATGGGCAAATTTTATCATTCGTATAACCTTCCTTAGATAGATATTCACTAAGACGGTTATACCACATGCATCCAGATTGCTTCAAACCATACAATGATCGTTGCAATCTAATGGAATACAGTTCCAGAGGTTTTGAACTATATATTTTTGGCATTTTAAATTCTTTGGAAATTTTCGTGTATATCTCATTATCAAGTGATCCGTATAGATAGGTTGTTACCACATCCATCAAATGCATTTCAAGTCTCTTATTGACAATGAAACTAATAAGATAATGCAATGTTATTTCATACATAGCTGGTGAATATGTCTCATCACAATCGACACCATGCTGTTGTGAAAATCCTTGTGCAACAAGGCGTTCCTTATACCTTTATATTTCATTTTTCTCCTTTTTTTTTTGCACAAAGACCCATTTATTTTCAACAGGCTTAACACCATTAGGTGTTTGAGCTGTAGATCCAAAAACTTTATGTTTGACAAGTGAATTCAATGCAGATTGAATTGTTTCTTGCCATTTTGGCCAGTCATTTCCTTGTCGACATTCTGTCACAGATTGAGGTTCAAGATCCTCACTATCTTGCATGATTTTTGTTGCAACATTATATGCAAAGACATAATCCACTACTATTTCAGATCGATTCAAATTAGTTTCAACATCACTTGAATTTATGGATAGTTCCTCATTTTCTTGAGTCTCAAGCTCATTGATTCCTTCAGGGATATCAACATTGCTCAGACCTTGAAATTCCATATGAGGATTTTTCGTAGTGTCATCTTGGCCATTTATTTTTGTTTTTCTAGGATTTCGATCCTTAGAACTAATGATCTACCATGCTTCAAGCGTGCTTTAGATTCATTATCTATGACACAAGTGGATGGTCCTTTAGGGACATCAATTCGAATTGGGACATTCTCTGCAGAAATATGTGATTTGGTGATACTTTTCAAATCTGTAAATGCGTCTGACATTTAATTTGTAATTTTTTGCAGATGAATAATTTTTTGTACTTCTTGCTCACAAATAGAAGCACGTGGATCAAGATGAGATAGTTATGAATTTTTTTTACAAAATTTCTCTTTTGATGTCACTATCTTCTCCCCCTAATTTGGGAAAAACTATCTCATCAAATCAATAATCTGCAAATCGAGCAGTGAACATATCTCCCATTGATGGTTCAAGATAACGAATAATGAAGGGTGATTCAAACCCAACATAAATTTTTAACCTTCTTTGGTGTCCAATCTTAGTGCAATTTGGTGGTGCTATAGGCACATATACAGCGCACCCAAAAATTCTCAGATGAGATATATTGGCTCTTGATCGAAAATTAATTGCGACGGAGAAAATTTATGATAATTTATCGGTCTAAGACGAATAAGTGTTGCAGCATGCAAAATTGCATGACTCCAAACAGAAGTGGACAACTTAGTTTTCATAAGTAATGGTCTTGTTATCAACTGCAGGCGTTTAATTAACAATTCGGTAATGCCATTTTGAGTGTGAACATGAGCTACAGGATGTCTCACTCTTGTCCCAATCGATAAGCAATAGTCATTAAATGATTGGGATGAAAATCATGCAACATTATCAAGGTGAATAGACTTAATATGATAATCAGGAAACTGTGCTCGTAATCATATTATTTATACCAATAATTTTGCAAATGTCAAGTTGTGAGATGACAATAAGCACACATGAAACTATCTAAAAGAAGCATCTATTAGGACCATAAAGTATCTAAACGACCCATTAGGTGGATGAATTGGTCCACAAATATCCCCATGTATGTGTTTCAAGAATGCGGAGGATTTATAACTTTTGTTGGTGATGGTCGCACAATTATCTTGCCTTGATAACAAATTTACCATTTGGAAGAACTTTCAAGTTCTTTAATGGATGCCCATTTGAATTTTCTATAATTCGTCTCATCATTATAGATTCAGGATGTCCCAGACGATCATGCCTAAGTACGAAAGTATTGAATTAGTAAACTTCTGATTTACTATTTAATTTGTCTCAATTGCACAAATCTTTGTCCAATATTGGCCACAAGATAAAGCAGGAAACTTTTCTCTAACACATGTCTGCCCAGAGACATTCTTGGTGATACCAAGATATTCAAGATTCATCTGATCAATTGTCTTGATATGATAACCATTTTTATCTTGAACACTCCACAAGTTTCTACTAGACTTAGGAGAAAACATAACATTATTTATGATGAGTTTAGTTCCCTTGGGCAAGATTATAACTGCTTTTCCGAAGCCTTCATTCAATTTAGCACTATCAGAAATTGTAGTAATATTAATTTTGCTCATGTTTAGATAAGAGAAATATTTCTCATCTTTGAATATTGTATGTGTTGT
The DNA here is from genome assembly GCA_030864225.1 of Capsicum baccatum var. pendulum. NCBI lineage: Eukaryota > Viridiplantae > Streptophyta > Magnoliopsida > Solanales > Solanaceae > Capsicum > Capsicum baccatum. The sequence goes on from CM061558.1 coordinate 273,278,766, forward strand.
GCCGGAATCAATCAAATAAATATTTTCACAATTGGACAGCTTACTTTAAAAATTATCCATATTTTAGCCTTCAAATTTGATATGGTAGAGTCCCGTGCTGATAACGTATTATGAAATATAAAGTAATTGAATAACAAGAGTGGAGAGAAAAGAGAAAGTAATTCTTATTTCTCTTGAGAGGTTGTAGAATATTTCTCTGACAGATCAAGGGATAAATTGATAAACAACAATCGATTTACAGTATAACCTCGATAAATTAATACTGTTGGGACCGTCAAATTTTATTAATTTAGCGAGGTATTAATTAATCGTATAAATTAATAATTATTAATTTATAAATTATATACTTTTTGGGTCCATATTATGAATGTACCTAGGTGTACGTGAAAACTAATTTCTACATTGACTATTAATTATGCATACTTAACCAAATTCATGTATTTTTGCTGATACATTTTCAATATTCTATGTATATCTTAATAAAATATATAAATCTACTTAATTATTAATGTAGTTACATGCTACATTCATTAAAATGTATAAATCCACTCAATTATTAATGTAGTTACACGTAAATACATTAACTAAGTTACTATATAAATAGATGTATTATGCAAGTCTTCAAATCAAAAAACAAAAAAAATGGCTTCTCATCTCAAAGGTGTTAAAAAATCAACCATGACTAATGGTATACGTAGAGAACTGTGTGAGTATAAACAACAAAATCTAGCATGCACTCAAAAGCAATTGCAACAATGGGTGTTAGAGAAGTTTAATTTGCAAGTGAGTCAAGCCACAATATCAAAAACGATCAAGAGGTCAGCAGAGTATCTATCAGCAACCGACATTCCAAAAGATGAGGCTAAAAGACATAAAGCTGCCAAATTTCCAGAATTAGAGAAGGCTCTGTTCGAGTGGTTTATTCATTACCAAGAGCGTGTTAATATGAATGGGGAACTAATTGTAACGAAGGGAAAAGAGCTTCTAAAAAAGATGTATCCCATCGATACACCTGATTTTCATTTTTCTCAAGGCTGGCTAGAGCGTTTCAAATCAAGACACGGTATCAAGCAATATCGTCGTTTTGGAGAAAGAGGATCAGTTAATATGGAGGCCATGGAGAGCAATTTACAATCCATCAGAGAGAAACTTGATCAGTTTGCTAAGAAAGATGTTTTCAATATGGATGAAACTGGATTGTTCTTTAGGCTACAACCAGATCATTCTCTTGCAACGAAGCAACTTGAAGGTAAGAAACAAGATAAAGAAAGACTTACAGTTGTTATTTGCTGTAATGAGGATGGTTCTGAGAAAATTCCCTTATGGATCATTGGGAAGTATTTAAAACCACGTTGTTTCAAGAATATGAATTTGGGAAGCATGGATTGTGATATCGAGCCAATAAAAGAGCATGGATGACTGGGATTCTATTCCAAGAATATGTTCAACAACTTGATGCAAAAATGGACGGCAGAAAAATTCTTTTAATTGTTGATAATTGTCCTACTCATCCAAAAAATGTCGAAGGTTTGAGAAATGTTGAATTGTTTTTTCTACCACCTAACACAACATCAAAGAATCAGCCTTGTGATGCAGGGATCATAAGAGCTTTTAAGATGCATTATCGTAGGCGATTTTATCGAAATCTTTTGGAGGGTTATGAAATTGGGATCTCAAATCCAGAAAAGATTAATGTTTTAGATGCAATGAATCTTGCAATCTCGACATGGAAAATGGATGTCAACTCAAGTACAATTGCAAATTGTTTTAAGCATTGTAAACTTAGGTTGTTAGATGATGAATCCTCGAAAAATCAAGAACAGTTGAATAATGATGGCTTACAACAATTGCAGAATCTAATCAATGGATTGAAGTATCAAAATGCAATGAATGTTGAAGATGTTTTGAATTATCCGGGAGAAAATGATACGAGTTTTGAGCTACCTACGGATGAACAAATAATTGAGAGTGTTATGGAAACACATAAAGAAGATGAAGTGGAAGATGATAGTGTGGAATTAGAACAAGTTTCGCGCAAAGATGCTCTGAAAGCAACAATCACCTTACATCACTTCCTTTTGCAATATGAGAAGACTACACCTGATATTCTTAATGCAGTAAGAAGGGTTAGAGATGAGATTCAAGGTGATATTGATTTCAAGAAGAAACAAACAACATTAGATTCATATTTTCAGAAACCTGTTTAGTTTACTTATGTATTATGTATGAAATATTTTGATACAGATGAATTATTAATTTATATATCAAATGGGACCTATATGAATTTTTTTTTTTGTATTATCCTATAAATTTAGCGAATTATTAATTTACCACGTTGATCCCGACTCGGGACCGAAGAAAATTATTATTTTAGCGAGGTTATTAATTTATCGAGTATTAATTTATCGAGGTTATACTGTATTCCTTTTCAATAGTTCAAGATATTAAAAAGATTTTATTATTTTTTATTTAAGAAGTATATAACATAGAAAAATAAATAATTAACCCTGTTTCCCTTAGCCAACACAACACAGGTGCTCTCTCAGTCTTTAGAGATGCCTCCGTCCAAGAAAGGCAAATCTACAAAAGTTTCAAGTGAGTTAACTGATTCAGTTTCAACCCCCAAATTTCCAGGGTGTATTCGGTGTGTTCCTCCATCTTCCGTTGCAATCACCATCCATGCCAAGCCTGGATCCAAACAAGCCACCATAACTGACTTGAATGATGATGCAGTTGGTGTCCAAATAGATGCACCTGCTAAAGATGGTGAAGCTAATGCTGCTCTTATCGATTATATAAGCTCCGTAAGTCCATCTTTTCATTCTTATAAGCTAATTCATGTTGACCATCAATTAAATATCCCCCTGTAGTTTGATTTAATATCTGAAGGGAGTCCTGTGACCAGAAGGTCATGGGTTCAAGCAGGGACGGATGTAGGGGCCTGGATAGGGGTTATCGGAAACCCCGTAACTTTCATGTGAATATAATATTTAGATAGAGAAATCTAGTAAATATACAAGAATTATAAATTGGGAACCATAAATAAAGTATATTGTTAGATGACTTGTAAAAGTTTTGTTACATCTTGCTTGTGGGTTCAAATCCCCTTTTTATCTAACATAGGGAACCACAAACTTTAAATCTTGAATCAACCTCTAGGTTCAAGTCTTAGAAACAGCCTCCGGTAGAAATGCAAGGAAAGACTGCGTACCATACACCTTTGTGGTGGGGCCCTTACCCTTCCCTTGTGCATAGCGGGAGCTGTAGTGCACCGGACTGCCCTTTTAGTTTGATTCAATATGTTTTCCCTCCGATTAAGCTAGAGTTGAAAGCTTGTGTCATTTTAACTTTCCCTCTTATTGAACATTAATTAATTTCACTGATGTTCTTCCAACTAATCCTGTATTGATAGAACCAAAATTGCCAAATAAGTGCTACTACATCGTGGATGATGAACAAGTTCCAGTGTTATCAAGAATAATAACAATTAACTCAAAGAAGCATTATATGAGGTGCGTGTTTAGCTACTTGGTGCCTGCACTGAAGCTTTGCTTAATCAAGGCAAAGTGTACATCCTATTTTGCATCTATGTTTAGGGCTTAAGTGTGTCTCCAGCGAGCCTTTTGACAGCAATATGAAGAACCAAACAGCTTCTTTGAACCGGGGAAAGGGGGGGTTGATCGACCGGAAGGTTAGATTTCGGTAAGTCATGACTCATGACTCGCAACATAAAGTGTGCACTGGAGAAGTAACAGCGGAAAAATGGAGTCAGCTCTGGCTAGCTAGCTTCATCAAGATCCTTGTCGAATTGTGGGTTGTTACAGGGTTTGGAATGAGAGACATAGAGGGAAGAGGGTGATGGAATAACCTGTTAGCCATAAGGCATAGTAATTTGCAAGCCCCAGAGAACTGACTTTAAGATTTAATGTGTTTCTTTTAGACAAGATTTTTGGGGTATTAGTTTTTGAATGGATTTTCACGGGGCGGAGGCTTCAGACAAACAAGGGAAAAGGGTGAGGGTCGTATAGCCAAGGGCATTAGCTCCCAACTGAAGGACATCGAAAGTCAAAAAATAATTGGGTAGATGATGACATAGGAAAAAATTTCTAATGGCAATCTTTACTTAATACTTATGTGGTAACTTCTATTAATTTCATATTGTCAGAGATCAACGATTTTATGGGGCTTTTGATTTTCTGAGATACTCAGCAATAGTTGATGACACTAGTGAAATCAACCCCTTGTTTTTTCTCGTGGGTGATTTTCATCTTGAGTTGGTTAACATTAAAAAGGAAACCGAGGGAAAAATGTTACAGGAATACTAAACTCGTCCTTGTTTTCTTTGGATCTTGGAGAAGGAATGTACTTGCAAATTGAGAAAGCAACGGTCCTAATTATGTGACATTCTATATTGCCCGGGGCTTTGTTTTAGTGGCAAGAGCGTAGCATGTGATGTTTGGGTCAAGCGCACGTCAGGAGCTCGAGCCCTGCCATAGACAAAAACCTGATATTTAAGTGGTAAAGGATAGAGAGGAGCTCACTAGACACCAAGTTTCGAACTTTGTGCCACTGGTATTAGGGGATTTCTCCGTTATCAAAAAATAAAAAAAATCAACAGCTAACATACCATATATAGATCATGGATGGAGTGAAATGTCTTGGCTGGAAAGAATGGAGTGTTTGTTGAAAGAAAATCATTTTGATAAGACGATATTTTGCCCTTATATACTCTGAAAAAGTAGTCATAGGGAGCCTCCGGCATCTGATTAGCAATTTGGTAAGACAATTGCTTAGGTAATTCGTTGTTGATTTTTGTTTTCATCATTATTGTTAACATTTTACATTTGCAAAAGCATCTTCGATGCTCTTTTTGTTCATCCGTTATTTGTTACCAGCCTATGATAAACTGTTAACAACGGCAGAAGGTGAAACAAGCTATTAATTATAGAGGGTAGAAGGTGAAAAAGAGGAGAAAGTAATATCCTACTTGCTATACCTGTTTGTTTATTTCTCCGATATAGACTTGGAAACCAGTAACGGAGATGGCCACTTGAAATTGATTTTGGTTAAGATTGTAGCAGTTGGAAAGCCGGGGGTCAATCGAAAACAGCCTCTCTACTTCACCTCGAGGTAGTGGTATAGTCTGCGTACACTCTACCCTCGACCCTACCCAGACCCCACTGGGTGGGAATACACGAGGTATGTTGTTGTTGTTGTATTGTAGCAGTTGCATACTTCTCAGTAGTGCTTAGATGAAAATAAGCTCCAATGCCTCGTATACTTGTGGTTAACATGAACATAAGCAACAATTCCTTCGGGTAAAATTTCACTTGTTCAATTTGGACAGGTTGTTGGAGTCAAAAAAAGACAAGTTTCTATAGGTTCTGGGTCGAAATCCAGGGATAAGGTCATCATCGTGGAGGATGTTACTTTACAGAGTGTATTTGATGCTCTAAACAAAGTTTTGAAAGATCAGTGACTCCGGAACTACTACTGACCCATGGTATCTTCATGTGGTGTTCGACAAGGCTGTACTGGATCAAACGAAAAGAATTTACTTCAACAAGACTCGAGATTCTTGACATGGATCCCAAAATCCCAACTCCGAAACCTATTATGCTATTCTTTTCTTTTTTAAAAAAGTTTGGCATCCCAAACTTTGTACATGATCATTGAGTTGAGACTATAGGCACTACTCCGCTGCAACCTGTCAGCCAGTTTGTTGGCCTCCCTAAAACAATGCATGATGGCAGGTGCCACCTGGGTGGAGGTTCCCAGGAACCCAGTAACTTTCGTGCGGATCTAGTATTTATATAGAGAAATCTTGTAAAATATAAGAATTATAAGTTGGGAATTGATAATGAAAGTATGTTGTTGGTCAAGTGGAGTAGAGACACTTATAAAAGTTTTTATTGACTTTTTGGTTGTGGGTTCAAATCCACTTAGTTACTACTATTTGGTTTTATTTTGTCTATAATATGGGGAACCCACAAACTTTAAATTCTGGATCTGCTCTTCATTTCTGCTATAGTTGATCTCAAACTTTAAATTCTCGATCTGTCTCTTCATTTTTGCTATAGTTGATCTGAAAGTGTTGTTAGCACACCATCTTAGTCCATACAACATAGCATATATTGCTGGTTCCAGAGCCAAGAGGGACCGAGAATGCCCACAGAATTTTGCTTGGGTTATGTCTAACTTGTCCACCACCTCCGCTTGAGCCATGTAGACAACTGTCATCAGTATTGAGCACCTCCGCTTGAGCCATGTAGACAACTGTCATCAGTATTGAGGTCTAAGGAAGGTGCAAGTGGCCTCAACCATTTAACTATCGCGATAGTTCTATGTCATTGGATGTTTTAAAATTCTTCTTTATCACCTGCAAAATACCAAACTTGTTTTATCACTTACTTCTTTTCAAAAGAGTTGATTAATGCTCCTTTCCAGAATATTGATCCTTGAGATGGTTTCATGGTCATATTTCCACTCAATGAAGGTCCAGTTTCAAATTGTTCAAAAATGGTAGCGTTGAGTAAAAAAATTCTTTTTGAATCTGAGTCATTAAGCCTTGTGCATTGCTAGTGTTGTCATGACTGTGTATGAAGTTGATGGAATTCATATGGTCAAAAAGCCATCTACGTATTTGAAATTACTATTTTAAGTCATACTTGCACTGCCTAAAAAGTTTATAAAATGAGTTTAAGTTCTGTGCACCGTTAGTGTATAAAAAATTATTCACTATCAACTAACTTGACGTGCTATTGTAGGTTATCCAATTATTTACATAAAAATTGAAAAAGAAAAAATTTGATAACCTGCAGTAGCAAGTCAAGTTCACCTGATAGTATAAAATATTTTCTACACTGACGGTGTACAAAACTTAAATTCTAAAAGTTTATAAAATCTATCAAATAAGACTCTCACGAGCTAGATGTGGCGAAAGTTGTTCATTTTTGCATGAATTTCAATCATAATGTTGGAAATTGAGGCATTTTTGCTTGAAGTCCATGCACATATAGTCGAAGTTAATCCATTTTTTGAACTTTAACATACCAAATTTAATATATGGAAAAGGGTTAAAAATATTTTTGAATTATTTGAAATGGATTAAAAATATTCTTTGTTTATTTTTTGGCTCAAAAATACCTCTTTATTTGTTTTCTGGGCTCAAAAATATTTCTCCGTTAATTTTTTGGCTCAAAATACCTATCTTTTGAACGGAATGCCACCAAGCACACCACGTGGATAAAAGAGACTACTTAACCAATCCACATCAGCATACACGTGGAAAATCACTCCATTTAATCTATTTAACCATCAATCTATTTTATTCTATTTAAAAATTTAATCCGACCCATAACAAAAAATCCAAACCAAAAGGAAAAATTTAATTCTTCAATTTTTTTTTGTCAAATCATTCCTTTCACCACCTTCAATTCTCACTCGAGCAATTCTTAACCTCATCAACTTGTGGTTGTCTTACATTAACATTAAACTTCATCTCTCCAAATTTCAATTTCGTCTCCGAGTTATCATTCCTCTCACTACAATTAGGTTCCTCATTATACAAATTCATATAGGACATCCAATAGCAATCCGAGCTCTTAAAAATCGGATCAATTATTTGAGAATTCAATTATTTGTGATCAACCCGATTAAAACTCGATCCTTTTGGATAAACAATTTGAGGACCTGATTGTTTTCTCATCTTACGCCTTGATTGATTCTAAAAATCTGAACCCATAACATGAAAAATAAGCATACAAATTCTTTAATTTTTTTCTTCTTGGATCGATTTTTTTTTTTAATATGGTGGGGTTGGATCTTTTAAATAGACAATAATGGGTTGATGATTAGATGGATTAAATGAAGTGATTTTTCACATGTATGTTGGCGTGGACTGGCCAAGTGGCCTTTTTTATTCACGTGGCATGTTTGGTGACATTCAGCTAGAGAGGAGGATATTTTTAAGCCAAAAAATTAACGGAAGAATATTTTTGAGCCCAAAAAACAAACAGAAGGGTGTTTTCGAGTCAAAAACAAACAAAAGATATTTTTAGTCTATTTCAAATAGTTCAGAGATATTTTTTATCTTTTTCTGTTTAATATATCAAATAGTATAACTAATAAAAGATTTAATCTATGTTGATTATGTGAAAATTCTACGAGGGCCCAATTGAGTAAATATGCACATTGATAATGTAAAATAACTTTTAAATTATTGATAATCGTATATTAGAAGAGAAATTTGTATTCCAACTCAGGCAATTTAAACTTATATACACCGAAAAATATCTACGCCGGAAATAAGTTAGTTCGAGATTAATTATCTCAGAATTATCTATTTCAAAATTAGTTATCTCGTTCTCAAAAGAGGATAAAAATAATACTATAATCCCGAGATGAGTTGACAGATGCATCTTTTTCCAATTAAATATGAAATAAATTCAATCTGAAACTAATCTCAAAATTAATTATGTTATTGTACCAAAATGTTAACCAAAAAGTTATCTCCGCCTTGAAAAATATACTCCCTCCTACGTTTCAATTTGTTGAATCTCTATATTGACTTTTTGTTCGTTTAAAAAAGAATGATCATTTTTTTTTTTTTAAGTAACTCTATACTTTCAACTTTTCATATGATATATTTAAGATCAGAAAGTAAAAATTTAAAAGTATTCTGATACAGTTTAAAAGTATATTTAATTTAATATTATAAAATTTAATTTTTTTTATTTAGGTTAAATGAATTCGAACGGAGTGTACAAAAACGCGGTGGCCGACATAGATAGGGAAATGTGACAGAAAGGAGAAAAAGAACCATATTCTTTTTTCCTAGGTTGACAAATACTAGCACTGCTAATTTTTTATTTTATTTTTTATTCAGTGTTCAATACTTATATTGAAATTCGATTAATCTGAATTCACACTGTATAAGATCCATTCGAGAGAAGTGCTCTCTACTGTTTTTTTATATTTAAAATTTAAATTTGAAATATCTGATTAAAAAAGAAGCAGCACCATCCGCTATATTACATCGTTTGGTGCTCAAGTAATGGTAATTAAAGTGCCTTCATATCAAACAAAAAGTTTATGATATAATACTATAGTAATTAGTAATATAGTAATTTGTCCCATTATATCAATTTTATAGTAATTTTAAATTAATAGTATATATAATTAAAGATCTTCCACCGATGAGGCGTTTTATTAAAATAAAGATATATATATATATATATCATACTCAATTGTTTTGTCTTATTAAATTACGTAACTACTAAGTCTATGTTGTTAATTAGTATAATTAAATATGTCTAGTCTATGAAATTGGCTTGACAATTACCTTATTGGGGTTGGGGAGGGCAGTTGCGGATCCAAAATTTATAAATCGTGAATACTTGGAAAGTTCAAACACATAATATTAATATTTAAAGTTTTAAGGTTTCGCCCCAAAAAAATAAAACACTCATCTATCTACGTGGCTTACTGGATACTTTTTAAAATCTTATAATAAATTATATACATATTTTATATAATTATATCTAATTTGCGTTAAATTTAACGAATTTTGAAACATTAAAAAATTGGCTATAGGTCTGTCCCGGGGGGTCGGTTCATTTCATGCTCGTTGTTTGGACTGGAGCATGAATAGTCTATCTACGATCCTATCGAAAGTCTAATTTTCGTATCATGTTAAGTGCACGTTAATTTTCATTCAATCTCAAAAGTCAGCTTAATAAATTTATTCAAGCCACATTATAAGTTCCAAGACCTATCCATCACCAAGAGTTCTCATCTATTTGCTCCTTTAATTTCGTAACTCAAACTCACAATTTCAGAATTGGAGACGGCGCATGAAGAGTTGTGGCCTTTTGGCTCTTCAAAAAGTGGTGTAACTAATAGTTAGGACCTTTTTTTTTTTTTTTTCAAATAATGTTATTATATTACTATAAGCTTTTAATTTCAATGATGAAAATGAAACAACTAATTTTATGTAATATTATTAGAGTCACGTACAATAAAGCTGACAGCATGAGTTTAGAGCAATCAACATCGTGATGACAACATTATTATAAGCCAGCAAAAACCATGCATATATACCTACAACAACAACGATAATATATACAGTGAAATCTCACAAATAAAATTTAGAAAATTAAAAATAGAGGTGGAGCTAGAATTTCAACTAAGGGGATTCCCTATTTGAAGAAAGTTTAGCCAAAGGAGGTTCAACACCTACTATAAATACATAAAAATAATATTAATCATTCATAAATGGTATAATTTTTCGTCGAAAGGAGTTCGTATGAACCCCTTATCAAAGGGTTGGCTCCACCCCTGATCGAGAGAACAATTTGTACGCAAATTTTACTATTATCTCCAAAAATAGAGAAGTTATTTCTAAAAGACCCACCGTACATATACATATCACCAAATTAAAATGAAAAAGAAATATTTTGTTCGTATCAATTTATATGACACTTTTTTTTACTGTGAAATAAATATATTTAAACTATTGTATTTCTATATAATTTTCAAAATTTTATAGTCAAAAGAGATTCATTAGGCATAAAATGTTTGTATTTTTTTTTATTGTCATTCAGCATTATCCATGCATGCAGCTTCACAAATTAGAGTGGCAAAATATTTAAGTAGAGTGCCAAAATATTTTATATCTTTAATCTATATCTATGCTCTATAATATAATTATAATAATATATTAAAATATGAAGAGCCTTAAGAATATTTTTTAAATTTTTTATCCTTCATTAAAATTTTTTGTCTTGGACAAAATCGTCTTTTCACTATTTTTTCCTAATATTTAAGAGTTGAAAATTAATTAAATATATTTATGTTAAAACCTTTCCTTATTAGAAGTCATCAAAAATAACGAGAACTAATATTTTTTTATTAGTTTAAGAATTCTAAATCAACTAAATTTGATTTAAGAAGATTTAAAACTCTAGAAATAAATATAAAAGTGTTAGAATAATAAAAATTTAAGAAGTATAAGTTTGAGTAATCAATGATTTTATAAAGATTTGACCTTAAAAATAAGAAAGAGATATTGTATACATATACTTACACTAAAATGTATGTTTATGTTTATATTATTATATTAAAGTGTGATGGATGATTTAAACTTTTTATATTTTATTAAAATTTTTTATAATAAATAAATTTATTTAATTTTAAATAATCAAATATTACAACTGCGACACTCATTTAATTAAACTAGTTGTATATAGAAACATGTGAAATGAAAATTAGTACTTTGGCAAGAACTTTTTTCAAAATGATACAATCAATTTGGACTTAGCCAAATGAAAATTCAACAAGGCTTTTAGATTTCCATGTTCATATTTAATTAATGAATTAATTCATTTTATAATAACCTTTGCCTAAAATTGTTCACCATAATATGTTGAGCATTGATCCTCATAAAGGGTACAAAACTATAAAAATAAAGAGATTCCAATATTTATTACCATCTTTTTTTGTTTGTTTGTTTGTTTAAAGCTATCCAATATCTCCATTAAAATTCATCAATGAATTTATTTGCATAGAAGTACTACATAATTAAATATTTATACAGTTAATAATAATATGATTAAATATAATTAAATATTTATACAGTTAATGACCAAAAATTGAGCATTAGACTATTAAAATATATCCCACAATATGAATCCGTCGGAGGCTCTAATGCGAACACTCGACATCGATGTAAAACATCAAAAAATAAAAAAGGGTGGTATAAAGGAAGGGTAAATAGACCTTACGATCTAAATTAGTCGGAGATTCTAATGCGAACACACTCGATACCGACGTAAAATATAAAGAAATAAAAAAGGATGTATAAAGAAAGGGTAAATAGACCTCGCAATCTAAATTAGTTGGAGCCTCTAATGTAGACACTCAACACCGATATGGAATATCAAAAAAAAAAAAAAGGGCGATATAAAGGAAGGGTAACTACACCCCACGATCTAAATTAGTCGGAGACTCTAATATAGACACCCGATACCAACGTAAAATATATAAAAAAAAAGGACGGTATAAATGAAAAGTAAAAATAGACACCACGATCTAAATTTATCGAAGACTCTAATACAGACATCTGACATGACATGAAATATAAAAAATAAAAAAGGGTGGTATAAAGGAAGGGTAAATAGACCAAACATCAGACATAGACGTGGAATATCAATTTTTTTTTAAAAAATGGTATAAAGGAATAATAAATAGACCAGACAATCGACACCAACGTGGAATATAAAAAAAAATTAAAAGTGGTATAAAGGAAAGGTAAATAGACCAGACATCCGACACCGACGTGGAATATAATTTTTTTTAAAAAAAAGTGGTATATAGGAAAGATAAATAGACCAGACACTCGACACCAACGTGAAATATCAAAAATAATAAAAGAGTGCTATAAAGGAAGGGTAAATAGATCAGACACCCGACACCAACGTAGAATAACAAAAAATAAAAAAAGAGCGATATAAAGGAAGGGTAAATAGACCAGACATCCGACACCGACGTGGAATATCAAAAATTAAAAAAGGACGGCATAAAGGAAGGATAAATAGGCCCCACGATCTAAATGACTCGAAGACTCTAATATAAACACCCGACACTAATATAGAATATCAAAAAACAAAAAAAGACGTATAAAGGAAAGATAGATAGATCAGACACCCGACATTGATAGTGAATATCAAAAATAAAAAAGGGTGGTATAAAGAGAGGGGAAATACACCCGTTAATCTATATTAGTCGACAACTCTAATGCAGACACCCAACATCGGCTTGAAATATCAAAAAATAAAAAAGAGTTATATAAAAGAAGGATAAATAGACCAGACACCCGACACCAACGTAAAATATTAAAAAAAAAAAAAGGCGGTATAAAGGTAGGGCAAATAGACCAGACACCCAACACCAACGTGGAATATCAAAAATAAAAAAGGATGGCATAAAGGAAGGATAAATAAGCCCCACGATCTAAAGTACTCGAAAACTAGAATACAAACACCAGACACCAATGTAAAATATCAAAAACTAAAAAAATGACGGTATAAAGAAAGGGTAAATAGACCAAACATCCGACACTGACATTGAATATCAAAAATAAAAAAAAAACGATATAAAGGGAGGGCAAATACACTCGGTGATCTAAATTAATCGACAACTCTAATGCAGACACTCGACACCGGCCTGAAATATCAAAAAATAAAAAAGGGTTGTACAAAGAAAAGATAAATAGACCAAACATTCCACACCGTCATTCAACAACAACAACAACAAACCCAGTGTATTCCCACCTAATGAGGTCTGGGGGGGTAAGATGTACGCAGTCCATACCTCTACCTCTAAAGAAGTAGAAAGGTTGTTTCCGATAGACCCCCGGGTCAAGACACGAAACACCACACAAATACATAGTAAAACACAGAACATGATTTCATAACATAACATAAAATTCCACACCGTCATTGAACATCAAAAATAAAAAAAGGTGGTATAAAGGGAGGGCAAATAAACCCGATAATCTACCTTAGTCTATAACTTTAATGCAGACACTCGACACCGACCTGAAATATCAAAAAATAAAAAAGAATAGTACAAAGGAAGGATAAATACAACAGACATTCCACACCGATATTGAATATCAAAAATAAAAAAGACGGTACAAAGGGAGGGCAAATACACTCGATGAACTAAATTAGTCATCAACTCTAATACAGACACCCGACATCGACTTGAAATATCAAAAAATAAAAAAAGGGCGGTATAAAGAAAGGGTATATCTTTGATTCTACTCAAAAGCCAAACCCAATCCTTATAAAATCCTTTTAGTACACACACACACACAAAATTCAATCAACATTTATTACCTAATTTTTTTTCTTACTACTACTATTCTATAAGTCAAAAAAAAAAAATCTCCTTTTTACGTTTGAAATTAAAACTTTGTTCTATTTTTCTATTTAAATTCCTTTTTTTCTCCACCTATAATAATTACTATCATTTTTTTCACTACCTAATTTTTTCTTTTGCAACTTCTTATTTTCTTTCCCATATATATGCAACACAGTTTTTTTTTTGGTGTATAGCACATGAACAAAGTTGAAAATTGAAGTTTAAAGGTAAGTTTTTGTTTATTATTTTTTTTTTTCTGATTGAATTTTTGATTAATTCTTATAATAAATCCTTGTGGTTCGGTCGGCGCTTCTAGGCATATAGCGGGAGCTTTACTGTATCGGTTGTTTGTCCCTTTTTGTGATTTATTTGTATATTTTTGCTGGAATTGTTTTATGATAAAGTTTTGAATTACTTCATAAAAGGAAAACGTGTTAATAGGGAAATGGTATATAGTATTTTTGTTCAAAGTTTTTTTTTTTTTCTGGATTTTGGCGGGTACAGGGGTTGGGATGATGAGTTTTTTTATTGAAAAAAAAAATTAGAATTTAGAAATTAGTTTTTGAATATTTATTTGTATTAGTTATAAATGAAGAATTAAACTGAAATTTTAGAACAAAAAAGTAATTAGTTAATTTATGCTTTAATGGGTTGGTAAAATTGACAATTATTTTATGCGGATTTTTGGGGGAAAAAATGAAGACTTTAATTTTTTTATATATTTTGATACACTTTGTGACTCTCTGTTGTTCGGTGCGCGGGATGGGAGTCAGGATATTTTATGAGATTATTTTATCTCACCTTCGATGATATAGGATAGTAATCAGACCGTTTTAGTACAAATAGTATGAAAATGATCTGGGGATTAGCTAATATCATAAATTAAATATGGGATAAAGTTTATCTCAAATTTTATTCTGGAATTATTATCGTTGTCACATGTACTAAATGATAAGGTGTATTGGGTACGCTTGGTGAACTTACAATGTTTTAAATGGAGAATATTTTTTTTTAAAATTTTTGTTTTTTTAGTGTTTTGTTGGATATAAAATAGCTGGTATTTAGTAATTGTATAAGGTGGTGGATAGTGTATGCAAATGGTATGTTAATGTTATTTTCGAGTAATAAAGGTGAAGCAAGTAATATCGAGTTCTAATTAGAACATTTGGAGAAGTTTTGGTAAAAGATTCTTTGTTTCCGAATGAATTTTCGAAAATTCAAGTTCAGGAAATATTGGGAAATGATATCATTATGGAAAAATATTTTTCACAATCCTGAACAATAACGTTTAGATAATTAGGCTGGTGAGCCGATAACTTTAGGGTTGTTTGGTACGTGGGATGGGATAAACAAAGATATCATCAAGGTAAATTGTCGTTGGTTATTTCCCAAAAATGAATGGGCTATAACAGTTGATGTTGTATTACATTAGTGCAGGAAGGTTGTACTGGTGCTTCATCATGGTAAAAAGTAATTAGCGGAAAATAATGTTTGATATATTTGTAGGAACCGTGGTACAGAGAAGGTCTAGATTGTTTAATCTTGAGCCGAGGGTCTATCGGAAATAGGGCCTCCGTGTCTCACCTCTGAGGTACTGGTATGGATTGCGTACACTTACCCTCCCCAGACTCCGCTTCGCTTGGTGGGAGTATATTGGGTATG
This sequence comes from Capsicum baccatum var. pendulum, assembly GCA_030864225.1. NCBI lineage: Eukaryota > Viridiplantae > Streptophyta > Magnoliopsida > Solanales > Solanaceae > Capsicum > Capsicum baccatum. The sequence continues at coordinate 273,294,354 of CM061558.1, forward strand.
TTGTTGTTGTTGTACCGTGGTATGGAGAAGGGTAGAATTATTTTCAGCAGTCGAACTGGAGACTATATTGTTTGTTATAGTTCTATTGAAACGTTATTCTGGTACCATCACCTGGCTTTGGGGATAAAGAAGTACAATCGCGTGAACTTACTTTCCAACTGTTAAAAAGCAAAAATCAGAATTTATGTTATCCTTCTTAGCTGAGGCATTGATTAAAGTGCTCTATTCAGGTACATGAGGCAACATTTTCCGAAAGATATAATCATGTGTGAACCGGAACCTGATGCTGCTCGTGGGGTTCTTAGTTTTCTCGATGTGGACCAACTTTTTAGTTCCAACTATTACGGTGACAGTAGACAGCATGACATTGAAATCTGTCATGAACAGTATGTCAGAGAAAACCCCTATCACCCATCATATTGCAACGTTGAAAATGATGAGGTTATTGCTCATGCTCTACAAGAAGAATGGTCAGAGTTGTCTATTGCCGACGGTGCTCCATCTTCACATGCGGATGAGCAGTACTTGCAAGCCTCCACTGGTGTACAACATTGGCATGGTCCACCTAGGGAGTACTATGCTGGTAAATTGCTTGTTTTCAGTTTTGGGTTTTTCTCTCGAGTTTAAACATTCGTTAATATGTATATGATTCACAGGGCATGACACCGGCCTCGAAGCTGATGATGTGGGGCCTTCAAGTTCTTGCTCTAGTCCTGGAGACAGATCATGCGACGGAGAAGAGTATACTACATTGGAAATACAAGATGAATTTGAGATTGATGGAGAAGTAAAGAAGAGAATAAACCAGCTGAGTGCTATCCCGGTAAGTGTTGTGCCTGTTTGTCAATTGTAGAACCTTTGATGAGCTTGAAAATTTCCATCTTCTTTGGGTCTCGCCGTTAATTTTTGAGTAGCTGGTTTATGTGAGTAGCGAAACCACTAATTCGCTGTGTATGGTGCTCGGCACCTTTGTCATATACATAGATGCATCATATACATACTTGGTATATTGTGAATGTACGAAAATAGGAAGCCTTTAGCTTGACCATGAGGGCTTTTTTTGTGTGGATGTACCGTCTTGAATGTTGCTTTAGTTTCTTATAACAAATTGTATTATTAACCGTGCAGCATGTTCCTAGAATAAACGGAGACATACCTTCAGTCGATGAAGCAACTTCCGATCACCAAAGGCTGCTAGATAGGTATCTCCTTTTCCCTCCTACTTAGGTTTCCAACTAGACAAATTTTTTGTTTACGAGCAACTTAATGACATATTTTCCTATGTTACTGAGCTTAATTCTTTCCCTCCAAAGTCCTGAAAACTTTTCAAGGTAATGAAATGTAGTTTCACCGTGAGAGATGTAAGCCTCTTTTGTGATAGGTATCCTGCATCTCGTGAAGCGTTTCTGTATTTCCCTTTAGGTTTTTTCTTTATTAATGCCTTTAAATTCCTGGTGGTTCTTATCCGTAAAGTAACACCTAGCCCTGAAGCATTTTGATCAAAGAGAATCAAATAGGAGAGATGGGACTTGAGAAGCACAGGGAATAATTGGTGTGGATCGGGCAAAGTAGTGTTGTATTGCTTTGTAAATAAACACTTACGAAGCACATTCCAGTATATATTGTGAACTCTTTGTTTCCATAAAGCCACAGGACACCATGCATGTGCTTGTCTTTTGTTTAGGTTTTACTCCGCCCAAGTTTAATGTGAAGTTGACATTTTTGCAAATTCAATCGAATGGTAATATTATTCCTGAAAGTTATTTTCTGCTAAGCATCCCATTCTCTGTTTTTTCTTGCTTCAGATTGCAATTATTTGACTTGGTGGAGCACAAAGTGCAAGGAGATGGAAATTGTCAGGTTACCCTCTTACCCGGTCGATTTCTATTGTAGTATTGATATCAAACTGTCTAGATGGGATTTTTTGATTTGATTTAAAGTGGAAGCCAAATACTTTACGAAGTTGTTACTTGTGTTTGGTTAACTACTTTACCGGTTTGGGGTTCTTTCTCGTAAGTGGTATACCTCCACCACATGCACACACACTATATCTATATATGTCAAATATGTCAAACTTTCTAGACTTTCGAAAAAGCCCCTCTCCTTACAGTCAAGTGGCTGAATGCCCATCTCCCTTCTTTTGAGTCCAGGCGCTTCTGCTGCTGCTTGATTGAATGAACATTGGTTGAACCTTTCGACACCCGAGTCTTAAGGTCACCCACATTTTTTTTCTTTTGAATAAGCCTCCTAAATCCAATTATTCTTGCTCTTATTTGAGATAATAATAATTGGCGGATTTCATTTGTGAAGAGAAAACCGGAGACCCGCCATCTGCTAGCATTGTAGTTTTCAATCAATTGTATTTACTTTTCTCAAACTACTTGTAGCATAGTTATTAATCACACGCAAAAGACGCACCACAATGAAAGTTGGTAATTGTATACGCCTTGGCCTTTGGCTGATCTGGTATTCATAGAAAAAAAGGAAAAATGTTGGTAAAATATAAATGAAGGGGTTAGAACATGTATATGAATGTAGAGTGATCAAGAAAGTATGAAAAGTTGCAGAGTTTTGGGAATTTGGAAGGGGAGGAAGATGGTGAGCGGAAGTGGTTCGTAATAGGATGTTGGAGAAAAACAGGAATATGAGAATTGAGAACTCGAATGAAATATTCTTGAGCTGCTTGCCCTGGCAAATTATTATAAATAGTTGTGGAATTCCAATATTTAGACAAACAGACAGTTCAAATTTTCTTAACCTTATACTTTTATGGGATTCCAACACTTGGCTGAGTTTTTCCTTCTGTAGGTTCCTTCCTATATGTTTCTTTTGCACATCTATTGACCTGTTCACTTTTGTTCCAGTTCCGTGCTTTATCAGATCAATTCTATCGTAGCCCAGAGCACCACAAATTTGTCAGACAGCAAGTAGTCAGTCAGGTGCTTTTTGATATTCGGCTTTCATAGTTGAATTATTTTGAATGCATCTTACTAAGTAGATTATGTAAAATCATTTGGTCTGATCAGCTTAAAGATCATCCGGAGATATATGAGGGGTATGTCCCAATGGCATATGATGAATACTTGAAGAGGATGGCCAAGTAATTACTAGACCTTTGCTCTTTGCTTCTCCATGTTGAAACTCCTTTTCTCCTTTAATATATATCTACTTTTGTTTTGGTTGAACCAGGAACGGGGAATGGGGCGATCATGTTACGTTGCAGGCTGCGGGTGACTCGGTATTAATTATTGCCCTTACCTTGCTTCCTTGTTTTTTGCTCTCCATTTGATTGCTGTCTTTTGGTTTGTTTCTTTAACTTGGAAATAAGAAGTTTAAGCTATTGTTAGCCTGACCGTAATTTGAATGTCCTGGTATAGAGGCATTGGATAGTCTAGTAGCTTGTTCATTGCAAGTTGATGGGTACCGAGGAAGTAAAACATGCTTCGATATAATCTTCCCTTGTGGTCCTGTAGTTGTTCACGACTATATATTAACCATTTATTTTTTTTAAAATGTGGAACAACACGTATACTCACCTCTGTGTTGCTTTTTCTTTCTTTCACACTCCAATTTCTGTGGTCTTGATGCAGTTTTGCTCCTGATGATATTAGATAAGAATGTGTTGGTTTGTCAATGAACCTCTTTGAGTTGCACATTGATAGTCTTTTTGCTTTGTGTGCAGTATGGCGTGAAAATTCTTGTTATAACATCATTCAAAGACACATGTTACATTGAGATTCTTCCGAAGAATCAAAAGTCGAACAGAGGTAACTAGTTCTGTAACTTTGAATTGCCTTTACCTTTCTGTATTATCTCCTCTATGTTAAAGAATGTGATTGAACATGAACTTCCGGTTTGCAGTTGAGGATGCTTTCCCCAACTGTAATTGCACTAGAGAAGAAACCACTATGAAGTTACGCATATTGTAGTAATAGTACTAGAAAATTATAGAAGTATCTGATATTAGAGCAACCCGGTTTATTGGATGAATTTGATTCTTGAAACCTGTGTAAGCTATTGGAAAGCTAATACGACCTTCATATCAAACCTATTAGTCTTGAATCTGCTGGCGAGTCTGATAAAGTAGACCACTAGAGTTGAAGGAACAACATAAGTTTATTATTTGAAACATCACAGAGAAGATCAGTTCTGGATCTTTCCTTTCTTTGTTAAGGGGGAATGGAGATTGAATCAAACTAATTCCGAGAAATAGACATGCTATACCTGCAGTTTAACTTATATAAGCAACATAACTAACATATTCTAGGTTGGAGGTTACTTATCTAGAGTTTCGGCGGTTGGTGTATGTGAAAATTTATCATCTTTCATTAAGTTAGAATTATCAGAACTACTTATAAGACATGATGATTTCCTTGTATACAGCTTTTTGTGTACAGTTCAGCTAGACTTTTTGCGAGTTTGTTACTTGAACTAACTATTTACTCTTTTTGGGAAAAAGGGTTGAGGGGAGGGGAGGGGAGGGGAGGGGATCACGAGCCATGTGGGAGATTTGGACTATAGAGTAGAACCTTGGCTTGCCTCGATTAAGAGATTTGTGAGGGTAGGGAGGAATGAAGAGAAACAATTATATTGTTATCGAGCCCTTAAGGACAATCTTAAGAAAACTTGACCTCATGTTTCACGAAAAGGAGATTCCTACGACTTGCCCGTGGTAGCTGCTTTGAAATCTAGATTCCATCTCTTAAGATGGATGCACGAGCACTCATTTCTCTTCTAGAGACGAGAGAGATAATCAATAGGAGGAAACTTGATGTTGGTTAATGCATGTATGTCATTTGTTCTATGCTATTGTATAATCACACCTCTTCTGTGAAAACAAGTGTAGTCATTTCAAAGCAATGGATAATGTAAATCTGGAGATTGCTCGGAAGAGGAATTTAAGTATGAATACGATTTTTTTGTATATGTGCACGTTGTGGGGGTCTTGGTGGCTACAATCTAGACGAAAGACCAGTGTTTGAAGTCTTGATATTTGATTCCGTTGCAGAAATTTAATTGCTTCTCTTGTTTTTCACTCCGTGCAGTCATATACTTGAGTTTCTGGGCAGAGGTGCACTACAACTCAATATACCCGCAAGGAGGTAATAACTTCTGTACTTTCATGCTAAGTTGCTCGGTCTCTTCAAAAATATTGTCGCACCCGTGACGGATCCTTCAAAAATACACTATTTTTGGAGGATCCGACATGCACCCGTTGACATTTTGAAGAGTCCGAGCAGCTTAGCTTTCATCTCCTCTTTTCATATGGTTTGTCTTAGCACATTGATGGCCTTCCTGGAAGAAAGAAAACGTTGAAAAAGTGGTGGGATACATGCACATTTCTTGAAAATATTCTCCCTTCATCTGTCGCCCAGACTCTTCAAATATGCCATCGGGTGCATGTTGGATCCGCTAAAAATAGTGCACTTTTGGAGGATCTGACATAATTGCAACGATATTTTTGGAGAGTCCGAGTAACATATCCGCCTTCATTTCAGTTCATGTGACGTTCTCTCCTTATTAGTCCATTCCAAAAGATCGACACAATTCTATACCTAGAAACAATTAATTACATACTTCAATTTTCACACTTGTTGAGAAGTGTTACAGTATGTTCAAAAACACCGAGTTTCAAAAGTTTATAGCTGCACAAATGTTATGACATGCTTAAAACCACAAGTTCGAGAACTGCACATTTCTCTTTGAACTCCCCAACAACAACTACATACCCGGTGTATTCTCACAAAATGGGGTCTAGGAAGGGTTAAAAGTATACACAGTCCATACCACTACCTCAGATAAAGTAGAGAGGTTGTTTCGGATAGACCCCCGACTTAGGACAGATAACAATATAACAAACAAAAAACATACTTATGGTGTTGTTTAATGCTGCATTTCAGACTTCCCATGTGATGATTTTAAGAAGAAGAAGAAGAAGTGGAGTTTCAGCTGGCACAAACATTAACAGTTATTACACCTTATATACAGGGGCGGCTCAATCGTAAAGCCACTAAAGCAATGACTTTAGGCTCGCGAAAAATAAGGCTTTAAAATTATTCAGTGTTATAGATATAAATATAGATAATAATACATTTATTATTAGTATTAATTGAGATTTTTTTTAATAAATTGTTGTCAATTATTTACCAGTCATTATGCACATACTTTCAAAATTTTACTATTTTAAAAAAGATAATGGATGTAACTATGATATAAAGGTAATTAAATTTGCAGTTAATTTTTATTTTTTAATTTGTTTAATTCTTTTCAATTTGAATCAATCTTGTTTTAAGATTGTTTTCAATTCTTTGAGCGTCTTTTTAGACATTGCAAGCTCAAACTAATTAAGTTATCAAATAATTAAATTTAAATTGACACGTCTTAATTGTGAATGTCTTCTAAAAGTGTAACAATCAATATAATATTGATGGTTTAGACATTGTAACAATCACTACAATATTGATGATATAGACATTTTTGTAATTAAAAGTAATATGAAATAATTATATAAGTAAAAAGTGATACTCTAGTTGGCATATTTACCTAGGTGAAACCTTAATTATATTTTTAAATATTTCTATTGCTTTTAGAATAATTTTGATGGTTTGTGTAATAATTGACTCAATTGAAAATGTTTTCGAAATTATAAACAATAAGAACTTACCGAAGATCTAAAAATTTGTAGTGTTACGTAATATAAAATAATTTATATATGTATTCGTGTCTTACGAAATTTTACAAGAAATATCCAATTGTCAATTTCGAAAAATAATTAATTATCAAAATTATAACTAACTACCATACTTTTTTAAGAGAGTTATGAGAAATCAAATATATGTATAAAAAAAATATTGAATAAATATAGGATCCTTTTTCTAAATTTTGGCTTTAGATCATTTATTCATAATCTATTAACGCATTTTTTGTACGTTATGATAGATAATACTTTACATTCTTGTAAATGTTCACATGGTTATTAAAGTATAGCATATTCCATAGTAATTTTTTATTTTTTTTTTGGGTTAAATGGGTGCCTTTGAATATTAAACCAACACAAACTTAAGAGTAATACATAGCCAGGTTAATTACAAACGAGTACCAGGATTGCTCAGCTACAGTTTGAGCATTTGAATTAAAGGATCTTTCAAAAAAAGTTTCTCTCATGCCTGCTCCCAAGTCCTGTTGAGCATACATAGGTGGAACTAGCAAAAGACGAGGATCTTCAAAAAAAATTGGAAGCTGCCCCATGCTTGGCCAACTTGTCAGCAACGTGGTTCTGTTCCCTAAAGCAGTGGTGGACTGTTGGACAACCCGCTTCCCTCATTTTTGACCTGCAAAGAGAAATAATATCATCATAATGTTCGTTTCCATCTCTAAGCATACACAATGTTTCAAGTGAGTCAGTATTGATTTCAATAGGAATGAAGTTGTGATGGATAGCAATTGTTAAACCTACCTTGAGAGCCAGTAGCTCCATTTGGTTGTTAGTAGCAAAGAAGAAACTCTAGGTGAAACCCAAAATCCATTCACCATTGTGATTTCGGATAACACCCCCAATTCCCCCTTTCCCAGGATTGCCTAAGCAAGAGCCATCAACATTTAATTACATAATAAAATCATATTGTTTTGTTATATCATATATGGATCAAAACATGGTGGCACAATGAGGTCCATGCATATTTTATGTATTGATAATTTTCTTGTAATTATTATTACTATTTTACTTGACTCAGTTTGTCCAATTCTCATATATGAACATCAACTCAATTGTCATATAATATTGACTGAAATACAAGTAAAGTATCCATTGGAATATCATAAATGGAATTCAGAAAGGACATTATGTAGACCTTATTCTTTATCTTTATGGGAAAGAAAGGGTATTTTTGATAAATTATTTGCTCGCAAACAAAATTTCTGAAGCAAGTTTCTTTTAAAAAAAAAATAAAAAAATAATAGCAGATAACAAGGTACAAAGTGAATGTAGTAATATATGATAATACATATTGAATAAGAAACTATGCGATTACTAAAATGAACCACTTCAAAATAACTTTCTATTTTGGCTACTTAAAAATTGCGCTATTATTTCTTTTCCATGTGAGAATATACTGATATGTTGTTGTTGTGGTATAAGGTAAAATGCTCAAAATTATGCATGATTATACACAAATAATTCTTCGATAAAGATTATTTTTTATCTATTCTTAACCTCGTTCAAGAATTATTTCTACAATTGTAAAATTGTGAAATGTCAATTAATTAATCTTATTAGTAACACTAGAATTGAATAGTTTGTCAATCACCAAGTTCGTATGGAATCGATATTCGGCTCATAAGCGTCAAATGCTACGAATTAACTTTGGCCTACTTGTAGCCATAAACACCATATCAGGTCCAGAATATACTCTCAAAACGTGACAAATTTGATATCAGAGCCTAAGATTTTAAGTTCCAATTTCCTAACTCCTCAACTTTCACTTATCATCAACATAAATTGCCAATAGTACATGGTAACTAATAGACCTAATTAATCACTCATTCGTGATACACGCATATGTTTAATAAATGACTATTATCTTGTTAAATAGTAAAGAGTTACTGAATATAAAAGAGATAAATATCCAATACATCTTCGAATTATGGCCAAAGTTGCTACGACACACTTCAACTTCACAGGAGTCCTATTATCCTCTGAACTCAATTTTAACGTATTTTCATCACCCTTTTGTGCTGGAATGACACCTTTATTACATAAAATGAGATCCACGTCAAAGGTGTCACATCATCTAAAAAGATTGACAAGAATACGTTAAAATTTAATTCTAATAGGACCCCCATAAAATTAGAGTGTGTCGTAACAAATTTAATCATAATTCAGGAGGTGCTAAATGTTTTACTCAATATAAAAAACATTAATCTTTTTAAAATATACGAAAAGTAAAATACATAAATTTTAGTAATATTTATAGTTTCAAATTTGAATATTTTGATTATACTCTAACAACATCTATAAGAATAACATGTATAAATTCACAATATCCAAAAAAAAAAAAAAAAAAATTTTACCTATAGCTTTGCAGGTTAAAAGTATAGCAATAAATATTACAAACTATGAATATTATAACCCAATTATCGACTTTCATACCTTCCTAACTCTTTATTCTAATTTTCGACTTCCATACCTTCCGATCCTTCTATCCTAACGCTCAACCTCCATACCTATAAGACTTGTTTTCTTGGGGGATAATCGTGGTGTCTGGGCCAGCTTGTGCATACCTCGACTAAATTCACGAAATATCTGTCACCTCCCACTAACAAGTGGGAGGTATTGTCCATCAAGACAAGAACAGATGAGAAGAAATCACGTAAGTGTTCTACCCTAATTTTCGACCTGCATATCTTCCCAACTCTCTATCCTAATTTTCCTAACCTTCTATTCTAATGCTCGACCTCCATACCTTTTTCCTAACATTGTACTCTACTTCGCAACCTCTATACCTACTAACCTTCCATCGTAATTCTTGACTTTCACCTTCATATCTAAGATCACGTCACTTTTGATATATTATACTCATTCAATTTAAAATACAAAATTTCTTCATATTTTTATATTTCACATTACCATTCAAACTAACACAAACTATTAAAATGAAAAGGGAGGGAAAAAGAACATAAAATGGAAGTAAAGGGAAATAGAACATCATCCTTCCTTATCCATGGAAAATAATTTACATATACAAAAACACTTACTAATGCAAATATACATATAATTATATCAAAACTTACCATTTTTACCCCTTAATTAACTATTTTACCAAATCCCCCAAAAGTTGGACCCTCTTTTGATCCTTCTCTTTTTGATATAGCAAAAAAGAATCCCTACAAAGGTCTTGAAACTGACACATTTAGTCCACAAAAACTGTCCTCACATAAAACTTATCCATATATCTAACTGTTTCCCATCTCTGTTTGAACTTTCTCCATCAAAATTTAACCAATTTATCCCTTAATTAACAACTATTCTACTAAAAACCCCAACAAAGTATAAAACTTGACACATTTAGTCAAACAAACCTACAGTTTTCCCATCAAGACTTCACATTTTACCCCCTTCAATTAACAACTATTTAAGTTGGCTTTCCAAACTTTTTCAATATACCAAAAAAGACCCTTACAAATTCTACAAACTGATACATTTAGTCCACAACATGTTCTCCGCCGGCAACTTTCTCCTCGCATTCATCATCAGCATTCACCGGCTCCAATAGCAAAGCCGTGAATGGCATATTCCGGTAGGGATTACCGGAATATTCCAAATCAAGCCGGCAATTAGGCTGCTGCTGCGAGTAAAATCCACTGTAATAACTACCACAATTTGCAGAACCAGATACCGGCGTAGCCATAGTTAAAGGAGCCAAAACCGATGACTGCGATTGCGATAAACTCATTGACGGAGTAGTAGTTACTTGAGTCTCTGGAACCGTACCTGTTCCCGTAGCAGCAATTATCGCCGGCTCCGCCTTGCGTAGCAGCCACTCGATGGTTTCGCCTTCGGTCCGATGACCTAATTCTTTCGTGAGTTGGAACACACGCGCCGCGCATAGTGCTGGCATTCTCACGCGCCGCCCTCTTCCGTTAACCTTTGTGTGTCTGTCCTTTGTCTTTGTGTTGGCCACGGATAGTGAATTCTTCTTTTTTGGAATTACCGCTACCGCAAGGGCGTTCCTGTCGTTCGGCTCCGAGTTAATAGTGGTGCTTGCGCCGCCGCCGGAGGGAGTGCCGGAGACCGGAAATTGGTGGTTAAGGACCATTTCGGAACCCATTGGGAAAAAATTGGGGGGAAAATGGAGAGATTTTTTCGGTTAGGGTTTTTTTTGAATTGGGCTGACCCCACCGGAAAAAGGGGAAAGGGTTTTATATAGTGATAAAAGGTGTATTGTTTTTGTGGATTACTGACATGTGGATATTTGTTGGCAAGTGTGTCTGTGGACTGAAAGGGCCCAATTGAGTTTTTTGGGCCCATTACTGTGTTGTGGGTCCCACTTCAGACAATTATTCTTATTGCTTAAGTTTTGGAAAACAGAAAGGCGATCTCTGTTTTACGTCGGTTTTGTAAGTTGGATACTTATACTTATATATTTATCATCTGAACCCTTGAAATCATTAAAAAAATAATATTTTATATCCTTTGATCGATAACCTTGCCTATGTGGCATTGAAATGACTGACTAGGACAAAGAGAGTATAGTCACTCGCCTGGGGTGCAAGTGGGGGTCAATTTTTGAGCAATTTTATATTAAAATAATTTTAAAAAATATTAAAATTAAAAAAAATTAAAAAGAACCTTTTTTCCTCCCTCTTTTTTACTTTAAAAATATTTTTAAAAATAATAAATTATAAAATAATAATAAAAAAAAAGCTCCCCCACCCCCACCCCTTACCTCCGTCCACCCACCCCTCACCTCCGTCCAGCCCCCCTCCCCCGTCCAGCCATGGCTACCCCTCACACCCCCATCCAGCCATGGCTATCATTAAAATTAACGCTCTTCACACCCCATCCAGCCATGGCTACCATGGTCATCACCATAAAAAAAGCTAGGACATTTCCTGAGACCTTTAGATTCAATCAAGAATCAATTAGGTCCAACAAAAACATCAAAATAATCAAAATTACACATTTACTAACAACAAAAACTCAAAACTTTTTATACCCAATAGCAGAAACAATCAATCTACAAAATGGGTATTATGAATCTTGAATTCATAAGAAAAATCTACAATTTTTTTCTATAATTCAACAATCTTACATGCTTTTGGGTGTATTGAAAGTAGAGAAAAAAAGTCAAAACTTTCACTCTCAATACTTTGCTTAGTTGCTTTCCATCTTTCCCATTTTCAATTTTATCCTGTTTACAGTAAGCCAGATCATTGACAATGCGAATTAGCAGTCCAAACTCAAAATCAAGAGCAAAAATCGCCGATTATGATGGAAGATGAGTTTGATTAACAGCCAAAACTTAAAACCCAGATCAGAAATCGTTAATTATGAAAGAAAATTGAATGTAATTGTAAAGAAAAGAAGGAGAACAAAGTAGAAAAAGAAGAAGAAGAAAGAGAGGAACAAAGAGGAAGGGGGGGGGGGCGTTTTCTTTTCTTTTTTTAATTAATTAATTAATTTTAATATTTAGTATTTTTTATATATAAAAATGACATGAAAAATAACATGGAGATGACATGGCAGCTGACGTGGGAGAGTGTGTTACACTCATCAAAAAAGTGTTTAAAATATTACTTTTTAGTAGGTTCAGGGTCCAGATGACAAACATGTAAGTAGAAATGTCCAACTTACAAAACCGACATAGTACAGGGGTCCAGGAGGTCATTTTGCTAAACAGAAAAATAGATTTTCGGTAGAGTTTCAGGAATCTATGATAGTATGAGGTAGTGGTATGAACTGCGTATACTTTTATCTTTTCAGATTTTATATTATGAAAATACATTGAATATAATATTATTATTGTTGTTCAAGAATTAGGGTCATGAAGTAAAGATATTGATTATCCTTGGATCATTTTTTTTTCATTCAGATAGTGAGTGATCACTCAGCAATGAACTTAAAAGCAGTCTAAATGAATAAATATCTATTCTTGACAATTGAACTTGTGTTTTTTGACGTGGAAAGATTGTTCCAATACAGGAGAGGTTGTGCATCTTCAATTGCATTAATTGATTGAATAACATTTTTTAGCGCTAAAAAGGTACGTATCTTGGTTAGTAAAACACAAGTTTAAGTTGGAGGACTGATACGATTCGATAGTTATTTTAAAATTTGATTAATTTGAATGAGCATCAGAAATAATAGAATATTTATCACTCCACTATCTTAATGGTAATAATATGAGTGCATTAGTTTATCTTATGAGGAAAGATAGACTAAACAATGTAGTTAAGATATTTATTGTTTTAGAATATGAAGAAAAGATTTTATATTTCTTTCAATGTTGCCTTACTTTAGTTACTGTGGAGAACTATTAATATGGTAAAAGTAAGAAGTATAATAAATTGAGATAAAAAAAGAAAATAAAAATAAACGTAGTTCATTTTTATGGGCAAAGGGTAGAGTAAAGTAAACAACATAAATTAGTGAAATATTATCTAGTGAATGTGGATTAATTAAACTCATGGTTGAATTAAGTTTATTGGACAACTATTTATTCTTAAATTGGTGACTTAGAGTAACAATTATATTTGAACGTCCAATTATATTGAACCACCCTTGTTGAGTCATATTCGATCTGTCTTCGATTTTCATGTGTCATCGTTTGATACGTCCAAACTATTGGATCACCTCTGTTGAGTCACATTCGATTTGTCTTTGATTTCCAGACGTCATCGTCTGATACGTCTAAACTGTTGGACCACCTCTGTTGAGTCACATTCGATCCGTCTTTGATTTTCATGTGTCATCGTCTAATATGTCTAAACTGTTGGACCATCTCTGTTGAGTCACATCCGATCTGTCTTCGATTCCTATATATCATCGTTTGATACGTCTAAACAGTTTGACTACCTATGTTGAGTCATCCGATTTGTCTTCAATTTTCACGTTTCATCATCTAATACGTTCAGTTGTTTGATCATTTTTCTTCACGTGTCACCATTCGATACATTCAATTGTTGAACCACCTCCATCGAGTCACATCCTATTGGCTTCGATTTTCACGTGTCATTGTCTGATACGTTCGATTTTCATGTGCCATCATCTGATACGTCTAAATTATTGGACCACCTTTGTTGAGTCATTTCCGATCTCTCTTTAATTTTCACGTGTCACTAGCTGATACGTCTAATTGTTCGACTATTTTTATTAAGCCTTATTCGATCTGTCTTCAATTTTCACGTGTCATCGTCCAATACATGTAATTATTAGATTCTAAATTTTGGTCCATACAATAACAATGTATGTTAAGGGTATTTGTTAATATGTTTAAAACTTGACAAAAGCTTCTCCCCCTGCCTGAATAAATGAACAATGTCCAAATTAGTCATTTAAATTATAATGTGATTTTGGTTCAATTATGAAAAATTAGATTTTACCAAGTTTTTTGTGGAAGGTAATTTAGGGAAAGTTGTATCAAAATGACCTTTAATCTTGTGATCTCAAACATGTTATGTGAAAAGTTGAAATTAAAGTATTGTAAAAAAAAAAATGAGTTATTCTTTTTGAAAATAGAGGGAGTATGAATTTTGTTCTATTTAAAATATCTTAACTTGATTTTCGCAAGACAATCTTATCTAATATGTATAATGTCTCGTTTCGTAACATAAATAATCTCGGGATCACACTGAAATTAACTTTATATGATATTTGATGTGACGTATTAGTTAATTCGAGGATTATTTTATCTGATCATTTGTACTAAAATGACAAATTATTTTAGCTTAGTAATCATGACATTTTCTAGGAAAAAGTAAAAGATACAGGGGTATTATAGTAAACACACAAAAAAATCTAAAATCTAATCCTGTTGGGATTTATCAAATATTCTTGAGGCAAAGAACACACACACAAGTTCAAGCTTTTGCAAAAAGCTATCACTTCCATTCATCTTCAATCTTCAAAATGAATCATTTTTAATTCAAGAAAACACTCATGTTGATGCTAAAACCCCTTTTAATTCTTAAAAAAGTTATCTTTTTTACACCCCACATAACAGAAAAATAGTTATAGTGAAGAATTTGATAACATAGGATAGCTTAGTTATGGAGGTTGCTGGGAAAAACCTGTTTTCTTCACCACCAACTTTTTCTCAGAAAACCCAACTCAGGAATTGTCCTTGTTCAATTTCTTCTTCAGGTAAATTGTTGAATTATTGGATGAAACTTGTTCAAATGGAATGTTGTGCTCCTCCTGTTTTAATTTGTTTGTCTGGTTTCGACTTGACATGAAGTTAAAAGAATTTTATTTGTTTATTTGGTTTTGACTTGAAAAGAAGTTTTAAGATACGTAGAATGTACAAAAATGTCGGAGTAAAGCATCTAATACCCTGAATTATAACCAAATTTGCTACGACACACTCCAACTTCACGGGGTTTCTATTATCCATGAACTAAATTTTAGCGTACTTTTGTCATCCTTTTTAGCTGACAATAAAGTGAGGTTTGTGTGTCATAGCAACTTTGGCCATAGTTTGGATAGTTTGGGGGTACTGGATGCTTATCTCAAAAATGTCTGTTTAATCTTGTGGTTTTAAACATGCCACTGTAAGTTGGAATTATAGAGATGTCAAAAAAAGGAAAGAGACATTCGTTTTGAAACATACTGAAAGGGAAAGTAAGATAAATAAATTGAAATGGAGGAAGTAATAGAATAGCAAAGATTCATATAGCTGAAGTTAACTAGTTTGGATGAACGATATTGTTGTTATAAATGCATTGAGTTCCCATATGCATTCTTCGTTCTTCTAGCATAGTAGCATGCACCGTGTCCTACTAAAAAAAGAAGGAAATAACATATTGAGTGGGAACTGATTCCTAGTCCGCTAGATAAATAATTCAACATACAACCAAGAGCACCATTTAACCTCTTGTAGAATAGGTGCGAGCAGATAATATTGTACTAATTTTGAGAAAATATAGATAAAATACTTAGTTTTACGGAGAGACTATGAGTTCACGTGACCCATATTTTAGGCGATTAATTCGCCCCTGGATATTTGAGGTTTTTGTTTTATAAAGTTAATATGATTAGTGAAACGTGGCACTGAAGTTGTTGAATTAGCTATCTAATGTTCTTCGTAGTTACTTCATTGGCATGATATCAATGCTAGATTGTTGAATTTTTGAAATGAAACTTGTTCAAATGGAGCAGAATTGACAGTGAGGATTCATATAGCCCAATTCAACTAGTGTAGGTTGAAGAGTCTTTGTTGTTGTAAATATGTTGAATCCGAATGTATTTGCCTTCTAAATTCTTCTAGCATTCCCATTTATCACTATTTGTAACTTTAGTTTTATAATGTTAATGTGCATGGTGAAATGTGTTGAATTATTGGAATGGAACTTGTCCAATGGAGCAGAAATGTAGAATAGATAATGAGGATTCATGTAGCCGAATTCAGCTAATAGATTGAAAGGATAATTGTTGTTTTAAATGCGTTGAATTCCCATTGTTCTTTTCCTTCTTGGTTCTTCTACAATTCCCATTTGTCTACATTTGTAACTTTACTTTTATAAAGTTAAATGCCTTTTTAGTGAAATGTATTGACTTATTGGAATGAAACTTGTACAAATGGAACAGAAATGCAAATAATGAGGATTAATGTAGCTGAATTCAGCTAGTTTAAATTGAGCATAATTGTCGTTGTAAATACGTTGAATTCCCATTGTTTTTGCTTTCTTGGTTAGTCTGGCTTCCTATTTATCAAAATTTGTAACTCTAGTTTTATAAAGTTAATACGGTTAGTAAAATGTGCTAAATTATTGGGATGGAACTTGTCGAAATGGAGAGTAAATGCAGAATGGATAATGAGGATTCATGTGGCCGAACCTAGCTATTTTAAATTTTGGCATAGTTGTTGTTATAGATGCATTGAATTCCCACTATTTCTGGTTCTTGATTCTTTTAGCATTCCCATTTATCAATATTTTTAACTTTAGTTTTGGAAAGTTAATGTGTATAGTGAAATGTGGCCCGAAGTTTCTGAATTGACTTTTTAACGTGCTTCCTAGTTACTGTCATGACATTGATGCTAGATTGTTGCCTGCTCGGTGACAGAAAAAGACCATTAATTCTATGTTAAGTGACCTGTGTTGGTTAAAGGAATGGACTATTTGTCTCATTATATGGTCTTGACCAATCCTTGCCTCATGTTTGTATAGACTAAGTTTTTGGAGTTGAGTTAGGACAAAGTCCATTTCTTTTTACATTGTTCGCCTACCTATCATTGGAAGTAAAAATGGAGTTGAGAATGAGTTTAGTTATGTGAACTGAAATTATCTCAAATTTGTTTCTGCTTCATTTGCTACATTAGTTTTTTCCACATATTTTGGTACTTCTTTTCCTGCTAGGAGTTCTTAAACCTTTTTCTGATAAGCATGGTGTCCGGGGAAGCTCGCGCGCACCCTGACTAATTCCATGGGGTACCTGCCACCGCCACTAGCAACCGGTACCAAGTAACTTTGTCCACCAAGGCTAGGACCGATGGAAAGAAATCACCTAGTGTTTTTTGATTTTAACCTGAGGCTTTGTAGTTCTCAACCCACTTCATTGACCACTAGGCCACACCCTTGGGTGCTGTTTAGGAATTTTTCCGAACTTCAATTATCTAATGTTGGTTTTTGATGTTTTCTTGGAGGGTAGAATCTATTACGATTGTGACGGTTTTAAACAAATTGAGTTTGTCAAACTGAGGTAATTGGGAGGTCACCTTGGTGGAAGAATTCAAGTCTCACATATCATTATTGTAAGCAGATAGTAGATAGTGACTTTGTCCCATTGCTGAATCCATCCTTAAAGGATGCATTGGCATTTTCGAATTTTCTAGAAGGCATTTCTTGAAATAATCGGATTTCTTTGTGCTTTTCTGATAGCAAAAAAAAGTTCCATTCTCTTACTATATTTCCGTTCTCTCCCTATTATTTTTTAAAGAACGACAAAGAATAGTCATATGGGCTCCAGTCCATATTTGGTCAAAAGTAAAACATTCCTTGTGTTACGCCATAATGGTCAGACTTTTCTTGTCTTTTGCACAATATGGTGAATGTCACCAGTCAAAGGTTGAAGGGTAAACATTAAAATGGTTGATAACGGACATAAGAATTTCGGTAGTATGTATTTAACTGTTCTCTCTAGTATTTAAAATCCGTAGGTGCCCTAAAATGATTAAATGTCTCTGCTACCATGTAATCACTTCTTCTCGCTACAGAAAAGAACACCGAATTTTGTAGTTTTAATGGCTTATTGGTGTAGTCCCTTACTGGAAGATAGCTGTAAAACAGTAGACTAGAATCCTCAATTTGATGTTTGTATTTTAACTGTCCGCTAAGAGGGCCAACCATCTTAGGTATACCAGAAATATGCCAAAAGTTGGTTAGGTGCAGTTAGTACTACGGTATTGCCGTTTCAGAAAAGGGTACTGCGACTTTGCTTCCTTTCAGGTGCTTTTAAATCTTTATAAAATAGGAGCCATTGACATATCTTATTCTGCTTTTGTGGTTGTATCTTTCGATTGGTAATGCGAATAATCCTATTTCTTAAGGATGTATGTTTAATATTACATGATGAAATTCACAGTTCTGATGCTTCATGATCATGCTGCTCCAGCACTTACTTCAGTGCCACATGCTTATTTGGCTCGACATGTTCCTCCATCAACTATCAATCTGGAGCAGCAGTTTGAGAATCGGCTGGAATTTCACCTAGTAAAGGAAGAGAAAACAGCCCTGGTGAGACTCTTGAAATTTTTGATTTTAAATTTAGAAACATCCGTTGTTGTTTCATTGTATTATGGTTCTTAGGTAAGTCGTAGCGATATTGTATGCATACAATATACTTCTGATCATTAATTAAAGTGGCTCTGGATTTTCTTTGCTGAAGGCAACAATAGATAGGGAGCTTTTGGAAGCTGCATCATCAGCAATAGAAGAGAATGACGTTGTTGATTCGGAGAAAAATATAAAAGCTTTGCAAATGCAGCTACTTCGTTGGCCTGGTCCATATTCGTAAGATGATATGATTACATCTGTTGATTTTAGTATCGTGTACATAGCATTCTTTGAAGTGCAGTCATTTTATTAGTTTGCTTTGTGGTTTTGCTCGTAGATTTGCCCCGTATTATCTGAAGGAAAAAGGACCCCTATCTACGGATAAGGAACCTCTTCGCAGTAAGGGAGAGAAATTAATGAACGTTGAACCACACAGTGTGGTTGCTCTTGCCAAAAAAGCTTTGTTGGCATCAAGAGAGGCAGCGTTATTAGCCGAAGACTCCAAATTACTTGAAACCACCTTTGACGATTCTAATTTTCCAGAGTAAGTTCCTTTTGCCTTCAAGAAAATATCCTTGTTAGTTTTCATTTTCACAGTTGTCTTCAACCTTCATGACTTATCTCCTACCTGATTGATTTTCAGTTTCCTATCCACAAATTTGGCTGACGATAAACTGAAAGAGCGAAGGACAGTGAGGTCAACGCGTCTTATAGAGAGGCAGTCTCGGAAAAGGGGAGCTCCAAAGCCAACTCATCAAGTTCAGGAGACAAATCGTTCAGGCAGGCCAGAAGTGCGGAGAAGAGTGAACGAATCTATTGATCTAAATGATCCTCTTCGAATGTTCCTATGGGGTCCCGAAACTAAACAACTTTTAACAGTCAAAGAGGAGTCTGAATTGATTGTCAAGATACAGGTATTATGCCCTTCTTGTCTCTTTTCCTGTAGAAATTGTTTTTTTAACATATCAAGGAGTCAAATCAATATCCGGTCATGTTTCAGGTTTCCATGAAATTACAAGAAGTGAAGCATCAGCTTCAGACTCAGTTTGCTCGTGAACCAACACTGTTCGAGTGGGCTGAAGCTGCAGGGCTTACTTCTCGAGAATTGAAATCACAACTTCTTTCTGGCAAGAGCAGCCGTGAGAAATTAATTAATGCCAATTTGCGAATGGTGGTTCATATTGCTAAGCAATATCAAGGACGTGGTCTCAGCCTTCACGATCTATTGCAGGTAAATGGAGATTCATGCACATAAGAAACACATTGTTTGTCCACCATTCTGAGATATGTTTGTATAGCTGAGCTATTTCAAGGTGTCGTCTAGCCTTCACGATCTTGCAGGTTTATTAACTTACGATATATGTCCTTTGTCCCATTTTTGAGATTTGTTTCCAGATGAGTGTTCGAATCCGGCGTTGGATAAAATGAGAGTTTCTTGAGATGGTATGGTCATGTCCTGCGTCGATCACTTAATGCACTAATTCTTATTTTGTATAATATTTTAAAGGGGTTAGCAGTTAGCATGGTCCGTGAGGATTCATATAGTTGCCACAACATAGTGAGGACTGAAGCGTAGTTATTGTTGTTGTTATGTGAGTGTTAGAATCCCGAAGTTTTTGGTTATACATTTGATTCTACAATGAATTGTGACATTAAGATCAAGCAGGGTCATTTGGTATTTACTTTACGAGCTGATGGACTGGGTTGTTGCAGGAGGGAAGCATGGGACTAATGAAAAGTGTCGAGAAGTTCAAGCCTCAAGCAGGTTGCCGATTTCCCACCTACGCATACTGGTGGATAAGGCAAGGAGTTAGAAAGGCCATATTTCAACATTCTAGGACAATCCGTTTGCCAGTAATGCCTTCTTATTGTAGCAAATTTCAACTTCCATTTGACGGTTCCTGTACACATTTTGTGTAGAAGCTAAATTCCAACTTTCTTGTTTATGATGATCACTATTCCGTATCTGGATATCTAAGTAGCTGACTTGCGCAAACTGGAATTGCAGGAAAATGTGTATGCGCTTCTCTCTAAGGTAAAAGATGCAAAAAAGTTATGCATTCAACAAGGTAATCATCATCCAACCAAAGAAGACATTGCGTCATGCGCTGGAATGAGTGTGGAAAGGTTGCAGAATCTGCTATCAACTGTTAGAACACCTCTTTCGATACAACAGTCGGTGTGGTCAGATCAAGATACTACTTTCCAGGTGAACTTTCATTGTGCCACTATATGCTTTTGAGCTATGTTGCTCGACTCTCCAAAATTATCGCTGCAGCGGTGTCAGATTCTCCAAAATGCACTACTTTTGGAGTATCGGACATGCACCTGTCGACACTTTTGAAGAGTCTGAGCAACATAGATTTTGAGGAACCTACTAAGTAAATCCCAATGTACAAAACAAGAAAACTCCGATCTTTTTCTCTAATTCATAGGAAAATCTCAAAAAGCAAGATACTTTCTGTATAAGAAATAGCAAGTGTTTTCCATGTTTATGACTTTCTTTGCTTTCAACAACCCTTTCTTTGAACATTTTTTTCCATACAATTTCTTGGGGCTTTTGACTATATTCTGTTAGGATGTCTGTGATACATGAGCTTAGGATAAGAGTCCAACATCGGCAAAACACAAGAGTGATGTTGAGTATATAAGTAAGCAGGTCTTAGACACTAATGACACGTTCTAACGCCGTGTCGATTCTAGGCAAATCTCATGTTACGTCATTGAGTCCATAAGAGGGGGTGTATATGGCACCCTAGCTTAGGATAAGAGTCCCACATCGACAAACACAAGAGCTGCCCTCAGACCCTAGTGACGCATTTTAAAGCCGTGTAGGTCTAGGCCCAGAGCGGATAATATCACTAGTTGGCGTTGCGATGTCTGATTATGTGTTAAATCTCTCAAAGAATAATTTCAAGTGCATGCATGATTAGTTGCCTCTCTATCTCATCGAGGTAGTGATAAGGTCTGCGTACACTTTACCCTGGGATTTTGCTGGGTATGTTGTTGTTGTTGTATGCAAGATTTAGGTATCCGTCTCAAATAACCGACTCCTGTGGACGTCTTAAGTCAAAAATTTCCTACCTTGTTTCGACACTTGCTAAAGAGAAGATGTCATTTTGTTTTCGATCCAGGAAATTACTGCTGACAATGCCATTGAAGCACCAGAACTGAGTGTGTCAAAGCAACTAATGAGGCGACACATACGCGGCCTCTTAAATGTCCTGAGTCCAAAGGAAAGGAAAATAATCCGACTTAGATTTGGCATTGGAGATGGCAAACGAAATTCACTCTCCGAAATAGGTGCTGTTTTTGGACTGTCAAAGGAACGAGTTAGACAGCTAGAAACTCGAGCGTTATACAAGCTAAAGCAGAATCTTAGCAAGCACGGGCTCGATGCATATTCCGATATGCTCTTTTAGATCAGACACTCTTTGATTTACGTAGCGAGGTTCGAGGTGGAGTTGTGGCTGATGCAGAATCAACAGTACATACAAGTTGTTCACACACCCTTGTAAGTATGGGGCAAATGTTTTAGCTGTTTTTAGTTTTGCTTTACAAACACTTGTGAACATGATGTTTCTGGTCTTGCCCTTTTTGTCTTGTAAAGTATCAAGTTGTAAATCTTTTCTTTCTTAATCCTGACATTTATTCTAATGGATTTTTTTTTCGAAAAGTAAGTTAGTTGGGTGTGCGAATAGAAGTTCCACATTAGAAGTTGATGAGAAATAGAACCTACATGTAAGTTTAGTTGGGTGTGCGAACAGAAGTTCCACATTAGAAGTTGATGAGAAATAGAACCTACATGTAAGTTTAGTTGGGTGTGCGAACAGAAGTTCCACATTTGAAGTTGACGACAAACAGAAGCTACATTATTGTATAGTTGAATACGCGAACAGAAGTTTCACATTAAAAGTTGATGAGAAATAGAAGCTACATGTTACCGTAGTTGGGTGTGCGAATAGAAGTTCCACGTTTGAAGTTGACGACAAACAGAAGCTACATTATTGTGTAGTTGAGTACGCGAACAGAAGTTTCACATTAGAAGTTGATCAGAAATAGAAGCTACATGTTACCGTAGTTGGGTGCGCGAACAAAAGTTCCAGACTAAAAGTTGATGAGAAACAAAAGCTACATGTTTGTGTAGTTAGGTGCGCGAACAAAAGTTCCACATGAAGTTGATGAGAAATAGAAGCTACATGTAAGTGTAGTTGGGTGCGCGAACAAAAGTTCCAGATTAGAAGTTGATGAGAAACAAAAGCTACATGTAATTGTATTTGATCGTTAAATGGTGCGAGGCTTTTTGTGAGAAAAGTATGGACTTAGACCTATAGTGTCAAGCCGAGGTAAGAGTCATTTGTGAGTTGACATAGCCTAACAAATGGTGTCAGAGTCATCGAGCCAATAATTCTGGTAAATAAGTACGAAGATAAAAGGAGAAACAAATGTCTTTTACAAACAATTACTTTTAAGTTCCTTTCGAGGGATGAAAATCGAAAAACAATGATAACTTCTAAAAAATTAGAAATCTAAGACCTCAAAACACTAACAATAGTGTTTATTTTTTAATCATTAATGGTGTCAGAGTGTTGAGCATAATTTTGTTTCTAGTGGTAGGATAACATATAAAATAACTGATTACAATCTCAATAATAGACATTATACTAATCTTACAATAATACAGCAACAACTATTCAAAGTGAATCTACTTCATAATTCATTAGATAATCCGTTCATTTTTACTTATCTACTAAAGAAAATATAGCGAACAAATAAATCATAATATTAACATGCTTATACTTAATTAATCATATTTTTATGAGCTAATTTTATCGTCACACACTTAAGGATCGAATCCTTCTCCGGACCTGTGCATCGCAGAAAGACTGCATACAATAGATCCTTATGGTTGGACCCTTCTCCGAAACCTATGCATAATAAAAAAGGGTAAGGATAGAAACAACACTTTAAATTAAATTATTTCCACGAAAATGGCCATGGAATTTAAATTTCACTTTCTAACCATTTCAATTTGCTGGCTTGTTCTATACCACTTCTACACACCTTTTATACAGTTTCTCTCTCTCTCTATATATACATATAAATATTTCATACAAAAATTATACAGTTTCGATACACAATTTATACAATAATTGTACTTTTTTTTTTTACACATTTTGTACAACAATTACATAATTTTTATACACTTTCTATATATTTTATATATATATATATATATATTTTATACATATACATATTTGATACATATATCTTATATAGATACATATTTTATATAACAATTATATTGTTTTTATATAATTATATTTAATTATCATTTCTAAATAATAAAAAAAAAACTGAAATATTTTTAAAAGGGTCGAATGACCCAAGTTGAAAACTGTATTTATATAAGGACTGTATCAGTATTGTATATGGATTGTATTTGAATTATGTGGACCAAAATAACCTTTAATTAGGAAATGACTATAAAATGGAAATAGTATACCTGACTGACCACTTTTTGCAAAGATATCAAACTTGAGCTATTTATTTTAAAAAGTGTATAGAGTATACTTTTCTCTAATAAAAAGACTGAGTACAGTAGATCCTTGTGGTCGGATCCTTTACCAGATTTGGGTTGAGCTTATTAACACTTCCAAACATAAATAGAGTTAAACTTCACCAAACCAAACACCATTCAAACACCACCAAAAACAAAAAATGTCAAAAATTATACACCAAACTCTCCCTCATCATCATCATCATGCCATAATAATTCCATGTCCATTTCAAGGTCACATAAATCCAGCAATTCATCTTTCATTAAGACTAGCTTCAATAGGATTCAAAATCACTTTCATCAACACACAATTCATACACTCACAAATAACAAAAGCCCATTCATCAGAGCCCGGGTCCGGGCCCGAACCCAACAATATTTTCTCTAAAGCCCGTGAGTCCGGGCTAGATATACACTACATAACTATTTACGATGGATTTCCATTAGATTTCGATCGAAACATGAATTCGTTGCCCTTCTTAGAAGGTCTTATAAATGGATTTGTTGATCATGTTGATGAACTTGTTGGAAAATGTATTGAAAAAGATGATTCAATTAATTGTTTGGTTGCTGATACATTCTTTGTTTGGCCATCAATAATTGCAATGAAATATAATATGGTTCATGTTTCATTCTTCACTGAACCTGCTTTGGTATTTGCTTTGTATTATCACTTGCATTTGCTTCAACAAAATGGACACTTTGGCTCTCATGGTAAGTTCTCTTTTTATCTCTTACATATTGTTAAAATGTTTTAATTTTTTTGAGTTGTCACTATACAAAATATTCTACATTAAACTTGACCTGCAGTATACTCGCTCATCTAAATTTATATATTTATTTTTTTAATCGATTTCAAAAATAATTGATAGATTTTTATATTTATTAATAATCTAATTTTAAAATATTGATTTTTGCTTAATGAAATAATTTTATAACTACACAAATAAATTAAATTTATTTTAGATCATATTTTTTTAAAATTAAACTCCGTATCAAGAAAGATGCATAATAATATAATAAATTAATTTTAGCAAAAATTGGCTGTTATAATAAGTTGAGGATTAACACAGAAGATCATCAAGCAGTTGAGCGTGGCCTAATTTTTTAATTAATACTATTATTATTACTTTTCTACTATTTTATTATTACATGTTTTCTCTCTTTTTTTTTAATTTATCATATTATTTGTAGTTGTTATCGTCCTCTTCTTTAGCGTATTGTTTGGTGTTGCTATTTTAATCCTTTTACATGATTTTTATTTTTTTTTTGAATCGGGACTAGGTTATACCTCCAACCAAATACGAAATAAAGTAATTCTACATTTTCTTTTGAGACTAATTATATCTTTTATCTCAAATCACACGATCCTTACAAGTGGTGTTTTTATATTTCCTTACAGAAAATCGCAAAGACGTTGTTGATTATATTCCTGGAGTTAAATCTATCAAATCAAGTGACTTGCCATCCTTGTTTCAAAATTCAGTGGTGCACCAATTAATCTACAAGGCATTTCAAGATGTTCGAAAAGCCGATATAATAATAGCCAATACTGTTCAAGAACTCGAACCTGAAACCATCACGTCGATTCAACAAAAGCATAGTTTCTATGCCATTGGTCCCATTGTGTCCGCGAATTTCACTGACTTGACTATTTCGAGTAGCCTATGGTCCGAGATCGATTGCACCCAATGGCTCGATGCCAAGCCACGTGGTTCGGTCTTATACGTCTCGTTTGGGAGTGTGGCTCTTGTTAACAAAGAAGATATTCTTGAGCTAGCTCATGGACTTATGCTTAGTGAAGTTACTTTCATTTGGGTACTTAGGTTTAATTTTTTAGGTCATGATGAAAAAAGTATTTTGCCCGATGAATACGAAAGAAAGGTGAAGGATCGAGGGTTGATCGTGCCATGGTGCAACCAAATGAAGGTGATTTCACATTCAGCAATCGGGGGCTTCTTGAGTCACTGCGGATGGAACTCTGTAGTGGAAAGCATTTGGTGTGGGGTGCCTTTGATTTGTTCTCCACTTGTCACCGATCAATTGGCTAATCGAAAATTAGTGGTTTATGATTGGAAAGTTGGAATCAATCTACGTGATGGGGAATCGATCACGAGAGAGGAAGTTCGAGACAAGATTAAATATTTGATGAACGAAGAGATTTCGAGTAATTTAAGGAAGACTATAGTACACGTGAAAGAAACATTTTATAGCGCATTGGCTACGAATGGATCGTCGAATGTTAATTTTAACAAGTTTGTTGAAGAATTGACGATGAAGATTAGTTTAGTTCGAGAGCACTGAATTCATATGAGCTCAATAGCATTTTTTTAAGTCGTGTATTTGTATTATGAAATTTATTAACTATGTATTAGTACTGAACTATGAACACAATCGTAATTATATAAGTTTGATTTCGTTATAAGAACCTAAAAAAATTTTAAATTTGAATTCCCGATCTAAATGTTATATTGGAAATTGAGAATCTAAACATACCTCCTTAGATTATAAATTGTAAGTCATAGCAAGACTTCTTAGATTACAACTAATAGCAAGTTTTTTTTAAAAATAAAATAATAAAAAATTTAAAACAAACAAAATTAAGAATAAAACGTTTTTTTACATGCTGATTAAAAAAACTTCCATTTTAATAGGAGTTAGTTATTATGTGGGATAAAATTATGGAACCTATTAATGTGCATGTTTTTCTATTTCTTAAATTATATTTATATTCATTTTTTAAAAAGAAAAACAAATACTTCTTGTTTTTTTTCCATAATTCATTCTTACTCAATCTCTATTTTAATTTTCAATTCACAATAGAATTGGTGATAGTAAATATTATATGTTAATAATTTATTTTTAATTTGTGAATTTTATACAACCTATTATTCATGTATTATTTTATACTATTAAGCTAAAATCAATTTATATATAGCAAAATCATATTTTAAATGATTTTTTATTTTTGGGGTTTCAATTTATGAAATTGGTATATAAGATTCTATATAAATGATATATCTTATAACTGTTTCTAGTGTATGAAAATGGTACATAATATTATATCCACAAATTAGTTTAATAAATTTTATTAAAGTCATTTTATACTCTTGTCATATTTAAGAATTTTTTTTTTCTTTGGGCGGGAGGGGGGGGGGGGGGCGGGAGTGTTCAATGTATGGAATTGACATTAAAATTGGTATTGGTGAAGTTTTGTATATGTCACATTTGCATGAAATGAGTTTTATGAATGTGACAATTGATACGAAAAATGGTGTTGTATATTACATAACTTTTTTACTGTATGTAATGAATTTTTAATGAAAAACTGTCATTGTATATATTGAAAATAAACTAACAGATAATTGTTTGGTACCAAATAACTTTTTCTTGTAATAAAAATAATAATTTGTATTAGCCATGGTAATATTGATGTTGATTCACTATATTAATTTTGCTTTCTGGTATCAGTATAGTTCAATAGTTATACAAAAATATAGTTACAACTTGCAATAAACAATCTAAAAAATACATATAAATATAATTTTCACATATAATAAAATTAAATTTATTAACTGGGTTGGAATTTTAATTGATAAAGTGTTACATTTCTTTACAATGTTGTACATCCCCGTTTTTCATTTTTTCTATTGAATACTTTATTTGGCAAAGTTAATTCTCAAAGTATGTGTCATATTTTTTTTAAAAAAAAAAGAATTTTTTTTTAAAAAAAACTTTAGTAGCTTTTTTTTTTTTCTTTTTTGGTTTCCCATCCGGTGTTCGGTGCCTGCATTGGAGCCCCGATTAATCCAGATCGCATGTTGCAGGGCCCGTTAAAGTGACAACTTTATTTTATTATTATTTATGAAAGTCACTGTTGTGATAAAAAAGATGAATTCTATGAATAATGGAAGAAGAATTGAAGGAATAATGTGTATCAATGTAGAAATATTTTATCATATTTTACTTCTTAATTTAAGAATAATTTTTTTTATTTTACTGATAAATTTAAAAAAAAAATTATAAATAAAGATAATTATTGAAACCAAAATTTATTCTTAACATAATTATCAATAGAGTTAATGAGGAGAGATAGAATATTAAAGACTAAAAAATAGGCGATAATAACAAAAACTTATTTTCAAAAAAAAAATTATTTTTTAATGAATTAATATAACTTGCATTTAAATCTTTAATTCAATAATTATGTAAAAATATTGTTATAACTTGCAATAAACAATCTAATAACTATATAGAAGATAATTTTCACAACTAATAATTGGCATGTTAAGCTTTTGGGCTCCTAAGTTGGACTGGGCCGTTTAGAGGGCAGGCCTGGTTCAAAATATGGCCCAACTGGTCTTTGGACATTTTTGTTTTTTGAAAAAAAAAAAAGTGAAAATTATCCTAAATATAATTTTTAGATTGTTAATTACAAGTTTTAGCATATTTTTTCATTAATTACTAGACTTAAGAAATAATTACAAGCCATAGCAACTTTTGAAAAAAAAAATTAATTAAATTTCTGAAAATTGATTTTTTAATATTTATTATTTGTATTATTTCCTTATATTTAGCATTTAATATTTATCACTTCTAATTAATTACAGTATTTAATTACCAATAGAAGTCTATTTCTTTACCTTTTTTAACTTATGTTCATACTCAATTTAACTTTTAACTTTTACTGATTATCAATAAAAATTTTCCCTTCTTTTACGACATATTTAACTGAGTAGTCTTTTCAACTTATTTTCTTTCCTTTTGAGTATACTTTTTGATTTTCCAATGTCCATTAACCATTGATCTTGGATTAATATCTTAAGATTTTTATTGTTTTCTTGAGATTTATTTTTTAATTAAATTTCTGAAAATTGATTGTTTAATATTTATTATTTGTATTATTTTCTTCTATTTAGCATTTAATATTTATCACTCCTAATTAATTACAGTATTTAATTACCAATAGAAGTCTATTTCTTTACCTTTTTTAACTTATGTTCATACTCAATTTAACTTTTAACTTTTACTGATTATCAATAAAAAATTTCTCTTCTTTTACGGCATATTCAACTGAGTAGTCTTTTCAACTTATTTTCTTTCCTTTTGAGTATACTTTTTGATTTCCCAATATCTATTAACCATTGATCTTGGATTAATATCTTAAGATTTTTATTGTTTTCTTGAGATTTATTGTTTTCTTGAGACAATGTCCGAAAAAAACAAGTTTGATTCTACCCCTAGTAGGAAAAGCCCTAGAATTATACAAGAACATAGTCCTATTAATTTTTCAAGACCATCGTTTGATTTGGGATGCTTTACCCAATCTTCAAAATCAAAAAGCAAGAAAAAAGTAGTTGAAGTTGATTCTATTTCTCACAATAAAATTAAAATTTTGCCGGAGAAATCAGATTATTCAAAGATTTCACCATCCTTGAAGCAACAACAACTCAACATGTAAAATAATAGAGTATA
This sequence comes from Capsicum baccatum var. pendulum, assembly GCA_030864225.1. Taxonomy (NCBI): domain Eukaryota; kingdom Viridiplantae; phylum Streptophyta; class Magnoliopsida; order Solanales; family Solanaceae; genus Capsicum; species Capsicum baccatum. The sequence goes on from CM061558.1 coordinate 273,323,878, forward strand.
AAGAAAGGTTGTTGTTCCAGATTTTGAGAAGGTTGACAAGAGGAAAAAAAATGTTGGTCAACATAATTCCGATTCAGATTTTGAAGATGAAATTTTCGTGCCTAAAATGAAAAAATCAAAAAAAGAATCTCGTGAAAATGCTAGAGTTACAAGGTCTAAGGTCAGTGTGGGTATTGGCAAGGTGAATGATAACAAGTCTGACAAAAAGAAATCAAGAAATGTGTGCAAGGTTAGTGTAATCTGATTTTTTTTCAATTATGTATTAAATTGGTTAAATTGATATTGAATTAATTTTAATTTTTTTTATTGGCATGCATGTAAATTAGCCTTTATTAATTTTTGAGTTTTTGTGATTTAAAGTTGAAATATAACTCTTGATATTGTTACTGTTTGAATTATGTTAAAATATCTTTTGTTGTTGTTAGTGGTTGAAAACTTCAAAATTTCACTTTTGTTATTGTTATGGTTGAAAGTTGACATGCCACTTTTGTTGTTGTTAATGGTTGTTAGTTGAAATATAGCTTCTAACTGTGAAACAAGTTGGTGCATTATGTTTTTTTATATTCATGGCTAAAGTTTTGTGAATTGTTTATTTTAAGTATGCAAAAAACAGAGATGTTATCAAAAAAAACTTTTGTATATATTTTTATTTGATGGTAAGAGTGTTGTGAATTGGTTGTCTTTTTTTCAGGATAAGAAGCAGTATACTCACTGGTCTTCATACATAAAAGTTAATGTGTTTGATGATCTCAAACAGAGATGGACCACAGAGCATTTCAAAATGTTTCAGAAATCTCCATTTTGTCATTTTTTGAATATGCATTTTTTAAAAGTTCAACCCCAGCTTCTCCGTAGTCTATTACTTACAGAAACCGATAACGATAGGGATGATTTATTCATCTTCAATATCAATGGTAAAGAACTGCATTTTGGAAAGAGAGAATTTTTTGTGGTTAGTGGGTTGAAATGTTTAAGAAATCAGATTTTGTTTTTGATCCTAAAGTAAAAAATAAATTAATGAATAGATATTACCCGAGTATGGATAAGGTAATGAGGTCTGTTTTCTATGATAATTTTGTTAACAAGAAGATTTCTTATCGAGTTGAAGATTTGTATGAAATTGGATTAGTATACTTCATAAGTCGATTTCTTCAATTTGAGCTACCAAGAACGTTCATAAAGAAGGCTGATTTTGATTTGGTAGAATCAGGTCACTATTTGAAGTATGATTGGGGAGGTGAGTGTTTTCAAGTATTGAAAAAAATCTTGTAGTCATAAGATGAAAAAAAATTCATCCTCTTTTCATTTTCGAGGATTTCATCTTGCGCTTCAAATCTGATTCTATGAGTGTTGTTTGGACATTGATAAGTGTGTTGCTAATCGGATTGGATCCCAAATTCCAAAAATTTTAAATTGGGAGTCATCTGAAGAACTCATTTTTTATGTCTATCTTCTGAGTACGATGTTCAAGCGGTACAACAATGAGGTAATGATCTTATTCTAACTGTATTTTCTTAAGTAATTATTTTATGTATGAGCATTTTTTCTTCATATTTTATATGTATATTATTGATATGCAGTAACACTTTTTGGGCATACCAGTGTTTAGTTGTATATCTAACTTTTTGTTTAAACTTCAGTATGTGGTTAGAGACATTGTGTTTACCAATGAAGAGGAGGTGGAATTCAACCTTGGAGCTATTCACTAGGATAACTTGGGTCATAAACATCGTAATGATTCAGACCATTTTGTACCATCCATATCTGAAGATACATTTATTGTCCTAAAGAATGAAATAGCTAATGTATGTTTCCAATTTAATCTTCAAGTACATATTCAGTATTGTATTCAAAATATTTATTAAACGTGTGATTGATGTTTTCTCTGTGTCTACATGCAGGTCCGTCGTGATATGCCGTTATTTCAGGAGAAGGTTTGTTTTGAATGATATGTAAAATGTTATAATGCACATCATCTTTGCAGTACAACATTTTTGTGTATTCATTTCATAGTGTTCTATTTTTCAGTTGTACTATTAACTAAGTACTTTATATTTATGTATGTGCAGGTTTTCAAAGAAATGATAGAATATCATAAGAAAGTATGTTTAATTTATAATTTTATATTTCATTGTTAATATGAATAAGTTTTTGATATATCTTTTTCATTGATTTATGTTCTTTTCAGGTTGAAAGTGAATTCAATGGGATGAGGGAGTTTGTTCAAGAATCTGTGAAGTTGATATTGAATGAATTAAGATTGGTTAAACAACAATCGTCTGAATTTGTTGAAAAAGAGGTTTAATTTTCATTGCATTGAATTATCATATATTTGTTATCAATTTTCTCATTATAACTGTTATTAAAATACTATATCTTTCATAAGAATGTGGACGTTGGTTTACAAACACCAAGTGCAAGCAACAAGCAAGATGAAGTTCTTGTTGATCCTGTCATTGAAAAATATTCTTTTGGTGATGATGTTTCTGTCCGATTGGATGGTAATATTTATATACTTTCATATTTAATTTTATTTATATAATAACAAGATTGTACATTATTGAAATTCCTTCATGAATTCTCATGTTTTATTCACATTTTCTGACAATCCAGTTGTGAATAATCATGTCAATGATTAGTCACTGTTGGATGATATACCCTTCTTTACTGAGTCTCAATTAGTTGCTCTTGAACCAACATTTAGAGTATTGAAAACACCAAAAGCACATATCGCTACGCTTATAATGTTTGACAAATCTCCAATAGATGTGTATAATCAATCTGACACAAGCTCCCGAAGATGTCCGTTGTACTTCAAGAGTAAGCATCCGTTTCAAGAGTATATTGGTTTTGAGACTCCAGATTTGTTGATTGAGCAGTTCATTGATTGGTGTTATCCAAATTCAAAGTCAAGAGGAAAAAGGTGTGTTTTTTGAATTTCAATTTTTTTTTATTAACAGTTCAACAAAAAAATATTTATTGCCTTTTAAAAATGTATGTAGGAGTGCTGCAAACACTGCTTTACAGAACAAGATAATTCCTGAATTTGTATTGGCTGACATAAAAATTGAAGATAAATGTTGGTTTCGCAGCTTGATTCACACTGGACGACCATGGAATGATGAGGTATGTTTTCTGTATTTTATTTGGTGTTGAATAATTTCTTCAGATTTATTTTGTGTGTAAATAGCAGTACAAAGCATAGTCTTTCCAACTTGTTTATGAGCACTGAAATTCAGACTTCTTCTATGCCTGCCTGCTTCATTGATTTTGTTTACATTCTTCTTTCTTTTTTTTTTCTCTTCCAAACATCTTACATTTGGAAGCTCAAGTTGGAAAAGTTTGATCAAGAGGATTTTGTAGATGATTTTAATCATTTTTTTCATTCTCCTTTCTTTTTACAATGGACTAAATCATATATAGTTTATACTTTGATTTGAAATTTAATGCATTTAATTATGTTGTTTAGTAGTGCCATGCACTCTATTTTGTTTCTTACATGCAGTATAAAATTTGCTTGTATACTTATGCATTCATTGTCCATATGTGATGTAAATTTAGTGTATGTAAATTTAGGCTTTTCAGGTCAATTAAGAGACCACCAGGAAAAAGAATAGGAAAAACAAAGACCATAGAGAAAAGAAAGATGGCAACAAAAACACATCATAAACTTCTTGGTACATGGATTTTGTAGATTCGCCAATATGTATAAAAAGGACAATAAAGTTGATATGCTACAAACAAGTTGGTTGCATATTTCACTTTAGGAAAAGTTTTAGTATGTGGGACAGTAAAAGTTTTACTAAGTGGGACACCTTAGTAAGCTGGTTGTTCTTAAAATTTTTGATTTTGAAAGTAAACAATATTGGATAGACTAAAAAGAATGAAAGGTAGTTGAATAAAAAATATACATTTTTTAAAACATGTGCGATAGAAAAATATAACAACTAATATAAAATGAAAGATAATAATTTATGAATACGAATCCCTTATGACTTTCTACTATGACTAACTATTTAAGTCCTTTTTAGATGTCTATCTATGAAATAGATATTAAATACTCATTTAAAAAGTTTTTTGTAAATAATATAAATTGGCTGCCTTGATATTTTTGGGTTGATTATAAGTAATATATTCCAGTTTTCAGTCTTATGACCTGCGCCCTTTCACCGGCGATGGTAAGTCTACCGGTGCCATCATGAAATCACCTCCTGAAATACCACCATATATCCACCTATCGACCCCATGGAAAGGAGCTTACTCCAAGATCTGACTACCCCCGTGTAGGAGTTCGGGAAGGCCAGAAGTAAACAAAGAGCGGTAAAAGAAGCTAGAATCTTTCTATTGATAGAGCTTTCACGTCTGCGCATAGAATCCTTTTTTGCCCTTCCATTCTGTTCTTACGGTAGTTGGGTCGGAATCCGTGTGATGGTTCGAAAGTCGTTTCAGCTTTTCACATTCATTCTACAGGACCAAAACGAGGCCTTTCCTCGCTAGTTGGAATAAAAACCTCAATAAAGAATTAATAGAAGACGGAATCACTGAAATCTTGTTTCGTCTTCACTAGGAACTTGAGTAAGGAGGAAAAGTGATAAGAAGGTCTAATCATGCTACTTCAGTCGTATGCTTAACACATGCAAGTTGATCAGTTCGCCCTTTAGAAATAGGCTAAGAAAGTCATCGGTTCGATTCCGAAAGAGCTGCAACTATTTCCTCAGTCTGACTTCCGTGGAAGTCTAATTGATTTCATTTCTAGGTATAATTGGGAGTTGAAAGCCAATAGGATTGAAGTCAGCTATCCTATCCAAAAAATAGGGACGCTTATTAATAGAAAATTCTTAAATGAAATCTCAAACTTTTTTACCGCGCACCAATGTCCGCCTTCCATTTAGACTGACCCGGCAATTATCTTCCTATAGATAGCTCCTTGCTTATAAAAAGATTTAGTTTGAGAATCAGCTGAAGCTTATTCAGGATTGATCTTTCTTATTCGAGATGAGCAAGCTGTGCGAAAAACCGCTTCTTTTTTGTCGATCGAGCCGCTTTCCCTCATTCCACTCATCCAGCCCTCTTCACGAACTTGTACAATCGATGCCACAAAGATAGCCAACTCTATTATCAAAGAAATAAGGAAAGGGGCGACAATTTGGCACCAGATATCCGGAGGTGTGGAAAGAGCAGCGCACAAAGGGCAGTGATTTAACTATAAGAGAAAGTTCTAAGGGCAGTGATTTAACTATAAGAGAAAGCGTAAAAACGGTTATTGACAAAACTTAACGATTAAGCAGGGAAAATAATAAGAATAGAAGAAGTGCCTTGCCTCCAACAATTCAGCATTTGAACTGGACCCCTTCCTTGATGAGGATTGCTAAAATCTTTCTTTTTTAATGAAAAAGACCGGGTTTCTAAGCAGTGGCAAACCTAAAAGAGACCTTGGACACCCGGGGCAGACTGAAGTCACTAATAGGACTATCCCGCAAGGTCTCAAGACTCCTTTCGAGTAGTCTCATAGGTCAGACCGGTTCCAACCATTCTTGCTAAGGCTCCAAGCGAAAGATCAAACTTAAGAGTAAGAAAAATAACACAGGTTCTTCCAAAAGTAGAACAGGTGTTAGAAGTGCGTTCGATTGATTCAATATCCATGAATCTAGAAAAGAGGGTTGAGGGTTGGAACAAATGTATAACAAGAATTCTTGGAATTCCTTGGGGATTCTTGATTGGTGGCTTTCCAAAGAAATAGCTTAGTAGCCACATTAGCAGCGCTTGGGATTATTTTAGGCGCGGCCTATTCCCTTTGGCTATATAATCATGCGGTTTCTGGGAATTTAAAACCTGATTTCCTCCATAAATTCTCCGATCCAAATGGCTGGAGGAAGTGAATCAATCATAAGAGGTTGTTAAAAAAGGTCTGTTGCTTGCCCGAGTAGGGGAAGGGATTGACCTAAGGCAAGGTTGACTTATCCCGACTTTCCTAAGGGACGGAGTGATGAAAACGAATCGTGGAGCGAATTGGATGATCGGGCCGAGGGCTGCCCTCGAGTTTGCTTCACTTCCTGAGCCCTCACCACTTCCTGCGACAACTAACAAGGGGCATTTAGGACAACTCGTTCATTTAGCACAACTTCATTCCGCTCGGGCCACCAACTTGTTCCCGCTTTGGGAAGGGAACTTGGTTGGAATTCCAATTTCAAAGAAAACACATGCGAAAGGCGGTGAGTAACGCGTAAGAACCTGCCCTTGGGAGGGGAACAACAGCTGGAAATGGCTGCTAATACCCCGTAGGCTGAGGAGTAAAACGAGGAATCCGCGCGAGAGTGTCACGTACGGTTCCTTTGAGAAGGGTGTGATACCACCACCTATCAGGCCCGATGAGCGGTCCACGGAGCTGCATCCCTACTCACCCTCTCTAGACTGGAGTTACCTTTTGCTTTGGGTAATGAATGACTTCAGAAACATCTGGTGAGCTTTGGGAGAGATAGTTGGAGAGGTAACAAAACCCTATACTTTTCATTACAAAACTAATAAACCGGAAAAAGATGGATTATTTCCCGTGAGTGAAACTCTGAGTTGAAAATGACTAGTAGGCGTGGAGAGCTTTTTGCGGGGAAACTTCCAAGTACAGTTTGGGGGGAGGCGGGCGTCGACCCTACCTTATGAGTATTCGGACTATAACAGTTTCGATGAACAGTCACTCACTTTTGACTTGCCTCCTTTACCTATCAAAGATTCTGTTAACATTGCAGATGGCACTCTCTTACCTCTTTCATACTGTGGGTCTATGTCTTCATCCCGGATTCTTCATGATAGATTCCATTTTCCTCCTAAAAAGAAATTTGTTTTGAGTCAACAAGACTTTGATTTTCTCCATCGCCTCTGAAGTTCAGGTCAAAATCAGAACTGGAATTTGAAATCCAGTAGGAAAAAGAAATGCAGACTTTTTCTTGACTTTTGAATCTATTAGAAAGAGAGTCTCTGAAGCCTTCGCTAGGCACACTCTTATTTAAACCTTTCCAATCAGTAGCTGGGCTAGGGCTTATTCTGATTCACTTGCTATGGCATTCGTAGCATCAATTCCTTGCATCCCTCCTATTAATAAGGTAATAAGGCTCTGCCCACTCAGAGTGGACAGACTTTTGAGTTTTCAGCGGTTTATGCTAAATGTACGAGGGCTGCCTGTCGGTGGCTTTCACTCCTTGACAGTCAGTCTATTACCCAGCCCTGATCCCATGCTTTCCGTTGGTCAACAACCAACTAACCCAGTCCTTTTTTTCACACAAGCTCTAATTTCTCGAGCAAGATATTTATAGTCGGGTCGGATGAAAAGAGCGCTCCTAAATGTTGTGTGCCAACCTAACCTTGTCACCCCAGAATATGTTGTTTGGAGAAGCGAATGAAGAATTTTCGAAAAAAAAAAAGATTTTCCTTTTTTCTTTTTGTTTATAGATTATTTATTATTATTTATGAAAGGGGCGGGCGAAATTACGTAAGAAGGAAGGCAATAGCAGTAAATTAGAAAACCCAATATCTCAACCGGCTGCTATTATTCCAAAAATTACGGAAAGGAAAAAGAGGAGGAAAGAAGCAAGGGACTGAGCGACGAAGCGAGGTTTGGAACCCTTCAACCTCAATTATGAACATTTTGAATTTGAAAAAAGAAAGATATATCTCATTCAAATTTCACAGTGCTTCTTTGCTCGCTTGCAGCGCCTCGACTCGAGTTTCCGCTGTAGGATTGAGTGAGGTGACGAGAAGTAATATAAATTGACTGCCTTGATATCCCTTATGCTTAGTATGCTTAGATTGCGAGTATTTTGTGTACAGGACACACTAATTATGCTATTTTATAATTTTTGCTTATTCAGCATGTTGACGTGATAATGTATTACTTGAGGAAAAAATCAAAGTACAATGTCGTGAAGCCTATTACATGTCTTCTTTGTTAAATGAATACGTTCAATTCATCAACAATGGTTAAGTTTGAATGAAGAAATGAGTTGTATCACTCCTGAACACTATGTTAGCCAATACATTAGGGGTTACAAACTGCTTGCCAATGTTCCCTGGGATTCTGTTGATAATATCATCATTCCTGTGAATATTAGTGAGTCATTTCATTCGATATTGATTATTTTTCAAATTAGACATAGGTGTCTATACATTTATGATTCAATGATGGGAGGTGTTATCCATTCAAAGAATATTTTAGATCATGTTCGGTCCCTTTCAACCATGATACCTATATTTTTGGTTGCCACTAATTTTTATGGGAAACGTTCGGATATTGACTGGCTTCGGGAAGCTGCATACATTGATAAATCACTGAGTGAACCTTTGGAGTATGTCATTTTGAAGGATACACTACAGCAGGAACCTCAATCTAAGTAAGTTAAATTAAAATTTTATTTTTATGTATTTATATTAATATATATATTGCTTTATAAGTGATTTTGCTGATTTTCTATTTTATAGTGATTATGGTATGTTTGTATGAGCCTTCGCTGAGTATGTTAGTCATGACATTTTTGATATCTCTAGTAGACTTTTTGATGCTGTCAACCATCGAATCAGATATGGTGCACTACTATGAGATTATGTCAGACGGAAGCAGAATGATGGGGCAATCAGTGAAAGTGAGGCAACAGGAAACGTTACTAGCAAGCATGGTGATTTTAAAAGATCTAGGGAGCAGTTTGGAAGTACAAGGACACGAGAGTATCTGTCTCAAAATATTACAACAATAGTTGGTCTTATTTAGTTGTGTTTTTTGACGGATGTTTTGATATTTGAAAGTAGTAGTATCTTTTTCAATAGTTACAAGGACACCCGAATTTTTTTTTGTTACTCTATATTGAGTTGGTTCCTTTTGGTTGAACTTTATTGATGTGATGAAGTAAAGCAACAATGTTTTTAATTGGGAAAGTTATTGTGCTTGTATTAGTTCTTGTAGATATACAATTTTCAACCCAATTTGATACATGCATTGATTGCATTCAACTGTTATACAATGTATTTTTGACGTGTAGAGTCTCATTCAAGTGCAGATTCCCATTTAAGTCTTGCATTTTTCTTGATTCTTTCCTTGTGTATTCTAGGTCTGCTCCAACATGGTTTATATACAATGCAAAAGTTACCTAACTGCTTATTTCTCATTATCTCTATCTTTGAACTTTATATATATCCAAATATGATTCTACAGATTGTAATCCATTAGGTAAAGTACAATGGGTAGGAGTTCTAGTTTATTATTCATTCAAATACCTGAATACCAAGTTGCAACTATTGCACATTACAGTGCATTTTCGGTATATGTTTTTTTTTTCAATATTATATACGTGTTCAGTCATATTAATTGAAAAAGAAATTCACCAACTCTCAAATATTTAATTATTTAAAACCAATAAAAATAAATATCCATAACCACAAAGTAATTAAAACATTTGGCAAGTCCTTTTATTGTGCCCCTTACGATGACAGTCACTACATGTAATATTTGAACGTTTACACCTGTCTTCATTTGGTGCTTTCCATCTTTCATAACATGATCTTCTAGGAGGTCGTTTTGAATCAGGTGGTAATACAACTTCATCCAACACTTCACGTGTTATTTTCCATGTACTTTCATAAGGAAAAGGTTCAACTGGTATGACATAAGCATCTCTGAAATTTTTGTTGTTGTAGTACGGTGAGCAATAGTTCTCGTCATGTTGGTTTTTATACCTAATATCAGCCATAGCATGAGAGGAGGGTATTTCGTCCAATTGAAATTCTCTACAGTTGCACTTTCTGCTTCGTAAACAAACAATGAATCTTTTTGCACCATTACTTATAGTATGCAGGAATTCATTTGATGCTTTTACCTTCATTCAGAATCAATTTTAATACGCAAACCAATTAACAAAAAATTTAAGTCATGTAAAAAGTAATGGATAAAGGACTTACTATCATTCTCTGTGAAAGCAAATGATTATTTGTCAAAATATCATTATATTTGACTGTCAACTCTGTTAACGTGTTTGTTGCCTCCTCATGCTGTTTTGCATTCCATGATTCAATCATTAACATCATAAAATTCATTGTTGAAACCACGGGTAATCTTCTAGCTATTCTGTTCGTGTTGTTGATGGATTCCGCTATGTTTAATGTCATTGCCCAAGTCCGTTTGATAGTAGAATGAACCCTTGCCCATTTGTGGTAGCCAATTTGAAATAAATACCCCCTAACTCTTTTATCTATTTGGTCCACCCTTCCCATCAACTCTTCAAATTGTTGTAGAGTATATGCCTTTGTCATTGCAAAAAAAAGGTTATGCAATTCTTCAAAAATCTTACGAAAGTTTACCTTTATGTTGCACCACAGATGGCAAATACAAGCATGATGTGATAGATTTGGATATACTACGGATGTTGCCTTCCAAATACTTTCATTTCTATCGAACATTATACACATACCTTTCCTTTCCCCAAATGCAATCTTAAATTTATTAAAAAATCAAGTCCAAGATGCAATATTTCCTGAATCAACCACAGCATAAGCAATGGGTAGTATATGACCTACAATCATAACATACTTCATAAAATATACTAGTTGATTACTTTTTACCAAAACAAACAAAATACATACAGATGACATACCAATATTATACAACACCTTAACATTCTGATATAACTTCCATTATAAAAATAAAAAAATAAACATTACCTCCTGGGTCCAATGTGCTCGCAATTAGCATAGTTTCACCGTAAAGCGATTTTAGAGCTGCTCCATCGACTACAACAATTGGCCTGCAATATTTCCATTCACGAATTAAAGTGTCCAATGCAACAAAAGCATACAAGAATTTATTTTCTTCGATTTTCTTCCAGCTAACAATAGATCCAGGATAATGCTTTTCCAACATATACAAATAACTCGGTATCTTTTGATATGACTCGGTAGGATCACCGCGTAATCTTTTAACTGCTTTGGTTTTGCCCCGCCATGCTTGATGATAATCTAGTGAAATCCCATGCTCGCTCATCATGTCAGAAACAATATCGTTGGGAGTGTATATTCTTTTGGTATCCACATAATTACCTAAGATCAATCCGGCTACCACTTTTGTCATTCCTTGACGCCTTGCATAAACTTGATCCTTTATTAAGCATGTATGAATGTCACAATATTTTCTTATCTTAAAAAATTTTGATTTGTTAATTCTGGAAGAACGAAGAAACCAAATGCAGTCCTCCACCACACAAACCAAATAGTAGCTATTAAATTAAAAAATTATTATTACAAAAAAAAAATAGATATTGAATTAACATACAACTATTATATCCAACTTAATACACAAAAAAAATACAAACGTTTTTACCTGCTTCCACTTGATCTTTCAGTTTGATAAGAAAACAGTTTCATAAATGCGTGCAACTCCATAACATTAACTAGTGTTTGTTTATCCTTGTAAGTCTGTTTTACAGCTATGTTGATATTCGTTACATCACAAATTATATCCACACGTTCTTCTTCAAATTCTTCAAAATCTGGACTTATCCCGATCAAACGAACACAATCTTTTAAAAATAGCGTTCTCCTTTGTTCATTCTTTTCGTTAGAACACCGTTGCCCAACACAAACAATTGCTCCTTCAGTTTGGTGAATTACATCGTTCGATTTATCCAAAGTTGTAACGTACAATGGATATTTTAAGAAGAAATCAACAACCGTTTTCTTCTGTTCCAAATACACCTGCACACTTGTATCATTGTGTATGACCATAGTTGGGCATCTATCACTTATTATGTATCGGATTTCAAGATTATTTGTAGATGTGTCTATCATCAGTTGTGTTGCGATTGCTTCTACTAATCCTTTGTACTTGGTCGTTGCATCATACATTATCCCATCAATTTCGAAGTCCCTCGGTATTCCTGTTTATACAATAATTTTAGTGAAATTGATAAACGTCCAAAATTCAACATTATAACAACAAATAATTGAAGAAACACACAAAAAATATATATTTAAATTCGTTTAGAAAGCATAAAAATAAATTAACAAACCTGACAAATCCCATCTCCCTCCATGACATATCATGATTGAATGCAAATTAATAGAATTCATATTTGTTATCTAAAGAAATACTTGTTTTTGCTTTTTTTTTTTCAAACTATATTCAACAACGCCTAGTTAGCAAGCGTTTTTTGTGTAGTGGTGGAGAGAAATCGTGTAACAGAGGAAGGTAGTGTATAAAGATGAGAATCTTAATGCAAGCATTAAAATAGGAACAAAAATAAATGGTTAGAGGAATTTGGGGTGGATAGATATCAGTAATTAAGGTTAACTGTTTTTAAGGAGGATAATTTGTATATTAATTGTATTAAATCTTACTTTTCTTTTTCATTAATTATTTTTTTTGTATTTTCAACAAAAAGAAAAATATTTTTTATATAATTTTTTAAGATGAAAGTTGCTATAACTTGAAAACTTAAAAATTTTGCTATAATTTGTAATAACTAATCTAATAAGTTTATATAGTTAATTCACCCAAAATAAATTTATTCATTTTGAAATGACTTTCAAATTGAAAACTGTTCTCTAAAGAATTTTTTTTTCAAAAATTTTGACCAATCAAGCATGAAAAATACATTTGTCATCCATTCCGAACACACCTCTAAAGTAAGTACATTTTAAATAAGTATACATTATTCGAGATCAAAGGTCATGAGTTCAGTTGAATCACAAAAATCATTCTAAATTCGTCTTAATAATCCTTTTATTCATGGGATATGCCTAATGAAGATGATAGAGTATATATGTAGGTTTTATCCCTATTCTAGAAGATAGAAAAATTATTTTTGATACATCATCGATCGAAGAAAAAATAAATGAAAGTAGTTACGAATATACCCAGCGAAGATGATCGTATTTAAGTTAAGAATATACCCAAGCAGTTAAGAATATACCCAAGGAATAATATATTTTTATAATTTAAAAGAATTTTGTTTTGATATTATTTTTTATAATTAATAAAATAATTTATAATTATATAAATATTTGTTTTAAACTATAGATTTTTATTTCTTATATTTTAATATAATTAAATAATATTACATAAATTAAGACAAAATAAATATTAAATATATGGTATGCAAATGGGAAACATTTATTTTTTAAAAAAAAGAAAAAACCATACTCCTATTATCATTGGTCACACGGTCCTAAGTCTCAATTCTGAGGCCTCATTTGTTTGCACTTAATGGAGGTCTGAATCTGAATGGTTCGACTTCAGTTCATTAAGTGCATTTTTTTTAAACTGCCTCTTAATGTGTTTGAAATCCCCTGAATCAGTTAGATATGAAAAAGAGTCTGAATACTATTCAGACTCTTTCTAAAACTAATATATTCCCTCAAAACTTTCACTTTGTTATTTTCCTCTCTATATACGTGTAAAATGAATTAAAATAACTTAATTTATTATCAAATGAATTATGATGCAATGGATTATAATACTAATAATTCATGTCTTGAATTATTTATTTTCCTCTCTCATTTGATAATTATTTATTTTCCTCTCACTTTGTTATTAAAAATATTGAACAATTCTAGTAATTCTAACTTACACTTCAAAACTCTCTCACTGTTGTAGTAATTTATTTTATGATTACATCTTATCACAATAATTTTTAATCGATATATCTTTTTTTAATAATTTAGATAGTTCAATGATTATATTTAACATAATTTATTTATTTATATTTTTAAATATTTTAATTATCACTGAAATAATGTTTGTTGTTTAAGTTAATACTTTATCTAAATATTTTTTTCATATAATATAATATTTTATTACTTTTTAAATTTGAATTGCACATTTATTACAAATAAATAAATAAGTTATATATGTTTAGATGTTAAAAAAACAAACAGTCTTAATCATCCAGTATTCAGATCTAGAAACAACATCTTAATATTCAGACATCCATTCAGATTCAGACATCTTAATCTTAAAAATAACAAATGCATCCGAGACTCTGATGAAGCCCATAGGGAAAGGTTAAGAAAAAGGTCTTATAATTTTTTTTAAAAAATAAGTTCATTAAAATATTATTTTGCTAAAAAAAAATAGAAAAAATAAGTTTCACGAATAATATTTTACCTTAGTCGTTAATCGTGTCCTCCCAATCATCTCATGAGCAGAGCCACGTTAGACGAAGGATAGACTGGATAGTCCAGTGTACATTGTTCTTTACTAGAAAATTATGTGGTCTACAAGATTAATTATTAGCTATTATAAGTGTATGATTAATTTTACACACCCTTAATGCAACGGAAAGAAAATTTGCATATTATTCATCAAATTTCTAGCTCGACCGTTGCATTATCTAACACACTTCATCTTCACCACGCCTTAATAGCCTCCGCCGCCACCCCTACCCCACCCTCACTTCCCATTGATCTCACTAGCTATGGTTAATACATCTAGGGTCGTTTGGTGTGAGGTATAAGGGATAAATAGTTTCTAGGTAACATAAAGAATTATTTTGTTCCATATTTGGTGTGAAGTATTAGTTAGTCCCGGAATTATTTATCTCACCATTTACATGAAATAAGTTATCCCATATACATGGTGGAATAATGAATTCCGAAATTAATTATCTCGAAATAACATTTTTCCAAACCAAACGATCCTACTTCCTAATAATTGTATCCAACTTGATTAGTATTACTACTATTAGAAAGTTTTTTTTTTCCATCCGGTGTCTGGTGCCCGTATTGGAGCCCCGACTAATCCGAATCGCGCGTTGCAGGACCCATTAAGGTGGCAGCGCTCCCAACAGAATTTTCTCCATACCCAAGATCGAACCCTCGACCTCTGATTAGGAGGTGGAGCAGCCCCATCCACTGCACCACAACCCATGTTGGTTACTATTATAAAGTTTCTTTTTCACGAAATGGACTAATGTATACACTTTAGTTTTGTGCCTTTAGTTATAGGTCCCAACATTATATATTATATATAGGTTCTTTTGTATTTTGAGTTCTAATAAATTTTCTGGCTCGTCACTAGACAATTTTTTTTTTAAAAAAAAATAATTTAATTCTAATCCAAATCTATGGTGGAAATGGAATGCTAGCAAAACTATTAATATTCATTCCAAAAATAAGAATTTGCTTGAAATTTAATCTAAAATCTTAACAAAATGTTCGAAATTTTAGGGGTTGACAATAAAAACTTTATCTCCTTTTTTAAATGAGATAATGATCATGATAAGATCAATAACACTATACTAAATTTAAATCAACTCCAATGAATTTAAACAACACTATACATTATCTACATAAATTATTATTATATCATTAAGTCTTTTTTACTTATCATGATAGGTGATACATATTTTATTTTCAACTTTTATATTTCAACAAAATTTATAAGGGTAATTCGGTATATTAATACTTTCACTATGCATGAATTTCGAGAAAGCGCTGAACCACAAAAATTTATTGTGCATAGTCTTACCATGCACTTCTACTCGGGCTTGCTTTCCTACATTAGACGTTCAACAGATAGTCTCACGATCGGGCATTCATGCCCTGACACTACTTCTAAAGCCCGTCTCTTGCTCGAAAAAGTTTTTTGAAGATCGTATTTCTATGACTTGAACTTATGACTTCCTGATTACATTACAACAACTTTACCAGTTATTCGAACATCATTATCTAAAACTTGTGTCCCCTCATCTCCGCAAACATCATATGGTCCACTTCCTCTAAACAACCAATTGTTTCCTTTCTTAGATCACTTCAATATAATAATTAAATTACTTTTACATAATGTTTTTCATATGCATATTCTGAGATGCCAATTCTAAACCACAAAGATCCAATAAATTTATTAAAACACATTAAATCTAAATGCAACAACCTTTACTTGTTTTGTAGAATTTCAAAAGGGTATCACAAATTTTTTAAATTCTAACATGGGAACCATATTGTATATGTTTTCACCAAATGAAATATTGCAAATAACCATATGGGGTGGGGTGGGGTGGGGTGGGGGTGGGAGTGGGAGTGGGGGTGGATCTCTACTTTTGGTCATCATGATTTCCAATTAAATATACTTTCACCTTCAATCACTACAAAGATTCTATTTCATTCACAAATTGATCTAGTGGTCCTTAATAATAAAAATAATAAATATTAAATACTTGTATTTTAAAAAATCAAGATATGATTATATTTTTTTGTTTACTTACCAACACACTCTTCATTCATTAAAGGAGAGATTAAATAAAAATATGATAGTAGAAATGTATCAAAAATGTAACAATTATTTACACCCTAGGAAACTGAAAATAAGAAAGATACTATCACATTTAAAATATGAGGAAAATAAATAGTAACTCCTTATCATGCATGAATTTGTTTGTTGTTTGGTACCATAGATGAGATGCGTAAATTTATCTATTTCATGAGATTAGTTATCCATTATATATTTATATAAAATAATTATATAAATATTGGGATAATTAATTTTAAAATTAATTATTATTCTCAATTAAACATAATATTAAATAATTTTGTAGTTATCCTGAAATTATTAATCATTATCCCTATATCAAATGATCTAAAAGAGGACTTTTAAGTAGTCAATATCTATTGACTCATTTTTTTCTTTTCACACGTATTGACTATATGGTTCACTTAGACCCTACCTACATAAAAAAGAAAATAAATAAAGAAAAGAGATAAAGCATCTTGTACCCCCCTCCCCCCCCCTTTGAATTATACTACCTTCATTTTATTTTATTTTATATGTCGCTATTTAATGGATATAAAATTTAAAATATAAGTGATGACTTTATCAAGTTTATAAAATTACCCCTCTTAATGTATACTTTTTAATTATCTTTTCTTAATAAGTAGGACTCACTAAGGATAAAAATAAAAATAATGTCATTAAATAATTACCAAATAAGAAAATATGATATTTTTTTAGGACAAATAAAAAAATAAACGACACATAAAATGGGACGGAGTTGTTACAATAAGTTCTAACTTTACAAAGGTCTTATTATTTCTGAACTTAAATTTAGAATATTTTTATAATCCTTTTGTGCTGACGTGACACTTTATAAAAGCAGCACAAAAGAGTGACAAAAATATGCTAAAACTGAATTCAGAAATAATAGTATCCCGTAAAATTGAAGTGTGTCGTAGAAAATATGGTCATAATTGAGAGGTACCAGATGATTTACTCTAAATAAAATGATCTACCAACATGGGTTGTGGTACAACGATGAGACTGCTCCACCCTTAACCAGAGGTATCGAGATCGAGCTCTGGGTATGGAGAAAATTTTATTGGGAGAACTATTCCTTAGTGAGCCCTGCAATGCACGATTTAATTTAGTCGGGATTTTAATATAAATACCAAACATCTAGTGGAAAACCAAATAAATAAATAAAGTGATCTAACTTTGGTTACTCAAATTATAATTTCACAAAAATTAATCCCCCCACCCCACCCCACAACCAAACTCAATCCCCACCACTCTAATTTAATTTATTTTCCCCCTCCAATTATGGAACACAAATAAATGTCCACTTGTGAAAACAAACCCCCAAATTCTCCTCAAATTCATCTTCTTCTTCTCCTACAAAAACTTCCTCCCCTTTTACACAACCAAAAAAAAAAAAAAAAAAAAAAAAAAAAAAAAATTCTTCAAAAAAAAAAAAATTCATCAGAAAAAAAAAAAACCCTCATACATCTTCATCATCATCATCGTCGTCATCATCATCAACAACTTAATCCATGTCGAAACCACATGCCATAATGATACCCTATCCATATCAAGGTCACATAACCCCATTTGTATACCTAGCCATAAAGCTAGCATCACATGGTTTCACCATAACATTTGTTAACACACATTATATCCATTCAAAAATCTCCAATTCCAACAAAAACAAAGATGATTTATTTGCTAATGCACGTAAATCTGGGTTAGACATTCGTTATTCAACTGTTAATGATGGTTTTCCTTTACAATTTGATCGTTCATTGAACCATGATCAATTTGTTGAAGGTTTATTGCATGTATTTTCTGCACATTTTGATGTGTTGGTTGGTGATTTAGTGAAATGTGATCCACCTGTGAATTGTTTGATTGCTGATACATTTTATGTATGGCCAGCTATGATTGCTGAGAAGTATAATTTGGTATATGTATCATTGTGGACTGAACCTGCTTTGGTTTTTAACTTGTATTATCATATGGATTTGTTGAAGAAGAATGGACATTTTGCTTCTCAAGGTTAGTGCCTCCTTCTAACTTTTTTTTTTGTTCTCATTTTGTTTTTTCGTTGAGTCGGTGTGATCTGCACCGACGGATTCAGGATTTAAGGATCGTGAGTTATTAAAAAATGAGAAAGGAACGACCCAGTTCATACCTACTCCGTAGGTGTCGGGGAGGGGACCACTCCGGGCCTGACCTACGCGCCCTCACGCCAACTTTGCTGGAGGGGCGTTTCGAACCCCCGATCCTAGCACACCACGGTAAGCAAGCTTACCGCTAAGCCAAGGCCATCCCTCGAGTTATTAAAAAAATAAATAAAAAAAAAAATCACCTCAATGAAGTTCAAACCCGATGGCGCCCCTTTCCTTAAGGTCAATCTAAATGTCAATGCACCCAGTCAACTTTTTATTTCAGTGGGTGCTTTTATATATTTTATATTTATTTTCGTATATTTCTTATGTAATTTTATCTATTCCGCGTCGAGTTTAATGGATGCCGGAGCACCCAAAAATGAATGTAGGTTCGCCCCCGGGTGATCTGTAGGTTAAGGTTTCGAGCTAGAAAAATAGTCATGAGCGTTTATATTAGGATAGATGATCTGTAAGTTGCGGGTTCGAACTAGAAGAATAGTCATGCGTATTAGGATATATGGGAAGTCACGAGTTCGAATTAACTATTTGTGATCTATAAATTACAAGTTTGAGTTAGAAAGTAATTATTAATGCTTATAAATTAATAATGTGGATTTGTTAGAAGAAGAATGGATATTTTGCTTCTCAATGTAAGTGCCTCCTTTTTCTTATAACCTTTTTTTTTCTTCTTCTCATTTTGTTTCTTTGTTGAGTCGGTGTGATTGCTAGGTTAAGGGTTCGAGATAAAAAAATAGTTATGAGTGTTTATATTAGGATAGACGGTTTATAGATTACGAGTTCGAACTAGAAAAAGTGTCATTAATGTTCTTTCTGGGTGATGTGGGTTGTCTTTGTTTGTTGATTGTGATCTATAGATCACAAGTTCGAGTCACAAAGTAATTGTTAGAAAAAGAATGGATATATTGCTTCTCAATGTTAGTGCCCTCTTTTACCCTCAATCTCTTTGTCTTTTTCATTTTTTTAGAATCGGTGTGATTTATAGGTGTTTTTTTACGATCTTGGTGTACTATTCTCCATCTTGAGCCGGAGGTCTATCGGAAACAGTCTCTCTACTTCTTCAGATGTAGTGGTATGGACTACGTACATCTTACCCTCTCCCGATCTCACTTTATGGAAATACACTGGGCCCGTTGTTGTGGTGTGATTTATAGGTCATGGATGCAAGCTAGAAACATAGTCATGAGTGTTCGTGTTAGAATAGAGTGTCTATATGACACCTATTGGGTTGCGGTCTTTTGGCTTTTTTTTTTTTTCTGACTAATGTGGGGCACTTTAAGTGGGTTGGTCCTGATTTATGTTGCTCGAACTTTTTAAAAACATAACTGAGTGTGTTGGATTCTCAAAAAGTTGTCTAAAAATAGTCATTTTGCTTCTTAAAGTTAGTGCCCCCTTTTCCTTCAAACTTCCTTTTCATTTGCTTTCGTGTTTGAGTCGGTGTAATCTATAGGTCATGAATTCAAAAGTGTATAATGACTTAGCTAGCGCCTGACTATAAATTTTAGATTAAATTTTAAAAATTTATCTTCAAATATTTATATGATAAAAAAAAAAAAAATTTAATAATTTAAATTCATACAAATCGACTAATGCCAAACTAAACACAATTTCAAATTTCAAAAATTACAATTTTAATATTGCTGCAAACCCAAATGGTTTGGATGTCTGATCACCTTATAGAAAAAAGTGTCAATCCATATGGCTTTGCCAGAATTATATATTTATATATTACTGTATATACAAGTATAGTATTAAAAATAATATAATACTATGTATATATACAACATGTGGCCGACACAGAAGTATCAATCAGAAAGTGAAATCTCAAAATCAATTAATAGTAGAACTATAGTATTAGAAATAATATAATAATATTAAAAATTATGATATTTGGATCAATGTGTGCACATCCCAATTAATTTCACAAATATTTTGCTACCAAAACTTGTGTAGCTTTGACATATAGAAAAGATTATTACTTTTCCCATCGTAAAATTTAAATTTAAAATTTCATAATTCTCAATGCACTTTATTAATCATTAGATGACCATCTTCCAACCAATATGCTGTTAAATTTCAATTTTACTTGTAAATTGGATTGTGAACGGGAGTTGATAGTAGGTGATAAAGTTGTTGTCATGTGATCAGAAGGTCACAGATTCAGGTCGTGAAAATAATCTCTTGCAAAAATCTAAGATGAAACTGTATATAACAGATCCTTGTAATCGGTTCCTTCTTTAAAACATGCATATAGCGGGAGCTTTTGTTCACTGAACTGTCCTTTTTTACTTGTAAATTGGATAGTGAACAGGAGCTGGGAAGTAATCGGTAAAGTTATTGTCATGTGATCAGGAGGTTACAAGTTCAGGTCGTGAAAACAGTCCCTTACAAAATGTAAAATGAGACTGTATATAATAAATTCTGAGGTCGATTCCATCTTCAGGACATTTATATAACTGGAGCTTTTGTTCACCGAACTGACCCTTTTTACTTGTAAATTGGATTGTGACCATGGACCCAACATAAATGGTGTAAAATGCTTTGTAGGCCACTCTATTCTTTCTTTTTATTTTTGTCCTTATTTTAGGTTGTTGGATCCAATGAAAGTTGGTGGTGATAATGTTGGTTAGTTGTGAACTTGAGATAGTAACAATTTACTGCACCTACTAGTATTTGATTTTTCTGAACAAACAACTTGTTTTCTATAAATAGTTTATAGTCTTTAGACTAGTTATGTTTTTGTTTTGTTTGCAGAAAAAAAAATTAATGGTTGTTAGTTGAAAGATAGCAACAAAATAAAATTTTTGTATGAAACAAGTCTTTTCACATTATCAGAGAAATTAGTCAAATTGGTCTACTTGTGTATGCATGTGGACATTATATTAGAATAGGTATTCACATTTGGAGATACTAGTTATTGTATAATAATATGTACTATATTTTGATTAAAGTAAAAAGGTTTGGAGATAATTGAATGTTGTTTAGCTTCTGCTTTTATTTGGTAGTAGTAGTATTTACTCTCGTAGGCTCTTGTCCTTTAAATTTTGTTACTATATGTTATTTTGTGTACTTCGATTGGCTTAACTCTTTTGCCATGACTTCTTTGCTTTCTATTTCTTTACTTGAACTGTTTTGAAATGATTTTTTCCTGAGTCGATGGTCTATAAAAACAACCGCACTAGCCCTCTAGATAGGAACAAGGTTTGCG
This sequence comes from Capsicum baccatum var. pendulum, assembly GCA_030864225.1. Lineage (NCBI taxonomy): Eukaryota > Viridiplantae > Streptophyta > Magnoliopsida > Solanales > Solanaceae > Capsicum > Capsicum baccatum. Next base: position 273,345,512 of record CM061558.1, read on the forward strand.
TTTATTTTATTCTTCACAGACTTCATTTGTGAAATCACATTAGATATATTATTGTTGTTGTATATATTGATTATATATATTATATCAATAATGACTACAAAATATTACCATTAGAGGGATAAAAAGAATTAGGTGATTAAAAATATTTAAAATCCTTAAAAAGAATATCTATTCTGTGCATATTTGGTAGACTAAAGATATTCATTTACTATTTGAGTAACTAGTAAAGTTGTTGCCATGTGACCAGACGGTCACAGATTTAAGCCTTGGAACCGGCCTCTGGCAGAAATGTAAAGTAAGATTGCATATAATACACCCTTATGATAGGATTCTTTTTCGGACCCTGCACATAGCAGAAGTTTTAATGGACCGGACTACCCTTTTATTTGGATTGCTTGCCTTCTTTGACCACTTTACATTGCCTTTGACCCCCACTTGGTTGTCACATTTGTATATCATTAAGAAAAAGGTTCATTACTAGTAAGTTTGTTCATTTTAATATTTTTAAATTTGGACCATAGGGTTAGAACATAGATTTTTTTATTTTAGAGGATCTAGCATTGATTCCTTTACTAACTAATTATTGGTCTTGAGTGGGATTGGTGAGTCTACATGAAATTATTTTATGTTAAATGATGTGACATTTCAACTTATGAGTAGGCCTCTCTGTCTCAATATGTGCTACAAGTAGTCAAGTAGACAAGTACCACACCAACTTATTATATATTTTGGAGTTTTACTTTATTATAGTTACTGTCTTATTACTATCTATTGTTTTTGTACTATGACTTGGAGTTTTTGCCTTTTCTTTTCATTTATATTTATTAAAAATTGAATGATCAAAAGGGCACATTGAGTGGGGCACAAATCAAGGTCGAAGGTCGGTAGATAGCAGCATGTTGTCTTGTAACCTATTTGTACTAGTAGTTATAGTATTGCTTCTGTAGTTGCTTGTCGTTGGATTTTTGTTACTATCGGTTGTTTTTATACTTTCATCATTTTATTTGTTATAGTTATTGTTCTGTTACTATCTTCTGTTTTGGCACTATTTGATATTTCTTTGTGCTTATGTTACTTCTTTTACTGAACTGCTTCAGACTATCTTTCCTTGATCCGAGGGTCTATTGAAAACCAAGGGCGGAGCTATCCTTTGGCAAGGGATTCGCAAAAAATTATATTATTTGTACATAGTTACAATTATCCTCCCCGGACTTCACCTTGTTGTACTTTTTGTTATTAATTTCTAATTTGTTTAAATTTATTTATCAGATAATAGAAAGGACACTATTGACTACATACCAGGAGTTGAAGCTATTGAACCAAGAGACTTGATGTCCTATCTCCAAGCAACTGATATTTGGACTGTGGTTCATAGGGTAATCTACAAGGCCTTTACTGATATTAAAAAGGCAGATATCATCATTTGTAATACAGTCCAAGAACTTGAATGTGATACACTTTCAGCCCTAAATAAAAATCAGCCCACATATGCTATTGGGCCTATATTCCCATCTGGTAATCTCACTAAGTCCCCATTCAGTCTTAGCCTATGGTCCGAGTCCGATTGCTCGCAATGGCTCAATAGGAAGCCCAACTCATCAGTCTTGTATGTGTCATTTGGTAGTTATGCACATACTAGTAAGGAAGATTTATTGGAGATAGCCCATGGGCTTCAACTTAGTGGGGTGAACTTCATTTGGGTTCTAAGGCCCGATATCGTTAGCTCAGATGAGACGGATTTCTTGCCTGTCGGGTTTGAGGAAAGTATAAAAGATCGAGGGTTGATCGTGCCATGGTGTAAACAGATTGAAGTGATATCACATCCAGCGACTGGTGGATTCCTGACTCACTGTGGATGGAACTCGACGCTGGAGAGCATATGGTGTGGTATACCGTTGATATGTTATCCCTTGTTGACCGATCAATTCACTAACCGAAAACTAGTTGTGAATGACTGGAAGATCGGAATTAATTTGTGTGACAAAGAGCGCGTTACACACCAGGAAGTAGCCGAAAAGGTTAGCCATTTTATGTGTGGGAATAGCACTCAAGTTTTGAGAAATGCAGTGAAGGATGTGAGAAAAACATTAGAAAATGCATTAGAAAAAGATGGATCATCTGAGAAAAATTTTCATAAATTCATGGAGGACATAAAGGTAAATGCAAGGAAACGGGCCGGGCTTTCGAATGGGCATGCTAGTCCATTATACCAAAATGGTAATGGGCTGATCCATTGAATCTTTGCAACCATATAGCCTAAAGGGCCTATAGTGCTACTAGCCACTTTTTGACTCTCTTTTTTAAAAAGATAGTCATTATTACGGAGTTTCAAATTTCACCACAGCATATCATCATGAAGTTTTCGGTGGGACATTTTGGAACTCCAGCCTAGTGACTATTTTTCAATTATAGACACTGAAAAGTGGTTGTTTTTGAAATTTTTGGCAATGTTGTGCAAGCTCTCTCTCTCCCTGTTATAAAACCTTTGAGATTAATTTTTGCTTAGTTAAATTCAAGTTGTGAATGTAAAAAATTGTTTGTTCAATAAATAATTTAGTTTAGTTTGTTTTAAAATTTTGAGATGCTATGAAGAAAGGTTCTCATACTTTTATAAATGTATAATTATTAATAACTAGAAGATAAGTATGTGATAGAATTATGAGTACTTTGCATGGTTAAAAATCTAGTCTAAGAAATTTGAGGAGGAGGATATAAGGCTATAAATAAACTAAGTTTTAAAGAGTTATGACCAAAGGGTAATAGTAACATTAGGTGGTCTTGGGTTGGGGACTTTATGCTAGAATTTTATTTCTTTTTATCTAAGGGGGGTGGGGTGGGGGTGGGTTGGGGGGAAAGATGCTAGGTTTTTCTTGTCTATCTAGATACTCTATAGTATACACATTAATCCTTCTTTTATTACTAGTCATAGAATTATTTATGCTTCATGCAGTCATAAAATACTTCATTAAATTTATCACTTAATTTTTTTAACATCTAATTAAATTTAAAAGTTTAAAATATTTAAAGTCTTTTTTTGACATGAAAATATTAAAGTACTTTTCATGTAAAATGTTTTAATCTATTTTGGGTAGTTAAGCCGAGTGCTCGTTATTTTTTATTTTTTTTATGACATTTAAATCTTCTTTAATTCTCTTTCATAAGATAAAATACATATATATCTTTAATAGTGAAAATAAATCTTGAATATTCAAATTCCTTCAACAATAATAGAAATTCAATAAATACAGTTTTTTTGAATGTCATAATTGAGATTGAAATTTCATAGTAATTTCAATTAAATAACAATGCTAATTTCAATGAAAACCAGCCGATCAGAATGTTTTTGAACTATTTATTCATGACTACTTAATTGCTATGATTGTTTATTTTCTTTATTTACTTCAAATCCTTAATAGCCTTCAAAACTCTTCATTTTCTCTTTTTACTACAACAATAACCGACAGAAAAGGAAGATGAAGAATAGTAATTAAGAGAATTTAAGTTAAAAAGTTTCAAAAGCATAAATGCACCTAGCATTCATTTTAGGGAATCCTAAATGAAATTATCCGCAACGATTATAATTGTAACCTAAGTATTTATTAGCTGAATTATTACAAGTCACGGTACAATATATACTTTTTGCTTAATTAAATGTGTTAAGCTGGCGTATTTTTTAATTCAAATTATTAGAAGATTATTATTATTTAATAAAATAAAGAAAAACATCAAAAAAAAAAAAAAGATCTTTTAAGCGATAAAGAGATACTACATCACCTTATTTTAGATGTTTATAAGTATTTAACTTTAATTTGTTAATACTTTCATAACTTTCATCTTCTTTAAAATATAAATCTAAACGATGTTTTAAAAAGAAATTAGAAAAAAAAAATTAAACTCTTTTGTCACAAATTTATAGATCAATTGGTAGGAAACTTTCTTTCCTCTTTCTGTACCTGAAATACATGATGATAGAAAATTATTGTTAAGATGATTATTATTATGATCATACAAAAATAATATTAAAATGGATCAATAAAGAGAAGAGGAAAAGATGAGGTGTAATTAAGAGGATTAACAAAGTAGTTCTTGAAATTTATAATGAAGCATAAAATAAATAAAATAAAATTTTGAGAAGACGAAATTTCCTTTTAAAAAATAAAATTGAAAAGCAGAAAAAAAGCCACAAAATATAAATTTTTGATCAAATAACTATATACGTCATCTTCTAATAAACCACATTTATTTATAAATAAAGATTGCATATTTAAAGATAAACGCTTATATAATAATATATCAATTAAGTTTTATGTTAGAAACAAAATAATTAATATAAACAAAGTGTAAAACTTTATAATAATTTTTTTTATTGAATAGTACATCTTGTATTTGGTGAAATAGTTACAAATTTACAATAAGCACGAATACGTGTTTCTCTAATATTAATAAACCATTACAAAAATTCTATTTTTCTAAACTAATTTGGCCATCTCTCTAGATGCATTATACATTATTCTTTATCTTGACGATAAACTTATACGAAATTAATTTGATCATTCTTTCTTTGATGAATTTTGTACCGCCATCAAATTTTCTTCTTCATCCTTGGTGAATTTGTGTTTGGTTCTTATTACACAAGAAGAAACTTTGATAATATATTTATAATCTTCATCATAGTAGCCATATTGTGAATCACGTTTTCAATACCCTCTCTTTTGGTTATTGAACACATGATTGATGAAAACAATGAAAAAAAAGTTTGAAAAGGAGAAAAAAAAATACACTACTAATAAAAAAGAAGGAGGAGAAATGAAAATGAGCATCCAAAAACTCTATAGATTATTGTTATTTATAGATTGATCAAGTAGTTGAGAAGATTTTTTATTAAATAGAGAATACAAATAATTGGAGGTTTTATTATAACTCATGAGATATAATTAAATGTAGTAAATACGATATAATTTTTTTAATTGATAAGCAAATTAAATAATGAACAGAATGATGAAAAAAATTCAAGAAAAAGAAAAAAAAAAGATAAATAGTATTGAAGGCCATAGAGAGGTGTCACATCATCCTCTCTATGTTTCTTCTTTATATATATATATATATATACTAGTTAATGTTAACCTGAAGCTTGTGAGCTTTCAGTTTAAGGGAGAGTGTTAGCAAATAAAGTCCTATTTCCAGTTTTTTCTTAGTCTTTAGGAGAGTAATTTATCGTGAATTTGTTTCCTATTTTTTAGGAGTTATCTTAGTTAGTTGTTTCAGTTTTTTGATTTATTTTTTCCCTTATTTCTACCTATAAAATCATCAGTCACAGACTATGAATAACAGTCAAGATAGTTCCATTAAATTCAGTGTGTTGACTCTATCTTTAACCCTTTACTTTCTGCATATACTTCTCTATTTCGCATCGATTTACAAAAACTACCCCTTCCTTCCATCCATTCAACTAATGGCTCACTTCTACCTTTCAATTAACGAAATGCCACCATGCAGTCCATGGGGAGAAAAAAGGTAGCTGGACAGTCCACATAAGCATCCAACTTAAGATTAGCCCCAAACCCACTTAACCATCTAAACTTAATACAATCCAACTTAACAATCCACCAAAGAGAGGTGATAGAGAAGTACAAGAGAAAATAGTGAAAATGATGATTCCAAAGAAGAGGTCAAGGAGGTAAAATTATGATAGAATCAAGTTAAAAGTACTGATGTTAATTAGTTGTGTCTCATTTTGCAATGTTTATTTCACATTTTATATTTTTAGTGTCAGGTTTTGATTTTTGGATTTTACATTTTAGGATTAGTTTACATCTTTTGCTTCTGTAGCTGTTATTGGTGTTTGTACCTTTTCCTTGTTACAATCAATTGTCTTTTTTCAATTAGTTTTATGATATTTGTCCCATGCCATTGGTCCTTGTTTCAACGAAAGATTAATATAACCAAATTATGATGAATCAAGTTAAGTTGGATGGTTAAGTTGATGCTTATGTGGGTTGGGACATTTTTCTTTTCCACGTGGATTTTCAAGTGGCATTCCGTTAAAGTGAACTAATAGTTGAATGGGACCAATAACAAATGGAGATTATATTTGCTCCATTTCGAAGATAGTTTTGGCCTTTTCCGTTTGAGTAAATAGTATTCACCCCCCACCCCACCCCACCCCACCCCACCCCTTAACTAAAACTTTCGAAGTTCAAATCATAAAAATGAAAAAAAAAAAAAACCTTTAACAGGCTGTCATTAATTGAGACCCCAAAACACGTATAGACAGAAAGTGTAAAGGAAAGCTAAAACAAAAATTACTTTGCAATGCAAAATTTTTGGAGGATCACAAGTACAACTTTTAGAACTAAATATTATGGGTCATAAGATTTATAAAGTATGTTTTGCTTCTTAATGCAACATATTTCAGTATTTCAGATATTTCAACTTATGTGAGTCATTTACATTTAGCATGCATTGTTTTATAAATGATGATTATAAGATGATGTGTAACGCCCCGGATTCTGAACCCCGGATGCTACACGGTGCTCATAATCCCGAAGAACCACAAGCTAACCCATAATTGGTACCTGCTGCAATAACTGAAGAATAATATTGAAAAATGCAGAAATTTGGCTAAAACTTGCCATAAGGTTCAAACATTTGAAATAAAACTGAATAAAGTATCAAATTACCAAAACTGAACATCTGTATGAAAATACTCTAGCCTGTCTATACATCTAGGCTGAAAAGCCTCTAAAACTATCTGAACTGTGGAGTTGATGGAACAAACCTCCAACTAAATCCGTCTACTGAAAATACTGAATCTAATGTAATAAGGAAATAAGGACCATCCTCAAATGATGAAGACTTACTGCTGCTGGCTAAATCTGAACTGCTAAGGGTGCTCGGGATCCCGTGCTTCTGAACCTATGATATAAGACATCATAGCGCAAGAGAAAAGTATGCGTCAATACGTGAGAATGTAGTGGTATGCTAGATGAGGTAAGGCTGAATGCAAGGGTTCATATGCATGAATTATAACTGACTAAGTAACTTGAACATGACTAGTGAGAATACACGCATGAGTACATAAGTTGTAACTGAAGGCGTAGTGACACTGGTTAATAAGTTTTAATAACTGGATTACTGATAACTGAGTCTACTAGTATTGTATTACTGATGACTGTTGTGGGGTCGATCCTATCTAACGGGTGACCCCTAGGATCAGGCCTATCTAGCGAGTGATCCCCGAATCTACTGATACTGATATTGATACTGATTAACTGTATCTAACAGTCCTGAATCTGTAGAAGTATCTGAGTTCTTTACTAAGCTGAGTGATTGTATCTGACAGTCCTGATTTTTGTAAATACTGAACTGAGTTCTGTTCTGAAGACTGAGACTGAAACTGAGACTGTGTGAGGTAATCATCTAACTGACATGCCCCATATCTGAACTAGTGGGGTCCAACCTGTAACCTCAGTTAGAAGGGTATTAGTACCGTGCAACGGGTAAAGACAACTGTTGTGGAGTCAGTCCTATCTAATGGGTGACCCTTGAGATCAGTCCTAAACTAGCGGGTGATCCCTGAGTATGCCAGTCCTATCTAATGGGTGACATCTCATAACCTACGCTATCTACGTAGTTCTGAAACTTAGGGATTGTGTCTTGGGATCCAGTCCTAACTAATGGGTGCGCCCCCATCCCTAGGCTCGCTCGGTGCTGAATCCTACTCTCAGCTGAAAGACACTGAACTGATTTCCTAGTTCATACTAGGCTTGACTGAACTGTTACTGATCATATTGTTTAACTGAGCTGAACTGAGTTTACTGAGTTTCGTTGACTGATAGAATACTACTGAATTCTGTGAACTGACTAAATGCTACTGAGTTTTGAATTGATTACTGAACTGGACTGGACTGATACTAAGATTATTGAGTTTTCCTAAGTTCTTTAACTGATTGAGTTCTACTGAGTGTGGCCTGACTGAGAGTATCTTGAAAATTGACACTGGCTCTAGACAATTAGCTAAATTGTCGAGTATTAAATACCCCCAGGACTCGATAACATGAATAATATAAGACAACACAATAGTCTATCATTCACAATACAATCAATGAGGCATCTCTTCAAACACTTGAAAGTCATAGACTTGTACATGAATAGGAATGCATACTAATGTTTCATGATTCATTCAAAAAGGTTTTTCATCAAGCACTTGGCATGCATTAACTTGTGCTATAATGACACTATCTTATTCATATAGACATTTTATCAAACATATGGGGAGCATGCCTTTATCACACAATAATTAATGCATCTTATTACCATGGCTACATCAATAATCTTGTAAGTTGACGGGTTTATCATTAATATCATGCAATTCATCTCATACTAGGATCAAATCTTGTAACTTGTAATCTAAAACATGGATCCAAACCCAACAACTCTAAAACATGGATCCAAACCCAACAACAACATGAACATGAACTTCAATTCAATTAAATCATGAAAACTCATAAACATATAATCTTTGTATTTTGAAAATGATTCTTGAACTTCATGGGTGGAAGGGACCTAAGAATCAACATCTAACATACCTTAATGCTTGACTTTAAGAAGATAGACGAAGAAATTCTTTGAGTTTTGAATCGTCAATTAGAACCCTAAAGCTTATTCTTGAGAGAATTTGAGAGAAAACAAGTATATTATGCTTAATGAAGGCTGAATCTCGTGTTTTTGGGCTATATAGGGGTGGGGGAATTGACCCTTTGGCCCTTGAAAATACGGGGCTGGACTGCAGAAAATTGCCCCAGCCAGAATGGCCAGGGCGGCGCCCTGCTTGGAGCGCCAGGATGTCCAGGTCGGCGCCCTGCCTGGAACGTCGGGCTGAGCTGGGCGGCGCGGGCATATCGCCCTGTGCTACTGTTTTGGGAATCCAAACATGCTCTTACGCTTGTTCGAAAAATCCGAAACTCACCCGAGATGTACTATTGACTTGCCCATCATTAATCAACTTAAAACTCAAAGTTTCGAGGTCGGGAAGGTCATGAAATAAATTTCCGAAGTTCGAAGGCTTTAAAAGAGTCTAAGTCTTAACACTTAGCTAAAATTTTCTAAGTGCGAGATCTCTTATCAAGCTCTAAGGGGCTGAATTAGACTTAAATTTTGCAGGATCTTACATGATGTTTTATTATTTTCGTAATCAATTTATTTATTCTTAGAAATTATACCATGCATATTATTTTAAATACAACAAACTAAACACTCAATAAAAAATAATTTTAGTATAACTAATTTCAGTATAACTTACCAAATACTCAATAAAAAATAAATCCAGCATAATTAATTTCAGTATTAACTTATTCCCTTATAACTTATCCCAACATAAATAATGATAGCAGAACTACACTTACATTACAAGTAGTACTTACATATTAGGAAACTAGGAAATTATGGTCGCGCCCTATGAGGGCGATTATTAAAGAATCAATCTTTTTTAATTAATTTATATTCGTTCTACTTTTCAATAATAATAGTATCAATTGTTTAATAATATTATGAAGATTGTTTTCAAATGATAAAAGAAAATATATAAAACTTAGCAAATTTAACATTTATTTAATGAGGAATAGTAAATTCTTAATCAGTAAGATAATATATAATTCCCTAACAACTGATTTTGTTTCATTTCTATTGCACTCATGTCACTTCGTTATTCTTATTGAAGCTTATCAATTTATCAAAAAATTAACATACTAATAATTAATTTAGAAATATTGCATAAACTTCATCTATATAAATTGCTATAAATTAGGTGAAAATATTCAACAAACACTCTAGTTAGAATACTACCCAAACTTTCTAGGTTCCTACTTATTTTATTTCATTCATTCCATTTGCAAAGCCTTTAACATAATCAATTTTTTTAAATCTAAAACACCTCATCTAAAGGAAGATTTAATAAACACCTCAAATTGAATTGTTTTGTGGCTCGTAAATTTGAAAACAATTGTGTCAATAGGAATGACATCTTCATTTCCACAAGCTGCGTTCAAAGCATTCAGCTTCTTGAGGTTGTACCTGCAGAACATACACCCCAAAAGGGCAACAGAATCCCGGTGAGTTGCATCTAAGCACGGTCGCGCAGAGATGAAAATAGTCCAGGAAACCATCAATCTAGTAAAGATATCGGGGTCGTTTGGCAGGAGGGATAAGGATAACTAATCCCGAGATTAATTTAGGAAGAGGAGTTTATCCCGGGATTATAGTGTTTTTCTTATCCCTCCTTGAGGGTGGGATAACTTGTTTTCCAACCAGACGACAGGGACAACAGGACACAACATAGGCGGAAATCAGTGATGAACCACAACAAGGCAATAATGATTGTTTTCAGGAAGCTAATGATGGATGAATTCAACTAAAGGCGAAAATCTCAGACCTGTATCAACATATGGAGGATGGGTCTCTCTTAGTAGTTGGTAGTCACTAAACCATAATAAATAGATCCTGCAGAATTACATCAAATAACTATTGACAATGACAGCATGGTCCTCAATTACCCCGCTAGATTCAACCGTCTCAACTTGGACATCATGCACAGAAAGACCATCTGCTATTTTTACAAGGAGAGAAGTTAACAGCTGAATTTGTTAGACTGAAGGAGTAGTAACGTTATTGCCATTGGGTTAGGGGAATTCTATGTATCTGTGGTGTGGGATGCTTCTGATGGGTCGACTACTGAGCTTCTCACGGTTGGTGATGATTTTGGGCCGGTGTCTAGCGTCAGCTGCAAGACACCTTGAATAATTTGTGCGTTCAGCTGTGGGACACCTTGCAGGGGTCTAGCCAATTGGTAAGTGGTTTCTTTCACCGTCTTCCTTCTTCTAGTCTAATTATTATCACAAGTCTAACATCTTTCTTTCTACACAGCTGAGGACGTTACGAGGACACAGATTAAGGGTTGGCTCACTTGATTGGAATGGTGGCCACATACTGACAACTGGAGGCATGGATAGTATGATCATCAACAATGACGTGCGTGAAAGATCCCACGTAGTTGGAAAATACAGGGGACACACCCGGGAGATATGTGGATTGAAGTGGTCCGAGTCAAGCCAGCAATTGGCCGGCTAGTGAAGGGAACGATAATTTGATCCATATATGGAGCCTATCGATGGGGTCTCCTAACAACTCACGCCAATGGATCCACCGTATGACAGACCATACAGCTGCTGTAAAAGCTCTTTCTTGGTGTCCTTTCCAGAGTAACATGGTTGCCTCAGGTGGCGGCGTTGGAGATCAGTGCATAAAGTTTTGGAATACCAATACCGGGGCATGCTTGAACACTGTCGATACAGGTTCACAAGTCTGTTTCTTGCTTTGGAACAGACACGAGCGCGAGCTTTTGAGTTCTCACGGCTTTAGTGACAACCAGCTCACTGTTTGGAAGTATCCTTCTATGACGAAAATTTCAGAACTTTTCGGTCATACATCACGAATTCTTCATATGGCTCAGGTATGATTTGTTAACCAATAACGCCACATTGTGTTCGTTTACGCTCATATTTTGCTGTGCATTACCGACTTTCCTTCTCGACATGTTTCAGAGTCCGGATGGCTTTACCGTGGCGACTGCAGCAGCGGATGAGACACTAAGATTATGGAATGTTTTTGGAATCCTGAAGAGAATAAGCCTGTGCTAAAGAGAAAGCTAGAGTCATTTTTTGCTAAAGTGAAACTGTGTGTGGAGAGGGGTGGGGGTTAGAGGTTGTTGGGGTTACCTAAAAGGGGGCCAGATCTAGGGCTTTGTTGAATAAACCTGCAAGAAGAGTGTACTTGCTAGCAGTAGTTGTAGTACTTGTTGATGGGGAAAAATGGGGATTTTGATTAAGTGGTGATTCAACATATGTAATGTTAATTGATGTATAGTTATAAGTTTTGGAAAATAAGTTATTTATGTGAGAATAAAGTATTTTTTTGATATAGTTAAAAGTGCCCGTAAAAATGAAAATCAATTATTGAAATAGCAGACTGGTAAAAATAAACGGATATTAGCAATAAAAAATTGAGGTTTAAGGCTTATCCCCGTGTGTGATTTCTTAATGCGTATTCAAATTTAGTCGAGCTTTGCCATATTATTGACTCGTAGAGTGATTCTAACGATATCACTCTCCTAGTACTTTCTACTGAACTCGCTAAGCATGGATATTATAATATGAATACATTGAACACGGAATAAGATAGAAAGAAAAGGTTTAAGGGTGGGTTTTGGGAAATAGGGTCGATTAAGTGGTAACTAAGAACTAATCAAATGGAGATTTGAAGGTGGAATTATGGTATTAGCAATGGAAAAATGGGGTTTAAGGTGGGGTTTAAGGGGAGTTGAGGTGGGGTTGGGACAAGATAGAAAAATTATAAAAAGGTTTTTATAAAATAAAAATAATTTATTTAAGGGAGGCGGGGTGGGGGTGGGGTAAGTTGGCTTGTGGTGGGGTTGGATAAGGTGGGGGTGAGATGAGGCTAAGTTACTCGGACTCTTCACTTTTGGTGCCGCACCCGTGTCGACACAACATGGGTGTGGGTGTGGGACCCGATATGGTCAATCGATTTTGGGTACTTTGACCAAAATCGACTGAAAAAGTCCGGACAGATTTAAGAAATTTAGTAATCAAAACAAAAGTTAAGGTGAAATTGAAGAAAACGGAATACCTTGTATATAGAAATTTCGATATTATTGCTTTTCTTTTTATCTCCTTCCAAGATTTTCTTCCTGAACAACATTTTTTCCTCAAGTTCTTCATATAATATCTCATAATTTATGTTTTGTAACTCTATTTTTAGATATTTAAATTATTTTTTGCCGAATCCCCGCACCCGTATCCATCCCTAGATTCATATCCCCAAATCTTTAAATTGAGACCGCGAAGGATCTGACCTCTAGATCCGCATCCGTATCGGATACCCGTACCCGAGTCGGAGCAACTTAGAAATGAGGTGGGTGATTTTGAGAGTGAAGTTATGAGTAAATGACTAAATGTACATACTCATATAATTAAGTGATCCCAACTGAAAAAGTTAGGCAATATATATGTACTATTAGTTTACTATCAGCCATACGCTCAAAATACTATCAAATGACTGGAAAATAGTCACCATCATCACAGCATCCAAAATAATTAGTTGTGCTAAGGTCCTACATTTCGAGGAATACAAACACTTTCCAGTCGAATGGACATTCATCCACAATTTCAGACCACAAGAGAACAAACAGAAAGATTTAATCATATTCCACCAAGATTTTCACAAAGGGGATGCCGTATATAAAGTCGTAAACAAATAAAGAAGCCAAGAGGAAACTCCGTCTCTGAAATGAACCTATACAGCGGCGTTAACCAACGACAGCCTCCACTTGGGTTTGAGTTTACAATAATGACATTGGTATATCTTAAATCCATGAATAGCAAGAACAGCTAGCATCATGGTAAAACCAGTTAAAGAGAGGAGATTGATGATATCTGTCAGTGTGTTCATCCTGCAAGTAATGTATAATTTGATAATTACAAAAGAGAAGCAAGAGCTACTTTTGCTTCAAGAAAAAAAAATATCATCAATACAATAACTCAGATGCTTCAGTCTTCATAAATGGATCAGACTTAGACAACATGTTTGCCAATGTTCTATTTGGAAATACATTGTCAGCTTTCATTCTCTCAGCAATTCCATAAGGAGGAGCGCTTTGGCATTGATATAGGCTTGAATAAGAAGTTCGAACTGGCGAATTCGACAAACATATCCAGCTTGTCTCATTTGGTAAAACATCTCTGAATTATGAACGTCGAAATAAACTTTTGGTGTCAAGAATGTGTGTTGTGCAGCTTTTTGCAAAATAGAGTCTGCTTTCTCTACTTCTCCTGCTAATCTTATAAGGCCATCCCAAGTTAAGGCCCGACAGTGCAGCCGCTCTCTTAATGAGATCTTTTCCTTTCACCAACATGCTATGACTTTGCATAAATTCTCAGCAGAGGATAATAATGTTTCGATGTAAGGTTCTTTCCTTCTTTTGACATCTTATCAAAGACGACTTCCGCTTCCTTGAGTTTATGCAGGTTTTCAAAAGCTTCAATAGCGGCCATGCACTTGCATTTGGCTCACATAGTTACCAGATTCTGCGCACATCATCAGCCTTTTTAAGAGCTGCATAATGAGAAAGCAAATATCGACAGGCTAAATGCATCTCTCCTTCCATTTGTTTGAGTACGTTCTCAGCCTTTTCTACAAGTCCAGCAAAGATATAATGCTTCGCCATGATGCTTTTTGTAATCATTTTAGGTTCCATACCGTCAGCCTTCATGGTCTCAAAAATTTGCTCCATTTCCAGTAATATCATTAGATAAGTGAAGTCAGTTGGCTGTGTGTTTTCTTTTTCCATTAGCAAGAGAACATCCGCAATCTTCTTTTTATCAGTCTGCTTATATAGATTGAGCAAGTGACTGCAAGCAAAGCTTGTGACTGGGAATCCAAGGTCCCTCATTTTGTTAAATATCTCCTCAGCTTTCTTCGTGTAACCTTTAGAAGCACAATGGCCCAATAGACTTCGATAAACAACTTCAGATCTGAAAGACACTTTGGTAGCTTCTCAATATAACTTTCTGCCTTTTGTAGACCATGGGGACTTTGCCAATTAAATAAATCAACATGAGAAGCATAATCTCTATCAGTAAATATAAGTTGCTTTTTCAACTCCAACCACTCAGAGAGCTGCCAAAAGAAGAAAATAAATACACAATAACAACATAGCAAATCAACTAAACAAATGCCATAATATCATATTGTTACATGAATCTTAAACAAGTACTTCACTCCAAAACTAAATCCAATAAATGATAAACACGAGTTATGGGAAATTTGCTCTCCGAATCGTGATACTTGATCCTCATACAAGTCGTCTTCCCACAAATTCATATGCAAAGATAAGCCGACATCGCAACTCAAAAGAAACAAAAGGTCTAAACCACAAGATGTTCAATATAGCCAATAGGGCAACAAGGAAAAGCCTAAAACAACCCTGTTGAAACGCATAAACCAAGTGGTATCCAACAAAGAGGCGGAGATACAACGCTATCAGCAGAGGCAACAAAGAAATGAGTAGAAACCAAAAAGTGGCATTTACGATGAGATAATTTTTCTTTCCCTATGTTGTTTGGGAAGAACAAAGAGGTCCCATGTTCGGGGACGAAGGTTGTCAAATCTCCAAAATGAGGAAAAACACATCAAGAGTTCCTTTTTCGGGAAAAAAGACACCAGCTATATTACTTAGCGTATGTCTGCATCAAGGAAGGCCAGGGCTATTTGTTTTTCTATTTAAACAAGACTTAGGTATGTAGAATTCCAGTCAACTGTCTACAACAGTATACGCCAGATAAAATTGGTGTTGCAATGAAGGGCAATGATAGCTTTTCTTCTTCCTGAAGAACCATTATCACCCTGTCAGATTTATTAGTTTCCAACTTTTCCTATTAAGTATAAAAACATGCCTAGCAAAATACCTGCAAATTATCTAACTTGCCAAATGAGAACTCTGGTATATCCTATATGGCCCTTTATCACCTTCTTCTCATCTAGAACAAAACATTCCCCTAATTACAGTTTTACATTATTTGCTTATTAAATGAAAACAGAAGAATATGGAAACAATTTGCAAAGTAGAATGACAGAGTATTTGGAGAAACTGATTTCAAATAAGAAAAGAAGTACCCTTGACTTTGACCGTGATCTCCTACGTATAGACAACACGCTTTTTATCCCGTACTGTCACCAAAAATGCCTGTTATGTCATCCAATCATCATGAGGAAAGAATCAAAGAAGAAGAAATGAAGACACTTAAGACTGCAAAATACACCACATATGTTGTGGAAGTGCATGGCTATGACTGTTTGATATCATCATATCATTTTGGCCCATTTAAGAGATTGTTGGTACAGACACTCAGAGATTAAATAGATGGGAATAGAGTAAACTGTTAAACACAACCAATTCTTTAGTTCCTAACACTTCAGCCATTACAACAATACAATTAGATCCCCTTCCCTTGCTAAGGTTCTGCAAAATTGTGTGTGTCATAGTTTAAAACAATTCAAAAGATTTTGGTAGGGTTTAGGTACTTCATGTTATTTCACCTTATCCATAACATTATTAAAAAATAAAATTTGCCTGCTCTATATCATTGTCTCCTGAAAAGAAAAAGAGAAGAGAAGATGGAAGTTGCAAATACGGGAATCAAAAAAAATTCTCATGTTGTTTCTCCGAACATCAACCTAAAATAGCTAACTACTTTAGGCATAAAGAATAAAAAATTAAAAAAAATCAAAGCACTCACATCATCAGAACATCGTGTTACTTGAGCTTCTTCTGTTATGCCATCCGAATACTCCACTGATCCCATAGATATGAGCAGCTCCTGCCATTCAAGAGAATCAGGCAACATAGATATAGATATGTTCCTACAAATCATACATGCATGCGCACACACAATAGTCGAGAGTAGCCGCACTATATGTGGGAGAGGTGGAGGCTAGCCTCATCCTTTGTTGTCCTATTAGCAGTGGTTGGTAGTTTTTTCTTTATTTTTGGAGATTTTGTAAGTTTTGAGGACATATTTTGTGCTTGTCAATATATCGTAGCTTCATATTTTGTTTGCATAACTATAAGCTCTATACAAATGATGTGATGTTTTATGATCGAAGCTATGGCCAGACACTGAACTTCTTTTGATCTTTGAGGTTCAAAGCAACACACAAAAATATGTAACAAATGGAAACACTGAGAATGACAGGTTTAAATTGACACAAATGCAACCTGTGTTGTGTATATGTATACCCCAGCAGTGTGGCAGTTCAATGCCAATCTTGAAGATGTAAAGGCCCTTAGAGATGCTGTACATATTAACAGCCTATTTGGTTAGCTCTCTACTGTCAAACTCCATACACCATTTTCAGTCAGTCTTCTGAACCTAAGGCCGCTCTATATTTGCTCGGACTCTCCGAATATGCACCCATACCCATGTCGGATCCTCCAAAAATACACTACTTTGGGTGGGTCCAGTCCAACACACACCGAGTGACATTTTTGAAGAGTTCGAGCAATACAGAGACCACTTGCAGTTTGGTCCTAGAATGAATCATGGAAAGCAGTGATGACAGTAAAACAGACAAGAAGTCGTAGAAAAGCAGATTAACACTACAAAACATCAAGATTACAAAATTTTAAAGTCTACAAATATATACTTGTAAAACACCTGATCAAGTATATCCCTGCAGTAAAATGTAAATATAATCACTAGCCTCTATCGACGTTTCTTGCCATGTTGGATCAGGTCAGCAAAAGACTGAAAGTTCACGCCAACATCCTCATCATATTCAATGCCAAGTTCCTCCTGAAATACACATGAAAATTAGGAGTAGACATTAGAAAGAACGAGCAAAAAATATGAAAAGGTTTACATGTTAATACCTTAAACTCTTTTGGATTTTTGGGTGAGTTCTCAGTTATGGCATCCCATACATCTCTGAACATCCTTTTTCGCCTTCTCCTCTGATTTAAAGCATCCGAATACAACCCCTCAATGGCTAATCTATCTTCTGGACTTACAAGAGTAACACCTTTCCACAATTTAATTAGTTTCTTTTCCATCTCATCAACCATAAAATGATAAAGAAATTAGGATACTTTTCAAGTTATGCTGGAAGACCAGATTCATATGCTTCTTCTCATCTCCTACCTCTTTTCTCAGCTTAGATTCCTTAGCTTGTATCTATTCCATAGTCAAATTTGACTGCAGAGACTTCATCTCTGTAACATCACTCGAGTTGAAGATTATCAAATTCAAAAAACGTCCTACAAATTTGTGCTAATAACTCACAGACAATAGCAAGGAGCATCAATCAAGAATACCTGCTTCAGGCTTTCTTCTGTTCATTCAGCTGTTCTTGTAGATTGGCATTTTCTTCCTTCATTTTATTAAGCTCTTCACTGTCTGGGATGTTGAACTGATCTTGCCGAGCCAGATAGATTTTCTGCTTGCCACACTCTTTAAATGATATCTTACCACTGTCACATCGATTATCCAGGGCTTTTTGGACTGCAGTTTTTTTAAGGTTAAAACTTTTGCAGCGCATGCATCTGCCACATTTTGGACATTCAATGGTCTATTTTGCTACATTAAACACCACGCAGGAAAAAAGGAAAATCAGAAACTATAACTAAAAATTCAAGAATTTGCAGAGACATTTGTATGCTTTTTCTTCAAAAATCCTTTGATTCCTTTCCTTCCGGATATTACAAGCAAGTACCATATCAGGAAACAAAAAACGATATCTTAAAACTGAAATATCATAACTAGTGATACTAAAATTTATAGCAGCCTAAAAAATCTTATAGCTTTTTTAGAAAGTGATAATTCAAATTCTTACCTCTAGGTGAGCCACCATAGCGATGTAGTCTTTTTCCATTATTTGTGTTGAACTTCAAATAACACCATCTGCATTTGGAGATCAATTGACTTCTAAAAACGCTTAATTTCAAGCAGAGGGGAGATTTTAACTCTATTTATTGGGCTATACCCAAATCAATTAAAATTATATTCATTACCTCTCGATATAAGGTATTCTCACATCACAAAAACATCTCCTTTGTTGTCGTTGCCATTATCTTCTGCTTGAACTCCAAAAGCCCCTCTTTTATATTCTTTTCGATTGTTTGCTCCCATTTGCAAATGAAAAATTGAATTAGAAGAATTGAAAATTGCTCTTTTATCAAATTCTTTACTGAATTGAAACTGAAAAATGAGCGAAAAAGAAGATTTGAGGAAAAAAAAAATAATGAGAATCTAAACATAAATTGAAACAGAGGATGAGACCGACCTGATTAAAGCAAACACGTAGACATTAGAAAACTGAAGATGCTACGCCACTTGCCGGAGTTTTTATCAGAGGAGGACGACTGCGGTGGTTGCGGCGGAGGACGGTGGTGGTGGGAAGCAGCAGGAGAAACACACAGTTTTTGAGTTTTTGTTTGATAGAAGTAGTGCTACGTTGAATTGCGGATATAGCCATCCGGACTCTGAAACATGTCGAGAAGGAAAGTCGGTAAGGCACAGCGAAATATGAGCGTAAACGAACACGATGTGGCGTTATTGGTTAACAAATCATACCTGAGCCATAGGAAGAACTCGTGATGTATGACCGAAAAGTTCTGAAATTTTTTTCATAGAAGGATACTTCCAAACAGTGAGCCGGTTGACAGTAAAGCCGTGAGAACTCAAAAGCTCGCGCTCGTGTCTGTTCCAAAACTTTATGCACTGATCTCTAACGCCGCCACCTAAGGAAACCATGTTACTCTGGAAAGGACACCAAGAAAGAGCTTTTACAGCAGCTGTCATACGGTGGATCCATTGGCGTGAGTTGTTAGGAGACCCCATCGATAGGCTCCATATATGGACCAAATTATCGTTCCCTCCACTAGCCCACTGTTGGCCTGACTCGGACCACTTCAATCCACATATCTCCTGCGTGGCATCTTGCACGCACTTCATTGTTGATGATCATACTATCCGTGCCTCCAGTATGTGGCCACCATTCCAATCAAGTGAGGCAACCCTTAATCTGTGTCCTCGTAACGTCCTCAGCTGTGTAGAAAGAAAGATGTTAGACTAGAAGAAGGAAGACGGCGAAAGAAACCACTTACCAATTGGCTAGAGGTGTCCCACAGCTGAACGTGCGAATTATCTGCAAGGTGTCTTCCATGTGGTGACCAGCTCCAAAATCATCACCAGCCGGGAGAAGCTCAGTAGTCGACCCATCAGAAGAATCCCACAGATATACGCAATAACATTACTGCTCCCCCAGTCTAACAAATTGAGACAAAAATCAGGGATACCAGGAGCATCCAGGGTCCTCTCCGAAGACTGTTAACAAGCAAAAAGTTGTCTAAGTTAACCAAGATAACACATTTATTTACACACTAATACAATAAGTAGAGTTAGCGCAAAAAACAGAAAAGACAGTAAACTCACTTGGGGAATGTATCTCCACTTTTTAACGACTTTTGACTGTTAAATATGTGATGGAGATTGAGAAACTCTGTGAGCCGAAGGTGGAGCTTTATTCTTAAAAGCAAGGATCCTCCTTCTGTTCATGTTGAAAACTTGTTACCATACATTTTCTTGATTTTTTACGAGGCCACAAGAGTGAGAGCAAGAATGAGAGATTTTTTACGAGACCACAAGAATGAGAGCAAAGAATGAGAAATATAGAGTGTGTGAGTCTATATTGCAATGACAACTTATATGTGAACAGGAGTGATGCGGCCCGCTAACTGTGAAATATTTTACGTCAATAAATATTTATATGATATCTTTAAGAAATTATTATAGTTTCCGGTATTTTAAAATTCGATCAATATTTTTATTATATAGAAGAGATGGTTTCGACCACATCTCATGCAATTACCAAAAAACTCCTCTCCTTTCACTTAATTACATACCATGCCCCAATATACAATAATTCTACTGTTTCATCATAATGGTTTAAATATTTAATATATTCTATTAATTTATAATAATTAACTATAACTACATATTTTTTGTAAAAAAAAAATTATTTATTTAATTGACTATCATGTTCAAAACTAATTTGTTACCACGAATCACAATAATTAATAACTTAAAATATTTAAAAGACATAGAGAAATTTTATTGACTCTCATTATTTTAGCAATGCTACATAAATTGAGATAAAAGAAAAAGTACTGCAAATTATAATAATTAACAACTTAAAATATTTAAAAGATATATAAAAATTTTAGTTGATTCTCAAAATTGTATCGAAGGTACATAAATTGGGACAAGGAGTAAATATATTATTTGATAATTATGTAAAAATTATTATAAATCACAATAATTAACAAGTTAAAATATTTTTTTAAAAATAGTTAAAAGTTTTATTCAGCTCTCAAAATTTTATCGGTGCACCATAAATCATGACAAAATAAAAAATTATCTTAATTAATTGCAACTAAATATTTAAAGTAAACCAATTTTATTAATTTAATTGACTTTATATAAAATATTAATCTTTTTATTTATTTATTTATTTTAGTAAATTAAAATTTTAAAATTATTTTTTCTTATATAGAAATACTAATATTTAAAATTAACTTTAAATTTTTAAAGTACAAAATTAATAAATTTAATTTAATAAAATAAATTTCTAATGAATATTTTCTTAGAATTTGTGTTGGGTCAATATGTATCAAGTTAAAAAAAATAATAAAGAAAAATATATAGTAAAATTTTATTATTGTGAAAGATAAATATAATGCACTATCCAATAATGTTTAATAATACCATATTTTGCAGTTGCAAATATAGCATCCCGTATTTAATTAATGTACTATTTCGGTGAATAATCGATGATTACTATTAGATATGATAAAATTATATTAATTTTTATAGTAATAACATAATCAATAGCTCTTAATTAATTATTATGAGTCATCTAGATATTAAGAAAATAAATCATATTTAATGAAAAATAAAATAGACATAAAATGCGAAATTAACTCTTAATGTTTTAAATTAAATTTTCGTCTTTCGAACGATGATTTTACTATATCACTTCTTATTATAAACCATTTATGTATTAGAAAAATAAGAATAATAAAATGATATGTCAACATAAAATATTTGATTAACTATCAAAATTATATTAGTGACACATAAATTGGGACAGGACAGAAGAAGATATAAAGCAACATATATTATTTGAAAATGAAATAAAAAGTACTGTAAATAACAATAATTAACAAAAAAAATAAAAATTGATCGATTTATGCTGCTTCAATCATGATTTTAATGTATCACCTGCAATTAATTATTATAAGTTATTTATTTATTGAAAAATTAATAATATTGAATCCACAATTTTACTATATATATATAACATATAATAATAATAATAATAATAATAATAATATATATATATATATAAATTATGATATTTTTTAAAAAATAAAAATTACTACACATACTCCAATGGCAAAAGAGTAAAAACACACAAGAGATAAATGTAGAGAAATCAAGAAGCACCAAATGGATTATTAACATTTGTAACATTCAACACATTTCTAAATGTTTCCAAATTCTTCTTGAATCAACACATACACATAATAAAAATAATAAATAATAAATACAAATAATATTAATTACATTTTACTATATCACCCCTAATTAATTATTATGGTCATTTAATCATTGTGCCACATAAGTTGAAATTAAAAAAATATTATAAATCACAATAACCAAAAATTTGAATTACTTAAAAAAATATAATTGGCTATCGTCGACACAAAACTCTGGACAAGGAGAGTAGCATATATTAATAAAAAATTACATAAAAAGTATTATAAATTACAATAGTTAACAACTTAAAATATCTAAAAATAATTTAATATGTTATATATTTCAAAAAATTATGTGAAAAATACTAGAAATCACAATAATTAACAACTTAAAAAATTTAAAAGATATAAAATATTTGGTCAACTCTAAAATTATATTAGTATCACTAAAATTGGAATAGAAGAAAGGTATTATAAATTACAAAATTAAAAACTTAAATTATTTTTAAAATATAATTAACTATCAATGCCACAAAAATTTGGACCAGAAAAGTAACGTATATCAATTTAAAAATAAAAAAATACATAAAATAGCATACTTAAGTATTAAATTACAAAAAAATAACAGCACTTTTATCAAATTATATTTTGTAGCATATGTATTTGTATTTTTGTAGCAACAGTTTGCAAAAATACAAAATACATATCGATCATAAGGGCAGTAAAAATTATATGTATTTATATTTTTTTATCAATAATTTGTAAAAATACAAAATGCAACTTGCTATATTATGTAATTATGAAACTGTTGCTATGAAACTCATAATTAAGGGGTAAGTACGGTATTTCTGAATTTTGCCCTTTAAAAATTACATAAAAAATATTATAAATTGCAATAGTTAACAACTTAAATTATCTAAATACATATTAAAATAACATATGTTGAACTCATGCTAGATTCCAGATGAATCTTAGAAAACATATGCAATCCTTTTATTAAAAAGTTTTTACTTAAATATATCAAGAATGAAAAGATAAATAAATATTTTAATGTTGGGCTCGTACTGACACGGGTCATGCTCCTCTAGTATGTCTTAGAATAGCTAGTATATCATTCATGTAAATAATGGTGTAAAGTACCAAAAATAAAAATAAAAATCCCTCTATGCTAAAAAAGAAGAAAATAGAAAGATACAAATAATTACCAAAATAAAATTAGAAAATTTTAAATTAATATTTCTAAAGCATGAATCTCTAAATAAAAAAAAACGAAACAAAAGAAGTAAAATCGAAGAAAATAGAAAGATACATATAATTATTAAAATGAATATTAGAGAATTTAAGAATATGAAGAATCGAAAACTAAAAACTTACTTACAATTTCATATTTGAAGAATCTCCGATAACTGTGACAAGTCATATATTTCCTAATCTTAAAATATAAATAAATATTTAAAAGAAAAAGAGAGATTAAAGATAACTGCATTAGCAAAACTCTTACTGATTAGCATCTCTTGTGCTTTCTGCAATCTAAACTACTCCTTCTTCTTAACATGAACATAACAGGTTTTGAATGGAAAATCAATTCCGAATTCTTTCTTTTTTATAGCAACTTTCCAATGGGTTCATATTTATTAGTATTAAATTAATACTTAATTACAAATCACTTAAATAACATTAACTTTTGACACTTTTTAAAAGTTACCGTTATACTTCTAAAGTGCATGCATTGTCAAGAGTGATAAAATGAAGGATAAACCAAAGGTTGCTAAATTTTGGGTTGTTTAAAAATAAATAAATAAATAGATAAATAAAGAAGAAAAAGTTCAAAAATAGGAGAAAAAAATAAATAGCTTTCTTGGCTTATGAGGCATGCCACATCAGCATGCCTCTAATCCTCCTTTTTATATATATTAGAGGAGCATGGCCCGTGACAGCACGAACCCAATATTAAGATATTTATTTATCTTTTCAATTTGAAAATATTTAAATAAAAAAATTTAATAAAAGGATTGCATATGTTTTCTATGATTCATCCGGAATTTAGCACGAGTTCAACATATGTTATTTTAATATGTATTTAGATAATTTAAGTTGTTAACTATTATAATTTATAATATTTTTTATGTAATTTTTAAATTAATGTACATTACTTTTCTTGCCCAAATTTTTGTGGCATTGATAGTCAATTATATTTTAAAAATAATTTAAGTTTTTAATTATTGTGAGTTATAATACTTTTCTTCTATTCCAATTTCAGTTACACTAATATAGTTTCAAAGGTCGACCAAATATTTTATATCTTTTAAGTTGTTAATTATTGTGATTTCTAGTATTTTTCATGTAATTTTTTAAAAAATATATAACATATTAAAATATTTTGTAGATATTTTAAATTGTTAACTATTGTAATTTATAATACTTTTTAGGTAATTTTTGAATAATATATGCTACTCTCTTGTCCAGCATTTTGTGTCGACGATAGCCAATTATATTTTTTAAAAATAATTTAAAGTTTTGATCATTGTGATTTATAATATTTTTTCTATTTCAACTTATGTGACACAATGCTTAAATGACCATAATAATTAATTAGGTGTGATATAGTAAAATGTAATTATTATTATTTATTATTTTTATTATGTGTATGTGTTGATTAAAAAAGAATTTGAAAACATTTAGAAATGCGTTGAATGTTACAAATGTTAATAATCCATTTAATGCTTCTTGATTTCTCTACATTTATTTCTTGTGTGTTTTTACTCTTTTGCTCTTTGAGTATATGTAGTAATTTTTATATTTTTTAAAAGATATCATGAAATTTTTTATTCATAGTATATACATATATAGTAAAATCATGGATTCAATATTATTAATTTTTTAATATATAAGTGACTTATAATAATTAATTACGGGTGATACATTAAAATCACGATTGAAGCAGCAGAAATTAATCTATTTTTAATTTTTTTTGTTAATTATTGTTATTTACAGTACTTTTTATTTCATTTTCAAATAATATATGTTGCTTTATATCTTCTTCTGTCTCGTCCCAATTTATGTGGCACTAATATAATTTTGATAGTCAATCAAATATTTTATATTGACATATCATTTTGTTATTCTTATTTTTCTAATACATAAATGACTTATAATAAGGAGTAATATAGTAAAATCATCGTTCGAAAGATGAAAAATTAATTTAAAATATTAAGAGTTAATTTCTAATTTTATGTCTATTTTATTTTTTATTAAATATTATTAATTTTCTCAATATCCAGATGACTCATAATAATTAATTAAGAGCGATAGATTATGTTATTACTATAAAAATTAATATAATTTTATCATATCCAATAGTAATCATCGATAATTCACCGAAATAACACAATAATTAAATACGGGATGCTATATTTGCATATACAAAATATGATATTATTAAATATTATTGGATAGTGCATTATATTTATCTTTGACAATAATAAAATTTTACTATATATTTTTCTTTATTTCTTTTTAACTTGATACATATTGACCCAACACAAATTCTAAGAAAATATTCATTACAAATTTATTTTGTTAAATTAAATTTATTAATTTGTACCTTAAAAATTTAAAGTTAAGTTTAAATATTAGTATTTCTATATAAGAAAAAAATAATTTTAAAATTTTAATTTACTAAAATAAATAAACAAATAAAAAGATTAATTTTCTATATAAAAGTCAATTAAAATAATAAAATTGATTTACTTTAAATATTTAATTGCAATTAATTAAGATAATTTTTTATTTTGTCATGATTTATTGTGCGCCGATAAAATTTTGAGAGTTGAATAGAACTTTTATCTATTTTTTAAAAAGTATTTTAACTTGTTAATTATTGTGATTTATAATAATTTTACGTAATTATCAAATAATATATTTACCCCTTGTGTCTCAATTTATGTGGCTCTGATACAATTTTGAGAATCAACTAAAATTTTTATATATTTTTAAATAATTTAAGTTATTAATTATTATGATTTGCAGTACTTTTTATTTTATCTCAATTTATGTGGCATTGCTAAAATAATAAGATTCAATAAAATTTCTATATGTATTTTAAATATTTTAAGTTATTAATTATTGTGATTCGTGGTAACAAATTAGTTTTGAACATGATAGCCAATTAAATAAATAAATAAAATTTACTTCCAATAAGTAGTTATAGTTAATTAATATAAATTAATAGAATATATTAAATATTTAAACCATTATGATGAAACAATAGAATTATTATATACTGGGGCATGGTATGTAATTATGTGGGAGTGAAGGTTTTTTTTTGGTAATTTCATGAGAGGTGGTCGAAACCACCTCTTCTATATAATAGAAATACTAGAGGAGCATGACCCGTGTCAGCATGGACCCAACATTAAGATATTTATTTATCTTTTCAATCTTGATATATTTAAATAAAAATTTTTAATAAAAGGATTGCATATGTTTCATAGGATTCATACGGAATCTAGCATGAGTTCAACCTTTGTTATTTTAATATGTATTTAGATAGTTTAAGTTGTTAACTATTGTAATTTACAATTTTTTTATGTAATTTTTGAATTAATATACGTTACTTTTCTTGTCCAAATTTTTGTGGCATTGATAGTCAATTATATTTTAAAAATAAATTAAGTTTTTAATTATTGTGATTTATAATACTTTTTCTTCTATTCCAATTTTAGTGACACTAATATAATTTTAAGAGTCGACCAAATATTTTATATCTTTTAAATTTTTTAAGTTGTTAATTATTGTGATTTCTAGTATTTTTCATGTAATTTTTTTTTAAATATATAACATATTAAATTATTTTTAGATATTTTAAATTATTAACTATTGTAATTTATAATACTTTTTATGTAATTTTTGAATAATATATGCTACTCTCCTTGTCCAGAGTTTTGTGTCGACGATAGCCAATTATGTTTTTTAAAAATAATTTAAAGTTTTGATCATTGTGATTTATAATATTTTTTTTATTTCAACTTATGGGGTACAATGCTTACATGACATAATAATTAATTAGGGGTGATATAGTAAAATATAATTATTATTATTTATTATTTTTATTATGTGTATGTGTTGATTCAAGAAGAATTTGTAAACATTTAGAAATGTATTGAATGTTACAAATGTTAATAATCCATTTGTGCTTCTTGATTTCTCTACGTTTATCTCTTGTGTGTTTTTATTCTTTTGCCCTTTGAGTATATGTAGTAATTTTTATTTTTTTTAAAAAAATATCATGAAAATTTATATATACATATATATATATATATATATATATATATAGTAAAATCGTGGATTCAATATTATTGATTTTTCAACACATAAGTGACTTATAATAATTAATTGCAGGTGATACATTAAAATCACGATTGAAGAAGCAGAAATCAGTCAATTTTTTTTTGTTAATTATTGTTATTTACAGTATTTTTTATTTCATTTTCAAATAATATATGTTGTTTTATATCTTATTCTGTCCCGTCCCAATTTATGTGGCACGAATATAATTTTGATAGTCAATCATATTTTATGTTGACATATCATTTTTTATTCATATTTTTTTAATACATAAATGACTTATAATAAGGAGTGATATAGTAAAATCATCATTCGAAAGACGAAAATTTAATTTAAAACACTAAGAGTTAATTTTGCATTTTATGTCTATTTTATTTTTCATTAAATATTATTTACTTCTTAATATCTAGATTACTCATAATAATTAATTTAGAGTGATTGATTATGTTATTACTATAAAAATTAATATAATTTTATCATATCCAATAGTAATCATCGATAATTCACTGAAATAGTATATTAATTAAATACGAGATGCTATATTTGCATATGCAAAATATGATATTATTAAACATCATTGAATTGTGTATTATATTTTTCTTTCACAATAATAAAATTTTATTATATATTTTTCTTTATTTTTTTTTAAGTTGATATATATTGACCCAACACAAATTCTAAGAAAATATTCATTAGAAATGTATTTTATTAAATTAAATTTATTAATTTTGTACTTTAAAAATTTAAAGTTAAGTTTAAATATTAGTATTTCGATATAAGAAAAAAATAATTTTAAATTTTAAGTTTACTAAAATAAATAAATAAAAAAATTAATTTTCTATATAAAAGTCAATTAAAATAATAAAATTGATTTACTTTAAATATTTAGTTGCAATTAATTAAGATAATTTTTTATTTTGTCATGATTTATGGTGCACCGATAAAATTTTGAGAGTTGAATAGAACTTTTATCTATTTTTAAAAAAATATTTTAACTTGTTAATTATTGTGATTTATAATAATTTTTACGTAATTATCAAATAATATATTTACTCCTTGTGTCCCAATTTTATGTGGCTTCGATATAATTTTGAGAATTAACTAAAAAAATTATATATCTTTTAAATATTTTAAGTTGTTAGTTATTATGATTTGCAGTACTTTTTCTTTTATCTCAATTTATGTGGCATTG
The DNA here is from genome assembly GCA_030864225.1 of Capsicum baccatum var. pendulum. Taxonomy (NCBI): domain Eukaryota; kingdom Viridiplantae; phylum Streptophyta; class Magnoliopsida; order Solanales; family Solanaceae; genus Capsicum; species Capsicum baccatum. The sequence goes on from CM061558.1 coordinate 273,374,215, forward strand.
CTAAAATAATGAGAGTCAATAAAATTTTTATATGTCTCTTAAATATTTTAAGTTATTAAATATTGTGATTCGTGATAATAAATTAGTTTTGAACATGATAGCCAATTAAATAAATAAATAAATTTTACTACCAATATGTAGTTATAGTTAATTAATATAAATTAATAGAATATATTAAATATTTAAACCATTATGATGAAACAATAGAATTATTATATATGGAGACATGGTATGTAATTGAGTGGAAGTGGAAGAGTTTTTTGGTAATTGCATGAGAGGTGGTCGAAACCACCTCTTCTATATAATAGAAATAGAAATTCTGTTATTGATAATACATAAATATGACCTTAAACTTGACACCAAATTATAACTTTGACCTTAAACTTTGATAGTGCACAAATAGGACCTTTAACTATTCAAAACCTGAACAAATATGACCTCCGATTTTGCACCCCCCATGCGTGAGTTTCACTCGCGTCTATGTGGAAAGGTAATTCAATCACACGGTGCCACGTCGTTAAAAGGACTGACTTGGAGGGAGGTCATATTTGTGCAGTTTTAAATAGTTAGAGGTCATATTTGTGCACTGTCAAAGTTTTATTTTTTGTGTTAAAATGACATCGTTTTTTTATTATTATTATTTTTTATTATTTATTTAGGGATCGTATCCGCGCAGTAGGCTGAAAGAAGCACCCAAGAAGTGCAAATAATATTACTGGGTTATCTAAGTGTCTTGTTTCATGTGGTTCAATATTAATATACGTACATAAATATAGATTTTTTACCTTATATATACAACATAATTTTTTTACTGAGGAGGTTCGGGTGAACCCCATGTCAACCACGTAGGTCCACCTCTGCATTAATTTAATAACGTTAATTTAATAACATTTTAATAACGTTAATTTGATAACGTTAATTTAACATACTACTACTACTATCCTTAATAACGTTAATTTAACAACGTTTTATTAAAATTATAATTTTTTTAATTATTAGTATAGTTTCATATTTAATTTAATATTTAAATAAATTATATTTAGATATATTATATAACTTAAATTCACCCTCTGCTTTCTAATATATATACATACCCGCGCGATTTTTTCGTATGAGGCTGACCCACCTAATCAATAAATCTTCAAAATTGCTCTTTTTCCGCAATGACAAAAGAAATTAGATGTCATTTTAATCTTTGAGCCGAAAATAATGAAAAAATAATTGTGAAAAGTCATTTAAAGGTCATATTTGTAAAGTTTTGAATAGTTAAAGGTCATATTTATGCACTGTCAAAGTTTAAGGTCAAAGTTATAATTTGGTGTCAAGTTTAGGGTCATATTTATCTATTATGTCCTTAGATTTTAAGCTAGACGCGCCCAATTTTGCGTGTTCAACACGCGTTTTGCCATGTAGGATTTAAGGTCATATTTGTGCAGTTTTAAATAATTAAAGGTCACATTTGTGCACTGTCAAAATTTAAGGTCAAAGTTATAATTTAGTGTCAAGTTTAGAGTCATATTTATGTATTATCTCTAATTTTTATAATAGACTTCAACATATTCAACGTTCACTTTTTAATGTTATTAATGGTTGGAAAAAGACATCGTTTTCACCCCAAACTATACCCAAAAAGTCTAAGCCACATCTAAACTATACTAGTGACCTATTACACATCTTAACTATAAAAAAGTGATACTTTTTACACCCTGTCGGGTATTACACCACTTGCATGTGGTGTGGTATTTTACACGCGCTGCCACGTCAGCACCACATCAGCACCACGTCAGCATCATCCGAAAAAATAATAAATTTATTATTTTCATAAATTCTTTTTTTTTTTCTTCTTGTTAATTTAAATCCTTTTTCTTTCTTTCTTTCTTCTTCATAATTTTTTTTTATTTAAATAATTATGTTTTTTTCCTTCAATGTCCAAAACCATGGAAGTGCAGGTATTCTTCAATGTCCAAAATCATCTTCTTCAATGTCCAAAATCTTCTTCTTCTTCTTTTTCTTCAATAAATTCTTCAATGTCCAAAACCATTTTCTTATTTTTCTTCAATTACCAAAAAGAAAAAATAAATTAACGGGATCATATTCTTAACGGGAAGATGATATAAAATCAATACACCCAAGCAACAACTTCATTCAAATTCAATGCCATCTTCTTCTTTTTCTTCAATTTCTTCAACGTCAAAACCATCTTCTTCTTTTTCTTCAATTTTCCAAAGACCATAATGTCATCTTCTTCTTCCATTGTTGATATAAAATCAATACACCCAAGCACCAACTTCATTCAAATTCAATGTCATCTTCTTCTTCTTTTTTTCCAATAAGTTTTCTCTGATCTTTACAAGTCTCATCAAAAGAAATTTTGATCGACTTTTTTTTTTTAATTTCAATGATTTTCAACAAGATGAGTAAAGAATTTTGAAAGTACAAGTATCACCAAATTGAATTGAACTTCTTCTCCCATGAACAAATTAATTTGAAAGTACATCAACAAGATGAATTGAATTTAGAAAGTAATAGTTCAACTGCGTCCAGTGAACCTTCTTCTCACTTCAACACGCCGATTCAACGATTCAACTTCTCTTTTTCTTTACATAAAACTACTATGAAAAATCATTTTCGTCAACCACAAGGAGCAGTGGTTGTGATTGAGAGAGAAATAGAAAAAAATTAAAAATGGGATTGAAGGAGAGAGAATTTGTGTGGGTCTGGGTGCTGGGGTGGGGTTTTAAACAATAATTTTGGCTTTCGACGCACCTTTTTTTCTTTTTAATTTAATTTTATTTCCACGTCAGATCTAGGGTGTAAATAGTTTCACTTTTTTATAGTTTAGGTGTGGAATATGTCACTAATATAGTTTAAGTGTGGCTTCAACTTTTCAGGTATAGTTTGGGGTGAAAACGATGTTTTTTCCTTTAATGATCATCATTAAAGTATAACCTGCACCAAATGAAGAAGACATTTCAATGCAAATATATCATTAATAGAAATAGAATTATATATTTCAACTCTTACTGTTAGCCAAGTGGATAAAATATATAGTCAAATCTTGGTTCCCAGTCTCGCCAAAACAATTCGATTCATTTAATAGGCCATCAGGGTATCGCCTAAGAAGTTTCGCCCAAAACTTTTTCAGGGACTTGAGCTCACCCCCAAACTATGAGCTAACACACACCAAAAATTGTAAAAAATCTGCAATTTCCGAATTTTTTTCCTGTCTGACTTGAAAAAAGGCTCATTCGGCCTTGTCAAAGCAACTTGATCCATTTAAAAGGCCGTCAGGGGATTGCCCGAGAAGTTTCGTTCAAAATTTTTTTCGAAGCCCAATATCACCACCTAAAACGTGGACTAACACCCATTGTGGACTAACACCCATCGAAAGCCGCAAAAAACTCGCAATTCCTGTCGTTTCACTCGTTTGACTTAAAAAATAGCTCTCCCAACCCTGCCAAAGCAATCAAATCCATTAAATATGCCGTCAGGGGACCGTCCGAGAAGTTTCACCCACAATTATTTTCAGAACCTGAGTCCACCCCCTAACCGTGAGCTAACACCTATCGAAAGTCGCTAAAAACACGTAATATCTGTCGTTTCGCCTGTTTGACATGGAAAATGACTCCCCAACCTTGCTAATACAACCCAATTCATTTAATAGGCCGTCAGGGGTCTACTCTATGGGTGTCAAGTGGGCCGGCCCGACCCTCGTAACTAACCCGACCCGGTTTGACACAGCCCGGTAAGCCCTAGGGCTTTAGGGTTTCGGGCCGATTATTTTTTAAAATGAGCCCGGCTAACCCAGCCCGAACCAAGCCCGGTCCAGGCCCACCGGTTAACCGGCCCGGACCGGCCTAAATAAATATAAAAAAAAACAAAAGATATTTTGGCTTTTGGGCCAAACTAGCCGTTGCCCCAACGGCTATATAGCCATTTTTGGGTCCAAACGGCTAGTTTGGGCCCATTTATTAAAAAAAAAAAAAACTTTAAAAAATGTTTTTTAATCCCCCAAAAAAATCTATAAATACCCTACAACTTCAAATCATTTTTCACACAATTTTTCACTCTCTCAAATCTCATTCTCTCTCAAATCTCAATTCTCAATTCTCAAATATTCAATATATTTAATTTCTTAAAGTGTTCACTTTAATTTTTTAATTTTTTAATTTTTCGTTTACAAAGTACGAGCGGAAGTTTCTAAAGTCGCAATCTTCGGATACTTCCAAAATTTGATATTGTTGTTCCATCTCTTACGTTTAATTTTTATTTATTGTATTAATTGTTTAATATTTAATTTTATTATATTTGTGTATTTTGAATATTTTTAGTTTAATTTAATTTATATTATGGATAAATTAAGAAACCTCGCTACTAAAGGTGTTAAAATTTTTTGTCCCGGAAGCGGTAGAGGTAGTTTAAGTAGTAGATATACCCGTGTGCCTTCGCCTCCGGTACCGCTTGGTACACCTTTTGAGGAAGAAATAGGTGTAGGTGCTCACGATATGGATTATGTAGAAGATCAGAAAAATTACGGTATAGAAGAAGAAAATGAAGTAGATGCGGTTAATTTAGACGAAGATAATGAAAATATTGCTGAGACACCTGCAGTAGGAGATGCTAACGTTAGATCTGAATCAGTTAATCTCCCTTCCCGTCCTCCCAGTGCCCCAAAACCTCGTAAAAGAACTAGTATTGCAGGACAATTTTTTGAACGTATATCAGATATTGAGGTGCAATGCAATATTTATCAACAAATATATAAGCATAGAAGTGGAGGCAAGCAAGGAGGTACGGGTACGTTAATGAGACATGTAGCTGAAGATCACAAAAGAGAGTTAAATATTGCAAAAGGTGGTGGGGATGTTGGTGGGTCAACGCAAACTAGAATGGATCCAGCAACCGGTCACGTAGCGAAGAAGTATAATAAATTGAGGGACCGGGAAGAAATAGCTAAAATGGTAGCTGTGGGTTGTTTGCCTTTTAATTTTTCTTCTTCTGATGCCTTTATTCGTTATATACAAGCAATTTATTATCCTATGTTTAACGGTATTCCTAGAACTACTTGTCGGTCTGATATTTTTAGACTTCATTCACAATATTGTTTTTATTTATCAACATTGTTAAAAAATATTCAATGTAGATTGTCCCTAACTTCTGATCTTGGTCGTGCTGTAAATAAAAATGATTATTTAACCGTTACTTGTCATTGGATGAATAGTAATTTCGTGATGCAAAAACGTATTCTTGCTTTTTTATATGATGAAGATCGTAAACATACTGGACAATTTATTGTTGATTCTATTGTTAAAATTGCCGGATATTATGGTATCGAAAATAAAATTTTATGTATTGCTTTTGATAATGCTTCTAACAACAACACTGCTATAAAAAAAAAATTAAAATCTACGATATCTTCGGCCTTGCCTGAAATTTTTCATATTAAGTGTGCATGTCATCTATATAATTTAATTGTAAAAGATGGTCTTGAGTTTTTTGAGTTTTATATTGAAAAAATTCGTCTTGCTGTTGGTTTTATTCAAGGAAATAATTGTAGATCGAGAATTAGAGAATTTAAAGTTAAATGTCAAGAAAATGGACTTACACCGATTTTGATGCCTGAGGAAATTGATACTAGATGGAATTCTACATATGAATTTTTAAAACTTGTTATAAATATAGAATTTCTATTGCACTAGCTTTTAACCAACACTGCGGTTCATTTGCTGATTCTGCTGATTGCATGTCACATAATTCTGATTGGGTTGTAATTAATGATCTTGTTAAGTTTTTAGAAAAATTTTATATAGCTACGGTTGAATTTTTCGGTGCTTATTATCCTACTGTTTGTAATATTTTGGCATATATAGTCGATATTTTTGGTTTGCTCAAAGAATATAAAAATAAGGAAGGTTATAAATAAGTTGTTGGCGCCATATTTACGAAATTTAAATAATATTTTTTCCCGATTCCCCCTATTTACTTGGTTGGTGTTATGCTAAATCCGTGCATGAAATATAATAATATGTGTCACTTTAGTACTCTTATTTATACTAACTTAGAAATAAATACTAACCATGATTCTGAACAAGTACAACCTGATTTGTGGACGGCTACGGCTGATGCAAAGGATTACATAGAAAAATTATATAATCGCTATGCTGATTTATTTGATTTAGCCGTACCTACAAATATCACTCCAACTGTCGCTCCTCATCCTCCCGAGGAGCCATCATCTTCTAAAAGGCCGGCACATAATAGTTTTTCTGATTCGTTTTATGATTTAAATTGTTGGAACAGTGTTGATGAGAGAACTTACACATCAACTTATCGGGAAGAACTGAAATATTATCTTCGGATGGCACCAGAGGATCGCAGACGACGGATCCAACACGTTGGATTGGTTGAGGAGTAATGAAACACAATATCCTGTGCTTTCAAGATTAGTTAGAGATATCTTGAATGTTCCAATGTCAACTGTTGCATCAGAGAGCGCCTTTAGTCAGAGACGACAGCAGCTTGGAGACAACCGACACTCATTGGGAAGCAATGCAATGAATGTTCTAGTTTGCCTCAGAGATTGGATTAGAGCGGAAAGAAGAAACCAAGGAATGGAACCGGAGCCGAGCGACGAGCTGAAACTTGAAGAAATTATGACTTCACGGGAGAACTCAGCAGAATCAAGTCCAATGCATGGTTTTGCCCCCGTTGACTTCGACCATCCTATGCAAGTTCCCATTAATATTAACATGAATGAGTTGGAAAAAATGATGCATAATTTATAGATTTTTTATTCATGTAAATTATAAATTTTAGATCATTTTGCAATCAATAAAATTCCCCAAATTCATTCACTCCTTAGTCCTTGCTTTTTAGTTTTTTTTCATTTAACGATTTAAAATTTTAAATTGAATTTCTAGTTTTCTACTTTAAATTAAAAACTTACTTCTAATATATTATTAATTTACTACAAAATATTATTAATTTATTATATTAAGTAGCATATGTTTTGTATATTTGTGCATATATCTTCTATAGAAGTGTATATTTAACATATACATGTGTATATGTTTTATAAATTAGTATATAAGTATATCTATATATATTGTAATGTATATATAATGTAGTATATTTTATAAGTAGTAGTATATATACATTAAATGGTGCGTATACACGTGTATATATCTTCTATAGAAGTGTATATTTAATGTATACATGTGTACATGTTTTATAAATTAGTATATAAGTATATCTATATATATTGTAATGTATATATAATGTAGTATATTTTATAAGTAGTAGTATATATACATTAAATGGTGCGTATACACGTGTATATATCTTCTATAGAAGTGTATATTTAATGTATACATGTGTATATGTTTTATAAATTAGTATATAAGTATATCTATATATATTGTAATGTATATATAATGTAGTATATTTTATAAGTAGTAGTATATATACATTGAATGGTGCATATACACGTATATATATCTTCTATAGAAGTGTATATTTAATGTATACATGTGTATATGTTTTATAAATTAATATATAAGTATATCTATATATATTGTAATGTATATATAATGCAGTATATTTTATAAGTAGTAGTATATATACATTGAATGATGCGTATACATAAAATAGAGTGTATATATGTGAATAGATCTTCTATAGACGTGTATATTTAACGTATACATGTGTATATGTTTTATAAATTAGTATATAAGTATATCTATATATATTGTAATGTATATATATTATAGTATATTTCATTTAAAGTATTACATATACATAGAATAGAGTGTATATATGTGAATGGATCTTCTATAGACGTGTATATTTAACGTATACATGTGAATATATTTTATAAATTAGTATATAACTATACAAATATATATTGCAATGTATATATATTATAGTATATTTCATTTAAAGTATTATATATACATAGATTAGAGTGTATATATGTGAATAGATCTTCTATAGACGTGTATATTTAACGTATACATGTGTATATATATATATATATATATATATATATATATATATATATATATATATATATATATATATATATATATATATATATATATATATATATTGTAGTATATTTTATTTAAACTTTAAAGTTTAAAGTAGTACATATATATTTGGATGGTGCGTATATATGTGTAATTGTGTATATGTGTATATATTTTTTAAATTCTAATGTAGTATATACTATATATATATAGTGTATATATATTATTTAACGTATTTATAATGTATATAGGTGGGTATATATAATGTATATTGAAATTTTTTTTTTTTAATATTTTTGACTGGGTTTGATCGGTTTTTTAAACGGGTTTGATCGGATTGGATTAAGTGGGCCGGGTTAGGGTGGTTTTTGATTTTTTTACTGTTGGGCCCGGCCCGGCCCGACCCGACCCACTTAGACCCAACCCGGCCCCGCCCGACCCTCAGTCCGATTAAATAACACGGGCCGATTTCGGGTTGGCCCAGCCCGACCTACTTGACAGCCATAGTCTACTCGAGAAGTTTCACCCAAAATTTTTTTTGGAGTCCGAGCCCACCCCTTGAATTGTGGGTAATAACTAATACCTCACACTAAACCTGGAATAAAATATTCTTTCATTTTATCTCAGAAACTATTCATCTCTTATATCTATATCTCACACCTAACGACCCCTTATTGAATAGAATGATTGTTTCCGATTGATCCCAGCAACCCTAATGCTTTATCTGAACTTGAAACCGACAATGTAAGCGAACTCAAATAGTCATCAAGGGTACAAGTGACAAATGAAAAACATATGGACCCTTTAATTATACAAAATTTTCTTCGAATGCAATTCAAAATTGGCGAAAACCCTTTGTAAGAACCTAAAAGGCTAAAACCCCAGAAAGCACAATTTTTTTTTGGGATAAATTATTCATCTCTCTCATTCTTGGTGCTGAAAATTGGAGAAAAATGGCACTGGGATTGTTACTGGGAATAGGAAGAACTTTCAGAAAGAAGAGCACAGCTTGTCTTGACATTCTTACTGCTAAAAGGGGTCCAAGAAATTACTAAAAAGGAAAAAATTGCAAACCAACTGGTTTTCATACTCATAAAGGTATTCTTTTGACACCCTTTTTGTGTTTATACAATCTTTCGAGTGTTTGAGGAATTTGAGTTCTTGAAATGTGAGTCTTTTGAAGTGTTTGAGGAATTTGAGTTCTTGAAATGTGAGTCTTTTGATTGGATTTGCACTTTGTTTGGATGGTTGTTACGTATTGTTTCATAATGTATTGTGTTGTATTGTTTTAATTAATACAATATTTGCATAGATTGTATTGTGTTGTATTGTTTTAATGAATACAACATTGGCATAGATTATATCGTGCTGTATTGTTTTAATGAATACAACATTTGCGTAGATTATATCGTACTGTATTGTTTTAACGAATACAATATTTGCATAGATTTTATTGTGTTGTATTGTTTTAATGAATACATTCGGATATTGTTTTAATGAATACAACATTTGCATAGACTGTATTGTGCTGTATTGTTTTAATGAATACAATATTCGGATAGATTGTATCATGCTGTATTGTTTTAATGAATACAACATTTGCATAGACTGTATTGTGCTGTATTGTTTTAATGAATACAATATTCGGATAGATTGTATCATGCTGTATTGTTTTAATGAATACAACATTTGCATAGATTATGTCGTACTGTATTGTTTTAATGAATACAACATTTGCATAGATTGTATTGTGCTGTATTGTTTTAATGAATACAACATTTACACAGATTGTATCGTGTTGTATTGTTTAATGAATACAACATTTGCATAGATTGTATCGTGTTGTGTTATTTTAATGAATACAACATTTGGATAGATTGTATCGTGTTGTGTTGTTTTAATGAATTCAACATTTGGATAGATTGTATTGTTTTCCGTCGTTACATAATTTCACACGTCAATAATTTAAAAGATAGACCTATTAGAAAAGTAGGGTATGCGGTATGGCTAATATAAAAAGGTAAGATAAAGGAAAAAATCAGATTAGTAAATAATAAGTAAAGGTAAAATGAGAAAAAAAAATATAAGGTAGCGACACGATCTCACCAAGTCGGTCATTACGTAAAATGGACTTCTTTGTCGTTACCTAATGATGAAACTTAACGATACGATACAATAAGATCTAAGTAATAATAAAAATAAGCATGGTGTTGGCGATAACAATACGATACGATACGATGCGATGCGATGTGTTTAGAACCCCTTTTGTCCTTTATATTGATTTTGGGGAGCTATACGGCTGGTGATTTTTTGGGTTTATACTGTCTTTTGAGTGTTTAAGGATTAGCAGTGGTGGAGCCAGGATTTTTAATAAGGGATGTCAAATTATATAGAAGTAAATTGACGAAGAAGCTAAGGGGTGCCAATATGTAATATACTCTTAGCTAAGCAGTATAACTTTTCGACGAAGGGGGTGTTGGTGACACCCCTCAAGTACAAGTGGCAGACTCTGCCACTAAGGACTAGTCATTTTATCGTTTATTTGAATTTTGGGAGCTATTGGGCTGATGATTTTTTGGGTTTATACTGTCTTTTCAGTATTTGAGGACTAGTACTTTGAGTTGCTTAAATTGGGGCTAAGAAATGTCAATCTTTTGATTGTTATTAGAACCTCTCTTTTCTTTTATATTGATTTTGGGGAGATGCTTTGTATCGGAAATAGCCTCTCGGGTAGGGGTAAGATTGCGTACATACTACCATCCTCAGACCACGCTTGTGAGATAACGCTTGATATGTTGTTGTATGGATTTTGTGGATTAGTACTTTGCGTTATTGAAATTGGGGCCATGAAATGTGAATTTTTTGATTGGATTTAGAGCGTCGTTTGTCCTTTATATTGATTTTGGCGAGTTGCTTCACTTGAGCCGAGGTTCTATAGGAAACGGTCTCTCTACGTTCACAAGATAGGGTAGGGGTAAGGGTGCGTACACACCACCATCCTCAGACTCCATTTGTGGGACTACACTTGACATGATTTTGTTGTATTAATTTTGATGATTTTTTATTTATGTTCATAACTGAGTTATTAGTGACGATTCCTCTTGTTATGATTATTTTTTTTATTTAGCTGCATCATTCCATCATTTTCTGGATTGAAGCAAAATGGATTACAATAGGGAATCCTCAATATAGAGGATCTTGCAGCCTTCCCGACCAGTTTTAGAATGAAAATAGTTGATTGATTGATTGACTGAGCTATAAAGCTCTTGATGGTAACGTTAAACCATTTCGTTGAAATCGGTTTACTTGGTTAGTTTCCCTTTTTGGTTTAAGATTAATATTCTAAGATATCCATCTAAGCCCACTCCGACTAGCTTGGGGTAGAAGCATAGTTCTTTCTGTGCAACAGCTAACCGTTGAAATGCATTTGTGATTTCTGAATGCCTCGAATACGAAGAAATATATATGGAGGTTTAAAAGGTCCACATTTGGATGTTTTTGAGACGTGCTGGTTACTGAGTTCCCTTACATTTTCTGCAGGTGGTTATGTTCTTGTGCAAGAAAAATTACCAAGTTATGTAGTTCCAGAATTGACAGGTTGTCAGGTACTAAAGTTTCGATCCCTTTGTTTTTTTGAAAAGTTGTGCATATCTCTCCTTTTGGGACTAAAAACGGAGAGCTCCATTCGAGAAGAAAGAGAAAATGAGGAAACTTTAATAGCATGTCAATATATCATTGATGGTCATGGATCAGCTGAAGGGGAGCCTTGGAGTTGCTGCCATGTGACCAAGAGATCACGGGTTTAAGCCTTGGAAACGGCCTCTGGCAGAAATGCAAAGTAAGGCTGCGTACAATACACCCTTATGGCGGGGCCCTTCCTCGGACCCTGCACGTAACGGGAGCTTTTAGTGCACCGGGCTGCCCTGGTCTTGGATCAGGTTTGGGGAAGGTTGGTCTTTCATTCGCGATATAGTCACAAGAGTTAGTAGCACAAGTTGCCCTTCGAGTCATCGTGTTCTTTTGTTCTCTTAAAGTTGAAAGTGGCTTAGCTGTATAAGTAATGGAATTTGGGGGTAAATGTAATTACCTGACTTATAGTTTCTCTTAGATTACAATATGTTGTTGTTATCTGTTTCACTTGTTTGTTTTTATTTTTGGCAGTTCGAAGATAATAGGATAACTCCGTGAACGGTGTTTCTCTCTATGTGGTTTGAGGCTTAGAAAAATGGGATATTGTCGACATTTTGGTATTTGATCTTTTAACTAGACATGCCCAAGTGAATAGGCGGAGTTGAGATCAAACAGCAGGACATGTCACTTCCTATTCATCTAGAGTCTGTCTTTGGGAGAGAGTGTCGAAGATACCTAAGACTATAAAGCTGCGACAAACAAGTTTTTCAGGAAATTCTTCCTCTTTTATGTGTGTGAAATAATGTTCTTTGCTAGCGTCAATTGCTGACAGGTCACAGGTTCATTCCATCTCGACCACTGGTCAAGCAAGAACTTCCTTGATTCTATGAAGTATGCACCTTTCTCACTAACCATCGCCTTTTTTAGAATCTGCCCACTTTACTGTCATCGAAGGGGAGCCTTGGAGCAACGGGTAAAGTTGCTGCCATGTGACCAAGAGGTCACGGTTCAACCCTTGGAAATAGCCTCTGGCAGAAATGCAAGGTAAGGTTGCGTACAATACATCCTTGTGGTGGGGCCCTTTCCCGGACCCTGCACATAGCGCGAGCTTTAGTGCACCGGGTTGCCCACTTTACGGTCATCGTAATGATTGGGTCCAAGATGGATGACAATCCCCATAATGCACCTTGTTGGATCTAGGCGTAAGCGTTGGCTCGTGTAAATTAGTCACACGGAAAGCTGCCTCTCTTCATGGTGCGTGCAGGCACGTGATTGGAGGGGGTGACCAGATTTCGGAGAGTAACTTTGACAGGAGCTAGATTGTTTCTCAAAGAAAGATGGAAGGATATTATGTGCCTTACTTAGTGTTACTGTTCTTTTCGCTTTACATTGTGCATGGAGTTATTCATGATCTTGATACCTCGCGCTCGTATGATTTATCTTTGTTATTTTTATTTGCAGCTGAAGCCATATGTATCTCAGTGTGCAAAACAAAGTAAAACTACAGAGACTGCAGTTTGAGAAACTAAGCAGACCGCGATTCAGATTTTCAAACAACCGTTACTAATGTTGCTTTCTGGTTTGGATTTTCAATATGCACCTAGTTTTCGTTAGACAATTTTCTGTTTTCTACGCCGATTCCTTCTTAGATTCGATCGTTGATGTTACGTTCTTGCATCTGCATAAAGTTTTGCATTAAGATGATGCCATTGTTATCAGCTAACTCATAGTTCTCTTTTTCAGAACATGCTCCTTGTGCAATGAAATGATCATTGTTTGTTCATTTCCTTCTTGTCTATATTATATGATGATAACTTGAAATCGCGCAGGTGTTATGCAAGAACAATTAGCTAACAATTATTATAGAGAATTCGTTGAAGGGGAGTCTTGGAGTAACAGGTAAAGTTGCTGTCATGTGACCAGGAGGTCATAGGTTCAAGCCTTGGAAACAACCTTTGGCAGATATGCAAGGTAAGACTGCGTACAATACACCCTTGTGGTGGGGCCCTTCCCCCGACCCTACGCATAGCGAGAGCTTTAGTGCATCGGACTGTCCTTTTTTTTTTTGAGAGAGAATTCGTTGGTAGAACGGGAAGAATGTATAATGTGAAGGGAAGAAAGGACTTCTATTGTAGTTTGTAAAGCTGTATGTATAAGTATGGATCCTTTTTGTCTTAGATGTCACTGTTAAGTAAACATTTCAACTTTGAATGTGGATATTTAGACACCTTGATACTTCTCAACTATGTCAATTGCACATTCCTACTTACAAAATGATTATTTGGACGCCTCTAAAATTTGTGTATCACTTCAACTTTGGATGTCCACAAAGCACAGTAAGAACGAGTTAGTGTTTAATTGCTGGTTGAGACCAAGTTCAAGTGCGTAGAGGTGCACTCTCAAGGTTTGATTCATCTCTGTCCCTTTCTATGTTTTTTCTTAGTTTATTTGGTTGGGGTGTCACCCCCTCCACCACCCTTCTTTCGTTAAAATAACTTTCTTGAAATTACTCGAAGTGTGCTTAAGTTAGTCTGAACATCTCTATAATACCCCCGCCCCGCCCTTCTTTCGTGAAAATATCTTTCTTGAAATTAGTCAAAGTATGTTTAAGTTAGTCCGAACATCACTAAAATAACTATTACTATGCTTCAATGCTAAACAAGTTGGGATCGGCTATTTGATACTCTACTTCATATCACTATTATTAAAGAAAAATAACTTTCTCGAAATTAATCGAGGTGTGCTTAAGTTAGTCCGAACATCACTACAATACCCCACCCCACCCTTCTTTTGTTAAAATAACTTTCTTGAAATTAGTCGAGGTGTACTTAAGTCAGTCCGAACATCACTACGATAACTGTTACTATGCTTCATTCGTAAACAATTTGGAATCGGTTATATGAATTCATATCACTATTATTTTAAAAAAATAAAAAGAACATTCTTGTAAACCTACTAGGAAGTGAAGGTGAGTTTGAGCTACCTAACTTGGGTACAACAACAAAATACCCGGTGTATTCCCACCTAGTGGGGTTTGATGAGGGTAAATGTACGCAGTTCATATCACCACCTTCAAAAAAATAGAGAGGCTATTTCTGATAGACCTCCGACTCAGGTAAAGAGTTAAAAAAGTAGTAACTTTCTTGAAATTAGTTGAAGCTCAGACCCCGGCTCAGCTACCTAACTTGGGTAAAGAGTTAAAAAAGTAGTAGGTGGTTGTGGACTTTATAATATGATGATTCCAAATAGATAATACTCTTGAAAGTAATTGAGGGGAATATCTACCAAGCTAAGCAATACAAGCAAAGTTGGCTTAAATTCATAATTGGACAAAAATTTATTTCTACATCATATATCAATTAAAAACAGTCTTTTATTTTATAAAGGTAAAAATAAAGTTTGTATAGCTTTAGATGTAAAATTTTACGTACATTTTATCCTTTTCAGAAATAATATTTACGTTTAACATACTTTTTTCATACCTCACTTGCGAAATTATGATAAATATTTTATTTTGTAGTTACACATTTTATCATTTTATTTCTATGGTCAAACTCTTACTTAGAATTTCTACTTGCTATGAGAAAATCAAAATTGCTAAAATTAATAATTGGGTCTCTAGAATTGGCTGGAATGTTCTAGAATTTTGAATATTGAAAGAGGTTTTGGATTTTAGCTTAATTAATTTAGATAGAATGGATTAATGAAGTCTCATTCAACTAGGATTCCTTTTGAATTATCAAAGCTAAAAAGATATTCAGTAGGATTTTTCGAAAATTGTCTTTGTATGTATTTTGATAAAATATATGATTCGAAAATAATTTTTCTATTTTCATAAAAAGTAAAATTTGCATATGCTCTTTTAAATCTTTTTAAAAAGCTTCTAAATTCAATTTTTAAAATTTACCGATCTTTTAGAAAGTTTAAAAAAACTGAAAAATTAAGTTTTGAAACTCAAATTTGTTTTAAAAAAATTGCAAAAAACAGTTCAAACAAAAAAGTTAATCTTGGCATAAAGAAATACATCCTCAAAAAATTTAAATACCACTTCAATAATTAGTGATTTGTTTGGTGAACAAATAAGGGAATGCCACGATAGCAAAATACTGACATGGCACACTTAATTGGTCGATTATTCCCTTAAAACGTATTAAAGTAATTTAAATATTTACTTATATACATTCAAAATTAGAGAACGTAAATGCTAGCTATATCAAAATTTAAAAAGCACTCTATATATTATTCATACTTCAATACGAATATCAAAAGTCACTTAAAAAAAATTATTGGACCAATGACTAAAAGTGGAAAATAGCAAATAAACACATTGACTAGAAAAAGGAAAAAGTATTTCTTTCCTAACAAGAAATGGATTTTACTATAACACTATTTAAATAACGTGCAACTTTAAGATGTCTAATAAAACATCATTAGCCAAAACAAAAGAAAAATCTGTGACTGTACAACAAAAATACAAACAAAATCATGACTAACAAAGCTGAATCCTCTGATTTGTAAGTACCCATTAACAATTTTTAGTTAAAAAATATGTTGGTGTACTTGTATTTTTGATTCTTGATTATTAAATATGTTGGTGTACTTGTATTTTTGATTCTTGATTATCAAATTTTTGTGTAAAAATATGTTGGTGTGCTTGTATATGGTTCTTGATTATCAAATTTTTGTGTAAAAATATGTTGGTGTACTTGTATATGATTCTTGATTATCAAATTTTTGTGTAAAAATATGTTGGTGTCCTTGTATATGATTCTTGATTATCAAATTTTTGTGTAAAAATATGTTTGGTGTGCTTGTATATGATTCTTGTTTATCAAGTTTTTGTAAAATATATGTTGGTGTACTTATATTTGATTCTTGATTATCAAATTTTTGTGTAAAAATATGTTTGGTGTGTATATGATTGTTGATTATCAAATTTTGTGTAAAAATATGTTGATGTACTTGTACTTGTATTTTGATTCTTGGTTATCAATTATTTGTAAAAATATATGTTGGTGTACTTGTATCTTGATTCTTGGTTATCAATTTTTTCTAAGAATATATGTTGGTGTGCTTGTATTTTTGATTCTTGATTATTAATGTTTTTCGGAAACAGCCTCTTTACCTCCACGTGGTAGTGATAACTTTTGCGGACGCTCTATGCGCTCTAGACGTCACTTTTGGGATTTCACTGGGTATAGTGTTGTTGTTGTTGTTTAATTATTGAAGTTTTTTTTTTGTAGGAAGGGGACTAAGAAGGATTATAGTACAGCAATTTTGGAGAGGAAGAAGTCACCTAATCGTCTTGTTGTTGATGAAGCAACCAATGATGATAATTCTGTTGTTTCGCTTCATCCTGATACCATGGAAAAGCTTCAGCTTTTTCGTGGTGACACAATCTTGATAAAGGTTTGATTTTTACCTATGTTGTGATTAAGTTTTGTTGAATTTTCATGTGTTTTTGGTAGGTGTAGTTTTGTAATTTTGCTAAACTTGAGTGAGGGTCTTTTGGAAATAGCCTCTCTAGCTCCACGAGGTAGAGATAGTTGTTGATGATTGCGGGGGTGGGGGGTGGGGGTGGGGGTAGGTGTAGGTTGTAGCTTTTGTAACTTTTGTGTGTGTGTGTGTGTGTTAAATCTCAACTATGGGACTAGGGTTATGTTTACTATTGGTCCCCTGATACTAAGGAAAAGCTTCAGCTTTTTCATGGTGACACAATCTTGATAAAGCTTGGATTTTTATCCATGTTTTGTTTAAGTTCTGTTGAAATTTCATGTGTTTTTGGTAGGTGTAGTTTGTAATTTTTGGTTTATTTGAGCGGAGGGTCTTTCGGAAATAGACCTTCTAGCTCCAAAAGGTAGAGGTAAGGTTTGCGTACACTCTACTCTCCATGGTGACACAATCTTGATAAAAGGATGGATTTTTATTCATGATTTGTTTAAGGATTCTTGCATTTTCACGTGTTTTTGGTAGGTGTAGTTTGTAATTTATTAAACTTAGCTGAGGGTCTTTTGGAAATAGCCTCTCTAGCTCCCTGAGATATAGGGCCTAGGGGTAAGGTTTGCGCACACTCTACCCTCCGTGGTGACAGTCATGATAGAGGCGAGATGTTTATCATGATTTCGTTAAGTTTCTTGAGACTTCATGTGTTTTTGGTAGGTGTAGTTTGTAATTTTTGCTTCACTTTAGCTGAATGTCTTTCGAAAATAGTGTCTTTAGCTCCACGAGGTAGGGTAATGTCTGCATATACTCGACCCTCTACACGGAGTATGTTGTTGTTAATTTGGGGTGTGGGTGTGGGTGTGGGGGGGTGGGGGTTTCTAATGGACATGGGT
The DNA here is from genome assembly GCA_030864225.1 of Capsicum baccatum var. pendulum. Taxonomy (NCBI): domain Eukaryota; kingdom Viridiplantae; phylum Streptophyta; class Magnoliopsida; order Solanales; family Solanaceae; genus Capsicum; species Capsicum baccatum. The sequence goes on from CM061558.1 coordinate 273,392,207, forward strand.
TGTAATGGTGTTGTGATTACTAATATTATTTAGCAAGGTGCAACCAGAATTTGAAGTTTATGGGTTCATAATTTTCCACTGAACAGATAGCTAACTCGTCTTAGTTGTTGGGTTTGCGATCAAGTAAATATACATATTTAATGAATTTATGAATACAAATATAAGCTCTAAGCAAAAGCTACTCGGTTTGTCCGACGCGATAAGTAATGCTCTACCTTCGCCCTCGGTGTTTAGGATGTTTAGGAGAATGTGGATAAATTGAGAATTCTAATCACGTAGTTGGAATCTTCTTGGAAACCTGAATTGAGTTTTCTTTGATTTTGATTGTTGAAGTTTTCTAAGGTTAGTTCTTTTATCCCTTGCTTGTGCTTAGGTATAGGTTTTTATAGGATGAAGGATGCAAAAAGCGAGGTACGGGTTTATATGATACATGGGTAAGTTTGGTGCCCATGTGTGTTATTTGAGCCAAGGGTCTTCCCGAAACAGCTTCTCTACCTCGATGAGGTAGGGGTGAAGTCTGGGTACACTCTACCCTCCCAGACCAACCTATGGATTACACCGGGTGTGTTGTTGTTGGGTATGTTTGGTGTCTCTGCTCCGCTGGAACTCAGTTGTGCGAGTGATTAAGGATGATGAGTTACGTGAGATATATTTATATGTATATAAAAGCTGAGAAGGCTGGTTCTTTCTTCTTAAAGACCTGAATTTTTGTTGTTCTGTGTGTATTTTTCTCACTCGGAGATATTGTAGTGCCTAATACCATGAAGAATGGTGAAGTGTTTGGTGCCTTTTGATGTTCTACTTTATTAGTAATCTTATTAGGAGGGGCATGGATGCCCCGGTTCGTAGGTGTGAGAGACTACCGTTGGATGGTTTTAGGAGGGGTAGGGGTAGGCCGAAGAAGTACTGGGGTGAGGTGATTAGGCGGGACATGGAGCAGTTACAGCTCATCGAGGACATGACCCTAGATAGGAAGGTCTGGAGGGCGCGAATTAGGGCTGAGGACTAGGGCCAGTTTGGGCCGCTAGTGTAGGGAATTACTGGCTGGGGGTAGTATTCTGGTTATGATTCCGTGTTCCTTGCTTTAGTACGAATCTGGGTGCTTTCATCTGTTTTCTTTTACTTATGGCTGCCGTATTTATGTTATGTATTCTTGTTATGTGTTTTACATGGTATTTGTGTATTTATGTTATGTATTCTTGTTATGGCTGCCGTATTTATGTTATGTGTTTTACATGGTATTTGTGTGGTATCTGGTGCCTTGAGCCGGGGGTCTATCAGAAACAGCCTTTCTACTTCTTTAGAGGTAGAGGTATGGACTGCGTACATCTTAACCCCCCCAGACCCCACCAGGTGGGAATACACTGAGTTTGTTGTTGTTGTTGTTGTTATTCTGTTTATAGTTTGTATGAGTAGGTGTAGTTAGTCGTAATGATTGTACCTCGTTTGGGAAATGCTGTTGCAAACTTTGAGGAATTGGTATGAGCTGTAGCTTCTTCACGTTATGGTGATGTAAGAAGTGTGGTGAAATATTAGCATACACACAACACAAATACATATATAGTGTCTGTTGGTGACGTTTTGTTGGTAAGATTTTCAGCTCTTAACTTTGCATTTTGTTGTATAGGGAAAGAAAAGAAGAGATACAATCTGCATTTGCCTTGCTGATGAGACATGTGATGAACCAAAGATTAGGATGAACAAGGTTGTCAGAAACAACCTTAGGGTTCGTCTTGGTGATGTTGTCTCTGTGCATCAATGTCCTGATGTCAAATATGGTAAACGTGTGCACATTCTTCCCATTGACGACACCATTGAAGGGGTTACCGGAAATTTATTTGATGTTTACTTGAAACGTAAGTGTTCTACTATTAATATTGCTTTTGCTTGTTAGAATTTTTGGATACGTGATATTATTTAATGTTCTGTTAGAGTTTAGGTTATACTTCGATGACGGTAATCTTCTGATTAGCATTGTATTAGCAAGTGTTTTGACAAAAAGATGGTGTATTTGAATCGAATTGTTTATGCATTACTGATCCTTCGTGTCTCCGTTGTGTTATTTGTTTGCAGCCTACTTCCTTGAAGCATATCGACCTGTGAGGAAGGGTGATCTATTTCTTGTAAGAGGAGGAATGAGAAGTGTAGAATTCAAGGTTATTGAGACTGATCCAGCTGAATATTGTGTTGTTGCTCCAGATACTGAAATATTCTGTGACGGAGAACCTGTGAACAGAGAAGATGAGAATCGGCTAGATGAGGTCGGTTATGATGATGTTGGTGGCGTGCGTAAACAAATGGCACAGATCCGCGAGCTTGTTGAACTTCCGTTGAGGCATCCACAGCTCTTCAAATCTATCGGTGTGAAACCTCCCAAAGGAATTCTCTTGTATGGACCTCCTGGATCAGGGAAGACATTGATAGCTCGGGCGGTTGCTAATGAGACTGGTGCGTTCTTCTTTTGTATTAACGGGCCAGAGATCATGTCCAAAATGGCTGGAGAAAGTGAAAGCAATCTCAGGAAAGCATTTGAGGAAGCCGAAAAGAATGCACCTTCAATTATCTTTATTGATGAAATTGACTCAATAGCTCCTAAACGCGAGAAGACACATGGAGAGGTTGAGAGGAGGATTGTTTCTCAGCTCTTGACTCTGATGGATGGTCTCAAATCACGTGCCCACGTAATTGTGATGGGTGCCACTAATCGGCCTAATAGTATTGACCCTGCCCTAAGAAGGTTTGGCAGGTTCGATAGGGAGATAGATATTGGTGTGCCAGATGAAGTCGGGCGCCTTGAGGTGCTTCGTATCCATACAAAGAACATGAAGCTTGCCGAAGATGTAATTTCATACCTACAAAACTTTTAGTATTCTTACTTAAAGAGATTTGCAGTTTGGTGATACGTTGGTCTTTGTTTGCAGGTTGATTTGAAAAGAATTGGCAAAGACACTCATGGTTATGTTGGTGCGGATTTGGCAGCTTTGTGTACCGAGGCTGCACTTCAATGCATCAGAGAGAAGATGGATGTGATTGATTTGGAAGATGAATCTATCGATGCAGAGATATTGAATTCCATGGCTGTGACTAATGAGCATTTCGCAACTGCCCTTGCGACAAGCAATCCATCTGCCCTGCGTGAAACTGTAAGTCGAGATTTCCTAACATTCTCAGCTTCTGCCGCTACATATCTTCCGTTTGATTCCTAATTATGACGTTTGGGTGAACAGGTTGTTGAAGTTCCTAATGTCTCTTGGGAGGACATCGGAGGCCTTGAGAATGTCAAGCGTGAGCTTCAAGAGGTACTTATATACGGACATATAATGATGAACATTAGGATTTGATCTGCGAACCTTATTGATTTACTTGGCCTATTATCTATTATTTGTTTTGTAGACTGTTCAATATCCAGTGGAACATCCCGAGAAGTTCGAGAAGTTTGGTATGTCTCCGTCAAAGGGTGTTCTCTTCTACGGGCCACCTGGATGTGGGAAAACATTGCTGGCGAAGGCTATTGCAAATGAATGCCAAGCCAATTTTATTAGTATCAAGGGTCCAGAATTGCTTACCATGTGGTTCGGAGAGAGTGAAGCCAATGTTAGGGAGATATTCGACAAGGCTCGAGCTTCTGCACCTTGTGTACTGTTTTTCGATGAGTTGGACTCAATTGCTACTCAGGTGATGTTCCTCGTTCTCATGTTCCCATCGAACTGCTACTACATGGGTTATTACCGCTCTTTTCAGATTATTTGCTTCTGTTGCTGAATGCGACTTGATTTTGCAGAGGGGAAGTAGCGTTGGAGATTCCGGAGGTGCCGATAGAGTTCTGAATCAACTTCTCACTGAAATGGATGGTATGAATGCCAAGAAGACTGTTTTCATCATTGGTGCCACCAACAGGCCTGACATTATTGATCCTGCACTTCTACGTCCTGGTCGGCTTGACCAATTGATCTACATTCCTCTCCCTGACGAGGACTCTCGCTATCAAATTTTCAAGGCATGCTTGCGGAAATCACCCCTTTCTAAGAATATAGATCTAAGAGCTCTTGCAAAATACACGCAAGGGTTCAGCGGAGCTGACATTACAGAGATCTGCCAACGTACATGCAAATATGCTATTCGGGAGAACATTGAGAAAGTAAGTTTTCCATCTCTATTTCTCGTCGGTTGATAACTTTTGAGAAAATACATATTAGTTACTACACTCGTAGACTCGATTTAAATTGTTTATGAGTTCGGGATTTTAGTCCTTTCGAGTTAAATGAACTTTTTACGACAAATACAAGGTTTAAATCAAAATTACTGAATTCTGCCGAACCTGCTTCCTACATACTCTAGCTCCGCCCCTTCCGGTCTTAGAAAATGTTGCATTGTACGTTTACAGGATATCGAGAGGGAGAGAAGGAGAAGGGATAATCCGGAAGCCATGGAGGAAGACATTGACGATGAGGTATCTGAGATCAAGCCCGCTCACTTTGAGGAATCGATGAAGTACGCTAGGAGGAGTGTCAGTGATGCTGATATCCGCAAGTATCAGGCGTTTGCTCAGACGTTACAGCAGTCCCGGGGCTTTGGTTCTGAGTTCCGGTTCGCGGATGCTAGCACGGGTGCCACCACCGGAACTGCTGCCGATCCCTTCGCAACTTCTGCTGGTGATGCAGATGAAGATGATCTCTATAGCTAGATTGTCAAAATTTATTTTCACGTCTTATGTTTACTATAATTATTTTTGAAGAAACTTTGGAAGTTAGTAAAATTCAGTATTGCCCTTCATTGCCCAGAGTTTGTAATATTATTTTGATCTTTATGAGATTTACATAAAATATTCTGTAGCTACTTATTATTTTGTTATACATTAAAGCCTAGATTTTATTGAAAACTTGCATTGTTGCAGCATTTAATATTTTTTTAGGGGGTTTCCACTTGGTGTTCAGTACTTCATTGGGGCCCGACTAGATTCGCACTTTTGGATTCTCCTTAAGACATCGTATTGAGAAGATACGAAAAAGGCAAAATCTATTTAATAGTATTCAAACTCGAGTTCTCTAATTAAAAGGTGAAGTACCCTAACCTTTATTGGTAATTTTTTGTTAATTGTTACCCTACGAACATTAACCTTTAAAGATTGTACTAAGTATAGAAAGGGGACCCTTGAGGTGAATCAAAGGAAAGGTAGATGCCTAATAGGTTCATGTAAATTTAAAAAATTTTGTTCACCTTTATATATATATATTTATATTTCACGATGAACCAAATTATTATTATTATTATTATTATTATTATTATTATTATTATTATTATTATTATTATTATTATTATTATTATATATTAACTTTATATTTCTAAAAACTTATAAAATTCTAAATTCACTTGTAAGCGAAATCATACGAAAAGAAAAAGAGAATATGTGACAATCATAACGAATGCGTCGGATGGACGTCAAGTGATTGATATTATCCCCTCTGATCAAAACTTCTTGTTTCCGATGGCGAATTGAACCAAAATCCATACATAATCATGTAAAAAAAGCATATATATAATTTCATATTATATATTTATTTAGTTGATGTAAAAACATCAATTTATAGTTAAATCAATGTCCAAAAGGGGCACCACATAGGTGTACTATGGCACTTCTAGGCCATTCTTTTAGAAGCAAAATTCTTACTTCTTTCATTTTTATTGAGGGAACAATGATATGATGGATCTAACAACAAATGCTACATATCATTGTCAAAATCAAATTATTATTCAATTATTTACTTCTCTATTTTTACATTTTGCTACTTTAGTCTATAGTTATATATTAACGTATCTTCGGTCAGGTTCTTTATCAATCTCTTGGCCTTTGCTTAACTTCTTGTTTTGTAAATCGGCCACGGGTTGATTTGATCTAATTCTGGATACCGCAAGAGCCCAATAGAGGAGGAATGCATGGTTTCAATCATAAACACTTTTTTAATCTGGCTTTTAAAATCAACCTTAGATATCTTCCTGAACTTTTCACCGATGTTATAATATAACTCTATGATTCTATGTTGTGCTAACTTGTTTTTTCTAATCTTGGTTGGCCATTCAATTTTAATCTCATAAAGATTTGCATGAATTTAGTAGCTAGCTTAATATATTTACAAGTCATAATTGGTGATAAATTAGGAAAAATAAGTTATCTTAAATTATTTTCATTGTAATTCAAATGTAAAATTACCTAGTACAATATGATATTATAAGAAATTACTTAAGGCTATTGACTCCATGTGCCTATAATCAATATTAAGGTACCTACTATATTATTTGGTCATCCACTTACCAATATATATTAATGTGGTATGTTTGAATTTTCATTATTAGGTTTGACCCTAATTAGTGATGAAGTACTCCCTTCATGGTTTCAATTTTCAAATTAATTTTATGTGATTTCTGAAATTAGATATCTTAAATTATTACCTATCTTTGAAGTTTAAGATAAAATTAATTATTACTCCCTCCGTTTTATATTAATTGACCCTTTTGCTATAAATATTTATTTCATTTTAGCAGGGGCGGATTAACCTCATAAAAAAATAGGCAGCCGGCTTAAGCACCCCAAATTTGGGGGGCCTAATTTTTCACTGATAATATATTATAATTTTTTAATAAAAATTAAATATTATTTATAGAAAAAATAAATTTTTCATATAAAAGGAAAGAATTATTAGAAGAATTTCATATATCTAGACTATTATGTCTCAAGAAAGATTAAATATATTGATTACATTATTACTTTAAAAAGATTAATTAAAAAAATTGATTATATAATTTTGAAAATAGAGTTCATTAAAAAAGGGTTATTTTTTCTTAAAAAGTTAAAGCCTCTGTTTGATTTTCGCCTTAGGCGACGAATATGGTTGAGCCGCCCCTACATTTTAGTTGTCCAAATTCTAAAATCAAGAGAACTTTATTGTGTTTTTCTAATATTACCCTTATCATTAAATGATTATGTAAAGTGTATATAATCAAATTTATATTTTCAATGCATAATTAATATGATTACTTTAGTAAAATAAATCTCTATTAAATATTTTTGTAAAGGGAGTGTCAAGTCAATAAGGGTCAACTAAAACGAAACGGATGAAGTATTTTTATTTATCTATGGTAGTAATTTCTTCCGAAGACAACAAACACTTTCATGAGTAAGTACTTAATTAATAAAGATATAGAGTATCTTAAAACATAGATAAGGATAAAATAGTTAAAAATACCGTTTAATTAATGTTTTCTCTGTGACGTGTAAAAGAGAAATACGATAGTTATTTTTAAATGGAGGGAGTAGTATAAAGTAGAAATGCAGGAGAAACGTGAGTCATGTTCCTTTAAACTAAGGCAAAGCATGGATGTCTCATTTAATTGTGTTGGAAAAACTACTACCAAATCAAATTAATATATATATATATATATAGTTATGAAATTTGTAGTTAATTACATTCATGCACCCAATTCAATTCAATAGGATCCCTTTATTGACATTTGTTTCCATAAAAAAAATGTTTAATAAAACGCTTCGATTTTCAGAATTTTGAAGAATCCTAATTTCACACAATTTATTTGTTGTTATAAGATTTTTTTATAATTCATTGCTAATTTTTCGTGAAATAAAATTGGCGATATATTTGATTATTTAGAAATAGAAGTTGTCTGTGGCTAATATCTATTTTTTTAAAGTGAAAAGAACACAAAAAGAACAAGAGCAAGCAAGTCCACATGAGTATGCTAGAGATTATTAATATGTCCTAGTCCAATGAAATATTTAGCCCTTTTCCTGTTCATATATTGACCTATTTTTCTGACTACCTCTCATGGGATTTTCTCCCACTTTCATGATATATAATGGTGTCAAATCTAATTAAAAAACTTTATCATTTTTCTTGTGATAAAAAAAAAAGAAATTAATGTTGTACTATATGTAGCTAACACCAACCATGTTATACTTGGTCTTGATATGATGTGATGTAGTAATGACAGTGTAATGCATAAATAGTTATGTTTAACCTATATAGTTTTTTTTTGATAAAGATTGTTTGACTGATCATTCTTCGATGTATGTAATTATGTTTGGGCTGTCCAATATGAATTTAAGACGAGTTTGAGGATTCAAGTTTTAGAATTAGAATCCATTGAGGAGCCCTTTAGCTAAAAAGGGGAGAGGTCAAGTGGTCAAAATCGATATACTACAAATTTGTTGAAGCTATTTATGTAGGTTCAAATCCTGTCTCTCTCATAAACGCCCTTTAATGATATTGCCTTTGAATTGTATGAGATTACTGAGATATTTTTTTGGTGATCTGAATCATCATATGTAAATGACGTGAAGCATTTCAAAAAAGAGTTTACTAGCAGGATGCACGAATATAAGTGTGATAGAGTTACATATCAAAATGAAAAACAACAAGCAGAACTTGAAATGAACTCAATACTTTTCGGTTCAAATTATGTATATATATGCAAAAATATTTAAATTAAATGTGCATATATATATTAGTCGTCAATGTCTGGACTATGTAATGTACTTTATCTGCTGGGTTACGGGCGGGCAATTTACTAGAGGTTTCTAATCTACCCTTTGGGTGATTCCTATAAAAGCATATACTCAAAGGGTGGGTGCAGGGCGGACGATTTTAAAGAGGACTCCCCATTAATTAGATAGAGAAGATCACCAAGATTTCGCGATCCGCTGCCAAATTTATTTCAATTAAGAATGCTCATTGAATGTGCATTCTCAATATTATGTCTTAAAGAGAGGACTCGAACCTCCGCGCTCTTTAGCACGAGATTTTGAGTCTAGCGTGTCTACCATTTCACCATCAAAACATCTTGAAAGTGAATCGTATTCCATGAATATGATATTATCTAGTGTGATGTATGGAATATATCTGTCTTGAAAATGAAGTCAATACTTTGCGATTCGAACTATGTATATATATGCAAGAATATTTAAATTAAATGTGCATATATATATATATATATATATATATATATAAAATTGTACTCATTTTAAATTTATTGACTCTGAATCCTGAAAGTCGCCTTTTGATCGTGCATGTACTCTTCGACTATGAGTCAAAGGTCAATATATTGGTCCATCATAAAGTTCTTCAGGTTACTCAATGTCGTATTCCAAGCTAACTATCAACCATCAAAGTTGCAACAATTTGATGAAAAGGGCAACCTGAGACATCACATCGTCCATTTTATTGAAACCTGCAACAACACTGATACACATGGTCATTTTTTTGTCAAGAAGTTTGTGCGTTTATTCAAAGTGAATACATGTCTTTACAATAACAATAACATATCAAGTAAAATTCCACAGGTGGATCCTAAGAGGATACTGGTGTGTATGCAACCTTATTCCTACTTTGTGAAGATAGAGAGACGATTTTCAAAAGATCCTCGACTCAAGTAAAATATTAAAAAAATAAGTACTTAACGCAAATATATCGTGAAGAAGTCATGCTAAAAACAACGATGAAGAAAACAGTTGCAACAACAAATAATACGATGTCTAAAAGCAAAGGAAACAATAGCTAATACTTGTATTGAAGAATTAGATAATAGCTATAGGAGAGTAATAATAACAATATTGAAAAGATCAGAATTAGACAATGTTCGACTACCTACTAACCTTCTACTCCGATCCTCTATCTTCATATCTTTCTATCTAGGTTCATGTCCTCAATAAACTGTAGGTGACCCATGTCCTGTCTAATCACCTCTCCCCGATACTTCTTCGACCTATACTCAGGAAATGCATGCCTTTGATTGGTAATTTTCTAACATGTTGATCACAACTAGTTATAATTGGCTTGGGAGCACATGAATGGAAGAACCTATAAAGGTATTTACAGTTACAAAAACATCAAATCAAAATGAGCTAGCTATGTATAGGGTTTATGTTCAAGATAGACACAACTTGGGCCTTGGCATTAACATCTATCATTTTCTAAAGGGTGCACCTTTTACCCTACCACACTATCCTTCTGCCACTTTGCCTCTCATATATCATGCACGTTAAATATATAACCCCTTCAACTTGCATCTACAATATATCTAAATTCAAGTTTAACTATGTATACTGATAGTATATAAAAGGAATATATCATTAGGGTGTGTATATATACACTCATATACGATGGCTATGTACGTTGATTATCATAGAGCATATCATTACTGGTCATCCACTTTGGTATCTTATTGAACAAAAAATGGTGATATTGTTCCTCCATTAATCAAGAACTTCGATTTTTGGAAAGTATCATGATCATCTAGCACAAGAAAGTCGAAGTATATACTTTATTCGACATAAAGTCGTTTATGCTTTTTCAGACTAAACATATTGTATTAAAGCAATTCGACCTCGGATCGTCGATGAGGAATACAACAATAACATACTCAGTGTATTTCTATAAGGGGGGTCAGATTAGGGTAAAGTATATGTAGTTCTTCGTATAGGTCATTTTTGATATACACTTCTTTAGACCAAAATATCGTATTGAAACAATTCAATATCGGAATTACACATATATTCCCGGATCTTGAATATGGTAGCGCACAATCTAGCTAAATTTTCTATTACACTATCAGACAAGTTAGTTTGGATTTTCTGTTTTCGTAGTTGAATTGTCAAAGATGCTACTTCTCAAAATCGTTTTTGCATTAATAAAGTAACGTTGTTGGTTGAGAAAAAACAAACAATTCACTCTCTGATGGTGAGGAATATAATAAAATTATAATATCTGTGTATATATTGATCAAATGCAACATACATAATTTTTTTTTGGTACGTCCAACGAAATTATAATATTATGAAACTTAACCCACAAAAACTAAGTAGACTTTACAACGTTAGAAAGAACAACAGGACATAATTGATAGGACACAAAAAATTGAGTCATGTTTACTCATCAATTGCAGAATATGTCCCAAACGTGAAATATACTTTTTATGTACAATCAAATATCAATTATCAATTATTCAGAAAATAATAAGTAAAAAAAAATATCAACAAAGAATGGAATGGATCACCATGCATGTTAATAATTTTTTTTTTCTGACTGATATAAAGAGGCCTTCGTGCGTAGAGTCAGAAGAAAGTGCAATAATTTCTACAACCAGTGTGATCAAGAAAATCCAGATTTATATGGGACATCCACCTGACAAGTTTTATGGTAAAAAAAAATATATATGTCAAAGTTGAATTTTCTTTATCATGAAAATAATTAAATTAAAGAGTTCTGTCATTATACGTTATTTCTTGTACTTTTATTATTAGTATTTTCTTTTTCTAGATTGATTGCTTTGGACTAGGTTTTTCTTGAGTCAAGGGTCTATCCAAAACAGTCTGTATACTTCTAAGATATAGTGATACGGTCTGCATACTTTCTATCCTTTGGATATCCTACTTTTAAGATATAGTGATACAATTTGCATACATTCTACCCTTTCGATACCCTACTTCTAAGATATAGTGATACAGTCTGCCACATATATTTTCTACTCTTTCGATGCCCTACTTCTAAGATATAGTGATACGGTTTGCATACTTTCTACCCTTTTGATAGTTGATACCCTACTTCTAAGATATAGAAATACGGTCTACATACTTTTTACCCTTTTGATATCCTACTTTTAAGATAGAGTGATACGGTCAGCATGCTTTCAACCCTTTTGATATCCTACTTCTAAGATATAGTGATACAGTCTGTATAATTTCTATCCTTTTGATACCCTACTTCTAAGATATAGTGATACGGTCTCCATGCTTCTACCCTTTCAATACTCTACTTCTAAGATATAATGATGTTGCATACTTTCTGCCCTTTCGATATTCTACTTCTAAGATATAGTGATACAATCTGTATACTTTTTACCCTTTTGATATTCTACTTCTAAGATATAGTGATACGGTCTGTATACTTTCTATCCTTTCGATACCCTACTTCTAAGATATACCTTTTGATACCCTACTTCTAAGATATAGTGATACAGTCTCCATACTTCTACCCTTTCAATACTCTACTTCTAAGATTTAATGATGCTGCATACTTTCTGCCCTTTCGATATTCTACTTCTAAGATATAGTGATACGGTCTGTATACTTTCTATCCTTTCGATACCCTACTTCTAAGATATAATGATACAGTCTGCATACTTTCTACCCTTTGATACCCTACTTCTAAGATATAGTGATACGGTCTGCATATTTTTTACCCTTTCAATACCCTACTTTTAAGATAGAGTGATATGGTCAACATACTTTCAACCCTTTCGATATCTTACTTCTAAGATACTGTGATACAGTTTGCATAATTTCTACCCTTTTGATACCCTACGTACCTACTTCTAAGATATAGTGATATGGTCTTCATACTTTCTACCCTTTCGATACCTAACTTTGTGGGATTATACTGAGTATATATGTTTGTTGTTGTAATTAAAGAGTGCAAATTTTATGTATTGACGATATTAAAAATATTTACACGATTAATAATGTAGGTAATTGCAAGTAACCTTTATCTTACAACATTGATTAGTAACTTAGAATAAACAGTAGTGACCTATATATAAGAGATTAAATTATATCTCAAAATAAGGGGTTGTTTGGTATGCGGGATGAGATAAATAAAGATATTTATGAGATTATTTTATCTCGTCTTTTATACGGGATATTAGTGATCTCATCATATTAGTATCAAAAATAAGATAAAATAATTTCAAAATTAGCTAATAGTTTAAACGAAATATGTGATAACGATAACCCCAAATTTTATAAAAATTATTATTTTTATCCTACGTACCAAACGAACTTAAGTGTATGTAACCTAATTTCACGCTCGATTTTATTCAATATTTATCCTTTTCCCCTTTATTTTCCTTCTTATGGAATTATTTAGTCGTTAATTAATTTCAAAATAAAAAATAGTACCGATGCAAAACTACGATACCGTTAAAAATTTACTAATTTTATTATTTATCTTGATTTCGCTATGCTCAATAAAATTCTTTTTAAATTAAGGGTGTGTTTGGTATGATGGAAAATGTTTTCCTACTTTCCCTTGTTTGGTTGCAATGAAATGTTTGAAAAACATTTTCCACAGCAACTCATTTTCCTCAATTTGAGGGAAAATGATTTCCCTTATGGGCCATGAGAAGTCATTTTTCAGAAAACGACAAATGTAACTTATGACCCCACCCCACCCCAACAACACTCATATTCACATTCAAAAATATTTTTTTACTGTGTTTTGCTTCAATTTTTCACTATTTGAAACAAAAAAGTAGTGAAGCCCAAATTTTTCCCATTTCCAATGTTCGTTGAATGTATTGTTTATTTTCATACGCATAAAGGAAAACTTACTTATGTTACTTTTGCTAATTGCATATTTCATTTTGTCATCGATGTAATTGAATAAGCTTTTCGTTCCGTTATATTTTTATTGATTGTAGTATCTTGAGATTGTCCTGACAAAATATTGAAAAGTGTCTTCTACATTTGCTAATTAATAGTTGCTTAAATTTAGTGATTATAATATTTTAGTATTCGATATTGATATTATTTATTATGCTTAAATTAGTTCTTACAAATTGTTGAGTTGTTAGAGGCACTGATATACTAGTTAAAGGTTAGTAGTATTTTCTAAAAAAAATATTTTTTCACTGACCAATCAAACACTAAAAATTATTTTTCTAAAAAATAGTCTCTACTCACCAACCAAACATAAAAAAATAAATAGAAAATCAACTTATTTTCCATCATACCAAACACACCCTAACTATATGAGTAATTCGATATAGAAAAAATAAATTCTGCAGTGGGGTATTAAATTTCAACTGACCAGGTTAAAAAGGTACAAGTACTTTTTCTTACTTTGTGTGTGCATACGTGCATTTCCACGTAGAAGTCATTAATTAAATAAAAAGCATATAGCAAATCAACCAAAGTGAATTTCAAAGTTTGTCAGAGCTTTTCACGTGCAAAAGTATTAATTTTACCATATGATATATTCTACATTTTACCAATTCTACCTTGGACTTTGACCTTCCAACAACTACTACCAATATAGTTGTGGGGGATGCACGTCTTGAGTTTTTAATATTTTTATTAGAGTTTTGATTAATTTTAACTCATACTGTATATGATATATTAAAAATAAATTATTTTTTATTAGAATTTTGGAGGTTGAAAATAATTAGGGTAGAAGAAGATGAGTAGATAGTTGAGTGTTATTCCATTTTATTTTATGTAGGAGAGATGAGGGCTAGCCTCTTCAAGTGTCTTCTCCTTTTTAGTATTATTTAGTAGTCACGTATGTAATTTTTTATATTTCGATGTGTATTATTATTATTGTTTTGTTTGCTTTGTGTTTTACTATTTTGTTGTTATATTCTTATTACAATTTTACTTAGAAAATATTTTTTCAAGTCAATGATCTATCGAAAGTTGTTGCTCTATCTCACAAAGTAGAGGTAAGATCTGTATATATTTTATTTTTTTCATACCTCATTTATAAGACATTAATACTGAATATGTCGTTGTTGCTCCATTTATTGTCAAAGATCACTAGAAAATGTGTTTGTGGTAATATGGAATTTCTAACGTGGTGATGTTCATCTAATGCAACTAGAATATTTGATAGTTATTCAACCCTAATTGAACCATGTATAAAGAAGTGATAAAGAAATAGATCTTAGTAAAAATTAACTCGTGATGGGAGGATTATCTAAAACTGTATAAGAACACTTTCTCATACCTAAATGAATGATGTGTGCATGACTCCAACAATCACCCCTATTTCTCCTTGTCTATTCATGAGAACTGGACATCTGAAGTTTGGACAATATATGAGAAGGTGTTCAATATCGAAACAATGAATAGGGATACATCTGACTCTAATACTAGCTCACCGAGGAATGATTGTCGAGGATCATATAAGAAAGTCTTCCCATCTTTAAAATGAACAACATTATGTGACTCCAACAATCACCCCTAGTTTTCTCTTACCTGTTCAGGACTGAATATCTGAAGTCTGGATAATATAAACTAAGGTGTCCAATATCGAAATAATAAATAGGGATGCTTCTGACTCTAATACCATGATAAATAAATAAATCTTTAGACCTAATTCAGCTTCAAAAACTAGTTCACGAAGGAATGATTGTCTAAGATCATATAATAAAATCTTTCCGTCTTTAAAATGAACATTGTTAGACTTCAAGATGTCATTCCGATTCAATTTATATGAATAACGCGAGACTTTAATATTATTTTTTTCGTTTCAATTTATACGATGAATTTTGACTAAATATGAAAGTAAACTAAAATAAATAAATAAGAGATTTTAGGACCCAAAATGGACATAAAAAGGAGGGCGAGGAGGCGGGGGGCCGCACGGGTGGGCGAGACTTTGTTGTGCTCTGTCTTTTCTTTACTGCTCACCACTGCCCCTCCCACCCACCCACCCACCCACGCTACCCAATTATATAAAATACTGCTATTATTTAGTGATGGAGTCAGAATTTAATTTTACGAGTTTATTTGTTACTTTTTTGGCTTCGGTTATGATATTACTTGATATTATTGTTGGGCTTACTCAGTCTTCGTGCCTAGTGTGATATTGTTCGTTTTAAATTAAATTTGTATGATTGTTTTTCAAAAGGTCTCAGACCGTTAAGAGATCTTACATTTTATATGTAACTTTCAATTCTTCTCAGTTTATCAATGTGAGACTTTTGTTTGAGCATACAACAATTATTATTGAGTTTATTTCTATTATTTTTAATATGAACTCTTTAATTTTCATTTTGTTATGTTTTTTTGATCCGAAGGTCTTTCAAAATCAACCTCTTTACTCTCGTAAAGGTGAAGTCTTCGTACTCACCATGGCCCCTCCCCAAACCCCAGTCCCTACAGGCGATTTCATACCCAATTTGCTATGTTTTCTTAACTAAGATCTGTCGGAAATAATCTTTTTATTAAGAAGGTAAATTTTGCATGCGTATACATAGACTGTGCAAAAATCGAATCGATAAAAATATTATTAATTTATTGTTATTAGACTATTAGGTTAACGAATTTTAATTTTTTTTAATTAAAAATTTATTGGGTTATTGGTTCGGTTTGAATTTTTTCTTATTGGGTTATTGGAAAAACCGATAATTCAATGAGAATACACTAAATATTCCCATTGCATTATCGGTTTTTCTTAAATTTCTACGAAGCCATTTAATTTCTTGAAAATCTATCCAAGCTTGACGATTCTTCTAAATTAGAACACATCATATAGGATACTGATTGCAATTAAGTTTCAGTTTTTTGTCATGTTAGTTGCCACTATTTTTATTTTATAAGTATTTTCTTACAGTTAAATTAAAAATCGAATCATTAAAGAGTAAAAACAGATAAATCAAAAATCGATAAAAAAAATATCTTATTGATTTAGCATATTTAAAAATTAAAATTCAATAACTGATAATACTTAAAACTGAAATAATTCATGCACACTCCTACATTACGTAGGCTACATATATCAATCCTCCTCGAACCTTATATACGAAATTATACTGGATATGTTATTGTTATCTTTTCTACCCTTCATAGGCACATTCCTCTAAGGATTCTTGATGTCGGCTTACTCCCACACCTCTAGCTTTTCACATCTTCCATTCTCATATTCATGCCATACCCCCACCCCCACCCCCACCCCCACAAAGAAAAAAAGAAAATCTAAAATATTTTCATGTAGCACTTCCATGATTCAATATAACTTCTTATTTAAATAATTTTTTGAAATATATTTGGAAAAAAAAATAATATACCTGCAGAGATCGAGGAAACATTACATTGGAATAATGGTTTGTTAAAAAAATAATACACCTTAGTGGAGAATAATAAGTACTAGGAATCACCTTAAACTATATATAAAAATGCTGAAATATACCTTAGAGGTGGTGAATTAAAAAAAAAAAAAAACATAATTACTATTATCAATAGTTAGAAGTTCTCTCACGAAAATCGAATGAATTTTCGTTTGTTCACAATCTAAATATTCTCTAGAAAATGCAGAACGTATATTATTAGATTGGATTTAAAAAAAAAAAAGACAGACTAATGATCTAACGGGCTAATTCTGACCGAGGAACGGAGGATTAATCTCACGATTGCTGGTTGTGGGATTACCTTGGGAAACAAAAAAAAAAACACTTTTATAAATGGACGACTTAATAAATGTTTATTATAATATTATTCCCTTTGATAGTTTTACCCTCCACTTTGAGGATTAAAAAAAATGTTCAAAAGGTATACACACGCACAACCATGGCTTATTTCATTATTTTTAAGGGCTTATAATAATCTCGTCACATGATCAATGAAGTGAGGAAAAATTATGAGGTTTTATCGTCTTATGTTCAAAACAAAAAATACTAGGTAATATTTTCTGATTTTTTGGTCAGAATACTTAATGAGTAGAATTACTTAATACATATAATTATAAAAAATAATAAATATATGATGAAATTAATCGAAGTAGACATGAATTAAGCCATCAATAGAAAAGAAGTTTGGTAGGGTAAATGTGAAGGAGTACACTTTCCAATTGATTTAGACTACCAAATAATGCCAATTATTTCCACATCATACTCATGTATTTTATGTATTAGAGAATATTGTGACATAAACATAAACTTTTATATATTCCCTAAAAGGGGAATATAATATAAGGATCAAAGTTGCACATATTTTTTCTTGGATAACTTCACATACGAATATACCAAGTATATTATTGTTGCTGAAATAACCTCCATCTTTTTTTCAAAAAATATATATTGGTCCTCATAAATAATAATAATAATTATATTAATAGTAATTGAAAAGACATGAAACATTATTGATTTGCTTTTATAGAAAATTAAAGATGGAGAAAGAAGCAAAATGTTGTGGGACAGAATATCCAAAGAAAATAGTTTGAATGATTCTTTGGGCCTTGTCTAGTTTTATGTTAACAATGATTCAAGATTGATTAGAATGTTTGAATTGCAAAAACATTTTTAGTTGGTGTTTGGGAAACAACATTTTAAAGCTTTAAAATCCTCATATACATAATTGTTTTACACAAGCTAATATTTTGTTTTATATAATCCTCTTATTAATTAAAACATTGGTTAAGTACCCTATTAAATATAGTGAAACATCATCAAAACTAATACTCACAAGTGTCATTAAAATTCATTTACATATCTTCAAGGTATGATCAAAACCACATGTTAATTGATTATTTAGTCCCCCTCCCCCCCCCCCCCTCCAAAAAAAAAAAAAAAAGAGAAGAAGGGGGTTTTACGCAATAATGATGAGAAAGAACAGTTTAGTGCATGAAGCATCCCGTATTCATATTTAGTATACGAAGCATCACGCATTCATGTATGGTTAGAGGAAAAGCCATATACCACGAGGGAGCGTGGAGTAGTCAACCTACAATGACACAAACATCAATGATTGTTTCTACGACTTGAATTTTTGACCTATAGATCATATGAAGACGACTTTACCATGAAGCAATAATAGTAATGAACACATGCCAAATCCACCCCCAAAAAGGAAAGAAAGAAACCAAATCAAGAATCCAAGATTGAAGAAATGTAAAGACCAAGAAGCTAAAGCTTCATCAATATAATCAAGAAAGACATAATACAAATAAAAAAGAATGAGCTATAAATTCCAACTTTTTTTTGAGGATAAATAATATATCAACATACTCTCAAATAATGATCTCTAAGTAACCACCACCAAAGGATGTGGTGCAGCGTACAGGGTTGCTCCTCCCTTAATCAGATGTCTCAGGTTCAAGCCTTGAGTATGAAAGCGCTTCCCCCGAATGGGCCCTATGCAGTGCGAATCTGGATTGGTCTGGTTCCAATGCAGGTACTGGACATCGAATGAGAAACCAAGAAAAAGAAATGATCTCTAAGTACACCTTCGCTACAAATCTTGAAATCTTGATCAATCTTCAATGATATTATCATCATTCTTTCCTCTCATGCCAACACACAAGCATAGCAATGCATCTTCTTACAATATAAAACTTAGCCCTTTGTTTCTTTGCTATATGGCTACACTTTTTTCCAAATGATTTTGATGATGAGTTTTTTGATGAGTTATTATTATTATCATCAACAACACCACAACAATATAATGAATTATTATTATTATTGTTGATGTTGTGTTCTTCCTCACTTTCTCTAATTGGTTCCATATGAATATATGAAACAAAAGAGAAGAAAACTATTTATATATAGTAAGGGGTACTACTACTTCTGCAAACTGCAATTTTGCAGCTTGTGGCAGTGGATATATATATATAAATATAGTTAATGCTGAAGGTTACTTTATTTTATACTTCTACATGTTTGAGTTACCTTGTTGTTTTAACCGACACGAGTTGTGGTGCAGTGATGGGACTGCTCCATCCTTAATAAGAGGTCTCGGGTTTAAGTTCTGGGATCTGGAGAAATTTTTTTTGGGAGAGCTACCCCATAATGGGCCCTACAACGCGATCCGGATTAATCGGGACTCCAATTCGAACATCAAACACCAGGTGGAAAACCGAAAAAAAAAAATTACTTTGTTTTAGTCTTTTTACTCTTTTCATCTAGTACATTTGGTCGATCCATAATATGTACAAATTTTACCATATTAGCATTATGGTAGGATAAAAATGTTGCTTTTGATTTTACTATTATTGCCTTAGTCTTATTTTATGTGACGGTATGCGACCGAAATCGAAGTTTAAGAAAGAAGGACTGACTTTTAATACTTGTGTCATTAAATAATGTAACTAATAGTAAAATTGAAAACTTAGAGTTAAATTATTTCTAGGGTTAGTAATATTTTTGGTCCCTTGATTAATGGTAATTTTTTATTTTTGGTCCTTATAATATATGTCTAATTTCACCTCCAATTACCTAAAATGTGCATTTTTTATCCCTATATTCACAAATTCTCAGTAATATTAATTGTTTTATCATTCAATTATTCATGTGCTATGTTAAACTTATATTGTTTCTTCATTCATATGTGAGGATAATGGACCTACAAAAATAGTCCAAATATAACAAATTTCCATTATAAAGGGAGCAAAAGCACACATTTTAATTAAGTGAAGATTAAATGTTTCTTTTCTAATATATTACTAGACAAAAATCAGAATTTACCAATAACTGACACTATTAAAATAAACGAAAAAACAAATAGAATACAACCGATTTTAAAGGATTATCAACCTAGTAAGGTGGATCGAAAAAAGGCCAATCGATAAAAAAATAAATCAAAACACATATATCACATAAAATAAAATAAAAATTATTGTTATTATTGAAAATTTTGGAAGTATCTTTTCTTGAAGTCTACATATTTATACCTTTTCCCACATGATGAGTTATATGGAATGGCTATTTGGTCCTTTGATATAGCAAGGCCCAAATAGGGGTAGGTAGTAAATAGGACTATAGGGTTAATAAGTAGTTCCATATTTGATTGAGAAACAAAGAAAGTTGTAAATAGTACTAGGAGTACCCCATTTTGACTGAATTTATATAAGTTTATTTCAGTTTATTTGTCCTACTTTCGATTTTTAATCTGTTTTAAAAGAATGTGTCTTTCTCTTTTCGTAATTTTTTAATTCAAGCTTTTCACATTTACAATTCATACTAGATTTAATCAACTGTTCATTCTACCTTTTCTATGTTCTTGATAACTCATCTTTATTTCAGTAGAGTCTTTCAGTGGCACGTTTCATTCATCTTCCCCATTACTTAGAAAATGTGAGCCACCGAGCCTAACCCTTGACGATGCGGTAATACATCTAAGAAATTATTCCATCAAATGAACTCCCTGGATGCAGGAATAGCAACACGGACTAAATGTCCTGTCCAAGTCAAGAAACTTATGCCAAAAAATCCTAACAAATGATGATTCAGACGAGATTTTGCATTTTTGAACCAGAAAACGCTCGTGTGACATGTTTACAACTACAATATTAAAGAGAATTACGGTACATTTTACGTATCTTTCATTCAAGAACAAAAGATTCAAATATTTTATTTATTTATTTTAACTTTATATCAAATCAAAATCAAATAAATAAATCAAAACGGAGTGAGTTTTAATTATGGTATTACCCATTGCTGTGGAAATTGATGCCAAAGCTGCAAATTGCAAAGCTTTTTTGTTCATTACTACCTACTTTTTTTTCATAGTCTTTTTAACTGTTAACTACTGTCCAGTGGCGGAATTAACATTTTAATTAAGGGAGTTTTAAATAAACAAATATAAATAAAAAAATTAATCGATGGGGGGTTCAACGTCTGTTATATATACGTAAAAAATAATTTTAAGCTTGTATACGTAATATAATTTTTTATTGAAGAAGGTTCGGATGAACCTCTCACTATTAGCTAGCTGAGCACCTACTACTATATATGTGTTTTAGCAGGATTCACCAAAGTTATTGCTTTTTAAAGTATGTTTAGATTACATAGGCTCGTTTCGTGTGAGGTATAAGTTATAATAGTCTCGAGATAAAACATAAGATTATTTTATTTTATGTTTGATTGGAGGTATTAGTTTGTCAAGAGATTAGTCTTAGTGATGGATAAATTATCTCATATATCTGGTGGGATAACTAATTTCGAAATAGTTAATCCTGAAATTAATTTTTCCGAGATAATTTGTTTCCAACCAAACGACGAAAGACAATTGACCAACCAATTGAGGAATGTCGTGAGATAGATAGAATCCATTCACCTTTATATAGCTTTTGAGTTCGAACCTCAGAATTAATTAGATGTTTTCGATAGAAAATGTTTCTCCCTTAATAGATTCTCATTGCAAAAATACATTTCAATAGGATAAGTGAGTTCTGAACAATGCTCCCTTGATAAATTTTAAGCAACATAAAGGGATGACCCGGTTCATACCTACTCCGTAGGTGTCGGGGAGGGGGGGACCACTCCGGGCCTGACCTACGCGCCCTCACCCCAGCTTCGCTGGAGGGGCGTTGCGAACCCCCGACCCTGGCACACCACGGTAAGCAAGCTTACCGCTGAGCCAAGGCCATCCCTCAACATAAATATATATATATATATTAGTCAGATTAATAAATTTCGAAACTACATGGTTAAACCAAAAAAGGAGGTGAAAGACAGGTGAAATTAAAGTTGTACTTAAAATGAAATAAGTGTGGTAATATTTATTTAAGTGGTAGTTGGTGAAACAAAATGATGAGAAGCAATTAAAAAAAAAAATAGTACAACGAAAATTCCAAAAAAGAAGTGAACCTCAAAGAACATTAATATGCTTTAGAAACTAATATTATATTATAAATAAGAAAGAACAATAAAGTTCACAATTTAATAAATTTTTTAAATAATTACACAAGTACTTATCTCTATTTATTTAAAACTATATTGAAACTACAAGAGAAAATCTTAATTAATAAACTTTGTAACATAATCTTTTTCAACTGTTTTGTTGATCTAAGATTTTTACTGTCAAGATCAAAATATAAAGAAGTAAACATACGAAAAAGTTAAAGAGGTCGATTCAATTTCTACTATACGTACAATAAAATAAATTTAACCTTATGTCTACAATGTAATTTTTGACTTGGCTTCGCCCTTGGTCGTTGATGACCTAAGTAAATTTTGAACGTCTTTAAGTTAGGAGTAACTTAATAAACCTAGTTAAATGACCCTTAAAACAATATTTATGTACGAGAGGCAAAAAAAAAAAAAAAAGGACAATTCAATGCACTAAAAAGCTCTTGCGATATGCGAGATTCAAAGAAGAATCGGACCATAACAATCTATATATTCTATTGTATGCAATCTTATCAAGTATTTTTATACGTAAGATATTGTTTTTACGAGTTAAATCTATAACCTCCTAATTACATGATTACAACTTTATCAGTTATTTTCGAAAAAACAAAATTCTTGAAGTAGGGGGGAATTATAGTAAGTCCCAACAGTCAGGGGCGGAGCTACCCTTTGTCGAGGGGGTTCATCTGAATTTCCTTCGACGAAAAATTATGCTATATATGTATGATTAAAATTATTTTTATGTATATGTTTGATGTTAAACTCCCTTCGATTAATTCGTATGTTCATTTATAAACTTCTCAATAAATATCCTGGCTCCGCCACTGCCAACAGTAACATAAAAGCCATGTTCACGTGTACGATCAGTAAGACCATGTTAAGTATCTTTCCTTTTTGGTTGACCAAATCAAAGCTCTTTCTAATTTCACATTGCACTTGATTTTTTTGTTTTTGATAATCATGATGTTTAGATTCGTTTATATTTTAATTAATTATACGAGATATCTAACATCTGCTACTTTTCATCAGTAATTTTAAGAGGTTATTCTAGTCTAGGGAGAAGAAATTACCTAATTATTTGTTCATACTAAGTTTCAAATCTGAGATCGTAGGGTTGTACCACTTCATTAACATTATGTCATATCCTTGCGTGCATTGCAATGTGATATTAATGGATCGTTTGGTATATTGGGATATCCCACCTTTCATGCAAGATAATAATTTCCATAAATTTAAAATAAATAGTAGGATAAAATAATCTCATGATTAGTTAATATCTTATACTAAATTAAATATGAGATAAATTTAATTCCGAAAAGAGTTTGACCCTTTGCTTCCACCTGACTCTGCCCCTGATTCCTATATCTTCAAGTACCAAAGATTTCGATTTGAGTTTTCTGATTTAATACTCTCTCCGTTCATAAATATTTATTTATTTTTAATTTGATACATATCTTAAAATACGAAATAAAAAAATAATTTTACTATATTACCCTTTCTAAGGTAATATAGTGTTAGCAAGCACTTTAGGACAAATTTTGAAGGTAACATTACTAGGCAACAAAGTTTTAAGGATGAGATTTGGAAAGATTCTGTCAACACAAAACAACTTTCAAGAACACTGCTTGTCTACTGTGGGCGTGGGTTTCATTGTCCACTAAAGTCTTCGATGACTATCGGAGTCAGAATTTTTATTATAAAAATAATATATATGAAGAAATTAAAAGAAATTTAGTATCTATTTTTAGTCATATATAAAAAAAAAATATAATCTTTCGTCCAAATATGTTTGAATGAACGCCTCGATCCTATTCGACTCCGCTCCCACTCTCATGTGTCCAATTTTTGCTACATTGCACAAATCCTAATTAACATATACAGTCAGAGCCTTTTATAGCGTCACCTCGTTATTGTATTTCTCTATAATGATTTGATTTTTTTCGAAATTAATTTTCATGTTATATTTTATTTCTTTATAATGACATTCTACCTATTACAACAATAATGTTTATTATAGCGGTACGTTCTTTGTTAAATTACGTATCTATAACAACATACTCAAATATTATTTAATAATATTTTATAAGAAGTATATTATATATACCAAATAAAATATCAAAATATTTATGGTAATCATCATTAAAAAAATATTTTTTTTCTAATCGTTAATGTCATGCACGCAGTAAATTTCAAGCATCAATATCTAATTTAATGAAAAAACTGTATTTAAATTGTGGACAACAGTTATTTCATAAATTCACAAATAAAATACTATTAATAGTTGCCTTTTTTGTATTCATACTCTTTCTATTTTTTGCATACTTTTGTTTATAACAATTAAACTAGACGTGAATGTCAAATGCCAGTATACATGTATAACAACACTTGTTATTATAGAGAAATTTGATTATATATAAAAAGAGATGGAGAAAACAAACAAACCAACAAAAAAGGCAAAGTTCATAAATAACCATTTTTTACGACTTTGACATATTTTGTATTTAAAGTACTAGAAAAAAGAGGGACAACTCGATGCACTAAAGCTCTTGTTATATATGGATTCCGGGAAGAACCGAATCACAAAGGTCTAATGCGTGTAGTCTATTCTTACCTTGCATTTTTGAAGCTATTGTTTTCACGACATGAACTCATGACCTCGTGATCACATGACAACAACTTTACAAATACTTCAAAATTCCCCTTCTTATCGTATCGAAAATACTGAATTCAGATAAACCTGATACCATAACATTGGATGGGCTCAGCTATAGTGCTGCTATTTTCATGTGAATTTGGGTTAAAGCTGTAAATTCATGTCCAATAGCAAAGTCCACATCTTACAAACATATATTGGGCTGCAAAAATTGGACACAAAAACAGAAAAGGCTTTTAAGGCCCAAGCCCAAATTAGGTAACAAGAATATCTTTTAGACTACAGCAAAACATCACAAATAGATAAGATTTAGTTCATAATTATAAGGCCATAGTTAAACTTTGCATAATTACAAAACATAATTATGCCTTAAATATCTTCCTTTTCTTACATTTTCAGGAACTTGTATATTTGTATATTCAATATACATTCTGTAAAATGTATATATGTACAGATTTAATATACATTCTACAAAATGTATATGCACAAATTCAAAGTTATACAATATATACTATGATAATATATAAATCAATAATAGATTCATACAATCTTTTCTATTCAATATACATTATAATTATATACAGAATAACATTTAACATACACTATGATAAAAAGGAGAACCTTGGAGTATCCATAAAGTTGTCATCGTGTGATCACAAGGTCATGATTTCAAGTCGTGGAAACGACAATAACAAAACAACATAGAGACAATATATAATAACACAAGATCTTACCTCTACCTCAGAAGTGAGTAAGAGATGTTGTTTCGATAGAACCCCGACTCAAGATAAGAAAAAGCTAGAAAGACATAATGTAAGTGTAAGAAACAATAGATAATAACAAAAACAACAGATAGTAGCAAAGAATATTATAACAATAGATAATATCACAAGATCCTACCTCTACCCCAGAAGTGAGGAATAAATAGTATTTGGATAAAACCCCTACTCAAGATAAACAAGCTAGAAAAAGACGTAATTGAAGTACAAGAGACAATAGATAACAACAAAGACAACATATAATAGCAGACTGTTATACAGTATGGTAGAGGTATGGACTACGTACATCTTACCCCCCCAGACCCCACCAGGTGGGAATACACTGGGTTTGTTGTTGTTGTTGTATACAGTATGGATGTCATGTGACATGTATATGTGTGAAATGTTATTTATTAGAGATAATAGTTGATAGTCAAGTTGGATTTGAAGATCATAAATTACTTGTTCAAACTAGATTTGAATACTTGATTAGTTGGCCAAATTGTCAACTTGCTAATTTGAAGTCAAGTTTGGCAACCTTAGGAACTAAATTTGGTGGTCTATAAATATCCACCCTTTGTACATTTTATTATTATCATCCAAATAGTAACAAATGCACTACTAAAATTCTCTAGTTATCTCATTTCTTAAAGTTTGATATTGATATTTTATCTTTATTTTATAACATGTTATCAGCACGAGACTCTACCGTCTCAAAATTTGATGGCCAAGAAAAAAAATTGGTTCGAAAGGTGGGGAAGGCAAGACCACAAGAACTATGCGATCATCATGATTTAGATTTCACCTTTTTATAATAAGATAAGTATATTATTAACTCATATTTTTTTAAATTTAAGTTTGAAAAGAGTATTGATAATCACAAAGTAGTGATATTGTTATGGACTCAAGTTTGAGTTTATTATACTTTGGCCTAATATGTTATTGACCGAGGGTGTGGTGATAGATTTAAATCTCATGCCATTAAGAGGGTAAGACATTGGGTTAAGAGTCCCGATGCATCATGATGATAAGATGTTGGGTTCAAGTACCATTGATTTTTGGCCTAGGACGTCTTTATATGGATAAGACGCTGAGTTTTAATCTCAATACAACATATTGATGATATAATAATGACTAAGGCAAAATTTTGTTGAAAAGTCATGAAATATGTCCCATAGAATATGCTTCATTCCTTGAAGTGAATGTGGTAGCATGCAGTACACAGTATGTCTAAAAGAAGACATGTGATTGGATTTATGAATATGAATATAGGCGTAACAAGGACAAAATATTTTGTTACATTATATGTACGCCTCGATTTGCTCATGAAGGAGTAATATCTTGAAAGAAATTCTAAGCTATCATAATTTGATAGACTTAAGACATCATTATATTTCATTCTTGGGAATGAAAATTTTGATTATTAAAACTACAAATCCATTCCCTGGGGTGAATGTAATAGGAGTAACACCTCCATAAGACGTAAAATAATTGAAAAGAAATATTATGAAATGTACTCCAAAATAGCAAACTTGAAAAATTATTCATGTTCTAGTAAATATGAAATTTACTAAGTAAAACTCATATGTCATGGTAAACTTAGAGTTTACTAGTACAAATAAGTTCATAAGTTGGCATGAACGATTGTCCCATCTCGAAGATGTGCACATTGAGTATTACATAACATATGTATTAAAGAATTAGAAGGTTATATTCTTCGAATAACATTATGAGTTCTCAAATGATCCTTCAAAAGATGAAGGTAATTTTTGCTACTAATGGACATGGTATGAAAAGGTCATTGAACACGAGATTGTCATGCAACCTAATTTGATAGATGTTTTATAAATCCTCCATCAAAACAAAGGAAATAAAGTGATGGCGCACTTGACCTTTCCAAGTGATGTTGAGGTCTTTCATGTAAATATAATAAATTTCATGGCGTGAGAATAAGAGCTTGCAATGAAAATTTATGAAGCATGTGTATATGATTATAATTTATTCCTTGAAGAGAAGGAAACTTGTGATAAGCATCATTGATGCTCGACCATTCTTGAAACAAATCTGTCAAGATGTGATCGATATAAATTATGAATAAGGACATGTTCATGCATGGTTGGATAAATATTACATCTCACCTCGACGGAAGGTTTGAGAAAAATAAAGAAAATTTTATTTTGACATAAACGATCATTGATTGCGTACTTATGGTATCAGTGGCGGACCCAAACTTTTCACCAAGTGTGTTCAATATATAAAAAATAAATGCGCAACAAATAAAAAATTAAGGATGTTTTTAGGAAAATTAGCATGTTTTTAGGAAAAAAAGTTGAAAAATAAATCTTTTTTTAATCCAAAAACGTGGTTGTTGTAGCCTGTAGGTTGCTGCTCAAAAGTATTATAAAAAGGACTGCTTAAAAGCGACTTGGACTTCCGAATTTGAACCCGCTTCCATTGGACCAACGCCTTAACTTGTTTAAAGTGGGTTCAAATTTAAATATATATTGTTATACTTATAAGGACTGATTATATATACATATATATACAGTATAATTTTTTGACGAAGTGGATTCATATGAACCCACTTGAACCATAGTGGATCCGCCCCTGTATAGTATACCATAAATATTTTAATACGTTTATCAGGGGTTACCAAAGGGTTAAAGAAAGAAACAAGTCTTGCTTATATAGTATTTTAAGATTATTACCGTAATTATATGATTTTCTCCTTGAAGGAGATGTTCACCATATGAATGGTGTGTGAAATATGTGTAACACATAAAATTAATTGAGAGCTCCAAAAGAGCTTATGTGTTACTATCTGGAGGGATGAAATTGTTCATAATATTGAGATTTTAGTAAGTCTCAAAAGAGACTTATTAAGTTTCAAAGACATTACCAAACATAAATTATATTGAGACAATAAATAATTGAAAGATGTTATATGTTCATATTACTACAATCGAGGCGGATTATAAATATTTATGTAAAGGTTATCCGCATTTTTTCTCTTATTTATGAGCATGATGACGAAATCACATGCAATAGTAAATTAAAATTTTACTGAAAAAATATCAGTTGGCTTGACGGTTGATCATTCCGGTTCAAATGTGATGCAAAAATAATTGAGAATTCATGTGGTTATATATTGAAGAAATAAAAAATTCTTCACGTATTCTCTTGTGCTGGTTTTTCTCACAAATTGATCATTGTACCAACTAAGATTGGGATGTATTCCCTAAATTTTTTTGGAATATATAAAAGGTGAATATGAACCCATTCACCTGCCTTGTAGATCGATTATTATTATATAATTTAATAAATGTGTCTATGATATGGTCACATGTGCTTTTCTATTAATGTATAATTTAATTTTTGCACAGTTATTTGCTCAAATTATTAAATTAAGAGCACAGTTCCAAACTACAAATTATGTTGATAATGTTGGTTGGTTTAATAGAAATTGTATGCCTCTAATTCTAGTTAAACAATTGATTATTAGAACAAATCTCCCCCCCAAAAAATTAGTATGAGATGTGTCATTTAAAATATAGCAGCATTTATATTCATCAAGCCAACAAGGCTCCCCTTTCACGATTGGTTCAAGGACAAGAACCAAATAATTTTCATCTAAAAATTTCAGTGTGCGACATATGATGCAATTACTTCATCACAATGCACAAATATGAATTCCAAGATAAGGTTGGGAATAAATGTTAGATTTCCTAACATTAGGGGGAGAGTTGATTAACAGTTGAAAATTATACATGAAATGAATTATCTAGATCCTCATAAAAAATTATATATATTTGTGAACTTGAAGTTCAAGTGATAATTTATTTGCAAAATGTTGCAAACTAATTGTCAGATGTGTTTGCTGACTCTATATGATAGTTCAACTGTAAATCCTCCAATGAAAAATTCATAAAAGGATAGAGTCTATGGCACGCCTGAAGTGTGATAGACCAATCGATTCCAAAGGTAAAATTCCTTGAAGAAAGAAAGGAGCAAATGATCAAGATGGTCATGATAATGAGGAAAGTGCTTTGAAAAAGCACCGACATAACACTTCATAAAACCTCGGCAAAGATTCAGGTACCTGAATAAGTAATAAATATGAAGAGATGTTCATTAAGTTATGTCTTATTGGAATCGATATCAAACAATCGTCGATGATATCTTTTGATATAATATAGCTCTCAACATTATAAATAGTATCGAGGATCTTGGATACAAATCTATCAAAGAGTGTGGACAGATAAATTATTTGCCAAATAAAATTATATAATTCAAGTAGTTTGTTTCACTTGAAAAGTGAATATTTGGACTCATAATCCAAAGACCAGAGGTATAATGCCAGTGCGGTACAAATGATTTACTATGCGAAAGTAAAATTCGTAAGATATAAAGTATGACTTGTGCCTTGGGGCATAAAGATTTCACAAAGTTCCTGGTATTATTGTAGGAGAATTGTTCTGCTGTGATGGATGAAATGAGGTTTGTTTCAGCCTGACAATGTCAAAAAGTTTGAATATGTATAATGAATTAATGTCATGTCTAGCTAGATGACAAATTTATATGAAAATCCTTGAAGGATTTAAAATGTTATAAAGCGATTATATTGAATACCCCATGATTATAAAGATTTCTTTACCTGAAAACAGATCAATTTTGATCTCATGATAAATGATTAAGTAAGTATCATATTTGAGTGCAGTTGGTGCACTTATGAATTGCAGAGCATCATTTATAAGAATAAAGTGGTATTTTAAACGATGCGAGTATAATACGCGCGCTGCACTCTTTTTTTCTTAGTCGAGATTTTGTCCCACAGGATTTTCCTGGCAAGGTTTTTAATGAGACAGCTAGCAATGCGTACTACTGCATGTATACTCGGAGTGTTTGTCAAATGAAATATTTTTCCATTGATGAACATACATTGAAAAGACATAAAAGAATGCATCTTGATAAGCATAATACTTATTTGATTTGCAATCCAGACACTTGAAGATGTCACAAATGAAATGCTGAATATTGTCACTTGACAAAATTTACATGAAAACTTGTTAAGGATTCAAAATGTTTGAAGTATATAAAAGTTTCTAGGAAACTTATCTATAATCCTTATATTGCATAAATCTATAACTTGAAAATTATTGAAACTCTCGGAGAGTTTTCAAAAGCAATACATTATTGCTGACATGAGAAATATGCCGAAATGAATTGGTTATGAAGTATCATATCTTAGTGCAAATGATGTACTAATGTATCCTGCAAATACTACAAAATCTGATATAGTCCTTTTCGGTTAATTTGTTAGCAAGGTATAATTCTACACCTACTAGGAGACATCGAAGTGGAATCAAACACATGATCTTATTTTATTCTAAAGATTGCAGTCCCGATCTTATTGATTATATTGATGCTGGGTATTTATTTAATTCACATAAATTTCGATCTCAAACATGCAATATGTTGACATGTGGAGATACTGTCATATCTCGGAGATATACAAAGTAGTCTATCTAGCACTTCATCAAATCATGCTGAGATAATAGTTATTCATGAAACAAGCCGAGAATGTGTATGGTTGAGGTCTATGATATATCTCATTCGTGAAAAATATTGTTTGAAATATGACAATGTACCCACAATTTTATACAAAGATAATGCAGCATGCATAACACATCTTAAAGGAGGATTCATTAAAAGAAGATAGAATGAAGCACACTTCATCAAATTTTTCTATATACATGAGCTACAAAAAGAATGGTTATATTAACGTACAACAAATTCATTCGAGTGGCAGTATGACTGATTTATTCACCAAGTCTCTTTCAACTACAACTTTCAAGAAGATGATACATGAGATCGGGATGCAAAGATTCAAGTCATTAAACTGAAGCTCCCATCAGGGGGAGTAAAATATGCGTTGTACTCTTTTTTTCTTAACCAAGGTTTTTTTCCAATTGGATTTTCCTGGTAAGGTTTTTAATGAGGCAACACTAAAAGCGAATTACAAGATGTGTATACTCTTTTTCCTTCACTAGGCTTTTTTCCATTGGATTTTCCTAGTAAGGTTTTAACAAGACACATTATCTATTAATGGACATTCAAGGGGAAGTGTTATATTGACATGTATATGTGTGAAATGTCATTTATTAGAGATAATAGTTAGTAGTCAAGTTGAATTTGAAGACCATAAATTACTTGTTCAAATTAGATTTGAATACTTGATAAGTTGGCCAAATTGTCAACTTGCCAACTTACTAATTTGAAGTCAAGTTTGGCAACCTTAGGAACTAAATTTGGTGGTGTATAAATAACCACTCTTTGTACATTTTATTATTATCATCCGAGTAGTAACAAACGCACTACTAAACTTTTCTAGTTCTCTCATTTCTTTAAGTTTGATATTGATATTTTATCTTTATTTTATAACATAGACAATATTATAACAAAATAATACTACTTTGTCTGATCCACAGACGGGCGATATATTTATCTTGTGTGACAATACTACAGAGCGAGTTGCTCTTTTAGACGGACAGTTGTGTAACAACACTATTAACAACACATATTAACCCTCTTATAAATAATTCCTACCCAATAATTGCTTCATAACAAAACTTATATGTCATTGTTACCCCCGGGCCATAAGCAAGTAATCAACTTATTAGGTGATGAGTCAAGAAAACAATTATTGAGGCCAATTATTGCAAATAAGTGAACTATATAGAGTGGGACTAATTAAAGACACTTTGAAAATGAAAAATATATAGTGAGTTTAATTGCTTTTGGCATGAGCATGAAGAAGAAGATGATGATGATAAATCAATGAACTCAATTGCCTCTCTTCTACAAGTATAAATACTCTTCAATAAGGTGAAAATTTCTTTTATTACATGTTATTTACTTTACTTTGATTATTGTATGATTTGTTTTTGTCACTATTCTTTTCGTTTTTGTGTTTAGCATGCATGATTTTTTCATTGTTGTCTTTCCTTTCTGTATTTATTTTGATATGTTTTACTTGAGCTGGCGGTCTATTAAAAACAGTCTTTCCACCTTCACAAAAATAAGAATAAAGTTGCGCGTACGCATCACTCTTCCTAGATCTCATTTATAAGATTACGTTGAATATATTATTATTGTTGATTTCGCTGTTGGTTTATACGGTAATCCATCTATAGAGTTTAACTTTATGAATATGAAAATAAAAAACGTATTCACTTTATTTGGTATTTTTGAAGTTGAAACTAGAGTTAGAGTTGTGTTTGGCCATAGTATTTTTAAAAAATATTTTAGACTTTCGATGTACTTTTTTATTAATTGATAGGGAAAATTGAATCGAAAAACGCGAAAACACCTCTTACACCTCAAGAGGTGTTTTTCAAAAAATAAAAATAAAAATTGTGAAAATGTATTGCAGAATATGTTTTTGATTTTCATGGTCGAACAAGTATTTTGAAATAAAGAGAAAATGTATTTTAAAATATTGTAAATAATATTTATGGCCAAACGGATAAAATAATTTAGTTAGTCAATGTTTGATTACATAGTGAACAGAAAATTTGAATTTTTTTGGTCTCTGCTTGGAAAATAGAGACCAACTTGACATTATTTAAATCAGTAAGATGTTCTCTTTTAATATCTTAATCTTTGAGATACAATATCTCAATAATTTAATTTATGAAAAAATTAGGTTTTGAGAGGATGTGTTAAAAATAATTAAATAAATATAAGTATATTAAAAAAGACTGTTATTATTTCAAGAAAAATTTTCTTTTTTAACTTCTAATAGTTTGAGTATTTGACTCAGTTAAAATTAATTTATAATTCGCTAAAAAGAAAATCAAAATTAACTACAAACTTTGTATTTTTTGTCATCAAATTGTTCGTAGCTAATATAATTTTTTCATAATTTGTTTCTAATCCATCGATAGATAAAATTAACGATAATTTTTATATTTAGCTACAAAATTTATCGATCGCTCTCATATTTTTTTTAATTAAGAAAATTAAAGTAGGTTTTCAATTTTTTGAAGTAAAGAGGAAGCTTCACGCATTATATTTCGATTAAACTATTTGTTATTCAATCATCCTCTTATCAAAATCAAATAATAAATTATTTATTTATTTATTTATTTATTTTTAATAAAAGGAATCCATTAGAACACATCGTTTTCGAACCTTTAGGGTCAATGAAACCAAAAACATAATGTTAAATTTTATAATTTAACTTTTTTTTCTTCTTCTCAATATTTGTCATTTCTTCCTTATCCATAAGGTATCCAATAATTCAAATATGTTGGCCAACTACTAATACAATTTAAGCCAATAGTCTCTTTTGTTTTTCCTTTTAAATTCCTCATTCGATATTCGATATTCGATATTTATATTTAGATTCAGTTAAATTTAGATTCTCATGCTTTACATGGCTCATTTTTCGAGTGATATTTCCAACAAGATTTTTATTATTTCCTGGGATTTGAACCGAAACCTTTAGTTAATTAAGGATAAAGGTACGGAAGAATCTCAACTATCCCACTGCAACCCGTATTAGTCAATTTACCCAAGAGTCATGTCTTTAATTAATTAAGAGTAAAGCATCTAGTACCCCCGTGAATTATAACCAAATTTGTTATGACACACTCCAACTTCACGTGAGTCCTATTACTTCTGAACTAAATTTTAACGTATTTTTGTCATACTTTTAACTGACGTGACACCTTTTATCAACCTTTTTAGCTGACGTGACACCTTTTACGTGAGACCTATTTTATATAATAAAGGTGTCACGTCAGCACAAAAGGGTGACAAAATATACTAAAATTGAGTTCAGGGGCCTAATAGGATCCCTGTGAAGTTGGAGTGTGTCGTAGCAACTTCGACCATAGTTTGAGGTGTACCAAATGCTTATCTCCGGAAATTAATAAAAGAAAATCGTAACAAGTATTTTGAAATGGAGAAAACACTATATACATAAAAAAAAAAAAAAAAAAAAAAAGTTTTACATGGTGATTAGATTGCTTAATCCACCAACCAAACAGGCACTAATTAATCTTGTTTATTGCTTAATCCACCATCCAAACAAACACTAATCTTGTTTATATATCTTTGTCATACAGGTACCACCCTCATTCATCTATTCAACCAAAAAGTTATCCAAACAAAAAGTCAACAAAATTCTCTCCAAAAATTTTCCAAGATGATTACTATTGCAACAGAACAAAAAGTAATAGTAAAAGTTGAATCTCCAACTTCTGAATTTCTAGTTGAAGTTAAAGGAAGTGATAAAGTTGAAGAGTTAATCAAGATTGTGAAAAAAGCATGGGGAAGTGATTATATGTTATTAAGGCATAATTCTGTTGATATGAAAGTTGATGAGAATTTGTCTACCTATGATGTTAAAGATGGTTCTATTATCAAAGTCAAAGTCTTTGCTGAAGCTCCTTGAAAATAATAATAATTATAATTTGTAAGTGATATGTATAATTTATTTTAATTTGTGGGATGTGAATAATTAATGTTGTTATGAGATGATTTGAAAAATTATTGTGATATTTACAAGTACTTTTAGTTTGACCTGTAAATACGTATGTATATCTAAAAGAAAGATGTTATTTTTGTGTATATATATCTTGGACTCGTTTTGACATCCAGGAGGTCACGTATTCGAATCGAAAACAGCCTCTTGCAAAAATGTAGGATAAGATTATGTACAACAGATCTTTGTCATTCAACTCTTTTTCGAACCCTGCATATAGCAGGGATTATAATGCACCAGACTGCCCTTTGAATTTAAAAATGAATTACTAGTTATAAATCTTTGATTCACATTTATGTGTTGATTGAGATTTTTATTTTGTAATCATGTTGTATACATGTGAAAAAAGCATGGGGAAGTGATTTTATTAAGGCATAATTTTGTTGATATGGAAGTTTATGTATACTATGTTAAAGATGATTTTATCATTAAAGTCAATGTTTTTGATGAAAATCTTTAAGAAAAAAATTATATAATTTCTAAGTGATATGAAGAGGTGGTTTTAATTTGTGGGATGTGAATAACATATGTTCTTATCGAATGATTTGAAATTTGTAATATTTACAAGTACTTGTGGGTTTACTGGGTTAAATTCATTATTTTTAGCTCGATCGATAAATATATATATATATATCTAAAAGAAAGAATTTATGTTTGTGCATATATGTTACTTGGACTTATTCTGAATTTATTAGTCATAATTCATTGATGCCTTGGTGTTGGTTGAGAGTTTTCATATCGCAATCATGTTAATTTTATGCATAAACAAATTGAAGATTTAAAGTTTGTTGATAGTGGATTGTATCTTTTTAAAATTGATTGCATACTAAAAGAAAGAAGTTATTTTGTGTATATATATCTTGGACTCGTTTTGACATCCAGGAGGTCATGTATTCGAGCCGAAAATAGCATCTTGCAGAAATATAGGGTAAGATTATATACAACAGATCTTTATTGTTCGACTCTTTTTCGAATCCCGCATATAGCAGAAGTTGTAATGCAATGGACTGCCATTTGAATTAGGAATGAATGACTAATTATAAATCGTTGATTCGCATTTATGTATTGATTGAGATTTTAATTATTTTGTAATCATGTTGTATACATAGTTGAAGTAAAAAGGAAGTGATAAAGTTGAAGAAATAATCAAGATTGTGAAAAGTATGGGGAAGTGATTACATGCTATTAAGGCATAATTCTATTGATATGAAAGTTTATGATACTTTATCAATATATTTATGATGGTAAAGATGGTTCTATAATCAAAGTCAAAGTCTTTGCTCAAGCTCCTTGAAAAAAAATATTATAATTTGTAAGTAATATGTATAATTTGTTTTAATTTGTGGGATGTGAATAATTTATGTTGTTATGAGATGATTTGAAAAATTATTGTGATATTTATAAGTACTTTTAGCTTGATCTTTAAGTACGTATGTATATATGAAAGAAAGAACTTATATTTGTGTATATATTTATTGGACTCATTCTGACACCCAGGAGGTCACGTATTCCAGCTGAAAAAAACATCTTACAGAAATATTGGGTAAGATTATTTACAATAGATCCTTGTCGTTTTATTCTTTTTCAAATCCTGCATACAGGAGGAGTTGTAATGCTCCGGACTGCACTTTAAATTTAGGAATGAATGACTAGTTATAAATCTTTGATTCTCATTTATGTGTTGATTGAGATTTTTATTTTGTAATCATCTTGTATACATAGTTGAAGTAAAAGAAAGTGATAAAGTTGAAGGATTAATCAAGATTGTGAAAAAAGCATGAAGAAGTGATTATATGTTATTAAGGTATGATAATATTGATGAAAGTTTATGATATTTAATTTTATCTATATATAATGTTAAAGATGTTTTATCATGAAAGTCAAAGTCTTTGTTGAAGTTCTTTGAAAACAAAAATATAATTTGCAAGTGATATATGTGAATAATATATGTAGTTATCGAATGATTTGAAATTTGTAATATTTGCAAGTAGTTGTGGGTTTACTGGGTTAAATTTATTGCTTTTAGCTCGACCAATAAATATGTATATATCGACAAGAAAGAACTTATATTTGTGCATATATATTTATTTGACTTATTATGAATTTATTAGTTATAATCTTCGATGCATTTGTGTTGATTGAGAGCTTTTATATCGTAATCATGTTATTTACATAAACGAATTGAAGATTTAAAGTTTGTTGATAGTGAATTCTATCTTTTTAAAACTGATTGCATCCTAAATTGTTATTAGACGGAATATATATGTAGGCCCCTGAACTATTTTACTTTTTTTCGTATAGACACTCCAATTAAGTCAGGTACCTATTGAATCCTTTGCTCCTTCACCAATGCTTTCAATTGAGCCCAATTTAATGACGTGGTAAAAAATGTAAAATGCGTGTAATACACACTCTGATGATGTGGCAAAGTGACGAATTAAATGACTACACGTGACATTTTAATTTAAAATAATTATAAAAATAAAATTTTAATATAATTAAATCTAAATTTTTCTTAAACAAAATCATTAATACCCTTCCCCCAAAACAAACTCAACGTACCCGATCCTCCCTCTCTCTCCCCCTTCCTCTTCCCTTCCAAACTTACTTTCTTCATTTTTGAGCAGACAAGAAAAAAAATGGTTCTCCATTTTTTAACATAGAGAAATATTTTTTTTTGGAACAATTCAAATCTCGCAGAAGGGCTGAATTATGAATCTGATTCGAATAAATTGGTACGTTCTTCTTCGAATTCAGGTAAAAATTCGTTGAAAGGTGTTGTTTTTGAACAGAAATTTAAAGTTGGGTGTGTTAATGCTAGTATAAGTAAATGTAGCTCGATATTGAAGAGGAAAAAGTGTAGTGAAGATTCGAATAACGCAAGTAAACTCCAAAGGTCGACTACTTTTTCGTTAAGTGATAATGGTAATAATGTTGAGGAAGAATCGGTTCCGATTTCGAAATCGAAACCTCGGACAGCAGCGCCCGCGCCAAAAAGTAGCAAGAAAGTGGAGAAAAAGAAGAGTGAGGTGAAAATTAAGAAGGTTGCTAGTATTAGCTTTCTTGGTGTGTTGTTTTTCATGGTGCTCTTTGGTGGGTTGGTTCCTTTATTGAATGGGAGATATGGAGGTATGAGGCTTTTTTCCTGTTCTTTTTACTGGCCTCTATAGGATTCCGAATTACAAGTCAAAAATTCTTGCTACCAATAAGTACGTTGTTTCCTGTTAACATGGTTTGCAATTTCAGTTAACATTGAATGTTGATAGATGGTAACAAACTTTTGTTGCTTCTCTAAGACCATGAATTTGAATTATATTTGTCTTGATTAATGTTGAAGTCGGCCAGGTTGTGTTTCACAAAAAAAAATAAAAAAAGATATGGAGGTGTGAGAGAGCCATTTACAAGTGGAGATTTTTGGGAGTGAATTTTCGGATAAACATCACGGAAGAATCTTTCACATGTTTGCTTTGAGAATTTAGGAGTTATGAAGATATGCTATTTTTTGTATGTAGAAAAAATGGAAAAGAGTGAGTTACGGAGAAGAAGATGATACTATTTTTTGGATGTAAAAATCATGGAAAATGGTAGAGTTACGGAGAAGATGATGTTTTTTTTTTTCTTAATTCTTTAATATGTCTTTTTTTAATTAGTTGGATTTTTTATGTTTAATTTTTTTTTTTTATGAATTATTGTCTCTCACTCTCCTATTGGAGAGTGTATTACACATACCACGCCATGTCAGCGCCACATCAGCAATTGTGTTCAATTGAAATGTTTTATGAAGGAGTAAAGGGTTCAATAGGTACCTGTCCTAATTGAGGTACCTATACGAAAAAAGTTGAATAGTTGATGGGCCTGTATATGTATTTAGCCTTGTTATTATGTACATATTAAATAGATTTATAAGATAAATATACTTTATCAACATGTGATGTTAAGTATGGTTCTATCATCAAAGTCAAAGTTTTTCTGAAGTTACTTATATGTATAATTTGTAAATTATATGTGTAAATATTTTAATTTTAGGGGTTTAATTTGCGGTGATGATTGAAAATTTGTGATTTATTTAGAAGTACTTATGGGGGTGCTGGCAGTAGTGGATTTAATGTTGGTGCACTCGATTCGATTAAATTTATTACTTTTGACTCGATTTATAAGCATATATGTAAAAAAAAAAAAAAAAGCTTATATATATATATATATATATATATATATATATATATATATATATATATATATATATATATATATTGGACTCGTTCTTAATTTACTAGTTATAAATCTTTGATTCACCTTTATATATTGGATGAAATCATATCTACATGTGATGTTAAATATGATTCTATTATCAAAGTAAAAGTTTTTGTTGAATTTCCATCAAAAATTGTAGTAATTTGTAAGTTGTAATATGTATAATTTTGTGTTTTTAATTATAAAGGTTGTGATGGACTTGGTTATCAAGAAGGGCAAGATGACGCGGGGTGGGAAGGGTAGGTCTAGGGTTAGGTGGGGCAACCTGACTCCGGTTGGTGCTTTGGAGATAGGGGCGAAGTTGGAGGAGATGGGGGTGTGGGAGTGCAGGGGGCGTGGATAGTATGTGGGATAGGGCTGCTAGTTGCATCAGGGAGTATGCTAGAGAGGTGTTGGGTGTTTCGAAGGGCGGGTCTAGTCGGTATCGGGGAGATTGGTGGTGGAATGAAGATGTTAAGAAAAAGGTCGAGACAAAGAAGGCGGCTTATGCTAAGTTGGCGGAAATTAAGAATGAAGATGAGAAGCGAGTGAGTAGGGAGGAGTACAAGTTAGAAAAAAAAGAGGCTAAGTTAGCAATCAAGGCTGCTAAGACAACAACTTTTGAGAGTTTGTATAAGGGGTTAAAGGAGAAAGAGGATGTTTAGGTTTGCCAAGGTTAGGGAACGGAAGGGTCGTGATCTGAACCAGGTGAAGTGCATTAAGGGAGAGGATGACAGAGTTTTGGTGGAAGACGACCTCATTAAGAAAAGATGAAAGTCCTATTTTCATAGGCTTTTGAATGATGAGGGGGATAGAGGTGTGGTGTTAGGGGAGTTGGAGTATTCCAAGGAGTGTCGCGACTTTGGATTTTGTCTGCGTTTTAAGGTAGATGAGGTCAGTGAGGCTATTGGCAAGATACGAAGGGACAGAGCGACGGGGTCCGATGAGATTTCAGTGGATTTTTGAAAGTTCTCTGGAGAGTCAGGGTTGAGGTGGCTAACCAACTTGTTTAACAATATTTTCAAGTCAGCCAAGATGCTTGAGGCGTGGAGATGGAGCACCATGATCCCTTTATATAAGAATAATGGTGACATTCAGAGTTGTAACAACTACCGGGGTATTAAGTTGTTGAGTCACACGATGAAGATTTGGGAGAGGGTGGTGGAGCGGAGGTTGAGGAAGATTGTGTCTATTTCGGAGAATCAATTTAATTTTATGCCTGATCGCTCCACGACTGAGGCAATTCACCTTGTGTGGAGACTGGTAGAGCAGTATAGAGAGAGGAAGATGGATCTTTACATAGTGTTTATTGACTTGGAAAAGGCATATGACAAGGTCCCTAGGGAGGTTCTTGAAGATGTTTGGAGGCGAGGGGGGTCCCGGTGGCCTATATTAGAGCGATTAAGGACATGTATGAGGGAGCAAAGACCCAGGTAAGGACATTGGAAGGAGATTCTGAGCATTTTTTGGTTTTGACAGGGTTACACCAGGGATCAACTCTTAGTCCATTTTTATTCGCTTTGATGATGGATGTGTTGACGCGGAAGATACAAGGTGAGGTGTCTTGTGTATGCTTTTCGCGGATGATATAGTTTGATTGATGAGTCGTGACAAGGGGTTAATGATAAGCTGGAGGTTTGGAGACAAACCCTGGAGTCTAAAGGTTTCATGTTGAGTAGGACCAAGACAGAGTACTTGGAGTGCAAGTTTAGTGACTCGAGGCAAGAAGAAGAGGTGGTAGTGAAGTTGGAGTCTCAGGCGGTTTGCAATAGGGATAGTTTTAAGTATCTCGGGTCTACGATTTAGGAAAATAGAGAGATAGACGAGAATGTCTCTCACCGTATTGGGGCAGATTGGATGAAATGGAGGCTCGCTTCAAAAATTTTATGTGATAAGAAGGTGTCCCCCAAGCTGAAAGGCAAATTCTATAGAGTTGTAGTCCGGCCTGCCATGTTGTATAAACGAAGTATTGGCCGGTTAAGAAGATGAATATCCAAAAGTTGAAGGTGGCGGAAATGAGAATGTTGCATTGGATGTGTGGATGCACAAGGGCTGACAGGGTTAGGAATGAAATTATTCGGGAGAAGGTGGGAGTGGTGTCAGTGAAGGATAAAATGTGAGAAGTGAGGTTGAGATGGTTTGATCATGTGATGAGGAGAGGCACGGATGCCCCACTTCGTAGGTGTGTGAGGTTGGCCTTGGAAGGTTTTAAACGGGATAGGGGTAGGCCGAAGAAATATTGGAAAGAAGTAATTAAATGTGACATGGAGCAGTTACAGCTGACTGAGGACATGACCCTAGATAGGAAGATATGGAGGAAAAGCATTAGGATAGAGGGCTAAGGGTATCGTTGAGTCGTACTCAATATTTAGGTGAACTTTGGTGTCTTTTGTTTGGCAATATATATATTTTTGTGGTTGTCGTACCTATGTTATTTTATCGTGTTCTATGCTCTTGATGCTTGTGTATACTGCCTTTTATCTTGAGCCGGGGGTCTATCGAAAATAGCCTCTCTACCTTTGTAGAGATAGTGGTATGGATTGCGTACATTCTAACCTCCCCAGACCCCACAATATGGGAATATACTGGGTTTGTTGTTGTTGTTATTAATTATAAAGGTTAAATAGGGATGTGAATAGTATGTTGTTATAAGTTGATTTGAAAACCTTTTATATTTACAAGTATTTGAGAATTTAA
Source organism: Capsicum baccatum var. pendulum (assembly GCA_030864225.1). Classification (NCBI taxonomy): domain Eukaryota; kingdom Viridiplantae; phylum Streptophyta; class Magnoliopsida; order Solanales; family Solanaceae; genus Capsicum; species Capsicum baccatum. Next base: position 273,434,502 of record CM061558.1, read on the forward strand.
TAAGTTAAATTCATTGCTTTAGCTCGATTAATAACTACGTACATATTTAAAAAAAGAACTTATGAACTTCATATTATTACAATCAAGAAAAAGAAAATTATTCGGATTAGCCACTATTGGGCTTTTATTATCACTTAAAGCCTAATTTTTAATTAATTATAATTCATAGCCCACTCTTGCCTATTAATTATTTCTAATTACAATTCATAGCTTTTCTCATATATTTTCTCTCTTTTTCTATTTTCTACTATTCTCTTCTTTTTTTTTTACTTTTTCAGTTTTTTTTCCTTCAGTTTTTCTTTTCCTTTTTTTTGATGTTTTCTCTTTATTTTTTATTTTTTCACTTTTTTCTTTTTTCTTTTTATTTTTTATTCATTTTTTCCTTTTCCTTTTTCTCCTTTTTTTTTTGTATTTTTTCTCCTTCATTTATTTCTTTTTTTCCTTTTTATTTTTTCTCCTTTTTTATTTGTATTTTTTTCTTATTTTCTATTACTCTCCTTTTTTTGTGTATATTTTTTCCTCCTTCTTTTTCTCTCATTTTTTCTCCTTCTTTTTTTTCCTTTTTTTTTCTTTTCAATTTTTCTCCTTCTTTTCATTTGTGCGAACTAGCAAACACAAATACAAGTGTGAACTATAAAATACAAATGCGAACTATAACATACAAATACAAGTGGAATTATAAAATACAAATATAAATGTGAAATATAACATGTAAATACAACTGTGAACTATAAAATACAAATACAAATACAAATGCAATCTTCCTATTATATAGAGGAGGTGGTTTCAACCACCTCTCATGCAATTACCAAAAAATTCCTCCACTCCCACTTAATTACATACCATGCCCCAATATATAATAATTTCATTGTTTCATTATAATGGTTTAAATATTTAATATATTCTATTAATTTATATTAATTAACTATAACTACATATTGGAAGTAAAAAACTTTTATTTATTTAATTGGCTATTATGTTCAAAACTAATTTGTTACCACGAATCACAATAATTAATAACTTAAAATATTTAAAAGAAATATAGAAATTTTATTGCCTCTCATTATTTTAGCAATGCCACATAAATTGAGATAAAAGAAAAAGTACTGCAAATCATAATAATTAACAACTTAAAATATTTAAAAGATATATAAAAAGTTTAGTTGATTCTCAAAATTGTATCGAAACCACATAAATTGGGACACCAGGAGTAAAAATATATTATTTGATAATTACGTAAAAATTATTATAAATCACAATAATTAACAAGTTAAAATACTTTTTAAGAAATAGATAAAAGTTCTATTTAACTCTCAAAATTTTATCGGTGCACCATAAATCATGACAAAATAAAAAACTATCTTAATGAATTGCAACTAAATATTTAAAGTAAATCAATTTTATTATTTTAATTGACTTTTATATAGAAAATTAATCTTTTTATTTATTTATTTATTTTAGTAAATTTAAATTTTAAAATTATTTTTTTATTAGATAGAAATACTAATATTTAAACTTAACTTAAAATTTTTAAAGTACAAAATTAATAAATTTAATTTAATAAAATAAATTTCTAATGAATATTTTCTTAGAATTTGTGTTGGGTCAATATATGTCAAGTTAAAAGAAATAAAGAAAAATATATAGTAAAATTTTATTATTGTGAAAGATAGATATAATGCACTATCCAATAATGTTTAATAATATCATATTTTGCATATGCAAATATAGCATTCCGTATTTAATTAATATACTATTTTGGTGAATTATCGATGATTACTATTGGATAAGATAAAATTATATAAATTTTTATAGTAATAACATAATCAATCGTTGTTAATTAATTATTATGAGTCATCTAGCTATTAAGAAAATAAATAATATTTAATTAAAAATAAAATAGACATAAAATGCAAAATTAACTCTTAGTGTTTTAAATTAAATTTTTATCTTTCGAACGATGATTTTACTATATCACTTCTTATTATAAGTCATTTATGTATTAGAAAAATAAGAATAACAAAATGATATGTCAACATAAAATATTTGATTGACTATCCAAATTATATTAGTGTCACATAAATTGGGACGGGACAGAAGAAGATATAAAGCAACATGTATTATTTGAAAATGAAATAAAAAGTACTGTAAATAATAATAATTAACAAAAAATAATTAAAAAATTGACTGATTTCTGCTGCTTCAATCGTGATTTTAATGTCTCACCCCCAATTAATTATTATAAATCACTTATGTATTAAAAAATAATAATATTGAATCCATGATTTTACTATATATATATATATATATACTATGAATACAAATTTTCATGATATTTTTTTAGAAAAATAAAAATTACCACATATACTCAAAGGGCGAAAAAGTAAAAACACACAAGAGATAAATGTAAAGAAATTAAGAAGCACCAAATGGATTATTAACATTTGTAACAATCAACACATTTCTAAACATTTCCAAATTCTTCTTGAATCAACACATACACTTGATAAAAATAATAAATAATAAATAATAATAATTACATTTTACTATATCACCCCTAATTAATTATTATAGTCATTTAAGCATTGTGCCACATAAGTTGAAATAGAAAAAATATTATAAATCACAATGATAAAAAATTTAAATTATTTACAAAATATAATTGGCTATCGTCTACACAAAACTCTGGACAAGGAGAGTAGCATATATTATTCAAAAATTACATAAAAAGTATTATAAATCATAATAGTTAACAAATTAAAATATCTAAAAATAATTTAATGTGTTATATATTTCAAAAAAAATTACATGAAAATACTAGAAAACACAATAATTAACAACTTAAAAAATTTAAAAGACATAAAATATTTGGTCGACTCTTAAATTATGTTAATGTCACTAACATTGGAATGGAAGAAAAGTATTATAAATCATAATAATTAAAAATTTAAATTATTTTTAAAATATAACTGGCTATCAATGTCACAAAAATTTGGACAAAAGAAAAATAACGTATATTAATTTGAAAATTACATAAAAAATATTATAAATTACAATAGTTAACAACTTAAATTATCTAAATACATATTAAAATAACATATGTTGAACTCATGCTAGATTCCGGATGATTCCTAGAAAATATATGCAATCCTTTTATTAAAATTTTTTATTTAAATATATCAAGATTGAAAAGATAAATAAATATCTTAATGTTGGGCCTGTGCTGACACGGGCCATACTCCTCTAGTATAACATATAAATACAAGTGTGAACTATCATTTGTATTTTTTAATTATTGAAAAGGAACGATTGATTTTCTTTCCACGAATACTTGTTTGTATTTATTGATACAAAAAAATACAACTCAATTTTTTATACAAATACAATATATAGAAAATCATTTGTTTCATTTGTTTGTCATTGTATTTGTATCAAGTAATATTTATTTATTTACAAAGATGAATGATAATTTTGATATACAAATACAAAACGGTACATTTGTATCAAATGATACATTACATATTTATATATTTTAGAATCAAGAAAATACAATTAATGCACTTACTTGTTTGTATACAAATACAAATGATAAATTGTACATAGTCACGACTAAATACAATATGCAATCAACTTACAAATACAAAATAATTTCTTAAAAATAAAAAGCTAGTGAAGATAATAGAATACAAATACAAGTATAATCCAAATATAATCTAAATATACAAACACAATAAAACCATAATATAAATATAATCCAATATAATATGCAATCAATTATAAAATACAAATACAAAATAGTTCTTTAAAATACAAGTGTGAATTATATAAAATATAAATGATGGTGCAAACTAACAAATACAAATACAAGTGTGAACTATTAAATACAAATACAAATGCGAACGATAAAATATAAATACAAGTGCAAACTTTAAAATACAAATAAAAATACAATTGTATCAATAAATATAAAAATATAAATGACGGTGTGACTACAAATACGAGAAACAATTGTAGTACTTACGTTATCATCCATGACTTGTGCTAGACTAGTCATATTATTCAAAAATATAAAAAGTATAAAATAGAACAAAAAAATAATAAAGAAAATAAGTACAAAAAGAAAATAGAAAAAATCAAAGAAGAAAAGAAAAGAAGAAAGAGAAAATTAAAGAGAGAGAAAAAAAAAACAAAAAGAAAGAAACGAAAAAAATAAAAGTAGAAAAAAATAGAAAAGAGAAGAAGAAAAAATGGGAAAACACAAAAAATAAAAAAAGATAAAAAAAAGATAGTGGTAGTGTTAGGCATGAAAATATCCAGTTCAACAAGATAAGCGTGATTGAAATTTTTTTCTTTTTAAAAATATTGAATTTCATTTTTGGCGCGACTAAATAGGGACTGTATTCATATTTTATATGAATACATACTATCTGTAAAACCGAATACAACGAGCATAAGTATAATACAATGGCTATAAATGATAATTATGTAAAATATGGATATGGAAGGTGAATTTTATAGCAAAATGCTTATATTTTTTAAAGATCCCTAGAAGAAAAGAATAAGAGAAGGAAAATTGACAATAAACATAAGAGTATTCTAAACGAGAAAAGACATAAAGCCGTCATTAAATTTGTCCGAGATTTGTAAAAAGAGACTTTAACGTTGCAAACGGTCCATTACATATTCCATTGGTTCATTTTTAATTGTCATGTTTCGTTATTTGAGAGTTAATTTAATTAATTTTTAAAGTTAAATTAAATTAAATTAGTTCAATATGTTAAAACTAAAATTTAGTTATTCAAAATTAATATAAAAATACTATAAATTATAACTTTTTTTCATATTTATATGAAGCAAAACATTATAGTTCATAATCAAAATTTACATCGTTTGATGATTAAAAAAAACTATAATAATTAAAAATAAAAATAAAAATAATTTAATCAAATTGCTAAGAAATATGTAAAACAAATCATCGCTAATATTTAGTACCACATGAAGTAAAAGTGACCTAACTCAAATAGACTTATATTTATGAAAGGTAGGTAGTAAACAAAAAATAAGGGGCAAAAAACACACACACACACACAAAAAAAAAATGTCCATCCATCTTTCTTTTCTTCACCCTTAATATTTTTTATTTATTTTTGAATGATTTTTAAGATATAATAGTACTGTTTTCTCCATCTAAAAATAATTGATATGTATAAATTTTATAGAAATCTTTTAAAAAAATAATTAAGAGTGTAATTTGATTAATATATCTTTTAGAAAAAAAATTTAAACTTTATTTATTTATGTGCCTCTTAATAAATAGTATTAAAAAATGCATTGATTGACGAATAATATTTAATAATAAGAATAAAATAAGTAGAAAAGAATAAATTATTCATTAATTTTCAAATAAAGTATTATTGTATATTTATTTATAATATAGCGGACAAGTATTATAGTTGAAAAGATGAAAACTATTTGGAACGGATGGAGTATTAAAAATTACTTATAGATGCTTGCTTTATTCACTTTTATTTTTCACTTCCTAAGATCAATTAATATAAACTTTGATCAATATTTTAATATATATTTTTATTGTATTAATATAAAAAAATAAAAAAATATAAATCCCAATCTTATTAGAATTATTTACACTTTCCCACTTTCTTAATTACTTTACTCTCTCTCCCGATTCATATACATAACAAGAAAACCATATATAAAAAATCCTTTATATATGACAAAATCAACATATACATAATAAATAATAAGGCTGACTCATACACATAACAAGTATGACAAGGCCGACATATATATAACAAGACTGACATGTACATAACAAAATCGATTCATACACATAACAGGACCAACATATACATAGAAGCTATGTAAATGTATTTTTAGAGAAAAATGAGATTTTTGTAATATATTTGGAGAGATAAGATTTTTTGTAATAAGTGAAACTTAAATTGTGAATTTGTGTAATTTTTAGTAAAAAAAATCACAACTTATAATATTTTTTCTATAATTTTCAATCCTCTAAATTTTAAATTTAAAATATCAAATTATAATCATCAAGTTAAAATTAGTAAAAATAAACATGACAAAAGTGAATGAAGGAATTACTGATAGATAGGGATGTACATAGGTCGGGTTGGTTCGTTTTTTATTTTTATTTTTTTAAAAAACCAATCATGTCAATTTATTAAAACTATAAACCAAATAAAACCAACAAATTTTTTTTTTTTTCGGTTTAGGTTTTAGTCGTTTTTTTGGGATTTTTTATTTTTTTCTTTTTTTTTATAATATTTAGTTTTTACAATTATATTGTGATCAAAGACTATATCAAATATGTTTTCACTCATGTGCTAATGAAAAAATATAATTATGAAAAAATGAGGAGCGAAAAATTCTCTTGAAACTAAAAAGTGAGATGAAGAGTAAAAAGTTTAAGTTTTAAGTTTATATTGAGTTTTGGATCATTTAATTAGCAATTAATGGACAAAGGACAAAATCTAAATATATATCTACGTCTACTTTCAAATTGTTGAAAATTACTAAAACTGGTTGAAAAAGTATTTAAAAAGTAGTATGTATAAAAAAGTTTATACATATATATATTATGTCTGTTTGATTCAGGTTCGATTTGACTTTTTTTGTTTGTCAATACCAAATCAAACCAAGAATGGTTGTAGACACGTAATTTTGTCCGCCCAAATATTAATTTCTACTCATTTTTACCTTTCCCTCTTACCTCCTACCCAATAAAATATAACCACTACCTCAACCCATCTTTAATTCCCCTCAACCCCACTATCCTTATTTCCCTCCCCCATGTTTCCACTACAAAAAAAAAGAGTCCTATATAAACACTACACATGCACACATGCACAAGGGATATTCTTAACACACACACCACACACAACAAAGAACAAGAACAAGAAATCAAAAAAAAAGGAAAAATCTCTCATCTTTCAACACTCTCTCTCAAAAGAAAATCTATCTTCTTCTTCTTCTCTTTTAACCTCCGTTTTGTCACCGATCGGCGCTCCGACCACCACAACACCACCATATTTTCCTACTCTCTATCATATCTCTCTCCCTAAAACTAAAAAAAAAAAAAAAAAAAAAAAAAAAAGACATATGGACTAATTTGAAAAAAAACCACACACATGCACACATAAAGGAACACATAGGGGAAACCAAAGAAACCAAGAAAGAAAAAGAAACCAAGAAATCAAAGAAATCAAGAAACAAAAAAAAAAGAAACCAAGAAAAAGAAGAAAGAAATAAAAAGGCCTTAGTGAAAAAAAAAAAAAAAAGGAGGCAAAAACAAAATTGGAAGAAAAACAATTAGGAAGAAAGTTCTTTTAATTTGGAGAATTGAGGTTGGGTTTCCGTTCGAGTTGTTGGTGAAAATATCTTGCTTCGATACTTGATTTCATTTGTCGTACAGGTTTTTATCTTATCTTGTACAATTTATTTTATAAGTTACGTTATGAAATCGAAGCATGAATGAAGTTATTTCCATATATTTTATATTATTATTTAATGTGTAGTTTTGTCATTTCTTTATGTAATTCACGTTTTACGTCTCTATTTATAATTTACTTGTTGTAAAAAAAAAAAAATAAAAATTTACGATTGATTAGATTGGTTTTAAATTTTAAATGAGATAATTATTAAAAGTTATTGGTGTTTTAATATGTAAAATTGTGTTAGTTGACATGCAATAAATTAATATGTAGTTATGTTATAGACTATAATTAATGATTCATGCATGCATGCATGTAAAAACCAAAAATGAAATACACATAACATGTTAAGAATAAAGGTTTTTTTTTTTTTTTTTTTTTCGTCATGGAATTCATTATCGGAAAGTGCAGAAGAGTGTTATGCAAATGGTATGGATTCTTTTGTATCAAAGCCAGTTACACTCCAAAAATTAAAAGAGAGTCTTCAAAAGTATCTACCATGACATCTTTCCTTGTAAATGTATGCACCTACCTGTACAGGAATAGAAGAAGAAAAAAGCTGTAGTATAATTTTAAAAAAGAAAACTGGCATGATTATATATATATATATATATATTTCATGTTAGTTTAGTTATGATAATTTTGTTAAATATAACTTTATTAATTAACTTTATCATGTGATTATGTTATTCTGCTTTTCATTAGTTTTGTTTAGCCTATATATAATTTTGTTCACCAAGCATAAGATTAATCTGTATAAGAAGATTTATTTATATAGATATATAAAATGAGCGATTTAGGCCTTAACACAATTTATTGAAATAATTTAAGTCGAGATAAGTCAATAAAAGCGACCGTGCTAGAACCACGGGATTCGAGGGGTGCCTCACACCTTCCCCTCGATCAACAGAATTCCTTACCCATTTTCTGTTTTCGCAGACCAAATAAAAGTCATTTCCTTTTGATTAGGGATTCAAAAAAAAAGGTGACTTGGAACACCAAAATTCAATTCCAAGTGGCGACTCTGTAAATAATTTAATCCCTATTCAATATCGTCACTTTAATGGGAAAAACCCTTCGACTCGATCCCTCGAGCGAAAAAAGGGGTGTGACAATGGTCATTTTTCTTTTTAACGTCAAACCAATCAAACCAAACCATAAATTATTTTTTCTTCGTTTGATTTGGTTCATCAATTCGGTTTAACCTGACAATTTGATCCGTACAACCCAACTAATAAATATGTTAAGTCAACCTATACCAAGTAAAATAAAACTAATGGACCAATAAAGTAACTCACTTAAATACACTTTGTATTTATGAAAGGTGAGATAAGTTGGGTAGCAAACAACAAACAAAACACCAAAAAACTACCCAAACACACACACACACACAATGGTTCCTTCTTCTTCTTGTTCTTCTTCATCAACAAATCCATCTTTGAAGTTAAAAATTCCATCAACAAGAGAAGGAAAATTAACGATAAACATAAAGTCACCAACATCAGAGATGTATACAGAGGTTAAAGAAGCAGATAAAGTGAAAGATTTGGAGAAATTAATTAAAAAATCATGGGGAGATAATGATGATAATGATTATCATATGATACTTTATCATAAATCTATTATATTAAAAAGTGATCATTTTTTATCTTCTTATAATTTAAGAGATGGTTCTGTTATTAGAGTTTCTATTCTTGCTGAACCACCACATCCTCATGATCAGGTATGTTTTTTTATTATTATTTATATGTATTTTAGTTACGATTTTGGTCAGCATATATTTTATTTTTGTGATTGATTGTGAATTTTGGTACTACTTTAGTATTGTTTATGGTATGATTTGGATTTTAATTTTACAGTTTGGGCATGATTACCATGAGTGTCGGTTCGAGTCCGATAATTTATATGTATTTTAGTTACGATTTAGGGTCAGCATATATTTTATTTCTGTCATTGATTGTGAATTTTAGCACCACTTTAGTGTTTGTTATAGTATGATTTGAATTTTCATTTTACAATTGAGCATGGTTATCATGAGTTTACGGTTTAGGGTCAGCATATATTTTATTTTTGTCATTGATTGTGAATTTTGATACTACCATTTTAACAGTGGTTATGGTATGATTTGGGTTTTAATTTTGCAATTGGGTATGGTTATTGTGAGTTTCGGTTCGAGTCCGGCATCTGGTTGTGATGATCTGGGAGTTTTGATATTGTTTATTATTGTTCTGGAGTTATGGTTTCTCTGAGTTTCGACTCGAGTTTGGAATCTGATTATGAGTTCTGTTGTGTATCATATATATGACCACTCGTTATTACCCACATTTCGAGCCCAAAACTAATTTAGAGGGCTACTATAATTTTTTGGGATGGATTTAGTTATAATGATCCGGGAGTTTTGATACTGTTTATTATTGTTCTGAAGTTGTGGTTCCTCTGAGTTTCGACTTGAGTTTGGAATCTGATTACGAGTTCTGTTGTATATCATATATGTGGCATTTCGTTATTACCCACCATTCGAGCCCGATACTAATTTGGAGGGCTACTATAATTTTGTATTTCATATATGTGGCCTCTTGTTATTACCCACGGTTCTAGCCCGACACTAATTTGGAGGCTTACTATGATTTTTTAGGATGAATTTAGTTCGAATTGTTTATATTTATTTTCTTTAATTACTTCTTGGGTGTCTCACCGACTTTTATGGGGCGTGGATTTTTAGTCCTTGAATTATGATTAAATTATGATTTCGATCCTTGCAGTATTTTATGAATTTATTGTTAAATTATGTTAATTGAATTGCATGAATTGCTTATTGAATTGTATTAATGTAGAATGTGGAGTAATAGTAGGAATTAATTAAGAAGTGGAATGATTGATAATTATGTTAAATTTTGTGAGTATTTATAAGTAAAGAGAGAAAAAAATGCATTTTAAATAGTTGAAGTACATGAATATATGATAAATAGTTGAAGTACATGCATTTTTTTATTATTTTTTAAATATTTTATTCATCAATTTTTTTATACATAATCTTCTTTGCTTCAATTTCATATTATGTGACATTATTATTGCTACTATTTTCTTTATCATACTTCTACTATATTTTCTTTTCATATTTGTGTTGACTTTTAATATATTTTACTTAAGCTAAAAATGTTTTGAAAACAATCATTATTTTCACAAGATAAAAGTAATATTGAGTACATATATATATCATCATCCCCAAATTCTATTAGGTATATTATTGTTGTTATTATGAAAATAACCAAAACTATATTTGTTTATTTTTTTGTAAATATTGAGGGACAACCAAAAGAAAAAATAGATCTTTCTTCTTCTTGAGTTTAATTTTCAGTGGAGAAATTTAATGCAGAAATTAATAGATAGAATTGAAAAGATAAAGTGACAGCAAGTATGTAGACCCACAATCTTATCTTATCCAATTAAGTACTTTGCTTTTCTTTTCTTTTTTTTTCTCTTTTTCTTATTTTATCTTCACATATGTTAATTTCAAATTTCTTATTTTTAATTTCTAGAAGTGCATATATTATCTTGATTTTGACATGGAAAAACTTATATATATAAACTTATATTTGATTGAAATAATGATAAATTATATTTTACATACCTAAGAACTAGCATGATGAAAAGAAAAAAAAATCCCAAGTAAATGATGAGCAATGTAATGAATATTGATATATGTTAATTATTATACATATATTTATGTTGTTCGAACTCATAAAAATATTATTAAAAATGTGTAGGCTACTTTATAAATAATGTATTTTTAAAAAATTTGATAGACGATAATATTTATGAAGGGGTTCCAGCTAATTGACAGTTTTAATTGAGATATATTTATAATTTTGGGGGTGCTTAAATTTTAAATTCCTCAACTTTGGAATTTGAAACTTTGACTAAATGTATTTTGACTAAATCTTACTTTGGGAATTACATCATTTGGTAGGTAGACATGAAGGTGGTATATTTAACAACTAAGATTTAGATTAGATTATAAGTATTATGTTTGATTAACTGTATAAATTTATCTTGTTAATCAAATATAATATAAATTTAATTCTGAAAACTCATTTTATTCCATCCGATTCAGGATTATTTATTTTTGAGATAAACTAATTTAGGAATTATAAACTTTTAGATGATTTATTCTGCATATCAAACGGAATTTTAATGGTTATTTTTTTCATTCACTTTTACTTGATCATTATACTAAATATGTTCTTCTTTATTTATTCAAATTTTAAAAAATTAAGAGATAACTTATCACTTAATTTTTAACTTACTCTTATTATTAACTATATTATTTTTGCATGCATCTCCCAAAGTGTTGAGTTTATAATATTTAAAAGCTGATATAATAAATTTATCATTATATATTTCTTGTTCCTTAAGAGCTATGCTAAGTTAATCCTAAACAAGTATAACTAAATAAGGGTAATTACCATATGTTTGATTTTTCTCTTCTTTTTTTTTTTTGAGTAAATGCACTGTTACTGTTTCCATCCTGAATTATAAACGAAATTACTGAGACATACATTACCCCTGGACTAATTAAAATCGTATTTTGGGCAACTTTAAGTGCCTACGTGGCACATACGTGTTGTCTACGTGAGTTTTCAGTGTGTTGATTCACGCAGTGTGCAACGTATGTGCCACGTAAGTTTTAAAATTATCAATAATATAATTTTAATTAGTCCAAAGGTTAATAGGACTCATTTAAGTTGGAGTGTGTCCCAGAAATTTCGTTTATAATTGAAAATAGTACATTTTCTCTTTCTTTTTTAATCTTAATTTCTTGGAAATGCAGAAATCTTCATGTGAAACCAAGAAAAATGCCAAATTTCAACATGAAACAAGCAGCAGCAGCAGCAACTCCAATGGTGAAAATGGTTGTGGCAACATAGTGTATCATATGGCTAAGATGTTCTCTCAATTTTGCTCTTCCATATTTTCAAGCCATTAATTAAAACGACAGTCTGGTGCACTAAAGTTCTCGCTATGTGTAGGGTTCGAAAAAGAGTCGATCACAAGAGTTGTTTAATTTGTGTATCTAGGAGAAGCGGAAGGTGTTAGGAGGACGAAACGTCCTTTGTCCTGACATATATAAACGATTTTGATGTCAAAATCGTCAATAAAATCGAGCTAATATTTCATTATTATTGATGTTAAGTTACTTATTGTCATGTGATCAGAAGATTACAAATTCAAGTTCTAGAAACGTCTTTGACGAAAAGTCGAAAATGCATGCAAGGTTAAGTCTTACGTACAATAGACCGTTGTGGCTGGGTTCTTTTCCAAACTCTGCACATAGCGGGAGCTTTTAGTGCATTAGACTATTCTTTTTCTTTTTAGGGTTTATAGGATTTATCTTTTCTTCTTCTTTTTTGAAACTTAGTTGTACTAACAATAAGATCTATTGATCTTCATTTGGAGTCTCTTTGGCTTTTTATTTTAACCACAATGAATGTGTCATGTGAGAGATGTTTTAATTACCGGATTTACTACATACACAAAAAAATACCAAAGTTATCGAAAAGGGTTGCGGTAGAGTGATAAGTATTTCTTTATTCTTAATTAGATGCTCAGGATTGTATCTTCCTGGATCTGGAGCCGTCCTTGTTAGGGAGCAATTTACCCCTAATATGAGACTTTCCGACGTGAATCTAAATCTAATCGGGCTTCAGTGCGGGTACCAAACAACAGATGAAAAAAATAAAATAAACAAAAACTACCAAAGCTACTGACAAAGATTGCGGTGGAGTGATAAGTACTCGTTCATTTTTAATCAGATGTTGAGGTGCCAATATATCAAAATGTGGTAAAAAAGAGAAGAATCCCAAAAACAATTGTGACATTCAAGGCTATCTTACAAAAGTAGCCAACAACTGTGAAATTTCACAAGTGAGGTCGGGGTCTTACAAAAGTAGTCATTCAAGGCTATCTTACAAAAGTAGACAACATGTACAACAGTGAAATTTCACAAGTGAGATCGGCGTCTTACAAAATTAGCCATTCAAGGCTATCTTACAAAAGTAGCCAATATCGGTGAAATTCCACAACCGAGGTCGTGGTCTTACAAAAGTAGCCATACACTGTAAATTTAATTCTATAAAGTTGTTATTTGTGTTTTAGCCATTACATCCTCAATAAACAAATCAAAGTTTTTCTCTGAACTTCCATTGGCTAATAATGCAATTTCCATAGTCTTTTTCACTTCCTTAACAACATTCCTCAACTCTTCTGAATTTTCTTCACTCATCAAAAAATTAATCTTTTTTGCTACTTCCTCCTTTGTGATGATTGATTTATTATTATTATTATAATAATTATCACAAAGATTAATCCCAACTTTCCATTCATCGACCACCAACTTTCTATTAGTTTGTTGATCAACACCTATAGGATGACATATCATTGGCACACTTGCCCATAAGCTCTCCAGAATCGAATTCCATCCACAGTGAGTCAGAAACCCTCCGACCGCTGGATGTGACAGCACGTCACACTGATCGCACCACGATACAATCAACCCCTTATCTACATTTTCTTTAAATTCAGATGGTAAATAATTATCTGTTTCATCGATAATCGTCAAATTAGGTCTAAGTACCCAAATAAAATCCACTTTGCTAAGCATTAATCCTTGAGCAAGTTCCATAAAATCTTCTTTGCTTAGATTAAATAAACTACCAAGTGAAAAATATAATACTGAGGAATTTGGTTTATTTTTTAGCCATTCCAAACAATTTGATTCTGGCCATAAGCTTTTGGAAATTTTGACTTTTTTTGATGACTTGATGACTTGATCATGAAAAATTGGACCAATAGCATAAAAGTTTTTTTTTGTTTTTTCTTGGAATGTTGAAATTACTTTGGACTCAAGTTCTTGTATTGTGTTACAAATTATAATTTCTGATTTTTTGGCATCTTCAAAAGCTTGGTATATAGTTTGATGAAGAATAGTTGATGTTTCTTTTGTTTGGAAATAAGAAGGTAAGTCACTTGGATCAATTGCTGAAATTCCTGGTATATAATCTATGGTATCCTTTCTATTATCTACAAAAAAATAAAAAAATAGTAAAAAAAGTTAGCATATAAAATCCACATTATGATGAAGTAAACTTAAAAAAAACAATGTGCATGCATGCAAAGTTAATTTTTCTTTTTATAATTAGCTGGTATTCGAAACTCACTAACTCAATAAATTTAGATTGTGCCACTTTTAAGTTCAAATACGACACCTTTGGTTAATTAAGAGCGAAGGAATCTTATTCGTTATACTGATACCCGTTGGTGTTTGTAAACTACTTTACGCTATCAACGTGTGTTTTAACATGTTGTAGCAGGTGACTAGCTTAAAATTTTAGATTACCAATCATATTTAAAATATACAAGTGAATAACTCTACATGACATTGCCTACTATGCTGTTTGGACTCTCCAAAAATATCGTCGGGCCGGTGAGTATCAAATCATCCAGAAATAGTGCATGCATCTTGGGAAATCATACACGTAAGCAACATTATTTTTGGAGACTCTGCACAATATTGTCTGTATATATGAAATTAAGAGCGAAGGAATCTTATTCGTTATACTGATACCCTTGGTGTTTGTAAACTACTTTATGCTATCAATGTGTTTTAACATGTTGTAGTAGGTGACTAGCTTAAAATAATAGATTACCAATCATATTTATTTTGGACAAGTTAGTTGACAATACAAGTGAGTAAGAACTCTTTAAAAATATCATCAGGCCGGTGAGTGTCGAGTCCTCCAAAAATAATGCATGCATCTTAGAAAATCAGACATGTGTTAGGGTTTTTGCCTTGATTTTCTTACCAAAATTGAGTTTTAATTTTCTATTGAAGGAAAATAAAAGTAGTACCATAATTATTTTTATTTTTCCAAAAAGAAAAATAGAAAACTTTTTCCATATTTGGCTAACCTCTTTCTTGGAGGAAAGGTTTTGGACATTTATAAATAGAATACCCCATTCTCATACCATAACACAATAGCATCCACAATGTAGTCTTTTAAGAGTTTAGTTTAGGGGGGATTTTCTCTCTCATTAGTTTTATACTTTTTAAGATCATTTTTAATATTAGGTTTTATATGTAGGCTAATTGGCCAAATCATATAATAAAATTATGTTTTTAGTATTGTTTTTCGTTGTCATCTTATTTATCGTCTCATAGTTTACAACTAATAGCTTCTGCATGATGCCCTCTCAATTTCGAACCCAATAAGTGGTATCAGAGCCCACGGTTCAATGATTCGATGGTAGAATTGTTGAACAAAGTTGAAATCAATTTGATGATAATGAAGATATATGTCCAAAAACTACATGTGGAGACGATTTTCAATAATATTTTCAACAATTCTGCTGTTATATATTTGAAAATAAAGCTTACTTTTAACCCTACAAAGGGCTTCAATATTTTTAACCCGAAAAGGGCTCATATATTTTTAACCCCAAAAGCTTCATTTTTAAACATGTCAAGCAGCAGTGATAAAGATTATATGAAGAACAAAGATCAAATATGTGAAGAAGGTGAATCAATCGAAGAAAATCAAGCCAAAAAGGGAAGATTTGTTAGGGTTTTTGTCTTGATTTTCTTACCAAAATTGAGTTTTAATTTTCTATTGAAGGAAAATAAAAGTAGTACCATAATTACTTTTATTTTTTCTAAAAGAAAAATATAAAACTTTTTCCATATTTGGATAACCTCTTTCTTGGAGGAAAGGTTTTGGACATTTATAAATAGAAGACTCCCTTCTCATACCATAACACATAGCATCCACAATGTAGTTTTTTTAAGAGTTTCGTTTAGGGGGAGATTTCCTCTCTCATTAGTTTTATGCTTTTTAATATTATTTTTAATATTAGGTTTTATATGTAGGCCAATTGGCCAAATCATATAATAAAATTATGTTTTTAGTATTGTTTTTCGTTGTCATCTTATTTATCGTCTCATAGTTTGCAACTAATAGCTTCCGCATGACGCCCTCTCGATTTCGAACCCAACAACATGTACGCACCATCATTCTAGACAAGTTAGATGACAATACAAGTGAATAACTCTACATGACATTGTCTACTATGCTGTTCGGACTCTCCAAAAATGTTGTCGATCCAGTGATCAGTATCGAATCCTCAAGAAATAGTGCATACATCTTGGGAAATCAGACACGTATGCAACATCATTTTTGAAGAATCCACGCAATATAAATACTATCGGGGAGGGAGGGGGGGAGGGGGGGTACTTACTATTTGAACCAAAATGTCCATTTTTGAGTAGAAGGTGAAGATGATAGTCTATAGTAAACACCAAAGCAGGTTGAGTGAAGAATGAAATACTAACAAGTTGATACTTATTAGCAATTGTTGTCCCCCAAGCAAAGAAAGTGTCAACAATCAAACAAGTTGGCTTAGGATTTTCCAATTCTACTAACTTCCCAACAATTTCATCAACATGTATAGGGCAATTTATCAACAATCTTTCCCAAAACTCCCCGTTATTCGACCCCGAAAATCGATCAAATTCTAAGGGAAAACCATCACTAACTGTTTGATAATGTATGTCAAGGCCAAATTCTTGAAATTTTCCAAATATGTCATGAGTTTTTGTTGTTGTTGTTGAGTTTTGATCTAATGTTTGTGATTTGGTTATTTGGGCATGGATGGACTCAGTGTTGATAAATGTTATGGTAAAGCCTTTTGTTGCAAGTTTTAGTGAAAGGTAAATACTAGGATTTATGTGGCCTTGAAATGGGCATGGAATTATTATTGCATGAGGTTTTTGGTTACTTTTTGTCATTGTTGTTTTTTTGCTTCTTGTTGATAGTGGAAAAATGGGTATATATATATATATATATAGTAGTCCACAAATAATGATGGAGGATAATAAAGGCGGATCAGAATTTTAATTAATGGGTTCAATATTTAAAGAAAATTTAGTCGAAGGGGGTTCAACACCTACTATAAATAGAATTTAGAATAGTTTAGCCAGCTTATTTTGGATATTAGACGGCTAAACAAAAAAAAAATCATAGAATAGGAAGAATTATATTTGAATTCATAATTTTAAAAGTACAATAGATTTACTATTACAGATTGTGGAAAAAATAAAGTATAATAAATTTATTGTTACAAACTGTGGAAAATATAAACTCAATTAAATTTAAATTCTGAATCCGACATAAATGATGCACAAGTTGATTGAGTTAGATGGCTGCCAAGTAATATGACAGAGAAATGTAACTTATAGTAAAATATTTAATTGACCCCTGCCGTCTCATTTTTGTATTTTATTATTTTAGACCAATTATGTTTAGCCGGTTGATCAATTTCAACTAAATTTATCAAAGGGTAAAATAAAAAATTTGTGAGTTCAAGTCACCACCAGAATGAAAGGACGAAAGTTTTTAGGAAGGGATAAAAGAATATCTGAAATTTGGATTTTATTTTTTTATGATAAAACGGAATACTATATATAATACTTGCAACTGAAATTATAGAACCTCAATAAATTTGTCTAGATTCGATATTTTAGAGGAAATATATATATATATTACGTTAGAGCAATAATTAAGTTATCTCTGCGTGATTTATAGGTCACGAATCTAAGTTATAAAAATAGTCACTAATACTTGCGGTTACATTACACTTCTTGAGGTGTAGCCCTTTCCTTAACATTACCAACATAAGATATTTTGTACACTCGACTATCTTTTAATACCTTAAAAATCTGTTAAGTACATCATGTGTCCGTTAAAAATAAATTTAATTGTTTTTAAAAAGGCCCTTACGTTTACATTTTTGTAGGTTTCTTACTAAACCTATCTTGCTAATTATTGAATATTCCAAGTCATATCCCCATTATTAAACCAAGTCTAAATTAAAAAATGGGACAATTACATGATATGTGAAGTTAATGAATATAGCAACAAAAATAAAAATGTAGAAAAAAGAAAATCTTTGTAGGATTAGAACCTTTCACCTAACTAATAAAATTGAGAAGTATCATACTTAAGAGCCTAATTACTAGCTTTATAGCAACAGTTTCATAATTATATTTTATAGCAATTTATATTTTGTATTTTTAAAAAATATTGTTGTAAAAATACATCTACAAAAAAGTTACTTCGCTTAATTAACTGAAATTAGTTGAGCTATATATGGTATAATTATCAATCAAGTAAATATGTTGATTCCTTTTCCATTTAAAACTCTTAAAAAACGTGACATCCGTTATAACTTCATAATTCAAATTTCAGTTTTTCACCATTAACAGCTGCATCTTTTCTTAGCAATTTCTTCTAAATCAACCCTGTGTTGCTGAATCAAATTGAACTGATTCTTCTTTGAAATCAACAACAATTGCAAAACGAAACAGTTATTCGATTGAATCAAATTCAATTGTTGATTCATTTGTTATATTTGTTTGAATTCAACTGTCAGTTGAAAATTCAACCATTACTACTGTTGAAGGTACATAATCATTATTGCTATTCAGTTCATTTTTTTTTAACCATTACTGATGTGCCTATCTGTCACGACCCAAAATCCCATCGGGCCGGACTGGCACCCGAAGCCCAGAAGGCCCGGGAGAACCCGTTCAAATACCTGTACTTTCACTTACATGTCACCAAAAATTTGGACAGCACTTCGTTACATATAGAAGGGTCTAATTCTCTGTATCAGCACAACACGTACAAATATATATATATATATATATATAATACTTGGCCGTCGGGGCCACCACATATACAAATATAACATCACTATATAAACTCCCATTACTTTACCCTTCCTTATGTCTACAAAGCCTCTAGGATATACGTGACATAACTAGGGTCGGGACAAACCCCCGCCCACACATGACTTCTGTACAATAACAAAATATAAGGAACCGACTCGGAAAGCTCCGAAGCAATCTGGAGCTCACCAACAATAGCTGTATGACCTGACTCCTATCTATGCTGTGAATAAGCTGAAGCACCTGTGCCTGCAGCATGAAATGCAGGTCCCCCGTGAGGGACGTCAGTACGAAATATGTATTGAGTATGTAAAGCTGTAAATAATCATATGTGATATAGGGGATCAAGAAAATCAGAAGCAAGTGAATAAATTATAATAGAAGTGAACCATACTTCATAAACACTTTTAGGATCATGTACATTATCATTAATTTGAATTGGGTTCTTGAATTCAAACACATTTGTGGAACGGTATATATTCGTTCATTCATTCTTTACAATTATCATTCACCATTACCTCCTCCTCCCGAACCTCCAACCACCTAACAATAATCAATACTGTATCGTACTGTGACCATTAGGCTGCCCCCAGTACATATCAACTGTAATCATATCAAGTATCGGGATCGGCCCATGCTAGGCTTAAGCCCCTGAGCTACCACCCACACGTATATCAAGTAACACACATAAGAGATCTTTCCAATAACTTAGTTCAAAAGATTTTGAGATTATTACATTAATGTTCATGCCAATATAGTACCTTTGGAACAACCATACATCAATAGGAATCAAGTAATAGACCTTCTATACAATAACGATGTAATAAGGACTCATTGGTACATCAACAATGTGTTTCAGAATCATCAATATCACAACAATGAAATAGGAGCCTTTTGGTATATCAATGAAACATTTGACACTTTATAGAATGGAAACAACTTCGTTGGTAATGTAGAACAATACATGTTTTTGGACAACCTCGAAATCTTACTTGATGGAACATTGGTGTTTTCATGCCAAAGAATATCGTTAGAGTATGCTTTACATACCTCGTTGTAGATTCGGATACCAATTCAACACAACTTTCCGCCTTTACAAATCACTTATCTACAATGAAATGTTTGGCATCTAGTATTAGCAACACCATAATTCTCTTCCATAATTCCATACAACCAATATTTGTATAACATTCCAAAAATCAACTTGAACAATAGGTTTATGTGTGTGTGTATATATATATATATATAGTCATCATTTCAATACCACATCATCACACCAAATCCCTTCACAATTCAACATAATCCAACCATGCACAAGAATGATCCAACATCATTTCCAATCATCTTTCAACAACAATCAAATAACATACTTCTTATGCTCACATGCATATATATACATATCCATATAAATAACACCAACATAATTTACATCCTTACCATAAAATGACCCTTTTAATTTCGAAGTCCTGTTGGCACAAATAAGGGGTGCTTCTCGAAGCCCTCGAGACGGTGAACACAACTACGGAATCAATTTGGATTTTCTACGATTGAAACACAAGATAATTGGAGTTGAAATTAGGATAGGGTTTCTTATTCTTCAATAATTGGATGATGAATGATGGATATGAGGCTAAGTTTATGTATATAATGACCAATTTTCGTCCATGAGGTGATGGAAAATGACCATATTGCCCTTAAAAATTTAAGTAAATTCGAATCTGTCCATGGTGGACTGTTTTGACAGGCTAAAGTAAATCGGCAATAACTCTTTGCTCCGATATTGGATTTGGGTGAAGTTGGTATCGTTGGATAGATAATTCAAAGGGTTTTCATTTCATATAAAGTAGGCCACCCAGTTCGTCCTGTACAAGGAGTTATGATCGTTTGAAGTTGACCCTAAAAAACTATTTTGAGAGGCTGAAGTAAAACGAGTATAACTCCTTACTCCAATGTTGGATTTGGATGAAACCAATTGCATTGGAAAGAGGACTCAAAGATATTTCTTTTGATAGGTCGCAGCTCTCCCAGTTCATTATATTGAGGGAGTTATGATCGTTCAAAGTTGACCCAAAAAACTGACAGGCCTCAGTAGTTTGTGTGCAGGAAATTTTCCTGCACATTTACTGTTCACATATCCCGGCCACCATTTTATAGTTTCGAACATGCTCGATTATATCCGAAACTTATCCGTTTTTAAAAATCTTTATATCGTTGGAAAGCTTATTCAATAACCTTCGTATGGAACCATCGACGGGCAAATTCCGGTATAAATAAAGTCGATTCTCATACACATATAATCAAACTATACACTTGAAACCATCTCAAAATAATCAATACTCATACTTAAACTCATATATACCTAACTTAGGATCAATACATATACTCCAACACATATAACCATGGCTAATGCACGTAATTAAGTACGGGGTGTTACACTATCAAGTTAAGATTGTCGTCGTTAATTTGTATGTGAAAAAATTGTAAAACAAATTCGAGTTAAAATCAAGGCAGCAGCAAAATTGAAATTCAAGTATCTGTTGCAAATTTCAGCTTTAAAGTTGTTTCAATGGGAAAAAAATCAGTATTCGACTCTATTTTTGAGGATCATTTGTTGTTATTTTGATTGTTTTAACAATAGAACAATTGTAAACATCTTGCGAATTGAAGTATATTCAAATTTTTTTTGAAATACTAGATAAATGAATGATCGAATGTATCTGTTGAATTTGATGATATTCTATGAACCCAGATAAAAGTATTAAATATCTTCTCCATATGTATTTTTGATGTGCTTAATTGTAACACTGCATATATATTTTTTGATATTGTTAATGGTAACACTGCATATGTATTTTTGTTTTTGTTGTCGAAATTTTATAGTATAAATGTATATTTGAAAAGATATTTTAGTTTAAGCTAATGTTGTGTACATGTATTTTTTAAATTGAGATGTTGGTTGTGTATCTTTGTTTGCACTTAAATCTAAAAAGTGTGTGTTATAAGAAGTGATATTTGACAAATATGTATGTAACATATCAAATTATAAATTAGGTATGCTCCAAATGTATTTTTTGATATGCTTAATGTTAACACTGCATATGTATTTTTTATGTGATTTAAGGTAACACTGCATATGTATTTTTGTTTTGCTTGTCGGAATTTGAGAGTATAAGTGTATATGTGATGATACATTTCGTGCCTGTTTTACTTCCGTTTGATTAAGTAGTTTCTGTATTTTGTATGTTAAATTAAACAAATATTGTTTAAATGTATTTTTTAAATGGAGATGTTGGCTGTGTAACTTTGTCTGCACTTAAAGTTGTAAAGTGTGTGTTAATATAATTGATATCTGACAAATATATATATTTGTTTATTTATTGCTTAAATCAAGTAGAAATGGGAAGCATACCAGTCCTTGTGAAGCACTCTGGTCGATGGACGTACGAAAAGAACTTCGAAGAATATGTTACTGATGCTATATTGTTGAGCACATCAGCAACATTCGTTGAGCTGCACGATGTTTTGGCATCTCACTTAAGTATGGATTTAATCATCAAACGTATTCTAGTGGAATATCAAATCACTCCTAATGCAGGGAAGATAGAAATACATAACGATATGGGTTTAAAGGTGTTTATATTGCAGAAAAAGTTGATACAAGACATGAATTGTCTTCCTTTATATGTAAGCATTTTGGATAAAGTTGTAGGAAGCAACTTGGCAAGTTCATCTATATATGTTGCTGAAAGAGGAATCAATTGTAACAACTTGGAAACAGTGATAAATACAACAAATGAAGGAGCTTTGGTGGTTTGTGAAATACAGAAGCATTAGATGTTTTTGAGATGGGTCCTGTCGAGGTGATTATCTCAGACCCACATCACAGGCATGTTGAGGAAGACCAGGTTTAGTTGAGAAAAAGAATTTTAAAGTCAGTTATGAAGGACTATTCAATTAGGGAGAAGTTTCAAACGCGCAGTAAAAGGTCAAGTAAGAAAACGTACGTACATTCTATACCTCTCAGATCTTTTTTAATATTAGTTTAGATATGTATTTTGAATGTAATAAATTATGGTGCGTACAGGTATACATTGTCTTACAAATCAAGAAACTGCGAGGTTTTAATGCGTGCATCAGGAATGGGAGAAACAGGAATGTTTAGAATAAGAGAATTCAGACCTCAACATACATGCCCGGTGAAGGACAAGATCTATCTAAAGGTGCATGCAACTAGTATGTTGATAGTTGGTATGGTTAAACAGAAATTCAAAAATCACAAACAAAAATACAGTGCGACGGAAATAAAAAATGACATGAAGGAAGATTTTCGTATGAATTTGACATACACTTTATGTTGGAGAGCCAAGAAAAGAACGTTAGAAGAGTTGAGGGGTAAGCCATCAGCATCTTATGGTAAACTACCATCATACTTATATGTGTTGAATACTACCTATCCGGAGTCACATATAAGAATGAAGAAGACAGATGATAATGCGTTCTTGTATGTATTTATCGCTCTACATTCATTAAAGGATTCAATCATTTTAGACCAGTCGTAGTTGTTGATGCTAGTTATCTGAGAGGAATGTATACTGGGGCATTGTAACAGCATGTACAACGGACGGAGCAGGTTAGTATCATTTACTTAGTATAACTGATTGTATTTTTTTTTCTTTCTGCTGTTGACTTGAAAAATACATATATCCAGTTCATATATACATATGTGTATATAATTAGATATATGTTCAAAGTTTTCTGAATTAAACATGTAAAATTGATTATGTTTGATAGTGAGGTTCATGTAAATTTTATTATATGTAATTGATACCATTTATGGTAGATAAAATATACATTTTAATTGACCTATATTGTAATAAATACATATGCAGTTCCTAACTGTATTTAAATCGGCCTGCGCAGATTTTTTTTTATATGTGCAGGTTATATATTTTGTTTGGCATATGGTGTACTTGATTCTGAAAATGATGAATTATGTATACAGGTCATATATTTTCTTTGGCATACGGTGTGCTTGATTCTGAAAATGATGCATCCTGGACGTGGTTCTTCGAGAATCTAAAGAAAGCGTACGGAGTAAGAGAAAACATGTGTGTTGTGTCTGATAGGAATTCAAGCATCATAAAGGCTGTTGGTGATGTGTACGAAGATATTCCACATTATGCATGTATGTGGCATTTATAGGGAAATGTAAAAAAACTTTACAGAAAGTCACACAATGCATTGTTGGAGATCTTTTATACAATGGCCAAATTATATTCAAATTCAGAATTCCACATGTTAATGGAAAAAGTTGAGGCAGCTGATATTAGGGTGAAGATATATTTGGAATTGTCGGGTTACGAAAAGTGGGCTAGGTCGTATGCAACAGTTCACCGAAGATGGACTTTGACTTCAAACATTGCGGAGTCAATAAATGGAGTGCTTGTATCAACTAGAGAACTGCCAATTTATGACTTTCTTAAGAAAGTTCGATTACTGTTTGCAAAATGGAATTGTGCAAATAGGCCGGAGGCTTCATATACCTTCACAACACTCATTGAAAAGTTTAATGACATACTCAGTGAGAACGAGGCTTTGTGTACCCGTATGACGGTATGACTTTTTAGATTTGTGGAAGTTATAATTATGGAAACATAAATATGAAAATACTTTCCGTGCAGTTGTAAATAAATGAAAAGATATAAAACATAAAAAATATGAACATTTAAAATACATAATATGTATTTTGCAGATGTATTTTGTTGTATTGAAAGTTATTAACAACTACATATGTATTGGCTGCTCTGTAAAAATGTATTCTGCATAAGTATTTTTATTGCATAAGTATTTTTTTTAAATGTTGGTGTGCTTACAACATATAATGGAATATTGAATTCATCTTTTTGTATCACTGTATTTAATTTTTTTATTTTTATGTCAAGTTGTACCAGTCACAAAATATGTGTATACAGTACACGACAAACAAAAACACTTCATTGTTTGCATCAAAGAAAAGAAGTGCTCATGTAATGTTTTTCAAATAGATGAGATACCATGGGCACATGCTTGTACGGTGTTGGAGAAAAAGAATTTTGAGAAGGGGCCATACTATTCTGATTTGTTTAAACCAAAAACTGTTTTGAAGATATATGATGTTCCAATCTACCCGTTGCCACACAACGATGATTGAATAATTCCAGAGAGCACACTTGGTGAAATAGTACTGCCTCCAAAATACAAAAGACCTCCAGGAAGACCTGCAAAGAAGGATCGTGGAAAATCAGGCCGGAATATATTTGAAAAGAAGAATATCAACTCATGCGGTGGTTGTGGGGCTAGGGATCACAATAGGCGCTCTTGTAGGAAATATCGCAAATGATATATTTCTTCTTCTGTATTATTTCTTAAACTTTTTTTTTCATTTTTTATAATGATGAACTAATTCAGTTTAGTTAATGAATTTACGAATCATTTGACAAATGAAGACAGTAATAGCTGAATAAGGGAATTATATATGTTTTAAAATCTGTACATTACATATGTATTGTCAAGCAGCAGTTCATATGTATTTTTGACATTGTAAATATATATTAGTTTAAAGGTGGTAACTTTGATTAACCAAACAAGTATATGATTCGTAATTGTTCAAAGATTTAAATAATATATGTGACATATAAATATATGTTTGAATTGCATAATGGTATTACTGCATATGTATTTACACTATAAAAAATACATTTGATGTATAATCCATATGTATTTTTTAAAAAAAATATAATCACTGCATATGTATTTTGTAACTATAATCAAACCTATAACTGCATAAAAAAGTCAAGTTTATCTTTAATTCAAATTCTCTTATATAATGATTTCAAATGAACACATATCAAAATTAAATATTAGGTTTGATCAATATGTATTTTCCAAAAGCTTTATATTAACATGAAATATGTATTTTTTTGAGAAATATTTATAATGTATAATCCATATGTATTTTATAGTAAAATATCAACACTGCATATATATTTTGTAAATAACTGCATTAAATTGTCAAATTATATTTTAATTTAAATCCTAATTTATAAATATAGTTAATGAAAATATAGTAAAAATGCATATTAGTTATATTGCAGTTGTATTTTTGAAATGTTTAATTCTAACATTTCATATGTATTTTTTTGCTGAAAAACAATTGATTTATACTACATATGTATTTTTAAGCAACAACAACAACAACAAACCTAGTGTATTCCCACATAGTGAGGTCTGGGGAGGGTAAGATGTACGCAGTCCATACCTCTACCTCTAAAGAAGTACATATGTATTTTTAAGCATAATATGAAAACTACATATGTATTTTTTAACTAAATATCTTTAAAGAACAACAACAACATACTAAAATACATATTAGGAATGGTCCATATGTATTTTTGCAATATTTGATTTTAACACTGCATATGTATTTTTAGTCTAAATAAAATTGGTTTATACGATATATGAATTTTTAAAGATAATATAAAAACTATGCAAGTATTTTTTAACAAAATCTCATAGTAAAAGGTAGAACTCCATAAAATATGAACAAATTCAAAACATAAAAATTAGTTTGTACAATCAAAATCTACATCCATAAACTAGTTTATAAAGTACAAAAAGTCTAAAATCAATCAACCATCATACATCAACAACTTTAGTGACACTAGTTATTCTACTTTGCCTTGCAGGCCTCACGGGTTCTTCGACATCACTAATGGCATTTGCTTCTTATTTTCGGATCCCATAATCCCACAAAAGTGCAACATATCTTGTACGGAGTGCATTGGGGTCGAACTCAGTCGCAATAACTTTGTGACCATAAGAAAGGCACTTGGCATACATAACCATAAAGAAACCACAATCCCTACAAAAATAAAGAAAACAAATTTGATTAAATAGTGAAATATATTTTGTACAAAGATACAATTTTGGTATATGTAATTTCAAAACTTACAAGCTTCCACTCGGTTGTTGAGGCAAGTCATCTTCAAATAAAACATCAAACATATCTGAGGATTCTTTGTCTTTGTATCTTGGATGGTTTTGAAGATCAATTCCTTTCTTAACATAAAAATCACAAGCTTGGTGACACAATGAAATAATCTTTGCTATTTTCTCGATCTCAACAAGAACAGCCGCATAATGACCACTGGATTCATATAAATCATATAAGAATATACACCTCTCTGAAAATGATAAAACCGCGAGAACCCAGTGATGTTTTTCCTTTATATTGACAGGAATAAAAATGTCTTTCATTGTATGCTATGGCACTGCAGCATGCATACGGAACCCATTGATGTATTCAATAAGCTGGTGCTCCTGTATTCCATCTTTAAGATTTTGATGATCCATAAAATATACATCATTCAAAGATCTAATTATGTTCATAAAGTTGCAGTCAACTGTACTGTATTTGTATGATTTGTTTGACTCATTTTTGTATGAACTATGCGGTCCATACTTCGACTTCTTCCTCAAGTAATATAAGCAAATATCAATATGCAACATTAGTGAATACGACAAACTTTAGAGCATTCAAAAAAATTATATTCTAAATAATACAGTGTATGCAAGTAAAAAATACATATGCATTTTTTTATATTAATGTAGATGACTTGTGTATCAAAAATTGCATTCTTAAAGTTCAGTTATATGCAGACAATGTTATCTAATAGTATATGCAACAATATTTGATGTATTATACTATATCATACTTTGAATTCTTAAAAATACATACATGTTAAACCATATGTATTTCAATGTAACCTAATATGTATTTATAATTATTGTCACAGACGAAATGAAAAAAATTTTAAAATAATATACTAACCGAGTCTGTCCATGTCTGATCTGCAAATTCCATCGTATAGAACCAATTTTTGTCTTCAACAGTCTCATCACCAAAATGTATCTTTGAAATTTCTGATTTTCCCCTCTTGTAATGATCGACTTTTCCTTTCCTAGGTATTTTAAGAAATTGGTAAAACATTAAAACATGTATTGATACAAAAAAATAATTTGTCGCAATTCAAAAGAACTACCTCTTGGCAGTAGCTTTTAATAGGTCGGCAGAAATTCAGTCCTTGAAGTTCTTGACAATCTTTGTATCTATTATCCCGTCAATCGGGTGATATAAAAATGAATGTTTCTGGGGGAATATGCGTATTAGCCCTGCAGAGCTCCCTATGTAATTATAGAATATAAAAACTTAATAAATACAAACGTATTTGCAAGACATATTACATAAAAAATAATATATATCTTATTGTACTTACCAGCAGTTGAACCAAATTTTTCGGTGTATGGCGATTCCTTGAATTTTGATGGTCTCCTAATCCTTAACTTTGGTCTGAGATTTTTTACTTCACGATTAGCGAATGAATGGATGAATGATGATGCTTTTTTGATTGTACACATTCAAGCTAGGTAGAAACTCATCTGGGATTGTGTTTTGCGAATCAGGCCACAATTGTTCATCCCTCTTTTTATCATTGGTTACTTCTTGTGTATTACGAGGTGTGCTAACTTCCTCCTCGGTAGCAAGTTCTACCACTGAATCAATGATTCCTCTGTTCATCTAACAAAAAGATTGAAAAAAGAATATTACATTTTTTCCATCAAATTGAACCTAAATAAACTCAAAATATATAATAGTAAGATACATACTTGATCATGATCTTCAATAACAGTCTCAGAAGTTTTTGCATCCAAAATTTCATGATGAGATTCTTCTTGACGGTTTACCGATGGATGTATGATGATGCTCTATATTTGATACGCATTTAGGCTAGGTAAAATCTCATCAGAGATTGTGAATTGCGAATCAGACAAAATTGTTTCATCAATTTTCTCATCGCTGGTCTGCTAAAAATAAAAGAAAAAATTTAATTTTCCTCTGAATTATTACATGACATGAAGAAAAAGTTAACATCACTATACATACTTGACAATTATGTTGAACAACCTTTTCCGAATTTAAGTAATCCAAATTTATACTTCGGAGAAGCTCATCAGGGATTAATTGTTGAGAATTAATTTCAACATTCATTTTTTCAGAATGCAAATCAGTGCACCCCTTGAAAACAAGTATAAAAATCAAAACAACAAACAAACATGTACTTGTATTTGTTTATATATGTGAATTCAAATGAATATATATATATATATGAAACTTAATTATTTACCTTTTTACCAAGCAAATTTGCCTCCAATTTCTGATCAACCTCCGAACTTAATCGTTGTGGTGATCTTTCGGTACCAATATAATTCATATTCTGGAGGTCAGGATCTTTATCTGCATGTTGTTCCTACAAATACATATACAAATTAAAATAAACTATTAAAACTTGAGTCAAATTTAATTTATTTTTTTTATGAAACTGAATATACATATTTATATATAACATCAAACTCAAAATAACATATTATAAAACATAACAAAATAATCACTCAGTGTTAAAATACATATGCAGTGTTAAGAAATTCATATGAATAAACAAAAAATACATATTAATATGGGAATAATCACGAATATGGACTTATGGGAGTGCATGTTGGGTCCGAGACTTGGTGTGTGCAATTGAAGTGCAAAAGGGAACTAAGTGCACTAAAAATCAGCCAACATATTACACTTGATGGGCACCTAAGTCTCTAAGGGGCCTTTTGGTCTTTTTGTAATTAATTTGTAACCTAGTATAAATAGAACATTGTAGGGCTTTTAGACTTACTTTTTGGATGATATTGGTAAGTCTTGTAAGACTTGAAACACCATAGTTAGGGCTTGAAAAAGCCACCAATCGAAACTAGGACAAGATCTAGTGTGGAATCACTAGTGATTGTAAATTGCTTGAAAACATTGATAATTGGGAGGTGGAATCCGAACTTGTATCTTTGTACGAGATAGGTTTATTGTTGTGTGTAATGTTAAGGGTCCAAGATTGTCCATTCTTGGGTTCTTAAGATTATGACTTCATGTGGTCTATCTATCTATCCTTTTACCTTCTTGTAATCTTATTTATTGTTTGTGCTGTAATCTTATGTTCTTGTTGTTATTGTTAAATCCGAATCTTGTGTCTTCTTGTTTATCATCTTGAGTTCATCTTGTTCTTTTTCTTGTTGCTGTTTTGGTGTTAAAACGCACCATTATATCTTGTATTCTTGTTGTTGGTAGTGAATCCGAGAGTGGTCTCCAAAAAGGTCCTCGGATCCTTAAGATTTGCGGACTGTTTTAGAGTTATTTCGTATTTCCCTTGTTGTTCTTGTATCATTTGGTATCAGAGAATGGCTTGATCTTGTTCCCACAAGATCAATCTTGGGTTTGTTAGGGGAAAAAAAGTGTTCAAAACTGAAAATTTCAGAAAAAAAAAAATAACAATCTGTTCGTATTGTGTTCTTGGCCGAAAAGTGTGTCCTTGTTATGTCTTGACCGAGGTTTTTACTTGTATTTGTTTTCTCTAAGTGTTAGTTTTATTCCTCACTAACACGTTGAGTCTATATCTAGATTTGAGCTTTAAAAATTGTTGTTGTTGTGAACATAAGACTTGGCCGAATTGTTGTTGAAACATTATTGTGGTGGACTGTTTTGTCCTTGTGGTCTTCATCTTGTTGATGTTATAAGCTTGGCCACGTGGTATTTTTTCTCATTGGTGGCCTAAGAACCATCTTGTTGAAGTTGTAGTTGTCTTGGCCAAGTGTTGAAGATATTGTATTGTGAAAATTGGAAGTTGGCCGTGTGAAAATTGTTGGTGTTCTTGGAGATTGTTGTTGGTTGTTCTTGGTGATTGTTGATGTTGTTCATGGAGTTCTTCACAACCTTCATAGCTTTTTAAAATAAAGTGAACCTTAGATCTATAAAGGTGAAGGGAAAAAGGGAAAACTTTGTTAGTCCTAAAAGACTTACCATCACTCATCAACTAGTCAATCAAATCTCAACCGCTTTCCAACAACTTTCCATGATTCAAGAATCCATGTTTTAAGGGTAGTACAAGTCTAGTCAAAGACATTTGAGTCTTGAATTTTGAATTGAAAAGAAGCTCCAAAGACTAGTTTGTATTTCCCTCCATTGAACAAGTTCCACCAAAGGTCCCAAATTGAAAATTGACCAAGACTTGAACTTTTGAAATTAAAAACTTGATAAAACCAAATCAATACGTGGCTGCCACATCACATTTTACTGTTCACACGATAAAATTTTAAGCTCAAATTTTGATCTTTTAGTTTCATTGTGTTGTCTCTTTAGTTTCGTTTGTTGATTTCATTACTAACTTATGAGATAGTACTAGATTGTAAGTTAGTTTTGAAACCGTTCTTCGTGTTAACTTTTCTTTATGTGTCTTAATCATTTGAGTCATTGTAACGTCCTTGTGTTTTTTTTCCTTACTCTTTGGAGTCGTTTTCAACGTTGGATTCACCTCTCAACACCTCTCGGAGTACAAGCAAGCTTTTAATACTTGTGAGATTGAGGATATTTTGTATAACTAACGTGTTTTCTATTTTGTAGGTAACTTATTTGCCACAATGGATACCATTTTGGCCCATCTTGATGCTATTGCCCAAGAAATAGCTAAGGCGAATGCGGTTCTTGACAAATTCGGCTCAGATATGTCTACTATACTTGAGAGGTTGGATCGAGTGGAGAGTCGAAGGAATTCTCATGATTCTACTTCCGAAGCTTTACCTCAAGCAATCAATCCTCCAAGACCACCACAAAATGACATAGACATAAGCAAGCCACCAAATGTCCTCTAACCCGAGACCTACATAGGTTGATCCCTCCTCCATTCGATCAAGTCAAACAAAAAGGACTTGGAAGCCAAATCTCTCCCGTCCAAGCTCCACAACCGAAGCTCCACTTTACCAAATCAATCCTCTCAACCGAAACTCCACTTCACCAAAGCCGACATGTCCATGTAGAGGAGAATGGTAGAAAGGAACATGATGGATATGGAGCCTACGACGATGCTTGTATGATGGTAGGAGACTTGTTTCAGATGAGATTGAAGACAAGGCTCAAGATGGAGAGGAAGCCAAGATTCAAAATGAAGATGTTGGCCGAGACTTGTGTTAATGTTTTGTGGGCTGTTTTGAGTAGTTTATTTTAAAGTGGCTGATTGAACGAGGTGAATCCGTGAATTTATGGGAAAATTTCTCTCAAGATGGAGAGGATGATATAGGAATAATCACGGATATGGACTTATAGGAGAACATTTTGGGTTCGAGACTTGGTGTGTGCAATTGAAGTGCAAAAGGGAACTAAGTGCACTAAAAATCAGCCAACATATTACACTTGATAGGCACCTAAGTCTCTAAAGGGTCTTTTGGTCTTTTTGTATTTAATTTGTAACCTAGTATAAATAGAATATTGTAGGGCTTTTAGACTTAGTTTTTGAATGATATTTTTAAGTATTGTAAGACTTGAAACACCATAGTTAGGGCTTGGAAAAGCCACCAATCAAAACTAGGACAAGATCTAGTGTGGAATCACTAGTGATTGTAAATTGCTTGGAAACATTGATGTTTGGGAGGTGGAATCCGAACTTGTATCTTTGTAAGAGATACGTTTATTGTTGTGTGTAATGTTAAGGGTCCAAGATTGTCCATTCTTGGGTTCTTAAGATTCTACCTTTATGTGGTCTATCTATCTATCCTTTCACCTTCTTGTAATCTTGTTTATTGTTTGTGCTGTAATCTTATGTTCTTGTTGTTATTGTTAAATCCGAATCTTTTGTCTTCTTATTTATCATCCTGAGTTCATCTTGTTCTTGTTCTTGTTCTTGTTGCTGTTTTGGTGTTAAAACACACCATTATATCTTGTATTCTTGTTGTTGGTAGTGAATCCGAGAGTGGTCTCCAAAAAGGTCCTCGGATCCTTAAGATTTGCGAACTGTTTTGGAGTTGTTTCGTGTATCCCTTGTTGTTGTTGTACCACATATGCAGTGTTAAAAAATACATATGAATAAAACTAAAAATACATATGCAGTGTTAAAAAATACATATGAATAAAACTAAAAACACACTGTGTCACATGTTATAATGTTTTTAATGAACCAAATAATATTTACTGTTCTATGTGCATCCTCAAAAATATATATATATACACTACATGTGATGTAAAAAATAATTGTATTTATTGAACAATGCATATATATTTAAGGAAAAAATACATAAAGTATCAACGGCACATAAACAAATAATACTTGCATATCATACTAAGCCAATCTTCAATTCTATTCCAAATTTGATAGTTCTATTAACCTCAACTATATTTTGAATATAAAATTTAAAAGTACAAGTAAATATGTATTTGGAACTTTAATATTTACCTTTGTACCGTCAGAAATATTATCTGAAGATTGAACAACATCAAGACTGAAATGTGGTCCAGATTGCTCTAACCCTCCCTCATCAACATTTGGTTTATCAGCTTCTATATCTATAACCTGCTCCTGAAAAATTGGTGTCCAATAACATAACGAGTTATTTTACAAAATATGTTGTATTTGTATAAGGCAGTCTAATAAGTATATATATTCAAATCAACTAAGATTTTCAAAGAAAAAATTTACCTTGCTTTGAGCGAATGCTTTCTTCAACTTTTTGAATTTTTTTCTCATTAGTCCACGAATTCCTTTAAACTAGCGACGAACCTGTTTTGATAAAAAATCTATATACAAATTTTTTTGCATGTAAAACAAAATATTTACCAAAAAAAAAATTACCTCATCGCGGAATGCATTAAAATCTTTCTTAGAAATAAAGGCTTCTTTCTCAACATGACTCTCAGCCTTTGACACGGCTACTTTCTATACATGAATATCTGGCTTTGAGTGTACCTGAGTAAAAATAACCCGAGTTGTTGCTTTCCTTTCTTCATTTTTGAAGAAGATGCCTGTCGTGTTGGAATTGGCTTGAAAACTGGTGTCTTCATTCCATCAGCCTTTGCAGCACGAGGAGTTGGTGTCCTCGTTTGGGTATGCTCGTCAAAACTATCTACTTGCTTTTTCCTTAAAAGTTTCTTCGCTACTGGTGTTGAGGAATCAACCTTTTGTTTCTTCTTTGAATGTTCGTTGATCTTTCTTGGTGGTGGATCCTGAAAGTCGTCATCAGAATCAACAGAACGTTCATGTTGTATTGCATCCTTCTGTGATATCTGCAATTTTGACAGTTCCTTTTTCGTTGGCTCTATGTTCTTAAAGACAACCTAGAATAATAGGTAAATAATATATGTTAAAGAATCAGTTAAACAATTGTAAATGAAAATGTATATATGTATACATATTAATACATATGTATTTAGTAACAACAAACCTTGCCATTGTCATTGAACATAGCATTCATCAAAAACTCAAAGCGTGGACGAGGTGCAATCGTCTTCCAATTTAATAATCGGGGAATTCGATTATCAACCTTCGATGCAATCTTTGGTGGGACATTTGAACAACACTCGTAAAGCCACACTTGAATAGCCAGTGGCATTCTCTGAATCAAATAAAATTGATCACCAGCTTTCAACCGATTGTTCAAACTTCTGGCCAGATCTTTAAAAGATAAAGAACCCCATGGAAAATTCTTATATCTTCCACTATCGACCAAATCGAAATGAAGACGGGCGATTACCACAATTTCAACATTAGATAAGACAAATGAATGCAGGAAGTACAGGATTGCAAATTTCTCAGCATCCGCATCATTGTTCTCCCCCCATACTCTCTCCGTGAATGTTAAAAATAGTTATTTTTTCTGTATAATTTCTGCCCCATCGAAATACTTATCAACCATCATATTTGGTACACCTTCGTCAAAAATAAAGTCATACCTATTTGACACACTATTCAATCCAATTATGATAGCAAATTTCCTGGGAGTTAAATTAAGAAAGGTCCTATTAGCACAAATCAAAATCCCAGAAGAAGAACTACTCTTCACCTCAAGCATCATAACGCATCTGCACAACTGTGCTTGCACTACACATTGCTGCTTCTTCATAAAATAACCAAATATATTTGTTGCAAAAGTTTTTAAACTGTTCCTTATTTAAAATTGCGCGTATGCTTCCATAAATATCTTTGTCACTGTAAGAACACATGTGTGGAGCAAATCTTGGATGTTTTCTGACAATGAATATTTCATCCCGCATCACCTATACAAAGAATCATATAACATGCAGCCAAAAAATCAAGCAACCAATAAAAATCAAAAACATATAACAGGCATATGTATTTTTATCATATCAAAACTGCAACCAACACTGAAAAATATATATCAAATATACTAAAAATACATATAGTCAATAGACTGTTCTGGTATTTAAGCTAAAATTAACATGCATATGTATTTTTATCATATCAAAACTGCAACCAACACTGAAAAATACATATCATATGTACTAAAAATACATATATCCAACAGACTGATGTAGTATTTCAAGTAAAATTAACATGCATATGTATTTCTTACCATATCAAAACTGCAACCAACACTGAAAAATACAAATTATTTATGCTAAAAAAATACATATAGCCAATATACTCTTCATGAGTAGTTAATACAACAATATATTTTCACAATTATACTATCATCTTCACAAATCAACATTCAATCACAAAATATCATCAAAACACCAAAATGCATATTAACTACAGCAAAAAAATACATATAACTCACAACTTTAACAACATTTTTACTTGGGGCAAAATACATTTTACTCAAAAAATACATTTAGAACAAAAAAATACCTCTTCCTCGCTAACATCTTCAGAATCATCATCAAAAGAGATCTGAACATCCTCATCAACCTTAGTCAAACCTTCAATTTCTTTCGCTTTCCTTTTCTTCTTGATTTTTTTAATTTTTTTTTCCTTCTAAGAAGGCGATTTCTTCAACGGTTTTTTTTTCAAAAAAATTTTCATCTTCAGCAGATCGTTGCGAAACTTCGACCTAATCTCCTCCGGTTTTCAGATTTCTTCGACTGTAAAGAATTTGAAACAACTTTAACTACATCTTCTTGAGTTAATCCAAGACTAAAAGATGGTCCACAATCATAGACCAAATTTGAATTACTTATACCACTATTTGTTCGTGATTTTGGTGTTTGTTCAACCATTAAAATCAAAAATCTTAAATTTTGATTTTGAGATATATTAGAGTTTGCTAATTCTGAAATTTACCCAAAAAAAAAATGCTAACATGCAATAGCTAAATTAAAAGTTACCTGAAATAGATGAAGATAATCTTTACTGATGATGCTAAAATCGTGCAAAGTGAAAAAAAATGGGAGGGGGAAGATATACTTTAAGGCGAAAAAAATGGTAAAAAATCTTTCAAAATAATGAAAGAGAAAGCTAATGGCATGAAAAGAGGAAAAACTTACAGTTACTTCTTCAATTGGATAAAAAGTAGGGACCACATAAAATAATGTTATGGATGTTACAAAATGTAATTTAATAAAATTGTTGTTATTTTTTGTAATTTCATGCTTAAGTTTAATGCTTTATGTATTTTTTTCTTCAAAATATAAACATCATTATCATCGTAATCATATTTTATCATGTTGATTAGATAATTTACTCCTTACAACCCAACTTATGTGACATAAATTAAAATCGAAAGAAATTTTTAAACCTATGATGAAAAGCATTACATAAATATTGGTATGGCTATAACCATCTCGTGTATCACTTTATCTTGTCCATGTGCAATTATTCTTTTCTCGTAATTCAAGATCTAAATTTAATGAGTTCAACCTTTTTAAAGTTCTTACCTGAACCACTCTTGTTCCACAATTTCTGATGAAATTTTAATATTTCTGCTAATGGCGAAACCGTCTTATACTATTTATACATGATTAAAATTATTTTTTATGTTTATATAATTGATGTTGAACCTCCTTTGATTAGTTTGTTTGCCTACTTTTTTCGATTTTGAACCGCCTTAATGAAAATTTCGACTCCACCACTGTTGCTAAGGTAGTAAGGATGGTAAAATATACGCAGACTCAACCCCTTTTGCAATTTTTTTTTGTTGGTAAAATAACTAGCACGACGACATATGTAGTGATTCTACAAGTCGGATCTGAGAAAGATAATGAGGACGGTAAAATGTACGCAGACTTGATCACCTACCTTTGTGGATTAGAGAAGTTTCTGATAAACCTTTGCATATCTAGTGCAATTCTACGAGTGGTATTTAAGAAAAGTAATGAGGATGGTAAAACGCAAGCAGACTTTACCCCTAAACTTTGTGGGATATAGAGGTTGTTTCCGATAAGGCCTCAACTCAAAATAGGAGATATTCGAAACAAGATTGCAAGAAAAATATGACACAAAATTGAAGTACTGAATTTTGGAGAGAAAAAAAGAGTGAATGTTTTGAAATGTTGGTTTCTCCAAATCCATTTATAAAATTTCACATTCTTTTTGTTATCAAATCATATAACATCAATATCAACCTTGTTGTGCCTAAGTCCAGAATTTTGCAACATCTATCAGTTTTACCAAAACTAAAAATTGGCATTTTCACATGCTGCACATAAATTCTACACAATGTACACATCCAAAGACACCTGAGATATGCTCAAGAGTTATATTTTGTACATCAAAAAGAGAACCTTCGTTGCGTCTCAATCCTTTTCTCTTTTAAAGAGCCATGCTTTACTCGCGTGCGTGCGTGCATGCAGGAAGTTGTAGACTTGATATTGTCGCGGCATTCCTATAAGTTAGCGAACTAAGTTTGACCAAAATAAACCGCGCTTACTTACAGTTCCACAGTCGAGGGAAGCTTAGACTTCAGCGCCGATTTTTAAATCTGAAGTCTCTACAGCTTTAGCAGTAGATGATGCAGGCTCTTTCTTGTCCAACCCAAAAAACGAGCAATTTTGAAATGCATCCAGGCTGTCAACTATGAGGCGGTTCAAACCACCAAAACTATCACTCAGAGTTATGTCTTCATTATGATATCTACATGAAGGTGCGTCCAATTCTAGCGGTCCTAAAGAATCTGTCTGCAAGTTGAAAAAAGAGGAATTGGGTGAATACATGACTGAACGCCAATGTACTAGATGGTTGTATTTAGCCGAAACACCTCAATTCAGTAGTATACGCGGGTTAAGGAAGAAAAGATTTACCCAATATATGCCAGAGAGCCCATTAGGATCCTTTGCAGAACCATCGAAAGCTTGTGCATCGGATTGACACTCATCCATTGGGTCTTCATGAGCAGTTTTGCCAGTGAACGATTCCATGTTCCCAGGCAAATCCTGCAAAAGAAAATAAAAATGATGTATATGCTCCATCTCTAACTAGCACAAAGTGATGCTTTGATAAGATTCTCTTTGACATAAACCTTGATTCCTGCATCCAATACCAGGGATGATGACTGAGCAATCCGCTGGGAATTCTCTGCATCAACATTGCTGGATGACCGCTGCTCTTTGTCACGGAAAGCAACATTTTTCTTGAATGCAAAAGCATCACATGTATCTTCAGCATTCCAAATGGAAGATGCTTGAGGTGGAAGAGCCATCTGAGAATCAGCTTTGCTTTGATGTTTATATATATGAGCAGCAATCGCTGCATCAAACGAGTCGCAGCTTAATGGCGTCTGATGGAGAAAATGAGAGCTTCCGGGCAAAGCTGAGTCAACGCAGTCTGTTTGCTCATCATCAGGTGCATCAAAGAGAAGATCTCCAACACTTATGTTGGTAAAGCTATCTTCCCAATCCCCTGCTGACAAAGCACTGGCCTTGGTTCCCTGCATATCATGCTAATAGGAAGCAAGTAAAATTTCAGGAACTTATTCGTTGATACGCAATACAACATTCTTTTAAAGCAAAAATGACTCCCTTTAACACACACACATATGCAAAGAAAAAGAATAAAACAGCGAGAACCTCAAAATCCATTTGCTTCAACTTGAACATCTGACAATAAAACTTCAGTTTCTCCCCAGCAAGTAAAAACATGTGTTACACAATCTGCCCAGTCTAAATTGGGAACAACACAGAATCCCTAGATCCCCTTAATCACAAATCTCTTGAGCAGTAAGGTTAAAGTAAGCTGGTTTTCTACTTGGTCCAATTTTGTCAACAATTCGCTTGATTCATATCAACACATTTTCATGATCAGTAGGGATGGCAATGGTGCGGTGCGGTGTGGGTGAGGTGCGGGTTTTTTCTAAACCCGCAAGTTTTAAAACCGCAACACACCGCATCACCTTTAAACCCGCATAAACCCACCCCACATTTATACCCGCGCATAACCGCACCGCACCGCCCCATGTTTTTATTTTTTCCTTTTTTTTTTTTGAAAAATTCGTAACTCCATTGAAAATCATTATATTTTCTAATCTACAACTAGGAAATAATAACTAATTTCTATTATATCACTTTTCACTAAAAAAATTTCAAAAAGTATAACGTGTACAAGTAATGATCAAATATTATATTTTTATTAAAATGAATAGAGATGTTAAAAAAGCTACTATAAAATTATTTATTTGTAGTTTATACATGTCTTTTTAAGTATCACAAAATTTTAAGTAAAGAATACATATAATTTTAGGTATATTTACGAGAACAATACTAATTTTTAGCTTTTTTTAATTTAAACCCGCATATACCCGCAACCCGCACCGCACCGCACCATTTAAAAAAAAATTACTTTAACCCGCACCGCACCCGCACCGCATAACTTAAAACCCACACCGCCCCGCATAGCTTAAAACCCGCACCGCACCATACCAGCACCGCCCCATTGCCATCCCTAGAAATGATTGATCATCGATCAGTGCCCTCCTTTAGAAATGATTTGTCCAGGGATGAAACTTCAAATAGGCGGTTTCTTTCTATGGAAGTCCTCATCCCCTTTGACATGCTTTACCAGCAGATTATAATTTGGTTCCTACCTTAGACTAAAACCCAGTGCTAACCATCTCGTTAAAAATTTGTAAACTAAAATTGTTTCCTTAATAAGCTATTACATCATCCAGATAAGGAGGTCTTTAACATAGCTCACCTAGAGCAAAATACACATACTAGAAGAATAGAAATAGCCCGTATAAAGCTGACAAACCAAGTTTGCTGAAGTTCCTCATGTAATAGGATAACTCGGTAGGTTACAAAAAAGGTGTCTATGACTTTATTCATCACACAAAAATGTAGACAATAAAAGCAAAAACAAGGATAAGCTGAAAGTAGAAGAGCCAAAAGGAATTCAATTGAATTGCCAATTCTCTGAGTTTCTATAAAGCAAATCAAGCCAGAATAAAAATGAGAACGAAACAATTACAACAATATACACAGTATATTCCAACAAAATGGGGTCTGGGGAGGATAAAGTGTACGCAGTCCATACCACTACCTCAGAGGAGAGATAGAGAGGCTGTTTAGATAGACCCCCGGCTCAAGCCACAAAAATGATAATGAAACTAAAGAAAAATAATACCATGTCATCTTGTTCCGCGGTGGTTGCATCCCAGTTCTCCCTTCTATGTGAAGGCAGAGTTTCATCATGATCAGAAGTGTAGGTATTCAGACCCATGCTAGCTTGCAAGTTTGACTCACCAAGCTTGTTTGAGGAGGATGTCACAGTCATTCTTGGGTTAGAAGGTAGTGGTTCTTTAGAAAATCGTACAAGTGAACCATGGGAAGATGCTGGTATTTCCGCATTCTTTTCTTTTGTTATGTTAGTGTTAGTATTTTGCACAAATGGAACGGTATATGACAATGGTTCTTGAGACCTTCCAAGCTCAGCATTTGGAAACCAACCATATCTAAAAAGAAGGAAATAAATCAGTCCTGCAATTATTGTAGAGATTACTTCTGAAGGATACCAAAAGAAAACCTAAAACACGGACTTGAGACGGAAAACTGGAGGTCTTCCAATCAGATTATGCACATCTGCTGCAACTTGTGTGGTATCTTTGGTCCATCTCAGGGATCGCACCAGGCTGTCCATCTGTACATGGAAAGGAAAAAGCACCAGTTCTCCAGTTGCTATGCTTGAACTTCCCCATTTACGATTGAGATGTTCCATAACGGATGACATCTTTTTTCGATTACTTAGAGTGAGTTCCAAGAATGGGTTATGATTATCCTGACACAGAAAGGAAAAGATAAGTGATAGAAAATAAATTTTTACATCAAATGTTGTAACCAGTTAATCACAGAACAGCAAAGAGGTTTACTCAAACCTACCATTTCCAGGGCTCTTCTAGTTCCTTCATCAACAGGAAACAGTTGGAGCTTTAGTTTCATACAGCTCTGTAAATTGGTCTCCTTTAAAAAAATTTGAGATAAAGTCGACAAAGAATGCACATCTTTGCCAACATGTTCAAAGCCATTTATACCTACAAGTTATTCATAAAAAGGATGGCTAGTAGTTATAATACATTTGACGGAATCAATAATCCTCAAAGGGGGGAAAAAAAGCTTCAACTAACTACTCACCCTGTGAATTCTGGACCGGTCCAACATCTTTATCAATAGTTGTCCGCTCCAAATGCTCGGCAGCATCAGCTACCAATGAAACTCCAGCAATTGCAGCCTTCTCCCACCTTTTATATGCAGCTGTTGATGAAGAACCTGCCACCCAGAGACAAAACAACCGAGAGTAGATCTCAGTCTCAGCTTTGTTATTGAGGAAAATGAAAAGCAAAAGAACACTAAACGAGAAAAACCAAAGCAGTAGGCAGATTATATTAGCCATAGGAACATCACTATTAACACTCCTCTGAACAATGTCAGTTTAAGGTATGGAGGTGGAAGACAATGTTTTGGCTTCTCACTGCAATGACATGTGCAATGCGGTCAGATATTTTTGCGATGCCATATTGCCATCTGGAAGTAGTGTAAGAAGAATAAAACAAATATTCCCATGTAAAAGTAAACGCCTATACTCATAGCTATATAATAGTCAATACCAAGAATAATTCAAAGAAATTTGACCAACCAACTCAAAAGTCAAAACTTACGGAATGGGAGGAATAGCCTAAGACCTTTATAAATTCTCTAACACATGCTTTGCGAAAAGATGCAGGGAAATCATAAAAGCCAAAGAAGAAACA
Organism: Capsicum baccatum var. pendulum; assembly: GCA_030864225.1. Lineage (NCBI taxonomy): Eukaryota > Viridiplantae > Streptophyta > Magnoliopsida > Solanales > Solanaceae > Capsicum > Capsicum baccatum. The sequence continues at coordinate 273,476,850 of CM061558.1, forward strand.
AATGCAATACATTCATGAGCTTTATAAATAACAAACCTGTCCTTCGGCGATGTCTAGCATTTTTCACAGAAGAGTCTACCTTTACATTCCCCCTGTTAACACCCATAGTGACATTGCGTTTTACAGAAGGACCTTTACCGGATCCGAATTTTTGTGCGTCCTTGTTGTCAAGAAGAACCACTTTAACTGTCCGACTATCATTAGCTGACACTCTGCCATGACTTGAAGGAGATGCTGCAGCTGTAGAGCTACTTTCTCCTTGAGAAGGACGCCTTTTTACATTCTTTTTGCGGTCTTTCACCAGCTGACTCTCCTTTATGACAATATAATGTAGTTCAGTCCAGCTAAATGTAAAGAAATCATGCTGAAATATGGAGTGATATAAAGAAAAAAATGTTGATGCTCTTGACTGACCAAAGTTTCAACAAATATTTTAAATCTCCGTGGTTTCAAATGAAGCTTTGAAGCTTTACAGCTATACTTTTCCAGTAAAGACCACCTACAGACGAAGCAGTCAAAGTTAGCTATATCATTAGAAGTAGCTATTTAACATGTACAAGTGTCAAAAATAAGCTACATTTTGCTCCAAAATACATAATAGATTTTGTTGTGAATAGGACAAAGTCGGTGGTTAAATTATCCAAACCAGAAAATAGGACATATTGCTGGTTTACTTCACCATGGAAAAGACGTACAAGTGTAGCATGCCTCTAATCCATAATTATCACAGCAATAATACTACATTTTAAAAGCTTAAAAAGGGATAGCATTGATTACATAACTTCATTTCTTACTATACATTTAATGCATAGCATGCTTTTATGTCATAAAAAATGGACCAAAAGAAGATCGTGCTGCTAATGAAATGGCACCAATAATGGCTCCTACATACCATCGCAGCATTGCAGCATTAGTCTCCTTGGAATTTTTCGCATCCAGACAAAGTTCTGGACCCAACAACTTGTTCATGCGCCTCACAAGACGATAATAATAGTGTCTGACCTGCCAAATCAAAGGAATAGAAGAGTTAAAAAAAAAAAAAAGATAAGGAAAGCAAAAAAGCATAGAAGAAAAGATATGTGGATAATTAAATAAATAAATGTCACTATATATCACCTGATCCTTGTTTTTACTCTGCACGCGACTAGTAATTCTCTCAAAATTCTGAAAAAGAAAGTGCCACAGCCACAGTAATTAATGATCCCACGAGAAAAACAAAAACAAAAGAGGAAGCCAGCTATATGCCTATATATACACCAAAAAGGTGAATTACCTTCCCAACTTGTCGCAGTGCAGAGAAAAAGCTTTCTTCCTCCTGACGTGTCCATGCAGCCCATTGACGTGTCTGTCTTTTGGCTGCATTAATAATTAATATCCCAGCAGAAAAAATGACAAGTTAACCTTCCACAACTAGAGGCCATTAAGCGTCAGACAGCTAATATAAGGCATATATTTCCATAACATACCTGGCTGCGGTAGTATAACCTGATCTTGGGAGAATGATACCAGCTGTGTAACTGCATGATCATGGGTCAGCACAGACTGCTGTGAGACAGGATGATCTTTTGAGGGTATCACTGGCAGTGCCACTGCAGGATTTTGTGTTACACCAGAAAACCCATCCTTGCACATAAAAGTCTCGGGATGGAGGCATGTGTCACAGTCTAAGGAGACCTGTTGCACCATTTGCATGCTGAAGTCATCCGCAGTACTAGCTTTGCATTGTATTTCAACTGCAAGCACCAGAAGATACTTCTCAAACCTCCAACAGATAAAATGTGCAGATAAAAAAGTACCTAGAAAAGCAAATAAAAGACCACACAACATTCAAACAGAAAAACTTAAGATTGATTAAGTCACTTATAGTCCGACTTGCAGAAAAACGAAGTAATATCAATCACTACATATATCAAAATACTACTCTATATAAATACATGCATTAGCCCATGCTCACAATATGACAACTTACTAAAGCCCACCATTATTCCAAACATGTCCCTTCAAGACCCATTATCCTCGCTATATGATCAGGTATGCACAAATCTCAAGGACCAAAAGGAACGGGCAGAAACAAGGAATAAAAAAGGAAAAAGATTAAAAAAATACATATTAGAACAGTTGCATTATACCTCACGTGTTAAAGCAAGCAGGAACAAATGTGGGAAAAAAGACAGATCAGCTCAGTCCATACCACTACTTCTTCAGATGAAGTAGATAGGCTGTGTGCTATAGACACCCGGCTCGGGACAAAAAACAGTATAAAAAGATCTAATAAAAACAAAACACAAAATAGAATAACACACCAATAGATAATAACAGAAACAAGATACCCACAGAGTAGTACTATAAACTATCTATGTGAAACCACAAACATCACCAAAACACCATGAACAAGAAACTACAAGACACAAGCATAGCGCTACAACTACTAGCACGGCTACAACCAAAGCATTCCTTCTTACTAGCAAGGACGCACTCCCACCTACTAACCTTCTACCCTAATTCGCATCCTCCACACTTTCATATCTAGGGTCATACCCTCAGTAAGTTATAACTGCTCCATGTTATGTTTAATCACCTCTCTTCAATATTTCTTCGGTTTATCTTTACCCCACCTGAAATCATTAATCACCAAAACCTCTCACACCTCCGTATTGGGGCATCCGTGCACCTCCTCATCACATGTCTGAACCATTTCAACCTCACTTCCTGCATTTTGTCTTCCACCGAAGCCACTCCTACCTACTCTTGAATAATTTCATTTCTAACCTTATATCTCCTAGTAAGTCTACACATCCATCGTAGCATCCTCATCTCCGCCACCTTCAACTTTTGGACATGGGAGTTCTTGACTCGCCAACACTGCGCTCTATACAACAAATCCAGTCGGACTGCCACTCTGTAGAACTTGCCTTTTTAAGTTTAGGAGGCATCTTTGTTTCACACAAGACTCCAAACGCGAGCCACCATTTCATCCACCCTACGCCAATACGGTGAGTGACATCTTCGTCAATCTCACTGTTCCCATGGATCATAGACTCAAGATACTTGAAACTATCTCTCTTACAAATGGCCTGGGAATCCAACTTCACTACCACGCCTTCCTCATGCATCAATTCAATGAACTTGCACTCCAAGTTTTCCGTCTTGGTCCTGCTCAACCTAATTCTTTGGACTGTAGCGTTTGTCTCTAAACCTCCAACTTATCATTAACTCCTCCCCGGATCTCGTCAATTAGAACTACTTCATCTGCAAATAACATACAGCAAGGCAACTCCCCTTGAATATGCTGCAACAAATACATAAGTATATCCAAAATATCTGAGTGAATGTCATGTGGTAGAAAAAAAATAAGTTCGGCAAACCATAACTTTGGTCTAAGTATTGACTCTAAATTTATGCCAACCGAGAAACTGGAAAAGTAACTATTAAAGACCTGAAGCAGCTAAAAGTAATTAGGAAAATACAATCTTACAGGGACCTACAAAAGCTTATGATGCATGAAAAATAGAGTATCAAATAACAATTACCCACAAGTAAACAGCTTGTTTTTCGATTTCAGTTGTCCTCCATCATACAGATTGAATACTTCAACAACCTTTCATAAGTGTTTCTTAAAAGATTCACAAAGGTCTTACCACTTCATCCCCATTATCAAATGGTATTAATGTTGCCTGCAATTGACTTCTCCAAGTTACTTCTAATTTTGTGTAACTGCTTCGTGACCCGAGAGCAGTGGACAAAGTTCTTTCCTCAGGAGCTAAAAAGTTTTGATCACTTACCAACATATCTGAAGCACTGAAGCCTATGTGTCGTGATTTGTTTTCTCTAAGTAAGATTTTGTTGATTAAAAGCACTAAGAAGGTACCGGTATTTACATAGCAAGATTTACGAAGGTACCGCATTCCCCTACAGTTCATGAAAAGATTGCAGGAACCAGTGGAGTAAAGGCACATTTAGGTGTGCTTAAAGTTCTGAAGTTAGGTGAATTTTAGATTGTGTGCCTCAATTCGCTTAGCCAGCACCTAAGTGTAGGTATTAAGGTGCTAGAGGCTAAGGTGTACACATCATGACCTGGTTCTCTATTCTAGGAGGGTGGCAATGTGGAAAGAAAGGAACACAAGATGTTTCAAAGAGAAGTAGATTCTACATAGAAGATCATATATAAGTGTTCAGGGCTTTTGGTGCAACCTTTTTAACACGATATTCAGATGTTGTTCCATAAGTCCTATTCACTCCTTGATGATATGAGGAATGAATCTCAGCAAGGTCCCATCAACCCATCTTTGAATAGAAAAGAAAGATATGTGACTTGCTAGCAGCTTGTAAAGGGATCTTTCCTTCCTTCTCTGTCTACTTCTCAATACCCTCTGCCCCTTAGAAAAGACCCGAGACACCTCTTTACCAACAACATACCCAGTGTAATCCCACAAGTGGGGTATGGGGAATAGAGGGAATGCAAATCCTACACTTAGCTCGTAAAGATAGAGAGGTTGTTTTCGAAAGATCCTCCGCTTAAATATAGCATCAAAGTAGTTTGAAAAAGGGACTACACAAATGAAGGTGGTAACAATAACGAAAAAAAGCTAAATGGAAAGCAGTACACAACATACATGTAGAAGAAAGACCAATAATAACAGCTCAATAACCAAAGCACAAAAAAGGTAAGTGCTAACCGAAAGCAAAGAACAAGAAACTACGAAAATAGTGTTAATACTACTAATAAGAAAGCAGGTATAAGCACGACCACCAGGCCTATCCCGTAAGCAAGCGAGAGAACGTTCAACTACCAACTAACCTTCTACCAAATTGGCGACCTCCAAATCCTCTAAGGTTATGTTCTTAGTCAGCTCAAGAGACATCATATCCTGTCTAATACATGATTTGGTCTATGGGGAATCTTTATTCGGGTGAGGCTCTTGATTGTCTTGTCGTTCTTTCATCAATTGGTTACTCTTCTTTGTTCCTATCTCTTTTTCCAATTTCAGTCTCGATATGTTCACAAGATTGAAAGGCCAATTCACCTCCGAATCCTCGTTTTGATTGTTCAAGAAACAACAAATATAATTGGAAAATAGATTAATTGTTAAGGGATCATTATTATTGGATTTGCTACTTTTTAGGACAAAGAATTTAGCAATCAATAATAGTCATTCAAATTGAATTAGAAACTTGACTACACTTATGCAACTAAATCAAAAACTTAATTGATTTTTTAACTCAATTGCAAGATCTTTGCTTCATTAATTTCACTTAAAATATAATTTACTTTTTTAAGAAGCTTTGTAGGTACTTGAATTTTTTTTAATGAAGGTGATGTCCGAACCAACATGCGTGCACCTCAAAATTCTACCTGGTTCCACCAACACCGTAACCGACCATCCGTGCAGATCGGCCAATTGCCCGATATTGACATTGGTGGACGGACGAGTTGTTTGTCTCCTTATATCCTCATGAACTAGCTTTTGATCAATAAGGCTTTAAGTTTCTCATAACTAATTCCTCCGTTATGCACTCCCTCCATTTCATTACATGAAGATGATTAACTAGGTACCAAATTTAAGAAAGAAAGACCAACTTTTGGAATTTGTTGTATTAAACATGTCTAGATATGTGGCTATAAAATCGTGTCCTTAAGCGTAAAATGAAAAGTTCACAACTAAATTGTTTCTAAAAGTAAAAAAGCATCATAATATATGGAACAGGAGTAAAAAATAATGTCACGCAAATGGAACAAAGGGAATAATTGGCTTTAGACTTCCATGTTACAAGATTGTAAAACTATTATTCTTTTATGTGTATTAACTCAATACTCAATCGGACAAGATTCCAATCCCACTAGACGTTATACAGTGGTTAATACTGAGTGAATCCAACGCAAAATGATGGTGGAGTTGCGACTCTAACCCAAGCTTAGTTCATGAAATTCAAGGGGACATATCACATAGCTATTACTTTCACTGTTTCTCATGCTCAGTTTAAAGTGAAATTAAAGCTGCCCAATATGCTCATCCATATCATGTTTATAGCTCTCTAATTACACACTTCGTAATACATTTTCACACTCCCTAAAACATTTTCGTCCAAAAAATTGAAGTGTGACAACATATTCAATTTATTTAGTCTTTTTGATCCTTACAATAGCTAGATTTATTGGTTTTCTATTACATTGTAGTCTCAATTTATGTTGCCCGTACTCACCAAAATTGCCGCCGCACCCGTGTCAAATTTTCCAAAATGCACTACTTTTGGAGTATCCAACAAGCACCCATCGACAGTTTTGAAAAATCCGAGCAACATAAGACTCTCAACTATATCCATCAAAAGTCAAGCAATATCTATCAATACCACATCAAACTTACACAAAAAAACACAGACACACAGACAGACCAGCTCATTAAAACTGACAAAAATGGACACACAACCAAAAAAAAATCATACTTAAATTAACCACACAAATTTAATGTAATCCTTCAATTACTAAAATTAAACATACAAAAGGATTACATAAAAGGGCAGCCTTGTGCACTAAAGTTACCGCTATGTGCGGTGTCCGCGGAAGGGCCCCACCACAAGGGTGTATCGTACGCAGCCTTACACCTTGCATTTCTGCCAGAGGCTGTTTCCAAGGCTTGAACCCGTGACCTCCTGGTCACATGGCAACAACTTTACCAGTTACTCCAAGGCTCCCCTTTCAGAAAAATGTATTACGTAATTCCATATTAATAGTAATCAGCAACAAAAAAATAAGAAAATACAACAGGAAACATTAGCAAAAAATTAGTGAAATTCAAGTCGGATTTAGGAGTAAGAAGGTGTTAAGACAGTTTACCACAAATTAGCGAAAGGAGTAGGATGGAAAACACCGTCAGGAACGTAATCGGCAAATCGGTGCCGACAGGAAAAAAAACGGGTGGAAAGAGGAAAGTAAGATTGGGAATACTATGGTCAATTGGTTTAGAGAGGAAACATAGAAAATGAGAGGAACAAAAAGTACAATATTCGAGGACAATATGAAAATCTTCCCCTTGTATTTTTTTCCTTTAAAATTCTATCAGGTCCAGAGAGGAAACATAGAAAATGAGAAGAACAAAAAGTACGATATTTGAGGACAATATGAAATTCTTCCCCTTGTATTTTTTTTCCTTTAAAATTCTATCAGGTCCCACCAGCACCGAAACTGATCATCTGTGTAGTTCAGCCAATTGTCCACTGACATCGGTGGAGGAATGAGTTTTTTGTCTCCATATATTCACCTCATGAGCTAGCTTTTGATTTGGATCACCGAATGCATGTAAGGTCGCACTGTGATCAATAAGGCTTTAAGCTTCTCATAACTAATTCCTCCGTTGTATACTCCCTCCATTTCGTTTTATGTGAAGATGGTTGACTAGGCACAAAGTTTAAGAAAGAAAGAACTTTGGAACTTGATGTCTTAAACATGCATGACACTTTGGTGGCTATAAAATCGTGTCATTAAGCATAAAATAAAAAGTTTAAAACAAAATTGTTTCTAAAAATAAAAAAAGTGTAATCCTATATGGAACAAACTTAAAAATAAAAAAAAAGAATGTCACGCAAAATGGAAAAAGGAGAGTAATTGCTTTTGGCCTTCCACGTTAAAAGGTTGCAGAGCTATTACTCTTTTATGTCTTGATTCATTAGTCAATTAGACAAGATTTAATCCCACCAGACGTCATAAAGGGATTAGCACTGCGAGAACCCAAGGAAAAATTATGGTGGAGACATGGAGTTGCGACTCTAATCCAAGCTTAATTCATGAGATTCAAGGGGACATATCACATGATATTCCCACGCTTACTTTCTCATGCTCGGTTTTAAGTGAAATTAAAGCTCCACGATATTCTCATCCGTATCTCATGTTTAGAGCTCTCTAATTACACACCTCCCTAAAATGTTTTCATCCCAAAAAAGTAATAAATAAAGCTTGGCAACATATCCAGTTTAATTTAGTATTTTTTTTATCCTTACAATAACCAGATTTATTGGTTTTTTATTACATTTTAGTCTCAATCTATGTTGCTCAGACTCTCCAACATCGTTGCCACACCCATGTCAGATTCTCCAAAACGCATTATTTTTTCAAGTATCTAACACGCATCTGTCAACATTTTTTGAAGAATCCGAGCAACATTGAACTCTCAATAATATCCATCAGAATCAAACAAATTCTACCAATACCACATCACATACTTCTCCAAACAAAAGAAAAATCAACACAACATCAGCGCATTAAAACAGACGGAAAATGAATACACAACCAACAAACAAACAAAACATGTGTAAAATAAAATCAAACTAAATACCTCTTTACTCCAAATAAAACATGAAAAGATAGTGAAAATTCCGAAATTCCGATCGGCTTCGGAGCACAAAGAGTTAGACAATTACCATAAAATCAACCGGAGAAGTTGACAAAATACACAAAATGTCTAAAATCACATACTTCTCAAAACAAAAAAAAAAAGTCAGTACCACATCAGCTCATTATAGACAAAAAATGAATACACAACAAACAAATACTTAAAATTACTGTAATTAAAATGCTTTCAGTAACTGAAAATAGCAAAATTCAATTCAGTTTCGGAACACGAAGAGTTAGACAATTACAGTAAAATCAACCGGAGAAGTTGAAAAAATACACAAAATGTCTAAAAAACACTAATTTAAAATTCATGAAGAGAAATGTGCAACATAATTCCATTACCCATAGTAATCAGCAACCAAAAAAATAAAAATCAAACTAAACCTCATTAATTAAATAGTAAGCAAATAAAACAAGAAAAATTCAAAAGTTCGCAAAATGTAAGTCGGAAGAACTAGACAGTTACCATAAAATCAACCGTAGAAGATGACGAAATACACAAAATGTCTAAAATCACTAATTTCGAATTCCTATGAACCACATACAAGTTTCATGAAGAAAAATGTACTACACACTTCTATATTCATACTAATCAGCAACAAAAAATTCAAACTACACCTCTTCACTCCAAATAAAACATGAAAAATGGCAAAAAAAATCGCAAAATTCACCACATCAGCTCATTAAAACGGACAAAAAATGGATCCAAAACGACAAAAAAAGACACAAAATACTTACATCACTAAAATTAACCACATAAAAAGTTAATATAATGCTTCAATTACAAAGATTAAACACACAAAATGACTAAAAGCACCAATTATTTCAATTTCAAAAATTTCTATCCAAATTTCCTGATGAAAAATGTACTATATAACTCCATATTCATAGTAATCCGCAAATTAATCTAAATAATAATCAAATAAAAAACGACAAATAGCGAAAAATTCACAAAGTTCCACCACATCAGCTCATTAAAACAGACAAAAAAATGGATACAAAAAAGCAAAAAAAAATACTAAATTTAACCTCACAAAAGTTCAATATAATGCTTCAATTACTAAAATTAAACATACAAAATGTCAAAAAGCACAAATTATTTCAATTTCAAAAATTCCTATACAAGTTTCCTGATGAAAAATGTACTATATAACTCCATATTCATAGTAATCAGCAATTTAATATAAACAATAAGCATATAAAACGTAAATAATTAGCAAAAAATAGCGAAAAATTAGCGAAATTCAAGTCGGTTATAGGAGTACGAAGAGTTAAACAGCTTACCGGAAACTACTCGCCGGAGTGTTGACCGGAAGACGTCGCCGGAAACGTAATCGGTTAATCGGCGCCGGTGGAAAAAAGTACGGTGCAAAGAGGAAAGTATAAGATTGGGAATAATATGATCGATTGGTAAAAATTGAAAAGGAGTAGTAGTACAATATTTATGAGGAAAATATGAAGATCCATGTACATAGAGGTAAAATTGTCATTTGCTAAAATTTCTGTTTTTGTTTTTCATTCGGTGTTTGATACCCTTGAGTCGGGTCTATCGGTGTACATGTACATAGGGGTAAAATTGTCATTTGTTTGTTATTTATTAATATTATTAGATTTTTTATTTTTTGTCCGGTGTCTGATCAGGGTAGTATTGGTTCATAATTCAAAATTTAACTTTACTCAAACTTTTGGTTTTTGTCTGTGTCCAATGCTTTTTTAATCTACCTCTACCTCGTGTGAATCCATCCATAGCCAACCTCTCATACCTTCGTATTGGAGCATCTATGCTCCTCCTCGTAATATGTGTCATATCCAAATCATCTCAACCTCGCTTTTCGCATCTTGACTTCCACCAAAGTCACTCTTACATTATCTCGAATAACCTCATGTCTAATCCTATCTCTCCTAGAAAATCCGTATATTTATCCTATCATCTTTATCTCCGTCACATTTATCTTTTGGATGTGAGAGTTATTGACTGACAACACTCCGTCTCATACAACATAGCTGGTCTAACAATCCCTATGTAGAACTTGTCTTTATATTTGGTGGGCATTTTCTTATCAAATAAAATTTCGGATACGAGCCTTCATTTTATTCATCCTGCATCAGTACGATGAGTGACATTCTTATCAATTTCTCTATTTCTATTGTGAACAATCTAAGTATCGAGCTTCACTACCACGTCGGCCTTATGTGTCACCTCACTAAACTTATATTTCAAATATTCCGTCTTGGTCCTCTTCAACCTAAATCTCTTAAATTCTAGAATTTGTCTCTAAATCTTCAACTTAGCATTAACTTCTATGCATGTCTCATCAATTAGAGTAACGTAATTAGTAAATAACATACATCATGACACCTCACCTTAAATTTGACGCATCAAATATTATAGTGTATAATTTAAAGTACAAGAATACCCAATACAAGATTGGATACCCAATACAAACATTATTATTATAAATCACCAGCGTGATTCAATAGATATCAATATGTAAAATGTTTGTATTTGGTATCTAATCCATATAAAAATCGCTTTATGGTGATTTATAATAATAATTTTAGATGCGGATGACCTTGAACTTATGTCGTTTATTCATAAGTAAATCAACAAGTTTAACAAGTTTTAACTTTTGACCTCCATGAAACAAAATAATGAACCGAAGATAGAAGGTTAAAATCACATTTTTTTAAGGTTATTAAGCGTAGTTTCTAATTTTATATATGATATTAATGAAAATATGAACTCGAAAAGAGCATATAACTTCCTTCCATTGTTATATTAATAGCACTCATATAACTCTTTTATAAAGAAAATGCAAAATATATTATGGAGAACTTCCATGTTTAGGAGAAAGAAGTTGTGAAAATTGGGATAATGAGATGGATATGTGAACATCTTCTATATTATAAGAGATATAATTATGAATGAGCATATTCCAGATAAAGTGGACAGACATCTGTAGTGGACAGGACGAAGAAAACAAAACTGAGATGGTTTAAACATATGAAGAGTAGATGCACAGATGCCCCAAAATGGCAGTATAAGAGGTTGAATACGATGGGTATGCATAGAGGCAGAGGTAAATTGAAAAAGTAGTGAAAAAAAGTGATTAGACAAGATATGACATAATTTCAGCTTACTAATGAAATAACCTAGTTATGAGATATGAATGTCACGAATTGGGATAATAGGGTAAAAGATTAGTACGTAATTAAACTTTGACGAGTTTTTTGACGAACTTGGGTTTGGTGGGAATTGGGGACAACTATGTCTGCTGTAGTATTAGTCTTACACATGCAGTTTCTTTTAGTTATTGCATAATTTCATTGTTGTTGTTTTTTTATTTGATTGTTCTATAATGCTTCGCGTATTAATTGATATATTTTCTTCACGATCTGATACCCCTTTTATAAATGTTTTGATGTGTTGTACTTGAGTCGTAATCTTTCGAAACTCTCTTTACTTCCACGAAGTAGGGAGAAAGTTCGCGTATATTCTACCCTCCTAAAACTTCCTTCAGAGATTACACCAGGTATTTTATTATTATTGTATTATGCTTAAATTTTTGCCTCTCCATTTTAAGCACTCTCTTTTGTCTTTTATTAACTCTATCCACATACTCTATTTGTTTAATTTACTTAGCCGTTATATTAAAAATAAATTTTTTAATTTATTTATCCATCTTATTAAATCAAGAAAAATTTATTATTTCATTCAATATTACATTTATCATTAATTAATTACATAAAATAGTAACAATCAAATTTTAACTTTCAATAAGATTAATTTAGTAAATTAAATTCCTTATTTTTTTTAAGTGTGTCAAGTTAATATGTGGTGAAATTCAAATAATATGAAATAGAGAGGAGAGTAATAAATCAAATAATTTTTTTAAAAAAATACATTGAGTCAAGTGATAAATTATTTATCCTTAATTAAACATATGGGATTAAGCCCGGCAACGGACCGGAATGGAACAATCGGAACGATTTTATCGGAATCGGATCTAGTACCGGAAAGAATGTCCGGTGTATTATACCGGAACCGGTACAACCGGAACCTGTATAACCGGAACCGGTACAACCGGAACCGCTACCACCGAAAAATATCACCCCGTTTCGGTTGCCATCGGTGCGGTACTGTGTTGGACCGGTAAGAAAACCGAAGTTCCAGCGTTTTACTCTTTGCATCTCACTGTTTGTTTAATTTTTTATTAATGTTATGACTTTTATAATAAAAGAATGTATGTATAGTTATAACATTTACTTTTTAACTTTAAAAAAATTAAAAGTATATAATTATTTTAATAATTTAAATTATTTTATTAATATAATTATAAAGTTATGCTAAAAAAAGTTAACATCAACTTGATATATAATTTTTAAAATAGTTATAAGTTTAACTCATAACATTAACTTTTTATTACATAACCTTAGAAAAATTTATATTTATTCAAATTTAATACATTACGTTGTACATTTATTATAAATATTAAAAGAGAATTTAATCTACGCAGCCACCTTCTAGGAAGGGTTCTGTTTGAATTAGATCTGTACTCCAGAATCTTAATATCTATAATGTCCATAATATTCTATATGTAAGTTATCTATTTTTATATTTTCTGGAATTGGTCTTTTTCTTTGTTCTTCCATTGCTTCCATTCCATTATCACTATTCTCCTCAAATATGTCATCTATTTCATCTTCAATCTGGGGCGGTAATTTTGGGAGCCCAAAATTTCTTCTTTCGGCATTAATTCAATCTCTAAATAATATCGAAATTTTCAAACTATCCTTCGCCAACGAATATCGATGATCTCCAATCATAAATCTTCCTACACTAAAAGCTTGCTCCGATGCGACTGAAAAAGTTTGACTTGCTAGCAAATCTCGAACCACCCTTGATAGTTTTGGAATTGTCTGGTACGGGTCTTCCACCATCCTAAAAGTTGTTTTTGTCCATTTGCATCTCTAATACATTTCCGATCCTGAGAAATATATGAATCAAAATCATTACTACTACAACATTGAAGACCAAGTTCTTCACCCATCTCATCATCTAAATCATCATATCTATGTCTAAAAGTAGGAGGTTCGACTAACGCAATATTATGTTCCATATTTGATACATGTTATATAAACTCCTGACTTTAGGTACTATGCTAGCACAACACGTTTCAACCAATGGCCTTTCATGAGGTTCAATTTCTAAATTGGTGTAAATTTTTTGAACCATCATAATTACACCATGTTCTTTGTAAAATGGATTGAATAAAGTAGCTGTCAAATAAATTTGTGGAATCGGAAAAAAATATTTTAAAAATTTGTCAACCATAGCGTCAATTGCCTCTTTTTAAGGACAATTTTTTTTATAATTAGCAAGTACTTTAGAAATGGCAGTAATATTTACTAAAACGGAAGAAATAGTTGGAGTATATTGTGCAGATACTGTGTTCGTAGCTTGATAAAAAGTTTTCAAAAATTTACAAAGTTCTTCTACTTCAATCCAATCATCAAAACCTAGCCTTAAATCATTAGTTGTATTAAGCGAATTATAAACTAATTGTATAGGTTCACGATACACACTAGCAACTTCAAGCATTTGATACAAAGAATTCCATCTAGTAGGAATTTCTCTTGGAACTTTTCTATGTGGAAGGTCACATTTTTTACATTGATATTTAAAATCATCTATTATAGCCTTTTTTTTTATTTTTAAAAATAAAACTACATGCAATACAAACCTTATAACAACTATCTCCAAATAACTCAACACCATCATGTAGTATCAAATTTAAAATATGTGCAACACATCTAACATGAAAATAATCATTATCCATGGGACATAGTCTAGTATTTAAAAAATCAATGAATTTCAAATTATTAGAAGCATTATCTAATGTACATGTCATAGTTTTATCAGTAAGTCTAAAATATTTTAAGCATTCCGCTATTGTAAAAGATATATATTTACCGGTTTTAGTTTCGTCAACATATTTATAAGCAATAATTCTTTTTTGCATGTTCCAATGTTCATCAATCCAATGAACCGTGACAGTAAAATAATCATTACCGATAATACTATGACTCATATCAAAAGTAATAGAGACTCTACCATCAAATTTACTAAATAAACAACAAAGAAAATGACAATGTTCACCTCCAAATTTAAAAATATCATTTTTAATTGTATTTCGTGAAAAAACTTTGAAAGAAGGATAATATACTCGTTGAATATAATGAATAAAACCGGGATGCGAAGGAAAACTGAATGACAATCCCATAACAACAACCATTTTCGCTAGTTCTTCTCTATCTACATCTTCATTATATGTCAATGTAGAACTTGAGCTAGCTGGGTTAAACCTATCTAAACGCGTTTGAACCATATTACCTCCCACAGATTCTTTCGTCAATGGTGTACCACCTTTTTTTGCCTTAACCTCATTTTCTAGACGAATAAATTCTGTATTACATTTCCTCAAATGCGTAGTAAGCAACCCTGTCCCACCATTTTCTCCCCCAGTCAAATATTTCATAACTCTCTTACATTTATTGCAAGTAGCAACATTTTTTTCCTTATCTTGACTCATAAATTGCCAAACTAAAGACCGTTTAGGACGTTCAGTACCTTTGGCCCTACTAAATTCCGATAAAAGGGGAAGTACATCATCGTCTTTTGGTATTTCCATAATCGGACTAGTAGGGGTAGGGATTTCACCTAACTCTTGTACTTCTATATCATCTTCTTCCGGTAAGTCTTCCTCAAAATTATTATAACGTCTACTTAGTGTCTCGTGGTCTAATTCCATACCGGCACCAACATCAAAATCATTAGGTTGTGATAAAGAATTTTCATTAAATCTAGGCGATAATGAACTAGTAGTAGCATTATTTTTTTTATTTTTATGAAAAACCTTACCAAAGATTGGTCTCTTACCACTACTTTTATTTGCATCCATAATTAAATTTAAATATAATTAAAATGTTAAAACAAGCAATATAAATATTATAAATCAAAAAATAAACGTAAGACTGTAAGTAAACAAATATAGATATTAAAAATAAAAATTATAGAGATTAAAGTTGAAACGAATATACCGAACGTCTGCGTAAAAGCAGACGTATACCAAATGTTGTAATTGAAATATGATAATTGAAGCTTGTAGTATCTTTAAAAAAAATCCACAACTCCAATTAATACAAAAATTATAAATATTAAGTATGAGAATATTAAGATTTAAGATTTAGAGAGTATGAGAAATTGAGAAATTTGTGAGAAAAAAAAAATTGATTTAAAAGGATATTTATAGTAGAAAATTAATGGTGTAGTGGACTAATTGGGAGGGGGAGGCACAAAATAGCCGTTGCCCCCTCCAATAGATATTTTACAACGATCAACAACTGCCAAAACCAAAAAAAAAAAATTAAAAAAAATTAACATGCATCGGTCGGCGCCGGACCGGATCCGGCCAACCGGAACCGGAACTACCGGAAAAAAATGTCCCTCTGCACCGGTACCGTATTCCGGGTCGTTTGGTACCGATATACCGGTACAAACCGGTTCCGTTGCATTACCGGACCGGACCATGACCGGAAACGGATCGGAACCGGATTAACTCCGGTCCGCTGCCACCCTTATATGGGATTCAAGTACCCCACCCCAAAACTTTTAAAAATCAAATTTTTCCTTTGACAAATTATCAAATAATTTTAATTATAGGAAAATTATATGACATACTCCCTTCGTTTAAAAATAAAAAGAGTGACGACCTCTTTTAATTCGGTACAGAATTTAAAAAAATAAAGAAATTTTTAAAATATTTTGATCTTAAATTCAAATTGTGTCAAATATATCGAAATATCCTTTGATCTTGTTGCCTCAATCATGTCATATGAAAGTTGAAATGAAAGTATTGCAAAAAAAAAAAAAAAAGAATCATTCTTTTTTAAATATTCTAAAAAGAAAGGTAAGTCATTTTATTTTAAACGAAGGAAACAACTGTTTACGTAGACAAATTTGTTGAGGCTTAATTGTATTACCTGTGGTTCTGTCCTTCCTCGCATCTCAACTACCTAAATATAAGAACAAATAACATAAATCCCAATAGTTTAAATCTTAATTATAGAAAATTTTGATATTTTGCATAATTGTTATATTAATAGCACTCACATAACTCTTTTATAAAGAAAATGCGAAATATATTATAGAGAGCTCTCATGCTCAGAAGAAGAGAGTTGTAGAAATGAGGATGATGAAATGGATATGTAAACATACTAGGAAAGATATGATTAAGAGTGAGTATATTACGAATAGCGTGGACAGACATATGTAGTGGACAAGACGAGAAAAACAACCTGAGATGATTTGAATATGTAAAGAGTAGATGCACAGATGACTCAGAAAGGCAGTATGATAGGTTGAATATGGTGGGTATGAATAAAGGTAGAGGTAGACCGAAGAAGCATTGATAAGAGGTGATTAGACAAAATATGACACAACTCCAGCTTACCTATGAAATGACCTTAGTTATGAGATATACATGTTACATATTAGGGTAATAGGATAAAAGGTTAGTAGATGATTGAATTTTGACTCGCTTTTCGTAATTTGGGCTTGGTGGGAATTTGGGACAACTGCCTCTGCTGTAGTATTAGTCTTACACATGTAGTTTCTTTTAGTTATTGCATTATTTCATTATTTTTTTTAAATCTGATTGTTCTGTAATGCTTCGCGTATTAATTGATGTATTTTCTTCACGATCCGATACCCCTTTTTATAAATGCTTTGATGTGCTGGACTTGAGTCGTAATCTTTCGAAAACTTCTTTACTTCCACGAAGTAGGTAGGAAGTTCGCGTATATTCTATCCTCCTAAAACTCCCTTGTGAGATTACTCTAGGTATTTTATTATTATTGTATTATGCTTAAATTTTTTAGCACTCTCCGCCTTGTATTAACTCTATCCACATACTCTATTTGTTTAATTTACTTAGCCGTTATATTAAAAATAGTTTTTTCAATTAATTTATCCATCTTATTAAATCAAGACTAATTTATTATTTCATTCAATATTACATTTATCATTAAATAACTACATAAAATAGTAACAATCAAATTTTAACTTTCAATAAAGTTAATTTAGTAAATTAAATTTCTTATTTTTTAAGAAATGCGTCAAGTTAATATACGGCAAAATTCAAATAATATGAAATAGAGAGACGGAGAGTAATAAATCAAATATATATTTTTAAAAAATACATTGAGTCAAGTGATAAATTATTTATCCTTAATTAAACATATGGGAATCAAGTACCCCACCCCAAATTATCAAATAATTTTAATTATAGGAAAATTATAAGATATACTCCCTCGGTTTAAAAAAAAGAGTGATCTCTTTTGATTCAGTACAGAGTTTAAAAAAATAAAGAAGATTTTTAAATGTTTTGATCTTAAATTCAAGTTGTGTCAAATATACCGAAATATCCTTTGATCTCGTGGTCTAAAAAATGACACTTGAAAGTAGAAATTAAAGTATTACAAAAAAAAAAAAAAGAATCATTCTTTTTGAAATATTTAAAAGGAAAGGTAGATCATTCTTTTTGAAACGAAGGAAGTAACTGTTTAGGTATACAATTTTTTGAGACTTTATTGCATTATTTGTGGTTCGGTCCTTTCTCATATCTAGACTACATAAAATTTAAGGCAACCAACATAAATCCCGACACTTTATAATTTAATTACAAAAAATCTCGACATTTTGCATAATTACTGAAAAACTTCGATTTCGAATCAGTCGAGATACATAATATATTCAATAAAGATATATTTTTCTTTATAAATATACATAATTAGCACCTGATATTTTTTTTTCGATTTTAATTCTATCGAGATACATAGTTTTTTCCTAATACATTTAATAGAAATCCATAATTAGCTGAGATTACTTTGTAAGTGTAGAAATTTGAATAAATATGGTAAATTAACATGTATGTTTTTGTTATTTTTCCTAAAATTTACTTCCTCCGTTTAAAAAAAAAATGACGTACTCTGATTTGATACAAAGTTTAAGAAAATAATAAACTAAAATGCTGTTTAATCTTGTGATACTAAACATATAAGGTGAAAAGTTGAAATTAAAGTATTACAAAAATAAAAAAAGATCATTTTTTCTTAAACGGACTCAAAAGGAAAACAGAGGGAGTATTTATTTAAAGAAAAAACTTTAAAGTGAAAATAGAAAAAGTTCTATTTAATTATGCTTTGCGGTTCCTTCTGTTCATCTACAGTGTTGTTCAAAATTGTGAAGAAATTTTTTTCCACATTCACAAGTGTTAATAGAACAAATTTTGACAAGATGCCTTCAATGGCTGCTAACAACTTTTCAAGAAACACTCAACAACATCAATCTAAAGGGGACTTTTTTGCCAGGTTCTTTCTTGATTTTTTATTTTTTAGCAGTACCCCATTTGTTTAATTTACTTTTATCCCTTGTTGGTTTAATCCAAGAAGCTAATTTTTTTCTTCCGTGGTTATTTAACTATATGTATATCAGTATGTGTACAAGGTTTTTTTTTTTTTTTTTTTTTTTTTGATAATTGTGGTGTCCGGGCCATCTTTGGGGCACCTCGACTAATTTCACTTCTTTTAATAAAAAAATGCTTTTTAGCATACCTCATTTGTTTAATTTACTCTTATCCCTTGTTGGTTCAATCCAATAAGCTATTTAACTATGTATATTAGTATATGTACATGTTTTTTTTATAACCGTGGTGTACGAGTTAGCTTTTGCGTCCCTGTACTAATTACATGGGATACCTACCAAGGCTAGGACAACTAGGACATAAGGGAATAATGACCTAGTGTTTTGTGTTCTCTGCTCAGATTTGAACCTGAGACCTTATGTTATGTACATGTTTATGTTCAAAGTTTTGATTTTTTTTTGCCAGGTTTCTAATTTTTAACATACCCCATTTGTTTGGTTTGCTTTTGTTACTTGTTGATTCGATCCAAGAAGCAAAATGCTTCCTTCTGTAGTTATTTAACTACGTAGATCAGTATATGTGCATGTTTTTTTTTAATAACCATGGTGTAAGAGTCAGCTTTCGCGTTCCTGGACTAATTACATGGGATAGCCGCTACTGCCACCTACCTCTGTCTACCAAGGCTAGGAAAAATGGGAAGAATCACCTGGTGTAGGTAACGCTATCTACCAAGGTTAGGACGGCTAGGACATAAGGGAATAATTACCTAGTATTTTTTGGTCTCTGCTCAGATTTGAACCTGAGACCTTATGTTATATACATGTTTATGTTCAAAGTATTGATCTTTTTTGTCAAGATTCTACTTTTTAGCATATTCTATTTGCTTAATTTACTTTTATCCCTTGTTGGTTTAATCCAAGAAGCTAAATGCTTCCTTCTGTGGTTATTTAACTACGTAGATCAGTATATGTGCATGCTTTTTTTTAATAACCATAGGGTACGAGTCAACTTTCGTGTCCCTGGACTAATTACATGGGATACCTGCCACCTACCTTTGTTTAACAAGGCGGTAACGCCCCGAGTTTGGTACCCTGAACGCTACACGGTGCTCATGACCCCGAAGGACCACAAGCTAACCCATGACTGATATCTGTACCTGTATACTGCATAATATATGGTATAATGCGGAAACATGAACTTAAAAGCCATAAGGTTCACATATTTGAAGTAAAACATAACATCTGAAAAGGGGTATGGAATACCCAAAACAACTGAAATAACTGTCTGATCATAATAGCCTAGAAAACCTCTGACTGACTGAACTGTCTGGATAAGGAGTTGATGGGACATGTCCCCAACTAACTCCAACTAATAAATTAATTAATGAGATAATAAAATAATGATCGTGTCCTCGAAAGATGAGGACTCACTTCTGACTCTAACTGCTGAGACTGGAATCTACTGATGCTCTGGAGCTCGTGTCTCTGAACCTATGGCTATGGTATAAGACACCATAGCGCAAATGCGTCAGTACTTTGAATGTACTGATATGCATGTGAGGTAGGCTAAATGCATGGGGTTCATATGCATGAACAATAATAATAACATGAGCGTGAGAATACATGCATGAGACATAATAACTGACACTGTGTAACACCCCGTAAAAGTCGTGCCTGGATTAGCCTTTAATAGAGTGCTCTTAGACTTAAAAACTTGAAAAATTTTTCTAAGTGTAACTTCGAGTCATTTTAGCTGGCAACCTTCGGGATACAACTTCTCGACCTTCCCGACCTTCATTTTTAGATTTTCAAGTTGCGTTACGATCGGGAAATCTCATAGTACATCTCGGATAAGTTTTGGAATTTTTCGGAATGCATAAGGCTGCGTTTGGATTTCAAAACAGTAGCAAAACCCAAAGCCTGTTGCCCAGTTTTTTTTTCCAGCATTTCAAGGTCAACTTCAAACGACCATAACTCCCTGTATATAATGAACTGTGTGAGCTATAATATATCAAACGAAAGATCTTTGAGTCTTATTTCCAATGAAACTGGTTTCATCCAAATACAACATCTAAGTAAGGAGTTATATCCGTTTTACTTCAGCCTGTCAGTTTGTCAACTGAGGGATAGTTTCGACTTTTCTTGTTTTCTTAGGGGCATTTTAGTCATTTCACCTCACCCCTAATTCGTCTATAACATCTGATTCAGCTCCAAATTCAGCAAAATATACCCCTTTTCTCTAATTTTCTCTCAAGAATACCCTTTAGAGTTTCAAACAAAATCCCAAATAACTCAAGATTCAACCGTAGAAAATTCAAATTGGTTCCGTAGTTGTGTTCACCATCTCGAAAGCTTCGAGAAGCACCCCATGGTTATGTAAGGAGGATTCTAAATACAAGAGTCCATTGTTAAGGTATGAATATTGTTTATTCTTGATTCTTATCCATGAATAAGTATTGATAAAGAATTATGAGTATTGTCTTGATGTTGGAAGATAACTAGAAACATAATTATGAATTGTTGTGTATAAATTGTTAGTAGTAAGTTATGTAAGTTGCTGTATTGGATTATGAAGAATGAATTGTGGTGATATATCATTATATTAGTGGTTATGTATGCCTAGTGATCATGTTGGTATTGGATGGTGATTAAGAAGGGAAGTAAAGGCTAAGAGTGATGTTGAGGGATATTTCATGAAAATGCATAATATGTGAATGTAATAAGAGTATAAGAGGATGTATGTAGTACTCTTATTGATAAGCTAAGGGATTACTTCCTAGACATTAATTGGTGAAGTTAATACCTAAATGGTAAGGTTTGGTTGCTAATACTAGTTTGCCACAAATGACTTATTGTAGATAAGTGTTCGAAGAGTACGAGAAGTCACTTGTATTGAAGTGGTTATATCAAGGTATGTAAGACATACTCTATCTACTCTTTGGCATGAATAATGACCCATGGCACTCTCAAGTAGGCTTCCAACATTGTCCTACGACACATGACACATAATAACATCATATGATCTTCGACACTACCAATTGAACTTGTTTTCACTTTTAAGATGTCCGGCTAGTCAAAAAAAATACCCATATACTATTGTTGACTCCGAAATGGTTTAATGAGGTATCCATGATTCTCTACTCCATTTTCATGATATTGATTACCTATTTACATGTTTTTCCTATTGAAGTATCATGGTTTCAAGTTCCATAAAGTGTGACCACAAAGTAACCAATCTCAAAGATTAATTGAATTAAGAAATGAAATGTCTATATTTTAAATTGATGATATGCTGTATTATATTAGTACCACTGATCAGTTGGCCATTGTATTATAAAGATTATGTATATATATGCTATTCCAGGGGTGGTCCTTGATGTATTGTATTAGTACCACTGATCAGTTGGCCATTGTATTATAAAGATTATGTATATATATGCTATTCCAGGGGTGGTCCCTGATGTATTGTATTAGTACCACTGATCAGTTGGCCATTGTATTATAAAGATTATGTATATATATGCTATTCCAGGGGTGGTCCCTCATGTATTGTATTAGTACCACTGATCAGTTGGCCATTGTATGACATATGTTATGTATTGATAAGGATTACGGGAAATAATGATATGAAAGTAATGTGCAGGTATCCCATCAGTTCTTTTAAGTGTGGTCTACTCATACTGTTTATTCAATGGTATCTGGGTTCTGTTGATCTTTTGTATCTCATGTTGATACTCCCTGCCTTACATACTCAGTACATATTTCCGTACTGACGTCCCTCACGGGGGACCTGCATTCATGCCTGCAGGAACAGGTACTTCAGGTCGTACACCTCCGCAGTAAGAGCCATGACATTCTATTGTTAGTGGTGAGCTCCAGTTGTTTCGGGGCATCCCAAGTCGTCTCTATATGTACCTTTGGTATTTGTGTAAAAGTCTTTTGTGGGCGGGAGTTCGTCCCGACCCCAACTCAGTGGTGTATCTATGTAGAGGCTTTTGTAGACATATTGTACAGCCATAGGAGTGTTTGGTTGATAGACGTGATGGCTCTGACGGCCAATTACTGTTCATATATATATATTTATGCGTGTCTGCTGGGTTGATACAGGTACTGTTTTCTTCTATTTACAATGAAGTGCTGCCCAAATTTCTAATTTTCATAAGTAATGTAAATGTGAAAGTATAGGTTATGAACGGGTTCTCCCGGGCCTCCTCGGCTACGGGTGCCAGTCCGCTCCAATGGGATTTGGGGTGTGACACACTGATATCGTGATAACATGATTACTGAATCTGAATACTGATAACATGACATACTGATACTGATATAATCGATAACATGAGTGACTGTATCTGACAGTCCTGAATCTGATGAAACTATCTGAGTTTCGTACTGTATCTGATAGTCCTGAATTCTGTAACATGAAACTGTGGGAAGTAGTCATCTAACCGACATGCCCCTAATACGCCATTATGGCTGCGTTGGGGTCCAATCTGTAACCCCAATTGGAAGGGTGTCAATACCGCGCCACTGGTAAGGACAATATATGAGTAACCCTCATATAATAGGTAACTCTATTGAGAACGGTGGGAACCCTCCTATAACAGGTTAAGCCATATCATCAACCCTCATATAGCAGGCTATGATGTCTCAACCTATGCTGCCTACATAGTTCTAGAACGCAAGGACTGCTTCTAAGAATCACACCCTCATATAACAGGTGAGTTCCCCATCCATGGGTTCACTCGGTGCTAATTTCTATTCCCATCTGAATGATCACTAAACATGATTTACTAAGATGGACATGACCTGAGTTACTGAATTCCGTTGACTGACGAAATACTTCTGATATCTGATAACTGACTGAGTTCATAAGATCATGGAGATTTCCTGAGTCATAAGACTGTCTAAAGTCTAAGTAACATAGCTTGACTGAGAGTATCGTGAAAACATGACATGGCTCTAGGCACACATGGGATACCTACCACCTACCTTTGTGTACGAGTCGACTTTCGTGTCCCTAGACTAATTACATGGGATACCTACCACCTACCTTTGTTTAACAAGGCGAGGAAAAATAGAAGAATCATCTAGTGTAGGTAACTCTGTCTACCAAGGCTAGGACAGCTAGGACATAAGGGAATAATTACTTTGTGGTCTCTGCTCAGATTTGAACCTGAGACCTTATGTTATGTACCTGTTTATGTTCAAAGTTTTGATTTTTTTGCCAGGTTTCTAATTTTTAGCATACCCCGTTTGTTTGGTTTGCTTTTGTTCCTTGTTGTTTCAATCCAAGAAGCAAAATGCTTCCTTTTCTGGGTATTTAACTACGTAGATCAGTATATGTGCATGTTTTTTGTTTTTGTTTTTGATAATTGTGGTGTCTGGGCCATTTTTCGCAGCTCGACTAATTTCAGGTTCTTTTTTTAAAAAATAAAACTTTTTAGCATACCACATTTGTTTAATTTACTTTTATCCCTTGTTGGTTCAATCCAAGAAGCTATATGCTTCCTTTTCTGGGTATTTTAATTATGTACTATCAGTATATTTACATGTTCTTTTTTATAATCGTGATGTCCGAGCCAACTTTTACACATCTTGACTAATTCCATGAGATACCCATTACTTCCCACGAGGAACTATTTTTTGTATCTCCTGAGATTTGAACTTGAGGCCTCATATAAAGTAAATGTTATGTTCAAAGTTTTGATCTTTTTTGCTTGGTTTCTACTTTTTAGCATACCCCTTTTGTTTAATTTGCTTTTATCCCTTGTTGATTCAGTCCACGAAGCTAAATTTATCCTTTTGTGGGTATTTAATTATGTATGTGTTCAAAGGTTTGATTTTTTTCTGTTTCCCAGTTTTCTACTTTTTAGCATACTTAGTTTCATTCCTTGTCGATTCAATCCAAGAAGTTGAATACTTCCTTTTGTGTGTATTTACTTATGTATAGTGGCGGAGCCATGATTTTCTCCAAGGTACGTTCAAAATAAGAGGAAATAAACACAAAAAGAAGCCAAAGGGGTTTAACATCTACTACATATGTACATAAAGTATTATTTGAACCATGTATAAAATGTATAATTCTCCGTGGAAGTGGTTTTGGGTGAACCCGGCTCCACTCCCCTGTATATGCACACGTTTATGTTCAAAGATTTGATTTTTTTTCCAGTTTTCTACTTTTTAGCATACCCTATTTGTTTTATTTACTTTTTATCCCTTGTTAATTTAATCCAAGATGCTAAGATTTTCCATTTGTGGGTATTTAACTATGTATATGCAAGTGTTATCGAAAGCAAATAGCCCAGGAAAGTTATAAGGTCCTTTGGGGCTTTAAGAGCAAACAGAAAATAACGGGGGAAGCAATACAAATATATATGTTTAGCTTAAAACTAATAAATTGTATGCATGAATGACAAATATATGAACAAAGAAATATAAAAAAGAAATTATGATAAAGTGAAATATCAATTATTTAGTGTATGCCTCTTTACAAGAGGCTTATTAGCAAGGAAAAGTATGTCTTAGAACCTTGATGATGACACTAAAGTGCACCTTAAGCAGCACAAAGTACTTAACACATTTTGATAACACTGTTATATGTTCATGTTTATGTTCAAAGGTTTGATCTTTTTTGTCAGGTTTATACTTTTTAGTATATACCCCATTTGTTTGATTTACTTTTATCCCTTGTTAGTTCAGTCCCAAAAGCTTAGAAAGTGCTACCTTTTGTGGGTATATAGTTATGTATATGCACAGCCTTATGTTCAAAGATTTGAGTTTTTTGGTATGAAATTTTTGCAGGAAGCAAAAGATTGAGCAACAGAGGAAAAATTTACCAATTGCTGAAGGTATTGTTTAACTTGATTAGACACCTTTAGTCTAATGTCTGTTTTTTTTTTCTTCTCTTTTTCAACCCATTCTGAGTATTTCAGTGGGAGCTGTTTTTCATTTTATTGATTATTTTATAATAATCTGTTTTTAGTGTATGGCCAGTGGGAAATTATTGTTTTTTGGCGGTTACAGACTCTCTACATTCCAAGGTAGTGGTAAGGTCTGTGTACACACCCTTCCGAGACCCCACTTCTGGGATTACACTGGCATGTTGTTGGTGGTGTTGTTGGCGGTTACAACTAATTTTATTAGAGATTCTAAGGTGTTGTGGTTGCTCTGCCTTTGTGAGCTTCTTCACATTGCCGGTTCCCTGAAAAAGGAGGGTTTCAGTAGGCTGGAAGCCTGCATAAACTTGCCAATTCATGATGAATCATCGTAAGTCCCCAACTTGTTTGGGACTGAGGCGTAGGTGTTGCTATTGTATTCTAGGGTGCTGTGGGTGCTCTATAATGAAACAAGCATGAATGTTGTGTGTAATTTATTGAGAAGAGAGTGCTTGCATTATTTTTCATTTTAATGCTATTTTATTGTTTTGTTTTCATCTGTTCTGTGTTTTGGTTTTCTGTATTCTGTGGATTTTCATCTTACACATGTTATTTGATTAACTCCAGTCGAAAGGAGACTCATGGAAGAGGTGCGGAACAATGATACTCTGATAATTGTTGGAGAAACTGGAAGTGGAAAGACAACTCGTAAGTACTTTGCTACATGTCCCCTCTTAGGTTCACTGACATGCATCTGAGCAGAATCATTTGCATTGCAGTACTTTATATAATACTTCAATTATGGTGGTCATTCATGATGTTGCATAGTCCATAGTGTCAGTTCTAAGGCCTTTGACGTCTTCATTTAGTAAAACGGATAAAAGATTTACGCGCATTGCATCTTTCTTCTTTATCTCTGCTTGGGGCTGGGTTTATTTGTGGTTCATCAGTCCTAACTGAGGTGTGTAAAGGTCTCTTTCTGTCTGTCTGTGCGAGTCAAGCATTATGGAACTGGTGAAATTTTGAAGATCGCTGGCATACGGTTCATTGATTATTTGGTGAAAATGTAACAGATGATGTACGTGTGGATTTAGTAGTCATGACATTGAATAATTTCTGAGAATCTTTTTTCTTTTGTAGTGAGGGATTGAGGTAGCTGTTAAAATAAGGTATAGGCTCTCTCTGGGGCATAGTCGATCTGGAGTTTTCTGAAGGAATCCATCTGTACACTATAAGCTTTTACTTTCCATAATTGCAAGCCGAGGTTGAATCCAACCCCCCATTGTTTTCCATGTTTGCTTATTCTTTCTGTTTTCAACTCTTGTTAGAAGAATTGGGGAATTTCTCACCTTTTGGTTGATGAGTGTATTTGAGGATGAGATATATGCGAGGATTGACAGCTGGAAGGATGATGAATCAGACGGGAGACCATACTCTTAAGAAAGTTTCAGTTAAATCCAAGTAATCCTCACTAACATGGTCTAGCGATAAACCAAGGATGACTTGTGGTGGTTAGTCACCGTTTGTGATGGTCATAACTGCTTGAGTTGTGCACCTGAAAGGAATGAATTGTCATCAGATAACTCACTCTGCTTTGTCGGTTCCGTATTTTGAGTGTCCTGATTATACATCCTGATAATTGTAATGAACTTATGTGTACTTTCCTATGAATTTTGAGATTATTCTTGGATCCTCTTGTCGCTATTTCTTTTGAATTCTATAGAAATAAGTACACTAGAATACTGTAAGTAATAAAAAATGAATGCATCTTTTGTATTATTTATCAGATAGAAATAGGTACGTGTTGCATGGTTTAGCTGCTATCTTGAAATTCCTCAGGTTTATTCTGTTGTGACCTCTATCTTTGCAGAACTACCTCGGTATCTTTTTAAATGGGGATTTTGCCGTGATGGTGGTATCATTGGGATAACTCAACCTAGACGTGTGGCTGCTATCACTGTTGCTAAACGCGTTGCTGAGGAAAGTGGAGTTCCATTAGGTCAAAGGGTTGGATATGCTATTAGATTTGAAGATGTAACTTCTGTCCAAACAAAGATCAAATATATGACAGATGGTTTGCTTCTGAGGTAATAAGAAAAACAAAAAGTCTGATGCATAACATGTATGAGTCTCACTTTGCTGAAAGAAAAAAAAGAGTAATATGCCCATGGCTATGGATTGTTGCATATACGGGCATGCGTGGAGAGTTTGTTCATTTTCCGCTTAGAGTTTACTTCACATTACATGATAGAGGCTATTTATGATTATCTTAAGCTGCATCTGGAAAAATTAATGTATAAATGGTGAATGACATTTCACTATTACAGGGAAGCATTATTGGATCCATACCTCTCCAAGTATTCTGTTATTATTGTTGATGAGGCGCACGAGCGAACTATCCACACTGATGTATTGCTTGGATTGTTAAAGAATGTACAGAAAGCAAGGTCAAAATCTATAAACGGAGTGGTAAATACTGATCATAATAATTCTAATACCGGGCATGACTTGGAGGAAAGGATTGGCAATCAGAATGACGGTATTTTGAAGCCATGTCAAGCGAAAAAGTACAACCCGTTGAAATTGATCATCATGTCAGCCAGTTTGGATGCACGAGTTTTCTCAGAGTACTTTGGTGGTGCAAGAGCTGTTCATGTTCAGGGACGGCAGTTTCCTGTCGATATATTCTACACTCATAAGCCTGAGACAGATTGCATAGATGCGGCTTTGATTACTATATTTCAGGTTTTTACGTCGATCTTGTTGCTTCACAATTTAGTGTTTGAACTGATCGACAGTGTCATTAAATTTTCACAAACAGCAATGTGTGCCTTTGTTGTTGCTTTCTAGTTGTATCTATTTATCAGCTCGTAGCTTGATTTGTTACTACTTTCTTCCAACTTGTTTTGCTAGATACATCTAGAGGAAGGTCCTGGTGATATACTTGTATTCCTTACTGGTCAAGAAGAGATTGAATCCGTTGAGAGGCTTATCCATGAACACCTCCGACAATTACCTGAAAGCAGTAGGAAGCTCTTAACTTTTCCCATATTCTCATCGCTTCCCTCTGAGAAGCAAATGAAGGTTTTCATGCCTTCACCACCGGGATATCGTAAGGTTGGTTTGTTTCTTTGGATAGCTTACTTTTTGAATTTGACTTTGATGATTTACTTTTTTTTTTTCTATATCCAGGGTTGCATTTAGGTCTATAGGTAAAACATGACTTAAATGAAATTCATTGAATTGTTCCGGATGCACGTATTATATATTAAGGGGATATATATCTCAGTTGGGGATAAACGTATGGGTCAATTTTTTTCTCCAGGATAGTTGCATATGGGTGGTCAGTCGTTAGTGTTTCCGACATTTCCTTGTTTGGTTGAGCTTCTTCCGGTGCATTCCTTTGTGTACTAATTTTATAAACTTCGATCTACTCAATATAAATATATGAAATTAATACCTGCCATAAAGAAGCATTCATTTAGTTATCTCCATCATAAGGGAAATAAAGTTTGGTTATATGCTGGCGTTTAGCCTTGTACTTGTTGCAATATGGGCTTAGCATTGTGAATGTGCATTCTTATTATTTGTCTCTGTTTAATAATAACGCTAACACGTTCTTGATCCAATTTCTCTGGTATGCTTGACATGAAGTTTTCACGGCTGAAAATTTGGTATTTGTTCTGAGTGGGCAAGCTATGTCCACTAAAACCAGATTTTCTTTCATTTGGTGTTTAGGTGATTTTGGCAACAAATATTGCTGAGACATCTGTGACAATACCTGGAATTAGGTACGTAGTTGATCCTGGACTGGTGAAAGCACGAACATATGATCCTAAGATGGGAGTTGATTCATTGATCATTGTCACAACATCTAAAGCGCAAGCTCTGCAAAGGAGGTAGGGTGCTTGCGAATGCATTTAAATCTCAATACACATTGATAGATTGACTAAATCACCTTCTTTCCTCTTCTAACTTTAGTCAGAAACATTTTTTGTCCCGCTTTTGTAAAATATATGGTGGTGGTTTGAACCATAATCCCTTCTTACTTTGCATTGTTCAAGGAAGCACATATACCAATAAGGCCTCACATGCGTGTCGTATTCATATTTGACATATGGGATAGGCTAAGTATACGTACCAGGATGTACTTATTCTTCAATTTTTTTCTCATCTTGGATCTGTATCTATCACTTAGGTACAGATATCCTTTACACGGCCAACGAAATGTTGATGAGATCAACATAGGAAATAGGACAATTGTTATTGTAAGCGTATTTTTCTTTTCGAAGCAAAAGAACTGTATTGGAGGATTCTTTTCTGGTAAGAGATAGAAGCTAAAAATTTTAAAAATTCAACAAATAGAAGTAGCTTATTCTTTCCATCTGCCTAATATTTGGTGGGCAGAGTTATCCCGTATTTGTATTGGTGGGAAGTAAAAGGTGCCCGGTGGAATAATCCAGGTGCTTGATAAACAGGAGACAAAGTTAAACGTAAAAAATTCTGGGTGTAGCCTCCGGAAGTAAAATCCATGGTAGGATGGTAGGATGGTGATCTAGAAGTTGAGCCAATGCAGTAGGATTTATTTATACAGGGGTGAAATGGATAACGGATTTTTGCTCTATTTTGGCTATATGGTCTGTTATATCAAATCATGGGTTACTAGATGGATAGTAATTGTGTGATGCAAAAACGTATTCTTGCTTTTTTATATGATGAAGATTGTAAATATACTGGACAATTTATTGCTAACTCAATACATAAAGTTGCAGCATTTTATGGTATCGAAAATAAAATCTTATGTATCATTTTTTATAACGCTTCTAACGACAAGACTGCTATAACAAAGTTGAAATCTAAGCTATCACCGTCGTTACCTGAAATTTTTCATATCAAGTGTGCATTTTATATATATAATTTAATTGTAAAAGATGGTGTTAATTTTTTTGAGATTTATATTGAAAAAATCCGTCTGTTGGTTTTATATAAGAAAATAATCGTAGATCAAGAATTAAAGAATTTAAAGTTAAATGTCAAGAAAATGGACTTGCACCGATATTGATGCCTGAGGAAATTGATATTAGATGGAATTCTACGTATGATTTTTTAAAAACTTGTTATAAATATAGAGTTCCTATTACATTAGCTTTTAACCAACATTGTGGTTCATTTGCTGATTCTGCCGATTGCATGCTACTTGATTCTGATTGGGTTGTAATTAATGATCTTGTTAAGTTTTTGAAAATTTTTTATGTAGCTACGGTTGAATTTTTCGGTGCTTATTATCCTACTGTTTGTAATATTTTGGGATATACAACCGATATTTCTAGTTTGCTCAAAAAATATAAAAATAAATAAGGTTATGAAAATGTTGTTAGTGCCATGTTTACTAAATTTAAAAAATATTTTTTTCCGATTCTCCCTATTTTCTTGGTTGGTGCTATGCTAAATCCGTGCATTAAATACCATACTATGTGCCACTTTAGTACTCTTATTTATCGTAATTTAGAAATAAATACTAACAATGATTCTGAACAAGTACAACCTGATTTGTGGACGGCTACGTCTGATGCGAATGCTTACATAGATAAATTATATAACCACTATGCTGATTTAGTTGATTTAGCTGTACCGACACATATCAGTCCAACTGTCACTCATTATCCTCCTGAGGTGCCATCATTTTCTAAAAGGCCGGCACATTGTGGTTTTTCTGATTCCTTTTATGATTTACCCTGTTGGAACAGTGTTGATGAGGGAGCTTACACATCAACTTATCGGAAAGAGCTTAAGTATTATCTTTGTTCACCGCCAGAGGATCGCAGACGACGGATCAACACGTTGGATTGGTGAAGGAATAATGAATCACAACATCTTGTGCTTTCAAGATTAGCTAGAGATAGCTTGAACGTTCCAATGTCAACCGTTGCATCAGAGAGCGTCTTTAGTCAGGAACGACAACAACTTGGAGACAACCGACACTCATTAGGAAGCAATGCAATGAATGTTCTAGTTTGCCTCAGAGATTGGATTAGAGCAAAAAGAAGAATTAAGGAATGGAACCGGAGCCGAATGATGAGCAGAAACTTGATGAAATTATGACTTCGCAGGAGAACTCAGCAGAATCAAGTCAAATGCATGGGTTTGCCCCCATTGACTTTGACTATCCTATGCAAGTTCCCGTTAATATTAACATGGATGTGTTGGAAAAAATGATGCATAGTTTGTAGATTTTTTATTCGTGTAAATTATGAATTTTGGATCATTTTGCAATCAATAAAATTCAACATTCATTAATTAACTATCAAGTATTATTAATTTATTATATTAAGTAGTATATGTTTTGTATATTATTGTCTATATCTTCTATACACATGTATATTTAACGTATATATTTAATGTATTCAAGTGTATATGTTTTACAAATTAGTATATAACTATATATATATATATATATATATTTATATATATATATACACACACATATTGTAGTATATATAAATGTATATTGTAGAATAGTATATATTTTATTTAAAGTAGTACATATATATTGAATGGTGTGTATATATCTTCTATAGACATATATATTTAACGTATACATGTGTATATGTTTTATAAATTAGTATAATCTAACTATCTATATATTGTAATACATATATATTGTAGTATATAGTTTATTTAATTTTAAAGTAGTACATATATATTGAATGGTGTGTACATATCTTCTATAGACGTGTATATTTAACGTATACATGTGTATATATTTTATAAATTAGTATGTAAGTATGTATGTATATATATATATATATATATACTTTATTTAAAATAGTACATATATATTGAATGGTGCGTATATATGTGTATATATTATATCTTCTATAGACTTATATCTTTAACGTATACAAGTGTATATATTTTATAAATTAGTATATAAGTATATGTATATATATTTACTACTATATATATATATATATATATATATATATATATATATATATATATATATATATATATATATATTGTAGTATATACTTTATTTAAAGTAGTACACATATATTGAATGGTGCGTATATATGTGTATATATCTTCTATAGACGTATATCTTTAACGTATACAAGTGTATATGTTCTACACCCCGGAATATTGTTACCTGGCAACTAACACTCGTCCTATGTCTATTCTGCAGACTTGGCGGACTATCAAGGCCAGAATTCCTAGGAATTTACAGGTTAATCCATCGTTGCTATCAAGAAATTAAGAGGCTAACCATATACTAAGGGTAAGAATTTTAAAAAGAAATTTTAATTTACATGATATGATATGCAGATATATTTTAAAACATGGATAATGAAAATTGTAACAATACTATGTTTGTGGGGAAAATACATAAGTAAGAACTTACATGAAGTAACTAGAGGAGAGGTTTCCCTTTCGGGAACCCCCTAAAGAGCTGATAGAAACCTTGAAGCTTTTATTAAAAACAAGTTAATTGTTATGAAGTTTATACAAGGATAGCAAGGTTGGACCAAGTTTTTTGGAGAAGGGGTTTATACATTTGAGTTGGGCGTTTTTCTACTCTTCTTGGCTTCTGAAATTGCTTGCCTTTTATAGACAATTATTTCAGAAAGGAGTGGTCTAAAAATATACTACGTGGCCATCATAGTGTGGGCCGACACTTCTAGATTAGGATAAGAAAGAAAGTTTCAATAATGCAAGTCGGGGGCGCATTGGGCCCCATCGTCACATGCATTGTTTGACTTCTTTCAAGCTTATCCGGACGCGTGCTTCATCAGTTTTTCTTTCTTTTCAGAAAGTAGTGATAAAGGAAGCACTCACAAGACATAAAGTGGGCATCCCCACTTGACATATATATTTACAAGACATAAAGTGGGCATCCCCACTTGACATATATATTTACAAGACATAAAGTGGGCATCCCCACTTATACCTATAGTACAATGTTTGTCTTCAAGTGTCCAAGTTGTGCAGGGCGATTGAATCAAAACTCATTCCTGAGTCATCATCCTCATACGGATCCTGTGCATCTTGGAAATTAAAATTGTTGTCTTCATTATCTTCGTCTGAATTATTATCTTCCTCTGGAGTGACTTCACCTGAATTAATGAGCTGTTCTGGAACAACTCTGTCTGAATTACTGGGTTGTGCTATAGATTGTTCATTTACATATTTGTCTTGAGTCTGGCTACTGAAAAATTTATCTAACGTCTGTTTAATTATGGTTTCTATTGTCTGATTTTTTCTCTTAGCTATTAGAGTCTTTCTAAGCTTGTTTTCTGATTTTGTTGATTTAGTTTTTGATGAAGAACAGCCTTCATCTTCACTTTTTGGCAAAGTGACAGCCATCAACGGATTTGGTTTGTCTTTACCGGCTACCGTTTGAGCCGGACTAGCTGTACCCACATCCGGTACAGTGGATTTCTTAGCATTTAGAGGGAAATGCACACCCTTCTCATCCATTTTTTGAGGAGATGGAGAACTCTGTTCTGGCACAGTCTGTGTCTGAGCATTCGTCTTATTTGTAGAGTGTTGTTGTCTGAGTCTGGTTTCTAGTATCTGAATCTGTTTAATTAATCGATTGTTCTCCATGATAAGGGACTCCTTTTGAGTATTCAATGATTTGAAGTTTTCCGTCATGGAAGAGCAATGGTCACAAAAAATTACTTTCCCAGTATCTTTCTGTATATTATATTGTGGAATCTGATCTGGGTTTTGTCTAAGGGAAGGAGAAATATAGTAATTTGGTCCTAGGTATCCTCTGGCATGGTTTGTGGCTTCAGTAAAATCATTAAAACCTTTAAACAGAGGAGTTTTAATGCCTTGTATGGAGTCTAAAACTTCTAACCATGTTTGAAAAATTCCATTGGTTTTACCATGTATTACTACGTAATATTTAAAACGGGGTTTATTCTTTTCTGACATATACTGGCACAAAGCATTCATAGAAGCCATGAAATGATTACGGCTTTGTTTATTATAAGAAATCCATAAATTGTCTACTAAACATTTCTGGGTTCTATCTAAAACGTAGTCTGGTCTAACTCTGAATGACATATTGCTTTCTGGGAATGCAACTAAGTTAAATGGTCCGAATTGAATTCGTTCCAGTGTCTCTAAAGCGTCTAAGGGTCTGAAATGTAGATTACCTAACATTGTCTGTTGATACGCATCTGAAGAAGAGGCCACTCCCTTTCCTTTGTCAGCGGGAGGTTGTCTTGTTGGTCTCATTCTGAAAGCAAATAAGTAATATTAAGCTTATTTGTTTATTCCTAGCTGTAGTCTACTTAGTTGATCTGCCAATGCATTTTCTTTCCCTTTAATATGTTCAAATACTATGTTTTTGTAAACAGATATGGTGTCTGTAAAATTTAACCATCTTCGTCTGCTACTATTCTTATCGTTAATTTTTTGATGAAATTTGACTAT
Organism: Capsicum baccatum var. pendulum; assembly: GCA_030864225.1. Taxonomy (NCBI): domain Eukaryota; kingdom Viridiplantae; phylum Streptophyta; class Magnoliopsida; order Solanales; family Solanaceae; genus Capsicum; species Capsicum baccatum. The sequence goes on from CM061558.1 coordinate 273,512,038, forward strand.
TGCTTCACAATCTGTTCTTACCAATATTTTGTCCTTATTTAGTATATATAGTTTGAAACTATTTGGGCCGTATATAATTGCAAGTACCTCTAAATCTATGGCGCTCATATTTCCTTTTTCTTTATAAGCACGGCTTTGGTATCCGCATATTTGCTCGTCATTTTTACCACTATATTTATTGGGTCTTGCTTTTAAGATAACTCCCCATCCTAGGTCACTACCATCTGTCTGAATGATTAAATAATCAGATTCTAAGGGAATTTTTAGCTCTGGTATATTTTTGATTTTTTCTTTAATGTTTTGAACTAATTTAATATCTTCTATATTAAAATTCTTTTGTCCTTTACTACCAGTTTTAGCATATAATGGTCCAGCTATTTTTCCTAAATCTTTAATAAAATTTCTTGCGTAATTTACTAATCCTAAAAATTTTTGTAAATCCTTTGTTGTTTCTAGTTTGTCTGGCATATCTAGAACCTTTTTTGCTATATGGGGTTGTAGTTTTATTTTACCATTACCAAGGGTTATTCCTAAAAAGTTGATATAGGTTTTACATAACTCCATCTTCTTCTTGCTTACTATTATGCCATGTTTAATAAATAATCTAAATACCATTTGTAAATGTCCTAAATGTTCTTGCATAGTTTGGCTAAATACTAAAATATCATCTACATATACAAGTATGAAATGCTTATATTCTCCGAAAATATTATCCATTTTTCGTTGGAAAATGGGCGGAGCAGTCTTTAATCCGAAAGGCATGACTAACCATTCAAAATGTCCTCCTGGACATGTGAATGCAGTCCATTCGATGCTTTCTGGATGCATCTTGACCTGCCAATATCCGGATTTACAATCGAATTTACTGTAAATTCGTTTATTTTGGATTCTATTTATTAGTTCATTTTTGTCGGGTAGTTTGTACGCATCTGTCTTGGTATTATCATTTAGTCTTTTGTAATTAATTACCATTCTAGCTTTTCCTCTTACCTGTTCACTATGATTTCTTACCATAAAGGCTGCTGATCTATGTCTGGATGTAGATTTTCTTATGACTCCTAATTTTAAAAGTTCCTTAATCTGTATATCAAATTCATTAGTGTCTTCATTATTTGCTTCTATAGGAGCTGTCTTGATAGTGTATTCAGGATTAATTATATCTAGTTTACACATTAATTCATTGGCATCCCAATGAGCTAATGGTCTTTCCCCTATTATTTCCATTTCATCTAGTATAGATATTATATTATCCAAATCTTTTGGACTATTTATTATTCCTATTTTATCTATTCCTTTCCTGAAGTTGTAGAACTGGGTTTCTATACTTATTAGTGTATATTCTTTTTCTATATTCTCGAGGCATTCTTGCCCCTCTGCATTTAGTAACATATAGTTTTTAATTTCTTCCATGTTTTCTCTTGGCAGGTTGCCGCATGAGTTATTTTTACAGTCTTCACAACAAGGTTCTGGAAGAAATTTTCTTTTATTATTATTTAGAGTTCTATGTATCGTAGGCAAGATTTTTGTTTGTACAGGTGTATAAGTTAGATCCTTAAATAGCATTATTCCGTCTCTTGTTAATAAGCATCCTCCTTTATCTTGTATACAAAATTTTAATCCTATAACAAAGTCTGATCCTATATTCAAATCCCTAGCTAATATCCGGTTTACTTTATAGACTGGGTTATAAAATTGATTGCAAGTATTTAAGAAACTTATTTGTGCATTCTCTATATAATAACGATTAATATTTTGAGAGTCATCCATTTGAGTGGCGAATATTGGTCTTTCAAGTGTTTTTACTAAGTGCTCTGGTACTATTTCTTTATTAATTAAGCAGCTAGTACATCCTGGATCTATTAGGGCTAATGTTTCTATTTCGACATTTTGTATTTTAATTTTTACTAAGACTTTAATGGTAGAAAATTCTTTATCTTCATTACATATTAAAGTTGTATCACTATTCATAAGTTCTGCCTCTAATTTTTCCAAATGTACTGTTTCTACTGTTTCTTGTGTATCTGTTTCTTCCTTAGTTTTTCCTTTTTCTAGAGTAGTTAGTCTTTGTTCTAAATCATTTAATCGAGTCTCGAGAGTAGATACTCTTAAGTTTAAGATTTGATTATGTGTATATTTCTGTCCATTACTTGTTTGTGATTCAACTTTTATTTTTAAAGTATTTTCTATACAATTTATACATGCTTCTAGGTAACATTTCTTGCATTTTGCTCTATTTTCCTTACTTGGATACCAGCTACATATACTACATCTATTACTGTCTAAACCTTTATTTCTTTGGAAATCATGTTCACATTCTTGACTAACATTCATTAAATTATTTATTGTTAGGTTTTTTAAATCTAAATCGTCTATTTCTTGGCCTAATTCATTAACTAAATTATCTTCTTCTGATTCAGAAGAGTCGGATTTTGAGTTATCTTTATCAGTTATATCAATACTTATTATAGAATAGATACTTTCCGTGTCTGACATATATTCATCGACATTTAATAATGTTTCTTGGAAATCTTCTATTAATTGCGAATTTCTTGTTCTATTATTATTTCTTTTGGGGCATACATTAGCTAAATGATCTATGCTGCCACACGTATAACATTCTAATTTATTTTTATAATTTCTATCATTTCTATATTTTCTTACATGTCTATCTCTGTTTAGCCATGGTTTTTTAGCTTTTGATTTTCTTAGAAAGTATTGTTTTCTGCTATATGGTTTCTGATTATTTTTCTTATATTTCCTATGTTGTTTTTGATCATAATTCTGGGTTGTATATATAACTGATTTACAGAAATTCATTTCATTTTTCTTTAATTGTTTCTGTATTTGTATGTTTGTACATTTTTCAGTTAAGATATCCATTATGTGTTGAGTTCTATGTCCTATTGTCCATTTAAAATTTGGGTTTGCTGCCACTCCATCTCTTTTATACCATCTATCTTCTATTTCTCTTCCTAAGGCTCCGGGTAATTTATTAAATAGTTTTTTACCTAAATCTTCATTGAAGGTATTTCCACTAACAGTACAGTAGTAGAAATAATCTTGTAAAAACTTTTTTATGTATACCCAGTGTGAGATACTGAGTTGTTCTAACTTAATTAAGGCTTCCTTTTGTAAAGCTATTAATCCACTATTTGGATCTTTTCCGGTTAGTAACATATGCATTTTGTTTGTAAAATTATAGGGATTTGGACCCATACTTAATAATATTTGAAAGTCATGTGGACAGTTTGTCTTAAAACTCTCCCATGTAGCTTTGGCAGATTCTCCTAAAAAGGTTTCTAAATATTTGTACATTGTTTCTGTGTCCGTTTCTGTATAATGTCTTAGGTAATCAGCCGCAACAATTCCTTTCCATAAATCTATTACGGTATCCCACATTTGAGGGTCATGTGCTGCTATATTTAGAATTTTACCTTTGCTACCTCCTTCTTGTAATTTAATTGGTTCTTCTATAGGCATTCTTTTTCCTGCTGGTTTTATATATTCTCCTTTAATTTCTGTATCTTGGTTTACCCTTATTGCTGGTCTTCTAGGTACATTGCCGGTACTATAATCTATTGGTTGTGCGTTTTGATTCATCTGTTGAAAAGGGCTAGAACTTGAAGAGCTAGCTGGTTCAAGTTCAACTAATTCTTTGTAACTAATGGTAGAACTTGATATTGAGATTGTATCTTCTTCAATCTTATTATAGAAAGATTCATTACTTCTATATCCTAAGTTATCCCTTCGTTTTAGACAATTTTTGAAATATTCTATACATTCGTTTATTTTCATGTTGTCTTTTTGGCATCCTTTACATTTAAAGGTTATGTTCCTATATTCTTCTGCCAATTTTTCTGCCTTTTCTATAGCTATATCTACTTCATATCCTTCTTGTAAGACTTCTATATTCATAAATTCGCCTTCTGTTTCTATATTACTTTCTGTCTCATTATCGTCTAGATTTCTTTTTGTTGTATAAGTATAGTCTGTAAATCTTACTGAGGTTTCTCCCTTACTTGTAGTATATAGTAAGTGAGAGTCTGGTGTAAACGTTTTTGGTTTTGTAAATTTATTTAGATTCCATTCTAAACCTGCATATATTTCTGGGTCTATTTTTATTGGTTTAATAAGGCTTATTCCTTTGTTTCCCATTATCTCAACTACATCGTCTATTTTTAATTTAAATTTTGTGTTACTACTTAGAGTTAACTTACCTATAAAACCTATGCACATTAGTAAATTATTTCCACTATTCATTTCCTCGTATCCTTTAGTTTGGATTCCTATTTTAATATTTCTTTCGAATTCTTTTAGATTCATTAGGAAGTCTGGACTAATATAAAAAATGCCACCATTATTAGTCATATCTACTTCTGTTAATCCTATTATGGATTTTTTAATATCTGACCATCTATCATCATAAATTGTTATTAATACTTTTGCTCCTAAGTTTTTTCTTGTTAATCCTTTTATTCCTATAACAATTAATCCCATATGCATTAAAATCATTTTACTATTCTTTATGTGTTTTAATGAATTAGTATTTACTAAGTCTAATATTTTAGAATCTTCTCCTAAGACTGATATTTGTTCTTCTCTATAATGTCTATATAATTGATTGTCTGAAGAAAAATATCCTGCGTTATATAACATCTTAGGATTTAGTAATTTTAACTGATGTTGTTGAAAGATCTGTAAGTCTTTATCTACATCTATTATTTCATTAAGTTCTTGATTTTGTTCTCTATTAGATTGTCTTCTACATATTCTGGATAATATATTGTTATTTCCTATCCTGTTTTCTGAGAAACTGACTCGTTGTCTATCTTCTCCTTGTCCTTCGATGGTTCCGCGTCGATTTGATAAAAAGTCCATTTTTGTGGCTTTCTTAATATTTTCTTACGTTCGTTTTGAGGAGTTATTTCAATTTGTTTTAACTGATTTACAAGTTTGTCTATTTCTGAAATAGGATTTTGTTTTTCTTTAGTCTCTTTATCTTTTATTAAAATATCTACCTTTTTATGTAATTCGGGTAATTCTGGTTCCTTTGGAGTTGTAGCTATTTCTTTGTTTTTAATTAAACAATCTACTTTTCTATGCAAATCTATTAATAGTTCTATTATGGTATTATTTTGTTTTAGCAAAGTTTTATCTGTTACACTTGAAGGTATATATCTAGATAATCCCTCTGGTTCACTATGATGAATTCGTGATTTTTCTAGTGCCTGTAGGTAATTTATATCTTCTTCACTCATGAAAGAGAGATTTCTTCTAATCTTTTTACTATTTTTTGTAGATCTTTAATTTCCCTAGTTATAGTGTCGACCTGTTGTACTAGCGTAGATATTAATTGGGTTGTTTTTAATTCTAACTCTTTAGGTTTTTCTATAAATGTCTTTATTAGTTTTTCGATTTCTATTTTTGTAGGTATTTGTTCTAAATTAAATTTATGGTTTAGATACTGGATTTTTCTGTCTATTTCTAGTTCTTGTGATTTTAAGTAATCTAAATTCTGTTCTATTTTTCTAAGGTTTTCTTATGTTTATTTTGAGTAACCTCTATCTGTTCTAGAGTCTTTATTATACTGTTATCTTTTTCTTGCGTTTTCTCACTAGAGTTTATTAAAAGGTCTATTATTGTATTATATTGTTTATCTTCAGAATGTAAGATATGTTCTCCTTGGTTAAAGTTACACCTTATAGTAGAATTATCTTTTAATATTGTATATTTTTTTTCTGGTTGAAATCTAAGGTCTAAATAGTCTAGACGCTTTAATGAAGCTATGTTTTTACCCTAAGTGGTTTAAGTTAAGATATTTTTTGCTTAGTTTAGTTTGATATCTTAATCTATTATTTGATCAAATAATGTCTGAATCTATTTCTTCAAAAGTTTCTATTAGTCTAGATCGTTCGCTAATTAAAATGTTTTTATAATGATTTATACCTATAGCAACTATTTCGTAGTTTTCTGTTCGTCTAAATTTTATGATATCTGTCTCTAACTTTTTTATTTCTTTATCTAATTTTTCTAGTCTTTCTATAAATTGGTTCCGTATTTTTACAATCTCACGTTTATAAGTAACTTCCCTATAATATTGACGTTGTACTTCTCTAATATAATGAATGTATCTTATTGGCATCTACTATCCTAGTTGATAGGCTCGATTTTAAATTCGTATTCTGATCCACTCTACTATTCTAGCACTATGTTCGAGGTCACTTTCGCACCCTTGTATTTCCCAATGTATAGTACTTGCTAGTTCAAAAGCTCGTCTAGATCTATTAATTCTTTGATTTTGTCTACAAGCTGTTTTTAATCTTTCTAAACTTTCTTCTAAATGAATTTTTCTACTTTTTATACCGCGAATTTTTTTATATTCGTAATATAAGAAAAAATAGCTACTCCTTATGTCTTGGAAAGAGCTATGTTGTTTCATACAAAATTTATAATTTTTTGCGAGTTATTAGGTAGTGTTCCCAAAACCTTCTCGCTCTGATACCAAAGTGGAAATGTTTCGATAGTTGAAATGTTTCAATAGTTGAAAATTTTTTTCGGAGAAATTTGTGTGTGTAGCTTTATCAGATTTGTAAATCCTACTCAGTACTCCCTCTCTCTCATCGTTTCTTCATTTTGAAAGCTCTTATACTATATATTTTCCCCACCGGGTTGGATTAAGTGTGCCGGTTCAGGGTTCTTTTCAACATTTTTACTATTGAACCCGGAACCGGCCCGGCCCACCTTACCCAACCCGGACCAAAACCGGCCCACAACCCGGTTAAACTAAACAGGCCGATTCCGGTTTGGCCCGGCCCGACCCACTTGACACCTTTATAATACATAGAATGTGTAACACCCCACATTTTACATGTACTAGTAATGTTCACATAAAATGACATACGACTTGATTTAATTACTACCAAAATTTTTTTTCAAGTGTTCAAGTGTTAGATTGGGGCACTATATGGAAGTCTATTTAGAGATTGTGACCTTAAACGGAGAAAATCATTGACGTGCTTATGGAACTTAGAAAGCTAGCAGGTGAGTCACTTGTGTGGTTGGCTTAAAAAAAAATGTATATATACATGAGGGAGAATAATTCATTCATAAGTGAACTCACTTGAAGTCTAGACGTTAGTAAAAAGAAAGGGGAACGAAGACAAGGCTTAACGCCGAAACTTTCCAAGTCTTGTGACAAACGAAGCCCAAGTTAGGGAGGCTATTAAAGCCAATGGTTTAGCATTATATTGGGCCAAGATTTTCAGCCCAATATTTTTATATAATATGCCCAACTACATTCATTCACTACTAACAAAATTGGGCCCAAACAAAGTGAAAGAAAGATTAAGGAAAATGGGCCACTAAAGCCCATTGATTTTGAGATCCAAAAGGCCCAAGTGAAAGGGGAAAATTAGTCATTGACCAACTTGAGTTAATCAGTTGCAAATATCAGGAGAAAGTCGGTCTAAGGCCTCCTTAAAAAGGGACCAAAACCCAGCTCCTTAGGTTAACTAGTAGAAGACCAAAAATTTCAGCTTTTCTCTCTAAGTTTCTCTTGGCATTTCTTCACCTTGGAAGGCAACCAAAGGCTACTTTTTGAGTTCTTGAATTATACCTACACCTTGGGAGTTAAGGTATGTAAAAATAACCATATACTTGATATGAATTTTCCATGGAAAACAAGATAAGTTGGCTGGTGTACTGTGCAGGAATTTCTGGACAGCTTGTGTCCTGAAAGTTGTTGTTTGATTTTCTTGGCTTTGGAACGATTCTTACCCTGATTTTTGACTTTGATATGATATAAAGTTGAGGTTATTAATATGTTATAGTGTGTATATGGTTGCCAAGGTTGCTGGACTGTTTTGCTAGTTCTTTGGAAACAAGTATCCTTATATGATCTTATGTGCTTCCAAAATGGTATTGGACTATTTTGATGAGGGGGCTGATGTTTCACGTTTCCCCCCTGTGTTTTGAGCTATTTTGTGACTATGTTAAGGTTTATTTGATGTATATATATGTTGGGAGCATCTGGTTCAAAGTTGGGACAAGTATGAATTGTTAACGACGAAATGTAGGGAGACGACGAGATGTTGTGCTTCTTAGTTGAGCGTTTTGTAAAATGGTTCTGTGTTGTAGTTATGGACTGTTGCCAGCATGTTGTAGAGATGATATAGGCTGTGTACATCATGTATATGATAATGTGTACTGGTTGAAGACAGTTAGAATTGAGAAAGTCGGAATAACACCATTGAGTCGACGGTTATACGTTTGTTGCCAAAGTGTTGTGTTTTGTGAGATTGGGCTGTCCAGATGCATTGATTAGCTGCTAATACTAGCTTTAAAACATGATATTGTAGATAAATAGTTGGAAGAAAAGAAGTCATTTCGAGGTAAAAACAAGTTGATATGTCGAGGTATGTAAGGCTATTCGATCTCTTATTATTTGGCATGGAATCCAAAGTCTTTATTGGCACATAGAGATCTTTACAAACTTCGATATAACCACTCCACTCTTTCACATGTATTTGTGTGTCCAGATTCGAGCATTGTCACTGCTGCATACATACATTGGATACCATGACATATGAGTCTTCTTTTTAGCTAAATAAAGTTCATACGTTGTTTATGTCCTACATGTTTCACTAATTGTATAACCCACTCTTTTCATTGTGATATGATGTTACATGGTCACATACTTGTCAGTTGTCATGCTTATAGTCTTATAGCTCAAATGTTACGATCACCAAAGATTCATCTCAAAAGTAATAAGAAGATATATGTATACAGTTGCTTCTGTTGGGTGGTATCCCAGGGGTGAAAGAATCACCTAGCATGGGTCAATCCCAGTATTACAGGGGGTATCCCAGGGGTGAAAGGAAAGCCTAGCATGGGTCGATCCTGATATAGATTTACCACTGATCAGCTGGTCATTTGTATTACATGATGTGCACAGATTGTACAAGTGATAAGAGTAAAGTAACATAATTGTTATAAGATGCATGACTCCACAATATTCATAAAGGTGGTCTTTTACCCTACAGCAGTGTATGGTTTCATTTGAGCTTTTATCTCATATATAGTACATGTTGCCTTACATATTCAGTACATTATTTCGTACTGACGTCCCTGTTGGGGGACCTGCATTCCATGCTGCAGGTGCAGAAGCTAATAAACCTCCCCAGTAAGAGTACAGGATATCAACTGCAGTCACTGAGCTCCAGGTTGCTTCGGGACTTTGAGTCTTATCATATCTTTTTGCATTGTATAGTATCTTATCATGAGGCGGGGCCTGTCCCGACCCTTATAAGATAATGTTTCTTGTCTAGAGGCTTCGTAGACTATGTAAAGTATAGTATGGTCATGTATCGTATCGTAGACATTGTGGCTCCAACGGCCTAGTCATACAACATCTTTTGGCTTGCTAGTCCCATTTATCTTTTGAGGGCATGTTTAGTATAAAAGTAACTTATAATGTTCATAGGTAATGTATTGCTACAGGTTGGTTCTCCCGAGCCTTACCGGCAACGGGTGCCAGTCCGCCTTAATAGGATTTGGGGCGTGACAGAAGTGGTATCAAAGCGGGTTGTCCTAGGGAGTCTACAAAGTCGTGTCTATGTAGAATCATGTTTATCGATGTGTTGTGCACCACATTTATAAACAAGAGGCTACGCGGCATTTAGGAGTTATCACCTCTTTTCATTCTTTAGATCGTGCCATAGAGCCAAATATTATAAGTGTACCATGTCTAATCCCTGAATTATTTTGTACAGTAAGTATGCCAGAGACAAGGAAAAGTAAAGGTAAAGGAAAGGAAGTAGAAGTGGTAGTTGGTATACCCAATCGGGCGACACAACAGAGTGAGGCTCTAGATGAGTCTCTATCACAGACATCTCCAACCCCTCCATCTGTTGATGTACCAGGAAGTAGTAAAAATCCCCGAGAACCACCTGTTGATGCTTCTGTGCAGGATTTGAGAAATGCAGTTCAACTGTTGACTTGTATAGTTGCTGGCCAAGGTCAAAGACAAGAAGGCCCAGTTGCAGGTGTAGTTGGTGCAGGTAGGGCAGCCAGTACGAGAATACGTGATTTCCTCAACTTAGACCCTCCATTATTCACTGGGACAGATCCAAATGAAGATCCACAGGATTTTATTGATCAGATCCAACGCACCTTAGATGTTATGCATGTAAGTGGTTCAGAAGCTGCTGAGTTGGCAATATATAGATTGAAGGGTGTGGCTATACTGTGGTACGAAGCCTGGAAGCATTCCAAAGGCATAGATACACCTCCAACTACTTGGGAGGAGTTCAAAATGGCCTTTCTTGATCATTACTTGCCATTAGAGATCCGAGAGGCCCGTGCAGATCAGTTCCTGAACCTCCATCAGGGGAATATGAGCGTGAGGGAATATAGTCTTAAATTTAATTCTCTGGCCAGGTACGCTCCTAATGTTGTTGCTACTATGGCAGATAGAGTCCATCGGTATGTGGATAGGTTGGATTCATATTTGGTTAGAGATTGTACCATTGCTTCTTTGAATAAAGACATGGATATAGCGAGGATGCAAGCTTTTGCACAGAAACTGGAGGATCAGAGACAAAGAAGGAGGGCACAAGAAATAGAAAGGGGGCAATTCAAGAGGGCCAGATCTACAGGACAGTTTACACCACCCCAGGTTGAGTTTAGGCCACGATTTTCTCATAGGCCACCCAGGCCATCATCCTCTTACTCTACAGCTAGTGCTCCACCACCACTTCAAGGGTCTAGAAATGATCAATTTGGGCAGAGAAGTGAGGGCCAAGGTACACGGACAACAGGATATTCGGGAAGCCAGCAAATGCCTCCTAGGCAGCCTTGCAGACAATGTGGGAGATATCATATAGGTGCGTGTCGCAGGGGAACGGATGTTTGTTATTGGTGTGGTATGCCAGGGCATGCAATAAAAGATTGCCCAAGAAGACGCAGGGGTGATATGGCACAACCTACTGGATCAGCTGTTGTATCATCATCATCAGTGCCTCCATCAGGTAGAGGTGAGCAATTTCCCATAGGTCGCGGCAGAGGTATTAGAGGGGCAGCTAGTTCCAGCGTGGCCCAAAATCGCACATATGCTCTAGGGACTCGACAGAACCTGGAAGCTTCACCCGATGTGGTTATAGGTACATTGTCCATCTTCTCACATAAAGTGTATGCATTAATTGACCCTGGTTCTACATTGTCATATATTACTCCATTAGTTGCTAGGAAGCTTGGTAGAACACCTAAATTATTGAATAAACCACTTGCGGTGTCTACACCAACTGGGGAGTCAATTATAGTTAGAAGAGTCTATTGTGACTGCATAGTGACTGTCTGCGACCGAGATACATTAGCTGATCTTATCGAGTTAGAAATGGTAGAATTTGATGTTATAATGGGTATGGATTGGTTGGCTTCTTGCTATGCCACCGTTGACTGCCGAACCAAGAGGATGTACTTTCACTTTCCAAATGAAGCAGTCCTTGAATGGGAAGGCAATATTGGGGCACCAAAAGGGAGGTTTATCTCTTATTTTAAAGCCAGAAAAATGATATCAAAGGGATATATATGTCATCTCGTTAGAGTGAGAGACATGGAGGCAGAATCACCAACTATCCAGTCTGTTCCAATAGTGAATGAATTTATTGATGTCTTTCCTGAGGAACTCCCTGGTTTGCCTCCAGAACGAGAAATAGATTTTGGTATTGACTTATTACCAGGCACCGAGCCTATCTCTATTCCTCCATATAGAATGGCCCCGGCAGAATTACGTGAATTAAAGGAGCAACTGAAAGACTTGTTAGAAAAGGGTTTTATAAGACCTAGTGTGTCCCCTTGGGGTGCACCAGTTTTATTTGTGCGTAAAAAGGATGGCACATTGAGGATGTGTATTAACTACCGACAACTGAATAGGGTGACAATTAAGAATAAATATCCCCTCCCCAGAATTAATGACTTGTTTGATCAGTTACAGGGTGCCAAATACTTTTCAAAGATCGATTTGAGATCAGGTTATCATCAGGTGAGAGTGCAGGAAAAAGATATACCTAAGACAGCTTTCCGAACCAGATATGGTCACTTTGAATTTCTTGTTATGTCGTTTGGGCTAACGAATGCACCAGCAGTTTTTATGGATTTAATGAATAGGGTATTCAAGCCTTTCCTGGATGTGTTCGTGATAGTATTTATAGATGATATTCTGGTGTATTCAAGGTCAGAAAAGGACCACGCAAATCATTTACGACTAGTAGTACAAGTTCTCCGTGATCGCCGGTTGTATGCTAAGTTTTCCAAATGTGAATTTTGGTTGAAATCAGTGGCATTTTTGGGCCATATTGTATCGGATAAAGGAATAAGGGTGGATTCACAAAAGATAGAGGCTGTGAAAGATTGGCCAAGGCCAACGACACCTACAGAAGTTCGAAGCTTCCTTGGATTGGCAGGTTATTACAGAAGGTTTGTTGAAGGTTTTTCTTCTATGTCTGCACCTTTTACTAAGCTGACTCACAAGGAAACCAAATTCCAATGGAATGATGCATGTGAAAGGAGCTTTCAAGAGTTGAAAAGCAGGCTAACCTCAGCACCTGTGCTAATGCTTCCAGAAGGCTCAGAGGGATATGTAGTGTATTGTGATGCTTCCGGAGTTGGTTTGGGGTGTGTACTAACACAACATGGTAAGGTGATTGCTTATGCCTCGAGACAATTGAGACCACACGAGAAAAACTACCCAACACATGATCTTGAGCTAGCAGCGGTTGTATTTGCTTTAAAGATATGGCGCCACTATTTGTATGGGGTGCACGTGGACATATATACAGATCATAAGAGTTTACAGTATATTTTCAAGCAGAAAGATCTAAATTTGAGGCAGCGGAGGTGGCTAGAGTTAATAAAGGATTATGATATTGATATATTATACCATCCAGGGAAAGCAAATGTGGTGGCTGATGCTCTAAGTCGTAAGACACTCATGGGTACCAGTGATCAGAAAGGGGTAAAGCAAGGCATGGCTAAGGATCTGCGTCAACTAGCCAATCTGGGTGTTCGTCTACTCGAAACTCCAAGAAAGGACATTATTGTACATAATGCTATCGATTCTTCATTGATAAGGGAAGTGAAAGAAAAATAGTATTATGATCCTATTCTACAATGCCTTAAGGAGAAAGTAAGTCAAGGTATAATGAAGGAGTTTAGGCTTACACAAGATGGAGTACTTTATTGCCAAAATAGATTATGTGTTCCTGATGTTAACAGACTCAGAAGGAGAATAATGGAAGAAGCCCATCATTCAAGATATTCCATCCACCCAGGATCTACTAAGATGTATCATGACCTAAAGGGAGTGTTTTGGTGGGGAGGCATGAAAAAGGACCTTGCAGAGTTTGTGGCTCAATGTCCTACTTGTCAACAAGTCAAAGTAGAGCACCAAAAGCCAGGTGGTTACATGCAATGTATAGAGATTCCAACTTGGAAGTGGGATATGACTAATATGGATTTTGTAACTGGTTTGCCTCGTTTAGTTAATAAGTTTGACTCCATATGGGTGATAGTTGATAGACTCACGAAGTCAGTGCACTTCCTGCCAGTTAGAAGTGATTATACAGCTGAAGAATATGCCAAATTATACCTCAAAGAGATAGTTAGGCTACATGGGGTCCCACTCTCTATTATATCTGATCGAGGAGCTCAATTCACGGCAAAATTTTGGAAGTCCTTTCAAAGGAGTTTAGGGACGCAAGTGAATTTGAGTACAGCCTTCCATCCCCAAACAGACGGCCAAGCAGAGCGTACTATTCAAACACTTGAGGATATGTTGCGATCCTGTGCATTAGATTTTAAAGGTAGCTGGGTAGAACACTTGCCCCTTATTGAATTTGCCTATAATAACAGCTACCATTCGAGCATCAAGATGGCGCCTTACGAAGCTTTGTATGGGAGGAAATGTAGGTCACCAATTGGTTGGTTCGAAGTGGGTGAAACCACCTTGCTCGGGCCAGATTTAGTCCAACAAGCCATGGAAAAAGTTAAGGTGATACAACAACGGCTAAAAACAGCCCAAAGTCGTCATAAATCATATGCAGATATGCGGAGAAGAGGGCTGGAATTCTCTATTGGAGATTGGGTATTTTTAAAGGTATCACCGATGAAAGGGGTTATGAGATTTGGTAAGAAAGGGAAACTAAGCCCACGTTACATAGGGCCATATAAGATTACTAAGAGGGTCGGACAAGTTGCATATGAATTAGAGCTACCCCAGGAACTTTCAATGGTTCATCCAGTGTTTCATGTGTCAATGCTTCGAAAATGCATAGGTGACCCCTCTCGTATCACTCCTATAGAAGATGTACAGGTCACAGAGGATCTTACTTATGAAGAGGTACCGGTTGCTATTCTAGATCGCCAAATTAAAAAGTTAAGGAACAAAGAAATGGCATCAGTAAAGGTACTCTGGAGAAACAACCAAGTAGAAGAAATAACGTGGGAACCGGAGGAAGTAATGACATCCAAATACCCTCATCTATTTGAAGACAAGGAGGGACCAAAAGATACAGAGGAGGAACATTAATAGGTATGTGTTTGAATACTAGTTATGTTATTAACAGTTGTGTGACCAGAAATTCAAACCTGCCTAGACTATACAGTTATGTTAACATTCGGGATGAATGTTCCTAAGGGGGGGAGGATGTAACACCCCACATTTTACATGTACTAGTAATGTTCACATAAAATGACATACGACTTGATTTAATTACTACCAAAATTTTTTTTCAAGTGTTCAAGTGTTAGATTGGGGCACTATATGGAAGTCTATTTAGAGATTGTGGCCTTAAACGGAGAAAATCATTGACGTGCTTATGGAACTTAGAAAGCTAGCAGGTGAGTCACCTGTGTGGTTGGCTTACAAAAAAATGTATATATACATGAGGGAGAATAATTCATTCATAAGTGAACTCACTTGAAGTCTAGACGTTAGTAAAAAGAAAGGGGAACGAAGACAAGGCTTAACGCCGAAACTTTCCAAGTCTTGTGACAAACGAAGCCCAAGTTAGGGAGGCTATTAAAGCCAATGGTTTAGCATTATATTGGGCCAAGATGTTCAACCCAAGATTTTTATATAATATGCCCAACTACATTCATTCACTACTAACAAAATTGGGCCCAAACAAAGTGCAAGAAAGATTAAGGAAAATGGGCCACTAAAGCCCATTGATTTTGAGATCCAAAAGGCCCAAGTGAAAGGGGAAAATTAGTCATTGACCAACTTGAGTTAATCAGTTGCAAATATCAGGAGAAAGTCGGTCTAAGGCCTCCTTAAAAAGGGACCAAAACCGAGCTCCTTAGGTTAACTAGTAGAAGACCAAAAATTTCAGCTTTTCTCTCTAAGTTTCTCTTGGCATTTCTTCACCTTGGAAGGCAACCAAAGGCTACTTTTTGAGTTCTTGAATTATACCTACACCTTGGGAGTTAAGGTATGTAAAAATAACCATATACTTGATATGAATTTTCCATGGAAAACAAGATAAGTTGGCTGGTGTACTGTGCAGGAATTTCTGGACAGCTTGTGTCCTGAAAGTTGTTGTTTGATTTTCTTGGCTTTGGAACGATTCTTACCCTGATTTTTGACTTTGATATGATATAAAGTTGAGGTTATTAATATGTTATAGTGTTTATATGGTTGCCAAGGTTGCTGGACTGTTATGCTAGTTCTTTGGAAACAAGTATCCTTATATGATCTTATGTGCTTCCAAAATGGTATTGGACTGTTTTGATGAGGGGGCTGATGTTTCACGTTTCCCCCCTGTGTTTTGAGCTATTTTGTGACTATGTTAAGGTTTATTTGATGTATATATATGTTGGGAGCATCTGGTTCAAAGTTGGGACAAGTATGAATTGTTAACGACGAAATGTAGGGAGACGACGAGATGTTGTGCTTCTTAGTTGAGCGTTTTGTAAAATGGTTCTGTGTTGTAGTTATGGACTGTTGCCAGCATGTTGTAGAGCTGATATAGGCTGTGTACATCATGTATATGATAATGTGTACTGGTTGAAGACAGTTAGAATTGAGAAAGTCGGAATAACACCATTGAGTCGACGGTTATACGTTTGTTGCCAAAGTGTTGTGTTTTGTGAGATTGGGTTGTCCAGATGCATTGATTAGCTGCTAATACTAGCTTTAAAACATGATATTGTAGATAAATAGTTGGAAGAAAAGAAGTCATTTCGAGGTAAAAAAAAGTTGATATGTCGAGGTATGTAAGGCTATTCGATCTCTTATTATTTGGCATGGAATCCAAAGTCTTTATTGGCACATAGAGATCTTTACAAACTTCGATATAACCACTCCACTCTTTCACATGTATTTGTGTGTCCAGATTCGAGCATTGTCACTGCTGCATACATACATTGGATACCATGACATATGAGTCTTCTTTTTAGCTAAATAAAGTTCATACGTTGTTTATGTCCTACATGTTTCACTAATTGTATAACCCACTCTTTTCATTGTGATATGATGTTACATGGTCACATACTTGTCAGTTGTCATGCTTATAGTCTTATAGCTCAAATGTTACGATCACCAAAGATTCATCTCAAAAGTAATAAGAAGATATATGTATACAGTTGCTTCTGTTGGGTGGTATCCCAGGGGTGAAAGAATCACCTAGCATGGGTCAATCCCAGTATTACAGGGGGTATCCCAGGGGTGAAAGGAAAGCCTAGCATGGGTCGATCCTGATATAGATTTACCACTGATCAGCTGGTCATTTGTATTACATGATGTGCACAGATTGTACAAGTGATAAGAGTAAAGTAACATAATTGTTATAAGATGCATGACTCCACAATATTCATAAAGGTGGTCTTTTACCCTACAGCAGTGTATGGTTTCATTTGAGCTTTTATCTCATATATAGTACATGTTGCCTTACATATTCAGTACATTATTTCGTACTGACGTCCCTGTTGGGGGACCTGCATTCCATGCTGCAGGTGCAGAAGCTAATAAACCTCCCCAGTAAGAGTACAGGATATCAACTGCAGTCACTGAGCTCCAGGTTGCTTCGGGACTTTGAGTCTTATCATATCTTTTTGCATTGTATAGTATCTTATCATGAGGCGGGGCCTGTCCCGACCCTTATAAGATAATGTTTCTTGTCTAGAGGCTTCGTAGACTATGTAAAGTATAGTATGGTCATGTATCGTATCGTAGACATTGTGGCTCCAACGGCCTAGTCATACAACATCTTTTGGCTTGCTAGTCCCATTTATCTTTTGAGGGCATGTTTAGTATAAAAGTAACTTATAATGTTCATAGGTAATGTATTGCTACAGGTTGGTTCTCCCGAGCCTTACCGGCAACGGGTGCCAGTCCGCCTTAATAGGATTTGGGGCGTGACAGAAGTGGTATCAAAGCGGGTTGTCCTAGGGAGTCTACAAAGTCGTGTCTATGTAGAATCATGTTTATCGATGTGTTGTGCACCACATTTATAAACAAGAGGCTACGCGGCATTTAGGAGTTATCACCTCTTTTCATTCTTTAGATCGTGCCATAGAGCCAAATATTATAAGTGTACCATGTCTAATCCCTGAATTATTTTGTACAGTAAGTATGCCAGAGACAAGGAAAAGTAAAGGTAAAGGAAAGGAAGTAGAAGTGGTAGTTGGTATACCCAATCGGGCGACACAACAGAGTGAGGCTCTAGATGAGTCTCTATCACAGACATCTCCAACCCCTCCATCTGTTGATGTACCAGGAAGTAGTAAAAATCCCCGAGAACCACCTGTTGATGCTTCTGTGCAGGATTTGAGAAATGCAGTTCAACTGTTGACTTGTATAGTTGCTGGCCAAGGTCAAAGACAAGAAGGCCCAGTTGCAGGTGTAGTTGGTGCAGGTAGGGCAGCCAGTACGAGAATACGTGATTTCCTCAACTTAGACCCTCCATTATTCACTGGGACAGATCCAAATGAAGATCCACAGGATTTTATTGATCAGATCCAACGCACCTTAGATGTTATGCATGTAAGTGGTTCAGAAGCTGCTGAGTTGGCAATATATAGATTGAAGGGTGTGGCTATACTGTGGTACGAAGCCTGGAAGCATTCCAAAGGCATAGATACACCTCCAACTACTTGGGAGGAGTTCAAAATGGCCTTTCTTGATCATTACTTGCCATTAGAGATCCGAGAGGCCCGTGCAGATCAGTTCCTGAACCTCCATCAGGGGAATATGAGCGTGAGGGAATATAGTCTTAAATTTAATTCTCTGGCCAGGTACGCTCCTAATGTTGTTGCTACTATGGCAGATAGAGTCCATCGGTATGTGGATAGGTTGGATTCATATTTGGTTAGAGATTGTACCATTGCTTCTTTGAATAAAGACATGGATATAGCGAGGATGCAAGCTTTTGCACAGAAACTGGAGGATCAGAGACAAAGAAGGAGGGCACAAGAAATAGAAAGGGGGCAATTCAAGAGGGCCAGATCTACAGGACAGTTTACACCACCCCAGGTTGAGTTTAGGCCACGATTTTCTCATAGGCCACCCAGGCCATCATCCTCTTACTCTACAGCTAGTGCTCCACCACCACTTCAAGGGTCTAGAAATGATCAATTTGGGCAGAGAAGTGAGGGCCAAGGTACACGGACAACAGGATATTCGGGAAGCCAGCAAATGCCTCCTAGGCAGCCTTGCAGACAATGTGGGAGATATCATATAGGTGCGTGTCGCAGGGGAACGGATGTTTGTTATTGGTGTGGTATGCCAGGGCATGCAATAAAAGATTGCCCAAGAAGACGCAGGGGTGATATGGCACAACCTACTGGATCAGCTGTTGTATCATCATCATCAGTGCCTCCATCAGGTAGAGGTGAGCAATTTCCCATAGGTCGCGGCAGAGGTATTAGAGGGGCAGCTAGTTCCAGCGTGGCCCAAAATCGCACATATGCTCTAGGGACTCGACAGAACCTGGAAGCTTCACCCGATGTGGTTATAGGTACATTGTCCATCTTCTCACATAAAGTGTATGCATTAATTGACCCTGGTTCTACATTGTCATATATTACTCCATTAGTTGCTAGGAAGCTTGGTAGAACACCTAAATTATTGAATAAACCACTTGCGGTGTCTACACCAACTGGGGAGTCAATTATAGTTAGAAGAGTCTATTGTGACTGCATAGTGACTGTCTGCGACCGAGATACATTAGCTGATCTTATCGAGTTAGAAATGGTAGAATTTGATGTTATAATGGGTATGGATTGGTTGGCTTCTTGCTATGCCACCGTTGACTGCCGAACCAAGAGGATGTACTTTCACTTTCCAAATGAAGCAGTCCTTGAATGGGAAGGCAATATTGGGGCACCAAAAGGGAGGTTTATCTCTTATTTTAAAGCCAGAAAAATGATATCAAAGGGATATATATGTCATCTCGTTAGAGTGAGAGACATGGAGGCAGAATCACCAACTATCCAGTCTGTTCCAATAGTGAATGAATTTATTGATGTCTTTCCTGAGGAACTCCCTGGTTTGCCTCCAGAACGAGAAATAGATTTTGGTATTGACTTATTACCAGGCACCGAGCCTATCTCTATTCCTCCATATAGAATGGCCCCGGCAGAATTACGTGAATTAAAGGAGCAACTGAAAGACTTGTTAGAAAAGGGTTTTATAAGACCTAGTGTGTCCCCTTGGGGTGCACCAGTTTTATTTGTGCGTAAAAAGGATGGCACATTGAGGATGTGTATTAACTACCGACAACTGAATAGGGTGACAATTAAGAATAAATATCCCCTCCCCAGAATTAATGACTTGTTTGATCAGTTACAGGGTGCCAAATACTTTTCAAAGATCGATTTGAGATCAGGTTATCATCAGGTGAGAGTGCAGGAAAAAGATATACCTAAGACAGCTTTCCGAACCAGATATGGTCACTTTGAATTTCTTGTTATGTCGTTTGGGCTAACGAATGCACCAGCAGTTTTTATGGATTTAATGAATAGGGTATTCAAGCCTTTCCTGGATGTGTTCGTGATAGTATTTATAGATGATATTCTGGTGTATTCAAGGTCAGAAAAGGACCACGCAAATCATTTACGACTAGTAGTACAAGTTCTCCGTGATCGCCGGTTGTATGCTAAGTTTTCCAAATGTGAATTTTGGTTGAAATCAGTGGCATTTTTGGGCCATATTGTATCGGATAAAGGAATAAGGGTGGATTCACAAAAGATAGAGGCTGTGAAAGATTGGCCAAGGCCAACGACACCTACAGAAGTTCGAAGCTTCCTTGGATTGGCAGGTTATTACAGAAGGTTTGTTGAAGGTTTTTCTTCTATGTCTGCACCTTTTACTAAGCTGACTCACAAGGAAACCAAATTCCAATGGAATGATGCATGTGAAAGGAGCTTTCAAGAGTTGAAAAGCAGGCTAACCTCAGCACCTGTGCTAATGCTTCCAGAAGGCTCAGAGGGATATGTAGTGTATTGTGATGCTTCCGGAGTTGGTTTGGGGTGTGTACTAACACAACATGGTAAGGTGATTGCTTATGCCTCGAGACAATTGAGACCACACGAGAAAAACTACCCAACACATGATCTTGAGCTAGCAGCGGTTGTATTTGCTTTAAAGATATGGCGCCACTATTTGTATGGGGTGCACGTGGACATATATACAGATCATAAGAGTTTACAGTATATTTTCAAGCAGAAAGATCTAAATTTGAGGCAGCGGAGGTGGCTAGAGTTAATAAAGGATTATGATATTGATATATTATACCATCCAGGGAAAGCAAATGTGGTGGCTGATGCTCTAAGTCGTAAGACACTCATGGGTACCAGTGATCAGAAAGGGGTAAAGCAAGGCATGGCTAAGGATCTGCGTCAACTAGCCAATCTGGGTGTTCGTCTACTCGAAACTCCAAGAAAGGACATTATTGTACATAATGCTATCGATTCTTCATTGATAAGGGAAGTGAAAGAAAAATAGTATTATGATCCTATTCTACAATGCCTTAAGGAGAAAGTAAGTCAAGGTATAATGAAGGAGTTTAGGCTTACACAAGATGGAGTACTTTATTGCCAAAATAGATTATGTGTTCCTGATGTTAACAGACTCAGAAGGAGAATAATGGAAGAAGCCCATCATTCAAGATATTCCATCCACCCAGGATCTACTAAGATGTATCATGACCTAAAGGGAGTGTTTTGGTGGGGAGGCATGAAAAAGGACCTTGCAGAGTTTGTGGCTCAATGTCCTACTTGTCAACAAGTCAAAGTAGAGCACCAAAAGCCAGGTGGTTACATGCAATGTATAGAGATTCCAACTTGGAAGTGGGATATGACTAATATGGATTTTGTAACTGGTTTGCCTCGTTCAGTTAATAAGTTTGACTCCATATGGGTGATAGTTGATAGACTCACGAAGTCAGTGCACTTCCTGCCAGTTAGAAGTGATTATACAGCTGAAGAATATGCCAAATTATACCTCAAAGAGATAGTTAGGCTACATGGGGTCCCACTCTCTATTATATCTGATCGAGGAGCTCAATTCACGGCAAAATTTTGGAAGTCCTTTCAAAGGAGTTTAGGGACGCAAGTGAATTTGAGTACAGCCTTCCATCCCCAAACAGACGGCCAAGCAGAGCGTACTATTCAAACACTTGAGGATATGTTGCGATCCTGTGCATTAGATTTTAAAGGTAGCTGGGTAGAACACTTGCCCCTTATTGAATTTGCCTATAATAACAGCTACCATTCGAGCATCAAGATGGCGCCTTACGAAGCTTTGTATGGGAGGAAATGTAGGTCACCAATTGGTTGGTTCGAAGTGGGTGAAACCACCTTGCTCGGGCCAGATTTAGTCCAACAAGCCATGGAAAAAGTTAAGGTGATACAACAACGGCTAAAAACAGCCCAAAGTCGTCATAAATCATATGCAGATATGCGGAGAAGAGGGCTGGAATTCTCTATTGGAGATTGGGTATTTTTAAAGGTATCACCGATGAAAGGGGTTATGAGATTTGGTAAGAAAGGGAAACTAAGCCCACGTTACATAGGGCCATATAAGATTACTAAGAGGGTCGGACAAGTTGCATATGAATTAGAGCTACCCCAGGAACTTTCAATGGTTCATCCAGTGTTTCATGTGTCAATGCTTCGAAAATGCATAGGTGACCCCTCTCGTATCACTCCTATAGAAGATGTACAGGTCACAGAGGATCTTACTTATGAAGAGGTACCGGTTGCTATTCTAGATCGCCAAATTAAAAAGTTAAGGAACAAAGAAATGGCATCAGTAAAGGTACTCTGGAGAAACAACCAAGTAGAAGAAATAACGTGGGAACCGGAGGAAGTAATGACATCCAAATACCCTCATCTATTTGAAGACAAGGAGGGACCAAAAGATACAGAGGAGGAACATTAATAGGTATGTGTTTGAATACTAGTTATGTTATTAACAGTTGTGTGACCAGAAATTCAAACCTGCCTAGACTATACAGTTATGTTAACATTCGGGATGAATGTTCCTAAGGGGGGGAGGATGTAACACCCCACATTTTACATGTACTAGTAATGTTCACATAAAATGACATACGACTTGATTTAATTACTACCAAAATTTTTTTTCAAGTGTTCAAGTGTTAGATTGGGGCACTATATGGAAGTCTATTTAGAGATTGTGGCCTTAAACGGAGAAAATCATTGACGTGCTTATGGAACTTAGAAAGCTAGCAGGTGAGTCACCTGTGTGGTTGGCTTACAAAAAAATGTATATATACATGAGGGAGAATAATTCATTCATAAGTGAACTCACTTGAAGTCTAGACGTTAGTAAAAAGAAAGGGGAACGAAGACAAGGCTTAACGCCGAAACTTTCCAAGTCTTGTGACAAACGAAGCCCAAGTTAGGGAGGCTATTAAAGCCAATGGTTTAGCATTATATTGGGCCAAGATGTTCAACCCAAGATTTTTATATAATATGCCCAACTACATTCATTCACTACTAACAAAATTGGGCCCAAACAAAGTGCAAGAAAGATTAAGGAAAATGGGCCACTAAAGCCCATTGATTTTGAGATCCAAAAGGCCCAAGTGAAAGGGGAAAATTAGTCATTGACCAACTTGAGTTAATCAGTTGCAAATATCAGGAGAAAGTCGGTCTAAGGCCTCCTTAAAAAGGGACCAAAACCGAGCTCCTTAGGTTAACTAGTAGAAGACCAAAAATTTCAGCTTTTCTCTCTAAGTTTCTCTTGGCATTTCTTCACCTTGGAAGGCAACCAAAGGCTACTTTTTGAGTTCTTGAATTATACCTACACCTTGGGAGTTAAGGTATGTAAAAATAACCATATACTTGATATGAATTTTCCATGGAAAACAAGATAAGTTGGCTGGTGTACTGTGCAGGAATTTCTGGACAGCTTGTGTCCTGAAAGTTGTTGTTTGATTTTCTTGGCTTTGGAACGATTCTTACCCTGATTTTTGACTTTGATATGATATAAAGTTGAGGTTATTAATATGTTATAGTGTTTATATGGTTGCCAAGGTTGCTGGACTGTTATGCTAGTTCTTTGGAAACAAGTATCCTTATATGATCTTATGTGCTTCCAAAATGGTATTGGACTGTTTTGATGAGGGGGCTGATGTTTCACGTTTCCCCCCTGTGTTTTGAGCTATTTTGTGACTATGTTAAGGTTTATTTGATGTATATATATGTTGGGAGCATCTGGTTCAAAGTTGGGACAAGTATGAATTGTTAACGACGAAATGTAGGGAGACGACGAGATGTTGTGCTTCTTAGTTGAGCGTTTTGTAAAATGGTTCTGTGTTGTAGTTATGGACTGTTGCCAGCATGTTGTAGAGCTGATATAGGCTGTGTACATCATGTATATGATAATGTGTACTGGTTGAAGACAGTTAGAATTGAGAAAGTCGGAATAACACCATTGAGTCGACGGTTATACGTTTGTTGCCAAAGTGTTGTGTTTTGTGAGATTGGGTTGTCCAGATGCATTGATTAGCTGCTAATACTAGCTTTAAAACATGATATTGTAGATAAATAGTTGGAAGAAAAGAAGTCATTTCGAGGTAAAAAAAAGTTGATATGTCGAGGTATGTAAGGCTATTCGATCTCTTATTATTTGGCATGGAATCCAAAGTCTTTATTGGCACATAGAGATCTTTACAAACTTCGATATAACCACTCCACTCTTTCACATGTATTTGTGTGTCCAGATTCGAGCATTGTCACTGCTGCATACATACATTGGATACCATGACATATGAGTCTTCTTTTTAGCTAAATAAAGTTCATACGTTGTTTATGTCCTACATGTTTCACTAATTGTATAACCCACTCTTTTCATTGTGATATGATGTTACATGGTCACATACTTGTCAGTTGTCATGCTTATAGTCTTATAGCTCAAATGTTACGATCACCAAAGATTCATCTCAAAAGTAATAAGAAGATATATGTATACAGTTGCTTCTGTTGGGTGGTATCCCAGGGGTGAAAGAATCACCTAGCATGGGTCAATCCCAGTATTACAGGGGGTATCCCAGGGGTGAAAGGAAAGCCTAGCATGGGTCGATCCTGATATAGATTTACCACTGATCAGCTGGTCATTTGTATTACATGATGTGCACAGATTGTACAAGTGATAAGAGTAAAGTAACATAATTGTTATAAGATGCATGACTCCACAATATTCATAAAGGTGGTCTTTTACCCTACAGCAGTGTATGGTTTCATTTGAGCTTTTATCTCATATATAGTACATGTTGCCTTACATATTCAGTACATTATTTCGTACTGACGTCCCTGTTGGGGGACCTGCATTCCATGCTGCAGGTGCAGAAGCTAATAAACCTCCCCAGTAAGAGTACAGGATATCAACTGCAGTCACTGAGCTCCAGGTTGCTTCGGGACTTTGAGTCTTATCATATCTTTTTGCATTGTATAGTATCTTATCATGAGGCGGGGCCTGTCCCGACCCTTATAAGATAATGTTTCTTGTCTAGAGGCTTCGTAGACTATGTAAAGTATAGTATGGTCATGTATCGTATCGTAGACATTGTGGCTCCAACGGCCTAGTCATACAACATCTTTTGGCTTGCTAGTCCCATTTATCTTTTGAGGGCATGTTTAGTATAAAAGTAACTTATAATGTTCATAGGTAATGTATTGCTACAGGTTGGTTCTCCCGAGCCTTACCGGCAACGGGTGCCAGTCCGCCTTAATAGGATTTGGGGCGTGACAGAAGTGGTATCAAAGCGGGTTGTCCTAGGGAGTCTACAAAGTCGTGTCTATGTAGAATCATGTTTATCGATGTGTTGTGCACCACATTTATAAACAAGAGGCTACGCGGCATTTAGGAGTTATCACCTCTTTTCATTCTTTAGATCGTGCCATAGAGCCAAATATTATAAGTGTACCATGTCTAATCCCTGAATTATTTTGTACAGTAAGTATGCCAGAGACAAGGAAAAGTAAAGGTAAAGGAAAGGAAGTAGAAGTGGTAGTTGGTATACCCAATCGGGCGACACAACAGAGTGAGGCTCTAGATGAGTCTCTATCACAGACATCTCCAACCCCTCCATCTGTTGATGTACCAGGAAGTAGTAAAAATCCCCGAGAACCACCTGTTGATGCTTCTGTGCAGGATTTGAGAAATGCAGTTCAACTGTTGACTTGTATAGTTGCTGGCCAAGGTCAAAGACAAGAAGGCCCAGTTGCAGGTGTAGTTGGTGCAGGTAGGGCAGCCAGTACGAGAATACGTGATTTCCTCAACTTAGACCCTCCATTATTCACTGGGACAGATCCAAATGAAGATCCACAGGATTTTATTGATCAGATCCAACGCACCTTAGATGTTATGCATGTAAGTGGTTCAGAAGCTGCTGAGTTGGCAATATATAGATTGAAGGGTGTGGCTATACTGTGGTACGAAGCCTGGAAGCATTCCAAAGGCATAGATACACCTCCAACTACTTGGGAGGAGTTCAAAATGGCCTTTCTTGATCATTACTTGCCATTAGAGATCCGAGAGGCCCGTGCAGATCAGTTCCTGAACCTCCATCAGGGGAATATGAGCGTGAGGGAATATAGTCTTAAATTTAATTCTCTGGCCAGGTACGCTCCTAATGTTGTTGCTACTATGGCAGATAGAGTCCATCGGTATGTGGATAGGTTGGATTCATATTTGGTTAGAGATTGTACCATTGCTTCTTTGAATAAAGACATGGATATAGCGAGGATGCAAGCTTTTGCACAGAAACTGGAGGATCAGAGACAAAGAAGGAGGGCACAAGAAATAGAAAGGGGGCAATTCAAGAGGGCCAGATCTACAGGACAGTTTACACCACCCCAGGTTGAGTTTAGGCCACGATTTTCTCATAGGCCACCCAGGCCATCATCCTCTTACTCTACAGCTAGTGCTCCACCACCACTTCAAGGGTCTAGAAATGATCAATTTGGGCAGAGAAGTGAGGGCCAAGGTACACGGACAACAGGATATTCGGGAAGCCAGCAAATGCCTCCTAGGCAGCCTTGCAGACAATGTGGGAGATATCATATAGGTGCGTGTCGCAGGGGAACGGATGTTTGTTATTGGTGTGGTATGCCAGGGCATGCAATAAAAGATTGCCCAAGAAGACGCAGGGGTGATATGGCACAACCTACTGGATCAGCTGTTGTATCATCATCATCAGTGCCTCCATCAGGTAGAGGTGAGCAATTTCCCATAGGTCGCGGCAGAGGTATTAGAGGGGCAGCTAGTTCCAGCGTGGCCCAAAATCGCACATATGCTCTAGGGACTCGACAGAACCTGGAAGCTTCACCCGATGTGGTTATAGGTACATTGTCCATCTTCTCACATAAAGTGTATGCATTAATTGACCCTGGTTCTACATTGTCATATATTACTCCATTAGTTGCTAGGAAGCTTGGTAGAACACCTAAATTATTGAATAAACCACTTGCGGTGTCTACACCAACTGGGGAGTCAATTATAGTTAGAAGAGTCTATTGTGACTGCATAGTGACTGTCTGCGACCGAGATACATTAGCTGATCTTATCGAGTTAGAAATGGTAGAATTTGATGTTATAATGGGTATGGATTGGTTGGCTTCTTGCTATGCCACCGTTGACTGCCGAACCAAGAGGATGTACTTTCACTTTCCAAATGAAGCAGTCCTTGAATGGGAAGGCAATATTGGGGCACCAAAAGGGAGGTTTATCTCTTATTTTAAAGCCAGAAAAATGATATCAAAGGGATATATATGTCATCTCGTTAGAGTGAGAGACATGGAGGCAGAATCACCAACTATCCAGTCTGTTCCAATAGTGAATGAATTTATTGATGTCTTTCCTGAGGAACTCCCTGGTTTGCCTCCAGAACGAGAAATAGATTTTGGTATTGACTTATTACCAGGCACCGAGCCTATCTCTATTCCTCCATATAGAATGGCCCCGGCAGAATTACGTGAATTAAAGGAGCAACTGAAAGACTTGTTAGAAAAGGGTTTTATAAGACCTAGTGTGTCCCCTTGGGGTGCACCAGTTTTATTTGTGCGTAAAAAGGATGGCACATTGAGGATGTGTATTAACTACCGACAACTGAATAGGGTGACAATTAAGAATAAATATCCCCTCCCCAGAATTAATGACTTGTTTGATCAGTTACAGGGTGCCAAATACTTTTCAAAGATCGATTTGAGATCAGGTTATCATCAGGTGAGAGTGCAGGAAAAAGATATACCTAAGACAGCTTTCCGAACCAGATATGGTCACTTTGAATTTCTTGTTATGTCGTTTGGGCTAACGAATGCACCAGCAGTTTTTATGGATTTAATGAATAGGGTATTCAAGCCTTTCCTGGATGTGTTCGTGATAGTATTTATAGATGATATTCTGGTGTATTCAAGGTCAGAAAAGGACCACGCAAATCATTTACGACTAGTAGTACAAGTTCTCCGTGATCGCCGGTTGTATGCTAAGTTTTCCAAATGTGAATTTTGGTTGAAATCAGTGGCATTTTTGGGCCATATTGTATCGGATAAAGGAATAAGGGTGGATTCACAAAAGATAGAGGCTGTGAAAGATTGGCCAAGGCCAACGACACCTACAGAAGTTCGAAGCTTCCTTGGATTGGCAGGTTATTACAGAAGGTTTGTTGAAGGTTTTTCTTCTATGTCTGCACCTTTTACTAAGCTGACTCACAAGGAAACCAAATTCCAATGGAATGATGCATGTGAAAGGAGCTTTCAAGAGTTGAAAAGCAGGCTAACCTCAGCACCTGTGCTAATGCTTCCAGAAGGCTCAGAGGGATATGTAGTGTATTGTGATGCTTCCGGAGTTGGTTTGGGGTGTGTACTAACACAACATGGTAAGGTGATTGCTTATGCCTCGAGACAATTGAGACCACACGAGAAAAACTACCCAACACATGATCTTGAGCTAGCAGCGGTTGTATTTGCTTTAAAGATATGGCGCCACTATTTGTATGGGGTGCACGTGGACATATATACAGATCATAAGAGTTTACAGTATATTTTCAAGCAGAAAGATCTAAATTTGAGGCAGCGGAGGTGGCTAGAGTTAATAAAGGATTATGATATTGATATATTATACCATCCAGGGAAAGCAAATGTGGTGGCTGATGCTCTAAGTCGTAAGACACTCATGGGTACCAGTGATCAGAAAGGGGTAAAGCAAGGCATGGCTAAGGATCTGCGTCAACTAGCCAATCTGGGTGTTCGTCTACTCGAAACTCCAAGAAAGGACATTATTGTACATAATGCTATCGATTCTTCATTGATAAGGGAAGTGAAAGAAAAATAGTATTATGATCCTATTCTACAATGCCTTAAGGAGAAAGTAAGTCAAGGTATAATGAAGGAGTTTAGGCTTACACAAGATGGAGTACTTTATTGCCAAAATAGATTATGTGTTCCTGATGTTAACAGACTCAGAAGGAGAATAATGGAAGAAGCCCATCATTCAAGATATTCCATCCACCCAGGATCTACTAAGATGTATCATGACCTAAAGGGAGTGTTTTGGTGGGGAGGCATGAAAAAGGACCTTGCAGAGTTTGTGGCTCAATGTCCTACTTGTCAACAAGTCAAAGTAGAGCACCAAAAGCCAGGTGGTTACATGCAATGTATAGAGATTCCAACTTGGAAGTGGGATATGACTAATATGGATTTTGTAACTGGTTTGCCTCGTTCAGTTAATAAGTTTGACTCCATATGGGTGATAGTTGATAGACTCACGAAGTCAGTGCACTTCCTGCCAGTTAGAAGTGATTATACAGCTGAAGAATATGCCAAATTATACCTCAAAGAGATAGTTAGGCTACATGGGGTCCCACTCTCTATTATATCTGATCGAGGAGCTCAATTCACGGCAAAATTTTGGAAGTCCTTTCAAAGGAGTTTAGGGACGCAAGTGAATTTGAGTACAGCCTTCCATCCCCAAACAGACGGCCAAGCAGAGCGTACTATTCAAACACTTGAGGATATGTTGCGATCCTGTGCATTAGATTTTAAAGGTAGCTGGGTAGAACACTTGCCCCTTATTGAATTTGCCTATAATAACAGCTACCATTCGAGCATCAAGATGGCGCCTTACGAAGCTTTGTATGGGAGGAAATGTAGGTCACCAATTGGTTGGTTCGAAGTGGGTGAAACCACCTTGCTCGGGCCAGATTTAGTCCAACAAGCCATGGAAAAAGTTAAGGTGATACAACAACGGCTAAAAACAGCCCAAAGTCGTCATAAATCATATGCAGATATGCGGAGAAGAGGGCTGGAATTCTCTATTGGAGATTGGGTATTTTTAAAGGTATCACCGATGAAAGGGGTTATGAGATTTGGTAAGAAAGGGAAACTAAGCCCACGTTACATAGGGCCATATAAGATTACTAAGAGGGTCGGACAAGTTGCATATGAATTAGAGCTACCCCAGGAACTTTCAATGGTTCATCCAGTGTTTCATGTGTCAATGCTTCGAAAATGCATAGGTGACCCCTCTCGTATCACTCCTATAGAAGATGTACAGGTCACAGAGGATCTTACTTATGAAGAGGTACCGGTTGCTATTCTAGATCGCCAAATTAAAAAGTTAAGGAACAAAGAAATGGCATCAGTAAAGGTACTCTGGAGAAACAACCAAGTAGAAGAAATAACGTGGGAACCGGAGGAAGTAATGACATCCAAATACCCTCATCTATTTGAAGACAAGGAGGGACCAAAAGATACAGAGGAGGAACATTAATAGGTATGTGTTTGAATACTAGTTATGTTATTAACAGTTGTGTGACCAGAAATTCAAACCTGCCTAGACTATACAGTTATGTTAACATTCGGGATGAATGTTCCTAAGGGGGGGAGGATGTAACACCCCACATTTTACATGTACTAGTAATGTTCACATAAAATGACATACGACTTGATTTAATTACTACCAAAATTTTTTTTCAAGTGTTCAAGTGTTAGATTGGGGCACTATATGGAAGTCTATTTAGAGATTGTGGCCTTAAACGGAGAAAATCATTGACGTGCTTATGGAACTTAGAAAGCTAGCAGGTGAGTCACCTGTGTGGTTGGCTTACAAAAAAATGTATATATACATGAGGGAGAATAATTCATTCATAAGTGAACTCACTTGAAGTCTAGACGTTAGTAAAAAGAAAGGGGAACGAAGACAAGGCTTAACGCCGAAACTTTCCAAGTCTTGTGACAAACGAAGCCCAAGTTAGGGAGGCTATTAAAGCCAATGGTTTAGCATTATATTGGGCCAAGATGTTCAACCCAAGATTTTTATATAATATGCCCAACTACATTCATTCACTACTAACAAAATTGGGCCCAAACAAAGTGCAAGAAAGATTAAGGAAAATGGGCCACTAAAGCCCATTGATTTTGAGATCCAAAAGGCCCAAGTGAAAGGGGAAAATTAGTCATTGACCAACTTGAGTTAATCAGTTGCAAATATCAGGAGAAAGTCGGTCTAAGGCCTCCTTAAAAAGGGACCAAAACCGAGCTCCTTAGGTTAACTAGTAGAAGACCAAAAATTTCAGCTTTTCTCTCTAAGTTTCTCTTGGCATTTCTTCACCTTGGAAGGCAACCAAAGGCTACTTTTTGAGTTCTTGAATTATACCTACACCTTGGGAGTTAAGGTATGTAAAAATAACCATATACTTGATATGAATTTTCCATGGAAAACAAGATAAGTTGGCTGGTGTACTGTGCAGGAATTTCTGGACAGCTTGTGTCCTGAAAGTTGTTGTTTGATTTTCTTGGCTTTGGAACGATTCTTACCCTGATTTTTGACTTTGATATGATATAAAGTTGAGGTTATTAATATGTTATAGTGTTTATATGGTTGCCAAGGTTGCTGGACTGTTATGCTAGTTCTTTGGAAACAAGTATCCTTATATGATCTTATGTGCTTCCAAAATGGTATTGGACTGTTTTGATGAGGGGGCTGATGTTTCACGTTTCCCCCCTGTGTTTTGAGCTATTTTGTGACTATGTTAAGGTTTATTTGATGTATATATATGTTGGGAGCATCTGGTTCAAAGTTGGGACAAGTATGAATTGTTAACGACGAAATGTAGGGAGACGACGAGATGTTGTGCTTCTTAGTTGAGCGTTTTGTAAAATGGTTCTGTGTTGTAGTTATGGACTGTTGCCAGCATGTTGTAGAGCTGATATAGGCTGTGTACATCATGTATATGATAATGTGTACTGGTTGAAGACAGTTAGAATTGAGAAAGTCGGAATAACACCATTGAGTCGACGGTTATACGTTTGTTGCCAAAGTGTTGTGTTTTGTGAGATTGGGTTGTCCAGATGCATTGATTAGCTGCTAATACTAGCTTTAAAACATGATATTGTAGATAAATAGTTGGAAGAAAAGAAGTCATTTCGAGGTAAAAAAAAGTTGATATGTCGAGGTATGTAAGGCTATTCGATCTCTTATTATTTGGCATGGAATCCAAAGTCTTTATTGGCACATAGAGATCTTTACAAACTTCGATATAACCACTCCACTCTTTCACATGTATTTGTGTGTCCAGATTCGAGCATTGTCACTGCTGCATACATACATTGGATACCATGACATATGAGTCTTCTTTTTAGCTAAACAAAGTTCATACGTTGTTTATGTCCTACATGTTTCACTAATTGTATAACCCACTCTTTTCATTGTGATATGATGTTACATGGTCACATACTTGTCAGTTGTCATGCTTATAGTCTTATAGCTCAAATGTTACGATCACCAAAGATTCATCTCAAAAGTAATAAGAAGATATATGTATACAGTTGCTTCTGTTGGGTGGTATCCCAGGGGTGAAAGAATCACCTAGCATGGGTCAATCCCAGTATTACAGGGGGTATCCCAGGGGTGAAAGGAAAGCCTAGCATGGGTCGATCCTGATATAGATTTACCACTGATCAGCTGGTCATTTGTATTACATGATGTGCACAGATTGTACAAGTGATAAGAGTAAAGTAACATAATTGTTATAAGATGCATGACTCCACAATTTTCATAAAGGTGGTCTTTTACCCTACAGCAGTGTATGGTTTCATTTGAGCTTTTATCTCATATATAGTACATGTTGCCTTACATATTCAGTACATTATTTCGTACTGACGTCCCTGTTGGGGGACCTGCATTCCATGCTGCAGGTGCAGAAGCTAATAAACCTCCCCAGTAAGAGTACAGGATATCAACTGCAGTCACTGAGCTCCAGGTTGCTTCGGGACTTTGAGTCTTATCATATCTTTTTGCATTGTATAGTATCTTATCATGAGGCGGGGCCTGTCCCGACCCTTATAAGATAATGTTTCTTGTCTAGAGGCTTCGTAGACTATGTAAAGTATAGTATGGTCATGTATCGTATCGTAGACATTGTGGCTCCAACGGCCTAGTCATACAACATCTTTTGGCTTGCTAGTCCCATTTATCTTTTGAGGGCATGTTTAGTATAAAAGTAACTTATAATGTTCATAGGTAATGTATTGCTACAGGTTGGTTCTCCCGAGCCTTACCGGCAACGGGTGCCAGTCCGCCTTAATAGGATTTGGGGCGTGACAGAATGTGAGCCACCATTTCATCCACCCGTCTAATATGACGTGTAACATCATTATTTAATATCCAGCTAAACACATCATTAGGTTTCTAAACTTGACACAAACTTTCACTTTGCCACCTAAAGTGGATGTTGTTCATTTTAAACACCTAAATCGGCCTTCAACTATGTCATTTTAGTATCTTTTGAAAGGTGCCTAAGTGAAAGGTACCGCCAATTTTAAGGGGTTGACAATGTGTTTGGCCTTAATATCCCTATTTCCTTGGATCATTGACCCAAGATACTTGAATCTTTTTCTTTTTTGAAGATGACTTGCGTTCAATCCTCACTTACACATCTGTCTCATGAGTTACGTTGCTGAATTTGCACTCTTAGTGTTTTATCTTAATCTTTCTCAACCTAAACCCTTTAGACTCTAACATTCATCCGTAAACCTCTAGCATATTGTTGACTCCACTACGCGTTTCATTAATCCATACTATGTCATTTGCGAATAACATATACCACAACACGTTCCTTTAGATATCTTACCTTTGTTAATCCATCATAAAGACAAAAAGGGGCTGATCTATAGTCCTTAGCCCCCCTAATGAAAGCTACATGCACATCTCTAGCCTCAAACAACTCCATAAAACCACCCTAGAGAGAGTATACTATATGATTTGTGTAGGTCAATAAACACCATAAATAATTTTTTCTACTTCTTTTTTTCTATATTGTTCACCAATCTCATTAGAAGATCAATGGCTCCTATAGTCAAACGCACTACATGAATTCAAATTGGTTCTCGAGACACACCATCATCATTCTTATTTTCATAATCGTCTCTCAAACTTTTAAAATGTGGCTTAACAGCTTTATACTCTTATAGTTATTGCAATTCAAATATCGATCTTGTTTTTTTTTTTTTAATATTTTGAACAATTTTATAAAATCCAATATATATCCTCTTAAGAAGAACTAGAAAGCTCCATTTTAATAGAGTTCTGATCTCATCATTAGACAATCAACAAACACATAAAGCAATACAAAATTAACGTAAACACGAAATTAAAATCACTGAACTACAAAATTAATACTGAAATCCAAAGAGAAAGAAGAATGGAGAAATCAACAACTGGATGGGGGTGGGGGTGGAGGGAAGCTGCTGGATGGGGATGGGGAGGGAGGTGTTGGACGGGGTGGGGTGATCAATAAAATAAAAAGGAAAAATTTATTAAAAAATATAAATAAAATATGAAATTAAATTATTTAACACGTGACAGCATCTGATTGGTGCGTGCATTCACTCTCTTTCTTCTAACTGGAATTCAACGAAAAATGGTGTATTTGCAATGATTTAAGTAAGATTCGTGGGGTAATAGGTCGAAAGTATAGTTTAGGTATCTTTTTGAAAAAGTCGGCCAACATCGGGGACTTTATGTATTTTCTCTTTTTTCTTTTAATTTAATTATTGAGTTAATACATAAATTTGACCCTAAACTTAACTCCAAATTATAACTTTGACCTTAAACTTTGATAGTGCACAAATAGGGCCTTTAACTATTCAAAATCTGAACAAATATGACCTCCGATTTTGCAACCCCATGCGTAAGTTTCACTTGCGCCTACGTAAAAAGGTAATCCAATCACACGGTGTCACATCGTTAAAAGGGCTGACTTGGAGGGAGGTCATATTTGTGCAGTTTTGAATAGTTAAAAGTCATATTTGTGCACTGTCAAAGTTTTGCTTTTTGTGTTAAAAAGACATCATTTTTTTTTAAATTATTATTATTATTATGATTATTATTATTATTATTATTATTATTTCTATAGCAGTAACACCTAGTTTTTTTTAATTAAAAATCAAACCCGCGTAGTAGGCTGAAGGAAGCGCCCAAGAATAGTAAATAACACCACTGGGCTATCTAAGTGCCTTGTTTCATGTGGTTTAACATTAATATACGAACATAAATATAGATTTTCTACCTTATATATATAAAGTAACTTTTTTACTGAGGGGTTTTGGGTGAACCCCATGGCAACCACGTAGGTCCGCCCCTGCATTAATTTAATAATGTTTTAATAACGTTAATTTAATAACATTGTAATAACGTTAATTTAATATACTACTACTACTATCCTTAATAACGTTAATTTAATAACGTTTTACTAAAACTATAATTTTCTTATTATTAGTATAGTTTCATCTTTAATTAATATTTAAATAAATTGTATTTAGATATATTGTATAACTTAAATTCGTCCTCTGCTTTATAATATATATATATACCCGCACGATTTTTTCATATGAGGCTGACCCATCTAATTAATTAATCTTCAATATTGCTCTTTTTCCGCAATGACAAAAGAAATTAGATGCCATTTTCATTTTTGAGCCAAAAATAATGAAAAAATAATAGTGAAAAGTCATTTAAAGGTCATTTTTGTGTAGTTTTAAATAGTTAAAGGTCATATTTGTGCACTGTCAAAGTTTAAGGTCATATTTATGTATTATACCCTTAGATTTTAAGTTGGACATGCTCAGTTTTTGCGTGTTGAACACGCGTTTTGCCACGTAGGATCGGAGGTCATATTTGTGCAGTGTTGAATAGTTAAAGGTCATATTTATGTACTGTCAAAGTTTAAGGTCAAAATTATAATTTGGCGTCAAGTTTAGGTCATATTTATTGTATTATCTTTTAATTCTTCTATTTTAGATCATATACTACTATTCTAAATAAAACAAGGCCCCAACCAAAACGATGCCGTTCCAATAGAAAACTATATAAATCCCAATTAGGGTTCCGAATTTCCCAAATCGTTCAAAAAAACCCTAATTTGACACAGAGAAAAAAATGGGCGGCAAGTGTCCACACCGGAGCGTAAAGAAGCGAAGATACTCACACAAGCAATTTCGCCGGGGCAAATTCCTAGTAAAAGGGGACGACGCCGTTTATGATGAACTGAATAAGCCGGAAGAGCAACGGAATGCGTTGCCAGTTGATGAAGATCTTCCTGGAATGGGACAGTATTATTGTATGCACTGCGAGTAAGATAAAAGTGTCTTTTTGAAACTTAATTTATTGTTTTTTGCGTAATTTTTGTGGATTTTAGTGCGTTTTTGCTTCAGTTTTTGCATTTTTGATTTTTTTTGATAATTTATTGTTTGTTGCTTCAATTTTTGTGAATTTTAGTGCGCTTTTGCTTCAGTTTTCGTGAATTTTAGTGCTCTTTGATTTTTTTTTTTTAAAATTTATTTTTCGTTGCTTAAATTTCATGAATTTAGTGCGTCTTTGAAAACTAAAATTTGTTTTGTTTTTGTGTTTTAAGTTGATTGTTTGCACTGCGAGTAAGATTAACGTTCTTTTGGACCTTAATTTAGTGTTAGTTGCTTAATTTTTGTGAATTTTAAGTGTTTTTGAAAGAAAAATTGAATTTTTTCTGGTTTGTTTTTAGCTGATATTTTGGGAATGTCATGCAGTGCGAGTAAGATAAACGTTCTTTTGATGCTTAATATATCGTTTGTTGCTTAATTTTTTGAATTTTACTGCTTTTTTTTTTCGTTACTTTAATTTATCGGAATTTAAAGGGTTTCTGAAAGAAAAATTTGTTTTTTTTGTGTGTGTTTTTGGTTGATATTTTGCAAATGACTATTGTATGCACTGCGAGTATGATAATCGTTCTTTTGACACTTAATCTAGTGTTTTTTGTTTTAATCTCGTGGATTAAGATTTTTGGGGGGGGGGGGAGAATAGACTTTTGTTGTGTGTTTGTAGTCGGTATTTTGCGAATGTTACAGTGAGGGATGAGCATTTCAAGACGAAGAAGCACAGGAAGCGGTAAGATGTTGACTGAATTTAGCTTATTTATTGAATAATTGGAGTAAAATTTACTTCTTTTTTGTGGAGTTGAGTAATTATTGGTCTATTAACATACCTAGTGTAATCCCACATGTGGGCTGGGGAGGGTAATGGGTATGTTGCCTTTGCCCTTACCTTCCGAAGGTAGAGAGGCGGTTTTTGATAGATCTTCGGCTCAAGTTAAGTGTACTTGTAACAAGTATTGAAAGGAAATATGGTAGTGAAGAAGTTATGTTAATAACAAAATAGAAGAGATGAATAGCAACAATAAATGATACGGTAATCAAAACAAAGGAAACAATAAGTAATTATTCATTTCTTACCTAGCAACAACATACCTTGTGCAATCTCACAAGTGGGATCTGGGAGGGTAGAGGGTAGTGTGTATGGAACTTTGCCCCTACCTTGTGAAGGTGGAGAGGTTCTTTTGGATAGATCCTCACCTTAAGTAAAGCATAATAACAAGAAGTGTTGAATGCAGTAGTGAAGAACCGTGCTAAAAATAAAGTAGAAGAGAACAGTTACAACAACAAACAATACGTTAATCGAAGCAAAGGAAACAACAAGTAATTATTGATTTCTCACCCAACAACAGTGTAATTCCACAAGTGGGGTTTGCGGAGGGTATTGTGTGCTTAGCCTTGCCCCTACCTTGTAAGGTTGTTTTCCGATAGATCCTCGGCTCAAGTAAAGCATAATAACAAGTGTTGAAAGGAATACAATCGTGACGAAGCCATGTATGTTAACAACAGCAAATAATACAACAATCAAAGCAAAGGAAACAACAAGTGATCATGGATTTCTTATATGATGAGTTTGGTGCATAGATTGAAGTTAAAGTGGGTAGGAGTAGTAAATTTCTTCACTTTATTACTGTGAGGTAATGGAGCTTAAATGCTGAAAATTGATGAATCAGTCTCGGTGAGATGCTTCAACTTGAACGGAGGTTTTGATTTCATTGACTTCAGCAGTCCTTATGTCCACTTATCTCAACGTGGCTGAACAATCTTAATTTGGGTGAGGGTCTAGACAGGGAAGCTATTATGCGATTGTGTATATAACCTAGCTGTTTGTGGGAGGCGGAGTAATTTTAGAGTCTAGATACATATTTTATCCCTTAATTTTAAAAGAGAAGAATTCATTTGGAGACAGATATAAGAATTCATTTGGAGACAGATATATAAGGTATATGGTCTTCTCTGCTAGAGAACATATCAACTTTTCTCAACGTGGCTGAACAATTTTGGTTGAGTGGCTAGAGATGTTTCAGACTTTTAGTGAGATGTAGGCCTTCTGAGGGTGTAGCATAACAATCAATGAAGTGAATGAAGGCCGGGAAGTTAAAGTTTTAAATCCTACACACACAATTTAGTGATTTACTTGGCTATTATTTTCCATCTGCACAGATATACCCATTATATGGGCGGGTTGAAACTAATAGATACCTGGAGTTGTACGCAAGCTGGATCGTACTGATCATTGTAAAAATTCTTTTTGCCTATTATACTTCTGTACAAGACATAAATTATGTATAGAGACCTTGAACTGATCATTCCTTTCCTGATGGTCTTCCAAGGGCATAGATAAGGGCATAGTGTATCTGTTTTTTTTTTTTTTTGTGTGTGTGGGTGGGGGGGTGATAACGCTCAATCTACAGCTCTCGTAAGAGTGTAAGCGGTCGTTGTCAAATATAGAACCCAACTGGGTTGGGTATCGATCCCACAGAGAATAGTCGGTCACTAAGTAAGCAAAGATTATTAGATTTTTGGAGAAAGTCTCGTAAAAAGAGGGGATTGTAATGTGCAAATAATGTAATCAAAATAATAGAGTAAAAAACAGAAAATAGCAAAGTAAAAGAACGAATGTTTTGTGAGATGTTAAACAATGAGAATTGAGAGTTGGGGTTATGTCCACCTTATAAGTTATACGTCTCTACTGGCTATGAGTTATGCGGAATTCAGACATGCATGTGGTTATAGAGAATTGTATTCGATGGTAAATCCAGGCGTCTTTCGACCTAACAAGGACTATTTCACTTTAACTCTTTCGAGCTTAAAGCGTATCTAACGGTACAAATTCTCCAAGAGGTTAATCCAGTTACGGCACTAACTTTTTAACAGGGGTTGGTGCCCTATTACCTTGACATTATCTCTTTTCCAGACATATAACTTTTCTTTAGAACAACAAGTTAATGCTATACTGGCGTATTCTATGCGTTTGCAACCACAAAGAATTTAGATTAAGATTAAGAGAATAATGATATAAGCAGCATACGTGTCACGAATTCACAAACTCATAGCAATAGATAGTATCTCATATGGCTTCCATAACCCCAACAGAGAAGTTTAGCTATTCATGAGTGCGATGGAAATCACAATAGACATTATCATTATACCACAATAAAGATCTCACGTGTAGTATGGTGTGGTATGGCTTGTGGCATGAAATCCCTTTAGAATAGCGTTTCTCTTGTTGTGGAAATTAAGAGTTGAATAGATGAAGAGAATAAGAATTGAAAGTAGAAGTAAGAATTAGAATCCAAATTGTAAGTTGTGGAATTAGAAGTAGAATTAGAATGAATAAAAATCTCTAGCAAGATAGAGTATTTATAACACCCATATCCTATTCCTACTAGGCTACTGCATTACTTAACCCAATCCTACTGGTTACTGCATCATTATCCTAATCCTAATAAGTTACTGCTAGTCCCCAAAGTCTTTAGAGTTGCTGTTTTTGCCCGGGACAGATTTTTCATGCGCCACTTTTGGTCCTTGGCGTCCAAGCTTTGCTTTCCTCCTTTCGTGAAGCTTTCTTTGGCGTCAAGTTATCCATAAAATGCTGAATTCTGCATCATTTATACCTGAAAACTTGCTAATCATGTTCGTTAGCTCACTTACAGGAAAAAGGACTAAAAGTGCATGAATTATATAATTTGTCCTCAAAACTTAGCTAAAATATGGGCAAAATATAGTACTATAGGAGTGTAAATTCGCCTATCATCAACACCCCACACTTAAAGCTTTGTTCGTCCTCGAACAAACTATCATGTCCATCTAAACATTTACTTAGGGTTTCACAGTAACAACACAAAATATTCGTCAAGACAAACATAACAATTATCAACAAAGAGTAGTTTTCTGATCATTAGTAGAAACAATTCAACCTCCAACATAGACTCGTGATGATGGTTAATTCGTATCCAAAAGTTAAGGCACAAAGAATCAAACACAACTACCCAAAACTCATCAACCATGTGTGTCTCACATAAGATGTCACCCATAATCACTCACAAGTATTGTATATATTTCGAACATGGGTATAAAATTATCCTTGCTCTCTCTCACAAAGAATTCATATGTTGCAACTGATGACCATAGGCTTGCCCTTAGTGTAATGCTCCACTAAATATCAGAATGCTAAGCTTAGGATCAATTAGGTCTTTTACAGGTTGTAATGTAGGCTAAGGGACGGGTAGGACTATTTTGGCCAGAAATAGTGACTATGTTCCCAAGCGCTTTAATACATCACATTATGCCGTTTAACACTCTCTTTTAAACAACCTTTCTACTTTCTTTTAATCTACCACCCCTTCTCACCTCTTTTGTTTTTCAATTTTAAACATAACTAACTTTTTAGTTTTCTTTTCCTTTTTCTTTTCATAACACACCTCTTATGATAGCAATTCTTTTTCATAACAAATTCAAGCACCAATACATTCTAAGGCATCATACTCACCAAATTTCCTCTTATTTTGTCACATGACTTTACACTTTAAAGCGCTTAGGAATTTGGATCGAATTATGGTCTTAAGAAAAAATGGATTAGGTTACATGAGGCTGTCAAAAAATAGGCTAAAGGCTCAAAGGGGGTTATCTAGGATGATGTCCATGGGTAGGTAAAAAGAAGGTAAACAATTATAGGCTGCCAAAGGAATGCCTAAATCATCTCCTAAACTTGCACTCTTTATTTCGCTTTACACACACACCAGGCAAGTTTTAGCATCAGCCATAAACATAGAATATGCTATATCCTCACACACACAAGGCACATGGTCGACTTTATTGGGAGTAGTATAGACTTTTGACCCAACAGATGAAGGAATTAAACCAAACAATATCACATAGTGAGTCACAATTAGAGCCTAAACGTCTCAATAGTCATGATTTTAGCACAAACTCTTGTTATAATCTCATGCTGCCTATTAGAATAATTTCATGCAACGTTACGTTAAAAAAATTTTACTACTAAAAAAAAACAAACAAAAACAAGCAAACATAAATAAATGCAAATGCAGATAGAGAAGTATAGCATGAAATTACCAGCACCCCACACTTAGACGGGACACACTGTCCTCAGTGGAAAATAAATAAGAAGAACCTGGTTAGTCGGACTCCTCTTCTATGTCGGGGGTCATACCCCTTCGTCGGAATCATCATTGGAGTCGTCATCATCAGAATTCTCCTCCACGTCGGAGTCTGGCATTCTGCGATCATCGTCGGTTGGCACATTGTCATCAAGAGGTTCCTCAAAATATGTACCTACTCCACACATCGCCTTCGCGTGCTCATTCATTGGGTAGTCATAATCCAGCTGTTGGAGCTCTGCAGCAGTTGGAACACGACCCCCGCTCATCATTGTAAACCGAGTCATGCCATAAAGATGGCGAAAGAAACTCTCATCTCGAGCATGCCTTTCTGACGTGGTAAGGTTGATGCCATGCGTGGTTTCAGCATCTTTAACCTTTGTGAGGTCAACCTTCTTTGGATTGTGTCGGAGTTTATGATCAGCCGGTTCCTCTTCGATGTCTTCCTTCCTCAATATTGCAGTCAACAGATTGCCAAAACTAAAGTGGGACCTCTTGTGTAGCCTAGCTTTCCGCATTGTAGATCGAATAATTGCCCCAATGTTGATAGAGACATTCGTCATCAATGCGTATACCAAGCACACTCTATCTCTTGTTATCTTTGTGTACCGCGTCCCTGGAATTAGGCAAGAGTTGACTATGCGCAACCATATCCTTGCTTCCCTATTCAAGGGAGCATATGGGAAGGTGTTGTGTCGACCGGTGTCCTTGTGTTTACTCCATCGTGCCATAGATCTTGTTCCACAAAGTGTGTGTAGGATGGCTCTATATGGAGGTCTATTGTACAGCTCCTCGAGTGGTGATGGATCAACTGAAGGCAAGCCTAGAAAGGAGTTGAAGAAATCCGCATTTAGTAGTAGAACTTGGCCCCGAATCTTGACCTCACTTCCTGTAGTTTTCGGTGACCAGTTGGCGTAGAATTCGCGTGTTAGATCGAGATTGCACTCTCCCATATCTCGGAAGATGAAATCAAGATGTAACGCCATGATTTTGGCCAACATGCGCGGTTCTTTCTTTGCTAGGCTTTCCTTGTGTATCAAGTCCACATGAACATATT
Organism: Capsicum baccatum var. pendulum; assembly: GCA_030864225.1. Taxonomy (NCBI): domain Eukaryota; kingdom Viridiplantae; phylum Streptophyta; class Magnoliopsida; order Solanales; family Solanaceae; genus Capsicum; species Capsicum baccatum. The sequence goes on from CM061558.1 coordinate 273,554,422, forward strand.
TTCTCTCTTTGTTGTTCCTATACCACTTCTTTGCTTCCTCCTCAAGGACCCATTTTATTCCGAACATGCGGCGTGGTACTTGCATCGAGGAGGATTCTCCTTGCTCTTTTCGGCCTCTTTTCTTGCCTTTTTGTGAAGTGGTTGCTTTATCTTTGCCTTGTCTTGCTTTGGGTGCCATTGTACCTGAGATTAAAACCATGGTCATGTTAGCATCATCTCGATGGATACAATCAATAAACAAGCAGTAGTGGCACCACCCCACACTTAGTTTGTTGGTACAGACTAGTGAAGTGAAAGTTGTCGATTACTCAGACTTCATCGATATACGTTTTAGGTGCTATAGTCCAACAATATAATCAATGCAGTCATACTTCTTGTAACCTTGGCAATACTTTCATGTTTTATATGTCAAGACTACTACATAGGGATTGAATCAAGGTATAACATCTAAAAACAGATTATTATAACATAATCAATAAAATGAAAAACAGCTCCCACTGAAATACTCAGAATGGGTTGGAAAAGAGAAGGAAAAAAAAAAAACAGACATTAGACTAAAGGTGTCTAATCAAGTTAAACAATACCTTCAGCAATTGGTAAATTTTTCCTCTGTTGCTCAATCTTTTGCTTCCTGCAAAAATTTCATACCAAAAAACTCAAATCTTTGAACATAAGGCTGTGCATATACATAACTATATACCCACAAAAGGTAGCACTTTCTAAGCTTTTGGGACTGAACTAACAAGGGATAAAAGTAAATCAAACAAATGGGGTATATACTAAAAAGTATAAACCTGACAAAAAAGATCAAACCTTTGAACATAAACATGAACATATAACAGTGTTATCAAAATGTGTTAAGTACTTTGTGCTGCTTAAGGTGCACTTCAGTGTCATCATCAAGGTTGTAAGACATACTTTTCCTTGCTAATAAGCCTCTTGTAAAGAGGCATACACTAAATAATTGATATTTCACTTTATCATAATTTCTTTTTTATATTTCTTTGTTCATATATTTGTCATTCATGCATACAATTTATTAGTTTTAAGCTAAACATATATATTTGTATTGCTTCTTCCGTTATTTTCCGTTTGCTCTTAAAGCCCCAAAGGACCTTATAACTTTCCTGGGCTATTTGCTTTCGATAACACTTGCATATACATAGTTAAATACCCACAAATGGAAAATTTTAGCATCTTGGATTAAATCAATAAGGGATAAAAAGTAAATTAAACAAATGGGGTATGCTAAAAAGTAGAAAACTGGCAAAAAAGATCAAATCTTTGAACATAAACGTGTGCATATACAGGGGAGTGGAGTCGGGTTCACCCAAAACCACTTCGATGGAGAATTACACATGGTTCAAATAATACTTTATGTACATATGTAGTAGATGTTGAACCCCTTTGGCTTCTTTTTGTGTTTATTTCCTCTTATTTTGAACATACCTTGGAGAAAATCATGGCTCCGCCACTATACATAAGTAAATACACACAAAAGGAAGCATTCAACTTCTTGGATTGAATCGACAAGGAATAAAACTAAGTATGCTAAAAAGTAGAAAACTGGGAAACAGAAAAAAATCAAACCTTTGAACACATACATAATTAAATACCCACAAAAGGATAAATTTAGCTTCGTGGACTGAATCAACAAGGGATAAAAGCAAATTAAACAAAAGGGGTATGCTAAAAAGTAGAAACCAAGCAAAAAAGATCAAAACTTTGAACATAACATTTACTTTATATGAGGCCTCAAGTTCAAATCTCAGGAGATACAAAAAATAGTTCCTCATGGGAAGTAATGAATCATGATGCTTAATTGTTGAAAATATTGTTTACACATACTACGCCTATCATGTGTTTGATTAAATGCCTAGATGAAGGAAAATACCCAATTAATATGATATCATAAAATCCCCATGTATGTACAAGTTTATGCATATCCCATGGTTGATGAAATGCTTCAATAAATGATTTATGGATTATGATGTTAGTCATATGCTCAAGTACGTCATGCTTTGTCAGTTTCCTTCTATCGAGTCCTGGGATACTTGTACCCGAAACATTAGCTGTGTGCCTAGAGCCATGTCATGTTTTCACGATACTCTCAGTCAAGCTATGTTCCTTAGACTTTAGACAGTCTTATGACTCAGGAAATCTCCATGATCTCAGTCAGTTATCAGATATCAGAAGTATTTCATCAGTCAACGGAATTCAGTAACTCAGGTCATGTCCAGCTTAGTAAATCATGTTTAGTGATCATTCATATGGGAGTAGAAATTAGCACCGAGTGAACCCAAGGATGGGGAACTCACCTATTATATGAGGGTGTAATTCTTAAAAGCAGTCCTTGCGTTCTAGAACTATGTAGCCAGCATAGGTTGAGACATCATAGCCTGCTATATGAGGGTAGATGATGTGGCTTAACCTGTTATAGGAGGTTCCCACCGTTCTCAATAGAGTTACCTATTATATGAGGGTTACTCACATATTGTCCTTACCAGTGACGTGGTATTGACACCCTTCCAATTGGGGTTATAGATTGGACCCCAGCGCAGCCATAATGGCGTATTAAGGGCATGTCGGTTAGATGACTACTTCCCACAGTTTCATGTTACAGAATTCAGGACTATCAGATACAGTCAACTCAGATACAGTACGAAACTCAGATAGTTCCATCAGATTCAGGACTGTCAGATATAGTCACTCATGTTATCAGGTATATCAGTATCAGTATGTCATGTTATCAGTATTCAGATTCAGTAATCATGTTATCATGATATCAGTGTCAGTTATTATGTCTCATGCATGTACTCTCACGCTCATGATAGTCCGTCTGTTATTATTATTGTTCATGCATATGAACCCCATACATTTAGCCTACCTCACATGCATATCAGTACATTCAAAGTACTGACGCATTTGCGCTATGGTGTCTTATACCATAGCCATAGGTTCAGAAACACGAGCTCCAGAGCATCAGCAGATTCCAGTCTTAGCAGTTAGAGTCAGAAGTGAGTCCTCATCTTTCGAGGACACGATCATTATTTTATTATCTCATTAATTAATTTATTAGTTGGAGTAGTTGGGGACATGTCCCATCAACTCCTTATCCAGACAGTTCAGTCAATTAGAGGCTTTTTAGACTATTATGATCAGACAGTTATTTCAGTTGTTTTGGGTATTCCATACCCCTTTTCAGATGTTATGTTTTACTTTAGATATGTGAACCTTATGGCCTTTCAGTTCATGTTTCTGCATTATACCATATATTATGCAGTATACAGGTACAGATATCAGTGATGGATTAGCTTGTGGTCTTTTCGGGTCATGAGCAGAGACCAAAAAATAGTAGGTAATTATTCCCTTATGTCCTAGCCGTCCTAGCCTTGGTAGATAGCGTTACCTGCACCAGGTGATTCTTTCCATTTTTCCTAGCCTTGGTAGACAGAGGTAGGTGGCAGTAGCGGCTATCCCATGTAATTAGTCTAGGAACGCGAAAGCTGACTCTTACACCATGGTTATTAAAAAAAACATGCACATATACTGATCTGCGTAGTTAAATAACCACAGAAGGAAGCATTTTGCTTCTTGGATTGAATCAACAAGGAACAAAAGCAAACCCAACAAATAGGGTATGCTAAAAATTAGAAACCTGGCAAAAAAAAATCAAAACTTTGAACATAAACATGTACATAACATAAGGTCTCAGGTTCAAATCTGAGCAGAGACCACAAAACACTAGGTCATTATTCCCTTATGTCCTAGTTGTCCTAGCCTTGGTAGGTATCCGATGTAATTAGTCCAGGGACGCAAAAGCTAACTCGTACACCACGGTTATAAAAAAAACATGTACATATACTAATATACATAGTTAAATAGCTTCTTGGATTGAACCAACAAGGGATAAGAGTAAATTAAACAAATGGGGTATGCTAAAAAGTTTTTTTTTTTTTTTTTTAAACGAAAACCTGTAATTAGTCAAGGTGTGCGAAAGATGGCCCGGACACCACAACTATCAAAAACAAAAACAAAAAACATGTACCTGATATACATATAGTTAAAAAACCACAGAAGGAAAAAATTAGCTTCTTGGATTAAACCAACAAGGGATATAAGTAAATTAAACAAATGGGGTATGCTAAAAAGCATTTTTTTAATTAAAAAGAAGTGAAATTAGTCGAGATGCGCGAAAGATGGCCCGGACACCACAATTATCAAAAACAAAAACAAAAACAAAAAACATGTACACCATACATATAGTTAAATAACCACAGAAGAAAAAAATTAGCTTCTTGGATTAAACCAACAAAGGATAAAAGTAAATTAAACAAATGGGGTACTGCTAAAAATTAAAAAATCAAGAAAGAACCTGGCAAAAAAGTCCCTTTAGATTGATGTTGTTGAGTGTTTTTGAAAAGTTGTTAGCAGCCTTTGAAGGCATCTTGTCAAAATTTGTTCTATTAACACTTGTGAATGTGGAAGAAAATTTCTTCACTATTTTGAACAACACTGTAGATGAACAGAAGGAACCGCCAAGCTTAATTAAACAGAACTTTTTCTATTTTCACTTTAAAGTTTTTTCTTTAAATAAATACTCCCTCTGTTTTCCTTTTGAGTCCGTTTAAGAAAAAATGATCTTTTTTTATTTTTGTAATACTTTAATTTTAAGTTTTCACCTGACATGTTTAGTATCACAAAATTAAAGAGCATTTTAGTATATTATTTTCTTAAATTTCATATCAAGTCAAAGTAGGTTATTCTTTTTTAAACGGGGAGAGTAGATTTTAGGAAAAATAACATAAACATACATGTTAATTTACCATATTTATTCAAATTTCTACACTTACTAGTAATCTCAGCTAATTATGGATTTCTATTAAATGTATTAGGAAAAAATTATGTATCTCGATAGAATTAAAATCGAAAAAAATATACCAGGTGCTAATTATGTATATTTATAAAGAAAAAATGTATCTTTATTGAATATATTATGTATCTCGACTGATTCGAAATCGAAGTTTTCAGTAATTATGTAAAATGTCGAGATTTTTTGTAATTAAATTATAAAGTGTTGGGATTTATGTTGGTTGCCTTGAATTTTATGTAGTTGATATATGAGTAAGGACTGAACCACAAATAATGCAATAAACCCTCAAAAAATTGTATACCTAACCAGTTACTTCCTTCGTTTCAAAAAGAATGATCTACCATTCCTTTTAAATATTTCAAAAAGAATGATTCTTTTTTGTTTTTTTCAATACTTTAATTTCTACTTGCAAGTGTCATTTTTGAGACCACGAGATCAAAGGATATTTCGGTATATTTGACACAACTTGAATTTAAGATCAAAACATTTAAAAACCTTCTTTATTTTCTTAAACTCTGTACTCAATCAAAAGAGATCACTCTTTTTTTAAAACCGAGGGAGTATATCTTATAATTTTCCTATAATTAAAATTATTTGATAATTTTGGGTGGGGTACTTGATTCCCATATGTTTAATTAAGGATAAATAATTTATCACTTGACTCAATGTATTTTTTAAAAAAATATATTTGATTTATTACTCTCCTTCTCTCTATTTCATATTATTTGAATTTTGCCACATATTAACTTGACGCAATTCTTAAAAAACAAGAAATTTAATTTACTAAATTAACTTTATTGAAAGTTAAAATTTGATTGTTACTATTTTATGTAGTTATTTAATGGTAAATATAATATTGAATGAAATAATAAATTTGTCTTGATTTAATAAGATGAATAAATAAATTGATAAAACTATTTTTAATATAACGGCTAAGTAAATTAAACAAATAGAGTGTGTGGATAGAGTTAATAAAAGGCGGAGAGTGCTAAAAAATTTAAGCATAATACAATAATAATAAAATACCTAGAGTAATCTCACAAGGGAGTTTTAGGAGGATAGAATATACGCGAACTTCCTACCTACTTCGTGGAAGTAAAGAAGTTTTCGAAAGATTACGACTCAAGTCCAGCACATCAAAGCATTTATAAAAAGGGGTATCGGATCGTGAAGAAAATACATCAATTAATACACGAAGCACTACAGAACAATCAGATTTAAAAAAATAATGAAATAATGCAATAACTAAAAGAAACTACATGTGTAAGACTAATACTGCAGCAGAGGCAGTTGTCCCAAATTCCCACCAAGCCCAAATTCGGCGAAAAGTAAGTCAAAATTCAATCACCTACTAACCTTTTACCCTATTACCCTAATATGTAACATGTATATCTCATAACTAAGGTCATTTCATAGGTAAGCTGGAGTTGTGTCATATTTTGTCTAATCACCTCTTATCAATGCTTCTTCGGTCTACCTCTACCTTTATTCATACCCACCATATTCAACCTATCATATTGCCTTTCTGAGTCATCTGTGCATCTACTCTTTACATATTCAAATCATCTCAGATTGTTTTTCTCGTCTTGTCCACTACATATGTCTGTCCACGTTATTCGTAATATACTCACTCTTAATCATATCTTTCCTAGTATGTTTACATATCCATCTCATCATCCTTATTTCTACAACTCTCTTCTTCAGAGCATGAGAGCTCTCTATAATATATTTTACATTTTCTTTATAAAAGAGTTATGTGAGTGCTATTAATATAACAATTATGCAAAATATCAAAGTTTTCTATAATTAAGCTTTAAACTATTGGGATTTATGTTATTTGTCCTTATATTTAGGTAGTTGAGACGCGAGGAAGGACAGAACCACAGGTAATACAATTAAGCCTCAACAAATTTGTATATGTAAACAGTTGTATACGTCTGCTTTTACGTAGACGTTCGGAATATTCGTTCCAACTTTAATCTCTATACTGTAATTTTTATTTTTAATATCTATATTTGTTTACTTACAGTCTTACGTTTATTTTTTGATTTATAATATTTATATTGCTTGTTTTAACATTTTAATTATATTTAAATTTAATTATGGATGCAAATAAAAGTAGTGGTAAGAGACCAATCTTTGGTAAGGTTTTTCGTAGAAATAAAAAAATAATGCTACTACTAGTTCATTATCTCCTAGATTTAATGAAAATTCTTTATCACAACCTAATGGTTTTGATGTTGGTGCCGGTATGGAATTAGACCACGAGACACTAAGTAGACGTTATAATAATTTTGAGGAAGACTTACCGGAAGAAGATGATATAGAAGTACAAGAGTTAGGTGAAATTCCTACCCCTACTAGTCCGATTACGGAAATACCAAAAGGCGATGATGTACTTCCCCCTTTACCGGAATTTAGTAGGGCCAAAGGTACTGAACGTCCTAAACGGTCTTTAGTTTGGCAATTTATGAGTCAAGATAAGGAAAAAAATACCGCTACTTGCAATAAATGTAAGAGTTATGAAATATTTGACTGGGGGAAAAAATGGTGGGACAGGGTTGCTTACTACGCATTTGAGGAAATGTAATACAAAATTTATTCGTCTAGAAAATGAGGCTAAGGCAAATAAAGGTGGTACACCATTGACGAAAGAATTCGTGGGAGGTAATATGGTTCAAACGCGTTTAGATAGGTTTAACCCAGCTAGCTCAAGTTCTACATTGACATATAATGAAGATGTAGATAGAGAAGAACTAGCGAAAATGATTGCTGTTATGGGATTGTCATTCAGTTTTTCTTCGCATCCCGGTTTTATTCATTATATTCAACGAGTATATAATCCTTCTTTCAAAGTTTTTTCACGAAATACAATTAAAAATGATATTTTTAAATTTCAAGGTGAACATTGTCATTTTCTTCGTTGCTTATTTAGTAAATTTGATGGTAGAGTCTCTATTACTTTTGATATGGGTCATAGTATTATCGATAATGATTATTTTACTGTCACGGTTAATTGGATTGATCAACATTGGAACATGCAAAAAAGAATTATTGCTTATAAATATGTTGATGAAACTAACAACAACAATAACAACAACAACAAACCCAGTGTATTCCCACCTGGTGGGGTCTGGGGGGGTAAGATGTACGCAGTCCATACCTCTACCTCTAAAGAAGTAGAAAGGCTGTTTTCGATAGACCCCCGGCTCAAGACACGAGACACCACGCAAATACATAGTACATAAATACAGAGTGAAGCACCGAACAAGGTTACAAGATTACATAACATAAATACGGCAGCCATAAGTAAAAGAAAACAGAGTAAAGCGCCCAGATTCGTACTAAAACAAGGAACACGGAATCATAATAGGGATACTACCCCTAGCAAATAATTCCCTACACTAGCAACCCAAACTTGCCCTAGTCTTCTGCCCTAATTCGTGTTCTCCAGACCTTCCTATCTAGGGTCATGTCCTCGGTGAGCTGTAACTGTTCCATGTCCCGCCTAATCACCTCTCCCCAGTACTTCTTCGGCCTACCCCTACCCCGCCTAAAACCATCCAACGCTAGCCTCTCACATCTACGAACCGGGGCATTCATGTCCCTCCTCTTCACGTGTCCGAACCAGCTCAATCGGACTTCCGGCATCTTGCACTCCACTGGAGTCACACCAACCTTCTCCCTGATAGTCTCATTCTGAACTCTATCCCCTCTATTCAGCCCACACATCCAGCGCAACATCCGCATCTGTGCCACTTTCATTTTTTGGATGTGGGAATTCTTAACTGGCCAACACTCCGCTCCATACAATATGGCCGGACGGACTACCACCCTGTAAAATTTGCCTTTAAGCTCGGGCGGCACCTTCTTATCACACAGCACCCCCGACGCAAGCTTCCACTTCATCCATCCCACCCCGATACGGTGCGAGACATCCTCGTCAATGTCACCGTTACCCTGGATCACGGACCCGAGATACTTGAAACTATCCCTTTTACATACCACCTGTGATTCCAGCTTCACTACCACCTCATCCTCCAGCCTCGCGTCATTAAACTTGCACTCCAAATACTCTGTCTTGCTTCTGCTCAACCTGAACCCTTTAGACTCAAGAGTTTGTCTCCACACCTCTAATTTGTCCTTCACACCCTCTCGAGTCTCATCAATCAGAACTATATCATCTGCAAAAAGCATACACCACGGCACCTCCCCTTGAATACGCCGTGTCAACACATCCATCACCATAGAGAACAAAAAGGGACTAAGCGTAGATCCCTGATGCAATCCTGTCAAGACGTTGAAATGCTCTGAGTCACCTCCCGCCGTCCTCACCTGAGTTTTCGCTCCCTCATACATATCCTTAATTGTTCTGATATATGCCTGCAGGACTCCACTCACCTCCAAGCACCTCCAAAGCACCTCCTTGGGGACTTTGTCGTATGCCTTCTCCAGATCGAAAGAAACAGAGTATGAATGAGGAAAAAGAAGCGTTGGGGAATATCCGTTGGATATTGAGGAGAGACAGGAGGAAGACAAGTGGGGTAGAGCCAAGAGCGTGGCACGTGAGAGTGGGTCCACAAGAGGGGTCGAAAGAGACACCTGGTATGAATGGACTTAAAATTTTGCTGCCCAAAGACTTATAATACCAAGTCAGTGGAATTAGATGGACAAAATATTGGGGCCTTGTTTTAAGCCCAATCTTTTACAAGCCACAAAAATAAAAACTGCTGAGCCTTTCACAGAGTACATCCATAGTCAACAAAAAAACACAGTCGATAATCAAGATTTCTTCATCTTTGCTGATGAACTTGAAGCAATCAGAATCACGGAGGAGAATCAGAGAGAGGGGAGCCTAGTACATGGAGAGCCAAAATCCACAAGGGGAAAAGGAAATAATTGGGAGCAGCTGCTCAGAAATTCAACTTTGGGAGGGGCAAGATAACCATGAGAAAAACCCTAAGCAAATGTTGAATTTTAATGACATAGAACCATTACAAGTGGATGAGCCAATCAGCGAGGAGGCGGCGAAGGAGAAAGCAACATTGTGGATACACTCGAATGTGATCAAATTAAGGAAAAAGTTTGGGGCATCTTATGAGGGGTGTGAGGAGATGGCTTATGAACTTCTTCTCAAAATTGACCAAAGGAGAGGGATGGTACAAAAACAAAAGGGGGAAGGGAAGCAAGAAATTCACAAAGCAGTAGTCCCTAAGGAAGTCAGAAATCTGGCTTTCGACATGAAATTCAAAGAAGGAGATCCAAGGTTAAGAGGAAGAATATCACAAGAAGTTTCTCATGAAGATTAAAATATTATCTTGGAATGTAAGGGGGTTAAACGGGGAGAGCAAAAGAAGAATTGTGAGAAATCTGTTTGTTCAATGGGGGCCGACATTCACGTGTTGGTTGAAACTAAGCTAACTGGGAACGAATCAAACTTCTATCAACATATCTGGAACAATAGATGGCTGGGAGAAGTTCACATGGAGTCTATTGGAAGAAGTGGCGGGATAGTGGTGCTTTGGGACAAAGGATTATGGAAGGGGGAACTGGCAGATAGTGGAAACCAGATGCTCACTTTCAGGTTTGAGGGCTTAGAACAAGATATGACCTGGTATCTAAGTGCCATCTATGCAGATTGCAAGAGGGTAGAAAGAAGAGAACTGTGGTGGGAGCTAGCAGCTATTAGAAGTCTCTGTGATGGACCATGGGTATTATGTGGTGACTTCAACATCACAAGATACCCAGAGGAGAGAACAAATTGCCAAAGAATCAGTGGTTCCATGGCTGAATTTTCAGATTGGATTAATGATATGGAGCTTGTTGACCCTCCTTTATTTGGAGGGTCATACACTTGGAGAAGAAGCGATAATCATGAGAGTGCCTCCAGAATCGATAGGTTCCTGTACTCATCTCAATGGGATGAAAAATTTTTGCACATCAAACAATCACTTCTGCCAAAAATGGGGTCAGATCACAATCCCATTATGTTAACATGTGGAGATATGGATTTCAAGAAATCATATTTTAAATTCGAACAATGGTGGATGGGGGTGGAGGGTTTTAAAGAGAAAGTAAAGGAATGGTGGGTTTCTTTCAATGCATCTGGCAGTCCGGCTTATATCCTGACATTTAAATTGAAACTCTTAAAAGAGAAATTGAAAGAGTGGGGAAAGGAACACCAGAACACCTGGAGACAAAGGACGGAGAACATCTTGAACCAAATCCCTGGATTAGAAACGATCATGGAACAGAGAGCGTTAACAGATGATGAATTACTGCATAAGACTCAACTTGAAATGGAGTTTGAGGAGGTAGTCAAGAACGAGGAGATAGCATGGAGACAGAGGTCTAGAGTCCAATGGTTGAAGAATGGGGACAAGAACACAGTACTTTCACAGAATGGCCACAACACATAAGAGGTTCAATACCATTGACAAAATTGAGGAGCAGGGAAGTATTATTACTGTTCCAGATGCTATCAAAACTTTAGTTCAAGAGTATTATCAGAACCTGTATAAAGAGACAGAGACATGGAGACCTGATCTCAACTTACAAGATTTCACAAGCATAAACCTGGAGAAACAAATTTGGGTACAAAGACAATTTGAGGAGGAAGAAGTCTTGCAGGGTATTAGGCTCTGTGCTAGTGACAAGGCACCAGGGCCTGATGGGTTTCAGTGAGCTTCTACAAAGAATTTGGCCTATTATGAAAGAAAACATCACGAAGATTATGCATCATTTCCATGAGTTTCAGGTTTTTGAGAAAAGTATCAATGCCACTTTTGTGGCACTTATCTCAAAGAAAAATGGAGCTACATCACTTAAGCCTAATCAGTGGGCTATACAAGATTATAGCTAAGGTATTAGCTCAAAGGCTCAAACAGGTGGTGAACAAGTTGGTGAACAAACGCCAAATGACATTTTAGACAAATCATGGATGCTGCCCTAATAGCCAATGAATGTGTGGACACCAGGATGAGAGGAGAGGTTGCAGGCATAATATGCAAGTTTGATCTCGAAAAGGCATATGATCATGTGAATTGGGGGTTTCTTCTTAGCATCTTAAGGCAAATAGGATTTGGAGATAAATGGTTAAAATGGACAAGTTTTTCTGGTCAATGGAGAACTTGTGGGTTTTTTTCCTTCTGAAAGGGGCTTAAGGCAGGGAGATCCCCTCTCCCCATTCTTATTTATTCTAGTCATGGAAGGACTTAACAGCATGATGCGGGTGGCTACTCAGAACGGATGTATAAAGGGATTTGAAGTCAGCAACAGAGCAGGGGCGAATATGAAGATTTGCCAATTACTCTATGCCGATGACACTGTGATATTCTGTGAGGCAACAGAAGAGCAGATTAGAATTATCAGAGTAATTTTGTTGATTTTGGAAGCTGTTTCTGGCCTCAAAGTCAATTGGAGAAAGAGTAGTCTATCCCCTATTAAAGAAGTAGCACAGATGCAAAGACTTGCCAACATTTTAGAGTGCAGGATTGACAAACTCCCAACAACCTACTTGGGAATGCCTTTGGGTAGCAAACACAAAGAATTGAGGATATGGGATGATATAATTCAAAAGACTGAAAAGAAATTAGCCATATGGAAGTCGCAGTATTTGTCACTTGGGGCAGACATACTCTAATAAATGCAGTTGTGGACCCACTTCCCACTTATGTCATACCTTTATTTCCTTTACCTGCAAAGGTAAGGAAGAAACTAGACAAGCTCAGAAGAGAATTTTTGTGGTTTGGAAACAAGGGAAAGGGTACTACTTGGTAAACTAGAAAACAATACAATTACCTAAACTCTCAGGTGGTCTTGGAATTAAGAATTATGTTGACGAAACTAAAACCGGTAAATATATATCTTTTACAATAGCGGAATGCTTAAAATATTTTAGACTTATTGATAAAACTATGACATGTACATTAGATAATGCTTCTAATAATTTGAAAGTCATTGAATAGTACATGTCCCACCATTGATGAAAATAACTCCAACTATTTCTTCCGTTTTAGTAAATATTACTGTTATTTCTAAAGTACTTGCTAATTATAAAAAAGTTGTCCTTACAAAGAGGCAATTGACGTTATGGTTGACAAATTTAAAAAATATTTTTTTTCGATTCCACAAATTTATTTGACAGCTACTTTATTCAACCTATTTTACAAAGAACATGGTGTAATTATGATGGTTCAAAAAATCTACACCAATTTAGAAATTGAACCTCATGAAAGGCCATCGGTTGAAACGTGTTGTGCTAGCATAGTACCTAAAGCCAGGAGTTTATATAACATGTATCAAGTATGGAACATAATATTGCTAGTCGAACCTCCTACTTTTAGACATAGATATGATGATTTAGATGATGAGATGGGTGAAGAACTTGGTCTTCAATGTTGTAGCAGTAATGATTTTGATTCATATATTTCTCGGGATCAGAAATGTATTAGAGATACAAATGGACAAAACAACTTTTAGGATGGTGGAAGACCCGTACCAGACAATTCCAAAACTATCAAGGGTAGTTCGAGATTTGCTAGCAAGTCAAGCTTCTTCAGTCGCATCGGAGCAAGCTTTTAGTGCAGGAAGATTTATGATTGGAGATCATCGATATTCGTTGGCGAAGGATAGTTTGAAAATTTTGATATTATTTAGAGATTGAATTAATGTCGAAAGAAGAAATTTTGGGCTCCCAAAATTACTGCCCCAGATTGAAGACAAAATAGATGAAATATTTGAGGAGAATAGTGATGATGGAATCGAAGCAATGGAAGAACAAGGAAAAAAACCAATTCCAGAAAATATAAAAATAGATAACTTACATATAGAATATTATGGACATTATGGATATTAAGATTCTGGAGTACAGAGTTTAAAAAAATAAAGAAGGTTTTTAAATGTTTTGATCTTAAATTCAAGTTGTGTCAAATATACCGAAATATCCTTTGATCTCGTGGTCTCAAAAATGACACTTGCAAGTAGAAATTAAAGTATTGCAAAAAAAAAAAAAGAATCATTCTTTTTGAAATATTTAAAAGGAATGGTAGATCATTCTTTTTGAAACGAAGGAAGTAACTGGTTAGGTATACAATTTTTTGAGGGTTTATTGCATTATTTGTGGTTCAGTCCTTCCTCATATATCAACTACATAAAATTCAAGGCAACCAACATAAATCCCAACACTTTATAATTTAATTACAAAAAATCTCGACATTTTACATAATTACTGAAAACTTCGATTTCGAATCAGTCGAGATACATAATATATTCAATAAAGATACATTTTTTCTTTATAAATATACATAATTAGCACCTGGTATATTTTTTTCGATTTTAATTCTATCGAGATACATAATTTTTTCCTAATACATTTAATAGAAATCCATAATTAGTTGAGATTACTTGTAAGTGTAGAAATTTGAATAAATATGGTAAATTAACATGTATGTTTATGTTATTTTTCCTAAAATTTACTCTCCCCGTTTAAAAAAGAATAACCTACTTTGACTTGATATGAAATTTAAGAAAATAATATACTAAAATGCTCTTTAATTTTGTGATACTAAACATGTCAGGTGAAAACTTAAAATTAAAGTATTACAAAAATAAAAAAAGATCATTTTTTCTTAAACGAACTCAAAAGGAAAACAGAGGGAGTATTTATTTAAAGACAAAACTTTAAAGTGAAAATAGAAAAAGTTCTGTTTAATTAAGCTTGGCGGTTCCTTCTGTTCATCTACAGTGTTGTTCAAAATAGTGAAGAAATTTTCTTCCACATTCACAAGTGTTAAAAGAACAAATTTTGACAAGATGCCTTCAAAGGCTGCTAACAACTTTTCAAGAAACACTCAACAACATCAATCTAAAGGGACTTTTTTGCCAGGTTCTTTCTTGATTTTTTAATTTTTAGTAGTACCCCATTTGTTTAATTTACTTTTATCCCTTGTTGGTTTAATCCAAGAAGCTAATTTTTTTCTTCTGTGGTTATTTAACTATATGTATGGTGTACATGTTTTTTGTTTTTGTTTTTGTTTTTGATAATTGTGGTGTCCGGGCCATCTTTCGCGCATCTCGACTAATTTCACTTCTTTTTAATTAAAAAAATGCTTTTTAGCATACCCCATTTGTTTAATTTACTTATATCCCTTGTTGGTTTAATCCAAGAAGCTAATTTTTTCCTTCTGTGGTTTTTTAACTATATGTATATCAGGTACATGTTTTTTGTTTTTGTTTTTGATAGTTGTGGTGTCCGGGCCATCTTTCGCACACCTTGACTAATTACAGGTTTTCGTTTAAAAAAAAAAAAAAACTTTTTAGCATACCCCATTTGTTTAATTTACTCTTATCCCTTGTTGGTTCAATCCAAGAAGCTATTTAACTCTGTATATTAGTATATGTACATGTTTTTTTTATAACCGTGGTGTACGAGTTAGCTTTTGCGTCCCTGGACTAATTACATCGGATACCTACCAAGGCTAGGACAACTAGGACATAAGGGAATAATGACCTAGTGTTTTGTGGTCTCTGCTCAGATTTGAACCTGAGACCTTATGTTATGTACATGTTTATGTTCAAAGTTTTGATTTTTTTTTGCCAGGTTTCTAATTTTTAGCATACCCCATTTGTTTGGTTTGCTTTTGTTCCTTGTTGATTCAATCCAAGAAGCAAAATGCTTCCTTCTGTGGTTATTTAACTACGCAGATCAGTATATGTGCATGTTTTTTTTAATAACCATGGTGTAAGAGTCAGCTTTCGCGTTCCTAAACTAATTACATGGGATAGCCGCTACTGCCACCTACCTCTGTCTACCAAGGCTAGGAAAAATGGGAAGAATCACCTGGTGGAGGTAACGCTATCTACCAAGGCTAGGATGGCTAGGACGGCTAGGACATAAGGGAATAATTACCTACTATTTTTTGGTCTCTGCTCAGATTTGAACCTGAGACCTTATGTTATGTACATGGTTATGTTCAAAGTATTGATCTTTTTTGCCAGGTTTCTACGTTTTAGCATATTCCATTTGTTTGGTTTGCTTTTATCCCTTGTTGATTCAATCCAAGAAGCTAAATGCTTTCTTCTGTGGTTATTTAACTATGTAGATCAGTATATGTGCATGTTTTTTTTTAATAACCATGGTGTAAGAGTCAGCTTTCGCGTTCCTGGACTAATTACATGGGATACCTGCTACTGCCACCTACCTCTGTCTACCAAGTCTAGGAAAAATGGGAAGAATCACCTGGAGTAGGTAACGCTATCTACCAAGGTTAGGACGGCTAGGACATGGGAATAATTACCTAGTATTTTTTGGTCTCTGCTCAGATTTGAATCTGAGACCTTATGTTATGTACATGTTTATGTTCAAAGTATTGATCTTTTTTGTCAAGATTCTACTTTTTAGCATATTTCATTTGTTTAACTTACTTTTATCCCTTGTTGGTTTAATCCAAGAAGCTAAATGCTTCCTTCTGTGGTTATTTAACTACGTAGATCAGTATATGTGCATTTTTTTTTTAATAACCATAGGGTACGAGTCAACTTTCGTGTCCCTAAACTAATTACATGGATACCTGCCACCTACCTTTGTTTAACAAGGCTGTAACACCCCGAGTCTGGTACCTTGAACGCTACACGGTGCTCATGACCCGGAAGGACCACAAGTTAATCCATGACTGATATCTGTACCTGTATACTGCATAATATATGGTATAATGCAGAAACATGAACTGAAAGGCCATAAGGTTCACATATCTGAAGTAAAACATAACATCTGAAAAGGGGTATGGAATACCCAAAACAACTGAAATAACTGTCTGATCATAATAGTCTAGAAAACCTTTAATTGACTGAACTGTCTGGATAAGGAGTTGATGGGACATGTCCCCAACTACTCCAACTAATAAATTAATTAATGAGATAATAAAATAATGATCGTGTCCTCGAAAGATGAGGACTCACTTCTGACTCTAACTGCTAAGACTGGAATCTACTGATGCTCTGGAGCTCGTGTTTCTGAACCTATGGCTATGGTATAAGACACCATAGCGCAAATGCGTCAGTACTTTGAATGTACTGATATGCATGTGAGGTAGGCTAAATGCATGGGGTTCATATGCATGAACAATAATAATAACAGACGGACTATCATGAGCGTGAGAGTACATGCATGAGACATAATAACTGACACTGATATCGTGATAACATGATTACTGAATCTGAATACTGATAACATGACATACGGATACTGATATACCTGATAACATGAGTGACTATATCTGACAGTCCTGAATCTGATGGAACTATCTGAGTTTCGTACTGTATCTGAGTTGACTGTATCTGATAGTCCTGAATTCTGTAACATGAAACTGTAAGAAGTAGTCATCTAACCGACATGCCCTTAATACGCCATTATGGCTGCGCTGGGGTCCAATCTATAGCCCCAATTGGAAGGGTGTCAATACCACGTCACTGGTAAGGACAATATGTGAGTAACCCTCATATAATAGGTAACTCAATTGAGAACGGTGGGAACCCTCCTATAACAGGTTAAGCCACATCATCTACCCTCATATAGCAGGCTATGATGTCTCAACCTATGCTGGCTACATAGTTCTAGAACGCAAGGACTGCTTTTAAGAATTACACCCTCATATAATAGGTGAGTTCCCCATCCTTGGGTTCACTCGGTGCTAATTTCTACTCCCATCTGAATGATCACTAAACATGATTTACTAAGCTGGACATGACCTGAGTTACTGAATTCCGTTGACTGATGAAATACTTCTGATATCTGATAACTGACTGAGATCATGGAGATTTCCTGAGTCATAAGACTGTCTAAAGTCTAAGGAACATAGCTTGACTGAGAGTATCGTGAAAACATGACATGGCTCTAGGCACACGGCTAATGTTTCGGGTACAAGTACCCCAGGACTCGATAGAAGGAAACTGACAAAGCATGACGTACTTGAGCATATGACTAACATCATAATCCATAAATCATTTATTGAAGCATTTCATCAACCATGGGATATGCATAAACTTGTACATACATGGGGATTTTATGATATCATATTAATTGTGCATTTTCCTTCATCTAGGCATTTAATCAAACACATGATAGGCGTAGTATGTGTAAACAATATTTTCAACAATTAAGCATCATGATTCAATTCTAATTTCATCCTTCAAGAGTTTAGTCATAGGTTTACATGAATCTACATCTATACTAATCAATTCCACATGAAATTTATCAGCAAACATGGATTAAAATTCAATTAGCCATTATTAACATGAACAAGAACAACCCAACATGAAATTCATAACGAAAGTTCATAAACTTGAGTTTAGAAAGGGATTCTTGGGCTTCATGGACGAAAGGAGTCCATGAATGAACACTATGCATACCTGGGTTGAGTTTTTCTTGATGTTCTCGAACTCGAGGGATTTGAATCTCTTAGTTTCTTGGAGAAGATTTGGATTCTTGTTCTTGGGGTTTAATTTCAGAGAGAAACCCTAATGTTGTTGTTGAAATAATAATGAACAAAAATAGGCTGAAATCGGATATAACTAGGTATATATAAGTGGGTGGTAAATGACCAAAATACCCCTGTTAAAACGGCTTGGAAAAAAACTGAACGGGCCTGCGACAGTCCGCCGGCCCTGACCGCCGCTCCTAGGTAGAATGGGGTCTCACTGTTTTGGCTGCGACGGCTTGGGCGATGGCCCGTCGCAAGTTCGACGGTCCGTTAACCTGACCGTCGCACCTTATCCAGAAGGTGGCCTCACTGTTTCCCTTGCGACGGCCTAAGTGACGGTCCGTCGGCCTCACCGTCGCATCTGGGCGGTTTTACTGCCTTCTTTATTTTGTCCATAACTTTCTCTTCTGATGTCGGATTTTGATGAAATTGGTATCGTTGGAAAGCTAATTCGATTTCCCACGTGACAAAAAGTGAAAATCTTAAAAATACAACGTGTACAAAAGTGGATTCATCTTCCAAAGAAAGCTTTTAACATTCTTGAGACGATTTCAAGCTAGGAAAAAGTACGGGGTATTACAAAGGCTAGGAACAATGGAAGAATCACCTAATGTAGGTAACTCTGTCTACCAAGGCTAGGACAACTAGGACACAAGGGAATAATTACCTAGTGTTTTGTGGTCTCTGCTCAAATTTGAACCTGAGACCTTATGTTATGTACATGTTTATGTTCAAAGTTTTGATTTTTTTTGGCCAGGTTTCTAATTTTTAGCATACCCCATTTGTTTGGTTTGCTTTTGTTCCTTGTTGATTCAATCCCAGAAGCAAAATGCTTCCTTTTCTGGGTATTTAACTACGTAGATCAGTATATGTGCATGTTTTTTTTTAATAACCGTGGTGTACGAGTCGACTTTCCTGTCCCTGGACTAATTACATGGGATACCTACCACCTACCTTTGTTTAACAAGGCTAGGAAAAATGGAAGAATCATCTAGTGTAGGTAACTCTGTCTACCAAGGCTAGGACAGCTAGGACATAAGGGAATAATTACTTTGTGGTCTCTGCTCAGATTTGAACCTGAGACCTTATGTTATGTACATGTTTATGTTCAAAGTTTTGATTTTTTTGCCAGGTTTCTAATTTTTAGCATACCCCGTTTGTTTGGTTTGCTTTTGTTCCTTCTTGTTTCAATCCAAGAAGCAAAATGCTTCCTTTTCTGGGTATTTAACTACGTAGATCAGTATATGTGCATGTTTTTTGTTTTTATTTTTGATAATTGTGGTGTCTGGGCCATTTTTCGCAGCTCGACTAATTTCAGGTTCTTTTTTTAAAAAATAAAACTTTTTAGCATACCACATTTGTTTAATTTACTTTTATCCCTTGTTGGTTCAATCCAAGAAGCTATATGCTTCCTTTTCTGGGTATTTTAATTATGTACTATCAGTATATTTACATGTTCTTTTTTATAATCGTGATGTCCGAGCCAACTTTTACACATCTTGACTAATTCCATGAGATACACATTACTTCCCACGAGGAATTATTTTTTGTATCTCCTGAGATTTGAACTTGAGGCCTCATATAAAGTAAATGTTATGTTCAAAGTTTTGATCTTTTTTGCTTGGTTTCTACTTTTTAGCATACCCCTTTTGTTTAATTTGCTTTTATCCCTTGTTGATTCAGTCCACGAAGCTAAATTTATCCTTTTGTGGGTATTTAATTATGTATGTGTTCAAAGGTTTGATTTTTTTCTGTTTCCCAGTTTTCTACTTTTTAGCATACTTAGTTTTATTCCTTGTCGATTCAATCCAAGAAGTTGAATGCTTCCTTTTGTGTGTATTTACTTATGTATAGTGGCGGAGCCATGATTTTCTCCAAGGTATGTTCAAAATAAGAGGAAATAAACACAAAAAGAAGCCAAAGGGGTTCAACATCTACTACATATGTACATAAAGTATTATTTGAACCATGTGTAATTCTCCATCGAAGTGGTTTTGGGTGAACCCGTCTCCACTCCCCTGTATATGCACACGTTTATGTTCAAAGATTTGATCTTTTTTGCCAGTTTTCTACTTTTTAGCATACCCCATTTGTTTAATTTACTTTTTATCCCTTATTGATTTAATCCAAGATGCTAAAATTTTCCATTTGTGGGTATTTAACTATGTATATGCAAGTGTTATCGAAAGCAAATAGCCCAGGAAAGTTATAAGGTCCTTTGGGGCTTTAAGAGCAAACGGAAAATAACGGGAGAAGCAATACAAATATATATGTTTAGCTTAAAACTAATAAATTGTATGCATGAATGACAAATATATGAACAAAGAAATATAAAAAAGAAATTACGATAAAGTGAAATATCAATTGTTTAGTGTCTGCCTCTTTATAAGAGGCTTATTAGCAAGGAAAAGTATGTCTTACAACCTTGATGATGACACTGAAGTGCACCTTAAGCAGCACAAAGTACTTAACACATTTTGATAACACTGTTATATGTTCATGTTTATGTTCAAAGGTTTGATCTTTTTTGTCAGGTTTATACTTTTTAGTATATACCCCATTTGTTTGATTTACTTTTATCCCTTGTTAGTTCAGTCCCAAAAGCTTAGAAAGTGCTACCTTTTGTGGGTATATAGTTATGTATATGCACAGCCTTATGTTCAAAGATTTGAGTTTTTTGGTATGAAATTTTTGCAGGAAGCAAAAGATTGAGCAACAGAGGAAAAATTTACCAATTGCTGAAGGTATTGTTTAACTTGATTAGACACCTTTAGTCTAATGTCTGCTTTTTTTTTTTTCCTTCTCTTTTCCAACCCATTCTGAGTATTTCAGTGGGAGCTGTTTTTCATTTTATTGATTATGTTATAATAATCTGTTTTTAGTGTATGGCCAGTGGGAAATTTTTTTTTTTTGGCGGTTACAGACTCTCTACATTCCAAGGTAGTGGTAAGGTCTGTGTACACACCCTCCCGAGACCCCACTTCTGGGATTACACTGGGCATGTTGTTGGTGGTGTTGTTGGCGGTTACAACTAATTTTATTAGAGATTCTAAGGTGTTGTGGTTGCTCTGCCTTTGTGAGCTTCACATTGCCGGTTCCCTGAAAAAGGAGGAGGGTTTCAGTAGGCTGGAAGCCAGCATAAACTTGCCAATTCATGATGAATCATCGTAAATCCCCAACTTGCTATTGTATTCTAGGGTGCTGTGGGTGCTCTATAATGAAACAAGCATGAATGCTGTGTGTAATTTATTGAGAAGAGAGTGCTTGCATTATTTTTCATTTTAATGCTATTTTATTGTTTTGTTTTCATCTGTTCTGTGTTTTGGTTTTCTGTATTCTGTGGATTTTCATCTTACACATGTTATTTGATTAACTCCAGTCGAAAGGAGGCTCATGGAAGAGGTGCGGAACAATGATACTCTGATAATTGTTGGAGAAACTGGAAGTGGAAAGACAACTCGTAAGTACTTTGCTACATGTCCCCTCTTAGGTTCACTGACATGCATCTGAGCAGAATCATTTGCATTGCAGTACTTTATATAATACTTCAATGATGGTGGTCATTCATGATGTTGCATAGTCCATAGTGTCAGTTCTAAGGCCTTTGACGTCTTCATTTAGTAAAACGGATAAAAGATTTACGCGCATTGCATCTTTCTTCTTTATCTCTGCTTGGGGCTGGGTTTATTTGTGGTTCATCAGTCCTAACTGAGGTGTGTAAAGGTCTCTTTCTGTCTGTCTGTGCGAGTCAAGCATTATGGAACTGGTGAAATTTTGAAGATCGCTGGCATACGGTTCATTGATTATTTGGTGAAAATGTAACAGATGATGTACGTGTGGATTTAGTAGTCATGACATTGAATAATTTCTGAGAATCTTTTTTCTTTTGTAGTGAGGGATTGAGGTAGCTGTTAAAATAAGGTATAGGCTCTCTCTGGGGCATAGTCGATCTGGAGTTTTCTGAAGGAATCCATCTGTACACTATAAGCTTTTACTTTCCGTAATTGCAAGCCGAGGTTGATTCCAACCCCTCATTGTTTTCCATGTTTGCTTATTCTTTCTGTTTTCAACTCTTGTTAGAAGAATTGGGGAATTTCTCACCTTTTGGTTGATGAGTGCATTTGAGGATGAGATATATGCGAGGATTGACAGCTGGAAGGATGATGAATCAGACGGGAGACCATACTCTTAAGAAAGTTTCAGTTAAATCCAAGTAATCCTCACTAACATGGTCTAGCGATAAACCAAGGATGACTTGTGGTGGTTAGTGACCGTTTGTGATGGTCATAACTGCTTGAGTTGTGCACCTGAAAGGAATGAATTGTCATCAGATAACTCACTCTGTTTTGTCGGTTCCGTATTTTGAGTGTCCTGATTATTCATCCTGATAATTGTAATGAACTTATATGTACTTTCCTATGAATTTTGAGATTATTCTTGGATCCTCTTGGCGCTATTTCTTTTGAATTCTATAGAAATAAGTACACTAGAATACTGTAAGTAATAAAAAATGAATGCATCTTTTGTATTATTTATCATATAGAAATAGGTACGTGTTGCATGGTTTAGCTGCTATCTTGAAATTCCTCAGGTTTATTCTGTTGTGACCTCTATCTTTGCAGAACTACCTCAGTATCTTTTTAAATGGGGATTTTGCCGTGATGGTGGTATCATTGGGATAACTCAACCTAGACGTGTGGCTGCTATCACTGTTGCTAAACGCGTTGCTGAGGAAAGTGGAGTTCCATTAGGTCAAAGGGTTGGATATGCTATTAGATTTGAAGATGTAACTTCTGTCCAAACAAAGATCAAATATATGACAGATGGTTTGCTTCTGAGGTAATAAGAAAAACAAAAAGTCTGATGCATAACATGTATGAGTCTCACTTTGCTGAAAGAAAAAAAAGAGTAATATGCCCATGGCTATGGATTGTTGCATATACGGGCATGCGTGGAGAGTTTGTTCATTTTCCGCTTAGAGTTTACTTCACATTACATGATAGAGGCTATTTATGATTATCTTAAGCTGCATCTGGAAAAATTAATGTATAAATGGTGAATGACATTTCACTATTACAGGGAAGCATTATTGGATCCATACCTCTCCAAGTATTCTGTTATTATTGTTGATGAGGCGCACGAGCGAACTATCCACACTGATGTATTGCTTGGATTGTTAAAGAATGTACAGAAAGCAAGGTCAAAATCTATAAACGGAGTGGTAAATACTAATCATAATAATTCTAATACCGGGCATGACTCGGAGGAAAGGATTGGCAATCAGAATGACGGTATTTTGAAGCCATGTCAAGCGAAAAAGTACAACCCGTTGAAATTGATCATCATGTCAGCCAGTTTGGATGCACGAGTTTTCTCAGAGTACTTTGGTGGTGCAAGAGCTGTTCATGTTCAGGGACGGCAGTTTCCTGTCGATATATTCTACACTCATAAGCCTGAGACAGATTGCATAGATGCGGCTTTGATTACTATATTTCAGGTTTTTACGTCGATCTTGTTGCTTCACAATTTAGTGTTTGAACTGATCGACAGTGTCATTAAATTTTCACAAACAGCAATGTGTGCCTTTGTTGTTGCTTTCTAGTTGTATCTATTTATCAGCTCGTAGCTTGATTTGTTACTACTTTCTTCCAACTTGTTTTGCTAGATACATCTAGAGGAGGGTCCTGGTGATATACTTGTATTCCTTACTGGTCAAGAAGAGATTGAATCCGTTGAGAGGCTTATCCATGAACGCCTCCGACAATTACCTGAAAGCAGTAGGAAGCTCTTAACTTTTCCCATATTCTCATCGCTTCCCTCTGAGAAGCAAATGAAGGTTTTCATGCCTTCACCACCGGGATATCGTAAGGTTGGTTTGTTTCTTTGAATAGCTTACTTTTTGAATTTGACTTTGATGATTTACTTTTTTTTTTGTCTATATCCAGGGTTGCATTTAGGTCTATAGGTAAAACATGACTTAAATGAAATTCATTGAATTGTTCCGGATGCACGTATCATATATTAAGGGGATACATATGTCAGTTGGGGATAAACGTGTGGGTCAATTTTTTTCTCCAGGATAGGTGCATATGGGTAGTCAGTCGTTAGTATTTCCGACATTTCTTTGTTTGGTTGAGCTTCTTCCGGTGCATCCCTTTGTGTACTAATTTTATAAACTTCGATCTACTCAATTTAAATATATGAAATTAATACCTGCCATAAAGAAGCATTCATTTAGTTATCTCCATCATAAGGGAAATAAAGTTTGGTTATATGCTGGCGTTTAGCCTTGTACTTGTTGCAATATGGGCTTAGCATTGTGAATGTGCATTTTTATTATTTGTCTCTGTTTAATAATAATGCTAACACGTTCTTGATCCAATTTCTCTGGTATGCTTGACATGAAGTTTTCACGGCTGAAAATTTGGTATTTGTTCTGAGTGGGCAAGCTATGTCCACTAAAACCAGATTTTCTTTCATTTGGTGTTTAGGTGATTTTGGCAACAAATATTGCTGAGACATCTGTGACAATACCTGGAATTAGGTACGTAGTTGATCCTGGACTGGTGAAAGCACGAACATATGATCCTAAGATGGGAGTTGATTCATTGATCATTGTCACAACATCTAAAGCGCAAGCTCTGCAAAGGAGGTAGGGTGCTTGCGAATGCATTTAAATCTCAATACACATTGATAGATTGACTAAATCACCTTCTTTCCTCTTCTAACTTTAGTCAGAAACATTTTTTGTCCCGCTTTTGTAAAATATATGGTGGTGGTTTGAACCATAATCCCTTCTTACTTTGCATTGTTCAAGGAAGCGCATATACCAATAAGGCCTCACATGCGTGTCATATTCATATTTGACATATGGGATAGGCTAAGTATACGTACCAGGATGTACTTATTCTTCAATTTTTTTCTCATCTTGGATCTGTATCTATCACTTAGGTACAGATATCCTTTACACGGCCAACGAAATGTTGATGAGATCAACATAGGAAATAGGACAATTGTTATTGTAAGCGTATTTTTCTTTTCGAAGCAAAAGAACTGTATTGGAGGATTCTTTTCTGGTAAGAGATAGAAGCTAAAATTTTTAAAAATTCAACAAATAGAAGTAGCTTATTCTTTCCATCTGCCTAATATTTGGTGGGCAGAGTTATCCCGTATTTGTATTGGTGGGAAGTAAAAGGTGCCCGGTGGAATAATCCAGGTGCTTGATAAACAGGAGACAAAGTTAAACGTAAAAATTTCTGGGTGTAGCCTCCGGAAGTAAAATCCATGGTAGGATGGTAGGATGGTGATCTAGAAGTTGAGCCAATGCAGTAGGATTTATTTATACAGGGGTGAAATGGATAACGGATCTTTGCTCTATTTTGGCTATGTGGTCTGTTATATCAAATCATGGGTTAATTTCTTGAATTTTTTTAGTGGGCGTGCAGGACGTGATGGACCTGGGAAATGCTATCGTTTGTATCAAGAAAGTTTCTTTGAGAAACTTACAGATTCTACGTTACCTGAGATTAAGAGATGCGACCTCTCGAATGTTGTATTGCAGCTCAAGGCTCTAGGCATTGATGATGTCGTTAACTTTGACTTCATTGAAAAACCAGACAGGTGATTACCCCAGTGAGTGAGACAAGTTTTTCAGTGCATTTTGCAAGTTTTTCTTTGAATCCTTAATCTCCAATGTTATCCTATAGTCTGGTACTAATATTTCTTTTACTTCATTTGTCTGGCTTAAGTTAGTTTGGCACGTGTTTAACCATTGAATCGGTATCTATCTCTAGCTTGGTGGTACTATATCGTTTCACTACACATATGTTATGTAATTCCGCCATTTTTTATGTATAAAAACCATTTCATGTTTTGTTAATTAACGAAGCGCAAGGAGAACATCCGTCCTACTGGTATAACCGGAAAATGCAGAAATTATTGAAGCATCATCAGCATCGCCAAAATTACTCTATTTTGCTGGAAAATCCTTGCTGCTTGTTATAAAGCCGTCTTATGAAATACCCCTCTACTAAGTGATCTCACTGTTCATGCGAAGAGAAAATTATAGTAATTTACTCGACAACAGCCTAACATTTGTGCTGTTCCTTCCTTATGGAGCAGAACGTTGCACCACCTGAAAATCATGCATTATCACATTACTGATGATGCAGTCATTCAGTGCTTGGATGTTGTCTTGCAATTATTGTTTTCATCCTAGACTATAATTTCTTCCTCGATTCTCTTTGAACAGGACTGCTGTAGTCAACTCATTGTGGTCTCTCTACTTATTGGGCGCTGTAACAGAAGAGAATAAACTTTCAGATGTTGGACATCAAATGGCCAGGCTGCCCCTTGATCCAGTCTATTCTAAGGCTCTCATTGTTGCTAGCCAGTTCGGCTGCTTGAAAGAAATGTTGATCTGTGTTGCAATGCTTTCAGTGGAATCTATTTTCTATGCACCACGTGAAAAGTTGGAAGAGGTAGTCCTTTGTGCTCCTAGTTGTGATTCATTCTCCTCCCCCCTCCCAATTTTCCCTTTCTGTCCGTGTTGAAGTATTTCCGTATGACGAAAAAGATTAGCTTATTAGTTCATCCAATCATCTGTGCTTGAATATCTTGTGTGTTCAAGCTATAGTTAAAGACAACATGTTCTTGGGATTGTAGCAAACTTCTTTCTTTCTATAAGTCAAACGCGTTGAATTGTTTTGTTTGATGCTTCCATCTGTTAAGATAGCATCCTATGCTGACCCTTCTGTTTTTAATTCAAAAAAAGATACTTTTGCTGGATGCCATCCTCCGTCGTCATCCTTATAAAAAGAAAGATGCTTTTGCTGGAGGTTAACTTGGCCGCATCGCTCTGGTGTTCTCCCTCTTAAGCTATGTAGTATGACAAACTTTTTTATGTCCCGCCCCCCTTCCCTCCTTCGTCAATATTACAACAACAACAACAACAACATACCCAGTATATTCCCACCAAGTGGGGTTTGGGGAGGTTAAGTGTACGCAGTCCATACCACTACCTCAGATGTGAGATAGAGAGGCTGTTTCCGATAGACCCCCGGCTCAAAATAAAACAATCTAGACAAGGAAAGAGTCAGATGCTATAGCAGCTCAAAAACCACCTCCTTCGTCAATATTGTCATGAAAAATTCCTCCAGCTCGAGAAAGCTTCTAAGGCTAATGTCCCACAGTATCCTACTATTCTCATCCTTCCATGTTGAATACCTAACAGTTATATAGTACAACTGTTCTAGTTTCATTTTCCTTTTGATTTCTGTATCTAACTTTTAAGTTCAAGTAAATTGTGTTGCATGAAATGGTGAATCGACTATAGAAGAATTTTGTATGCAGTTTTAGCAACTGTTGTCAAGTATCGACTTTTCTCTATTCATGTGTCAAGTATTTCTGGCATCAAATATTTATAGAAAGCACTCTGAACAATTTTACTTGTTTTCGCCAGTCACGGAATGCGTTGAAAAGTTTTGCAAGTCCAGAGGGGGATCATTTGACGTTGCTTAACGTATACCGCGCTGCTGATGAGTTCTTTCAGAAGAACAAGATGGTAAATAGCGAAGAAAAAGCTGAAAAGAATCTTAGAAAATGGTGCAAGGATAATTATATTAACAGTCGCTCTCTAAAACATGCTCGTGATATCCACAGGTATGCATTATGTACTTCAACCTCCAAATTCTTATGTCCATGCTCGTCGTATCTCACTGTTATACGATGTATATGGCTATATGCTTCTTCTCCTCATTTTCTGAGGCCTTGAGCATGTAATGATATCTTAAGCTTTCTACTTATTGTTGCAGTCAAATTCTGAGAAATGTTGAACAAATGGGACTCCGCGTCACTTCTTGTGAAGATGATATGCTTCTCCTCCGCAGATGCCTTGCCGCCTCTTTTTTCCTTAAAGTAGCTATGAAGCAGCCTGATGGTGCATACAGGTAAGGATTTTGCGGTTTTATATGGCATCAATCGTTGTATCTGCTTGGATTTTGTTCCGGTATGTGACATTGATTTGATGTACTGACAGGGTCACGTTAAGTGGTTTGATGGTCCAAATACACCCGTCTTCTGTCTTGTTCCGAGGCAAGCCAGAGTGTATAGTTTTCAATGAACTCGTCCGTACTAATCATAGTTATGTCCGTAATGTTTCTAGAATCGATTACTTGTGGCTCATCGAGCTGGCTCCTCACTTGTACGCGGTGCAAGACTGAACGTGTTCACTAGCCATACTGTTATTTATATTGGTAAAAGATCTGTTCATTGTTCATATATGGTTTTACCAATTTCCCAGTTCCAACTGCCTGATGAGATCAGCTGATCAATTGTCATCAGTTTTACGTTGTGAAATCGTGTTTGTATTAAATGTTTTTTGATTCGCTCTGGAGGGACGTTGTTCGGAAACAACCTCTACTTCATCGGAGGTAGTGGTATGGACTGCGGACCCCACATTGTGGGAATACACTGGGGATGTTCCAGACATGCCGAAAACATGATTAGAGAGTCGCTTTTGTTCACTCAAGACACCTCTTTCTTATTGAAGACCATGACAGCTATCATCGACAGTGACTTTTGCCATTGCAACCTAGACACTCGGTCTTTGGAGCTGATCAATCGGTCCACAGTTACCACAAACCTCTATTTTGAAATGAAGCGACTTTGTTCATTCCTGAGGGCCGAGTTGATAATGGCTAGAGGACGGAGCTCCAGTAGTGGCACACGCTTATCGATTTCTTAATAAACATTCATTCCTGGACTCCATGAATAACAAGAAGCCATTTTATCTCGAAATCGATGGTTCTTAGAGAGCGTTTTCCCCTCCTTAGTAGGTTGGAACTCTGGATTAGTCGGACCAATAGGTCTCAGATACATGCAACAATAACATATTCAGTATATTCCCACCAAGTGGGGTAAGTGTACGCAGTCCATACCACGACCTCAAAGTGAGATAGAAAGACTGTTTTCGATAGACCCTCGGCTCAAAATAAAATAATAAAACAACCTAAAGCAAGATAAGATAAGAACAAATAAAGCAATCTAAGATAAGATAAGGAACAACAATAGAACCAGATACAATGGAAAATAACATCGTCAATAATACCCAAAGAAAGATACTTCAAGTATACACCCAAAACATACAACCTCCTAACTCTGACTATGAAAATGCAAACCTTCAAAACAAGAAATAACAAAATGAAAGTCAGGAATTACGCTTAAGCGAACACACCTATGCAACCAGTATCAATCAACACCAACAAAACATAACAAAAGAATTTAATACAAAGTCATAAAATCAAACAAAACCATAAATTAAATTTAAAAATATAAAGTATCCAAACATGTTAAAGCTTCATAGACTAATTGTTGGTTTTTATGACATTCTTCAACTAATTGGTGCTTCTTTTTAAATTCTTCGTGGGATATTATAGCTTTCCGTGACTCAGAAACGGATTGAAACGCAACAAAGATTTAACTGGATGACTAATAAAGCTGAAAAAATAGAATATCACATGGAAGAAACGACATATCATCTTCAAAGGATTTTTGTGCATTCTTCTTTGGCACTGCTGTTTGCTAAGAAAAGTGGCATTACATATAATTTCAATTTTATTCAACAAAGAAAGTGCTTTCTGAGATAATAATTGTTACTTGAGTGACCATATGAAAAACAACTCGACATGGGTTTGAACTAAAAGAAGGGCCCGGTGCACTAAAGCTTCCGCTATGCGCGAGATCCAACAGGGTCAAACCACAAGGATCTATTGTTTGCAACTTCACCTACATTCTGCAAGGGATTGTTTCCACGCCCAGGGGTGGACCTAGGTTCAAACTGGTGGTGCTCCGGCACCCGTTAAACTCGATGTAGAATAGGTATAATTATGTAAAACATGTATAAAAATCGGTATAAGATGAAAAAAGCACCCTCAAAACCAAATAGATAGTTGAGTTCTTTGGTTTCCATGCAGAATCTTAAAGCTTTGGGTGTCAATACACGTGTTCCAACCTCCCGAGCAACCACGATGCTTAAATCATGGGTCCGCCACCGTCTACGGCTTGTACCTGTGATCTCCTGGTCACATGGCAACAACTTTACCGGTTACTTCAAAGCTCCCCTTCCAGAAAGAATCAAGAATAAACTCAATCATGTTAACAGAAGAAGATGGTGAAATGAATCTCCTACTGCTCTCTATTTCCCTACCTGAACTTTCAGTTTGGTGCCAGTGGTTAGTTTTGGTACTTGTTTTCAGCTCCAGTTCTTTTCATCGCGCCCTCTGTTCAGACTACGAGACCATCTGTTTGTGTAACCAAAATGCTAACTGTCAACAGTGGACAGAAGTTCTGAACAGTACTCTTCTACAAACACAGAGATCAAACATCTTCATCAATATATCTAACGAAAATTAAGAGCACATAAGATAATCTTTCAATCATAATATAAGTATCCTAATCTTTACTTCACCTCTTTTACCTTGCTTGTGTATTGCATTCACATAGAAGGATAGGCACTTTTCATAAGGATATTCGATGAAATTATCAGGTCTGTAGATATGATCTTTCCTAATTTAAGTAACTTATCTCGACTTCAGAGATTTTCTTTTCTTTTGATGTAGTATTTGTAAAGAATATAAAAGGAGGGATGCAACACGAGGACTTCCGGGGAGGTCACCCATCCTAATACTATTCTCACCCCAATCCTAGTAATACTCTCGCCCAAGCCTTCAGAGGCTAATTTTTACCTTTCTTGAGTATCTCGATCATTTTAAGTTATTCATAAAGTTGCAGTTGCAGGTTCTGTAGCCCGGTGTTACTACTATCTGGTCTAGAAACCATCAGATATTATTGTAAAAGTTCAGTGAAAGTGCGGTAATTGCAATCGCAAAAGTGCATTTTCCATCACGGAGACAATCTTAGAGATACTAAATAGAGACAGAGATATTGTCTATGCACATATGCGCATAGCACACAATATTTATCCGATAGTTGAATATAACTGTATTTGTAAAGAAATGTTAAAGGGTACTACACTAAAGCTATTTTGCTAGGACTCTCCAAAAATGTTGCCGCATCTGTGTTGGATCTCCAAAAAGTGCACTACTTTTGGAGGATCTGACATGCACCCGGTGGCATTTTAGAAGAGTTTGAGCAACATAGCAGTGAAGGGGAGCCTTGGAGCAACAACAGTAAAGTTGTCTCCATGTGACCTAAAGGTTACAGATTCGAGCCATTGAAGCAGCCATTAATGCTTGTATCAGGGTAGGCTATCTACATCACACCCTTGGGCGCGGACCTTCCCCCGGATCCTGTGTGAACGCGTGATGCTTTGTGCACCGGGCTGCCATTTATAGAGGGTACACTTTTCAAACAAGCTATATTGCATAGCGCACAGGAAAAAACAATACTTCTAGTAGTTATTTCGTATCCCAGATAGAAAGAGAAAATATACCATGACAACCAAAAGCACAAGAAAACCACACAATCTGAAAGAAAAAAAAGGTTTTCGACCATAATAGCTTTAAATTGCATGATAGAAGAGATCTCAGATAAGAAAATAAAAATTGTTACCTCGGAGGGAGCAGAGTAGCCACAACCACAGTTTGGTCTGTAGGTATCGCTTTAAGAATGATTTTGTTCTTGAATGATCCAACCAGTTGCAATTATCTCAACCAGAAGGCGAAGATTTCAATAGCAGTAATCTGTACATAGGAGCTCCACGGTCTATAACATGTTGCTCCCAATCTGATCGAATGCCAAAAGGATTTTCCTTCAACCACTCATCTCGATGACTTGTGCTATCTTCCAAATCATGCATTACTGTGAGCTTGCCTTTGCCATATTTCATAAATTCTTCTCTCATTCTCACTGCAACTTCTTTTACATCAGATTGGAGAAATACCTGTGGTTAAGAGAACAGATCGAAATTAGCACTCTTTGCTCATGAAATAATTGTTGTCCGTCTCATGTTGCTACTCGAATGATGTCAAAAGTTTCATTTTGCTTATTCAAACACACAGAGAATAACAATTCAATAAGAGACACACAAATGCATATCAGAGACGCATAGCACTGGAGAGCTGCATTTATTGTACCTTCCCATCAGAAGCCAGCAAGTCTGCTAATGCTTCAACTAATGATCTCTGCACCATCCTCCATCGGTGTTCTGTTTTGTTGAAATCTGGATTTGGACACTGCAGTTGCAAGCAAGGTTGCATTAGTGGTAAACAAATTTACTTTGTCCTTTCCATTTTTTACGCAGTGCCACAGTAGACAAGAATAGTT
The DNA here is from genome assembly GCA_030864225.1 of Capsicum baccatum var. pendulum. Classification (NCBI taxonomy): domain Eukaryota; kingdom Viridiplantae; phylum Streptophyta; class Magnoliopsida; order Solanales; family Solanaceae; genus Capsicum; species Capsicum baccatum. The sequence goes on from CM061558.1 coordinate 273,587,056, forward strand.
TAATACCAAGTTGTCAGAATTGCATGGTCATAGGAGTGCTATCGCAGTTTATATGAAAGCCTGAGTGGCATGAAGGAAAAGGACTTACCCGGTGCACACTAGTGCAGGGGTTCGGGGGGATCACAAACTGATTTGACTTGAACATTATATCGGCCAGGGTAGAAAAATAATATTAAACCAAGGCATCCGAGAATATTTTTATCACACATGACATCAAAATTTGTTTTATTAAATTTTGAATTCTTGAAACTATATGAAAGTGAAATGGAATATCATAATTCTTACCAGACTTTTTGTCTCGGCTTCTCATTTGTCTAACATGCAGAACCCTTATGGTCTTTAGCACTCGATTTAATTTGCTAATATGATTCCCATTCAAACATTCTCATTTAATGTCAATGCTTTCTTTTCCCCAACTCAAAATTTCTGGATCCTTGGGAAGCATAATAAGTATGGTGTCTATATATATATATATGAACGAAAATGTTGTGTCGTCCAGCAGAGCCAAGACAAAGCTGACTTGCACAAACAGCTAACTCAATTGGCTGGTCAATCTCAGAGATCTTATGAATGGCAAACCGCAGACAAATGATCACGGTCCCAACCTTACCAATACGGGCGGTTTGCTAATCAATGAACCACGAAATATCGGAGCTATAGAGAGTAATTACAAGGTCTTGGTAAGCTTGCAAAAGGGGTTTTAAAGACTAGGACTACACTACCAATTGCCTTAAGGTTTTGGTTGAACGTTCAGATTTTTCAAGTGATATTACACTGAACCTCTGGTAAGCTCATTCCAATACTTGTAAATCCAAACTAAAATTCACTTGTGAATGCCAGAATTCGGTTACTTGGCAGGCGAGTGTTTAGTTAGATAGTTGTCCCATACGGATTCTGTGAGCTCTACCAACGGACATTTATAAAGGTCTTGTACAATTTGTGCTAATCCACCCATTGCCTAAAGCTTATCAGTTTGATGCAGGTTGTTTCATCGTAGTAAAATATTTTAAAATAGCTTGTGTAACAGCAAATGCTAAAACATGTAAAACTTATGAGTTTCTTTTGTTTTGTAAGAAATGAAATAGGAACTCTCATTATTTGAACATTGTTAAATGTTCCACCATCTTGCGAGGTTTGCTGTAACACGCCTCAACTTTGCGAGGGTCCTATGACCCCCCTCGACTATTTATAACCGTATTTTTGTGGCATATATTTGTTCAACTGGACCACTTCAGACCCTTACGCGCTCAGTGTGCGTGTATTCACGCAGCGGTCCAACTGGGCAAATATATGCCATAGAAATACGGTAATAAATAGACGAGGAGGGTCATAGGACTCCTACAAAGTTGAGGCGTGTCACAACAAACTTCGCCAAAGTTTAGGTATGTTTCGAACATTTTTCCCAAAATTAAAGGAACAAACTATATGCCAAATTTGATTGTTCCTTGTTAGTTGTTGCTAACATATAAATGATTTCCTGGCCAACGCTGACCATGGCATTTTGATATGTATCTTAGATTCTATTCAAAAGAAGCAACAAAATGCTACATACCTGAATTGACACAAGAACCAGATCACCAGGATAACTGGAAACAATGGACCGGAATGTTGATGTGGCATTTGCTGCGATGAAGTATCTAAGAACAAAACACACACAAGGAAAAAAAAAGAAAATCAGAACACGCAAAATAGAGGACGATCTACTGCTATATTGTAAGTGCAGATGCTTTTAAGGCAGTTACTTTGACATTCTTCAACAGCATATTTTAGGATATTAATGGACCTAAATTCATATTTCCTTATTGTTTAATTACGGCCTCAGAGTAACTGGTAAAGCCGCTGCCATGTGACCACAAAGTCATGGGTTCAAGCCTTGGAAACAGCCTAAGGCAGAAATGCAAGGAAAGGCTGCGTACAATACACCCTTGTGGTGGGGCCCTTCCCCGAACCCTGTGCATAGCGGGAGCTTTAGTACACCAGGCTGCCCTTTTTTATTCCCCCGTTCTGTTTGCCACTAATATTGGAGAATGCTACGTCTGTTAGAAACGTAACAATTTCAAAACATGTTCATGCAGCACCTTATGATTAGTAGCATGCATTCTAAACCTCAAATCAGCAAATACGTTCCAGCCTTTGGCCCTTACAAATCTCACCCGTCCCTTGTTTTACATCCTTAATAAGTATGATAAGATGGTTTACTAAAAAATTCAGTGTTATTTGTGGTCTTTATAGCTCACATGCTTTTTGCCAATTAATAGAGGTGGTATGAAGCATGAAGAAGAGGCAAGCTGTCAGTGACAAAACTGAAAATCCTTGGGGGCAGGGAGAAAAATGTAAAAATCCCGCTAATTAGAATCTTGAAAGGAAGACTACACAAGTCAGTTGGAAACAAAAGTGTATGCCAAATTGTTTTACGTTGTCAATGGGGCTATATATTTGGAATTGGAACACATTGACAACTTAAAACAGTTTGCCATAAACTTAAAACAGTCGCCTTATACTCAGAACAATTTGGAACACAAATTTCAGCTCTGATCCTCGGGGCAATTCCAATGCATATCTTATAAAGCAATTACGTAGGCAGGACAGCACATACCCATTAGTCATGCCAGATTGAGAAACATGATCGAGACAACGGCTCACCAACTGGAAAAATGCAAAGCCAAAATTGTTAAGAACTTAGAACAGGAAGCAACAGAAGAAATATTCTGCTTAAGACTAAACCTTTTCATTTATCTCCATCCCGAGAAAGTTCCAATCCTTCCTCATCTTTGCCATTCTGGAGAGAAATAAGCCGTTGCCTGTAATTTTATGATTTTAACTGTGAAAACTAAGAACTTATTGTGTTCTTAAATGCTGCACAACAGTGTGGGTTTTGATATGTGAGTTTTAGGAAATGGAAAAAATAAAATAAACGTTTATTTGTTAAATTAAGGAGGTTGTCTCCCTCTCACTATACGTCGGATATTTTATTACCATACAAAAATCAATCCAGCAAGAAAGGACTATATGTGTATAACAAGTTTTAACATATACTCTCCACAGTTTTCAGTGAAATGAAAGTATATCGGAGCAAAAATTTGGCTTCTAAGGCCCAATATATCTACAAAATGAGTATTGTAGAAATGCAGATTTGAGATGAGTGCGGTCATAAAAGATCAGAAATGATCTTATCCAATAGAAAGTGCAAATAGCAAGCATCGAGGATACATGAGGAGGGGTCGCTTGAAGTAGTTCAGTCATGTCCTCTGTAGACCTCGAAATTCACCCACCCATAATTTTCAAACCACAATAGCTAAGGTGGTTAAAGGAACAAACTAGATCAAAAACCACACAGAAAAATATTGCTTCAAAAAACCTACAATTTCTCGAAATCAGCGAATTACGAAAAAATAAAAATAAAGAAAAAGATCCATATCAGCAAACACCAACTAGTTAGGATTACGGCTTAGCCATATTAGTTTGCTTACATTATGTGCAATGTTTCTTAGTCTTTTTAGGATGTTTGGAGATTTATATGTTATTAGAAAATTAAAACTGCTCTAGATAGAGAACCCCAAACGTTTATTAGGTGGAATGAAACAGGTCCAAATGGAACGAAATGAACATTGAGGATTTATACAGTCAACCCCAACTAGCTTGAGATTGAAATATACCTTTTGTTTAAAACAATCGTGTGTATGGGACAGTTTGCACGCAGCATGGAGTGAAATGAACATCGAGGATTTGTATAACCAACCCCAACTAGCCTGAGATTGAAGTATACTTGTTCTTGTTGTTGAAATTCTAGCATACATTGCGCGTATATTAGGCTGATTTGCAGGTACATAAAATAGAGAAACTAGGGGCTTTAAGCTTCCTTCATGAGTATGGGGGAACCAGTGGATTCACTGCCCACAAATAGGAGACTATAATAGCATTTGAACGACTAAATTAGAGTCCCTCTAGACAAAACGCCTTAAGGAAAATTTTCATGTTTCATTGTAAATATAGAGTTTCAAACCAAAATAACTTGATAGATTTATAGAAAGACTGAGCCAGGGAAAAGAGAGATTTACCACTTCCGACGTCAACAACAAGAGGTAGGGTCGTTTTGTCATATATAGCATCCCAATTCAACTCAAACGGGTATGCCTGCACAAACACCAAACACTCAATTAGTTCCGAAGCTAACACACATCTAATGGTAACCATACTTCGTGTACTAGCAGGCATGTTCAAAGTCAAGTAGGTGCAAGGTATGTCATGCAGTTATACAGAAAAGGAGTCAGGGTGGGGGCAAGTAGGTTAATAGTCCGTTCATGGGGAATTAAGACTCTGACACCTTGCATTAGTACTCTATTGTAAGTAAATATTTTCCAACATATATGATTCTGCCGCCCCGGCAGGTACGCTCCACTTCACAAAAGAATAGTTACAATTTTTTCATTGCATAATATGTAGTCAACGTTGCAAACATTGGTCGAGCTATGAACGGGAGGGGCTATTGATGAACTTATTTGTTCTTGTATCATTTCCTGTTGAATGAAATCTTTGTCCTTATCCATGTATCTACGTCCTTTTCTCTATAAACACGATTTCCTTTTTCTATCCAAGACAAGTGGGATGATTGCTAACAATGTGTTTCAGGACTTTTAAATTTCTTTAATGCAGCATATTGAGTTCGAAAAAGCTTACTCTATCTAGTGCCAAGAGCCCATGAAGCTTTCTCCCTTTCAGAAACTCCCAGACAATGGAAGCGTTTTCAATCAGATCAACTGTTACATGGCTTGATTTCCCAACAAATGTCTCACATGCCTGTTTGCCGACCACAATAACATCACAGTTCTTTTGACTAAGATTATAAAGCATCGCAGCCAATTTGGACGCTCCTGCAGATTCTTGATTTGATGAGCTGAACTTTACAGCTCCAATAAACAAAATTTTCTGAAAACCAATGAAAACATACTTCACTGAGCATATATTGTTTCCAAAGAATAGATTCTACCAAAAATAAATCATCATCTTATTGAGTGAGAGTAACACTGCAAAAATTGCACCGAGATATGTCATAAGATCACAGAAATTCTCATAGCCCGTGGATAAGTACTGAGCATGTAAATTTCAATTAGTCGGGTTTACTTCATCCTATGCTACCAGCTAGAAAGTACTGGAGCATGTAAACTTCATTTACTCCGTTCATTTTCTAAGCTACTAGTTGTCTTCAAAATTCAGCTTCCGAGAATAGCAGTAGGACATCTACACTGTTGCATCAACATGGTATCTACAGCACCACCCACAAAGATATTTGTAGGAAAGAAGGTTTCCTAACGGAAAATTGGAAGGAAAGAATAGGCGCAATAATAAACCCTAGCGAATTGGAAAATTTAGCATGTTATACTTGCGGCACACACGTACTACAGCCGAAGCAGTTACTTTAGTTTTAATACCAATTTTGTAGATGCAAATCAAAGGTCAAAAGTCAAAACCACCATTTCAATTATGACAAGAGAGATCCTATGAACTAGTCAAAGAAGAGCAAACGGTGACCTCATAATTGAGCAAGCACTTTTAATTCTAACCTTCAGCAGACGGAACTTCAGAGATTACCTTGCATCTTGAAAGCATGGAGATCATTTCCTCCAATGTGTTGGGTCCAACATCAACAGGTTTCCATCCTAAAGAAAAACATTTGAAATCCTTAAATATTTTAGAAACGATCATCCCGATGGTAAGTACTAAAGAGATATTCTCAAACTTTCAGAAACGAAAGTAGCTTGAGCTCACATGAATGAAGTTTCATAAATAAGGACTGCAATTGTCAGAGAGGAATCAGAATTTATCATTCACTAATGTACAACAATACGATATTTCAACTGCAATGATGAATGACTGCGATGTTGTACAGAAACCATCACCCAACAGAAATGAGTTTTTTTTTTTGCCCTTTCTGGTAAGCTCATATCCAAGAAGACGACAAATAAAGAGAAAGAAAAATGGCATGGTTCACAATGCTTCAAAATGTTCAGTTGCTAGATCCAAAATCAGTGACAATAACGGTGACCTTTGACATTTGGTGGCTATCTAACCCTGGCTATATGATCGAGCAAATATAACTGAGACGGTCCAATAGCCAGAAAATGAAGTTTGTTATATATTTTCACTTTTTTGAATTGTTCAGTAATCTCTTGTCCATTTAGGCCTTAATCTAGCAAATGAAACGATGCAGACCTCGGGGCTCGGTTGAAGATTAAGAGATTCAACTTTACCATCCATGATATGATTAGCAGGAAAAATCTTCATCTGTGACGGATAATGATCATTAAGGCACCAAAAGTCTTTTGGTAATACGAGTTGTACTCCCTTCGACTTTGCAGTCTCAACTAGCATATGGGCTGCCTCTAGTGATTCTTGTTCCACCAACACCATAGGAACAGGTAATCCAAAAGCATGCATTATTTGAAATGCAGCATCTCCAACAAACACTAAGCCGTCACATCTAGATGCCAAAAATTGCAAGGCTGCTGCTTTCCCAGCGAGATTAGCTCCGCCAACCTGTATCGCATATTAAATTATCAATTCCAAGACGTGAACCAAAAAGACCTTTTCTCATGTGAATCAAGAGCCTGAAAAATACTTGAAAAAAAATTTCGGATGCATACTATCGCAAAATAGGGCCTTTTGTTCATCTCAATTATCTTCTTCAGTTGAGACATTCCCTCCTCAAAGTGAAATCCGGCAATGGAGGCATAGCAGAAACCGGTAATACCAACATTTGATGCAAGAATCTTATGTGATTGGAAAAATGCATCATTAACAAAGATATCCACACCAGATGATAGGCGTCGTGCAAACTCTGAACAATTGGCTTGCTCCTGCTTAAACTGAGAAAGGTTCTCAAGAAGAAGGATGTCAGATTTATGTCTGTTTTCCAACACGTACTGCTCCAATCCAGAACCAAGCTCTGCTGGTATGACTTTTAGTTCAAGTTCCGACGACAGAAATTCTGAAGAACACATTATCCCAATCAATTGAACTCCAATTAAAAGATGTTTTTAAACATTAAAAAAACAGTAAAGGAGGAAGTGCATCAATGCAAGTTCCTTCATCATTGCATAGTATGTTGTGTCCTACATAACGTTTTCCATACTCTCGGAAGCTATCAGACAATAAGTGAAAAGTAAGAAATTAGTAACCTGCAACATATTCCAATTTGAGAAGCTGCGAGTTCGCTCTCAGACTCCAGCTACTTATTAGAATTAATTTTGCCCCGGCTTTGTGTAGATACTTGATGGTTGAAATTACACGTGCTACTGGAGACTGTTGTTTCTTCTGCTCCCTTAGCAGGACGGTCACATCCAATCTAACCATGACAACTTTTCCAATTAGCTCCTCGGCTGGGAAATTCTTAAGAGTTTGCACGTGAGGTAGGATATCTGAATCTCTCCCATCACAAGCTTCAGCCAAAAGTGGATTCTTGTTTGGGTAAGAAGAACGGACAGCACACTGAATGGCACATGAAAAAGCAATAAATATTGTCATGTTATCTTTCATGTTTCTTATGTTTTTTACACTCCCAAACAAATTTTCAAACAAGCTCACCGAATTTAAGCTATCAGATCAAATCCTACATCGATTTCTAGTCTAAGTAACTTTCAGAAAGAGCAATTATATACAGAAGAGATATGTATGGTCTATACACGATTCATGAAAGTAAATACGCTCATTGGTTTATATCAAGAGGAAAAATGTCATCCAGATTAACTGAATACGATGCATAAAGGTACAGTTAACACGTACAGAAATAGAATAACCAAAGCTGAAGCATTAAAATAGGGATAAAAGAGAAAACGGTAGGCTAATTCAGATTTATAGTTAGCAAGAAATTTCTTTTTTTTTTTTATCGAGTAAAAGTATTTTCATTCATAATCATGACCAAAAACGTCGTACACACAGGTTATACCAAAAGATCAAGACTCTACGTGATATGATTCTCTACAAACTCCTTCCACTCCTCTAAGCAACAAGGAACTTTTTGTTTACGCCAAAAGAAAATAAGGGAGTGGAGGCTACTCCTCAATTGCAAGAAACTCGACTCTACACCTTCAAAAGCTCTCTTGTTTCTTTCTCCCCAAACTACCCACATTAATGCAATTGGAACCATGTTCTAGGCCCTTCATCTTCTCCTTCCTCTCCCACTTTTCTAAATAAGCATCTGATCTTTCACAGTTCTTTGATTAATGTGTGTTTATTGATATGTGCATTATATGTCTGTTTATTGGATTGGCACATTCTTTGATTCTCGGGGATTCAGAACACAAGAATTATAAGCACCAATGGAGCTAGAGGGCGCAAGTTTTGCCAGAAAAATACACTACATTTACAAGGTTAATATTATATTTTATATGAGACGTCAGCTTCTCCTCGTTATCAGCAGTCCATGTTAGCATAAGAACATCATTTTGTAGGTAATGCAGCAATAGGGGTATGTACTTATAAGAACTTAGATATAACAACAAATCGAGTATTTTCTTTAAATGTACTCCCTCCATTTCAATTTGTTTGTGTTGCTTTACTTTTTAGTTTGTTTCATGTCTCTTTCCTTTTTTGGCAACTCTTTTACTTCGACTTTCCATGTGACCTGTTTAAGATCACAAGATTAAAGGCTATTTTGGTACATTCTACCTATATATAAGTCTTGGAGTATTTACTTTCTTAACCTTCGTGTCAAGTCAAAACCAGACAAACAAATTGAAATGGAAGGAGCAAGTGAAGTAAAATTACTGAAAATACCTCCTCTCGAAACGAATGTAAATCAACATGATCAGCCAGATCCAAGTTTAAAGCTGGAAAAGGAAATTGAGAACATAGTTAATCAATCTGTAAATTGTTCGATCACTTTGGACAGCAAGTTTAGTTCTCCCTCTGTTTCAATTTGTTTGTCCTACTTACTTTTTTAGTCCGTTTTAGAAAAAAATATCTCTTTCCTTTTTCTTGACAACTCTTTGATTTTAACTTTTCACAACACAACAACAACATACCCAGTGTATTCACACACAGTGGGGTCTGGGCAGGATAAAGTGTACGCAGTCCATACCACTACTATTACCTCTGAAGAAGTAGAGAGGTTGTTTCCGATAGACCCCGACTCAGGATAAGAAGACAGTAAACAAAGCCGTATTAAAACATAAAACGCAATAAGATAACAAAAATAAAACACCCACAGGGTATTACTATACACTATTTAACCGAAAGCACACACCTTCCCGAGCCCCTCCGAACAAGAAATCCAACCTACGAGCACAACCCTATAACCACTAGCATGGCTACACCAAAGCAATCCTATCTACTAGCTACGACTCACTCCAACGAACTAGCCCTCTAACCTGATTCACATCCTCCATATGTTTAAGACCATAATAAAAGGGGGACAACCCGGTGCACTAAAGCTCCCGCTATGTGCAGGGTCCGAGGAAGGGCCCCACCACAAGGATGTATCGTATGCAGTCTTACCTTATATTTCTGCCAGAGGCTGTTTCCAAGGCTTGAACCATGGTCACATGGCGGCAAATTTATCAGTTACTCGAAGTCTCCCCTTCACGTTTAAGACGATAATACTAAAGGGTATTAAAGATCACACGATTCAAAAGTTCTGTTTATTTTCTTAACCTCTATGTAAGTCAAAACCAGACAAACAAACTGAAACAGAGCGAGTACTAACCTTTCAGTAAAAATTGAGCCTTTTTACATTTTTGGACAGCAGAACATTTCCCATAAGACAAACACAGTCTAATTTGTGGCAAATCTTGAAATCTTTTTGTACAACCACAGTGGAAATCTGATATTCTTGGTAAAGAGTATCCTAAGAAGAAATCAAGAACCCCACTCATCCTTTCTTGTTCACTGTGAATCAATTTGGAACACTACAAGATGCAAAAAATAATACAATCAAATATTCAAATTAGGTAGAAAAAAGTAAAACAGATACTAAACACAACTAAACAAGAGATAAGCATCCAGTACCTCCCGAACTATGGCCTACGACACACTCCAACTTCACATGAGTCTTATTATCCTGACTCAATTTTAGCGTAATTTATCACTCTTTTGTACTGATGTGGTACCTTTATTACATAAAATGGAGCCCATGTCAGCTAAAAAGGATAGACAAAAATATGCTAAAACTTAGTTCAGAGTAATAGAAACGCGTGAAGTTGGAACGTGTCGTAACAAATTTGTTCATAGTTCAGGGGTACTAGATGCTTTACTCACTAAACAATGATGCAAAAATGCATAAACTTTACTCACATGTCTCAATTTATGTGTCACAGTTTGAATTTCGACAGTCAAAACATATTAAATTTAACCATGAATTTGGAAATGGATTCTTCAAGTTTTCAACAACAACAACAACAACAAAGCCAGTGAATACCCACCAAGTGGGGTCTGGAGAGGGTAAAATGTACGCAGTCCATATCGCTACTTCCGAAAAAGTAGAGAGGTTGTTTCCGATAGACCCTGTTTCTTCAAGTTTTATGAAATAAAATTTATATATTTGAAACTACATTAAAAAATACTATAAATCATAATAATTAATAGAGTAAAGCATCTAGTATCCTGAACTATGACCAAATTACATTCCAACTTCACAGGGGTCTTATTATCCCCGAACAAAATTTTAGCGTATTCTTGTTAACCTTTTTAGTTGAAGTGACACTTTGACATGGATTCCATTTTATATAATAAAGGTGCTATATCATCACAAAAGAGTGACAAAAATACGCTAAAATTGAATTAGGGTTAATAGGACCTCTGTAAAATTGAAGTGTGTCGTAGCAACTTAACTATAGTATGAGGTACTGGATGCTTATCTCTGATTAATAATTCAACTATTTTGCGGTTAAAGATACACTTGCTTGAATATTGAAATCTAAAAGATGTCACGTAAATTGAAACAGAGGGAGTACTAAGTTTCTCCGGTTACATAACATAGCTGACTGAAGTGACAATTTTAATATCGAATAAATTTAGTTGAGCCGTGCGAAAACTAAAATATAATATCATGTAGATAGAGAAAATAAAAACAGACACAGAAAACAATATTAATTGTACTTAAACACAACTAAATAATGATGCAAAAATACATAAAACTTTAGTAAGTTAGTTATGTTACCTGAAATGGATGACAAAAATGACAGTTTGTTTGGGGAGGGAAAGAAGATAATAGGAGGAATTAAGGGTGTGTTTGGTAGGTACCTAGGAGAATATATTTTCTCTTGAAAATGTTTTCTAAATATTTAAAATGTTTTATTGAAAAATAAGTTAGGACTTTTTTCAAATAATTTTTAGAAAATATTATGGCCAAACACATGATGAAATTCACCAAAATCTTAATTCAAAAAATGACTTGTCAAAAGTACTTGAATATGTATGACCAAACGCTAGCTTAGTTTTTTACGTTTTTTTTTTTTTTTTTATATTTAGTAAATAAGTAAAAATAAAAATATTATATGTAAAGTATGTATATCCATTTGGATAGGCTGAAAAAAAATTCTTTAAAACTACTTTTGAAAGTGCGTTAAGTGTCAAACATTTTTTTAAGTAAAAAATAACTTATAAGCTATTTTGACCAACTTAAAAACTAACTCAAACACCCACATATAATCTAAATAAATACTATAGGGTGAGAGGGGGTGAGGGGTGTGTGTGTATGTGTAAAGAATATAATAAACATAAAATATTATTTATAGAACTTGTTTCTCTACTTTCACGAAGGAAAAGGGTCATTTCATTTATTTTTAAGGAGTTTATTTTATTACAAAATTATTTTTTAAAAATTTTATCTAATCAAATACTATAAAATATTTCAAGAAAAAATTTCTCCACACCAAACACACCCTAAAAGAAAAAAAATAATTGTACTACCGTCCATTTCTATTCCATTGAAACCAACCGCAATTTAAATATCTAAATGAAATTTATCGACAAATTAATTGTCATTATTAAGTTAGAAATGTTAAGTCTATGATTAATTAAAATTAACTCAAAGAGTTACGTAATATCGATTAAGTTAGAAAAAATTAAGTTCTTAAAATATCTGCACACGATAATCGAATAATTGTATTAATTATCTCAACAACTATTCAATTATCTAATAACTTTTCACAGTTGTTAATAATTATAATAATTATTGAGACAACTTCTAATTATCTACGATTGTTAAGGTAAAAATTATACAAATAAAAAGCTCAAGGGTTGCTGGAAAAAAATTGTTCCTTTTAACCAATTTTTAGAATTTGAAGCACCCCACTTAAAGATTGTTTGATACGATGTATAAGATAAAAGATATAATAGTCTCGGAATAAAATGTAAAATTATTTATATCATATTAATAAAATAGAAAAGACTCAAAAATACCCCTAAACTATTTGAAATAGCTCAAAAATATCCCTCCGTTAAATATTTGGCTAAAAAATACTCCTCCCTCTAACAGAATTTGGAAAAAGATCAAAAATACCCCTGAACTAACGAGGAGTATTTTTGATCTATTTCAGATAGTTCAGGGGTATTTTTGATCTTTTTTCGAGTTCCGTTAGAGGGAAGGGTATTTTTGAGTCAAATATTTTTAATGGGGGAGTATTTTTGAGTCAAAAATCTAACGAGGGGTATTTTTGAGTTATTTCAGATAGTTTAGGGACATTTTTGAGCCTTTTTCATTAATAAAATAAATTATTTCATATATATATAATGAGATAACAAATTTTGAAATTAATTATCCATTAATTAACAAACTCATTTATCTCTTTTAATTAGTTAGGGATTGTTTGGTACACGAAATTAATTTCACATTTTATCTTAAAGTTATTATTTTAATACATGTATCTCTCTATTATATATATACCCGACCCGAATATGAATCCGGATCCAACACAGTTAAATCTTGAAAGTACAATCAATTAAGCCAAAAAGACCATCAAAATTCAGCTCACTTTCACTTTAAATCTCGACCGTCCAAAATCTCCGATCAATTTTCCGATCAAGATGGGTGCCGGATTCCTCGTTGGACTCATCGGAGTTCTCATTCTATCTCATGCTACCTATTCCACTATCCAATGTAATAATCCCTTTATTTTTTTTTTTATTTTTTTTTGAATTTCAAGGTTCTTTTTTTATTGTTGAATTTATAGATTCAATTTTTTTGTTGTTGTTGTTGTTGAATTTCAGATAGGGCTTTGTTGAAGATTACTGAAGAAGAGTTTTCTGGACCACCCATTGATGTAAATTCTCATTTTATTATTACCCTTTTTTGGTTGAATCTATAAATTTCTCCTTAGTTTTAATTTGTTTGGCCTATTTTGACTTGAGACGGAGTCGGGTAGGAGCAGTGCGGAGCCAGGATTTTCAGTAAGGGTTTCAAGAGTGAATATACGAACTAACCGAAGGGGTTTCAACATTGACTATATATACATAAAAAGTAATTTTAATCATGTAAATATAGTATGATTTTTCGCCGAAGGGGTTCGGAAACCCCCTATATAAAGGGTAGTTTCGCCCATGGGTAGGAGTGTTGTCGTGCACTATATAGTATGTTAGCTTAGGGTTTAGCCGTAGATATCAACCATTATTGTTGTTTATTGTGTTTCAATTATCGCATTATTTTGTGACTGGTTATTGTTTTTCTGTGTAGATTCTACACTGTTCCCTTGTTAGTCGTCGTATTTTCTTTACCGCTTTCCTCTTTTTTGTGCCTAGAATTGCTACACTTGAGCCGAGGGTCTCTTGCAAATAGCCTTTCCACCTCCCTGAGGTAGTGGTAAGGTCTGTGTATACTTTACCCTCTCCAGACCTCACTTGTGGGATTGTACTGGGTATGTTGTTGTTGGCCTATTTTGACTTGACACGGAGTTCAACAAAATAAAGAAACTTTTGTAATCTTGTGATCTTCTTTTTTGGTTGAATCTATAGAGTTATTATAGTTCTGTTCACTTTTACATGTCACGTTTTGGTTATCGAGAGTTTAACTATATGAACTTTGACTAATACTTTAAGATGTAATTTTTTCGTAGTATTAATATGGGAAAGATGGTAATAGTATTTTTCATATAGTTTTGGAATTAATCGTTGATGTAAATTCTCATTTTATTATTACCCTTTTTGGTTGTTGAATCTATAGAGTTATTGTAGTTTTGTTCACTTTTGCTTGTCACGTTTCGCTTATCGAAAGTAACTGGATGAACTTTGACCAATATGAGAAAGATGGTAATAGTATTTTTCGTATAGTTTTTGAATATCCCATTGATGTAAATTCTCATTTTGTTATCACCCTTTTTGGTTGTTGAATCTATAGAGTTATTATAGTTCTGTTCACCTTTACTTGTCACGTTTCGCTTATCGAGAATGAACTGTATGAAATTTGATCATATTTTAAGATGTATTTTTTTCGTAGTATTAATACGAGAAAGATGGTAATAGTATTTTTCGTATAGTTTTTGAATATCTAAGTTTAAGATTTGAAATATTGAATTAATCTAATTCAATTTAGCTTTAAAGATTAGCCAAATCAACTCTCGTCTCTTGTGAAACAAAATGTAACTTATCATTTTATTATGCTTTTTTTGCTGAATCTAAAAGTTGAATTTTTTAGTACTCCCTTGGTTCACTTTTACTTGTCACGTTCCGTTTATCAAGAGAGTCAAATTGTATGAATTTTGACTAATATTTTAAGATTGTATTTTTTCATAGTAGTATTAATATGAGAAAGACTCTTAACTTTTTCGTATAATTTTCGATACAATTTTGACTAATATTTTAAGATTGTATTTTTCCATAGTAGTATTAATATGAGAAAGACTCTTGACTTTTTCGTATAATTTTCGAATATCTAAGTTAAGATTTGATATATTGAATTGATCTAATTCAATTTAGCTTCAAAGATTAGTCAAATTGACTCTCGTGAAACAAAATGTGGCAAGTAAAAGTGAATAGAGGGAGGATGTGATGTGGTAATGATTGATTAAAGTGTTGGGTTTATGTGTGCAGAATGTAGTGGAATTGGTAGTACATTATCATTTTGTTGCTTTTTTTTTTTTTTTGTATGTATAGAGTTATTATAGTTGATAGAAAGTTGAAGTTTTTATTTGTATGTGATGTGGTAATGGTTGATCTCGTAGTAATTGTTTGTTGTTCAAGTAAGAAGTACTCCCTCCGTTTTATGTTACTTGCCCTGAGCTAACCTTAAGAAAACTTTAGTTGCGGGTGTATTTTACGAAAATAGCCTTTATTAATGATGCTTTGGAACTCTTAATTTGATTACTACTCCTACCACTTTATGTAGTTATTTAATACTCCCTCCATTTCATAATAAATGAATTGTTGGATTTTGGTACACCGATTAAGAAAAAAGCATTAAAGACATAAATTTAACACAATTTTTCATTTTTTCCCCTAAAAAAGAAAAAGCTGACCTTGTAATACCTTTTCAAAAGTTAATTGGTTGTCAAATCATAAGGGTAAATTTGGAAACAAATTCAATGATTCACTTATTTTGAAACACCAATAAATACCCCAACAATTCACGATTTCTGAAACGGAGGGAGTAAGTACTAAGGTTAAATAAGAAAATATAATAAAATTCTCTTGATTTCATAATTTGGACAAGTAAATTGATACATCGTTTTCTTAATATGGGGGCCAAGTAATATAAAATGGAGGGCGTAAATTTTTGTTGTTCAATCATGTTATTTGTGGCCGCTACTTGTTTTCTTCTTAACTGTTTGTTTTCAACGTGGTTTCTTCATTACTGTATTTGCTTTGCATATTAATTTTTGATATGTTTGCTCGACCGAAGGTCTACCAAAAATACTCTCTCTACATTCACAAGGTAGGGGTAAGGATGCGTACACATCACCCTTCCTTTATCCCACTTGTGGGATCATGCGGGCTATGTTTTTGTTGTTGTTGTGATGTGTTAATGATTGATCTGAATATTGGGTAATGTGCAGGTTGTAGTGGAATTGATTGTTAGTTTATTGTTATGCCTGTGGGCTGCAATGACTGCTCCCGGAAGTTTCAAGTCAATCCATCCTCATTCTGAAGAAAACAGGTACTTCATTCATTTTAAAAAAAAAAAACTGGGGTCGGTGTATAGACATACTAGGAGAATGAAAATATTCAGGACAAGGTAGACAAGGTAGGAGTGGATCTCGCGAAAGATAAGATGTGGGAAGTGAGGTTGGGATAATTCGGGCATGTGAAGAGGAGATGTGTTGATGTCTCGGTTAGGAGGTGTGAGAGGTCGGCTGTAGTAGGCTTAGGGAGAGGTGAGGTAGGCCTAAGAAGTAATGGGGTGAGGTGATTAGGCACAATATGATGTAACTTCAGCTTATTGAGGACAACATCTCCTTTTTATAGGCTCTACGGACCAGTGCCTGCTGCTTCATTTTGGAGAAAAGAATCATAGCTATGCCGGTCCTTAGATGGAAGAACCGCCATAAAAAAAAATCTCTGTGTATCATCTAAAGCAAAACTATTATTTTCACTCTAGCTTATACTTATAAATATAAAAGAAGACTAAGAAGCAGAAGGGTATAGAGTTGAGTTTTAGTATAGAAGGTTAGTTAGTAGTTGGGCGTATTTCATTTCCCTTTCCTAGAGTTTAGTATTATTCTTTTCTTTCCCTTATTTTAGATTTCTATCACTTCTTGTTGTTTTGCCTTGGTATCTTATTATGTTGGTGTTATTTCTGTTCGTTGCTATTGCCTCTTTTTCACTGTTTGTTCAGCCAAGGATTTATCGGAAACCTCTCTACCTTCTCAAAGGTAGGAGTAAGGTTGCGTAGATTCTGTTCACCCCATACCCTACTTGGCTACTTCTGGGTTTACACTGGGTTCGTTTTTTTTTTTTTGTAGTAACGGAAAATTGTGGAGTTCTAAGGACTTGAGGGGAATATAGATCATTGCTGTAAACCCACAATTATGGAATGATCAATGATCTATATTCTATTTGCATCTCATTGTTCCGAATGCTCGCTTTCACATATCTTCCGTACATTATATTTTGATGTAAATTTGTTCTTCTGAAGCACTCACCAAGGACTTCCCTTGGCTCTATATTGTGAAGTGTTCCTCTTCTAGTTTGTAAGAACGACCAGGCCAATGATTATGATGTGGAAATCCTCGTTCCACTCCCTATGTATGTTCATCATTTTTTAAAGCCAAATTATAGCCTCTTTATAATTTCCATCAGCTTGATTTTTGCATATGGCCTTCATTGTGACCTAACAGGCATAAATCCAAACTAGTTCTCTGTCACCCTTATAATATCCCTAAATGTCTACTTTATCAATCTTTTCTTGAAGTTCAGACAACGTTGAATATCACTTTCATTTTTATGTATCAGAACTAAGGTACTCTTTCTCCACTCGTGTGGCGTGTTTCTTAGTTATTGTTGCACTATTTAAAATGAACTTTCGTAGCTTGGTGACTTTGTACTATTCCGACTTCTTTGAGGCACTTTCAAACCTTCACAAGGATACCATTTGAACCACATATTTTTCTAATTCACATATTTCATTGCACCCTTTACTTCAATGGACACGATGTTTAGAGTGAACTAATGTTTCTTTTTGTCATAGATGTGAATCTTTAAGTAATATCTGTTATTTTTCCATCTTTCTTTGATCTCACTACCCGAAAAATCTACTTACCTCCTACTGTAATTTTTTTTTAGAATCGTCTTTACCCCTCATCCCTCTTAGCCATGCTAGCTTATACATTGCTCTCTCTTATGAATGTTTATGGTTTTTAGTACAAGCTGTCTAAGGATTTATCACGGGCTTCTCTTCACACGTTTTTCGAAGGGCTTTCCATCTTCTGTTATTGCTAACTTCCTTTTTATTAATAGCCTTGCGGCCTCTTGCCTGTACATCCTGCGTCAGAGTTACTGTGGTTAAGGTCTTAAGACTTTTAGATATAGCTAGATGCTACATTTTAATGCCGGGATAACAGTGTTACCTTTTAACTCCGATGCTCACTTTTGTAAGCACTTGTCTTCAAACGTGCTTTGGTTTGACTGATTAGCATCCACCGCAGAATTCTTGTGTTGGTAGCTCTTCCTCTTTCTTGTCCTGTCTGCCGCTTCACATCTAGAGTCAGTGAGCACCAGTCTATTTTAGGTGTTAGAGCTTCTCTTGATAACCTATTCCTATCATTTTTTTTTCTTTATAACCATGGTGTCTAGGTCAGCATGTGCGCACCTCAACTAATTTCAGGGGATACCTACCACCTCCCACCACCAACAGGCACCAGGTAATGCTATCCACCAAAGCTAAAATAGATGGAAAGAAATCACCTAGTGTTTGTCTCTGGTGGGAATTGAACCTGAGACCTCATAGTGTTCAACCCAATTTCATTGAACTACTAGGTCACACCTTGGGTGCTTTCATTTTCATATCTTTTACCACATCAATTTTTTTCCCTTACAATGATGGTGCCCGGGTGAGTGTACACACATCTCAACTATTCCACCAAGTACATGTCCCCCACCGACACGGGATACCAAGTAACTCTTAGTTACCGCAACCACATCTCGATGTACTTGGTCGACACCATGATCTCTGTCTAGTATCTATCAGATTTCCCCTAATAAAGATATGTTTTTTTTTTTAATCCTTGGACGACATACCTGTATACTTGCAAAATTTAGTATTTTTCTCCTTTTAAGCCAGTTTTTGAAGTACAGAAAGTTGCTTTCAGTTTTGAATATAGACACTACAGACTAGTGATGTTGATTCTTTACTTTACCACACTGATTTTGATTTGATTATCCTATCATTACTTCACTCTATATCTACAAACTTTACTTTTTGAGTTATAGTTTTGCAATGTGCTTTTTCTGTTAATACTTGTATCTACCCCGGAGTACATCACATTGTGACTTGTGTTATTTGATCCCTCGACCTTTTGTTCCCTGTCCACAGTCTCTTGTGGATGCCAGACACAACATTTACGTCCCTTCTATTTAAGGCTCACTAGTTTTATGACTTTCAGTGAACAAGTTATGTCCTTCTTGGTCTAGCTGGTTAATCCTTTTCTCCGCGAACTGCCAGAATCCTTTCTATCACCACTATGCTGATCTGGTAGGAGTTATGACCAACTTCTTTATTCACACCTGTGCACGGCGTGTAAACTATTATAGTCCGTAACACCCAGGTGGAGCTAACCAGATAATTGTTGTTCTTAAAGCCACAATGACTAAATTCATGGCTAGTGAATCTACAAAAGACTAGAATTTGCTAGGTTTCTTCTTAGTGATTTGGGTAAGCAATGTTGAGAAGAAAAAGTTGATGCAGAGAAAGATCATGGAAAGCATAGTATATAGTTAGAAAAAGTAGTTCGATATTAACTTAGGAACTTGTGATGATAACGCCCAAGTATTTCGTTGTTTAGCAATCCCTCTGTGCGAAAGCAAGTAGTGGACAAAAGGACTGAATTGGTTAAATTTTGAGAAATGGAGATAATTGGTTTGTTTTCACTATTTTGCTAAAGTAAACCTTAATTAGCTGCCAAAGAAACAATGAAAATTGTGGAAAAGAGAGAGAGATGAATTCCGTCTCCGTGCTTATGAGAGTGCTTCTTTGTACAAGGACAAGATGAAGTTGTACCATGACAAGAAGATTGAGAAAAAGGTATTCCAGTCCGGTGATATGGTTTTACTGTATAATTCGAGTCGAGACTTCGCTTGTTTCCTGACAGGTTAAAAGTCGATGTGGTCTGGACCATTCACCATCGTTAAGAGTATTTCCGCATGGTTCTGTTATGACACATATTTTACAGCGATTTCCTACTTTATACGATCCTATAATAGGGATAAACCATTACATGATTTGGAGATAACTTTGCTTGCTGCAGTAGTTGGAAGGGAAGAAAAGTAAAGAGGAGAGGGGTAGAGGAATGTCTGGTGACAGTCGTATTTGAAAACTGGAATCAAGAGGTTGCCTCTGGGTGATAATTTACCATTTGTTCAATGTCTTTATGGTTGTAGGACATCTATAATATTACTTTACTGGCGCGCTGAGTAACACTTCAGTAAAAACTTTTATTTGCTCATTTAAAGAAAAATTTGTGTGAAAAGCACATTTGTTGTTCTCGTGTTTTAACTTCATGTATTGCTAAGTGACATTTTGGTAGCAAAAGTCAGTTCATTTGCTCTTATAGTATATGCAATGTCGTTTTTTGACATCTTTTGTATCTCTACGATGCAGGGTGGTCGCTTTGCCTGCCAACCTGGATTTTATGATCTTTAATCACCGCGGAAAAATATTTCCTCTGGAAACTGAGTTGAAGTTGAAGTGATGGTCTGTACTAATTCAGCATTCATGAACTCAACAAACTGTCACCCTCCGTAACAACCCCATCTTTCGCGACTATTCTTGGAGGGGATCGTTCTAGAGCAGCAGTAGTCGACTTGTGGAATGTTAATTATTAGAGAGTAGACAGAAAAAAAGATGCTCTGAGTTTGCCACATTTTCATTTTTGCTTGCTTAAATTTTAGTATTGTATGTTAAACTCAGATTTTCAGAACATATCTCAGTGTCTATTAGCATTTATTCTCCATCTATGCAAACATGAAAGTCTTTGAAAACAAATATTTACCAGTGCAGCAGCTGTGAAATTCTGTTTAGAAATCTGTAATGCAGGATATGTATGCCATCCAACAACAGTTTATTCCCACAAATGCGGTCTAGCGAGGTGGTGTTTACGCAAGATATGTGACATCCAACAACGGTGTAATCCCACAAGATATGTATGACATCCATACTAATATTAGTAAGAACATCCTTGCACAATTCAAACAAACCACACTATTTCACCCACTAAAACTTGGGGTTCATTTTAATCAATATAACACATTCCAAAACTTCATAGTTTCTGTTTAAACAATCAAATCATAAAACATTTTCAACTATATCTTAGTCAAGCTGATTCCAATCCAAGGACTGTAAGCACCTAGAAAGATTGTTAGTTATAATGATGGTCAAGCAAATGGCTGATGTTGGATCAATGGTATGTGATGGCAAGTCATCAAAGGAACTAAAAATCACTACATGGTAAGTAGAAGATGGAAGACACTACCACAACAAGCAGTACATTTGCCAATGGCACTCGCATTTTCTACTGAGAATGTAGGGGAATATCCTCTGAAAGGATGAGTGGTACCTACAGTAATATGATCATTGATGCCAAGATTTGAACAGCAAAAACAGTTTAAGTTTTAACTTTGCAGAAGTTGCAAAATAATTGAATCACAGAGAACAGATTTGAAATGATGCATGACTCCAGGGAAGCTAAAATGAAGACCTATGCAAGAAAGGCCCTTCTTCAAATTCGGCTCCTCGGCTATGTACCAACAACATTGTAGACAGGACATTGCGAAGGACACGAATTATAGCTTAGTACTTACTAGATGAGATGAATATAATAGTTATATTATAGACATGGCCATGTAAGATACCCATAATAGTTTTGAGTCTAGTGTTTGTCCCTGTGAATTACTGCACTCACAATAATAACTGTACTAAAATTTGTATGAAATGAAGAAATAGAATGTAAAAGTGGCCAATTTAGTCCTTTACCCAATTAAGAGAAACTACAACATGCCCAGTGTAAAAGAGAAGACAGCAACAACAACAGACCCAGAGAAATCCCACAAGTGGGGTCTGGGAGGGTAGAGTGCACGCAAACCTTACCTCTACCTCATAGCGATAAGAGGCTGTTACTGAAAGACCCCAGCTTAAACCAGCACGTCAAGAGAAAACAACAACAAATATAATCGACTTTTCTTATCAACGGTCATGTCTCATCCATCAATCCAAATTTCACAGCCACCGAAAGCAAGTAGATGCATGATCAACATCACCGTTATTAAATACCTGTGTTCCTACCGCTGTTTGTGAGTGTGTGTGTGTGTTTCTTTCTTTTGTCGGGGGAGGGGGAGATATATAAGGAGAAACTTCATTTGCGAAAGAAAAATATTCTCACTGAAATAGATTCACTGGAGAATGAACAATGACTAACCTCGCAAAAATGTTCTATGCAACTACATCTCTCGACATCCAAATAGACTCTGTGACATCCACAGAAGAATTACAGTATGACCGACTTTTACCTAAACCTAATCAATTGCTGCTGTTTTGAACAGGGGGACGGAAGTACCCCTTCAAGCTAACCAACTAATTTACAACTGCGTTAACTCCTGCTGATTTTCCCTAGATTGCCTCAGTATCAACTCAGCTCTCCTCTTCTTGTCATCTCTATCATCATCCCGCCTGAACAAGGAAGCGTTTCTCCCAGAGCCCTTTTTCCAAAGCCTCAGATCCAAAGAATCACCTAACACCTTCTTTCCAGGTCTAAACTCTAAACAGACAGCAGGCCTCTTGTCCGGAAGTTTTTTCTCCTCGCCATCTACTGTTTCGGAAAGCCCCTTCATCGCCTCAATTGCAGGAGAGAACGTCTCCAATAAAGAAATGTGATTTTTGTTGTCTATCTCACTAGAAAGTTTAGCTGGCAGAGCCACTGGATCCACATCTTTCTCACCAGCTTGAAAAGGTTTTGCAAGAAACGGATTTTCGCTTTTACTAACACTTGAAGTGATAGCAACGTCATCTGGCTGACCAGAAGTTGATGCCCCTGCCGAACCATTGCACAGCAACCGCTGCTGTAAATTTAATAAAGATCTTTCTGCCTTCCTTCGCTGTCTTGCTAATTCAATTTTATCAGCTCGAGGATCCGATGCCCTCTCATTCCACGTTGGAGTACGTACATAAGTATGCGGATCAGGAAATGCAGGCAACCATGGAGGTACGTGCTTAAATGCCGGTGTTTCACCAATTTGTGAAAAACTGGGTATCATCTTGGGATGTTTTGCCACGGGAAAATGTGGAATAGGTTGAGCAAACGGAATCTCTTCAGCAGATTCCACATACTCAACCATCTCGCTAACAATACCAGAATTTAACCCGCAACGGTTCACCTCCGACGCTCGTTGAAAACCAGTGGAGGCACACATATCCTCTAATCCTTGAATAATATCAAACACGCTGCACTGTGTTCTTCCAGCTAAATTAGCACTACTACTAGCTGTCTTCCCTAGGTCACGTATATACTTAATCGCAATGTCTGCAAGCGATTCAAGAGCAGATTCATTGAAGATCTCAAACCCAACACTTTCACATATTTGTGCCACCGCAGTCCTTGATATTGCTCGCCCAAACTCGTCCGAACCAGCTCTTTGTTGTTCCCTAGCATTATCAACAGTACTATCTTTCTCCTTTTTATCCTCAGCATTACCTCCAACGATCATATTCAAATTCCTAAAAGACTTACAGCTTGTTTTTACTCAAAAACCTCACCACTCAGCTCAAACTCGTGTCTTCGACAGGAAAAGTTCACAACTTGGTAACATTACAAAAAACTCCACAACTCACCTATGCAATTCAACATCCCTACACCCATTTGCAATTCATGTAAACCCTATACATTCAGGCTACATTAAGGAGTAAAAGAATGACTAAACTCCAGGCTTTCCCCAAAAAGCAAACAAGCCACAACTGGGTGATCTAAATGACAACCCCAGAATCGACAAATTCTTCAAGAAAACCAAATACAAACCTCAAGATTCCTCAACCCCGCTAGGTAATTCATAAAACCTTAAAGTATTACACTCCTGTCTTTCCCCAAAAATTCAAAAAAAAGAACAATTTTGGTTATATAAATGACAACCCTAGAACCCGAAAAATCAACCAAACTCTTCAAGAAAACCAATCCTAAACCTCAAGATTCCTCAACTCCATTTGCTAATTCATCAAACCTCACCAATTAAACAGCATTAACAAGCAAAACTACAACACCAAATGCCCAAAACACTAGTAGTCATGAGAACACCAGAACCGGAAAATCACCAAATTTCTCAAGATTCCTCAACCCCACTTTGCTAATTCACCAAACCTTAACTATTAAACTCCATTGGCAAGCAAAAATTACAACCCCAATTGCCCAAAGTACAAGTAGAAATGAAAAAAATCACAACTTTATCATATAAATATCAACCCCAGAACCCAAAAATCACCAAATTCTTCACGATTCCACAACCCCAGTTGCTAATTCACCAAACCTTAACTATTAAACTCCATTAACAAGCAAAAAGTACAACCCCAATTGCCCAAAGTACAAGTAGACATGAAAAAAACCACAACTTTATGATATAAATATCAACCCCAGAACCAAAATATCACCAAATTCTTCAAGATTCGTCAACTCCACTTTCCTAATTCACCAAACCTTAACTATAAAACTCCATTAACAAGCAAAAAGTACAACCTCAATTACCCAAAGTACAATCAGAAATGCATAAAAGTGAATACTTACAGCTGATTTTTGAGACTAAATTGAACTTGGGTTACCAAATTCTTGATTAATAAATTGAAAATTGAAAGAGCCAAAAGGGTTTATGGGAAATTTTTTGATAAACCCTAATAACGGTATACCAAGAAAGGGATTTTTTTTTGAGATCGAAAGAGTGGAGGAAGAATGGGGGAGCGGGACCTTTATTTTATAGAAAAAATTGTATTCTAAAAATAGCATATGAGTCCATGTAGTTTAGAAAAATGACAAATTGAGCTCTTTACTATTTTTGTCTTATGAATTTGGTACACTTGAATCGAGGGTCATTTGAAAAAGGGTTACATACATTTTATCATCCGGTTCAAGTGTAGCAAATCCATAAGACAAAGATAGAAAAGAGCTCAAGTATGGGATTACACCGGCATGCTATTGTTGTTGTATTAACGGAGTAAGGGAAATCTGGTACTACAACGATCACATATCGAGTACAATCACACATGTGATGTCTAAGGACGGTAAAGTGTACTCAAAAAATTTTTGTGTACACTTTGTCTTCCTCAGACATCACATGTGTGATTTTACTGAGTATGTTGTTGTTGTACTAGTTTTTGTCTTACTCCGTTAATACAATAACAATAGCATGTCGGTGTAAGCCAACATTTAAGCTCTATACTATTTTTGTCTTATGATTTTACTACACTTGAGCCGAGGATCTTTTGAAAAAGGTTTGCATACACTTTAGCCTCAGACCTCATACGTGTGATTTTAGTGAGTATGTTGTTGTACTAGTTTTGTCTTTCTCTGTTAATAACAATAGCATGCCAGTGCAAACCCACACCTAAGCTCTTTATTAGTTTTTTTCTTATGATCAGAGGCGAACCCAGGATTTGAAGATAGGGGGTGCACCATTATCTTTAACACAGTCATATCGATTATCAACTACATAATTTTTTTTTTGTCAACATCAACTACACAATTTGAAATATGAATCTTTTAAACTTAAAAATTATTTTAAAAAAAAGGGCAAAGTATAAACTTCAAAATGAACAAATGATATTAATTTAGAACTAATATAACAAAAGTAGATCATTCTTTCATACTAGACATCAACGTGTTTTCATATTCTGAAAACAGTCAATGATTACATCATTGCTTATATTTACAAATATATCCTTCTCAATATAACAAACTAAACAATCATTTAAAAATGCATCACCAATACTGCTACGCAATTCATTCTTGATATGCTTCATGGATGAAAAAGCTTTTTCTACCGTTGCAGTGGTGACTGGTAAAATCAACATTAACTTCACAAGTAAGTACACAAGAGAATAAGTCTCCACAAGATTTGCATTAACCAATGCTTCTGCCAAATCACCAATTCCTTTCAAATTAGAGAATATAGGATCACCACGCCCCATGTGTATAATGAAAGTATCAAGTTGGTAACTAAGCTCTCGAAGCTTTGATTCATCAAACTCATCCGGATAATGTTTGACCAATATCATTATTTTTTTCTTATCAAAATTAGCAAAAGCATTCATTGGATTCGAGCTAGCCATACCAAGGAGCAAGTTACCACTCACAACATCAAAACGATTATTAAGCTTTTGAAGTTGCAAGTCAATTATAGCATAAAAAAGCTCAACACGTAAGTGATGTGAGTAAGTAACACTAGAAGGCCTACGCTTTGACTTTCCGAGAAGATAAAAATCATCTATCTTACGTACCAAAATTTCATGTTTATAACAAAATACACCAACTTCATTCATTAGAGAATCCTGTTTTGCGGAGAAATTTTGACTTTTTGAGAGAGTCACCACTTAATTTTGAAAAGGAATTAAGAAACCTTTAGAGAGTTACTTCAAACGATCCAAAACAGAAAAATCGTTTAAATTAAGAGATTCTGAGCAAGTGGTTCTTATTAACATTTTAGGAAGGTGTTAGGCACCTAAAACGTCCACTAACTTGCGGCTATTCGGACTGTTTGAAAATCATTTTTTGACTAACTTTGAAAGATAGGTTTTTGAAAAGAAAAGCAATTTAGTGATATTTTAGTGTTTATGCAAAACCAGTTTTTAGGCGACTTAGTTAGGGATTTTAACTAGGTTCACAAAGAATCACGTAAACAAGTAAACGAAAGGAAAATGGGAGAAAAGCGGGAAAGTAGTGATTTAGGATTTCAAGCCCAAATCATCGGCCCTGTCCTAATCTAATTGAGGATTTTGACCCATTTTCACCTATCCTAATTCTATGTTTTCGAGCCCTTTTGACTCGAATCTTGTCTCCACCTGTATTAAATACAACCTTGGCTTCATGGCCCGAATGAATGAATAAGCAAATAACTAAATGAAAGGAAATAAATGAAGGCAACAATGAGAATAAAAATGAGACTTTCAAGTTTCCGTTGCCGCTTCAAAGATAGGCCTTTAGCCTATTTCTTCTTCTTTTGCCTCTTTGTATCCGTACGCTACGAGGTTGCCTTTTGACCTTAGCCTCCTCGGGATTGACTCAAAGGATGGGCTTCACTGGCCCATTATGACATGCAAAGAGGAAAGAGTCCCTTTGGACCCCGAGGCGAGTTCATGCAAAGGAAAAATGAAAAAAAGAAAAATTAATACTCATTCTGAATTTCCAACCAATCACGCAGAAATATGAAATAATTCACAAATTTGGGAGTGGAACATATACTAACCAAAGAAATTTTTAAATTAAGAGGAGATGAATCAATATCAATCCAAAATTGGCTATTCAAACTAACTATTAAACACTCGAAACAATTAATGAAAAAAGAAAGACATGCATGATTTGGGATTTGCTTAAATTCAAATCGTTTTTTCATAATAGCAAATCAGAAGTCGACATCTTTTCACTACGATTCCGAGCATTGTAATTATCAGAACATAAACCCCATTTATAGTTGTTTCCAAAATACCCAATTCATTTAACCATTAGGAAGGCCAAACTAGTTTATCAAGGCCTATCATTCAACCCAAGCGCATATGTATCTTTATATAAAAAAAAAACTCAAATCAAAATGGACAAACAAAACAAACAAAACAGCTAAGGAAAAATTGTCACAAAAATGCAGCTATGGTTCGACCTACAACAAAAGTTAGAAGGAATTCACCAACTATTCGTGGTTAAAGAAATTATCGTACAACCACAATTTCTAATTGACAAGAGTATCCATGTATTTGTTTGCAACATATTGACACCCACCAACCATTTTGGGGGAATGAATACTTCACTGGAATGTATTATACATGGTAAGAAAAGAAATCAAAATAATATAAATGAATGGATAAATAAAAAATGATGTCTAAGCCAGAACGTACTAAACAAATTGATGAATTGGAGCAGGAAACTACAGGAAAAACCACTAATTACAAACTGAAACAATTTAATATATCAAAGCATTATTTTAACAAATATTTGGAATAGCTTCATTCCCACTTAATGGATTTATTATGCCTTGCTGCAAATCCATGACCATTGGAAAATCCTCGGCTTTGAAAATCTTTTAAATCACATTAACAAACAATCAACTCAAACCATTTAAAACCTAACATCAACCTCTAGCTAGTTACGAAGACACAATTAACATCATTAACGAAAAATCTTTAAGTGCTATACAAACCAGGCTAAGTCATAGGGAAAAGGAACGAAAACAAAAGCAACCACTTGAGTTATATCACTTTTAGACGGGTAAAGACATGAAAATCAAATCCCTCAATGCATCGAAAAATCAATGAAATAAACATTTTTAAACCATCAAGCTTTACGGAATAATGACAAACACTCAACAGATGTCTTAAAAAAAAACTTCCAAGAGTGAGAACACCTTCAGGATAATCTTGCAAATTCAGAGTGGCAATGTATTAAAGCTTAAATCTTTATTCAGAAACACACCAATGATTGAATCAAAACACCATTTTCAGTCTTGGAAATTTCAAATATCATTGAATAATATCAATCACGCAAGTACAACAGTAAGAACAAAACAACATTCAAGGTTCTCATACCAATTGTGAGGAAAGAAACAGTAAGCAATAATGCGACCTAAATGCTATTATCACTACAAAGTTCATGAATCATTTCAATTATTTCAGGATGACAACGAGATCACAGAATCTTCATCATATAAAACCTATGGCCTGCCAAGCCTCGTACAACAGCTAATTTAAGCACAAAGATTATCGCAAATATCGTTATATCTACAGAATGGTGAGATGAAGCAGAAATGGATGAAACTAAATGGAATGGGGAGTTACCTATTTTGTGTCAGCAAAACAAGACTTTCAAGCTAATATCAAATTTCAATACTACCAGAGATTGACTTCTCTAGAGTTCCGAGCAATTCGACGACTAGCCCTCTCGACCAATTTTCAGCCCTCAAGATTTCTAACAAATTTTTCCGACCCCCTCGATTTTCTATCAAATCATTCCCAACCCCCAATTTTGAATTTTGAAGGGAAAAAAGAGGAGAGTAAAAAAAATCAATCTCTTAGCTTTTTTGAATCCCCGATTTCCAACCCAAATTTTCGAACTCTCCCATCACCAACCTACTTTTCGAAACCCCAGGATTTTTTCCCCTCTCAAATAGTGAACCAATCGGTTCTTATATAGAAGACCAAATTAGGGGTCCTTTTGGGATTTGAAAAGAGAATATTTTTGAATTTTTGGGTTTTGGATAAGATTTCCCGTTCAATATCGGTACCAATTTGGAATCTTTCTCCAACAATTCAAAATAATTAACCAATAAGGGATGAGGAATCGAAATTCCCTTATGAACCAATCAAAAATCACCAAAAATGTACGAATCCGTACCGATTATTCCAAGATTCGTGGAGTTGAGCTGTTGGGGGTGACACCTAGCTTGTTTCTAGAAGGTTCGAGACTGATTTTGATGGTTCATAATCGTGGGTTCGGGTCAGATTTCGCTGGTGTTGGAGATGTTCGTTGATGGAGATGGGTCGAAGCTGGTTCGGGTAGGGTTCGGAAGGCTGGGCTCACCGAATTTTCGATTGGGGGCTATAGGATTCAGGTAGTTTTTGACAATGTTGTACGCAGCTCGTTGTTGTCATTTATTTTGGGGATTTGGCTAAGTGGAGCTTGTGTGTTGAAGGAAATAGGAGAGTGGGCCGGGTTAAGGCCTATTTGGGCTAATTTTTGGGCTCGTTTAATTGAAAAGTGAGAAATGAGCTGTTGTTTGAAGAAAATATGAAATGGACCCAGGTGTTTTGGCAAAATTGGGTTTAACATTGGGATGGATAGTTTAGAAAAACTAGTTTCAATTAACATTTAACCCATTCTAATTAAATTTTGATCAAATTAAAGGTTAATTGGCCAAATGTATTGCGATTGTGGCCAATTTAATTTCAATTTATGATCAAATTTAATAGATTGATTAAATTGATTTGAAATTAAATATGAATTAATACTTCTTTTAATCCCGAGTTTTCTTGATTTAATAAAACCAAACAAGTATTTCTCCAAATAGATTATTTGTGAGAATAAATTATATTTAAATCAAAATTTAATTATTTAAATTTATTTTCCAAATAATCCTTAATTTAAAGTCCAATTTTGATGAAAATGTTTATTTAAATGACATCATTTATACAATCTCGTATATGCAAATACGAAAAATATATAATTATCATTTAAATGAAAAATTTAGCCCAAATACCTATTATAGAATGCATTTATTTGGAAAAAATAATTGATGTGATTTTATTTGAAAATCGAAGAAACTCAAGATTAAACGTAGTTGTGGAGGGCAAAAGTTAGGTGTCAACAACTACCCCCTCCCTTTGGATAGGATGAATGCAAGTAATCTTGGGCGAAGGGAGGTTGACGGCCCTAAATTTTGTCCGACCACAAATTTGTATCTAAGAGTGGTTGGTTTTCCACACGAGTTTCATGAAGTTATGGCCGAACCTCGGTGTTAGATTTCCTACATATCTCAGGTTACATGAGAATTCAGGCCACTTGTAGTTCATAAAGCTTGATTTTAAGCATGAATTTCAAGAAAATTCACCAACTATTATGGGTTTAGAGTGTTTTGGTTAAACCGAGAAGATGGGGAATAAAGGGATTTGGGGGGAGGTTGGAATGCAGTCGAGTTTTCTACATAGATCCCAGCCTACATATCCCTAAGACTCAGGGTATCAGACTGCTTGTAGTTCGACTCGATCGGTAGAAAAGATAGTCTTTTATTTCAGACCATCTTTGTCTTGGAATGAGTGACAAGTTGATCGAGTTGCGAAAAAGAGGCTTGTAACTGCTTAGCCATGAATTTGGGATCCTTCACATCCATAGGCAAAAACTTACCTGGACATAATTTCCAAAACTCTAAGCGTTTTGCTACCTGAAATTGAAAGAAAGAGAAGGTTACCCTCGACATGAGTTTAGAAATATCCCGAAGGTATAGCTGAAACCAGAATATCTTGAAATACCCACATGCTTTCTAATAGGGGTATGTTTGATAGTGGTGGTGATCATCCTTTAGCTCGCGTCCAAAGAGTTTGATGTCCCTCTTTAGACTATGTCCCATTTTGCTGCTAAGAAAGAGTTCCACGTTGTGCTGCGTCCTATTTGAAGTCGTCCGCACCTGTGGTTTTGATTTGAGATTTTTATCCTCTCGGATTCTCTCGACAATGCTTCAAGCAAAAAATGTTAGTGCTAAACATAATTCACGAAATAGGTATGTAGTCTTTTACCATATCTTCGCGTGAGTTGTGGCCTGAAAAGCGGAGTCATCTCTTTATGTACCTGTTTGGAATGAAATAACTGGCAATAACAAACACAACTACCCTCTTGGTTGTTGTATAATTATGACATTTGTCGGTTAAATATGTTTTCAAAGTGGGGCAACCCTTTTGGACACCTGCGATACTTTATGCAGAACGGTCCCTACAACTGAGTAATCTTGTGCTGGAGTGGCAACCCTTTTGGTTACCTATATCACTTGTTGTATGTGGAATGATAACCTTTCCGGTTATAGTCGATGATCGATTTATAAAAAATTTTCTTAAATTTTCAATCTTTGGATAATATTGCGCATTATTTGATGTTGGATACGAGGCGACTTACAGATATCCTTTGAATTTCTAGCTTTTAGGTAATCCTGCACATTATCCGACTTTGGATAAGATATGACTTACAGATATCCCTCCAATCTCTAGTTTTCTGGTGTTCCTACACATCATCCGACCTTGGATACAATATGACTTACAGATAATCCCTCAAATTGTTAGTCTTTGGGTAATCCTGCACATAATAAATCTTCGATATGACGCGGCTTATAGAGAACCCTTGGACATATCAATTTGATAATCTTGCATATTCTCCGGTAAGGATTTAGTTGTGACTTATGGATAACCTTTGAACTATCAATTTTTGGGGGATCTTGTACACTATCCGATTAGGATGTTATTGTGGCTTACGGATGACCTACAGGCTATCAAATCATAGGTGATCTTGCACACTATCCTATTTCAAATAATATAACTTATAGATGACCCTCATATTGTCAATTTCTAGGAAACCTTATATATATCATTCATCCTTAGATAGAGACTTAAAGGCGTCCCTTCAAATCGTGCGCTCTCGATGCATTCAGATGTTGATTCATGAAAAGATGATGATATCCTCGACGCTAGAGTTGTGTCTAGCGCGTCAATAGATATATTGAATGTTGATGATATCCTCGATGCCAGCGTTGTGTCAAGCGCGTCAACAGATATTGAATGACGATGATATCTACGACGCCAGCATTGTGTCTAGCGCGTCAACAGATATTGAATGCCTTCTGGGGCGATGGTATGAGATGGCCTTTGCAGCAATGATATGTAATGGCCTTTGCGACAGTAATATGCAGTGGCCTTTGCGGCAATAATATGTAATAGCCTTTGCGGCAATGATACGTAATGGCCTTTGTGACAATGATATACAATGGCCCTCGTGGTAATAATATGTAATGGCCTTTGCGGCAATGATATTTAATGGCCTTTATGGCAATAATATGTAATGGCCTTTGCAGCAATGATATGTAATGGCCTTTGCAGCAATGATATGTAATGACCTTTGCAGCAATGATATGTAATGGCCCTTTCGGCAATGATATGTAATGGCCCTTGTGGTAATGATATGCAATGGCTTTGCGGCAATGATATGTAATGGCCTTTACAACAATGATATGCAATGGCCATTTCGGCAATGATATGTAATGACCCTTGCAGTAATGATATGCAATGGCCTTTACGGTAATGATATGTAATGGCCTTCGTGGCAATGATATGTAATGGCTTTTGCGGCAATGATATGCAATGGCCCTTTCGGCAGTGATATGTAATGGTCCTTGGGGCAATGATATGCAATGGCCCTCTTGGCAAATTTTAAAATAATTTTACCTGACTTCATTTGTCAGTGTTCTACATGTATCTGTACTCAAGGTAGACAATTAGTAGACACAAAGTCGCTTTTACTAGTGACTATTTTTAGGAAACTTCTAAATACAATGTTTGTGAAGAAGAAAAGACACTTTTGTTTGTCGCCCATGATCTCAAGAAATGAGAAGGACAAATCAAAAGGTCCTTAATAAAGGGGTATTAAACCTATTTTTAGGGCTACTCTAAAATACCGTTCTTGGGCATTAATGCTCTGTTGTGGCTCGCCATCTTTTAGGTGCTTCGTCATGCTGGGACCTCCACCCTTGAGTCTCCATCCCAATTGATGTCTGGGCAAATACTAATTAAAAGATTTATGAAGATTTTTGAAAGTAGTCTTAAATTTTAGAAAATAGTTTTGAAAGCTTCTATAAAACTTTAGAAAATCTCTGCCATTCATGTCAGGTGCTAGTCCAACGACCATCTTTCTGAATGTCTAACGTTTGACGAAGGATTGATAGAGATTCAGCATTGTTGAGGCTCTCTACCAGAAGTTTCATCAAAGACGGAGATTCAATCTTCCTAGACTTTATCATAGGTGGCGATTCTCCAATCTCAACTTCGACCTCTAGTGCTGGGGAATTTGAAATATATTTCAATATATTAGTGGAAATTTTGAGGACCTCCTCAAAATTTCTGCCCCTGTTTAAAGTAGTCCGAGATGATATCATCTCGAGTGGATTTGAAGTTTTTGCTGATCTTCATTCTCTTTGTTGGATGTTGATCTTCTCTTGTGAATTTTTGAGATTCCTTCTCAAAAATTCTGCCCAGTTTCCATTTTCTGGAGTGATATGACCGAGCCGTTGGGGCACCTACGTATCCCGTTGAAGCAGAAATCAGGTCAAACATAGTTCAAGCATAGATGAAAAGGATAAATTTTCCCAAGGGGTTGATAGAAGCCGACATAGGCCGTCTACGTATCCCTTTCTTGGAAATTCAGGTCAGACGTAGTTCGTCATAGAAGGAAAGGATTCTAGGCAATTACACATCATAAAATTGATACTATTATAAAGGTGATTACAAATAAGCCAAGAAACAAAAACTATAACATCTTTCAAGCATGATATATCTTTACCGCATCAGAATTAATTGGTTTGGTCCACTTTTGAACATCCATCTCAGGTAGGATTTGGGCTCCTCCAGGTTGGGCTTCTTTTGATTTTCACATTCCTGTATATCTACTACTAACTGCTCCTCATCACCTTTTCTGTTCATCAATATTTTCTTTGCCTTGTTCGTCTAACCCTTGACATAACATGACATTGGCAGGTTTTTAAATTATTGCTACCAAAATAAACCATGCTAGACAATCATATTTAAAAAATAACTTCTTAAATGAAGGGAGGCCTTTTGGAAAATAAATAAAACTATGGCTTATGACCCACACAAATGTGAGCCCATGCCTTTTTAAAAGTTGTGAAACGAAAATTTAAGACATAAAAGGGTGGGTCACGGGGCCTCTTCCTGATCATGACAGATTTTAAAAACTATTAGTAATTAGGAGCGGGGTGGAAGTCCAATTTTGTAAAGACTCTCCTGGTGCAACCTTCTTTACCCCACTGTGTTTTGAAAAATCTTCTGGTACTGCATTGCATCCCTCGAACTGATTTCCTATCCCATCCCCAAGACCATCATCATTTGATATCTCATGTACGGGAAATGATTGGTGCAGGAGTGGCGATGGTTTAGATGGACTCTCCTTTGAATTATCTTTGATCTCATCTTCTTTTCTTGGTTGGTACTCTATTCCATGCTTAAATTCTTTTTCAGGGACCATAACAGACTCAATAATTCCTTCCAAATCCTTACTTAAGGAGGCCACAACTTTCTCTATCTTTTCCTTCTCTTCTGTTCTTTTGAGTCCTTCTGAATTTACCTTAGTGATGGCCTTGCTAGACGTCCATTAACCCTCTATTTCAATCATGTTAACTGTAGGTCCCCCATGGTTAGGCAATGGATTACTATTAATATTTGGTGTCGGCGATTGAAGTGATGACCTTCTGATCGATCAAATCTTGGATCTTATGTTTCAAGTTAATACAATCCTTGGTACTGTGCCCCGCTGCTCCTGAATGGTAAGCACAATTTTGATCGAGATGATAAAACCGGGAGTTGGGATTGATAAGATTTGGCTGGATCGGTTGCAAATAACCAGCTTTCATCAATCTTCCAAAGAGTTGGGTACGACTTTCAACTAGTTTTGTAAAGTTTTGGGGAGTTTTCTTTTCGAAATTTGGACGTGGAGGGTTATAATGGTTCTGATTTACAGGAGGAGTACTCGACGATAATTTGGAGATGTTTGGACGTTTACTTGGTTATTTGGAAAAGTAGCTTGAGTATGAGGCTGATAATTTGGCTGTGGAACTTAGCACTGGGATAAAATATTTTGAATTGGAGCTTGACATTGGGGTTGAGCAAGAATACAGGCTGAAAGCTTGATGACAATGATAAGGAAAGAATATTCCTAGGCTTGAATTTTCTTTTTAACTTATCAACAGAATTAGTAGAGACTGTAGTCGAACCCTCTCTTTTCTTCTTTAAGAATGCAGAAGATTCAGATGATGTCGGGGTTTTGGCAATTTTTCCTGTTCGGATGCCTTCCTCTAATGATTCCCCAATCTTTACTAAATCTACGAAAGTTGCTCGAACTGCGGATACCATCCTGGTATAAAATTCTCCTTCCTGTACGTGAGAGAAAATCGATACCATTTCTTTCTCAGACATGGGAGGTTGTACTTTAGCAGCCTCTTTTCTCCAACGAGAGGCGTAGTCTCGAAAACACTCATTATTCTTTTGTTTGATCCGATCTAGTGAGTATCGGTCAGGGACTGTCTGAATGTTAAATGTGAACCTGTCAAGGAAACCCTTGGCCAATGCTTTCCAACCAGTCCATCTTTTCAGTTCCTGAGACATGAACCACTCTAAGGCTTCGCCACCTAAACTTCGACTGAACAGATGCATCAATAACGCCTCATTTTTACCTACCCCCACCATTTGATCACAATACCTTCTCAGATGGGCCATTGGATTTTTGGTGCCATCGAACACTTCAAATTAGGGACCTTATACCCTTCTGGTAAATCTATTCCAGGGTGAACACATAAATCATCATACCCTAAACCGTCGTGGTCCCTCACTCCATGAGATTCTTTGATCCTCATGATCTCTTCATTCATAGCTAGCAACTTCATTTCATGCTCGGTCCTCCACTCTTTCTCCTTCTCCTCGTAATGGTCCATCTCGGTATTAGAAAGAGGTTCATAAATATCAGGGGATATAATGGCATGGAGAAGATTTGGAAGGGAGACTTGATTTTGTGGATGAAACTAAGTGGGTTGGTAGGTGGGGCAGACGTTATGAAAATTAGAAAGATTTTGTGGAATTTAAGAGTGGTTTGGTGTAATCTGAGAAGGATTTTGCGGATTTGGAAATGAATTTGGTGGATTCAAAGGTAGGTTTGACGTATTTTGTAGGTTTAAGAGTGAATCTTGCGGATTTGGGAATGCATTTTGTTGATTTGAAAATGTGTTTTGAGGATTTGGGAATAGATTCGGAGATGGGTTCTTTGGGGTTATAGATGAATTTTGCGGAGGGTAGGCGTCTGGGTTTTTTTCACGATTGGTATTTTGGACAAATGGGGGAGTGGATACGGACGATACGTTATTTGGCTGATCCCAAAGAGTAGGGGTGCTGAGGGGAGGAATTTGGAGTGGATACCGTGTCCTCCCGGAGCGGGAGCATTGACGGTGATGGCCAAGTTAGCCAAATCCTGAGTGCTATTTATTTCTTCCTGAAGCATTTCTAACTTTCTTGCAAGTTCCACAATCATCTCATTCTGTTCCGCTATCACATTGTCCCGGATAGTCAGTGCACTTTCTTCATCATTCCTGTCATTTTTGAATGATGGTCAGAGGATAGGATTTTGTACGCTTTCGATCGGGTGAAGTAGGGATGTTCTGCCAGATTATATCAACACGGAGTAATTTCTATTATCTTTAAAGTAAAACAACTCAAAGACAGATGTGTTAGTTTCCGCATATGATAAGTAATGCAAAATATTTGACAGGAAATAACCACATAGATTGTTTGGGTCATAGGAAAATTCATCCATAGGAGCATAGCGGATAAACTTGCTTTTTATCCAAACAAGCACACAAGACAGTTATAGTACACAAAACATTATAATAATGCGTATCCTAACTGGGGTGACCCTCAAGCCTAACGATTTTGAAGAAAATATATGCTTCCTTAAAGTCAATCCATTATCCCCAAACTTATATAGACACAAAAAGGGCATAAATGCCTACAAAAGATGACAAAAGAGGGATACAATCTTTAGGGAAAAAATTGAAACAACATGAAAGAGGATAAGTTCCCGTGCAGGGGAAATAAAAAAACTAACTACTGGAGGCTCCTTCGTCTGCCTTTGTCTTCTTTGCCTCGTCAACATCTTTTATTGGTGACATCCGTTGATGTTCAAACTGTGCCTTAGATGCAACCTCCCAAATCGATCAATTTCTTGCTTATCTAGCTTCAATTCTTCTTACAAAAGTAAATAAATCAAGCTTTTTCCCAACACCCAAAGAATAATGGATTGAATTTAGACAAGCATGTATTTTTTTCAAC
Source organism: Capsicum baccatum var. pendulum (assembly GCA_030864225.1). Lineage (NCBI taxonomy): Eukaryota > Viridiplantae > Streptophyta > Magnoliopsida > Solanales > Solanaceae > Capsicum > Capsicum baccatum. The sequence goes on from CM061558.1 coordinate 273,624,512, forward strand.
AAATAAATATGATTTGTCTGTAATTAACTCGAAGTAAATAGACGCAGGGCAGGTTTTCTAATGGGTCCAATACCCCGCTCGGGTATTGGGTTGTCCTAGGCTTATGCCTAAAATAGGGTTTTGGTTTCGTTCTATCCTCGGTGTCTAGAGTGGGTTTGAACACCGGTTCTCAAGCGAACAACTTGAGTTCCAAAATACAAACAACCATCAGACGACTCACGTGCTAATAAATTATTTGTATTTCCAACACATTTTTTGGAATTGATCAATAGGGGCCGGGATACCCACGAAACCCCAAAATAGTTTAAATAATGTAGGAATATGCCATGAGATGCGATGGTTAAACTTTACAAAATCCAAGCATATAAACACATAAACAGTTAATCAAAAGAAGAAATCAAATAATTGGTTAGAACCTAGTTCAAAACTCCCCAGCAGAGTCACCATTTCTATTTTGCGGAGAAATTTTGACTTTTTGAGAGAGTTGCCACTTAATTTTGAAAAGGAATTAAGAAACCTTTAGAGAGTTATTCAAACGATCCAAAACAAAAAAATCATTTAAGTTAAGAGATTCTGAGCAAGTGCTTCTTATTAACATTTTAGGAAGGTGTTAGGCACCTAAAACGTCCGCTAACTTGTAGTTATCCGGACTGTTTGAAAATCATTTTTTGACTAACTTTGAAAGATAGATTTTTGAAAATAAAGCAATTTTAGTGATATTTTAGTGTTTATGCAAAAACCAGTTTGTAGGCGACTTAGTTAGGGATTTTAACTAGGTTCGCAAAGAAGCACGGAAATAAGTAAACGGAAGGAAAAGGGGAGAAAAGCGGGGAAGTCGTGATTTAGGCTTTCAAGACCAAATCACCGGCCTTGTCCTAATTTAATTGGGGATTTTGACCCATTTTCACCTATCCTAATTCTATGTTTTCGAGCCCTTTTGGCTCACAGCTTGCCTCCACCTGTATTAAATACAACCTTGGCTTCATGGCCCGAATGAATGAATAAGCAAATAACTAAATGAAAGGAAATAAATGAAGGCAACAATGAGAATAAAAATGAGACTTTCAAGTTTCCGTTGCCGCTTCAAAGATAGGCCTTTAGCCTATTTCTTCTTCTTTTGCCTCTTTGTATCCGTACGCTACGAGGTTGCCTTTTGACCTTAGCCTCCTCGGGATTGACTCAAAGGATGGGCTTCACTGGCCCATTATGACATGCAAAGAGGAAAGAGTCCCTTTGGACTCCGAGGCGAGTTCATGCAAAGGAAAAATGAAAAAAAGAAAAATTAATACTCATTCTGAATTTCCAACCAATCACGCAGAAATATGAAATAATTCACAAATTTGGGAGTGGAACATATACTAACCAAAGAAATTTTTAAATTAAGAGGAGATCAATATCAATCCAAAATTGGCTATTCAAACTAACTATTAAACACTCGAAACAATTAATGAAAAAAGAAAGACATGCATGATTTCGGATTTGCTCAAATTCAAATCATTTTTTTATAATAGCAAATCAGAAGTTGACATCTTTTCACTATGATTCCGAGCATTGTAATTATCAGAACATAAACCCCGTTTAGAGTTGTTTCCAAAATACCCAATTCATTTAACCATTAGGAAGGCCAAGCTAGTTTATCAAGGCCTATCATTCAACCCAAGCGCATATGCATCTTTATAAAAAAAAAACTCAAATCCAAATGGGCAAACAAAATAAACAAAGCAACTAAGGAAAAATTGTCACGAAAATGCAGCTATGGTTCGACCTACAACAAAAGTTAGAAGGAATTCACCAACTATTCATGGTTAAAGAAATTATCATACAACCATAATTTCTAATTGACAAGAGTATCCATGTATTTGTTTGCAACGTATTGACACCCACCAACCATTTTGGGGAAATGAATACTTCACTGAAATGTATTATACATGGTAAGAAAAGAAATCAAAATAATATAAACGAATGGATAAATAAAAAATGATGTCTGAGCCACAACGTACTAAACAAATTGATGAATTGGAGCATGAAACTACAGGGAAAACCACTCATTACAAACTGAAACAATTTAATATATCAAAGCATTATTTTAGTAAATATGTGGAATAGCTTCATTCCCACTTAACGGATTTGTTATGCCTTGCTGCAAATCCATGACCATTGGAAAATTCTTTGAAACTCTTTTAAATCACATTAACAAACAATCAACTCAAACCATTTAAAACCTAACATCAACCTCTAGCTAGTTACGAAGACACGATTAACATCAGCAACGAAACATCTTTAAGTGCTATACAAATCGGGCTAAGTCAAAGGGAAAAAGAACGAAAACAAAAGCAACCACTTGAGTTATATCACTTTTAGACGGGTAAAGACACGAAAATCTAATCCCTCAATGCATCGAAAAACCAATGAAATAAATATTTTTAAACCGTAAAGCTTTACGGAATACTGACAAACACTCAACAGATGTCTTAAAAAAAATCTTCCAAGAGGGAGTACACCTTCAGGATAATCTTGCAGATTCAGAGTGGCAATGTATTAAAGCTTAAATCTTTATTCAGAAACACACCAATGATTGAATCAAAACACCATTTTTAGTCTTGGAAATTTCAAATATCATTGAATAATATCAATCGCGCAAGCACAACAGTAAGAACAAAACATCAATCAAGGTTCTCATACTAATTGTGAGGAAAGAAATAGTAAGCAATAATGTGACCTAAACGTTATTATCACTACAAAGTTCATGAATCATTTCAATTATTTCAGGATGACAACGAGATCACAGAATCTTCATCATATAAAATCTATGGCCTGCCAAGCCTTGTACAACAGCTAATTCCCAGCATAAAGATTATCGCAAATATCATTATATCTACAGAATGGTGAGATGAAGAAGAAATGAATGAAACTAAATGGAATGGGGAGTTACCTATTTTGTGTCAGCAAAACAAGACTTTCAAGATAATATCAAATTTCAATACTACTGAAGATCAACTTCTCTAGAGTTCCGAGCAATTCGACGACTAGCCCTCTCGACCAATTTTTAGCCCTCAAGATTTCTAACAAATTTTTCCGACCCCCTCAATTTTCTATCAAATTTTTCCCAACCCCCAATTTCCAATTCTGAAGGGAAAAAAGAGGAGAGTAAAAAAAATCAATCCCTTAGCTTTTCTGAATTCCCGATTTCCAACCCAAATATTTGTACTCTCCCATCACCAACCTAATTTTCAAAACCCCAGGATTTACCCCCCTCTAAAATAGTGAACCAATCGGTTCTTATATAGAAGACCGAATTAGGGGTCCTTTTGGGATTTGAAAAGAGAATATTTTTGAATTTTTGGGTTTTAGATAAGATTTCCCGTTCAAGATCGGTACCAATTTGGAAGTTTTCTCCAACAATTCAAAATAATTTACCAATAAGGGATGAGGAATCGAAATTCCCTCATGAACCAATCAAAAATCACCAAAAATGTACGAATCCATACTGATTATTCTGAGATTCGCGGAGTTGAGCCGTTGGGGGGTGACACCTAGCTTGTTTCTAGAAGGTTTGAGACTGATTTTGATGGTTCATAATCGTGGGTTTGGGTCAGATTTTGCTGGTGTTGGAGCTATTTGTTGATGGAGCGGGTCGAAGCTGGTTCGGGTAGGGTTCGGAAGGCTGGGTTCACTGAATTTTTGATTGGGGGTTATCGAATTCGGGTAGTTTTTGATAATGTTGTACGCAACTCGCTGTTGCTGTCATTTATTTTGCGGATTTGGCTAAGTGGAGCTTGTGTGTTGAAGGAAATAGGAAAGTGGGCCGAGTTAAGGCCCATTTAGGCTAATTTTTGCTCTTGTTTAATAGAAAAGTGAGAAATGGGCTGCTGTTTGAAGAAAATATGAAATGGGCCCAGGTGTTTTGGCAAAATTGGGTTTAATATTAGGATGGATAGTTTAGAAAAAATAGTTTCAATTAACATTTGACCCATTCTAATTAAATTTTGATCAAATTAAAGGTTAATTGGCCAAATGTATTACGATTGTGGCCAATTTAATTGCAATTTATGATCAAATTTAATAGATTGATTAAATTGAATTGAAATTAAATATGAATTAATACTTCTTTTAATCCCGAGTTTTCTTGATTTAATAAAATCAAATAAGTATTTCTCCAAATAAATTATTTGTGAGAATAAATTATATTTAAATCAAAATTTAATTATTTAAATTTATTTTCCAAATAATCCTTAATTTAAAGTCCAATTTTGATGAAAATGTTCATTTAAATGACATAATTTATACAATCTCATATATGCAAATACGAAAAATATATAATTATCACTTAAATGACAAATTTAGCCCAAATACCTATTTTAGAATGCATTTATTTGGAAAAAATAATTGATGTGATTTTATTTGAAAATCGAAGAAACTCGAGATTAAACGTAGTTGTGGAGGGCAAAAGTTAGGTGTCAACAACTACCCCCTCCCTTTGGGTAGGATGAATGCAAGTAATCCTGGGCAAAGGGAGGTTGACGGTCCTAAATTTTTTCCGACCACAAATTTGTATCTAAGAGCGGTTGGTTTTCCACACGAGTTTCATGAAGTTATGGCCGAACCTCGGTATTAGGTTTCCTACATATCTCAGGTTACATGATAATTCAGTCCACTTGTAGTTCATAAATCTTGATTTTAAGCATGAATTTCAAGAAAATTCACCAACTATTACGGTTTTAGAGTGTTTTGGTTAAACCGAGAAGATGGGGAATAAAGGGATTTGGGGGGAGGTTGTAATGCAGTCGAGTTTTCTACATAGATCCCAGCTTACATATCCCTAAGACTCAGGGTATCAGACTGCTTGTAGTTCGACTCGATCGGTAGAAAAGATAGTCTTTTATTTCAGACCATCTTTGGCTTGGAATGAGTGACAAGTTGATCGAGTTGCGGAAAAGAGGCTTGTAACCGCTTAGCCATCAATTTGGGATCCTTCACATCCATAGGCAAAAACTTACCTGGACATAATTTCCAAAACTCTAAGTGTTTTGCTACCTGAAATTGAAAGAAAGAGAAGGTTACCCTCAACATGAGTTTAGAAATATCCCGAAGGTATAGCTGAAACCAGAATATCTTGAAATACCCACATGCTTTCTAATAGGGGTATGTTTGATAGTGGTGGTGATCATCCTTTAGCTCACGTCCAAAGAGTTTGATGTCCCTCTTTAGACTATGTCCCATTTTGCTGCTAAGAAAGAGTTCCACGTTGTGCTGCGTCCTATTTGAAGTCGTCCGCACCTGTGGTTTTGATTTGAGATTTTTATCCTCTCGGATTCTCTCGACAATGCTTCAAGCAAAAAGTGTTAGTGCTAAACATAATTCACGAAATAGGTATGTAGTCTTTTACCATATCTTCACGTGAGTTGTGGCCTGAAAAACGGAGTCATCTCTTCATGTACCTGTTTGGAATGAAATAACTGGCAATAACAAACACAACTACCCTCTTGGTTGTTGTATAATTATGACATTTTTTTGTTAAATATGTTTTCAAAGTGGGGCAACCCTTTTGGACACCTGCGATACTTTATGCAGAACAGTCCCTACAACCGTGTAATCTTGTGCTGGAGTGGCAACCTTTTTGGTTACCTATATCACTTGTTGTATGTGGAATGATAACCTTTCCGGTTATAGTCGATGATCGATTTATAAAAAATTTTCTTAAATTTTCAATCTTTGGATAATATTGCGCATTATTTGATGTTGGATACGAGGCGACTTACAGATATCCTTTGAATTTCTATCTTTTAGGTAATCCTGCATATTATTCGACTTTGGATAAGAGATGGCTTACAGATATCCCTCCAATCTCTATCTTTCTGGTGTTCTTGCACATCATCCGACCTTGGATACAATATGACTTACAGATAATCCCTCAAATTGTTAGTTTTTGGGTAATCCTGCACATAATCAATCTTGGATATGACGCGACTTATAGAGAACCCTTGGACATATCAATTTGATAATCTTGCATATTCTCCGGTAAGGATTTAGTTGTGACTTATGGATAAACTTTGAACTATCGATTTTTGGGCGATCTTGCACACTATCCGATTAGGATGTTATTGTGGCTTACGGATGACCTATAGGCTATCAAATCATAGGTGATCTCGCACACTATCCTATTTCAAATAATATGACTTATAGATGACCCTTATATTGTCAATTTCTAGGAAACCTTATATATATCATTCATACTTAGATAGAGACTTAAAGGCGTCCCTTCAAATCGTGCGCTCTCAATGTATTCAGATGCCGATTCATGAAAAGATGATGATATCCTCAACGCCAGCGTTGTGTCTAGCGCGTCAATAGATATATTGAATGTTGATGATATCCTCAACGCCAACGTTGTGTCTAGCGCGTCAACATATATTAAATGACGATGATATCTTCGACACCAGCATTGTGTCTAGCGTGTCAATAGATATTGAATGCCTTCTGGGGCGATAGTATGAGATGGCCTTTGCAGCAATGATATGTAATGGCCTTTGCGGAAATGATATGCAGTGGCTTTTGCGGCAATAATATGTAATAGCCTTTGCGGCAATAATATGTAATGGCCTTTGTGGCAATGATATGCAATGACCCTCGCGGTAATGATATGTAATGGCCTTTGCGGCAATGATATTGATGATAGGCGAATTTACATGCCTATAGTGCCATATTTTACCTATATTTTAGCCATGTTTTGAGGACAAATTATATAATTCAGGTACAAATGATGCAGAATTCAGCATTTTATGGATAACTTGACACCAAAGAAAGCTTCACGAAAGGAGGAAAGCAAAGCTTGGAAGCCAGGACCAAAAGTGGCGCATGGAAAATTTATCCCGGGCAAAAACAACAATTCTAAAGAATTTGGGGACTAGCAGTAACTTATTAGGATTAGGATAATGAAGCAGTAACCTAGTAGGATTGGGTTAAGTAATGCATTAGCTTAGTAGGAATAGGATATGGGTATTATAAATACCCTATTTTGCTAGAGATTTTTATTGATTCCTCATTAATTCTCATTCCTCTATCATCCACCTTACCTTTCAATTAATTCTTCTCTTCAACATTCAAAACAATTTATCTTTCTAATTAATTCTACTTTCTATTCTTCTTCTATTCATCTATTTAATTCTTAATTTCTGTAACAAGAGAAACGTTACTTTGCAAAGAAGTCACGCCTAACGCCAACCACACCTTACTACACGAGATCTTTATTGTGGTAGAATAATAATGTCTATTGTGATTTCCTTCTCACTCATGGGTAACTAAACTTCTCTGTTGGGGTTATGGAAGCCATATGAGATGCTATCTATTACTATGAGTTTGTGAATTCGCGACACGTATGCTGCTTATATCATTATTCTCTTTATCTTAATCTAAATTCTTTGTGGTTGCAAACGCATAGAATACGCCAGTATAGCATTAACTTGTTCGAAAGAAAAGTTATATGTCTGGAAAAGAGATAATTTCAAGGTAATAGGGTCCCATCCCCTATTAAAAAGTTAGTGTCGTAATTGGATTAACCTCTTGGAGAATTTGTACCGTTAGATACGCTTTAAGCTCGAAAGACAACAACAACAACAACAACAAACCCAGTGTATTCCCACCTGGTGGGGTCTGGGGGGGCAAGATGTACGCAGTCCATACCTCTACCTCTAAAGAAGTAGAAAGGCTGTTTCCGATAGACCCCCGGCTCAAGACACAAGATACCAGGCAAATACATATTAAAGCACCGAACAAGGTTACAAGACAACATAACATAAATAACATAACATAAATAACATAAATACGGCAGCCATAAATAGAAAGAAACAGAGGAAAGCACCCAGCCTCTTACTAAAACAAGGAGCAGGGAATCATAACAAGAATACTACCCCCAACAAGTAAAACCCTACACTAGCGACCCAAACTGGCCCTAGTCTTCTGCCCTAATTCGCGTCCTCTAGACCTTCCTATCTAGGGTCATGTCCTCGGTGAGCTGCAACTGCTCCATATCCCGCCTAATCACCTCACCCCAATACTTCTTTGGCCTACCCCTACCCCGCCTAAAACCATCCAACGCTAGTCTCTCACACCTACGAACTGGGGCATCCATGCCCCTCCTCTTCACGTGTCCAAACCAGCGCAATCGGACTTTCCACATCTTGCACTCCACTGGAGTCACACCAACCTTCTCCCTGATAGTCTCATTCCAAACTCTATCCCCCCTAGTCAGCCCACACATCCCGCGCAACATCCGCATCTCTGCCACCTTTATTTTTTGGATGTGGGAAGTCTTAACTGGCCAACACTCCGCTCCATACAACATGGCCGGACGGACTACCACCCTGTAAAATTTGCCTTTAAGCTTGGGCGGCACCTTCTTATCACACAACACCCCCGACGCTAGCTTCCACTTCATCCATCCCACCCCAATACGGTGCGATACATCCTCGTCAATGTCACCGTTCCCCTGAATCACAGACCCGAGATACTTGAAACTATCCCTTTTACATACCACCTGTGATTCCATCTTCACGACCACCTCGTCCTCCAGCCTTACGTCATTAAACTTGCATTCCAAATACTCTGTCTTGCCTCTGCTCAACCTGAACCCTTTAGACTCAAGAGTTTGTCTCCACACCTCTAATTTGTCATTCACACCCCCTCGAGTCTCATCAATCAGAACTATATCGTCTGCAAAAAGAATACACCACGGCACCTCCCCTTGAATACGCCGCGTCAACACGTCCATCACCATAGCAAACAAAAAGGGGCTAAGAGTAGATCCCTGATGCAATCCCTGCAAGACGGTGAAATGCCCTGAGTCTCCTCCCGCCGTCCTCACCTGAGTTTTCGCTCCCTCATACATATCCTTAATTGCTCTGATATATGCCTGCGGGACTCCACTCACCTCCAAGCACCTCCAAAGCACCTCCCTGGGGAGTTTGTCGTATGCCTTCTCCAGGTCGATAAACACCATGTGTAGGTCCTTCTTTAGTCCTTGTTTAGGTCGAAAGACGCTTGGATTTACCATCGAATACAATTCTCTATAAACACATGCATGTCTGAATTCCGCACAACTCATAGCCAATAGAGACGTACAACTCATAAGGTGGACATAACCCCAACTTCTCAATTCTCATTGTTTTACATCTTACCAAACATTCTTTCTTTTTACTTTGCTATTTTCCGTTTTTACTTTATTAATTTGTTTACATTATTTTGCATGATAAAATCCCCCCTTTTTACGAGACTTGCAAGTCTAGTAATCTTTGCTTACTTGTTGACCAAGCTATTCCCTGAGGGATCGATACCCAACCCAGTTGGGTTCTATATTTGACTACGACCGCTTTACACTCCTACGAGAGCTGTAGATTGAGCGTTATCAAAAATTGGATAATGCGGCTGGAGGATATTTTATGGACCTCACCTTTGGTCAAGAAAGCAATATGCTAGATTGTATGACGAAGTAAAGTAGAGCTTGGCAGACCAGGGATTCTGAGGTAGCAAGCCCCACTTTATCTATTGGCATGACTGCAGACCAAAGGAGAAGAGAAGAAGAACATGATCAAGATATGGCGCACATGAAAACACAAGTGGATCTTCTTACAAAGCATCTATTATCAGGGAAGACCAAAAAAGTCAAAGCTATTGCGTCAAAAGGAAGAAACGAATCTGATTCAGAAGAAGAGGCCAACTACTTGAACAATCAGGGGGGTTTCTGAGGTAATACCCAAGGAAACCAAGGTCGGAACTATTATGATAAATCTGGAAACAAGGACCAAGGTTGTTGGAAGAACAAGAATGAAAAGAGTGGTTTATACGTTTCCCCAGGAAGACGTGACACCACCACATCTAGTTCTGGAAGTATGGAAGACATGATGGCTAAACTATTGAAAGAAGTGGAAGCAACTAGCGCGGGAGTAACGGAGGTCATAAATGATTTGTCTTCAATGAAGCAATTAGTTGATTCACATTCCACTTCAATCAAGCAAATAGAGCAGCAATTGAGCCAACTTTCAGCAACACTCAATCAAAGAAAGGCTGCACTTTACCTAGCGACACTGTGCAAAACCCAAGGAATGATGGGTCATGCATGGCCATCACTACCCGAAGTGGTAAGGTGCTGGAAACTTCATCAAAAGGCAAGCAAGTGGTTGACGATGTAGCGGATGTTGATGACAAGGCAAAAGGAGAAGATTCCACAAAAGCTACCCACGACGTCCATGACGTCACACCGAGTATGTTGCATCCTGAAAAGGCTAAAAAACAGAAGCAAGAGGAGAAGAAAGCCGTGGAGAAAACAATTCCATACCCACCACCACCTTTTCCTCAAAAATTGATGAAGGTGGCGGATGATACGAAGTTCAGCAAATTCATGACTATGTTAAAGCACCTGACTATTAATGTTCCATTGGTGGAGGCACTTGAACAAATGCCTGGGTATGCGAAATTTATGAAGGATCTTTTGACAAAGAAGTGGGCAGCAATCTATGAGTTGAAAGATAATGTTCATCACTGCAGCGCAATCGCTACCCGATCACTAGTTCAAAAGAAGGTTGACCCCGGTGCTTTCACTATTCCTTGCACCATCGGATCTTTGAATTTTGTCAAGGCATTATGCGATTTAGGAGCCAGCATCAATTTGATGCCATTATCTATTTATAAAAAGTTGGGGTTAGGTGATCCTACTCCAACCAATATGAGGCTCGTAATGGCGGATAGGTCGGTAAAACGACCTGTTGGTATTCTATGTGATGTATTGGTAAAGGTTTCTTTATTCATCTGTCCGACAGACTTCATTATTTTGGATATGTGAGGCAGACTCAGAAGTTCCCATAATCTTGGGGCGCCCTTTCCTTGCTACAGGAAGTGTGCTCATTGATTTGAGAGCTAATGAGCTTTCATTTTGAATAAATGACGAAGTAGTTCGCTTTGATGTGGGCAAATCAATGAAGCAACCCAAAGAGCTGAACGTATTCTCTGTGGCTGATGTTTACTTTGATGATAAGAAAGAATTACTTGAAGAAGAGCAAATTATTGATGACCCATTGGCGATTGTGCTCATGAATGGAGAGAGTAAGGATGCTGAAAATTGCGAAGAAGCTATTTGTGATCTATCAGGATTAGGGACATATCGCCATGCTCCCAAGAAGCTGGACCTTGATCTCAAAAATCGACCCACACCACCAGCGAAGCCATCTATTGAAGAGCCACCCACATTAGAATTGAAGGAGCTGCCTAGTCATTTAAAGTATGCATTCTTAGGAAACGGAAACACACTTCTAGTCATTGTGGCAGCAGATTTGGGTGAACAACAAGTTGCAGCTCTCATTACTATTCTACGGAAGTATATAAGAGCCATTGGTTGGACCATCGCGGATATTATTGGTATTCCACCTGGGATTTGTACACACAAGATTCAGCTTGAAGAAAATCGCACACCCACCATTGAGCATCAAAGACGTCTCAATCCACCTATGCAAGAAGTGGTGAAGAAAGAAATTATCAAGTGGTTAGACACAGGAGTTGTGTATCCAATCTCCGACAGTACATGGGTAAGCCCGGTACAATGTGTTCCCAAAAAAGGAGGCATGACGGTGGTCGCGAATAAAAAGAATGAGCTTATTCCACTCAGACCCGTCACCGGATGGAGAGTATGCATGGACTACCGAAAACTGAATTCTTGGACGCTCAAAGATCACTTTCCAATGCCATTTATGGACCAAATGCTAGATCGATTAGCGGGGAAAGGATGGTTTTATTTCTTAGACGGTTATTCAGGCTATAATCAGATTTGTATTGCCCCTGAAGACCAAGAGAAGACAACGTTGACATGTCCTTATGGCACATTTGCCTTCAAACGTATGCCATTCGGGCTATGTAATGCACCAGCCACCTTTCAACGTTGTATGATATCCATTTTTTCTGATATGGTTGAAGATACTTTGGAGGTATTTATGGACGATTTTTCAGTTGTTGGTGAGTCGTTTGAATCGTGCTTGGCAAACCTAAGTATGGCATTGCAAAGATGTGTAGAATTCAACCTAGTGCTGAATTGGGAGAAGTGCCACTTTATGGTCAAAGAAGGTATTGTTCTTGGGCACAAAATCTCTGAAAGATGAATTGAAGTTGATCGAGCGAAAATTGAAGTTATCGAGAAGCTACCACCTCCAATTTCCGTAAGGGGAGTCCGTAGTTTCCTCGGTCATGCAGGTTTCTATCGGCGGTTCATTAAAGACTTCTCCAAAATTGCTAGTCCATTGTGCAAACTCTTGGAGAAGGATGCAAAGTTTGACTTCAATGAAGATTATTTGAAGGCATTCGAATGCCTCAAAGGAAAACTAATTGAAGCCCCTATCATGGTGGCACCAGATTGGTCTCTACCGTTCGAAGTCATGTGTGATGCTAGTGGGGTAGCCGTTGGCACTGTACTTGGCCAGAGGAGGGAGAAATTATTTCATCCTATCTACTACGCTAGTAAGGTCCTAAACAAAGCCCAAAAGAACTATACTGTCATAGAACAAGAGCTCCTAGCAGTTGTGTATGCGTTTGAGAAGTTCCGTGCTTATTTGTTGGGAACCAACGTAATCGTTCATACAGACCATGCAGCTCTGAGGTATCTAATGACAAAGAAGGATGCAAAACAAGGACTAATTCTATGGGTCTTGCTGCTGCAAGAATTTGATTTTGAGGTTAAGGATAGAAGAGGTTGCGAGAACCAAGTGGCTGATCATCTATCTAGACTCGAAAACGAGCACATGGAGCAGCCTGAAATCGAGATTGATGATGCATTCCCTGACGAGGAGATCTTAGCGATAATAATGGAAGGGTTACCATGGTATGCCGACTTTGCAAATTTTATGGTGAGTAATGTGATACCTCCAAACTTATCATACCATCAAAAGAGGAAGTTTATGCATGATGTAAAATACTACTTTTAGGATGAGCCATATTTGTTTCGACAATGCGCGGATGGTGTTATCCGACGATGTATATCCCATGTAGAGGTGCCTAATATATTAGAAGCATGTCATACTTCCCAAGTTGGGGGACATCACGCAGGTAATCGGACAGCAAGGAAGGTATTGCAAAGTGGATATTATTGGCCTTCGATATTTAGAGATGCCTATGACTTTATGAGAAGATGTGACCAATGCCAGCGACAAGGTGTAATTTCGAAACACCATGAGATGCCTATGTCGAAAATCCTTAAAGTAGAGCTCTTTGACGTATGGGGTATTGATTTCATGGGTCCATTCGTAAATTTGTTTGGAATGAAGTACATCCTAGTTGCTGTAGATTATGTCTCAAAATGGGTTGAAGCAGTAGCGTTGGCCGACAATGAGGGAAAGCGTGTTGTTGCATTCTTGAAGAGAAATATCTTCTCTCGCTTTGGAGTACCATGTACTATCATAAGCGATGGAGGGTCTCACTTTTGCAACAAGCTATTCAAATCCATATTGGCAAAATATGGTGTCAAGCAACATAAGGTAGCCACACCTTATCACCCACAAACTAGTGGACAGGTAGAGGTTTCCAACAGAGAGATCAAGCAAATCCTTGCTAAAACGGTAAATGCTAACAGGAAAGATTGGTTTCGAAAGCTGGACGATGCACTATGGGCATATAGGACGGCATTCAAAACTCCAATTGGCATGTCCCCGTATCAACTAGTTTATGGGAAGGCCTGTCACTTGCCCATTGAGCTTGAGCATAAGGCATTGTGGGCTTTGAAGCGACTTGATTTAAATTGGGATGATGCAATGAATCTGAGATTGGAGCAACTGAATGAGATGGATGAACTTCGTCTACATGTTTATAAGAGATCGGACCTCTACAAGGAGCGGATGAAAAAGTATCATGATCAGCGGATTGTTCGACGAAACTTTCAAAAGGATAATATGGTACTTCTCTTCAATTCCAGATTGAAGCTATTCCCAGGTAAGTTGAAGTCCAAGTGGTCTGGTTCATACAAAGTTAACCATGTCTACTCGTCTGGAGTAGTTGGGTTGGAAGACAATAATGGTGTTGTCTTCAAAGTGAATGGCCAACGAGTGAAACCTTATATCGGTCCTCTTGATTCGATAAATTATATGTCCATCACTTATCTTGATGAAGTCTAAATACTCGAGGTAACTATGTCGTGCCGCGACAATAAATCAAGCGCTAGATGGGAGGCAACCCATCGTTTATCATTTTTTATTTTTTTCTTTTGTTCTAGTATGTGTTTTGCTTTTGATAAATAAAAATCCAAAAATAAGAGTTGTGCAACGACCAAAACTAAGGCGCTTGATGGGAGGCAACCCATCGTTCTAATTGTTTTCATTGGTTTTGAGCAAATGTAGGTGCAAGAGGTATAAAACGAGGAGATCGGTTTCAAATTTCGATTTGGACGTGTTGCATGTTAAAGGTGGTAAGTTAGGAATGAAGAAGCAAAAGGCTATGGATTGGGCATTGCATATGAAAATATAGGCAACGAACAAGGCTAGGCCTAGGTAAAACTAGGCCACAAACAAGGCAAGGCCTATACTATGGCCTAAGGTCTCGGAATCTAGTGTGCCATAGCATAGGCGTCGTCGATGCCCAAGTATGCCATAGCATAGGCGCCGCCTATGCTAATGACTTTTGTCTCTGAATCTCATATGCCATGAGAAAGGCGCGCCGCCTATGCCTAGGAATTCCATGGCATAGGCGCCGCCTATGCTAAACAATGCTTTGCAAAAGGCGTCGCCTATGCCAAGCATAGGCAAAGCAAAAGGCGCCGCCTATGGTCACTTCTTGTCTCCAAATCTGATTTTAAATGGGTCAAAACCCGATCCAACCTTCTCCTATAAATATGGGACTTAGTCTTGAACCAAAAACACATTGGAAACCTAGCTTAAGCGCCGCCTATAGTCCCCAAATCCTCTCCAAAATTTTCTTTTTGCTCTTTTTCTCCACAAGAACATCATCCAAAGTCATCAATAAAGTAAGTGCTACTTTGTTCTTCATTTATATACCGTAAGTACTACACTACTATGCCTATTATGAATTGTTGAATCTTGAAAGTAGTATTGATGATTTGAATGTAATTGAATTGTTGTGATACAACTAAGTGAGTGAATGAATACGTAAGGATGATCTTAACTTGTTTCCGACTTGAATTTGATTTTGATGCACTATCATACTTTTGCGGAATTGACATGGTCACAAAAATTGCATAATCTTGTCACTTGCATACTTACATGTTGGAATGACTTGTTCATTGGAATAAGAATTATAGTTGCCTACCGACATAGGAGGTTATGATTATTGTTAGATGCTATACCTTGATTCAATCCCTATGTAGTAGTCGTGATATATCAAACATGAAAGTATTGCCAAGATTACAAGAAGTATGACTAGACTGATTTTTTTATTGGAATATAGCACCTAAAACGTATGACGATGAAGTGTGAGTAATCGACCACTTTCACTTCACTAGTTTGTACCAATAACCTAAGTGTGGGGTGGTGCCCCTACTGCTTGTTTATAGATTGTATACATCGAGATGATGCTAACATGAACATTGTTTTAGTCTCAGGTACAATGGCACCCAAAGCAAGACAAGGAAAAGATAAGGCAACCACTTCACAAAAAGGCAAGAAAAGAGGCCGAAAAGAGCAAGGAGAATCATCCTCGATGCAATTACCACGCCGTATGTTTGGAATAAAATGGGTTCTTGAGGAGGAAGCAAAGGAATGGTATAGGAACAACAAAGAAAGAAAATATGTTCATGTGGACTTGATAAACAAGGAAAGCCTAGCAAAGAAAGAACCGTGCATATTGGCCAAGATCATGGCGTTACATCTTGATTTCATATTTCGAGACATGGGAGAATGCAATATCGATTTAACAAGAGAATTCTATGCCAACTGATCACTGAAAACCACAGGAAGCGAGGTCAAGATTCGGGGCCAAGTTTTACAACTCAATGTGGATTTATTCAACTCCTTTCTTGGCTTACCTGCTGTCGATCCATCACCGTTCAAAGAGCTGTAAAGTAGACCCCCATATAGAGCCATTCGACACACACTCTGTGGAATAATATCCATGGCACAGTGGAGTAGACACAAAGACACCGGTCGACACAACACCTTCCCATATGCTCCTTTGAATAAGGAAGCATGGATATGGTTACGCATAGTCAACTCTTGCCTAATTCCAGGGACTCAGTACACAAAGATAACACGAGATAGAGTGTGCTTGGTATACGCATTAATGACGAATGTCCCTATCAATATTGGGGCAATTATTGGATCCACAATGCGGAAAGCTAGGCTACACAAGAGGTCCCACTTCAGTTTTGGCAATCTATTGACTGCAATATCGAGGAAGGAGGACATCGAAGAGGAACCGGCTGATTATAAACTCCCACACAATCCAAAGAAGGTTGACCTCACGAAGGTTAAAGATGCTGAAACCACGCATGGCGTCAACCTTACTACGGCAGAGAGACATGCTTGGGATGAGAGTTTCTTTTGCCATCTTTATGGCATGACTCGGTTTACAATGATGAGCGGAGGTCGTGTTCCAAATACTGCAGAGCTCCAACAGCTGGATCATGACTATCCAATGAATGTGCATGCAAGGGAGATGTATGGAGTAGGTACATATTTTGAGGAACCTCTTGATGACGATGTGCCAACTGATGATGATCGACGAATGCCAGACTCCAACGTGGAGGAGAATTCTGATGAAGACGACTCCTATGATGATTCCGACGAAGGGGGTATGACCCCCGACATAGAGGAGGAGTCCGACTAACCAGGTTCTTCGTATTTATTTTCCACTGAGGCCAGTGTGTCCCGTCTAAGTGTGGGGTGGTGGTATTTGCATGCTATACTCCTTTATCCGCATTTGCATTTATGTTTGTTTGCTTAGCTTAGTTTTTTTTCGTTTTTTGTTTAGTAAAAACTTTTTTTTTACGTAAATTCGCATGAAATTATTCTAATAGGCAGCATGAGATTATAATAAGAGTTTGTGCTAAAATCATGACTATTGAGACGTTTAGGCTCTAATGGTGACTCACTATGTGATATTGTGTGATTCAATTCCTTCATCTATTGGGTCAAGAGTCTATACTACTCCCAATAAAGTCGACCATGTGCCTTGTGTGTGTGAGATAATAGTATATTCTGTGCTTGTGGCTGATGGTAGAACTTGACTGGTATGTATGTAAAGCGAAAATAAAGAGTGTAAGTTTAGGAGATGATTTAGGCATTTCTTTGGCAACCTATACTTGTTTACCTTCTTTTTACCTACCTATGGACATCATCCTAGTTAACCTTTTTGAGCCTTTAGCCTATTTTCTTTGACAGCCTCATATGTAAGCCTAATCCATTTTTTTAAGACCATAATTTGATCCAAATTCCTAAGCGCTTTAAAGTATAAAGTCATGTGATAAAATAAGAGGAAATTGGGTGAGTATGATGCTTTAGAATGTATTGGTGCTTGAATTTGTTATGAAAAAGAAGTGCTATCATAAGAGGTATGTTATGAAAAGAAAAAGAAAAAAAAATAATAAAACTGAAAAGTTAGTTATGCTCAAAATTGAAAAACAAAAGAGGAGAAAAAGGGTGGTAGAATAAAAGAAAGTAGAAAGGTTGTTTGAAAGAAAAGTGTTAATGGCATAATGTGATGTATTAAAACGCTCAGGAACATAGTCACTATTTCTGGCCAAAATAGTCCTACCCGTCCCTTAGCCTACATTACAACCATCAAAAGACCTATTTGATCCTAAGCTTAGCATTCTGACATTTAGTGGAGCATTACACTAAGGGCAAGCCTATGGTCATCAGTTGCAGCATATGAATTCTTTGTGAGAGCGAGAGCAAGGATACTCTTCTACCCAGGTGTCGACAAATATACTATGCTTGTGAGTGATTATGGGTAATATATTGTGAGACACACATGGTTGATGAGTTTTGGGTAGTCGTGTATGATTCTTTGTGCCTTAACCTTTGAATATGAGTTGACCACCATCACGAGTCTATATTAGAGGTTGAATTGTTTCTACTAATGATCAGAAAACTACTCTGTGTTGATAATTGTTGTGCTTGTCTTGACGAATATTTCGTGTTGTTGCTGTGAAACCCTAAGTAAATGTTGAGAGGGACATGATATTTTGTTCGAGGACGAACAAAGCTTCAAGTGTGGGGTGTTGATGATAGGCGAATTTACACGCCTATAGTGCTATATTTTACCCATATTTTAGCCATGTTTTGAGGACAAATTATATAATTCATGCACTTTTAGTCCTTTTTCCTGTAAGTGAGCTAATGAACATGATTAGCAAGTTTTCAGGTACAAATGATACAGAATTCAGCATTTTATGGATAACTTGACGCCAAAGAAAGCTTCACGAAAGGAGGAAAGCAAAGCTTGGACGCCAAGGACCAAAAGTGGCGCATGGAAAATCTATCCCGGGCAAAAACAGCAATTCTAAAGACTTTGGGGACTAGCAGTAACTTATTAGGATTAGGCTAATGATGCAGTAACCTAGTAGGATTGGGTTAAGTAATGCATTAGCTTAGTAGGAATAGGATATGGGTATTATAAATACCCTATTTTGCTAGAGATTTTTATTGATTCCTCATTAATTCTCATTCCTCTATCATCCACCTTACCTTTCAATTAATTCTTCTCTTCAACATTCAAAACAATTTATCTTTCTAATTAATTCTACTTTCTATTCTTCTTCTATTCATCTATTCAATTCTTAATTTCCGCAACAAGAGAAACGTTACTTTGCAAAGAAGTCACGCCTAACGCCAACCACACCTTACTACACGAGATCTTTATTGTGGTAGAATAATAATGTCTATTGTGATTTCCTTCGCACTCATGGGTAACTAAACTTCTCTGTTGGGGTTATGGAAGCCATATGAGATGCTATCTATTGCTATGAGTTTGTGAATTCGTGACACGTATGCTACTTGTATCATTATTCTCTTAATCTTAATCTAAATTCTTTGTGGTTGCAAACGCATAGAATACGCCAGTATAGCATTAACTTGTTCAAAAGAAAAGTTATATGTCTGGAAAAGAGATAATGTCAAGGTAATAGGGTCTCATCCCCTATTAAAAAGTTAGTGTCGTAACTGGATTAACCTCTTGGAGAATTTGTACCGTTAGATACGCTTTAAGCTCGAAAAAGTTAAAGTGAAATAGTCCTTGTTTAGGTCGAAAGACGCTTGGATTTACCATCGAATACAATTCTCTATAAGCACATGCATGTATGAATTCCGCACAACTCATAGCCAATAGAGACGTACAACTAATAAGGTGGACATAACCCCAACTTCTCAATTCTCATTGTTTTACATCTTACCACACATTCTTTCTTTTTACTTTGCTATTTTCTGTTTTTACTTTATTAATTTGTTTATATTATTTTGCATGATAAAATCCCCCCTTTTTACGAGACTTGCACCAAAAGTCTAGTAATCTTTGCTTACTTGTTGACCAAGCTATTCCCTGTGGGATCGATACCCAACCCAGTTGGGTTCTATATTTGACTACGACCATTTTACACTCCTACGAGAGCTGTAGATTGAGCATTATCAGATATTTAATGGCCTTTATGGCAATGATATGCAATGGCCTTTGCGGCAATGATATGTAATAGCCTTGCGGCAATGATATGTAATGGCCTTTGCAGCAATGATAAGCAATGACCCTTTCGACAATGATATGTAATGGCCTTTGCAGCAATGATATGCAATGACCCTTTCGACAATGATATGTAATGGCCCTTGCGGTAATGATATGCAATGGCCTTTACGGCAATGATATGTAATGGCCTTCATGGCAATGATATGTAATGGCCTTTGCGGCAATGATATGCAATTGCCCTTTCGGCAGTGATATGTAATGGTCCTTGCGGCAATGATATGCAATGGCCCTCTTGGCAAATTTTAAAATAATTTTACCTGACTTCATTTGTCAGTGTTCTACATGTACCTGTACTCAAGGTAGACAATTAGTAGACACAAAGTCGCTTTTACTAGTGACTATTTTTAGGAAACTTCTAAATACAATGTTTGTGTAGAAGAAAAGACACTTTTGTTTGTCGCCTATGATCTCAAGAAATGAGATGGACAAATCAAAAGGTCCTCAATAAATGGGTATTAAACCTGTTTTTAGGGCTACTCTAAAATACCATTCTTGGGCATTAATGCTCTGTTGTGGCTCTCAATTTGTTCAGGATTTTTTGAAAAAGACTCTCATTTTTGTGTATTGATCCCTGCATCTACAGAAAAATGATTAGTTTGAATGAAATTACTCCGTTTTGACCTCTTTCGATCCTTGATTTGCTCCTTGCCATCTTTCAAGTGCTTCGTCATGCTGGGACCTCCACCCCTGACTCTCCGTCCCAATTGATGTCTGGGCAAATACTAATTAAAAGATTTATGAAAATTTTTGAAAGTAGTCTTAAATTTTAGAAAATAGTTTCGAAAGCTTCTATAAAACTTTAGAAAATATCCGCCATTCATGTCAGGTGCTAGTCCAACAACCATCTTTCTGAATGTCGACGTTTGACGAAGGATTGTTAGGGATTCAGCATTGTCGAGGCTCTCTACCAGAAGTTTCATCAAAGACGGAGATTCAATCTTCCTAGACTTTATCATAGGTGGTGATTCCCCAATCTCAACTTCGACCTCTAGTGCTGGGGAATTTGAAATATATTTCAATATATTAGTGGAAATTTTGAGGACCTCCTCAAAATTTCTGCCCCTGTTTAAAGTAGTCCGAGATGATATCATCTCGAGTGGATCTGAAGTCTTTGCTGATCTTCATTCTCTTTGTTGGATGTTGATCTTCTCTTGTGAATTTTTGAGATTCCTTCTCAAAAATTCTTCCCAGTTTCCATTTTCTGGAGTGATATGACCGAGCTGTTGGGGTGCCTACGTATCCTGTTGAAGCAGGAATCAGGTCAAACGTAGTTCAATCATAGATGAAAAGGATAAATTTTCCTAAGGGGTTGATCGAAGCCGACATAGGCCGCCTACGTATCCTTTTCTTGGAAATTCAGATCAGACGTAGTTCGTCATATAAGGAAAGGATTCTAGGCAATTACACATCATAAAATTGATACTATTATAAAGGCGATTACAAATAAGCCAAGAAACAAAAACTATAACATCTTTCAAGCATGATATATCTTTACTGCATTAGAATTGATTGGTTTAGTCCACTTTTGACCATCTATCTCTGGTAGGATTTGGGCTCCTCCAGGTTTCACATTCCTCTATATCTACTAATAACTGCTCCTCATCACCTTTTCTGTTCATCAATATTTTCTTCGCCTTGTTCGTCTAACCCATGACATGACATTGGCAAGTTTTTAAATTATTGCTACCAAAATAAACCATTCTAGATAATTATATTTAAAAAATAACTTCTTAAATGAAGGGAAGCCTTTTAGAAAATAAATAAAACTATGGCTTATGACCCACAAAATGGTGAGCCCATGCCTTTTTAAAAGTTATGAAATGAAAATTTAAGACATAAAAGGGTGGGTCACGGGGCCTCCTTCGGATCATGACAGATTTTAAAAACTATTAGTAATTATCCTTCCATCTACCGTGATGGGTGACGAATTAGGAGCGGGGTGGAAGTCTAATTTTGTAAAACCTCTCCTGGTGCAACCTTCTTTACCCCACTGTGTTTTGAAAAATCTTCTGGTACTACATTGCATCCCTCGAACTGATTTCCTATCCCATCCCCAAGACCATCATCATTTGATATCTCATGTACAGGAAATGATTGGTGCAGGAGTGGCGATGGTTTAGACAGACTCTCCTTTGAATTATCTTCGATCTCATCTTCTTTTCTTGGTTGGTACTCTATTCCATGCTTAAATGCTTTTTCTGGGACCATAATAGGCTCAATAATTTCTTCCAAATCCTTACTTAAGGAGGCCACAACTTTCTCTATCTTCTCCTTCTCTTCTGTTCTTTTGAGTCCTTCTGAATTTATCTTAGTGATGGCCTTGGTAGATGCCCATTAAACCTCTATTTCAATCATGTTAACTGTAGGTCCCCCATGGTTAGGCAATGAATTGCTGTTAACATTTAGTGTCGGCGACTGAAGTGTGATGACCTTCTGATCGATCAAATCTTGGATCTTATGTTTCAAGTTAATACAATCCTCGGTACTGTGCCCCGCTGGTCCTGAATGGTAGGCACAATTTTGATCGGGATGATAAAACTGGGAGTTGGGATTGATAAGCTTTGGCTGGATCGGTTGTAAATAACTAGCTTTTATCAATCTTCCGAAGAGCTGGGTACGACTTTCAGCTAGCTTTGTGAAGTTTCGGGGAGGTTTCTTTTCGAAGTTTGGACGTGGAGGGTTATAATGGTTCTGATTTACAGGAGGAGGTACTCGACGATAATTTGGAGATGTTTGGACGTTTACTTAGTTATTTGGAAAAGTAGCTTGAGTATAAGGCTAATAATTTGGCTGTGGAACTTGGCACTGGGATAAAATATTTGGAATTGGAGCTTGACATTGGGGTTGAGCAAGAATACAGGCTAAAAGCTTGATGACGATGATGAGGAAAGAATATTCCTAGGCTTAAATTTTCTTTGTAACTTATCAACAGAATTAGTAGAGACTGTAGTCGCACCCTCTTTTTTCTTCTTTAGGAATGCAGAAGATTCAGATGATGTTGGGGTTTTGGCAATTTTTCCTGTTCGGATACCTTCCTCTAACGATTCCCCAATCTTTACTAAATCTACGAAAGTTGCTCGAACTGCGGATACCATCCTGGTATAAAATTCTCCTTCCTGTACGTGAGAAAAAATCGATACCATTTATTTCTCAGACATGGGAGGTTGTATTTAGCAGTCTCTTTTCTCCAACGAGAGGCGTAGTCTCGAAAACACTTATTATTCTTTTGTTTGATCCGATCTAGTGAGTATCGGTCAGGGACTGTCTGAATGTTAAATGTGAACCTGTCAAGGAAACCCTTGGACAATGCTTTCCAACCAGTCCATCTTTTCAGTTCCTGAGACATGAACCACTCTAAGGCTTCGCCACCTAAACTTCGGTTGAACAGATGCATCAATAACGCCTCATTTTTACCTACCCCCACCATTTGATCACAATACCTTCTCAGATGGTCCATTGAATTTCCGGTGCCATCGAACACTTCAATTTAGGGACCTTATACCCTTCTGGTAGATCTATTCCAGGGTGAACACATAAATCATCATACCCTAAACCGTCGTGGTCCTTCACTCCATGAGATTCTTTGATCCTTATGATCTCTTTATTCATAGCTAGCAACTTTATTTCATGCTCGGTCCTCCACTTTTTCTCCTTCTCCTCGTAATGGTCCATCTCGGTATTAGAAAGAGGTTTATAAATATTAGGGGATATAATGGCATGGAGAGGATTTAGAAGGGAGACTTGATTTTGTGGATGAAACAAAGTGGGTTGGTAGGTGAGGCGGACGTTATGAAAATTAGAAAGGTTTTGTGGAATTTAAGAGTGGTTTAGTGGAATCTGAGAAGGATTTTACGGATTTGGAAATGAATTTGGTGCATTCAAAGGTAGGTTTGACGTATTTTGTAGGTTTAAGGGTGAATCTTACGGATTTGGGAATGCATTTTGTTGATTTGAAAATGTATTTTGAGGATTTGGGAATGAATTGGGTTATAGATGGATTTTGCGGAGGGTAGGCATCTGGGTTATTTTCACGATTGGAATTTTGGACAAATGGGGGAGCGGATAGGGAAGATACGTTATTTGGCTGATCCCCAAGAGTAGGGGTGCTGAGGGGAGGAATTTGGAGTGGATCCCATGTCCTCCTAGAGCGGGAGCATTGACGGTGATGGCCAAGTTAGCCAAATCCCGAGTGCGATTTATTTCTTTCTGAAGCATTTCTAACTTCCTTGCAAGTTCCACAATCATCTCATTCTGTTCCGCTATCACATTGTCTCGGATAGTCAGTGCGCTTTCTTTATCATTTCCTGTCATTTTTGAATGATGGTTAGAGGATAGGATTTTGTGCGCTTTCGATCGGGTGAAGTAGGGATGTTCTGCCAGCTTATATCAACACGGAGTAATTTCTATTATCTTTAAAGTAAAACAACTCAAAGACAGATGTGTTAGTTTCCGTATATGATAAGTAATGCAAAATATTTGACAGGAAATAACCACATAGAGTTGTTTGGGTCATAGGTAAATTCATCCATAGGAGCATAGCGGATAGACTTGCTTTTGATCCAAACGAGCACACAAGACAGTTATATTACACAAAACATTATAATAATATGTATCCTAACTGGGGTGACCCTTTTTGAGCCAAGGGTTCAAGCCTAATGATTTTGAAGAAAATATATGCTTCCTTAAAGTCAATCCATTATCCCCCAATTTATATAGACACGAAAAGGGCATAAATGCCTACAAAAGATAACGAAAGAGGGATACAATCTTTAGGGGGAAAAGGGAAAAAACATGGAGGAGGATAAGTTCCCGTCCAGGGGAAATAGAAAAACTAGCTACTGGAGGCTCCTTCGTCTGCCTTTTCCTTCTTTGCCTCGTCCACATCTTTTATTGGTGACATCCGTTGACGTTCAAATTGTGCCTTAGATGCAAACTCCCAAATCGATCAATTTCTTGCTTATCTAGCTTCAATTCTTCTAACAAAAGTACATAAATCAAGCTTTTTCCCGACACCCAAAGGATAATGGATTGAATTTAGACAAGCATGTATTTTTTTCAACAAATAAATATGATTCGTCTGTAATTAACTTGAGGTAAATAGACGCAGGGCACGTTTTCTAATTGGTCCAATACCCCGCTCGGGTATTGGGTTGTCATAGACTCATGCCTAAAATAGGGTTTTGGTTTCGTTCTATCCTAGGTGTCTAGAATGGGTTTGAACACCGTTCTCAAGCGAACAACTTGAGTTCGAAAATACAAACAACCATCAGACGACTCACGTGCTAATAAACTATTTGTATTTCTAACACATTTTTGGAATTGATCAATAGGGGCCGGGATACCCACGAAACCCCAAAATAGTTTAAATAATGTAGGAATATGCCATGAGATGCGATAGTTAAACTTTACAAAATCGAAGCATATAAACACATAAACAGTTAATCAAAAGAAGAAATCAAACAATTGGTTAGAACCTAGTTCAAAACTCCCCAGCAAAGTCACCATTTCTGTTTTGCGGAGAAATTTTGACTTTTTGAGAGAGTTGCCACTTAATTTTGAAAAGGAATCAAGAAACCTTTAGAGAGTTATTCAAATGATCCAAAATAGAAAAATCGTTTAAGTTAAGAGATTCTGAGCAAGTGATTCTTATTAACATTTTAGGAAAGTGTTAGGCACCTAAAACATCCGCTAACTTGCGGTTATCCGAACTGTTTGAAAATCATTTTTTGACTAACTTTGAAAAATAGATTTTTGAAAAGAAAAGCAATTTTAGTGATATTTTAGTGTTTATCCAAAAACTAATTTTTAGGCGACTTAGTTAGGGGTTTTAACTAGGTTCGCAAAGAAGCACGTAAACAAGTAAACGAAAGGAAAAGGGGAGAAAAGCGAGAAAGTTGTGATTTAGTCTTTCAAGACCAAATCATCGGCCTTGTCCTAATCTAATTGGGGATTTTGACCCATTTTCACCTGTCCTAATTCTATATTTTCGAGCCCTTTTGGCTCGAATCTTGCCTCCACCTGTATTAAATACAACCTTGGCTTCATGGCCCGAATAAATGAATAAGCAAATAACTAAATGAAGGCAACAATGGGAATAAAAATGAGACTTTCAAGTTTCCGTTTCCGTTTCCGCTTCAAAGATAGACCTTTAGCCTATTTCTTCTTCTTTCGCCTCTTTGTATCCGTACGCTACGAGGTTGCCTTTTGACCTTAGCCTCCTCGGGATTGACTCAAAGGATGGGCCTCACTGGCCCATTACGACATACAAAGGGGAAAGAGTCCCTTTGGACTCCGAGGCGGGTTCATGCAAAGAAAAAATGAAAAAAAATAAAATTAATACTCATTCTGAATTTGCAACCAATCACGCAGACATATGAAATAATTCACAAATTTGGGAGTGGAACATATACTAACCAAAGAAATTTTTAATTAAGAGGAGATGAATCAATATCAATCCAAAATTGGCTATTCAAACTAACTATTAAATACTCGAAACAATTAATGAAAAAAGAAAGACATGCATGATTTGGGATTTGCTCAAATTCAAATCATTTTTTCATAGTAGCAAATCAAAAGACGACATCTTTTCACTACGATTCCGAGTATTGTAATTATCAGAACATAAACCCCGTTTAGAGTTGTTTCCAAAATACCCAATTTATTTAACCATTAGGAAGGCCAAGCTAGTTTATCAAGGCCTATCATTTAACCCCAAGCGCATATGCATCTTTATATATAAAAAAAAAAACTCAAATCAAAATGGACAAACAAAATAAACAAAGCAGCTAAGGAAAAATTGTCACGAAAATGCAGCTATGGTTCGACCTACAACAAAAGTTAGAAGGAATTCACCAACTATTCATGGTTAAAGAAATTATCATACAACCACAATTTCTAATTGACAAGAGTATCCATTTATTTGTTTGCAACATATTGACACCCACCAACCATTTTGGGGAATAAATACTTCACTGAAATGTATTACATGGTAAGAAAAGAAATCAAAATAATATAAATGAATGGATAAATAAAAAATGATGTCTGAGCCACAACGTACTAAACAAATTGATGAATTGGAGCAGGAAACTATAGGGAAAACCACTAATTACAAACTGAAACAATTTAATATATCAAAGCATTATTTTAGCAAATATTTGGCATAGCTTCATTCCCACTTAGCAGATTTGTTATGCCTTGCTGCAAATCCATGACCATTGGAAAATCCTCGGCTTCGGAACTCTTTTAAATCACATTAACAAACAATCAACTCAAACCATTTAAAACCTAACATCAACCTCTAGCTAGTTACGAAGATACAATTAACATCAGCAACGAAACATCTTTAAGTGCTATACAAATCGGGCTTAGTCATAGGGAAAAAGAACGAAAACAAAAGCAACCACTTGAGTTATATCACTTTTAGACGGGTAAAGACAAGAAAATCAAATCCCTCAATGCATCGAAAAACCAATGAAATAAACATTTTTAAACCGTCAAGCTTTACGGAATAATGACAAACACTCAACAGATGTCTTAAAAAAAACTTCCAAGAGTGAGAACACCTTCAGGATAATCTTGCAGATTCAGAGTGGCAATGTATTAAAGCTTAAATCTTTATTCAGAAACACACCAATGATTGAATCAAAACACCATTTTCAGTCTTGGAAATTTCAAATGTCATTGAATAATATCAAGCACGCAAGCACAACAGTAAGAACAAAACAACATTCAAGGTTCTCATACCAATTGTGAGGAAAGAAACAGTAAGCAATAATGCGACCTAAACGCTATTATCACTACAAAATTCATGAATCATTTCAATTATTTCAGGATGATAACCAGATCATAGAATCTTCATCATATAAAACCTATGGCCTGCCAAGCCTCGTACAACAGCTAATTCCAGCACAAAGATTATCGCAAATATCGTTATATCTACAGAATGGTAAGATGAAGCAGAAATGAATGAAACTAAATGGAATGGAGAGTTACCTATTTTGTGGTAGCAAAACAAGACTTTCAAGATAATATCAAATTTCAATACTACCGGAGATCGACTTCTCTAGAGTTCCGAGCAATTCGACGACTAGCCCTCTCGACCAATTTTCAGCCCTCAAGATTTCTAACAAATTTTTCCGACCCCCTCAATTTTCTATCAAATTTTTCCTAACCCCCAATTTCGAATTCTGAAGGGAAAAAAGAGGAGAGTAAAAAAAATCAATCCCTTAGCTTTTTTGAATCCCCGATTTCCAACCCAAATTTTCGAACTCTCCCATCACCAACCTACTTTTCGAAACCCCAGGATTTTCCCCCTCTCAAATAGTGAACCAATCAGTTCTTATATAGAAGACCGAATTAGGGGTCCTTTTGGGATTTGGAAAGAGAATATTTTTGAATTTTTGGGTTTTGGATAAGATTTCTCGTTCAATATCGGTACCAATTTGGAATTTTTCTCTAACAATTCAAAATAATTAACCAATAAGGGATGAGGAATCAAAATTCCCTCATGAACCAATCAAAAATCGCCAAAAATGTATGAATCCATACCGATTATTCTGAGATTCGCGGAGTTGAGCCGTTGGGGGTGACATCTAGCTTGTTTCCAGAAGGTTCGAGACTGATTTTAATGGTTCATAATCATGGGTTCGGGTCAGATTTCGCTGGTGTTGGAGCTGTTTGTTGATGGAGACGGGTCGAAGCTGGTTCGGGTAGGGTTTGGAAGGCTGGGTTCATCAAATTTTCGATTGGGGGTTATCGAATTCGAGTAGTTTTTGACAATGTTGTACGCAGCTCGTTGTTGCTGTCATTTATTTTGGGGATTTGGTTGAGTGGAGTTTGTGTGTTGAAGGAAATAGGAGAGTGGGCCGGGTTAAGGCTCATTTGGGCTAATTTTTGGGCTTGTTTAATTGAAAAGTGAGAAATGGGCTGCTGTTTGAAGAAGATATGAAATGGGCCCAGGTGTTTTGGCAAAATTGGGTTTAATATTGGGATGAATAGTTTAGAAAAAATAGTTTCAATTAATATTTAATCCCTTCTAATTAAATTTTGATTAAATTAAAGGTTAATTGGCCAAATGTATTGCGATTGTGGCCAATTTAATTTTAATTTATGATCAAATTTAATAGATTGATTTAATTGAATTGAAATTAAATACGAATTAATACTTCTTTTAATCCCGAGTTTTCTTGATTTAATAAAACCAAACAAGTATTTCTCCAAATAGATTATTTGTGAGAATATTATATTTAAATCAAAATTTAATTATTTAAATTTATTTTCCAAATAATCCTTAATTTAAAGTCCAATTTTGATTAAAATGTTCATTTAAATGACATCATTTATACAATCTCATATATGCAAATACGAAAAATATATAATTATCACTTAAATGATAAATTTAGCCCAAATACCTATTTTAGAATGCATTTATTTGGAAAAAATAATTAATGTGATTTTATTTGAAAATCGAAGAAACTCGAGATTAAACGTAGTTGTGGAGGACAAAAATTAGGTGTCAACAAATCCCATCCATCATCTCTTAACAATTGCAATCTTTTCTTAGTAATGTCAAGAAATATCATGGCATTGACAATATCTTGCTCTTTCCTTTGTAATGATGCACTTAGCTCATTGGACATCACCAATATCTTCAACATCAAGTGAAGCAAGAATGAAAATTCAAATTCATTGATCATACTCAAAAAAGCCCCGACTTGTAATCTATCATTGGAATTCGAGCCTCCATATTTAATCGCATCAAGCACATGAACTATAGATGAAAATAAAACAATAAAGTTATCCAATGTTTTAAATGTGAACCCCAACGAGTGTCACTTGGCCTTTGAAGTCCTCGTTCTTGATTTAATCCTTTTCCACTTTGAACTTTGCCACTTTCTAGTAGTTGCTCCAACATTTCCGCATGATGATCCCAAAGTTGATCTCGGTGCTTAAATGATGCTCCTACCACATTCAACACATTACTAATAATAACAAAAGAGTCATCTACGAGAAAATGTTTTTTGGCAACGGCTACAAGTGTCAATTGTAATTGGTGAGCAAAACAATAAATACAATATGCCGAAGGAGTTTCTTGCAAAATCAAAGCTTTAAGACCATTCATCTCTTCTTGCATGTCACTAGCCCCATCATAGCCTTGTCCACGTATTCTAGATGTACGTAGAGAATGTCTCATAAGCAAAGAACATATTGTTTCCTTCAACGTTTTTCCGATGTATCACCAACACGAACAATAGCAATAACTCGCTCATTCACTTTACCTTTTTTGTTAACATACCTCAATGCAACGGCCATTTGTTCATGGTGTGATATGTTTTTGGATTCATCAACTAAAATTTCAAAAAAAATCTCCATCCAAATCATCAATTATAGCTTTCACAGTTTCTTGTGTACAAGCACTCACAATATCTTTTTGAATTTTTGAAGAAGTCATCATAACATTTTTTGGAGCATGTTTTAAAATAACATTGTTCAAATGGGGAAGCATTTTTCCCGGCCATTCCAAAAGTCCTAGAAAAAGGCCTTTATTTTTGGAGTATTCACTTTCATCGTGACCTCAAAAAGACAATCCGAATTCTAAGAGGAACCTTGCCACGTTAGTTGAAGCCTCTAAACGATCACTTCTTATTTTTTCAGATTGCTTGTTCAAAGTAACTTGAATTGATTGAGATTGATTTTCAAAATCTAGCATCTTATTGAAACATTTTCTATGGACGCTATTTACTTCACCAACATATAATTGGAATCGCTCCAAACTATTATTCCAAGCCTTAAAGCCGGTTTTTGTGAAAAAATCACCCACATTACCCTTAGCATAATCATTTTTGAATAAATAGCAACACAAGCAAAACACAACATCTTTCTTCATACTATACTTCATCCACCTAGAATATGAACCCTCATACCATGTCTAATTAAATCGACGCATTTTCGTTCCAATTCTAGTTTGAGGAAATTGAGAAAGAATCGGTTGACAAGGCCCTTGTTGAATATATTGTCTTCTCACTTGATCTCGTATTGTAGAGTCATATTCATGAATTGATTTTCTTTCTCCGGGATCGGATTTAAGTGAATTTACATCAAACTCTTCTATAAGGCGATGAGAATATCTTTAAAACTAGAACTTGATCGAGGAGAATAATATCTATCCATTTTAATTCACAAGAATCAATAACAAATTTCTACAAAATAAAAAATTCATCAAGAATATAAGTAAAAATATTTATTTATTTATTTTTAATCAAATCCCATGAACTTAAATAGAAACAAGAAAAAAGAAATAAATAAATTTTACACACTAACTTTCAAGCAACAAGTAGATATTAAAAGCAACTAACATTAGCAAAACTTGAATAAAAAAAATGAAAAGAGAAAATGTGTACCTATTAGCAATTTAGCATCAAATGAAAAATTGCTCCTTTCACTTTCTTTTGGTACTATTAATTTGTAGGAGTTTGGAATTGGGGGGATTTGGAGAAATAAGGGAGTTTGAAATTGGGGGATTTGGGAAATACGTGGAAAATGGAAATTGGAATTTGGGGGAGAAATATGGGTAGGGCTTAGGATTGGGGAAAGTCATGAGGTGGCCGCCAGCTAGGGGCGGGCATTTAAATAAATGTATATAAAGGAGAAGTAAAATAAAAAAATCCAAATGACTCCAGCAAGAATTGAACACGCAACATTGGGCGCGAAGGAAGTCAGCATTTGAGTTCCAAACCAGTGCATCCACACAAGTTTTATTACTAAGGGTGCATAGTTAAATATATTAATATTTTAGTAGGATATATATACATATATATACAATTTTTTTTAAAAGTTACCGGGTGCACGTGCACCCTCGAGGCACCACGTGGGTCCGTCTCTGCTTATGATTTTTTATATTTGAGTTGAAGGTCTTTTAAAAAAGGTCTGCGTACACTTTATCGTCCTCAAACCTCACATGTGTGATTTTACTGGGTATGTTGTTGTTGTTGTACGAGTTTTGTCTTACTTCGTTAATAAAACAACAATAGCATGCCAGTGTAATTCCACACTTGGGCTCTTTATTTTTTTTTCTTATGGATTTGCTACATTTGAGACGAGGATCTTTTAGAAAAGGTCTGCGTATATTTTATTGTTCTTAGACCTCACATGTGTGATTTTACTGAGTATGTTATTGTTGTTGTACGAATTTTGTCTTACCCGTTAATACAACATGAATAGCATGCCAGTGTAATCCCACACTTGAGCTTTTTACTATTTTTGTCTTATAGATTTGTTATACTTGAGCGAGGGTCTTTTGAAGACAGCCTCTCTACGGAGAGGTAGTGGTAAGACCTGCGTACACTTTATCCTCCTCAGACCTCACGTATGTAATTTTACTAGGTATATTGTTGTTGCTGTTGTTATTTTTGTTATACTATTTTTGTTTTATTTCGTTAACACAACAACAATACCATATTCAGCATAATCCCACAATGGATCTAGAGAGGATATCTGTACCCAGAGACCTTACAACTACCTTTGTAGGGTAAGATTTGTATACATCATACTATCCTCAAACCCCAATTGTGGAATTATATTGAATATGTTATTGTTATTATATTAGCAAAGTAAAATAAAAATAGTATAGGGTTCCATTAATAAATTTTGCATTTTATAAAGATCATACAAAACTAATTTCCCTACATAAAAAAAGCTTTTGTCTTAAAATTAACCCAAATGTTTGTTAGTGGCGAAATCAAAATTTTAATTGAGGATTAAACATATGGAAAAGTAAACACATAAACTAGTTGAGAAATAAAAGATGAGAATTTTTCATATTTCTTTCAAGTAATTTTAAGTCTTTTAAAGTGTTCGAGTGTGTTCAATATGAGTTTTCATGCCTTTATTTATAGTGTTCAATATGAGTTCTCATGCCTTTATGAGTTCACCATTATGTGCATAACTCCATAATGGTGAATAATGGAGGATTTAACTTACGTCATAGATAATTAAGAATAGAACAATCATTTTATAACACTTTTTTTGTAGTTATTATCGTTAAGATAATTTAGGTTGACTTTAATGACTATGACGAATAGAACAATAAAATATATACTCACAAGTGAAGTTTGAAGAAGAATAAAGTGTATGCAAATTTTATAGCGAGCTTAAGAGGTAGAAAGATGGTTTCGATGGCGCAATCATTTCTTCTTTATTTTTTTCTTCTTTATTAAGAAATTAAGAGAAACTAGGTCAGTCAAATTGAACCGTAATTCAGAAGAAAGCAGTTAAGGGAAGAGAGACATAGAGTGAAAAACGAGGAAATGTCGATTCCAGGCCTTCTGACCATAATACCTACATAGACGGACGACGTGCTACATTCTTAGTATTATTTGAGGAATATTTTCGATAAAAAGTATTTGTTCTTGCATATCCCAATTGTTTCTGTATCTAGCCAACGATACTATTGTTCTGCACCATTATGAAAAAAAATTCGAGGCAAGATGCAAATGTATTTTTCTTAAAAATAAACATTCCAGTTATAATATCCTTTCACATTAAGCCTCTATTTTTCTTTGGCATTACATAGTTTATCCCATGCCACTTTCTTCTTTCCTTCAATATTGCTTCATAAGAAATCTCTGTCTATTTCCTGATACGGGACAAATGGCCATCTTATCTTTTGATGACATCTTTGGAGGCCAACACAGAGGCTCAAGACTTGGTCACCTCGAGAATACAAGAACATGCATGGAGGACCCGTTTTGAGCATAACTTAAAACAATCTCGCGTGTGGAAGATTGCTTGGAGCCTTTAAGATTGAGGACTCACGATTTTGGACCTTAATTAAGGGCATTTTGGACATTACACATGGTGTATTTACACACCATGGCCGCCCCTCTCATTAAGGGCAAAGTGGTCTTTTTATCTTCATTTGTAATATATTATAAATAGGCCCCTTAGTCTTATTTTCACTAGATTTTGAATGATGAAGAATTGAAAGACATATTTTCTCTCTTTTGAGAGTGTAACACCCTGTAATGCCCCGCACTTTCCTAAGCTAGAAAACGAACCATTGTTCGTTTATGTGAAAACCCCAATTTTGTAAGCCATATTTGGGCACCTAAATTACCAAGAGCACCCTAGTTATAAGAGAGCTTATGATGTGTTAAGTGTGGTTATATGAGTCACTTAAGGTAGTACAAGCTAAGAGTTTCGAAATCCATCAAGTTTTAGTGTTTGAATTCGCAAAGGTCATCTTTGAATGAGCATAACTTGATAAATATATGGTATTTTTGCATATTTCTACCCACAAAATTATAGAAAATCAAATTAGCTTTTCAACGATACCAATTTCACAAAAATCCGACACCCGAGCTAGGAGTTATGGCTTTGCGAAATAGAGTGCGTCGCCTAACCAATCGCACATGGCCACTGGAAAGCATATGTGGTAGCATATGCGGCGCCTATGTAAATATAAGAGATATCATATGCGGCGCCTATGTAAATATATGCGATATCATATGTGGCGCATATCTTATGGTTTCAAGTGACTTAAACACTCCGTTTTTGGGTTATTTTGAGGGAAATTAAGTCTTTTGGCACTCCTTACACACCCCTAAACTTAACCTTATGAATTTAATAGATTCTAAACACATCATAATCCTATTATCAGTCTAAGTTCATCATCCAAATGCACTAAAGGAGAAAAACAACTAGGGTTACACAATCAACATTGAGGGTCCAATCTTTCAACGAATCCGTTATCATAAAGGTATGTGGGGTTATGAACAAGAACACTCTTTTGTACTTGTGCCCAAAGTTTGCATTATTTTACAAAGATACATGATTTTTACATGTTTTATCATGAATTTGAAGTGATAAATCTTATCCTATGTTGTTGTTCAAGATACTATGATTATTTTGAATGTTTAGAAAATAAACTCCATGAGTTTGAGATTATTGTTATGATTAAGGGCTGAAATTTTTCAAATTTCCGTATAAATTATGCATGCTTGTGATATAAAGCATAAATGTTGAAATGTTTTGATTAAGTATCGCTATAAGGGTCATTAACCCACATTGAGATTGTTGTTTTGAGAATTTATGTGCTACATGCACCCATGTTTAGACTATTTTTGATGAAGTATAGAAAGATTTGACCTTTTGGTCACAACAGAGTTAAAATTCATTTTATGAAACGAGTTATGGATTTTATCATTTATTTAACTTAAGAAATATGAGATCACCCTTAAAGTGGATTTTTCTTGAGATTTTTGAGCATAGTATTGGGAGTAGTATTTAGCACCGAGTTGGGTATGTTACTACGATTTCATACCCCAGAACTACGTGCCACCGTAGATTGAGACATTGACTTCTACTATATGTGAAAAATTGAGATAGTGATCACTGAGATGAGATTGTTCTACACTGATGGCAAAGGTAGGACAGCCCTAACCTTACGGAGGCAAGTCGTGGGACATCATGGGTGCTCACATGGTGTACATATCGGTTAGAAGAACCTCTCAAAGAGTCGTCCCTCATTCTTAGATTGGTTTTACTGATTTAAAAGAGATTTGAAATGCACATTTATGATGTATTCAATATTCCATATTTCACTAAGATTGCTTTGATGATTTGGAATCGAGATGGAAGTGAATTGAGATTTAATATGATGACTCACATGTTTCACCCGATATATTTTACTCTCTTATGATTATGATGATTTTAATTCGAGCTAAGTGAGTCATTTATATCAGCATGCATAATTTTATAAAATGTGATGATATTAAGATATTATTTTATATATGCATTGCACCCCCATATGCTTGGTACGTTTCCATGGTACTGACCCCCATATTCGTATGTGGGCTATATTTTCTCGGAATGTAGGTACAAGGTATAGTGTACATCTTTAGATCCAGTCAGTTCGCGGCATCCAGTCAACAGGTGATTAGTCCTTTTGGTTCAAGGGCTTGAGTTAGTTATACAGTTTGAGAAGTGTTGTATTTTCTTTGCTCATTCATATTGAGTTGGGTTAGTCAGGAGTCATGACCCGGCTACCTACAGTCAGTACTAGTAGAGGCTTCATAGACAGTCAGTAGAAGTTGATGTATTCCATTTCAGTTTTGGTTGTAAAAGTAGAGTTGTAATCTTGTAAATTTAGTTTTGTATCTATCATATTCAGAAAAGAATTATTTTCCGCAGATTTGTATAGATTTATACTTTTTGTTCTTTTGCTTATGAGTTATGCCAGTAGAAGGGTTATCTTGGGGTCACTTATGATCCTAAGCACCATGTGATGTCTCGGGACTCGATTTCGGGGCATTACAAACTTGGTATCAGAGCATAGTGTTCAAGTGTCCTAGGGTGTCTATGAAGTCGTGTCCAGTAGACTCTTGCGTAACGGTACAGAGACGTCTGTACTTTTCTTCGAGAGGCTACAGGGCATTTAGGAAATGTCTCCATTCTTTCAAGTCTTAAATCGTGCTATAGAAAAGTTCTTCAAGAAACTTATTCACATTCTGATCTTATCCTAGTCAAGCCATCTCTGTCTTATTTTCAAGGTATCAGAAACAGTTGAGCTTAATTCTCCATAGATAGTTATGGAATTGTAAGAGAGCTATAAAAGTATCCTATCAGTACTTCTGAGTTTCAAAAACTGAAGTGCTTTATCGGGCCTGTAGAAATCGTGCACTAAGCCCGAGTAAGATATGCTTTCAAATTTCTCCTCAGAATCCATAATGATAATATATACTTCCTTATCTATGTATTATTCTTGAGACAACATGATTAACAAGTTCCAGTTCCTCTCCAGATAATGCTCTTATATTTGCTAGCAAAAGTTTCAGAAGTTACAAAGCGGCTTGAGAGGAGCCTTTTAGTGTGTTATAAGTCCCTCAAATTTAAAGTTATGCCCTCATTCTTACGAGTTATTCAATTAAGATAGAGTAAGGTGTATTCTTAGATCGTTGAATGTTGTATGTCAAGTTTCTATCTCTTGTACTATGTAATCTTGTTATCATTATGTTTGTGAAAAATCAAAGTCTAGTGAAGCCGTGCGAGGCCTATTTTGATTCACTAGCATAGTTGCTTTGTTATTCATATAATTTTCTTAATCAAAACACAAAACCAAAGTCTAGTGAAGTCGTGTGAGGCCTATTTCGATTCACTAGCAATTTGTTGTTTATCTTGTTGTTCTGGTGTTAGTTGAAAGTGTGGGTTTCTATGTAATGACAGAAGTAGTAACGTTTAGTTGAAAGTCTTGTGTTAGTTGAACTTGTGGGTTTAGAAGTGTAGTGGTAAGAATGGTGGTAAAGGCGATTTATTGAATATGTATAGCTGAATTTTTGCTTATGATTGAATTAGTAATGAAGTGATATACCCTTGTTTGTTAGTTTAGTGAAGTTAGAGAAGGAGATTATTAGTTAAGGTGGATTGTTGTTTGCTTGAAGTGTGAAAAGATTTATTGATGGTATTTGTTGTGCTAGGAAAGTATAGGTTTTGATGGAAGTACTTGGTGGTTGAGTATTTTTAATTTAGGCTTTCCTGAGATTGCAAGAGAAAGTTTAGTTGAAATTTATAGAGCTATGATAGTAATTTAGGTGTGAAGATGGGTAAATAGTAATGATGTGAAGAAGGAGGATGTGTTAACAGATTATGAATAAGATAGGCCATATGATTATGATCGATTGTCATTGTGTACTAGTTTTCTTAATGATATGTTTTATAGTTTTGAAGTGAAAATTGTGTGTGAGATTGGGTTGTAAATCATGTTTAGCTCTAGACATTAAGTTTGAACAGTTGATGGTTCGGTTGTTGATGCTAGTTATATGGAGGTGATCTAGTAAGCCTGAACAGTGTATGCAAGAGTATAAGATCATGTGTTCATAATTAAGTATGGTGTAGAGGTGTACCCAAGGTGCTATGGGGCTGCATTATTTTATGAGAATTATTGTATATTGTGTGGTTAGTAGTAATGTTGAGTTTCTAGGTGGAGAAAGGCTAGTTAGATAATTTATGTTGTTCTTGATAGCTAAGTTAAGGAGTTATGATTGAAGATGTTGAGTCTTTTTAGTATGATTTTATTCTCATGGTTTGGGAAAAATATAAGTATAGAAGTGTGATCTTGGTAGGCTATGATTATGTGATTAGAGATGTGGATATGGTTGCAAATTAGAGTGTAAGTCTTTGATGATGATTATTAAAGCTAGGAATTAAGGATGGCTTATGGATGGGTTGTTAAAGAATGAAGTCGGTAAGTTCAAAATTAGTTTATTTTTGTGAGTTTATCATTTATGTGTAGATAATAGAATGATGAAATTATGGCTTAATCTCGAGGATATAGAGTAGACCATCATACTTAGAATACCAGCTTTGAACTAAGAGGGAGATGGTTAGTGAAGAACCAAATCGAGTTTTGAGAATTAGATTGTGATACATGTCAATAATGAGTTATGATGAGATAGTGATCCCTTCTTACTCTAGAGTATTCCTTGGATTTCAGTCATTACAACACCAAATCCATCACTTGATTGACAAATCCATGCCACAGGCCTATGCTTATACCTATCATGTGTGCTCAAGCCCATTCTCAGCTTCTAGCAAGCATATAACATCTTCACTCTGTGATTCGAGTTATCTCTTATGAAACTATGAACTCCAGTCTTATTTTGAATAGCTCATGATAAGTATAAACTCATGTTTCAGAGTATGACCAGTTTTAAAATTCATGATACTAGTGAAGTTCGCATTATCTCATGCATGTCCTCAACTTAAATTTCTTTAATGAATCCATGCCTTTGATATTTTATTCCTTAGGAAAAATATAAGTGTTAATGTTATGTATTGTAGTTTTCATGCTTCTGGTTCATATGTGTTAGCCCTTTGGTGACCTCTTCCTATGTTAAGATAGTGGTGATGATAGTGGATAAGCAATGGTTTATATGTGAGAGAGTTGATGACCCTCATTAAGAAAGATTATTTATGCTTTTCTATCTAAGGCTAAAGTGTGAAGTAAGATTGAGGTCAAGTCTTTGATACATGTCATGGTTAGTTAGAAATTGTGTGTATATTTTTAAGAATAGTGCAAGAACATTATTGTTGCTAAAGGTTTAGAGAATATGCGAAGTATGCCTTTAGGGGTATTTGCCTTAAAGTTATATGTGATTCTTAATGATAGGCTTGAATGTCATGTTGGGTGTAAGATGATGAATGCAATATGCACTAGTGAATCCATATCAAGGGTTTTAAATTAGTCATTGAAGTGGTAAGGCATGTTATGCTTAGGGTGTGAGCTCTAAGAAGATATAGAATATTGAACCTTGTGGTTTAGACTAGTATTGTGGTTTGGGATGTTGTATATTGTGATTTAGTGTTAGGCTTGATCATGGTAAGAGAACTTAGTTTAGTTTAGACCTTAGTAGAAAGATTTCACAGTG
This sequence comes from Capsicum baccatum var. pendulum, assembly GCA_030864225.1. Lineage (NCBI taxonomy): Eukaryota > Viridiplantae > Streptophyta > Magnoliopsida > Solanales > Solanaceae > Capsicum > Capsicum baccatum. Next base: position 273,663,646 of record CM061558.1, read on the forward strand.
ACAATATGAGAATTATAAGTTGAATCAAATGCGTATGGTATTTAAGGGGAATAGTATAGTTGAGAGAGCATTTGAGAACTGATGCTAAGCTTGAAAGTAAGAAGTTGTGTTGCCTACGACCTAGCAATCCTATCCTAGTTTATAAGTTATATAATTAGATTCCATGCTATAGAGTTATATCAATGTTGTAATTCTTTAGTCAAATGTCTTGTTCAGAGCATGCCCAAAATTCTTTGCTCCCTAATGTCAATAGAATGTCGTAGAAAAGTGCTAAAGAAATACTCCATTTGAGTATGGTAGTCAGTATGATCCAGTCCATATAGTCTGTAATCTAGTTTAGCAAGCAAGGAGATAAGCTCCTATAGATTCTTAATTTTCCAGCTAGTCTTACTATCCGCAGTCTTATACGTATGTACATTCCAAGAGGCAATGTGTTTATGTCCAATTAAATTATGAATTCAGCTCAGTTTATGCATCAGTTTCAGTTTCAAATATTAAGTCATGATTCAGTTCGTAAGTATCCTGTGTAGTATCACAGTCTCTTCCTAGTATTTTCATCAAATTATTATCATTCAGAGATGAACGATCCCAAGAGGGGGATGTTGTAATACCCCGAGTTTTTATGTCATAAACCTCTCATGCTTTCTCATGAGATCAGATCCAGTGCAAAGTAATGTTTACTCATAAGTTGACACTCTCGTTTCTATCTTAGCCATATAGTTATTTTTCTTGAGGATTCATGCACTTACAGACCAGTTCAGTAGCTTATTATTCTTGAGATCCAGTGATTCAGTTCTATCAGTTACACATGATAGCTTGAAGACTAATATTCCTCTGTGTTTCAGGTTAATTATCCACATTCGAGGACGAATGTCCCCAAGGGGGAGATATTGTAATGCCCCGCACTTTCCTAAGCTAGAAAACGAACCATTGTTCGTTTATGTGAAAACCCCAATTTTGTAAGCCATATTTGGGCACCTAAATTACCAAGAGTACCCTAGTTATAAGAGAGCTTATGATGTGTTAAGTGTGGTTATATGAGTCACTTAAGGTAGTACAAGCTAAGAGTTTCGAAATCCATTAAGTTTAAGTGTTTGAATTCGCAAGAGTCATCTTTTAATGAGAATAACTTGATAAATATGTGGTATTTCTGCATATTGCTACCTACAAAATTATAGAGAATCGAATTAACTTTCCAACGATACCAATTTCACCAAAATCCGACACCCGAGCTAGGAGTTATGGCTTTGCGAAGTAGAGTGCGTCGCCTAACCAATCACACATGGCCACTGGAAAGCATATGTGGCGCCTATGTAAATATAGGCGATATCATATGCGGCGCCTATGTAAATATAGGCGACATCATATGCAGCGCCTATGTAAATATATGCGATAGCATATGCGGCGCATATCTTATGGTTTCAAGTGACTTAAACACTCCGTTTTTGGGTTATTTTGAGGGAAATTAAGTCTTTTGGCACTCTTTACACACCCCTAAACTTAACCTTACGAATTTAATAGATTCTAAACATATCATAATCCTATTATCAGTCTAAGTTCATCATCCAAGAGCGCTAAAGTTTGCATTATTTTACAAAGATGCATAATTTTTACATGTTTTATCATGAATTTGAAGTGATAAATCTTATCCTATGTTGTTGTTCAAGATACTATGATTATTTTGAATGTTTAGAAAATAAACTCCATGAGTTTGAGATTATTGTTATGATTAAAGGCTGAAATTTTTCAGATTTCCGTATAAATTATGCATGCATGTGATATAAAGCATAAATGTTGAAATGTTTTGATTAAGTATCGCTATAAGGGTCATTAACCCACATTGAGATTGTTGTTTTGAGAATTTATGTGCTACATGCACCCATGTTTAGACTATTTTTGATGAAGTATAGAAAGATTTGACCTTTTGGTCACAACAGGGTTAAAATTCATTTTATGAAACGAGTTATGGATTTTATCATTTATTTAACTTAAGAAATATGAGATCACCCTTAAAGTGGATTTTTCTTGAGATTTTTGAGCATAGTATTGGGAGTAGTATTTAGCACCAAGTTGGGTATGTTACTACGATTTCATACCCCAGAACTACGTGCCACCGTAGATTGAGACATTGACTTCTACTATATGTGAAAAATTGAGATAGTGATCACTGAGATGGGATTGTTCTACACCGATGGCAAAGGTAGGACAGCCCTAACCTTACGGAGGCAAGTTGTGGGACATCATGGGTGCTCACATGGTGTACATGTCGGTTAGAAAAACCTCCCAAAGAGTCGTCCCTCGTTCTTAGATTGATTTTACTGATTTAAAAGAGATTTGAAATGCACATTTATGATGTATTCAATATTCCATATTTCACTAAGATTGCTTTGATGATTTGGAATCGAGATGGAAGTGAATTGAGATTTGTTATGATGACTCACATGTTTCACCCGATATATTTTACTCTTTTATGATTATGATGATTTTAATTCGAGCTAAGTGAGTCATTTATATCAGCATGCATAATTTTATAAACTGTGATGATATTAAGATATTATTTTATATATGCATTGCACCCCCATATGCTCGGTACGTTTCCATGGTACCGACCCACATATTCGTATGTGGGCTACATTTTCTTGAAATGTAGGTACAAGGTATAGTGTACATCTTTAGATCCAGTCAGTTCGTGGCATCCAGTCAACAGGTGATGAGTCCTTTTGATTTAAGAGCTTGAGTTAGTTATACAGTTTGAGAAGTGTTGTATTTTCTTTACTCATTCGTATTGAGTTGGGTTAGTCGGGAGTCATGACCCGGCTACCTACAGTCAGTACTAGTAGAGGCTTCATAGACAATCAGTAGAAGTTGATGTATTCCGTTTCAGTTTTGGTTGTAAAAGTAGAATTGTAATCTTGTAAATTTAGTTTTGTATCTATCATATTCAGAAAAGAGTTATTTTCCGCAGATTTGTATAGATTTATACTTTTTGTTCTGTTGCTTATAATTTATGCCAGTAGAAGGGTTAGCTTGGGGTCACTTGTGATCCTAAGCACCGTGTGACGTCTCGGGAGCCGATTTCGGGGCGTTACAAACTTGGTATCAGAGCATAGTGTTCAAGTGTCCTAGGGTGTCTATGAAGCCGTGTCTAGTAGACTCTTGCGTAACGGTACGGAGACGTTGTACTTTTCTTCGAGAGGCTACAGGGCATTTAGGAAATGTCTCCATTCTTTCAAGTCTTAAATCGTGCTATAGAAAAGTTTTCCAAGAAACTTATACAGATTCTCATCTTACCCTAGTCAGGCCATCTCTTGTTGTCATCTTGTTCTTCACGTTTTGTGGCTGTTTTGGGTGTCAGATACACCATTATTATCTCGTATTGTTGTTGTTGTAGTGAATCCGAGAGTGGTCTCCATCTTGATCCTCAAATCCTTAAGATTAGTGGACTGTTTTGGAGGGTGTATTGGACTGTTTAGTGGTTGTTTTGTGCTCCTCTTGTTTTCTTGTATCATTTCCTTTATCACACTCTGAGGTAGTATAAAGACAGTGCACCAAAAATTATAAATGGAGAATAGGACTGCCATGACAAGCTGCAATAATCTACCAGCGTAAGATAAATGCTTGGCATATACAGTCTTTACTCTATTAGTTATTTTATCTACTAAATGTTGGCATTTCACCTTTGTCTATTTCCTAGATGTAATTGGCAATCCCAGATAGATAAGATCACCTTTACATAAGATCGTGAGATCATCAGCAAATACCAAATGAGTTAATTTTGTTCCTTTATACATTGGGTGAAACTGAAAGTCATGCAGTTCACTTATCTTACTCAGCAACCTGGACGGATATTCCATCACCAGTACAAATAAACCCTCCTTCCTTCAAAGTACCCATAGCCCTCTCCGTTCACCTTGACTGAGAATTTTGTTGTGGTTATACAGGTCATCACCAAATGAGTAAAAATATCTAGAAAATCATAACCTTTTAGAGCTTCCTCAAGAAATTGCCTACTCACCATGTCATACGTCTTCCTGAGGTCTATTTTCATTAAGCATCTAGCTGTTGTTTTCCTCTTGTAATGTCTTAAAAGGTCATGACAAATTAAAACATTATGGATCAGGGTTCTCCCCTCCACAAAAGTTGCTTGAGTATTGGCTACCAAACCAGGAAGAACTCTCTTTAGCCTCACACATATCACCTTAGAAATGCATTTATATAAAACATTACAACAAGAAATTGGTCTAAATTGACCAGAAAATTCAGGTACATATACCTTAGTGATCAAAGATATCATGGTGGCATTAATCCGTTTGAGCAGTTTTCCATTCTCCAGGAACTGCAAGTACTGCTTGTGTAATATCATCTCCAATTATATTCCACCTTTCTTTGAAGAAACCACTTCCATATCAATCCGGCCCTGGCCTTTTATTTATATTAATACTAAACATAGCATTCTTAACTTCCTTACTTATGTATGTTTGTACCAGCTCCATCTGTTGCGTCAAATCTAACACATGCTCATTTTTCAACACTACCTCAACTGTTTTCAATCTGTTTTCAGTCCTTCCCAATATTTGCTCAAAATAATCCACAAATACTTGTGCTATCTCCTTATTATCAGTAAGTTTCACTCCAAAATCATTTGTTACCCGTGTAATAGCTTGTTGTAGCCTCCTGTACTTTATCCTTGAGTAAAAATATTTAGTATTATCGTCCCCTAGCTTTATCCACTTAGCCTTACTTCTCAGTTTCAGACAACAGATTACTAAAATAAGCTTTGTTCAGATTTTTCAACCTCCTTTTCAACATTTTCAGTTTCCTTACTACCTACAGCATTTTGCACTGCTCAACATGAGTCAACCATACCTCCTTTACCACCTCTAAGAATTTAGGGTGTTGTGCCCACACATTGCAGTACCTGAACACCTTTTTTGAGATGCTACTACTAGCCTCCTTAGCTATCTTTACAGGACATTGATCACTAATTCCCTCTACTAAAAATTAGACTTTGATCACTTGCATAGTATCCAACCAATCCTTGTTAACAAAGGCCCAATCCAACTTTGAAAAAATTCTGCTATCGCCATGTTTATCATTCCAAGTCTATCTACTCCCACTATATGGGAGCTCTATCCACTCACACGCATCCACACATTCTTAAAAGTCCCTTATCTCCCCATGCTAATTGGATTTCCTCATATTTTATCATCAACATTTAATACAGAATTAAAATCACCCACGATAAGCCAAGGTGTGGTAGTCCCCCCTTTAAAAATCTCCAGATGACTTCAGAGTTCTTGTCTTGCTGCCCTATCGTCATTTCAAATGTAACTTGTGCTAGTACATCCTCCACCACGCATGTAATACTTTGATTACTACTTATCTTCAAGGCGACATGATAATAATCAGGCCTCCAAAACATCATTACTCTCCCATTATAGTGATGATCATGATTTGTGAGGTAACTCCACCCTCCAAACATTGTATTAGTAATTTGAATCACTCTATCTGCTTTGATTTTTGTCTCCAGCAATGCAACCAAACCCACATTTTCCTTTCTACAAAGGAGGTTGACCTCCTTCTGCTTGTTAGGGGCATTCATACCCCTAACATTCCAATAAAGAATGTTGTCCAACTTCCGAAGGGGTCACTCTTTCGCCACCCCCTTGTGTAACTTGACTAGTGCTTCCTTCACACAACATTAAACGGATTCAAACTTGCCTTTATTTGGTTATCCTTTCTCATAGGAGATCTACTGGTTTTAATTGGTGTTACCCAACCAGTAGGCTTACTCTATTTTTCAGCACCTTTACCGTCATCTTTCAGTTGTTTGCTACCATTTTCTTAGTTGAAACTCTACAGTCTACACTCCATGTCTTCACTCCAAGCTTTCATAATGAAAGGCTTGTTATCAAAGTGAATAATAAACACTTCATTTCTTCCCTTTGGTGAATCAAACCTTACCAACAGTATACCATTTTTTGGCATCGAGACTTTGTTTATGCCATGTTTACCCCATTGTCGTTGCACATAATCATTCTAAACTGAGAAAGGAGGACGCGCTCCAAACACATAACACACAACAACATTCCGCCAATACGCAATCTCAGAAGATATATCGTCAAGTTCAATTTCGCATACAGGAGACTCACCTTCCTGATTTAGAGTTATAAATTTCAGTTTGAAACATACATTTGAAACCCTAGAGATATCGAAGTTTTCCCAAATGGAAGGTTTCCTTTTCATCACTGATGCTTCTTCATTTTCCATTTCATCCGCCCATGATTTTTTGATCAATACTGCTGTCTTGTGTTATCTTCTCCCACTCTTGTAGCATACTTGGTGACGTACTGGGGTCTTTTCCTGAATAAGTGCCATAATTTGTTCCCTTCTCACTGTTCCATGCAAATTCCCAGTAATTGTAGTATCAATTTCTTATTGAGATGGTAATTTCCTGTAACGCAGCACATTTTCGAGCTAGAAATTGAATCGTCGTCCCTACGTGTGTAAGCTCTAATTTCATGGTTTATATTTAGATTCATGTTACATGATCTTTCGCCTAGTATATGAAGTGATCATGAGGAGAAAAATGTTCATAGAAATGGCCTATAGCAAAGTTATGCTAAGAACATCTCATTCAAAGAAATTGAATCGTCTACTTTGAATGTATATAACTTTTTATACACATAGAATTTTGTAACTCAATACCCACCAAATTGTAGATAATTGAATTAGCTTTCCAACGATACCAATTTCACCAAAATTCAATTACCGAGAGAAAAGTTATGACATTTTCCGTGTGAGGCAGTAAGCCGATGCGATCTTGACGCGTTGCGTCGGCTGCGCCCCGACACGAAACTTGACTCGTTATTTCAGTTTCCAATGGGTCTAGGGGCATTTTGGTCATATCCCCTCACCCAAAATCCGTCTATAACATACGATTTCAGCCCCAAGAAGCATAAATTGCCCCTTTTATTCAATCTTTCTCTAAAATAACTCCAAGAACAAGATTCAAGTTTCCTTCCCTTCCATAGATCAAGAATTCACCCTCCTAAGTGAAGATTTTCAAGGAAAGAGTCAAGATCTAGGTTCCATCTTTCAAACTAAATAATCTAAGGTACGTGGGGTTTTCCTAAAACTACATGGGCATAAGAAAATTGTTTCAATACCATTTAAACATTGTGAGATCATGAATTTGTGAAGGATTTTGGAATTCTGTATACAATCTTGCATTATGAATTCTTTAATGATATTATTGTTTTGGTCTTGAGGCCTTTCCCCCAAATTTATTTGTACGTGTATATATGTATGTATGAAATTGAGTTTGAATAGTTAATTGAGAGCATGAACATATAGAATTCCTCTCTTGCTATGATTTCCCATTTTTTTCATATGATATGGATTATTTCGAATGCATTTTGAGAAGCATGATACAAATGTCTTGATTATTATTTATGACTTGATTATGGTTTTGAATTGAAGAGAGAGGTTTTTACATGTTGATAAATGTTGAAAATATATAATGAAAGAATTGCATGGTTTGTCAAAAATACATGACCACCACATGTTTGTTGAAATGTTGAAAAGAGAGATTCTTTGCATAATTTGACAAATGTTTTGAAGTATGAATCTTCTTGAAATATTTGAAGTATGGTGGTCCAAACTTAATGTTTTGAAAGAAGAGACCGTAACATGATATTTTATGGCTCAGAAATATGACTTGCAAGTCTTGGTACGACGATATCAAATCAGATAAGGTCATGGTAAAACTCAGAACAGAATACAAATTTCATTTCAGATTTCAGATTTTGAATTCAGAAAGGTGCATGTTTAGAACAAGATAAAAATGGGCACTAAGAGAGTTAGGTGGTTACCTGAAGTAGGCATGGGTCATACGATTCACTGCCCAAAACCGTGTTTTGCTGATACGGGTATATTATGTTCCCAAAATGGGATTATATGCTGGCCTAGTGCCCTGTGGCGTATCAGAATCAGAATCAGAAACTCCAACCCTTGCGACAAACTTGGGTTGGGGGCTTGGTTGCCGAGTTAAGGGCGGATCCCATATACCCCATGGGATACTTTAAAAAATGTAGGGTGTACCACATATCTCAGAAGTAATACAAAGAATAGAACTGCATTGACAAGATTGTTTTAAGATCATTTGAGATTGCCCATGTATTTCAAACTATTTCATGCATAACGTTTTATGACTTGCTCTCACATATGTTATATATGTATAAATTCATTATTTTGGATTGCTCTGCGTACCAGTACATCTGTATTGACCCCCCTATATTTCAGGATTCTGAGACAGAGTCCTGGGGTCCCGTTAAGCAGTAGATTGACTTGTCAGAAGTTTGCAGCTGGTGAGCCTCCCTTACAGCGAAAAGCCTGGTTATGAAATTTGTTATTGTTATTTTATTTTAATTCATGGTCCGACTGGAGGCCTTGTCCCGGATTTCAGACAAACGTTATTTTCAGTTGTTAGAGATTTCACAGACTGATGTTAGACGTTATTAGAGGTTTATGATTTCCATTTCAGATTGTTCAATTGAATTATGATATTGACCATGATTCCGTATTGTTTTATATTTCCGCATTTTCCTTCATATTATATGAAAGTGTGTATGATTGCCAGATAGAGAAGGACGCTCAGGCCTTCACGGTTCGGGATACCCATCACGGCTAGGGTCTCAGCTCGGGTTATGACATTTCCCTCGAGTAGTACTCTGTAATCCCTTCCCCTATTGGGAGATTGGCAAATTTGGTGATATTCTCACTTTTGTTTGTAGTGTTTCCACTTCCTTACGATCCTCTTTTCGAGCTCCCAATTGACCTTGGTTTCATTGATTTCCTTTCTTCTTCGTGTGTTGCACATCTTCCTGAGCTTCAATGGCTTTCTGAGAAGGGTATCGTGTCCTCCTTCCCCATGGGGCGCACGTTAAGCTAACATGCGCTGAGAGAGAAACGAGACCCTTCACTTCACTCTTTTTAATAATAATATGACTAAGCAATCAAAAAAAAATTACTAGTAAAATTGTTATATTAAAAAGTCACCTATAAAAGTTTGATAAAGCGGTAAGTGTACTCACATCCTGAATTGGAGGTCTTGGTTCGAGCCCTGGATGTCGCGATGCCTTTAAGAAGCATTTTTCTCCAACAAAGTCTCTAGTTTGAGCCATATGTATATACACATCTTTATTAGGAAGTGTGTGAGGACACAAGCCTTGGGAAGACGTCTTTAGGAGAGTTTTACATCCAGTATGATGTCCCTTGTTTGAGTCGTATGTATAAATACACCTTTATTAGGGAGCGTGTGAAATCTTGAGCTCGAACTCTAGATATAAAAATGCCTGTATTAAGGAGCATTTTATCATCAATATGAGTTATATCACAAAGTCAAATTTAATCGAGCCTCAATATATCATCACACATTAAGTGAGATTTTTTTTATTTTTTTTTACTTTTGAAAAGTCTTAGTAAGCGTACCTGATCCATGCATAATATCAGGAAAAATGAATACAAAATTTTGACTGCTACTTAGTATTGTTGGCAATGAAAACAAAAAAAAAAAAAACACTTCATTTGAAGTTTTCAAGTTGTAGTTGGAGTTGTATTTGATCATAATATTTATAAGTTAATATTTAAAATTAAAATATATTATTTTAAAAAATATATTGGTATGATGGAAAATGTTTTCTTATTTTTCCTTGTTTGGTTATAGTAAAATGTTGGATAACTCATTTTGCTCTGAGGGAAAATGACAAATGTGATTTATGCCCCCACCCCACCTCTCTTCCTCATCCCAATAATACTCATATTCAATTTACTCAACAATATTTTTCACTGTGCTTTTTGCTTCAATTTTTTCACTCCTTGAAATAAAAAATAGCAAAGCCCGAATTTTTCCCCTTTTTCAATGTTCGTTGATTGTAGTATTTTGAGATTGTCCTGACAAAATATTGAAAAGTGTCTTCTATATTTGCTAATTAGTAGTTGCTTAAATTTTAGTGACCTGTAATATTTTAATATTTGATGTTGATATTATTTGTTATGTTTAAATTAGTTCTTATAAATTGTTGAGTTGCTAGAGACAGTAATATACTAGTTAACAATTAGTAGTATTTTCTAAAAAATATTTTTTCATTCACCAACCAAATACTAGAAAATATTTTTTTGAAAAACATTTTCTACTCACTAACCAAATACCATAATTTTTTTTTTTTTGAAAATATTTTTTACTCACCAACCAAACATGAGAAAATGAGTAGAAAATCAATTTATTTTTGAGGAAAACTTTTTCTCATCATACCAAACACACTAGTTTAAATTGAATTATTTTATGAAGATAAAAATTTAGGATTTTCTTCAAAAAAAAAAAAAAGTTAAAAAAGTGAAGAAAATGAAAACGCCTCCTAAAGTTGAATTTAATATTTTTATGACAAAAAAGAATTTCAGAATAAAGCTTTTCTGAATAAATATTTTGGAATAAACTGAATTATATTATATATAATTCTTTCTTCTATAAGAGATAAACCAAACAAAACTCCTAACCAGCAAGCACAGCACAGCACAACAATGGAGAAGTACTTTGGAAACGCATATCGGGGCGACCCGGGAGTACCACATGCTGACCCGGATAGGTTTGTTAACATATGGGTCGGCTCAGCAGTTTTCTCTGCACTCACATTTGTCAATCCTTACATATGGACTCTCTCCAATCAATACAAGTAAAACTTGCAATACTCGCTTTCAAGAATCTTCCTATTTTTTTTTTCAAGAATGTTTTTTTTTTTCTTTTCGTGTTTGTTGTTTTTTTGATAAAGGGGTCCTTTTAATTTGGATAATTTGTTGTTCTATATCGTTTTGTGATAAAGGGGTTGTTTTTATTTGGTTAATTTCTTGTTCTATATAGTGTGCTTATAGTTTTTCTAGTATGAACTTATGGTGTTTAATTATTCTTTTTTTTTCAAGAATGTTTTTTTTCTCGTGTTTGTTGTTTTTTTGATAAAGGAGTTGTTTTTATTTGGATAGTTTGTTGTTCGATAATAGTTTTGTGATAAAGGGGTTGTCTTTATTTGGGTAATTTGTTGTTCTATATAGTTTTGTGATAAAGGGGTTGTTTTTTTTTGGTTAATTTCTTGTTCTATATAGTGTGCTTATAGTTTTGCTAGTATAAACTTATGGTGTTTGATAAAGGGGTTGTTTTTATTTGGGTAATTTCTTGTTCTATATTGTTTTGGTTATAGTTTTTTAGGGATAAGTATGAAATTATGGTGTTTGTGGTGCAAGTAAAACCAAAAAACTCACTTTCAAGAATGCTCCTCTTTTTCAAGAATGTTTTTTTTTTCATATTTGTTGTTTGTTTGATAAAGGGGTTGTTTTTATTTGGATAATTTGTTGTTCTACATAGTTTTGTGATAAAGGGGTTGTGTTTATTTGGTTAATTTCTTGTTCTATATAGCGTGCTTATAGTTTTGCTAGTATAAACTTATGGTGTTTGATAAAGTGGTTGTTTTTATTTGGGTAATTTGTTGTTCTATATTGTTTTGGTTGTAGTCTTTTAGGTGTAAGTATGGAATTATAGTGTTTGTGGTGCAAGTAAAACCAAAAAACTCACTTTCAAGAATGTTCCTTTTTTTCAAGATTTTTTTTTTCATGTTTGTTGTTTGTTTGAAGAAGGGGTTGTTTTTATTTGGGTAATTTGTTGTTCTATATAGTTTTGGTTGTAGTTTTTAGGTGTAAGTATGGAATTGTAGTGTTTGTGGTGCAAGTAAAACCTAAAAACTCACTTTCAAGAATGTTTTTTTGTTTTGTTTCATATTTGTTGTATGTTTGATAAAGGGGTTGTTTTTATTTGGGTAATTTGATGCTCTATATTGTTTTGGTTGTAGTTGTTTAGGTATAAGTATGGAATTGTAGTGTTTGTGGTGCAAGTTAAACCTAAAAATACACTTTCAAGAATGTTCCCTTTTTTCAAGAATGTTCTTTTTTTCTTTTTCTTTTTTCATATTTGTTGTTTGTTTGATAAAGGGGTTGTTTTTATTTGGGTAATTTGTCGTTCTATATTGTTTTGGTTGTAGTTTTTTAGGTATAAGTATGGAATTATAGTGTTTGTGGTGCAAGTAAAACCTAAAAACTCACTTTCAAGAATGTTCCTTTTTCTCAAGAATGTTCTTTTTTTTTTCATATTTGTTGTTTGTTTGATGAAGGGGTTGTTTTTATTTGGGTAATTTGTTGTTCGATATTGTTTTGGTTATAGTTTTTTAGTTGTAAGTATGGAATTATAGTGTTTGTGGTGCAAGTAAAACCAGAAAATTCAATTTCAAGATTTTTTTTTTTTTCATATTTGTTGTTTGTTTGATAAAGGAATACATTTTTAGGTTTCATTGTGGAATTATAGTATTTGTGGTGCAAAGAGTGTTAAAGAAAGGGAGAGTGGTAAAAGGGTGATACTTATTGGCTCAATTCTTGTTTTATATAGTGTTGCTTACAATTTTTTAGTAGTAGTATGGAATTATAGTGTTTATTGTGCAAAGACACGTATTAAAGCAAGAGAGAGTAGTAAAGGGGTTATCTTTGTTTTTTCATATTTTTTTGTTAATTTGATAAATTCGTCTTTATTTGGCTAATTTGTTGTTTTTATATAGTTTTTCTTACAATTTTTTAGGAGTAAGTATGGACTGATAGTGTTTGTGGTGCAAAGAGTGTCAGAAGAAAGAGAGAGTGGTAAAGGGGTTATCTTTATTGGATTAATTCTTGTTCTATCTAGTGTGCTTATAGTATTGTGGAGTAGTATGATCTGATGGTGTTTGTGGTGCAAGAGCTATTATAGCAAGAGAGAGTGTGATAAATTTTGTCTTTATTGGTTAATTTCTTGTTCTATATAGTGTGTTTATTGTGGAGTGGGATCGACATATGATGTTTATGGTGCAAAGAACTATTATAGCAAGAGAGAGTGTGATAAAGGGTTATCTTTATTGGTCAATTTCTTGTTCTATATAGTGTGCTTATTGTGGAAGGATATTGACATATGATGTTTGTGGTGCAAAGAGCTGTTAAAGCAAGAGAGAGTGGTAAAGGGGTTATTTTTATTCGGCTCAATTCTTGTTCTATATAGTGCATTTATAGTTTTGAGGAGTAGTATGGATTTCTGGTGTTTGTGGTTCAAAGAGCTATTAAAGCAAGAGAGAATGGTAAAGGGGTTATTTTTATCTGGTTTAATTCTTGTTCTATATAGTGTGCTTATGGTTTTGAGGAATAGTATAGTCTTATGGTGTTTGTGGTGCAAAGAGCTATTAAAGAAAGAGAGATAGCGGGGTAAAGGTTATGCGACTCAATTTTTGTTCTATATAGTGTGCTTATAGAAAGAGAAAGAGAGTGTGTGTGATAAAAGGGTTATATTTATTTGACTAAATTCTTATTCTATATAGTGTGCTTGTTGTTTTGAGGAAATAGTATCAACTTGTGGTATTGGTAGTGCAAAGAGCTATTAAAGTAGGAGAAGTAGAGAGAGCACGATAGAGGGGTTATCATTATTTGGCTAATTTCTCGTTCTATATAGTTTTGCTTATATTTTTTTAGGAGTACAATCAGACCTCTCTATAATGTCACCTTGTTATAACGACATTTCACTATAACAAATTGATTTTCTCCTGAATCGACTTTTCGTGTTATATTTTGTTTGTAAGAGGAATAGGTTTAAGTATCTTGGATCTATGATTCAGGGAAATGGAGAGATTGACGAAGATGTCACTCACTGTATTGAGCAGGTAGAGCTGTCAATACGGGTTCTCCCAGCCCATCCGGGCTTTGAGTTTGACGGGCCAGGACGATGATGGGCCAAAAAACACCAAGCCCACACTATTACTCTGTGAGTTGCGGGCCTCACGGGCCAGCCAACTTTTAAAAAAATAATATTTTATAATTTAATTTTAGAATGTTAATAAACATAAGTATTACCAGACAATATTACATAGTGTTAACACTTGTTAATCAAGTCTTCGACACCCCAAAAGATACTCCGAATAGCAAAATTAAATAACTTTTGACATGATATCCTTCGAACCAGATAAAAATACTAATAATTAATCTAAATAGTTGTCTGTATTTGACTTACGATTGGCTCACGGGTTAGCCCAACCCATATTGCTCAAGCCCCACGGGGCACAGGCTTATCCGGGCCGGGCTAAAAATCCTTGTTCTTAAATGGGCTATAAAAATTGAAGCCCAACTCTATCAAATTACAGGTCGGGTCGGGCCGGGTCGACCCAACGGGCCTGACACATATTGTCGGCTCTATGGACAGTGTGGATGAAATGGAGGCTCGCCTCGGGAGTTTTGTGTGATAAGAAGGTGCCTCCCAAGTTTAAAGGCAAATTCTATAGTGGTTCAGTCATGCTGTATAGAGCGGAGTGTTGGCCATTCAAGAACTCTCACATCCAAAAGTTGAAGGTGGCGAAAATGAGGAGGTTGCGTTGGATGTGTGGACTTACTAGGGGAGATGGGGTTAAGAATGAGACCATTCGGAAGAAGGTGTGAGTGGCTTTGGTGGAGGACAAGATGCGAAAAGTGAGGTTGAGATGGGTTGGACATGTGATGATGAGGGGCACAGAGGTAGGCTGAAGGAATATTGGAGGGAGGTGATTAGACATGACATGGAGTTGTTACAACTTACTGAGGACATGATAGGAAGATGTAGAGGACGCTAATTAGGTTAGAGGGCTAGTGCGTGTGGGTGAGTCATAGCCAGTAAATAAGGGTGCTTTGGTGTAGCCTTGCTAGTAGTCGTAGGGCTTTGCACAGAGGTTGGAGTTTCTAGTTAGGAGGGTTTGGGTGAGGTGTGTGCTTTCGGTTTGATAGTGTATAGTACTACTTTGTGGGTGTCTTATTTCTGTTATTTCATCTTGTTTTATGTTTTATTACGACTTTGTTTACTATCTTTTTGTGCTGAGCCGGGGGTCTATTAGAAATACCTCTTTATTTCTTCGGAGGTAGTTGTATGGACTGCGTACATTTTATCCTCCCCAGACCCTACTATGTGGGAATACACTGGCTATGTTGTTGTTATTGTATATTTTGCTTCTCTATAACGACATGCTACCTATAAAACAATGACGTCCATTATAGCGGTACACTTTTTGTAAAATTACCTCTCTTATAACAACATACTCAAATATTATGTAATAATATTTTGTAAGAAATATATTATGTACAAAATAAAATACCAAAATATTTATGGTAATCATCATTAATGCTATGCACACAGTAAATTTCAAGTACGAATATCTAATTTAAAGGAAAAAATTGTATTTAAATGGTGCACATAAGTTATTTCATAACTTCACAGGAAAAAACTACTAATAGTGTCTTTTTAATATTCATAGTCTTTTTAATTTTGCATACTTTTGTTTATAGCAGCTAAATGTGATTCGAACGTCAAATGCTAGTATACATAGTTAACACCTCTTTATAGCAACCATAAAATTTTCGGATAAACGTTGCCACTATAGAGAATTTTGACTGTAGTATCGATTTATGGTGTTTGTGGTGCAAAGAGCTATTAAATCAATAGAAAGAGAGGGACTATGGTAAAGGGGTCACCTTTATTGGACTCAATTCTTGTTCTATATAGTGTGCGTGTAGTTTTGAGGAGTGGTATAAATTTGTGGTGTTATTGGATCAAGGAGCTATTAAAGCACACTATTTTTTAGTAGTAGTATGGACTTATGGTGTTTGTGGTGCAACGAGCTATTTAAGCAAGAGAGAGTGGTAAGGGGGTTATATTTATTCAGCTCAATTCTTGTTATATATTGTGCTTGTAGTTTTGAGGAGTAGTATGGACTTATGGTGTTTGTGGTGCAAAAAGCTATTAAAGCAAGAGAGTGGTAAAGTGGTTTTATTCATTTGGCTCGACACTTGTTCTATATAGTTTCTCTTAGTTTTGAGGAAGCGGTATCAATTTGTGGTGTTGGTGGTGCAAAGAGTTATTAAAGCAAGAGAGAGACTGTGGTGAAGGGGTTATTTTCATTCGGCTCAATTCTTGTTCTATATAGCGTGCTTTTAGTTTTGAGGAGTGTTATCAACTTAAGGTGTTGGTGATGGAAAGAGCCATTAAAGCAAGAGAGAGTGTGGTGTAAAATATTACTGACAATAGAAGATGGAGAAGTCTTTAAAGAGAACAATAGAGCTGGGGAACCCCTTGGTCTTTGGCCTAGTGGTTACAACGAACATGTGATGTTGGGATTAGACGCTATCACGGGTTCGAACATGCCATAGACAAAAGCCTTTTATTTGAGTGAAGAAGGATAGAGGGTTGGGTTCATTTTAGACCGAGCTTCAAACCGTGCACCTTTTGCCCTCGGAAATTTTTCGATCATCCCCCAAAAATAATAATAGAACTAAGAAGGTGATTCACAAAGCCCCAGAAAAGCATTAGACGGCTTGTACTAATAGTTAGGAAGGCAGGAAAGGACGAAAGAAATGTATAAATTAGCACGATTGAGAGAGAAAAGAAAGGGTTAAAATCTGAACAAAGTTAAGTGTATTAAAGGAGATCCTAATAAGTTTTGAATATAGATGGTCCTAGAGATGTAGATGCTTTTTTAATAAATTACTCAGCATGAATAATGGATTTTGGCGCGTCTGTGATAGATAAAAACTCTAGCTTCACTTGTGAAATTAGCTCCACTAAGATGCACGAATAATACGAGGGCCGAAGAAGTGAAGTTTATTGAGATGGTATTCCTATAGATCAGAGGTGCCATGGAGAGTTCGAAGTAGTACGGATAACCAAGTATTCAACGATGTATTGAGGAGCAGAAAAAAGAGTAAATAAGTGGGAAGCAGTACATTATTTTCAATAAGTATGAACAAAGAAGATATTCAAAGTTGTACTAACGACTATTTTAGTATAGAATTTTAATGGTCATATAATGAAATTTAAGGATAGAGTAGTAGAGCATAGACTTAGGGACATTATAAGGGTAAAAGAGAACGAGTCTGAATTTATGCGTAGTAGTTCTACTACAAAGGCTTATATTGAATTTATGCGTAGTTGTTCTACTACAAAGGCTTATATTTTGTTAATATATGGAGATTCACGGTTATAAAAAATGAAGATATACAAGAATAAAAAGATTAAACGACTTCACTGAATATTCATTGCCTCAAATTACAGTGCCATAGAAAAATAAATTCGCAAAGTGGTTGAGAAGAGATGTATTCATATAGAGTCTATAAATATCTTAAAATCTTTGTGTGAGAGGTACCCAAGGGTGTGGCCTAGTGGTCAATGAAGTGAGTTGAGAGCCTGCGGTCTCGAATTCAAATCCCAGCAAAGACAAAAAAATACTAGGTGATTCTTCCATCTATTGCGTGGGAGGTGGTAGGTATCCCATGGATTTAGTTGAGGAGCGGGAAAAAGCTAGCCCGGACACCACTTCTTTTTTTAAAAAAAATCTGTGTGAGAGTGGTTTCAAGTGGGAGAATAGTGGAAGGAGATTAGTTCTCCATTATTGCGGGTTGCACCAAGGACCTGTGTTGAGCCCATATTTATATTCTATAGTGATAGATGAGCTAATCGATAGTTTTAGGTACGAGTTTCGAAGAGAAAACTCTTTGCAGATGGTATTGTGTTAGCTACAAAACTAGCAAGATCTGAAACAAAAGCGGAAAATAACAACACTTTGGGCACCCAAAGGTGTGGCTTAGTGGTCACTGAAATGGATTGAGAACCATGAGGTCTGAGGTTCAAATCTCAGCAGAGACAAAGTAGATATGGTGCTTGTTAGGAGCCTTTGTAGTTTAGTTAGGAACTTGTACGTCTCTTTGGGGATCAATCAAATGCTTCTACTTTTAATTGGTGTTGTTACCTCTAGTTTTAGAAAGCTCCTACTTTGCCGTAAATGACTAATTACTTTGTATTGGCATAAAATAGGTCTGAATAGAATATAACTGATATAAAGGATCCATATAGCCGCCAACAACTTATTTCGGATAAAGACATAGTGGTATATCAAATTATGATGCTAGAACTGAAGTAGAGTTGAGGTCCATTTGGTCTTGTAATACAACGGAGGTCTTTTTTCACCTTGCAAGTTCCTTTTACTTCTTGGGTGGATAAGTAATTAACCTTCAAACCAGTTCTTGATATTTATCATGATAAAATTAAGGTTGTTCTCGATGTGATTATGATAAAGTTAGGGGCTGTTGACTTTACACAGCTCGCTTATTTTTACAGTTTAGAGTGAAAGATTGTGGGGATAGTCTATATCAAGAAAGATATCGAGTCAATCTGTTATTGATTCGAGGGGTTGAGTAAGGTTGTTTTGCTTGCTCTCTTTAGCCCTTTCTCCATGCCGGTTGAGATGTCCGGAACACTGTCAATTTTTCCATTTGACATGTTCCAAAATGGAAATATCGGTGAATATAGGTTGTGTATTTAGGTTTCCACACCTTCTTAGTGGATATAATACAAAAAATTAGTTTTGCAGACGTCAATAGAAGGTTAGTGCACACTGTAATGCCTGCTGGAGGAATATAGTGTTGCTATAGTAAGTATCACTGGGTTGTTAAGCGACAGTGAGGCCTTCAGTGATTTTTTTCATTAGTGCATGATTATATTGCTGAAATAAGTGTCATTAGTATGTTGAGGGCTTAAAATCGTTATTAGAATTATTGAGTTGCAGAAGTTTAGAAGGTGCTTTAGATGCATGTGGTTCCAAGTTGATGCCAGATAAAAAGGATTAAGTAGAGTTTGGTTCATTGTAGCAGGTTGTCTGTGTTTTATTTTCATTCTTCCAGTTTCAAAACTTAACACATACACATCTCTATTTTGTGTTCCGTTCTTCTCAAGTTACCATTTCTCTAGCTAACTGGCATCTGTCGTCATCTGAACAACAAAGGAGCAGTGCGATAAGTTGAACTCCTGATCCCCCTCAATATTTTTTTGGTAGCTGAATTTTTAATTACTTGGGGAAATATGTTTACAATTCAAACCCGAACCCAAATACGAGGGAAAAAAAGAAGCCCCTGCTAATGCTACCTATCTCAAAGACAAGATGACCCTGGTCCCATGAGTTATCTACTCAATTTTCCTCTATAGTCTTCAAGAGTAGGAACTCAAATCTTGAAGTAGTCCAGCAACCTTTGGTTGACTCTATCCTTTTATATGCACCTCCTGTGTAATCCTTATCAATAGTTTTTCTTCTGTTTCTCATTACGAACAACGCGTTTGTTGATTACAAAAATGGATCAAGGATTCACGTTAAGGGAAGTGAAAACTACAAATTTTGAGGACATTTGACAATTGCATCAAACCCGGGAAATGGTCTTAGAGTTTGCACTAACTCGAAGAAAGGAAGATGACACTCACCCGAACTTGGTCAGAGGTTTAAATCTTTGAAACTTCTTAAGTACTGCTTTGTCCAAGACGACCGAATTAGATCCATGAGACGCATCTCTGTAGAACAGTTCCATATTCATTCACTAGAGAAAAGCCTCAGTAAATGATGACTGTAGAATGCTTAGCTTGTTGGAACTTATCTGTTTGATCTTTCATGTTTTTCTTAGTAATAGGGTAGGTCCGTAAGACAACGAAAAGATGACGGAGGTTTATATTCTTTTTGCAAAATTTGGTGCAAAGAGGGTTGTTTGGTGGGAGTCTGAGTGAACTGAAGGGGTAGTAACGGTAATATGAGGCTTCGTTCTCTCTTTTCTTTCCCCTTTCTTCGGATAGGCATGAGGCTCCCTTCTGCATTCCAAGTTCACATTTTTGCTGTGTTCCGGGCTTACTGAATATGTTGTGTTATGTGCAGCTGGCATGACAAAGCCATGCTTTTTGAGCAGTATCACTGGAAGAAAGCTCTCAAGAAAAATAAGGACTACGACTTCAAGGTACGCATGATTCTTAAGTTTCTTAGGTTATCGCTTTTGCTCCAATGCTTTTTGTCTCTCATTTGAGTTTCATGAATCATTGCAGTGGAACCAGTACATGGATAAAGCAACACGAGACTCGTACTACTTCAATTGGCCCGTCTACTTTCCATAAGTTTCTCCCATGTATCAGTATCTGAAATTTCTGTTGATACTATGAATTCAAACATGTTTTAGCCTCAGAAATGTTTGGTGATATTTTCAAGTGTTGCATGATTGCTTCCCTTGGTTTTCTCTAATTAATGGAATGGAACTAGTATTAAAAACAAATCATTGGAAATTATACATGACTTTCAAATGAGCACCTATCCTCTATAAGTGTAAATCCAAGAAAATAATAAATGTATTTTAATGCAAAAGTTATTAGAACATTAAAATGAAAATTTCAATTAAGATTCATAATTCTTAGAATAGGATAACATGATTGACATATAGTATGCTTCGAAAAATCCGGCATGTAAAAGAGTTGTGAATAACAACAGGGCGCTTTGAAAGGATAATTAAAAAGACATTTTATGGCAGAAAGCACATTATTTTTCATGTACTAACTTTTTACTTGTTAGCAGCTTTGTCATAGAAATTGCTTATTTTACAACCTTATTTTTGAACTAAAATAGCTTAGATGTTTTAGCTATCTGAATTGAATTATATAGGGCGTTTTTAAGCTAAAATATGTTTTATGTACTTTTTAGTATTTAAAGCGCTTATTTTTAAATCAAAACAACAAAATTATGCCATACGCTATAAGCACATCCCAACAGACTCTTAATCTCCACCTAATTTAAGGTAGGAAACAATTTCGGTGTGATCATATCTTATCATATACAACCTTAGTTGAAGCTCTTCTTTTGAAGCCAATGTATCTAATAAAATTAATGCAAGTGCATTTCATCCATCCGAAATCATCTTCCTTTTACTTTTGAAGTTTCAAATACATGGCACACACGTGTGTCTACGTGGGTGATGTGCCACATATGTGCCAGATAGGCACTAAGGTTGTCAAAAATATGATTTTAATTAGTCCATGGGATAATAGGACCAGCTTAAAGTTTGGGTGTATCTCAACCTTTTCGTGTATGGTTCAAGGTAGAAATAGAGCATTATCTCCGTAGAATTTACATTAATTAACATAGACTTATTCAACTAACACAATGACGAAGTAAATTACACTAACTAACAAAATGACCAAGAAAAAAGATAAATATCGATACTAACACAATGACAAAGTAAATTATAAATGAGTTCCAATTTTACACTATTAAGAAGAAGCTTTGATTTTTCACGAACTACCAAAAAAGAATTCCTTCATATATTTTACAATAATCTGAGAAATGATACAATGGCTTAAAAATAGTGAAATATAAGAAATATTTACATTATAAAATGAAAAAGAAAAAACAGGATTAAAACGAATAACAGAAATAATTTTATTGAAGTCTTTTAAAGCTTTTTCAATGAGCT
This sequence comes from Capsicum baccatum var. pendulum, assembly GCA_030864225.1. NCBI lineage: Eukaryota > Viridiplantae > Streptophyta > Magnoliopsida > Solanales > Solanaceae > Capsicum > Capsicum baccatum. The sequence goes on from CM061558.1 coordinate 273,685,045, forward strand.
TATGGTTCATCCATTGTAACTTATTTCTCCGCCGACATTTTCTTCCTTCATATCCTATTGATTTTTTCGTATCTCTCCATTTTCTTAACTAATAGAATTAAGAAAATATAGTAAGCCAATGGACTCATGATAACTCACACGACAGAATATTAGCACTATTTATTCATGATTGAATTTTCTTTTAAATATATATAGTAGATATCGAACCTCCTTCTGCTAGTTTATGTATAAAGTTACTCAAATTTTAAACTCACTTAGTGATAATAGTGGCTCTCCCAATTACAGTCACTTGCAAACATGTGTAGGCATCCTGAATTCAACCTTTCACAAATGCCACAACAAATATAAAAATATTCACAGGCATCAAATGTAGAATATACAACATATAATGAAAAGTGAGAAAACTATAGATCATTATTTAAGCAATATGGACATGCATCACACTTATCTCATTCTTACGTTTCTCATACATTGATTCACTAATCTAGTATCAATTTTAAGATGCGACTACACATTTGTAATAAAATTACTTACCTTTTCCAAACACATAGCTTTAATGGTCGCTATCATGACAAAAGACAAACTGCATACAATAAATGTGTCACAACTTTACCATCCTCCACTTGTTTTGAAAATGAAAACAGAAGGCAATGCCTCTTTTGGATTACCACAAATTATTCAAACGTCTCTTCCTTTCAGTTGCACATTAGCAACATACACTGAACCAAGTGGTAGTAGAAGCTCATATACTTTTTTTTTTATAAAAAAAAATCGTTAATAAAGAGAAATTACCACTTTTATCTGAAAAAATAAAAAGGCAAACAATTTGTACCAGCAAGATGGGCAAGAACTATTAAACATGTCCATTACCAAGAAATAATAGTGACTACATCAAGTGTCCATCACATTCCGAATGAAAGAAAAAACATAAAGTTCAAATCGTCAAGAGAATTACCCTGATCTCAAGTATCAACAATAATGTTTCCTTCATGACGCACATCATAATTACCTATTAATCCTATTGCTTTGCATCTTCTAATTTTCTAATTTCTGCACTAATTTTTTTTTTTACTACAGAGTTTAAATTTGACTGTTCTCAAATCATATCCAGCAGAATATATTGAAAATTGCAGCCTTGGTGAGGTCTAGATCGAAACTTCCATATATATTACCTTTGTTGGCAAAATTAAATGCTAGAGGTATTATCAAGTGAGAAAATATTTCAAACATGTGATTAGTTTTGCGCCAGACTTGTGATTTGTAACTGAAATTCAGGTTAATCATTTAACGTTGTCACATTCTCAGATGATCAAACAAAGTACAAATAAATTCAAATTAAAAGTTCAAGTACATAAAACTGCACAATATAAATTAAACAACCCATAAATCTTAGATGAAGAACATATATAATTTTATGCAATCATGTCATATTTGATTGGTCGCCTACTCGAAAAATCCTTGAAACACACTACATTGTTGCAAAAAGAGATAAATTAGAAGACGAATAATAATTTTTTGTTTAATCCACGAAGAAGGGCTTTGAAAATATGAATAAATATAACACAACTGAAAAGTGATTATACAACAATTGAGATCACAGATCAAAAATTGTGAACTTACCCGACCTTGTGATGTCAATTTTTCGCAGATGTATTGAATTTTGATGATACCAAGAAAGAAACCTCGATTTCCGTACTCAAAATATTATGTAAATTAATATAAACTCATCGACAACCGCCAAGTGAAGCAAGAGAGTATTTGCAAGCGTGTGAAAAATATGTTCTGAAAAGGGTTATTTGTGTTATCCCAATAAGTTGCATATGATGGTTCAATAAAGAGCTAAAATAAAATCTTTATAAAAGTCAAACAATCATCATTGTTCTCAGCCATTCTATCACAAAAGAAGTGCATATAAATCTCACAGATGAATTAGAGAAATCAATTAAAAAAATAAATAGTTAACGCAAACAGAAATTACTCACCTTCATAAATTGTAACATGATTTTTCTCACTTGCTAATTTCTTCAAACGAATGAGAATTCGTGATATTTTAATATTAAAATGTCTGTAGCAGTTAACCTATTGTTTACTAATTACAATTGATCTGTGGTGGATGTCTTTTGAAAGGTGCAGCTTCTATTATAATGCAAAAGTTATTCAGAAAAGATATGGAAATTTGAAAGGTCAATTAGAGAAAATCAATACGAAACCACCCATTTAGAGGGATAGTGCTACAAATTATTAGCACAACAGAGAGATATGGTGTCTTCATCATTTTTTAAAACTGATATTTTTTTTTGTTGAGAAAGGTGAAACTGACTTGATAACTTCCCCATTTTTAAAGTTTAAAATAGAATAATAATAATTATCTATTAATAAATAAGTGAGAGAAAACTTTTAAAAGAATTTCCACATTCTCCCACGAAAAATGTACAAATTAATTTAAAAATTACAACTACTAACTGAACCAAACTAATTTCTTGTATTAACATGCCAAGTGGCTTTTTATAAGGATGACACTTTGCTTATTGCGGGGGCTTTATCCTCTCTTATTAATAATATATAGATTTGCTGGTCTTACTATTTGAAGTTGAGATAGCCTTACTTGTAGTGGATCTGTTAAATAGGCTCATACTGTTGTGTCCTTGAGTTATATTGGGAGGTAGAGAGCTTCCATTCAAGGAAAAATATATCAAAATAGATCGAAAAAGAAATCACGGTAAAATGGGATAATTGAAGTACAAGAGACGGTCGAGAGTAACATAACACAGGAAATACCACTGCACTCGTGTGAAAGGATAAGCATGACGATGCTCTACTACCTATTAAATTTCTATCCTAAATCGTGTCCTCTGCGGCCTCCTATCTAAAGTTGTGTCCTCTTTGGGCTAATACAACGTCATGTCCTTTTTAATCACTTCTACCCAACTCTATTCATAATCAGCCTCTCACATCTCTGCATCGGGACATCTGTCATCTCCTTTTCACATGCTCGAACCATCTCATGCTTGCATCTTGCTTTTGTCCTCCATCGAAGCTACTTTCACCTTGTTTCGGATATCCTTATTTTTAATCCGATTGTATACCAACACATTCACGGCAACATACTCGTCAACTTTTATCTTCTGAATGGAGAGTTCTTGACTGGTCATCACTTCGTTCCATACCACAAGTGTTGGAGGAGGAAAATTCTAGTCGAAAAGAAAATATGTTAATATTAGGTATTTGGTATTTGCTATAGCAGTTACAAGTGTATCAAAATATCACTAAAGGATGTGGTGCAGTGGATGGAGTTGCTCCTTCCTTAATCAGAGGTCTCAGGTTTGAGCCCTGGGTATGGAAAAATCCTTGGTAGACCCGGCGTGAATCCGGATTAATGGGCTATAGTGCGGGTATCGAACGCCAGATTGAAAACAAAAACAAAAAAAGTGTATCAAAACAAATGACACAATTCTTGGTCTTGGACAAGTGGATATTGTAATGGATCAACTAGTATTGGAAGCAAATGACGTTTCTAAGATGGTTCAATATTTATTATGGTCCAATCTACAAATAGTTGTCACCTGCAATTCTTCATTTAATTGAATTACTTGTAAGACTCACACAACAATTATAGCAAGTCTTCTTAACTATCATGTGAGTATTGTCAAAATCAATATGCACTCTTTAATTATTTTCTAGAGATATTTTTGTTACAATTGATTTAATTTTGCTTGAATTCACATTAAGTTTACTAGTTCATTGTTCTTTTGTCTCTGCCTAATTTTGGTTTATCTACTCTTGGTAAAAATATTTTTTAACTTTTTCATGAATGTGTCCTTCATTTGCTAGAAAATCGGCATACTGAGTGGTTTGTATCCCTCTAGACACGTCGAATTGTGGCCTTTTAGGCCGCGGTATTGATAATGATTTTTTAATCTCGCAAGAATTGGATGTCATACGAGCGATAGAACGTAATAGGCATCCTCAATAGTGTATCGATTAAAAAGGCAAGGCAACACAATGCCCTACTAGGGTGGTTACATTTAGTATGTCCCCCCAACACGGATCCACCCACTAACATGCTCTATGGCATCTAGAGTGGGTATAGCAGGTCGAGTCTGTATCACCGTAGAATAACAGCTGCGTTCATCCACAAACATGCTATATGGTATCTAGAGTGGACAAAGCAGGTCATGTCTGTATCACCGCGGAATAACATCCACGTCTACCCGCTAACATGCTGCATGGTATCTAGAGTGGGTAGAGCAGGTTGAGTCTGTATCACCGTAGAATAACAGCTTCGTTCATTCACTAACATGCTATATGGTATCTAGAGTGGATAGAGCAGGTCATGTCTGTATCACCGCGGAATAACATCCACGTCTACCCACCAACATGTTGTATGATATCTAGAGTGGGTAAAGCAGGACGAGTCTGTATCACCGTGGAATAACAGCTGCGTTCATCCACTCATCCACTAACATGCTATATGATCTAGAGTGGGTAAAGTAGGTCGAGTTCGTATCGCTGCAGAATAACAGCTGCGCCCAAATCTAATCTATTTACTCTGCGTCCGTCGCAATACATCTATATATATATATATATATATATATATATATATATATATATATATATATATATATATATATATATATATATATATATATTCATTTTCCTATTCTAATCAAGGAAAGGAAAACTTTAGCAAATATTTTAAAATATATTTTTTATCAAATTTACACGTGAAAAATTATAACTTGTACTACTTATCTTTTAATTATAAAATATTGAATTGATCCAACTTAATTTAATTTCGAAGATGAGTTAAATTAACTTTCAAAAATAAAATATTAATTTTTGAAGGATGTATAGATACATAATTTTCTACAGGCCACAACATGTGATTAATTGCAACCATTTTTTGGTCATTTATTGCAACATAAGATCCATCTTTTTCTTAAGTGTCTTGTTCTTCTTTTATTAAAATTCTTATTTTATGATTGAAATGTTGCGTAATGCGAATTTAGTCAAACAATGTTATAATGATAATAACAAAAACTAATACAAAAATACTTATAGGTTTAAGAAAATAAAGGAGACATAATTTAATATGATCCGATCAATGTGATCTACATCTATTAGGGAAGAAAAACAAATTTACTATATATTAAAAGGCATACAAATTACGAAGTAAGAAATTAAAATAGATACCGTAATGATTTCAAAAATATATCCTAAGAAAACCAATATTTATAGCCCAAGTTAACAAAAAAATTATTAACAGGTTGGGAAACACTTTGGCTTAAAAAATTAAAATATATCTATCGAAAAAAAAAAAAAAAGAGTTCAAAGTCATATATATTGTCAAATTTTTTATATCAACATGTTATATTTTTATTTGGTAGTAAATCCTATAATTTAAATAAAAACGTACATGTAAAATTGTTGCACTAATGACACGTTATATATATATAACTTAATTAAACAACAAAAAAAATTTGTTTATGTTAGAGTTAACAATTGATATATTATTGTTATTATTGTATATATGTTTACTTAATTTTTTCCTTTTTGGTTCCCATCTGGTATTCAGTGTCCGCATTGGAGTTTTGATTGATCCGAATTGCGCATTGCAGGGCCCATAAGGGGTAGCGCTCCCAACAAAATTTTCTCCATATCCAAAGCTCGAACCCGAAGGGGAGCCTTGGAGTAATTGGTAAAGTTGCTGTCATGTGACTCGGAGGTCATGGGTTCAAACCTTGGAAACAGTCTCTAGCAGAAATGTAAGGTAAGACTATGTACAATACACCCTTATGGTGAGGTCCTTCTCCAGACACTGCGCATAACGATAGTTTTAGTTCATCGAGCTGTCTTTCTTTTTTATCCAAAGCTCGAGCCCGAGATGTCTGGTTTATTTAATTTTTGAGTTGGGCTAGCTGTGTTGATATTGATGTTACTTACTTGATATTTCCCTTTCTCCCATTTGTTGTCTTCCAACTAATGTCATTTCATATGCAATCATTAATTATTTGTTTTAATGTGAACTTATATTATGGTGGAGTTTGGTAAGAAAAATATATTTTAATTAAGATTTATGTCATGCATGTAAGGTTCATGACTTGTGGGGAAAACAATACGGGGTCGTTTGGTGTGAGATACAAGTGATAAATAGTTTTACGATAAAAGGAAAGATTATTTTATTCATATTTGGTTGGAGGTATTAGTTAGTATCGAGATTATTTATCCATCATTTACACCATTGTGATTGAAGAAGTTATCCATATGCATGGTAGGATAACTAATCCCGAATCCTGAGATTAGTTCTCTCGAGATAACTCTTTTCTAATCAAACGAAGATTAGTTCTCTCGAGATAACTCTTTCCCAACCAAACGAAGATTAGTTCTCTCGAAATAACTCTTTCCCAATCAAACGACCGCTATGGTCATTATTAGAAAGTGCTCATCCGCAGAGCTCGAACACAAGTCTCTAAGTAAAGGTGAAGGAACTCCATATTATCTCTTTTAAGTCTTTATATTTGAAAATAAAAAACATAAATTAAAGAGCAAACAACATAAATGTCGATTATAGAAAATCTCGATATTTTGTATAATTACTGAAAATTTCGATTTTGGGTCTGTTGAGATACATAATTAGCTCCCAATACATCCAACGAAGCTACAGTTTTTTCTTTTGGTAGAGATACATAATTAGCTCTTAATATATTCTTCCGATTTTAAGTCTGTCGAGATATATAATTAGCTCCCAATATAATATAGAGAAGAAGATAAAGAATTCAAGAACATATGTGAGCATATACCAAACCTCTTTCTATGAAAAATTTAAACAATAAGTAATTTATATATAATAATCGTTTAAAATGCACTTACAATCTAATATTCTAATTTTTTAATTTTTTTTGTAATTTTATTCAAATGTTAAGTATTATAATAGTCTAAATTTTCACCATTGGGTTTATAAACATCAACATGTGATATTCCATGCTAACCATGTTAAAGCATTCTTGGTTTCAAATTGTACAGCGTAGTGAAATTCAAATATTTATTTTTTATATATATAAAATTAATATTTGAATTTCACTACGTTGTACAATTTTTTTCGAAAGGCCTTGCATGTCCTGGAACTTTAATTTGTTCGAACATCCAGCAACAAGAACTCCACTAAGACGCACGATTTTTCGCGAAAGGCCTAACATGTAGCTTCTTAAACTTTTCGGCTACCAAACTTGGAACTTTGTTCGAACATCCAGCAGCAAGAACCTTCTCCAATTCCTCGGCACGACACGGGAATTCAAGAACACCTTGTTGTCTAAATCCATATTCATCTTCAGCTTGTTTCAATAATTTCAAGAATGATGGATGCGTTAGCCAGTGCAGTTCCACCACAAACCTAGTTGGTTCCTCTTCGGGGTTCACCGATAAAACAACAAAGTGTCCTTCTTTCACATCGTTTGGCACCAAAAATGTCTCTCCACGTGGCGCTTTGTCGGGAAATTGATCATCAATAGCTTTATTATTTGACTTATTTTTGGAATTGGGAATCAATTGATGAAGATATTGAACCTTCAATAACTTTCCAATTATCTTGGACTTGACCATATTTTGTGTATATTTGTTGTATATATTATGTATATTGGATTTTGTTGTGGTTTTTATATATAGTTTTAGAAGGGGATTTATATAGGTTAATAATTAGATACAATTTCTAAGATGATGAGTTTAGTATAATTGGGTCCCTATAACATGTTCATAAAATGCATCCTTTTTGGACATATATTGCAACCTTTGTGATTATTTATTATAAGATATGATCCATCTTTTTCTTTAAGCACTTTATTTTATTAAAATTGTCTTTTGGATATTTATGCTTCTAATGCACTTTTTTCTTTTGGATATTTGTGCCTTCTCCTTTGGTTTTCTTCCCAATGCACTTTTTTCTTTTTCTTTTTTTAAGAAAAAGGTATACATAATTTTTATAATATCAGCTCATTTACTTATTATAACATATGAGATATATAACATATTTTTACTTGTTGTAACAGAAGATATATCGATAGATATTTTTAATCTAAGAAAAAAAAAGATGTAACATGAGATGCATGACGCGTCTTTATATGTAGACTCTTAGAGAGTTGGTTAACTTGCAAAGTCACCTCATTAGCTCATTTTAACTCAACGCATATCAACCTAGGTAACTTTTGAACGGACCATTAACCGCTTATAATTTATTTACTCAGTTTAACCCGCTCATTTGAGACTCTTACCTTCTGTTATATCGACTCCCGCTCATTTGACACTCTTACCTTCTGTTATATCGACTTTTGCTCATTTAACACACTTACCTTCTGTTATATCGACTTCCACTTATTTGACACTCTTAACATTCTATATTGACTCTCGATCATTTGACACCCTTACCTTATGTTATATCGACACTAAAGCTATTAACTAGTTGATGTTTCTTTTTCTGAAACGACCAATCATGGGATTGGGGTCCTTTAGTTTTTGCTTTTTAGTCCTACAAGATAATCCTAACTTCTTTTATAGTCCCACATGCTTTGTTTATTTTCCATATAAAGGCAAGTAAACTTTTTGTCCTTCGAATGTAAGGCCATGTCCTTATGTTTTTCATGCTAACGCGTTATAAAGTCATATTGATTCGATAAAATTTATGAGTTATCCAACATGAATATACGCGTCGTGGCATCTGAAGTCCTATTGATTGGTCTGACTCGCATGCCAACATTATTGATAGATATAAGTAAAAAAAATGAAGTAAGTTTAAAATATGAGATGTCATGAGTGAAAAATAGAATGACGTTAATTCGATTGCGTAAATGAAATAAGTTTATATATATAATCATGAAGGGACTTTCTTTTCTAGTTAGCTACGTTTTCCATTTTCTTGTATTAGATGTTATGTTGATATTGATGCTACTTACTTGATAAATCCCTTTCTTACTTTCAACGGGGGTCCTTTTATGTCTTCAAAAATATCTCTAATTAATGCAGTCAACAACTTGTTTCAATCAAAATTTATGAAATCCAGCTAAAAATGTATATTTAGATGGACTAGCTTCAGCTTATCGAGGACATGATCGTAGATATATAAGAAGTTGTAGAGGAGGCGAATTAGGGTAGAAGGTATATTATTTCAGGATGTTGTATCGTTTGTTGTATTACTAGGTGAATCTTGTGTATGGTAATTTCTATTGTGTTTTGTCCTTTTACTATTCATTGTCGAGATTGTTTTATATATCTTGAACCGGAGGTCTATCAGAAACAGTCTATCTACCTCATCTCTGAGGTAGTGATATGGATTGTGTATACTTATTGTAGACACCTAATTTTGTCCTCCCAAAATTGACTTTTTACCCATTTTTACCTTATCCTACCGTATACCCTCACCCATGTAATTACATCCCACAAAAAATATAAAAAAACAACTCTCTACAAAATCCCTAACAAACTTTTATTCTTTTTAACATCCTAACAACCCTTTCAATTAAAATAAGACACCTAACCCTTACCCCTCCAATTAAAAAACAACACTTCCCCCTCTCCTTTTCTTGTCCACAAAGAGATATAACTAGAAGGAATTTCTAGGAAATTTCCCTCAGGACACCTCACATACATGGGCCCCACAGCAAAACAAATTCACTCAACCTCACGTATACATACACAATTACATCCAGAAAGAAAGGGGATTTCATTTTTTGGGGGGTCTTGAATTAAAAAGAAAAAGAGGGGGCTCTTCTTTTCTTCTTTAGGGATATATACACACATATACAGATCAAAGAAGGGGGATTCACCATCTTCATCCCTTCTTTCTCTTCTCTTAGAATACACGCATTCACGCACAGCCACCAAAAATACACACAGTAAAGAGATTGAGAGGGAGATCGTGAGGTAGGGAAGAGAAATAGAGAGATAGCTGGCAGCAGAATGACATGAGGGACAGAGATCGAGGGTGATAGGAGATCGAAAACGGTGAGGAGAGGAGAGAAAGACGTAACAAAGAGAGGGAGTGAGCTGAAATCGAGTGAGAAGTGTGAAAACGTAGAACCGAGATACCTCAGCTGACTGGTTCGAGTTTTCCGGCGAACGGTTCATCGGAATCCACTGTCTCTCTCCGAAAATGACCCATTGGAAACAACCGCATCCTCCATTAATTCTGGTGACAACCACAACCGAATTCGACTACTCCTAAAAAGGGGCAAATCAGTTTTGATTCGGGTTTTGTTGATTCCCTGTTCTCAACGATTTCTTGTTTGGTTCTGATTTCTAGAGTTTCACGTTCAGTTTTAGGTTTCCATTGAAATTCTTGTTCCGGATATTCTATTGTTTCTTACTGGTTTGGAATTCAGATCCGTTCGGGTTGTGGGTGCTCAATTTCGAGTTGGGTCAGACGTTGTTGAGGTTTTTATTGTCCGAGAGTTCGGGTTTCGACTTCATTCATTCGTTATTTTCAATCAGAATCAGAATCTTGAGGTTGGATTTCTATACACGAATTTGGTTTTCGTTCGAGGTTCCGTGTTCGAAGTCGTTCGTTTCGTCTATTGTTGATGCTGATATCATTATAATTGCAAAACATCATTTGAGGTCCATTTCTTCAACTCTGTTCTTCTTTTGTTTTTATTTTAATGTGGTGTGTTGATGTTAATTACGTGAATTGTATGAGTTTGATGATATGATTCAGATTATGTGTTTGAGTTTCTATAATTGTCGTGACTTGATCGGTTGGTTCTCTATTGAAATCAGTTAATCGTGTGGTTGTAAATGAATTTGGGGTGGGATTGAGATTAAAAATTTGATAAAGTGAATATTGTTGTTTTGATTCATTGATATTGTTAATTGTGATAGTTTCATGTTTAGGCCAACAATTGATAGGCAAACGTAGGTTGGGTAAGAAAATTTAGAACTTGGGTGTTTCGTTGAATGTGGAATGTGTGTGTGAATGTTTCTTTCTAGTTTATCGTATTTAATTCAAATGTATTCATTTAGTCGGGGAATGCCCCAAGACACATTGTATTTATTCATCGGGGAATTCCTCGATGGATCATGTAAGCAAAGAAGGTTTGTGATCAAGGCCCGAGGCATCGGGTAAAGCACGGAGAGCGTAGTTAGGATTAGTGTAGGTTAGATAGGATTTATTTTTGCATTTTTATTTATTTTGGGCTGTATAATTGAACTGAACACTAAATTTTGGATTTGTTTTGTTTTGTGTGTTTGATTGATTGTTTTATGTGTTTTTGTGTGGTTTATACATTTGTAATGTCAAATTAGTCGATACGCTCCACCAAGCGAACGTGGTCGAACCACGGGATCGAGGGGTGCCTAACACCTTTCCCTCGGTCAATAGAATTCCTTAGCCGAAATCTTTGTTCGCGGATCAGTTTAAAAGAGTCAAAAACCATTTTGAAAAGGATTTCCAAAGGTGACTTGGCACACCAGATTATGCCGAGTGGCGACTCTGAGTTTTGAATATAAAAAGTCCTGTTCGAAACTAATTTTCATCTTTTGTCACTTTAATAATAAAAACTCTTTCGAAACTTAATCCATAATCTTTTGGAGTATGAAAAAGGGGTGTGACAGCTCTAGCGACTCTGCTGGTGAGAATTTTAGAATCCGAGTTTTTTTTGGAGTTGTATCGGCTTTGTTTGGCATTACGAGTGTAGAAGCATTGTTTGTGATTTTGTTTGTGTTTTCACTTTTGTGTATTTTCGTGCTCTTTGTTTACAGTATTTATCCTATGTGTTACCGCTTTTATATCTGACATCATGTGCATAACCCGAGTCATTCTTTCCGCAACAAGTGTCGGAGCGCACGTCGTGCGCACGAACTCTAGTTGAGTCACCTTTATTTTAGGGGGGGAGCCGTTGGATGTATGGAGTAGGTGAAAAGTAAAGCAGTCACTATCGACCATATGCTCCCCCGAACGGCCTTATTAGTAAACCACAACGTAGGTCAGCCTTTAGGTCATTCTTATGTGCATCATATTGAGACCTAGCGGGGCCCACACGATTCTTTGTAGGAGACTCACCTTTAAAGCATCCCTACATGCTAAATGTTGCATCTTTGAGGGTAACATGGTCATTTGACGGACCGATTTGGGGAAAACATGTGTTAGAAGTAAAGTGTGTAGACAAGAAAGTGTTTAAAAAAAGAGAAAAGGTGAATCAAAAAAGAGTTTCGTAGTTTTTAGGTTCTTTATGGCTTTTGTTTTCCACGATTCAAAAATTAAAAAAAAAAAAGATTTTTTTTACTTTTTGCACTCATTTTTCAAAAAAAATAAAAAAATAATAATAAAAAAACAAAACATCAAAAAGATTTTCCTTTTGTTTCATTTAGCAAGAATTCACAATTCGTAAACTCCAAAAAGATTTTTTTAGGATTTTTTTTTTTATAAAAGAAAAATTCAAAAAAGGTGGTAGAAGTTTTGTACATTTTATATAACGACAATACCAAAAAGATTTTCTTTCATAGCTGTTGGTGTCATTTTTTTATGTGAAGTGTCAAATTAAAAACTCAAAAAAAAAAATATTTTGTTATGTTGTTCATCGCATGTCTTTGGTCGTGTCTCAAGTCAGGGTTCAATCCGTTATTTAATCATTAATTGTCCAATCTGGACGAACTATGCACCCCTGATTCTCCTCTTTCGGGATGTGAGATACGTAGGCAGCCTATTGTTGGTTCGGGGATCTTATTTTAAAAAAAAAATAAAAAAAAAAATTTCACTCTTCATTTAGAGTAGGTGTTTCATACATGTATTGAAAATAAAAATACAAAGAAAAAAAAAAGAATTTTTCTTAATAGTCGTAGGTTTCATTTTTGGTTGATCTTATTTCAAAAATTCAAAAAGATTTTCTTCACTCTTCATTTAGAGTAGGTGTTTCATATACATCTTTAAAAGAAAACTACAAAAATATTTTTCTTTAATAGGTTCAAGTTCCATTTTCATATGAAATTTAAAACTAAAAATCCAAAAAGATTTTCTTTGGTAATCATAGATTTCACTTTGTATAGGGATGTTAAAGCTGAAAAATTCAAAAACATTTTCGTCAATTCTTTTGACAAATTGTTATTTTCTTTTCTTCTTAAAGTTTCAAGGAAAAAAAAAAGAGTTCAATTGGCCATTTTGGCATGACTTCACGAACTACACACACCTGATTCTCCCCTTTCGGGGGTGAGATACGTAGGCGCCCTTCTAGGGTTCGGTGATTTTTTTTTCAAGAAAAAAAAAGAGGTTTTGAAAAATCATTGAACTCTAATGCATTTGTTATCTCTTGTCCAGTTAGTTTAAGGTGGTTGTTTTGTGGCATTTTGGCTGGTCCTTCATATTGTTCCAAGTCACAGAGGAAGTTATGGCCAACAAGGATACCGAGTTAGTTATCACTAATCAGATAGGGAGTTTGGGGAATGAGAATGTAGGAGCTAATGAAGAGATTCGAAAATTGAGGCAACAAATGATAGAAATGCATCGAGCTTGGGCTAATGGGTTGTCGCCTCCTCCATTTCCCGCAGATAATCTGGAATATCTTTCTAGCTTGTCTCCCGTGTCACATGCACAATTTTCCATTTTTATTGATATGCCACAACATGCATCAGGATCGACTCCGGGGCAACAATATCCAACCACTTCCAATGTCCATTTCCTCACTCCCCAATCCAAGACTACCACATACTCGGCTCCAGCTGCTGTTCATGCTTTTGCGGTGCCACCCCCACCTCCTACTTTTGATGTTCATCCATAAGTTGTGCCTCCCTACTCTACAAGAGAGCCTGCATTGATTTTTAGTGATCAGCATTATGCTCTCTAGCCTACATTTAAGTCGACTGGTCCTTACTATTGCCCTCAACCACCTGAATTTCCTCCTAACACTAAGACGCTTGTTATGACAGAAGAACAAGAGTAAATAGCTAGAAAATTAAGAAGTTTGGAACTGACTATGAAAAACTTGCAAGGACTTGGGGGGTACAAAAGTGACTCATATAAAGATCTGTGCATGTTTCCTGGCGTACATCTTCCTCTTGGTTTTAAAATGCCGAAGTTTGAGAAGTATGATGGACATGGCGATTCTGTAGCACATTTGAGACGTTATTGCAACCAGCTAAGGGGCGTTGGAGGGAAGGAAGAATTACTCATGGCATATTTCGGTGAGAGTCTTACAGGTCTAGCTTCAGAATGGTTTGTTGACCAAGACATTGACAAATAGATTAGTTGGGATGACCTAGCTAACGAATTTATGCAACAATTTTAATACAATGTGGAGTTGATCCCTGACGAAAAATTCCTAACTAGTATAACAAAAAAGAATACTGAGAGTTTCGGGGAGTATGCGATCAAATGACGCGAACAAGCTGCTAGAGTAAAACCGCCAATGAAAGAAAGCAAAATAGTGGAGGTGTTTATTCAAGCGCAGGATGAAACATATTATCAACACTTGTTACCTGCATTAGGCAAGTCGTTCATTGAGGTCCTTAAAATGGGGGAGATGATAGAAGAGGGAATTAAGACTGATCGCATTGTGAGTTTTGCAATATTGAAAGCGACTACTCAAGTAATTCAAAAGGGTTCAGGAAGTGTTGGGGAGAAAAAGAATGAGGAAGATGAATCTGCAATTATAGTTGGACAGCAAGAAAGGTCAAGAAGACCACGTCGTCGTCAATCTCAGGCTCAAGCTCAAGTTTATGCCCAGGCTCCACATAATCACTCCCAAAATCCATTATACTCTGTTCCTCCACATCCATATCCAGTGTATCATGCGCAACCACATGTTCAACCCTCATCTTACCCACAATGGCATACCCCAATGCCCCAGAGTCATCCTCTAACTCCACAAACATACCAAAATCCTTCTAAGCCAGTTTTTCTATCCAAGCCAAACAATGAAATGAGGCAAAAGTCGAGATATAGCTTCACACCAATTGGAGAGTCATATGTCAATTTTTTCAGAGACTGGTACAAGAAGGAATGATCACTCCTCTCCTTGTGCACACCCTTAATCGGCGTTCAAGAAATTTTGATACTAACGCACGATGTGCGTATCATTTTAAGGCTCAGGGTCATAGTATTGAAGATTGTCGAGATTTGAAAAGAGAAATTGAAAAGATGATTCATGATGGATCAATTATGGTGCAGAACATTGATAGTGAGGGAAGCTCTAGTCATGCTAATATGCAAACCAGCGGCTAAATTGTCAGGCTGAGCAATTGAGAATTCACCTATCTCCCTACTAGGAAGAGGTCTGGTAGTTTATTTTATCTTCTTTTCTGTTTTTCGAATTATTTCAGGGTAGTAGTTCGGGATCTATCTTGTTTTGTCCCTTTGTCGTTTATGTTCAAACCCTTCTATCTTTCATTTTTATTAAATGGAGTGTCCCGTTTTTCTTTTTGTTTTAAATATGTGTTGTTTATTTGTTTGTTTTACATAATACATTTTATGTTGACTCTAGTGATATGATATGCTAGTGAAATTTACAGCTAGATCTTAACATCCAGTTTAAGAATGAACATTGAATCAGAGGGTTAAAGTTAGAAAAAGAGAGCATCTGAGGAAATAGATAGAGTGCTAGGGCATTTGGTGATCAAGTTGAAACCTTCTTTGAAAATTAAGGCTATTATTTTGAAAATCGTGAGAATAACTTGGTCATCAATTGAAAGACATATCTCAATTAGGTCAAGTAGTGAATGTGTGATCCTATGTCAAAAGGAACAGGAAGAAAATCAGCTCCACGAAGTCATGAGTCCTTCAGCAGGAGGAATGTACAACGAAAATGGAGTTGTATGTTTGACAAGTGTAGAAAAAGAAGTGATACACATGATCAGTTGAAGTTAGTGTTGTTAAAGTGCCACAAATGATCTTCATCTTTCGTTTTCATATTGCATGATATGTACTTGCATTTTTAAGGATTGATATGACGAAGGCCTTTCATTCTACTATCCAAACATCGTGTCATCCTTTGTTTACCCATTTGAGCTTTAGTCCTATTTTCTTTCATACCCCTCTTTTGGAATCATATAGAGTCAACAAAGCTCAAAAGAAAAGGTATCGAGCAAAATAGTAGAGTCAGAAAAGTTTCAAAAAAAATAGAAGAAAAAAATGTGTCCAAAAGGAGAAAAAGAAGAGCGTCGAGAAAAATAAAGTTAGAAAAGTCCCAAAGAGAAAAGAGTGAACAAAAGGAAAAAAAAACTTAGAATCAAGTGGAAAAAAAAACAAGCTGCCAAAACTACGCATTACCTGATTCTCCTCTCTCAGGGGTGAGATACGTAGGCTACCCTACTCAGGGCTCGGTCCAACCAAATAAACAATTTAGAGTAACCCAGCCAAAAGAAACTGGGGCATGAGTTAATCCTCATTGTTTGAGTCGATTCCAAAAGTTGTAAGTCCTACCCCACTTCAAGTGTCATTTGGGCCCCATGTCATCCTTTCTTTCTAACCTTATCCAAAAACCAAGTTACAACCAAAGAAAAACCTTCAGATCAATCTTTGAGGATGTTAAGGCTGAGCATGCAAGGGATATGATGATGCATTTGGGAACTATTTGTCTTCCTCAGCATAGGGAATCAAGAGAGAAATAAAAATGAGAGAGTCTTATTGGTGAAAACCCTTACGAGAACCATACGGTGATGGTAAGTTGAGAAAAATAAAAATGAGAGAGTCTTATTGGTGAAAACCCTCACGGGCACCATAAGGCGTGAGCTGAGAGAAAATGAAAGAAGCTTGTTGGCGAAAACCCTTCAAGGCGCCACTAGCCGAATGGGGTCTTAAATGCAATTGACCTAAGAAAGCAACTCAGTTTCAAGGACATTAATTCAACAACAATGGTTAGAAAGTTTAGATGAAAAGATCAAGCTGCTTAATCCAAAATGCATGGCATAATCATTAGTGTTGACTATCATTTTTAGATGAATTTTTCGTTTCTTTGTTTTAAAAGGGGACATTCATTGTCTTTTCTTTATTTTCTTTATTTTAATTTTATCTTTATTAAGTCAGTTATCAAAACAAAAATTATCATTCTTTTTTTGTTTCTTGTCTTTGAGTCAAGTCCGTGTCAAAATAAGTGAGAAAAGATTTCAAAATTGGTTACCAGCTTCTTTAATTGCACAAAGCAAGACAAAAGCTAGCACGTGAAAGAGACATGATTGTGAGCCCAAAAAAAGGCATGCAGGAAGTTTTGTCAACAGAGAAGTCGGGGAACTCATGGAAATACCAAGGTTCAAAGGGTTTATTTGAGAAACACGACAAAGCAGAAATACTATGTTTGTTTCAGAGTCACTCTTAATAAGCTGAGTTTGAGTCAATGATACAGTAAGTCAATGACATATGCTAATGGTTGGAAGCAAAGCTAAATGTGATGGGGGCAGGAGCAATTGCCTCAAAAGCCAAAGCCACAAACTAGCCACCATTTTTTTAAACTCACAAGTTTTCTTTGTATGTAATAGGAATACATGTTGCATTCAGATCAAGGATTTCAGAGCCTAAACATCAAAGGCCGTAATTTCTCACCTCAAAAAATGCAAGAGGCAAGGTTGCTGCACAGGTTTGGTAATCAAAACCATGGTAGAACTCATAATTCAAGATCTCTAGGAGACGCACTTCCTTGTTTTGGTAATTCAAGCAACTTTGGTAAGGAGACGCACTTCATTGTTTTGATAATTCAAACAACATTGATAAGGAAACACACTTCCTTGATTGGGTAGTTCAAATTTTTGCTTCTTAGGTAATGCACTTCCTAACTTAAGTTTTGATTCCTAGAAGACGTACCTTTTAGTTGAGTCATTCACCTTGACTCCTAGAAGACGTACCTTTTAGTCGAGTCATCCCCTTTGATTCCTATAAGACGTACCTTTTAGTCGAGTCATCCCATTTGATTCCTATAAGACGTACCTTTTAGTCGAGTCATTCCCCTTTGATTCCTATAAGACGTACCTTTTAGTCGAGTCATCCCCTTTGATTCTTATAAGACGTACCTTTTAGTCGAGTCATCCCCTTTGACCCCTAGAAGACGTACCTTTTAGTCGAGTTATTTCCCCTTTGAATCCTATAAGACGTACCTTTTAGTCGAGTCATCCCCTTTGACCCTTAGAAGACGTACCTTTTAGTCAAGTCATTTCCCTTGATTCCTAGAAGACGTACCTTTTAGTTGAGTCATTCCCTTTGATTCCTATAAGACGTACCTTTTAGTCGAGTCATCCTCCTGGATTCCTATAGGACGTACCTTTTAGTCGAGTCATCCCCCTTGATTCCTAAAAGACGTATCTTTTAGTTGAGTCATTCCAATTAACTCATAGAAAATGCATTTCTTTATTTGGGATAATTTTCTTTTCAGTTTTGATGTGATTTCAGGAGCATGCCCGAAGCACAGGACGAATAAATGGAAAATCAAGAAACAAGGTGAAGAAATTGAAAGTTAAACAGATTGAAAAATAGCAAGTCAGGAGCCCGCCTGCAAAACAGAAAAAAAATTGAAAGCATAGCAACAAGTTGATGAAATAGCAAGTCAGGAACCCGCCTGGAGAACAGGGTGAAAAAAAAAATTGAAAGCATAGAAACAAGTTGATGAAACTCAAGTCAAGGAAAGCTGCATAGATTAGAATTTTTGTAATTTCATTTATGTTTTAACTTGTAATTTTCATTTTTGATGTAATAAAAGAGCCGCGGACCGAAACCTCGATGGGACCTCACTCGACTCTCCAACTCGATATTGTCCATCTTCTTCCAATCTTTTGAGATATGTATCAATTGATTCCTTCGTAACTTGGGTAGGTAGGATGTCCTAAGTGTAGACTCGGTTTCCCTCCTCCCTTTTGTTTCATTCTCGTTGAATAATGGTCGAGATAAAATTCTGTCTCATTGTCTACTTCTTTGTCTGAAAATACTTCATGTTTACATTCAAAGGGGGCATGTTGTAGACACCTAATTTTGTCCTCCCAAAATTGACTTTTTACCCATTTTTACCTTATCCTACCGTATACCCTCACCCATGTAATTACATCCCACAAAAAATATAAAAAAACAACTCTCAACAAAATCCCTAACAAACTTTTATTCTTTTTAACATCCTAACAACCCTTTCAATTAAAATAAGACATCTAACCCTTACCCCTCCAATTAAAAAACAACACCTCCCCCTCTCCTTTTCTTGTCCACAAAGAGATATAACTAGAAGAAATTTTCTAGGAAATTTCCCTCAGGACACCTCACATACATAGGCCCCACAGCAAAACAAATTCACTCAACCTCACGTATACATACACAATTACATCCAGAAAGAAAGGGGATTTTATTTTTTTGGGGGTCTTGAATTAAAAAGAAAAAGAGGGGGCTCTTCTTTTCTTCTTCAGAGATATATACACGCATATACAGATCAAAGAAGGGGGATTCACCATCTTCATCCCTTCTTTCTCTTCTCTTAGAATACACGCATTCACGCACAGCCACCGAAAATATACATAGTAAAGAGATTGAGAGGGAGATCGTGAGGTAGAGAAGAGAAATAGAGAGATAGTTGGCAGCAGAATGACGTGAGGGACAGAGATCGAGGGTGACCGGAGATCGAAAATGGTGAGGAGTGGAGAGAAAGACACAACAAAGAGAGGGAGTGAGCTGAAATCGAGTGAGAAGTGTGAAAACGGAGAACGGAGATACCTCAGCAGACTGGTTCGAGTTTTTCGGCAAACGGTTCATCGGAATCCACCGTCTTTCTCCGAAAATGACCCATTGGAAAACAACCGCTTCCTCCATTAATTCTGGTGACAACCACAACCGAATTCGGCTACTCCTAAAAAGGGGCAAATCAGTTTTGATTCGGGTTTTGTTGATTCCCTGTTCTCAACGATTTCTTATTTGGTTCGGATTTCTAGAGTTTCACGTTCAGTTTTAGGTTTCCATTGAAATTCTTGTTCCGGATATTCTACTGTTTCTTACTGGTTTGGAATTCAGATCCGTTCGGGTTATGGGTGCTCAATTTCGAGTTGGTTCAGACGTTATTGAGGTTTTTATCGTCCGAGAGTTCGGGTTTCGACTTCATTCATTCGTTATTTTCAATCAGAATCAGAATCTCTTGAGGTTGGATTTCTATACACGAATTTGGTTTTCGTTCGAGGTTCCGTGTTCGAAGTCGCTCCTTTCGTCTATTGTTGATGCTGATATTATTATAATTGCAAAACATCATTTGAGGTCCATTTCTTCAACTCTGTTCTTCTTTTGTTTTTATTTTAATGTGGTGTGTTGATGTTAATTACGTGAATTGTATGAGTTTGATGATATGATTCAGATTATGTGTTTGAGTTTCTATAATTGTTGTGACTTGATCGGTTGGTTCTCTATTGAAATCAGTTAATCGTGTGGTTGTAAATGAATTTGGGGTGGGATTGAGATTAAAAGTTGATAAAGTGGATATTGTTGTTTTGATTCATCGATATTGTTAATTGTGATAGTTTCATGTTTAGGCCGACAATTGATAGGCAAACGTAGGTTGGGTAAGAAAATTTAGAACTTGGGTGTTTCGTTGAATGTGGAATGTGCGTGTGAATGTTTCTTTCTAGTTTATCGTATTTAATTCAAATGTATTCATTTAGTCGGGGAATGCCCCAAGACACATTGTATTTATTCATTGGGGAATGCCCCGACGGATCATGTAAGCAAAGAAGGTTTGTGATCAAGGCCCGAAGCATCGAGTAAAGCACGAGAGCATAGTGAGGATTAGTGTAGGTTAGATAGGATTTATTTTTGCATTTTTATTTATTTTGGGCTGTATGATTGGACTGAACACTAAATTTTGGATTTGTCTTGTTTTGTGTGTTTGATTGATTGGTTTATGTGTTTTTGTGTGGTTTATACATTTGTAATGTCAAATTAGTCGATACGCTCCACCAAGCAACAGTGGTCGAACCACGGGATCGAGGGGTGCCTAACACCTTTTCCTCAGTCAACAGAATTCTTTAGCCGGAATCTCTGTTCGTGGATCAGTTTAAAAGAGTCAAAAACCGTTTTGAAAAGGATTTCCAAAGGTGACTTGGCACACCAGATTGTGCCGAGTGGCGACTCTGAGTTTTGAATATAAAAAGTCCTTTTCGAAACTAATTTTCATCTTTTGTCACTTTAATAATAAAAACTCTTTCGAAACTTAATCCATAATCTTTTGAAGTATGAAAAAGGGGTGTGACACTTATCCTTCCCAGACCTTATTACGAGTTTTATATGTGTAGAAAATATGTTGGATAAACAAAGATTGAAAAGAGGTGATTTATTTTGGTTTAATCATCAGATATTTGATACACTAAATCGACTAATTCAGTCTTGCACTTCGTAGGATCAGCTAAGAGGGTAACATACGAACTAACCGAAGGGAGTTCAACATCTACTATATATACATAACAAATAATTTTAACCATGTATATATAGTATAATTTTCCGTCGAAGAAGATTTGGATAAACCCCGACCTATCCCAAGGATAGCTCCGCCCCCGCATAGGACATGTTTGAAGGGAAAGAGCTCCTATCCCTATCGTCTCATACTTGATACGTATGGTTAGTGGTCGAGGGATCACATTCATCCCACTAAATTATTCGTTGGTGTTTATTTTTTCACTTTCTTATATTCTCTCATCTCAATCTATGTGAAAGTATACGGAGTTTAATGAAATAAATACTTTTGAAATTTATGATCTAAAATAAGTCATGAATATTTATGTGACTATAAATCATGTCATACGATAAAATGATTTTTTTTTTCATTTTCCCTTATGAAGAGAAGAAAAAGAGAAACTTAAAAAGTTCCACTTTATTATTTATATAAAATGAAAGATACTAAGCAAACATTTTCATGATCAACATTATATATAATAGTACTTAAGACGATGTAACATTGTCCTTAAAAGTAATTGAACAAACACAAATAACGTTTGTAAATCAATTTAGAAAACATCACACACATCTTTAATTTAAGGTACTATTCCATTATTTCTTGAACTTCATAACTGATCAAACTGAAACACATAAAATGAAACAGACGGAGTAGTAGTATTGCATCACTTTGATGCCTTTGTAGCACAAGTGGCAAGTCCGTACAGTTATCCCCAAATGACCTTACATCTTATATGTGTAAATTTGTAGCCTCTTAATCTTTCCAGCTACCAAAATAAAACTTTGTTCGAACATTCGGTAAATCTTTTTAGCTATCAACATAGAACTTTATTCGAACATTTAGTAAATCTTTCCAGCTACTAACGTGAAACTTTGTTCGAACATCCAGTAGCAAGAACCTTCTCCAATTCCTCAGCACGAAAAGTAATTGAACAAACACAAATAACATTTGTAAATCAATTTAGACACATCACACACATCTTTAGTTTAAGATACTATTCCAGTATTTTCTTTGTAACTGGTCAAACTAAAACACATAAAATAAAGCAGACGGAGTAGAACTATTGCATCACTTTGATGTCTTTGTAACAACTTGTAAGCACTAGTGGCAAGTTCGCACAATTATCCCCAAACGACCTTACACCTTATACGTATAAATTTGTAGCATCTGAATCTTTCCAGCTATCAACATGAAACTTTGTTCGAACATCCAGTAAATCATTTCAGCTACCAACGTGAAACTTTGTTCGAACATTCAGTAGCAAGAACCTTCTCCAATTCCTCGGCACGACAAGGGAATTCAAGAACACCTTCATACCTAAATCCATATTCATCTTCAGCTTTCTTCAATAATTCCAAAAAAGACGGATGCGTTAACCAATGCAATTCCACCACAAACCTTGTTGGTTCCTCTTCGGGATTCACCGAAAAAACAGCAAAGTGTCCTTCTTTCACATCATTTGGCACCAATGATGTCTCGCCACGTGTGGTTTCGTCGCGAAATTGATCATCAATAACACTAGTAGTACTATTACTATGTGACCTTTTTTTGGAATTTGGAATCAATTGATGAAGATATTGAGCCTTCAATAACTTCTTAATTATCTTGGACTTCACCATATTTTGAGCTTAATTAATATAATGTTTTATAATATAGTGAATTTTAAGATTTGGTTTGAGTTTCTTTCTTGTAGAGCTTTGAGAAGTGAATTTATAGTACAAAATATTAGGTCCCCATTGCATGTGCTTTGCAACCTTTTTGGTCATTTGATATAACATATGATACAATCCATGTTTTTCCAAAGTTAGATCACTTTACCAACCTTTATGTTCTTATATTTTGTACTTATTAAAAAAAGTTATTGGATTAGGTACACTCATTAAGTACCCTAATTAGCTTGCAAACCAACATAAATTTCGATAAAGTTTAATTACAAAAACTTCCAACATTTTACATAATTATTTAAAACTCGCTTGGTTTTGTCGAGA
Source organism: Capsicum baccatum var. pendulum (assembly GCA_030864225.1). Taxonomy (NCBI): domain Eukaryota; kingdom Viridiplantae; phylum Streptophyta; class Magnoliopsida; order Solanales; family Solanaceae; genus Capsicum; species Capsicum baccatum. The sequence continues at coordinate 273,708,404 of CM061558.1, forward strand.
TATCGATACATCCAATGAAGATATATTTTTTTCTTTGTAAAGATACATAATTAGCTCCCGGTACATTTTCTTCGATTTTGGATCTGTCGAGATACATAATACATCCAACGGAGATACACTTTTTCCTCTGTAGATTTTAAATCTGTCCAGATACTTAATATTTGTTCTGTTGCTGGTGGGATGAGACGGGTATCCCGTTGAATAAGTCTGAGGCACGCGAATGGCAGAAGCTGACCCGAACACCACGATTGAAAAAACAAGAATTAAAAACATTTGTTGGACAAAGAGTTGACAGATTCAAAGGAACAAAAATGAAAAAAGGAATTAAGATAAAGATGGTGAATAGATCAATAATGATAAAAAGATGTTTCATATATTGCTCAAATGAGATTGTTCATAATAGATGGTAAAGACAAATGTATTAGTGAAGGACCAGTTAGATATTCTATTTAGGTTCATTAAGATATGTGTCCACATAATGCTAATTAACTTTGTTTGTATTATATTTTTCATTAATATGTGGTCCACATTATTATTTTTTAATTTATTTTTCACTCAGTATTCGATACGGACATTAAAATTCGATTGATTTGAATTTACATCAGAAAATTCAATTATGGAGTAAAGCGTCTCTATCAAAGGCAACTCTATTTCCAAAGCTCGAATCCTAGATCTATGGCTAAGGTTGAAAGAATATTTAACACTCAACCGACCATAACTTTTGGTGGTTATTAACTAATTTTATTTATATGAATTAGATTATATAAGTGTTTTACATATATAATTCTTTGATGATAATATCTTGAAAGGTTCTTCCATATGATCAAATTTTTAAAATCTGTTTATTTTTAAAATATCTTTTATCAGAAGTGTTTTAGTAGTTTGTGGTTGGTTAATTATGATTAGAATTATATTTCTTGGTGGTTTTCTTTTTTTTTTTAATAAAAAATTTGAAATTTGTAAATTGAAGATTTTTCCTTTCCACAACAAAATACTATTCGCAACATAGTCGTTGAAGAGTTATTTAAGAGAAGACATTCTTTCAATAGATTTGATGCTTTTTACATAAATTATATCAATATTCAAGTCACTTGATCAAATCATATCAAATTTTATGTTTCTTTTACTACAATATTTTCCTTCATTTGATTTATTATCATCTGAATTTACAATTATTAACTTCAATATGATGCCATGTTATTTTAATCCCAACAATATAAGTACGTATTTTTATTACACTAAAGTACTCAAATTTTTATTAGTCTTCATTTGATGTTTTAGTCTACACTTTTTGTACTTGATCATCTTTTTTTGATATTTTAATCTACGATTTTTATATTTGACCATTATTTTATGATATTTTAGTCTACGTTTTTTGTACTTGACCATCATTTTTTGATATTTTAGTTTACGCTTTTTGTACCTGACCATCATTTTTTGATATTTTAATCTATGATTTTTGCACTTGATCATCTTTTTTTGATATTTTAGTCTACGCTTTTTGTACTTGACCATTATTTTTTGATATTTTAGTCTACGCTTTTTGTACTTGAACCTCATTTTTTGATGTTTTAGTCTACGCTTTTTGTATTTGATCATCTTCTTTTGATATTTTGGTCTTCGCTTTTTGCATTTGATCATCATAATCGTTGATATTTCATCTATAATCTATATCTATATCTATCTATAATCTATAATCTATAATCTATATCTATATTTATAATCTATATCTATATCTATAATATATTAAAAGTGTGAAGGCCCTTATAATTGGTGTTTGCCCTTTTACCCTTCATTAAAAGTCTCCCCTTTAAACAAAATCATTTTTTCACCTTTTTTCTTCAATTATTATTTTATTAAATTAAAAAATTCTAAAATATATGGAAAGAATCTTAATAAATAAAAAAAATTAATAAATACGAAAGTTTTAATTTTTTTTTTATTATTCTCCTTTTGCTAGATTTTTAAAATCTTATTTCTCCTCGTGCCAAAACAATATTTGTCTTAAGAAAAATGACAACGCCAAAAATAATCATGATTATAAAAAAAGTTGTTTCGGGAATATAAATATATGATTCCGCCGAATTATTATATTAACACAATTCAATAGGCTTGATATTGTTATGAAAATTATCAATTAGTATAATTAAAAGGAAACTGAAGTATTATCATCCCTATTTATAGCTAATTTTATAGAGAACCCACCTAATCTCTATCTATAATCTATATCTATAATCTATAATCTATAATCTATAATCTATAATCTATAATCTATATCTATATCTATAATCTATATCTATATCTATAATCTATAATATATTAAAAGTGTGAAGACCCTTAGAAAAGTGATTTGAATTTTTTACCCTTCATTAAAAGTCTCCGCTTTTGATAAAATTGTTTTTCACTATTTTAATTTTAATTTTTATTTAATTACATTTATAATATTAACTGAACTCTTAAAATATATATATAAAAAATATATTTGAATTAAGAACTCCTCAAATATATAGAAAAAAGTTCTTTTACATCTTTGTTTATTAAAGGTAACTTTTGAAAACTTTCTATACATATACAAATGCAACTTTTATTTTCAATCTAAAACTAAAATTTTAAAATAATAAGTTTGGTAAGATATTGATTTTAAGAAATTCAATTGAAAAGTATTCTATTATAAAAGGAAAAAGAAGTACGAAACGAAAAAGTATATCTATATTTTTAATGGGTACAAATAGTTTAACTTTCTTTTTTATGTAATCAAATTCCTAAAATATATGAGACTTCTAAAATCTATGGAAGAAGAATCAGTTAATATTTTCCTTTGTAGTGATCAATTAGAAAAATACTCCTAAAAAAGATAGAGAAATACTCTAAAATAGGACTGTATTAAGCAAATACTTCTATAAATATTGAGATGCACGTTAAACTACAGAAGAAATCGATTTACTTATTGGGAAAATATGATCGATGCGCATTTAACTTGATTCAATTGCATGTCTAGATTCGTAGATGGTTAATAATAGAATTCAACGTGTGTGCATATATATCTTCTTTATTTCATTCAAGTAATTTACAGGTGGTAGATGAAGGTTGATCGACTTTGAAAATATTTTAGGTAAAGGCTAGGTTTAATTGTATTATTACACCTTATACGTATAAATTTGTATCATCTTAATCTTTTCAGCTACCAACACGAAACTTTGTTCAAATATTCGGTAAATCTTTTTAGCTATCAACGTAGAACTTTATTCAAACATTTAGTAAATCTTTTCAGCTATCAATGTGAAACTTTGTTCGAACATCCATTAGCAAGAACCTTCTCCAATTCCTCAGCACGAAAAGTAATTGAACAAACACAAATAACGTTTGTAAATCAATTTAGACACATCACACAACTTTAGTTTAAGGTACTATTCCAGTATTTTCTTTGTAACAACTTGTAAGCACCAGTGGCAAGTTCGCACAATTATCCAAACGACTTTACACCTTATACATATAAATTTGTAGCATCTTAATCTTTTCAGCTATCAACATGAAATTTTGTTCGAATATCCAGTAAATCATTCCAGCTACCAACGTGAAACTTTATTCGAACATCCAGTAGCAAGAACCTTCTCCAATTCCTCAGCACGACAAGGGAATTCATGAACACCTTCATACCTAAATCCATATTCATCTTCAGCTTTCTTCAATAATTTTAAGAAAGACGGATGCGTTAACCAATGCAGTTCCACCACAAACCTCGTTGGTTCCTCTTTAGGATTCACCGAAAAAACAACAAAGTGTCCTTCTTTCATATCATTTGGCACCAATGATGTCTCTCCACGTGTCGTTTCGTCTCCACGTGTCGTTTCGTCGCGAAATTGATCATCAATAGCACTAGTAGTACCATTATTATGTGACCTTTTTTTGGAATTTGGAATCAATTGATGAAGATATTGAGCCTTCAATAACTTCTTAATTATCTTGGACTTCACCATATTTTGAGCTTAATTAATATAATGTTTTATAATATAGTGAATTTTAAGATTTGGTTTGGTTTTCTTGTAGAGCTTTGAGAAGTGAATTTATAGTACAAAATATTAGGTCCCCATTGCATGTGATATAACATATGATACAATCCATGTTTTTCCAAAGTTAGATCACTTTACCAACCTTTATGTTCTTATATTTTGTACTTATTAAAAAAAGTTATTGGATTAGGTACACTCATAAGTACCCTAATTAGATGGAAAACAACATAAATTTAGACAAAGTTTAATTACAAAAACTTTCAATATTTTACATAATTAGTTAAAATCTCGCTTGGATTTATTGAGATACATCATTAGCTTCCGATACATTCAACGAAAATACATTTTCTTTTTGTAAAGATACATAATTAGCTCTCAATACATTTTCTCCGATTTTGGATCTGTCGAGATACATAATAGAGCCAACGAAGATACACTTTTTCCTCTGTAAAGATACATAATTAGCTCCAGATACATTTTATCCGATTTTGAATCTGTCGAGATACATAATATATCCAACGAAGATACACTTTTTCCTTTGTAAAGATACATAATCAGCTCTCGATACATTTTTTCCGATTTTGGGTTTGTCGAGATACATAATTAACTCCCGATAAGTTCAATGAAGATACATAATTAGTTGAAATTTTTGTAATTACTTTGTAAAGGTGGGAATTTGTGTAAATATGATAAGCTAAAGTGTATGTTTATGTTATTTTTCCTATAATTAATATTAATTAGATCGCTCGACATAGTTTCAACTATATTCTACAAATTCATAAATTAGGATTTTAGTAAAAGGGGTTTGGATGAACCTCTTATTCTCTTATTTTTCGACCTCTATCAAAAATTTACTCTTAATATGTTGTGATATAATACGCTTTAGACTAAGCCACATTAAATTTTTTCTTTTCAAATTGCCTCATATCGTTAACGATATCCCTACGCTTTATGTGTAGTTTTTTCTTTTATTATCAATGACTATGAATATGAAACTTCATTCACACACTCAATCGAAAAAGAAAAGTTTAGTACTAGAGGGTTCATGTTTTTCAACCAAAAAAAAAATATTAGGTTAAGTGGATCAAATAAATTCCAACGTTTCTAAAAAAAAATCTCATGAGGTCACAAATTTAAATTTCAGTGGAGACGTAAAAAACATACTAGTTGATTTTTTTTCCATCTATACCAGTCTTGGTGGACAGAGTTACCTAATATTTGTTGCTGATGGGATTTAACATGAAATAAGTCGAGGAGCGCAAATGACCGAAGTTGACCCAAACACCACAATTATATATTAAAAAAAAAAAACATTTGTTGGACAAAGAGTTGACAAATTCAAAGGAACAAAAATGAAAAAAAATAATTAAGATAAAGATGGTGAATAGACCAATTAATGATAAAAAGATGTTTCATATATTGCTCATATGAGATTGTTCATAATAGATTTTCTATTTAGATTCATTAAGATGTGTCCACATATTGCTAATTAACTTTGTTTGTATTATATTTTTCATTTATATTCATTAAGATGTGGTCCACATTATTAATCTTTTTTTCCACTTGGTATTCAGTACGGACATTAGAGTTTGATTAATTTGAATTTGCGTCGGAAGATTTAACTATGGGGTAAAGCGCTCCTTATCAAAGGTGACTTCATTCCCAAAGCTCGAACCCTAGATTTCTGATTAGGAATGAATGCGTATATAACACTCCATCGGCTATAGCTTTTGATGGTTATTTATTAATTTTATTTATATGAATTAGATTATATAAGTGTTTTATATATATAATTCTTTAATGGTAATATCTTAAAAGATTCTTCCGCTTGGTCAAATTTTTAAATCTGTTTATTTAAAAATATCTTTTATCAGAATTATTTTCGTATTTTGTGTTTGGTTAATCAATTTCAAAAGCATTTCTTTTAAGTATCAGAGCAATAATTTGTGCTTGGTTAAGTTTTCAAAAACACTTCGAGAGAAAAATCACTTGCTTTAACTTTTGAGAAACAACTTTTGTTAGAGTTTAACCAAATTTTCTATTTTGTTTGGCAAAATGTTCTATTAGACCTCTGTACTATGTCAGTTTTGTAAGTTGAACACTTCTACTTACATGTTTGTCATTTGAATCCTTGAACCCATCAAAAAGCAGCATTTTGCACTCTTTGACCGTTGACCTTACCTATGTGGCAAGGTCATGGTGACTAGGACAAAGAGAGTGTAACCACTCGCCTAGGGGTGCGAGTAGGGGTCAATTTTTGGTCAATTTTACATTAAAATAATTTTTTAAAAAAATATTAAAATTTAAAAAAAAAAAAAGGGTTCTTTTTTTCCTCCATCTTTTTAAATTTAAAAATATTTTTAAAAATTTAAAAATAATTTTAAAATATTTTTAATAATTTAAAAATAATTTTACAATTTTAAAAAAAATTAAAAATATTTTAAAAATTTAAAAATAAAATAAAAAGGATCCTTTTTTTCCCTCCATCGTTGTTAATTTAAAAATATTTTTAAAATTATTTTTAAAAATTTAAAAATTATTTTAAAAATATTTTTAAAAATTAAAAAAAAAATTCCCTCCCCACCCCACCTCAGCCCGTCCCCAGCCCCTCCTTTTTTTCCTCCATCCTTTTTAATTTAAAAATATTTTTAAAAATTTAAAAATAATAAATTTTAAAAAAAAATTCCACGCCACCCCCCTCTCCATCCCCTCCCCACCCCTCCCAGCCTCTCCATCCCCTCCTCACCCCACCCAGTCTCTCCTACCCCTACCCCAGCTTGTCCCCACCCTACCCACCCCTCTCCCCAGCCCGTCCCCAGCCCACCCAGCCCCACGTAAACCCTCCCCCTTTCCCCAGCCCCCACCACACCCAGCCCGTCCCCATCCCACCCAGCCCCACGCAACCCCTTCCTCCAGCCCTCCACCTCACCCAACCCCCTTCCTCCAGCCCCCCACTCCACCCCACCTAGCCCCACACAACCCCCTCCCCCAGCCCCCACCCCACTCAGACCCTCCCCAGCCCCCAGCCCACCCAGCCCCTCCCCGCACAATTAATTTAAATTAAATATTTTAAATATGTAAATCATATTTAAATTAATTAATTATTTAAGTAATTTTTTTTTAAATTAGGTAAGAATTTTAATTAATTAATTTAAATAAATTAATTAGTAAAGAATTTTAATTAATTAATTTTTTACTAAATTAAATTTAAAATTTAAATTAATTAATTAAATTAATTTTAATATTTAATTAATTTTAATGTAATACTTTTTTTTATTACTTTTTTATTTTAAAATTGATTATTCAAATTTTTCTACAATTTATAAATTTTTCTTATTTAATTAAATTAATTTTAATATTTAATTTGTTATGTAACATTTTAAAAATGACTTGGAATTTAATGTAATACTTTTTCTATTTTATTTTTTTAAATGATGTGACAGATGATGTGGCACGCGTGGCAGATGACATGGCACACGTAGCAGCTGATGTGGCAGCTAACATGGGAGAGTGTGTTACACTCTCCAAAAAAGTGTTTAAAATGTAGTTTTTTCGTGGGTTCAGGGGTCCAGATGACAAATATGTAAGTAGAAGTGTTCAACTAACAAAACTGACATAGTACAGGGGTCCAATAGAGCATTTTGCCATTTTAATTTGAATAATCTTTCTTAGTGATTTATTTTTAAATAAAAACTTTGAAATTTGTAAATTAAAGATTTTTTCCTTTTCGCAACAAAATATTATTGTTGAAGAGTTATTTAAGAGAGGACATTTTTTCAATAGACTTGATGCATTTTATGTAATTTTTTTCAATATTTGAGTTACTTCGTCAAATCATATCAAATTTTATGTTTCTTTTAATATCTTATTTTCTTTTATTTAATTTATTATCATCTGAATTTACCATTACTAGCTTCAATATGATTTCATGTTATTTTAACAATATAAATTTTCACTATAATAAACTACTAAACTTTTCAAAACAATTTTGAAGATTCCTACATTTACTAGTATTCATTTGATATTGCAAATTACGCTTTTTGCACTTGATTATCATCATTTAATATTTTAATCTACTCTTTTTGTACTTAAATCATTTTCTTTTGATAGTTCGGTCTACGCATAATTAATGATGTTTCATTTTCCTAAAAGGACCTATCCTAGGAATGGGGTCCTTTAGTTTTTTTTGCTTTTTAGTCCCACAAGATCATCAACTTGTAACTAACAACTTGTCTCAATTCTATTAAGACACGAAAAAAATATATATATATATATATAAATTTCACTTAAAACACTTAAATTATAATTTGTTTGCTTGAGTACCTGAACACGTGATAAAATGATCATATTTAGACATTCATATTTAAAATTCTGAAGTGTATGTGATTATTTTGTCTACGTATGAGCGCTTGAGTAACTGGTAAAGTTGCTGTCATGTGACCCGGAGGTCACGGATTCAAGCCTTGGAAACAGCCTCTGGCAGAAATGCAAGGTAAGGCTACGTACGATACACTCTTGTGGTGGGGCCCTTCCCCGGACACCGCGCATAGCGGTAGCTTTAGTGCACCGAGCTACCCTTTTTTTTGTATGAGCGCTTAGTCGTGCGTGTAGTTTTTTTTTTCAAAATATGAGACGAAAGTTGTTTAATAATAGGAACACTTTATCATATGTTCAGATGCTCCGCCAAGTCCAACATTTGAATTGTGGTTGTTGTACATTAGTTGTCTTTACTTCAAAACAACTGGCATTTCTTTCTCAAAACTCCTGCATAAGAAAGCAGGGATGGTACTCCAGCTCACTGTCTATGGAAAATAGTTTCTGTATCTCTGAGGGGTACGATTTGCATACACTCGACCCTCCCTAAACCCCACTTGAGCGAGGATTACACTAGGTATGTTGTTGTTGTTGTTGCTACACTCCACCTCACTATTACTCATGCAGCACCTGATGCATGCCACAACTCTTTTCTGTAGATTATTGTGTGTGAGGCTAAGTTGCGCGGACTCTTCCCTTTAGATGTCTCAACAGTGTCGGATTCTTCAAAAATAAACTACTTCTGGAGAATCCGACACACCCATTGACATTTTTGAAGAGTCCGAGCAACAAAGGTGTGAGACTGCATCATGTGAGTAAACAGCTACATAAAACAGTTCACTTTGTAAGGTGCTTTAGACTTCCATATTGTTTCTATGACCAACTGGTAAAGCCTATCTCACCTGTTAAGAAACTTGTAACGCGCCTTCACCGTGGTGTTTCCGTACTGCTGGTCACTCCATATAATACTGTGTAAAGCCTGTACGTTTGGTGTCATCGTCTAATGTCTTTCAAAACAAGAGCTATTAGGGGTATGTCCCAATCGAAGCAAGAATGAGATTCTCCAAGTGTTGCCAGTCCAACACTGAGAGGCAAGAAAATATGCAGGATTAGTGAAATCTTGAATCTGCATGTCATTCCATAACTTGATTTTTAGATTGGCTTCGAAGGCTACAATCTGCTAATGTGTTTCCAGAGACCTCGTCCATAAGTGGGAGCACCGGGCATGTGGACCATTGACTTTGATCCCCATACATACTAGAAATCACTATCCTCCGTAAACTTCTCTCTTCCCTTCCATATCTCCACATTTACTTCGTAGAAGTGCAGCCCGGTAAACTGAAGGTCCCGCTATGTGCAGGGTCCGGGGAAAGGCCAAATCACAATGGCCTATTGTATGCAGCCTTCCCACGCATTTCTGCAAGAGAGGCTGTTTCCACAACCTCTTGCAGAAATGCAGGTAAGGTTGCGTACAATAGACCCTTGCAGTCCAACCCTTTTCCGGATCCCGCACGCACCAGGTTGCTCTTTTTTTCCTGAAGGCAAAGGGCAGTTCGGTGCACTAAAGCTCCCGCTACGCGCAGGTTCCGGGGAAGGACCGGATCACAAAGGTCTATTCTACACAACCTTACCTTGCCTTTTTCTCCTAAAGGCATCCGCAAATAATCAGTAGGTAGCTCTGAATTTGACATCCCGGAATCTCCCCTAACCTGTCAATATCCCGAACCTCAGTGACAGCATACATACAACTTTTCGCCAAATTTATTCAGTCCAGGCCCTGCTTCACACAATAGTAAAGCAGAAGCTCCACAAAACCAAAAAGTGTTTATCTGCATAAAGAAGATGCAAGATTTCTACCACATTGTTCCTTTAAGAGACTACCAGTTTTAGGTCATGCTCTTACTAGTATTAGTTAAAAGCTGTTCAGGCAAGTCCTCAAACCACTAGCTGCTTCACGTTGGCTAAAGTTAGTATGGCTTGACAGAAACAATACTCTACCGGAGTTCAGGTTGCCTATCATTCAAACAGAACAAGGGAAAAAATCGAAAAGGATGAACTGAGGAAAGGTTCATTTTTGTTTTGATAAGTAAAAATGTATCCATTAATGACACTAATGTCTCTTGAAGTAAATCAAGTAGGAAGAAGTGAACTAATACATCATGTATACTGAATATATGATAATAGTATAGTACAATATTACTTAACAGATATAGTTGTTGAATAAAAATATACATTTTAATTAGGTGAAAACAGGTTACTTTTAAAGGAGTCGAAGAAGTTAGAAAACAAAGATGCAATATGAAAAGAACAAGGAGGAGATGGAGTATCAAGAGCAATTTTTCAAGGATCATTTCTTATGGTTTTAAGATGCTACGATTGCTGAGGACAAATTTTGAGAAGATACAGAAGGAACATCGAGAGATGTTCAAACAATCTTTTGCAAATGCTTCCTCAATGGTTAAGGATTATCGAGTCAGGGCAGAGAAATCTGCAAAGTTTATCACACTTCAGGACAAAGATATGGTTGAGTTTGCAGAAGAGAGGGAAAATCTGACAAGAGCTCATGAAGAGAGAAGACAGACTCTGGGAAGAGGCGATTGCCCTTGACAAGAAATATGACCTCAAGCTGGTTAAGCTGATAGAGAAGTACTCGCTGAAGCAATCTGAGCAGGTATAGACTACTATTTTAGCACCATCGCAACTTCAAATTTCTGCTGAAGTTGGGGTGCTCCACAAACTTGTTTTATTCTATTCTGACCATGTGTTATGTTGATGCTAAAGAAATGATTCCAGTAGCTATATTCAAAAAAAAAAAAATTCACTCGAGTTGCTATCCAGACATTTTTTGTTTTGGGGTTGTGAAACCTGTGCGTCACCTTTATGTTTGATCACTTAAACATGTGAAAAGTACTCAGCATTAAGGGGATGCTGGGAGAACGTAGTTACAAACAGGTCAAGAAAAAGAGCAAAACTTGGTTTTATCTATGGTCATCGACTGAACTGAGGAAATCTACAATGGTGTTAATTTCATTGATCAGCCATGCAGCACCAAGAAGCAAACAAGAAGATATATTGGTGTTTAATACTACGCATATTTTCCTTTTACAATTCAAAGCATATCTGGTCCCTTTCCCACCAGATTGCTGTGAATGATATTCCTAGTCTTTGCTGCTCTTTTGATAAGGCCATTTATGATCTAACACAGAAGAAACTCTTTCGAGTTCTTTAGTATGGAGTGTTAATCGAGGAATGGTCAACATAGAGTGTTAACCTTCAGATCTCATAAAAAGAGCTCATAATATCTATAGTATAGTGATGGTGGTGATCATGATCGAGGCACTACTACTGTTCAATTAGGTAAAGATCTAGCTTTTTCACCTTCCAACACAAAGTTGTTTACAAAGAACAGCTCCTTTTGACATTTGGTGAGGCTTTTGTAATGTGCTGAACACCTAAATAGACAAATAACAACTTCCTAGAGTTATGCAGATCCACCTCTAACTGGATCGCATATTTGAGGTTTCGAGAAGCATGAAAATCCAAAACTAGGTCCAGAAGTGATCTTTCCTATGCTTCGGATATTGTAGTATTTGATGTTGCTTTTGTTTTTTTCTCCTTTATTCTCGACATGGCTTCTCCACTACTATATTTCCTTTTCAAACCTGTTTTGAAAAGCTCTACTTGAGCCAAGGGTCCATCGGACTCAGCCATCTCTCCTACAGAATGGTTATGAGCCAAAAACCGAGTGAACAACGAGTCAGTCATGAAAAGTTATTGATTGGATAGGGTACAAACAATCCATTCTAACTAGAAAAGTCGAAAACATCATCTCTAACTTCACAAGATAGAGGCAAGGTCTGCGTACACACCACCCTCCCCTAACCCGACTTGTGAGATTACACTGGGTATGTTGTTGTAGGTCTAGAAATGGCCTCACAATGATGTACTTCTGATCCCAGGCAGTGAGACAGATCATAATAAGCTCCAAATTATTCTTACGAACTTGGAAAAGATAATCCTAAATAACCAAACATATCCTTATAATAAGAATGGATTGGTCGTGCCTGAGTTACTTATGATAGCGGCATAGAACTCCACATATAAAGAAAGTAATAATAGTGGCAAATAAATCACATAGCCCATAATTTCAAATTTCAAACTGCCAAGCTACAGCAGATTAAGCTCATTTATTGATCAATCAAGCATAATATCAACGAGAAAATTTTTAGCGATAAAATCCTCAACATTTCAAAGACGCTGTGTGTATAAACAAGGTATACTTATTGCCACTTTTAACATGCAGCAAAAGCAAGTTAGAAAAACAGGAGTACAATTTAGAGCCTAGACAATATGATCAAGCTGTTTGTTTGCGTTCGAAACCTGTTCCGGGGTCGTCATCACAAGGGAAGACATCTAGTCCAGTGACGATGGCAGATGGTGGACCCCTCCGGCACCTCTGTTCCATCTCCTGAACCTTTTCCGGGCTTCCAGAAAACAAAGCTTCCACTGTTCCATCCCTCCGATTTTGAACCCAGCCTTTCAAGCCCAACTCCTTCGCATTCTCCACAGTCCAGTCTCGGTAGAACACCCCTTGCACTCTCCCTTTAATCACAGCTCTAACCTGCAGCCGCAAACACATAAGTAACCAGAAAATTTCCGACATTCTACTGAAAAAGCAACTTAAAGTCTCTTTTCAAAGAATCTTAACTACAAATCACAGCTAGCTTGCAGCCACAGCACACAAATACCCAAAATCGAAATAATCAAACAACCATAAACGACAAGTAGCTTAATGTCTCGTCTTTTTAAGATTTTCACCTGAAAGCCACAACAAACCTGCAGCAACAGCACACAGTCAACAAAAAACAATCCAACAATCACCCGAAAAAGCTCAAAAATTTCATCGTTCTGAAGAATTTCAATGGAAAATCACGGCTAACCAACAGACAGACCGTACAGGTACCCAGAAAAGCTTTACAATAAGAGAACAATAGCTCAAAATCTCATCTGTTTCAAAAATTACAAATGAAAACATCCCCGCTAACCTGCAGCCATAGCACCACAAACACCCAAACCCCAAAAATAATCATACACCAATTTCCCTCAAAATGCCATCGTTCTCTAAGAATTTCAATTAAAAATCACAACAAATCTATCGCCAGAGCACACAATTACCAAAACCCGGAAACAATCAATCACCCGTTACCGTTAACAAGCTCAAAATCACGTCTTGTTAAGTCAAAAATGCACATGATACAATAACAACATACCCAGTGTAGTCAGGAGGGTAGTGTGCATGCAAACCTAACTCCAATAGCCCCTCAGCTCAAGACAAAAGCAGTAGTCCATAAAGAAGTAAAGGAAGAACAGTAAACAGCACATAAATATCGAAAACTCAGAAACAATCAAACACCCATTAGAAGGGATAGAAAAATAGCTCAAAATTTATCTGTTGTTCAAGAACTCAATTGAAAAATCAAAAAGGGAAGTTGGGATACACAAATCACCAACACACATTTCCTAAATGAAGCTCAAAATTTCATCTTTTAATCAAGTACTTCGACACAAAAATCGAAAAGGGAAACTGAGACCCACAAACCATCAAACACCCATTGCCCAAAAGATGCTCAAAATCTCATCTTTTTATCAAGAATTTCAATAGAAAATCATATCAATCCTGTAACCAGAGCACACAAATACCCAAAACCCACACCCATTGCCCAAAAGAAGCTCAAATTCTCATCTTTTTTATTTTTTTTATAGTAGTGGTGTCCAAGCCAGCTTTCACACACCTCAACTAAATCCACAGGATATCGGTCACTTCTCACCAGCAACAGATATAAGGTAACTCTATCCACAAGGCTAGGACAGATGGAAAGAGTCACCTAGTGTTTTTTGTCTCTACTGGAATTTGAACCAGAGACGCACCACTAGGCCATACCCTTGGATGCAGCTCAAAATCTCATCTTTTATCAAGAAATTCAATTGAAAATCATATGAAATCTGTTTCAAGATCACACTAATACCCAAAACCCACAAACCATCAAACACCCATCTCCCAAAAGAAGCTCAAAATATCACCTTTTATCAAGAACTTCAACAATAAAATCGAAAAGGGAAGTTGAGACCCCCAAATCATCAAACACCCATTCCCAAAATAAGGTTAAAATCTCATCATCTTTCAAGAAATTTAATAAAAGATCATATCAATCATGTATCCAGATCACACAAATACCCAAAACCCAGTAATCACCCAACACCCATTTCCCAAAATAAGCTCAAAATCACATTTTTTATCAAGAACTTCAACAGTTGAGACCACCAATCCCAAAATAAGCTCAAAATTTCATCTTTTATCAAGAATCATAATAGAAAATCATATCAATCATGTATCCAGATAACATAAAACACCCAATACCCACAAACCATCAAACACCCACTTTCCAAAATCACCTCAAAAATCTCATCTTTAATCAAGAACTTCAACAGAACTCAAAACAAGAAACTAGAGAACTCACTGTTTTAGCATCATGGCCAGAATTTTGCTCAGAACTCAAAGAGGACATAGGAGATGAGAGAGGAGGTGACTGAAATCTGGGTAAAATATGAAAAGGAGAACAAGAAAGAGCAAAACAAGAACTAAATGATAGAGAAGAACTCCAACCAATACAAAGAGGTAGTAACAAAAAGGGAAACTTAAAGGAGATTGGTTTTGTGCTGCCTCTATGTTTATCAATAACAACATTTTGTGTAAGTTTTGATAACAAGATTCTTGTTTGACATTGTTGACATGTTTGGGATTTCCTAATAAAGTGTTTGTGTGATATGAAGAGTGAATTAGCTAAAAGTGATGATGAAGGAAGTGACATTATAGGAGTTAATGTTTCATTTGACCATTGAAGAGTCTTGTGGATTGTTTTGGTGTAGATTATGGTGACTTGTGAAGCTTGATTCTGAATGATGTAGGATGACTATTGCGCGTGTCGGATTCTACAAAAGAAATATATTTTTGGATATTGTGCTATCGGATTCTACAAAAGAAAGTATATTTTTAAAGAATTTAATATGAGTGCGGAATTAAAATTGAAGAGTCAGCGCAACTTATTTGCTGACGGATCAGAGGTTCTTATGTGGTGATAACTTAAGTAGTCGTTCATCCTTTAGTTACATGTTTCAAATTTGAATTTAAGATATAAAGTTACATGGAGTTTTTTACTCCTTTACGGTGAGATTTTCTATATAAATTTGAATTAGTCCGAGTACAATTTCAATATTAGATACAAGATACTAGATAGGAAGACAAAAAAAAAAAAAAAAAATTAATCATATTTCAAAAATAATTTCTTTTAGAAAAAACTTATGTTGCTCGGACTCTTTAAAAATATCAGCACATATGTGTCGGATTTGCGAAAAGTAGTGTACTTTTGGAGAATTCGATACGGGTGCGACATTAAAGTGAAGAGTCCGTGCAACTTAGGAAAAAACAAACCTCTTAAAAATAAGTTCATATTTCTTAAAACCCCTGCGTTAAATTGATTGAACTGTTTTAACTTAGCACGTGTTTAAAAAATAATTAAAAGAAAAGATTTTTGAATTTTATAGTGTTAACTTAAAGATATATCTAATATACCAAAATATTCTCGAGCCTTACCATCGATTCTTGGAAGTAGAGAGGTTGTTTCAGGCAGTGGCAAAGCTAGCTAATAGCGAACGGTTCAAGCGTACCCCCTTCAATGAAAAATTATAAGTACTATTTATACAGGCTTAAAGTTATTTTTCATGTATATATATATATAACAGAGGTTGAAACCCCCCTTCGACTAGCTCTTTTGTTCACATTTTTTAACTTTGAACTCCTTAATTAAGATATTGGCTCCGCCACTAATTTCAGGAAGGACAGAAGTAGCCAAAAGAAGGTCAAGATCCCATCATTCATCAAAAACTTCAACAAAAAGCTCAAAACAAGAATTTAAGGACATAGTAGATGAGAGATTAGGTGAAGAAAATCTTTGCAAAACACAAAGAGGAGGAAGAGGAGAATGAAATGGTAGACAAGAACTACAACCAAGAGTAAAAAGTAGTAGTAATAACAAAGGAAACTGAAAGGACTTTCATTTTGATCCTCTATGTTTACCAACATGTTTTGTGCTTCTGTGTTTAATATCAACATTTTGTGTAAGCTTTTAACAAGAAGAATCTTGATTGACAATGATGTTTGTTGATAAAGTGGTTGTGGGATTTGAAGAGTGAGTTTGTCAGACATGATGTAGGAAGTGACATTGTAAGAGTTAATGAATGAGTTGACCATATTTTTGGTTGTGCAGATACGGTGGGAAGAGGGTTGTTGTGGGGAGGACTGGTGAGGTTTGATTCAGAGTGATGTTGGATGACAAAATTAGTTTCTTTTAAAATCGAACAGTAACCGATAAGTCAATAGAAAAATTAGTTTTTGGGCTAATTAGTATTAGTTATTTATGTTTAGGTGATCACACCTTATTCTCTATGTTATTGGTCTGTCTTACTTTTTTATTAGTTGTCTTGTTTTTATCGTTACTTCTTTTTTCTTCCTTTGTATTACTACTTTGATTTGTTTTACTTTAGCCGAGTGTCTTTCAAAAATAATTGCTTTACCTCCAGAAGGTAGAGGTAAGGTCTATGTACACTCTATCCTCTTTAAATCTCACTTTGTGAAATTTACTGGATACATTGTTGTTGTTGTTGGCTTATTAGTACTGAATAATGGGTAAAATAGTTGATAAACGGATTAAAATTTTATAATTATTGACTTATTGATGCGAAGCAAATTAGAAGTTTGTAATTCATGAGGGCTTTAACTGCGTACAATAAATTTTATAATCGGACCTGGTGAGTCTAGATGGTTGTTTATGAAGTGTTTGTGGGATTATTTGACCATTTTTTTGGTTGTAGTCTTGTAGATTATGGTTTTGGGGAAGACTGGTGGGAGAAAAAGACAAAAACATGGTCCATGAATGATGAAACCATCTCAAATCCTCATGTCACCTCTCAAATCATTTTTTTATAACCGTGCTGATCAGATCAATTTACGTACATCTTAATTAATTTTATGTGAAGTATTGTCACCTTCGACCAACAACAGACACCAAACAACTGTATTCACTAAGACTAAGATAGATGCGAAGAAATCATCTAACGTATTCGTCTTCATTGAAATTTGGTCACCTCTCAAATCATTTTTCGATAAATTTATCTGAATTTAATATTTTTAATATTCATAATTTTAAGATTATAATTATATGTTTAATGTTAGAATCTCTAAAAATTGAATCAATAAAATCTAAATTTTGAATTCACTTTGAGTATTACTGTCTTATAAACATGTTTAAAACTCAAAAAATAAAAGGGAAAGGGCAAAAACGGCACTTCAAATTAAATTATTTTAACGAAAATGATCATGGAATTTAAATTTTACTTTCTAGTCATTTCAATTTGTTGGCTTGTTCTATACCGTTTCTAAACACCTTCTATACAATTTCTATACATATCTTATACATATAAATATTCCATATGAAAATTATATAGTTTTGATACACAATTTATACAATAACTGTACATATTTTTTTTACACATTTTATACAACAATTATATAATTTTATACACTTTCTATATATTTTTTTATATATATTTTATGCATATATATATTTGATACATATATCTTATACAGATACATATTCTATATAACAATTATATCGTTTATATATATTTATATTTAATTATTATCTCTAAACAATAAAAAAAAAGCAGAATATTTTTTCAGTTAAAAATTTATAGCAAAAAAAAAAACTGAAATATTTTTAAAAGGGTCAAATGGCGCAAGTCGAAAACTGAATCAGTATTGTATATGGACTGTATCTGAACTACGTGGGCCAAAATGATCCAAATTAAGAAATGGCTATAAAGCGGAAATGGTATACCCGACTGACCACTTTTTGAAAAGATAGCAAACTTGACCTATTTATTTTAAAAAGTATTATAGAGTGTCCTTATACCTAAATAAAAATCAAAAGGCATTATTTTGATTGACATGTGAAAAGGAGCATTAACGTAATTAGTAAAGTTATTATTCTATGACACAAAAATCACGAGTTCAGGTTTGGAAACAACCTCTAACATCAGTACGCGATAACTATGTACAATAAGCCCTTGTGATTCAGTTCTTCCTCGAATCCCATGAAAAGCTTTAATACATCGGACTACCAAAAGAAAAAATTTTGTTGTTTGATTTAGTAAATTAAATATAATAAAAATCAGTATACTTAATTTGATTTGATGAAAAAATATTGAAACAAAATCGACCTATATACACCCCTCTTATATCAAAGTATCAAACTTTCAGTAAAGATTACTCTAGCGAAATGTGAATGGAATCGTTCCTCTCTTAGTTAAAGATCTTGATTTCAAGTTCTGAATACAATTTTTTTTTTGATAAGAAGTGCTATCCGTGAATGAAACCTATCCGGCAGAAATCTAAATAGTCGAGTTTCACTATAAGTACCGAATACTGAATGAAGACGATGCATCTATATACCTTTGCATTATTTTGTTTGGTTTCTCCCTCAATGTACTATGCTCGTATTAAACCGAACTGAGCTCAAATCCACGCATTATAGGATTTAATTCTGAGACGATGCTTTTAATAGGATTTTTTTCCATTTCAAAAGCTCAAATCCAAGGAATCTAATTAAAGGCGAAGAAATATTAAACCATTTCACCGCGACTCAAAATTCATGTTGGTTTTCATTTGCATTGTGGAGTTACCAAGCTAAAAATTACACAATAATGTTTTAACTTACTACACTTCAACAACAACAACATATCAAGTAAGACACAAGCGGGGTCTGGGTCAGATCTTACCACTACCTCGACTCATTATACTTGTCATTATTTATTTTGCTTCTTTTAGGCAAATGATCAAACAGTTAGCCTACATTCAAAACCCGGCGCTACATCTTCATCTGATACATTAACATCCACCCCGGTGACTTTTGCTGCTGGCGGGCCCTCCCAGCAGCGTCGTTCCATTTCTCGAACCTTCTCATTACTACCGGAAACATGGCTTCGACAGTTCCGTCCTTTCTGTTCCTAACCCAACCATTCAAACCCAACTCGGTTGCATTATCTACTGTCCAACCCCTATACGATACGCCCTGAACTCTTCCTTTGATCACAACCCTAACCTGTGTAAAGTCGCAGTCGATTACTCAACATGATCTCAGAAGATACAACAGAATTTCAATATGAAAATTTGTTTAGCTTTTAGACCTCTGATTAAAGTTTGGTTTTTGGTCTCCAATAATATTAAGTTGCCTGATGACTTTTGTCATGAGTGGCCTCACCTACAACCTTCTCAGAACTACCGGAAAACATGACTTATGTCACGAGTGGCCTCACCTACGACCTTCTCAGGACTACCGGAAAACATCTGTCCTTTCTAGGCCTAACCCAACCGATTCAAACCCAAATACGTAGCATTATCTACTGTCCAACCCCTGTAGGACACACCTGGTATGCTCCCTTTAATTACAACTCTAACCTGTATAACAAAATTCAATATGAAACTTGTTTAGATTTTAGATCTCTGATTAAAATTTGATTTTAGCGATCCAATAATGCATTAACATCCATGCCGGTGCCTCCTCCCAACAACAGCGTGTTCCATTTCCAGAACCTTCTCAAGACTACCCGAAAACATGGCTTCCACAGTTACAACCTTTCTGTTCCTAACTCAACCATTCAAACCCAACTCCGTCGTGTTATCTACTGTCCAACCCCTATATGACACACCCTATATTCTTCCTTCAATTACAATTCATTTTTCAACATGATCTAAAGAGGATAACAGAAATTCAATATGAAGTTTCTAGCCTCTGATTAAAATTTGACAAGTGCTCTAAATATACTGAGCTGCCCTATGGATAACAGGAATTCAATTTGAAGTTTCTGGACCTCTTATTAAAATTTGACTTAAGTTCTCTAAATATAATGAATTGCGAGGAATTCAATTTGAAGTTTCTAGACCTCTTATTAAAATCTGATTTAAGCTCTCTAAATATAATGAATTGCCCTATTCAACATGATCTAAAAGAGGAATTCAACGTGAAATTTCTAGTCCTCGGATTAAAATTTGGTTTTAAGTGCTCTAAATATACATGATCTGAAAAATACAACATGAATTCAATAATAAGAAGTGAAAAAAGGGTGCTTACAGTTTTAAAATTGGATGTAGAACCAGGATTTGACATTGATAATTGGAGAAAAGCTTCACTGATTGTGCTGGAACAATAAAGATTATTATGGAAGATGAAAAATAGAAAGGATCCTTTAATTCCTAAATTCTGTTGCAAATGGTAGTTATTAGCCAAAATTGTTATTTTATGTATGTCTATTATTGTCCCTTCACTATAATTATGGCCATTTTGAGTCTATTAAATTTGTTCATGTTATAATCGGACAGAATAATCAATACCACAAGCAAAAGAAAAATAAGATCAACACATAGATTTACGTGGAAATCCTTGCAGAAAAACCCACGGGCAGAGCAAGGGAATTTCACTATAATGGGTGGAGAATACAATGAGGAGTATGATGTATTTTCTGAACGTCCAGAAACGACCCACTAATTGCACTTATATTAAAAATAAATCTTAGGCCCAAAATGGAAGAGAACTATTACGACAAAGACAATGAGAAAATAACATCTAAAGCAGAAAGAAGACTCGTTTTGCGCCTCTATGTATATCAACATTTTTGGTATAGCATAATTATAAACAAGCTTCTTGTTTGTCATTGCTTCTAATATATGGTTCATTTATACAGTGGAATATTTGAAATATGATGTAGATGTTGCCAAACAAGCAAGTCACTTTTTTTTGTTGCAATTTGGTTTAAGTTGCCTAAAATTTGGCGGGAAAGAGTTTTAAGTTTTGTGGACTATGTTTAGCTAACAAAATAAAGCATATACTAAAAAAATCATAAAATAATATTTTAACCAATGGCGGACTCAGAATTTAAGGATAGTAGGTGTTTAAAAAACTTTTAAAAAAAATAAAAAATCACCTCAACGAGGTTCAAACTGAGGTGTCCCTTCCAATGGAGAGCAAGAGATCAATCTAAATGTCTGTGCACCCAACCAACTTTTCATTTTAATGGGTGTTTTTATATGTTTTACACCTATTTTTATATATTTTCTATGTAATTATACCTATTTCGCGTTGAGTTTAATGGGCGCCGAAGCACCCTAAAAATTAGCGTAGGTCCACCCCTGGTTTTAACTTGTACACGAGTAGCATTTAATAGTAGATGTTGGATTAGATTTTAAATGGGCATAATACATGATTGTGTCTTTTAACTTGGCTATAACTTTCATTTACACCCTTCAACTATATAGATCTGCACAAACACTTAAACTTATATAAAGTTGAACAGTTAGTAGACACATGCGTCCTACGTGGCCAATTTGTGTCTTACTTGGCCTCCTTCGTGTATTACATAGGATACATATATCTACTTGTTCAACTTTGTACAAATTTAAGTGTTTACTTGTGCACATTCAAATTAAGAGGTCATAGATTGAGTTGAGGTTAATTTAAATGGCATGTTTATGTATTATCCTTTTAAAAATTTGTGTTCAAATATTTG
The DNA here is from genome assembly GCA_030864225.1 of Capsicum baccatum var. pendulum. Taxonomy (NCBI): domain Eukaryota; kingdom Viridiplantae; phylum Streptophyta; class Magnoliopsida; order Solanales; family Solanaceae; genus Capsicum; species Capsicum baccatum. The sequence continues at coordinate 273,730,405 of CM061558.1, forward strand.
TTGGACCATGAAATTTGAAATTAATTTTTTCACGTCTACGTGGCACATCAGTGAATCAACACACTGAAGGTCAACACACTGAAGGTTCACGTAGACACGCGTATGTGTCACGTAAGCACTAAGGTTGCCAAAAATACAGTTTTAATTAGTTCAAGGGGTAGTAGTACTCTCCCAAAGTTTGGGTATGTCTCAGCAATTTCGTTTATAGTTTAGGAAGGAAACAATGCATTTTCTCAAATTTTTATAAATTTGACTATTCTTTAAATAGAGATCCTAAAAGGGCTATTCGTACACTTCACCCAACCTTAACCTTTCCGGGTCAACAAATACTACTAGATCATATGGGCTCTATTTCTCTAGGCCCATTTATAACTTTTGTTGTGGACTTATTAAGAACTCTTTTCTCTCAATTGATCTTGTGGTATTTGATCAAATGTGTAGTTTATAATGTTAATTTGATTCAAGTTTTAATTTAGTGAATTAAGAATTTTCATTATGATTTATTGTTTTCATTAGGAACATTTTGTGATTTTCTAATTGATAAAAATAGATACTTAACAACAACAACAAAATAACAGTATATTCCCACAAAGAGGGGTCGGGTATTGGGAAGGTAAAGCATACGTAGTTCATACCACTATCTCAGACGAAGTAGAGAGACCGTTTTCGATAGACCGCCAGCTCAAAAAAAATACAATAATAACATATGCAATATAATTTCATAAGTGGAGTATGGAGAGGATAGAGAGATTACATTGACCTTACATCTATCCTGGAAGGTAGAGAGATTGTTTTCGATAGACCTCGGCTCAAGAAAAACAACAGTTTGAAAAAAAATATAGAGGAATAGATAAAAATAAATGTATTTCATAAACTAGGATGGAAAAAATTTATTCTCATTATTATTTTTTTCTCATAATGAGTTTTGCTTATTGGAATTTTTCCAATAATAAAATTTTAAAAACACATAGGATTAGCAATTGGGTGTAAACAAATGGGGCTTGTGATAATGTTTTGAATGGGCTACTGAATGGGAGTATATTGGATCACATATGAACCCAATTGTTATGTTTAAGGTTAAGGTGTGTTTGGTATGACATAAATGTATCCTAATGAAAAATAAGTGTTTTTTTTTTTTTTTACTTTTTTTTTAATGTTTGATAAGTAAACAAGAAAATATAACGTGCCAAATTAACTTCCGTCCGTTGAGGCGGGGATGAGAGGGCGGAAAGCATCCGTTGGAAAGGGCATGAGAATGTTTTGGAAAATGACTACGTACGTATATAGACCTGTCAGGAAAAACAAGTGATCATTTATTTGTTGAATGCTCATTTACAACAACAGTATGGGATATACTAAGTCAATAATTATTTTTCGATAAACCCTACAACAAAACTAGCTAAATGTGTTATTTAACTTGCTAGACCAGCATGATCGATCGATTAGTAGTCGTGAGTAAAATGTATATAAACTTCTCAACTCGAACATAGTTGAGATTAGCTGGATGCATTATTTAGCTTGCTAGATCAACGTGATTTATCGACTAGTAGTCAGGATTAAAATGTATAGAAACTTCTCGACTCGAACTTTAGCTTGTTCGATGCTTGCACACTTGCTGATTAATGAAAATTTAATTATATACAAAAAATCATAAATTTTCAGAAAATAGAACAAATATGTTCTTAAGAAATCCAACATATTTAAGCCAATTAAATATGAAAAAATTAAAAACTTTTATACCAAACACATCCTTAGTCCATGACCTTAGAAGCCCAATTTCTATTCCTTCTAGAGATCTCTTGAAGAAATATTTATATAAAATTAGTAAGTATTTTAATGATTTTTTTGAAATATTTTAAAGAAGATATGGTGCTGCACACACTTTGGTAATTTTTATAATATTTTGTCCAGCCACCAAAAATTATTCAACTATAAACTCAAGCTTATCCACATCCAAATAAACCACAACTTGGGCAGTAAGAAAATTATATATACCAAAAAGTCAAAAAAGGAACTCTATTTAACAAATAAAATTTAATCAATAATCAAGGCTAGTCATTATGTAGTCATTATGTTTCAAAAGTCTTCAATTTCAATTAAGAAAAATATAGTCAAAACAATATATTTCTTTGGTGAAAAAAAAAAAAAAAGAATCTTTTCAAAGTCTTGATTTTTGCCTTCTAATGAAGGTTTTCACACAAAGGTAGGGAACAAAAAGATTTGCTAAAAATAATAATGTTATTAAATGAGGGGACAAAAAGTGCCACTATTTACAAATTTAAAATTTTTAGTAAAATTATTGTTGTGTAATCAGAAAGTCATGGGTTAAAAATCATAAAAGTATTATCTTGTAAAAATATAGAATAAAATTTGTATACAATAATATATTAGAATTAGGACGGAATTAGGTAGAGTGATGGGATTTCACCTGAACCTAGAGCGACGGAATTTCACCTGAATCTTCTTCAGTAGATGTACATATAATAGACGCTGAATTCTTTTTAACTTCTTCATATGTCCTCTTCTTCATATTTTAAACCCTTAGTGAAAAATTCTGCCTCCTCACGATAAGCTCTAATGCGCTCTAAGCGAATAATTCAGTAGTTAAAAGGTTATAATCGAATTATAATGTCAACTGGTCAAATTTTGATGATACCTTTTGTTTATTTGAACCGTTTATATTATGATACATACTAGTTTTGATTTTTTAATTATTGAACTATCTCAAAAATTTAAATTTGTTTTATCTCTAAATATTTTTGAATAAATGGTCTAATATGGAACACCCAACAATTAATATTTTTGACTAAGTTTGGTGGCTTGTTCCATAGGTTATAAGTGCTACTACTCAACTTTTCTTTTCTTTTTAATTTTCTTCCCTAATTATGAATTTTATTGGGTAGGTTCATTTGAATTTTTATTTTGACTAGAAACATTCTACTTTGATTTAATTCTTATTTGTTTATATCCTTTTAATTTGGTTTCATTTTTCTTCTTTTCCTATTGGGTGTATTTTTCTTTTGGATTAAATCATAACACTAAAGTCTAATCAAGGCACATGATCTAAATAATTGACTTTGAAACACCATGAAAAATATGTGTATGTATGTGTGTGTCTTAAAAAAGTCTTTAAATCACATTTTTAACTCAAATATTGAGGAAATAATGACAATCTTTTTTGGAAAAATTTACAAATATGCAAGCATTAATTTATACTTTTTTTTTAAGTAAAGCAAACTCATTAGGTACTAATGTTGAGGTCGAATTTTTTTTATTGAAGAGATTCGAAATATAAAGAAATTAATAATGAAGATCGATCGATATCAAGGAAATTTAAGATATAATTTGAGAATATGACCGTGCACGCATCTCGCACACATCTTTGACATATATCGACTATAACTTCACACGCGAAGAAAAGTCATTCTTGATTTCGCTTTGAAAAGGATAGTTTCGCCTTTGCTCATGCACAAGCATTACGCATGCACATACATTTATAATCAACTCTAAATATGTTTATTGGTCACTCGATCGATGAAAATTGTAGTTCAAAGCGGTTGATATCATCGACTAGGTTACTAGATTAAAAACATACATTTTCCTCTTAAATTTTATTTCAAAGAATAATTTATCACTACTATTTTTAATATTCAATTGTTTTTTGGGCTGTAAAGTTGAAAAGGAAAATTAATAAATTAAAAAATTACCTCTGGTGGTTATTTTTGGACTTTGGTATATAAATTCAAAAATCCAGCATGGCAATATGAAAGAATGACGTGGAATGGGACCCACTTGTTATTCCTTAAAGTCAAATATATTATTCCAACAAGATTCTTTTTAAACCGTTTTTAGTTCATACTCACATGTCCAAAAATAAATAAATAAACAAAATGCCACGTCATGTATTAACCATCATACATATCCATGAATATAATGACATGGGATGTATGATCATCATCATGATCATGTATGGATGTCATTAAGTTTAGGTATATTATCAAAATGGAATTCAATCTTCTACCAATAAATTTTAGGGGATATATGTATTTTTCATGAATATCTTCGGAAATAACCTCGTTATCTCTAAGGTAGGGTAAAATCTGTGTACACACTTATCCTTTCCACATTCAGAATCTACATCGGATATGTTGTTTCGACTAATTAAACTTGTACCTACTGCACTGTTGAATAACATGAAAGTGTTGTATCGGTACAATAAGCTCTTGACTAAAGTATTATAATATCAGTTACTGATGATTTTGAGGGGTTGTATATAGAGGGGGAGTCAGAATTTTCATTGAGGGGTTCAGAAGTAAACATACGAACTAACCGAAAAAGGTTCAAATCTACTATATATACATAAAAAAATATTTTTAATCATGTAAAAATAGTACAATTTTTTATCGAAGGCCTGGATGGAAGGTGGCTCCGCCCCTAATTGTATATATATATTTGGCCAAAGGTTACTTTAGGAACTGAAGTTTAAAGACTTGTTTGGTTAAAAAATAAGGTATCTCGAGATTAATTATTCGAAAATAAGTTATTTATGATTATTATCCCCATCCTTAATTTTGAAAAAGTTGTGTTCTATTATTTCATTTTGAAATCTTATAATACCTCTCTTGCTATTTTTTTTTTTTTTTTGAAATGTTTAATTATTTTTTTTTTAATTTTGTTTAGAAGAAGCCAAAAACAGGCCACATCATAATCAAAGCTGAGTCAGATGCATTAGAAGGTCAATCTCATGACTCATTGCCACAACGCCCCTTCTCTCTGCGTGTTTTTGGTGGATGTTTTTTTTTTTTCCTTCCCACCTAATATTTTAATTTTTTTTGTTTTTTATCCGGTGTTCGATATCCGCACTAAAGTTTGATTAATTTGAATTTGTACTGGATAGGGCTCCAATCGGGGGTAACACTCACTACCATGAATTTTTCTATACTCTCAGGGCTCGAACCCAAAAAATTTGATTAAGGGAGGAGCAGCCTCATCCACTGCACCACATCCTTTGGTGGTACCTAATATTCTAAGTTAAGTTCGGAGTAAATTTATATCGAAAAATATAACGTTACAAGATAAATTACTTGTTTAACAAAAATAATTTTATTTTTAGGAGTTGAACTTAAAAATAAATTCAAGATTTGAATTTTATAGATTTCTATCATAACTTGAACTTAATAATATATATATACGATTTTTCTATTTTACGTCTGATTATTTTTACAATTCTACTTTAAAAAATATATTTTTTTTGAATCGAGTGACTATTAGAATTCAGAAATAACCTCTCTACTCTACAAAGATAAAAATAAAATCTATTTTTTTTGGTTAATTCTATTATTATAGTGCTAATAAAATTAGGTTGTTATCGAAACCTCTTCATTTATAATATATACAAATTTTAGAGATGTCACTTTACTACTATTAATTATTTTAAATTAGGGATATTAAAAACTCTAAACCCCTTGTTTACTTAATTGCCATACAAGTGATTTTGTCACCTCACGTATTTGAAAGAATTATAAGTGCAGGCATACAATTTTTTGCATTTAATTTCATATTAAATATTAAACAATTCAACTAAATTAATTGTTACTATATATTAGATCAGGGTCGGAGCTAGGTAAAAGAACAAAAATTCTTTCGCATTTCATAAAAATTATTCTATACATATAAAATTAAAATTATTTTTATGCATATACAAGATGTTTCTGTTAAAAAATTATAAGATATTAAATTTTTTGTTACTTTTACATACTATATATTTTAAATCTCCTTAATGAATATTTTGATTATATTTGATTGCGGTACAAATTACAATATTAAAAATTAGTGTAATTTTCTATGGGCTTGCAAAGTCGGTGAAATTTGTAGTACGTGTATGTAATTAACAAATAAAAGAGACCAAAAGAAAGATACTTAGATTATAACAATTATTTTTTAAATTGATGTGTAAGTGACAAAGATACTTGAATGCAGGCCTTAAAAAAATAATTTATAACTCATTAAACTTAGTAATATGGAGAGGAATTTACCTAGTATATAGATTCGAAGAATAGCGAATATGAATTTTTTTTTTTGTAAAAAATGAAGAAAAAAAGAAAGACAAATATCAATGAAATTGTCTTAAATATAAGATATTAATATCATTTGGCAGAGGGGATTGGGTTGTAGGGTTCAGCAAAAGCTTTACCCATGCGATACCAATAACTTCATGGAAATTTTGGCAGTGACGGAGTCAGAATTTTTACTGAGAGGTTTCAGAAGTAAATATACGGATTAGTCGAATGGGTTCAACATCTATTATATATACATAAAAAAAATTTTGACCATATAAAAATATATAATTTTTCAACGAAGGAGGTTCTGAACTCCCTAAATTGTATGTAGATCCGCCACTGTCTGAGGGAGGGCCTCAAACTGGCCTTTGATCGGAATCTCAAATCTTTAGAAGTTCACACTGATTCTATGAAAGTTATTAACATGTTGCATCATGGCAACTTACTTTATGATTTAGCTATCTATGAATGCAGATCTCTACTAAGGAGTTTGGGGAACCCTTCAATTTACCACATCTACAGGGAGCAAAATAGGATAGCGAATTGGATGGCAAAGCAAGGCTCAAAGCTGGACCTTTTTGACAGATTACATGTTTTTGTAACTCTATCTGCTAGTATAGGAGTAGTTTTTTGGGAAGACTTTAAGGGAAAATCTTTCTCCCGAGTTGTATCTAGTAATGGGAATAATAATCTCAACTGTTATGTTTTTGTTTCCGACTAGGCCTTGCTATTTAAAAACTCATCTCTTTTTATTTAATGCACTTTTATTCTATAAAAAAAAAATAAAAAATCATTCTCAATATCATCGATCTCATAAAATGGAGTCAGAAGAGGATAAAATTTACGTATATTTTATCTCTATCTCAAAAGTACAAAGATTTTATTTTTGATAGATTATTTGACTTAAGTGAAAAGTAGTTATCGGAGTTGGACTCTTGACTCTTGTAAAAAAGAAAAAGAGGAAAAATAATACAAAGTGATTTGAAAAAAAGTAATGACAATGAATGATAATAGTACTGTGATTATAATAAAATAATATGATAATCGATATGATAATCGAGAAGAATATGTATACACAAATAATCTGTTTTAAATATATTTTTCATAAAATCTCATCACTATGTATTTGGTGAAAATATTAATAAATGAATTATTATACAACTATATCTATAGTTGTGATGACGTGGAATTGAATCTGCATTTCTCTTGTTTTAGCTGGGGTAGTTATTGATGTATGAACCTTTCCATAATTTCCTTCTAGAATATTCTCGTTTTATGTTGAGTTAATAAATAAATGGATCATTAATAAAGAAAAATAACATAAATATATATTTGAACTTAATATAATTATACAAATCTTCATTCTTGCAAAGTAATTACGAAAATGTCAATTAATTATGTGTCTTTGTTGGATGTATTGGGGACTAATTATGTATTTCGACATAATTAAAATCGAAAAAATATATTGGGAGCTAATTATGTATCTTTACAAGAAAAAATATTTCTTTGTTGAATGTATTATGTATCTCGATAGACTCAAAATTAGAAAAAAAATGTATGAGGATCTAATTACGTATCTTTACAAAGGAACAAATGTATCTACGATGGACATATCGGGAGCTAATATGTATCTCAACAGAATCAAAATTAAGATTTTTAGTAATTATAAAGAATATCAAAATTTTTTGTAACTAAGCTCCAAACTGTCGAAATTATGTTGTTTGCTCTTTTACTTAATTTAAAACTTTTAGCCTTGAGATTTTTGAAATGATTTCAAATTCTGATATTTATTAAAATTTAATATTTTTTTACATGTATTTATGTATTTTTAAGCAATATATTTCTATTTTTTATACCGCATTTGATGTCGATATTTATATTGAATTGATTATTTCCGATTAAGCTAAACTCGTAGTGCGTATCTTATTTCAGAAAAAAATAACTTTTTGACATGAATTTTTTAATTAGATGAGATATTTAAGGAACACTAAAATGTCTTATTTACTTGATTCTTATGCTAAAAGAATATATACATATTTTAATTATTAGTTATTATATTATTAATTAATCATATTGTAAGCCTGCCTTAATTGAAAAATTAGTCGTGTAGAACATATATACCAACTTAATGACAAACACTAAAACTTTTATATATTTTTATTTTATAAAATTAATTAAGACAAGTATGTACGGAGTCAGCAAAGCATGATTTGAAATTAAAAATTAGGATAAACAATTAAGAAAATATTTTATTTAAATTTATATTACTAGATATTGTTTGAGGTAGGTATATACGTGGCCTGAAAAATATGACCTCATCTTGCAAAATCCATCAAACAAAAAATATAATTAAAGAAAATATAGAATTAAAAAAATGTTCAAAAGCATGCCTTTTTTATATTTTTTTTAGAGGCTAATATTATGACCTAATTAATTAAAATAAGATTGTGTTTGTTGGCTGCTTATGTTGTGTACCTAAACCTATAGTATTTTTAAAATAAATAAATAAAATAAAATAAATACACCTTGTAGTTAAGGATGGACATTAAAATGAAAATTTGAATTTTCTATTTTTTGATTGAAGAAATTACAATCTAGACAAGACTGAGATTAAGTAGTTTAAAGTTTATATTTTTTTAATGTGGTGTGAAAATAAATTAATTTTTAATTAAGGTCGAGTTAGGTTAAAGTTTATTTTCTTAACTTTATATAAAATTAAAATAAATGAAATATTCAACAATCAACTCTCGAGTACTTTTTTTTTTTTTTTTTACTCGGTGTTTGGTATTCATATTGGAGTCCCGACTAATTCAGGCAGTGTACTGTAGGGTATATTTTGGGATGACGCTCCCAATACGATTTTTTTCATAACCAGAACTCGAATTCAAGACCTTTGATTAAGGATGAAATATTTCCACCAATAGACCACAATCCATGTTGGTAACTCTCGAGTACTTGTTGGCATGATGATAGCTTAATCAAAGTCCGAATTCTGATGTCACATCATCGTCCCAATAAAGAGAGGACGGAAAATGTTACATGTCAAAAACCTTCGACTATTCTTTCTAAATGAGAGTATCCCATCTTCTCATTTTGTCGTTGCTCATTCATATTCGGAATTTATCTTAATGGCCCGTGACTTTATTTTATTCTTTATGTAATCAACAATTTTATATATATATATATATATATATATATATATATATATTAAATTAAAGAAATATTTATATAATTGCTTTGCTGTAAGTGGCTCCCATTTTCTATAGCTTGCCAAATGAATAATTATTTCCTTAGTCTTTGGAAGATTCTTCCTTATCTAAAGAAGTTGTTATATCTTGATATTATTATTAAATTTCCATAACAAAACAATAATAATAATAATTAGTGGATCAAATGTTGAAGGGTGTATCAATTTATCTAAAATTTTAAGTTATTAGAGAGATTTTCTTGTCATAACTAAATAAATCTCACACACATGAGTTTTATATAAAATATTGAATTAGATTTTTTTAATGTACTTAATTATATTTTAATTTTCATATTTCTCTTCAATCTCCACGTATAGAGTTTGTATTCTCTTTTTATGGGCCATATTTATTGACATTTTTTTAAAAAATACGTGGCACTGAAACTTGAATTTGTGATCTTTATCTACTCTAACATTATGTTGAAGTGTATATGTGATCATCATATTAAAACTGGTGAGTTATCGTCTTTGTACACTTGAATATACATCTTCATGATATTAAGACTTTGTGACATATCTTAAATTATTCACATATATTCAGGTTCTTTAAATGATAACATAAAAATACTAAAACACATTTAATCATTAGGATCTAAATAATTAAAATTAAAATTTAAAAAATAAATGTACTTAATATCGACTTTTAATATCTGAATATTAAGATCGAGACCTATATATTAAGTGCAAATAAATGAATATCAAGCCTTAGTGGAACTCTTTTTAAACTTCAATAATGAACTAGGCAAAACATAGTCACAGACACCAATAGTTAGAGATAATTCCATTAATGTTAAGATAAACTAAAATAAAATTGCATTGTTACACTTTTTTTGCCAAAAAAAAGAATAATAATTTTTTTTAAAAAAAAGAAGTATATTATCCAAATTGATGGATATATGTAATATGTCATGCCAAAAATTAAACGTAGGAAAATGATAGCATCAAATTGCTCTAATAATTGAATGACACAAAAAGCTAATACGATTGGGATTTTTGTTATTTTTGTCTAAATATCTCAACGTTCAAGATAAAAAGAACGATATTAAAAATCAACAAAACAATTTTTTTTTTTTAAAAGAGAAAATTGTGATGAAAAAAAGTTTACTCGATATGTTAAAAGGTGTAATATATATATATATATATATATATATATATATATATATATATATATCAGGTGCTACTATTGCTTCTACGAGAATTGCTATCAGTATTGAAAACTTATATATATCGCTCTTTTTTTAATCTAAGAAATGCATAAATTAGCACATTTAAGTATTAAATTACAAAAAATAACAATACTTTTATCAAATGACATTTTGTAGCATATGTATTTGTATGTATTTGTATTTTTGTAGCAACAGTTTGCAAAAATACAAAATACATATCGATCATAAGGACAGTAAAAATCATATGTATTTGTATTTTTGGAGCAGCAGTTTGCAAAAATATAAAATACAACTTGTTATATTATCTAATTATAAAACTGTTGCTATGAAACCCATAATTACGGGAATAAGTATGCTATTTCTGAATTTTCCCTTTTTTTAATTTCTCTCATATATCTTTTTTGTTAAAAAAAAAATTGTCATCTTCAAAGTCTTTTTCACTTTTTATAAACCATTATTCATTTTCACATTAATGGCAATTCGAACTTACTTTAATCACAAATTGAACTCTCTCTCTCTATATTGTTATTTCAGGTACACAATCTGTATGTTTGCACAAACACTTCAACACAAATTCAAGACTATTTCAAGAACATCTATAAAGTGTTAACATCTTCAACACAAGTTCAACAAGAACTATCAAAGAAGTATGTTATTTAAAAGAAACAAGATGAAGTAGAAGTAAAGTCAAGTCCTATTTATAGCCATCAAGAGGAAAAACTACAGATATTTATAGCCATCAAGTGCCCCTTCAGAGTGTATCACTTCGGAATAGTCATGTATGTCCATTCCAAAACAGTGTGTCTTTTCTGAACAGTCACAGTCACATCCGACCGAATAGTCACCCCTTTTTCGAAACAGCGTGTCATTTCCTCGAAGGGTTGCATCCCTCACTATCCACTTAAAGGAGTGTTTCTTAATAAAAACACAATAAAGTTGTTTTCTCCAACCAATGTGGGAGAAATATACTTTCCTTTAATGAGTACACTTTCCTTTTAAGTGTGTGCTCACTTTCCCTCCATTTTTCATTCACACAACCCAACAATCCCCCACATAAATGGGGAATGACTATTCTCTATAAAACTATATGGACAAGTATATGATCAGCTAGCAAAGACTGATTGCATCTGGATAAGTGGGTTTTCCTTTGAATTTTTCGTAGTGAACATGCATCGGATGCACTCGGTCAATCGATAGATTTCATATCTTTGAACAATCTAGATTTAATGTACACCTAGAAAACACATACACAACCAGCCTTTTACCATTTATGGTTCTAACGGTTTTATTCGTTTCAGTCATGAACACGTCCTGGTTTCATGAAAGCTTAGAGAATAGACCTTTACTAACATTCTCCTTGAAGCGGCTTCCACTTCACTCTCACATAGGTGATTTCTAAATGTTCAATCCTATAGATTAAACTATTCGGTCAAATCTATCAAATTTAGATAATCATTAAAAAGCTTCACCCCATAAGCCTTATCCTTATTTACTAAATATTGTCTACATCATGAGAATGAGTTGGGTATATTGACAATATTTAACCTGTCAGTCACAACTTTGTTTCATCTCCTTGAACCTAACTCTTGGGATCTCCAGTCTGCTAGGTAGAGTTACCGTCATGCTGACTTGTCCTAGGCCGTAAACTCATTCCCTTAGATGTTCTCTCAACTCCCTCTCTAGATAAGCCTTTTGTAAGTGGATCCGACACATTATCCTTTGATTTCACATAGTCAACAGTGATAATTCCACTAGAGAATAGTTCTCTAATGGTATTATGTTTCAGTCTTATATGACAAGATTTACCATTATACATCATGCTCCCTGCCCTACCTATCACCGCTTGGCTATCACAGCGTATACATACTGGTGTCAATGGTTTGGGCCAATAAGAAATATCTTCCAAGAAATTCTAAAGCCATTCAGCTTCTTCACCGGCTTTATCTAATGCGATAAATTCAAATTCAATTGTAGAGCGAGCAATACATGTCTGCTTGGACGATTTCCAAGAGACTGCTCCTTCACCTTTAGTAAATACATATCTACTCGTGGATTTTACTTCATTCAATCCGCTGATCTAATTTGCATCACTATATCCTTCAATTATCGCGGGATATTTATTATAATGCAAAGCATAGTCTTGAGTGTATTTAAGATATCCCCAATACCCTTTTCATTATTATCCAATGAGTTTTATTGAGATTACTCGTGTACCGACTCAATTTCCTAATAGCACTTGCTATGTCTGGCCGTATACAATTCATGATATACATTAAACATCCCAACACTCTTGCATAATCCAACTGTGAGTCACTTTCACCTTCATTCTTTTGAAGTGCAAAGCTCACGTCCAATGAAGTCTCACACTATGAGTTTGATATAAGATGTCGAATTCGATTTTTTTATGTGCTTAATTATATTTTATCTTTGACATTCCTCTTCAGTCTCCATGTGCAGAGTTTGTATTCTCTTTTCACGGGCCATATTTTATAATACGTGGCACTGAAACTTGAATTTATGACATTTGTCTGCTCTAATATTGTGTTGAAGTATATATGTGACCATCATATTAAAACTGATGAGTTGTCGTATTTGTACACTTGAATATACATTTTCATGATATTAGGACTTTGTGACATGTCTTAAATCACTTGGATATATTCAGGTTCTTTTAAGTGATTGTAACATAAAAATAATAAACACACTTGATTGTTAAGATCTAAATAATTAAGATTCAGATCTAAAAAATAAATGTACTTAATATTGACTTATAATATCCGAATACTTCAAGACCTCTATTAAGTGCAAATAAATGAATCAAAATCAAGCCTCAGTGGAACTCTTTTTACATTTCAATAATGAACTAGGCAAAACATAGACACCAATAATTAGAGATAATTCCATTAATATTAAGATAAACTAAAATAAAATTGCATTGTTACACTTTTTTGCCAAAAAAAGAATAATAAAATTAAAAAAAAAAGAAGTATATTATCCATGCGTGTTGAATTAAAAATCTTTTGATGGATATTGGTAATATGTCATGCCAAAAATTAAACATAGGAAAATGATAGCATCAAATTGCTCTAATGATTGATATATATATATATATATATATATATATATATATATATATATATATATATATATATATATATATATATATATATATATATATATATATATATATATATATATATATATATATATATATATATATATATATATATATATATTGCCATATATTACAAAGTAATTATTTGCATTAAAAATATGAAATTTTGGTTCTTGTTTATTCTTATATCAAGTTATTGTTGGAGTTACAAGGGACCTTGATTTAATTTAACATGCTTACGTTGATATTGTCAATAAATTGTTACACTATCAAATTATGTAAAACATGACAATATATAACTATTCATAAGAAATAAGATTTGTAAGATCAAAATATATAAAACATGTAATCTATCAATCTTTTTTGGTTTTCTTCCGGTGTACATTCGATATCTACACTGAAGTCAGAATAATTTAGATTTGTGTTGGAAAGTCCCACTATGGAGGTAAAACGCTTTCTACCAAAGACAACTTCATACTTAAGTCTCAAACATGAGATCTTTGATTAAAGATACAAAAGTACTTGATAAAGACATCCAGCTATAAAGGAAACGAAAAGCTATGTGAAGTAAAAGAAGAAAGGATCGTCGATTACTACAAAGAACCTAATGGAGCCCGAAACTAGTCGGATGGAGTAGATAAGTTCCTTGTTAAATAAAATCAATGTTAATATGAAATGAAAAGATCCCTCCCCAAGTCGTGCTTGCACTTTTCATTGCACACGGCTACTATAGTTATTAATTCTAAGAGAAAAAGGTTCAAAATATTCCTAAACTGTGGCTAAAATTGTTGTAATAGGCCTCAACTTTGTGGGGGTCCTATGACCCCCTATACCATTTATTACTGTATTTCTGTGACATATATTTGCTTAGCTGGACCACTTCAGATCGTTACGCATTCAGTGTGTGTATTCACGTAGTGGTCCAACTGACAAATATATGCCACAAAAATATGATAAAAAATAGTTTATGGGGATCATAGGACTTCAAAAAATTGAGACGTGTTACAATAATCAATATATATATATATGTGTGTGTGTGTGTGTGTGTGTATGTATAAAGAAAAAACATAAATGAGGTGATGTGACACTTCTCTATGATCTCCATTGCTATTTATCTATTTTTTTCTTTTTTGATATTTTTTATTCTACACTATTTATTGAGTATCATTAATAATTATTAAAAATTGATGTAGTTAAGCTAATAGAAAATTGAAAAGCCCCGTCATCTTAAGTTTGTCCATCATGCCTTAAGAGTGATTTTAAATCTTTTGCTCTCCTACATTTAAGAGTGACCGATAAGTTTTTCTCCTTTTTTGCGAGTTCGATTTGAGTGTTCATTTATCCAATGAATCTATATGCTTCGGAGTGTTGAAACAAAGTGTAGAGTATTCTGATCAACACATCTTTTTTTAGATATAGAAGGTGTTATAGTGGAATTCCTTTGTAAGATTATTGCTTTCACGAATGTAATTACAAATTGATGTTTATCTAAAAAAATTGACTAGCCTAAAAATGTTAGCAACTAAATTTTTTAAGCTATATTGATATGTTAAAAGCTTTCTTTGCCTTGTGTTATAAATAATATATGAGTTTAAATTTTATGCACCGTTAGTGTATTAGTTTTTTACACCATCAGGTAACTTTAACCTGCTATAGCAGGTCACCTATTTTTTTCTAATTTTTTTCTTTTTAAAATAAAATTAAAGAACTGAGTCTACCTTTTCTCTCTCTCATTTCCATCTAAAATAATTTTTTTCCCTCTCTCTCAACGTTTCTTCTACCACCATAACTCTATTACATTGATTGATTATAGGATTTTCATTACACCATAAATGGTGAATTTTACATGCTAATAAAAATGTATCCAGGAGAGTTTTTTTGATGATATAAGCTTCACGTCTCTTAAATCAAAAGTTGTTTTAACTACTTTATCATTCGCCAAAAGGAATAGAATTTGATGGTACAATATTTTTTTGAAAGTCTCTATTCTGCATCTTTCCTATGACGTTCAAACAATTGGTATCTGAACCAATTATAGCTTAATGAAGCTTAGATTCTAATAAGCTCTCACTATCAACAATTAGATCTGTTATGCTAGTAAACAAGAAAAGAATCTAGAATTTGTTTGAAATACATGATGATATACCGCTAAGAAGAAGAAACTTGTCGTAACCTTCGAAGCTTACTTGAAAAGTTATTTTTTTATAAGGTCCCAACCTTTGATGCTTACTTAAATTGATGAAGCATATAGAAATATTCATAATTGTATTAAATTTGGAAAAGAAAATAATTTGGTTATGGAAATAATTTTTGGTTGGAATCAAGTAGGATTCTGTTTGCCATGAATATCCTTTTTTTTGTTATATTATTGATATTGTTATAAATGTACCATATATAGTGAATGTCTACTTTACCATATATAGTGAATACTTACTTTACCATATATTGTGTATGTCTATTTATGAAAAAGTTACAAACCCTAAGGTTAGTTTTCCTCTATAAATAAAGGGGTTTTCCTCCATTGTAATTCATCCCTCAAGAGAAATAAGAATTACTGTCTATTCTCTCTCCTCTTCTTCTTTATTCTGTTATATTTTATAACACGTTATCAGCACGAGACTCTACCGTCTCAAATTTGAAGGCTAAGGCTAAGGTATTTTTTAATTTTATTTATTCCCTTTTCCATATGGCTAACAATCTTACGAAGTGTGAGTTCGTTGCCCTTCAAAGTTCGGAAAAGAACTATATTTCATGGGTGTTGGATGTTGAAATACACCTAGATGCTATGGGTCTTGGAGACGCCATAAATAAAGAAAATACAGCATCTAGTCAAAATCGTGCTAAGACTATGATTTTTCTTGCGTCATCATCTTGACGAAGTTCTGAAAATTAAATACCTTACTACTAAGGATCCACTCGTACTGTGGAATAATCTAAAAAAAAGGTTTGACCACTTAAAGATGGTCATCCTCCCAAAAGGACAATATGAATGGATGCATATGAGATTTCAAGACTATAAGTCTATTCATGAGTACAATTCTGCCATGTTTAGAATTTCTTTTCAATTGAAATTATGTGGAGAGACTGTCAATGATGACAATATGATGGAAAAGATGCTCTCCACTTTTCATGCCTCGAATGTGCTCTTACAACAACAATATCAAGAGAAAGGTTTCAAGAAGTATACTGAACTGAGTTCTCATCTTCTCGTGGCTGAACAAAATAATGATTTGTTAATGAAAAATCATGAGAATCGACCTACTGGATTTGCACCATTCCTTGAGGTGAACGATGTGCATGCGCACCATGCTAGGCGTGGAAAAGGTCGCGACCCTGGTCGTGGACGCGGTCGTGATGACCAAGAAAGAAATCATGTTCCTAGTATTACTCATTCATCGAACAAAAAAGGAAATTATGAGAAACGTGAAGCAATGACCTATTTTTGATGTGGTGAAAAAGGACACTATTCATGTAACTGTCGTGCTCTCAAGCACTTGGTTAATATTTATCAAGCATCACTAAAGAAGAAAGAGAGAAATCGCGAGGCTAACTTTCTCTTTAAAAATGATGTTGACATCACAAGCTTGGATGTAGCAGACTTTTTCGAGCACCCTGAAGGAAAGATTGATCACTTGATTGGTGATGGTTCCGTAAACATGGAAGAATGAATGATTTTAATTTATATTTATTGATAAGAGATAATGAATACAAAATCATGTAAAAGTAGTTGTTTGCATAAATATTAGTTTTTTATTAGTATTGATTAATTTAATTATATTATTGTAGTTTGTTATTAAATTGACTAAAAAAAAAAAGAAAAGGAAACAACGATATTGTAGTTTGATTAATTTAATTTTAATTTTGTCATTATTTATTGACCAAAAAAAAAAAAAGTAAACAACGATATTATTATTGTTTGAATAGTAATGTTCCTCAAGTTGTTTACTATACGAATCTTGTCAATTCCAGTGAAATTAGTGATGGTTTGACCACATATCTATGATCCCGTGTTATAGTGCTCTTTTTGGTTTTCTAAAAAATAAGGTTGTTGTGATAATTATTATTACATGTTTAAACATATGTTTCCAACAGAAACTTACTATGAAAAAAAAACAATCATTGGCAGTAACTCTTCAATTTTTCCATCAACCCTTATTAATGTACCAGTTAATTTGAGCATGAGGTGACCTAATAATTAACGGTGCTACTAACTTATATAATTATTATATTAAAGTTGTGTAAAGCTACAAATACGTACTAATTGTTTAACTATTGAAAAATAATTTTTTTTTTCCAGTAAAGTATTAAGGCATTTGAAAATTGTGAAATTTTGAGTTAGTCATACTTTATTTAATTGCTTAGTAAAGGGTGATTAACCATTTCTTATAGTATAAGTTTTTACTTTGTACAAACATTTAATATATATTTTATTTGGTGTATATCGTTTTATTTAAAGATATGGATAATTTTTAAAGTAAGTTGTCCAATTGTAAAGATATTTGTTTGATTGATTCTGGCACCACACATAAAATATTCAAAGACGATAAATATTTCTCTCATCTAAACATGAACAAGATTAATATTAGTACAATTTCTGGTAGTGCTAATTTAATTGAAGGCTTCAGAAAAGTCATTATCATCTTGCCCGAGGGAACTAAACTCATCATAAATAATGCTTTGTTTTCTCCTAAGTCTTGAAGAAACTTGATAAATTTTAAAGATATCCGTGAAAATGGTTATCATATCAAGACGATTGATGAGATGAATCTTGAATATCTTGGTATCATCAAGAATGTCTCTGGGCAGACATATGTTATAAAAAAGTTTCTTGCTTTATCTTCTGGTCTGTATTGGACAAAGATTTGTGCAATTGAGGCACATTCCATAGTAAACCAGAAGTTTACTAATTCCAATACTTTTGTACTTTGGCATGATCGCCTAGGACATCCTGGATCTATAATGATGAGACGAATTATAGAAAATTCAAATGTTCATCCATTAAAGAACTTGAAGGTTCTTTCGAATGGTGAATTTTCTTGTAATGCTTGTTATCAAGGCAAGCTGATTGTGAGGCCATCGCCAACAAAAGTTAGGATTGAGTCCCCCGCATTTGTGGAATACATACATGGGGATATTTGTGAACCCATTCACCCACCTAGTGGGTTTTTTAGATACTTTATGGTCCTAATAGATGCTTCTTTTAGATGGTCTCATGTGTGCCTATTGTCATCTCGCAACTTGGCATTTACAAAATTATTGGCATAAATAATAAAATTACGGGCACAGTTTTTTTATAATCAGATTAAGTCTATTCGCCTTGATAATGCTGCAAAATTTTCATCCTAAGCATTTAATGACTATTGCTTATCGATTGGGATAAGAGTGAAATATCTTAGGTTCTAAGGATCAAAATCCTAGAAAAAAGAAAAAAATTGATCATGATGGCACTACGAAATATCCTCATATGGAAGTTCAAGATTTGAGCAATATTGATATCCCTGAAGGAATCAATGAGCCTAAGAATCAAGAATATGAGGAATTATCCATAAATTCAAGTGATGTTGGAACTAATTTGAATCGATTTGAAATAGTAGTGGATTATGTCTTTGCATATAATGTTGTAACAAAAATCATGCAGGATAGTGAGGATCTTGAACCTCAATCTATCATAGAATGTCGACAATGTAATAACTGGCCAAAATGGCAAGAAACAATTCAATCTGAATTGAATTCACTTGTCAAACATGAAGTTTTGAACCTATAGCTCAACCACCTATTGATGTTAAGCCCGTTGGCTATAAATGGATCTTTGTGCGATAAAGAAATTATAAAAATAAAATACAAAGGTATAAGGCATGCCTTGTTGCACAAGAATTTTTACAACGGCCTGGTGTCGATTAAGACGAGACATATACACCAGTTATGGATGCAATAACATTATGTTATCTTATTAGTTTCACTGTCCATGAGAGACTTGAAATGCATTTGATGGATGTGGTAACAACCTATCTATATGGATCACTTGATAATGAGATATACATGAAAATTTCTGAAGGATTTAAAATGTCGGAAGCATATAGTTCAAAACCTCAGAAAATGTATTCTATTAGATTGCAAAGATCATTGTATGGTTTGAAGCAATCTGGACGCATGTGGTATAACCGTCTTAGTGAATATTTATCTAAGAAAGGTTATACGAATGATGAAATTTGCCCATGTATTTTTATAAAGAAAACAACGTCGGAGTTTTTTATACTTGTTGTCTATGTCGATGACATAAACCCTTATTGAAACTCTAATTGAGCTTCAAGAGGCAATTGATTACCTAAATAAATACTTTAAGATGAAAGATTTTGGAAAGATAAAATTATGCCTTAGTTTGCAAATTGAGCATTTGACAAACGGTATCTTTGTCCATCAATCTGCCTATACAGAAAAAGTGTTGAAATGATTCTATATGGATGGAGCACATCCATTAAGTACTCCAATGGTTGTTCGATCACTTGATATGAATAAGGATCCATTCTGACCTCAAGAAAAGAATGAGGAACTCATTGGTCCTGAAGTACCATATCTTAGTGCAATTGGTGAACTAATGTATCTTGCAAATACTACAAGGCCTGATATAGCCTTTTCAATTAATTTGTTAGCAATGTATAGTTCTTGTCCTACTAGGAGACATTGGAATGAGATCAAACACATATTATGATATCTAAAAAGGACTATCGATATAGGCTTATTTTATTTTAAAGATTGCAGTCCCGATCTTGTTGGTTATGCTGATGCTGGGTACTTATCTAATCCGCATAAAGCTCGGTCTCAAATAGGCTATGTGTTCATATGTGGGGGTACTGCCATATCCTGGAGATCTACAAAGCAGTCTATCATAGACACCTCATCGAACCTTGCTGAGATTATAACTATTCATGAAGCAAGCCGAGAATATGTGTGGTTGAGATCCATAATACATCTCATTCGAGAAAAATATGGTTTGAAATATGACAAAGTACCCACAATTTTACATGAAGATAATGCAGCATACATACCACAACTTAAGGGAGGATTCATAAAAGGAGATAGAACTAAACATATTTTGCCAAAGATCTTCTATACACGTAAGATCCAAAAGAATGGTTATATTAACGTGCAACAGATTCGTTCAAGTGGAAATATGGCTGATTTATTCACCAAGTCTCTTCCAACTGTAATTTTCAAGAAGATGGTGCGTAATATCAGAATGCAAAGGTTCAAGGATGTTATCATTAGGGGGAGTTAATAAGCATTGTACTCTTTTTCTCTTACGAGGTTTTATCCCACTGGATTTTTCTTGTAAGATTTTTAATGAGGTAGCATATATGCGTATTATATATCAATTAGACATTCAAGGAGGAGTGTTATAAATGTACCATATCTAGTGAATGTCTATTTTACCATATATAGTGAATACCTACTTTACCATATATTGTGTTGTAATACCCCGAGACTCTAACCAATAGTGCAACCATGAATCAAGCTCATGAGAAATAAATTATAATGTTTTGGGTTGTTTTCTGATCAAGGATGGTGTGTATTAAGGCCTTAAAGATGTCCTAACGATTAGGTGAATCAAAATATTTCTTACCGATTAAATTCTTGGGAAGGATATTGGTATATTCAACTTCAAATGAGCATATATCTTATTATACTTGAAATTTTTAAGCTCATGACCTATCAACAAATAGATAATTGAATTATCTTTCCAAAGATACCAATTTCACCAAAATCTGATACCGGAGCAAAGAGTTATACCCATTTTACTCTAGCATGTCAATCTGGAAAAGGATGACGACGTTTGTGAGACTGTCACGTTTCTGATGACATTTCTGATGACGTCGTCACGTTTTTTATGACATTTTTGAAGACGTTATCAGCCTTAGGCAAAACATCATAAAATTTGACCTTTTTGTAATGACATTTCGTGGGCCTATCACGGGTCGACGACCTGTCACGGATGTCGTCAGCTATTTTTTTCAGCAATTTAGAGACATTTTTGCAAGGGTATTTTGGTCTTTTCTCATATTTTGGAGGCCTATATAAATATGATAATCCCATCCAAACCCTAATTCCATCATTTTCTCTTCCAATTGTCTTGAGATAATATATCTAGGGTTATATCAAGAACATAAATCTTCCAAGAATCATCCATAAATCTTCAAAATTTCTTCAAGAACCAAGTTACTCATAGTGTGGGCTTCAAGAATTATTTATTTCAAGTATGGATAAAGTCTTAAGCACTAAAGTTCATCCAATTTCAAAGATTAAGGTATGTGGGGTTTTGAACAAGAACACTTCTTTCGTTCTTGTGCCCAAAGATTTAATTTCTATTGAATTTCATGAATTTTGCAAAGTAGGTTTACACCCAAATTACTTTATCAAGGATTTATGAGATTTGAGCTATACAAGATTGACACATATGACTACTTTATTGTCTTATTTCTTAAATTAAGAATTTATGTCATGAGTTGTATATTGTTATCATGAAATGATAATTTCTAAGTGATTTATGATAAGTGTCATGATTTATGTTTTTCCATGAGAAGTTTGTCTATTGAATATATATTGATATTGAGCTTGAGAGTCAAGAACGAGTTCTATGATGTTTTCTGGAAGATTGATACTTGATATGATTTGATAAGCAAGTGTACTTGATGATGAGAAAGATTATTTTGAGATTTAGTCGAGTTAGGAATCCACAAGTTGATTATGATTTACAAGTGAGCTATATATTTATATTTTGGCCTTCATGATAGACCCTTGAGTTGATTAAGGTGGATTTCCTAACGCGTTCTGAGCTTAAGTCTGGGAGTAGTATTTAGCACCAAGCGGGAAGTATGGGTTCAGCGCATCCTACTTCCCCAGAACTACGTGCCACCATAGGATTAATATTAAGGGCCAAAGGCTAAGACAGTTGTCACTAAAGTTAAGGTTTTACTCCGATGGCAAGGATAGAATAACTCTCCCCAATATGGGCAAGACGTTGGACCCCATGTAAGCTCACATGGTTTATGTCGGTTATAAGAAACTCCCAAGTCCATAATAGTTCAAGTTCCATGAGTTACTAAGTTACTCTAAGTCATGAGTCAAAGAGTTTGAGTTGAGTCCAATGGTTTATGAGATTTATGAAGCATGTGTTATTATTGATGATTTATGGAAAATATGTTTCGGGTAACTCAAGCGATGAGAGTCATTATTATCAGCATGCATGATTTTTTTATACATTTATGATATTATTTAAATGTTTCCTGCACCCCCACATACTCAGTACATTCCCAAGTACTGATTTCCATACTCTTTTGTGCTCTATATTTTCTCGTGATGTAGGTTCAGGTGTTCAGTCTCAGCAACGACTGTGATTTTCGAGTACCTCCATCTACATTCGTACAGTTGGTGAGTCCTTATGGTTTGAGGACCTATGTCCCCGATTTTTGTCTTGATAGTAGATGGTTGTTTATTTCCAGTTCAGTACGGGTCAGTTGGGGGTCTGTCCCAATGGCTCCTCGGTCTTATGTAGTAAAGGCTTTGTCAGACTAGAGTACCAATATGTACAGAACTTCAGTAGTTTGATTATACAGAATAGTATTTCTTTGTATTTCAGTATATTCATGACATGATTATTCTTCTTTATTACAGCTTGATTATTGTCATAGTGTATTATAGAGGAGATAACAGACTCAGAAGGTTAGCTTGAGGTCGCGTGTGGCCTTAAGCACCGTGTGACGTCTTGGGATGGGATCTTGGGGCGTTACATGTGTATGTCTATTTATGGAAAAGTTACAAACTCCAAGGTTAGTTTTCCCCTATAAATAAAGGGCTTTTCCTTCATTGTAATTCATCTCTCAAGAGAAAGAAGAATTACTCTTCATTCTCTCTCCTCTTCTTCTTTATTCTTTTATATTTTATAACAGATATTCTTTTTTATGTATATAATTTTTAAAAATAGATTATTGTGATTAAATATCACTAAAATTATCTGATGGTGTAAAATCTGGTACACTGACGATGCATAAAATTTAAACTCATACTATAGATGTTCTAAGAATTTTTATGATTAAACTCATATTTTTTGTTTCTTTTGAGTCTTTTAAAATGATAAACTATAAATTATATTTTCTTTCATCATCTTATTTTCCAACTTTTTTTTGTTATGATATAAGTTACACTACGTTTTATTAAAAGAAATATCTTAAATTCTTAATAGTCTCACCTAAATTCAACACATTACTTATTACCTTTGTTCCCTTTTAGTTGTGAATAAAGTTTTGCACAATCAATAGTTAGGACTTAGGAATGTAGTTTGTATATTTTTATTAATTCTTTGAGGAAATGCACTGTTTCCACTTTGAACTATAAACGAAATTGTTGAGACACATCCAAATTTAAAAGGGGTCCTATTATCTCCTGGACTAATTAAAATCGTATTTTCAACAACTTTAGTACCTACGTGGCACATACATGTACCTATGTAGACCTTTAGTGTATTGATTCACGTAGTGTGCCATGTAGGCACTAAGGTTGCCAAAAATACAATTTTAATTAGTCCAGGGATAATAGGACCTCCTTTAAGTTGGAGTGCGTCACAACAATTTCGTTTATAATTCAGGATGAAAACAATGCATTTTCTTTTAATTCTTTAATTTTGTCGCTCTAAATACTAAAATAATTAACTTTTTATTTTTTAAATTGACAAGTATTTAGGAATGTCTATATTTAAAACATACAACAATTAAAAAGGAACAAAGGAAATGTCATATGAAAAATTTCCTTTTCATTTTACACGTTAGTTAATTCACGATTGGTGAAAAAGAGTTAAAATTATTAGACAAAAAAAAAAGTATTAGACCATAACATTATATGGTAATCTATTTTATTTTATTTTATTTTTGTTCACCTTATTTTAGACATCTCCAAAGTTAACAAATATAAATATTAATAAATTATTATACTAATAAAAGTAGAAAATGAGAGGACTCATGCAACTCTTTTATTATGGACTATAACGCTTACTTGAGACTTGGAGAGTAAAGTATCTATAAATGTTATTTATTACATAATATATATTTTATTTATGAAAAAATAATTAAATAATAACGAATATGATGAAAGGACTTATGTAAATTTCTAATAATAGTAAACGAGAGGGTTTATATAAGATAAAGAGAAAGGACATCTTTTCTTCCCTGAACTTGTCCTCCAAACTCACTTTAGCACTTAAACTTAACTTCTGTTTATTTACCCCCTTAACATCTTTAAAGTGTATTATTTTCACTCCTTAAGCTGACGTGGAATTTAAAAAAAAAAGAAAAAAAAGGCACGTTATTTTATTTAAAAACTGATATGGCCCCACTTTTTAATATATATATATTAATAATTTTTTTTATAAAAAAATACCTTTTTCATCTTCTTAATACCCTCTACACCCATTTCTTCATCTTCTTCATACCCCCTACCCCCCATTTCTTCATCTCCTTCTAAGTCCCACACACCAAATCCGTCACCCCCACTCCACCCCGCCCCAATTTCTCATCTTTAAACTACCATACCTGCCACCTCCACCCCACCCCCATCGTTTAAGGTGAAAAGGAGACAAGAATAAAATGATAGGTGAGGTGGATCAAATTTAATGATGGGTGAATTTGAGAGGATAAGTTCAGATACCAGTAAAATGTGTTGTTGATGATAAAATGCTAAATTAGGATTTTGATTCTTTTGACTTTGATGACTTTGAGTTATTAAGAAGATAAAGTGTTGAATTGGGTTTTTGATTCTTGAAAGTTTAATGGCTTTCAGCTGTTAAGAAGATGAACAAATTGATACTTTCCATTTTTTTGTGGATGCATGATTTGTTGATAAAATGCTGAATTGCGTTTTTGATTCTTGAAACTTTGATGATTTTGAGCTATAAGGAGATGAAAAATTGGTACGTTTCAATTTTTTTTTGATGCAGGAGTTTCTGATGATAAAATGCTGGAATGAGTATCTGATTCTTGTGATTTTGATCTATTAAGACGATGAAAGTTTGATGGCTTTCAGCAGTTAAAAAGATGAAGAAATGATTTTTTTTCCTAACGCGGGTCAGCTTTGCCTAGTGTTGTGTGATTGCCACCGTTAGTTGTTCTTTGCCTTCAATTGTATGTATGGGTTCAATGGTGAATTTGATTTTCTGATTCTTGTGGATTTTGTGGCTTTGAATAATCTGTTAAACAAGCACGTGAATTATGTTGTTTGATTGGCAAATTTAATTGGTTCTTATCTGAATTGGGGTTTCTTTTTTGCTTAGTAAACAACAACAATGGCTAGTGGTAATATGCTTTAAGTTCGAAGAAGATAGAAAATGGAGGAAAGGGGAGAGGTGGGGTGGTTTGAAGAAGATAGTAAAAGGGGAAAGAGGGTTGCGTTGCAGGGTAGGGGGCGAGGTGGGTGGGGTGTGTGAAGAAGAAAGAAAATGGGGGTGGGGGTGCCTTTTTTATTTAATATATATATTTATATGAATAAAATAGTAAATATATATTTAAAAATATATATATATATATATATATATATATATATATATATATATATATATATATATATATATATATATATATATATATATATAAATAATATGTAGGGGATTAATTTTTTTTTTTAGAAAAATCGAACTTCTTATGTGGCATTGACGTGGCGTTGATGTGTAGACAAGTGTAATACACTCTCCGTTGTGATAGTGGTATTCAGTTTTGAGGGGTGAAAATAATATATTTTAAAGATTATAAGGGGGTAAAATAAACATAAGTTAAGTTTAAGTGCTAAAATGAGTTTGGAAGACAAGTTCAGGGGGAAAAGAGGTATTTTCTCTAAGATAAAAAATTATTTATTTATGTATGGAGGTTACTTGGGGGTTTGGGCCAGAGGTGACAAAAGAGTTTTAAAATGAGGTGTAGGTGACACAAGTCTTAATTATTAGGTGGAGGTGACAATTATTTTATTATGGATTAAGAAAGTTTTGGAAGTTTGAAAATAGCCCACAAGTTTTTAAATTTACACTTTGATTCAAATGTTAATTAATATGTAACGGGGAACGAAGGGTAAAAAGGCGCCTTTTTCTCTCCCCTCATCCATTGTTATTTTCTCTCTCTTCACGATATTTGTTGTTCATTGTTGCTGTTGCTTTATTCATCATCTTCTGATTCATTATCATCATCTTATACTTCATTATCATCTTCATATTCTTCTTGTTGGTCATTGTTGTTGTTGTTGTTACCCCAACTGCTACTCTTTGACCAAATTCTTATGTCAAATTTTATTTCGTAAATCACTTTCAACTTTGAAATTTACTTGAGAGGAGACTTTGGTAAGTCAGATTATGCTTTTTAGTTGAATCTGGGTAACTTCTAGTATGTTGTTTTTTCAACAATAGCTTGCACGCGAACATGAATGCAATACAAGAGCAATCTGTTTAAACAGATCTATTATCTGCGGCAACAGATAAATGTTCTGTTGTAACAGTAGACTCATGTTGGATGGATTCATGTTTAAGGGTTTTAGGTGCCCGTAATATGAATCGAATAGACAGGTATTCTGTTGCACCAGATTAGTAATATGTTTCAACAGATAAATAATCTGTTTCATCAGATTACTAATATGTTTTGAACAATAAAATTCAGATACAACTCTTGTCACACACAAAAACTAAACTAACAGATAACTCATATGTTCTTGCTATTGATACTGGAATCATATTATTCCTTAATTGTAGACATGTCATTCGTTAAGAAAATAGTAATAAACAGCATGAAAATTAAATAAGAAATAAAAAGTCGTGCATCAAACATAATTTTTTATAAAACAAACAAAAAAAATACATAGATAACAGAAAAAAAAGCTTAATTATTATTATCATCATTATTATTTTTATGACCAGCCGGCCAATCTTCAAAGGACAGCAGCAGCGCCCTCCGGAGCCTGCGGATCTCCTGCAGCATCCTTACTCTGACGGCGACCAACTCCCAATGCAGGTCATGAACCTCCTTCTGCAGTTCCCTCATGGCGTCTCGTAAAATAACGACATCCCACATATGATCAGCCATATCTAAAAAATGCATAAGTTGACAAAAGACACACGTAAACACAAAAGCAAAGAAAAGAAAGAATTCGAATGTAATGTAATACAATGTATATTTACACAAAAATCAAGAAAAAAACTTACCATTGACAGAAAAAAGCTATCAAATCATTGAAGAGAAAGTAGTTGAAGGTGTAACAAGAACGAGGAATAAATAGTGTGTAGTAGAGCGAAAGATTGAGTAAGGAGGGACCTATTTATAAAGGATTGAACTTGAATGAGTTAGGCGAAAAATCGCAATTGTTCACCTCCATTTATTAATGATATTCTTGATTACTGTAAGAAGTTATGACTTAATTAAATTAATCAATATTATGATAAGTCATGACTTTTCAGCTTTGTTATTATTAATAATTAGTTCTTTTCAAAAATCATTTTTTTTACACTAAGTTGGACATATCTGTTGCATCAGATAAATCATCTGTTACAACAGATATATCATGATTTTCAAGAAATAGATAACTTGTTGCATAAGATAATATATCTGTTGCAACATATAATATATATATATTTTTAAAAAAATATATTATCTTCATGACATCCAAATTTTCTGGCTTTTTAATTATATAAATTAATAAATTAAATATAAAGGCACAACTGTTCACCTCAATTTATTAATGACATTCTTGATTACTGTAAAAAGTTATGAGTTAATTAAATTAATCAATATTATGATAAGTCATGACTTTTCAGCTTTATTATTATTAATAATTAGTTCTTTCCAGGAACCATTTTTTTTACACTGAGTTGGACAACAGATAATATATCTATTGTATCAGATAAATCATCTGTTATAACAAATATATCATGATTTGCAATAAATAGATAACCTGTTGCATAAGATAATATATTTGTTGCAATATATAATATATATATATATATATATATATATTTTTAAAAATATATTATCTTCATGACATCCAAATTTTCTGACTTTTTAATTATATAAATTAATAAAGCTGATTAAAAGGGAACTGTCCACCTCCATTTATTAATGACATTCTTGATTACTGTAAAAAGTAATGACTTAATTAAATTAATCAATATTGTGATAAGTCATGACTTTTCAGCTTTATTATTATTAATAATTAGTTTTTTCCAGGAACCGTTTTTTTTACACTGAGTTGGACAGATAATATATCTGTTGCATCAGATAAATCATCTGTTACAACAGTTATATCATACGTCACATCAAATAGATAACTTGTTGCATCAGATAATATTAATGTTGCAACATATAATACATATAATTTTTTTTTAAAATAAATTATCTTCATGACATCCAAATTTTATGACTTTTTAATTATATAAATTAATAAAGCAAATTTAAAGGCACAACTGTTCACCTCCATTTATTAATGACATTCTTGATTACTGTAAAAATTTATGACTTAATTAAATTAAGCAATATTATGATAAGTCATGACTTTTCAGCTTGAAGCTTAGCTTCATAATTATTAAAATAATTAGTTCTTTTCAGCAACCGTTTATTTTTTATACTGAGTTGCACAAAAGATTATATATTTGTTGCATCAGATAAATCATCTGTTACAACAGATATATCATCAGTTGCAACAAATAGTTAACCTGTTGCATCAGATAATATATCTGTTGCAACATATAATATATATATCTTTTTTTAAAAATAAATTATCTTCATGACATCCAAATTTTCTGACTTTTTAATTATATAAATTAATAAAGAAGATTTAAAAATAAGAATATTTCTGGTGAGTTTTTTACGGTTTAAATTGTGTTTATCATTTATTTCCTTACTCTTTTATGTGAAAAGAAATGACTTAATTAAATCAAGCTGGTGGTGACTTAATCTTTCCGTTTCTTTGATAACCATGTTTATTAATTGAGTTATGGCAACAGATTATATATCTGTTGCATCAGATAACCCATCTGTTTCAACAAATATACCATCTGTTGCTATAAATCGACTATCTGTTTAAGGAGCTTTCTTGATTTCTTCTAACTGATTCATAAGTCGCAACAGATGAGGAATTTGATGCATCAGAAGCCTTTTTTATTTTTGTTTGTTTGTTGAATGTGTTTAGACAAAAGTCACAGTCACGACTATTCATTAACTTTTTCCTTAAAAATCATATCATATATATAGCTTAATTAAATTAATCCAATGTTGTGACTTTTTTTAAATTAAATAATCTTTCTTTTACGATTATAATATCATTTAGTTTCTTATTATTTATAAACAAACCATTTTTAGGAGAATTTCTCATCATGACCGTATCCCTAACTCCAACTGCCGACATATTTTGAATAGGGAATAAATAGAATGATAATTAAATATTGAATAAGAATTAAAAATTCAAAATCGACCAAACCAAACCAAACCAAACGAAACATATACATGGATTTTTTTGAATCCCTTACAGGTAGATCGGATATAAAAAGGGAAATACATACGCCAAAAGAAAGAAAAAACATAACGTAATTATTATTATTACTATTATTATTGTCAACCTGACAATTTTCATCCGGCAGCAGCAGGGTCCTCCTCAGCCTTGCTCGGAAGTCGGCCAAATCCTTCTGGAGTTCATCAAACTGCCTTTGAAGTTCCTACAAGGACTAGATATGAACCTTCTTGTACGAATCTGGATCTGACATATTTGTATTGCAAGTATAGTAGAATGAACGAGAGTGAGTGAGAGTGAGTAAGGAAGCCGGAGGGACCTATTTATAAAATGATTGAGAATTGGAAGGGACTGGACTTAGTCAAAAAAAGCCACAACTGTTCATATCCCTTCAAAGGAAAAATTATACAAATCCCATATTTAAGACACCATATTACACAGTATCCCTTAATGTCTTAAAAAATTACATAAAATTCCGGATTCATATTTACTAGTGATACATATGTTATATGTATCACTACTGTATACATATGTATATACTAGTGATACATATACATAAGTATCACTAGTCCATATATGTATCACAATTCAAAATTTTGGGATAAGATGTAATTAGCAAACTATCCGGGATTTAATGTAATATTGCTGAAACTATCCAGGATTTATGTGTTGTGTGTGTTAGTGTTACTTAAATAATACTGGTGACTTTATTAATAAGTAAATTAGAAAAAAAATGGATCTAAATACAACATTTTATATTTTTGTTGTATTTCCGAAAGAGAAAGATTGGTAATTGATGATAGGCGAATTTACACGCCTAAAGTGCTATATTTTACCCATATTTTAGCTAAGTTTTGAGGAAAAAATATATAATTCATGCACTTTTAGTCCTTTTTCCTGTAAGTGAGCTAACAAACGTGATTAGCAAGTTTTCAGGTATAAATGATGCAGAATTCAGCATTTTATGGATAACTTGATGCCAAAGAAAACTTCACAAAAGGAGGAAAGCAAAGCTTGGACGCCAAGGACCAAAAGTGGCGCATGGAAAATCTGTCCCGGGCAAAAACAACAATTTTGAAGACTTTGGGGACTAGCAGTAACTTATTAGGATTAGGATAATGATACATTAACCAAGTAGGATTGGGTTAAGTAATTCATTAGCTTAGTAGGAATAGGATATGGGTATTATAAATACCCTATTCTGCTAGAGATTTGGAGGCATTCCTCCATTAGTTACAATTCATTCTATTCTCATTCTACTTCTTATTCCACAACTTACAACTCGGATTCTAATTCTTCCATTACGTGTTTGCTTTTGATAAATAAAAATCCAAAAATAAGAGTCGTGCCACGACCAAAACTAAGGCGCTTAATGGGAGGCAACCCATCGTTCTAATCGTTTTTATTGGTTTTAAGTAAATGTAGGTGCAAGAGGTATAAAACGAGGAGATCGGTTTCAAATTTCGATTTGGACGTATTGCATGTTAGAGGTGGTAAGTTAGGAATGAAGAAACAAAAGGCTATGGATTGAGCATTTCTCATGAAAATATAGGCATCGAACAAGGCTAGGCCTAGGTGAAACTAGGCCACGAACAAGGCAAGGCCTATACTATGGCCTAAGGTCTTGGAATCTAGTGTGCCATAGCATAGGCGCCGCCCATGCCCAAGTATGCCATAGCATAAGCGCCGCCTATGCCAATGCCTTTTGTCTCTGAATCTCATATGCTAAGTGAAAGGCGCCGCCTATGCCTAGGAATGCCATGGCATAGGCGCCGCCTATGCTAGACAATGATTTGCAAAAGACGCCGCCTATACCAAGCATAGGCAAAGCAAAAGGCGCCGCCTATGGTCACTTCTTATCTCCAAATCCGATTTTAAATGGGTCAAAACCCGACCCAACCTTCTCCTATAAATAAGAGACTTAGTCTTGAACCAAAATCACATTGGAAACCTAGCATAAGCGCCGTCCTTAGTCTCCAAATCCTCTCAAAAATTTTCCTTTTTACTCTCTTAATTCACAAGAACATCATCCAAAGGCATCAATCAAGTAAGTACTACTTTGTTCTTCATTTATATTCCGTAAGTACTACACTACTACGCCTATTATGAATTGTTAAATCTTAAAGTAATATTGATGATCTGAATGTGATTGAATTGTTGTGATACAACCAAGTGCGTGAACGTATACGCAAGGATGATCTTAACTTGTTCCCAACTTGAATTTGATTTTGGTGCATTGTCATACTTTTGCGGAATTGATATGGTCACAAAAATTGTATAATCTTGTCACTTGAATACTTACATGTTGGAATGACTTGTTCCTCGGAATAAGAATTATAGTTGCCTACCGACATAGGATGTTGTTATTATTTGATACTATACCTTGATTCAATCTCTCTGTAGTAGTTTTGATATCTCACATATGCAAGTATTACCAAGATTACAAGAAGTATGACTGCACTGATTTTATTTTTGGAATATAGCACCTAAAACGTATGTCGATGAAGTCTGAGTAATCGACCACTTTCACTTCACTAGTCTGTACCAACAAACTAAGTGTGGGGTGGTGCCTCTACTGCTTGTTTATAGATTGTATCCATTGAGATGATGCTAATATGAACATTGTTTTAGTCTTAGGTACAATGGCACCCAAAGCAAGACAAGTCAAAGATAAGGCTACCACTTCACAAAAAGGCAAGAAAAGAGGCCGAAAAGAGCAAGGAGAATCATCCTCGATGCAATTACCACGCCGCATGTTCGGAATTAAATGGGTTTTAGAGGAGGAATCAAAGGAATGGTATAGGAACAACAAAGAGAAGAAATATGTTCATGTGGACTTGATAAACAAGGAAAGCCTAGCAAAGAAAGAACCGCGCATGTTGGCCAAGATCATGGCGTTACATCTTGATTTCATCTTCCGAGACATGGGAGAATGCAATCTCGATTTAACAAGAGAATTCTATGCCAACTGGTCACCGAAAACCACAGGAAGCAAGGTCAAGATTCGGGACCAAGTTTTACAACTCAATGCGGATTTCTTCAACTCCTTTCTTGGCTTGCCTGCTGTTGATCCATCACCATTCAAAGAGCTGTACAGTAGACCTCCATATAGAGCCATTCGACACACACTCTGTGGAACAAGATCCATGGCACGGTGGACTAGAAACAAAGACACCGGTCGACACAACACCTTCCCATATGCTCCTTTGAATAGGGAAGCAAGGATATGGTTGCGCATAGTCAACTCTTGCCTCATTCCAGGGATGCAATACACAAAAATAACAAGAGATAGAGTGTGCTTGGTATATTCATTGATGACGAATGTCCCTATCAACATTGGGGCAATCATTCGGTCTACAATGCGGAAAGCTAGGCTACACAAGCGGTCCCATTTCAGCTTCGGCAATCTGTTGACTGCAATCTTGAGGAAGGAAGACATCAAAGAGGAGCCGGGTGATCATAAACTCCCACACAACCCGAAGAAGGTTGACCTCACAAAAGTCAAAGATGCTGAATCAACACATGGCGTCAACCTTACTACGGCAGAGAGACATGCTCAGGATGAGAGTTTCTTTCGCCATCTTTATGGAATGACTCGGTTTACAATGATGAGCGGAGGTCGTGTTCCAACTGCTGCAGAGCTCCAACAGCTGGATCATGACTATCCAATGAATGTGCATGCAAGGGAGATGTGTGTAGTAGGTACATATTTTGAGGAACCTCTTGATGACGATGTGCCAACCGATGATGATCGACGAATGCCAGACTCTGACGTGGAGGAGAATTCTGATGAGGACGACTCCTATGATGATTCCGATGAAGGGGGTATGACCCCCGACATAGAGGAGGAGTCCGACTGACCAGGTTCTTCGTATTTATTTTCCACTGAGGGCAGTGTGTCCCGTCTAAGTGTGGGGTGGTGGTATTTGCATGCTATACTCCTTTATCCGCATTTGCATTTATGTTTGTTTTCTTAGCTTAGTTTTTTTTGTTCTTCATTTTTTTTAATAGTTAAAGATTTTTTTTAGTAGTTAAATTATTCTAATAGGCACCATGAGATTATAACAAGAGCTTGTGCTAAAATCATGACTATTGAGACGTTTAGGCTCTAATTGTGACTCACTATGTGATATTGTGTGGTTTAATTCCTTCATCTATTGGGTCAAGAGTCTATACTACTCCCAATATAGTCGACCATGTGCCTTGTGTGTATGAGGATATAGTATATTCTATGCTTGTGGCTGATGCTAGAACTTGCTTGGTATGTATGTCTAGCGAAAATAAAGCGTGCAAGTTTAGGAGATGATTTAGGCATTTCTTTGACAACCTATGATTGTTTACCTTCTTTTTACCTACCCGTGGACATTATTATAGTTAACCCCTTTTGAGCCTTTAGCCTATTTTCTTTGACAACCTCATATGTAAGCCTAATCCATTTTTTTAAGACCGTAATTTGATCCAAATTCCTAAGTGCTTTAAAACGAAAAAGTCATGTGACAAAGTAAGAGGAAATTGGGTGAGTATGATGCTTTACAAAGTAAGGGTGCTTGAAATTGTTATGAAAAAGAATTGCTATCATAAGAGGTGTGTTATGAAAAGAAAAAGGAAAGGAAAACTAAAAAGTTAGTTGTGTTTAAAATTGAAAAACAAAAGAGGAGAAAAAGGATGGTAGAATAAAAGAAAGAAGAAAGGTTGTTTGAAAAGAAAGTATTAATGGCATAATGTGATGTATTAAAGCGCTTAGGAACATAGTCACTATTTCTGGCCAAAATAGTCCTACCCGTCCCTTAGCCTACATTACAACCTGTAGAAGACCTATTTGATCCTAAGCTTAGCATTCTGACATTTAGTGGAGCATTACACTAAGGGCAAGCCTATGGTCATCAGTTGCAGCATATGAATTCTTTGTGAGAGCGAGAGCAAGGATACCCTTCTACCCATGTTTCGACAAATATACTATGCTTGTGAGTGATTATGGGTAATATATTGTGAGACACACATGGTTGACGAGTTTTGGTTAGTTGTGTATGATTCTTTGTACCTTAACTTTTG
Source organism: Capsicum baccatum var. pendulum (assembly GCA_030864225.1). Classification (NCBI taxonomy): domain Eukaryota; kingdom Viridiplantae; phylum Streptophyta; class Magnoliopsida; order Solanales; family Solanaceae; genus Capsicum; species Capsicum baccatum. Next base: position 273,765,565 of record CM061558.1, read on the forward strand.
GATACGAATTAACTACCATCACGAGTCTATGTTAGAGGTTAAATTGTTTCTACTAATGATCGGAAAACTACTCTTTGTTGATAATTGCTATGCTTGTCTTGATGAATATTTTGCGTTGTTACTGTGAAACCCTAAGTCGATGTTTAGATGGGCATGATAGTTTGTTCGAGGACGAACAAAGCTTTAAGTGTGGGGTGTTGATGATAGGCGAATTTACACGCCTAAAGTGCTATATTTTACCCATATTTTAGCTAAGTTTTGAGGACAAAATATATAATTCATGCACTTTTAGTCCTTTTTCCTGTAAGTGAGCTAACAAACGTGATTAGCAAGTTTTCAGGAATAAATGATGCAGAATTCAGCATTTTATGGATAACTTGACGCCAAAGAAAGCTTCACAAAAGGAGGAAAGCAAAGCTTGGACGCCAAGGACCAAAAGTGGCGCATGGAAAATCTATCCCGGGCAAAAACAACAATTTTGAAGACTTTGGGGACTAGCAGTAACTTATTAGGATTAGGATAATGATACATTAACCAAGTAGGATTGGGTTAAGTAATTCATTAGCTTAGTAGGAATAGGATATGGGTATTATAAATACCCTATTCTGCTAGAGATTTGGAGGCATTCCTCCATTAGTTACAATTCATTCTATTCTCATTCTACTTCTTATTCCACAACTTACAACTCGGATTCTAATTCTTCCATTAATTCTACTTTTTATTCTTCTTCTATTCATCTAATCAATTCTTATTTTTTCACAACAAGAGAAACGTTACTTTGCAAGGGAGTTCACGCCTAACGCCTACCACACTTTACTACAAGAGATCTTTATTGTGGTACAATAACAATGTCGATTGTGATTTCCTTCGCACTCATGGGTAACTAAACTTCTCTGTTGGGGTTATGGAAGCCATATGAGATACTATCTATTGCTATGAGTTTGTGAATTCGTGACACGTATGCTGCTTATATCATTATTCTCTTCATCTTAATCTAAATTCTTTGTGGTTGCAAACGCATAGAATACGCCAGTATAGCATTAACTTATTCGAAAGAAAAGTTATATGTCTGGAAAAGAGATAATGTCAAGGTAATAGGTTCCCATCCCCTATTAAAAAGTTAGTGCCGTAACTGGATTAACCTCTTGGAGAATTTGTACCGTTAGATACGCTGTAAGCTCGAAAGAGTTACAGTGAAATAGTCCTTGTTTAGGTCGAAAGACGCTTGGATTTACCATCGAATACAATTCTCTATAAGCACATGCATGTCTGAATTCCGCATAACTAATAGCCAATAGAGACGTACAACTCATAAGGTGGACATAACCCCAACCTCTCAATTCTCATTGTTTTACATCTTACCAAACATTCTTACTTTTTACTTTGCTATTTTCTGTTTTTACCTTATTACTTTGGTTACATTACTTGCACGACAAAACTTCCCCCTTTTTACGAGACTTGCACTAAAAGTCTAGTAATCTTTGCTTACTTGTTGACCAAGCTATTCCCTGTGGGATCGATACCCAACCCAATTGGGTTATATATTTGACAACGACTGCTTTACACTCCTACGAGAGCTATAGATTGAGCGTTATCAGTAATTTGTTGCAAAATATATTCCACCTGTCAGATAACTTACAATATATAGACAATCTGTTGCAACATATGGATATATCAGTTTGCTTTTCCATCAGCTGTGGCGTCTGTTGCAACTTGCTAGTCATTTGTTTATTCAATTTCCTCGAAAGCAATCGATTTTTCTAAACACTTCTTGGCCAAATTCAATTTTTGCTCTTGGATTGCTTTTCTTTTTTTCTATGCATCCTTCAACCAAACTAAATTTTTGCTATTGGATTGAGGGCAAAAATTGAATTTGGAGGCCAGCTTGAAGGATGCAAAGAAAAAAAGAGAAGCAATCCAAGAGCAAAAATTGAGTTTGGCCAAAAAGTGTTTAGAAAAATCTATTGCTCTCGATGAAATTGAATAAATAGATGACTAGAAAGTTCCAACAGACGCCACAGCTGATGGAAAAGTAAACTGATATATCCATCTGTTGCAACAGATTATCCATATGTTGTAAGTTATCTGACTGGTGGAATATATTTTGCAATAGATTACCAATCTGTCTCTTTTAAAAATACAACAAAAAGATAAAATGGTGTATTTAGATCCATTTTTTTTAATTTACACATTAATAAAGTCACCACTTTTATTTAAGTAACACTAACACATACAACACATAAATCTCAGATAGTTTACATCAGATATGGAGTCTGTTGCGCCAGATATGGAGTCTGATGCAACATATATGGAATTTGTTGGAATACATAGCAGTCTTGCTGGTGGGTTGATTTGTTCCATTAGTTGCTCCGTCTGATGCAACATCAACAACAACATAAACTACAAACAACAAATAAAAAACATCAACAACAAAGAAAATAACAACATTTGTTCCAACAACATCATCAACAACAAAGAAGCATACATCCTATGTTCCAACACCATCAACAACAAGGGACAGACCCACATGGATTCCTCCGGGTGTGCGAGCACAGACTGAACTCGTATAGAACTTTATATATGTATGTGAAAATAAAGAAAAAAATGTATATAATCTAATCAGTGAGAACCCATAGTAAGAGTTGTTTGGTTAGCCGAGTTGTTGTTTATGGGTGCTTAAGGCTATTTATTTCTTTTGGACTTGAGTTCAATTCCCACTCAGCATATATTTTTTTAATTTTGGTAACCAACTCTTCTCTTCTTATTCACTTTAAACTTTTTATTTTTTCTCCCTTACTCCTTGCGTTGATTGTTCGGATTCCACTATTTTTAAGCTAAGAAGCACCCACCGTCTAAACCACACCACACCACAAGTTTCAACAATGCCAACCCCACCAACAACATCAATAACAAAGAAACAAACAAAATACATAAAAAAATGATACTGCCAACAAGACTTTTAAACTTCTCCCAACAGATGACTTTTTTTTGCATCTTATAATAAAAATTCTCGGTATGTTTATTCAACAATTAAAAGTTCATTTAAATTTTTTAAATAAATATGATATGGAAAAATGATAATTAAATAAACAAAAAGATGTAAATAAAGTTGCAAGAAGAAGACGAGAATGAAAGAGCAATAATGAATCATATCACACCTTAATGTCAAAAGGGGGTCAAAACAACAATTTCAGCCTAGGAATCTAAGATATGGATATCGATCGGTTTAGATTCGAACAAAAATTTTTGAGAAAGAGGAGACAAAAAAAGGTTGTGATAATCCTAAAGAGGATAGAAAGAAAAAGATGGGAGATTTAGGGCTGAAGGAGAGGAAGAGAGAGATGAGATAATTCTAGTTTCTAGATGTACAACCCTTAATATTAAATGACTAAACAAAGTGTATCTATCAAATTTTTATTTTCAAAGCATAATTAATGAGACTAATTTGGTAATAAAATAAACCCCTAATTAATATTTTCTTGATGGGAGTGCCAAGTCAATATGAAATGGAAGAAGTATTAGGGGTTTCAATATTCATTAATTAATATTCACTAATAATTTGAGGGGCACGGGGAAGAAAACAGGAGACATTGAAAAGACAGGACAAGACTACTCAATGAGATTTTTGAGTTATCCAAGAAACATTTTTACCGCCTTTAGTAGTACTACTACTTTATCTACTCGGACAGTAGCTTACTTTAAAATTAAAAGAAAACAAAAAGATTTTCAAACAGATATGTCGTCTGTTGCAATAGATTTAGATATCTGTTTGAGAAATCCCAAAAGCTCAGTCATCTGTGATAACAGATGGAAATATTATTTGATAACTAAATCAGAAATGTCATCTGTTACAACAGATATCAATATCTGTTTGAAAATTTCCAACACCTCAGTCATCCATCATAACAGATGCAAATATCTATTTGATAATTAAATAAGAAATGTCATCTGTTGCAACAGATATTGTTATCTGTTTGAAATTCTCCAATAGCTCAGTTGTTTATTACAACAGATTTCATTGCAATTGATTTAGGATGAACTAGGGATGAAAGAATGAGGTCCTCATTAACTTAATGTTAAGATTAATAATAGTACCTACATCGATCTAGGTGGAACGAGGGACGAATGAATGAGCTCACAGGGTCAACTACAAATCCAATTGAGTCGTTGTATTTGCATGGTGTTAGTATTTCGTTCATCCCGACCCAAGTCGTCGATCGATCACTCTGAGTTGAAATGTGTTCTCATTAACTTAATGTTAAGATTAATAATAGTACCTATATTGATCTATGTGGAATTAGGGATGGATGAATGAGCACAAAGGGTCAACTACAACTTCAATTGAGTTTTTTGACAATTGCATGATGAGACGGTACTGCATTCCTCCCGACAAGAGTCATCGATAGATCACTCCGAGATGAACCAATTCTTACTACCTCGTATGTTCAACTAATACCTTAATTGAATAATTTGGGACTAGGTCTGAGTTCTTATAGGGTCAACTACAATTTTAATTGAGTCTTTTGGCAAATGCATGATGAGACGGGACTGCGTTTCTCTCGACAAGAGTCGTCGATTGATCACACTGAGCCGAACTGATTATTACTACCTCATATGTTTAACTAATACCTTAATTGATTAATCTAGGACTAGGGGTGAGTTCTCATAATATTGACAACAATAGATGACAGTGCCTATTTTATAATTTACAACATGGGTAATCTGTCACAACAGATGACTTAATCTATTTTATAGTTTACAACAGATTCGTGATCTATCACAACAAATGACTTAATTTGTTTAATAGTTTACAACAGATTACATAATCTATTTGATTTGATCCAACAGAAAAGACATCTGTTGCAACAGGTTGAGCATTTGTTTATATATAATTCAATTGAGTTCATATGTTAGACTAATACTTAATTGAATGTGAGTTCTCATAGGGTCAACTACAACTTCAATTTAGTCTTTTGGCAATTGCATGATAAAACGGTATTGCGTTCCTCCCGACCAGAGTCAGCGATCGATCACTCTGAGCTGAACTGATTCTTACTACCTCATATGTTAAACTAATTTCTTAATTGATTAATATAGGACTAGGGTACTAATACTTTAATTGAATAGTGTGGGACTAGGGGTGAGTTCCCATAGGGTCAACTACAACTTTAATTGAGTCTTTGGACAATTGCATAATGATACGGTACTGCGTTCCTCCCGACAGAGTTATTAATCGATCACTCTAAGCTGAATTGATTCTTACTACCTCATATGTTAGACTAATACCTTAATTGATTAATCTAGGACTAGGGTACTGATACCTTAATTGAATAGTCTGTGACTAGGGGTGAGTTCTCATAGGATCAACTACAACTTCAATTGAGTCTTTTGGCAATTGCATAATGATACGGTACTGTGTTCCTCCCGACAGAGTCATCGATCGATCACTCTGAGCCGAATCGATTCTTACTACCTCAAATGTTAGACTAATACCTTAATTGATTAATTTAGGACTAGGGTACTAATACCTTAATTGAATAGTCTGGGACTAGGGGTGAGTTCTCATAGGGTCAACTACAACTTCAATTGAGTCTTCTATCAATTACATAATGAGACGATACTGAGTTCCTCCCGACAGGGTCGTCAATCGATCATTCTGAGCTAAACCGATTCTTACTACCTCATATGTTAGACTAATACCTTAATTGATTAATCTAGAACTAGGGTACTAATACCTTAATTGAATAATCTAGGACTAGGGGTGAGTTCTTATAGGGTAAACTATCGATTAATCTAGGACTAGAGGTGAGTTCTCATAGGGTCAACCACAACAGATAGTAGCGCCTATTTGATAATTTACAATATATGGGTAATCTGTTGCGACATATGACAATCCATTTGATAATTTATAACAGATGGGTAATCTGTAGCAATAGATGACTTAATATATTTGATAATTTACATCAGATTTATAATCTGTTGTTACCTAATCTGATTGATAATTTACAACAGATGAGAAATCTAATGCAACATTTTGAACATTTGTTTTTTACAATTTCATTGAGTTCATATGTTAGACTAATAGTACCTAAATTGATTAATCTAGGACCAGGGGTGAGTTTTCTCAGGGTCACCTCCCAGAGTACTCGGTCAACTACAACTTCAATTGTTTTTATACAATTTCAATTGAATTACACTTTCGGCAATTGCATGATGAGAGGGTTAATAATTACGCATATATTTTATGATTTTAAAAGTAATTAAGATCATTTCAGACCAAATTAACATTTTTAAAACTACTTGTCATTCTTTTCCAAAATACAAATCAACCCATACAAAATGTTTCATCATTTCAAATCTCCAGGTCTGGCTCTTTCTCTCTCATTTTCACTCAAAAATACAATAGAGACAACAACTACTCAATAAATTTGCTCAACCCTCCACAACAGATCGCTTTTTTTCTCATTTCTGACCACATAGGTGTTATTTTCGACTTCATTCTTGCTTGTATCAGTCATTTTCTTTGTCTTCGTAGGCAACAGAGTTCAGGAAGAGCTCTATATTTGTTTTTTCTTTCTAAAAAATAAGGGCTTTTAAGTTAATGATGAAAAATAAAACTTTTAGTTGTATTATCTTCGAGAATGGATTTACAATTTTGAGTTTTGATGGTAAAATCATAGGAAGAACTCGAGAAATCCCTAGTTTCCGTCGTAGTGTTCTGTTGACTGTCGTGGTATAGTTGGATGGTGGTGGTGGTGGTTTTTGTAGTCGTCATGGTGGCATCGATGGTGGCATTGGTTGGTGGTGTTTGTGGTGGTGTCGGTATTCGTGGTGTTTGTTTGTTTGTTGGCATTGGTTGGTGGTGTTTGTAGTGGTGGCTGTTGGTGCGTCGATATTCGTGGTGTTTATAATGTATTTTATAAATGCATGCATGCATCAACTGTAATGTAATTTTTGTTTTTCTTTGTCTGTAGGTAAAACATGTCTCCCAAAAGAAAAGAAAGTGAAAGTGGATCAACGTCTGACCACTAAAAAAAAAGTCAACAGTACAGAGGAATTTGGACGAGCTTCCTGAACAATCTCAGTCAGGAAAAAATAAAGCTGGGGAGAGATGTGAAAACAACATTGAGGGAGGTGGACAAGGGTTCGTAGATGGTGATGAAGAAAATGAAAGTGAGAAAGAGGAGGAATTAGAGAGTCGGAAAGAGAAAGAGGATGATCATTAACATGATGATAATGGATCACCGACGGGGTATGAGTTAATATCGACATACCCGAATGATCTTGTCAAAACTTTTAGTATTGACAGGTTTCAAGTTGCGATGCCGATAAACAACCCAGAAGGAAAATAACTAACTGGTCAAATTGTACTTAAATGTTAGATGGGGAAAATTTTTGAACATTTTATGAAAATTATGACAAACAAAAACATAGGCAGACTTTTTAAGAAGAGCTGCTTTGGAAACTTTCTTGAACTGCCTGAGTACCCCTCTACCCGTATCCGTTTCCCTATGACGATGGTATATGATCTTTTTAAGCGCAGGATCAGGTACGTTGGGGATGATAAAGATCCGAAGGAGGGGGGCAAAAAGAAGATGGATGAAATCTGGATCAACTATTGTGGCATGCCTGTTTGTTTTGGCTTGCGAGAGTTTGCCATAGTGACGGGCCTGAGATGCCATCGTCTAGAAGGACCACCACCCCGCAAAAGATCTAAGTCAAGAAAATGCAAGGGAAAAATAGATAGATTATTTGACATTACTCGACGTGGCTACAAAGCATCAGATTTGTTGACAGATCTCGAGGATAAAACCATATCAGAGCAGCAAAGAGAGCAATTGTGCTTAGTTTAGTTTGGTTTGCCCATTCGGTTATATTGGCAAGAGACGTCAACAAGGTCATAGAAGATGATTTGTTGGTGCGTTCTGAGGATTTTGATAAATTCAACAATTATCCTTGGGGATATGACAACTTCTACTTGACTGTCCAATATTTACTGACAAAGTTATCCTCAGGGACGACCACATTATACGGATTTCCTTGAGCTTTCATGGTAAAATTAATCACTAATTTTACTCATCCATTAATTTATATTGAATATATTTATTATGATTTTTTTTGCTTGCTTTCTGTTTACATTTTTTAGGCTTAGGCATTTGAAGTTATCCCTCCCCTCTGAAAGCAGTTAATGGATTACCCGGATGAGGTTTCTCATCCAAGGATATTTAGGTGGTTGGCTGCAAAGAGCAACACCAATATTAAAGAGGTTGATCTCTTTAACCCTCTAGATGATGCAGTACGTATTCTTCAGGTAAAATAATTCTACTCAAAGATAAGAAAGATACTGAACAGATATTATATTTGATGCAACAGATGTTATATCTGATGCACCAGATGGGACATCTGTTGCGATGAGGTATATCTTACATCAGATTACCCATCTGTTGCTTTGGTTCTCTGAACCAGACTCCTAAAAGATTAACCATCTACTGCAAATTATGCAACAGATGCTTAATCTGATAACATATCATTCATCTGTTACGACGTACAGATCATCTATTGCATAACAGATTGTCCATCTTGTCTAGCTGTTGCAACAGATGATTGATATTTTGCATCAGATTATCCATGTGTTGCTCTATTTCTCTGAACCAAACTCAAACAGATTTTAACCATATACTGCAAACTATGCAACAGATGGGTCTTTTTTTGAAAAATGTATCCCAATTGTGAAAATTATTATATTATATGATTTAAATGCATCTATATTTTTTTATATAAGTTATGCATCCATGGATCGTGCCTACTGAGGAGGAGTCGGTGATGACTTCTTATATTACTCTAAGTTATGTTGATACTATTGTAGACCCAAGGGTGGAGTTAATAAAGAAGGAATTGGCTGGAGCAACAGCCATAAGAAGAGCAGTTAGGCAAGGTCAGCCTAATGTTGAGGCTCTTCATAACCAACCTTTTACTAAGGCAGATCCGGGTGTTTCTTCTTGTGGAGTTGTTGGTGTTGGTGGCAGGCATGTTGATGCTGCTACCACTCACGATGATAAGCATGTTGATGCTCAAGAAAGAATAAATATGTTTGAAAATACCCCTTTTCGCACTTACACAGGTCCCTCTCACCCCTCTTCACTCTCGTGTTCTCGTTGCGAATGCGATGAGTGCAAGGACAGATAGGATAAACTCTTTGAAAAAGTAGAAGCTATCTCTAAAGCTATAGAGGAATTCAAATCCAAGAGGTATGTCATACCATCCAAGAAGGTGAGGGAGCCACACACTCCTATAACGTTGGTTAGGAGAAAGAAAAGAGCAATTAGAGACGTACTCTCCGCTCAAAAATTAAAAGAAATTACAATTCCTCCCTTTCCAAAAGCTGTTGAAGTTCAGGGGCCAGTCAAGAAGGTGGACATATACGTGGAACTTGGTGCCGAAGAGAAGAGGGATCTGCGATAGGCCAAGAATGCCAAGCCAGGCGCACCAGATTACCCCAGGTCTCCCTTTTCCCCTCAAGACTTCCAAACTATGACTGATATGCGTATGCCGTACAAGGAAAAGGCAAGTTTACTTTTCCTAACCTAGCCCTTATAATCTACCCCATGAAGAAGAAGCTACGTAACAGAGTTCACATCTGTTGCAACAACTGGGTATACTGGTGCAACTGGTTGTGGTTCTGTTGCAACTTATTATCCATCTATTACATAAGTTGCGTTGGATTATTCATTCAGAGAACCCTATGCAACAGATGGACCATCCGTTGCATCTTTACAATTACTAATCTATTTAAAAATTGACTTCTTATCTCACAGCATGTTGACATAATTCTCTGCCTCATGAGAAAAAGGCAATTAACGTACCGGGAAGCTTATGACGCTGCCGATATGATAATGGACCTTGACTTCTACAAGAAGCTCGAGGATAGGTACGATCAACTCAATGGAGAGATGTCATCCCTTAGCGTGGGACTTGATTTCCTAGTTCCTACGTTGGTCTTGGATGAAGAAGAAACATTAAGATATGTTAGAGGGGACAGGCCAAATCTACACGGCGGACCAAGGCAAAAAGGATTCTTGCAGTTATTAGCGTGAACGTCATGCATCATCGGGCTGTTGAGATACTACTCGAGGAGGGAAATATCAATGTTTATGACTTCAACGTACCTCTAGTCGATGATTTTGATATTTTTCTCCTCGTGGAGCCACTGATGGTGCTATTGCCCATCTTCTTGAGGGAGAGCAAACTGATGAATCATTTTCCAAAGGAAGTGTTGATGAAGAAATCATGGGATTTTGAAGGTCAAAACAAGGGAATGATTCTTCCAAAAGATGATGCCGCTAAAGTGAGCGGCTCGCACGCTCTTGCACACATCGAATGTTTGCTGACCGGCACAAAAATAGCCAAGCCAATGACTTTTCTGTGCGACAACGCTGTGGCAAACCTGCAAGAGGTCTGGGATTATGGGATACTAACTGGACGCTTGAAGTCTGTGTATATAGAAGAGCCTGTGAAATAAAAATTTTTAATTTCAAGTCACCCTTCACTTTATTACATGTACATGTAGTGGCAATAATTTTTTTCTGATGAAAGTTGAGTTTTTTATAATGCAATCGATTAGATTGTCCATCTGTTGTAAAATATCTTTAATCCATTCTGGCAGATAGTTTATCTGTTGCAATAGGTTGGTCATCTATTTCATTACACCGATGTTATTTTTATGAATAATCTAATAATCTAAGTCTAATCTGTTGCAACAGTGGGAAGACCTGTTTGATAATTTCCAACAGATGACCTAAATTTTACAACATATGTCTAAATCTTTTTGATATTTTTCAACAGTTACGCTTGAATATCCATGTGGCTGTCGACAACAAATCAGTAGCAAATACATACACCACCATGAAAATTTCAGCAACTAGGCTTTAATATTCATGTGCCCAACAACACCAAACCAGTAGCAATAACGGCACCAATGTAGTACCTTCTTGCTATATTTTGTTTCTCTTCAGAAGCCTTGACTTTGTTCAACAAACCCCAGATTACACGATTTGCTTGTGAAGGGTGTCGTTCTTTATACCAATCAAAGTAATCGCATCCACCCAATTTCTATATATAAAAAAGAACACAATTATAAAACAATTACAAGTTAATAATTAATCAACTAATTAAATAAAAAAATATTACCTTTGAAATCTTACAAGTAAAAAACCTACGATCCAGATTTTATTGAGTCCAAGAAGTCTTTAACAGAGCTTCATGACCGCACTTACAATATCGAAAGTCTTTATCACAAAAAATAGTGAAAGATGCGCTCGACATTGTCAAGGTCAGTTGGAAAAAATGAAAGTAATAATTTGAAGAATTTGGATAGATAAAAGAAGATGACGATGAAGAAGAAGATTTGGGAATTTAGGGTTAAATTTTAGGAGGAAGATGACTATATAAGACAATGGGGGGGGTGAACGTTGGGGTCCAAGTGACGGCAAGTCAGCGAAATGTGTCAGACTGACACTGACACATTTAATGCCTATTTTATTTTACGTGTTTAAAATGAACATGTCTACTTGATGCCTATTTTATTTTAGGTGTTTGAACTGAACACCATCGATGGGTTGCACCTTTTTTATTTCAATTCAATTCACTTTAACCTTTTTACATGTAGTGGCAATTTTTTATGTCCAACGAAAGTTGAATTTTTATAATGAAACAGATTCTCCGTTCGTTGTAACAGTTATCCTACCTGTTCTGACATATAGTTTATCTGTTGCAATAGGTTGGTCATCTGATGCATTATCTCGATGTTTTAATCTAAAGTCCATCTGTTGCAATAGTGGAAAGACCTGTTTGATAAATTCTAACAGATAACCTACCTGTTGCAACATATGTATAAATCTGTTCGATTATTCCAATAGATGTGCTGTCTGTTGCAACAGATAAAGTCCATCTGTTGCAACATATGTCTAAATCTATTCTTTTTTTCCAATAGATGTGTCATCTATTGCATTATCTCGATGTTTTTATCTAAAATCCATCTGTTGCAACAATGGGAAGACCTGTTTGAAAAATTCCAACAGATTACCTACCTGTTGCAACATATGTCTAAATCCATTCGATTTTTCTGATAGATGTGTCGTCTGTTGCAACATATACATTATCTATTGCAATATTTGAATCTAGTATTCCTTTTCAATTAATAAGTTCAAATTTAAGGAATAAATAAAATTCGTAGACAGAATAAATTAAATCAAAGCCTTCATAAATTAGCTGAAATAAGTCAACGAATAAATGAAATGTAAAAAAATTGTTATGGGTATAGATCTCAACAAATACATCAACAACAATTTAAGTATACTTTCAAGGATTGCTTTGACAAGCTCAATCTATAAAGATCTACTCATATGGACAAGTTGTTCTTCATCCGGTTGAAACAGATATGTGTCTGTTTGTTTTGTCAGTTGGAAGACATATAATATATTCACCTTCTTTAGCTCGTGCTGCTCTCTTTTGGACATTGTACGTTGCTTAGTGCAACACACAGAAAGAGGAGTTGCAATTTTGCTTTTCTGGATGCCTGATAATGCCTTGAAAATTACTCTCCTTCTCCTTTTAACCCTAATCTCTAATGGAGCAGATGAAAATAAAATTCTCTTTGATGGAATGAGATCCCTTTTAGATGTCAATTCCTTTACAGAAGCAGTTAATGCATTAATAACATTAATCACTACATCATGTTTTGCCCTACAATCTTGACATTTGCATGCAGAACATTCGCTGGGAGAGACAAAATCTGTATAACCAGTATGATCATACTCATAGTGGTTTGCTTTAAATACTATAAGACGAGTACCATTAGCACCAACAGCAGTACCACTACCACCACCAACAGCTCCATCAACAACAATAAGCCCACCCTTCAAAATTATTTTTCTTGTAATGGTTGTTGGTCCAAACAATTTTATTTTTATTCTGTCGATGACCTTAGGGTCCGATAAAGTTTGCACAGACCGTAAAGTAAGAAAAAATGGCATCTTCAACTCTCAATTGGTCGGAACTAGCGACGGATGCATATTCTAACATAAATCATTACATATACTAGAATGATGATTAGATCATTAAAAAAAATATTAATTAAAAGAACAGATTAATTATAATTATACTTACTGCATCCTTCGGGGGGTTGACGAGATCAAGAAATTTTGCATTTTTATCAGTTTTGGCCGACAACCATCTCAAGATTCTTGGACAGGAAACTCCTTCCTGGTAGTTCACTTGTTGTCTCAAATAAGGAATGACTTTAAACGCCCAAGCCTATAAAATAACGCCAATAAATCAAAACCATTATTGAGTGAAAAAAATGAATGATATCATAATAGAAGAAAGAAACATTTATCATGAAAGCCCATGGGAAGCCATATAAGTTGACTGTCTTTGGCGCTAACGGAGTCAAGAAATATTTGACAGTCATTTTGAAGCTTTCATACCCCCATGGATAGCTGTTAAACGCCTCAAGATCTTAGGAGAGCTTTATTAAACCGAGGCTTATGTTGTTGTTAACGTCTCTCGCCCAAAGAATATTATATTCAAACCAAACCAAGCACAATGACTGCTTGTGCTTCTTTGAAAATCCTTTACCTTTCAATGCTTCTATCAAATTTTTATTTTTGAAGCTTGGACCAACAATGGATACCAGGTCATCACAATCACACGACTTGTCTTTGCCTTTTTTGGGTGTGCGGGGTGCTTTTTTTGGGTTAGAATAGGTATAACTTGAGAAGGAGGATAACATTTTAGTTCAGTAACTATGGCTAACTCCTTCCAACCAAAACAAACAGGCATGCCATAGTAATTTATCCATACCTCATCCATCTTATATTTGTTTTCATACATAAACCTACGCTTGAGAAGTTCATATACCATTTTCATTTGGAAACGAGCATTGTTGTCCTCCGGCAAATCAAGATATTTCCCAAAGCAGCTATTCCTGAAATAAGCATCCAATTTTTGTTCTCGAAGTATTTTTTTGAAAGCGTCGAAAGATTATCCCATAGCTGACTTAACCACCAAATCACCCGTTAAATCTGCGGCACCATCGCACTGCATTCTCACAGGATAACGATCAATGCTGAAGGCTTTGACCAGCTCTTCGGTGGAAGGGCTATTAGCATATGCATCATCTCTTTTGAAATATTCCTCCTCCCCGTGTTCATCATATTCTGCTCCCGATTGAGATAACGCTTGTAAAGCAAGCTCATAGAGTGGTGGATGTAGCCTAGCTGCTTCACTTGTTCCTTTACTTGGACTTGATTCGATTTCTGTTCTTTTGGGAACCATATTATCTAAAATTAACAGAAACATAAAATAATATATTATTGTTAATTAATGCATCGTTAAAAAGGGATAACAGTAAATCAAACAAGCAAAACAGTAAAATAACAGTTGCAACAGATCACCAATCTGTTGCACCAGGTAGTATATCTGTTGCAGCATATAATGAAACTGTTGCAGCAGATGGGTAATTTATTGCAACAATACAAAATATATCACTCATCTTTTAAGACAGATGAATGGTCTATTAAACAGATCACACAACTGTTGTGACATCATCTGTTGGAACATATGAGTGATCTATTGGAACAGTTAAATAATCCATAGCAACTGTTGAGTAATCTGTTATGACAATACAAAACATATCACTCATATGTTGAGAAAGATGAATGGTCTGTGCAACAGGTCACACATCTGTTGCAACACATGAGTGATCTGTTGAAACAGTTATCAACGGTCAATATTATTTAGATTTCTTTCAACATAGGGTCGTCTATCACAGCAGATGAATGATCAGTTGAAAAAATCAAGTCTTGAACTTTTCCTATAGGAAGACTTTTCCTATAGGAAGAGTTGGTAGGATTTTATCCAACAAGAGGTTCATCTGTTGCATCAGATCATTAATCTGATGGTTCTTCCATTGCACCAGATAGTTAATTAGTTGCATCAGATTGTTTATCTGATGCTTAATATGTTACAACATATGGTAAAGCTATTGCATCAGATATTTAATCTGTTGCATCAGATTGTAATTTGATGGTTCCTCTGGTGCATCAAATGGTTGATCTATTGCATCATATGATAAATTTGTTGCATCAGATGGTTAATATGTTGCACCAGATGGGTAATCTGTCGGAGAAAACAGTAGCACGATTTTGTTAAACAAAAAACAATAATTTCATCATTTTTACCAAGAACAAGAATAGAACAAATCAAACCAAATTGTCCTTTTGTTTTTATAAACACAAACAATAAAAATCAAACTTCAAAAAATGCAACAAACAACAAAATATCATAATTCACTTCGAAAAGAGAAGAAAAAAAATACCAGAAATTAGGGTTTTATTCAGACCGCATTTCAAATTAGTGCAACAAATATTGAAATTGTTAACCAATACTATAAGAGAAGTTGGCTCAAGTTCCTCGTTTTCTTCAAAACTAAAAAGGCCATAAATTTTTACCTGTGAAAGAAGAAAAGGACCGATGAAGAATTCGAAGCTGTTGTGGCCGGAGAGCAAGGCTGTCACATCGATTGAAGTCAAAAAGGAACTCGAAGCCCAACTATTTATAGTCGGATGTTGAAGTCGCCGAGGATTGAAATGAGAAATTTGTAGAACAGTTGTTTGGGAAAGAGTTGAGAGAAGCTGTCGAGAGAGGGATGAGAGACAGGTTGATTGAATTGAAGAGGGGAACTCGAAGCTCAACTATTTATCGTCGGAGGTAGAATTCGTCGGGGGTTGAAGGAAGAAATTTTGCAGAACTGTTGGTTGGGAGAAAGTTGAGAGAAACTGTCGAGAGCGAGGAGAGAGTGGTTGATTTGGATTGAAGAAGGTGTGGGTTTGATTTGTATTTTTGAAAAGATTAGAAAGTTTTGAAAATATTAATCAAGTCCACAATTAACTTGATCTAGGTTCCTAATAATGTTTGACCCTATCTATTGGTCAATGTCATCAATCCTTCATTCAAGACTTAAAAACACCCCTCCTTTAATTTTATCAGGTTACTTGGTACAATAATTATAAATATTTTTATTTACATAATTAAAGTATTATTTATGAACAACTAAATAAAAATGGATAAGATAAGAATTTACGTAAATTCTTTATTACTAATAAATATTATTATTTTTAACAATTGAGTAATATTTATAACTATTTAAATATGAATTTAAATGTATGACTTCTTATAACTTCATCATTATAAAAAATATTATTCATATAAATTCAATCAGTATTTTGACTTCGCGCGAATCTGTTCACTTGTATTAATTAAATTCACAACTAACTTAATTATTTTTTTTAATTATATTTAAACCTTTTTAAGTTGTCAATGCTAATTAGGGGTGTACATTAGTCGGTTTGGTTCGGTTTTATATATTATCGATTTTTGATTTTTAAATATGTTAAACCAATGACCAAATAAATAAGATATTTTTTATCGGTTTTCAATTTTTAAATATGTTAAACCAATAATCAAATGAACAAGATATTTTTTATCGATTTTTGATTTATCGATTTTTAGTCCTTAACGGTTCGATTTTGATTTAATCGATAAGAAAGTACTTATAAAATATAAATAGTAGTAACTAACATGAAAAAAACTGAATCTTAGTTACAATAAAAAATCCTACATGATGTGTTTTAACTTACAAGAATCTTCAAATTTGAACTAAATATTGTTGGGAATAATTAAAAATTTGTATAATTGAAATAATTGGTTTGTTAATTTGTAGAAATTAAGAGAAATATATATATATGTGTGTGTGTGTTTTGTATTTGTTAGAGTGCTATCAATCCTAAGTCGGGGGTCTATCGGAAACTGCCTCTCTATTTCATCTAATATGATTTGCGTACATTGAAATACACTAGGTATATTGTTGCTGTGAGGTGTAAAATAATAATTTAGTATATATTATCTATTTATCCAATAACCCAATAAAAAAAAACTCAAAATAAAATTAATAAAAAACTATTAAAAAATTATCGATCCAATAACTCGTTAAATCAATAACATTTTTATCATTGATCATTCGATTTTTGAACACTGTCAATACTTAAAAAAATAAAAAAGTCCCTTACTTTTGGTCTCAGTTTTTTCTTTTTCGAGATTCCATGGCCTTGCCGAAGTATTGGATCCAATTTCTTTGTGGATTTTGGTTGAGCAATCATTTGTAAATATACATAATAATGCAGCATAGATATTTGAATTGATGAGTGATTAGTCAACTTATTGTTGAAAAGTAATGAAAGATCAATCTTGGAGATGGATTTTGGGTTTGATTTATATAATTATTGTTGCCTCTATATGGATTGCTGCTAGTTTTGTGGTTCAATCCGTTGTCGATGCCGGTGTTTCACCTTTTCTCGTAACATACCTATGCAATTCTCTATTCATAGTTTATATTCCCCTAATTGAAATTCTGCGCTTTCTAGAGGATAAATATGGGAGATTTTGGTTTTGGCGAAACAACAACAACAAGGATACCGCCACAACAACTTTGCAAGAGGAGGCAATTCTTCTTGATGATGGCGAATTGGCTGTTGCTGATGGGGCATCTGTATCAAAGGAACGAATTGTTGATCAAAGTGTTGTTGATATGGATCTGGATGAAAAAGGGCGGTGGACACGCTTTAGAGTAGCAAAAGTTAGCTTGTTAATATGCCCATTTTGGTTTCTAGCTCAGCTTACATTTAATCTATCACTCAAATATACTACTGTTACGGTAAGTATACTATCCATTGATATGGAGCAGTTACAGCTTACGGTAGAGGACATGGTATTAGGGTAGAGGGTTAGGGGGGCGGGAGCGTTCTCTATTTGTGTTTGAAGTTTCTTGTTCGTGGTGTTGAGTGATGTACGTGATATCGGATATATAGTTTTTAGTATTAACTTGTGGCTGTAGTATTAACTTGTGGATAGAGGGGGTTAGTTTATTTTGCATACTGTACTAGTCTATACACATTTATGTTTTGTGATTGCTATACTGTTATCGGTCCTAAGCCGGGGGTATTATCTTGTGGCTGTAGTATTATCTTGTGGATAGAGGGGGTTAGTTAATTTTGCATACTGCTATACTGTTATCGGTCCTAAGCCGGGGTCTATCGAAAACAACCTCTCTACTTCACCTGTGGTAGTGGTATGGTCTGCTTTACACTCTACCCTCCTCAAACCCACTACGTCGGAATACACAAGGTATGTTGTTGTTGTGTAAGTGTATGTAAGGGGAGCCTTGAGTAACCTGTAAAGTTGGGTTCAAGTTGGGTAAATAACCTCTTGTAGAAATGCAGGGTAAGGCTGCGTACAGTAAACCTTTGTGGTTCGACCCTTCCCTAACTTTGTGCATAGTGAGAGCTTAGTGCACTGGGCTGCCCTTTTTTATATATGGCCTATATTATGTTTTGACATGTAATATCCAACCCTTGTTGATCGATGTGTAGTGTAGTTTATGATTTCTTTTGGTTTTCGTTACAGTCAAACACCATCTTAAGCACTTCCTCCAGCTTGTTTACTTTTCTGGTTTCTCTTGTATTCTTGGGAGAAGTTTTCACTTGGGTGAAGCTGTTCAGTGTTCTACTTTGTATGGGAGGAACTATCGTCGTGAGCTTGGGTGACTCAAATTCAGCATCTAATAAAGTTGCTTCGAATCCCGTTCTTGGAGACATTCTTTCTCTCGTCTCAGCTGCTTTGTATGCTGTTTATATAACTCTCATTCGTAAAAAGTTACCTGATGATGAAGGGAAAAGTGGTCATGCCAGTATGGCACAATTTCTTGGATATTTGGGGTTATTCAACATGCTCATATTCTTACCCGTACCTCTTGTACTCAACTTTGCTAACCTTGAGCCATTTAACACGCTCACGTGGAAGCAAATTGGCCTAATAGTTGGTAAAGGTATGTACCGGTCTGTATGCTGCTTCTTCCCTTGCATATTTAAGTGTTTATGGATTTTTCGTGTCCGTGTGCATAAATGAGTGAAAGCGGGAACCATGAAATATGATAATTCACTCTGTTTCTCCTCTATGTGCTCTTCCAACTGCTATTTCTTCAGTGTTTTCTTGAACCAAATTGCTTGCTATGCGGTATAGTTTTTTTTTTTTTTAAAAAAAAAAATTGAAGCTCGTTGATATGCCCTTTAAAGCAAATGCTTGCATTTGGCTCTTGTCCTATGAATGATTTCAAACACTTGGTAAAGGATGTATTTTAATTGTGTCTACAACATATAATTTCAAGGAAACAATTGAAGAATGGTGGGGAAACCATCCGGTCATAGGATAACTTATTCTTAACCTAGCTAATTTTTCTGAAGATGTTGAAGATCAACTTGAAGAAATGGAACCAGGAGGTGCTTGGGTGTGTGGAAAGAAATATTACAAACCTATTTAACGAACTTAAAAGTATTAGGATAGGAGGAGGAAGAAAAAGGCATAAATGATGATGATGAAATCCAAAAGGAAACAATAAGGCAATTGGGGCAAGCATTAGTGGACCCAGAATTTATTTGGATATAAAATTCACACTTAAATTGGTTTTGAAGAAAGGTTATAATAACACTAAATTGTTCTATTCTGTCACTTGTTCATACAAAAGAATAATTTCATTAAGCGCTTAGTTAAATGTTGTACGTGAAAAGGGGGAGCGGGAGCTGCTTGTGCATTAGAATCACATTCTAGACAATTAGTGAAGAGGAGAAAGAGGAAAGGAATGGAGTAACCATCAAAACAAGAGATCCTTTAGGCCTTGCGAATTTTTTTTGGAGACAGCGCTACACCTGCATGATCCTTTTGCATTCTTTTCACCATTTGGAAAGTGCTAAAGGAGGAGGTTTTGGAACGAACCTAATAATCTCAGGTAGCTCTGAATCTAATTCCACCTCCACCAGCAGCCTAAAATAATTCCGACCAACCTTCTTCTCAGTGTTTTGATCAACCATGAGCGGCTTCCCAATTAAACTCCCTAATTTACTCAATCCCTTTGGACTCTAATACTTAAAGTACAGGCAATCTAATCCAAATTGGGACAGAGTGCAACTCATCCCTTGTGAACTCCATTTCATGACTCCAAGCATTGACAATGGAAGGTTTATTGTCAAAGTGAAAAATTCCTCCCTGTATTGCTTCATGTTAGCCTATAGCTGAATCAAATCGCACTAATTCTACCCCATTCTTCATAGATTTGGTTGATTCCGTACTTAGCCCACAACCTCTGGAAGTACCCCTTCATTACTTCAAACGGTAGATAGGCGCCCAAAACATAACAAACCACTGCATTTTTCCAGAAGCCTATCTCTGGCTCTATCAGAAATTTTGTCTTCTCACTTTGGTCCTACTTATTCAAGCATAAATTCTGCGTAGTGTTTTAGAGATATCAAAATTATCCCAAATCCAAGGCGATTTAACCTGGTCCCTCTATATCTGCCCATGATTTCCGACTACTACCAGTAGAAGGATTATCGGTACTACCAGGAGTATTGTTAATCAGTCCATTCCACTTTCCTACGGCTTCCTGCTGCTGAATTTCATTACTTGCTGCTGTTCCTTCTGCATCATTGAGTTCGATTGTTTGCCTGCTTCTCCGGTGCTTGTAGTTCTGTTTCATTTATCTAGTTAAATAAAATTCAAGAATCCCCGTTCCACAGTAAATCATCCTTTTTGGGCAGAGTACAAGAAGCTCTCAAAGTAATCCTACGACTACTAGTAAGAAGGAATAAGGGAGACAACCATCAACTACCTAACCAACCATCTACCCTAATCTGTTTCCTCCATGACCTATCTAAGGAAAGGAACT
Organism: Capsicum baccatum var. pendulum; assembly: GCA_030864225.1. Lineage (NCBI taxonomy): Eukaryota > Viridiplantae > Streptophyta > Magnoliopsida > Solanales > Solanaceae > Capsicum > Capsicum baccatum. Next base: position 273,786,398 of record CM061558.1, read on the forward strand.
TGTTATTTCTTTTCGTTTGATATGCTAGATACAACCATAATAAAGAAAAAAACATGTTACTTCAGCGTTTTATATGGTAATTAAACAAGTTATATAATGAAATTAAATGAAAATTTTGGAACTTGGTTGCAGTTGGGTATTTTAATTACTCCATTTATTGATTCAAAAACATATTGACCTTTTTATTAAGCGAGGCGAAACACTCAACACATTTTGAGCCTTACTTCAAGGCTTAAGCTCGTCTTTGACAAGACTAAATACACATCGACAAACCCTTGAACCTGACTCCGTTTTTTCCATTGTGCACTTTGTTTTTCATTGACATCTTAAACTCGGCCATTCCTGCGAGTTCTTCTTCATCTTCTTTCTTGCAAAACTTGTAAGGATGGCTGTTTTTGATTCTTCTTCTAATTCAAACACCATATCTAGCCCTTTTTCAAAGTTATACCAGATTCATTCGCCATTCTTTTTTCAACCCTTAACAGATTTTTCTTCTTCTTCTTTCTTATTTGTTTTAACCCATACCATAATTTTTCTTCTTCGGCTTTGTTATTTATTCAAACACTATCTTTTTAAAAATTTATTCCAGATTCAAACACTATGGATAGCCATTTTTGTAAAGAAGAAGAGTATAGTCTTTTTGCAGTTAGTGAAAGAATCTTGATGGTATACGTTCCTAACTAAGCTTCATGTGATGTAATGATGAATACTCCATGTGGGAGCAAATTAAGTGAGATAACTACACGTCAACTGTAAAAGGGATGGAATCCTTTGTCAGGTAGTATTATGAGATATCATTTTTAGATGTTCGTCAATTATCAAGTGTGCAGGAGTCCTGTACCTTCCTCTCTACTTTGTCTGAGGTAGTGGTATGGACTGCGTACACTTTACCCTCCCCAGACCCTGCTTTGTGGGAATACACTGGATATGTTGTTGTTGTTGTTGTGCAGGAGTCCTGTACCTGTAGTACTTCAGTTGTAAAAGTTAGACTAGTGAGGCATGTCATCCACCTTGTCACATTTCATCAAATCCTCATGAACCTCGTCGATACTTTGTTTGGGCGAAGGGGGGGTTGGCATTATCATTTTGTATTTATTCTCTTATTGTGACTGACCTACATAGTACATGCACACCGAACTCCAAATAATCGCGTCCATACTTTTTGGGTCGAAGATTCCTGCTTCTGAACTACTTGAAGTAGTGAAAGGTAGAATAAGACTAGGAGATATTAGACTCGTCATCCAACATTAGCGTAAATCTTTACATGTCTTCGTTCCTTGTCTTTACGAACTTCTCCTTTTCTCCGGATGGGATTTGGCACGGCCAACTTTCGGTTTTAATCATACTACATGTAGCTGACTTTAAACTACCATATTCAGGTATGTTTGATAACGTGCTGAGCGATTTACTATGGGCCAAGGCTATTCTTTTGACCTCCACAACAGTCGCAACAGCAGGACTGACCATTCAGGTCCCTCTAGCTGCCATCGTCGATTCACTGATAGGAAATGCACCTCCCATCTTGGATTACGTCGGAGCTGCAGCTGTCATGGTTGGTTTTGCAGGCATTAACATCCCTTCAGATTCATGTTCAGTACCAGAAGAAGCAAGCATTGAACTAGAACATGGGAAAATTCAATCCGCAGAACACGATCACCTATCGCCCAGGTAGATTCGAGCGCTTTTGCCACAGTTCGTCTGGTGGCAGTAGTTCAGGTGTATCTTATGTTTGTATTTTAATTCGTAGTTGACAACGTCACTTGTATTTTTAAATAATTCAAAAAAAAATAAAAATTCTACAGATATTTATTTTGTTTATTTATTTATCAATGAAGCTTCAAATTGACTTTATTCCACTTGAATGTGTCAATACTAATTTAGTTTTCATGTATGAGTGATCATATAAACAGAACCATTAGCTGAGATGTGGCTAATATTTATATTTGGTGATTAATTAAATTGATTAGTAGTAAAAAGAAATATTTATATTTATATTTATTAGTAGTAAAAAACACTATTGTTGGTGTTTTTTATCCAATTTTCATTGTATGCTTTTTGCAGATGATGTAGTTTTGATTGATGAGACGCGAGGGGGTGTGAATGACAAATTAGAGGTGTGGAGACAAACGCTTGAGTCTAAAGGGTTCAGGTTGAGCAGAAGCAAGACAGAGTATTTGGAATGCAAGTTTAATGACGTGAGGCTGGTGAATGAGGTGGTAGTGAAGTTGGAATCACAGGAGGTATGTAAGAGGGATAGTTTCAAGTATCTCGGGTCCGTGATCCAGGGTAACGGCGAGATTGACGAGGATGTCTCGCACCGTATTGGGGCGGGATGGATGAAGTGGAAGCTCGTGTCGGGGGTGTTGTGTAATAAGAAGGTGCCGCCCAAGCTTAAAGACAAATTCTACAGGGCGGTAGTCCGTCTGGCCATGTTGTATGGAGCGGAGTGTTGGCCAATTAAGAACTCCCACATCCAAAAAATGAAGGTGGCAGAAATGCGGATGTTGCGTTGGATGTGTGGGTTGACTAGAGGGGATAGAGTTCGGAATGAGATTATCAGGGAGAAGGTTGGTGTGACTCCAGTGGAGTATAAGATGCGGGAAGTCCGATTGAGATGGTTCGGACACGTGATGAGGAGGGGCATGGATGCCCCGGTTCGTATGTGTGAGAGGCTAGCGTTGGATGGTTTTAGGCGGGGTAGGGGTAGGCCGAAGAAGTACTGGGGTGAGGTGATTAGGCGGGACATGGAGCAGTTACAGCTCACCGAGGACATGACCCTAGATAGGAAGATTTGGAGGACGCGAATTAGGGCAGAAGGCTAGGGTCAGTTTGGGTCGCTAGTGTAGGGAATTACTTGGTGGGGGTATTATTCTTGTTATGATATCTTGTTCCATGTTTTATTACGAATCTATGTGCTTTTCTCTGTTTTTATTACTTATGGGTGCCGTATTTATGTTATGAAATCTTGTTCTGTGCTTTACTATGTATTTGTGCGGTATCTCGTGTCTTGAGTCGGGGGTCTATCGGAAACAGCCTTTCTACCTCTTTAAAGGTAGAGGTATGGACTGCGTACATCTTAACCCCCCCCCCCCAGACCCCACTAGGTGGGAATACACTGGGTTTGTTGTTGTTGTTATATTTATTGATATAAATTGTATTTTATTGATACAAATTAAATAATGCAAATATAAATGTTAAATTTATAAATACAAGTATTACATTTGTATCATATGATACATGTTTATACAACTTGAATTAGACGAAGACAAACAATACTTGTTTATATACAAATGCAAATGATAAATTTGACATACAAATATTAACGATCCATTTATATTGAGTGACACATTGCATAGTTGTATATTTAAGAGTCGAGTAAATCCGATTAATCTGTATACTTATTTGTATATAAATGATAACTTGTACATATTTACGGTTAAATTATTCAAATACAAATACTAAACTTGTTTGAAATATATTGTATGATATAAATAAATATAAAAATATACAAAATATAAAATAGAACGACAACAAAAATGAGGGAAAAAATACAAAAAAGGAGAAAAAATGACCCAAAAAATGAAACAAGAACCAAAAAAGTACAAAAAGGTAAAGAAAAAAGAAATAAAAACAAAAAAAAAAGATGAACAAAAAATGTAAAAGAGAAAAAGAGAAAAAAAAAAGATATAAAAAAAAAAGAAAAAAATGAAAAATGAAAAAAAAGAAAGAAAAAATGAAAAAAAAAAAAAAAGAGAAGAAAAAAATGGAAAAAAAGAAGAAGAAAAAGAAATAGTAGATAGAGAGAGAAAAAAATTAAGGGAGACAATAAAGGAGAGGTTATGATTTGTATTTAATTGAGATGAGAAAGTATGAATTATAACTAATTAAAATTTAGGCTAAATATTATAATTAAGAGTTTATATTTTCTAAGTCATATAGTTATTCCTTATCAAAACTAAACTAAACTGAAATCTGAAAAGTTGGTCAAAGGGTTTGGTTGTGATTTATAAAAATTTATAATTCAATTTGGATTTTGGTTTTGTAGAAAAAGATAGCTGAAAATACTGATCATATCACTAATAAAGTTAATATATTTTACTCCCTCTGTTTTAATAAAAATGATCTAATTTGACTTTATACGGAGTTTAATAAAATAAAGAAGACTTTTGAATCTTGTGGTTTTAAATTAAAATTATGTCAAATGTACCAAAATATCTTTTAATCTTGTGGTCTTAAACATGTCATGTGGAAAGTTGATTTAAAAGTATTATAAAAAAAAAGAAAAGGATCATTCTTTTTAAAACAGATTAAAAAGAAAAGTAGGTCATTTTTTTTTAAACGGAGGATGTAATAAATTAAAGATCTTGATTGCGGAAATGTTATATGCAAAGTATGACTCTTCTTTTGTTATGAAATATAAAGTAGAGAAGAAGAAGAATAGAGAGAGAAGAGAGCAACTCTTATTTCTCATGAAAGATTTCTTGAGGGGTGAATATCGATGAAGGAAACCCGCTTTATTTATAGGAGAAAACTAACTTTGTCACAAAGTTAAAGTTTCTAACTTTTCTAGAAATAGATTCACTATATATGATAATACATTTATAACAGATCCCCTTAAATGCCTAATTAATAGATAATGTGTCTCATTAAAATCTTACTAAAAAGGTTTAGTGAAAAAAATCTAGTAAAGGAAAAAGAGTACACATTTATAATAATACACATATAAGCTACTTCGTTAAAAACCTTAAACAAAAATTCAGTGAGGAAAAACCTCGTACGAAAAAAAGAGTACAACGATATTAACTCCTCCTAATGAGAATATCCTTGAACTTTTGCATTCCGATTTTGACCACCGTCTTCTTAAAAATTGCAGTCGGAAGAGACTTGATAAATAAATCAGGCACACTATCATTTGAACGAATCTGTTGCACATTAGTATCACCATTCTTTCTGGGGCTCATGTATGTAGAAAAGTTTTAGCGAAATGTGGTTTTTCTATTTTCTTTTATGAATTCTCCTTTAAGTTGTGCTATGCATATTGCATTACCTTCGTATAAAATTGTGGGTACTTTGTCACATTTCGAATCACATTTTTTTTTAATGAGATGCATTATGAACCATAATCACTACACTCTCGGCTTGCTTCATGAATAGCTATTCTCTCAGCATGGTTCGATGAAGTAGCTACGATAAACTATTTTAGATCTCCAAGATATGGCAGTACCCACACATATGAACACATAGCGTGTTTGAGATTGAGCTTTATGCGGGGGAGATAATACCCAGCATCAGCATCAACAACAAGATCGGAACTGCAATCTTTAGAATAAAATAAGCCCATATCGTTAGTCCCTTTTAGGTACCGCAATATGTGTTTGATCCCATTTCAATGTCCCTTATAAGAGCAAAACTATACCTTGATAACACATTGATCGAAAAAACTATATCAGACCTAGTAGTATTTGCAAGATATATTAGTACACCAATTGCACTAAGATATGGTATTTCATAACCAATTCAATTCGATATATTTCTCATTTCAGCAAATAATATATTGCTTTTGAAAACACTCCAAGAGTTACAATAATTTTTAAATTATAAATTTATATGATATACGAATTATAAATAAGTTTTCTAGAAATATTATATGCTTCAAACATTTTGAATCTTTAAAAAGTTCTTGTATGAATTTTGTCAAGTGACAATATTCAGCATTTCATGTATGATATCTTCAAGTGATTGGACTACAAATCAAATATATTTTATGCTTATCAAAATTCATCTTTTTATGTCATTTAATAAACATTTCTACGTCAGCATGCTTAAATAAAAGTAGAATTCAGATTCTCGTAATCTTTTACAAGATTACACCAATATTGTATTAAATATTTTATCAATGATATATCATTTTATATCTGTTCAGAATGTGATATAATATTTTGAGATCTCATTATTTCATTATTTTCAGGTACCTGAACCTTTTATAACGTTTCATGAAGTCTTATATCGTAGTCTCTTTAAGAGCATATTGCCTCTTTATTATAATTATTTGCTCATTTTTCTTTTTCAAGAATTATAGCTTTTAGAATTGATTAATCTACCATGTTTGATACATGTAGTAGACTTTGTCCTTCAGGGACATTCAGTTGAAGCATTTATAGCTAAAAATAATATCAATTTTTTTGGATTAGCAAATGCTCCTAGCATTTGAATTTGAATTATTTTTTGAATGGGGATCATATTGATGATAATTCACGACATATTTTTTAGCTGTTTATTATCTCCCCTCATGTTATAAAAACTAACATATATCTTAATTTACTTTAGAGAATCTATTTTTGTGCATCATTGTATATCCATTAATCATATACTGCACATCAAGTTTATTAGATGCAAAATATGTGATTCCTTATCCTGAACCAACTTTGAGGGGGATTTAGTTATAATTTATTGATTTGTTGTATACAAATATCTTTGTATAAAATATATATCATATTCAAACCAACACATAAAGTTTTGTTCTCATAATCAATGATTTAGCTAATTTTCTAAAGATATTTAATGCCCAACCAACTTGGATATTTATCAATCTGAAAATTATGCTCTTCACTCAATTTTGTTGAGCAAGCAACTTTATAAATGTCAATTGCAGATTAACAATAAATGTACATGTGACCATCTTATTGATGCATCTTTTCAGTATATCACATGATAGGTGAACGGACCTATATTCTTTTTTTATACTTTTTAGAATTTAGGAAATTCAGTCCCGATATTAGTTGATCCAACCAACTTATCAATATGTACTTAATATGCATATCTTTGGAATATCGTAGTCATTCACGTCAACTTATGAACTTTTGTACTAGTAAACTTCGAGTTTACCATGACATGTATTTTTTTACTTTAGTAAACTTCTTGTTTACTATGACAAGAATTTTGCATCAATAAACAATAAATTCTTAATGTCACAATCTAATTTCTCAAGTCATGATGGCGCCTACTATAACCCACCAGTAGACAAATCAAATCCGTAGTTCGAAACGGCTAATAACGAACTACTCAAATAGATAAAAGAAAGAATGCGGAATATCTAAAATACAAGATCAATTACACAATATAATTCCAAGATCTGGTGGTATCAGTACAAGAGCTGCTAATATAATAAGAGTACAAAGTGAAGTACAAATGAATACAATGATATAACTTATCTCCAAATACACACAGAGACTAGTCTACTACATACGAGAGAGATAAGCAATATTTCGAATATCAGGAGCTCAGTCTAAGTTTCCAAACTGTGACTGCTCCGCATAATGCACACATCAACGATGATAACCCGCACCATGATCTGCAGGCTGCTGAAAAGTGTAGTATGAGTACCAAACGGATGGTACTCAGTATGCAATTGCCAATTGAGTTTCAAAGATAAAGCAGATATATAACAAAATGAAAACTACACCTAAATATCCAACAACAATATAAGACAACCAATGCGATAATAAGGATGAACTATCTTATTCATGTCTAAGAGACTAGCAATTTAACGCTAAGGAAGTAATAAGAATGTACTAGCTTATTTCATCCATACTTAGGAATCTCAACACTATACCGTATATCACTAGCCAAATACAAAGTAAAGGCGAAAAGAGTATATATACAAAGTAAAGGTGAAAGGACTCGAAGTACAACCTAGATCATTAGACTAGCAGGAGCTAGTGCTAGAATACTCAGGGTTCTAATTCATATGTCAATTCATCAGCTGGTGATGCATAATATTATAATCCTAAGATAAAGAAGGTCGGAATCATACCTCAAGTCTCGATACCGAATCAATGACCAATTTGTCATAAACTAGCCATAACAATGATACTAACAATGATAATAATAATAATGTCAATAATAATGCGAGTAACCGGCTATTCCGAACAACCAAATACCTAACTGAGACTATGCGTACCCCCAACGCCCCAGGCTCAAAAGGTTCAATCAACATACAACACACCACAGGGCATAGTCATCACCCATATCTATGCAACCCTTGCATACTGGTGATAGGCGATGTGCATGCAAGTATGAATGCTACAGAATCCACAATATCATAATACCAACGCCATAACTATAATCATCATAACCATCATCATCATAATCATCCTTCGGCCTTACCGGGTATATATATATATATATGCAACCCTCGTATATATATAGTCATCACCCATATCTATGCAACCATCGCATACTGGTGATAGGCGATGCGCATGCAAGTATGAATGTAACAGAATCCACAATATCATGATACCAATATCATAACTATCATCATCATAATCATCCGTCAACCTTACCGGGTATATATATATATATAAATGCCATACAGAGGGTTGATGGACTCGAATCAATAGATGTACACATAGGCACATCAATATAATCATCTCCCGACCTTGCCGGATATCAATATCATCATCACAACATCCTCCAGCCTTGTCGAGTATCATCTTACATCATCATAATATCCTCTGATCTTGTCGGGTATCATCATATCATTATAATATTCTCCGGCCTTGTCGGACATCATTACATCATCATAATATCCTCCGACCTTATCGGGTATCATCATATCATCATAATATTCAAATCAATGTTGATAGTAGGGAGCGAGCGCAACGAGGGTTAAAGTAAAGTGCAAGCCCCACGAGGACTAAAGTAAAGAACAAGCCCGATGAGGGCTAAAGTAAATAGACATGAAAAGAGAAGTAAGGTAGAGTATATTTTCATAATTCATCGTTCATCATCAATATCACATTATCAATAGGCAAATATACATAACATAAATATCCTAACTTTCATTGGGTTTTACTCAAAATTTGTATTATCAATCCAACATCTTCCTCCGTCCCATATCGGAGCTAGAGATGTGTATCTGGATATGATAGGTGCACGGGCTCAAGTTATGGCTAAAAGAGTGTATATTCGTAAGTGTGTTGCTCAAGATGAACTTCAGGACTAAATCATTATAAAAGTGTAGAAAGGATCGGAACTTATCAAATCATATAGCGAAACTTATCTCGATCAAGTCTTTAAAACATTATTATTAACCTCTTTTACATATAAACTATTCATTAAAATTGGCATTTATTATTATGAAGAAATTCATTGTTAAGGTAGTAAGTGGACTTTAACCATTAGTTAGTGACAACAATAGTAATATTATAATCTAGTCGGAATCGTATCAATCATCGATGCAGTGATCATGAATGTACCAAATCTATGCATGCCATCACCAGTATTCATACAACAGAACCGCAAGCATTAATATATCAATAAACTACAATCACATTCTTTAGAAGGATAAACACTTCCCGGATGGTCAACTCATATCATAACACAACCTTTGGCCCAATAATGCGTCTGGAATACTTATAACATCATAATCACGAGTCACGACCTTTGGTCCATATACATATCCGAAACCCATATCAACATCATATTTATAAATCATCTCATTTTAAATAAGCCATAGCGTATTAATGAGACATAACATCTCCATAAGCAATAAGGCATATCTATAATCATCTTACGTCTAGGAGGCATAATATATCAATAAGCATCTCACATCTAGGAGACATCTCACGTCTATATGTCATATATCATGACTATGAGGAATATCATCTATATCAACCAATTATCATATCTAAGAGGAATGACATCTCTAAAGGCCCAAAATCATATATAAGAAGAAATCGCATCTCTAAAGGCCCATTATGATTTCTATAAGGAAAGTCATGGTCATAAGTCATAATCCGGGAAATGTCATCACAATTTACTAAGCCACGAAGTAAGCTTATTCTAAAGGCTCAATAGTCTCATTCTAAAGGCTCAATAGTTTCAACTAGGCCTAACATCCGCAACTAAGTCCATAGAGGCTAACACAAATCTTGCCCTAAGATGACTGAAAGAACCCATTTGTAATTCTCAATTGGCAACTTGTACACCGAAGTAGGCCAAGATAAAACTAAAATTTAAATATATTTCAGACTTTTTCTCTAATTTTAAAAAGTAAAAACTATTACTACTATAACCCAATCCCATCAAGAAATGAAAAGCTAAGTTGAAAATCGACAATATGATAAAATTTCTTTTTATAAACTATATAATAGAATATTAAAATTCTTTTTGAGTGTGTGATTGATAATGATCCATGATAGGGATATTTAAAAGATGTCTCTATTAAAACATGCTAAATGATGTCATAAAAGTTTTAAATTTTTCTTATTCTAACAATCATTGGCTGCCTTTTTTTTGTCTTTATTCTACCTAAAAGAAACTTTAAATTCTATACACACACGTAATTTTGCACATACTAATTAAAGTATTTTTCTAATAATTCCTAAAGTATAAAAAGTAAATAAAAAAAATAAAGTTAGGCATTTTTAACTAACTAGTTGAGTTTAAGCACGAGTAAAAGATCAACAAATTTAAGTTTATGAATTTTATCCTAAAAATATTTTTTCCCCATCTAAAAATACTTAAATAAGTATTGTTTTTAGTTTAATCTTATATTTTAGAAAAATATTTTTAAAAAAAACATAATTTACTAAACGACCTCTATTAGATACATTTTTTATTTTTTTTTTGAATTTTTAAGGTAATACTTATTTTACGATGATTTTTTTATTTCGGACTAAAATGACACAGTATATTGAGTTTTGAGTAAATTATTTATACATATATATTGCTATGGATTTCTTTGTTTACACATAAACAAAACTTTGTCCAAAGCTACTGAATTCACTACAAAAAATAAAATAAAACTAAAAACTTCATCATTAATCGTCGTAAATTGCTCATAAATAATAAAATTTTACAAAAAATGTATCGCTAATTTGTATTTAAATATAATTAACGATAAATTTTGTTGCAGAATTTGTCTGTCGTTATTACTTATTCCTTTATTAGGTTGTTGTTAGGAAAAACAAAAGTGTAAATAGGAAAGTTTCAACTTTTGCTATTTATGAATAATTTAATTAATTTTTGGAAGAAAAAAATAAGAAATTGTGACATCATAATTACCTTTTCTAGTCTTGTAGCTAAGCTATTTTACAACTATTTTTTTTTTCTTTTTTGTGTTTTTATTTTTTTTTCAACTTTACATTTTTGTGGTTTGGCTATTTTGGTCGTCACTATCTTATCTTGATAAAAAATAATTGTTGGCAAATTTGACAAAATTGCATAAAGTTTTTTCCATGAAACAATTGTGATATATAGTGACATTGCCAAAACGCTACGCAAGAAAACACTAGGTACAATATATATATGACAATATTGCATATATATTATTATTTGTTTGTATTATATAATATTGGAACTTTTAAAAATGACAAATTTGATTTGATAGCCAACTTGAAACGCATATAGAGAAATAAATAATTAAATAAAATAATTTACTAATAAAAAATAAAGAAAAAGAGTAAGTTATATCTTGTGATTGAATAAGAAAATATCATTACGCAATTTGGATTAGATCTCGATGAAAGAGAGTTACATCGATATGAAGATAATGCAACGCGTCACTGCAAGAAAAATATTAATTTATGAAGATTTTACGACAAAGTTCATCAACATGAACGAAATTTATGATTGACAATATCTATTACATTCAACTATTTTGAATTGTGTTTGAAACTTTTATTTTGCGAGTTAATATACTCCCTACTAAAAGTAACTTTTATTCTCATATTTGAAACCTTTTATTAACAAAGAAAGAGACAGTATTTATCAATTCATAACAATCTGTTATAGTACGTTGTACGCAGGGGCGGAGCTATACTTGGGTTAGGGGTTCATTCGAACCCTCTTCGATGGCAAATTATATCATATATATGGTTGGAATTATTTTTTATGTATATATAGTAGATGCCAAACCCCTTCGATTAGTTCTTATATTCACTTATGAATCCCCTTAATGAAAATTCTGGCTCTATCACTGATCGTACGTGTATCACACACACATATTTCAAATTATTTTAACAACTTTTAGTATTGGTATGGTTCATGAACTTAAAAATATCATGACCATTGAAAAATAAAATTCAACTAGTAGGGAAGACATTATTTCATTTTCAAATTAAACTTGTATTTCAAACTTTTTTCTTTTGTCTCCATACCCAGGGTCGAACCCTTGACCTCTGATTAAGGGTGGAACAGCTCCATTCACTGCACCACAACCCATGTTGGTGTATTTCATACTTTCATTACTTTGTGATGTTTATGTCTCAAAAAAATAATGCCAACACAACATAACACTAATTAACATTAACCTATCGTGTATGACAAATACTCTTATTGATAGCACCAATGATCCGCTGCGTGAGCAACTCGACTGTGCGCTTTACATGAGTTCTACCCGGTAGAGAGGTTGTTTTTCAACAGGCCTTCGTGCGACTCAAGATAAAAAACAGATTAACAAAAAAATCTAACAGAGGTACAAAAGACAATAGAACACAAGAAAATTTATCTAATATGTACAAATAGCCTATTTAGATTCTGATATTTGATATACAAACAACAAATCGAAAATCATAAACTAAAAATTTTGATTCCGCCTCTAAATGGGAATGACAAAAGGGAACACAAATTTGACTTAAAAGTGCATATGTATTTGAAGTCTATATTTGCATGTTAGGTTGCAATACACATAAATTTTTTTCATATATATGTGCGCGCGTGCGTGCATGTGTGTATCACAGGGCGAACATCTGAGTGGGCAGGTGTGGTGGCGAAAACATAAATTATTTTGTTAAAGTGAATATTGAACGTCAAGTGAGAATTTTCAAAAAATGTATTGATTTTTGGAAAATTTAATTTTAAAAGATTCGATACAAACATGTGCGGTGTTGTATTTTTAGAGAATCAATTCAACAGGTAATTTGTTGTTGATTTGATTTGATTTGTTTAGAATATTTGAAGCAATTAAGATAAGACACAGAAATCAATTATTGGACAATCCTATAATTTCCAAGTCAATAATCCTCACTAAATTACCTATTTTCTCTTTATAATATTATTTTGGCATATTTCACAGAAATCATAACTTATTTTTGTATTTCTTTCAAATCATATATAAAAAAAATTGAATCGAGGGTCTATATACTGATAGAAAATTAAACAATCCTTTTTCGATATCCTCAAAAAACAGAGAGTAAATTTGTATATATATATATATATATATATATATATATATATATATATATATATATATATATATATATTCACCTTCTCTTAAACTCACTTGTAAAATATACTGAACTTGTATATTTTATTGTTATTAATGCGTATTTGATGGAAAGATTGGGACATTGATGAATTATTTTTACAAGAAATTAAAATGGTGGAGATAAAGAATTCTTGATTGATGACATTTGATTACTAATAGTGATTTTTGGCTATATAGTCTAAGATTCGAATTACATCTTAAAAATCAATTCTTAACATAAAGGTATGTGTTATCAAAGTCAGTTGAGAGTCAGAAATTTTGATAAGTGAATTTAAAAAAAAAAAAAAAAAAATTGTGAATAACATGTATACACGTAATTTCGTACTCACTCTTGCTTTTTCTGCATCTTACATGCAGGTACCAATCCGACGATCTCTGGACATTAAATCCTATGATTCCTTCTGTGTTAGCATCTTTGGAGATTCGAGGTAGCTGCTATTGTTTTCGGAGACTGTTGAAATCTCCTCCAATCTTATCGTTGTGCATTTTTTGCATTTTGAGATACTCAAAGTTTTCTTTGATTTCTTTATTTAGTGGTTTGTATTAGTGACTACCAGACCTGAGATTATCTATGTTTCGACTATACTAGTCTATCAGTCTATTTTTGAGATTATTCGGGATTTATTATAACCTTATTTCCTTCTGCTTCTATGTGTTTGGGATGTTGTATTTAAAATTGAGTTCATGGCTTACCTATCAGAAAGACTGGATAGGCGTCATCACGATCCCGAAGTTGGGTCGTGACATATGTATACTTAGAGACAGAGACAGGACCACGTGTCGAGCTCTTTCAGAAGTATACAAGTGTTAAAAAGAGTACTAAATTTTAGAAATGACGGTAAATGTGAGAAATGACATTTTCGGCCTATTAAAAAAGTTCGTAAGCAAAGGACATACCGAATATCCACCTTTTTAACTAAATCTAATTAAGTGGGAGCCTTTAATTAACGGTATATTTTATCGTCAACAAGTAATGGCTAATAAAACTCATTTTTCTAAATATCTTTAGAAGCGACGAGGACATATCTGAATTTTATTTTAATAATCTTGAAATAACATTTCGTCCCACATAAGTCTTTAGAAATAGTTATTTAAATTCAAGATATAGCTTTTTTAATAAATGGCTTTGCGATATACAAAAGATTAACATTTTAATTGACCCTCTAAATATTATTTTGTTTCAATTATCATGGCTTAACGAAGTTAACAAGAGTCAATCTCTTGAATAATTAATATGAAAAAATATATAACTCTGAATATTTAATTAATTATTTTATATAAATGGATCAACATCGTAACCAACCAACCCATGAAAACAACTTTTTTTTTTTAGAAAAAATTCTTGACTAAATATAATTATTTTAGTTGAAGTTAATTAATCCAAGTATTGTCTTAAGCCTTTTTATAGTATTGAAAAGGCAAAACCCAATAAATATTTCATGCAATAAGTATATTTTTAATTTCTTGATATTAAACCTATTTCTAGTGTTTAAAGGGCGTTTTATTCAAAAATAATGGTGATTAAATTATAATGCTTTTGGTATATGTCAATTTTTTTAATAAACAAAAGATCAATACGAGATTAATTAATGAAATTGAAGTTAGTTATAATTAAGAAATTAATTTATCTAACCCACTTTTCTTAGCTAAACCAACTGCCCAAAAGCATCTGGTTATTATTATTATTATTATTATTATTATTATATATATATATATATATATAATTCTTTCGTTTACTTTTACGCATGTCATAGTTCGCTTCTCGAGAGCTAATTTGACACATTTTTTAACTTGAATTCAATTAATTTAATATTTTAAAATTTAATTTTAAAAGTTCAAAAAATATATAAATTGCAAATTTTTCTCGTATTAACAAAAATATATTTTAAAATGATAAGTAAAATGCATATAGTTTGACTTTGAAAAAGTGAAAGATCATGAATAAAAGTAAACGAGTGAATTATCTTTGTTAAATTTAATTAAATTTTAAGATAATATATATGGAAAGGTTTGAAAGTTCTAAAAAGGGATAAAAGACCATTTTAAGATGATTTCTTAATTCATGATTCACGTGACAATTATGAAATGCTTTATAGTTAATCAACTAATTAACTAACTTAATAGCACAATGTAATTTTCTTTTTTTAAAAAAAAAAAATAGTGGTAGGTTAACTTCAAAGATATACTATACATGTGCAATCCATTGGAGCAGGATAATTAGTTAACGACAATAATCTAATTATCGCTAAATTATACTTTTAGAAGTAATTGTTAGTGACAATTAAATTTGTCTATCTTTGTAAATGTTCTAATGCCTATAACGATACCAATGTCAATAAAAATTTTAGTATTCTTTGTTAAAATGCATATTTATTGCCGCTAAAATTTTTATTGTTTTAGTGATCTCTCATAATAAGGAGAATTAATAATTTGTAAAATATAAAGCTCACTAATTACTTGACACAACTTATTAAAATACGTTGAAAAATTAGTAGCTTGAATTTTTTTTTAAATACTATCAAAATATATAATTTATTGTTTTAGTTAAGCTTAAACATCATGTTCACTGTATAGGAGCCAAATGGAGTATCATGAGATTATTGTTAATCCATTGTTTATGACTTTTTTATGTCTTAATTAGATGATAAATTTATTTAATTATGTAGACAACTAGTATGTAAACAAAACTTATAAAGTTGTGCATCAAATATTAGTAAGAGCAGGCAAAAGTTTTAAGATAAAAGAAAAAAAGATAATTCGGTGTACAAAATATTTCAAACTTATGTTGTTATTTGAGGAAAATAGGAGCGTGTTTATTTTAAGCCAAGTAAAGTAATGTTACGTTAAATTATTTCATTGAGATGAATACAGGATTTAAATTAACTCAGAAAAAGAGAAGGATATAGGATTTAAAAGTGTTTGATTTAAAAGCTCTATGAAAATAGACAACATAAATTCCGACAGTTTGAACTTTAATTATGGAAAAAATTTGATATTTTGAATAAGTACTGAAAAATTCAATTTTGGATCTATCAAGATACATAATTAACTCCCGATACATTCAACGAAAATACAACTTTTGTAAAGATACATATTTACCTCCGGATACAGTTTTTTTGAATTTAAGTCTGTCAAAATGCATAGATGATACATTTTTTCTTTATAATGATACATAATTAGTCCTCATTCATTTTTTTCTATCTTGAATCTGTCGAAATAAATAATTAGCTCCCCAATACATCTAAGGAAGATACATAATTAGTTGAATTTTTTTAGTTACTTTGTAGGGTAGAGATCTGTGTAAATATGATAAGTTAAATATGTATATTTATGTTATTTTTCCAATAATTTTACAATTATTGACTAGACTAATTTAGTGGTTTAGAATTAATTGATATGACTAAATTTTGCTTTGTATCAACAAATTCTTGAATGGAATTAATAAAAGCTTGAGCCTCTAGGTCATTATTGGCTACAAGAAAATTCAATACCACATCATGAATCCCATTTTCTATATTTTCCATCATAAATTTAATGTAACTTTGAAAATATTTACCCCAACTAGACACTAATTATATTTAATTTGAAAATCTAAATATGAATTGTCAACTTTTTTGTTGGATGCCATCTCTCAAATTTGACTTATAACCAAAATACACAACACAAAAACGAATTTAAGATTTAAAATTTATAAATTTTTATAATAATTTCTAGTTAATCAATAGATATAATAGTTTAAATTCATAGAAAATTATTTATAAATACTTAATGAATTCTTAATACATATATGAGATATAGGAAAAAACTATTAAATTCACATGAATCCATAAATTATACGATAAATCAGGCGTCGAGATGATTTTAGAACATAAAAAAGGGAAATGAAAATTTTAAAAGTGTTTATTGGAGAGGAGTTTAACTTCAATATTTAATATTTGTATCGTCAAATCACTTAAAAAAAATAACTACATAATATTATTCATAATGTAAGTCAAGAGTGCACAAGCAAATTCAACTTAATATTATTCCATGTTAATTACACCAATAAAACAAATAAAGTTTGAGAAAATTAGATGTCTCCCAATAAATTATACATTTGTGGTTACTAAGTTAAATTCATTAAGGATTACATGATTAAGTTTTTTTTTTTTTTTCCCCAGGAGGATCAATAGTGTTCCCACACTTCCCCTCCAGCATGACTCGAACCCTCAACCTACCGGTTGAAGGTGGAGGTGCTCAACCACTTGAGCAAGCCTCACTTGTCTTACATGATTAAGTTGGAATTTCGATTTTGGGACCTTAATACTTCTAGCTAGTTAATTTTTAATAAATTCACCTACCTAACTATAATAATTATATATAACTGTTGCCTGTATTTATTTAAATGCATATCTGTATCGACTGAATCACTCTTTTACATAACTTGTTAGGTTGCTAATGCAAGATGTAAAAATTCTTTTAATTTTGTCTAATTATTGATGTGCTAATCCAACTACCATAAGATGTGACCTAAAACCATATTCTCATTATGTCCAATATGCCAAATCTATCAATTTAATTTTATGAATAAAACAAATGTTTGGTACTATTAAAATTGTAATAAATTTTATTGTGCCAAATGGTGTAATACCCACCATAGGATAAAACATGAATGCTTACATGTGCACAATGAGATAATGTTAAAAATGAACAAGAAAAATAATTAATCAAAAAAGCTAAAATATTTGGTCACAAAATTGAATATTTTATTATCTATATATTAAAATAACATACAAGTCAAAAGATAAACCTAATTAATTAACCTAATGACATTTCCCAAATGGAAACTATATCCTCATATACCATTATACATTTCATATTTTTTTTCCCCTCAAAAGTCTCATAATATGTGATTTTCTTGCACATAAACTTTAGGGAAAATATCTCATTAGAACTTGAAAATTACAATTCATATTGTGTTATCTTAGTAGTGAGATGTTCCCTTTTGAGACTATTGATTTGATGTATTTACAATTTCACTTTGAACTCTCTCCCTCAACAAGACGATGACGATCTAATGATTTGTCTTTGATCACATGACTGAACAGCCGTTAGGATTTTCATCGCTGAACATTTCAGGGGCGTTGTGTAAATACGTCGTTGGTGGAGGAGGTGGCACGTATGAGGGCGGGTGGTAGGCGTATTCCATGGCGTAGCCCGTATGAGCATTGTAACCATGATCGTACATTGTCACGCCATAATCTTGATTCGTGTAATGTTGGTTGTACATAGGCATCGCGTAATGCGTCAGCGCGTTGTGACCATTATATTCGTACTTGTTCGCCTCACCCTTTGTCTCTACACCTTTACTGCTTCCCTCGGCTTTTGCTTCACCCTCAGTACTCTCCGCCTTCTTGTCACCGGCCCCACCACCACCTTCTTTCTCTTTCTTCTCTCCGCCGCCGCCTTCTTTCTCTTTCTTCTCTCCGCCACCGCTGCCTCCGCCTTCTTTCTCTTTCTTCTCTCCACCACCACCACCGCCGCCACCTTCTTTCTTAGGTGGTACAATTTCTACATTTCTTTTAAATTTATCTTTCAAATAAGGAATTAATTCCTTTAAGTCCATTGTTCCCTTTACCGTGACCAAATCTTTTTTTGAATCAATTTTAACATCTTCTACCCCTATCAAATAAAAAATTAAAAATGTTAATCAAATCATACAAACACCAAATTTTCATTAAATAAATAACTTAGATTTTAAGTTTTATGGACCGTAAGTGCATAAAATATTCTGCACTATCAGTTAACTTAACCTGCTATTGCAGGTTATCCAATTATTTACATAAAAATTAAAAAAAAATAGGTAACCTGCAATAGCAAATCAAGTTTACCTGATAGTATAGAATATTTTGTACGTGCACAAAACTTAAATTCAATAACTTATTTGTTTAATATTACTAATTAATAATTAAGAAGTTGTTTATCTTACCATCAATCTTCTTTATAATTCTCTTTATTTTGTGTGCACATCCATCACAATGCAATAGAATCTTTAACACCACTGTGCTTACTTGTGGCTAAACATATAAAAAATAAATATAAATTAGAACAAAACATAATTAATCAGAAATAGTTCAACTAATATTACCAAATTCAATTAAAATATTAACATTTTAATTAATCAACTTAAGCTACATACATTGTCATTAAAAAATTAGGTCATTTTTTAAGTAGATATCGTTTAAGTTAGACTTGACCATGTAATAACTTCTATATGATAAATATTTTATTTTTTTTAAATAAAGCTTGATCGAATGATAAAATTCTTTCATTCTTATTCAAAAACTTCGAGTTTGGACATCTGAAAATAGAAATAGGTATGTTGAGAAAATCATTTCGAAAATGCACATAACTTAATTTAGTTAAATTTCAAGCCGTGTCAAGTCAAATACTGGACAATTAAAGATAGATGCAGGAGTAGGTGTTGTGATGTGGGTGTTAGAAGAGTGTGAAATTACCTCTTTAGCCTTCTTCTCTTCCGGTTTCTTCTCCTCCACCTTTTTCTCATCGGACTTTTTATCTCCGCCGCCGCCGGTGTCCTTTTTGGGATGAGGAGAGAGGAGCACCACCGTCTTCTTCGTCTTCGCCGCCACTTTTTCCCGGAGCCATGTGGGGTCCACGTTCCCTTTCACCATCAATTTTCCACCTTCACAATCTGCCTTCACTTCCTCCACACCTAATTATAATTTGAAAATTCATAAAATAACAATATATCATATACTTGTAATTGAGCTCGACGTAATTGATAAAATTGATATTATGTAATAACAATCACAAATTCAAGTCGTGAAAATAGTCTTTTTGTATGCAAAGTTTATATCATGTCATAAGAGTCACGAATTCAAGTCGTGAAAACAGTGTTTTTGAGTAAAAAAGTTGGAGAGTGAGTCACGAATTCAAGTCGTGAAAACAACCTTCATGTAATAAGAGTCGAGAATTGAAGCCGTGAAAACATTTTTTTTTTGTATGAAAAGTTGGCATCATATGATAAAGAGTTACGAATTCAATCCGTGAAAACAGTCTTTTTGTATGAAAAGTTGATATCATACGATAGAGTTACAAATTCAAGTCGCGAAAACAATTTTTTTGTATGAAAAGTTGATTTCATATGATAATAGTCACAAATTTAAATCATAGAAATATTTTTTTTTCCGTAATAAATAACGTATGTAAAACTAGTACAATAGTACCCTTATGACCTAACTCTTCGTACGTAAAACTCTCTTCACATAACGAAAGCTTAATACGTAAGGCAACCCTTAGAAATTAATTTTACTAAGATTAGCCTCTTTACAAACTATAAAAGAGTGTAAACTTAAAACTCAGAGATATTACTGTTCAACCAACTTGATCACCTTTGCAAATAATTTACACTTAATTTAAAATAAAAAAATTATAATATAAATTAAAATTTTATAATTACTGAATTTTACCAAACTCATAAGTCATAGCTATAAACGTCAAATGTGAATATAATGGTTTCCTTGAAATAACCGTAAAGTACAATTTGACGTTAAATTCAAGGAACCAATTTTATCAATAATAATAAACCAACATCTTCACTATAAAATTTTCTTTTAAAAAATAAAAAAATTTGACAATTCAAAATAATTATTGTAATAATTATTTCAAATTTCATATATTTATTATAATAATAATTTACCTTCTAAATGGCGAATTGAACGTTTGACTTTTTTAGCACATCCTTCACAATGTAAATCTAATTTCAAAACTATGGGGAATGACTTTTTTTCTCCACCATCATTCTTCTTCCCTTCTGCAACTTTAGTTTCTTCTTTTTTCTGAAAATTTAAAAAAAAAATAAAAAAAATAAAAAAAATTGAGTATTATGAATGAAATTGGAATTAAATTCGATACTTTGAAAATGATTTTATGCGGCATTTGGAGATTTAGAAGTTAAAAGAAATTAGAAATTACCTCACCCATATGAAGAGATAGAGAGAGATATTAGAGATGGAAGGGATTTTTATTTATTAGAGAAATGGGAAATTTGGTTTGAAGAATAGAAAATGGAGGCAAATAAGAGAATATATAGAAAAAATGTTTGTTGAGTGAATACTAATTGATGAGATCATCTTCATTTTTTCAAGGCCCACAGCTTTTTTTTTTTTTTTTTTTTATTGTTAGTATAGTATATAGTTTAAGAAAATACTAGTAGTAGTAAGCCCCCACTTATGGACTCTTTTATTTTTTTATTTACTATTTTTTTTGGTATGATGGATGTATGTGGAGACATATGGATGGATGTTATGGAAATGATATATATGTATGGTCATCATGTATGTGAAATGGATTGATTATTATAAAAAGAGTCATTTTAAATTTGAATGCTAGGCATAGAAAAATCTTTGATGGAGAGAGCGTTTCTTCCTAATGGGTCCAATGCAGTGTATATCGAATTAGTTGAGCTTCAACTCATCAAAAGTTGCAAAAAATCAGTAATTTCTATCGTTTCGCCCGTTTGATTTTAAAAATAACTTCATCGGCCCCGCTAAAGTAACCAGATCCACTCAATAGACCGTTGAGGGATCGCCCGGGAAGTTTCACCCAAAATCGTGCCTAGAGCTCGAGCCCACCCCCAAACCGTGAGCTAACACATCCATCAAAAGTTGCAAAGAATTCGCAATTTCGATCGTTTCGCCCGTTTGACTTAAAAATGGCTTCATCGATCCCGCTAAAGCAACCAGATCCACTCAATAAGCCCCGGAGGACCGTTCGAAAAGTTTCATCCAAAATCCTGCCCAGAGCCCGAGCCCCGCACCCGAATGCATCTACCAAACACTAAATAAATAATTAACCAAAAAAGAGAAACAAACTTAGCCCTTTATCAGTGAGAAATAGTCTATACTTGCTTATGAACTTTGCAATATCAATCATTATAACAATTGATTCTCTATTGAAAGCATTACTAGAAATTGAATTTACTCTAACATAATTTCTCACTCTCACGAAACTCACAAAAATTAAGAATGTATAAGGCATATTTGGTTAGAAATTACATAATTAATTTTTTTTACAAAATCACTTTTCGTTCAAACGATCTTTTGAATCGTTTGATCTTAGCCATCATATTATTGCGTTATAAGATTCAAGATATGGATCTATATATTCTAGGAAAAATAATCTGAAATAGACCTAAACTTTGATGAAATTTGTTGTAACACACATGAATTTTTTTTTGTTTTTTTATCCGGTGCCCGCATTGGAACCCCGACTAATTCGGATCGCTCGTTGCAGGACCCATTAAGGTGACAGTGCTCCCAACAGAGTTTTCTCCATACTCAGGGTCGAACCCTCGACCTCTAGTTAAGGGTGAAGCAGCTTCATCCGCTGCACCACAACCCACGTTGGTTTGGTTGTTGGAATTGATCATTGTTTGTAGCTTCCTTTGGGGCGATCTGAGGGCTGAGATTGTCTAATTTGACTGGGAGAAGTCAAGACCTAACGGTCCAATGTTCTGAGTATTGACACTATTTATCAAAGTTAGGAAAAAGTTTAAATCATTTTACATATTTCAAAAGAAAAACTTGACCTTTTTTCCTTTAGAGAATTTAATTTGACCATATAAAGAGAACTATTTATATATAGTTTCGTATAAATAAATTTTATTGTTAGAAAAAAAAAACTTGAAGAAGTATCAATATCAGAATTTGCACCAAAAAATACGTTTTTTGACCCACGTACTCCAAGTCCTCCAAATTAATTAGTTAATAGCAGTCAAATAAAACTTTATGTGAAATTATTTACCTATTTATTATTAACCAATTTGATGTCATCTATATATGTTTTCTTTGTAAATGTTAAAAAATTAACAAAATTTAAATAATACAATGAAGAATTTAAAGATTCATAGGTCATATATTATGACAAGGCATCAAATAAAACAAACGATAAAAGAACAAATTAATTTACGTCACGTTAATTTGTGGCTAATTTATGCTCCCTATAATTAAATTAAATTTAAATTAACTATTTTCCTACATACGTATAATAACAACAATAAAAATAATAATAAATTAAGTATAGTTCCATAAATATGGTCCGAGGATGATAATATGTAAGGTAAATTAAAAGGTATTTTTGATTGATCCTTGGTAGCTGATCTCCTCTTTTATCTGAATTAGAGATCAGTAATGTACACGAGCTCTCGTAAGCGGAACTAATTTACCTTCTTGACGTAAATAAATACTTCCTCTGATCATTTTTACTTGTCATGTTTCACTTTGCGAAATTCAATTATAGACTAAACTTCAAAGCTAAATTGAAATAGATTAACTTAATATTTTAAATTTAAAATTTAGATGTTCAAAAACTATATGAAAAATATTATAAATTGCAATTCTTCTCATATTAATATGATGAAACTATTTATCTTAAAATGTACGTGTTCATATAGTTTAATTTGACTTTCGAAAAGTGAAACGTGTTAAAAGAAAAAAAAACCTAGAGAGTATTTGTTTTAATTAGGTGGAAGGGTCAATAAATCAATTTTAAAATTTGAAATAGAATTATATGTTTGGCTTATTAGATAATTAGTGAGTAAATTACTTAATTAACTTGCTTGTCCATTTTAACGTAGAAGATGGCGTATATGTTTGGCTTTTAATTTAATGAATTATTATTTTCATGGTATTTATTTCTCCAATGTCATTTGAATTTGTTCATTTGGCTTTTTCCTTAATCCAAAAGCCAACATATGTGATTTGGTATTTGAAAGGACTTGATTAATGTAATTGATAAACCTTGTTTTAAAAATTTAAATTAGTCAAAATAATATTTGAAATTTATTAGTTTAACTAATTCGAATTTGCATCGAATTGATATTTGGTTAAGGGTGTGGAAGGACCTCAATCGTCTTATTCAAGGTGGTTCTAGTTCGAAATTTATGGGTTTGGGTTCGATATTTTGTCATTATATTTATTTAAATTATTGAATTCAAAAAATATAATATATTATTTTGTCGTTATTTAGTGGATTCTTAGTACTTTTAGAGGTTGAGTCAACAGTTATTACGTTCACATGTATCAATCATATCTTGTACATATTTTGTATTAGACCAATTTAAATTATCATGATTAAGTGTTCTAATGAATTAAAGATATGCATTAATTAGTCATAATTAAGTAAAAAAATGTATACACATTTAGTAATTTGATGCAAACTAATTAAAACAAAATTATTTCTTGCTCATTTAATTTTTTCTTTCCCCTTTGTTATAACTTATAAAGGAGTAGGTTCAAAATTGAAGTTCTCAACTAATTCAATAAAAAATGGAAGTACAAAAATAAAAACTAAAACAAGGAAGAAAGAATTAAAGAACAAAATAAATATGGTAATGAAGTAATAAGTATTTCTTCATTTATAATTAGAGATCTCGAGTTCGAATTCTGAATATAAAATCATTCTTATTAGAAAATACTTTATTTTCATGTGAGATTTTCGACTCGAATTTATTCGAACTCAAATAGTTGGAAGGAGTACTTTGTTTGTATCTGTGTCAGTAGTTTCTTGTTTATAGTGTTCTGATGATGTTTGTGATCTCGAATAGATAGTTTATCGTATGACTCTGCTGGTGTCTTCTTTCTTTTATTATTTAGTGGTGTGTTATCTCATTTTGTTGTTTATTTTTATGTTCTTCGTTAATTATATTGTTATCTGTCTTGAGCCGGAGGTCTATCGAAAACAATGTATCTACTTCATCTGAGGTAGTGGTATGAACTGCGTACATTTTACCATTCCCAGACTCCACTTTATAGAAATACACTGGATATGTTGTTGTTGTTGAATTTAATCAAACTCAAATACAGATAACCGAGCATCCTTCAGTGTTAATAGAATTTGAATTGAAGCTTTGAACATGAAAATCGTTATTATTAGAAAATACTTTACTCTCACGTGAAATATTTCGATTTAAATTTAATCAAGCCCCAATAAAAATAACGAAATATTTGAACGATTAAAAAAAAGGGAGAAAATACTCAAAAATAAATTGTACTTCTACCTCTTAACTTCTTTGTACGTTAAAAAAAGAAGGTACTTTATAGTACTATTTTTTTTTTGTAATAAATTTGGTAGTGTTAGTTGCATAAAGTTGGTGCTAAATATTATTATAGATTTGAATATTACAACGTACTATTTGTCAATTGGGTAACATCTTTTTAGGTAAATTTGATCTATCAGTTTGAAAAAAGTAATTATTTTTTTCAAGAAGTATGATGAGTTTTTCAAAGAGATGAATACTTCTAGAAAAACTTTTATATATTTAATTGAAAAAAAAAAAAAACACATTTTCTTTTGAACTATTCGACATGAAATATAGTCTTTCGATATTATGTCCGGACAGGATAAGCAATACCATAAAGTAAAAGAAAATAAGAAGAAGACAAAATTTACGTGAAAATTCTTGACGGAAACAATCATAATAGAGAGAAGTACAATAAGGAGACGAAAGACTCCATGACGTATTTAAATCATTCAAAATAACCCACTAAATCACACTTATATGATACATGCATACAAATAAATTCTAAGCCCAAAAACATACAGGTTCATACCGAGGGAGCGAAGCCCCCGCAGGATCGGCCTGATCCCTACGCTACCACAACAGACCAAAAAAAAAATCGCAAACATAGATCACACAACAAACTTTTCAGGGCCCGATCAATAGAATTTGTGTCCATACTCTAACATTCGATGGCATAAAAACGTCCTTACCATTAAAAAATAGTTAAAAAATTTATATACCTTGACCAATTTTAATTTGCCCTTGAATAGTACGAATGGCGAAAAAGTTATCCCATTTCGATTAGTTTGAGGGCGAAATTGACTCTTTTTAGTGCGATAAGACATTTTTTAGTTACTTAATTAGCTAACGATGAAGATATTTTTGAGCTACTTTTTAACATTAAAGGCATTTTTATGTCTAAAATAAAATAAAATTTAAAGTTATCCATTTTAATTAGTTCATAAGGAGCAAAACTGATCATTTTCTATCTCTTAAAAATGATTTTTTTTTCGCATGAGGTTCAATAGTATTATTTGTAAAAATATTTTTATTCCGACACATATACAACATAAAGACATCACTTATTTGTCAAATATATACGAGACAATAGCATACCTAATGTGATTTTATAAGTGGGGTCTAAAAAGAATATGATGTACGAAGACTTTATCCTTACATTATATAAGATAGAAATATTATTTCTGATACATCATCGACGGTAGCCAAATATATCACTCTCTCAAACTAATAGTGGTAATGTAATGTTGGTTGTGAAAAGGTTGTAAAGTCATTTTTACATTTCAAAAGTATGTAAATTAATCAATAATAAGTGAAGATAATTCTTTGAGTTTTCATTTTCAAGTGTAAGTATCAATCCTTGCAATTATCAACGAATAGACTACACAAAACTTATGTGTAAATTGAACATTTTGGATAGGTATCAATATGTTGATTAACTTAATTATATGCTAATCTCAATATCTTGTGGCCATTAATTCCTATTAGATAAATGGCTTCAAAGTAGAAAGAAGTTTAGGTTCATTTTCTAAAATTTGAAAAAGTTATTGTATGTATGTTAATTATATATCTTCTATTAGAAAGAACCTAAAATTTAAAATTAAATGTGAAGTATCACTTAGTAAGTTTATAATTAAGTGTATTTGGAAATTTTCACTAGTGAAATGAATACTCTACTTGTATGTATCTCTAAATTACACATAATTGCAGTAGACCGACATGCCATGATAGGCTAAGTTGCTCGGACCCTTCAAAAATGTTGCCGCATCCGTGTCGGATTCATAAAAAATACACTACTTTTGGAGGACCCGACACGCACCCGAAGACATTTTTGAAGAGTCCGAGCAATTTAGATGATAAGACGGTCACACAATACTCATTATGTTGAACTGAGCTCTGATATTAGTTTGTTTGGCTTAAGTCATTGTTGAGGCACAATCTCTATCGTCGATCGAAATTGATAGTTAATTGCAAATATAAATCGTAAAAGTAAATAAAATATATGTTAAGAGATCGAAATATATATGATTTTTTTTTAAAAAGTAAAATTGAGTTAGAGACCTTATTAACATAATTGTCTGGTTGATATATTCTGAACCATAAATTTTTACTGAGTTCTTAATAAATTATTTATGCGTATCAAGTAAATTTTTAACTATAAGACAAAATTATTGAATTCTGTCAAACTCATAACTATAACGATGGCTCAACCCACAAGTGTAACTATGCCACATCAAATCTTTTGAGATATATAGAAAGGATGGTGCAAAATGAAGTTAAAATGGTTAAAATGGTTACATAAATGATTTTAAAAAAAATATTTTTAGGAGTAATTAAAAATTATTTTATGTTACTTAAAAAAACTTCATTTCAATACGTTTTCGGGTAACGCTAAAATCTTATCTATGGCGAGTCTCGGGTTATGAATTGGGATGGTTCGGGTCAAAGCCGTAGCCGAACATGGTGTTTGCTCGATAGATTCGGTTACGAAGAAAAGTTATGCCTTGGCTATTAGCTATTGCATGATGGTAAGCGGAGCCAGACTCAAAATTTGAGAGTAGTGAAGGTGTTATTGATTTGAGGCTACAAAAACGAGTGGAAAAAATATTTTGTGCGGATGCTGGAGTACGGTGAAAATCAAACCTAGGTCTGAGTACTAAAAAGATTATTTATGCACTATTTTCGAGGTTACTGGGGCACATGATCCCCTTGTTCTAGGAGTAGGTTCGCTTCTGTTGGTAAGCACTTGATCTCAACTAGTGATATCAAAACCAAGAACACGAGTTCAACTCCAAGGGACAAAATGCTGCATATGTGTAAGTGGGAGATTTTCGGGTGACGCCAACATCTCGTCTATGATGAAATCAACGAAGTCACGTTTGAATATTGTGCTCGCTTGAATTTGACTAAGAAATAAAAAATCATCCTTAGGTATATATAACTTTTGTTATCATATGATAAACGCTTGATTCTAGCATACTAATCTTTCAGAAAAACTTTTTTAAAAAAAGTTACTGGCTATAGCCTCCCCAAGTGTAGGGGTACATCAAGTGGAACTATGTACAACTATTAATCATTATGAATATGTTAGGAGTTATTAGGGCATTGAGAATGAAGTTTGAATAAGACACCTCTTGACTTTTATATAACTTTTTGAGAAAATGTTTTGTTTTCATTCTGAACTATACACGAAATTGCTGAGACATATTCAAATTTTAGAAGGTCTTATTACCCCTAGACTAATTAAAGTCATATTTTTGGGAACCTTAGTGCCTACGTGGACCTTCAGTGTGTTGATTCACTGATGTGTCACGTAAGCACTAAGGTTATCAAAAACACGATTTTAATTAGTCCAGGAGTAATAGGACTCTCCTAAAGTTCGGGTGTGTCTCAGCAATTTCGTGTATAGTTCAGGATGGAAACAAAACATTTTCCCTAACTTTTTTGAGACCCAAAAAAGTAGCGAAGCTAATCCTGAAATTACGAATAAAATTTAATAATTTTAATTTTATTTAAAATTTATATTTATATTAATACACAAAAAATAAATTATGATCCAAGACGATAAATTAAAAATTCTAATTCCGCCTCGCCCCGAAAACAAAAGCAAGTAGTGGTAGTAGTACTTGGCTTGGCCAAGATAAGAGAAAGAGAGAGGTCCCCTCATGGTGTATACATTTGGGGTTTGCAAATTAATGCTTTGTTTGGCCAAGTAGAAGAAAGAGGCCCCCCTATGCAACAAGATTATTAATGTCATGGAAAAAATCATAATATGTCCATGTACAAATGTTCAATTAAATTTTAACATGAATTTGATATTAAGAGTAATCAATGTATACCAGCTATAAAAAGTAATTAAGAGTAAATTCTATCGATTAATTAATTATTTAACGATACACAATATTGGACAAAAGTTAATTGACCATTCATTTTCTTGATTAAAACAAGTGATTTTCTTGAGAAAAAAGATGAAAATAATTAATTGACTCATTTGTACAAACCCTAAAATATATCCCCACAAGAAAACCGACCTATAGCTTGTCTTTAATAAATATATTAGCTGTTAGATTCGTTTTTTATATAAAGAAATTATAAAAAGATTCTTCTTGTGATATAGAGTTTACAACTTGTATTGTCCCCTTATCAATTAATTTGATTTGACTCAATAGAGTGTATAATAATAGAAGTAAATATAATATACACCTAAGGATATAGTCTAGTGATCAATGAAATAGGTTGAGAATCAGGTCATATGTTAAAATTCCATCAGAGACCAACGCTAGGTGATTTTCTTCTATCTGTTCTAACCTTGATGAACAGAGTTGTCTGATACCTATAATTGGTGGGACCCGTGAAATTAGTCGAGGCACAAAAAAGCTGATCGGACACTACAATCATAAACAAAAATTGTACCTCATAGTATTAATTTCATCGTATGTTATGTATAAAAACAGTAGTGAATAAGATGTATAATTAATACATGCATTAATTATGAAAAAAATTACATAACAACACAGCTTAACTTTACTAAACTACATAAAATCCTTATCTTTTTTAATAACTACCTAAGTACTTTTTTTAAAAAAACAGTCGGATATATTCACGAATCCATAAATTTTCGTATACATAATTAAAAATTACGTATCTCCCTTTGGTCTAGTTAAAGTACAGTATTATGTATCTTGATCAAATAGTTTCATAAATGGATGTATTTCAGTAATTAAAATTATGTATCCGCATACTAATTATGTATTTGAGCAAAAATGGAGTAATTAATTGTTATATTCTTAAGTTCAAAATTATGTATCTCAGCTTTAAATTTATGTATCCGGATGCTAATTATCTATCTGAAAATTGCAAAACAAGAGATTATTTATAGTTTAGTAAAGAATAGAAATAGAGAGTAATTAGAAGTAAACTTGTTGGAATTTATATAAATTTTCATTAATTATATATTGGTTGAAAACACTATCAAAAAAGGCATTACAAAATACCAAAGCCAATATCGATATTATCTTCTCTAATGTCTTCTACCAGACGACCCCTAAGAAGTAAAAAAAATATTTGGACATGCAATTTGAAACTAGCTAATATTAAGTTTAAATCGAACAAATTAATTTTTGAAAAACAACATATATCTCGATAATTTGAAGCTCAATTACAGAAAAATTCAATATTTTGCATAATTATTGAAAGCTCAATTTTGAATCTATCAAGATACATACTTAACTCCCGATATATCGAATGAAGATGCATTTTTTTCTTTGTAAAGATACATAATTAACTCCTGATACATTTTTTTCGATTTTAGGTATGTCGAGATATATAATTGACTCCCGATACATCCAACGAAGATACATAATTAGTTGAAATTTTTGTAATTACTTCATAAGGATAAAAATTTGTATAAATATGATAAGTTAAGATGTATGTTTATGTTATTTTTTCCTTAATTTTTAGAAGTCATTGGCCTCTTATCTTCTAGTCTATTTTTATTAGGAAAAAATAGATAAAGTAGCATACTTAAGTATTAAATTACAAAAAATAACAATACTTTTTCCAAATTAGATTTTGTAGCATATGTATTTGTATTTTTGTAACAACGGTTTGCTAAAATACAAAATACATATCAATCATAAGGACAATAAAAATCATATGTATTTGTATTTTTATAGCAACAGTTTGCAAAAATACAAAATACAACTTGTTATATTATGTAATTATGAAACTGTTGCTATGAAACTCATAATTAAGGAGATAAGTATGTTATTTTTGAATTTTACCCTTTTTATTATCTTCTAATTAGATTACCTGATTTTTTTCAAGCCCTTACATGAAATGCTTGCTTCTTAATAAATATTTTTGTTAAAAGTTCATTAAGAAGCTAATTAAGCTCATTCAATTACCTATATAAGTGACTAAGCATCATCAAAATTCAAAGTTTATGTGAGGGACAAATGTAAGTGTACTTGTACACACTTGATTAGATCCACTTTTACCAAATCTTCACTTGACACAACTCTAATAAATAAATCTTAGATTTAATGATTCGATCCAAAAAGTTAGTTAATGAAGTATGATTGTACAAAATCATATAAAGAGATCATTTTTTTATTCTCATATTGATATGGGAACTAAATGAAATAAGTAAGGTAGAGACAAAAGGTAATTGAACAAATGTTATTATGATTAAGAACCATTATATATCTTCTTCAAGAGTGTGCAAAAACATTCATGTTTACTCATCCAACTTTTAAACTTTGTATACCCCTATAAATATGATAATTTTACTCTTATCACTTTTAATTATTACAAATCATCTAAATATCGACAAATAAATACTCTTTACATGTCACAATTCGCTTTTACGAGAGTTAACTTGACTAATCTTTTAAACTAAATTGACTTAGAATAATACGATAAGTTGCAATCTTTTTCATATTAATATGATCAGAAAATACATATTAAAACATTGGTTAAAGTTCATGCAGTCTGACTCTCGAGAAGCAAAACATATAAAAAGGAACGAAGGGTATTGTACTTAATTATGAGGGTAAATAGATATAAAATGATAAATTCTCCCCTGTTTTTTTTAGAACTGAACAAGTAAAAATAGATGGATGCACTACTAAGTAGACTTGCCATGAAATTCAAAAATATATTCACTTTATTTGGAATTTTTGAAAATAGAGTTGCAGCTTGAGTAGTGTTTGTCCATAATATTATGAGGTAGAATTCAAATGTGTATTTTAGAAGAAAAGAAAACATGCAGTATAATTTAAATGAGATTATTTTATGAAAATAAAAAAATATAGAATCTTGTGAAGAAAAAAAATTAAAAGTGAAACCAAATAAAGTGAAAACACCTCAACAATAACAACAAATCCAGTGTATTCCCTCCCACCTAGTGGAGTTTGTGGAGGGTAAAATGTACGCAGTCTATAACGCTGCCTCCGTGGAAGTAGAGAGAATGTTTCTGATAGATCTCCGGCTCAAGACAAAGGATAGAAAACAAAGTCGTAATAAAACATGCAACGGGATGGATGGAATAACAGAAATACGA
Source organism: Capsicum baccatum var. pendulum (assembly GCA_030864225.1). Lineage (NCBI taxonomy): Eukaryota > Viridiplantae > Streptophyta > Magnoliopsida > Solanales > Solanaceae > Capsicum > Capsicum baccatum. The sequence goes on from CM061558.1 coordinate 273,818,813, forward strand.
CACCCACAGAGTAATATCATACAGTCACAAACCAAAGACACCTACCACACCTAAACTCTCATAACTAGCAGCCCCAACCTGTGGACAATAAACCTAAGATGACTAGCACGACTACACCAAAACTCTCTTAACCACTTGCTACGACTCACTCACACATACTAGTTTTCTAACCTAATCCGCATCCTTCAAACCTTCCTATCTAAGGTCATGTCCTCAGTAAGCTATAACTACTCCATGTCACATCTAATCACCTCCCTTCAGTATTTTTTGTCTTGCCTCTATCCCTCCTGAAACCATCCAAAGCTAGACTCTCACACCTACGAACTGGGGCATCCGTGCGTGCCCCTCCTCATCACATGCCCAAACCATCTCAGCCTCACTTCTCACATCTTGTCCTCCACTAAAACCACTCCTACCTTCTCCCGGATAGTCCCATTCCTAACTCTATCCCCCTAGTAAGTCCACAGATCCAACACAACATTCTCATTTCCGCCATCTTCAATCTTTGAATGTGGGAGTTTTTAACTGATCAACACTCGGCTCCATACAGCATGACCGAATGGACCGCCACTCTGTAGAACTTGCCTTTAAGCTTGGGGGACACCTTGTTATCATACAACACTCCCGAGGCGAGTCTCTACTTCATCCAACCTGCCCCAATACGGTGAGAGACATCCTCGTCAATCTCTCCATTCAAATACAACTGTTTTTCAAATTTTCAAATACAACTTTCAGTTGTCTTTGGTATTTTTATGGCCAAATAAGAATTTCGAAATAAAGTGAATACGTATTCCGGAATAAATTGAAAAATATTTATGGCCAAACGGGTCCTAAATGTTGTTCTATACCTGACAGTCAAAATGGGCTTGTAATGTTATGGCCCAATCGATCAAGTAGCCCAAATACTTTCAAGTTGTCCTATATGGGCCTATAATTATAGTCCAATTTTCTTCAAAGCCCATACAATCAAATCATCAAATTATTGGACTTCAAATTATTGGGCATTTTTGACCCGATCGGCTTCCGGCGGGTCTTTTTCTCCGGCACGATTTCCGGCGACAATACTTTTCGGTTTTAAAAGGTACATTTTTCAGCAATTTAATATGTTTATCGATTATACTCCTATATTATATTAGTAAGCCTCGATGTAACTGGTAAAGAGGTCAGGGATTTGATAAAACAGAATCCCAATTCATATGACTCAGTAATAACATATTTCTATATTTAGTAATATTTTAATTTTAAAATAACTATTTTATCGTCAATGAAATGATTTACAATCGCACAAATATGTAGGACTTAGTTTAGACCATTAATTTTAATTTTTTTCTTTATTTCTTTATTAAATTCTGTGGCAAGTCTAACTACCTCACACAAATTGAGACGAAGGGAGTAGTGGATAGAGTTACCTTGATACCTAATGCTAGTGAGAGGTGTCATGTCTCTCGTGGAACTGGCTCGGATACCACAGTTATTAAAAAATTATTAGAGTAATAGTTGAAAGGTTTGTTGTTAGAGAAGATATTATGTCAAAGTTTAAAGCTTTATGTAGTTTAATGAATTTGAATTTCTAAAAGAAGGAATGAGCATGACATTTTTACGAGATTTCACTTGTAGGTATGTTATTGTTGTTGTAAGTAGCAGCGCCGGAGCTAGGATTTTCATTGAGGGAGTTCAAAAGTGTACGCACGAACTAGCCGAAGGGGGTTTGACATCTATTATATATATATATATATATATATATATGTTCGGATGAACCCCCTCATTGTATGCTAGCTCTGCTACTGATAAGTACGCGGTAAACTTTTATGCAAGTATCAGCATCCGTGTTACACATCAAAAGAAGTTCTTACAAGAAGTGTAGCGAACTAATTAAGTCGATCATGGCGTCAACATTTTGAGTGTCGTGTACATTTGCTTACCATCTTGCTCTAAAAAAGTTAAGACTAATTGCATTCTCCTTTCGTTGCTGTTGTGGCATTCCAGCGTCTTGAATGTATGCTCGTCAGCTCTCTCTTGTGCCAGCTTTGTAGAAGTTCCTATGCATCTGTAGGCATTGCCCATTTTATGCCCAAGATGATAAAAAACATGTCGCATAATCGAGTAGTAATTTTCAAATGCAGAAATAGATGGTCAGTGTGCTCAGGCTGCTCTTCACATAGTGTATATCTACAACAAATGTAGCATGATTTCACGGTAAAGATCCCGTCTTTTTTTCCCTTCCAACATATGCTGTTTTACTTGTCTGCATATGTAGAAATAGTTCCTATTTGTTGAAGTAAGATATAGGTGCTCCAATTTCCAGCGAAAGCAAAAATACTAGGTGATTTCTTTCCATCTGTCCTAGTCTTGGTGATAGAGTTACCTGGTACCTGTTGCTAATAGGTGGTGACAAGTATCCCGTGAATTAGTCAAGGTGCGGTCAAGCTGGCCCGGACACCACGGTTATCCAAAAACTAATCTTCCTACCATTTCTCAACTTGAAATATGTTTGCTTGTAAATCACCTCATGATGTCCTGAAATCAATAGCTGTATTTATTTATTCTAGTGCACAAACTCTGAAGCAAATTTGTGCTCTTGCCTGCCGTCTGTTTATGTGTTTGCTTATTTTATGATATCTTATTTTATTTTTATTGACAATGGTTAGACAACTTGGGCAGACCTTAGGCGGGGGCTCCTAGGAAGTCCAATGAAGATCACCAACCCTGGCCATAAGAGCTTTCCGATCGACTCGTTAACCCCCTCCGTATTGTGCTCACTGAACCTTAGTTTAGGGCAGTATTTTCCTATGCATGTGATAATCATTGTTGTAGTTTAAAAATTTAAAGGCATTATCTAAAAGGAATTGGTGGATGTGTGACTAGTTTGGCTTTCACAAGACTATTTATCTAATACATTAGACACTAGCATTAGTACTATGTCGTCATGCCTTTACTTATCATATAGATGTAAAGAGTAAAGAAAGCCCTTATATATGGAAGTTTCAGAATTGTTAGTTATTAGATATATACCTTGAACTCCATTCGATAGTTTATTTCGGTTTCCCTTTTCCTTCGCAAGAAAGGAAGATTTTTTGATGATTAAGATAGGCTAGAAAGGTGAATGATTGAGGACAAATACTGTGTTTAACGAAAGAAGGAATCCATAATATGAAAGGCAACAAATGAAACTATCAAGTGCATTATATAATGTTAATTCCACTAGTGTTTGTGCAGATTTTCTCTTCCTCGTTTTCCATAATTCAGTATTCATTTAAATAGGTTTTTTATAGATGTGCAATTATAAGCTCGACAACATGGATCTTACCTTGTCTTGGTTTTGGCATTTGGAAAGGAGTGGAAATGATTTCCAGTTTATGATTGCTCATATGATCCTTTAGCTTTAGCTTTTCTTCGTTATCCTTTTCTTCATGTACTGTCATTGCCAGCTGTTTATTAGATCCTTAATGAAGATTTCAAGTTCTAAAAATACAGAATTCCCATGTTTAACAGTTACAGATGAAGACGTCCAAAGCTGGAGAAATATTTTGACTTTTATGGTTTCACCGTCATTCCCCACTTTCTTGAATGATATTTAGGTGCTCTGGTTTTTTGCCTTTCTCCCTATAAGGTTTATAAAATTTGGGGGTTCTTGGATTCATAGGTTCGTTAAACTCTTCAGGAGGGGTTGAGTCATGAATTAAAATATGCTTACCTATATCATTAAGTTTCACTTTTTCTTTGCAGAAAAGGAGAGAATATTCTTGATAAGTAAAACTGAGAACACAATACTAATTTACTACATACATATTATACAGTGAAATATGATAACACGACAAAGAGTAGCAAAAGTTATTCAGACAGCCAAATGAATGTGCTGTCAATTCTGCAAATATATAAAAATAACAAAACACATTATTACATTGAAACCTTTAAGCTCTTGTAGGGTCTGATGTTTATACAATTTAACACTTACACACTATTAATCCACTAGTTGGGCATGGTTCATACTGTTTCTCCTGCATTCCAGTGGCATCATATGTTCACTGGACTTTCTAATTGGGGACAAATGTTCCAACATGGCCAATTCCAACAATGAAGAATGCTCCTGCTTGCAGGAACAGGTAGATAAAAAAGTGGTCACTACCAAATACCATGTTGTATGTAGCACAGTGCAGCATATACATTGCCATTAGCAGCTCTAAGACGTGAATCCTGTTTGCAAACAATTGTGCAGGTTACAGTCAGAAATTCGTAGGATAGAAAATACTTTGATGTTTAACCAACTACCTAGAACTGAATGAACTGTCAAATGTAATGAGAAGTATAAATATATGATTTACCTTTCACCTATCCTTGATCTTGGTCTCTTTGATGCCTTAGCATTGTACTTTTGCTTCATCATGTTTCCCAGCTTCTCAGTTACAACCCATTCATTTACTCTGCTGGCTTCTAAGAGACCAATTATTGTTGCCTTAGATCGATGGAGAGACATGACGTTCTCGAATAGGATCCAGAATACAAGAAGATGGAAGGATCTGCGTGGAACCAGGCATGTGAAATTATTATGCTTGAAAAAATATGAAAATGAAAAAACCAAAGGAAGATTTCTGAGTTCAGTTTTGTGAGTTCACATACCTTGGTGTGCAAGCGGCATTAAGAATGGTAATAGTTGCTGGAAGATATATAGCTAGAGGCTTTGCAAGATGGACTTCAGGCACCAAGATAGTTGCTGGGATGACGACACAGTAAAAGAAAAAAGTAACCCAGTGTGCGATAATTTTCCTCACAAAGAAAAAGCCGTAGATGAGATGAAACTTCTTCCAGATTGTTACACGCTGCATTTAAAAGAAAAGATGTGATGTGATTTGTTGACAAAAAATATCTTTTTCTTTATAGTATACATAATTTTAAAAAAATAGTATTACCTCACAAAGGATGATTTCTTTTACCATCTTGCGAAAGAGGTTAGCTGGACCACATGACCAGCGGTGCTGCTGAAATCTGTAAGCCTTGAAGGTACTTGGGAGTTCGTTCTTGACCTAAATGAACTATGTTATGAATCTGATATATAGAGGTTTCTAGGCATTTCCATAAATAAGAATTTTTGAAGTTATAAACTCACAGCTAAGTCGCCCACAAACAAAAATTTCCAGCCCTTAAGGCTAGCCCTGACTGCAAGATCCATGTCCTCTACTGTGGTCCTGTCTTTCCATCCACCAGCATCATTCACTGCTCGAATTCTCCACACGCCAGCAGTCCCTACAATTCAACCCATAAAGCTAATTACATTCTCAAAATAATTTCTAGCTGTAAATGCCTGTATGTAGAGTAAGACCCGAATCTTTGCTTACCGTTGAACCCAAAAAATGAACATGTTGACGAGCCAACTTCTTGCTCAACACTGAAATGATAGTCCAATGACATCTCTTGAAGTCGAGTCATCAGACATTCATCTGCATTGACTGTGGAAAGATTTTCACTTACATTAATAACAAGTTAGGAAGAACTAGAAATATGGCTGAAGCTGTTAATTCTGTTTCTATGTATTGATTTAAGTACGCTTTGCTGCTGATATTTTCTTTTTTAGATAAATCTTTTCATGTAAAGTTCTTTGAGTGAGATGGAAACAGCACAAAACAATCCTCTAATCATAAAAGGGACACAATCACAATTTATTATCACAGACATAGTAATCCACTATTCTTTAATTTTCACCTCTTTTGAACTACTTTAAATTTTGTTTGTTTTTTGAGTTAATGACCAATTATTCAGTGTCTATATGGACATAATGCTGTTTTGGCGTTACCAAATTTCCATCTGGCTTGAACCAGACCCAGTTCTGGGTTATTGAGAAGATACGGTATGGTCCTCCAAAGAAAGTCTTCTTCAGGCTGAAAGTCTGCATCGAAGATCACAACAAACTCACAGTCATCCACATACTGCTTCTTTAGACCCTCCTTGAGAGCACCAGCTTTGTAGCCATTCCTGTTGTTTCTTGTTTCGTATTTCACGTTTATCCCTCTCTCTATCCACTTTCGGCACTCCAAGTCCACTAATGTCTGCAATTATATTCTCAAACATTAATTAAGTTCATAAGATTCTTAGATTTTGCTCTCAGATAAAGTGAGTTGAAAGAGATACCCTTAAAACTTCGTTGGTGGAGTCATCAAGCACCTGCACTATGAGCCTATCTGATGGCCATGACAAGCCACATACAGCTCCAATTGAAAGCTTGTAAACCTGATTAAAAAACAATAAGATGAGTAATGGTTATTCTTTTGTAGAGAAAGTTCATATCCCTATCCATCTGCTATTCATAACTGCAGAAAATATCTGGATTTGTATAGAAAGTTCATATCCTTATTCCTTTCAATGTCCTGACTTCCTTCTTCGTTTGACCTTGTTAGCCAATTACCATTGACCTTTGAGATCTATTTAATTACTTAGTCTCTTGGTCTCTTGCTTTTAAAATGATGGTGTTGTAGCAGTACTCAACAGAGAAAAGTTTAGGTAAATATCATGAAAAAAGATTTTTTATCTTAATAAATAAAGTCCAACTAATGGTTTGGGATATTTAAGATTTCTCTGATATATTTGGTGTAATTTTTCTTTCATTTTTGTAGTTCTTTGCTGGATGGTCCGGATAATGGGGAAGCTGGGAAGGGGAAGGGTGAGAGAAGAACAAATATTGCTCCTTTAGCGGTGAAGGTAAAATCCTCCCATGAACTTTCACTTGATACTCGGATATGGGTGTACACTGTGTGTTGTTTCTAGGTTTTTGATTATTGGTGGCTGTGAGAAACTAAATTGTACTTTCTTTTTCTGATTAACTAAATTTTTTTCAGTTTTGAGATCATTCAATGTTAGTGATTTATTCTCTAAAAATTACTCTCAAGATGGAAAAAATATAACTGATGATCAGAAAAAAGAAAGAGCGATGGAAACAGGCATATTCGCAGTTTCTTCTAGGGAAAACTGAAACACAATGCTAAACAATAATCATGTATGCATAAGTTTAAATCTCTGGAGCTTGATCAGAAAAGACATATACTCAAGTAAAGTATGTACCTCCTTTTCGTTGAACATAGGAATTTGGACTAACACCATTGGGTAGTTTTTGTTTTTCTCTAGGTCCTCTCTTATGGACTCGAGCTTATACTTGGTATATCTTTTCTTTCCGAAGCACTTGACCCCTGCTATCACTATTGCCATATAAATACGCTCAAGAAAGAGCATGATGGACATCGCTATGCATAGATACATTGCAAGGTGTAGAGCAGGGACTACTACTGGAACTCGTATTCGCTCCCAAGCATTATTTAGACTTTGAGTAGTATTGGTGCTTACTCTGAGCCCAGGATCTTGGAAAACGAGATTTCTCATGGTTTGTGCTCGAGCTGCTATATGGAGGACCTGAGTTCTGAGTTTAGTAAGAGAGCAGAGCACTTTAGGTTGAAAGGAATGATCTTGCCCTGCAAGGACATAGAGATGGAGTGAGATTGTGGTGAACTGTAGGATGCCGGTTTTGTTGCTTTAAATAAAGATGAAGTGTGATTGTGGTGAAGGTGAAGATAGTAAATAGAGATGAGGTGGAGTGGTGTCGTAGATTGAGTAATCCATTTAAATAGAGTTCTTCTATGCGAGAGACACACGGTCTACATGCACTCAAGGTGCTGCAACGTATCATCTTGCTAGCTGTAGTTCTGTCTTTTCTCTCCGACAATGCTGTTGGAGGATCCGAACATAAACATACGTGTTAAACTTTTCTTTCCGATAATAAAGATTAAGTTTTGAATGATTATATGTACATCATACCCAGTGTAATCCCACAAAGTGGGGTCTAGGGATGGTAGAGTGCGCTCAGACCTTACCTCTACCTCAAAGATTGAGAGGTTGTTTCCTATAGAACTGAAGCTCAACGAATGGTTTATATCTATTTAGGTATTTAAAGAGAAGTGCATAAGAGAAGAATTTCACAAATTGCTTCTTAACTCCCTCAATCCTTTTGTATAATTTGTCATCTTCTCTCACTATTGACGATATCCTTTTTTTAGCTCCTAATTTACTTTTCTTGAGAGTACTAGTGGTTATTCTGATCTAGATCAGAAACAAAACGCTTAGCTTAATAGGACTACGTCGTTTTATCCTGGCACCGACAGTAAGTGATTGCTTTTAAAATCATGCTATCAAATGAATGAAAATTGCAGCTTACGCTTTGAAGTTCTTTACAGCTGGTCTAACTCTGTTTTTTCTGAATGTAGAGCCATGAAGTGATGCATAAATCTAGCCTCAAAGATGACACCCATAGTTTGGAATTATGTGAATATATAACATAACACGTTTTGAGCGCGTCCAAGGGTAACATTATCATCAACTCTTTGAATTGTCATCTAAATCGTCGATTCTTGTGTTTGATTCTTATAGTCCCGATGGATATGTTGGTAAGTGGTTAGATTTATTTAAATGTTTATAATTACCTTATGAAGGGTGACTTTCCTAATTATTCATGGCTGTCAGTAATTCTTTAGAAAGTATGAACTTTGGTTTAAATACGTCACTCGTTGAGAGCAATAAATTTCTAACTAAGCTATGTCCAATTTTGTTTATATCAATAGATTGTTGGTTAACCTGGCTGATTTGGTTACTCAATCTGTCAACTTTCCTGCACCAAAATGTTGTGAAGTTAGTTGAACTTAAAAGCAAATCTAATCTGTTTGTGACAAACGTCATGGTAAAAATTTTACCCGTGTATTTGCACCAAACTAGTGAATGCTAGACATGTCTCTTTCATATTTACATTCAGCGATTAATCATGGTTAAGTTGTATGCATTCTCATTCTAATGCTTAACTACTAAGGTTAACATACTTGATTTGTATAATCATCTGGTGTGAGTATGTATTTACCCAAACTTCACTTCATATGAAACAGGAATATTGAGCTTAACTAGCACATGTCTATTTACGTTTAGCACTCCATAAATTGATGTATTTTGAAAATAAAAGTATGGTGCTTGCCATTTTCGTTTTACTAATCTTTTGGTTGTGTACTGATAACCACTAAACTTAGTAATCCTATATATTGTCATATATAAGTTGTCCTGAGTTTGAGCCGAGGTTCCTCCAGAAACAGCCTCTCTACCTCGACGAGGTAGGGGTAAGGACTGTGTACACTCTACACTCCCCAGACCCAACTTGTGGGATTTCGTTGGGTATGTTGTTGTTGCTGTTGTTATTGCATAAGTACTTGGAATAGATTTCGGTACTGTTGATGCTTTGTTTTTTATATTCTCTTCGTAGTACTCCAAACTATATTCCTTTTTGGGAATGTGATGGTTGTGATTGTGGGGAATTAAGTAATAACAAAAACAAAATTGGACCAGCTACTTTAGGTTCTTAAGCCACTTCAAGTGCAGTTAAGATTCTATAAGTTCATATCGTCCTGGAAATCTCCTCCACAATGCGTAGCATAACTAAGATTTCTTGAGATCTCCAATGCTATTTCCATGTGATTATGTGAAAAATCTATGTTTAAAGTTGTAGACTTCAAGATCTTGTGAGGATATGATATCTGCTGTCATATCTATGATCTTGAACAACCATCTCTATTATACAAGTTAAATAGTGAAAAATAAGCACATAGGCGCTAAAAATAATACAGTTAACAATCCCTTAATGCTGCGGAGTAGAAATAGTGGACTTCTTAGGAGTTTTGTAATTAATGTTTCCTCAGCATTAAGGATATGCTGGTCACCTCCAAAAGTGTGTGATTACATTGTTCTTTGCACCAAAAACATAGAGAGATAATACAATTCCATTTGATCTGCCTCCGAAAATCCTTTCATTTCTCTCCTTCCATATGTTCCACCAAATGCAGGCTGATACTGTTTTCACCAGATAAAAGTTAGTTTCTAGTGACCTATGTATGAGCAATATCTGTTTTTCCCGGGAGTATATTACATGTCGAACACTGATTATATATTTTGTTTCTAGAGGTTTAGTTTCCATTTCTAGAATAGTATCGACTATATTGTTCAAACACTTCTGATTGTTTTTTCTGTAATGTCATGTTGGGTGATGCGGCCAAATTGGTACTGATTATGTATGTCGTGGATATACGTCCTACTTTTGATAATTTACAATATGGTACAGCAGTCCTCTTGTTTAAAAATCTGACATGTTTTCAGATGCAAGTGGTTTCTTTCTTTCCTTTGTAATTTAAAACATCTAAAGGTTTCAAAGTATTAAAGTAAAACAACTTATGTCTTGTGGTTACTTGATAATAATCCAATATATTAGTATTTCCATCTTCTCTTTTGTTTATTGCTATAAACTAGATCTAAGCAATCTTTCCAAACAAAATAACGAAACATACATCCATTACAATCTATCTTCTTTTCTGTTACTTTTAAGAATGATGTATTTTTGTTGGATCGGAGCAAAACCCGTGCTACAGAAATGATTAGAGTAGTTTTAAGAATCTTGGCCTTGAGTTCAATTCTAAATTCTTGTGCTGTTGTGCATGCTCCACATTTTACCCCGTCCTTAATGCTAAATGCAGCTGTGTGCGATCTCACCTTTTTATATCTCTACCCTTACTTTCATATTCATCAATCTTGAACCTGATATCATGCCTATGCGGCTAATCAATCAGAGCACATGAATATCCCAATTTGTTGGGCGAACACTGGTTACTAATGGTTCGTTCTTTTACCCGACTCGATTGTTGATCATCAAAGATTAGTTTGTGCATTTGTTAATGGGTGCCTGTGATTATTGTTTGGACGGATACATCATGCGACATCTAATGATCATGGAGGAGTGTTGGTATGCTTTAGTGAGAAATCTATCACATCTATGCGTTCTTAATGTATTCATTCATTGACAGCTCACCGCTTTCTAAAAGACCTTACAAACAACAAAAGGATTCGACTCGGGGAATAAGCATTGTATCTGACGGTCTATCATTTCCCATGCCATGTGGTAAGCATAACAAATTACGAATTCATTGCCTTTACTACATGAAACTACTATAACTTCTGCTGCCCCAAGTGTGTATTCCTATACATGTTTCTTGTAATGGCTTTCTGGGCCAGCAGGTTAGTCATAGATGTATTTACGTGGTTGAGGTTCACCGTTGTCTTGAAATATGGAGAACTGGATAATCTACTCGAATATGCAGTTTAGCTTCCGAGATATTGTTGTTCAATTACCTACCTAGTATGCCTTCGTTATATGTTGGTGTTGCAGGGGAGCAGCCATTTCATTTTTTTCCTGACACTAGCAATTAACTATGAGCAAAAATCAAGTTTGTAGTATATGATCTCTTCTTTTCCATTTCTAAGTGCTGATTCATGCATCTTTTTCTGCTTTTTAATTTAGTTATTAGCTTATTTTTTAATGTGTTCCCTAAGAAGGTGATCTATGTTCTTGTTCACGTCAAATGCCAATCTCTGATAAATTAGAAGAGTAATTACTTCTGTCCCACTGTTAGTCTGGTGGAAATTTTTTTTGTACAAAGATTCACACTAAAGGCAGTTTCAGCTTACCGAGGACATGACCTTAGGTAGGAGGTTGTGGAGAATACGAATTAAGGAAGAAGGTTAGTCTGCCTATACTAGCAGTTGTAATATTACTAGTGTAGTTTCTTGTCCTTCGATTTCTGTTGCTATCTCTTGTTTCTTATACTTATTGCATTTCTCTATCTCAGGAGTCGGGTTTACCGAGTTCGATATGGCGAATTCGTAGGTTCAATTCCTGCTGGATGCACTTGGAACCTGAAGTGAAATCGCTGCTCACGGAATTCATACATATAGCTCGCCCTTCTTTATGGGGCACTTCACTCGCTCAATACTCGTTCAAAACATCCCGACTATCATATTATATTGTTGTAGTACTATCTGTTCACTATCTTTATTATTTGTCTTTTCGTACACTTCCATAACTTATTTTTTTGGACTGCTTTGGACTTTCTTTCTTGAGCTTAGGGTCTATCTGAACAACCTCTCCAGACCCACTTTGTGGGACTACGCTGTGTATGTTGTTGTTTCTGCAATAAAGGCAGTGAACATCCAAACAGATTATTTGTTTCAGGTGAAGTGAATGCTGCAGCTCAGTGGCACTTGGTAGTATAAGTTATGTCGCCGGTTGTCGGTTTTGGTCCTTGCAGAGAACTGTTTAAAAAAGTCGTCTTAGCTCAGTGGTAGAGCGTGTGGCTTTTAATCATGTGGTTGTGGGTTCGATCTTCACAGACGACGCTTTCTTTGCGTCAGTTTTGTGGGAATATACTGGGTATGTTGTTGTTGAACTCATAGTGTCGTTTCGAGAGCAGATGATTTCACATCCCGGGGCTTTGGTTCAGTAAGAGCACTAACACATTAATCAAACATTATCATTCAATTCAATAGCCGAGTCAGGATTCTCATCAACGGAGTTCATCATCTAACTATATACGCATCAACAAATATTTGACCACGGAGTTCATCATCTAACTATATACGCATCAATAAAAATTTGACCTTATAACAACAACATAACCAGTACAGTGTCACTAGTAGAATCCGGAAAAGGCAGAGCATACGCAAACCTTACCCCTACCTTCCGAGAGGTAGATAATTTGGTTGAAATTGCACTACTTACCATTCCACTAGGTTGAATGAGGCACTTCAGGTGAAGCTATTGGACTTCCATTTGGTGACGCCACGTGTAATCGTATAATTGGCCACAAGAATAAACATCGCCTGCCCTAGACTATTCAGCACGTGGCTCCTGTCTTACCATTCTATTCTACTAAGTACTAACCATTCAACTTCTTTCCTTTTTCCTTCGTGTCCGATACCGTATTTGAGCCTCAACTAATCTGAATTACCTAACAAAATTTTTTTATATCCAAAACTCGAACCGAAGTTTATTCTTAACTTATAAAAATTTTCAAATAAAAATATTCTCTTCTCTCCTTTGCAAAAAAATATGAGTAAATAAAACTTCATCGTCAACTCTAACGTTAAAAATTTCAAATAAAATTAAAAACATTTAATTTCTATGGCCACACATCTACATGATACAGTACACAGTATCAACTGTCCTTGTGCCTATATATATCATTATTTCATCACTTCACTTGTTTGATTTGTTGTGTAACTTTACATCTTTTTAAGAACTCGGGCGAATATGAAGCGCATAGATACAATGAGCTATATTTTCGAAAAACTGCCTACACATCAGTTTCTCCAGGATCTACTCGTGAAATTATACGTGGTATATTGTTATTGTTCTCCTTTGCAAGCATCAGATGAACTTGTTAAGTTAAACAAGTGTTAGTGAAGCTAACAACTGTCCTGAGTTAGGGGTCTATCGGAAACACTCTCTCTATTTTATCTGAGATAGTGGTATAGACGGTGTACATTTTATGTCCCGATCCAACACTCTGTATGTTCCCTAACCCACATAGGGACTCTACTTTGGTTACTAGCTCTTGTAATTAACTATGTTTAATACTTCCTGTCTCAAACTACCCATCCCAAATTTTCTAATTTGATTTCTCATTTTACTTAGCTTTTTTCATTAATCAAGAACCCTTTGCATTAATTATTTTTTCTTCAAATTAAAATATAAAGTATACTATGATAAACTAGCCATGTTATTAATTATTTTTTATCAATGTGTCATGTCGGAGGGAGTATATGATATGCAAATCGTGTCATAAAAAAAAAAAAAAATTACTTACTAAATGATTTTTCTTTTTGTAATTTATGAACTTTATAGATAACGGTGGAACAATCTCTTTTGAACAAATTGAAAATTTGAGAATTACACGACAGTCTACTGTTTTATAAGTCAAATTAACTACTCCCTCCATTTTAAAAAGAATAATCTATTTTAATTTGGTACGAAATTTGATAAAATAAAAATACTTTTGAATCTTGTAACCTTAAATTAAAGATATGTCAAATGTACTAAAAAAAATTTCAATCTTATGTTCTTAAATATGTCACGTAAAAAATTAAAATTAAAATATTATTATAAAATGAAAAAATTGTTTTTTTTAAACGATTAAAAAGAAAAGTAGATAATTTTTTTTAAATAGAGAAAAGATATTTTACACAATTTAAAAAAATAAAGATATAATTTAAATGATACCTTATGAGAGGCATGTGAAGGTGATGTGCTATCCATTGCCATGCACTTGTCTAAGTGTATTGAAAATCCTAAAAATGAATTGTCGTTTTCACTAGTTTTGCTTCCTTATCCCCAATAGTATTTATATTTTGAGTTTAAAATAAGAAATTTTTTATCAATATAATTCTAACCAACAATGTAACGATGCCAAAATATATAACAATAACATATTGTGTGTGGTTTGAGGAGGATGATAGTATGCACACTTGTTTCAACCTTGTAAAACCAGAAAGGTTGTTTCCGATAAAACGTCAACGCGACTAAAATATATTAAAAAGATTAAGTATAGTAGGTAATTATGTTAAAAATAATTAAAAAAGGAAAATAACAACAACAACAAATAATATAGTAACTGAAGTAACGGATCCACCTAGTAATAATAGCAAAATCGAAGAATGAGATAGTAGGAGAGTAATCATAACAATAAGGATAAATAAAATTAGATGACACTCGACTACCTATTAATCTTCTATTGAAATCTTGGCATTTATATTCTCATATGTAGGATCATATGCTCGGTAAGTTGTAGGTGTGTCATGTTTAGTCTAATCACTTCTCTGTAATATTTTTTCGGCCTACTTCTACCACTTGCTATACCATATATGGTCCGTATCTCACACTTCCTCACCGGACATCGGTGTATCTCCTTTTCTCGTGCAGGAATTATCTTAGTTTCTCCTCCTTATTTTGTCCGCCATGAACATCCTTTCCACATTGTTCTAAATATCTTTATGGATAAAGTCATCATTTTCCCCTTAAACTATACTCGAAAAGTTGAAGACACACCTAAATTATTAAAATGACTTAATACACACTTCTACTATTTAAAAGTGAATTTATTTATCAGGGATCTTTCAAAAATAGTCATATTTTGCTGGAAAACTCACCTTTCATAGTCATATTTTACATAATTACCATTTATAGCCTTTGTATTCAATTTACGCCCGCTGTATTCGATTTTATCAATAGTCTGTATTCATCTAAAATATAAATATAGTACCATTTAGCTGCTGTATTCGATTCACAGCCGTTGTACTCACTTTTACTCAGTGGTTTGTATTCATAAAACATAAATACACTACATATTTAGTCTTGCCAAAAACACTACCATTTTTTTCTTTTTCGTGTTTTCCTCAGTTTTTCTTCTTCTTTTTTCTAATTTTTCCTATTTTTATTTTGTTTGTTTTTTATATATTTTTTTCTCTCTTCTATCTCTTTTTTTTCTTTTCTTTTTTGTACTTATTTTTTTGTTCTATTTTATATTTTTTTAAAATATAACTAATCGAGCACAAGTCATTGATTATAACGTAAATACCATAATTGTTTATCTATTTGTAGCTACGCCGTCCTTTATATTTTTGTATTCATTGATACAACTGTATTTATATTTTAAAGTTCACACTTGTATTTATATTTTATAGTTCGCGTTTATATTTGTATTTTATAGTTCGCACTTGTATTTGTATTTGTTAGTTCTCACCATCATTTATATTTTATATAATTCACACTTGAATTTTAAAGAACTGTTTTGTATTTGTATTTTATAATTGACTGTATATTATATTGAATTATATTTGTATTATGATTTTATTGTGTTTGTATATTTAGATTATATTTGTATTTGTATTCTATTTTCGTCGATGTCTTTTTATTTTTAAAGAATTATTTTATATTTGTATTTGTAAGTTGATTGTATATTGTATTTAGCTGTGATTATGTACAATGTATCATTTGTATTTGTATACAAACAAGTAAATGCATTAATTGTATTTTCTTGATTCTAAAATATATAAATATGCAATGTATCATTTGATACAAATGTACCGTTTTGTATTTGTATGTCAAAATTATTATTCATATTTATAAATAAATAAATATCACTTGATACAAATACAATTACAAACAAATGAAACCAATGATTTTAAAAATACAAATATATATAGTATTTGTATATTTTGTATTTTTATAAAAAAAAATTAAACTGTATTTATTTGTATCAATAAATACAACTCGTATAAATAAATACAAACAAGTATTCGTAAAAAGAAAATCAATCATTCCTTTTCAATAATTAAAAAATGTAAATGATAATTCACACTTGTATCTATATGTTATAGTTCACATTTGTATTTGTATGTTAGAATTAGCCTTTATTTTTATATTTTATAGTCCACGCTTGTATTTGTGTTTGCTAGTTCTCACAAATAAAAATAAGGAGAAAAATAAAAAGAAAAAAAAGGAGAAAAAAATTGAGAAAAAAGGAGAAAAAAAAAAGGAAAAGAAGAAAAAGAAAAAAAAGACAAATGAAAAAAACACAACGAAAAAGAAAAAAATGAAAAAAGAAAGAAGAAAGAGAAAACAAAAAAAGGAAAAGAAAAAATGAAGGAAAAAAAAAAGAGGAATAAAAAATAGATAAAAAAACAAAACAAGGAGAAAAAATAAAAAGGAAAAAAAAAAGAAAAAAATATAAAAGAAAAAAAGAAAACGAAAAAGAAAAAATCAAAACATAATTCACACTTGTATTTGTGTTTGCTAGTTCACACAAATGAAAAGAAGAAAAAAAAGAAAAAAGAAAAAAAAGTGAGAAAAAGGAGACAAAATACAAAAACAGAAGGAAAGTAATAGAAAATAGAGAAAAAAACAAAAAAAGAAGAATAAAAAATAAAAAGAAAAAGAAGAAAAAGGAAAAAGAGGCAAAATGAAAAAAAGATAATGAAAAAGAAAAGTGGAAAACAGAAAGAAGAAAGAGAAAATCAAAAAAGGAAAAGAAAAAATGAAGAAAAAAGAAGAGTAATAAAAAATAGACAAAAAAAACAAAAAAAAAGGAGAAAAAAAAAGTAAAAAAAAAAAAAAAACGAAAAAGAAAGAGAAAACGAAAAAAAATTGAAAAAGGAAAAAAAAAGTAATAAAAAATAGAGAAAAAGAAAAAATACATGAGAGAGGTTATGAATTGTAATTATGAAAAATTAATAGGCAACAAGAAGCTATGAATTGTAATTAATTGAAACTAGGCTAAATAAGGTAATTAGGAGTCAATATTGGCTAAATTATGTAATTATCCCTTTATTTATCCCTCAAAATTGTCCTGGCAAAGAATGTGATATGCACATTCCTACACACGCGTGAAAAGCAAAAAAAAAAAAAACTGAGTAAAAATGTCCACATGTCATCATTCAATTGGATTTTATCAACTAATTATATTTAATTAGTTTTTTATTTAAATTTATATAGTTTTTATTTTCTTTCTTTATCTTTTTATGTGTTTTTCCTTTTCTTTCTTTTTTTCTCTTCATCTTTGTCTTGTTCCATATTTTCTCCTCTCTTTCTTAACTCCATCTCTAATTCTTTAGCTCCATTTTTTCTCTCAACCTCCGTCAATTTATCGATGAGTTCACAAATACACATTTTAAAATCTTTTTCTTCATTTTTTTGATATTTTGTTGTAGGTAGTTGAAAATTAAATTGAATTGTGGGTATCTTGAATTTCGCGAGTTGGGTTCTGGGTTTCTTGCATTTTATTGAATTATGTTGTGGGTTTTTCGAATTTTGTGAATTGTGTTATGGATTTATCGAATTTTACAAAGTTGGATTATGGGTTTCTTGTATTTACGAATTGGATTGTGAGTTACTTGAATTTTACTGAACAAAATTGTTGGTTTCTTGAATTTCAAGAATTGAGTTCTGTGTTTGCATACGATTTTAGTTATATTTGCTCGAATTTTATCGAATTGGATTTGGGTTTCTTGAATTTCACAAAAATGGCGGAAGGTTGTGAAACAGTGAAAGAATTGAAGTTATTTACCTTGTTGGATTCGGGTCACTTTGACCCGATCAAATCCGTTCATGCTATCAATAAAAAGACTTTGCCTAAATTTAAACTAAAAAAAAATAATTGAAACTGGTGATTAATCTAGAGAAAAAAAAAAGTGAAAAAAATGCTATTGACACGTGTCAGCGCATGTAATGCACATTCAGGACAAAATTTGGTGGTGACGTTTTAAGGGATAAATAAATTCACTTTTAAATAGTCTAGGTGTGTATTAGGTTGTTTCAATAGTTTAGGTGTGTCTTCGACTTTTCGAATATAATTTAGGGTGTAAATGATGACTTTTTCCTATTTTTATTCTTAGTCACATGTCTCATAATATGTCCCATAATATGTCCATACATTCATCTCACAAAAAAAAATTGCTACTATCATCTTCTGCATTTGCTGGTTCTTGATCGACCAACACTTTATCCTATACGACATGGTCAGATTATCACTTTATAAAACATATCTCTATGTATTGGTGACAAATTTTAATCACATAATACATTAAGGGTGTCAAACGGGTCGGTTTTAACCGGCCCGAACCTGCCCACTAAAGAAAACCAGACCGGTTTGACCCAACCCGATAAGCCCAAGGGCTTTAAGGGCCCGGGTCCTGGTCCGGTTGAATTTTGAATTTGGGCCCGGTTAACCCAGACCAGACTCAACCCGGTTAGGGCCCGCCTGTTAACCGACTCGGCTCGGCCCGGCCCGGATAAGCCCATTTATTTTTTTTTTAATTTTTTTTTTTAGATTTTGGAAAATTAGGCCAAACTAGCCGTTGGCCCAACGGCTAGTTTGGGCCCAACTATTAAAAAAAAAAAAGTTTTTTTTATTTAAAATTATTTTTTAATCCCAATTTTTTTTTTATAAATACCCTACACTTTCAAATCATTTTTCACACAATTTTTTATCCTCCCAAGTCTCAAATCTCATTCTCTCTCAAATCTCATTTCTCAAATATTCTATATATTTAATTTCTAAAGTGCTCACTTTAATTTTTTTAATTTTGCGATTACTAATTACGAGTGGAAGTTTCTAAAGTCGCAACCTTCGGATACCTCCAAAATTTGGTATTGTCATTCCATCTCTTACTTTTAATTTATAATTAGTGTATTAATTGTTGAATATTTATTTTTATTACTTTTTGTGTATTTTGAATATTTTTTAGTTTGATTTATACCATGGATAAATTAAGAAACCTCGGTAAAAGTGTCAAATTTTTTTATCCCAGAAGTGGTAGTGGTAGCAAAAAGCGAATTACTAGCGGTAGAGGTACTTCAAGTACTAGATATACCCGTGTGCCTTCGCCTCCGGTACCACTTAGTCAACCTTTTGAGGAAGAAATAGGTGTAGGTCCTCACGTTATGGATTATTTAGAAGTTCAGGAAAATTACGGTATAGAAGAAGAAAATGAAGTAGATGCGGTTGATTTAGATGAAGATGATGAAAATATTGGTGAGACACCCGAAGTAGGAAATGCTAACGTTAGATCCGAATCGTTTAATCTCCGTCCTCCCCGTGCCCCAAGAGCTCGTAAACAAACTAGTGTTGCATGAAATTTTTTTGAACGTATATCAGATACTGAGGTGCAATGCAATATTTGTCAAAAAATATATAAGCATAAAAGAGGAGGCAAGCAAGGGGGTACGGGTACGTTAATGAGATATTTAGCTGAAGATCACGAAAGAGAGTTAAAAATTGCACAAGGTGGTGAGGATGCTGGAGGGCCCACACAAACTAGAATGGACCCAACAACCGGTCACGTAACGAAAAATTATAATAAATTGAGTGACCGGAAAGAAATATCAAGAATGGTAGCTGTAGGTTGTTTGCCTTTTAGTTTTCCTTCTTCTGATGCTTTTATTCATTATATTCAAGCAATTTATAATCCTATGTTTAATGGTATTCCTAGAAGTACTTGTCGGTCCTATATTTTTAGACTTCATTCACAATATTGTTTTTATTTATCTACATTGTTAAAAAAATATTCAATGTAGAATATCCCTAACTTCTGATCTTGGTCGTGCTGTAAATAAAAATGATTATTTAACCGTTACTTGTCACTGGATGGATAGTAATTTTATGATGCAAAAACGTATTCTTGCTTTTTTATATGAAGAAGATCGTAAACATACTGGACAATTTATTGCTGACTCGATACATAAAGTTGCAGCATTTTATGGGAAAATAAAATCATATGTATCGCTTTTGATAACGCTTCTAACAACAAGACTGCTATAACAAAGTTGAAATCTAAGCTATCACCGCCGTTACCTGAAATTTTTCATATCAAGTGTGCATGTCATATATATAATTTAATTGTAAAAGATGGTCTTGAGTTTTTTAAGATTTATATTGAAAAAATTCGTCTTGCTGTTGATTTTATACAAGAAAATAATCGTAGATCGAGAATTAAAGAATTTAAAGTTAAATGTCAAGAAAATGGACTTGCACCGATATTGATGCCTGAGGAAATTGATATTAGATGGAATTCTACGTATGATTTTTTAAAAACTTGTTATAAATATAGAGTTCCTATTACATTAGCTTTTAACCAACATTGTGGTTCATTTGCTGATTCTGCCGATTGCATGCTACTTGATTCTGATTGGGTTGTAATTAATGATCTTGTTAAGTTTTTGAAATTTTTTTATGTAGCTACGGTTGAATTTTTCGGTGCTTATTATCCTAGTGTTTGTAATATTTTGGGATATACAACCGATATTTCTAGTTTGCTCAAAGAATATAAAGATAAAGAAGGTTATGAAAATGTTGTTGGTGCCATGTTTACTAAATTTAAAAAATATTTTTTCCCGATTCCCCCTATTTTTTTGGTTGGTGCTATGCTAAATCCGTGCATTAAATACCATACTATGTGCCACTTTAGTACTCTTATTTATCGTAACTTAGAAATAAATATTAACAATGATTCTAAACAAGTACAACCTGATTTGTGGACGACTAAGTCTGATGCGAATGCTTACATAGATAAATTATATAACCACTATGCTGATTTAGTTGATTTAGCTGTACCGACACATATCAGTCCAACTGCCGCTCCTCATCCTCCTGAGGTGCCATCATTTTCTAAAAGGCCGACACATTGTGGTTTTCCTGATTCCTTTTATGATTTACCCTGTTGGAACAGTGTCGACGAGGGAGCATACACATCAACTTATCGGGAAGAGCTTAAGTATTATCTTCGGTCGCCGCCAGAGAATCGCAAACGATGGATCAATACGTTGGATTGGTGAAGGAATAATGAATCACAATATCCTGTGCTTTCAAGATTATCTAGAGATATCTTGAACGTTTCGATGTCAACCGTTGCATCAGAGAGCGCCTTTAGTCAGGGACGACAGCAACTTGGAGACAACCGACACTCATTGGAAAGCAATGCAATGAATGTTCTAGTTTACCTCAGAGATTGGATTAGAGCAGAAAGAAGAAATCAAGGAATGGAACCAGAGCTGAATGACGAGCAGAAACTTGAAGAAATTATGACTTTGCGAGAGAACTCAGCAGAATCAAGTCCAATGCATGGGTTTGCCCCCATTGACTTTGACTATCCTATGCAAGTTTCCGTTAATATTAATATGGATGAGTTGGGAAAAATGATGCATAGTTTGTAGATTTTTTATTCTTGTAAATTATAATTTTTGGATCATTTTGCAATCAATAAAATTCAACATTTATTAATTAACTATCAAGTATTAGTAATTTATTATATTAAGTAGTATATGTTTTGTATATTATTGTATATATTTTCTATACACATGTATATTTAACGTATATATTTAATGTATCCAAGTGTATATGTTTTACAAATTAGTATATAACTATATATATATATATATAATATATATATATATATATATATATATATATATATATATATATATATACATACATACATATTGTAGTATATACAAATGTATATTATAGAATAGTATATATTTTATTTAAAGTAGTACATATATATTGAATGGTGTGTATATATCTTCTATAGACATATATATTTAACGTATACATGTTTATATGTTTTATAAATTAGTATAATATAACTATCTATATATTGTAGTATATAGTTTATTTAATTTTAAAGTAGTACATATATATTGAATGGTGTGTATATATCTTCTATAGACGTGTATATTTAACGTATACATGTGTATATGTTTTATAAATTAGTATGTAAATATATATATATATATATATATATATATATATATATATATACTTTATTTAAAATAGTACATATATATTGAATGGTGCGTATATATGTGTATATATTATATCTTCTATAGACTTATATCTGTAACGTATACAAGTGTATATATTTTATAAATTAGTATATAAGTGTGTGTGTGTGTGTATATATATATATATTGTAGTATATACTTTATTTAAAGTAGTACATATATATTGAATGGTGCGTATATATGTGTATATATCTTCTATAGACGTATATCTTTAACGTATACAAGTGTATATGTTCTATAAATTAGTATGTAATTATATAATATATATATATATATATATATATATATATATATATATATATATATACACATATTATTGTATATATATATATGTATATTGTATTATATATATATATGTATATTGTAGTATATATTTTATTTAAAGCAGTACATATATATTGAATGGTGCGTATATATGTGTATATATCTTCTATAAGCGTATATATTTAACGTATAAATCTGTATATGTTTTATAAATTAGTATATAACTATATATAACTATATAACTATATATATATATATATATATATATATATATATATTGCAGTGTATATATATATATATTGTACTATTGTAGATTTGTAGTATATGTTTTATTTAAAGTAGTACGTATAGTCATATATAATTATATATTGAATGATATGTATATATGTGTAATTGTTTATATATATTTTAAAAAATATATATTGTATAATTGTAGTGTATATAGTGTATATTGAAGTGTATATAGTGTATATAATTGTAGTGTATGTAGTGTATAATGGATTTTTCATTTTTTTTAAACGTGTTTGACCGGTTTTTAACCGAGTTTAGGTGGATTTAACCGGGTTGGGTTAAGTGGGCCGGTTCAGGGTTGTTTTCAACATTTTTACTGTTGAACCCGGAACCATCCCGGCCCACCTAACCCAACTCGGACCGAAAATGACTCACAACCCGGTTAAACTAAACAGGCCGGTTCTGGCTTGGCCCAGCCCGGCTCACTTGACACCTTTATAATACATAGAATGTGAGCCACCATTTCATCCACCCGTCTAACATGACGTGTAACATCATTATTTAATATCCAGCTAAACACATCGTCAGGTTTCTAAACTTGACACAAACTTTCACTTTGCCACCTAAAGTGGATGTTGTTCATTTTAAACACCTAAATCGGCCTCCAACTATGTCATTTTAGCATCTTTTGAAAGGTGCCTAAGTGAAAGTTACCGCCAATTTTAAGGGGTTGGCAATGTGTTTGGCCTTAATATCCCTATTTCCTTGGATCATTGACCCAAGATACTTGAATCTTTTTCTTTTTTGAAAATGACTTGCGTTCAACCCTCACTTACACATCTGTCTCATGAGTTACATCGCTGAATTTGTACTCTTAGTGTTTTATCTTAATTTTTCTCAACCTAAACCCTTTAGACTCTAACATTCATCCATAAACCTCTAGCATAACGTTGACTCCACTACGCGTTTCATTAATCCATACTATGTCACTTGCGAATAACATATACCCCAACACTTTCCTTTCGATATCTTACCTCTGTTAATCCACCATAAAGACAAAAATGGGCTATAAATTGATCTATAGTCCTTAGTCCCCCTAATGAAAGCTACATGCACATCTCTAGCCTCAAACAACTCCATAAAACCCCCCTAGAGAGAGTATACTATATGATTTATGTAGGTCAATAAACACCATAAATAATTTTTTTTTTCTATATTGCTCACCAGTCTCATTAGAAGATCAATGGCTCCTATAGTCAAATGCACTACATGAATTCAAATTGGTTCTCGAGACACACCATCATCATTCTTATTTTCATAATCGTCTCTCAAACTTTTAAAATGTGGCTTAGCAGCTTTATACTCTTATAGTTATTGCAATTCAAATATCGATCTTGTTTTTTTTTTTTTTTATATATTTTGAAGAATTTTATAAAACCCAATATATATCCTGTTAAGAAGAACTAGAAAGCTTCATTTTAATGGAGTTTTGATTTCATCATTAGACAATCAACAAACACATAAAGCAATACAAAATTAACGTAAACACGAAATTGAAACCACTGAACCACAAAATTAATACTGAAATCCAAAGAGAAAGAAAAATGGAAAAATCAACAACTGGATGGGGGTGGGAGTGGGGGTGGAGGGAAGCTGCTAGATGGGGATGGGGATGGAGATGTTGGACGGGGTGGGGGGTGGGATGGAGTGATCAATAAAATAAAAAGGAAAACTTTATTCAAAAATATAAATAAAATATGAAATTAAATTATTTAACACGTGGCAGCATCTGATTGGTGCGTGCGTTCACTCTCTTTCTTGTATCTGGAATTCAGCGAAAATGGTGTATTTGCAACGATTTAAGTAAGATTCGTGGGGTAATAGGTCGAAAGTATAGTTTAGGTATCTTTTTGAAAAAGTCGCCCAACATCGGGCACTTTATGTATTTTCTTTTTTTTTCTTTTAATTTAATTCTTGAGTTAATACATAAATATGACCCTAAACTTAACTCCAAATTATAACTTTGACCTTAAACTTTGATAGTGCACAAATAAGACCTTTAACTTTCAAAATCTGAACAAATATGACCTCCGATTTTGCAACCCCATGCGTAAGTTTCACTCGCGCCTACGTGGAAAGGTAATCCAATCACACGGTGCCACATCGTTAAAAGGGCTGACTTGGAGGGAGGTCATATTTGTACAGTTTTGAATAGTTAAAGGTCATATTTGTGCACTGTCAAAGTTTTGCTTTTTGTGTTAAAAAGGCATCATTTTTTTTAATTATTATTATTATTATTGTTATTATTATTATTATTATTTCTATAGTAGCAACACCTAGTTTTTTTTAATTAAAAAATCGAACCCACGCAGTAGGTTGAAGGAAGCGCCCAAGAATAGTAAATGACACCACTGGGCTATCTAAGTGCCTTGTTTCATGTGGTTCAACATTAATATACGTACATAAATATAAATTTTCTACCTTATATATATAAGATAACTTTCTTACCGAGGGGGTTCGGGTGAACCCCATGGCAACCACGTAGGTCTGCCCCTGCATTAATTTAATAATATTTTAATAACGTTAATTTAATAACATTGTAATAACGTTAATTTAATATACTACTACTACTATCCTTAATAACGTTAATTTAATAACGTTTTATTAAAATATAATTTTCTTATTATTAGTATAGTTTCATCTTTAATTGATATTTAAATAAATTATATTTAGATATATTGTATAACTTAAATTCACCCTCTGCTTTATAATATATATACATACCCGTGTGATTTTTTCGTATGAGGCTGACCCATCTAATTAATAAATCTTCAATATTGCTCTTTTTCCGCAATGACAAAAGAAATTAAATGTCATTTTCATCTTTGAGCCGAAAATAATGAAAAAATAATAGTGAAAAGTCATTTAAAGGTCATTTTTGTGCAGTTTTAAATAGTTAAAGGTCATATTTGTGCACTGTCAAAGTTTAAGGTCATATTTATGTATTATACCCTTAGATTTTAAGTTGGACACGCCCAATTTTGCGTGTTGAACACGCGTTTTGCCACATAGGATCGGAGACCATATTTGTATAGTGTTGAATAGTTAAAGGTCATATTTGTGCACTGTCAAAGTTTAATGTCAAAGTTATAATTTGGCGTCAAGTTTAGGGTTATATTTATGTATTCTCTTTTAATTTTTCTATTCTAGATCATATACTACTATTCTAAATTAAACAAGGCCCCAACCAAAACGATGTCGTTCCAATAGAAAACTATATAAATCCCAATGAGGGTTCCAAATTTTCCAAATCGTTCAAAAAAACCCTAATTTGACAGAGAGAAAAAAATGGGCGGCAAGTGTCCACACCGGAGCGTAAAGAAGCGAAGATACTCACACAAGCAATTTCGCCGGGGCAAATTCCTAGTAAAAGGGGACGACGCCGTTTATGATGAACTGAATAAGCCGGAAGAGCAACGGAATGCGTTGCCAGTTGATGAAGATCTTCCTGGAATGGGACAGTATTATTGTATGCACTGCGAGTAAGATAAAAGTGTCTTTTTGAAACTTAATTTATTGGTTTTTGCGTAATTTTTGTGGATTTTAGTGCGTTTTTGCTTCAGTTTTTGCATTTTTGATTTTTTTTGATAATTTATTGGTTGTTGCTTCAATTTTTGTGAATTTTAGTGCGCTTTTGCTTCAGTTTTCGTGAATTTTAGTGCTCTTTGATTTTTTTTTTTAAATTTATTTTTCGTTGCTTAAATTTCATGAATTTAGTGCGTTTTTGAAAACGAAAATTTGTTTTGTTTTTGTGTTTTAAGTTGATTGTTTGCACTGCGAGTAAGATTAACGTTCTTTTGGAGCTTAATTTAGTGTTAGTTGCTTAATTTTTGTGAATTTTAAGTGTTTTGAAAGAAAAATTGATTTTTTTCTGGTTTGTTTTTAGCTGATATTTTGGTAATGTCATGCAGTGCGAGTAAGATAAACGTTCTTTTGATGCTTAATATATCGTTTGTTGCTTAATTTTTTGAATTTTACTGCATTTTTTTTTTAAAAAAAGAGCATTTGTATGCACTGCGAGTTAAATAAGCGTTCCAATTCTTTTGAAACTTAATTTATTGTTCGTTACTTTAATTTATCGGAATTTAAAGGGTTTCTGAAAGAAAAATTTGTTTTTTTTTTGTGTGTTTTTGGTTGATATTTTGCAAATGACTATTGTATGCACTGCGAGTATGACAATCGTTCTTTTGACACTTAATCTAGTGTTTTTTGTTTTAATCTCGTGGATTAAGATTTTTTGGGGGGGGAGAATTGACTTTTGTTGTGTGTTTGTAGTCGGTATTTTGCGAATGTTACAGTGAGGGATGAGCATTTCAAGACGAAGAAGCACAGGAAGCGGTAAGATGTTGACTGAATTTAGCTTATTTATTGAATAATTGGAGTAAAATTTACTTCTTTTTTGTGGAGTTGAGTAATTATTGGTCTATTAACATACCTAGTGTAATCCCACATGTGGGCTGGGGAGGGTAATGGGTATGTTGCCGTTGCCCTTACCTTCTGAAGGTAGAGAGGCTGTTTTTGATAGATCTTCGGCTCAAGTTAAGTGTACTTGTAAAAAGTATTGAAAGGAAATATGGTAGTGAAGAAGTTATGTTAATAACAAAATAGAAGAGATGAATAGCAACAATAAATGATACGGTAATCAAAACAAAGGAAACAATAAGTAATTATTCATTTCTTACCCAACAACAACATACCTTGTGCAATCTCACAAGTGGGATCTGGGAGGGTAGAGGGTAGTGTGTATGGAACTTTGCCCCTACCTTGTGAAGGTGGAGAGGTTCTTTTGGATAGATCCTCACCTTAAGTAAAGCATAATAACAAGAGGTGTTGAATGCAGTAGTGAAGAACCGTGCTAAAAATAAAGTAGAAGAGAACAGTTACAACAACAAACAATACGTTAATCGAAGCAAAGGAAACAACAAGTAATTATTGATTTCTCACCCAACAACAGTGTAATTCCACAAGTGGGGTCTGCGGAGTGTATTGTGTGCTTAGCCTTGCCCCTACCTTGTAAGGTTGTTTTCCGATAGATCCTCGGCTCAAGTAAAGCATAATAACAAGTGTTGAAAGGAAATACAATCGTGACGAAGCCATGTATGTTAACAACAGCAAATAATACAGCAATCAAAGCAAAGGAAACAACAAGTGATCATGGATTTCTTATATGATGAGTTTGGTGCATAGATTGAAGTTAAATTGGGTAGGAGTAGTAAATTTCTTCACTTTATTACTGTGAGGTAATGGAGCTTAAATGCTGAAAATTGATGAATCAGTCTCGGTGAGATGCTTCAACTTGAACTGAGGTTTTGATTTCATTGACTTCAGCAGTCCTTATGTCCACTTTTCTCAACGTGGCTGAACAATCTTAACTTGGGTGAGGGGCTAGACAGGGAAGCTATTATGCGATTGTGTATATAACCTAGCTGTTTGTGGGAGGCGGAGTAATTTTAGAGTCTAGATACATATTTTATCCCTTAATTTTAAAAGAGAAGAATTCATTTGGAGACAGATATATAAGGTATATGGTCTTCTCTGCTAGAGAACATATCAACTTTTCTCAACGTGGCTGAACAATTTTGGTTGAGTGGCTAGAGATGTTTCAGACTTTTAGTGAGATGTAGGCCTCCTGAGGGTGTAGCATAACAATCAATGAAGTGAATGAAGGCCTGGAAGTTAAAGTTTTAAATCCTAGACACACAATTTAGTGATTTACTTGGCTATTGTTTTCCATCTGCACAGATATACCCATTATATGGGCGGGTTGAAACTAATAGATACCTGGAGTTGTACGCAAGCTGGATCGTACTGATCATTGTAAAAATTCTTTTTGCCTATTATACTTCTGTACAAGACATAAATTATGTATAGAGACCTTGAACTGACCATTCCTTTCCCGATGGTCTTCCAAGGGCATAGTGTATCTGTTTTTTTTTTTTTTTTGTGTGGGTGGGTGGGGGAGTTGCACGGAAAGATAGAGGTAACATGCATTCCTTATTAGGAAGTATAACAAACTTAGAAGAACTCAGACTATAACACCCCCTCTCACAGTACAAAAGGAGTAGACCACCTCCTCTAGAATTAATTTTGAACTACAGAATTGGGAAACGTGGTAAGCATGCCTAAACTTACAGGGACCATGATTTTTAAGAGTCCAGGGATCAGGTTGGGTTATATAAAATTGAAGACCGAAGATCATCTCATCTGCTTGTACAACACCATACTGCATAGCTGATAATTTGTTGTTAAACCATATATTTTGCCAACAAATAATACGGGCTGGTTGTCTAGAGAGTTGTCTGTATGTTACTAATGGAAATAGAAGAAATAATAGTTTTATTCTGTTTGCATTATAAAAGAATTTCTTGTAGTAAACTTGGCATCAGTATCTGCCTTATATTCTTTGCAAGTGACCTTTATATTCTAGCCTGTTGGTTTTGATTGCATGGGGATTCCAGACGCTAATAGAGGTTATATACAATGTGGAGCCTCTGCTTTCTTACACACTTGCAGGGATAGGGGGAAGGAATAGATTAGCTTTTCGCAAGTGAATGGTTAAGAGAGAACTTGTGATAAGTAAAGTGTTAAAGTTCTGAACTTACAAATCTTGTTTTATTCGTCTATCAACTTCTCTATTTCCATTGCATTGGCCAAGTTGGGATTTCTTGGATAATTCAACATATCTCACGTGGTAAATTGGAGGATTTTGTTTCACAATTGAAAATGTGACGCTACATAAGAAATTGTATACTGAAATCGTGGGCAAGCACATTTTCATTTGATTTGGCTGTATAGAGTTTAGAATTTTCTTTTTTCAGCTAGATGCATCCATCAAATTTGAAGCTTGTATGCTTCAAGCATACAAGTTTGACTAATGAATCGTGAATCCATGGTTTTTAGTGATTAAAGTTGGTAGTCTGGGGAAGTGCAAACCTTGTATATTTACATGAATAGTTTTGTTAATGCAGTGTGAAAATGATGATGGGCCCGAAACCGCACACCCAACTTGATGCTGAACTGGCCGCTGGAATGGGCATGCCCGATAATGGTCCAAAGCTAATGTCAATGATTTAGAGTTTCCCTTGCTCCGTTCACAACTCATTTGGCACTGGTAGAGTTCCCTTGACCCCATCTCTCTCTCTGTCTCTCAGTATAGTAAGTTTAGAGATACTTAGCGGAGCATATTAGCTTGGCGTTTTATGCTTGGTCAAAGATTCACCGCGATGATGCTAGCTAGTGGCCTATGTTTTGGTTTTGTTTGCATCAAACTACAGATTTTGTTTAAAGAATCATCTTTGAATTTCTATGCCAATTTATTCAATTTGGATTTGGCTTCTAAATGCTGAAAGAGCAACAATTCACCAAGTTCTTTGTTGAACTGGAATGGCGTTTGTTATTGAAGTGTACTTTTACTCATTTGATCAACATTTTTTTTTTGGTTTCCCATCCGGTGCCCGGTGCCCGCATTGGAGCCCCGACTAATCCGGACCGCACGTTGCAAGGGCCATTAAATGGACATTAGCAACTCCGAATCCGTGCGGGTGAGAGGTAATAGGTACTCAGTGAAATAGTTATGCGCGTGCAGCTAATCTGAACACCATAATTAAGAAATGGACGATTATCACTCGGTGGAATAATTGAGGCGCGTGCGGCTAGTCTGAGAGGCGCGTGCGGAAATGGAAGATTACCACTCGGTGGAATAGTTGAGGCGCGTGCAGCTAGTCTGAACACCATAATTAAGAAATGGACCATTACTAATTTGATACTTCTGTTGGTGGAAGGTAACAAGTATTGGAATAAAATAATTAAAAAATGGACGATTACCACTTGGTGGAATAGTTAAGGTGCATGCAGCTAGTCTGAACATCATAATTAAAAAATGGATGATTACTAATTTGATACTTCTGTTGGTGAAAGATAACACGTATTGGAATAAAATAATTAAAAATGGACGATTACCACTCGGTGGAATAGTTAAGGCGCATGCAGCTAGTCTGAACATTATAATTAAGAAATGGAAGATTACCACTCGGTGGAATAGTTGAGATGCGTGCAGCTAGTCTGAACATCATAATTAAGAAATGGACCATTACTAATTTACTAATTTGATACTTCTGTTGGTGAAAGGTAACAAGTATTGGAATAAAATAATTAAAAAATAGACGCTTACCACTTGGTGGAATAGTTAAGGTGCATGCAACTAGTCTGAACACCATAATTAAGAAATGGATGATTACTAATTTGATACTTCTGTTGGTGAAAGGTAACACATATTGAAATAAAATAATTAAAAAATGAACTATTACCACTCGGTGGAATAGTCAAGGTGCATGCAGCTAGTCTGAACACCATAATTAGGAAATAGACGATTATTAATTTGGTACTTCTATTGGTGAAAGGTGTAACAAGTATTGGAACACCAAGAAATGGACGATTAACACTCGGTGGAACAGTTAAGGCGCGTGCAACTAATCTAAACACCATAATTAAGAAATTGATGATATCTAAACATCATAATTAAGAAATGGACGATTATTAATTTGGTACTTCTGTTGGTGAAAGGTAACTAGTATTGATGGAAGTTAATGTGTCCGATGAAATAGTCTAGTTAAACAACACTAATTCGATCATCTCTATCGTTTCAGCATATTTGAAGGTAAAAGGTAACAAATACTCGATAAAATAATGAAAAAAGGGCTAAATTTATCCCTCTATTTTAAGAATTTGATCAAATATATTCTGTCATATTTTTGGATTAAATTTATCCTCAGTGTAATATTTTGGATCAAATTTATCCTCGATGTTAAGAATTTTTTTACTTGTACTTTCCTCTATCAGAAAAGCCCAAATCCATGTTAAATTTCCCAATTTTTTAAAATTAAACACCCCATAATTTAACTAGACCCACAAAAAAGACGCAAACAAATATACTCCCTTCCTCTAGTTCTGTTGGTCAAATTTTTTCAACGAGATAAAAGCCACCGGATATTTTTCAATGCATAGCTCATGGAAAATGAATCTGCATCAGTGCAAACATTTTCTCTGGTTCCATGTTTTTGCCTTGTCCCATTTCATTTACATTTTGCTCATTTATAAACAATCTACTAACTTTGCATGTTGAAAGAGAAATATATTTGTTCGTTGGAAAAATTCGATCAATAGAACTAAGGAGGAATATATTTATTTGTATCTTTTTTATGGATCTGATCGGATGGGGAAAATTAGATTAGGGTACATCTTTTCTTGTTGTTAGGGCTTTGATTC
The DNA here is from genome assembly GCA_030864225.1 of Capsicum baccatum var. pendulum. Classification (NCBI taxonomy): domain Eukaryota; kingdom Viridiplantae; phylum Streptophyta; class Magnoliopsida; order Solanales; family Solanaceae; genus Capsicum; species Capsicum baccatum. The sequence goes on from CM061558.1 coordinate 273,850,866, forward strand.
AGTAATAAGAACATTACACATGAATTACGGAGTCAATCACCTTCGCGTCATCTTTTCTTTTCTTTGAGTATCTTACCACGATGCACGAGAAGAATGTTGGCCGGTTGAGAAAGCTTTATTATACGGATATTCTTCTTTACATTTCTTTTTTTCATCTGCTTCATTAGAATAAAGAATAAACTAAAATAAATTACCATAATGACATGCATAAATAAATTAAATTACGAAGATGAAACAGATATCACGAGTGAAATAAAATGAAGGTATGAAAAGTGAAATGAAATTAAGTATCAAAATTCAAAAGAGGGTGACGCTATCAAATCAAACTTCAGATAAAAATATTTAAAATTTTCTTGTACAAAATCTATCGTCGGAATCGTATACAAGTTTGTAACTTTATTAGGGTAAATTTGAAGTTTAAAGTAAAACAACTAAGCTTACAAAAACGTATACATTTCATTTACGTCTTTAATATCGGTTCTCATATGGGCTCTTTGTCCACTTATTCCTTTTGATTCGGTTGTAGGGACGGTACACGTGATCTATAAGATGTATGTCACGAGTTCTAACTCTATTACAAATAAAACCAAATATTTGAGTTGTAAAGAAAGGTAGAGGGACGGATTCATATACAAGTTTGTAACTTTATTTTCGTAAATTTGATGTTCTTTCTAATATAGTTAATCTATATCTATATCTATACTATATTAAAAGTGTGAAGAACCTTAGAAATGTTGTTTGAACTTTTTGTCCTTTATTAAAAGTAACTGCTTTAGATAAAATCGTCTTTTCCCTGTTTTCCTAATATTTAAGAGCCGAAAATTAATTAAATATTTATAATATATACTTTCCTTATTAGAAGTCATCAAAATTAATGACAACTAATACTTTTCTCACTTGTTTAAGAATTCTATGTCAACTAAAGTTGATTTTAAGAAGATTTGAAAACTCTAGAAATAAATATGAAAGCGTTAAATAAGAAAAATATAAGTAATACCAAATTTTTAAAAGTTTTAATTAATTGAGCAAAGATTTTTTAAAGGTTTAACTTTAAAAAAAAATTAATATAAAAAAAATAAAAAATAATTGTATTACAAATGTGGTTCAAATTGATGTGTCCCTCTTAGCCTCTGACAGCAAGGAGAAGAGGCACTGCATAACGAACGCAAAATTGACGATCCATTAACCAATTGAAACTTCTGGTGGTAAAATATATATGTGCGTACAATAAAATATATGTTATGTTTACATTATTATATTAAAGTGTGAAGGATAAGTGATTTGAACTTTTTGTACTTTATTAAAAATCTTGGTAATAGACAAAATCGTCTAATTTTAAATAATTAAAGATTACATGTGTGACACACGTGCGGTAAAACTAGTCTTACAAAAACGTATACACTTTATTTACGTCTAGAACATCAGTTTCCAAATCAACTATTTGTCTACTTTGAGTCGGTCATAAGGACAGTACAAGTGATTTGTAGGATGCACACCACGAGTTCTAACTCTATTACAAATAAAGCTAAATATTTAAGTCGTAGAGAAAGATTGAAGGATGAGTTCTTATACAAGTTTGTAACTTCATTTTGGTAAATTTGAAGTTCATTCTAAAACAGTTAATCTTACCAAAACGTATACACTTCATTTAGGTCTTAAACATCACTTTCCAAATCAGCTAGTTGTCTGCTATCTCTTTTGAGTCGATCGTAGGGACGGTATACGTGATTTGTAGGATGCACGTCACGAGTTCAACTCTACTATAAATAAAATCAAATATTTAAATCATAGATAAAGGTAGAGGGATGGATTCGTATACAAGTTTGTAACTTTGTTTTCGTGAATTTGAAGTTTATTCTAAAACAACTAATCTTATAAAAATATATACGTTTTATTTACGTCTTACATATTGGTGCTCAAATCAGCTATTCATGCAGTTGCTTTTGATTCGATCGTAGAGATAGTATACATGATCTGTAGAATGCACGTCAAGAGTTCAATTCTACTACGAATAAAGCAAAATATTTAAATCGTAAAGAAAGATAGAAGGACAAACTCATTATCTTTATGAGTTCCAAACGTATACGCCAATTATAATCCATCCAAAAAATACAAATGAGTTATCATGATAGGAAAAAAACAAATTCCAAATGCTTTATTACAAAACTTTATGACATAAATTAATTTATTTTTTATTAACTTTTTTCTTATTTGGGATTTTAATTATCTATTTGAATAAGTCAAAACATGTACAAACTCTCATGATGTGTTTTTTTGGTTTTATTATATAAGATATTGTTTATTAATTGATATGTTTAAAAAATGACACATTTTTAGCTTTTTAATGAGAAGATATAATAGTTATATGAATATTATGACAAGATATAATAGTTAGAAAAAATAAAAAATAATCGTACTACAGATGTGGTTCAAATCGACGTGTTCCTCTTAGCCTTTGGCAGCAAGGAAAAGAGGCACTGTATAACAAACGCAAAATTGACGATCCATTAACCACTTGAAACTTCCAGTGGTAAAATATATGTGTTTATAATAAAATATATGTTTTATTTACATTATTATATTAAAGTGTGAAGGATAAGTGATTTAAACTTTTTGTACTTTATTAAAAATCTTCATAATATACAAAATCGTCTAATTTTATTCTTTTAAATAATTAAAGATTGCATGTGCGACGCACGTGCGGTAAAACTAGTCTTACAAAAATGTATACACTTCATTTACGTCTAAAACATCAGTTTCCAAATCAAATATTTGTCTACTATCTCTTTTGAGTCGGTCGTAAGGACAATACACGTGGTTTGTAGGATGCATATCATGAGTTCTAACTCTATTACAAATAAAGCCAAATATTTAAGTCGTAGAGAAAGATAGATGGATGCGTTCGTATACAAGTTTGTAACTTCATTTTGGTAAATTTGAAGTTCATTCTAAAACAGCTAATCTTATCAAAACGTATACACTTCATTTAGGTCTTAAACATCAGTTTTCAAATCAGCTAGTTGTCTGCTATCTCTTTTGAGTCGGTCGTAGGGACGGTATACGTGATTTGTAGGATGCACATCACGAGTTCAACTCTACTATAAATAAAGCCAAATATTAAGTCATAGAGAAAGGTAGAGGAATCAGTTCGTATACAAGTTTGTAACTTTATTCCCGTAAATTTAAAGTTTATTCTAAAACAATTAATCTTATAAAAACGTATACACTTTATTTATCTTTTACATATCGTGCTCAAATTGGATATTTATGCACTTGCTTTTGATTCGATTTTAGGGACAGTACACGTGATCTATAGAACGTCGCGAGTTCAACTCTATCTTTAAGTCGTAGAGAAAGGCAGAGGGACGGGTTCATTATCTTTTGGAGTTCCAAACATGTACGCTAATTAAAATCGATCGAAAAAGGGGAAAGGACAGAAACGACACTTCAAATTAAACTATTTTCATGAAAATGGACATGGAATTTAATTTCCTCTTTCTAGCCATTTCAATTTACTGGCTTGTTCTATACCGTTTCTACACACCTTCCATAAAGTTTCTATACAAATCTTATACATATAAATATTCTATACGAAAATCATACAGTTTTGATACATAATTTATATAATAACTGTACATTTTTTTTTCACGTTTTATACAACAATTATATAATTTTTATACACTTTCTATATATTTTTTATATATATTTTGTACATATATATATTTGATAGAACTATACAATTTCTATACATATATCTTATATAGATACATATTCTATTTAATAATTATATCATTTTATATAATTTAATCATTATTTCTAAACAATAAAAAAAAGTAAAATATTTGATCAGTTAAAAAATTTATAGCAAAAAAAAAATAAATTTTTTTTAATAGGGCTGAATTGCCCAAGTTGAATATTGTATCAGTATTGTATATAGACTGTATCAGAATTGTATGTGGACTGTATATGGACTACGTGGACTAGAATAACCCAAATTGGAAAAGAATAGGAAATGACCATAAAGTGACATTTGTTTAGCAGACTGGACATTATATGTCCAAATGCCCAAACTTGGGCTATTATTTTTAATTAAAAATTACACAAATACACAATTTATGTTTTCAATATTATAAAAAATCTCAACATATACACAAAATGCTATGTATATGTCGTCTATGTTATGTATATTAATAGAGAGAGAGTAAAGTAATTAAAAAAGTGGGAAAGAGTGTAATTACTTCTAAAAGGATTGATATTTATGTTATTTATACTTTTTAAAAAGGCTATATAGAGTGTTCTCCCCCCCACAACCACAACAAAAAAAAAATACAAATAAATTATCATGATAGGAAGAAAAACAAATTGTCCAAATACTTTATTACAAAACTTTCTGACGCAAAATTAATTTGAATAAATCAAAACATATACAAACTCTCATGATGTATTTTTTTTTTTTGGTTTTATTATATTTTTAAATTAATATTGTTTAAAAAAATGACATAATTTTAGCATATTAATGAGAAGATGTAATAGTTATAGAAATATTATGATATGTATAATATTATAAGTTTAAAAATTTCTATAAACATGTAAATCTATATCTATATCTATATTTTTATCCTATAACCTATAATCTATAGTATATTAAAAGTGTGAAGGGTCTTAGAAATGTTGTTTGAACTTTTTACCCTTCATTAAAAGTTTTTGCTTTAAATAATATTTAAGAGTTGAAAATTAATTAAATATATTTATGGTAAATCTTTTTCTTATTAGAAGTCTTAAGAATTAATGACAACTAATACTTTATTCATTAGTTTAAGAATTCTAAATCAACTAAATTTGATTTTAATAAAATTTTAAAAATATAGAAATAAATATAAAAGCGTTGGAATAAGAAAAATTTAAGAAATATCAAATTTTTAAAAGTTTTAAGTACGTAACAAGAACGTAATCCATGATTTTGTAAAGATTTGACTTTAAAAACATGGGAAGATTTTAAATATAGAAAAAAATAATCATACCACAAATATGATTCAAATTGATGCATCTTTTTTAGCCTCTGGCAGCAAGGGAAAGAGGTACTGTATGTCAAATGCAAAAGTGATGATCAATCAACGACTTGAAACTTCCGATGGTAAAATATATGTGTTTATACTAAAATATATGTTTATATTATTATATTAAAGTGTGAATGATATTTGAAAAATGATTTAAACTTTTTACACGTCATTAAAAATCTTCGCAATAGACAAAATTATTTAATTTAAATATTTAAATATTATACATGTGAGACACGTGCAGTTAAACTAGTCTTATGAAATAAGCATTTAAGAGTACTAAGTTTCAAAATTATTTTTGGTGAATGTGTCTATAGAGTTTGAGCAAATGCTAACAGTTAACAATTAAATACTTTTTTTAAAAAATAATTATAATTTTTTTCAAATAGCATGTTTCATCCGTCTTAATTTATGTGATATTTTTTTTAGTCCGTATAAAAAAGAATATCATCTTTCTATATTTAGGAAGAATTTAATTTTATGAGATGATTTACGCCAATATAAATATTTACGATTTATTTCGAATCACACAATTCAAACGTTTTTTCCCCCCATATTTTAAATTAAATTTAAATGATGCCATATAAATTAAGATGGAGTGCGAGATGGTGTATTTCGTTTTGTCCAAATATACCTATTATTACTACTGAGTTTTTTTGTACTTTTTATAATAAAACTTCTGAAAACTAGTACAAGTTGACTACAATAAATTAATTTTTACTGATAGTACAATCAATATAATTATATAAATTTGTCTTTAACTCTATGTATTTTTTTTCTTATATATATATATATATATATATATATTTCATAATAAGGCTAATTTGTTTTTCACTGAATGATTTTACTTCAACTAATATCTGTCATGTTTTGACTTTAGTATTTTGTACATTTAGCCAATTATACAAATACATAGGTGCCAATTAATTAATGTCATGGTGGAATATTCTTAGACATCGTTTGATAGGGTATATAAAAATAATACTGAATAAGATATATTAATAATCTGATTGTATGAGATTAGTAATTGATTTTGTGTATTCAAATTTAGTTGTTAAAGACAAGAATTTTGGGTAATAAGGTTTGTTTTGGATACAAAGTTTGAGAAATTGAAGGTTATCACGAAACCTTAAGGGTTGAGTAATCTAAGTTTATCATGAGTTAGTCTAAAATAAGAGAATTAACACAAGAGTGGATATGATGTGATTATAGGTTTGATCCAAGAAAGCGATACGAACCATTCGAGGTGACAAGTTGATATTTCGACAAGAGTACTGTGAGTAGTAATCTTACCACAATTTATGTTTCTTAAATTGCATATTTATACCATGTTTTGATGAAAACAAGAGTTATTGAATGCTTTGAAAATTTGCACTTGGGATAAGTTCTTTACTTAATATGATATTGATATGGTTATTTGAGATATGATATTACTATTGTGAATATTCTTCACTTACATGAGAAATAAATATTTTTGATATATGTTTTATTTAAGTTTACATGTATTATTATTGATATGAATTTTAAAGTTATGTTCTATTCTAAAAGATGTTTTCATATGAATATCCTATTATTTTCAAAAAAATTATGAATGAAAGTAGACCTTGATTGAATACCGTAGCTAACGACGAGATTGTTAGACCTGGTGCACCTTGTATTTACTGATGAATGTTACAACCCTCGCTAATGGGAAGGTAGAACTAGCATACTGATACTGGTATGATATTTGACTCCTCCTTTATTAGGGGTCCACTGTAATGGGTTATGAATGCCACACTGATTACATGATTCATTCTTGGAAACCTCCCAATATGTATTATTTGATATGATATAACGCTTATTGAGTTTATGGCTGAACTATTGGTTCACTTTGCTTATATGAAACAAATGATATTGTTTATTGTTACTGTTTTCTGAAAGAGCATTTTTTTCATGATGTTTTATGACTTGTCCCCATTTAAACAGTTGTGGTTAAGTGTTATTACTCACTGAGCTAGCGTCTCACTCCTCGCTATTATTTTTCAGAGAACGCAGGTGACGGTGAGGATCTCGTTGGCTAGAGGATTCAAGTAGCATATTCCTGGTGAGCCCCGCATTTGTTCGCGTGGGCAAGACTTTATTTATTTGTTATGTTCTGTTTCTTGCAAACTCTTAGAGTCACTCCATAGTCATGTCTTTAGAGCTTGAGTATTCTTTCGTTGTTTTGGATGTGTGGAGTGATACGAGAATTCCTAGCTCAAGACCTTTCACACGAAGCCAAGCGCTTGAGTTGCAACGATTCCAAGCCTTGTTCACATCCTTGGCCTTGTGTGAGGCCCTTGTGAGCCCATCCAAGGGCCTATACTTATTAAAATGTGAAGAGGCCCAACAAAACACCCCAAACCCACCCACTTAATGCCAAGGGTATTTTGGTCTTTTGTCCCTCCTTTGTAATTGACTATATAAGTCATTTGTTAGGGCTAGTCTTGTGGTAGTTCATTCATGATATTTTGAGAACACAAGACTTGTAATATGTTGAACTTTTCTCTTCCATTGGAGAAGCTCAAAACCGAAATTCCCAATTGGAGTGACACTTGGGTTGAATCTTGGCTAGAAACTAGGATCTTGAGGTCATTGAGTTCCTCTTGATCCAAGTAAGATCTTGGTTATAATATTCTTTAATCTTAGGGTCTTTTCATATTGTTAGGGTTCTTCGATTCTTGAATATTGTATATCAAGTTATTATCTTTAATTTTGTAATCTTGTTGTTTGTGTGGTAACATAGTGAAGCCATGTGGGGTTATTTTCGATTCACTATAGTTGATGCCACTTTGTTGCTCTTGTTGTTGTTATTGTAATCTCTATCATCTTGTCATTTTTGTAAAGTTTGAAGTCTAGTGAAGCCGTGTGTGGCCTATTTCGATTCACTAGCATTGTTGTTGTTCATCTTGTTATTTTTGTGTTCTTGTGTTGGCTTGACTCTCTTGATACACACTCACTTTTGTATCATTTGGTATCAAAGCCATCTTCGATTTTGTTTTCACAAGATCAATCTTGGGCTTGGGACTTGAAAACTACAAGAAAAAAAAATGAAAACTGAAAAATTCCAGAAATAGTCAAATCTGTCCGTTGTTGTGCTCTTGGCCAAAAATTATATTCTTGTTGTGTCTTGGCAAGATTTTTAATTTTCTTGAGTGTTGTTTCTAGTGTTATTTCTCTTGTGCACTAACACTTTGAGTCGATCTAGATTTGAGCTCTAAAAATTGATGTTGTTATTGTGAACTTGAACTTGGTTGTCCATTGTTGAACATTGTTGTTGTGGTGGATTGTTTTGTCCGTGGTTGTTGTTGGTTGTTCTTGGTGTTTTTATTGTGTTCTTTTTGTTCTTCACCCTTTTCATCTTTGTTAAAACAAAAAGTGAACATTAGATCCATAAAAGGTGAAACACCAAGTTGTAGTATTTGTTGATGAAAGACTTGATCACATCACTCAAAAGACTTGACAACCACTTTTCACCTATTTTCCTTGATTTAATGACCTTGTTTCAAGGAGAAAGTACCAAGAAGGTCAAGTCTTGTTTTGAACTTGAAAAGGAAGCTTCAAGACCAAATTTCCCTCCATTAACCAATTCCACCATTTCCAAATTGTAGATTGGTCAAGACTTGAAATTGGAGAGTAAAATTCTGACAAAACTGAGGCCAATAGTGGACTGCCACATCACTAAATTATTGTTCACACAATATTTTGAGTTCAAATTTTATATTTCTTAGTTTCATTTTACTGTTTCTTAGTTTCATTTGTTGGTTCGAACACTAATTGACAACCTAGTACATTCCTACTAGCTTGTTAATTAGTCCTTTGAAGCTTTGTGTTCGTGTCAACGTTTGTTTGTGTGCTTTTGTCGTTTGAATACGTTGTAACTCTTGGATCTAGTCCGATGAGAATTCTTTGAGTTTCCAACAAAAATCCACTCCGGACAAGAGCATACTCATACCTTAAGGATTCAACTAGCCAATCTACAACACTTGTGGAGCTCGAGTGTGAGTGAACCGAAAGAGCGTGAGTGAGAAGAGGGATTTTAACTAACTTGTTTGTTGTTTGTATAGGTGATACCTTGACAATGGAGGGAACCACGTCTCAAACCATGGATTCTAATGAAATGGATAATATGAGGGTCACTCTTGAGGCTATGACCCGAGCTCTTGAAAGATTGAGTACGGAAGTGGGAGCCATAAGGGGAGAAGTGACGACTATTAGTGAGAGGTTAGAACAAGTGGAGAGTCAAAGGAACTCTCATCCTTCTACTCCTCGAAATGTTTCATCAAGTGGACATGATAGAAATTTCTCCGCCACCGTTACTCCCGAAACATGGCCACAATTGCCAATTTCTTCACTAGCTCCCCTAAATGCCGTAAGCCAAACCACTCATAACATTCTAAATCGAGACTCCAATAGACCAACCCATTCCTAAATTCCTCAAGTTCCGCAAGAGGTACTCGGAAGTCAAATGCCTCCACAAAACCCGAACCCCCCTTTCCAAGCTCCACTAAACCAAATACCACCACCTCTACAAAATCCAATTCCTCCGAATCAAGTTCCAAATGTCCAAAATCGTCTTGTCCACCTTGAGGAATATGGTAGAGGGGATTATGAAGGGTATGGAGCCTTTGACGATGCCTATATGAGGGAGGAGGAGATGAGAGAGGGTCTTGTGGATCCAAGGAGATACCGAGGGTATGGAGAAAGGGGAAACAAACACCTAGAGAGAGACATGGGCATCAATACCAGCAAATTGAGTCTACCTATATTTAAGGGTGAAAGTGACCCCGAGGTGTATCTCACTTGGGAATCAGCGTGTGACAAGGTATTCCAAGTGAATGATATTTCGGAGGAGAAGAAGAGTTGTTATGCCATAGCCTACTTTGAAGGCTATGCTAACACTTGGTGGGAATACATCAAGCGATTTGGCAACGAGTTGATAGATTGGCAACCACCACCATGGTTTCAGTTAAGGTATCTAATGAGGCAACGGTACCTTCTCAAAAGTTATCTTCATGAGTTGCTTGCGAGGTTGTATAACTTGCGACAAGGGAATAAAAGTGTTATGGCATACTATAATGAGTTTTAACAACTCATGTTAAAGCTTGACCATCGGGGAGAACAAATCGGCCATGACATCATTCGGTTCAAGTGTGGGTTGAATAAGGAGATTGTTACTCACTTGACTCTCCATAAATTTGAAATCGTTGAAGGCATCTTTCAAGCGTCCGTTGAAATTGAAAAAGAACTTAAGGAAAGAATAAGTTACAAAGCCAAGGGTCAAGCACCCTCGGGTTGGCCGAGGGGTAAGGAGGTTGCTTCCTCCACCACGGGTTGGCATAAAAACAAAGACCAACCCACCACTACAAGGCAACCCGAGAACAAGGCAATGCAAAACTATCCACCAAGGCAAGAGGCTCACAAGTATCCTAATCCTAAGGGGTTCCAATGTTTCAAGTGCCAAGGTTGGGGACATAAAGCCAATGAATGTCCAAACCGATGCAATGTGATCCTAAGGGAAGGGATATTGTATTACCTTGGTGAGGAAGTGGGTCTTGAAAGTGAAGAGAATGAGGCTAAGCCTCAAGATGGAGAGGAACCCAAAAATGAGCCACATGATGATGATGATTATTGTGAGGATGCATATCCACAAGAAGGGGAGTGTGTGGTTCCAAACTTTGTAGTGAGGCGTGCCATGATTAGTAAGGCGATAGATGATCCTAGCCAACGGGAGAATCTATTCCATACTAAATGTCTTGTGAAGGAAAGTGTGTTCACTATGGTGATAGATAGTGGAAGTTGTGCGAATGTGGTTAGTGTTGCAATGGTGAACTTCTTGAAATTGCTGACTACACCTCACACTAGTCCTTACAAGTTGCAATGGTTGAATGAATGCGGCGAGTTAAAGGTCACAAGGCAATGCGTGATACGTTTTAAGGTAGCCAACTACCATGACGAGGTTCTTTGTGATGTGATACCAATGCAAGCTTGTCACTTGTTGTTAGGAAGTACTTGGAAATCCGATAGGTCAACCAAATATGATGGAAGGTCCAATCAATATACACTTTAGAAGGATGGTCGAAAGGTTGCTCTTCATCCATTATTGCCTTCCCAAGTGAATGAATTATACCAAAAGATGCGGGAATTGAGAGAGAAGGGAAAGAAGGCCGAGAATAAGGGAAAAAGAGGGGAATCCGAGAGTGAGAGAGTAGGAGAAACCGAGGAGCTCCTAATTTCTAAGGGGCAAGGGAGTGTGGTGATGATGGCTAGGAGGAAAGAACTATTTGTGGATCATGATGAGGACACTTCGATGCTCCTCTTGGCTCATTGTTTTTATACTAACCTCACTAACGTTTCTATTTCTCCTTCTATTTCTCATGTTGTGCAGGATTACGAAGATGTCTTACCGAAGGAATTACCACAAGAATTGCCCCCACTTCAGGGAATTGAGTATCAAATAGATTTTGTGCCGGGTTCATAATTGCCCAACAAACCGGCTTATAGGAGCAACCCGATGGATACCAAGGAATCGCTACGCCAAGTTGAGGAACTCCTCAACAAAGGGTATATCAAAGAGAGTATGAGCCCTTGTGCGATCCCGGTGCTACTAGTGCACAAGAAAGATAGGACTTGGCGTATGTGTGTTGATTACCGAGCCATCAACAAGATAATGGTAAAATATCATCACCCTATTCCTAGGCTAGATGATATGCTTGATGAATTGAATGGTTTGTGTTTGTTTTGTAAAATTGATTTAAGGAGTGGCTATCACCAAATTCGTATGCAACCGGGTGATGAATTGAAAACCGCCTTCAAGACCAAATTCGGTCTCTATGAATGGATGGTTATGCCATTCGGCCTAACAAACGCTCTAAGTACTTTCATGAGGCTAATGAATCATGTGATGAAGCCATTTATCGAAAAGTTTGTTGTTGTTTACTTTGATGATATGTTGGTGTATAGTAAGTCCTTAGATGAGCATGTAAAATATTTACAATGTGTGTTTGATGTCCTCCAAAAGGAAAAGTTATATGTCAATCTAAAAAAGTGTTCTTTTTGGTGTCCATGAGGTTGTATTTCTCACCACAAGAGGGGTCGAAGTGGATGAATCTAAGATTGACGCCATTAAAAATTGGCCAACCCCCAAAACCATAGGTGAAGTGAGAAGCTTATACGGGTTGGCTAGTTTTTATAGATTTTTTGTCAAAGGATTTAGCACCATTGCCGCCCCCTTGACCGAAGTGATTAAAAAGGATCGACCTTTTAAGTGGGGAAATGAACAAGCTAAGGCCTTCGAGGACTTGAAAGCTATGCTCATCTCGACCCCTTTGCTACAATTGCCAAATTTTGACAAGACTTTTGAGGTCGAATGTGATGCTAGAAAAGTCGGCATAGGTGCGGTTTTAATGCAAGAATTGAAGCTTATTGCCTACTTTAGCAAAAATCTCAAAGGAGCAACTCTAAACTACTCTACGTATGATTTAGAGTTTTATGCCTTGATTAGAGCCTTGGACACTTCGCAACATTATTTGTGGCCTAAAGAATTCGTGATCCGAATGGATCATGAATCCTTGAAGCATCTACGGGCACAAGACAAGCTTAATCGGCGGCATGCCAAATGGATTGAATTTCTTGAATCTTTCCCTTATGTTATTCATTACAAGAAAGGTAAAGACAATATGGTTGCCGATGCTTTATCCCGAAAACATGTCCTTGTGTCTACTTTGTCATCTAAGTTGATGGGGTTTGAAAGCCTCAAGTCTTTATATCCCGAGGACACTCACTTCGCTTCTATCTATAGGGAAAGTGAAGAGTTGGATAGGGATAGGTGGGTTACGGATAGGGGTTCCTATCCTTATACCAAATTTGATGGATACTTATTTAAGGGTAGACGATTGTGTGTTCCCTCAAGTTCGTGGAGAGAATTTTTTGTGAGGGAAGCACACAATGGCGGTCTAATGGGCCATTTTGGGGTCGAGAAGACCCTCAGAATTTTTGAAGAATAATTTTATTGGCCTAGAATGCACAAGGATGTGGCCCGTATTTGCGGCCAATGTGTTGAGTGCAAAGGAGCCAAGTCACGGCTCCAACCCCACGGATTGTACACCCCATTGTCCACCCCTTTGTGTCCTTGACTTGACATATCAATGGACTTCGTGTTGGGATTACCGAGAACTAAAAGGGGGCGGGATAGTATTTTTGTCGTGGTGGATCGGTTTTTCAAGATAACTCACTTTATTCCTTGTTCTAAATGTGATGATGCGCCTAGTGTAGCCTCTTTGTTTGTTGATAATATTGTAAAACTTCATGGTGTTCCGAGGACCATAGTGAGTGATAGGGATTCTAAATTCCTAAGCCACTTTTGGAAGTCCATGTGGGGTAGGCTCGGTACTAAGTTGTTGTTTTCGACTTCATGACACCCACAAATAGATGGCCAAACGGAAGTAGTAAATAGGACCTTAGGGTCTATGCTACAGTCCATGGTTAAGGGACAAATGACTTCTTAGAAGGAGCACTTACCGTTGATTGAATTTGCTTATAATCATGTTATACACTCAAGCACGGGGATGACACCCTTTGAGTGTGTATACGACATCAACCCCCTTACCCTTTGGATTTAACCCCTTTGCCAAGTGATCTTGTGATAAGCTTAGATGGAAGCAAATAGGCCGAGGCCATGAAGAAGCTACATGATAAGGTGAGGTTGCGGTTGGAGAAGAAAAACCAAGAAGTTGCAAGGCAAACCAACAAAGGAAGAAGAAAGCTCATTCTTGAACTGGGAGATTGGGTGTGGGTGCACCTAAGGAAGGATAGATTCCCATCTTAAAGGAATTCTAAGTTGATACCGCGGGGTGATGGCCCGTTCCAAGTATTAGAAAGGATCAACAACAACGCCTACAAGATTGATCTACCCCCGGAATATCAAGGGCACAACACTTTCAACGTGTGTGACCTCTCTCGGGTGGACACGGTGGAGGATGACAATGATCTAAATTTGAGAACAAATTCCTTTCAAGATGGAGAGGATGATATGAGAATTCCTAGCTCGAGACCTTTCACACGAAGACAAGTGCGTGAGTTGCAACGACTCCAAGCCTTGTTCACATCCTTGGCCTTGTGTGAGGCCCTTGTGAGCCCATCCAAGGGCCTATACTTATTAAAATGTGAAGAGGCCCAATAAAACACCCCAAACCCACCCACTTAATGCCAAGGGTATTTTGGTCTTTTGTCCCTCCTTTGTAATTGACTATATAAGTCATTTGCTAAGGCTAGTCTTGTGGTAGTTCATTCATGATATTTTGAGAACACGAGACTTGTAATATTTTGAACTTTTCTCTTCCATTGGAGAAGCTCAAAACCAAAATTCCCAATTGGAGTGACACTTGGGTTGAATCTTGGTTAGAAACTATGATCTTGAGGTCATTGCGTTCCTCTTGGTCCAAGTAAGAGCTTGGTGATAATATTCTTTAATCTTAGGGTCTTTTCATATTGTTAGGATTCTTAGATTCTTGAATATTGTATGTCAAGTTACTATCTTTAATTTTGTAATCTTGTTGTTCGTGTGGTAACATAGTGAAGCCGTGTGGGGCTATTTTCGATTCACTATAGTTGATGCCACTTTGTTGCTCTTGTTGTTGTTATTGTAATCTCTATCATCTTGTCATTTTTGTAAAGTTTGAAGTCTAGTGAAGCCGTGTGTGGCCTATTTCAATTCACTAGCATTGTTGTTGTTCATCTTGTTATTCTTGTGTTCTTGTGTTGGCTTGACTCTCTTGATACACACTCACTTTTGTATCATGGAGTATTTGACTTCCTCTTATTTTTGGAGATAGATTTCGTATTGTTAGTTGGTGGTATTGGTGAATTGTTGATGATCTATGGTGAATTGTGTTGGTGTTTGTGTGATGGTTGTGTTGTTGAGCTGTTCTGTTGTTGAATTGAGAGAGGAAATGTTCTTGTTAGGCCCAAAAACAGGGTAAACTTTACCCGATTTTCTGTAGAATTCTGATGAGGCTTGCTTTGGAGTCCTAAATTCCTTAGCGCCGGTCATGATTCTATTCTGGGTCATGACAATTATACACTATATTTGCAAGACAAAATAAAAAAACATACACCTAAAATACATTTTGTTATTTTTTATAACAATTTTGTCATTCATCATAACCTATGAACAATTGAACAATAAACGTTAACTTATATCTATAAGACAGAATTTGTGGCTATTTGTCAATGGAGCAAATATATATTGGACCGTTTC
The DNA here is from genome assembly GCA_030864225.1 of Capsicum baccatum var. pendulum. Taxonomy (NCBI): domain Eukaryota; kingdom Viridiplantae; phylum Streptophyta; class Magnoliopsida; order Solanales; family Solanaceae; genus Capsicum; species Capsicum baccatum. Next base: position 273,866,199 of record CM061558.1, read on the forward strand.
GCATAATTCCGTAAGTGATTCATGATTTGAAAAATCTACGATGTTAGTGAATAAAAGTACATATGAACTAGTTTTATAACATTGAGAGTATAGTTGACTTCAATGATTATCGAAGATAAATTTGAATATTTTACAAATTTGGTTCACAATGAAAGTATATCTTTTTTTTTTTCCAATGTTGGAAAATAATGCCGTTGGCCTTCATTATGAAAAAAGACATTATATACTATCACTTTCAACTTTAAATGACACATTTTAATGCTACTTTTCACTCGTGCACTTACCACCACCAAAAATAACTCATTATTATTATTATTATGTAATAATTAATAATACCTCCAAACAAGTTTTTTGACCTATATATATATAAATATAAATATCTTACCTTGTTTGATATTTGTTTACTTTGCTATTAGATTCCTTTTCTACCTACAAGGTTTTTCGCTTGATGTTCAATATCCGTATTGGGATATGATTGAATTTAGATTCGAATATTAGAGTAGAAGGTTAGTACTAGGCAGGAGTGTGTTGTCTTGTGGCCATTGCTGTTTGTCATAGTATTCAGTGGCGGAGTCAGAATTTTCATTGAAGAGGTTCAGAAGTATATATACAAACTAGTCGAATGGGGTTTAACATCTACTATATATGCATGGAAAATATTTTTAACCATGTAAAATAGTATAAAAATAGAATAATTTTTCGTCGAAGGAGGTTTGGATAAATATAATTAATAATACCTCCAAACAAGTTTTTTGACCTATATATATATATATATATATATATATATATATATATAATATCTCACCTTGTTTGATTTTTTGTTTATTTTGCTATTAGATTCCTTTTCTACCTACAAGGTTTTTCTAAAGGGTACATCTTTTCTTGTAGTTAGGGCTTTGATTCTATTATAAGAACGTTACACATAAATTACGAAGTCAATCACCTTCGAGTCATCTTTTCTTTTCTTTGAGTATCTTAGCACGACGCACGAGAAAGATCGTTGGCTGGTTGAGAAAGCTTTATTATGTCCGGATATTTTTTTTTATATTCTTTTTTTTTCAGCTGCTTCATTACGAAAAAAGATGAGACATGTCACGAGTTCAATTCTATTACAAATAAAGACAAGTATTTAAGTCGATACCTTTGTTGGTTAACATAATTTTAATTGTGTTAGGCAACTGTTCGCAACAAATTTTCGTTAGCTGAAAATTCACTACAAGAAAAAATGAATAAAAAAGAAAATAATGATTTTATTTAATATGAATCTTGTGAGTACAATTCCGTGACTCTCTTGATTCTTCTCTCCTAAACTTAGAAATAATCCGAGGGCCTTCAGTAGCGTGTTTCTCGAATCGTAAAATGATTTGGATTCCTTGAGACGTATTTCAATCATCGGGGATGTCGAAAGATGTTTTGTCGCTTTGGAATAATCTCCGGGAAGAACTCCGTTGATTGCTCCTAACTAGAACTTGATAGTCGATGCCGACGTTGTCAATGCTTGTCAAAGTCCTCTTTTTAGAATGTCCCCTTTTTTTCTTCTCCTTCAGAATGTTATGTTACCCCCCTATTTATAGTTGTAGGGGGTAGACCTAGTTGCTTGTGATTGGTCAAAACATGTCACTTTGACACGCGACGTCTTTTGACTGGTTGTTGAATTTGAATGAGATTTCCACATTAGTTGTACATGTGGCGGCGTTTCATTGGTCTTGAATTTGACTGGGATGCCACGTCACTTGATGAGTTTGGGCTTCAAAGTGAGATAGACCTTGATGAGGAATAAAATGGGTTTATTATTTTTTTAAGCCCAAAATAATTTTAGACCCAATAAAATATGGATCAAATTCAAATTTTATATGAATTTGATCCAATAAATTTTACGTGTCTATAGACGCCCCCTACTTCAAGGTTGGCCGACGTGTAGGCTTGCCGAAACTTGGTGGCAAGACTTGAAGTACTCATGAATGTGTTTTCATTCTCGTGACTTCAAAGGTATTTGTTTCTCATCAGTGCATCCTAATTAGACCAATACTTGCGAGTGGTCTAAAATTTTTGCCACATATTTTCACATAGCGAAAGTTCTTCTTTTGGTTAAGCGTGAAATGAATGACCCTTAATATTTATTCAAGTCATTACACACCAGACAATATTGAGGCCCCTCCATATGGATTTGAAATAGGACCATATTGACTAAATCCTTAATTTACTGCCCCTTACATGTTAGTAAAGATTCTTGAATTGAACTTTTGAATCAAACAAATATTAAATTTCCTTTGGTGCTCAAGAAGAATCAAATTCTTTTCAAAGAAATCTTTCAAACATGGTAATTTTCTTTTAGCTACTTGGAAACTTGAAATTCCCAGGGATTTCTTCGTCTGATCTTATTACAACCTCCCTTATATATGAAAATGAGATTTTCACCAAAACTTCTATATAAGATTTTTTCTTGTAGAGAAAATTCATCAAAGAACTCGGTAGCCACAAAAAAAAATGTTTGGCTGTGCTTGATTGCCAGACTGTGAAGTTGTGACCTTGCCCAATACGATTGAATCCACAAACTGCTCCTCAGATAACTGTAACTTTCATAGCAGCCTGTTGCCTTTTGCTCGCTCAAATTTGTACGATTGCAATATGAAATAGCAACTAAACAAAACTTTGCAGCCAAGTTTAACCTGTGTTGCTATAGTTAATTTTTTTGTTTTGTTTTGTTTTTCTTTAACACTCAACTTCAGGTTCTCTTATTTCCCAACTTGTGCGTGTCCATAACGGTTAATCTCTATTCTTTTCTTGATCCTCAGGAACGATGTAGGATGCTCTTGGTCTCCAACAATGACTTATTTCAACGACCGCGAAACTCTATACCCTTGCCTTGAGATTATGGAAAGCAACCCAGATTCGCATGCAAAACCCCTCACTTTGAAAGTTCATCCTCCGGTGATTGGTGCTTTCCTGCTTGTTAGAAAGTTGCTGAAAACTTCCCTCAATCTCACAGAATGGTCAACGATAGAAACTAAGGACGTCATGAACAACTTTTCGGGCAAAATTGTGACTGAAAAAGTTATCCTTTTGAAGTCTTCTACACATCAAAATGTTATTGTTGAGAGCTCTCCTAGCCGCAATGGAAGCCTTAGCGGTTGGCGTGTTCCTCTCCCCGGCTTTGGGTGATACAAGTGCGATCATGTAGATGGACTTATGTGGGTGTGTATTTAAATTGCCCAAGTGTGTGTGCAAAGAAGTGTAATTAAGGGCTTAAATACACATAAAAAACAGCCACCAAGTTACACTAAAGGGGGGCCTATTCTCTAAGGGCCCTTTTGGTCTTTTTGCCTTTAATTTGTAATATACTATATAAGAACAATTTAGGGTTTCTTTACTTAGTTTTTTTATATTGAATGTTGTAAGACAAGTTCTCTCTTCCATTGGAGGCTTGACCGAAATTAGGTACAATATTAGGGTGGATTCCTTTTGTTGTTTGCTTGCTTGGAACTTTGGGGTGCTTGAAGGATTGAGGTCCCTATTGTGTCTCTTTGAAGAGTGTAGGTGTTACTACTATCTTGTTAAGGGTCTTAGTGTTTAATGTACACTTAGGTTCTTAGTCATTATAGTGGTGTATGTCTCTCTACCTATCCATTTCCTTATTGTAACCTTGTATCATTTTTTTGGTCTTGTTCATATTGTAATCCATGGATATTGTTATTATATTGTTGTTCTTCATCTATTGTTGATAATACTAGTTTGGGTTGCTGGTTTGGTGTTCAAAACACACTATATCTTGTGTTATTGTTCTTGTTATTCGAATCTGAGTGTGGTCACTAAAAGAGGTCCTCGGTTTCTAGACTTGTGGACTGATTTTAGTGTGTGATTTTGTGTATTTTTTTGTAATTCTTATATCATTGGAGAGATTCGATATATATATGGATACTAGGAGTGGATAGAAGACGTTCTTGCCCATAATAAGGAGACCTTAGAGTGCAACAAGACTTATGATGACGTCTTTGCCTCATTGTTCATGTATGACCATAATGAGAATATGCTCCAAGCCTTATGTGAGAATTGACGTCCATCCACCAACACAATTTCTACTTTTATTGGAGAGTTGTCCATATCTTTATGGAACTTGAGAAACATCAGAGGTCTTCATGTTCATTGGTCATTTTATGACGAAGTTATTCCCTCGGCTAAGGAGTTGACATATGTGGATGACAAAGGGAAGCCTTTTCTCCCTAAAAGCTGCTCACACTTATTTTTGGCATTCTACCGGCTTACAAAAGGTGTCATTAATGATGTCTGTTTTCTTGATTGAACTAATTTCTAGTTTCGAGGACCAAGAAAATATGTCGAGCCTTCACAAAAGATGTCAAAAAATCAGACGAAGCCAAGGATGAATCATGACCCATTGGGGAATATTGACATGATTTTTTTTTACCACGAACCAAAGAAGAGAATGCCCCATTTGTCGAGTTAGGCGTGAAATAATCACTCATAGATGAAACTTATTTGACAGCTTTCCTTGCATGTTGTCTCTGTAAATTTTTACTCCCGTTCTTCTCCTCTTTTTGCTCTTTTTTCACAATTGAGCTTTCGGGCACTTTGGGGCGTCCGTGGAAGAAGCTTTATAACGCATTGTAGAGGTGTCTAAATCATGAACGACTTATAGTGTTGAAAAGTAGACTCGCGAGGCTACGTTCTTTGCAAAAACCACGCTCAATTTACCTCCAGATCTGCCCAGGTATCGTTTCAAAATCAGACCTTCAGTTCTGTTTCGTCACTTTTTACTTGTTTTGTGCAATCTCACAAAAACTCTCATATCTTGACTTAGGAACATCAAAATCAGGAGCCATTTTTTGCGTTAGAAACTAGACTCGTAGATATACATCTCTTGCATAAATCAGCATCAAATCGCATTTGAATCATCTTAGATATCGCTCTGAAAACAGCCTTTTAATCTTGGTTCACTAGTTATTTCAACTTTGCGCAGCGTCACGATAAATTTCATATCTCGACGTGGAAGTATCAGAATCAGGTGCCCTTTTTTACATTGGAAATTAGATTCATAGAGGTATGTGTCACACAGAAACCACAATCAGATTGCATCCGAAACATTCCAAATATCGCTCCAAAAAAATGGCCTTCTAATCTTGGTTCACTAGTTATTTCAGCTTTGCGCAGCGTCACGATAAATTCTATATCTCGATGTGGAAGTATCGGAATCAGGTGACGTTTTTTGTATTGGAAAGAAAACTCGCAGATCTACGTTACACTTGAAATCCATCAGCAGAAAACTTTCATATTTTCCCAAGTACTTCTCCAAAGTTTCAGCCTAAATTTTGTGATACTCTACTTCTCATCAAATTTTGGATACTTCATAAATTTCATCTTCTACTTCAAGTTTTGGGACGGATCACTTCCGCAATATGTTGAAGGCCAGACTAGAGAAATATTCAAAGTACCACAAGTCTTTTCCTTATCGAGAAGACTTTATTGCTTGGGAGATAATGAAGAATCTTTTTTCCTTAAGGACGACATCTTTAAAGGGCTCCAAATACGCATTCAAGATTCATACTTTTCTTTCTTTTTATTTTCTTTATTTTTTTTTTGGAGAGTCGTTCACAGTTTAGACTCATGCCGGCTCGGAGTGATTTGACTTGTAGTTTAAGCTCGTGTGTCAAGGAATATTTTTACTTGCAGTTTAGGCTCGTGCATAAAGGAGCAACTTGGCTTGCAGTTTAAGCTCGTGCGTTGAGAAGCATTTTTTACTTACAATTTAGGCTCGTGCATTGGGGAGCATCTTGACTTGCAGTTTAGGCTTGTGCATCAAGGAGCATTTTGACTTGTAGTTTAGGCTCGTGCATTGAGGAGCATCATGTAGTTTATGCTCGTGCCTTAAGGAGCATTTTGACTTGCAGTTTAGGCTCGTGCATCAAGGAGCATTTTGACTTGCAGTTTAGGCACATGCATCGAGGAGCATCATGTAGTTTATGCTCGTGCCTTAAGGAGCGGCTTGGAAAAGAATTCTTGTAATATAACTTTCCTCCCAACCCTTTGTAATGAAGTATTGTTGCACTTTAATTTGGTATTTATTGCCCCCATTGGTTGAAGCCGATTTGCATTTGTTCTTGTGTTGACTTTTGGAAGTTGGAGTTTAGAAGTCCTTTGACATTTTTTTCTTTTGCGAGCGATCAATGTCCAAGTATCACCCTTCTTGCTATTGGAGAAGTCATTTTGTATGGATTTTCTTGTTGTTTCCTTCCAGGATGGAACCCCAATTGGGTCAAAGCTCCCAAATTGTAGCATGATGATGTCTTCAACTTTTGGTGATTCCACAGAGCGCATGGCTTATAGAACTTTTGAAATTGAACCTTTTTTATGGTCCAGTTCGGTGCTAACATGATTCGCATCAACTGTATTGCCATCATCAATGATGATCTTTCCCTTTAGCATTAATGTCATGATCTTTTCCCCTAGGATGAAGCATTTTGTGGTGTGATGACCAACAACGCGATGAAATTTGCAGTACTTAGGATCATCGACTTTGTTTGATTCTTCAGGTCACTTTGACTTAGGAAGATCAATGACTTCTTTGGCTAGCAACTCGTCAAGTATTTCAGGAACATCAAAGTCGGGGAAAGGATATATCCTTGTTCGTAACTCCTTCAAGGTTGGTTGATTTTTCACCTCTTGCATTTGTTGCTTTGGAGATTTCTCTTTTAACTTTTGTCTTGTGAAGGCCTTCGTAAAACTCACAGTTGTCGTTATAGATTCCCAAATTTAATCTTCAAATGAGTCTTTGAATTTCATAACTTCTTTCCTAGGATTAAAAACAGGCGACGCCATTCTATGACTTGCAATATTTAGCTCCATATCATGAGCGTGCGTAGCTAATTCTTCAAAACTTCGAGGATTAATTCCTTGGAGGATATATACAAGTCCCCAATGCATCCCTTGAATGCAAATGTCAATCGCGAAAGTTTCAGAAAGTCGATCCTTCCAATTGAAGCTCATTGTTTGTCAATGATTTATGTAGTCCACTACAAGGTCATATTTACTTTGTCTTGTGTTTGTCAATTCCATCATGCTGACCGTACGACGGGTGCTGTCAAAATGATTTAGGAACTGACTTTCTAGTTGATCCCAACAATCAATTGATGCCGACTTCAAGTCCGTGTACCAATCAAAAGCGTTGCCTTTCAAAGAGCGAACAAAATGCTTGACAAGAAAATCACCTTGTGTGCCAGCATTGCTACAAGTTTCAACAAAATGAGCGATGTGTTTCCTTGGATTTCTGATACCAAATGGTATCAACAAGAGCACAAAAAAGTCCACAAACTCACAAAAAACAGTCCACACGTACTAGACATCAAACGAGAACAGCAAACACACTAACTTAAAAAATAAAGAGATAGATAACTTGACACAAAGAGAACCTCCACAAAACAAGTTAACAAGCACCAAGTTCTTATGGGAACACAAGAGGAATGCAGTTCTCTCAAGCACTCTCATTTCTAGCCGTTTCACAACACAAATGGAACCTTTCACTTGTGATCTTAAAATGTTTGGTGGTCTACTTTCTTTTTAAGAGGAAATATGATGTTCAATATTACAAGTGTTTTCAAGAATGAACTAACTAAGGAATCAATCTAAAGAAACACCTTAAATAGTCTTTACAAAAAGGATGGCAAAAGGACCCCTTTGCCTTAATGAAGGGGTGGCGGGTTGGGTTGTTTGGGGCAGCCTTGGGGTGTATTTTTGAGAACCTAAGGTCAGCCCCTACTTGTCAAGACGTACACTCCCTTGGGCGAGTTCGCAACAAGCTCAACAACGTCCATTTTCACAAACACGCCTTGAAGTCTTTGTAGTTCACGAGCTTGACTTCTAGTAAATGGTCTCGAGCTCATGACACCCGTATCATCCTCTCCATCTTGAGAGGAGTTTGAACTCAAACTCATGGTATCCTAATATTCAATGGTATCAATCCGTGAGAGATCACACATGTTGAACGTGTTATGCACTTGGTATTCCGATGGCAAATCGATCTTGTAAGCATTATTATTGATTCTTTCAAGAACTTGGAATGGACCGTAAACTCTTGGTAGAAAATTGCCCTTTATTTGGTTGGGAAACCGATCTTTTCATAGGTTTACCCACACCCAATCTCCCGGCTTAAGCACAAGATGCCTTCTCCCTTTGTTAACTCGTTTGGCCACTTCTTGCTTCTTCTTCTCAAGCCGTAACCTCACCATTTCATGAAAGATTTTCATGGATTCATCCCTTTTGTTTCCATCTAAGATAACAATAACATCACTTGGCAAAGGATTTAGATCCAAGGGGGTTAGGGGATTGAAGCCGTAGACACATTCAAAGGGCGTGATGTCCGTACTCGAATGGATCACCCGATTGTAAGCAAATTCTATGAGAGGTAGGTGATCTTACCAAGATGCCAACTTACCTTTAACCATGGAACGTATCATGGAACCCAAGGTTCAATTTACTACTTCCGTTTGGCCATCGGTTTGTGGGTGGCAAGACGTAGAAACGATAATTTAGTTCCGAGCCTACCCCATATTGACTTCCAAAAGTGACTAAGGAACTTAGAATCCCTATCACTTACAATGGTCCTTGGGATGCCGTGTAACTTAACAACATTTTCAATAAATAAAGAATCTACACTAGCCGTATCTTCACTATTTTTGCAAGGAATAAAGTGTTCTATTTTGGAGAAACGATCAACGACAACAAATATGCTATCCCTACCCCTTTGAGTTCATGGAAGCCCCAATACAAAATCCATAGAAATATCAAGCCACGGTCGTGATGGAGTGGGAAGCGGGGTGTATAACCCGTGAGGAAGGAGCCTAGTCATAGCACTCCTACAATCCATGCATTGGCCACAAATTTTGACAAAATCTTTGCCAATCCTTGGCCAATAGAATTGCTCCTCCAATATTCCGAGAGTCTTATCAATTCCAAAGTGACCCATGAGACCGACGTTGTGTGCCTCCCTCACAAACAACTCTCTCCAAGAGCTAGAAGGTACACACAACCGTCTCCCCCAAAACAAGAACCCATCAAACACGGCATAAGGACTAGAATCCGAGGGCCACCTTTCCCTACCCATGACTTCACTTTCCCTAAAGATAGGAGCGAAGTAAGGGTGCTGGGGATACAAAGTCTTAAGGCTCTCCAACCCCATTAGCTTGGACGACAAAGTGGACACAAAAACATGCTTTCTAGAGAATACATCGGCTACCACATTATCCTTCCCCTTTTTATATTGAATCACATAGGGAAAGGTTTCAAGAAATTCAATCCACTTGGCATGCCGTTTGTTAAGTTTATATTGTGTCTGAAGGTGCTTCAAGGATTCATGATCCGTTCGGATTATGAATTCCTTAGGACAAAGATAGTGTTTCCAATTGCCTAACGCTCTAACCAAGGCATACAACTCCAAATCATACGTAGAGTAGTTTAGAGTTGCTCCTTTGAGATTTTCACTAAAGTAAGCAATGGGCTTTAAATCTTACATCAAAACAGCCCTTATGCCTACTTTACTAGCATCGCACTCAACTTCGAATATCTTATCAAAGTTAGGCAATTGCAACAATGGTGCCAAAACGAGCATATCTTTTAAGGTCCTAAAGGCCTTAGATTGCTCTTCACCCCACTTAAAAGGTTGGTCCTTCCGGATGATTTCGGTCAAGGGGGCAGCAAGGGGACTAAATCCTTTGACAAAACTCCTTTACAAACTTGCCAACCCATGGAAGCTCCAAACTTCCCCCACGGTTTTTGGGGCTGGCCAATCTTTAATGGCGGTTATCTTGGATTCGTCTACCTCCACTCCCCTCGAGCTTACAACAAATCCTAAAAACACCACTTTATCAACACCAAAGGATCATTTTTCAATATTAGCATATAACTTTTCTTTCCGAAGAACATCAAACACACTCCTTAGATGTAAAACATGTTCATTAAGGAACTTACTATAAACTAAAACATCATCAAAGTACACAACCACAAAATTGCCAATAAATGGCTTCATCACATGATTCATTAGCCGCATAAAGGTACTAGGAGCGTTGGTAAGACCGAATGTCCTGACCATCCACTCATATAGACCAAACTTAGACTTGAATGCAGTCTTCCATTCTTCACCCGGTTGTATACGGATTTGATGATATCCGCTCCTAAGATCAACCTTAGAAAACACACAAGAGCCATTGAGTTCATCAATCATATCATCTAGCCGAGGAATAGGATGACGATACTTTACCATAATTTTATTTATGGCTCGGCAGTCCACGCACATTCACCACGTCCCATCCTTCTTTGGCACAAGCAACACCGGGACCGCACACGGACTCATGCTTTCCTTGATGTATCCTTTGTTGAGGAGGTCCTCAAATTTCCATTGGAGTTCCTTTGTATCCGTAGGGTTGCTCCTATAAGCCAGCTTGTTCGGTAATTGCGACCATGGAACAAAGTCGATTTGGTGCTCAATTCCTCAAAGTGGAGGAAGTCCTTGCAACAACTCACTTGGAAATACATCATCAAATTCCTGGAAAATATTAGAAATAAGAGATGGATAGGGGAAGTGGACGGGTTAGTATTTAAAACATTAGCCAAAAGTAGCATGGGAGTAGTATTATCATACTCTTTGAAGAGGTCACCCTTTCGAGCCAACATTAACATCGAATCCCTACACCTCAATGCCAAAATTCCCTCCTCACTCTCACCCTCCCCCCTCTCGGGTTCCTCCTCCTTACCCACAGTTTCCTTCTCTTTTTTTCCTTTCCTTGCAAACTCTTCATTTATCAATGTGCCTCAGACACTTGTGATGGTGATAATGGTCAGAGGTTGTACTTTCGACCCTTGAACTTAAAGGAATAGTAGTTGGTTCGGCCATCATGCTTGGTCGACCCATCATATTGCCATGGTCGACCCAACAAAAGATTACAAGATTGCATAGGAATGATGTCGCAAAGTACCTCGTCCTCATAATTTCCAACTTTGAACCGAATCACCGCTTGACGGGTCACCTTCAATTCTCAAAAATCATTTAACCATTAGAGCCTATACGGACTTGCATATGGAGTATTTGGCAATTTCTAGTGATCCACCATCGAAGCACTAGCTACGTTAGCACAACTTCCGCTATCAATAATCAAGGAGCACACACTCCCCTTAATAAGGCACTTAGTGTGAAAGAGGTTTTCCCATTGGCTAGGGTCATCCAACGCTTTGCTAATTATAAATCTCCGTACCATATAATTTGGTACTTCAAGTTCACCTTCTTGAGGACAAACCTCCTCTTCATCATCATCACTAGGCCTCTCGACCTCCCTCTCTCTCCATCTTGAGATAATTCCTCATTTTCAACCGTTTCAAGTCCTAATTCTTCTCCCAAAAAATACAATTTCCCTTTCCTCAATATCATATTTCTCTGATTAGGACACTCACTAGCCTTGTGTCCCCATCCATGGCATTTGAAGCATTGGAATCTTTTGACATTGGAAGAAATATTTGGTTTGCCCTCAAACCGTGGATGAGGTGGTTGAGCACTCTTACTCATGGGTGGAAGGGTCTTGACTGGTTGTTGTTTGTATTTGTTCCACCCCGAAGATTATGGAACCACTTATTTCCCCTTGGTCCAACCCGAGGACCCTTGGTAGGCTTTGGTTTTGTATGCCAACCTTTCCTTGTTCTCTCGTTCAATCTCTAAAGTCGCTCAAAAAATCCCTTCAATATTTTCAAACTTATGAAGTGTCATGTGCGTAGAGATTTCCTTGTTTAGGCCGACCTTGAACCGGATGATGTCGTTGCTCACTTGCTCTCCTCTATGATCAAGTTTCAAGATGAGTTGTTGAAACTCGTCATAGTAGGCTGCCACGCTTTTGTTTCCTTGCTTCAAGTTGTACAATTTTGCAAGGAGTTCATATTGATAGCTTTCGGGAAGGTACCTTTGCCTCATAAGATACCTTAACTGAAACCGAGAAGGGGGTTGCCCCACAATCAATACGTTGACAAAATGTTTGACATACTCCCACCACATGGTAGCATATCCCTCAAAATGAGCAATGGCGTAGTAGCTTTTCTTCTCCTCTGTGAGATCATTCACTTGAAAAAATCTCTCGCATGTGGATTCCCATGCGAGAAACTCTTTCGGATCACTTTCTCTCTTAAAGATCGGGAGCCCCATTTTTATGGTGTTGAGGCCAACATCCCTTTCTCGAGCACCTTGGCCGCCTCTACCTTCATTCCCCCGGTTCTCCCTAGGTTTTACCCTTCTACCTCTCATCCCATCTTCCATCAAATAAGGATCATACATTCCATACCCTCCCCTTCGGTTCCCCCTCACAAATCCCTCTTCTCGTATTGGTGGGTTTTGGACATTTGGAATTTGGTATGGCGGATTGGCATTTAGTGGTGGAGTTCTTTGGATTGGATGATTTTGGTTTGGAGGAGTCGGATTTAAGGGTGGCATTTGGGTTCCAAATCCATCATGTGGGACTTGGGGATGTGGAGAATGGCTAGGTCCTTCAAGGTTTCGGCCTTGTGAATAATAGTTGGCTTGAGGTATCACATTTGGTGGGTACATTATTTGGTGTGTGTCTTCGTGGGTAATGGTTGGGGATGTGTTTTGGGGAGTTGAGGGTCGAGAACTCCGTTGACTTTCTACCCTTTCCATTCGGCCACTAATAGAGGCCACTTCCACTCCCAACTTCTTAACCGTAGCATTCACTCTAGCCACGTCCCGAGACAAGGACTCAAGACTAGCTACAAGGGAATTCATAACATTATGATCCACGGTTTGTGCATTGGACGTTTCAGGTTTCATGTGTGGTGGTTCCATTTGCAAATGTACCTACAAAACAAGCAAACGTTAGATGAAAATACTCGCACACACTCTTTTCACTCGGCTTACCCACTTGGCCCTTCAAATGTTGTAAGATGGCTATGAATCCTTAAGTGCTTAGGAATGCATCTACTATTGATTTAGAATGGATTTCAGTTTTGAAGACTCAAAGAAGTTTCGTACGCACTTGAACCAAGAATAACTACGAATTGTAAACGAGCAAAACACCACAAAGAACGTTGACACGAAAGACGTACTTAAAAACTAGTTCACAACTTAGTAGGTTGTTACTTAGTTGTCAACTAGTGTAGGAGACAAATAGAAAGAAACTAGTAGAGACAAGGAAAGAAACTTAGAAGGTCCTATGACTTAAGTTTTATTATTGATGTGGCCCACACTTTTTATTTTTGTCCGTTGGTGTTGTTGTTTTGTTGAAGTTTGATGTTGTCCAACTTGAATGATTCAATTTTGTTGATTTGGTGAGGCTTTTTTGATTTTTGGAGTGAAAAGGCAAGACTTGGAATTCTCTTTCCAAAGGTTAAGGTGTCAATCAACTTTCCACCCACTTGAAACAAAATGGCAAAACACCTTTTTGGCTTTGGTTTGTTCCTTTCCTATTTTGATTCTTTTTGAAAAGAGGTTTGACACCCTTTTGGTAAGTAAGCTTTTTGTGAGGTACCTTGTCTATTTGCCTCTTTGGTGTTGTCTTGAAACTACTTCCAAGACAAACACAAGACTTTTACCTCTCTCTTCCTCTTTCAAATCAAACACACCTTTTGTTGAACATTTACCTCAAGAACATCATGAGCAACAATAAGAACACTTAAGAACAACAACAATATTCAAGCCGTTTGACCTTCAACAATACTAAAAAAAAGGCTCAAATCTTGGACCTCATTCAAAATTATTTTTGGTGAATATATCTATATAGAGTTTGAGAAAATGCTAACAACACTCTGCCAGAAATCAAATACATATTCAAACATAACTTTAACTCTTAAATTTGTTTTCAAAAAAAATATTTTTTTCAAATATCATACTCCCTCCGGTCTTTTGTTTAGTCCATCCCAGAAAGAATATCATCTTTTTATATTTAAAAAGAATTTAATTTTATAAGATGATTTACAACCACATAAATATCTAAAACATATTTTAAATCACACACTTCAAAAGTCTTTTTTTTAAACTCTATATCAAATTAATGATGTCACATAAATTAAGACGGAGCGCAAGAGGGAGTATTAGGGTAAATTTGAAGTTTATAGTAAAACAATTAAGCTTACAAAAACGTATACATTTCATTTACGTCCTAAATATTGATTCTCGTATGGGCTCTTTGTCCACTTATCCCTTTTGATTTAGTTGTAGGGACGGTACACGTGATCTATGAGATGTATGTCACAAGTTCTAACTCTATTACAAATAAAGCCAAATATTTCAGTTGTAAAGAAAGGTAGAGGACGGATTTGTATACAAGTTTGTAACTTCATTTTCGTAAATTTGATTTTCATTCTAAAACAGCTAATCTATATTTGTATCTATGGAGTACTATATTAAAAGTGTGAAGGGCTATAGAAATATTGTTTTGTTATAAAACAATAAAAAACAAAGAAGAAGAGTAGAGAGAGAATAGAGAAAGTAATTCTTATTTCTCTTGAGGGATGATTTACAATGAAGGAAGCCCTTCTATTTATAGGGGGAATTTGCACCTAGTTTCATACTAAAAGACAAATACATCAAATCCTGATAGATATCAACTAGATCTTATTAGATCTTGATAGACATTCACTATAATGTAAATACATTTATAACACTCCCCCTTGAATTTCTAGATAGATAATGTGCCTCGTTAAAATCTTACTAGAAAAAAATCAGTAGAAAAAAAACTAGTGAAGGAAAAAGAGTACACATTTCTAACAATACGCATATCGGCTGCCACATTAAAACCTTACAAGGAAAACCTAGTGGGACAAAACCTCCTAAGGAAAAAAGAGTACAACACGCATTAACTCCCCCTAATGAGAACATCCTTGAACCTTTGCATCCCGATCTTGTGCACCATCTTCTTAAAAGTTGTAATTGGAGAAGACTTGGTGAATAAATCAGCCACATTTTCACTTGAACGAATCTGTTGCACATTGATATCACTATTCTTTTGTAGCTCATGTATGTAGAAAAGCTTTGATGAAGTGTGCTTTGTTCTATCTCCTTTTTTGAATTCTCCATTAAGATGTGTTATGCATGATGAATTATCTCCGTATAAAATTATGGGTAGATTATCATATTTTACACCACATTTTTCTCGAATGATATGTATCATGGACCTCAACCATATACATTCTCGGCTTGCTTCATGAATAGTTATTATCTCAGCATGATTCGATGAAGTGGCTACGATAGACTCTTTGTATATCTCCAAGATATGGCAGTACCACCACATATGAACACATAGCCTATTTGAGACCGAGCTTTATGCGGGTCAAATGAGTACCCAACATCAGCATGACCAATAAGATCGGGACTGCAATTTTTAGAATAAAATAAGCTCATGTATCTTATCCTATTTCGATGTCTCCTAGTAGGAGTATAAATATACCTTGCTAACATATTAACCGAAAAGGCTATAGTCCTTGTAGTATTTGCAAGGTATATGAGTGCATCAATTGCACTAAGATATAGTACTTCATAACCAATCCAATTCAATATATTTTGAATTTCAGCAAATAATCTATTGCTTTAAAACCTCTCCAAGAGTTCCAATGATTTTCAAGCTATAAGCTTATACAATATAAGGATTATAAATAAGATTCCCAGAAACTTCTATATGCTTCAAGCAGTTTGAATCCTTAAAAGTTTTCACATAAGTTTTGTCAAGTGACAATATTCAACATTTCATGAGTTACATCTTCAAGTGTCTAGACTGTGCAGACACCTAATTTTGTCCCTCCCGAAGACTCAAGTTATTCATTTTTACCCCTGTCTTACTGTGTTCCCTCACCCATATGATTATAACCCACAAAAATACAAAAATAACAAAAATTCAATAAATCCCTAACCTCATCCTAACAAACTTATCCCAACCACCTACTCCACCTCTCACTCTTGGTCACGTTTTTCCTTCACCTTAAAGGAATACCCACAACATATATATAGGGAGACTACACAGAACCTCACCTGGAGAAAAAAGGACACCAAAAATTCCACTCACCATCATCAGAACCTCACCTGGAGAAAAAAGGACACCAAAAATTCCACTCACCATCATCATTTTCTCCACATAATTCTATACACACACATACTCACAGACTCAGCACTTACACGCGAAAAATCTCATAATACACATTCATCTAAAAATAGAGAATTGACACACAAAATAGGCACACACACATATTCTTCCACATCCATCGATACACCATATCCGCACACTCCACCGTGCGCGCGCGAGAAAGGTTTAAAATTGAGAAAGATAGTTGAAAACTAGAGGGAGATGGTTTGAGATCCGTTTATTTTTTTTATCTTATTGGCAAAATTTTACATCGACGATGGATTACTATTCATCGATTGGGTTTCTTGCTCGCGTCTAGGTACTGTTCCAACGACACAGTCATTGGAAAACATCAAAGTCACCGCAAATCTGTTAGAATCCACCTCAGATTTCTCTTATTCTCATGATCTTTAGCTTGAGGTTAGGTGGGTTCATCAGAATCGGGTTTGGTCTCCCTGTTTGCGTGCGTTACTCGGTCCCGAGTTGGACAAATTTCGAGTTGAGATGGGTTAGTTGATTGAGGTTCAATCCGAGGTCCAATTGCGGGTTTTGTCTCTTCATCCGGTTAATACTAAATTTTGAAATCTTCGAATTAAGGTCCAATTCTATCCCTTCCTTCTGTTATTTATTATATTCGAATGCATCGAATTGAGTGTTATATGTTTCTTGATCTGTGTTGGTGGTGAACATTTGCTTGTTTTAAATCGTGGTTAGTTCCCTTGAGTATGGATCGTTCCGTGAAATGATGTTTTTTGCTTGAGAATTAATCATGTGGTTGAGAATAGATTGGGGCGGGAATTAAAAAATTGATAAAAAGGGTGAATTTAGATTTTCTTTTGGTTTATTGTTGTCTTATTTAAATAAGCTTGAATGTCATTGGAACGTGATAGAGTTTTGACATATTGAAATGGATAGGCAAATAGTAGGTTCGGGTAGGCAAATTTAGAACTCATGAAATGTTAAATGTTGAAAACATGTGTTGAATGGCTTAGTTTTATGGCTTTTGGATCAAATATTTCATTTGAACGGGGAATGCCCCAAGGTATTTGTGTTTATTCTCCGGAAAATGCCCCGAAGTATTTTATACTCGGAGGACATTCATGACGAAGGCCCGAGGCGTCGGGTAGAGCATAGTCTAGGATTAGCTTAGAAATAGAATTTATATTTTTACATTTTTCTATTTTTGGACTGTATAATTGGACTGACCATTAAATTTTGAATTGTTTTTTTGTTGTTTGCTTGATTGATTTTTTGCGTGCTTTGTGTGGTTTATACATCCTTAGTGTCAAAAATTAATCGATATGCTCCACCAAGCGACCATGGTCAATCCACGGGATCGAGGGGTGCCTAACACCTTCCCCTCGGTCAACAGAATTCCTTAGCCAGAATCTCTGTTCGCAGATCAGTTTTAGAGTCAAACTCTTTTTAAAAAGGATTTTCAAAGGTGACTTGGCACACCCGATTTATGCCAAGTGGTGACTCTGAGTTTTGAATGTAAATAATCCTTTTCGAAACAAATTATATTCATTTTGTCACTTTAATAGTAAAAACCCTTTCGAAACTTAAAATCAATTTTTTTTGGAGTTAAAAAAGGGGTGTGACAACTATGGCGACTCTGCTGGGGATCTTTTTCAGAATTTGAGCTTATTTCTTAGAGTTGTATCGACTTAGTTTTACATAATGGGTGTATAAATATTTGGTTTGTGTTATTGTTATCATCGTTGAGTGTTTACTTGCTACGTGTTTATAGTTTTTCCTCCTATGTGTTACCACTTTATATCTGACATCATTTGCATAACCCAAGTCAATTCTTTCTGCAACAAGTCCCGGAGTCCACGTCGCGCGCACAAACTCTAGTTGAGTCACCCTTATTTTAGGAGGGGGAACCGTCGGATGTATGAAGTAGGTGGAAAGCAAAGAAGCCACTATCGACCATATGCTCCCCCGAACGGCCTTGTTAGTGAACCCCGACATAGGTCAGCCTTTAGGTCATGCTTATGTGCATGATATTGAGACCTAGCGGGGTCCACTTAGTCCTTTGTAGGAGACTCTCCTCTAAAGCATCCCTACTTGCTAATTGTTGCATTTTTTAGGGTAACAAGGTCATTTGACGGACTGATTTGGGGAAAACATGTGCTAGAATTAAAGAAAGGTGTGTAGGCATGGAAAAAAAAAAAAGGAAAAAGGGAGAAAAAGTGAATCAAAAAAAGAGTTTCGTAGTTTTTAGGTTTTTTATGACTTTTGTTTTCCACGATTCAAAAATTCAAAAAAAAAAGATTTTTTTTACTTTTTACACTCTTTTTTTCAAAAATTAAAAATAAAATAAAAACATCAAAAAGATTTTCCTTTTGTTTCCTTTAGCAAACATTCACAATCCGAAAACTTCAAAAAGATTTTTTTTGGGAGGTTTTTATAAAAGAAAAATTCAAAAAAAGGGTGGTAGAAGTTTTGTACATTTCATATAACGAAAATACGAAAAGGATTTTCTTTCATAGCTATTAGTGTCATTTTTTATGTGAAGTGTCAAATTGAAAATTCAAAAAAAGATTTTATTGTTTTTCATCTTCTGTTTGTGGTCGCGTCTCTCAAATCTAGGTTCAGTCGGTTATTTAATCCTTAATTGTCCTATTCAGATGAACTACGCACCCCTGATTCTCTTCTTTCGGGATGTGAGATATGTAGGCAGCCTATTATTGGTTTGGGGATCTTATTTACAAAATTCAAAAAAAAAAATTCTTCACTCTTCATCTAGAGTAGGTGTCATATACATCTTTAAAAGCTACAAAAAGATTTTCCTTTAACGATTTCAAGTTTCTTTGTCGTATGATATTAAAAATCAAAAACCCAATTCTTTGGTAATCATAGGTTTCATTTTGTATAGGGAGTTTTAACTTGAAAAATGCAAAAAAGATTTTGCCAATTCTTTTGACAATTTATTATTTTCTTTTCTTCTCAAAGTTTCAAAAAAAAAAAAGGAAAGAGAAAGAGATTTGATCGATCATTTTGTGGCCAAAATTCACAAACTACGCACACCCGATTCTCCTCTTTCGGGATGTGAGATGCGTAGGCGCCCTTCTTGGGTTCGGTGACCTTTTCAAAAAGAAAAAAAAAGATTTTGAGAAAGTGTTGAACTCTAACACATTTGCTATCTCTTGTTCTGTTAGTTTAAGGTGGTTGGTTTGTGGCATTTTGGTTGGTCCTCCATATTGCACCAAGTCACAGAGAACGTTATGGCTAACAAGGATACCGAATTTGTTATCACTAACTAGATAGGGAGTTCGGGAAATAAGAATTTAGGATCAAATGAAGAGATTTGGAAGTTAAGGTAGCAAATAATAGAAATGCATCGAGCTTGGGCTAATGGGTTGCCGCCTCCCCCAGTTCCCACTGATAATCTGGAATATCTTTATGGCTTGCCTCTCGTGTCACATGCACAATTTCCCATTTTTGTTGATATGACACAACATGTATCAGGATCGACTCCGGGGCAACAATATCCAACCATTTCCAATGTTCATTTCCTCACTCCCCAATCCAAGACTACCACATATGCGGCTCCACCTTTTGTTCATGGTTTTGCGGTGCTACCCCCACCTAAAGCTCCTACTTTTGATGTTCATCCACAAGTTGTGCCTCTCTACTCTACAAGATAGCCTGCATTGAATATTACTGGTGATCAGCGTTACACTTTCGAGCCTACATTCAAGTTGACTGGTCTTTACGGTGACACTCACCAGCCTGAATTTACTCCTAACACTAAGAAGCCTGTTATGACAGAAGAACAAGAGGAAATGACCAAAGAATTGAGAAGTTTGGAACTGGCTATGAAGAACTTGCAAGGACTTGGGGGTTACAAAAGTGTCTCATATAAGGACTTATGCCTGTTTCCAGGTGTCAACCTTCCTCCTGGCTTTAAAATGCTAAAGTTGAGAAGTATGATGGACATGGGGACCCAGTGGAACATTTGAGATGCTATTCTAACCAATTAAGGGGCGCTGGAGGGAAGGAAGAACTACTCATGGCTTATTTTGGGGAGAGTCTTTCAGGCCTAGCTTTGGAATGGTTTGTTGAGCAAGACATTGACAAGTGGATTAGTTGGGATGACCTAGCTAATGGATTTGTGCAACAATTTCAATATAATGTGGAGTTGATCCCTGACGAAAATCCCTAATTAGTATAAAAAAGAAGAATACTGAGAGTTTCGGGGAGTATCCAATCAGATGGCGCGAACAAGCTGCTAGAGTAAAACCGCCAATGAAAGAAAGCAAACTAGTGGAGGTGTTTATTCAAGTGCAGGATGAAACATAATAACAACACTTGTTACCTGCATTAGGAAAGTCATTTATTAAGGTCCTTAAAATGGGGGAGATGATAGAAGAGGGAATTAAGACTGGTCGCATTATGAGTTTTGCAACATTAAAAGCGACAACTCAAGCAATTTAAAAGGGTTCAGAAAGTGTTGGGGAGATAAAGAATGAGGAAGATGCATCTTCTATTGTAGTTAGACAGCGGGCACGGGCAAGAAGTCCCCGTTATCGTCACTCTCAGGCTCAAACCCAAGTTCATGCCCAAGCTCCACATAATCACTCCCAAAATTCATTATACTCTGCTCCTCCACCTACGTATCCAGTATATAATGCACAGCCACATGTTCAACCCCCATGTTACCCACAGTGGAACACACCAACTCCTCAGAGTCGTCCTCTAACTCTACAAACATACCAAAACCCTACTAAGCCTGATTTTCGATCCAAGCCAAATGATGAAATGAGGCAGAAGTCGAGAGATAGTTTCACACTAATTGGAGAGTTGTATGCCAGTTTATTTTAGAGATTGGTACAATAGATAATGATCAATCCTCTCCTTGGGTGCACTCTTAATCGGCGTTCAAGAAATTTTGATCCTAATGTATGATGTGCGTATCATTCTGATGCTCAGGGTCATAGTATTGAAGATTGTCGAGATTTGAAAAGAGAAATTGAGAGGATGATTCAAGATGGATTAATTATGGTGCAGAACATTGACAGTAATGGAAAATCTAGTCATGCCGATATGCAAACCAGTGGCTAAGATGTCAGACTGAGCAATTGAGAAGTCACCTCTCTCCCTACTAGGAAGAGGTCTGGTAGTTTATTTTGTTTTATTTTCTGTTATCCAAATTATTTCAGGGTTGTAGTTCGAGATCTATCTTGTTTTGTCCTTTTGTCATTTATGTTCAAACCCTTCTATCTTTTGTTTCAACTAAATGAAGTGTCCCATTTTCCTTTGTGTTTTAAATATGTGTTGTTTGTTTGTTTTCTTTACATAGTACATTTTATGTTGACTCTAGTGATATGACATGCTAGTGAAATTTTCAGCCAGATCTTAAAATATGGTTTAAGCATGAGCATTGAATCAGAGGGTTAAAGTTAGAAAAAGAGAGCGTTTGAGAAAATAGATAGAGTGCTGGGGCATTTGGTGATCAAGTTGAGGCCTTCTTTGAAAATTAAGGCAACTATTTTTAGAATCGTGAGAATAACTTCGTCAACATTTGAAAGACATGTCTCAATTAGGTCAAATAGTAGATGTGTGATCCTACATCAAAAGGAATAGAAAAATTAGCTCCACAAAAGCATGAGGAATGTACAACAAAGTTGGAGTTTGCAGAAGAAGTAGCGACGCACAGTCTCAGTTAAAATTAGTGTTGTAAAAGAATATCACAAATGATCTTCATCACTCACTTTCATATTGCATGATATGTACTTGCATTTTCGAGGATTGATATGATGAGGGCATTTCATTCCGCTATCCAAAGATCATGTCATACTTTGTTTACCCCATTGAGCTTTAGTCCTATTTTCTTTCATACCCCTCTTTTGGAATGAAGATAGAGTCAGCAAAGCTCAAAAGAAAGGTGTCGATCAAAAAAATAGAGTCAAAAGGTATCAAAAAAAAAGAAAAAAGAGTAAAAAAAAGGAACAAGTCAGAATCAAGAAAAAAAAAAGAATAAGCTGTTAGAGCTACGCGTGACCTGATTCTCCTCTCTCGAGGGTGAGATACGTAGAATTCCCTACTTTAGGCTCGGTCCAACCAAATAAACTGTTTAGAATTGCCCAGTCAAAAAAAACTGGGGCATGATTTAATCCTCATTATTTGAGTCTATTCCAAAAGTTGTAAGTCATACCCCACTTCAGGTGTCGTTTAGGCCCCATGCCATCCTTTCTTTCTAACCCTATCCAAAAGTCAAGTTACAACCAAAGAAAAACCTTCAGATCAATCTTTGAGAATGTTAAGGCTAAGCATGCAATGGATGTGATGACACATTTTGGATACTACTTATCTTCCTCGGCATAAAGAATCAAGAGAGAAATAAAAATGAGAGAATCTTATTGGTGAAAACCCTCACGAGCACCGTAAGATGATGGTAAGTTGAGAGAGATAAAAATGAGAGAGTCTTATCGGCGAAAACCCTTACGGGCACTGTGAGACGACTGTGAGTTGAAAGAAATAAAAAGAAGGGATTCTTATTGGTAAAAAAACCCTCTCGGATGCTATAAGGCAATGGTCAGGTGATAAAAGGAAATAAGAGAGGCTTGTTGGCGAAAACCCTTCAAGGTAACACTAGCTGAATGAGGTCTCTGAATACAATTGGCCCAAGAAAGTAACTCACTTTCAGGGTAATTAACTCAACAACAATTTGTGAGAGTTTTGGATGGAAAGATCAGGCAGTTTAATCCGATATGCATGTCATAATCATTAGAGTTGACTGTCATTTTCAAATAAACTTTTGTTTCATCTTTTTCAATGGGGACGTTCATTATCATTTCTTTTTTTTCTATAGTTATATTTTTATTTTTCTTGAGTCAGTTATCCAAATAAAATCATTGTCATTTTTCTCTGGTCTTTGAGTCAAGTCTATGTCAAAACAAGTGAGAAAAGATTTTAATACTGGCTACCAACTTCTTCAATTGTACAAAGCAAGGCCAACATATGAAAGAGACATAATTGTGAGCCAAAATGAGGCAAGCAGAAAGTTTTGTCAACAAATAAGTCTGGGAACTCATGAAATACCAAGGTTCCAAGGGGTCTATCTGAGAAGCATGGCAAAGCAGAGATGCTATGTTTGTCTCAATCACTCTTAATAATCTGAGTTTGGTCAATGAAGCAGCAAGTCAATGACGCAGGCTAATGGTTGGAAGCAAGGTTAAATGTGATGACGGCAAGAGCGTTTGCCACGAAAGCCAAAGCCACAAACCAGCCACCATGTTTTTAAACTCACAACTTTTCTTTGCATGAGCAGGAGCACATGTTACCTGCAAATCAAGGACTTCAAAGCCTAAACATCAAGGACCGTAATTTCTCACTTTTACAAATGCAGGAAGCAATGTTGCTGCACAGGTTTGATAATTAAATCATGGTAAAAATTTATCATCTTATATCACTCGGAGACAGACTTTCTTGTCCAGGGATTTCAGTTTTCATTTGCTCGGTGATACACTTCTTAAATTGAACCTTCACTCCTAGAAGACGTACCTTCTAGGCGAGTCATTCCCCTTGACCCCTAGAAGACGTACCTTTTAGTCGAGTCATTCCCTTTGGCCCCTAGAAGACGTACCTTTTAGTCGATTCATTCCCTTTGATTCCTATAAGACATACCTTTTAGTCGAGTCATCTCCCTTGATTCCTAGTAAGGCATACCTTTTAGTCGAGTCATCTCTCTTGATTCCTATAAAACGTACCTTTTAGTCGAGTCATTCTCCTTGACCCCTAGAAGACGTACCTTTTAGTCGAGTCAATTCCTTTGATTCCTATCAGACGTACCTTATAGTCGAGTCATTCTCCTCGATTTCTATAATGATGTGACTTTCACAAAAGTCCTTTGATGATAAACTAGGGCAAAATTTAATTCTTGTGTTGGAACTTTACTTTTCTGGCAAATGAAACCTCTTTATAATAATCTTTGTTTGGGATAATTTTCTTTTTAGTTTTGATGTGATTTTAGGACCCCGCCTGAAGAGCAGGGCGAATAAATGAAAAGTCAAGCAACATGGTGAAGAAGTTGAAATTAAAGCAACAAGGTGAAAATTTGAAAGTTAACAGATTGATGAAATAGCAAGTCAGGAGCCCGCCTGAAGAACAGGGTAATGAAATTGCAAGTTAGGAGCCCGCCTGAAAACAGGATGATGAAATTGCAAGACAGAAGCCCGCCTGAAGAACAGGGTGATGAAATGGCAAGTCAGGAGCCTACCAAAGCACAAGGCGAATAAATGGAAAGTTAAGCAACAAGGTGAAGCAATTGAGGACCAAGCAAAAAGTGATGAAATTGCAAGTTAGGAGCCCGCCTGAATAATAGGGTGATGAAACTTAAGTCAAGAGTCCAACAGGAGCTGTATAGATAGGATTTTGTAATTTCATTTATGTTTTAACTTGTAATTTTCATTTTGATGTAATGACAGAGCCGCGGAACAGAACCTCGATGGAACCTCACTCGACTCTCCAACTCAGTATAGTCCATTTCTTTCCAATCCTTTGAGACACCGTCACTTGATTCCTCCATAACTTGGGTAGGTAGGATGTCAAAGACCCGGTTGCCCTTCTTTCTTCTATTTCTTTTTTTGAATAATAGTCGGGTTAAAATTTAGTCTCGTTGTCTACTTCTTTGTCTGAAAACACTTCATGTTTACATTCAAAGGGGACATGATCTAGACACTTAATGTTTTCCCTCCCAAAGACCCAAGTTATTCATTTTTACCCCTTTCT
This sequence comes from Capsicum baccatum var. pendulum, assembly GCA_030864225.1. Lineage (NCBI taxonomy): Eukaryota > Viridiplantae > Streptophyta > Magnoliopsida > Solanales > Solanaceae > Capsicum > Capsicum baccatum. The sequence continues at coordinate 273,891,050 of CM061558.1, forward strand.
TACTGCGTGCCCTCACCCATATGATTATAACCCACAAAAATACAAAAATTCAATAAATCCCTAACCTTATCCTAACAAACTTTATCCCAACCACCTACCCAACCCCCCATTCTTGGTCACGTTTTTCCTTCTCCTTAAAGGAATACCCACAGCATATATATAGGGAGACTACACAGAACCTCACCTGGAGAAACGAGGACACCAAAAATTCTACTCACCATCATCATCTTTCCCACATAATTCTATACACACACATACTCACAGACTCAACACTTACACGCGAAAAATCTCATAATACACCTTTACCTAAAAATGGAGAATTGACACACAAATAGGCACACATACAGATTCTTCCACATCCATCGATACACCATATCCGTACACTCCACCGCGCGTGCGGGAGAGAGGGGTTTAAAATCAAGAAAGATAGTTGAAAACTAGAGGGAGATGGTTTGAGATCCGTTCATTTTTTTTACCTTTTTGGCAAAATTTTGCACCAGCGATAGGTTACTGTTCATCAATTGGGTTGCTTGTTTGCGTCTGGTTACTGTTCTGGCGACACAATCGCCAGAAAACATCAAAGTCATCACAAATCTGTTAGAATCCACCTCAGATTTCTCTTATTGTCACGATCTCTAGCTCAAGGTTAGGTGGGTTCATCAGAATCGGTCTTGGTCTCCCTGTTTGCGTGCGTTACTCGACCTCGAGTTGGACAAATTTTGAGTTGAGATGGGTTATTCGATTGAGGTTCAATCCGAGGTCCAATTGCAGGTTTTGTCTCTTCACCCGATTAATACTAAATTTTGAAATCTTTGAATTAAGGTCCAATTTTATCCCTTCCTTCTGTTATTTTTTATATTCGAATGCATTGAATTGAGTGTTATATGTTGCTTGATCTGTGTTGGTGGTGAACATTCGCTTGTTTTGAATCGTGGTTAGTTCCATTAAGTATGGATCATTTCGTGAAATGATGTTTTCTGTTTGAAAATTAATCATGTGGTTAAGAATGGATTGGGGGCGGGAATTGAAAAATTGATAAAAAGAGTGAATTTAGATTTTCTTTTGGTTTATTGTTGTCTCATTTAAATAAGATTAAATGTCATCGGAACGTGATAGAGTTTTGACATATTGAAATGGATAGGCAAATTTAGAACTTGTGAAATGTTGAATGTTGAAAACATGCGTTGAATGGCTTGGTTTTATGGTTTTTGGATCAAATGTATCATTTGGCTGGGGAATGCCCCGAGGTATTTGTGTTTATTTGCCAAAAAATGTCCTGGAGTATTTTATACCCGGAGGACGTTCGTGACGAAGGCCCGAGGCGTCGGGTAGAGCATAGTCTAGGATTAGCTTAGAAATAGGATTTATATTTTTACATTTTTCTATTTTTGGACTGTATAATTGGACTGGACATTAAATTTTGGATTGTTTTTTTGTTGTTTGCTTGATTGATTGTTTTGGCATGCTTTGTGTGATTTATACATCCTTTGTGTCAAAAATTAACCGATATTCTCCACCTAGAAACCGTGGTCAATCCACGGGATCGAGGGGTGCCTAACACCTTCTTCTCGGTCAACAGAATTCCTTAGCCGGAATCTTTGTTCGCAGATCAGTTTTAGAGTCAAACCATTTTTAAAAAGGATTTCCAAAGGTGACTTGGCACACCCGATTTATGCCAAGTGGTGACTTTGAGTTTTGAATGTAAATAATCCTTTTTGAAACAAATTATCTTTATTTTGTCACTTAAATAATAATAACCCTTTTGAAACTTAAAATCAATTTTTTTTGGAGTTAAAAAAGAGGTGTGACAGACTGTAATTTAAATAAGTTTTACGCTTATCAAAATGCATCCTTTCAAGTCACTTGACAAATGTTTCTACGTCATCATGCTTAGATAAACGTAGAATTCAGATCCTTGTAATCTTTCACAATATTGCGCCAAAATTGTGTCAAAGATATTGATGATATATCATTTCGTATCGGTTCACAATGCAACATAACATTTTGAGATCTCATCACTTCATTATTTTCAGGTACATGAACCTCTCATAAGGTTTGATGAAATGTTATGTCGTAGGCTCTTCAAGAGCTCATTGCCTTCTTATTAAGATTATTTGCTCCTTATTTTTCAAGGACTATTTCATTTGGAACCGATTAGTCTACCACGCTTCACGCATGCATAGACTTTGTCCTTTAGGAACACAAAATAAGAGCACTTGAGCTTAATATGAGATGCTTTCAGTATTTGACTTGAATTATCTTTTGGGTGAGGATATGGTGATAATTCCTAACATATTTCATAGCGCTTATAATCTCCCCATTATGTTAGAAAAACTAACATACATCCTCTACTTCTTTGAGGAATCCATCTTTGTGTATTATGGTATATTTATCAATCGTATACCGCACATCAAAATTATTAGATGAAATAATTGGTTTTCGACCTTGAACCAATAAGAGGGAAGAAATAATCATAATTTATTGGTCTAATGCATACAAATGTTATTGCAATATATCATATTTCAGATCAATACATTAAGTTTTGTTCTCATTAACAATGGTTTACATATTTATCGAAGGCATTCAATGCTAAACCATCATCATCAAGATGAATTATCTTGATTACACAATTTGAAAGTCATGCTTAACTCAATTTTATTAAGCAAACAACTTTATGAATGACAAACTGTAGATTGACCATGAATATACATGTGATCATCTTATTGATGAATCTTTTCAACATATCACATCATAGGTGAATGAACCCATATTTACCTTTTATACTTTTCAGATTTTAAGGGATCCAATCCCAAAATTAGTTGGTCCAACCAACTTATCATGAGAACAAGCGACATAAACAATTCTCGAAGAATCTTCTAATTCTTCAATACATGTCTAATATTCAATATGCACATCTTCAAGATGTCATAATCGTTCATATCAATTTATGAACTTTTATTCTAGTAAACTCCAAGTTTACCATGACATGTACTTTTTTCCTTAGTAAATTTCAGATTTACTTCTTTAGAAGTAGATTTCGAAATAACTCTTCTCAGTTATTCTGCCTCATTCGGAGGTGAGTTGTGATACCATCACAATCAAGTGCACGTTTGCATTAATAAGTTTATCATTCTCCAGGAATGGAATATAATCATGCCTTAAGCGTATCAAATTATGATAGCTACTACAAAAGCAAATTGAGGCATACATATGATTTATTGTTATCACATTCAATTCAAGGAATGAAGCATATTTAATGGGACACGTTTCACAAAATACCCATTATTTTGCCTTAGCCATCATAATATCATCAATATGGTGCATTGAGATTCAAACTCAATGTCTTATACATATAAAGGCGTCTTAGGCATAAATCGTTGGGACTTGAACCCAATATTTTATTATCATGATGCATCGGGACTCTAATCCAATGTTTGAAACCAACCATACAATAATGAGATTATACAACTACACAAATTTAACCATGCATGAAACTTTAAAGCTTGAAATTAACTTGCCAAAATATTAGCTTACTGTCAGGCATCATTATCAAAATCATACTGGGTTAATAATTCTTCTCTTAACTTACTAGAAAAAGAAATCTATTATTTTTAGCCAATCACAAAATCAAAAGTCACGTGAAGGCCATAAGGTTTGTCACCGCACTTATTATTATGTCATGTCCTTAATTTGTTATTCAAATAATCTTTAACTTATGATCAATAGAATGCAAATGTCAATAAGCCTTTACTGAAAATTCTTGCGACAAAGTAAAGAACTACCCCACTATACACTTTATAGGAATGTTTTTACTGTCACCACAACTCCTCTTAGCATTATCACTCTATAATGTACATCAATAATTAACAAGTCACAAGGCAATAGATTATTCATGACGAACACTATTGCCCGCTGCCACCACCCTATTTATGTTAAAACAAATCTTAAGCAGTACCGGCAGTGGGACAAACAAGTAATCATATATATATCAACATATGTTTTTCATTCGTTTAAACGGGTTCAGAAAGACAGTGCATAATTTTGAAACATATTAAATTTACAAAATAATCTCAAAACAACACAAACCTCTTGAAACCGTACAACCTGTAAGGCAATGGTTGGCGCTTTTGGCCAATTCCTCAATTTGTTGGAGCACCGTGTTGATAACGTGTTATAAAACAATAAAGAACAAAGAAGAAGAGTAGAGAGAGAATAGAGAGAGTAATTATTATTTCTCTTGAGGGATGATTTACAATGAAGGAAACCCTTTTATTTATAGGGGGAATTTGCCCCTAGTTTCATACTAAAAGACAAATACATCAAATCCTGATAGATATCAACTAGATCTTATTAGATCTTGATAGACATTCACTATAATGTAAATACATTTATAACATGTTTGAACTTTTTACCCTTTATTAAAAGTAACTACTTTAGGTAAAATTATCTTTTCGTTGTTTTCATTTCACTGTCATCAAAATTAATGACAACTAATACTTTTTTCACTTGTTTAAGAATTTTAAGTCAACTAAAGTAGATTTTAAGAAGATTGAAAACTCTAGAAATAAATATGAAAGCGTTAGAATAAGAAAAGTATAAGTAATACCTTAAAAGTTTTAAGTAATTGATCAAAGATTTTCTAAATGTTTAACTTTAAATTAAAAAAGATTGTTAATATAGAAAAAATAAAAGATAATCGTACTACAAATGTGATTCAAATCTACGTGTCCCTCTTAGCCTCTGGCAGCAGGAAAAAAAGACACTACATAACAAATGTAAAAGTAACGACCCATTAACCACTTGAAACTTCTGGTGGTAAAATATATATGTGCTCACAATAAAATACATGTTATGTTTACACTATGTAACAATCTAAAAATTTGGTGAAATATGTGAAATTTGTGATTTTATGTGATTTGACTATTTTACTCCTCTGTAGATGTATTATGGTATTTCTGGGGCATGGGAGTGATTGACAAGGTTTTTGGTACCATTTATGCAATATTGTGATTTTTTATGGCTTCGAGAGCCTTATTTTAGACTTATGGGAATATCTTTTGATCCGTGCGATGGATATTCAAACAAAATGTGCCAGAAGCTCCGGAATATTGATTTCAGGCTAGGTAGATCTTTGGTTCAAGTCCCGGTGCACTGAGCTCATTTCGATCTATTGATCGAAAAGTTAAAAATTGAAATATGGGTGTGGAACTCACATTTGATCAAAATAACCTAGAATGGAAAATTCGACTTCGCCAGTAGATCCAGAACGTCGATTTTAGGGTGGTGACATATTTGGTGTAATTTTGCGGCTTTTAAATCTCATTTCGACCCTCGATTTGAAAAATTATGATTTTGGGTTTTGGGGATCGACTATGTAAAAACGATTTTTTTTCAAAATTCTGATATCGCCATTGAATATGGAGCATCAAATTTAGTGTGGTTATATAGTTTGTTTGCATATATCGAGCTCCGATCGAATTTTGGGCACCCCGTCAAAGTCCGCTTTGAATTAAAAATATCTGGTGCACCAGGTTGTTGGTGCAACCGGATACATAAAGGGTAAATCGGCATTGAGGAATGAGTTATATGTGTTAAATGTCTGGTAACCCAGGTACAGTATAAATAGCCCCTTTTATCTGATTTTTGCTCATTCTTTCACCTTCCTCTTGAGAGTTAAACCCTAAAATAGTGTGAGAGCTTAAAAGTGAAGCTTGTGGGAGCTTGAAAGCTAGATTAACATATATTTCTTGATTTTATTATGAATTTAAGGTAAGAATTCACTCTTAATAATTTCTTGATTAATTTCTCAAAAACCCCAAAAATCTTAGGGCTTGATTTTAAACCTCAATTTCACTTTTTTTCACTTGACTAATGTTTTTATCTTATAATTACTAGTTTTTCATCAATTTAACCTTTAAGACAACTTCGATTCTTGATTTTAACTCAGATTTCAAAGATTTTACCTGGTAAAACTCAAAAATGGTTTTCTTCGATTTGAACCTCGTTTTTTATTCGATTTGACTTGGGTTTTCAGCTGTAGATTCCTAAAAATATGGGGAACATGTTTTTAAAGTAAAGTTCTGATTTTGCCATTCTTTTTTGAAAACTCATTCTGGGGATCCGTTTTGACCCGAACTAAAAGTAGTCAATAATGGTGTCGTTGATTTTGTTTTTAAGTAAATTTTATATTTGATGTTTTTAGAGAAGTTTAGGATCATTCGTGGAAAGTAAGGTTGTGGGTTCGAAGTGTAGCGGACCAATTTTGGCTTTTGAGGTAGGTTATGGCTTAACTCTTTCAGACTGTGTTAGGTAGTAAATGATGATACAAAATACATGTTAAGGGTGGGAACTAATCATGAAAAATATCTATTTATGTGTTGTGACCGTGTGGAGTCCTACATGTGATGTAATTGTCAAAATTGAGTTATTATATGACATGTGTAACTGTGTGGGGTCCTAAGGAATATTGATAGACTTGAATACATGTGAATAATTGTTTTGTGTTGTTAAGATGCTTAATATGGTACCATTGGTGTATTTTGATTATATTCATACTTTATTGGCATATGAGACATATGGAAATTCGTGGATGAAACTGAAATAATAAGTGGATATTGACTCATGTGGTTGTGAAAATATATCACTATAGTTGATTGTGAAAATACTCATTGTGATTGGTTGAGAGAATTACATCCTCATATCATACTCATTCATGAAACATTGATACCACCGTGGCAACATCTGAGAAACACTGGCAACACCTTTTTAAAACCCTTCCCGAGGGATGTGTCGGGGAGGATATATTGTAACACTTTATAAAACACTTTTCGAGGGATATGCCGGAAAGGAGATATGAGATGTGTGGATTGTATACGGGTTGAAGAACCCCCCATGGTTCCTATGTCAGGGAGTTTTATCTCCATAGGTGTATACGGGGATTGTGCGATAATTTTGAAGGTTGTCCAATGACCTCGTGCATCATCATTATCATCATCATCATCATATGCATTGCACTTACTTTATTGTGTTTATGTTGTGTTGGATTGCCTTATTGACTTGTCATCTATGTATTTGTCTTACCTTCCTTTACTTGTATTTGATGATCTTGTATGTACGTATTCTTCCTTGTTCTATTTATATGTGACACAATGTATACTTGTGTTCTATATCTTGATGTGTTGTTGTAATATATGTTATATATATTAGAACTGTTAGTGCAAGCGGTGTGGGCTACCGTTGTGAGACATTTTCTGATTGCATCTGACGTGCCCTTAGTGTATATTTTGTATGCTTTATTTACTACTTTGCTTGGTCGACCTATGATACCTACTGAGTACAAGTGGTCTGTACTCATGCCTACTGCGCCCTTTCGGTGCAGGTCCTAGCTCGAGTGCGTCTCAACTTGCTTGATTCGAGCGATTGTTGGAGCTTCCAAGGTAGCGGTTGGACATTCATGCATCCGAAGTTCACCTCTATATTTCTATAGCAGTTATGTCTTTATTAGTATTCGGAGACAGATATTATTCCTTTATGTTTATTTTTCCGATGTATTTAATTCTTGAATTGTATTAGTAATTCTTACACTATTGACACCTGATTTTGGGTATGATTGGTATTTTGGATAAGTTCTTATTATTTATATAGATCGGCTTCATTCTAGAAGTCTTACCTTGGAATATTTTTGTCTTTTCCTCTTTATGTATCAGTTTGGTTAATAGGCTTACTTGTCAAGGAACGCCACGACAAGCTCATTTTTGGGTCGTGACACATTATTATATTAAAGTGTGAAGGATAAGTGATTTGAACTTTTTGTACATTATTAAAAATCTTCGTAATAGACAAAATCATCTAATTTTAAATAATTAAAGATTACACGTGCAACGCACGTGCGGTAAAACTAGTCTTACAAAAACGTATACACTTCATTTACGTCTAAAACATCAGCTTCCAAATCAACTATTTGTCATCTATCTCTTTTGAGTCGATCATAGAGACAGTACACGTGATTTGTAGGATGCACATCACAAGTTCTAACTCAATTACAAATAAAGCCAAATATTTAAGTCGTAGAGAAAGCTAGAGGGATGAGTTCGTATACAAGTTTGTAACTTCATTTTGGTAAATTTGAAGTCCATTCTAAAACAGCTAATCTTACCAAAACGTATACACTTCATTTATGTCTTAAACATCAGTTTCCAAATCATCTAGTTGTCTACTATCTCTTTTGAGTCGGTCCTAGCGACGGAACACGTGATTTATAGGATGCACGTCACGAGTTCAACTCTATTATAAATAAAACCAAATATTTAAGTCGTAGAGAAAGGTAGAGGGATGGATTCGTATACAAGTTTGTAACTTCATTTTCGTAAATTGAAAGTTTATTCTAAAATAACTAATCTTATAAAAATGTATACGTTTTATTTACGTCTTACATATCGGTGCTCAAATCGGCTATTGATGCACTTGCTTTTGATTCGGTCGTAGAGACAATACACGTGATCTATAGAACGCATGTTGCGAGTTCAACTCTACTACGAATAAAGCTAAATGTTTAAATCGTAAAGAAAGATAGAGGGACGATCTCATTATCTTTTCGAGTTCCAAACGTATACGCCAATTATAATCCATCCAAAAAAATACAAATGAGTTATCATGATAGGGAAAAAACAAATTCCAAATACTTTATTACAAAACTTTATGACATAAAATTAATTTATATTTTATTAACTTTTTTCTTATTTGGGATTTTAATTATCTATTTGAATAAGTCAAAACATGTACAAACTCTCATGATGTATTTTTTTTGGTTTTATTATATAAGATATTGTTTTTTAATGCGAAAATCATTGTTTCAATTCTAAACTATACACGACATTGTTGAGACACTCTCAAACTTTAGGAGGGTTCTATTACCACCTAAACTAATTAAAATCATATTTTTGACAACCTTAGTACCTACGTGGCACATACGTGTGCCGACGTGGACCATTGTTTCCCTTTTTTAACTAAGCATATAAATCTTATGAAATATTTAAGATTACCAAGATTCAAAATTATTTTTGGTGAATATGTCTATATAGAGTTTGAGCAAATGCTAACAGTTTTCGTGAACGCATAGATAAAACTGCCACTAATCAAATACATATTCAAACACAACTTTAACTCTTACATTTTTTTAAAAAAAAAATATTTTTTTCAAATATCATACTCCCTCCGATCTTTCTTTTAGTTCGTCTCAGAAAAAACATCACCTTTTTATATTTAAAAAGAATTTAATTTAATGAGATGATTTACAACAACATAAATATCTAAGATTTATTTTTGATCACAACCTTCAAAAGTCTTTGTTTTTAAAACTCCGTATCAAATTAAATGATGTCACAGAAATTAAAACGGAGAGTAAGAGGGAGTATTAGGATAAATTTGAAGATTATAATAAAACAACTAAGATTAAAAAAACCGTATACATTTCATTTACGTCTTAAATATCGGTTCTCATATGGGCTCTTTGTCCACTTATCCCTTTTGATTCGGTTGTAGGGATGGTACACGTGATCTATGAAATGTATGTCATAAGTTCTAACTCTACTATAAATAAAGTCAAATACTTGAGTTGTAAAGAAAGGTAGACGGACGGATTCGTATACAAGTTTGTAACTTCATTTTCGTGAATTTGTTGTTCTTTTTAAAACAGCTAATTTATATCTATATCTATATTATATTAAAAGTGTGAAGGGCCTTAGAAATATTGTTCGAACTTTTTGTCCTTTATTAAAGGTAATTGCTTTAGATAAAATCATCTTTTTTCTGTTTTCCTAATATTTAAGAGTTGAAAATTAATTAAATATTTATAATAAAACCTTTCGAAGCCATCAAAATTAATGACAACTGGTACTTTTTTCACTTGTTTAAGAATTCTAAATCAACTAGAGTTGATTTTAAGAATATTTAAAAAATCTAGAAATAAATATGAAAGCGTTAGAATAAGAAAAATATAAGTAGTACCAAATTTTTAAAAGTTTTAAGTAATTGAGCAAAGATTTTCTAAAGGTGTAGCTTTAAATGAAAAAAAATTAATATAGAAAAAATAAAAAATAATCGTACTACAAATGTGGTTCAAATGGATGTGTCCTTCTTAGCCTGTGGCAGCAAGGAAAAGAGACACTGCATAACAAACACAAAATTGTCAATCCATTAACCACTTGAAACTTCTGGTGGTAAAATATATATGTACTTATAGTAAAATAAAATATATGTTATATTTACATTATTATATTAAAGTGTGAAGGATAAGTGATTTGAACTTTTTGTACTTTATTAAAAATCTTTGTAATATACAAAATCGTCTAATTTTACTCTTTTAAATAATTAAAGATTGCACGTGCGAGACACGTGCGGTAAAACTAGTCTTACAAAAACGTATACACTTCATTTACGTCTAAAACATCAGTTTCCAAATCAACTATTTATCTATTTTCTCTTTTGAGTCGGTCGTAGGGACAGTAAACGTGGTTTGTAGGATGCACATCACTAGTTCTAACTCTATTACAAATAAAATCAAATATTTAAGTCGTAGAGAAAGATAGAGGGATGAGTTAGTATACAAGTTTGTAACTTCATTTTGGTAAATTTGAAGTTCATTCTCAAACAGCCAATCTTACTAAAACGTACACACTTCATTTACGTCTTAAACATCAGTTTCCACATCAGCCAGTTGTCTATTATCTCTTTTGAGTCGGTCGTAGGGATGGTACACGTGATTTGTAGGATGCACGTCAAAAGTTCAACTCTACTATAAATAAAATCAAATATTTAAGTCGTAGAGAAAGATAGAAGAATGAGTTTGTATACAAGTTTGTAACTTCATTTTCGTAAATTTGAAGTTCATTCTAAAACAGCTAATCTCACCAAAACGTATACACTTCATTTAGGTCTTAAACATTAGTTTTCAAATCAGCTAGTTGTCTACTATCTCTTTTGAGTTGGCCGTAGGGACAGTATACGTGATTTGTAGGATGCACGTCACGAGTTCAACTCTATTATAAATAAAACGAAATATTACGTCATAGAGAAGGGTAGAGGGATGAGTTCGTATACAAGTTTGTAACTTCATTCCCGTAAATTTAAAGTTTATTGTAAAACAACTAATCTTATAAAAACGTATACACTTTATTTACCTTTTACATATCGTGCTCAAATTGGATATTTATGCACTTGCTTTTGATTCGGTTTTAGGGACAGTACACGTGATCTATAGAATGCACGTCACGAGTTCAACTCTATTATAAATAGAGCCAAATATTTAAGTCGTAGAGAAAGGTAGAGGGACGGGTTCATTTTCTTTTGGAGTTCCAAACATGTACTCCAATTAAAATCGATCTAAAAAAATTCAAATAAATTATCATGATAGGGAAAAAAAAAATTGTCCAAATACTTTATAACAAAACTTTCTGACGTAAAATTAATTTGTATTTTATTAGTTTTTTTCTTATTTGGGATTTTAATATCCATTTGAATAAATCAAAACATATACAAACTCTCATGATGTAATCTTTTGGTTTTATTATATAAGTTATTGTTTTTAAATTAATATGTTTAAAACATGACATAATTTTAGCTTTTTCATGAGAAGATGTAACAGTTATAGAAATATTATTATATGTATAAAATTATAAGTTTAAAAAAGTTCTACAAACATATAAATCTATGTCTATACTCTATATCTATAATTCTATAATCTATAACTATATCTATAATCTATACCAAATTAATTAAATATATTTATGGTAAAACTTTTCCTTATTAGAGTCATCATAATTAATGACAACTAATACTTTTTTTCATTAGTTTAAGAAATCTAAATCAACTAAATTTGATTTTAAGAAAATTTTAAAAATATAAAAATAAATATAAACACGTTAGAATAAGAAAAATTTAAAAAGTACCAAATTTTTAAAAGTTTTAAGTCCGTAATAAGAATGTAATCAATGATTTTGTAAAAATTTGACTTTAAAATCAAGGAAAGATTTTATATATAAAAAAAAATAACCGTACCACAAATATGGTTTAAGTTGATGCGTCTCTTTTAACCTCTGGCAACAAGGGAAAGAGTTACTGTATGTCAAACGCAAAAGTGATGATCCATCAACGACGTGAAACTTCTGATGGTAAAATATATATGTACTTATACTAAAATATATGTTTATATTATTATACTAAAGTGTGAATGATATTTGAAAAGTGATTTGAACTTGTTACACATCATTGAAAATTTTCGCAATAGAAAAAATTATTTAATTTTAAATAATTAAACGTTACACATGCGAAGCACAAGCTAGTCTTATGAAATAAGTATTTAAGATTACTAAGTTTCAAAATTATTTTTGGTGAATATGTCTGTAGAGTTTGAGCAAATGCTAACAGTTAACACTGTCACAAATCAAATATATGTTCAAACATAATTCTAACTTTAAATACTTTTTTTTAAAAGAAATCATTATTATTTTCAAATATCATACTCTTTTCGTTTTAATTTATGTGACACTTTGTTCTTTTAGTCTGTCTCAAAAAGAATATCGCCTTTCTATTTTTAGAAAGAATTTAATTTTATGAAATGATTTACACCCGTACAACTATTTAAGACTTACTTCGAATCACATTTCAAACGTCTTTTTTTTTTCTATATTTTATGTTAAATTAAATGATGTCACATAAATTAAGACGGAGCACCAAAGGAAGTATTTTATAGAAAAAATTACATAAACCTTTAAACATTAATTACAAGTAATAGCAATAGTTTCTCAAAATTACAACTACTAGCAAAAGTAGTAATATTTTACCTTTTTTATTAACTGGCGCATGTCTTCCACCCATATATTTTCACTTTACTATTTTCACGCCACTTTACCTTCTGATAACCCTACTTTCACGCCACTCAAAATAATTTCAATTCCCTCCAATATCATTCTTCGGCTATTTTTTTTTTTTCAAAATTCGCGATTTTCTCTCATCAAATATTGATAAACCTTCTTTCCACCTATTAAGGTAAGTTGATGTTACAATTAATGCATGTTATATTTTTCATATAACTTCTTCTTTTTTTCGTCATTATTTTTCCATATAATTCTACGTTTTGAATTTGGAAATTTTATTATTTGATTTAATTTTCGTGTGTTGAATTTTTTTTGTTTTTCACTATAATGACAAAACATGCAAATTGTTCTAGTTCAGTTAGAGATATACGATCTATGAATTTTGATGAAATACCATCTTTTAGCTTTGGTTTAATCCAAGATGAAAATATCAACTTGATTTCTTCTAATATTCAATCAAAGGAAGGTGTTATCTTACAAGAGTTGAGATCGAAGCAGCGAAACGATCTGCAAAATTCTGTTGAAATAATGAAATGGAAAGCAGTGAGGGAATCTTTATCCCCCAAATCAACAAAAAATCAAAAATCGATGAAAAAGAGGAAGTCAGATGAAAAATCTTAATCGAAAAAAAATGGAAGTCCAGTTTCTTTTGGTTATGAATCTTCATCTGAAGAAGAGAAAGTTGAGAAGGTATTGTTGCATTTGTAAAATTTTGTAGTATATGGACAATATATATGTTAATATATGTATTTTTTATATACACTTGATAAGTTGTATACTTATTTTGACTTTCTGTCAAGATATGAAATTTGTACTTTATAATGTGAAGAAATATATAAGTTATGTTACAGATATGTAATTTAGAAAATTTAAGAAATTTGTTACTTATACGTTTTAGATTTTCATTTATTATGTATAAGATATTTAAGATATGTATTTTTGTATTTAAGAATTGTGTAACATATTGTATTTGATAATGATAAGTTTTGTATTTTTATATGTATTCATAAGATAATTTGTATATGTATTTTTCATTTGTTGTTAATTTGTATTTTTGACCATATATGTATATATAGAATATATATGTATTTTGTATTTTAGGGATCACATCAAATGTATTTTTTACTGGGTAGATATGTATTTTGTATTTTCTTATTGGTAAAATTTGTATTTTATGATCACTATTTTTTTATTTTTTTGATATGATCACAATGTATGTATTTTGATGTTAGTTATCTTAAATTTGTTCCAGTGATGTATTCATATAATACATATGCTACTTTTTTGTTTTTATGTTGTAATCCAACTTTGAAGATGTATTTCTGTAAATATATATGTGGCCTTTTTAGACATATAATTGTATTTTTGTGTTTATAGGTGTTGCGCGATCAAATATACATGGCAAGAGTATTGCCCAAATTTGCACCACATATCGGTTGTTATACGATCAATGACATTGAAGACCTTATTAAGTCAATGTTAACTAAGAATCAGTACAAGATATTTTGTAATGATAGTATTTTTGATGTTTTCATTAAAAAAAAAAAAAGAATTGTGTGGTGCAAGCGCAATTAGGGAGATGCATTATGTCACTTGAGACTAAGAAAAGTTCAACAAGTGGCATAGTCATTCGAGCAAAGGGCACAACTCTGCATTTTAGTCTTAGAGAATTTGTTGTCATTACTGATTTGAATTGTCTTTCAAACATTCATGATTTTGTGTTTCATGAAGACCTTCCAAACAAAAGTATTGATCAATATTTTGATGGTGCCAGATATATTCAAAAACGAAAATTATTTGCCGCTGTTACTGGTAAAATATGGGGGAATGAGAATGACGAAGATGCGTTGAAGTTTGCTAATTTGTATTTTATTCACACATTTTTGTTGTCGTCTGTTGATACTGTCATTATTCCACGGCTTTATTTTGATCTGGTGGAGAGTGGTCGCTACAGGGACTATCCTTGGGGATCGGTTGCATATGAAGAATTAGCTAAAAATTTGAATAAAAAGTTGAAATCCACAGGAAAGTTTTATATGCTCCATGGAATGCCACTTGCTATTCAGATTTGATTGTATGAGTGTGGTTCTGATGTCCCTCGTACTGTTGCTTTCAAGGTGAACTCTCAAATTTTACGTCTTTTAAATTGAAAGACAAATGCTATTCGCCCACGATATGAATCACTTATGAAAAGTTTGTTTAATGATGCAAATGACAAGGTCAGTTTCCTGAAAATCTTCTGTTTTCTGTGATGTTTGATTATGTTGTACATACATTTACTGTTTTCATATATGTTAATTTACAAAATATAATTGGTCACTGATTTGCATTATTGCTGAGGTTAATTGACTATAATGTCTGTTGTAGGTTGTTTTTAAGAACATTGAGCCAACACGAAAGGAAATTTCAACCTTTCAGATAACTAAGAAGGTTGTACCTAGAAGTGGAAGTCATAAAGAAGATTATGTTGATTCTGATGATGATTTTCAGGATCCTCCACTTAAACACAAGCTTTCAATCAGCAAAAATAAATATCAGGGTGATTCTTCAAATTCACCTGCCAAGAAAAAATTGAAGAAACAACCAAAAGGTGTAGATCAGCATATACCAAAAAGTACTCCTCCAAATCGTGCTATGAAGACACCAATTTTTAAGGCGATTCAAGAAAAAGAAACAGTACCTTCAAATAGGAAAGACATTTCGGTTCAGTCGCCTAATATGTCTTTTTTCAATCGCATAGGCGAAGATACTTTTGTTTCGAAGAAGATGTTTGAAAAGTTTCGTGATGTGGTACTTTATGCTTATGACTTTGGTATATTTGTTTCTTTCATATCTGATTGTAATTATTTGAAATCAGGTTCGCCAAGAGTTTAATGACATTCGGAAGCTAGTATCAACAAGGTGTGACCAGATAATGAATGCAATAAATGAGTTTAAGGTACAAAATTTCTAATTTTATAAAGAATAATTTTTAAATACATTTGATATGTTATATACATATACAACATATGTATTTATGTTTGAATAAATACATATTTAGTATGTATTTATGTTTGTATAAATACATATTTAGTATGTATTTATGTTTGAATAAATAAATATGTATTTATATATTTATCAGATGTATATCTATATAATCACATATACATATGCAGAGTCTTTCCTACTTGTTGGTTTGATTTTTTTTAATGTTATGTATTTATATTTTTTCAAAGCGAAAAAAACAAGAAAAAAATAAAGATTGTGACAAGGCTCAAATGGAGGAAGGTGATAATAATACATCACCACATCAATCAACTCCAATGATTGTGGATGGTTTTTATAAGAATCCTAAAGGCATATTGGTAAGTAAACTTGTGTTCATTTAATGTGTTAAATATTTTTGATCTGTTAAATAAAATTAAAACATATTTATTATGTAGTTGAATAAATACATATGCAGCACCAAACATATTTACTGTTTTAATATGCACTCACATATACATATGTAGTACTAACCTAATCAAATGTTATTTTAATTTTGATTTTTATATGTATTTAATATTTTTAACGCAAATAAACAGGATAATGCTAATGAATTTGTCAAACCACAATTGGATGAAGCTGATAAGGATATTTCACCCCATGAAGCCACCCCAATTTTACATCATCACTTTGATAAGAATCCTAAAGGCATATTGGTAAGTAAATTGTTTTTATTTATATGCATATTATTTTTTAATAATATTGAAATTTATATTTACATATATGAATTATACATGTGATCATTGTTTATGTCTAGGAACATGTTATTGAAGACATCACAGAAAAACAAAGCACCAGCTTCACAGAGTTGTATAATACGGATAATGATGTTCTTTTGAAAATTTGTTGAATTTTATTTTTCTGATGTATATTAATATAGCTGAATATTATTTTTTTTTCAATGTTTTATTATTTCTTTTATTAAATAAAAAATTGATACTTGTGTGCATGAAGCAAGGGATGTCTGTGATTCACCGGTATGATGAATAAATTTATATTGTATTTTAATTCCTCACAAATATTGATCTTATCTAATATGTTTCAACATGTTGAACAGAATAAAAAACTTGTTGATGAAGCACAATTATCAGATTCACAATTCACATTTTCAAATGAGGTGTTTAGAAGTATCAATCTTGATTTCATACAACAAAATTTGAGAGTTCAAGATGATCCAAAGGTATGCTTCATTCGTGCATAATTTGTGTTTATTTTCTTGTTATTGTATCAACTTTACAAGATTTTTATATATTTTAAACAGAATACAGAAGTTGCTGCAGAAATAGTTGAAAATACATCAATGAATGATTGTGAGAAATCAAAATTGAATGAACAAATTAATTTAGAAGTGCACACTCATGAAGCAGTATCCGGAGAAAGGAAGACTCAACCAGATTTACGTGATTTCCAAGTAACAATTCCTGATGAGTTGCTACCCAGTCTTAATGAATATGCGAATCTGGAAAGAAGCATAATTGTACATCCGTCTGCAAATGAAGAACAAACTTTTGTGAATGTTCCAAGAATTAAGAGACCATCTAAATTCAAAGAGTCACCATTCACTACGAAATTTGGTTCAGCAGAAGGTTTGTGCTTTTACCTTTTTTTTTTTGTATTTGTCAAACTTCTTTATTTTATATATTAATTTTTTTTCATTTTATTGTAATTATAAAGGGAGCACAGAAGTGCAGACAAAAAAATTCAACCTGAAGCATTCATTTGTATCTCATCCAATTTATGATATTGAAGACACTAAGGTCACCAATAAGTTCTTGACATGGCTTTCAGTGGACCTTCTCAAATATCATGCGAAGAAGTATTTACTTTACAACTTAATTATATTATTCATATACCTATTATGTTTATTATTAAGTATTATGTTTAATCAATTAACAGAAGCAACAAAAAGAAACATTATTTGAAAAACAAGTTCAGGATACCAGTTATGAATTTTGGCATTCTATTAGTTGAAGACAAGAATTGGTTCTACGTTATGGGTACTCCTGGACAGTCATGGTCTGATGAGGTGAGTTACATAGTTATATTATAATTACTTATAGCGATTTATCTACAATATGTATTTTCTTATATACATATGCAGTATATCATATGTTCAGATACATATGTATATGAGTAAATACATACATAGTCTTACAGATTCAAAGTTTAATTTTGGTAAGTTGCTTTTACAAATATTGTGTTTTTTGATGCAGCAAATTGATGTTTGCCTTTACTATTTGAGAAAGAAATTCAAGTATGAACCCAATAGCTCATATAAGTATAGCATAGTTGACTGCAATTTCATGAACATTAAGAACTGTGTTAGCTATGTATTCAATTGATGATCCAACGCTTAATGTTGTGGAAAGAAATATTATTTAAATGAGTACATAAGTGGATTTTGCATGCATGCTATCGTGCCATGACATACAGTTGATCATATATTCATTCCTATCAACATAAAGTTCAAACATCATTTGGTTCTGGCTGTACTTTGTTCCAACAATAGATGCATATACGTATATAATTCAATGTCATCTGTTGGTCATGATTCTATTGTGCTTGCTGAAGTTGAGAAGTTGGCTAAGATTATACCTTTATGCCTTTTGGCATGCAAATTCTATGAGAAGAAGGGTATTGATATTGACAATCAACCAAATTACAAATTAAATGATAAAAATGATCTTTTTGATATTTACATTATGAAAGATTTGCCTCAACAACCAAGTGGCAGCTTGTAAGTTTTGAATATACATATTACTTGTTTATATATATATATATATATATATATATATATATATATATATATATATATATATATATATATATATATATATATATATATATATATTCTCATGTTATACAAATACTTATTAATTCCCCTATATGCAGGGATTGTGGGTTATATATGATTACATATGTTGAGTGCCTTACATTTGGTGGTAGTTGATCCAGATCTTCTTCGCACGAGATACGCTTCAATGTTGTGGCATTATGATAAAAATAAATAAGAAGAGAAGGCACAAAGTGATGATAAAGCACCAAGTAGGCCTCATAGGGAAATTCAGATAACAGAAGTTACCGAAGTACATGATATTTGACTTTTATTTTGACATGAATATTTTGGACAACAATTAACATTTTGTGGATGATCTTTTTGTTGACTATATTTTAGGTTTCATATATTACTTCAATGATCAATGGGAATATTTTCTTATGTTTAATTGATGTGATATTTAATTTTTGTGATGTTTATATTACAATATTTAGTTTAGGTTACTTTTATGCATATGTACATATATATACATATATAATAAAACATATGTATTTTAAACTTAATGAAAATGTATATATGTATTTAGCGCATATGTATTTATGTATTATGCTTCACACATATGTATATATGTATTTACACAAATATCCATTTGTATATATGTATTTCTGCATAATATATTTCATGTATTATCATAATATAAAATACTTTATGTATTTTATTAATATATATATTTGTATATACATAAAAATGCATCTGTATTTTTTTGCTTAATGAAAATGTATATATATATATGCATAATATATTTGTATATATACATTTATACATATGCTTTATTATATATCTATATATATTTATATATGCATAAAAAACATAATATAAATACATACATTACATTTATATATATGTATATACATAAAAACGCATATGTATTTTAGCATAACGGAAATGTATATATATATATATATATATATATATTTTATGCATAATATTTTAATTTATATTACTAACTCATATGTATTTATCCTTCTATATATTTTGTTCTTGTTTCTTTTTTAGATTAACATTTTAATATGTGTAGCTATAAAAATGTATAAATCAATGATGTTATATGTAATAATTTTACAATATATTCTTATTGAATTCAGTTAAAAAAATAAAAAGTTTTCAACATATTAAGAATAACAACTTCAATAGCATCAAACATTTTTTCAAATTAAAAATCATATATATTTTCCTCAAGGAAAAAAATCTACAATTGTTTATTAAATAAATATATCAACCAACTTATCATTTGTTGTATTTCTTACATGAATGTCTATTGTGCCCTTTACATCCGTATGAACTACAACAATTTTTTTTTTTTAATTTTCAAACATATCTCGTCCGGACTTTCCACAATCCTTCTTTGGAGATCTTCCAGGGGGTCGCTTGTATTTTGGGGGCAGAACTACCTCATTCAAAATTTTCTTTGGAATTATCCAGTCATCTTTGTGTGGTAGAGGATAAATTGAAAGATCATATGTTCTCAAGATTGTTTTTGGCTTGTATAGATCAGAGCAATATGATCCCTTCTTAAAATTCTTGCTATCAAGAACTACACAAGCATGAACACACGGTATCTCATCCAACTGAAATGCATTGCAAGAACATTTTTTTTCTTAAGACAAACAATAAAATATTTCTCCTTATCGTGGAATGTATAGATATATTCTGATGCAGGTATAACCTGAAATTATTAAATAAAATTAATTAGTAAAATAAAAATCATTTACAAAGTTACATCAGAAATAATTTTACAAATGTATTTTACCATCTCAGCATATGTATTTTTCTGCCATGCATATGTATTTTTATATATAGCATAAATATATAAATTTCATCATACCTTCATACGTGTACACTCCGCTTCATTCTTTTGTAGAATTTCTTAAAATTTACCAATAAGATCTGTAAAAGTATACAATGCCTACTGTCTGTTTTGACAGTTTCATCTACCAAACATCAATCTAATTTTCTCTAAAAAATCATATATTGGTAGTTCTCTAGCCGATACCAGTGCAACATTAATTGATTCGGCAATATTTGATGTCAAAGTCCATCCCCTATGAACTGATGCATATGACCTAACCCATTTATCGTATCGCACCAATTCCAAGTAATTCTTCACTCTAACATCAACTGCCTCCACCTTCTCCATTAAATTGTGGAATTCAGTCTTTGAATATGATTTTGCCATTGTATAGAAGACATTCGATAATGCAACATGTAATTTTCTGAAGTTTTTTTTCACATTTCCCCATAAATGTCACATGCATGCATAATGTGGTACATCATTATACACCTCACTTACAGCTTTTATGATGCTTGCATTACGATCAGAAACTACACACATATTTCTTCTTTCACCATATGCTTCTTTCAGATTTTCAAAGAACCAAGTCCAAGAAACATCATTTTCGAAATCAACACCATAGGCCAAAGAAAATATATGTCTTGCATGTTCAAAAAATACATATAAGCATACATGATTTTTTACACATCAAATAATGCACATTTATATTATTACTACATACAGCTGAAAAGCTACTAAACTTCCAAAGGACAACTAAAACTAATGCATATGTATATTTTAAATAGATTTCGCTGGCAACACTAATAACTGAATCTCATTACATAAACATTATATATATATATATTATAAATACATACATCTGGGAACATATTTGAAGTCAAATACATTATTAATTAAATATCTTACCAGCTCCATCAATGGTACATGCAGCTACGAAAGTTTCAGTATACAGTCCTCTTAGATACTTGGCATCAACAACTATGACAAGTCTGCAATGCTCGAACCCCTGAATGAAGGCAGTTAGTGCAATAAGTATATATAAAAACTCATTGTCTTCATTCTTTTCCATTTTATATGTGAACCGGGATAACTGGTGTTTAACACATACATGTATGCAGGTAGTTTTCCGTATGATGCTGTTGGTTTCCCTCTTAGCTCTTCAATTGCTTATTCCTTGGCTTGCCAACACATAATATATGTTAAATCCATACCCATGTCTTCCTTCATATCACTTATGATTTAAGATGGACTGTATTTCCGTTTGTGGCATTTAAACTTTAGTTTGACTATACCACTAATCAATTTACTAGTAGCATGCAGTTTAGGATAAATATTATCTTTGATCAGATAGGTATGTTCTGGTAAAAATTCTCTGACATTAAACATTCCAGATTCATCGATGCCAGATGCACGAAATAAAAAAGCACAATTACCGAATCTGCACAATAATGTATAACTGCAAACAAAAATAAATACATATGCTCAAATATAATTAACCATCTGAAAAAAAGAAATAACTAAATGCATAATACACTTACCAGGTTTTACTCGATCTTACAGATAGTGTTCGAAACTTCTCCCGAATTGCATAGTCCTTCATAACCCATTTCAATACACTTTTTGAGACATAAACTTGTTCAACCTCAATATGTTTGTGATGTGGGTCGAAGATAATAACTCTAGTTGTATCCATTTCAAATGCATCCAAACGTTCTTCTGAAGGAGTAACTATTAATGCTCTATGAGTACTTATATTTATCACGTTACTCGCACTGACAGACATCTTTAGACTTTTCGAATTACACAATGATGAACTTACTAATGTGCTGAAATTATCCCTGTCAGAAACACTTACATACAAAGGCAAAATACTCAATTCCTTCAAATTATTTTTCTGCATAATATAGACCTTCAAAATCATGTCATTACGTATACGTATTTTCACTGCACTATCTGTTAATTGATATTCAATTTCAATGCATTTACATGTCAAATCAACATCAATATGATAAGCAAGTACCGTGTACAGTTGGTCAAAAATAGCGTTTATGCTCAACAATATCGCATCGCTGATGTACTCTTCATATTGTTGCTCATAACTCCATCTACCTGAATGTTTAACAAGAACAACAATGTTTTCCATCTTCAATCCGTAGAAAACTACAAAATAGTAAAAATCAATTTAAATATCTAATATACACAACAACAAATTCGCTAATACAAAACTCCAAAGCGAATTCAAACAAAAAAAAAATAATCGAAACCTGCTTATTCAAAAATAAAATTCAGATTAACGTTTTAAAATTGCTTCTCAACTTTCAAACTTTAGAACAACAACTACATATTTGAAATTGTAAAAAAAATGCTTCAACAATTTCTTCCGAAAACTGGTAAAATTGACATACTATATCAAATTTTTGAATCACGCGAAAATTACACATATTTGGTACAAGTTCTTCAGCAAATTTCTCACTATAGTTATACTGAAACCACAAATAGTATAAAGTTTGTTGATCAATACCTGTAATTGCAAAGTTGTATTTTTAAATGTGCTTCACAATGCTAGTCGATCACAAAAAACTAACATTTAAGAAAACGTTTTTGCATTTGAATTTGTATTTTGGGATTTGATTTTAGTTTCTGATTATGGAAAATATTTTTTGAATTTGAATTAATTGTTGTAATTTAACATTGATGTAAAAAAAGAGTTTTAAAAGGTAAGGGAATCTGTCAATTAATTGTATCATAAAGTAGGGAATCGTATTTTTTCAATTTAAACTGAAACTGATTTGTGTTATATTAGCAACATAAGATTCCATTGTATATGTATTTACTAGCAACAATTTATTCAAATACAAAATATATATTGCTATTTTTGTAATTTTGAAACTGTTGCTAGAAAAGTTACATTTAAGAATATATAGTTGTTATCTCTGAAATTTTTCCTATTTTATATTGTCCAAATATACCTATTATTACTACTGAGCTTTTTTGTACTTCTTATAATAAAACTTCTGAAAACTAGTACAAGTTGACTACAATAAATTATTTTTTACTGATAGTACAATCAATATAATTATATAAATTTGTCTTTAACTCTATGCACTTTTTTTCTTGTATATATATTTCATAGCAAAGTTAATTTGCTAATTATATCTGTCATGTTTTGACTTTAGCATTTTGTACATTTAGCCAACTACAAATACATAGGTTCCAATTAATTAATGTCATGGTGCAATATGCTTTCGGATCGTTTATATAAAAATAGTACTGAATTAAAAAATAAAAAGATGGTACCTGATGCACTAAATTTATTGTTATGCGCAAGATTTGAGAAAATGTCCCACCACAGGAGTATATTGTATGCAGCCTTACGTTGTATTTCTGTCAGAATAAATACTGAATAAGGTGTGTTAATAATCTGACTGTCCGAGATTAGTAATTGGTTTTGTGTATTCAAAGGCAGTTCGTCTCTAATCATTCTTATTCATGTATTAATAATCCTGTTATGGATGATACCATGCATTACTATGTATTAGTTATACATCATATAATATTAAATAGGAGTTATACGTGTGTTGAAAACATTATCGATCAAGATAGTATTAAATAATATCGAGGCTAGTATATGCATTATTTTCTCTAATAAATCCAATCAAACAACTTTTTGGTGATCAAGATAAGATATATGATAAATTGATAATATGATAAAGTTATTTTTTTTATTTAATCATTTTATAATGAAAAACTGATTTTACTTTGCAGAAATAACATCCGATAAAATTTCATAAGTGAAATTCAAGAAAGGTAGTATATAAAATTATAAACAGACCTTATGTCTATCATTGTGATGTAATGTTCTACTTTATATTACACCAAATATACTATCTTAGCCTGAAAGTGTATTTTCAGTAACAATTTTATACATACATTATACACAATATTTTCAAGACAGAAGATAATAAGAAACATATGCCTTAAAACATATTTTGGTATTTTATTTTGACTTCAATTATTAGCGCAAATAAATTTGAATATTTTACAAATTTGATTCACAAATGCCATTTGCTTCAAGTTTTTTTTTTTTTTCCAATGTTGGAAAATAATGCCGTTGCCTTTCATTATGATGAAAAAAGGCATTATATACTACTATCATTTTCAACTTTAAATGACACATTTTTATGCTACTTTTCACTCGTGCACTTCTCACCACCAAAAATAACCCATTATAATTATTATGAAATAATACCTCCAAACAAGTTTTTTGACCTATATATAAATAAATATAAAATAGCTCACCTTGTTTGATTTTTGTTTATTTTGCTATTAGATTCCTTTTCTACATACATAGTTTTTCGCTTGGTGTTCAATATTCGTATTGAAATTTGAATAATTCTAGATTCGAATATTAGGGTAGAAGGTTAGTACATAGGCAGGAGTGTATCGTCTTGTGGCCATTACTAGTTGTAGTAGTATTCAGTGGCGGAGCAAGAATTTTCATTATATTAAAGGGGTTCAGAAGTATATATACAAACTAGTCGAAGGGGGTTCAACATCTACTAAATATGCATAAAATAATTTTTAACCATGTAAAGTTGTATAAAAGTAGTATAATTTTTCATCGAAGCAGGTTCGGATGAACCGTCTGGAGAAAAGGTGGCTCCGCCACTAGACTAGTACTATTCTTGTAGCTTCTTGTTATTCGATTTCTGCTACTATCTATTGTTTGTATTTCGTTGTAGGACTGTTCTGATACTAGCTGTTGTTTTATTACTATCTATTATCGATCTCATGTACTTTCATTAATACGTCCTTTTCTAGATTGTTTCTTTCTTTAGTACTCAGGGGTCTGTTAGAAACAGCATCTCTATCTCACCTCTGAGGTAGTGATATTATATAATCTACGTACACTCTATCCTTCTCCGACCTCACTATGTGGGATTACACTGAATATGTCATTGGCATTCAAAATATCATTTCCTTTATTTTCAAAATATCTGATTAAAGACGGAGAAATTTCGACCATTTCGTATAAGTTGCTTTCTCATTTTTATGACTCTTTGTGCATGTGGAACCACTCACCACGTGAAAACCCTAACTCAATTATGTTGTTTCCTATTCTTCTTCCACTTCACATATCACTATCATCTTTAGTGATTGATAGATTAATTTATCAGTTATATACATCGACAGTATAATAAATAACTTTATATTATCAGCGTAATTTAACTTGTTATGATGGGAATCAATATTGTGATGTTTTTAAAGCTCAATTTAATTTTAGTCCTTGTGATAATTGATTAAACGTATTTAGTTATTTAAAGTCTACACTTTATACTCCTTTACTTATACATGTTAAGAAATTCTTCACAATTATTAATTATTCCAAGGTTTAATTATCCATTTTTTATGTTAAACTTTTAATATGCTCCATATTTGAGGTTCTAAAAGCAGTCTAGATATAACATAAGCATACATTTTTAATTAATTCAAGATTAAATGTGTTAAATCGTTTATTACCAGGATCAAAATCAGAATTTATCAATAATTAACGAAGCTAATCCTATCCGAAATTTGTCAAAATCCTCGACATTTAAACGAGTCGAGCTGTTCGGAAAATGGCGAACTTCTATTATCAATCAGTGTAATTTAACATGTTATGACAAGTTGTTAGTATCATTATTATAAGTTATGGTTCATTGATATAAAATAAAGTTCTTTTTTTAAATAATCTGTTTTTATAAATATTTTTTATAAACATCCTTCTAGGGACACAATCAACATCAAACGTTCCAAAATTTCAAAAATATGATATCGTGGCATAGGATTATGACTTATAATCTTGTCCGAAATCCAACATATATTTTGGTCCCATATTTATTAATAATCTTTATGAAAAGTGATCACAAGACAAATTTAACAATCTTGATTATTAAGGTTAGTCATAATTAACGTTTGTAACAATTAGTACTAGTAATTAATTAGTAGGGTCAATTTAGGTTGATTTGGTAGTGAATTGATAGGTGTGTGGGACACAATTTGTTTCTTCAAAGTTAAATAAGTAAACAATGTAACATCTTATTTCAAAACATTATGATGAAATTTTGTCTAGTAATATAGGGGATGTACTAGGACTTTATGGCCAAGCAAGGACTAAAAATCAATCATGTATAGTTTGTCTATCAATCTTTTGATCTTTATATTTATTTATGATCGAGAAATCTATCTGGAGCCAATTTAGCTTATGATGTATTTGAAAGCCCTTATGCTGAGAGCCTTTGGGTACGGATGCTCCAGTACGAATGTGTAAGAGGCTGGCTATCGATGGTTATAGGTGGGGTAGAGGTAGGTCAAAGAAATATTGGAGGGAGGTGATTAGGCATGACATGAAGCGGTTACAGTTTATGGAAGACATGACCCTTGATAGGAAGGTGTGGAGGACGTAAACTAGGATAGAGGGCTAGTGGGTAGGAGTGTGTTCATAGTAATAGGGAGGAGTACGTACATTGTTTGTATCTATGTATGTAGTTTCGTGTAGTTGCATGTGTGCAGTGTTCTGAGGATATTTGTGATCTCGAATAGATAGTTTATAGTATTACTACTCTGTCGATGTCTTATTTCTTTTATTATATAGCGGTGTGTTATCCCATTTTGTTATTTATCTTTATGTTTTGTTGTAGTTAGACTGTTATCTGTCCTGAGCCGGGGAGTCTTTCGAAAACAACCTCTCTACTTCATCTGAGATAGTGGTATGAACTACGTACATTTTATCCTCCCTAGACCTCACTTTGTGGGAATACACTAGGTATGTTGTTGTTGATCCTTTGCGACAAGCTTGATGAGAAGGCATAACGACTATAGATAAACATATCCAATTTTTACAGTACAATTGTACGATGGTTGATCGATCACGACCTAGCTATACTTACCATATTTAGTTTTGAGATCAATATTATTTGTTCATCTAACGATAACTCTCCGGTCGAACCGGTCTATCCCTTCACCAAAAGCCTTTAAAACTCGAGGATTATGAGTCCGTCCCTCTATCTTTCTCCACTTAAATATCGGATTTAGTTCATTTACACGGCTCGAAGCTGTGACTTAAAAAGACATGTTTTTACCCTATATATGAATTAGGTGCATTATAAGAAGAAAAAGTGTCCGGAACCCACATTGGAGCTCGACTAATCCAAATTCGCGCCGGGTAGTCCCCCATTCGGGGGGTAGCGCTCCCAACAGAGTTTTCTCCATGCCCAGGGTCGAACTCTCGACCTCTGGTTAAGCGTGGAGCAGCCCCATCCGCTACGCCAGAACCCAATGTTAGGTGAAGAAAAATGAAGTTTACTATCACTAAAGGGATGAGTAAGAATGAAAGATTGAAGGATAAATATAAATTTTTGGATTAATGCACATATTATACTTTACTATACTAGAAACACTGAACAAGAAATTAGCAGTTCCAAAAAATAATAAGGGTGTTACACAAGGTATACTCCTTTTTTTTTCTATTTCATTTTGAGGTTGGATTCTGAGTTCTTTTCGTCAATCTTGATCTTCCTTGGTACGCGCAGAAGACGTTGATCCTGTCGCCATATTCACAGCTTCTCCATGTGTAAATCTTTGTAGTTGTATCATACGCGCATATATCCCGTCTGAGTGGTTTTTCAAGAGATGAGAATGAGAACCTTGTTCTGCTACTTTCCCATCGTCAATGACCGCGATCACATGTGCATTTCTGATTGTAGATAGCCTATGTGCGACGACAATGGTGGTCTTACCAGCACAAGCGCGATCCAATGCTTCTTGTACACATCTTTCGGACTCTGCATCGAGTGCACTTGTTGCTTCGTCCAGCAGCATTAGCTCTGCTTTCCTGAGGAAAGCACGAGCAATGGCGATTCTTTGCTTTTGTCCACCGGACAATTGAACTCCCCTTTCTCCAACGAATGTTTTGTATCCGTCAGGCAATGCAGATATGAACTTGTGGGCGTTCGCCAAGGTTGCTGCTTCGGTTATCTCAGCTTCGGTTGCTGACTCATGTCCATACGCGATGTTTTCATAGATGGTTGTAGCGAAGAGGCAAGGCTCTTGTGGCACCACGGCGATGTGTCTTCTCAAAGATTTAAGGTTGTACTTCCGAATATCCTTGCCGTCGATGATGACACGTCCGGATGATGGCTCGTAAAACCGCTCTATAAGTGCAATGACTGAGCTCTTTCCACATCCACTCGGTCCAACTAGAGCAAGAGTCTTTCCAGCTCGAGCACGAAGATTTAGATCACGGAATATTGACACATCGGGCCTAGTGGGATATGAGAAGTCTACATGTTTAAACTCCACTTCACCACGAAGACGATCAGGGGCAGCCGTGGCATCTGGATCATCCGGCTCAACTTCTGTTTTACGGTCAAGGAGTTCAAAAACTGAACGCATTGCTCGGCCACCCTTGATGAAGTCAGGGGCTAAGGTCAATGTTTCAGCTGCACCATTAGCCGAAACCATGAGGACCATGAAAACACGGATTGTCTTCGAGAAGTCAGAGATTCCGTGCTTGACAAGCCACGAGGCATACCAAAGGCCAAGCGCGTAGGAAGCATAAAGCAAGAATTGAGCAATCCCATAACCACTTCCCGCAATCTGTCCCTTCCAGAAGCAACGCCTAAGTGGAGTCTGGAGGCTGGAGTCGAATAGGTTTACTATTTTCGTCTCCGAATTAAATGCAGCAACTGTTCTTACATTAGCTACAGCTTCTCCAGCAAGTTGTGTTGCTTTGGCATGAGCAGCTTCTAAGTCTCCTGAGAATCCCTTCATGAACATTTTCTGTCGGACACGCAAACAATTCAGCACACATAGAACATATAATGTTAAATTTAATCTAAGCCTTATGAACTTATATGAAATGGAAGTGTCTAAATGAATGGTCCGTCCCAATCTATGCGAAAGTGTTTGACTGGGCACGGAGTTTAAGAAAGAAAGGAAGACTTTTGAAACTTGTTGTCTAAAATAAACCATAGATATATATGTGGCTTGAATGAACTCACTCACCTGTAAAACTGTTGCTGCGACAACCACGGGGAAGACACCAATGAGGACGAGGGCCAGACGCCACTGTAATACGAATCCTGCAGTGCACGCGACTAGCATGAGAGCTGAGTTCTGCATAATGACAGAGATTCTATCCCCGATGGCTGACCGAACATTGTTGGCATCCAGAGAGAGCCTTGCTGCAATCCTTGAACTATCGTTCTCTTCCTGATCGAACCACGCCATTTCCATTTTAAGCACGGCTTCCAGCATTTTCTCTCTCACCCGTTTTGTCAAATTCTCCCCAACTACATCCCAGTAGTAATGCTGTAGAGTATTGAAAATGAGTGCAGCTGATGAAACTCCAATCAAAAGATAACAGTATTTCGCAATCTGTTTGCTCATGTAAGCATGGTCCGGATTGTAGTACACGCTAAGAACAGCACTCAGGACATATGCAAAGAAAGCACTAAGTGAACCGCAGATGACAGAACCAATAGAACCAATTAAAGCGTAAGACCATTCAGGAGAGTTCATTTTTGCAAGACGGGCAAACGAACTAGCTTGGTCCTTGAATGCAAGCTTTTCATGTCGGTAATTAGAGTATGCAGCATCAAGGGAGAGGCTGAAGTCCGAGGTAGAAAAGTCAGACAACCGGCGAGAGTATGGTGATCGACCGTAGGAAGAGTTTCTAGTGATGATTGGCGAGCTCACAGAGTTCCTTGCACTCGAGGGCCTGTGAAAAGATAGACGTTGAAGAGCATTAAGATACAATAAGCACATGTATAAGCAACAGCTGCGAGTTTTATGATTCTCATCTTTAGTTTAAGGTGTAAAATATTATTATGTGGAAGTGACTTCAATGAAGATTTGCTGCAAAAGATACCTCGCACTGCTCTTTCTGGCATTACTAAGAGCCGTTTCATGAGCTGCTTCTTGCATTTTGATGAGCTTGGCATACATACCATTCTCTCCTTTAATCATAAGCTCATCATGGCTTCCGATTTCCGAGACACTCCCTTGCTGTAGCACCGCCACCAGGTCAGCCTTCCGGATAGTGGACAGACGATGAGCAATGACAAGAGTCGTTCGTCCAATCATGAACCTGTCTAGAGCCTCTTGCACTAGCTTTTCCGATTCAGAATCTAAAGCACTAGTTGCCTCGTCTAAGAGAAGGATCGCTGGATTCTTAAGCATGGCTCTCGCTATTGCAATCCGCTGCTTCTGTCCACCCGATAATTGTAATCCTCTCTCCCCTACCTGCAATGTCCAAATACATACTTTCTGTCCATCATACGACTCGAGTCATGCAGCTCAGGTATCATTTTTCTCTCAGATTAACAAATAAAAGTTCGATATTTGATTATTAAGTAACATCTTATCGACAAATCAAGGTCAAAGTGAAACTAATTGTAACAGTACAGTAACTATTCTCCATCTTTCATCAACTTGTCTCTTTGTTAACTCTTTCCAATCAATCCAATAAATGCCACTTATTATTTATTTGACTTTGTATGTATATCAGACTTATTATAATCATACCGATAACCCTACATGTTTTTCCTCAAAAATTTTTAAAAAAAATCTGATGCATCTATCTTCTGGTGTCAACCTTCCCAACTACTAAAGATAACAAACAAGTCTTTTGTTCTCACATGCATAGATAAAATAAAACTTGTTCCTGCACATGCACTGTTGACTGAAACCCCATGTTACCTATTTCTTAAATGAAATGACCAGTCCCCTACACACATTGACTTCCATCCATTAAAATAATGTTAGGTTTGTTTGTTGACCAAACAAAACAATTAGGCAACTAATGAAAAGCATCTTTGTAAAATGATTTATAGTTAAATGTACCTTCAAAGTCATAAAGTTTGACCATTCAACACAATCACTGAATTTGGCTTGAGTATGGCTAAAGTCATTCTTTTAAATTGAAAAAAGAACGAAGATTTCTTTGCCGTTTGACTAAGGGAACGTACAACGTGTTGGATCCTTCCAAAATGCACTATGCTCAAACTCTTCAAAAACGCTGCAAGGTACGTGTCGGATCCTTCAGATGCACTGCTTTTGGAGGGTCCGACACACACTTGATGGATTTTTCAAGAATGCGATACTTTTGGAGGATCCGACACACACTTGACCGATCTTTCAAGAACGCGATACTTTTGGAGGATCCGACACACACTTGACGGATCCTTCAAGAAAGCGCTACTTTTGGAGGATCCGACATGCACCAGACAACATTTTTGAAGAGTTCGAGCAACATAAGATCAGTACATACAAAAAAGCATCTTTTGAATTTGAATCATTTCCCTCACACACATCCCACCAATCTTTATAATATCCCAAGTGGTCCTACTTGGACCAAGATAAATGCCAAACTAGCTATTAGTTTATAACCTTATATCCAATCCATCTTCCATAAACTAGTGGGACCATTTAATGATAAATACCATATGGAATGTAGAAGAAAATTTTAACATTTAATGATACATCTGTGCTAGATCTTTAATGCAGCATAATTAGTTGACTATTAAGTTGTTAAAAAAAGAATTTGTTATCTAACCTGAGTATCAAAGCCATCAGGAAGTTTGATTATGAATGAATGAGCATTGGCAACTCTAGCAGCTTCTTCAATCTCAATTTGTGTTGCATCAGGCCTTCCTAATAGTATGTTTTCTTTGATGCTCGTGGCGAAAAGTGCTGGTTCTTGGCTCACAAGACCAATTTGCTGCCTCAACCATTTCAATTTCAATGTCTTTATGTCGTTCCCGTCAAGCAGAAGTTGTCCTGCATATCGAATAATTATTAGCTTGAGATGTTCATCATAACTTAACTATGTTGCTCGGACTCTCCAAAATTGTTGTCGCACCCTGTCAGCATTTTTGAAGAGTACCTAGCAATGTAGATTATTCGTATACCTAAACATGTATCCACATTAACACATAGACCTCATGAAATGCCAGACATTTCATTAAAGTTGCCCATCACATTGCTAATATTGAATTCAATAATGAAGTAGTAATTGTTGCAAAATTGTGCTGTGCTACCTGAGGTGGGATCATAAAATCTTTCGATGAGAGAGACCACGGTACTTTTGCCGGAACCACTGCTTCCGACTAAAGCGATGGTCTTTCCAGCAGGAACAATGAGGTTGAAATCGTTGAGAATCTTGATTTCTGGCCTTGAAGGATAGGAGAAATCGACATTTTTAAGCTCTAGTTGGCCACTAACAGTGTCTAACTCCAAACCCGTCTCAGCATTTTTGTCGACGCTTGGTTTATGATCGATGATACGGAAAATCTTGGCAGCTGCAACTCTGGCCTTTGCAAATGCAGTCATGCTAGGAGCAGATTGTCCCAAAGCCCTATTAAAGGAGAAACTTTTAAGCTTTTTCAAGACAAAAAAAATCGACAGATTTTCATACAAAGCTTAGTACTTACAGTCCACCTATCATGACTGCAAACATCGTCGCTATGGCAAGTCCTCCATTAGTGAAATGATTCCTAACTAAATAGCCACCATACCATAAAAGAAGAGCATAACAACAGAATACAGTAAAATACGTCGCTCCAAGTCCAAATCCTTTCGAAAATCCACTCTTATATCCGATCTTCTGAGAAACTTTAAGTGCTGCAGAATATGCTTGCAATGCTTTCGACTCACCAACAAACGCCAATACCGTCCGAATTTGAACTACTGTCTGCAAATTAGCTTCACTTAAGCAAATCCAATAGCAAAAAACATCTTAATTTCACACAATTAGTACCATTTTCTGTACCTGTTCAACAATGTTCCCTGCCTTTGACAGTGCTTCTTGACTTTTACTCGACAATTTGGCTGATGTCATAGTGTAGATTGCACCAATTACAGCAATAAGTGGAACTACAGCAAGAGTAACTAGTGCTAGTTGCCATACTGCTGTAAATCCCACCACAAATCCAGACAAAAATGTAGCCATATAATGAATGAAATTACCCAACTGCAGCAAAATCAAAAACAACAAAATCATCAGATCCTTAAACTACACACCCTTTTTCCAAAGTGGGGTCTGGGGAAGGTAGAGTGTACGCAGACCTTACCCCTACCTCATGGAGGTAGAGAGGCTGATTCGGAAAGACCCCGCGGTTCTACAACATACCCAGTGTATGTAGAGTGTACGCAGACCATAGTAAACTACTACCTCAGATGAAGTAGAGAGGCTGATTCCGATAGACCCTCGGCAGAAAGACCCCGCGGTTCAAGTAGGAAAAAAAAGTTCATCTAGTATGTTTACCTTTTCACTAATGGCATCTTGGACCACTACAGCATCAGTGTTAATTGCAGAAACAACATCAGAAGTTCTAACTTCTGTATCAAAATATTGAATATCTTGGTTTAAAGCAGCCTCTAAGTATTTGATCCTCATTTTTGTTGTTTGTCTTTCACCAGTCCACATCCAGCATGATATCTCTACAAAACCATTAGCAAAAATCCAATTCCCCATCAAGTAAGAATCCTCAAAAACAATTCTTGAAAACATTAAAATCCCAATTCTTGAAAAAAATAAAGATTCAATTTTTATGAAGTTTCCAGTTCTTGAAAGCAAATAAAGATTCAATTTTATGAAGTTTCAATTCTTGAAAGCATTAAAGATTCAATTTTTATGAAATCCCAATTCTTGAAAAACAATAAAGATTTCAATTTTTATAAAGTTCCAATTCTTGAAAGCAATAAAAAGATTCAATTTTTATGAAGTTCCAATTCTTGAAAGCAATAAAAAGATTCAATTTTTATGAAATCCCAATTCTTGAAAGCAAATAAAAAGATTCAATTTTTATGAAGTTTCAATTCTTGAAAGCAATAAGAAGAATCAATTTTTATGAAGTTTCAATTCTTGAAAGCAAATAAAAAGATTCAATTTTTATGAAGTTCCAATTCTTGAAAGCAATAAAAAGATTCAATTTTTATGAAATCCCAATTCTTGAAAGCAAATAAAAAGATTGAATTTTTATGAATTTCTTTCTTTCTTTTACCTGCCCATGAAGATGCCCATATTGCAGCACCAACAACAAGAAAGTAAAATGCATACTGCAAAACACAAAACATTATTAAGAATATGAATTTAATTTCACATAATTAGTGAAATTTGTCCCCATTTTGGGATTTTTACCTTTAAGACTTGTTGAGTCATCTTATCAACATCATTAGCATAAGAGCCAAAAGAATTAACAAGATCAGCAAAGAATCTAAGGAACAAAGGCAGTGAACAACCATGTACAAAAGCACCAAGTGAACCAATTGTCATTAGTACATAATCCAAACCATCAGCAAACCTGAATAGTTCACTAAAACTAACTGCTACTATTGCTGTACTACTTTGCTTTGCCTCTTCATTTTTCACCTCCATTTTTTTTGTTTCTTGAAATTGATCACTACTATTAGTGTTGTTGGCTTTAATAGAGGGAGTGTTAGTGCTCTTTGTGTGATTGTTGTCTTCAGAGACAACAAGTTCAAGGCCTTGCATTTCAGACCATTTCCACTGTTCAATGGTCTTTATCTCCTCAGAATCTTGTGACATTGCTTTGTTTTTGCAATAATAAAAACTTACTAAACACACTTACACACA
Source organism: Capsicum baccatum var. pendulum (assembly GCA_030864225.1). Lineage (NCBI taxonomy): Eukaryota > Viridiplantae > Streptophyta > Magnoliopsida > Solanales > Solanaceae > Capsicum > Capsicum baccatum. The sequence continues at coordinate 273,926,212 of CM061558.1, forward strand.
CACACACTTTGCTTCTTATCTCTCCTACTACTACACACTTTTTTCTCTTACCCCCCATAACCCCCACCCCCCAATACACAACACACAAAAAGGCCAGTCCGGTGTACTAAAGTTATTATGCGTGGTGTTCAAGGAAAGTCCCACCACAAAGGTATGATGTATCGTACGCAGTCTTATCTTGTATTTATGTCAGAGACTGTTTTCAAGACTTGAACCTGTGGTCACATGGCAGCAACTTCATCAGTCGTACACAACACACAACTTCTTTAAGAATTTTTCTTGTTTCTTACTCCATTTTCTATCGAAAATAGTCTGTCTACTTCATCTGAGGTAGTAGTATGGTTTGCGTACGCTCTACCCTTCCCAAACCCTACTTTATGAGAATGCACTGGGTATGTTGTTATTGTTGTTGTTTCTTAATCCATTTTCTATCGGAAACAGCCTCTCTACTTCACCTGAAGTAATGGTACAATCTCCATACACTCCATCCTCCCCAAACCTCACTTTATGAGAATACATTGAGTATGTTATTATTGTTTCTTACTCCATTTTTTTTTACTATTCCTAGTCACAATTTTTCTACTTCCACCCTTGACTACATGTAATTTTTAATCGTAAAATGGAGCGTCGAAGTAACTGATAAATTCGTTAGTCATATTATGAGGAGATCACGAGTTAAAGTCGTTGAAAGCAGCATCTTATAAAAACATGTGATAATATTATTTATCGTAAACTCTTATGATTCTTCGACCCTTCTCTAAGTCCGCGCATAGCAAAAGAGTTAGTAAATCAAATTATGTTTATGATTCTTCGGTCCTTCTCTAATTCCGCACATAGCAAAAGCATTAGTATTACCACTCCAACACATAACTTTTTAATTAATTTTTCTTGTTTCTTACTCCATTTTCATACTATTCCTAGTTCACTTTTTTTTTTCTACTTCACCATTGACTTTGATTTAGAAAAAAGATGTACATTTTTTTTTACTGTGTACTTTTTAAACAGTAGAATTTCTTAGTTTTTTACTCGTTTAGTTACTTTTTAAAAAATTTTGAATTCCGCGTATAACGAAAATTTTAATTATATCGAACTATCCTTTTTACGTTACTTTTTTAAAACAAAAGAAAAGGACGGAAGGGTTAAAACTAGGGACGAGCATAATATGATAGATATCGAATATCATAATGAAGTCGAAAATTTTGATATAACAATGTTTATATTATGATATTTCTTATGCATTTTTTTAAAAATTTGATATTCGATATTTATGAAAAATAATATCGAAGTACATACTTACATATATAATTCATCTATATCATATATTACATAATGTTATAGCAGATGTATAAAACAACAACATAGTGTAGTCCTACAAAATAAGGTGTTTTCGATAAAAACGTCAGCTCAAAGAAAAACGATGTATATAATAGATTAGTACAAAACTAATTATTAACATTGGAACTTTAACTATTCTATCTTGATTAAGATTTTCATAACGAGACGTTTTCATATGTATATTTTATTTTGAATATTTCTGCATATTTAGTACGATATAATCGAGGTATTTCTTTAAATACTTTAAGTCATAATTATTTTATTTTTTTAGTTTTTCATCCTGTGTTCGGTGTTTGGTGTCCGCATTGAAACCTCGATTAATTCGAATCGCGCATTGCAGGGCCATTAAGGTGACAGCGCTCCCAATAGAATTTTCTCCATACCAGGGTCGAACACTCGACCTCTGGTTAAGGATGGAGCAGTCTTATCCACTGCATCACAACCTATATTGATAAGTCATAACTCTCTATTATATCAAAGTTATAAGTATGAATAAGTCGAAGTCGAATAAACTATAATTAATAAATTAATAATATATATTTTAAAAAAATCAAAATCAAAATTATCGAATCGAAATTTTTGATATCGTGACAGACTCATCCCTACTTATTACTCCTACCAAACTGGCCCCACCTAGAGAAAAAGATAGTGTGTGTGTGAACTTTAGCACCAGACAAGGAATACTGTGTGTGTAAACTGGAGATTGATTTTTTTGACCAGAATAAAATATTTGGCGGTGGTAAAAAAAAAATATTATAATTAAAATATTTTTATAAAATATATTATTTTATTTTTATTTTGTTGCAATTTTCCCAAGCATTAATTATCTATCATTTTCACACATCAAAGGTGCATGTAGTACATTACTCCCTTTTCGTTCATTTTTATTTATCATATCTTATTTTATAAAAATTAATTCGACTAAACTTTAAAGTGAAACTAAAGTTGCAATATTCTAATATTAATATCATAAAAAAAAAAGATATTTTAAAATATTAATTAAAATTTATGTGATTTGATTTTAAAGAAGCCAAATGTGACAAAAAAAATATATAAATGGAGAAAGTACAAATATAGTTAATACTGGTACTGTTTTTGTTTACTTTGAGGCAACTATTTGATTTTTGACTTTGTACTGATTTTGATTAATGTTGTGTACTTATTAATTAAATTTGAGAAATTGCATTCGTAATAAAATATTTTCTCCGTTTTATATTAGTTGACATATTTTATATTATACAAAAATCATAAATAAAAAGATAATTTTACTAATTCACCTCTTAAAAACTTAGGAACACTTTTAAAAAAAAAAAATTACAGAGTAATATGAGAAAAATTTAATTAATATTTTCTTGATTTAATAAGGTAACCGAATAATATAAAATAATTATTTTTTCGTAAGATGACCCGCTAATATGAGATGGAGAGAGTAGATTACATAATTTACTTAGTTATTTTTGTTTAGGTAAATTAATGGTTCAAATCGCATTCAATAATGACGCGTTACTCATGTGTGTGTGAAAATCATTAAAATTTTATAACATTTTATATGAACCTATGAAGTCAACAACCTCTCTGTCTCACATTTTAAATAGTAATATAGATTGCGTATATTTTATTCTTCACTTTATGAAAATACAATGGTATATTATTATTTAACCTGTAATTAAGAATACAATAAATTTATTAAAATTCATCAAACTTCCATTTTTTTCACATTTAGGGATTTATTTTTTTTTACCTCTTATTAATTGTCAAAGCATCATTTTAATTTATTATTTCTACACATGGGTAGAGTCCCTCTATCAATTTGATTGTTTGACTGTTTTTTTTTTTTTTTTTTTTTGAGTCAATTGATTTGATTGCTTTTACCCAAAAAGAAAAAAATTGAAATTTTTGATGATGGAAATGTGTTACTCTATGTATGTTATTATTAAATTCCACCTAAGGGTCAAAGTTGAATTACATAAGAATGTATAACTTTTGAGCATCTATTTGTTTATAATTCCACTTTTCTCAAATATTTACTCTCCTCGTCTCAAATTATTTATCGTATTTTTTTTTTCACAAACATCTTAAGAAAATATTACCAACTTTCTATCCCGATCCGTGTCGTACCTCCTATTTAGTATCTACGGTTATGTCCTCAATAAGCTGGAGCTGTGTTATATCATATTTAATCACTTTTTCCTCAATTCTTCTTCGATCTACCTCTACCTCTCCTAAAACCATTCATATTCAGTCTCTCACGCCTTCGCACCTAAACATCTGGATATACTTCCTCTTCGGTCTTCACATGTCTGAACAATCTCAGTCTTACTTCCCACATCTTGTCCTCCACCAAAATTACTGTCACATTGTTCCGGATATCCTTATTTCTTATTCCATCTTTCTTGATATGTCACACATCTACGCAACATCTGCTATCTCAAAAATATTTATGTATAATCGAGACAACACTATCGAGTATTAGAGTATGATATGGGCCGATGATGCAAGTGCCAGGAGTGGAAAAGAGATAATCAACATGTAATATTACTTATAAAATTTAATATTTTCTTATTTTTATCGATAAAATCATTTTCCTCATTTTTAAGAAACCGAAAAAATACAACTAAATTATAACTTTTTCCACCTTGGTTGGTGAATAAAATTCCCCCTAAGTTAAATATATTCAACTAATGATTGTGTTACATGGAATAAAAAAAATATAAAAAAATAGAAAACAGGTTGGATCTAATCAAATCTCCACTATATTTTTGTCCAGAAATTCCTTAATCTTTAAGTTTTATTTTTTGGTCAGATTAACATCACATACTTCCACTAAAATCATTTTTAGTACCTTCAAAAATATAATAAAGTTAAATAAAGACTTTTAATTGGTTCAAGTTTAAGATACCACATTATAAGCATTTAGGTATATTTTGTTAATACTTGTCAGAAAATCACCAAAAAATCTGCAGATTCCTCTCATTTTTTTACATACTTTAAGGAAAGCAAAAATAAGTAAATAAATAAATAAATTAATTAAAAAAAAAATGACAGCAAATTTGTTGGATTCAACAATTCTAATGATCAATAGTAGTACTGTACTGAAAATATTACTTAATTATTAAAAAAAAAAAAACATAAATCCCAACAGTTTAAAACTTCATTACAGAGAATTTCGATATTTTGTATAATTATTAAAAATTTTGATTTTGGGTCTGTCGAGATACATAATTAGCTCCTGATACATTCGACGAAGATACATTTTTCCTTTGTAAAGATAAATAATTAGCTCCCGATATATTTTTTCGAATTTTAAGTTTATCGAGATCATAATACATTCAACAAAGATATATTTTTTCTTGTAAATATCCATAATTAGCTCTCGATACAATTTTTTGAGTTTGAATCTGTCGAGATACATAATCAGCTCCCCGATACATCCAACGAAGACACATAATTAGTTGAGATTTTTATAGCTACTTTGTAAGGGTAGAGATTTGTGTAAATATGATAAGTTAAGATGTACATATATTTATGTTATTTTTTCAAAAAAAAAAAAAAGGTCACTAAATGGGATTTTTCATAGAGATATGGGGTTTTAGGTTTTATGTTTTAATTTATGCTATTCATTTTGTTTTTTTAATCGATTTTAGATGTAATACATCTAAACTATTTTAGAATAATATTGTTTGTTCGAATACATTTTAGTTGTTGTAGCAAAATATAACCATAAAAAACATATAATATAAAATGAAATTTATTTTAAGAGAATTATGTTTGTTATAGTGAAATATTGTTTATAACCATACGTATATTATGACATGCTTAACGTTACGAATTATAAAAGTGTTATGATACATTTATGATCATAAATTAAAAAAATTCAAATTAACGTTTGGTTATATTGTTAGATTAGACTTATGTCCAAACGTAACTTCAACTTTCGAGTATTATATTTTTAATTTTAAATATCAGATTTTTATGTCTAAATGCTTATTTAATTTTTTAAAGTACAATAATAAGGTCTTCTTGGAATATTTTTTTTTTCCTTATTTAGAGTAAAAAAAGTCAGTGATTCAGCTTTATTTTATTTATTTTTTAGCTAAAAACATGAGTAAAGTAACTGTTTATCTGACTTGTCCTGTAAATTCTTTCAGGTTTGTAGCTTTGCTTCTGTCAGTTTATTGTTTTTTTAATAATATAAAAAAAGGAATAAAAAAGGTGAAAAGCAAAAAAAAAAAAAAAAAGGAATATAAATTTTAATAAAATGAGTATTTTTTTGCAGGCTTTAATTTGTTTACTTTCTGCAAGTCCCTTCATAACAAAGGCTTCTTTTGACCATTATGCATTTTTACCGAAAAACCCCTCTTGTTTCTTTTTATCGAAACTCGAGTCGAGTGTTTTTCGGAAATAGGTTTTCTACTTCTACAAGGAAAGTGATCGTTTGATAGTTGATTAGAATTATGTCGGTATTGATAATGTATGTATTAGCTGTACATGTATCAGTTATATCTTCTACGTCTTATAAGTTATTTTACTCGAATTAAAATGAGTAAAATATGCATATATGAGTTATGTCGATTTCTAAATTGTAAACCAACATCGTATTAATTTTATACATTGCATAACTTATTTCCTAACTAGCTACCAAACGTAGTACATCTTATACATAAATTAATACTTAAATAAACTGTCTCTTTACTATCTACCAAATAACTTTTAATTAGAATTATGTTGGTATTGATAATGCGTGTTAAAATGGGTTGAATTAATAACAATTATAAGTATTATTCCTCCTATTTTACTCGAATTAAAATGAGTTCAATTAATTTGTAATAATAGTCATCATCCAACTTCTCTTGGTGGAAATACACTGGGTATGTTGTTGTTGTAGTCATCATCCAACTCGTTCAATTTAAAATAAAATAATATATATATATATATATATATATATATTATTTCTTATTAATCTATTTTTAACTATCTAGTTGATATGATTTGCTAAAAATGGTCTATTATAGAAGAAGTAAAATTGATTAAGAATCGACGAGGTGAGTGTTTCTGGAAAAAAAAAATCGTGCCGAAAGGATATTTCATGAAGAGATAGAGTTAACGATATGACAAATAACGTTGCCTACACGTGAATCAGATTTCGAGTTTGAGCAGTTTCAATTTCACTACAAAATTTCTGACTTGATGTTGGGTTTGACCCCTCGAAATAGCGTGAGCTGCATGCAAGGAGAGATTTTTAGGGGAATTTGGTCGAAAAATCAATCAACGCTCATCTGACTAGAGGGGCAAGAAATGAATTGAGCGCAAAATTTAACTTCAAGATTTACTTTATTCTGATCGTTCTATTTTCATTATTTAGAGTTAGATGTTTCATGAAAATTTAAAATGTTCACAATATATTTTAAAGGTCAAAACTACTCAAAAGACTATTTTAAATTTACCCACAAATATAACAATACCATTTTTTTATTTTCTCGATGAGAATCGAACTTTCGTTCCATATTCTCTCTCTATCGCACAAATCTAGAGTTTATGATTTAGGTAAACGCTTTGATGCAAAAGTAAAATTTCATAAATATCATATTTATTTTCACTCATAAAATTACATCAAATATATTATTAAGTTGTCTGTTCTTATGATTTAAGCACTATCTATTTTGTATTGTATGTCCACAGACATAAGTTGGAGTAACTGCAAAGTTGATGCACGTTACCATGAGGTCACATATTCAAACATAGAAAACACTCTTTGCAAAAATATAAAGTAAAATTACGTATATAACAGATCCTTGTGATCTGACTTTTTTCTAAATTTCGCACATAACAAAAGTTTTAGTACACGAAACTTTTTAAACATAAGTTGGAGTGCATTAACTAGAGGGGATTTAATTGGCAAAAAAAGTACTATTTAAAGACTCCATTCTTTTTTGGAACTTACAATGGTACATCCACATTTAATTATTTTTTTCCCTCAATTAATGATGTGGATCTATATTAAGTACTCTTTCGAAAACAGTCTATCTATCTCTACGAGGTAGTGATAAGGTCTGTGTATACTCTATCTTTAAGAAAAAAAAAAATTATTTGTGAAATTTCATTGGGTATGTTGTTGTCTATTTTAAGTAGTTTTTCTGTTTTATTTTACTTGACCTTAATATAAATATTTTCTTGAGCTGGGGGTCTATCGGAAACAGTCTTTCTACTTCTTCGGAGGATGTGGGAATACATTGAGTTTGTTGTTGTTGTTGACCTTAATCCTCAACAATTTTTTCACTTTTATTTTTTGAAAGAAAATACTTTTTAAATTTTTTTAACCAATCGAACGCGACGGTAGTCAGTTTCACTTTTAAATTTATGCTAGATGATTTAGATTATTGTCTGACTAAGATAGTGTAAGGCCTGCCTACACTTTCCCAAGTTCCATATAATTTATAAAATTACACTAAGAATGTCGTTGTCGTTGCTTCTTAAATTCACTAAAGAGTAAAACTATCAGACGAATTTTCATTCCCAAGGCTCGAACTCAAACTTCAGCACCTCTAATTGAGCCATAATATTAGGTGAAAAATGGTATTTGAAAGTTAAAATTTCATTTGGACATAAAAACAGAATCAAAATTTCGTGAATGAAAATTGGGACCAAAAAAATTCCTAAAACTTGTTTTCAAACTTTAAATTAAGTATTTCAAATTCTTATAATGCGTAGACTAACATGAAATTTTTCGTTGCAAAACTAAATTTATCGAACTTTAATATAATATCAAATATCAAATAAAAAAAAAAATACACTATCACATCGACCCAGACGACCACAAGAAACCAAGATATACCACCAAAGGATGTGGTGCAGCGGATAGACTGCTGCTTCCTTAATCAGAGGTCTCGGGTTCGAGCCTTCGGTATGAAAAAAATCCTTGATAGGGAGCGCTTCCCCCTAAATAGGGCCCTACGCGATGCAAATCTGAATTAATCGGACTCCAATACAAATACCGAACACCATATGGGAAACAAAAAAAAAACAAAATATAATTAGGAATATATTTTAGATTCAAACTAAACTTTGGACTAAAGCAATCTATGTTTATAAAATAAAATAATACCAAAAGTGAAAAACAATGATAACGAATTTAGGAAAAAAAAAAAAAAAAGACCAAGATATGACAACAAAATATATATTTTTTTAAAAAAGATAAAATAATAATCTACTAAGGAAAAAGGGGCTCCAATCATAGAGATATGGCCATTATATACTCTATATAATACTTCCTCCAATACTCCAATTTATTTATCGTGTTTCTTTTTTACACGCTTCTAAAAAAATATTAATTAGAAGGAGTTTTACTAATTTTTCATCATTTATATTTTAATATATAATATTTTTTATTAAAATATTCATTAGGAAGTAGATGTGTTTTAGTGTTCGAAAAACAATTACTTGTCGATCCATCGCAAGTAACTTTTCTATCTCAACAAAAATAAAATTAAAATTTGTGTATATTCTACTCATTTAAATATCTTATTTGTAGAACTATACCAAATATTTTTTGTATCTTGGGAAACCCCGATAACTCACCGTCTCTGTGCTTTGGATAAACACTTTGTTGTAACTTGTTTACTGTGTAATAGGTCGCAAATAATACAAGAGATGTAAACTGCGCTAGGTAAGCTTCATGCGAGGAGCGTTATGACTAAGCGGCTGACTCGGATTGAATTCGATGTCACTGAATATATTATTATTGATATTTTAAAAAAAAATCATGATAAATAATTTGAGACGGAGGAAATATAATATATACTAGTTATTTTATTTTTAGATTGAGAAATCAAAAGGAAAAGTCCAATAAGTTGGTTGAGTTTTGGTGTAAATCCCATAAGTAGTTGGTGGTCTAATTTCAATAAAGAAATTGAAATTTGCACTCAAAAAGAAAAAGAAAATTATAAAGTGATAAATAAATTAGAAGTTCAATTTAAAAACTTACTACTAATTATATTTTGATTAGCTTAATTTGGGGAAGAAAGAGTTAATTAAGTCAAAAAGGGACAACCCTAATTCACTCTTTCCTCATAATTAGTTAGCCTTATTAAAAGGGATGTCCACTATTTGAATAATAGTATATCCTCACTAGCTCCAAGGTAAAAATGAAATGAGATTTAATTTAAAACTAAAATTAATTAAGTTTAAGTTCTATTTCCTTCGTTTCATTTTACTTGATCTTTATTGATTTGATATGCTTCTCAAGAAAAAAAATTAATGAAAAACATATTTTATTAAAAATTAAACTTATTAATTATACTTTGAAACTTTAAATTTGATCATTACTATTATTTTATGCAGTTATTTAATATTAAGAATGGTATGAGAAGGAAGTAATTAAACTGTCTTGATTTTTGAAAATGAATAAGTAAATTAAAATATTTATTTTAGTATAAAAGCCAAGTAAAATAAAACGAATGAAATATATATTAACTGTGTACAATTCTTTTGCTCTTCATAACAAGTCCGATTGTCCCATTGAGTGCTAGTATGGAGTTGCTTTTGTTTGGGAAAGCTTTACAACTTTACCCTAATATAAAATTTTTATATGTAAACTCAAATTTAGTCGAACCCTAATAGAGTATCCAATCACCAGGTCGAAAACCAAAAAAGAAAACGTCTAATATAATAACATGAAAACAATATAATAGCACGATATAGTCGATTAAATTGAACTGCTGTTATAACGATCTCTAAATTATCAATATATTTTTTATTAAAAAAAGGGGCAGTCCAGTGTACTAAAGCTTTCACTATGTGCGGGATTTGAATAAGAACCAAACCACAAGGATAAATTATACGCAAACTTACCTTTCCTTTTTGGCCAGATTTTGTTTCCACAGCTTGAACCCGTAATCTTCAAGCTCTCTCTATATATAAAATCTTAATTAATTTTTAAAATATAAGTTAGTTAAAGATTAAGATATGAACCAAAAGCACTTAAATAGCCACTCAAATACTTGTTGAAAAAGTGATGCATGTGATGCTTATTATTCCACTACCCTATTATATTGTCTTGCTTGTGGGTAAGTGTGCTTAATTCTGACTTAATCAAGAAAAATATGTAATTAAATAAACTTCAAATCTTTAATTAAAATTTAAAAAAATAAAAGAAGTTGTAATGATTCTAGGCATTGTTTTTATCTGGGGATTGATCATTTTAATAATTTCATATCATATTTTAGGGTCCACTTAATTTGAAAAAAAAAACTATAATAAACAATCTTCTTCTAACTATTGTGTCTTTTTATGTTTTTAATATTAAAAAAAATTAATTCTAGTATTAATTAAGAAATTTGATAATCAATCAATTATTTGAATAAACTATTATCAGGGTATCTTTAGTGTTTGAATAGAGAAGTAGTTAGCAATTTATTTAATTTAATCTATTTAGAAAAATAATAAAAAGAATAAGAATAAAGGAAAATGGATAGGATTAGAACCAATAATTGTTGTTTAATAAAAGGGATAGTCAAACTATTAAAGTCATGTATTTGTTACTAAGCACATGTTATGATGGGATAGTTAAAATTTATTTACTTTAATCAGATATTTCAGATTCGAATTTTTTAGAATAAAATATTTTAATCGTGAGTGTCATTTCCAAAAGTGAAATCTACAAATTATAATGTGCAAATTCAGATTTAATCAAGCAGTAATACAAATACTAGAATACCGAGTGAAAAATGAAAAAAGAGATCATGTATATGTATATACATATACATGTATATGTATGCGCCAACAAGTATAGTTAAACTCTATATAACAATTATTTTGGGATAATTTCTTGAATTAAAGCAAAAGTTAAAATGAAATGAAATAACTTAATATTTTTCACTAATAAATAGTTAGCTAGTAACTTTACTCACTTCATTTTTTTATTTTTATTTTTATTTTTTTTTGTTAAAAAGATCAAGATGTGTATATTTTATGCAACATTGTAAGTCGAGTAACTCAATTCACAAGTTTTGTCATGAGATTGGTAAACTAAACATTGATATTACCAAACTAATAATAATGACCTATTGTTGCATAAGTTCATAATTATATTGTTTCTTTTAACATTTTGCATTTATTATGCATACACCATCAAACTAAAATTAGAGGTGACGTGTGGGTAAGGCTAGTAAAACGTTTTCATTAGACTCCTAAAATTTTGAGGTTCCAAAAAGTTTAATTTGAATTTTATGATTTTAATTTCACTTAAATAATATTAAAGATTGTAAAATATAAAAGATAAAAAATTTAAATTAAATAAAAAAGAAAGAAGAAGTATCTACATTTTATTAAAAATATTTTAAAACTTTTATCAAATCTTCATACATAAAGTTTTCACAATAATATTCAAGATAATGCATTGCAAACAAATGACTGACATCTTATTAATTAAAATTAGTCAATACTAATAAATGTTTAATTTCTTTCAAGAATACTACACTAAAAAAAGTAGTACATAAGAATATAAAAATAACTCTAACTTATTGAAAATATTTTTGTTATGTACGTATATTTAAGGTCTCATATTAAAATTTAGTTTTAGACCACTAATTTTATCAAGACGATATAATTCAAGAAGAGACGTAAACCATCAACAATTTAAAAACCAAGAACTCTTAATTAAGAGCATATATTTAGAAGACATTTGTCGATTGTAAAAGCTTATTTGTATTGAATACTTATACTAAATCAGTAGATATAATATATATGTGTCTGTATATAGATTTCTAGCTAACGCTAACTGTGGTCAGTTAGTTCATATATTTACTAATTTGTAATAAGTCGAATTGTTTTGACGTAAATAAGCACCTGGTGCGATTTAGTATCTATCGAAAGCGATCGAATTTGGTGTAATTACTAGTTGAGACAGTATCATTTTTTATACTTCCATTATCGATAAGTTATTATTTTTGTTATCATACTGCATAATTTACCATCGATTCTTTTTTCTGAGATATCGATATGTTATCATTTTTGTTATCATACCGCATAATTTACCATCAAGTCCTTTCTCTGAGATTTGGAGTACACAATTGTTCTCACTCAATTAAATCCAATTTCATATCGATCAAGTAATTACTTGGCTAAAAAAATATAATCATGTAATTATACCATATTAATAGAAAAAAATAGAGGCTAATTTTATAATATTATAGGTTTTCACATCCTTCAAAATGGATTTACAATATTTTGTTGTGTAATTAAGGTACATACTTGCAAATAGGGCAACTACTACTAATTATAAATTTATGGTTAATGAACTTTTTTGTCTCTATGACCAATTAGTCAAATCTATAACTATTGTTGCCATTTTGGGAGCAACCCTTAATTTATGTTATTCATTTCTATAATAATATATTTTTTTTACTGATTAAATAACTTTATCTTGTAATTTACTTTGTCCCCATTAGCACTAATCCTACAATTTTTTTGCAAAAATAACCTAAACATTTCCTAATATAGTAGCTAATAGGTTTATATAGGGGCTATACAATAATCCTAAATTATATGATTTGCATTATGTATAGGTGGTAGTAAATATTTTATAGGGGTGTCTTTTACCAAGATTTTTTTTTTGGTATAAAATAAGTTATATTTTTTTATATTTTATTGAGTAAAGCATCTAGTACCCCTTCAATGATGATCAAATTTGCTACGACACACTCCAATTTTACAGAAGTTATAACACAATTTTAGTGTATTTTTGTCATCCTTTTTAGCTGATGTGACACCTTTGACGTGGGCCTCTTCTATATAATAAAGATGTCATATCAGCACAAGGATGATTTCACATTCATAGTTCGAGAGGTACTGAGTGCTTATCTCTATTTTATTTAATAATTTGTTTGTTTATTAAGTATATTTGACAACAAGAAATGGCTTAGGTAAGCATGATGTAAATTGATGCTAAGAACATTTGAAAGTGGAAAATCTTTTACTATTTAAGATTTGAATAAAAAAGGAAAATAACATGAGTAGGTTAATTTGATTCCCTATTGATGGTTAGGCAACATCAAATATACAAATGGTCCCCCTATATTAAGATAAATATAAAAAGTAAAAGGGAAAAAGAAAACCTAAAAAGTTTTTAATGTGCCTATAACAAAGATTTTTAATTATCGCATAAAGATCTCGAGCTCGAACTATGAATATGAAATCGTCTTTGTTAGGCAACAGTTTATCCTCTAATTTGAACCTTTTTGGTGTATACCAACACAATTTTTTCCCAAGGAAAGATTGGACAAATTTGCTGTAACACGCCTTAACTTTGCAAGAATCTATGATCCCCTCGATTATTTATTATCATATTTTTATGATATATTTTACCCAGTTGGACCACTACGTGAATACACACACTGGACACGTAAGGGTCTGAAGTGGTTCAACTAGATAAATATATGCAACAAAGATATGGTAATAAATAATGGGGAAAGGACGAATTGTCACTCGGCTAAAATAATTCCGGTTGAGTGGCCATTGATTTTTAAATTCTAAAATATAGCTATTTAGGCCCTTTTTTGCTACTATCTTCATTCTTTTTACCTTTAAATGCTAAGTAAAGAGTATAAGCCCATTTCTGATTCAGGCGATGCATTGATTTCATCCAACGAATCTCGTAGCCATCACACAATTTTTGACTTTATGAAAGGAGAATAAAAATAGTGAAATTCAAGTAAAACATAAATGCATCAATACAATAATATATTTTTGGAAGAAAGAAAATTAATGCTAGACAATAAATTTATACAGAATATTTGCATTTTTCTAACACAATAAACTCAGAAAAGTAATGAATTTTGTGTTAACCCCACACTTTTAATTGGTATAATTTTTCTAACAATCAAATACGATTTTATAATATTGTAATTGCTGCTCTTCTTTTTTATCAATCAAATACAATATTTGATATCAACTACATGAATCTTTGATACCAAATACAAATTTATATTTTATAAAATAATTGTATAAAAGTGTATCAATGCAATATAAAAGTGTATCAATTGGGTAGAGAGACTGCATGCAACCAACGGGCCAAATGGCTAAAAATCAAAATTAAATTCGACCGACTGGCTCCAATTGTTCAACTTTTACATGGGCTGGTCATTTCTTTTCAAAATAGTAAGCCCATGTCTTTTTCCCATAAATAATTGAGGAGGGCATAGCACCCCTCTCCTGCAAATTTGAAACGTGTTATAACAAATTTCGCCAAAATTTAGCTATATTTCTGACTCTTTTCTCTAAATATAACCAGTGGTGGAGCCAGGATTTTCACAAGGAAAGTTCAAAAGTAAACATACGAATAAATCGAAAGGAATTCAACATCTACTATATACACATAAGAAATAATTTTAACCATATATAAAAAGTATAATTTTCCGCCAATGGGAGTTCGGATGACCTCCTCGCCAAAGGGTAGCTCCGCCCTTCAATATAACTACTGCTATCACTTTTTAGATACTCCTACAATGTGACTTTTCATATATTTTTTTTATTTTTCACCCAACATTTGATATTTATTTTAAAATTAAATTAATTTAAATTCATGCTGAAAATTTTCTTTAAAGTACTCCTACTAAACGCGACTTCATACAATTTCAAGGTTTGTAGATATTAATCTTTTCAATTTCTTAATTTTATCATTGAGTAGAAATATAGAATCAAATAGTCTATAATTTTTTTTTTTTTTAACTATATATCCTCTATTTATTTATTTATTTATTCCTAAATTTATAACAATATATAAAACTTTGATACCACAAGGCCCACCACTTGTCAATAATGGAAAATGTGCATCTATATATTGGATGCACCACTAATTGTTTAATACAATTATTTTTCAAATAACTCATTTTACATAAAGCATTTGATCTTAGAATTTTTTTTTTCTTTTATTCACAATATATTCCATTTATAAGAATATCAAACATGCATCTTTTATAGTAGCACTATCTTTAACTCAAAATTTAAAAGTGGAAATTAACATACATAGTCCAGATCAACACTTACAGAATCATTGTTAATAATAAAATAAAATAGTACCAATTATTACAATATAAATTATAAAATTAGTACTGATAATTAGCTTAGTGGATTCTAAGGTTGATTCTTGAGTTGTTAAAGTGAGAATCCATAAAGAAGAATATATATATATATATATATATATATATATATATATATATATATATATATATATATATATATATATATATATATATATATATATATATATATATTTAGTCTGTCGCAATTTATGTGGCACAATTTTATTTTTAGTCTGTCTTAAGAAAATGTCATAATTTTATGTTTCAAAAATAATTTAACTTTAATTTTTTAATTTTATCCTTAATCAAATAGTTTATAATGACATAAGTATCTACGACTTAATTCTAAATTACTGGCTCCAAAAGTTCTCTCTTTATTTTAAAATTTTATGCTCAATCAAACACAATTTACAAATTTAATGAATTTCTAAAAAAAAAACTAAGTTCGTCTAACTCGTATATAACAAATGTAGTTTTATTTTAAATCAAATAGTGTCACATAAATTAAAACAGAAAAAATCTTAGTTATGCATTTTTTTAATTAAAAAAAATATTAAGCATCCTTAATGGTAGCAAAACTGCATTATGAAACTAATCTTTTAAATAAATGATATTTGTACTCTTTAATTGGTGGTTTCCAGAAAATCTTGCGCATGCTTTTCTTAATTAAAGTTAATTAATGTTAATTAATGACTAATGCACATGCTTAGGAATCTTCTTTACTAATTCTATTAGTCATTTTAACCACTTAATTTATTTTTTTGTTTTTCCTTTTCTTTTTTCAATATAATCTAATAGATATATAAAATCAAAATAACATGTAACCAATTGACTTTTTAAAAAATATTTGGGGAGTTCTAATTATGTAAAGCTAGTTAGATCATATGGTCAAGGGAATTTTTTTCTTTTTTCTTTTGTAAGAAAAAAAAAAAGGCAACCAATAATTGTTTGGATGAAAATTACAACAACAACATATCCAGTGTGTTCCCACCTAGTGAGGTCTGGGGAGGATAGAGTGTACACAGACCATACCACTATCTCAAGAGAAGTAGAGAGACTGTTTCCGATAGACCCCCAGCTCAGGACCAATAACAGTATAACAAATACAAAAAGTAAGCGGATACAAATTATTATGGTACACAAAACAAACTAACAGTATAACAAACACAAAAGATAAGTGCATAATAAACTAGTACGGGATGCAAAAAAACCAACACCACTAACCCCGAAAACTACAGCCCCAACACTATGAACCAGAAACTCCAGACCCAAAGGAACACTCCCCTATTACTACCGCCGCGCTCCCACCCCCTAATTAATTAAATCTTAAAATGAAGAGGTTAAAAAAAAAAAGATATTGTTTCAAATTTGTGTTTTTTATTTGATTTAATCATTTTGAATTTTATTGGCTCGATTAAAATGAAATTTCATTGCATAAATCTAATAAAGAAGATAATTAATTAAAACACTTTTTATTGAAGCAAATATGTTTAGAACACTATTTAACTATTCCGAGGAACGTAAAAGTGAAATTTCAACCTATTTGACACATTGCGAGTTAAAAACTGACCACCTAGAATTATAGTGGAAGGAGAGGAAATATATACCCTTAAATATACTAAAAATTATACAAATACACAATTTATGTTTCCAATATTATAAAAAATTTCAACATATACACAGAATGTTATGTATATGTCGGCTATGTTATGTATATTAATAGGAAGAGAGAGTAAAGTAAATAAAAAAGTGAGAGAGAGTAATTACTTTCAAAAAGCTGATATTTATGTTATTTATACTTAAATATATATAGGTCTCAAGTTCGGCTCTTGGATATGCGAAAATCCTAACATAAAACGTTTCTTCCTTTAATAGGTCTCACACATTTCTCCCAACACGATGTGAATCTGAATTAGTTCAATGAGTAGGGACAAAATAATGTGAAACCAAGAATAGGGCAACCTTAAAACCAAAAGGGTTTATGGGTGGGAACCCTATATTCCCAAGCCAAGAATTAATATTTATTAGAGTAAAATATATGAATGGACCATATTATAAGTTTGATGAATATTGTTGACCTTTTAAGGCAAATGCCAAAAAGTTTTTTGTCATGTGTATAGAGTTGTAATAATGAATGATGAGTGATGAATTATTACAATCTATCTTTTTTTTTTTTTTTTTTTGGCCTTAGTGGAAGAGTTGGTATCCATGTGTGCATGTTAGTAATCATATATTTTTTTTTTTCGTTCCGTTTTACTTGGCTCATATACTAAAAATAACTTTATTTTAAATTATTTATTCAAGAAATTAAACAATTTTGTTATATTTTTTTTTTCTATTTTTAGTATTAAATTATAATATAAAATAATAATAGTTAAATTTAGAGTTTTAAAATACTGTTAATAAAGTTAGTTTAATAAAATAAGTACCTAGTTAAAGTTTTTTCTATTTATTTATATTTTTAGCACATATATTTAATTTGTGACCACTTTATTTCCTTTTTGCATGATCCATGAAGATGAAGAATTTGGTCCATGCCCTTTTTGTCCTTTTTCCTTTTACAATTGTTTTAAAAATATTTATCACAATCCTTTAATATTTCCTTGTTTATTTGGGATATATAATAGCACTTTTAGTCCCTCAATTTTTGATAAATTTTGATTTTAATCCTTATAATATTTGACTATACATATTTATCCTTTAATTAACTATAATAGTGTTTTTAATCTTTTTTTATATGAATCATGTTATATTTAAACTATTTTTAGAATTATATAAACCCAAAATATGAAGTAACTTTAGAAGCTTATCATAACACATGAGTAGTTAAACAGTGAAACGATCTCTAATAATGATAAATTTGTGAATAACCACTAACAAAGGGATCAAAAATGTACATTTTAATTAATTAAAGGTCAAATATACTTAGTCAGATATCTTAAGGATCAAAATAAAAAAGATTATCAAAATTGAGGCCAAATATATTACTAACCCCTTTTATTTTTATTATTAGTATATTATTATTTTGGAAAGGCCTTTTATTTTTAGTTGTTTTAAATTATACCTTTTTTATTTAAAATTGTTGATTATATTTTGTCACTGGGTGCGCGTTCGGTATTCGGTTCGGTATTTTCAAAGTTCGGGTACGATAATTCGGTAATCGGTATTTGAACATAGATACCACATACCATATTTATGAACATCGATTCGGTAATTCGGTAAGTTAAACTTTGGTTCGGTATGGTATTTGGTTTTACCATATTAAAGTTGGAGAAGTGAAAATGTACATTTAAACTTCAAAGAGTATATTTAATGGAAACCTTATTTAGTATTCTTTTTACGAATATATTATCAAGTTTCAAGAGATTTTTTAGAATGATTAATACTATTGTCTATTGGGTTGGTTAAACACACACATATATATATTCCTTAAATATCGAACACCAAACGATATTACTATCTTGAACCAAACCTAATCCCGAATATCAAAATATTAAAATTTTACTCCCAAATATCAATTACCAACTTTTTCGATTCGATTCGGTAATTCGACTTTTGATAATTTATGCCTAGCCCTAGTCACTTTTGTTTTTTTATTTTATTTATCAAAGTATCACTATCAACTAAATTTTGATTGTACGGACTGGGTTGTGGTCTTTTTATCTCTAATTTAGGCCCCCCAATTTGCATGTTTTGTTATGTCAAAACTTTTTATGTTCTAAAAAACAAATACATATGGACAAAAATATATTATAAAAAATAATTTCTGTTTTTTTTTTTTAATTTTTAAAATTTTGTTAGGTGCCTCAAATTTACGAATTTTGAAGAAAAAGATATTACGAGACGGACTGAAGTTTTCACTAAAAATAAAGCTTTTTGATAATCTGTCGCTAAATCGCTCTTAGCTAAAATAACTTTTTGATAATCTACCCTTAATTCATTGCTAAATAGAATTAGCAATGAATTTTGTTATTGGATAGTTTCTAAATTTTTTTTTTTGAAAAAATATCCTCCACCCTATAGTCTCCTAAGTAATTCAATATTTATGTATTTGTTAAATCAAAAACTATGACTTCTTTTTTTTTTTTTAAAAAAAAGAAGAGTAAATCCAATAAGGTGAAGAAATTGCTACTATTAGGTACAAGGATGGCCCTTTAGCATGTGATAATTGATATACATGTTCTAAGTGACTTCTAACTAGACTCTTCACCAACTAGAATAAGTTGAACTTTTATCATATTAAAAATAAATAAATAAAAAAAGGTTCAAAAATGTGAAAATACATTTTTTCTCAAGAAAATGATGTCTTGATAACTACACAAATAAAAAAAGAAAATAATTAACTTTAACCAACTTTGTTTCTATTCAATTTTTTTCTCTCTTTAAAATTTATAATTCTTATCTTTTATTAAAACTTTAAATATAATTGGTAAATGAAAGTGTAGTTTCTTGATCAAAAAGTTCCATGAGATACACTTACATTATACAGTTGGTATACACTTGTTATTCCTATATAAGGGTGCGTTTGGTATGGCAAAAAACATTTTTTGAAATACTTTTCCATGTTTAATGGTCAAAATATTTTTCGAACTTATTCTCTAGGAAAATAAGGTTTTTTTAGATATTAAGAAAACGACTTCCGTATTGAAAGTACGAAAAACAAGTTCCACAAGTGGCAGTGAAAGTTTATTGTCGGTCTTTTCCCTACCGCCCATGACCCTCATTCCCACTACTAACGAAAAATAATATTTTTCAAGATTATATATAAATATTTTTTAATTATATTTTTTTCAGATACCAAAAAATTGTCTAACCTACTTATTTTCCAAGAAACGTCTTTTGGGTAAACATTTTTCTTCATACCAAAAACATCCTAAATATACACTTGTGCCGGTACAAAAGAGATCCGGCAAGACGAACGTAAATATTTTTAGACGTCTGACTATTTGTGTAACCTTTTCTTTTTATTTTTTGATACAATGTTCGATATTCATTTTGGGACCACGACTAACTCAAATTTGATGCCTTATAAGGTACATTAAAAGGGAAAAATGATTGATTATTAAGAATATGACCACACGTTTCATTGAACACGACTGATAATAGAATAAGATGGTTTTTAATTCTTATAATGTAATCCTCATTAATCAATATGGATAATGTGATGGTGAGTGAAACCAAACCTTTTACTATATCCTATATAGTATTTGACAATGAAGTGTATATTGATAATAACATATTCAGTGTAATTCTACGAGTAAGTATGAAGAGGATATTAGACCTTGTTCCAACATTTGTGGGGTAGAAAGGTTGTTTCTCTGATATACCCTCGACTCTAAATAAGATTTTTTGAGCGAGATTGCAAAAAAAATTAAAAAATGACAATTGATACCAAGGTAACAAGATACAAAACAAATGAAACAACAGATAGTAATATATATATATATTATTCAGAGCACTTTTTCGTTTTGATAGGGTTGCACTAGGGATCAACTCTTAGTCCGTTTTATTCACCTTGATGATGGATGTATTGACACAACATGTTCAAAGGGAGGTGTCTTGGTGTATGTTATTTGCTAATGATGCAGTGCTTATTGATAAGACATGTGAAGGAGTTAGTGATAAATTGGCAGTTTGGAGACAGATCCTAGAGGCTAAAGGGCTTAGGTTGCGCAGGTGGGAGTGGCTTCGGTGAAAGAAACGTTGCGAGAAGTGAGGTTGAGATAGTTCGGACATGTGATGAGGAGGTGCGCGGATGCCCTAGTGCGGAGGTGTGAGATGTTGGCTATGGATGATTTCAGAAGGGGTAGAGGTAGGCCGAAGATATATTGGAGGGAAGTGATTAGGCATGACATGAAGTAGTTACAACTTACGAAGGACATGACCCTTGATAGAAAGGTGTGGAGGACATAGATTATGATGGAAGCTAACGTTAGTGGGTAGGAATGCGTTCTTAATAGTAGCAAGGAGTGCTTTGTTTGTAGATGTACCCGTAGTCATATTGTTATGCATGTATCTTAGTTTCTTGTTCGTAGTGTTTTGGTGATGTTTATGAGTTTCAGATAAATAGTTCATAGTATCACTCTGCGGGGTTTTGTTTCTTTTATTATCTAGTGGTGTATTATCCCATTTTTTTATTTGTTATATTATTTTTGCTTGTTATATTGTTATTTGTCCAGAATCGGAGATCTATCGAAAGCAACCTCTCTAGACTCCACTTTATAGGAATACACTGAATATGTTGTTGCAATTACTAACTAATACTACTAATATTAATAAGAGAACGGGAGGCTAGCCCCGTGCCTCTTTCACATAAAGTGAGACAATATTCAACTATCTATTAACATTTTATATACCCTAATTCTCGACTTCCACACCAGCTAACACTTAAAAGTTGTTTGGAGCATAGTATAATTCTATTTAGAAAATATATTTTGCATTTCACAACAATGTTTTCTCCAGCTTGAAAAGGACAAATTAAAAGAAGAATTTTATCTTTATGTGTTTGTCATTAGCTTTTACATTAATGTATAACTTTTTGGTTATGAAATTTTGCCGATGGTTATTATTTTTTTAAAAAAATTCTTTGTAATTTATGAACCATTAAATTATTTCGAAAAAAATAAATCTTATGAGATAACATTAAGCACGGTATATAATTATATGGATTATTGTCAGGATTACACAACAATCTAATATTTTATCAGTAAGGTTGCGCAATAATATATAAGCAAACATTAGACCTGAATCTAACACTGCCTGAAAAAAATAATTTCTCAAAGCCAATATTTGCACAAATTCTAAAGTAGAAAGAAAATTTAAATGACGATCTAAGAACAAAAACATTTGCTAAATATAAGTACTTTTTGTTTAGCCAAATAACATATAGATAACAAAATGGAGTGAGTCATATATATTTTTTGAAAATATTAAAATAACATAGTTGCTAAAAACTAAAATCCTAATAGAATAACAACAGGAAATTAAAGTTATTTTTTCTTTTATTTATTACATCACAAAATGTACTTGAATTATTGCACTGATATAAACAGAAAAAAAAAAACAAGAAAAAAAAAGTTGGTTAAGATGTAAAATCAGAAGGCAGAAAAAGAAAAAAACAACAACATAATGGGTCCTAAGTTGTGAAAGTTGAAAAGATAGATTTATGTCTACTATAATTAGACATATTCATTATTAATATTCTTAAATCTTATTTGCTATTGAGAACAATAATAAGTGAAATTCAACAAATGGAGTCTGAAAAGAATATAACGTACACGTAAAATGATTCGAGCTGCTCTCGCTTATTGGAGTTTCCGCATTTGAAAGTCCTCATACTTAAAGTACTTTATGCCTTTGAAAGCCGATATTACAATCTACGTACTACCGACTTTTTGAACTCTCTACCGGCAGAACTAAGACAAACTCAAACATACACCACTTCATACTGACTTAACCGGTATTTACTCTAGAAAACCTGCTCCCAAAAGACTAATTATTCAGAAGTCTAGGTCATTTCGGGACAAGCAGATCATTTATGACGAAGAGGATGAGCTTCAAGAGAATGATTCGGACTTCTTATAGAGTGGAACCATGCAGTATCAGACACGAGATAGATCTTTCAAAGAACAAAGTCTTTTCCGAATAAGCCAAAGGAAATTATTTTCAGAAAACTCTCGGCTCAAATGCTTCTTATTTGCTATTGGGGGTAGCTAAAATTTTTATTTTTTTTTTGAAAAATAAGAAAACAAAAAATAAGTTGTATATATTGATGTGGACTAATACTACTATTAGAAAATTGGGCATATTATTAAAAATGTTTTTATTTATATTTCAAATATTCTAAGTTTGATGATAGTTAAAAAACATGAGCTAAATTTATTAGCATGATAAATTAAATGCTTATTAATTGGGTTGTCTATTTTAGTAGTACAAACAAGTGTTTAAAGAAGAGGTGCACATAATACCTTAAACGGATTCTATATATCATAATGAGAGAGAGGAAGATGAAAACTTTTATAAAGGTATAACACAAGTTTGTATGGTACATTTTTGCAACATAAATCTCGATAGTTTGGAGCTTAATTATAGAAAATCTCGACATTTTGTATAATTACTGAAAATTTTGATTTAGGATCTGTCGAGGTACGTATTTATCTTTCGATCCATTCAATGAAGATATATTTTTTCCTTTGTAAAGATACATAATTTTCTCCTGATAAATTTTTCCAATTTTAGGTCCGTCGAGCTATATAATACATCCAATGAAAATACAAATTAGCTCTCAATTTTTGTTTTTGGTCTGTCGAGATACATAATTAATTCCCGATACATCTAATGAAGATACATAATTAGTTGAAATTTTTTGTAATTACTTTATAAGGATAGATTTGTATAAATATGATAAGTTAAGGTGTATGATTATGTTATTTTTCCTATTCTTATAGGATCTAACTCTAGAATCCAATGAGTTAATTGTATAAATTTAAGTTTTGTGCACTGTCAGCGTATAAAATATTCTACACCATCAGGTAAACTTGATTTGCTATTGCAAATTATCTAATTTTTTAAAAAAATTTATGTAAATAATTGGATAACCTGCAATAGCAGATCAAGTTAACTGAAACTTATGTAAATAATATAAGTTTCCGGTTTAACCAAAAAGAAAATTCATTAAAAGTATACATAATTAAATTTAAAACTAGTTATTGACAATAAAATTTGTCATTTTAAAATTCTAAATATAAATAAAAAAGCATTTTTAAAGAGAACAAGGCATGTTAATAGTCTAGCTTAGTCTTTTTCTTCTTTTGCTTTGGGGTTTGGCAGATTGTGACATTCACCAAACTTTCATTTGGAAATAAAATATACTTTTTTCTCTTTTTCTTTTCTGAAAAAAGGAATAAAGTAAAATACTTTTGGTTATTATTCCTCTAAAGACTAATTATAATTACATCACTGTTTTATTTGAATGAATAATAGATCATTCTGGTTGGACTCATCTTCGAACCTTGCTTATAGTGAAAACTTAGCAAACCAAGCTGTATTTTTTTTAATCGAATAGCCTATAAAAGCTTATCAGTAAGTAATGGATTCAAGTCGTGAAAACAATTCTTTGCTGAAATGTAAGGCGATGTTGCATACTCTAGACTCTTGTAGTTCGGTCTTTCCCCAAAACTCACACACAGCGGAAGTTTTAGTGCACCGAATTGTCCTTTTTAACCTATAAAAGATATTATCGATAGGTCATGAGTTCAAGTTGTGAAAACAATTCCTTGCAGATATGTAAGGCGATGCTGCGTATACTAGATTCTTGTGTCCGATCCTTCCTTAAACCTTGTGCATAGCGGGAGCTTTGGTGCACTGGATTACCATTTTAACCTATAAAGGCTACTTAGTAAAGCCTATGATTTTCATGGGCCATGTAACTTCTGTCCACTCTTATGTTGGCCCAATAATGACTTAAAATGGAGTTAAGTTTCATCCTATAGACTATTTGCAATGCACTATTTAAGGTGTAACCATCTTTGTGTACTAAGTTTTCGTTATAAGCGGGGTCTAAAGAATCACTCAAATCTCATCAATAAACAATTGTTGAAATCATAAAATAGTAGTAACTTTTTTTCAATTGGACAAGCCTAACTAGATCATGACTACTATGCCTTATGTTATCCATATTGGTCTAACAGGCCTCACAGATTTATCCTTTGAGTTACGTCATCATCGAACTAAAAAGCGTATGTACCATGAGGATTAACACTTCGCTTTATAAAACTCTGTACTTCTCTCTCTCATCTCAGCGTGCACCCCTTCTCCAAAAGACCGTAAGTCCTTTCTTCGTGAACCCACCCTTATCAACTCACGTCATTCCAACATGTGCATCACACTAACCAAATAGAAAAACAAAAGAGTTGATACTTATTCAAGTAAAGAAGCAGTAGTCTGGCGCACTAAAACTCCTGTTATACGCGAAATCTGAAGAAATACCAAACGACAAGAGTTTATCGTACATAAATTTACCCCAGTTTGACATGACTAATGGGAAAATGTCCTTCATTGTTGAATAAAGTAAACAGCACTCTGCATAAAACTAACCAACTTTTTCTTTTCTCCTTTTCTCAGTATTTTTTTCAGTTTTTGTTCCCCAAACATTCTCCCTGACCTCTGACTATATAACAACTCCATATTTCTGTCACTTTCAACAATAATAATTGCTAGATGTGTAAACTTTAAACTCAATTCGAATTTAAGTTTTATATACTGATAGCGTGTCAACAGTAACAAAATCAATATAATCCCATATCTGAGGTCTAGAGGGCGTAGAGTACTAAAAAGATTGTTTCTGATAGATCTTCGGCTCAAGTAAAAGCATATCAAAATAGATCAAGAAAAATAACGAAAATGAAAACATCATATGACAAAAGACTAAAGAGTATGTGTTGTATATGTATAGTATAAAAAAATTTACTGTTTCAACTTAGTTTAATTTGTTTATAGCTCATGTTTACAATAGATGGTTACATATATATTGTATAGTATATAATATTATAAATAATCTCGAGATAGCTAACTTTGGAATCAGATTCAACCAAAACACTAGATAAAATTACATTGTATTATATGCCAAAATTATTATCTAATAACACATACCAAATGATATAGTTTTGGTTCAAAACCAAATTATCTTAAGATTAAAACTACTAAAAATTATTATAGAAACAACCCACTTAAGATCATTTTATGTTTAGTGTATAGAAACTAAACATAGTTCATAGACACTGAATGTTTGGATTTGGCATGCAACAAAGAAAGACTCATTGATTAATTGGCCCAATATTTAAGCCCAAAAGAACAACATTTGATCCAAAAAGCACTTCACAATTCACATTTTCCGAAATTATTATCGGTGTTCAGTATCTGTGTTAGAGCTCGACTAATCCGAACTCGAGCTGGCTAGAGCCGGTTCATGGATAGCGCATCTTTTCAAATAAATTCTATATCCAGAGCTCGAAATCGAGATCTCTGGTTAAGGGAGAAGCTCCATGTATTTGTTGCAAATATAGCTAATTCGGCAACAACAAAACAACCAGTGAAATTTCATAGGTGGGGTTTGGGACGGTTAAGTGTACGCAGACCTTACCTCTACCTCATGGATGTAGAAATACCATTTCTAAAAAGATCCTTGGCTCAAATATCGTATATAAAAATAGTAAGAAAAAGAACATAGAAAAGTAAAGAAGACATAGAAACTAATAGAGAAAACATTACACAACATTCAACAAAAATGAACAATATTAGTAGCGAAATAGTGTGATAATTGACGTACAAGAAATAACCATAATGAAAAAACAAAGAATAAGAAACTACCAATACAAATATAGCTAATTTTCTACTATGATTCTGTACTGTTACATATGTTGTTATCTCAGTGAATTATAGTTGAATTTTGCATTGGACTCTGTGCCTTTGAGAAAATGACACCATACATATACCTATTGCAAAGGTATATAAGGTATAAGGTATAATAGTTTTCAAATAGAATGTAGGATTATGTTATCGTTTGATTGGAGGTAGTTATTTATCGCACTATTTATATCATCATAATAGAATAAGTTATCGCATATATATAGTAAAATAACCAATTTCTAAATAGCTAATCTCGAAATTAATTATGAGAGGATTCTTTTTGTTCCAAACGACTCCTAGAAGTCATATTATAGGTTCAAACTGAGACCTAACTTTAGTGGAAAAACTAAAATACATAGTATCTGTATTCTATAATTAGACAACTCATAATTAATAGTATGCCAATATTTTCAACATAACAAGACTTTTTTTTGGGCTATATATCATACATGTATAAATCTTTGAATTTTTTTAAACCAAAATTTGGTTCATATTATATTTATATATTTTTTTGTAATCATAATATTCACGTCAATTTTCGTGCAGGTATGCGCCACCTCTCACAAAACACAAACAACAAGTAACTCTGTCTATCACGATTCGAATAGCCGTATATAACTAATACTTATAGCATTAGAAATCGCCATATGCGACATGAATAATTACTATAGTTTCAACAATGCTAACCGTAATATGAATAAATACTCTTGTGATGTATTATCTTATGCGAAGTAGAATATGAAATTACTAATTAATACCCGTATATAACTAATACTTATAGCATTAATATCTGTATAATTCTAACCAGCTACCAAAACGAAGTTTAAGTGCATAAGTTACCCCTTAACAAGTTGGCATATACTTTAATAGTTTAAATAGAATTTTCAGTATTACTTATTCTGAAAAATCAAAGTTAAAACGATATTGTTAAATTTTGTTGCATAAAGTACTACGTTGTCTTTTATTAATTAAAAATTATGAAAGATTCCTACTTATCCAAGAATTATTTGACCATATTTATTAATTTAACTTGTTAAAACTTCTTAATTATAGATGGTGAGAAGTGATTTGTTTCTCTAATACAACTATAGAGAAGGAGGTAAGTGATTTTTGGAACTTTTTCAGTTGAAAATTATATAAGTTTACTCATTTCCAAACAATTTTAGAAATAAAGGGCAGCGCCCGGTGCACTAAAGTTACCGCTATGCGTGGTGTTCGGGGAAGGGTCCCACCACAAGGGTGTATCGTACACAATCTTACCTTACATTTCTGCCAGACGCTGTTTTCAAGGCTTTAACCCATGACCTCCTGGTCACATGGAAGTAACTTTATCAGTTATGTGAGATAAGCATCTAGTACCCCTCTAACTATGACCAAAGTTGCTACGACATAATCCAACTTCACAGGGGTCCTATTATCTCCCCCCCCCCCCCCCCCCCCCCCGAAACTCAATTTTAGTGTAATTTTAATCACCTTTTTATGCTAATATTGTTGGGTTCAAAATCGAGAGGGCATCATGCGGAAGCTATTAGTTGCAAACCATAAAGACAATAACTCAGATGACAAAGAAAAACATACTAAAAACATAATATTATTATGTGATTTGGCCAATTGGCCTACATATAAAATCTAATATTAAAAAACATAAAACTAATGAGAGGGAAAATCTACCCCTAAACGAAACTCTTAAAAGACTATATTGTGGATGTTATTGTGTTATGGTATAAGAAGGGTCTTCTATTTATAGAGTTCCAAAACCTTTACTCTGAGAAAGAGGTTAGCCAAATATGGAAAAGAATTATATTTTTTCTTTCAGGAAAGTAAAAGTAATTATGGTAACTTTTATTTTCCTTCTAAGAAAAAATAAAACTTAAATATAATAAGAAAATCAGGGCAAAAACCCTAACAAATATGACACCTTTATTACATAAAATGGGGCCTATATCGAAGGTGTCGTGTCAGCTAAAACGACTGACAAAAGGTTCCACGTCAGCTAAAAAGAATGACAAAAATAAGCTAAAATTTAGTTCGGGGGTAACAGGGCCTCCGTGAAGTTGGAGTGTATCGTAGTAAATTTGGTCATAGTTCAGGGATACTAGATGCTTTACTCAATATTCCTGGTTGATGTTTGACCTAACAATCCCAATAAGGACATTCCGCCTTCTGAATCCGCTTCTATTTGTAACTAAGCTCTTTTAGTTGAGGAACAAGTTATTCCGAAAATAATTATCATGGGACTGTTATTTTACCCTCAATGTGAGATAAATTAAAATAATACTATAATTCCGGAAATAGTTATCCTGGACTGTTATTTCACCCTCAATGTGAGATAAATTAAAATAACACTACAATCCCGAGAATAAGCTGTCTTGCGATTTTATCTCAATCAAACAAGGGATAAACTCATTCTAAAATGAATCTTGAGATTAGTTATTCCTTATCTCTCGTACCAACCAAGCCGTAATAGTCTTTAACTATGAATAATATTATCATCAAAAATAATTTTCTAACATGAATAGGAAATTTGTTGCATATTTGATCCTAACTATAGGAAAAAGTCTTAAACAAACAACTAACTCAAAAAGTGCATTCCACCCTTTGTTTTTGTAAATTGTAGCCACAGGAAAATGGCATATGACAATCGAGTATTGTGATGAGATGGATATATGTTCACATAGGTTTCAATTCGAGTCTTAGGAAGAAACCAAATTTCGGTAGAAAACACTTTCTTCAAAATTAGTCAAAGATCTTACAAGTTCGACTTTTGAGAATGAAAAAAATAATAATCAAGAAATAATTTTTCTTTAAGCCTTGCATAAAATATATTCTGATCAGTTGAGACTTCAACGCGTGTATCAAATTTCGAAAGGCCTAAACTTTCTAGTCATGATTTTGGAAAAAGAAAAGAAAATAATTAATTGTGGAATTTAATGTTTCAACTTTTAAGAGTGGTTTTATAATTAAAAAAAGTTCTAGAAACTCAAATGTTAGCTTTACTAGGGCACTATGTGACCATATATAACGATTGGAGGATTACAGAGCAATCACGTCTTATTTCTTCTTGATATTTATTGAGAGAGAACCTTTGAATTTTTTTGGTGGTTTTTTCTTTCAAACATAACATCTCGTTAAGAATAAAATAGACTTTATTCATTTTACTATACTTGTATTTAACTTAAATGATACTTTATCTAATATACGGATTGGGAACACTGTTAGCTGGATTTCAAGTAAAAAAAATGCAGATATGAGAACTGAATTAGATAGATTGAGGCACAGGAGAAGCTGCGGTGTTCACATCTTTAATCTATCTGCTAGAGGTTTCTAGGGCCTAGGCCCTTTTCCTACGTCTTTCTTTTGCATTTGAAGCTACTTCATCGTCTATCTTGCCTTCGTATATGGGTACGCATCTTTCCAACATGAAAACTTATGTCTCTCATAATATTCCCTCTATCTCAATTTATGTGTCACTTTTTGCTTTTCGAAAGTCAAATAATTTAAGTTTGATCGTAAATTTGTCTACAAAATCTTTAAGTTTTTGAAATAAAATTTATATATTTAAAAAACTACGTAAAAGTACTAAAATAACAATAATTGGCAATGCAAAATATTAGAAAAATATATAAGACACTACAGTCAGAAATAAACTTGTTTAAATCTCAAAATTTGAAAGGTATCACATGTATAAATTGGAGTAGCAATCTATTATAAAATCCTATAAATACAATTTTTTTTTTTTAATTTGATCATTTAGCATAGCATATTGTGGTATTCAGGTAGTGATAGGCGTAGGAATGCGTAGGTATCTTAGTAGACGAAGAGCTTAGGGAGCAGGTAGTGGAGGTTAAAAGGGTTAGTGATAGGGTTATGACTATCAAGTTGGTCTTGGGGGGGTTTACTTTGAACATCTATAGTGCGTATGCGCCTCAGGTGGGCCTGGACGAGGAAGAGAAGAAGAGTTTTTGGGAGGTTTGGATGAGGTGGTTAGAGCCGTGCCTAGTTCGGAGAAGATTTTCATAGGTGGGAATTTCAATGGGCACATCGGGTCTTTGCCGTTAGGGTACGATGATGTGCACGGGGGCTTTGCGTTCGGGGTTAGGAATGATGAGGGAGCTGCTCTTTTGAATTTTGCGAGGGCCTTTGGGTTGGTGGTAGTGAATTCCAGATTCCCGAAGAAGGAAGAGCACTTGGTTACTTTCCGTAGTAGGATAGCCAAGACTCAGATTGACTTTTTGCTGCTTAGGATGGGGGATAGAGCTTTGTGTAAGGATTGTAAGGTAATCCTGAGTGAGAATCTTGCGACCTAACATAGACTCCTGGTGATGGACTTGGTTATCAAGAGGGGCAAGATGAGGCGGGGTGGGAAGGGTCGGCCTAGGGTTAGGTGGGGTAGCTTGACCCCGGTTAGTGCTTTGGAGATAGGGATGAAGTTGGAGGGGATTGGGGTGTGGGAATGCAAGGGGGACGTGGATAGTATGTGGAATAAGCCTGCTGGTTGCATCAAGGAGTCTGCTAGAGAGGTGTTGGGTGTTTCAAGGGGGGATTGGTGGTGGAATGAAGATGTTAAGAAGAAGGTCGAGATGAAAAAGGAGGCTTATGCTAAGTTGGTTAAGAGTAAGGATGAAGAAGAGAAGCGGGTGAGCAGGGAGGAGTATAAGTTAGCAAAAAAGGAGGCTAAGTTAGTAGTCACAGCTGCTAAGACAACAACTTTTGAGAGTTTGTATAAGGGGTTAGAGGAGAAAGGCGGGTAGAAGAGAATGTTTAGGCTTGCCAAGGTTAGGGAGCGGAAGGGTTGTGATCTGGACCAGGTGAGGTTCATTAAGGGGGAGGATGACAGAGTTTTGGTGGAAGACGACCACATTAAGAAAAGATGGCAGTCCTATTTCCATAGGCTCTTGAATGATGAGGGGGATAGAAGTGTTGTGTTAGAGGAGTTGGAGCATTCCGGGGAGCGTCGCGACTTTGGCTTTTGTCGGCGTTTTAAGGTAGATGAGGTTAGTGAGGCTATTCGCAAGATGCGAAGGGGCAGAGCGACGGAGCCCGATGAGATTCCGGTGAATTTTTGGAAGTTCTTTGGCGGGTCAGGATTGAGGTGGCTGACCAACTTGTTTAACAATATTTTTAAGTCAGCAAAGATGCCTGAGGCATGGAGATGGAGCATGATGATTCCTTTATATAAGAACAAGGGTAACATTCAGAGTTGCAACAACTACCGGGGTATCAAGTTGTTGAGTTATACGATGAAGATTTGGGAGAGGGTGATGGAGCGGAGGTTGAGAAAGATTGTGCTTATTTCAGAGAATCAATTTGGTTTTATGCCTGGTCGCTCCACGACTGAGGCATTTCACCTTGTGCGGAGACTGGCAGAGCAGTATAGAGAGAGGAAGAGGGATCTTCACATGGTGTTTATTGACTTGAAAAAGGCGTATGATAAGGTCCCTCGGGAGGTTCTTTGGAGATGCTTGGAGGCGAAGAGGGGTCCCGGTGGCGTACATCAGAGCAATTAAGGACATGTATGAGGGAGCAAAGACTCGGGTAAGGACAGTGGGAGGAGATTCTGAGCATTTCCCGATCTTGACAGGGTTGCACCAGGGATTAACTCTTAGTCCGTTTTTATTCGCTTTGGTGATGGATGTGTTGATGCAAAATATACAAGGCGGGGTATCTTAGTGTATGCTTTTCGCGGATGATATAGTTCTGATTAATGAGTCGCGACAAGGGATTAATTATTAGTTAAAGGTTTAGAGACAAACTCTGGAGTCTAAAGGTTTCAGGTTGAGTAGGACCAAGACGGAGTGCAAGTTTAGTGACTCGAGGCAAAATGAAGAGGTGGTAGTGAAGTTGGATTCTCAGGCGCTTTGTAAGAGGGATAGTTTTAAGTATCTTAGGTCTACAATTCAGAGAAATTAAGAGATAAATGAGGATGTCTCTTACCGTATTGGAGCAGGTTGGATGAAATGGAGGCTCGCTGTGGGAATTTTATGTAATAGGAAGGTGCCCCCAAGATGAAAGGCGAATTCTATAGAGTTGCAGTCCAGCCTGCTATGTTGTATGGAGCGGAGTGTTGGCCGGTTAAGAATTCTCATATCCAAAAGTTGAAGGTGGTGGAAATGAGGATGTTGCGTTGGATATGTGGATTCACAAGGGCTGACAGGGTTAGGAATGAAATTATTCGGGAGAAGGTGGGAGTGGTGTCAGTGGAGGATAAAATGCGGGAAGTGAGGTTGAGATAGTTTGGTCATGTGATGAGGAGAGACACGGATGCCCCAGTTCGTAGGTGTGAGAGGTTGGCCTTGGGAGGTTTCAAACAGGGTAGGGGTAGGCCGAGAAAATACTGGGGAGAAGTGATTAAACGTGACATGGAGCAGTTACAGCTGACTGAGCACATGATCCTAGATAGGAAGATATAGAGGAAAAACATTAGGATAGAAGGATAAGGGTGTGGATGAGTCTTAGGCAGTATTTAGGTGGACTTTGGTGTCCTTTATTTGGCAATGTATAAATTTTTTGTGGATGTCGTACCTATGTTATTTTATCGTGTTCTATGCTTTTGATGCTTTTGTATACTGTCTTTTATCTTGAACCGGGGATCTATCGGAAACAATCCCTCTACTTTTTTAGAGGTAGTGGTATGAACTGCGAATACTCTACCCTCCCCAGACCCCACTATGTGGGAATATACTGAATTTGTTGTTGTTGTTGCATTTAGCATAGCATAGTTTGCACCTTTTGACCTTTTTTTTTTAACTCTCCTAGAGAAGACATCCCTGGAAAAAAACTTTTTTTTTTCTCATAAAATTAATTAAATCACATAATATTTCTTTAAAAAAATAATTTTAACTTTTTCTCATAGCTGGCAAATTCCAATAAATTATTCTCTTTTTATATTATGATGCATCACAATAAAACAAAATTGGTTGAAGAAGTCAATGCATTCACCTCTCAAGAATCAAAATCTCCCCACTTTTTTTTATATATCCTTATTTTAATCATGATCTAAATTATAGATTTGATATGTAATTTTTTTTATAATTACTAATGAGTATATTTTAACCCCTGATCAGAAATCGGTCTGTTACAATTTTTATTGAATTTTTAATTAATATTATTAATGAATTAATATACCTGTGATTATCTAATTAGGTGATTTGATTATACACAAACAACATATCTAGTGTAATCCAATAGGTCGAGTTGAGGAAGAATAGAATATATGCCGACCTTATATCTATCTCATAGACATAAAGATGTTATTTCAATAAAGAAAGTTGTTTGTGTTATGAATCAGACAATATTAAGCAAACCACAAGCAAAAAAAAAAAAAAAAAAAAAAACACAGATATACGTGAAAATTCTTGTGGGAAAATTCACGGGCAAAGGCAGAGGAATTCACTATAATAGAGAGGAGTACAATGTGGAGAATGACGTATTTTTCTAAACGTCCAAAATCGACCCACTAAATGCACTTATATAATACGTGCATGCGTACAAATAAGCCCTAGGCCTAAAACAAATAGGTCCATACCGCGAGGGCTTCGCCCCCATACCCATTGGCTCGATCCCTACACTACCACCATAGACCCCTAAAAAAGATCACAAATATGAGTCGTACCGCGAACTTTTCAGAATCAGATCAACAGACTTTGAGTCACAAACTCTAACAATTTATTTATATATAGTCGATGTATAAATTTTTTAAAAATCGTTTATTAATTAACCTTCCTCCAACTTGTCCTAACATTATTTTAGCTCTTCTTCGAAGCTCCTACCTTTTTGCTTTTTTAATAACTCGAACTGATAATTTTAACATTAAAAGTAAAAAATATTTATGATCCGAGCAACTACCTCTTATCCACTTATCCTAACATATACAACAAAGACATCACAATATTAAGATCACAAATGTTTTGGGCTTTTTTTGGATTGTTTCCCTGTGAGGATTCCCTTTACATTTTTGCCTGCAAAACATGACTTGATTTCCTACTTTTTATAATTATTATCATATTGTCTTTTGTTCCCCACAAGTGGCAATTTTTTTAATGACAAATAAATTATTCAACATTTAGTACTAATTAATCAAGCCAAAATATTTGTCCTAAG
Source organism: Capsicum baccatum var. pendulum (assembly GCA_030864225.1). Lineage (NCBI taxonomy): Eukaryota > Viridiplantae > Streptophyta > Magnoliopsida > Solanales > Solanaceae > Capsicum > Capsicum baccatum. Next base: position 273,961,128 of record CM061558.1, read on the forward strand.
TCAAAGAGTAATAGGTGATGGAAACATGACATTGATAAAGATGGATTTAAAATTTAAAATTTACGATTAAAAAAATATATTTTAAAATTATTTTCAACGATATTATTATTGCTCTTCTACTAGCCTATTCTCTATCGATGTAATACTACGTAAGTTATTTCCTTCTATATTCATAGTGTTTGTTGTTGTTAAGAGTTACTTGGTCTTTTCACTACGTACGCATTTTCTTTTAATATTGTTTGACGTGTTTTACCTGTCAAACGTTTATTGAAAATAACCTCTCTATCTTCATAAAATGAGAATAAAGTTACACAGACAACACCCTATTCAGATCTCACTCGGGAAATTTCATTGGATATACCGTTATTGTAGTATCTTAGTATTTTTGAATCAAACGTCTTAATTAGTAGGGTCTGACTAATTTAAATTTATTAGAAAAAACTCATGGTGTGAATCACAACTTCCCTTTCATTATATAACTTTTGTATTAAAATCTTCAAACAAAAAAAATATATATTTGCATTTATTGCTTAGATTTTAAAAAATTCAATATAGGTGCCTTTCAATTCATTGATAAAGACAATTTATTTATTTTTTTCAAAAAAAACTTTATAGCATAAAAATCCAAGATTTTTATACTTTGACTAATTACAATTTACAGTTTTTTCCTATAAAAAAAGGAGAAGGGTGCAAATCATGACAACACAAGAAGTTAAATTTTTTTAATTAGTTAATGATAAAAACAAATAGGATGAAATAAATTAAAATATAATGGCTCCTCTAGTTTCCAAGAGACTAATATATAAGACATTTATATATAAAAGATTTAAGCTATATACACTGATAATAATAGAGCGACGGTATATTAATATAATTTAATAAATTTTAACTGATTACGTTGTTATCGTTCAAATAATATCTTGTTATGATTTCACTTTTGTTACTTCTTTCTTTTTGAGTTGAGGGTATATCGAAAACCGTTTTTCTATCTCTAATATAATAATAAAGTTTGTGTACCCTCCTCGCACTTCACTGTGGGACTACCTTAAGTATGTTATTTTATGTACACAATAAAATAAATACTGAGTGACTCATCTGACAAAGTCTTGATCGATGAAATTTTGTAGTATCTATCTTGTATAGAAAAACATTATCTTAGTGAAATAGTTGAGGTGCGAAACAAATCAAAGGGCAAAAATAAAAGACACTCCGATGCACTATAACTCATGTTATGTGCGATGTCTGGAGAAGAACCAAACTATAAAGATTTATTGTACGCGGCCTTATCCGGCGTATCTACAAGAGATTGTTTCCACGATTTAAATCGATGGCCGCCTTATCCAACGTATCTACAAAAGGTTGTTTCCACAATTTAAGTCGCTGACCTCCAAATTACATGACAACAACTTTACCAGTTACTCGAGGCTACATTGTAAAACAAATTCTCATATATGAAAAATGAAAAAAAGTACAATACTAACACATTAGTTTCCCAAAAAGAAATGCATAAAAAAGAAATGTTTTACTTTACCAATTGTACTATAAAAAAAGACAACTACTTTACCCAAATTGAAAAATCATATGATTTGTACATCAATAGTACATCATGACTTTTTCTTCAATCTTAATCTCATGATCAAGAAGTAAATTATTATTATTACATGTAACATGATTAGTGCTAATTAACTCCTTAATCTCCTCCAAACTACTATAATCTAATGGATTTTGTTGCTCATCAACATAACAACCACCACCACCATTATTTCCACTGATCAAGAATTTTGAGTTACCCTGATCCTCTCCTTCTTCGCCAATAACACCGTTATTATACATATAGGTACGAAAATCTAAATTCGATACGCCATAACTCTCGTCGGAAGACGTAGCAGTGGGCCCCACGAAATTATTTTCTTGGAAAGTACTAGTAGTAATGCCTGAGGTACAACTAGTTGATGCACCATTGCTCAAGAAATTACTTATAGGGGCATTTATGTCATAGCATGGGAAAGTTGTGTTGTTGGTGTTTGTGTTATAATTTGATGAAATTAATAAAGATGAAGTTTGAAAAAGTGAAATTTGTGGGGAATAATTGTTGTAATTATAATTAGTGGGAATTTGGTGTTGATAATGATGATGATTAAGAGGCTTAATCTTGTGAGATGAAGAGACAAATTCCATTAATTTCTTCTTAAGCTTTGTGTTCCAATAATTCTTGATATCGTTATCTGTTCTCCCTGGTAACTGAGCTGCTATTATCGACCACCTGCACTTATTTTATTTTACATTAGTTTAATTTTTATGATCATAAACATAAAATTTACCACTACTAATTAACTAGATTTTAATTCTCGAAAGTAATATTCATGCATGCAAAGTATTATATTTCTAGGATCATGATGTTCACAAGCGGTGGCGGAATTAGGATTTTTATTGAGAGGGTTCAAAAGTAAATATACGAACTAGTCGAAGGAGATTCAATATCTACTATATGTGCATAAAAAATATTTTTAACTATGTAAAAATAGTATAAAAATTATATAATTTTTCGTCGAAGGAGGTTCGGATGAAACCCCTAGAGCAAAGGTGGCTTCGCCACTGTTCACAAGTAAAGGCTGATTCAAGATTTAAACTTCATAAGTTCGACTTTAAAATTTTACCATATCTCATTTAAAAACTGAGTTAGAAAATTATACTATATAATTAATAAACAGATGATAAATCTCTTGGTGAAAAATTTATCGCAACCTCGTTTAGTGTATTTCAGCTTGTTCTTAGCGTTCGCCCCTACTCAAAAACTAATTCATAATTTAAAGTCGATATGTTGAAATTTTAAAGATTTTTAGCAGTGAACTCATTGTACGTTGAAATTATGTGATAATAATTTAACAATTATTTAAATTTTTATTGTACCTGCTTCCAATGTTAGCATAAAGGCTGCAAATGACTCTATCTTCTTCATCTGAAAATTCTCCATGTTTAATATTAGGCCTAAGATAATTAAGCCATCTTAATCTGCAGCTTTTCCCACATCTTTTTAGCCCTAATTACAAAAAAAAATAAAAAATCAACCAATCATAATTAACTAACAAAAATAAATAGTAATAATAATTAAAAAAAAATTAAGAAAAGACTAGCAAATCAAGTATGTATGGAGCTACAGTTCTGGTTACGAATTCAACAAAACTCAGTACTTTTCTCTAAAATCTCGAGCTCGTAAACTCAAAATCTTGAATTTACCTATCAGGATCCTCATTTTTTTTACTGAAGAAATAAAGTTCAAACCAAATTTTGTTAGTCAACTCCAATACAACAAACTAGAGTTAGCTAAAAAGAAAAAAAAATGAAACAAAACTAGAAAAAGACCAACAAATTAAGTAGAGACGGAGCTATAATTCTGCTTATAAATTCGACATAATTCAATAACTTTATTTCAAACACTCTCTTTGTATTAAATTCAAAACCCGTTTACTCAAAATACTGACTCTACCTGCATACCGTTTTTTTGTTAGTTAACTCTAAACTACAAACCAGAGTTAACTAACAAAAGAAAAAAAATGAAACAAAACTAGTAAAAAGACCAACAAATCAAGCAAATATGAAACTATAGTTCTGCTTACATGTTCGACAGAACTCTATAAACTCAAAATCCTGACTCTACGTATCAAGATACTCAATTAAATTAAAACATTACCAGCTTTTTGTGGAAGTGCAATCCAATTTCCACCAGTGCCAAATTTGTCAATATATTCTTTTAATTTAGCATCTTCTTCAGGTGACCATGGCCCTTTCTTCACATTTGCTTTATCACAACATGGAGCTCTTCCCATAATTATTTTCTATAAAGGATTTTGAAAAATGGATTAAAGGGGTTGTCTTAAAAGAGTGAATTTGGACACCAATATATATATATATATATATATATATATATATATTGAGAGAGAGAGATATCTTACACAAGTCAAAGAAGACACATTAGTTTTCAATTTTTATAAAGTTGTCCTACACTACTAGTTGAGTGATTAGACTTAATATATGGAGGCACAAGTTTCCACCATAAAATATTTACTATACTATACTTCCTCTTTCTCAAATTATTTCCACTCATAATAAAAATTTTAGGGATCATTTGATAGGAGAGATAAGAATAACTAATTTTGAAACTATTTTAAAAGTGGAGCTTATCTCATATTTCGTTAGAACGCAACAAAATGCATGGGATTATCAAACATGAAATAACTCATCTCGAGATTAGTTATCGTAGGATTGTAGTGTTTTCTTATTCCTCCTTGAGGGTTGAATAACTAACCGGAATAGCTACTTCCAGGATAACTTATTTTCCAACCAAATGATCCCTTAGTGTACTGGACCGCATTATTTAGGTGTTTATAGTCTTTAATAACAAGTAGTATTAAGAATAAAATAAAAAATAATTAATTTGATCATAAAATTACGATAGATAATTTGAAACGTAAAGATTATATATTTACTTGGTCTTTGTTTTTTGTTTTTTTTTAAAGTTAAGAGTGAGGATCCAAAGTCTGCCTAAATAATGGTGTACAATTAAGCAATTGAATATGATTGGTCATAGCCATTTATAGGCCAAGCCATAGGCTAATTATCAATTTTTGAACCACCAATCAAGTACACAAAAATTTCAAAATAGAAGTAGTTTCGTAATTTGAACTTTATGAGTTTTGAGTGTTTATTGTAGTAACTTATTTTCTTGGTTTTAAATTGAAAGTCATTTTAATCTAAGAAAGATCTGAAGACCTGTATTTAAGGATTGAGTAATCATGTATATCATATTGTAACTCTTGATAGAGTTATCGTAGGCAAGGGCGGAGCCAACCTTTAGAGCGAGAGTTTATCGAACTCTTTTCTGTGAAAAATTATACTATTTATACATCACTAAAATTATATTCTCTCTCTATCTCTCTCTATATATAAAATAGATATCAACCCTCCGCCCCTCTCGATTATTTTTTCTTCAAATTTTGAGCCCCTCTCATTGATATCCTGACTCCACCTTTGATCGTAGGTTAACTTATCTGGTGGTAGAAGTGAGATCTGTCAAGTATACACTGATCTTATCCTAATCTCTGTGGAATAGAGAGATTATTTTCGATGAACGTTCAACTCAAGATAATTATTTTTCAAAATATTATTTTTTAAAAAAATAATACAAGAATAAAAAATGTACATTATCAACTCATAGAACATAAATGGACCATATTAATTAGTTGTAATACATGTGGGTGAACTTACTAAACAAAGATTTGTAGCAGAATTAAGTCAGAACTTGTCATAGATTAGACAGACTATTTGAATAATAATTGAATTAAGAAAATACAGTAAGAAATTATCTTAAGTTGGCATCTTATCTAAATAACAACTCATTTGTGTTTTGATTATCATATGATTTTGTTGTAATTATTATTCTATCGCTATCTATTATTTTGTTACTATACGGTATTTCTTATACTTCTATTGAAAAGTACATCATCTTATGTTACGATATCCACCTAATACAATATTGCTTAACTCGATATGGAAGTTAATACAAATATTCGGATACCTCCTTCGACGGAAAATTATATTATTTTTACATGATTCAAAATATTTTTTATGCATATATAGTAGATGTTGAACCCCTTTTGACTAGTTCGTATATATACTTCTGAATCCCCTCAATAAAAATTCTGGCTCCTCTACTGAAATCATGTACATCATTGAAAGAAGAGAAAAGACTCAAATATGCTACTGAACTATCAGAAATGACTCATTTATGTCATCCGTTAAAAGTTGGGTTCATTCATGCCATCGCTGTTATAAAACTAATCCATCTATGCCATTACTTTTTAACGGTGGTTTTCTAAAAAACTGTTTTGCCACGTGACCTCTTATTAGAGGTCCACGTCTTTTTTTTTTTTTTTTGAGTTTTGATCCATTAAGAAGAATTCACCCACACTCAACTTATCACCTTAACCCACTTTAATATTACTCTTAATTTTGACCCTAGATTTAAACATATATATAATTATTTAGTCTTCAAACATAAAATTTACACACTTGAATACTACGTTTAAAATAATATAGGTTATAATAATTAATGATTTAAAATGACAAGTGAATAAATTGTGATTAAAAAATAATTTGTTTTGACTCTCGAAATTCGAACATCATCGCATAATTTAGGACGAAGAGAATACCACTTACATGAAGGACCACAACTTTTAATTAGGAAAAATACCTAAAAATTCCTTCTAAATTTGGATTATAAGTTGTATAATTGAATTATTAGTAGTCTTAATTATTTCATGGACTTGGCTATTTGGTAGCATTTATACTCTTTAACGTGAACGAAACGTAGAGCATAACTTATTATAATGTATAACGTGGACTTTGCCATTTTAAATTATTAATTATTCTAACCTATATTATTTTAAACATAGTATTCAAGTGTGTAAATTTCATGTTCGAAGACTAAATGATTATATATATGTTTAAATCTAGGGTTAAAATTAAGAATAATATTAAAGTGGATTAAGGTGATAGGTTGGGTGTGAGTGAATTCTTCTTAATGGATCAAAACTTCAAAAAAAAAAAAAATGACGTGAACCTCTAATAAGAGGCCACATGGTAAAACAGTTTTTTTAAAACAACCGTTAAAAAGTAATGGCATGGATGGACCGGTTTTATAACGGCGATGGCATGAATGAGCCCAACTTTTAACGGATGACATAGATGAGCCATTTCTGATAGCTCAGTGACATATTTAAGCATTTTCCCTTAAAAGAAAGACGTCCTTTTCTCGATTATTTTGAATTATTTTTTCCTTCAGACAAGAGTTTATCAAAAATAAATATTCTATCTTCTTTTAAGTAAAATTATACTCAATATATTATTGTATATAAATAACAACTAATGTCTCTTAGTAATTATAATTATAATATAAATCCTCAAATAATGAAAAAGGACCCTAACTAGTTGTGTCTATTGACAACGTAATCATTAGAACTAGGTAGTTGGTATTCTAAGTACTTTGATCCTATCAAATTAGATTTTCTTTTCTCACTTATTTCGATATTCATATTGAGTCAGATTAAATTTAAATTCGTGCATTATAAAATTAATTTTTTTTAAGTAACATTCTCAGTAGGGATTTTCTATTCTTAAAAATTAAATCTAAAACCTTTAATTAACAGTATATAAATCTCAACCGTCATAATAGGAAAAAAAAAATTGAGTTATTTTTGACTAATTTTATGATTTTATACCATTGGAATGGATAAAATTTGTAAAAATAAATCAGTCAAAGGATGCTAATAGAGTAGAAAATCAAATAAAATAAGTCAAGTGCTACAAATATTATTTGGCTAAATTTTCTTGTACAGATAGTGATGTACATAGATAAGTAGCCATGTGCTATTTAATTGTTTCTCCTATCTCAAAAGTCATTTACATACAATTAATGTGATGTTGAATTTATCTCCAACAACACATATAAATATAGATGCGGAAAGATCAAATCGATCGATAAATTAAATTAATAAAATGATATTAATTTATAGTTATTGAGTTATTTTAATAGTTCTATTATTTTTTATTGAATTATTAATTCGGCTCAATTTTTTTTTAGTGAGTTACTGAGTAAGTCGATAATTTAATAAGAATGTACTAAGTTACACTATATCCCTACTTATATTTTAATTTGAAGATTCTTGTAATTTCAAACGCATTCGTATAGGATTTTGGTTGCAACTAAGATTCAATTTCTTTTCATATTAGTTGCTGCTATTTCTATTTTATGAGTATTTTTCTTATCGGTTAAATTGAAAATCAAATTGTTATTGACTAAAAACTGATAAATCGAAAACTAATAAAAAATATCTTATTGATTTAGCATATTAAAAATCAAAAACCAATAAATCAAATCGATAATACATAAAATCAAACCGAACCTACCAATGCATATCCCTATACACAAAACCCCTCACACACCCCCACCCCCACTCCCACCCCCCTCCCACCCCAAAAAAAATGAAAAAATATATATTTACACCAATTACCCAAAAAAGAAAAAATGGCATAGTTAATTGTTTGGATAATATATATATATATATATATATATATATATATATATATAGTATAATTAACACTAAATATAAAATGTAATTTCTCGAATCTGAAAATCTCATCATTTAGATAAAATCACGTCGATAACTAGATAAAAGAGGATATTAAATTTTCATCTTGTCATCTGTCGTTGGTAAAAGGTGGACGGTATCCTATTAATTTAGTTGAGGTGCGCGAAAGCTAAACCTAACACTAAAGTTATAAAGAAAAAGATATTGATTTCCCATTTCATCTTTTTTTTTTTTTTTTTACCCAAAAAGAAATTGGTGCAATTATTGTAAATAAATGAGCCAAGAATCAGTCAAAATTGAACCAAGAAAAGTCACAATCATCCACATTAGAAGATTTATTTTGTACAACAAATCATGTGAATATATAGTAGCAGCATAGTACAAAAACCTTGATTCTATAATATGAAATTAACAAAAATTAACAACATTTATTAATTAATCTTCTATAATTAATGTACTATAGGAAAGGGACTGATCAAACATAAAAAATAATGCATAAAATTTCTTCGGAGAAGATATTGTATCACGGATTTTCGTGAGCTTGAAAAGTTTGTTGTTTAGACAAAGTCATGTCGACCCCAAATATAAAACTATAAGCGATTTGAATTTAGGGTTAATAGCACTTTTAATTTTGTCCATCAATTATTGATAAATTTTAATTTTAATCCTTCTATATAACACTTAACTAAGCATATTTAACTTTCGATTTACTAACATGGTACTTATTTTCAAAAGTGCTACCTATAATTGACATACAGTAGATAAGAAATTGATCAAACGTCAACAAAACAATGATACAAAGTCATGTCGACACTAAATATGAAACTATAGGCTATTTGAATTAAGGATTAATAACACTTTTATTTCATTAATTATTGATAAATTATAATTCTAGTCCTTCTATATAACACTTAGTTAAGCATATTTAACTTTCAATTAACTAAGATGATACTTTTGATCAAAAGTGTTTACCTATAATTAACATATAGTAGATTAGGAACTGATCAAACGTCAACAGAATAACGATATAAAAAGTATTTTCTTAATGTATATATTATATATATTGTACAATTTGACATAACTAAGTTAAAATTATTATTTCAAGTTTCTGAACAGTTCGTCATTTAGACAAAGTCATATCGACACTAAATATGAAATAATTAACTATATGAAATTTGAATCAATGTTTCATTTTCCACCCTCTCCACTATGGTGTGTAAGTGTAGAAAAGTTGATGACTTTAATTAATTTGATAGTCAAAGACATCAAATAAAAAGTAAAACAAATACAAGTGAAAGTTTAAAATCATTTAATTTGATAAGTCTAATTTAATTTCTTTATTGAAATGTGTTATCATGTAGCTATCAATCAATTTATATATGATAATATTATAAATCCCAAGGTTCTATATAAATACAATACGTTTACTATAGTATTACAATGATGTTTTTTTTTTAATTTAACTTCTTAAGAGTTATTAGAATAAGTTTAATTAAAATGTCATGCTCTATTCAAGAAAATATAAAGAGATGAAATTAGGAGGAAATGTTCTATAATGACATTAAAGGTGTGTTTAGTGCCTAATTAAATAAGTTGTATTTCAAGAATCCATTGCTAACCAAATAAACAAAATTAGTCAAACGTCAGCGAAAAAGTTGTCGTAAAATTTGCAAGTAAGAAAACATATTTAATTTCACCGGATGTCAAAATTGTGCATTCAGAATTTTAATTTATGGGTTGTTTGACGTTGAACATTTTTGGCAATGCACTCGAGAAATTACAGGTTTGAATTTAACGTTCCGTGAGATTTTAGTAATTTTTCACATATTTTTTAAATACTCATCACTACGTGAAACATATACGAAGTTTTTCACATTGAACTTATTGTAATTTTTAGTTATAATTTAACTTGTGTTTTACTCTAATCTTTAATCCTTATCATGAATCCTCGATATGAATTTTTGACTTTTTCTTTTTAATATTTCTAGTTTTCTTAATTTTAAGATAACTAAGTAATGTTATCATGTGCTAAAATTTTAAGCAAAAAATAAATAAAATTGCCAAGACTTTGCATGAAAAATAAAATTAATTAAGAGCCAATGATATTGACTTAGAGGAGACTATTAAGGAGATGATTGTCATTATGGGACCATTAGATTTGAATTATACAACACTTGAAGATTATATTAAAATAAAATAATGTCAATGATTATTTTTTGAATACACAAAACAATAGAATATGCATGGTGGCCAATATATATATATATATATATTTTAAAAAAGATATTATCACTTTTAGTCCCTCAAATATCGATAAATCTAATTTTGATCCTTGTGATTTCTGATTAAGCATATTTTATCTTCAATTAATAGATACGTACACTTTTAATCCCTCGTATTGTATATGAATCTTCACATATTTAGCGAATTATTAAGTTTTGAACCATTCAATGTATACATCACTAAGATATCGACTAGTTATCTTGTGTACACTTTTAAATTCACGTTAATGAAAAATTTGAGTCCGTCACTGTACACATATCTTACCACTGGAATAATGGAGGTAGAGAGATTGTTTTCGAAACTCTCGGCTCAATTGCAGATCCAAATATAAAAAAGGAAGAAAACGTGAAAATGCATCTATATAATATAAGTAATAAAAATATAGCTTAATTTTTGTACTGCTAATATTTTCTTCTTAGCTGTTGTTACTATTATTGGACCATTATGAAAAAGCTTCATAAACATAGATTGATTTAGTTATTTTTTAATTAATCAAACTTTTCGTTTGATAAAGATGGACTAATATAAATTAGTGAATAATTAATCGGTGGAGGAGGTCAAAATCTCTTGATTTGTTTTGTCTTTTTGTTTTCAAATAACTTTTTTAATATTTCGTGTGAAATTTGAATAAATACATTTGGGTCTAATTAAGAAAGAATAATGCAACCCAAAGAGACGCGACCTTTCGAGGCAGTGTTTGATAATGAAAAGGGTACCTGCGGACATATCTGGGCATCTGCAAATGCAGATGCCAACGCATGTCAGACTAAACTTTCTGCTTTTGGAGAAAGTGTGACATGCGGATGCAGGTCACCATCTGCGGGCGAAGATGGAGCTGCTGGTAGTCCGAAGGTCCAAAACAATGCGTTTTTTCAAGAACCATTGCTTCTTTTTTAAAGCACCGCTTTTTGGCTATAAATACATAATCTTTTTCCTCAGGTATATATACGAAATTTTGAAATAAAAACACTCCTCTTCTTTGAAAAACTCAAGTGTGATTTGCTATTGTTGAGTGTGTTTATAATTCGACAGAGTTTGAGGTACCGCTATTTCCGTCGAAGTGATTCATTTTGCCCTGAGAGGGTATATTTTATAACATCTAATACTTGAGGGGAATAATTTTCTTAAGGACACACTGTGAATTCGGTGCACTTGAATCTTTCAAGCTTCATCTCGTTCTAAACGTTTGGCTTTGTTATTTTCCATAAAATAATTTGAACTTCATTTCTGATTGTTCATAAGTTGGGTTGAACTTGTTAAAGTTCAAAGTTGCGAATACAGAATCACATCTTCATTTGATTGTTCATACTTTAGTTTGAACATGTGTTTAAAGTTCTTGTTGTAAAATGCAGATTTTATTAAACTCGAAAAACAACAGTTACTAGCTGATATATAAAGATAGGCGTACACCACAACATCGAAACTTTGAAAAAGACTCCTACGTACTTATAGTTGAGGCTTCGTGGTATAATTCTTTGTCGAAGAGGTATTTATTGACCAACGATTTTTCGATGTAACTGACAAGCAACGGGATATGGAATGAAGTTTAATTCATCGCGACAGGAATTCACCACGTCTAAGAAAGTGGATTAACTTGACTTGATCCTTTTTTGTTCTATCTAACTCGGTGATCGCTGCTTCCAATCTTATGAGAACATATTCGAATACACGTACTGCTCATACTGATACTAGAAGCCTGAAGAAGGCCCGGAAGAGTATGAGCCTCACATTCTGTCCGTGAAATGAATGACATAGACGTATAAGAGTACTTCATGTCACAACTATCTCTTTTTTAACGTTCCTATGAACTAATTATTCCTGTTATATCTTCTGTGATAAAAAATTATAGGGGCAATGATTTACTTCGCGGGTGAGAATTTAACTAGTAGTGATCAAATTAAAATGAAAATGGATTATGTTGGAAATACACAACAAATTTTAAATGAACATTAAACTTTGACTAAAACAGTATTTTAATTGTAGAAACAATTATGATTGCATTATTATGTACTTTCATGCAATAATTTCAACCCCTTAATTAAAGTCTAGAACATTTCCCACCAGGCATTCTTTGACTAATAAATATTTATCCACATTGAATATTTGCACTAAATTATATTCAATTTAATAAAAATGTTTATTCTTTTCCAAAGAAAAGTTTTTTCCCCTTACTTTAGACTCGATCAATTCAGATTTGCGTTGGAAAATTTATTTTGAGAGTAAAATGCTCCTACAAAGATGACTTGTATGCGCGATTCGAACTCAATATCTCTGATTAAATACCGACGAGAAAAGCTCTTCGTTTACGTGGTGTTTTTGTTCTTTAGTGTTTATTACTTTTTGTTGCTTCGTATGCTTTATATCCTTTCTTTTTTGCCGTCTAATTTTCTTGTAACTATGCTTCAGATTCTTATTTTCTTCTAAGCCAAGGTCCTATCGAAAACAACCTTTAATTTTTGCTCTAAAAAGGTAGTGATAAGGTAAGCGTACATTCTACCCCTAGTGAATATATTATTGTTGCGGATACAGAATATATTAATACATCTTTTTTGAATCAATGTCAATTTCTGAAAAATATGCACTAAACACGCATCAATTATTAGGTGACACGTGTTAATTTATATATAAATATATATATTTTTATTTTTTTCTCGCTTACTCTTTCGACTTTCTTTTCTCTCTCACCCAATCTCGTCCCTCCACGTCAGCCAATAGGTCCGCCCTTCTTTTCTTCTTTTCTTCAACTAATCTTCTTCTCCTTCGTTCCATCCACTGTCCAAGCTTCCATAAACAACTTTAAAGCTTGAAAATAATAACCATTTCATCCTTTTTGTGTTATTATAACTATAGTGACTTTAGAAAATTAAAATTTGGACATAATTTTTTGAATTTATTTGGTTATAAATTTTTTATCCTCTAATTTCATACAAAATCAATTATTTTTATGATTGTTTATGATCTCTTTTATTATAACTTTGTTAAATTTCTAGGTCACTTTAACATTGATTTCTTCCACCATTATAATTTAGCAATCCGACGAAATTTCAATTTTTGGGAGCATTGAAAAATACCTTTTCGTCTGAAAAAATGGTGGCTAACATATCATCTCTTTTTTACTAACCTTATTTTAATCTCTTTATCATTTTACGATAAAATTCACCATCATCCCATTAATGACGAAGAAGAGGAAGGGAAAAATCAAAACACCATTAATGGAGAAGAAGGAAGAAGCAAAAGGAAAAAACGGAAAAGGAAGAAAAAAATAATAAAGTATAAAAATGAAAAAGTGAAATTTTTTTTTATTACACGTGACAGTTTTTAATTTGTTGCTTGAATATTTTTTTTCCTCACGCGCGTTTCTTGCATGATAAAGTATATGTACTGAAAATTCAGTCAAAATAATCCATTTATGATGATTTTTATAACTTTTGTATAATAATAGATAGTCCACAAAATTAAAATATCTTTTTAAAAATATCATACAAATTCAGTAGTCACTTTATGTCTTTTATCTAATAATTAGTAACTTCATATAGGGTGGATGAAAGCTATATATCCAAAACCACCACAAATATTGCTACTAATTAAAGATTAACTGAATAAAAAGGGGAAAATCATACAAAAATATTTATAAATATACACTTTATTTAATATTGGACTTTATACATGTTAGTTAAAGTTACTTTACCTAACAAAATATTAATAATATCTTTTTATTAATCTTTTTTTTTTTCTCTCATCTTATGATTGTTTTTCACTCCTAAACCAACTTATACCAACTTTTAGTTCACTTACTTCTTTTTCCATTCATAACGGTTCTTATTATGTCATTTTCTTTTTTCAATTATATCTTTAATAATATAATAATTTAATTCAATTTTCATGAATTTTTTTTGTATATCTTTTACAGATGTTTAATTTAGTAAATGATTCTTTTTTTCTTGCGATTTATGTTATTACAAATGTTAGACGACATGCATCTAATATGTTATCTGTAAGGTTGAAAACTATATGAATAAACATTACAGTTGAATCTAACGTTATAGGAGTAATTTTTCAAGGGCTATATTTGCACGACGTTTAAAAATAGGGACAAAATCTAAATTGTAAACTGAAAAGGGGACATTTACATAAATATCTTGGTTTTTTTAAAAAAATAAAATTAATTTGTTAAAAGAATACTCCATTGAAAATTAAGTTTGAATATATTTTAATTTGAGACAGTGGTCAAAATTATAAACACACAATTAATATGAAGCTAATTAACTCATAAAATCTTGGTGATGAATGCAAAATATATGGTGTTATCATAATTTATATGCACCCACAATGCATAATACACGTAGAACAATTATAATATTATATACTATATGTCTATATCATTTGATAAAATAATAATAATAATTATACTTTATTAGTTATGGATTCATTTGAAATTCAAACTTCAATTTCAACACTCATGCAACGTAACATATATTTGTGTAAAAAGAACAATCAATCCAACGATAAAAGAACCTTAAAAATCGAACCCATAATCAGGGGCGGACCGATAGTCCATATTTTTGTGTTTTGACATCCATTAAATTCGACGCAGACAAGGTACGTATAATTATATAAGAAAGTATAAAAATTTGTATAAGATTTAGAAAACAATCCAGTAAATCAAGAAGATAGTTGGATGCCTTAGTTTTTGGACGAAACCTTAAAGCGTTGAGCGTCAATATATGTGTTTGCACCTCCCGACTAAGGTGGAGCCAGCCTTTTACTAGGGGGTTCGTTTGAACCCCCCTAAACATAAATTATATTATTAATACATGATTAAAATAAATTTTTATGTATATATTATAGATGTGAACCTTTTTCGACTAGTTTTTCTTCAAACTTTGAACCCTTCGATGGAGATCCTGACTCCACGTCTACCTCCCAAACACCCACGATCCCTAAATTCCGAATCCACCACTGTTCGTAATACTTAAATCTTAGATTCGTCTGTGCTGGCAACTCAAGTTCAACCATAAGAATAACTAAGTACACTCATTCACACAAGATCAATAATATAATATGCATCACAATGGCAAATTTAAACAATTATAAGCAAGTATGATCATGCCAATGAAACTATATTGTAAAAATTCTTAGTGAAATCGAACAAGTATGATCTTTTTTTTGTTTGTTTGTTTTTTCACTCGATGTCTGGTGAAGGGGAACCTTGGAGTAACTGGTAAAGTTGCTGCCATGTGACCAGGAGGTCATGGGTTCAAGCCTTGGAAACAGTCTCTGACATAAATGCAAGGTAAGGTTGAGTACAATACACCCTTGTGGTGAAGCCCTTCCCCGGACACTACGCATAGCGGTAGCTTCAGTACACTGAATTGCCCTTTTTTCAGCCGATGTTTAGTTCTGCATTAGAACCCCGACTAGTCCAAATCACGTGTTGCAAGGCCCATTATATTTCGTCATAGAAAATTGAAATAATGTAAAAATTTGTTAGTGAAAGTTGAACAAGTTTGGCTTCATGAATGTGACTCTTTCTTTTCTTATCATTTTTTTTTGGTGGGGGGGTGTGGGGTGGGCGTGGGGTAGGGGTAGGGGGTAGGGGGTGTTGTCTTTCTTGTTTGCCTATGGAATCTTGAATTGAAAAATGATGAATGAAACAAAAAAAACAAATTACATGTTACGTGTGGAGGTACGTTATATGATTAATTAAAATATACTAATGTTTGAAAGTATATCAAATTTGACTTTGTTTCTTTTACTTTATTATTGTTCATTTTATGAATTTATTTTTTAAATATATTATCAAATTTATGCACTTTGCAGCTCATACTATTATGGTTGTGTTCATAGGTATTAACTAAATATATAATATTTTGAATCAGAAATTATAGGACAAATTTTGGTAGAAGTTAGTTGACATTTAGATGTAGGAGAAAACTATATGTGAATTAAATAAATGTGTGAAACCTAGCTACTTATGCTTGAAAATGTTGTCCTTAAAAGTAGAAAAAGATCGACTGGTCGAACAGAGACGAAAATCCGTCATAGTGATTCGGGAGTGTCGTGTGGAAGGACTCTTGCTCAATGAATCAAAGGTACGTCGGGGATAACAGGCTGATGACTTCCAAGAGCTCTTATTGACCGAGTCGTTTGGCACCTCGATGTCGACTCATCACATCCTGGGGTTGAAGAAGGTCCCAAGGATTCAGTTGTTCGCCGATTCAAGTGGTACGCGAATTGGGTTTAAAATGTTATGAGACAGTTCGAGAATCTTCTTAAGGTTGTTTCAGACTATTCAAGATTTAGTATATATGAAAAATACGTACCACTAAGAATCTGGAGGTCGTTCTGGTATGAAAAAAGAAATTTGATAGTAAGCGTTTCCTAATAATGAACCTTACATGACGCGAATTTCAATTAGTCGAACTCTAATAGAGATCCGAATACTGAATGAATAATAGTAAATCATTGGTGATGTATAAAATATCACATGGCTAATACACCTAAAAAGTTATATAACCAAACAAAAGTCTTCCCTCTAGATAATTACTTTAATCTTTTAATATTATTTATTACTATTGGTTTCATTCAAAAATTCAACTAGTATTGACTTTATATTTAATTTCTACAACATTTTCCAATTTTTTTTTGTTTAATTAATGTTTATCAGATTAACAACATTTAGGTACAAATAGGAGCTAGAGAGTAAACATAATTGTTCAAACCAATATTTTATCTCCACATTAATTTAAAAAATTAGTTGGAGACAACTTTAGTTTCCGTTCCAAAATACGTGTCACGTTTTTATTTTTTCTCAGTTCAAAATATGTGAATATTGATGAACGATATTTTAAAATGTATTTCTGTATCATATTAGCATGAGAAGAAATGCAATTTATTGTACTTTGAAAAGCGAGGATTTAAAGATTATAAATTTTTTTCAATTATATTCTTTTCAAGTAACTAGATTCTGAATTGATAATTTGTACATATTCAATGCATTTTAAAGACAAATGAAGAGTTTGGACTAAAGCTACTGAGTTTGATTGAACCCACGACCTATATCGTAGCTCCGTCCCTGATACTTTGCGTATAATTTTTTAATATCTAAATTTTAATTGTAAAATATTAATTCAATTTAATCCAATTTAACTTAAAAAAAAAAAAAGTAAAATTGATTATCACAAAATGAAAATGATACTTATTTTGAGATCGAGGAAATTTATAAATTTTTTCATCATTGTTGTTAAGGAAAATAACATAAACATACACCTTTAACTTAATGTATTTAAGCAAATTTCTGTCCTTACAAAAATTTCAATTATTTATATATCTTCGTTGAATGTATCGAGAGCTAATTATGTATCTTGATAGACTCAAAATCGAAAAAATCTATCAGAAGCTAATTATATATCTTTACAAAGAAAAAAATGTATCTTTGTTGAATGTGTTATGTATCACCACAGATTCAAAATCGAAAAAAATATATTGGAAGCTAATTATGTCTCTTTACAAAGAAAAAAAAATATCTTCATTGAATGTATTAAGAGCTAATTGTGTATCTCGACAAACTCAAAATTAAGATTTTCAATAATTATGAAAATTATATATATATATATATATATTTTTTATAATTAAACTCCAAACTGTCCGAATTTATGTTGTTAGATGTTTTCATCATTGTTGTCAACTTGTCATTTAGTTTTGGTCTTGCTAATAAGTTTCACGTACCAATTGGGCCAATTGCATATGGCCCAATTATATCTGACCTATATCTGGGCCTTGTCTCTACAAGTGGGAATAATTGAGTTGGTAGCTACTTTCACCACTCTATTTAACGTATAGCCAATTGTTACAAATTATTGAACTTATAGTCAAAATAGGAGAACTTTTCAAAGCTTGAATCCATAATATAAGTCGCATGACAATAACTTTACCAATTACGTCATGACGTTCCTTTCAACAAGGGATAACAAACCATTTTCCCAAATTGTCAACCACATTACTCGGAGTCCGGATCATACCGTACTAATTGTTTTCACAGTTTGAATCCATGACATAACTCAGGTGACAACAATTTTACCAATTACGCCGTAACGTCCCTTCTAAAAAGGGATAACAAACCATTTCCCCACGGTTGGCAACCACATTACGCGTAGTCTGGATCATTCCATACGGTATCTAAAATTTGTGCTAATGACTGTTTTCACAACTTAAATCCAAGACATAAGTCAAGTGACAACAACTTTACCAATTACGTCGTGATGTTCCTTCAAAGAAGGGATAACAAACCATTTCCCCAAGTTGGCAACCACATTACTCGGAGTCCAAACCATATTATACCGTACCATAGATTTATACAAATAACTGTTTTCATATATTGAATCCGTAATTTTAAGTCTCATGATAATAACTTTACCAATTATTATGCCATAACATTCCTTCCACGAAGGGTAACAAGCAAGACATTTTCCCACAATTGGCAGTCACATTGCGTGGAGTCTAAATCATACCGCACCATACCCTGGATTTATGCAAATAATTATTTTCACAGCTTGAATCCATAACATAAGTCACATGACAACAACTAAAACAATTACGCCGTGACGTCCCTTCCAAGAAGGGATGACAAGCAAATCATTTTCCCCACAATTCAAGGTGTGAAAACAGTTATTAATTTGCACAAACCTAAGGTACGATATGGTATGACATGACTTAAGTCATATGATAACAACTTTATCAATTACACCGTGGCCCTTCCAAGAAGGGATAACAAAAAACCAAACAAACCATTTTTGCCTAATTGGCAATAGAGCCGTTAATATGAGCCAGGCCCGACCCGGCCTGTAATTTGATGGAGTTGGACTTCCATTTTTGAAGCTCATTTAAGAATAGGGCTTTTTAGCCCAACCCGTATAAGTCCGTGGCCCGTGGGTGATACGGGACAAAAAGTCTCTTAACTTTCGAGTACATGATTGGAGGCCAATACGTTGAGAGCCGAGCTTGGGGGTTGCCCAACCAAGAAGGACAAGCCTTGAAGTGTCAAGAAGGCCTTTCAAAACACTCTCAAGGCTGCCCAATTCTACATGCCAAAGCAACTCATTTGCCATGACTCATTAATGGCATTTTAGTTATTTTGTAATAGGTTGTAACCTAGCTTATAAATAGGGTCATTTTGTCCATAACTTTGATGATATTTTGAGAGCTCTAGAGAGAGTCTTGCAAGGTGGATTCCTTGTAAACAAGTGTGGATATCACTTGTGTTGGTGCTAGCTTTGAAACGTTGGTTGCTTGGGAATCCCGTTCCCTTGAGATCACCGTAGAGCTTGGTGTTACTTATATGAATTCTTGGGTCTTTTGCGTTTAATATACACTTAGGTTCATAGTGTTTGTACATTTGCATGTCAAGTTACCTATCTATTTATCTATCTATCTATTTTATTGTTGTTGTTGTTGTTCACTCTCGGGGTTGGTGTCTCAAAACCGAGACTTTGTGTTCTTCTTGTTCTTGTGTTGTTAATTTAGTTTGTTGGCTCGCTGATTTTAGAAGTGCTGAACACCTTAATATCTTGTTGTTATTGTGTTTTCATTATTGTTGTAGTGAATCCGAGAGTCGTCACCAAAGGGGTCCTCGGTTCTTCCAATCAGTGGACTGTTTTGGTGTTTGTTTTGTGTCTCCTTTGTCGATCTTATATCAGTGGGGCTTGAGCAATGTGGGTTGGGCTAGCCCGTGGGTCGACCTGTAAGTCAAATACATGCAACTATTTAGATTGTTTATTAGTATTTTTATTTGGTTCGAAGGAGTCAAAAACTATTTAATTTCGCTATTAGGAGTATTTTTTGGGCTATTGGAGACTTGATTAATAAGTATTAACACTATGTAATATTATCTGATAATATTTATGCTTATTAACATACTAAAATTAAATTATAAAATATTATTTTTTAGAAAAATGGACTGACCCATAATGGTCGCAACCCACAGAATAATGGTGTGAACTTAATATTTTTTTGGTCCATAACCAATCAAAATCAAAGCTCGTATGAGCTAGCTGGATGGGCTGAACCGACCCGTATTGACAGCTACTTGGCAACCACATTCCAAAGAGGAAAAGAACTTTTCTCCTTCCTCCCAAATTTGTTATACTATTACTCCTCACAAATAGCTTATTCAGTTTTTGCTTCATAAAAAAATTCCCCTAAAATTCTCAAATGCTGCTAATCCCATCTCTATTCTCACATGGCTTCTGTTTTCCATTTTCCCACTTCCCATAAACTCTTTTCTTTATCTCTCCCCCCATCTCTCTCTACACACCACAATCACCATTTCTTTATCATTTGCAGTTCTAAATCAGCAATTTCTGCTTCTATTAAAAAAACAAGGTTAGTTCTGCTTACCCTTTTGTATATATATATATATTCTTGTTTTATCTACAATGTTTGTGGTTCTTGGGTGTGTTAAATAAATTAAATATACACTCGTAATAGCTAACATAATTTTTTTGGCAAAGGGTG
The DNA here is from genome assembly GCA_030864225.1 of Capsicum baccatum var. pendulum. NCBI lineage: Eukaryota > Viridiplantae > Streptophyta > Magnoliopsida > Solanales > Solanaceae > Capsicum > Capsicum baccatum. The sequence continues at coordinate 273,982,070 of CM061558.1, forward strand.
TGCAAAATTAATGAACTTATACGTGTATGCCCATCACACTGATGGTAGGGAATATGTGTATCCAAAGTATGATGGAGGGTATATACGTACCATGCACCATTTATCGTAATTTAGTTTGGAGTATATTTGTTTCTTTTTCTGTACTCATAATAACTACTAACATTTAACATCATTACACCACATAATTTTTTGGCAAAGGGTGTGTAAAAATTAATGAAATGATATGTATATGCCCATCACACTCATGGTAGGGGCATATGTGTACCTAAAATATGACAGATGGTATTTACGTATCATTTATTATAGTTTGGGGTATATTTGTTCCTGCTTTTGTACTCATAGTAGCTTCTAACATTTAACATCTTTACACTACATTATTTTTTGGCAAAGGGTGTGTAAAAATTAATGAAATGGTACGTATATGCCAATCACACTAACTGTAGGGACATGTGTATCCAAAGTATGACGGAGGGTATATACGTACCGTTTATCATAGTTCGAGGCATATTTGTTCCTGAGGTATATTTGTTCCTGTTTCTGTACTCATAATAGCTGCTAACACTTAACATTTGCACACAGTCATAATAGCTAACATTAGTTTTCGAGTGAAGGGTGTGCACGGGACCATCCTTCGCCTAAGGTGGCTCCGCCGATTTCTTGATACTGAATTAGTGATGTTATGCTTGTAGTTTTGGTTCTTGATGCCGGCTTTTTTAGCTATGAGGTTTTTTGTAATGCACTAATGTCAGTGTTTTTTTCTTCAAAGTTTGGTTATATTGTGATTTTATCTATGTTTCTGTACAATGTTTGTGGTTCTTGATACTGAATTACTGATAGTATGCTTGTAATTCTGGTTCTTGAAACTGTTTTTTAAGCTATGTGAGTGTTTGAATGCATTAGTGCGAGTGATTTTACTTTCAAAATTTGGTTATTTTTTCTTAGAGGTAGGCTGCGGAAATATTGGAGGGAGGTGATTAGGCATGATATGAAGCAGTTACAGCTTACGAGGACATGACCCTTGATAGGAAGGTGTGGAGGATTCGGATTAGGGTAGAGGGTTAGGGGGTAGGATTGAGTCCGTAACAGTAGGGAAGAGTACTTTGTTTGCGTCTGGAGTTTCCTGTTCGGGGTGTTCGAGTGATGTTTATGATTTTCGGATAAATAGGTTATAGTATTATCTTGTGGTTGTATTGTTTCCTGAAGTAACTAGTAGTGTTAGTTTATTTTGCGTATTGTATTAGCTTATATACTCTTATATTTTTGTGTTTGTTATAATGTTATCTCTCCTGAGCCGAGGGTCTATCAGAAACAACCTCTCTACTTCAGCTGAGGTAGTGGTATGGTCTGCGTACACTTTACCCTCCCCAGACCCCACTTTGTGGGAATACACTGGGTATGTTGTTGTTGTCGTGGTTATTTTTGCTTAAATTATGGAGTATTTCTGTTACCCTTGAGCTACAATACAATGTTGTGGTTCTTGATCCTGATCTTTTTATCAGAGTCTTTGGATGCAGTAATGTGTGTGATGTTTCTTCGAAGTTTGTCTTTTTATGCTTCAAGTTTTGCAACTTCGTACCTAACTATTACCTTTGAGCTACAATGCTATGTTTGTGGTTCTTGATCCTGATCTTTTTAGCTATTAGAGCCTTTGAATGCGGTAACGTGTGTGATTTTTCTTCGAAGTTTGTCTTTTGATACTTCAAGTTTTGCAACTTTGTACCTAAACTATGGAGTATCGTTATTATCCTTGAGTTACAATACAATGTTTGTGGTTCTTGATCCTGATCTTTTTAGCTATTTGAGTCTTTGGATGCAGTAATGTGTGTGATGTTTCTTCAAAGTTTGTTTTTTATGCTTCAAGATTTGCAACTTTGCACCTAAACTATGGAGTATTGCTATTACCTTTAGCTACAATGCAATGTTCGTGGTTCTCAATCCTGATCTTTTTAGCTGTTAGAGCCTTTGGATGCAGTAATCTGTGTGATGTTTCTTCAAAGTTTGTCTTTTTATGCTTCAAGTTTTGCAAATTTGTACCTAAACTATGGAGTATTGCTATTACCCTTGAGCTACAATACAATGTCTGTGGTTCTTGATCCTGATCTTTTTAGCTATTAGATTCTTTGAATGCAGTAACGTCTGTGATTTTTCTTCAAAGTTTGTTTTTTTATGCTCCAAGTTTGCAACTTTGTACCTTAACTATGGAGTATTGCTGCTACCTTTAGCTACAATGCAATGTTTGTGGTTCTTGATGCTTAATTACTGATGCTAGTTTTGGTTCTTGATACTGGTCTTTTAGCAAGTCTTTGAACTGCATTAATGTGATTGATTTTTCTTCAAAGTTTGGTTCTTCTTGTTGCAAGTTTTTCAACTTTGTACAAAAACAACCTCTCTACTTCTTCAGGGGTAGTGGTATGGACTGCGTACATTTTGACCCCACTATGTGGGAATATACTGGGTTTGTTGTTGTACTTGAACTATGGAGTATTGCTATAATGCTAATAGCCTTGAGCTCCAGAACAATGTTTGTGGTTCTTGATAATGATAAGATGGACTGGTGGTCCACATATATGGACTTGGACAATCCCCCCTTGTAAGCTAGCTTTTGGGGTTGAGTTAGACAAGTGCCATATCCTTACTAATAGAAAAAGAGAAAGGGGGACGGCCCGGTTCATACCTACTCCGTAGGTGTCGGGGAGGGGGGGGACCACCTGGCCTTACCTACGCGTCCTCACCCCAGCTTTGCTGAAGGGACGTTTCGAACCCCCGACCCTGGCACACCACGGTAAGCAAGCTTACCGCTGAGCCAGAGCCATCCCTCACTAATAGAAAAAGAGAGAGTGCATAAAAAAAGCCCCCTTGAACTATCCATGTTTTACAGCTTTGTACTTAAACTATGGAGTGTTGTGATTACCCTTGAGCTACACTAAAATATTTATGGTTCTTGATATTGACTTTTTAGCTATAAGATTTTCTTGAAATGCACTAATGTGAGTGTTGTTACTTCAATTTTTGGTTAGTTTTGCTTCAATAAAGAAAGAGAGAACACATAATAGTCCGTATGAACTCTTTACGTTCTGCAACTTTGCACTTAAACTATAGAGTGTTGCTATTACCCTTGAGCTACAATACAATGTTTGTGGTTCTTGATACTGATACTGGGTTTGTAGTTTGGTTGTTGATGCTGCCTTTTTAACTGTAAGAGTCTTTGAATGCACTAATGTGATTGACTTTAAATAGGAACATTAGAGTTGTGATTGACTCCATAGTTTGGTCGTTAAAGTATGAAAAGTTGCAAAATTCAGGTTAGTTTAATCACCCATTTTAAGTGTATTTTAGTTTTATCTACGTTTTGTTGTTTGTGCGGTGTTTGTGGTTTGGTTCTTGAGAGTGCTTTTTTAGCTATGAAAATCATTGAATGCCTGGTATGAGTGGTTTTCTTTATCTTGTGTTTCAATAATAAATTCAGATTCTCTTATATAACCCATTTGACCGTATTTAGTTTTATCTACCTGTCTCAATTGTACTGTGTTTACAGTGTTTACAGTTAGGTTCTCGATACCGATTTAGTAGCTATGAGAATCTTGGTTGCACTAATGTTGAGTAGTTTTCTTGAAATTTTGATTCCTGATCCTACTGTGATGGATGTTTAACGTTCTTTTTCTTGTTTTTGGGTGGGTATAGGGCAAGCCGGAAGGTGAAAAGCAATGATGATCTCTGCAATGACATCAGAGAATTTTTATCTTCTGTTGGACTCCCTGATGATCATGTACCCACCATGAAAGAGCTTTCACAGCATGGAAGGTGTAAAATTTGAATGCCATTTATGTTCTTGTATTATTTTGCAGCTAAGTACAGCATGGAGCTACTTGCTTGTTCTAGGTTGATCCTTTTTTAGTTTTCGTGTGACATTCCCAACATTTGGTTGGAACACAGGAGTAAGAAGCTATCAACTGGTTTTTCCTTTATGATAGGTCTTCTCTTATACTGTTGGGAGGTGGTGGTTATCCTCTTTTGGAGATCAATGGATTGAAGGAACTCATTCTTTTTTGCTTGAGATTAGTTGATGGTTAATATTAATGAGACTTGTAACATGAAGATGACGGATTATGCTTTTGCCATGTGCTGGGCATGTAAAAGTTTCTAGGACAATGACATGGAAAGTTACTTGTGCACCGAACTGTGTTAGTTGGGGTGGTTTCTTGAACTTGTGCTCTATTGTTCATGTCTCTTTAGTGCTTGATTCTATTTCTTTGAACTGTATGAACTGTTATACGGTCACCTGAGACACCCATCTTTCTTACATTAATGTTACTCCGAAAACTTTTGCTAAAGCGTAAACACTTCAAACAAATTTGCATTTTCAGTCTTTCAGAACCAGATCTTTAGAGACATTTTTGCAAGCTATGTGATTATCTCATACATTCTACAGGCAAGACCTTGCAAACATTGTTAGAAGAAGAGGATACAAACTTGTCAAGGAGCTTCTCTTAACTTCCAAACAACCAACCTATGAGTGCCGTGGAGAGGATGTCGTTGTTGAAAAAAGTGAAGATGAATTGTTAGGTCAGCAGCTCTTGTCCCTGTGTATTATAGGTTGTCGTAACAACATGGCCAATTTTGGATTTTTCTGATTGACAACCTGCTAATTTAAAAGGTCAGATGGGAAGAAAACAGACACGACTCATGATGTTTTCTTACCAAGTGAAGCTTCTGCAGTAGATGACGACACGAATTATGCAGACAATGGTATAATTCTGAATTCTGATGCGCAAAATTCTGGTGATCGAGAACCCTTGGACTATTCTTCCTTGGAGGAAAAGGTGGCCAATTTTATTGAGAATGGAGAACTGGAGAGTGTAGAGGGTAAGTGATGCTACTCGAGGGTGCTTACTTTCACCTTCTGCCTTGCCAAATGTAAAGACGTTAACCTAATAAGTTTATATCTGCTAATGTTATCTTTCTCAAAATATAATAATTATATCTCGACTAACATTAGTTGTGATGCATATTGTATCTGCTGTTCGTTCTCTTCTCAAAAGCTAGTTTCCAGGTGACTAATATTTGCCCCACTGGCTAAGGCCTTGGGAAAACTTCCAAGTTCTGGTGATATGAGCTTGGGTAAAACTATTGGATTCCAAAATGAGTTCCAAAGTGTTTGAATAAATCTCACCGTTCTGTTTTTTCTTGATCTTCGCAGATGATGACTTGGATATTTTTCAAAGAGGTGAGCAAGTGGAGCGATCTGTTGAAGGAAAAAATGTTGTAGCAACTGACTCTACTACTGCTGAGTTATTTAGCGGGAATTCCATAGCACAATCAACTCAGCATGTTGAACATCCTAGTAGGCCGAGTTCTCCGATGAGGTATACATTTCTTGCAATATTTAAGCTTCCATCTGAGTAGTTTCTTTATTTTCAACTGGGCCTTCAGTAAACTATCTTTGGTTCTTCATCGACCCTGCTCCGTTTTTTGCAATTGGGTTGACCAATATAAAGATCACGCTTTATTAAACTTGATGCAAGATGAATGTGAAATAATCAGTTTACATAAAACCATCGAAGTTCTTTTTGCGTCTCATTCTTCTTGATTCAATAAATCAATCTTTGGCCAAAAATATCTTTTATCTATGTCCTGAAGCTAAACTTATATCCTTGAGCTATTCTTGTGAACAAGAAAAGACCCTTGGACTATCCAGAACTAGGCAGCTTTCATCCTGCAAATAGTTTCTTTCAAAAAGTTAACGGCTCTAACAGAAAAAGGTCCAGAGCACGACTTCCTCAAAACTATCCTAACTGTGGAGCATTTTTTTTCTGGCAGCAACAAAGATGGTTTGGTTGGAATGGAGGTGAAAGACATTGGAAATTCTTGAGAATCTATGGTGGTGATGGCGGTGATATATATACGAAATGTTAAACTAGGAAGTATAAGTAAGATGGAAAGGAAAAGAAGACTATGATTTTAAGAATACAGTTAGGATCTTTGTGAGTGAAACATGAACTGAACATGATAAGCTGGTGATTATCTCCTTTTTTTCTTTTTTCAAGAAAAAATTGATGAACTAAACGCGGGTTCACTTGAGCAGGGGGGTGATGCACAGATTTTGCTTCACACAGAAATAACTAATTTCCCCGATTTACACCAAGAACTAATTTAGGGCACCAAATAATGTTCAAAATGTAAAAGAGGATAATTGGCATAAGGTGGAAGGGAAATAATAAATTGTGAAATAACAAGGAATCAAACAAATACCACAACAACAACAACAAACCCAGTGTATTCCCACATAGTGGGGTCTGGGGAGGATAAAATGTACGCAGTCCATACCACTACCTCTGAAGAAGTATAGAGGCAAAAAACAAGTGAAGTTCTTCTATGCCCCCGAGTGGAAGAGGCCTGTTCTCAGCTTTATCAATTTGGAAGAAAGAGCATCGAAAAGAGAGAACGAATTGAAAGCTCAAAAGCTGCTTTACTTGCTTCCCGTTACTCTACGACTCCACTAAGTTTGGGGTAACTCTATGGGAGGAGTCACTGCCGTTAAATTTTTTAGACAAACAAACATCAGGATGAAAGTTGTTAATTTTTAGATTCTTCAAGGATTTTTCTTTGTTTAGATGGACATATAAGATGTCGTTTAGTTTTGAGGTATGGTTAGATGTTTTTGGCTAATAACTACAACAAATCCAGATCGATGTTTTTCCACACACTCTCAACAAGCCGATGACTTTTTCTTCTTCGTTGAGTTTAGATTCATGTCCTGTACCTGTCTATGAACTGTATTTCTTACTAGCTATAAGATTGCAAATCAGATATTAGGCTAAATATGATTTTAGTTCAGGTTATTTCCATCTTTCTATTATCTGAATGCACCTTGATTTTTGTAGGAAAGATAAACTGTCAACTGAAAACTTAACCGTGAATGAAGGGAGAATTCGTCTTGATACTGAGGTGACAAAATTCTTTGTTCTACTTGTTTGTTTTTTATTTGATTCCATTTTTGACTTGGAATTTCCTTTGCTTCATATGTTATCTGTTAGCCTCATAATATGGAGATTGAAGCTGAAATTAATCATCTCAAGCTCATCCTGGTATCTCTCTTTGGACAATTTACTGTTGAATTTTTCTTACCCTACTCGGAAACATTGTTTCTTTGTTCAGAGATTTTGTACATATATTTTTCCTAGAACCGATATGGTTTGTTGCTGTTTTTTTTAGCATCAGAAGGAGCTGGAGTTAACTCAATTGAAGCAGCAGATTGAAAAGGAAATGGTATAATTTTCCCTCTTACTGTTCCCCATTGTCACTTTCCCCCACTATGTGGGAATACAGTGGGTATGTTGTTGTTGTTGTTGTACTGTTCCCCATTCTTCAGGAAAAGAAAAGAAGATAAAGTACGAAGACCTAACTTCCTTTTTGTTTTGTGATAGTAGTGGATACTTTCCTTTTTTTAATGGCGGAAAAGACTCATTTCTCTGCGTTACAGACATGTTGCCACTTATTTGACATCCTTCTATGTCGTCTTAACTATTGGTTTATGATCTCTCATACGCATTTTCTTCAATATATCTTGTAATGTACTATGTGTTACTTGTCTTTTTGATGACACAAATGCACAATCCTGTACATAATAACACAACTCAACAAACTACGAGAAGGATCAGCGGATAAGGGAAACTGGAGTGTTCTTTCTTGCGAACTTGCTATGGCATTTGAATTGAACTAGTCTATTGATGCTACTAATATGATTATTAATGTTATATTTTGGCTATCCATCTCAGCTACTCTGGTCGTGTATTACGTAGTGAGAATTTTTCCATAAATTTGATACTTGTAACATGTTACTCAAACGAACAATTGGTTCTTCATGAAGTCGAGAAGTGTAATTTTCTTATATTTCTACTTTCAGCGCTTGCTGTCTATGATGGAAATCGAAGCCGAAACAAAAATCAGAGAAGCACATAGAATTCTTTCAGAAAAAGATGCTGAGCTAAATGCTGCTGAAGATAGCCTTTCAGGACTGAAGGAGGTATTCAAGCAACCCTTTGTATTAACATTTCCTGATTTTTCAAGATTCTTGGCTACTGCAACCAAAGTATAATATGGAAGAATAATTCGGAAATTGCTCCAACTTTTGCTGGAGATGACGTTTTATGAACTTTACGAGGTATATTGTTAGAATATGAGTAGGAATAGGAATAGCATATAAAATCCTACTAGGAAAAGAATTTTAATGTAGTGTCCTATTAGGAAAAAAATTGGAATATATTGTCTATAAATAGGGCCTCAATGTAATAATGTAGTTACAACAATTCAATAATATTTTTTCTCCTATATTTCTCACATGGTATCAAAGCTTCCACGATCTTGGTAAAGAATCAAAGAGTTTCCTCTGCCGGCGGGAAGCTATAATCCATATATGCCGCCCGTCTGGCCAATGATTATGTTAGCAAAAGTTGGGTCACTGGCTTACTGTGTATCTTTCTAGTGACTATTTTCTCATATCTTTGCTTAGCACCATGCATCTGTCCGGTGACTACTTTTTCATATCTATTTTTCTTAGCACCGTACTTCTTTTTGGTGACTATTTTCTCATATCTGATTTGCGTAGCACCGTGCATCTTTCTGGACTACTGTCTCATATCTGAGTTTCATAGCACCATGCATCTTTCTGGTGACTCCTCAGATTTAATTTACATAGTTCCGTACGTCTTTCCGGTGACTTCTCAGATCTTTTTCAGTAGGGTCATGCCATCATTCCGACCCAGCCCATATAATTTCTGTTTTCCAGTAGGATCGTGCCGTCATTCCGACCCTACTCATATAATTTCTATTTCTCAATAGGGTCGTGCCATCATTCCGACCCTACACATATTTCTCTTTTTCAGTAGGGTCGTGTCATCATGCTGACCCTACCCATATACTTTTTTTTCCTCAGATTTTAGTCACTTTTCAACCATCAAATCTAATAATCCGGCGTGGGAGCATGTTTCGGCTAAGTTTCCAGTGACTTTCATGTTCAAGATCTACTCGTCTCTTGATTTCGAGATGACCCGTATATTTTATATCAGTTTTCGGCAATTTTCTAGCGACACATCAACTTTACAACAATATTTACTACTTTTCGGATCATTTTTTCAGTTTGTTCCATTTCAATTGAGGTCTCCCAGATGTCCAAAGCAGTCCTTATCAGTTTTCTTGCAGATATCTTCACCAAGTCCCTCACCGATTCTCATATTAGTTACATCCATAACAAGCTTGGTACATGTCTTCTATGCACCAGCTTGAGGGGGAATGTTAGAATATGAGTAGAAATAGGAATAGCATATAAAATCCTACTAGGAAAAGGATTGTAGTGTAGTGTCCTATTAGGAAAAAGATTGGAATATATTGTCTATAAATAGGGCCTCAATGTAATAATGTAGTTATAACAATTCAATAATATATTTCTCTTATATTTTTCACAATATCTACCAGAATTTTCATAAAGATGTTGGCTTCATTAAAGGTAATATCATCTAAGTAATGAAAAGCACAATATTCTGTTACTGAAGCGTGATTTACGCCGACCAGGGTAGTATATTTGACATAGCAGAAGCAGTAAGAACTTATGACTTCTCAGAAAAAAAAAAATCAAGGGAAAATTTATAGTGGTCTGGAAGTTTGAGTGGAACAAAGGAAACAGGGGTTTAAATGGTTGAAAATTCTAATCTGAACTAACTAGAATTCGTTATCCTCATTAATACAAAACAATCGATAATAAATATTAAATAGAATAGAAAGAGATCCTACATAACTAAAAAAGTAAAGCCCCACCTCCAACTTTTCATCCCACACTACTGTATCTGGTTCTACTGGTGGTTATAGCTTTTTGATATATAACACATTTGTTTCTGTTAGGTTGAAATTGAATACCAGGCAGATGCGGAAAGTGTTGAAGTGGCTGGCAGTTTCAACGGGTGGCATCAAAAAATAAAAATGGATCTAGAAGAATCATCAGATCCCATTGGTGAAGATAAACAAGCATCATCACATAGCATAGATCCCATTGGTGAAGATATACAAGCATCATCAGATAGCATAGATCCCATTGGCATAAGGTTATTATTCTGTCTTTTTCTTTATCTTTGGGGTTATCTTAACGTATCAGTTTGTCAGTTGTGTAATTTCAGACTTCCTTAGCTATAGTATTGTATTTAGGTTATTCCAATTCATCTCGTCCTATCGTTTTGTACTGCTTCAAATCTTCAATAGCACATTGTTTGTTGTGTATCCTTTTCCAGAACCGGAATTCTGTCCAATCAATAATTTGGAGGACCAGCCCAGTTTTAGTATTAGTAGTGTCTTTCTCTGAGCCTGATGGCTAAGATATTTGGTGTGGCTCTATATGTGTAGTTTATTCTAGTCCGGTGTTTTGAAGTTTGTTGTTCTCAACTGCTAAAACTAACTTTGAGACATTTAGGTCGTGTTTATGTGTGCTAAGTGGAAATTGTGCTACATTTGCAAAGCAGTGTGAAGGACATAACTTATGGGAGATTAGACACTCGCCTTAGTACCATAATGCCAACTGCGAAGTGCTACTTAAGCGACAAAGCACACAACCTGGTTTTAGCTGAGCACAGGGCTAAAGTGTCTCTAAGAAGCCTTTAGTAGCTCTGTTGTACACACTTGTACATGTATTACATACAAGTCTTTTCTATTTACGCACTTTATCTAACAATTATTAAAAAAAAGGGACGTGCCCTCAAATTTGAAGTACTATGTTATAGTATTAGTTTATAACTTCGAAGGATTTAGATTTGAGATGGAATAAAATAGGAAGCTCAAACAAATGGATGGAGGGAATAAGTAAGATTACTTGGTCTATTGACCTCACTTGTGGGATTTTACTAGGTATGTTGTTGTTGTTGTACTTGGTCATTGAGTGGACCCAACCTCCATTAAATACAATAAAACTTATGCTTATTGATTTTTTAGTCAATTCCCCGTCAAATTACAGCGCTATATAGGGGAAGAAGGGAGTAAATCTCTCTATTTATTTGTTTTAAATAAAACAAATTCGATTTATGATTTGTTTGCACCGTTGGTGCTATAAGATGGATTGTTGAACTTTTGTCCTTTATGTGTTGTCAGCTTCTGCGTAGTGAATCGTGGGTATTCAACAAACCATTTCCTTTTTGAAGTTATGCAACTACTAATTTGTCTCATGTCGAACATCAGGTCTTTTTTCCTTTCTCCTTTGTTCGGGTAGGTGCCAAGTGTCAAACATCTTATAATTCCGTTCGGCCCAAATCCACAATCTTCTGGGTGTTAATCTATAGTTGGCTTCTTGGCCTGATATATTTGAACTGTTCTTATCTTTTGAATCATCGTATATTTTCATTTGTTTGCAATTCTTATTTATATGTAAGTGCAGAAGCCACGATCTATGGACTACCCTCTGACAGAGTTTTTTTTTTTAATCGATTGACCTCGACCTACTTTTTGGAAGTCATTGTAATATTTTGAATAACATGGATAAATGACTTTCCAGGAAACCTCGGCTTTGGAAAACCGTGTTATGGTTGTATCCAGGGATATATGAGGTACGTTATATACAAACTACTGTATGATTGAGCAATAAAAGCGTTGTATTTGGAATAAGTAACTTGGCTTTTGCTTGATATGTATTTGTGTTGTCCATACAAAATGCTATTACTGTCTAAGCTCATCGATGACATTATTCTTCATTGAGTCATATCCATAATGTTGCAGTCATGAGGGGAACATGCAAGTGACTTAGAAAATTAAGGTCGATTAAAGCTAATAACCACGATAGAGTTCTATCATACAAATGTGTTGATAATTGGAAGATTGTATATCTCCTTGCAGTGATAAATAAGATTTAGCACTTGTTACTGTGGTATGAATTTTTGTCTTCGATATGCTTAATCAGTTGCCGGAAGAAAGAATGAATCTTGCCACTTTACTCCAAATAATCAAATTTGATTTCTCCAACCTTAATGTTTTCAGTAGTCTGACAATCTCACTTACGCAAGGATTTCTTAAATTAGAATGTGCTACCAGGAGAGTCCTTTGACGAGTCTATTTATATTATTCAATCTTTACCTCTGCCTAATAGCTTTTCTGTTCTCCTGCGTTAAAGATGTTTGAATGCATCTTACAGTGTTCAAGAACTTCATTTCCTACAGATAAAATTCGTTGTTGATGGCCATCACTGGACAACTGATCCTCAAAGGGAGACTCTTACAAGAGGTTCAATACACAATAATGTACTACGAGTTGATAGATGACTTGGGTATTGCATTCCCACAAGTGCATACAGAGGTAACTTTGTAGCCTCGTCCAACAACATTCCATTACATTGTTTTTCTTTGTTTACAACCCTCCCTCCCTCAATTGCTTGCTAACTCTTTGAAGATAGGGATTGTAGCCTCGGCCCTCGCTCAAATTGATAAAGAAGGCTTGTGTCAGTTACTTGAGTTTTTCATGTAACTTTGTCAAGCTATCGTTCTCTTTACTAGATTATGATTTAACCCGTAATTGTATTGGCTGAGGTTGATATTCGGCATAATTTCTCTCTATTTTCTGATTCCGGATGTTGTTTAATGATGCAATTAACGCATTCCTGATTGCGTTGCCAACTTAGAGAATCGTTTTGCTTTCTTCAAATGATTTATACATCCCAACGCCTATTTCAGTAACCAAATACTGCTCACCATTGCTATGATTGGTGTCCTTTTGAGCGAAATTACCTTTATTAACATCCGAATGTGTTTGGTTTACGTTATATTGTCACGTCAGATTTAATGTTATATCTTGACAACGTATTCTTGCAGCTCACATTATAACCACTTTCTTGACTACAATTTGCTGTAACATGTTCATTTTAGTGAATAGAATTGAAAAATGCTGGTGGCCGTCAAGGGCGGAGCCACCTTTAGCTCAGAGGGTTCAACCGAACCCCCTTCAACGAAAAATTATACTATTATACATGGTTAAAATTATCTTTCATGTATATGTAGTTGACATTGAACCCCCTTCGGCTAGTTTATATGTTTGCTTTTGAACCCCCTCCGCCACTGTTGGCCGTTCACATGTATTTGCTCTTTTATTCCATATAAATTTTGATGTTCTTATTCTTCTTCCTAATATTTGCTAATTCTTCATCCCTCCCGCCGAAAAACGTGCCTCTGTTCTTCCCTGCAGACAATTGCCAGAAGCAGGAAGGTTCTGATTTGAAGTTCATTCATGAAAGACTATGCAGTCCGTGGACCATGTTGCGTTTATATTGTTGCAAATCAATGAGCCGAGGAGACATGCAACTCTTGTATAGGGGAGAGGCGATCAGACCGGATATGGCAAAGCTGCAGCTCATCGAGGACATGGCGTAGTTGCAGCTCGCCGAGAACATGACCTTAGATAGGAGGCTGTGGAGGACGCAAATTAGGATAGAAGGGTAGTAGGTAGGAGTGTAACGACTTCTTGTCCATTCTGGTAGTCATAGTAAAACCATTGTTTTTCTTATACGTCGATTTCTGTTGTCATCTATTGTTTTGTGTAGGTAGGAGTGTAACGACTTGTTGTCCATTTATATGTTGTTTCTTTTATTTCCATTACTTCTTTGTCTAGACTTTTTTTTATCTTGAGCCCCGGGGTTTATAGGAAACAACTGCTCTACCTCTGAGGTATAGAGGTCCAGTTTGTAAAACCGACGTTGTGGGACTATACTGGGTATGTTTTCACACAACTTGAAAATTCACACAGTTTGACCTATTATCAATGTCTTTAAGTTTGATGTGAAGCTTGGTAGTTCAAATTTTAGATATATGTGTGTGAATATTAGGACTGTCAAGTTGCTGGTGGGAGGTGGCAGGTACCTCGTGAAATTAGTAAAAGTGAAAGTTGCTCCAGACACCACGGTTATAAATAAATAAATATATATATATATATATAATGGCTCAGGGTCTTTACTTACTGGCAAATCTCCTAAAATTGTCGTGATTCAAGTTCATGGTATGTATTGTTCGTTTTAGAATATGTGATCCTTTTTCGTTACCTACTCTCACCAATCCGGTCTCCCGTATTAGATAGAACAATAATTTATTCAGTTTATTTCCATAAAATGAGATTTGAAAAGAATGATATATGCGGTTTGTATCATTGCCTCAGAAATTAAAGTAGAGAGACTGTTTCTGATGGACCTCGAGACCTTGGGCAATGTCTTATATATTGTCCTAATCCACCACAATCATGCCATCCCATTTTACTCAAAAGAAGAACCAAACAACACTTTTGTAAAAAGTACTCACTTGTGGTCACCACGTGTAATAAATATCATACTATATATTCATTTCATTTTTATATATATAATAAAACTATAGTATATAGTCGTGTCACTTTCTTTGCCTTACCAATTTTTCTCTTATCTCCAACACCAACAACTACTAAAAATTTTGCCTACAACTATATACTAAAAATTCTTGAAAATATAACCAATCCTTTTTATTTTTTTTTGCTTTGTTTCACCTATGGCTAATATGTTGAATGCTTCACAAATTGCATTCACAAAATACCCTTCTTTTTCTTTATTTAATTATTATCAACAATCTTTGAAGAATGTAGTGTTTAGCAATGCAAAAATAAGGGGTTGTTTGGCTACTACTTTAGCTTACAAGAAGTTGAATTCTAAAAATATTGTTGAAATAGTGAAAGAAGAAAATGAAGTTGAAGAAAAATTTTCTAGTAATGAGAGTGAAACTCTTTTGTATTCATTCAGTCCATTGCCATTGATGTTTATTGCTGCTCTTCCTGGAGGTAAATTAATTAATACAAGTAAACACTCTTAACTTATTAGAGAATGCATATGTAGACACGTCAATTTTTAGTCTCGACTGACAACTAAACACTTCAACTTGTCCCCCTACATATACTATGTCTGAAGGACATCTGATGCAGACGTGACACATAAAATTTGGAGGTGTTTGGATGATCATCTTGAAGTTGAAGTGTTCAACTGAACACAATGGAGACGAGTTGAAGTGTCTAGGTGTGCTTGCGCGCGTGCATACTCGAAGTTGAAAGTGTTTATTTTACAAGTTGGGACCAAGTTTGAGTGCCTGTTTATAATAAAGTAGTATGTTAGTTTAAGAAGAGATAGCAATATCAATCAAAATAAATTTGACCAAGATTTCAGTTATAGAAACTTTGGAATGATTTGTAACAATATTATTTGTAGGCTATGTTTGTTCGGATTATCCAAAAATGTTGTTGTACTCGTGTCAAATATTCCAAAACTGCACTAGTTTTGGAGGATGTTCCGGTTGACACGTGTCATATATTTTAAAGAGTCCGAGCAACATAGTTTGTAGGACAGTATGAAACATTTTAGGATGCCTAATAATAGAGAAAAGGTCATATAGATTGTGATGAAAGGAATTCCAAGTTACAAATATTTGTGTGTTACAAGTTAATCTCTTAATGGAAAAGGGACAAATATTCCCCTGATATATGAAAAACGGTACGTATATACCTTCCGTCATACTTTGGGTACACATATGCCCCTACAGTTAATGAAATGGTACTTATATGTCCAACGGCAGGGGCATATGCGTACCCAACATATGACGGAGGGTATATGGGTATATACATGCCATTTATCATTGTTGGGGGTATATTTGTCCCTTTTCCGATCTCTTAATGGTTGGGATGCTAAGTAAACTTTGCATTACTACTACCTGCATGACTGCACGACTCTAACCGGCAACCAAGCGACCCCTTGATGGTTAGAATGCTTAGTAAACTCTGCATTACTACTACCTGCATAACTCTAACCAGCAACCGAACGACCCCTTCATAGTCAGGATGCTAAGTAGAATGTAGTTTGGATTTCTTGTGTTATTGTCCTTTTTAGTTTTCGGTTTTACCAAGCACAATCTTGATTCATTTATCTGTGATCCTATGGACAATATTCAGCTGGAACGATAAGATCTCTGTTTGGGCCTTTCGTTGAGCTTGTAAAATCATGGAATCTACCTGATTGGCTTGTACATTGGGGACATCCTGGTAACATGGTATGTATTCTTTTCGATCCATGTTCCGTTACTAACAAACACCAACACGGATCGAGGATGGATTCTGTAGGTTCAACTGAATACATTGCTTTCCGGTCGAAATGAAGATTGCTCTTATTATGAACCTACCGACTCTTTCAGGCTGTTGTGCTCTTTGCTATGGGTGGTTATGGAACTTACCTTGGTTTTCGGATACGATTTTCTGATGATGTGGTAAGAATTTATAAGAAATGTTGTTATCATAGCCTCTTCTCGTTATGCTCCTTTCTAATGAATCATGCGGTTTTAACACGTCTCGGTTTTTCCATATAATTTTGCTTACTATACTTGCTGTTGTAGCGTTATAAACTGTATTGTTACTCTTGTTGCCGTTGGGATTTGTAGGAGGAAAAGGCGAAAGCCAAAGACTTGCATCCGAAACTTCTAGGAGGAATGTTCTTCTTCTTTGCTCTTGGAGCTACTGGTGGAATAACATCTCTACTTACTTCAGATAAGCCTATTCTTGAAAGGTACGTTTTTTACGGCGTGTTTGGTACCGATTGGAAAATGTTTTCGATCTCATGTTTGATTGGTCAAAAGTTTAGAATAACGGTTTTTATTGGGAAAACAAGTTCCTTAATGATAACGACTTTCCTGGTCGGAGTAGGGAAAACAATCGAGTTTTGTAAACGACATTCCACGTTGATCGTCTCCTTGCACCCCCCACTCAACCCCGGAGCCAAGTTTACCCCATCCAATAGTGGTGGGCCGAGGATTTTCACTAATGGGTTCAAAATATGAAGAAGTGAGCACATTAAGAAGCCAGGGGAGTCCAACACCAACTATATATGCATAAAAAGAATAATTTTAACAATGTATAAGCAGTGTAACTTTTCGGATCTGGGAGAAAATCGACCGGCAGCCCCCAGGCGGGCTGCGGTGCGGAGCGGCTCTGGGTGGTCAGCAGGGTAGCTTGGGCCATTTTGGTGGTCAAACGGCACGAACGGACTGTTTTTGCTGAGTTTCGATAGGTGTTAGCCCATGGTTCGATGGGTGGGCCCGGGGCCGAATCTGAGCAAAAATCAACCGGCGACCCCCAGGCAGGCTGTGGAGTAGCTCTAGGTGGTTCGGTGGGGCCGCTGGGGCCATTTTGGTGGTCAAACGGTGGAAACAGGGCGAACGGGCCATTTTTGACGAGTTTCGATGGGTGTTAGCCCACGGTTAAGGGGTCCAGATGAACCTCCTGCCCTTGCATCCCAATCGTTCTCACCCCCTCCCCCAACACCTTGCCCATCCTATCACTCACCACCTTAGCGTTTGTCTAAATTATATATTAGTGGCGCTCTCGGAACATCAATCAAAACGTACGTAAGAAAATCACTTATCTACTTCCATACCAAACACACCCTTAATCTTTTCCCACAAAAAAATTGAAACTTGTATACATTCTAACAAAATTGGCACACTGATATACATTTTTCTATTTTTGTTGTAGTCCTCATGCTGTTACAGGTTTTATTGGCCTTACACTTTTGACTATACAAACCATTTTACCTACACTATTCGAGGTAAATCCGCTCAACTTGTTTGGGATTGAGACGTAGTTGATTAATCGATACAGATAGTACGTTATCTTGAACTCGGATTATTTGTTCATAGGGAAATCCTGGATTGAGGAATGTACATGGCTTACTGGGCAGTGGTATAATGACATTGTTTCTCGTACACGCCGCGCTTGGACTTCAGCTCGGTCTAAGTTACTAAAACTTGTCAATTCATGATGAACGAAGAACTAGTCGATTGGGATACACTCGATATACTCTTTTTTTTTTGTATCGAGAGACGTTTTATTTAGAGGAGAGAAAAATTTACTATTGTTTGGTAACTATAGAAGTGTAGTTCAAATTTGACATGAAGGGTATTTGTATTGAGGTCCAATTAAATCCAGAATCGGACATTGCAGGGTTCATTTCTGGATGGGCGCTTCCGATAAGATTTTTTCTTTGGAGAAAGGACAAAAACGACACTTCAAATTAAACTATTTCCATGAAAATGGTCATAGAATTTAAATTTCACTTTCTAGCCATTTCAATTTACTGGCTTGTTCTATATCGTTTCTATACGTTTTCTATACAAATCTTATACATATAAATATTCTATACAAAAATTATATAGTTTTGATACATAATTTATATAATAACTGTACATTTTTTTTACACGTTTTGTACAATAATTATATAATTTTCCTACACTTTCTATATATTTATTATATATATTTTATACTTATACATATTTGATAGAACTATACAATTTCTATACATATATTTTATATAGAGATATATTCTATTTAACAATTATATCGTTTTTATATAATTTAATTATTATTTTTAAACAATAAAAAAAACAGAATATTTGATCAGTTAAAAAATTTATAGTAAAAAAAAAACTGAAATATTTTTAAAAGGGTCGAATTGTCCAAGTTGAATACTGTATCAGTATTGTATATGGACTACGTAGGCCAAAATGACTCAAATTAGGAAATGACTATAAAGCGGAAATAGTATATCCGACTGACCACTTTTTGAAAAGTTTTAAACTTAGGCTATTTGTTTTAAAAAGTGTTGTCCTTTTCCTTTTTCTTTTATTTGTCATGTCAAATTACAAAAATATATTCGATATAATTTCATAAGTTTCCGAAGGATATAGAGTATACTGTATTTCGTATGTTTCGTATGTATATATAAAATTTTAGTACGATAGTATATTGTTTTTGTTTAGTTCACCTTTAGATGGCAGAGCAGAATAAAGGACAAAAAAATTACCATATATCGTTAAATTTCTCTAGTTGCAGCGTTTGTTCGAAAAATTTATGGCTTCTGTGAAGAGGTAAAAGGACAAAAATTACCATACATACAGTTGAACCTCTCTATAATGACAGTATTTGTTTGAAGATTTTATGGCTTCTACGGAGAGTTATTGTTGTATATGTATAATGACATCTGACGTTCAAATTTCATTTAGTTGTTATAAATAAAAGTATGTAAAATTAAAAAGTGAATGAATGAAAAAGAAAAACATTATTATCCTTTTACAACCCCGATCCATTAATAGGAGGGATGCAAGCAGATGCGGGGCCGGGATTTGAAGTCTATGTTGCTAGCAGGGTTCGAACCCACAAGAGAGAGCCTTATCACCTTATTAATAAGAGGGATTCAAAGCAAAGGTGGAGCCGGGATTTGAACCCACATCCGCAGCAAAAGAGAGGCCTTAACAATGGTCCATCTACCACTAGGTCAAGCAACATTGTTTGTTAATGGGTTCGCACTATATAAATATATATATATATTCAAAATTTAATAGTATAAATATAGGATCTACGTAAAAGCTACTGGGTTCGCCTGAACCCCCTTAAAGTATTGTAGCTCCGCCTCTGAATGCAAGGAATTGATGCTACGAATGCCATAACAAATGAATCAGAATAAACCCTAGCCCAGTTATTGATTGGAAAATTTTAAATAAGAGTGTGCCTAGCGTCTTTCGCTTTCTCTTATCAGAAGAAGGAAGGGGGCGCGACCTCACTCAGCTCGAAGAAGTAGCTCTTTCAACTAATCCATATTTTTCCTCTCCAACTAGTCAAGTGGCCCAAGAGCCACCTCAATCTTATTCTGTTTTCGATTCCGTGCATGACATTAATTAATGTGATTATCATAAATATTTTAATATTTTATTTTATACGTAATATATTTCTTACAAAATATTATGTAACAATATTTGAGTGTGCTGTTATAGAGAAATCATTTATAAAAAGTGTACCACTATAATAAACGTTATTATTGTTATAGTTAGAATATCCCTATAGAAAACCAATAAAAATCATATCTCTATAATAAAATGTGATTATAATAAGATGATGTAACAAACAGATCTTAATGTATACTTCAATTAATTTGGGATGGGTCTCCATTTGTATAGCTAGGATTCCATTGTCCCATCATATGACCAAAAAATAAATAAATTATGACCGACACTTTTCTTCTTTTTTTAAAAAAAAAACACATGTTTGTGTGTTCATATTTTACAAGAAAATGAACCACATATAAACTTTAATTTTATTTAGTATCCGATATTTACATTGAAATCTGATTAATTTAAATTCATTTCGGGTAAGACCCATTGAGAATGACGCTTTTTACTAAAGATTTTTTTCATAGCTAAAACTCGAATTCGAAATCATTGGTTGAGGAAAAAACAGTTCCATCCACTGCACCTCTCATAATCCAATCTTGTAAATTAAAGATCGAGGGGATAATATAATATTGGATAAATCAAAAATTGAGATGAGTCTGACTTTAATAACATAATAACAAAACGAACATTGGGATCTAACTAACTTAACTCCAAAAGTTAATTCATGACAATATAAAGAGATTAAATCTCAAATCTCATATTTACTGTTAAAACTGATTTCATTTAATATAAATACAAAATAAAATAAAATCTATATATCTTGATGGGTTGATTTTGTAAATGCAATAAATGATCTTTTATATTTGGCCACACATATTCATAAAGGGAAAAAAGAATATGACCGATTTCTTTGATTGGATCTTTCACTTTAAACATAACATTTTAACTTATCATATTCACACAAATTTTTATCTTATAAAGTAATTACAAAAAATTTAATTAATTATGTATCTTCATTGAATGTATCAGAGGATAATTATGTATCTCGACAGATTCAAAATCGAAATAAATGTATCAAGAGATAATTATGTATCTTTACAAAGAAAAAAATATATCTTAACTGTATGTATTATGTATCGCGATATACCCAAAATCGAAAAAAAAAATATTGAGAGCAAAATATGTATCTTTATAAAGAAAAAACGTATCTTCATTGAATGTATCAGGAGCTAACATATCTAAAATCAAATTTTTCAGTAACTATGCAAATATCAGAATTTTCTATAGTTAAACTCAAAAGTGTGAAAATTTATATTATTTTTCCATATGTAAATGCATGCTTGACCACGAAATTCATAGATCAATAACAATAACAAGTTATTAATATATTTTGTGTAATTCTATAAGTGAAATTTAAGAACATAATATATATTAACCTTAACCTAGTCCTACTAGTGAGATTTTTTTTTTAAAAAAGCAAAATATACGTCAAGTTTATTTCTATTTTTATAATAAAAATGTTGTTTTTGATATACCACCAATAATCCCCTAATAATAATAGGGAAAAGGATATGGGGTGGCCATTTTTTGAAAAAAGTGGACAAATGTATCTTGTCGGTTAAATTTAATGTATAAATAACATAAATATCAGTCCTTTTAGGAGTAATTACACTCTCTCCCACTTTTTTAATTACTTTATTCTCTCTTCCTATTAATATACATAACATAGCCGACATATACATAACATTCTGTGTATATGTTGGAATTTTTGTAATATATTTAGGGAGTTGAGATTTTTTGTAATATTGAAAACATAAGTTGTGTATTTGTGTAATTTTTAGAAATTTAATTTTCTTTTTTAATCATTTGGCCCAATTGGGCACATGTAGTCTCTATAATCTATTGATATACTTTTATACTATATTGATACACTTTTTATAAAAGAGAAAGGAAATTCTATGTAAGTACATGCAGTTTTTATATCCAATTGATACTCTTTTATACTACATTGATACGCTTGCAGTGTCCATATACTCAATTGATACTCTCTTATACTTGATTGATACATTTTTAGAATGCATGTAGAAACTGTATAGAGTCGTAGAAAATATGTATCCAAATATTAATTGTAGTTAAAAATTATATAGAATGTGTATATCTATTTTCTTTTTGATGTTTGACTTATTTTATTTATAGTTCATCTTTTGGACTTGTAATAATGTCGGAGGTTGATTTTTCGATTTGGGAAATTGCAGTTGAACTATTGAAAAAAGTTGGAGTTAGGTTTTTCATTTTGTGTTTGAGTTGCATTATCTGCTCCTCAAAATTCTATGTATTTGTTTTGATCAAATAAAGTTCCTTATAGTAATTTCACATAACTTTTTTGATAGTCAATATCATCATTCCATAAATATACATAATACATGTTCCAATGTACAATAATTGTAGTTATGTCAATTTCAAAAAAGGAATAGATTTTGACAAAAAAAGTATAAAAACAGTGAAAAAACACAAAAGAGTAGCGAATTTTTTATAATAGAATGAAACATTAAATTAAAAAATAGAACATAAAAATAATAGCAAGATTAAAAAAATAAAATGAACTAACGTTTTTTTTTTTTAAATGGGAAAAAACGTGAAATAACTGATATGCAAAATAATCAATGGCTATAAATTGAAATTAGTTAAGTGGCTGATTAGAAAAAATTAAATTGTAATGATTATTTAGTTGGAATTAGTTTTAGCGAGTGAATATTTTTGTTCTTTCTCCGTAATAATAGATACAACTTTCACTGTCAATGATTCTATATGTAATAGATCTAACTTCTTTTCTGTTTTATAGGTAGTCTGGATCTGCCCTAGGGATCCACACTATTCTTCTCTACAATTTTTCTTTTTCGTTTAGTGTGAGGTATGAGAAATAAATAGTCTCGAAATAAAATGAAGAACTATTTTATCTCATGTTTGGTGCGAGGTATTAGTTAGGATCAGAATTATTTATGTCACTATTTACATCATAGTGATGGAATAAGTTATCTCATATACATGATGAGACAACTAATATCGAAATAGTTAATCTCGAAATTAATTAAGAATAATTCATTAGAAAAAAGTTATTCCAAGATTATTAATTCTGAATTAGTTATCTCATCATGTATATGAGATAATTTATACCATCACTATGATATAAATGATGGAATAAATAATTTCGATACTAACTAATACCTCCAACCAAACATGAAATAAATAATCTTTTATTTTATTCCGAAATTATTTATCTCTTATGCCTCACACTTAATGATCCCTTAGTTTTATTTTACTTGTACTTATTTTAACAAATTTAGAAAATTTTATTACTTTTTATCATACTATATATATCCCTAATAGTTACAATTATATAAAATAATAGTATTCAAATTTAAAGTTTTCAAAACATCATTAATAAATTCAATTTCATGAAATACATCTCTAATCAGAGCAGTTCTAAGAGAGCGAGAAGTTATAAGGTTCACACTACTTTGTGAAAAGGAACAAAAAGACATATCAAATCCTTGTGTATTTGTCAAACATACAGCTACATAAAATAACATAACTATAGACTTTACAAGATATTTTTTTGTCACCCAATAAAGACCATATAATATAAGGTTTGACATATGTTTGCAAATTGCAATACTCCATAATTCCATTTTCCCTACATGCCATGTTACTCTTGACGTGCTAAGCATAATAATGCCTTTTTGTTGTGATAATGAGACACATGCTAGATTCGAATCGATTCAGAATTTGAAATTTATTAATTGATTTGATATTGTTGGATATATAGTTAAATATTTATTGAGTTATTGTGTTTACGTAAACATGTAGCTTACATGATAGATCTGTCCTGAGGTTAGAGTTAGGGGCGGAGTCAGAAAGATCGAGATGGTTTATCGAAGCCTGTTCGGTAAAAAATTACACTATTGTTTATATATGGTGATATTATTTTTTTTATGTATGAGACACATGCTAGATCCGAAACGGTTCGAAATTTGAAGTTTATGAAATATGATATTTTCGGATTTATAGTTAAATATTTATTGAGTTTAGTAATGTATTATTGAGTTCACGTAAAAATATAGCTTACATGATAGATCTGTCCTAAGGTTAGAGCTAGGGGCGAAGTCAAGTACGATCGAGATGATTTATCGAAGCCTGTTCGGTGAAAAATTATGAGTTCACATAAACATGTAGCTTATGTGATAGATCTGTCCTAAGATTAGAGTTAGGGGCGGAGTCAGGTAGGATCGAGATGGTTTATCAAAGAATGTTCGGTGAAAAATTGTGAGTTCACGTAAACACGTAACTTATATGCTAGATCTGTCCTAAGGTTAGACTTTAGAGTTAGGGGCAGAGCCAGATAGAATCGAGATGGTTTATCAAAGTCCGTTCGGTGAAAAATTATACTACTATTTATACATGGTGAAATTATTCTTTTTTTTTTTTTTTTATGTATATATATTACTTGTTGAATATTTTGAACCTCCTTAATAAAATTCTATCTCTATTACTGATCAGAGTAATAAAGAAATTAACGATGAATATACTTACGTTAAGAACAACTTAGATAAAGATTGTGGTGGGATGAATGTAATTCCTTCCTTTACCTTAACGCTTTAATCAAAGATCTCAAGTTCGAGCGCTAGAACGAAGAAGCCTTTGATATACATAGAGTATTTAGCTTCCTCTTTAATGAATCATAACGCATAGTGAGAATCTGAACTAATCGGGTCAGTAGATTTCAAATATCGATAACTATTAATTATTCAAAAAAAAAAAAAAAGGGATAAACACTTGATGAGAAGGACAAAAATGTCTTTTAACCCTTTATTTTTTCCGTTCTTATGCTACAACCTAACATCATGATTTTCCATTTAGGAGCACGATCACAAGTATTATAATCTCCTTATTATTGTTAATTTTTTGTCATTAATTTAACATTTGACTATAGATTTTTTTTTTTATCATCTTTTAAATAAAAGAAAATAACGAGGAGATTACGAGTTGATAAATCAAACCCTCGCCAACGAAATAAAAGTTTAGATAGTCAATCAGCTGAACTACTAAACTTGTCCATTTCATCGATAAAAAATGTTGTGGAGCGCACCCCTCTTTGGGTCATTGTTGAATTGATTTCTCATATAATCATCCAATATATATTAATAATTATAATCTCAAAAAGCCCCGTCTTTTGAATGATGTTTCTTGTGTTATTAAAAAATTTGATTTTTTTCCCCTAGAATCAAGGAAATTAAATATGAACTCTAAAATAGGAGCCTCTATAGTTTATTGGAATCAAACATCTCATAGGATATATATGTCTAATTATTTTATATAAGCATGAATCATGTTCCCTTCACTACTTTAGACATGAATATCACACATGAACAATATGACAATGTCAATTAATTATTTATTTAGACATGAACATCACATATATGAACAATATGATAATAATGTCAATTAATTATTTGGTTAAAGTATTTCAATTTATAATCTTTGCCACAGCCTATGCTTTCCGGGTGAGCACGTTATGCACACTGAATAAATTTTCACTCTATAATAGCCTACAAACCACGCAACGGATGTAAATCGCAATAGACTAGCCCTTGATGTTCGTTTGTTTATTACTCGATGTCCATTGCTTGTAAAGAATCTCAATTAATCTGAATTCACCCCTGCTAGATTCATATTAAAAAACAAAGATAGCATCGTCTAATGAGAAAATTTCTATACCAACTATTCAAACTCGAGATACTTAGGATAATTAAATTTTATTAATTCACCACGATCCTTGTTGATTCTTAGGGAACCTATTATCTACCTACCAACTTTAGAAAATTAATCTAATATTAATATGATAAAATCATAATGTAAGTCAAAGACAAAGAGTAGGTAGCTTTTCTACTATGGTATATGGTCAAATTTAAAAGTGACAATCTACCAAACATAGTTGTAGGTGAGTTAAAAAAAAGACAACTAGTTTATCAAATAATAAATTCGAATAGTATTAAACAAACAAATCTAATTCTCAATGCACAGTATACAACTCCACAATGCAAACTCACCAACCGATTTGGTTTTATTTTTAAAAAATAAAAAATTCTCACCAAACTCAACAAATATAAAAATTAGAAAATAAGCTTAGTGGAACATGTTGCCCCACGTACACCAACAACAATTGCGATTTTATAATTTAGTGCAAATGCTATTTTAGTTTTTTTTTTTTCTCATTCGGTGTCTGATATTCGTATTGAAATTCGACTAATTTAAATTCGCGTCATGTAGGGCCCCATTCGAGGGGAAAGCGCTTCCTACCAAGGATTTTCCATATCCAAGACTCGAACCCGAGACCTCTGATTAAGGAAGGAGTAGCCCCATCCGCTGCACCACATCCTTTGATGGTAATGTTATTTTAGTTATACCGACATTTTTACATGAAATTAGTAAAAGAAAATAATACGAGAAATATACAATTAAAACACACACACACAAAAAAAAAAAAACATTAAGCCTAGTTTGATTGTGATTTGTCACTATATTATTCGTATTATATTGGGTTTTGCGTTTGATATCTATCATCAATTTTCGCGCACTTTGAATAAATCTACGAGATATCTGTCACTTCCCAAGTAACTTTATTTAACAAGGCTAACACAGATGGAAAGATCACCTAGTATTTTTTATTTTTGAGATTCGAACCTAAGATCTCAAGCTTTCAGTCCACTTTATTGAGATTCGAACCTAAGATCTATCATCTATTGTTTATTGTATTTTGATTATTATGTTGTTCTTGTTCTTTTCTTGTAGACTTCGCACTACTTCTGTTATTAGGTATTATGTTTGATCCACTGTTTACTTCTTTTTTATATTTGAATTTGTTGTACCTGAGCCAAGAGTTCCTCAAAAATGACCTCCTTACCTCCATAAGATAGTGGTACAGTCTAGGCACTGTGCCCTTCCCAAACTACCTTGTGCAATTTCACTGAGAATGTTGTTATTGTTATTGTATTAATCTCAATATTATAAAACAATAGCAACAATGACATACCTAATTTGTTTTTATGCAGTGGGGCGTGGAGAGGGTAAAGTGTACACAATTCATACCACTACTTCATAGACAAGTTAGAGAGATTGTTTTCGATAGACTCTTGGCTCAAGACAAAATATCGTTCAAGAAAAAGATACAAAAGATGTACAAAAGATAATAAGGAGTACCACAAAAACAAATAGTAGCAGAACAAGCCTAACACAAAACAATACTACAAAACGATCTACGTGAAACAATATATATCAACAAGAATTCAAGAACAGGAAACTACAAGCGCAACACCGCTATAACTACTAATAAGGACAACACTCTTACCTACTAGATTGAACACACGCCGATCTCCTAACTTTTTGCAAGCCTTAATTCATGTTGACCGCACCTTCTTAACTTCGGAAAAAGCATTGTCCATCAACCAAACAATCCCTAACTACAAGAAATTACCACCTAACCTTCTGACTTAATTCGCGTTCGTCACAACTCCCTAATTTCGGAAAAAAACATTATCCATCAACCAAACAATCCCTTAACATTGTTTTCTTCATGCAAAATGGACGTCCAATGATAAGCCACACTAAAACTCATGAAACCATCACAACCGTCCAAATATCAAAGGTGGGTCCCACAAAATGCAAGGTGTTAAAATGTGGGTCCCACAAAGGAACTCATTGTGGGCCATAGATTGGTTGGTGGTGAAAATGAAAATGAGAAAAAGCGAGTGAACTCCACGCGCCATTCCACCTTTCCCCTTCAATTTCACTTGCTTATAAATACTGGACCCATAACTTCTCATTACTCGTGACCAATACACAGATCCAAAAATCTCTTCTGTGTTTCTTCCCTCTCTACTCTCGAAGCTCTTCGATTCCGAATAATTCGTTCATTTTTCAGAGGTGTGTTAATTTTTTTTTTAAAGATTTTTGCTTATTTTTTTCTGTATTAGATTTTGATTTTGTTGTTGTTGTTTGCTATTCATAGTAGATCTGTTATGAGGTTTTACGTTCTAGATCTCAACAGTTCTTCGTAAAGTGTTTGATTTTCTGTAAATTAATGATTTTCTAGCTACATTTTTTCTCATTTTGAGTTTTTTTTGGGATTAATTACATGTTTTTGCTTCGTTTTTTATGTATTAGATTTTGATTTTGTTGTTATTTGTTTTAAATTGGTTCTTATTAGGTTTGTTATGGGTATTTACGTTCTAGATCTCGACATTTCTACTGTTAATATTCTCATACATGTTAGATTTGGTTCGAAAAGCGTTTGATTTTCTGTAAATTAGTGGTTTTCTAGCAACATTTTTCGCATTTTGAGTTTTTATTTTTTGGCTTCGTTTTTGCTGTATTTGATTTTGATTTTGTTGTTGTTATTTGCTTATTTGATTTGTACGAGAGTTGTTATGTGGCATTACGTTCTAGATCTCAACATTTCTGCTGTTTATGTCTCATACATGTTGATTTGTTTGGAAAAGCGTTTGATTTTCTGTAAATAGTGGTTTTCTTGAAAAGTTTTTCTCATTTTGAGTTTTTTTTGGGGTTTAATTAGAATTTTTTCTTCATTTTTTATGTATTAGATTTGATTTTGTTGTTATTTGCTATATATGATTTGTATTAGATCTGTTATGAATCATATTCGAGCTTTTTTTTTTCTTGTGTGTGTGTGTGGATTTTGGATCTAGATCTCAGCATTTCCAATCTGAATATACTAGTTATTGTCATTTCATACATGTTGATAACTTGATTCATTATGAGAAGCTTTAAATGTCTGTAAATGAGTGGTTCTCTAGCAATATTTTTCCGAATTGATGCTTTTTGGTTTTTGTTGTTTGTTCCGCTAGATCTGTTACATTCATCTTTGAGCATGTTTTGTGTGTGAATTTACGATCTAGATCTCACATTTCTACTGTACATATTGTCGTTATGTGATTTCATACATCTTGATTCATTTCTAAACGAATTAACATGTATGAAATGACATACCGAGAATATTCACAGTAGAAATTCTGAGATCTAGATCCACACACACAAAAAAAGCTTAAAGATGATTCGTAACAGGTCTAATGGAGCAGAATAACAACAAAATCTAATAGAGAAGAATTGCATTAGATTCGTTTTGAAAGGGTCGAACGTTGTAAATTAGTGGTTTTCCAGCAACATATTTTCAAAATATGCAAGCGTATTGCATGCATTCCTTAGTTTACGTTAGATCTTGTTGTTTAGTATGCTACAAGTTAATTTTGGTAAATCTAGTAGTGAGATCCCCACCTATAAACTAGTTTTTTCTGCACGAGGAACTACATTTAGTCAAAAAGTTTGTGTGTCCATCATTTGGGTAGTTTAAGTGTTAGTTTTCAGTGTCATGGCATAAGCCGGTTGGTCTATGTTAACTATTAAAAAGGAAAAGAGTAGTCTCTTACTGTTTCTTTGTCTCATCTCAAGTACTACTCAGATCTCATTTATAAACATGTCACCTTTTTGATGAATTTATGTGGTTTAAGTGCTAAAAATAACTTCTGTGATGAGTTTACAAAGGAAAAGTAAAAATGAAAATAAGAAAGAAAAAAGAGGGCTCTCATTGTTACATTGTCTTTTGAGGTTGTGTGAAGTATGTAGAACTCATTGGTGAAAATTGGTTTTTACAGTTGAGAGTTGCAACTTGCACTTGATTTATTATATTTGATAATATTATTGCAAGTACTATCAGCAAATATAACTTTGAGAAATGCATTATATTATCATATGATTAAATGTAAAACGTTGTTAGATTGATGATTTAAACTTGTAGTGCTTACTATTAAGTAAAGGAATATGTTTATTGAGCTCTTTGAGATAGGTTAATAAGAATGCTTTTTTTTTTTTTATTGGTAAATTGTTGTGGAACGTTCTTTGTTTGATAAAATAACAAGCATTAAACATGAAGAACGGAGGTCAACTCTGGTTATTCCTTCAGCTTTAATACTTCTCTCTAATGCCATAGGTTGAGAATTCTTTTGTCCTTAAGCACTTTAAATGACTCCCCAAGATGATGGAATTCTGTTCTCTTGTTCTTGAGTTCTGAATACTGTTCATTGTCTTGTGTAATATGAGCAGCTTTTCTCTGATTTTTTGGTAAATTGACTATTTTAAGATTGGTTTTAACACGATCTCTTAAATTTGCTCAGGGCAGACATGGAAACTTTCTTGTTCACCTCAGAGTCGGTCAACGAAGGCCACCCCGACAAGCTCTGTGACCAGGTCTCAGATGCCATTCTTGATGCTTGCCTAGAGCAGGATCCAGAAAGCAAGGTTGCATGCGAAACCTGCACAAAGACAAACATGGTTATGGTCTTTGGAGAGATCACAACCAAGGCCACCGTAGACTATGAGAAGATCGTACGTGACACATGCAGAGGTATTGGGTTCACCTCAGCAGATGTTGGGCTTGACGCTGACAACTGCAAGGTCCTTGTCAACATTGAGCAGCAGAGCCCTGACATTGCTCAAGGTGTTCACGGTCATCTTACCAAGAAACCAGAAGAAATTGGAGCGGGTGACCAAGGTCACATGTTTGGCTATGCCACAGATGAGACTCCAGAGCTCATGCCCCTCACCCACGTTTTGGCCACCAAGCTTGGTGCCAAGCTTACTGAAGTGAGGAAGAACAAAACCTGCCCATGGCTCAGGCCAGATGGCAAGACCCAAGTCACTGTTGAGTACAAGAATGACAATGGTGCCATGGTCCCTATTAGAGTTCACACTGTTCTCATCTCAACCCAGCATGATGAAACTGTCACAAACGACCAGATCGCCCAGGACTTGAAAGAGCATGTGATCAAGCCTGTTATTCCAGCCCAGTACCTTGATGAGAACACCATCTTCCACCTCAACCCATCAGGTCGCTTCGTCATTGGTGGCCCACATGGAGATGCTGGTCTCACTGGCAGGAAGATTATCATTGATACCTACGGAGGCTGGGGTGCTCACGGTGGTGGTGCCTTCTCAGGAAAGGACCCCACTAAGGTGGACAGGAGTGGTGCTTACATTGTTAGGCAGGCAGCAAAGAGTGTGGTCGCCTCAGGACTTGCTCGCCGTTGTATTGTGCAGGTTTCTTATGCTATCGGTGTGGCTGAACCACTTTCCGTGTTTGTTGACACTTACAAGACAGGAACAATCCCCGACAAGGATATTTTGGCTTTGATCAAGGAGAACTTCGACTTCAGGCCTGGAATGATGTCAATCAATCTTGATTTGTTGAGAGGAGGCAACTACAGGTACCAGAAGACTGCAGCTTATGGTCACTTTGGCCGTGATGACCCAGACTTCACCTGGGAGACTGTCAAGGTTCTCAAGCCAAAAGCTTGAGTGAGGTCTTTGCATTACAATTTTTTGGCCAGACCATTATTCTTGTTGCGGACCAATAAACAAGCTTCATCATGTCATACATTTGACATCGATATTTGTTTTCAAGGCTTGCTTTGGTGCTGGAAGAAGAGAACATGCGTTTACATTCGTATTTTTCTATGAGAACATTTGTTATTTTCCTTCGTCTTTCTTCACCCTTTCCTGCAGTACCGTATTTCTATTTTGTAACTGTTATTGAGAAGCAGTGATTTATATCCCTTGTTTTATCCAATTTATATATGATGATTCTATCAAAGTTTCTCCAGAGTCGAAAGCTTCGTCTGACGAAAAATGTTACTCTGATCATTTTAAATGCAATCAGTTATATCAATTGGTTTGCTTTCTTTGTCTCGAAATACACTGTTTGCAAATACAATTAGGTAATAGGTTTGCTACTTGATACAAATGTTTGGTCATCTGTCACACATTAATTTAGTATTGAAAAGCTTCTTCTACGAATGCAACCAGAGACGGTCATGCAAGCGCTCTTCTCCTCCACCAAACATCTCATCAACTCTCTCACCATCGCGGTAGAAATGAAACGTTGGTGTGTAGCGAATGTTCTGAGTTGTTTCTGGACATTCATCAATATCAGCATAAACGAAAGAGAGTTCTGGGAACTTTTTGCTCAGGTCTTGAAATGTAGGAAGGATCTGGTTGCAGACACGACACCTGCAAATGCAAAACACAATATCAAGAAGATCTAGAGCCACGGCCTCGTTTACTAGCAAGTTACATAATTGACAGAAGAAGATGAACTAATTTTAAGCAGATTTTCGAAACACAGGTTGGCTGTGGACAAAGACAAACAGGTGTTCTCACAGGACTTGAAAAAAAAAAGCATTTATATTAGTTCTCCAACTGTAAGCACCAAACAACACTGAAGATATTCAATTGAAACGGATGTTCAAGTTTAGATATATATCATGAGCGATACATAAATAGGCCGAGTAATCTGTTCCTTTAGCCATTCCCTAAGTAACTTGCATCAACTAGCATTAGTTTGATGAATCTGACCAAAGATATTTGTTCTTAAAAAAAAAATGACAGCTTATACACCAAGTGAAATCGTGCAGCTTTTTAGTTCAATCTTTATGTTAGTGTAAGTACGAAGGAAAATTAGGGAAGCACACAGAAGCAAAAGCGTAAGCACTTCCAACCAAAGAAAAACTTACGAGATTAGGCTAGAAACAAGCGAAAAATCCAAGAATCCAGATAAGAAAATGACCGATTAAAAGAGTTATAGTTGGCCATTGACGTACCAAGAAGCCCCATAGTTTATTACAGCCTGCAAAACACAGTTTTCGCAAAGTAGAAGTTAGCAAATGCTTTAATTCATCGCGCTATGTATGAGCAGAAAAGCTTGTATCTTTCAACAAAAAGAAGGAAATCTTTATATAGAAAACTTAACTAACCGGAGTTTTACTCATTCTGATCGTGTGAAAAATGTCCTTGAGATTTTCGTCACTGGTGGCTGTCATCAACTTCCCCTTCTCATTCACCAGAAGTTTTGAGCTCTCTGCTTTCTCACCTTCTTCACTCATTTTCACTTCTTTTTTCACCCTGAGTTATCACATAATCCATTACTCTGTCTTATTATAGAAAGAAACAGTAGCCATGCTGCAAAAAGACATATACTTGGAAGCAAATTGAACATATACTTGACAAAAGGATATATACATATGTAGTGCAATTCCACAAGTGGGGTTTAGGTAGGTTAATGTGTACGCAGTCTTATCTTTACCTTGTGAAAGTAAAAAGGTTGTTGCCGATAGACCCTCGATTCAAGTAAAGCATGATAAAAAACAAGCAAGCAAAGGAAATGAAGTAGCGAAGAAGCCATGTTGAAAACAAGGCACAATACATAAACAAGCACTCAAACTTGGCCTCCGCTGGCAAGTAAATGTTCTCCTTTTGAGAGCGCACGAGCACAGATTTAGATGCATCAACTTGGTTTCAACGGACAACTAAATACTCCAACTCTTCCCAACTGTATGTCGTGACACTCGATGCTAACGTGGCATATATATTTTAGAGGTGTCTAGATGATCATTTTGTAAGTTTGCACACAATGGAGATAAGTTGAAGCGTCCAGATGTACATACTCAACGTCGAAGTGCTTACTTGCTAGCTGAGACAAAGTTTCAGTGTCTATTTATGTATTATGCCCGAAAATAATGAAGAAGAGAGCAATAGCATAACAAATGATCACTGAAGCAAAGGAAACAACACGTAATACTAAGAAGAAAAAGATCCCAGGAGATTAATAATAACAATACTACAACAACAATACCCCATTGTATCTCACTTTGTGGGATCTGGAAAAGATGGAGTATACGCATACCTTACCCCTACCGTAGAGGTAGAGAGACTGCTCCCATACACCCTCCACTCAAGAGTAATAATAACAATACTACAACAACAACACACTCAGTGTACCCCACTTTTGTGGGGTCCGGAAAGGATGGAGTATACGCATACCTTACCCCTACCATAGAGGTAGAGAGAGAGCTCCCATAGACCCTCAACTCAAGAGTAATAATAACAATACTACAACAACATACCTGTATCCCACTTTGTGGGGTCTGGAAATGATGAATTATACACAGACCTTACCCCTACCGCGGAGGTAGAGAGACTGTTCCGATAAACCCTCAACTAAAGCGTAATAATAACCATACTACAACAACAACATACCCAATATAGTCCCACAAAGTGGGGCCTGGAAATGATGGATTATACACAGACCTTACCCCTACCGCGGAGGTAGAGAGACTGTTCCGATAGACCCTCAACTCAAGAGTAATAATAACGATACTACAACGACAACAACATATCCAGTGTAGTCCCACAAAGTGGCGTCTGCAAATGATGGATTATACGCAAACCTTACCCCTACCACGGAGGTAGAGAGACTGTTCCGATAGACCCTTAACTCAAGCGTAATAATAACCATACTACAACAACATACCCAGTGTAGTCCCACAAAGTGGGATCTGGAGCATAGAGTATACGTATACCTTACCCCTACCGCAAAGGTAGAGAACGCGTTTCTAATAGACTCTCAGCTTAAGAATAGTAATAATAATAATAATAACAATACTGATACGAAAAATAATGTTAAATAATTATGTCTAGTTGAAGTAATGTACCTTTAGTAGTTGTTGTTGAATGCTAGATGTTTATGTTACACAACACCTGTAGAAAAAAAAAAAGAAGAAACAAAAAATAAATTATTCAGTTGTTTTGAGACATATTATCAAACACTTTTGCTGCATTAAGGATGTTCTTTTACTTTTATTTTCTAAATTGCTCCTACTCTCCAAAAATATTGCCCCACCACCTTATCATATACTTAAAAACTACATTACTTTTAAAAGATTCAATACACACTTAATAACATTTTTGAAGATTACGAGCAACATAGATTCATTTGCTTAAATAAAAAAGTTTTACAACAAATAAACGCATACTTGTAGAGAACATAAGGAAATAGGAAAAAAAAAAGATATGCATAAATAAATATAAAAAATTATATACCTTGTACTGAAAAGAAAATAAAGCCAAAAAAAAAAAAAAGAAGAGAATTTTAGATATATGAGAAATTAAAAAAAATAAAAATTGAAGAGAGTGGTATTAATAATATAATTTATAACTACACAAATAATTATAAAGTAAGGTGTTTGACCAGGTTATTTTTGAAAGAAAATATTTCGAATCAATATTCGAACACCAAGCGCTTCGAATTATATGTAACCCATGTCAAACTTGTAAATTTATGTATGTGAAGATATAAACTATAAATTTATTTTATATTAAAATTTCGTATCCAATCAAAATACATCTAACGAAAATGACATTGAGAGTAATACATACCCCTGTTACCCATTTAGTCCAATCTTTTATTTTACCTCACTCTCTTGACAAATCTACCATTATAAATATATTATATTATAATTATATATACATAATAAACAGTGGCGGAGTCAGATTTTGGTTACAGGAGGTGTTCTTATTTTTCTTTGGGCAAAGAACTGTTTAAAAAACAAAGAAAATAAAACACTGCTGCACCTGTCAAGGTTCAAACTCGGATTGTTGATGTAAAAATGCACACTCTTGATCACAGAACTATGCTTCTCTAGCTTGTTAAGGACGTGCAACATGTATATAACCATATAGCCACTGATAATAAATAGTTCACGTTATACTTACGTAATTATAATTTCTCGTCAAAAAGGCATAATGTTAGGTCATTATATATGGCTGACCGGCAATTACTAACGATTCCAGCTTCATGCAGACGAGTTACAACCTGCAATCCAAACTGAGGATGGGTTTTGGGGGTTAGCTCACTCTCGCGGGATCGCGACCCTTGATCCCAGTCATTGTAGCACGTGCGTCGCTCAGGGTATAAGGGGCATGATGACTTGACGTCATCCTCACCTTCCTCCGACATATCAGTCTGTTCAGGATTTCAAACTCAACAATGGAAACTCTTTGCACCCCCACCCCCACCCCCCACCCTCATTTGTTCAACCATCACTATAAAACTTCTAAAACTACTTATAATTATATATACATAATAAATAATTCACATATATTTACATAATTATGTCGAAGAAACTTCAGATGAACTCTCTGCACCATTAGCTCCCACCCACCTCCACCATGTGTTCAACCTCCATTATAAAACTTCTAAAACTATCTCCCAATCCACACCTTTACCTAATCCAAAAATGTACAAACATGAAAACCCTAAAAAAAATTCATGCACATTTCATTACAAATGGATTTTCCAATAATACCCTTTTCCTAAGTGCCATAATTTCCTTTACAACACTTTCTCCTAATGGAAATTTAGCATATGCAAACTTAGTATTTAACCAAATTAATTCACCTAATGTTTTTATGTTTAATACTATGATTAGAGGTTATGCTTCTAGTATTAATCCAAATAATGCAATAATATATTATGTTAAAATGTTGCAATATTGTATTTTACCTAATAATTATACTTACCCTTTTGTTATTAAAGCATTGTGTAGGACTAATGATTATTTTCTTGGTCTAGCATTGCATTGTTGTGTAATTAAATATGGACATGTTTTGGATTTGCATATAGCAAATTCACTTTTACATATGTATGCAAGTTTTGGGCTAAGTCGCTCGGACTCTACAGAAATTTTGTCGTGCATGTGTCAGGTCGAAGGATTTGAAGTGCGCCCGATGATATTTTTGAAGAGTCAGAGCGACGTGGGTTTTGGGTTGTTGTTGTTTGATGCGGTATTGAGGTTGTTCGATGAAATGCCTGAGAGAGATGTGGTTTCTTGGAATGTGATTATTGATGATCTTGGTAAGAATGGCTGTGTTGATGAGGTTCTTGATGCGGTTAACGAGATGTTTTGGAGCGGGGTTGAGCCTAACGCGGTTACACTTCTTGGAGTTGTCGCGTGTTGCTTGAAAATCGGGGATTTTGGTTTGGGTAAGTTGGTTCATTTGTATGTGATAAAGAGGGGGATACATATGAGTGAAAATCTTGGAAATGGGTTGATTGATATGTACGCTAAGTTTGGAGATATGGAGTCAGCTGAGAAGTTGTTCGACGCGATGGAGATGAAGACGGTTATCTCATGGACTTCACTTCTTGATGGTTATATACGAAAGGGCGAACTAGAAAGAGCATGTGTTGTTTTTCATCGGATGCCTAAGGATACTACTGCTTGGAATGTCATGCTTAGTGGTTACTCCGAGGGAGGCGATATGAGTTCAGCTGAGATGATCTTTCGAGCAATGCCAGATAGAGATTTGGTGTCGTGGAACACTATGATCGTTGGCTATGCCCAGAGTAAGAAGTACATGAAGTCGTTAGAGATGCTAAGAGATATGCTCGGGTTTGGATTGAAACCTGATCGGATAACATTAGTCGGGCTGTTCTCAGTGTGTGGATATGCAGGTGTGCTGCATATCGGTGAAGCCATTCACTCGTTCATGGAGAAACAGAACGTAAAGGAGGAGGAAGTCGAGGTAGCATTGCTGGATATGTACAGCAAGTGTGGTGATCCTGAGAAAGCTCTGGGAGTATTTCACGCGATACGGAGGAAATCAGTGCTGGCTTGGACTAGCATGATTGTAGGACTGGCAATGAATGGTGTTGCGGATGAAGCACTTGTGTTGTTCCATCGAATGTGCGATGCCAGAATAAAGCCGAATGAGATTACATATCTAGGTGTTCTATGTGCTTGTAGCTATGCAGGTCTGGTAAAAGAAGGCAAATGGTTGTTCAATGCAATGAGTGAAGTACATGGTGTTACACCAAGATCTGAGCATTATGGTTGTATGGTTGATCTTCTCGGCCGCGCGGGTTTGCTTGAAGAAGCAGAGAGGTTTATACAAGATATGCCAGAAAAGGCTGATGCTGCTATCTGGGGTGCCTTATTGGGAGCTTGTAGAATGCATGGTGAGGTTCAAATGGGTGAAAAGATAGCCAAGATTGTGACTCAAATGGATCCGAATCACTCGGGGCGTTACATTCTTCTCTCAAACATTTATGCTGCAACAAACAGATGGCTTGATGCTGAAAATGTAAGGAAGAAGATGAAAACTTCAGGTATACACAAAACACCAGGGTTTAGTTTGGTTGAGATGAAAGGTGAAATGCACCAATTCATAGTAGACTAGGCAATCATTCTTGATGAGGAAATTTGCCAATTATGATGCATGTACTAAGAACAACATAATAGGGTAGCTCGATGCACTAAAGCTCCCGCTATGCGCAGGGTCCGAGGAAGGGCCCCACTACAAGAGTGTATTATACGCAGCCTTACCTTGCATTTCTGCTAGAGGTTGTTTCCGAGGCTTGAACCCATGCATGACCTCCTAGCCACATGACAGCAACTGGTAGCTTTACCAGTGATTCAGAACAACATAAAAGGGCAGAGCCGGTCCACTAAAGCTCCCGCTATGCATGGGGTCCGGGAAAGGGCCCCACCACAAGATTGTATTGTACGCAGTCTTACCTTGCAATTTTTGCCAGAGGCTGTTTCCAAGGCTTGACCCGTGACTTCCTGACCACATGGCAGCAACTTTACCAGTTTACGAAGAACAACATACCAAGTGAAATCCCACAAAGTGAAGTTTGAGGAGAGTAGAGCGTATGCAGTAATGCAGACCTTACCCCTGCCTCGTGGAGGGAGGCAGACATTATAAACAGACATCATGATACCAATGGAGTGTTTCAGTAGGAGCTAAGAAAGTGATAGTAACACAATGTAACCAAGTAAATTGCATATGATAAATTACTAGTACAGAAAGGCTGTTTGATCCCGGAGTTTCGATAAGCTTCAAGTAAATTGTGTCTCAAATTGTATGAAACAGTAAATTATTATATCAAGAGTTCAGTTGAGCTGAAATTGAAACTACTCCATTCTCCTTGTTCTTTATGCCGATAATTTCTTTGATCGATCTTTTTCTTTTCTGGTGACGCATCTTTCTCCTTCATTGTCGCGACAGAGTCTTTAAATCTCTACTCTCCTTTTTGGCATTTGTAAGTCCAAAATTTAGAGGCCAGTTTAGGCCAATATAACTAACATGGATATGCAAGCCAAGAGCAACAACCAGGGCAACTAAGATTGGTCACTCAATTTCGGAGAATGCACCATGGTGAAATTTTTCGCACAATGACTGAGAAGCAGCTTTTATTCTTGATGTATCCTACAGCAACACAACAAATTCATTCAACTCGATCGAAAAAAAAATGCTTCAAACAGTGTGAAATTTTCAGTAGAGGTTATAGTTATTACCTTCCCTTCAGATGTAATTATAAGAGGGCCTTCTCTCGACCTGCGATAGCCTCCTTCATATCCAAGAAAACAGGTTAAGTTATTACAACAGGAAGGAGAGAAAAAGTGGGACGGGCAGCAGGAAAAACAATCGATTTACCAATGTAAAGATCAGGAAACTGAGCACAAAGCTTAGATAGAGGTTGAGCAATTTCGACCTGCAATGCAGAGTGATTATGCATTAGGACAAAATCCGAAAGAGTAAATAACCATTTGTAATGACATTGTGAGTGTCAAAAGAGAATAAAAACATAATAAAGTGATCAATCATAATGTCTCACACAAAATGAAGAAAAACAACAATGGAATAAAGTAACAGTGCCCAACTATTCGAGAAGGTTATCCAGGAAGTAAAATACTAGAAATTATATCGATGAGCGAAGGTTGTCCATTATTAGCACGCGCTGATGTTATATCAAAGGAAATGACTCTTGTAGTTCACAATATCACACGTCAACAAGGGAAGTTAAAAAAGAACAAAAAGAGAGAATCTAAGAAAAGGTTCCTGATGACTCACATCAGAAAGAGTTGTTGCGAAGCATTTTGATACAAATGGATCCATCAGTTCCAGGATGCCATTAGATTTTGCCAATTCAATCAGACAATCCCATTGACGGTCCAGCTCTACAACATTTGTTGCGGTGAGAATAATCACATTATGGCACTTGATCTACAAAGGTAATGCACATGGTCAAAAACTTTCCACTTCATAAGTATCTTATGACGAGACGTAAAACAGCCCCATGAAATTTAAAGACTAAGAGTGGGAAAAGAACAAAGGAGGATGATATCGAGGCAAAGACAAGGTAGGTTCACCATCAGCAATCACTTTTTCGTATTTGTTAACCACATTGACATCTTTGAATAAGCCAACAAAACTATTAGTGCTACGCAAGAGCATTCATTTGCCTGTCATAATCACTGATCCAAATACTAAATAATTTGACTTTTAACATGAATTAGGTATTCTCTAAAACTAAAGGTGTTCTTAGTTTCACATTTATCCTTGCACTAACATACAAATCTCAAAAACTCACCTACAAACGCCAGACTTAAGGTAAATAAACCAACACCGGCCAAGTAATGGGTTCATAATATGAACCCAATACTTTGTTTTCCCTTCGCTACATTCACGTGAATTCTAAAAATGTAAAAATTTCTCTTAATGTGATATTAGGTCCATCTCATTCCTGTTAATAAATGCAATCATCATATTGTCACACAAACTGATGGGTACATTTAAGAACTGCATATGACATAACTATCTCAGGCGATCTTATATGGTAGCATTATAAACTCTCCGAGAAAAAGAAAGCATCATAGAGAAAGAACTTTTTTTTTAATCAAGTGAGAAAGAAATTTAAAAATAACCATTATATTTCAGATAATGGCCAACATACCAAAGGCACACGCAGCTGTTCATGATGCAACAATTCTGTAATACCCTCAGGCAACAGCGCCATCTGGAATAGGAAAACAAACAACAGTTTAGCTGTGACTGGTACTTTGGTAGTGTAGCTAAAATTGTTCACAGATATAATCATACATTCAATAACAAGAACTTTATAAATAAGCATTTATCTTCCTTGCACTTATTTCATTTGTATCTTAAAATAGTCAGTTCATGGGCCACAAGATGGATCATAATTTCAAACTACAGTTATTGAAACAATAGCGGGAATGACGAGAGTTCCAGAAGAGCCTTGGAGAAAAGTATCAGAACTTGAAACTTTTGGAGTCGGGATTTTGCAGGTGCATGTTATCATCTCATTAAACGCATCACTGATTCATTCTGTAATACATAGAAAAGTGATATCTCCAAACTTTTCTTCTCCAATTTGTATCAGATATTAAATCGTAAGTTCGGGTTATTAGGTGTCTCAGATGTCTAATTTATCTTGTATGAGAACTATAGGGAAAAGCCTCAACATTATTCAGCTGATATACCAATCAAGATACAGAAATGCATTTCCAATGTAAACTGGACTCACCAGCCTATCACAGAGCACTTTCATTAACCTCGGGATCCCTAAACTTGCCTCCATTTATTCGGTGCACACCTAAACTATCGACAGTCTTAATTGACCCTGGACCTGGTAAACCCAAACCCAGCAGTTGACATGGCAACAAGCGTGATTATAACCTCTTTTAGGAATGTGGGAGTGGTGAAAAAGCGAAAAATAAGTTTCTAGGTAGGGTATACATTAATTGCCATATGATCTCATACACTAGCTTATTAGTTCCAATTGTGTATTCTCTTGTTTAATATGCACTGTAGATAATATCCCATCTGTGTTCGTTTTTTCTTTAGTGCAACGGCTATTTGTTTCAACTATATTATTGCAAAATCTGCAAAAAAATTGGCTGAAATTCCATTATTTATAGTCGAACAACAAAAGCTTTAGTCAAAATAAGGGAATTCCAACTGTGTATTTCTTTTTTAGTTCTTTCCTTAGAAGCAACAACTATTTGTTCCGATTGTGTTTTTTTGGGGGGCTAAATCAGTGAAAAGGCTTGGCTGGAATTTCATCATTTTTGTTTCAGCCAAAATAATGGAGTTTTAGACAAGTTTTTCACCAATAGAAGATGATCTGAAAATTGATGGATTTAAAAAGGTTAAAAAATTGTTTTACATTTAAAAGAGCCATATGGACAAAAAAAACACGTAGCAGGTGTGTCTCTCGCCTTCATCGGGTGAGATCATCCAGGGGGTCAAAGCCAAAGGTTTCAAAATTGTCAAGTCTAGCGTAAGACTGAAGCAACAAACTCACTCTATTAGCACAGGGCTATGTCATTCGTCTACAGTATTACTTCAAAGAAAAGCTCTAACCTCGTTCTTGTCACCAGAGCATTTTTCTCCTATGAGGTGCCTCAGATGTTCTTCAAATTCTTCATCAGGAGCCTGGAAAAGAAGGATTTGACACCGAAACATCAGCGAAAGTGGAATATCAAATAACATATTTGAAAAATATTTTCATAAATATCAGAATCTGACGAAACTGTTGTATCTGTTAAACATGCAGATTGACACAAGGATTAAAAAACTTTAAAAAGTTGTGAATATTCAAAGTATATAACAGATTATAGTGTGTTTACCGTAAAACCCGAAAATTCAAACCAAGATTGGAAGTGTGGGGACCCCCTGAGGATTTTAAACCAGGTTATCCTTTATGCATTTACTGCCCATTTTTACATCACATGGGATCTACGCCATGTGACACATAAACATTCGGTTGTTTTACTAGTTGCGCTTCGCGCTGCACAATTTGTACTTTATCAAACACCTTTCAGTAAAATATTCAAAACTTCGTGTACAAATTTTGGATTGATGAGCGGTTTAATATGCTGGTAACTAGACTCGAATACCTTTTTTTTGACAGGAAATTCACCTCATAATACTAAATAATCTAAGAGAAATGATTATTTGAAGTCAGACCTTGTGCGAGCTCATTTGGAATAATTGTCCCAACTCGACTTTGTGCTAGAGCTCTCTTTAGACCTTAAATTGCTTCCAACACGCTTATTATACTTATTATCTTGACCATACGATATGGTACTAGTCCATAGCCTCTCTTGGCGCACAGAAACATTATTTCTTGTCATTGATGTCTTGAATCATTTTGGGCCGTCTTCATCCTTGTGCCAAAGTACTCTCCCACTCGGCCTAGTTCATTTATTTACCTCTTTACTTTAAAATTCTCATGTGGTCCCACGCTCTTGTTTTGGTGTAATTTTCAAACTTCGAATCTACGGGGTCTTACATAGTATGTACAAATCAAGTTCATGTATTTTGAGTTAAGTCTCCAGTATTACCCTATGAGGCCCTGTTTCATGTCGATTGCATATATGCGTTTTATGTATGTGTAGGTTAAGTTGGTTCGCCTAGGCAAGTTATGGTATTGAAGTTAAGGCACCGAGTGTTGATCCGCCTCACCATGTTTTGGGCTTGACATTTACATAATTAAAACTATAATAAACAAACTATACATGCAGCTATAAAAACACATAATCATAGACATCTACGCATCAAATACATTTACCAATAATATAACTAGGAGGGTGTTTGGATTGGCTTATTTAAAGTGTTTTTGGCTTTTAAGGTTTTTCCTCTACTTCTTGTGGTGTTTGGAAAAGATAAAAGGTGCTTTTAAACACTTACTTTTAGCCAAAAAAGTACGAAAATAAGTTAAAAGCCAAAAATTGGATATTCCCAACTTATGACTTTTATCTTATAAGCTATTTTTAAAAAGCCAATTCAAACACCCTCTAGGTGACTTTACCATGGTAATCTAAGATTAGAAGTTTAATCATCTTCCCTTACTATTTTCTTCCAAACTTATACGACCCGTTCCTACTTCCTCCATTTTACCTTCACCTTCAAACATGTCCTCTCTCAGACACACAACAGATGCTAATGACCGAAGTTCTTTTGAAATCACACACACGGCCCATCAAGTTTGCGATATATGCCATGTACAGACATGCAAATTGAATTCCACGCTACATATATAGCTGAATCATTCAGAAGCTATTGCTCAGGCTAAGTCATGGAATCAAAAGCACAAAAGACCGAGTAAATCTATATCATGTACCATGCGAACACCAAAAGCTTTTGCCACTCCTGCTACAGTAACATCTGAATGCAACGGACCGATCCCACCATATATAAATACCTGGAAGAGGACAACAATTTGAAAACCTTATGCTTAAAGAAGCTGGCAATATTTCCTCACTCGAGTTCAGACATACAAAACTATTTGCAGACTGGTCCACAATATAATCCATATTGACAAATGCGTACCATATCGTCTGTGGACTTCCGTCTCTCTACTTCCTCGGCTACAGAATCTATCTGAAATTGAGAGGATGAGAATTGAGATTACAAATGGGGACTAGAGTAACATTCAAATTATAAATGTTTAAAGTTTCTCAAGCATTGAACTATCGAGGTGGGAAATAAAGGAAAAAGATGCCGCTTCAAGAAAGCAATTACAATAAACTGTTCTAGCTAACAATTGGCTTTAGGATGGTCCGATGAATCTTTTCCAATTGTTAAGGAGATATTTTATTAGGCTTTCGATTTTTCCCTAGCAGCTTATTAGAGAGAATTTGAGATTTTTATTTCTAGCTTTGGACTTTTCTTTTTAACTGTTTGCACAATTCAAGCAGACATTGCAAAAGCTTCCAAATACATATTACTTACATCATTTCGAGTAACAGTAACTCGCGATACAGCCCAACCAATAGAATGGAGCTTTTTGCACAGCACAGAACTCAACTTGTCCTCTACAGTGCC
Organism: Capsicum baccatum var. pendulum; assembly: GCA_030864225.1. Classification (NCBI taxonomy): domain Eukaryota; kingdom Viridiplantae; phylum Streptophyta; class Magnoliopsida; order Solanales; family Solanaceae; genus Capsicum; species Capsicum baccatum. The sequence continues at coordinate 274,026,400 of CM061558.1, forward strand.
AAACCTGAGCTATGGAACCAAGAGAAAGATATATGATAAGCAAGCAGATGCAGAGAGCAACAAAAATTACATTTTAGGTTCAGGGCGTATATACATTCACTTGCCTCCGAGCTTATTAGCTCTCTCTTCAAATGGCAGAGGTTAACATAGAGCAAACTGAAAATCAACAACAACAACAACATACCCATACCCAGCGTATTCCCACCTAGTTGAGTATGAGGAGAGTAGAGTGTACGCAGACCATACCACTACCTCAGGTGAAGTAGAGAGGTTGTTTCCGATAGACCCCCAGTTTAGCAAACTGAAAATAAAGACTATATTTTGCATTACAGTTAAAAGCATTGTAAACTTTTTCTATGTACATAGTTTACTAATCAAAGAAAATGTCTGCTTTGACAAATGTAAGACAGTCTCCTTATGTCCATCGGTTGCCAAAAAGGCACTACGTCAAAAACTGTAAATGACACACATTAACTAGAACCCAAGACCAAGCTCTGCCCCTCAAGTCACTGTCTTGACTAATGCCTATAGGAAAACCATATCCATTTAGCCAGAAAATGACTAGAAAATTCAAAATGAAATTTCGTAATATGAGATGACAATGTCCTTTACACTTCACAATAAGATCGTTCCGTTCCTTCTGGATTATAGAGTGACGACTGAGGAGTTTAATTTAGAGGGAAAAACTTCCTCTGTTATAGAGGATAACGTGTTCAAAGATCAGCTCAGATTGTGCTAGCGAAAGCTATGTGCTTGCAGAAATTTGATTTGCTTTAGGAAATCCAGTTCCCCTAGAGATTCAGTGTGTTTGAAGACTAGCTAAAGTACGTTCAGGTTCAAGAATTTACTTCTTACAGTAAATTCTATAAAGTTCAACAATATCCGGTCACAAATAACCAGCAAATAATATGTAATCATGACAGATCAATTGAAAATTTAAAAGAACACACACTAGAAGTTACATAAATCCATCAAAAGAGCATATAACTAGAAAAAGCTACTAAGAAGAGCATGTCAGCATGATACAAGGATCATCAAATACAAATGTCAAGCAACAATAACTTACAAAATCTCATCCCCAACAGCAATAATCGAGGCAGTAAGCATGCTACCGAAATTCAAATTCTCCACTTTTAGTCCATTGCTAATAGAAGAAACTTTCCCACACACCGCAGCAGAGTTCTTCTTTACTCTTCCAGCTCTTTCCAATCTTCCATCAGCGAGTAAATAGGCAGGTTTAAATTTTTCTTCACTACTGTCAGAGTTCTTCATGCACAAAAGTGCATTAGGAACGGTATCATGAATGCTACCAATTGAGGTATACCTACAAGAGCAGTAAAGCAAATAGATGCTCAAATCAATGAGGGTGCCACCGCAAGTTGGAGGTCAAAAGTACAATTTATGAGTATTGAGTAGCATGAACCACATCAACAATATAAGGATACTAGTATATATCCCAAAAATTAATGGGGAAGATTACGTCAGTTTTTTCGTGTAATTGCAGGATGATGAATCCAAGTGATAAATTTTGATATAACCAGAAAATTACCCCTGATCATAAAGACTGCAGTACTGAACCTTGCATACCAATAGGAACGCCCATACATCTCTGTCATAACAAACTTTGCAGATTAGTTATTTTAATTCATCCAAAAGGAGAAATACACAGTAAACGGATGGTCGACATCATTAAAAATACAAAGAAGCATGGCAGATCAAATAAAAAAAATGTTAAATGATGGTTTTCCATTGAAAAGGCATACAGCGAGATTTTTCTTTTATTTCCTCTTTTATTTGCATATGTGAAGTTAAAGATTACTTACTTTCATCTGGTGAAGAATCTGTTTGTCCATTCTTCATTATAACATTCACTATGCTAATAACTAAGAATAAATTTCTAGCTGTATTACTCACTCAATTTATAATACACCTTGATGAACATCAACTTTACTAACTTTACTTGCATGTATATGTAGCATATATGAGGCTTCGTCAAACCTGTATGACCAGTCCAAAATTGGGTTCACCCGCATGAAAGGTGGCCAACCAGGTGAGCTAGGCGAGAATTGCTCTTGACCTACCTGAAAGGTTCGTTCCATAAGCAGTGGTTAGCCACAAATCATACTGGCCTAGAGTTAGAAAATCATTTACTAGTTGGAATAATTAACTAAATATTTACTGCAGTAGGATCTCCGATTCGGACACCAAGAAAAATAGCTCGGATTGGATTAGCCTTTAGCAGAGCCTCTAGACCTGATTTAAAATCAAGTCTAATAATATCCATTTGTATATCGTAACTGCAAGAGAAGGGTGATCAGGTCAAATGGTTAATAAAGGAAATGCTATCATCTACGGGACATCATTATACCAGCTGCTCTATATGAAATTTCGTTGGGAAAGGGGTCAAGGTAAACTAGCATTTCTCGCATACATGGACGCAGCTTCGTAGGTAAATGAGTTGATTTCTGGGAAAGCAGATTGGCTCTCAAAATATATTGTTCGTATAGGGAATGCCTTTCCACCATCTGCTGCCTTTCCGCCTGAATTATTTCCTTCAGCTTGATGCAGAAAACAACCTGCCCTCAGCAGGTGAAGCAAAACCTGAATTAAAAAAAATCATATATTTGGTCAAATGTCACGAAAAACAAAATATTTAGACCTTCAACGGCCAAGAAATGCACAACGAACTTACAGTAGAATCTTTCCCTCCGTTGAAGCTCAACGCAACCTCTTCGACACTGTTAAGTGAGGGACATAAGCAATATCAAAAAGAGGAAACTGAAAAATGCTTAACCATCTTCACCGTAAAAGACGGAGCAATAGTGATAACTCTCAAATTAACTCCTGTCTTTAAGACGCGAGTCCCTCCTTCCTGTTTTGTTTAACCCAATGCCTAGCCTATCTTTCAAAGGGGAAAAAAAGGACCACTCCCTCTAAGAGACAAAATATACCATTTTCCAAAAGTCAATTAGCTTAAATAGTACTATTCGTTATTTTTATGTGACACTTCTACATCTTTTCAAATCATGGACTTAGTTTCACATGTTTCTCCCGAATCTAAATATAATACAACAACAACAACAAACCCAGTGTATTCCCACCTGGTGGGGTCTGGGGGGGTAACATGTACGCAGTCCATACCTCTACCGCTAAAGAAGTAGAAAGGCTGTTTCCGATAGACCCCCGGCTCAAGACACAAGATACCACACAAATACAAATACAAATACAAAGTAAAGCACCGAACAAGGTTACAAGATTACATAACATAACATGCATAACATAGATACGGCACCCATAAGTAAAAGAAAAAGAAAAGGAGGAAAACGGAGGAAAACACCCAGATTCGTACTAAAACAAGGAACAAGTAAGACGAAATCATAACCAGGATACTACCCCCAGCAAGAATTCCCTACACTAGCGACTCAAACTGGTCCTAGTCCTCTGCCCTAATTCGCGCCCTCCAGACCTTCCTATCTAGGGTCATGTCCTCGGTGAGCTGTAACTGCTCCATGTCCCGCCTGATCACCTCACCCCAGTACTTCTTCGGCCTACCCCTACCCCGCCTAAAACCATCCAACGCTAGCCTCTCACACCTACGAACCGGGGCATCCATGCCCCTCCTCTTGACGTGTCCGAACCAGCTCAATCGGACTTCCAGCATCTTGCTCTCCACTGCGGTAACACCAACCTTCTCCCTGATAATCTCATTCCGAACTCTATCCCCTCTAGTCAGCCCACACATTCAGCGCAACATTCGCATCTCTGCCACCTTCATTTTTTGGATGTGGGAATTCTTAACTGGCCAACATTCCGCTCCATACAACATGGCCGGACGAACTACCACCCTGTAGAATTTGCCTTTAAGCTTGGGCGGCACCTTCTTATCACATAACACCCCCGACGCGAGCTTCCACTTCATCCAGCCCGCCCCAATACGGTGCGAGACATCCTCGTCAATCTCACCGTTACCCTGGATCACGAACCCGAGATACTTGAAACTATCCCTCTTACATACCACCTGTGATTCCAGCTTCACTACCACCTCATCCTCCATCCTTACGTCATTAAACTTGCATTCCAAATACTCTGTCTTGCTTCTGCTCAACCTGAACCCTTTAGACTCAAGGGTTTGTCTCCACTCCTCTAATTTAGCATTCACACCCCCTCGAGTCTCATCAATCAGAACTATATCGTCCGCAAAAAGCATACACCACGGCATCTCCCCTTGAATACGCCGCGTCAACACATCCATCACCAAAGCAAACAAAAAGGGACTAAGAGTAGATCCCTGATGCAATCCTGTCAAGACGGTGAAATGCTCTGAGTCTCCTCCCGCCGTCCTCACCTGAGTATTTGCTCCCTAATAACACATCCAAATTTTCTTCTATATCTGAGAAATTTCAGCAGGCAACACAATGAGGATAGAGGAAAGCTTATGAATCGAAGGGTGAAGGCTTGATGTTAATGAAGTTCAACAAAATACCATCTGATCATGTGAGACCAAAGTTACTATCTTGGTAGGACGATGCAAGCACGTCCGCGCAATCTAGCCTCGGCACCACAATTATTTTATAAAAGGAAGTATAACTTATTAATAATTCAATAACTTCGAATAAAAGTGAAACTTTGTGTATTTTTTGCTCAGCCACCACAATATAAGGTTCGATTCAGGGATCAGCTCTTAATTCGTGTTAATTTGCCTTGGTGATGGATGAATTGACGCGTCATATCTAGGAGAGGTGTCCTGGTGTATGTTATTTGCAAATGACATAGTTCTTATTGACAAGACCCGAGGTGGAGTTAATGCTAAGCTGGGGGTTTAGAGACATACCTTGGAGTCCAAAGGGTTCTTGTTGAGCAGAACCAAGACAGAACACTTAGAGTGCAAGTTTTCTGATGCTTGCATGGAAGTGAGTCTTGATACACAGGTCATTCATAAGAGTGGAAGTTTAAAGTATCATCCAAAGAAAGGGGCAGAATGACCATGATATCACATATTGTATTGGTGCAGGACGGATGAAAAGGAGGCTCGCATCCTCAAGTGTAATAAGAAGATGTCATTAACACTTAAAGGCAAGTTCTAGAGAGCGGTAGTTAGACCGGCTACGTCGAGTGGAGCGTTGGCTGGTCAAAAAATCTCATGTTCGGAAGATGAATGTTGCGGAGATGAGGATGCTTAAATGGACGTGTGGGCATACTAGGAGAGATAACATTATGAATGAAGATATTTGGGACAAGGTAGGAGTGGCCTCGATAGAAAACAAGATGCAGAAAACCAGGCAAAGATGATTCCGACATGTGAAAAGGAGATGCACGAATGCCTCATGGTTTCAAAAGAGGTAAATGTAGGCCGATGAGAATTGGGGAGAGTTGATTAGACAGGACATGATGCAACTTCAGCTTACCGAGGACATGACTCTATATACGAGGTTATGGAAGACACATATTAAGGTAGAGATCAGTTAGATAGTTAAGTGTTGTCTCGCTTATTCTTCTACATTAGTCGTAGTATTACTATTGTAGTTTCTTGTCCTTTAAGTTTAGTTATCATTTGTTGTTTTTTGTACTTAGATTATCGTCATGACTACTATTCAGGATGATTTATTAGGTTGTCGATAGTATATTTTTCCATAACTTCTTCATTTCCGTTATTTCTTTCTCTACATTGCTTACGACTATTTCTCCCTTAAGATAAGGGTCTATCGACATACATTTTACCCTCCCCACACCTCACTTTACCAAATTACACCGAGTACGTTGTTGTTGTTGGTGTTAGCATAATATAACATTCCTATACTCCCATCAAGAGCAAAATAATTCAACATTGACAAAATGAAATCTACATTCACCGCGCTAACTAAATGCCACTAACAAAAATTGCTAATGGGAGTAACAGATATCTCGTGGAATTAGTCGAGGTGCACACAACATAAAAAAAAAAAAAAAGATTAATTTGAATTACTTACCTATAAAGAGCCAGTGCTCTTTTAATAACATAAATAGCATTATTATACTTTGTCTTCAATCTTCTATCATCACATTCTCTTATTGCTTTATCAATCTCCATCTATAAAAAATAAAAAAAAATACCCAGATATCAAAATCACCAAATTCAATTAATTAAACATGAAAAACCCAGATTCACAACAACAACAAAAAAAAATAGATCAAGAAAATTTATGGGTTTTGTAAAGATTAAATTTTTATTAACAAATAAACCAAGAATTTGAAGGTTTTGGTAGAAATTTTACCTGGATTTGAAGGGCACAAACAGAAATGAAATTTGGGTAATTGAAGATTTTTCAGAATTAAAAAAAATGAGCTCCACAGATTTTATATCTAGTTTTATTTTTTTTATAGAGAAAAAAAAAAAGTAAACTAAAACAAGAAGTAGTTTTTATTTTTTATTTTTTTTGGTTATAAAAAGACAAAAGAAGAGAAGATAAAAATGGAATTTGGTTGATTGAGTAATGTTTGTTAAGGGTGTTTTGGTTGAAAAAAATGAATCACCTAACATTCAATGAATAGTCCTTTTTATTATAATTGTGGTGTTCGAAATAACTTATCGGATTTAATTAATTACGGATTAATACGAGTTAAGAAGGTAATTTTGGTTTGAATATATGGATAAGTATGAGAAAATTATGTGTGACGTGAAGGTGAAGTGAAGTTTCTGAAGATAACGCACATGTGATACATTAAGTGAATCTTGCATCGGTATGGAAGAGGCAAGCTATTAGAGTCTTATAAGGTGTAATAAAATTCACGTTATGCGTTATGTTTTGAGTGTTCCATATGATATAGCGCGATGGATGATTTTGTCTATGTCTAGGTCTAAAACAGACAGTATGTGTTATATATTGACTTGGAGTAACAGTGTTTTGATTGTTCGATATGATGCAACGCGACGGACAAATTTGTGCATGTCTAGGCCTAAAACGGATAATACGTGTTATATATTAATGTAGAGTCACGACGCTTTGGGTGCTCGATATGATATAGCGTGACAGACAATTTTGTGCATGCCTGGACCTAAAACGGACAATATGTGATATATATTGACTTGAAGTAATAATGTTTTGGTTGCTCGATATAATGTAGCGCGACAGACAATGCATGTCTAGGCCAAAAATGGGCAATACATATTATACGTTAACGTGGAGTCACAACGCTTTGGGCTCGATAGGATATAGCGCAACAGACATTTTTGTGCATGTCTAGACCTAAAACAAACAGTACGTATTATATATTGACGCGGAGTCACAATGTTTTGGTTGCTCGATATGATATAGCGCGACAGATAATTTTGTGCCTGTCTAGATTTAAAACAAACAATACGTATTATATATTGACATGGAGTCATAATATTTAGATGCTCGATATGATATAACGCGATAGACGACCTATTCATGTTTAGATCTAAAGTGGATAATACGTGTCATTGACTTAAACTCTCGATTGGATAGATGCCAAAATAATAATAATAATAATAAAAGACAAAGAAGAGAAGACAAAAATGGATTTGGCTTATTGAGTAACGTTTCTTTTAAGTGTAATAACTTAAAATATTGAATTATCTAACCAATATTTTCCATATTGTAATGGTCATAGTCACAATTCAAAGTACTCCACTACACATTGAATAGTCATCTTAGTCTTCAAATTAATGGGTAATTTTGGCTTGAATATATAGGTATTATAAGCAACGACGGAGATAGGATTTCTATTAAGAAGGTTCAAATGCAGGAAGCAAAAAAAAAAAAAAAAAATTAAAAATCTGTTGTGAATGGGTCTCAAGCTCGAGACCGTGAGGTCCTCGGACATGAAAGTTTGCACCCCTTTCGACACTGAATCAAGTTTTTTGCTTGTGTCAAGGGGGTTCAATTTAATATATATACACATAGAAAGAAAAAAAACTTCATATGTATATACAGTGTAATTTTTTGATGAAGGGGGTCCCCTAGAGTCCACGTAGCTCCGCCCCTGATTATAAGACTGTTGAGGATAAAATAGTTAGGTACACATGACACATTACGTGAATCGTCCATTGAAATAAAAGAGAAACAAGAAGTTTTTTTTATATATATATATATAAGACATGACACAAGATCACATGATAGGCGTGTTTTTGGAACTCAATATTTCTGGTTCGTGCGACAGACAAATCCAGGCACGCGTATATTTAAAGTGGATAATATGTATCATTAACTTAGATTGTGACACCACTTAATTATATTACTCGACAAATATAAAAATTAGCTAATATTTTTATCGTTCGATGATATTTAAACCTGAAACCTCGTAATAATACATGAAATTGTTTTCTTGGAATATGAAAAAATGAATTATTTAGCCATGTTTCCACATGGTAATGGTCAAGATCACAATTCAAAAGGACTACACTAACACTTTTTGATTATTTTATAACATGATCACATTGAATAGTCTTCTTTTATTGCTTTATTTTATTCTTTTACTAAACTTTTGGATTGAATATTAGGCACTAAGATGGCACTATAGACTTTTATTCTTATAATAATCATTAGTCCATAGAGATAGATCTACGTGAATGGTTGAGATTAATCTATCAAATCCATCAAAATGTTCGATCAGATTAATTTACGTGTACCTCGATTAATTTTGATAGATACATATCGTCACATTATTTGTTCAATTTATGAGAAATGTCGAATGTCTATAAAGCCGTAACGATGGATATAGACTTGCGGAATACGAATTAGGAAGAGTATTTGTATAAAAATTAAATTTAAAACTCAACTACTAGTGTTTGAGGTCGTTGTCCTAAAGTCTAAAGTCATAAAGTTCATATCAGAAATCTGACTCTCCCTATAACAATTTTTCAAAATAAAAGACAAATTTACGTCAAGATTTGATTTACATCCACCTGCAGTGGTGGGGGTTCGTCATTGACCCCTACCTTATATATCTATATCGATAATCTATTCTATAATATATTAAAAGTGTGAAACCTCTTACAAAATTGATTTGAACTTTTTGCTCTTCATTAAAATACTCCATTTTAGATAAAATCGTCTTTTCACCCTTTTTTTAAATAAGTAATATTAAATATTAACTATATTATCAAAAAAAAAAAAAAGAAAATCTCTCCTCACAAGAATATAATTCCTTCTCCACTATCTAAAAACCTAATCATACACAGAAACCCAAAAATAAAAAAACAAAAAGATTTTCCCTCCATAAAAAAAATAGTAATAAACAACGCTCCCTCCCTTGAAATCCCAAACATGAAATGAGAAAAATTGTAGTAAGAAAAAAAACCATTCCCCAAAGTGTGAAACCAAAAAAAGAAATATAATGATAAAAAAAATTGTAATTAAAAAAAAAAAAACTTTCCAACGTGAAACCCAAAAAATAATATATTAATAAAAATTCAAAAATTATTTCCGTCTTCCATCAAAGTTGTGTTAACAATTAATTTTAGTTATAATTTCTTTTGATTTGATTATTTAATTTAAGTAAGAATTAATAATATTTAACACTTCTAAATCAATTAAAATTTTACCTTACATAAAAAAAAAAAAATTTCTACAATTCTATTTAACTACTATTTTTAATCAAAATTTACTACATACATACCTCTACTTTTACTTTTTCTTCTTATTTTGTTATTAATTTAAATTGTCATTTTTTGTGTGTATTCATTATTATCATCTTCTCCATCTTTCTTTATTTCCGTATTCATTATTATATCTTCTCCATCTTTCTTTCTTTATTTTAGTTAATAACGATTATATATAAATTATGAGTAAATAATTAACAAAACAATGAATTCTCCTTTTTTAATAATATCTTGTGTTTCTTTTTTAGTAGAAATTTTTTGATAAAATATTGAACGAAAAAGGGCTTAAAATGTCCTTCAACTATCTAAAATGATGGGAAAGTGCCCTTCCCATCTACATATTGGGTCAATTTTGCCCTTCCATTTAACAACAATAATTATTTGATGGATTTCTCTGCAATGTTTGGCAGAAGGTTGATTTCATTTGGTATTATGAACATGTTGTGGTCCATTGGATTTTCTATACCGGTACATATCCTCAATTCGCCTGTGTTTGGATATATTATTATGTTTGAAGTTGAAAATCGGTAACATTCGCTTGAATATACCATCTAAATAAGGTGATAGTTGGTTTTGCTGTAATTATGCCTATCTGAACTTTCATATAGTAGAGAATGTGGTTGAGAACTATGTTGCTCGGACTCTTAAAGAATGTCATCGGTTGCGTGTAGGATGGTGCGGCTAGATGTATGTGGCTTCTACTACTGCTTTCACTGAATTAAGTAGACGCTACCCTTGCCATGTTGTGATAGGGTTACATTATTTTCATTTTATCAAGGATAGATAATTATTGTCCAATACTGTCAATCCCCGACAAAATAAGGGACGAAAAAAGCTGGGGTAGCTTGTTAAATTGCTTGGAATCACGCAGTAACTTTCTATATGTGTTACAGTCAAACCTCTCTATAACGAACGATGTTGTTTGTTTGGATAACTTTTTGCTTGCTGTAGTGAAATTTTGTTATAGAAACTTTGTCGTTATAATGAAATGTTGTCAATTGTTATAGAGATCCAATCCAGTTCCAGCACCCCATTTAGTTTCTTATTGAAAACGCAACAGAGATTGTTCACTCAATACCGAAAAGCCCCCTATTTGCATTTTTACCGAATTAGCCCAGACCTATGATGCGTCGACTCTTCAGTAGTGCATTTTTGGAGGATCCAATATGGGTTTAGGATAGTCATTGCTGAACCAAGTATTTTGACTGTGTGACTACTGTCCGGAAAGCTTAGACAAAATGGAATAGATACAGATGATTACAAAGAGGAACTAGAAATGTTCTTTGTTCTGAAATGGTATCATATTTTTTGCACATCAGCACAAAAATGGATTGTTGCGTCAACCTTGTTCTTCTTACGAAAAGTTCAGCTTCATTCATACAATATAAACTTGGATCGTATCAAAAACAAGCCAAAAATAGTCCACAAACAAAGGAAAATCCGAGAGAAACAAAGCACAATTCTCGGCTCCAACAACAACAAGAAACAAGGTGTAAATGAGTAACAACAACATTATAATAAGAAGAACAACACTAGGATAACAACAATCCAACGTTATAAGATTACAAGACACAACAAGAACCAACGGGTTAACTAGACAACACAAACTAAGACATGAAATGTAAAGATATAAAGTGAGACATACACTATTACAAGATTAGGAACCCAAAGATATATTAAATCTAAGGACCCCTAGGACTTACAATAGCAACACCACACCCTTACAAAGACACAAGATCGGAATCCACCTCTCAAGCACCAACGTTTCCAAGCAATACACATTCACAAGTGATTCCACACTTGTTCATGTCCTAGTTTCGGCCTAGGGAGGCTCTCTCTCTCTCTATTGACGTTACCTTATTTAAACATTACCTTGTTTGGATGTTACCTTATTTAGTGTCACAAAATCAAATAATGATTATCACAAAATCATAAATCTGATCCCCTTAAATCTGCAATCCTTAAATTAGGGATCTCCCCTGTTATTAGGCTAGTAATTAGGAGACAATTAGGACTCCTTTATCTGTATAAATACAGTGTAGGTTCATTGTTATATACATAATAAGATTGAATAATTCTTTCATCTATATTGTTCCAATTTTCTTCCTCCTTTTAACTCTCTCTAGAGAGATGTTCTTTGTGTTCTTACATCAACATTCAATAACTAATGAGCTAAAACCCTAACATTTTCTTTATACAGGCTAATACAAATAACAGATAAAATGACAAAAGTGCCCCTTAGTGTTAAATGGACAAAATGGCGCTCATGGAGTGCAATATAGGAGCGGCTTTGGAGCCCTTTTCACACATCAACTCGCACACTCCGTAGGTCGCATTCAACACACTCAAAAACGTCCATGTTCATGATCGTGCCCGTATCATTCATTCAGCATAAAAATCGACCTGACAGACCAACGGAATTCATGGATTAGTCAGTAGGAGTAAACAGAGACAATACTAACACGAGGTAAAGAAAGCTGAATTGTTACACCATACTTGTAATGACATGAGATCTTATCTGTTCTTTTGTTAAGTGTTATTACTATCGACATTTGAAGCTCAACTAACTTTGTTGTTTGTTCTTATTCTGTTATCCTGCATCACTTTTCGTCAAGTTTTCTTCTTAAACACGTTCTGAATCTCTTTTATAAAATTCTGAATATAAATGTTAGGGTTGAACGGATTAGTTGAGGAAACTTCTGAAGAAACTAACAAGTCTAAATAATCCAAACAAAAGGATAATTATGCTGATATGAAATTGGACAAGTTGAAAGAAGAGATTGAGAAGATTAAAAGACTCTTCTTTATAAACGTTCTTGTGTTTAAACTAATATATGTGCTCATTTTTTCTTTGGATAATATCTAAAAGTCGTCCTAATGTCAAGATGCTAACAAATAAAAAATGCAATAAACATTTTTAAAGACCGTTATTACTTTTTATATTTTAAATAATTTTATAAAATTAAACTCACTAAATTGAGGTACACGCGCGAGGCGCGTATATCTAAACTAGTTAAAATTTTAAAAAGTGAAAGAATCCTAAACTGGCTATGGATGCAAAAAAAAAATTGAAAAAGTAGCCAAACTGTTTAGTAGGCCTAAATGGGCCTATTTAGTATCTACATCGTTTTATTGCGTACATAACTTTATGGTGTAGCCTTTAGGTGGTATCCAATGTTTTAAGTTTTGTGCACTAATAGCCAATATTTGGTTTTGCTACTTATTAAGATAGATAAAAAATAAATATAATAAAATAAAAATAAAAGATCCTTATTTGAGAATTTAGTAAATTTGTTCGCTTGAACTTCATGGAGCTCAGTCATAAATACCTGAAATTCAGTTAGAAGCGACGAAAACTCAGCAGAACGTGTTGTAACTTTGGCCTCGGCAAGCCAAACTTCAAGCGAAAATGTCGCAAGTTTTGGCCTCGTGCCAGACTTAATACGCGAATGTTTGAAGCTATTCCAGAAGGTTAAATTTAAAAATTATTGTCTATTTGGCTATGACTTAAATGGTAGTTCCAAAATTGGCCCATTTATTGCAACTAGATGGGCTTTGAATTCAGAAAAAGCATTAATGGTCTCAAGCCCAAAAAGGATCCAATCAAGTTGTTATATTTCATTTTCCTAGGGCCTTTCATGGTCATGGATTTATATTATTAAAAAATACACAAATACACAACTTATGTTTATAATATTACAAAAAATTTCAACTCCTTAAATATATTACAAAAATCCCAACATATACACATAATGCTATGTATATGTCGGCTATGTTAACAGGTTGGTAAAGTAATTAAGAAAGTGGAAGAGAGTGTAATTACTTCCAAAAGGTTGGTATTTATGTTATTTATACATATTAATAGGGAGAGAGAGTAAAGTTATTAAAAAAGTGGGAGTGAGTGTAATTACTTTTAAAAGGTTGGTATTTATTTTATTTATACTTTTTTTTGGGGGGGGGGGGGGGGGGGGGGGGGTAAACAGCATAAATTCCGACAGTTTGGAGTTTAATTACAGAAAATTTTAATATTTTGCATAATTACTGAAAATTTTAATTTTGGGTCTGTCGAGCGAAGTTACATAATTAGTTGAATTTTTTGTAATTACTTTGTAAGGGTGGAGATTTATGTAAATATAGTAAGTTAAAGTGTATGTTTATGATTTTTTTCCTTTTTTTTTAGTAATGATAAATGTCTGCATAACTATAAGACCGACTGGTCGAACAGAGACGACAACTGGTCATACTTATCTGAAAATCCCTTTGTGGGAGGGCTCTCACTCAATGCATCAGTGGTATGTCACAAATAACAGGCTGATGACTCCCAAAAGCTCTTATTGATGGAGTCATTTGGCACATTGATCTTTATGATCATCACATCTTTGAGTTAAAGACGGGGGATGATTTAACTTATATAGATCAATCTTGTTATGTTGTTGATAAATGAAATTTTTTTTGTAAATAGAAAATGATTTAGTAACAAACATATAGGGTGTGTTTGGTATGATGGAAAATATTTTCCTACTTTTCCTTGTTTGGTTGCAATAAAATGTTTGGAAAATATTTTCCACAACAACTTATTTTTCTTAATTTGAGGGAAAATAACTTCTCTCGTGGGCCAAGGAAAGTCATTTTCCAGAAAATGACAAATGTGACTTATGACTCCACCCCCACCCCTCTTCCCTACCCCAACAACACTCATATTCACATGACTAAAAAAAATCACATTTCTAAAAAATTTACATCACTCGAAAATATTTTTCACTGTGCTTTGCTTCAATTTTTCACTGCTTGAAGTAAAAAATAGTGAGGCCCGAATTTTTTTCATTTTCAATGTTCATTGAATGTATTGTTATTTTCAAATGCATAAAGAAAGACTTACCTATGTTACTTTTGCTAATTGCATATTTCATTTTGTCATCGGTGTAACTTGTTTCACGAGGTTGAATAAGCTTGTCGTTCCGTTATATTTATATTGATTGTAGTATCTTGAGATTGTCCTTGACAAAATATTGAAAAGTGTCTGCTATATTTGCTAATTAATAGTTGCTTAAATTTAGAGATTGTAATATTTTAGTATTCAATATTGATATTATTTGTTATGCTTAAATTAATTCTTACAAATTGTTGAGTTGCTAGAGGTACTGATATACTAGTTAACAGTTAGAAGTGTTTTCTAAAAAAAATATTTTTTCGCTCACCAATCAAACACTAGAAAATATTTTTCTAAAAACTAGTCTCTACTCGCCAACCAAACACCATAAAATATTTTTCGAAAAATATTTTCACTCACCAACCAAACATGAAAAAAATAAGTAGAAAATCAACTTATTTTCGAGAAAAATATTTTCCATCATACCAAACACACCCATAGTCATCTTATCAAAATAGATAAAGAAAAGAAACCTTATCATCCTCTATTTTCTAATATGATAAGAATCCTAAGAAGCACAACAACAGAAAACTCTTGAACACACAAAAAATTATAATAATAGGAGAAACATATGCATAAATATTTGTAATTTTTTTCTTCACCTTTAATTGAAGATGAGGTTCATCCAATTTAATTTGTAGAAAAAGACATAACATCACTATCAAATCAAAATTGAGAGAAAATTTAATATTTGTTCTCATTTGGTTACTTTATTAATAGGATACCAAATTCTATACTTTGGATCTCTTCAAATATATTGTCATGAGAAGTCACAATAAGGTGACCACCATATTAATGATATATGCTGCTAGTTTTTCTTTTTTAAAAGAATGGTAGAGATTTTCGTCGATTATTTCTTTTTTGAACAGTTGTTTAGTAAATGATTCACTAAGTTTTGTTGTAATTATTTATCGACCTTTTAGATCACGGCTCATTACAAGACTTACCAAACATCTCACATCACAAGTTGACGACAATTATGCAGTATCTGTATGAAAGTCAGTATCATCCCGTGGTGTAAAGACCCTTTTAGAGAAAACTAAAAATATTACAAGAAAATCTTAAATCACGCGATCTAAAATTTTGTTATTTTGTAAATGTTAGACGACAACCTAATGCTTTATTTTTAGATTTATGAAAAAATATTAGACTCGAATCTAACGTTATTTGGAAGAGTAATTTTTCTAGGATTATATTTGTGTAATTTAAAAATAAAATAAAATTAAATGGTGGTCTAAAAAGGTATATACTTAAATAAAAATGAAGAAAATTGACAACATCACACCTTTTGCTATCAAGAATATCATTTCACTTTATTAATTGTCTCTAGACACATGAAAATTGATTTTTAGACAAATAAATAATGCAAATAATTTCATTTTCAAGAAAATGACCACTTTGCATTTTTAGACAAATAAATCCATCCTAAAGACATTAAAGACCAAAGTGTGGGGCATCCAATACTTTCCAAAATCTAACCAATTTAAAGTTCTAGCCATTTGATGGAAAATAAAGTATATAACATAATATTCACAAGAGAAAAAAAACAAATAGACAACATTTTTTATATAATAAAGATTTGTTATGTTGTGAATGTGAAGGCTTTGAAAGGATTTGTATCATTGATTTGAGAAGCATCTTTTTCAAAAAAATAAAAAAATAGTCCAAAGTCCTATTTATATTATCACAAGAATCCCAAGTTTTAAAGTATTAACTCAAATGGGCCCATACTACCCATGACCCCCAAAGCCATTTTGGGCCTATTTTTCTGTCGGCAATGGGGCCCACATCTTTTTTCCTTTTTTTATTTCCATTAAAAAACGTTTCTATTGTTTTGTAAAATAAAAAATAAAAAATAAAAAATTCACAATTGAGTGCATATAAGATAAATAATTAAATTATATGTCCTACTAAAGTAAAAACTTTTAATATTTTATTTTTCAGGTTATCGTATCGGACTTACAATGAAAAGTTACTTGTTATATATCGACTTAACCTGACACTATACATAATAGGTACCTTAATAAAAAAGTTAACTAACTTCTTGTAACGATTCAATTATACTAATTACTAATTACGTAAGAAAATGTATTACATCTTGATGTATATAACTTAAACTTTGGAGAGGTAGGGGCTTTGGGCCGATAAGTTTCATAGTAATAGCACAAGTTGCTTGTTGTATGCAGTTTCACTTGTTGAGATCGAAATACGAAGACACGGTATTTTCAAATGCAAGAGATAGAAAGGTTGATAATTTACATAGTAATAGCACGAGTTAACCGCTATCTGGAGTTTCACTTGCTGAGAATAAAACAGAGGACATGGTATTTTTTAATATAAGAGATAGAAGGATCGATAATTTTCACAGTAAGAGCACGAGTTATCTGCTATCTGAAGTTTCACGTGCTGAGAGTGAAATAGAGGACACTGTATTTTCTAATACAAGAGATAGAAGGGTTAGTAATTTTCATAGTAATAGCACGAGATACCCGCTATCTAGAGTTTCACTTGTTCAGATTGAAACAAGGGATACAATATTTTCTAATACAAGAGATAGAAGGGTTGGTAATTTTCATAGTAATAATAGGAGTTACCCGCTATTTGGAGTTTCACTTGTTGAGATTGAAACACGGAGACATGGTATTTTTTAATACAAGAGATAGAAGGTTCAGTAATTTTCATAGTATTAGCACGAATTACCCACTATCTGGAGTTTCATTTGTTGAGATTGAAATATGAGGACGTGGTATTTTTTAGTACAAGAGATAAAAGGGTCAGTAATTTTCATAATATAATAGCACGAGATACCCGCTATCTAGAGTTTCACTTGTTGAGATTGAAACTGAGGACACGATATTTTCTAATACAAGAGATAGAAGGGTCGATAATTTTCATAGTAATAGCAGGAGTTACTTACTATCTGGAGTTTCATCTGTTAAGATTGAAATACGAGAATACGATATTTTCGAATACAAGAGCTAGAAGGGTTGATAATTTTCATAGCAATAGCATGACTAGTCGATATCATGGAGTTTCACTTGTAAAATTTGAAATCGTAAAATAAGGACTATCAAGAGATGAAAAGTGGCTATTTGTGAAATTTTCCATTAATACAATTTAAATCCAATTGCCGACAAAACAGTGGAAAACAAATTGTTCCAAGATATGGTCTAAGAAAGTGGCTATTGTGATGCAAAGTACAATCCTATTTAGGAAACACATGTAGTCAAAAATACAAATAAAAAGTCAACCTTTTCTATTTGGCAATTTAAAAATTCAACAACAACAACAACAGTAGTATGATCCCATATTAGGGGGTATGGGAGTGTGACATGGCGGAGTTAGATAAAATCGAGGGGTAAATTTGACCCTTTTTAACAAAAGATTATGCTGTTTATCATTGGGCAAAATTAGAAATTTGCTGAGGGTATTCAAAACTTTAGTATATATCTTTAGGAAGTTGTTTCTGACCTATATACCTAGTATTATTTTCTCGAAGGAGAGCCCTGGAGTAACTGATAAAGTTGTTGCCATGTGACCAAGAGGACACGAGTTTAGGCCTTGGAAACAACCCTTTGCAAAAATGTAAGGTGAGTCTGCGTACAATAGATCCTTGTAGTTAAGCCCTTCCTCGAACCCTATACATAGCGAGAGCTCAGTGCACCGGGCTGCCCTTTTTTTTTTTTATACACAATATAGCTTGTTGATGAATGGTGTTTGAGTGATCATCCTCGAGTGAATGTAGCTATACCACTGCTATTTATATATGGCTAAAACTTTTTTTTTTTTTTGTATATATAATAGATGTTAATTTCCTTTAACTTCATATTTTGAACCTTTTAACGAAAAATTTGACTCCGCCAATATCTAAAGGCTGAAATTTATGCAAATCTTATTGCGGATAGAAAAATTATTTCCGATGAACCTTCACAAATTTATTAAAATCCTCATAGAGGTGTTTGTTTTTATAAAAATGTAAAAATTAAAAATAAAAAAGTAAATAAAAATGTGGAGGTGACATGCATGGAGATTTATTGCTCATTAGTTGGTAGGTTTTCAACATTTATTGCCAACAATATGTCACCATACATTTGATTTTCTTGTCCTTTTTTTTTTTTTTTTAAATATAACACTTTGTTAATTTATTTGTTCAAGTAAAATAAATTTTATATAATTTTAAAAGATAAGTCACTTTGCATATTCTTAAAACCTCCCCTATAATAAGTAATAAGTTCAAAATGCAATATAAACAAGATTTGTAATTGGGTTCTTAATTATTTATTTTATAACTTTTGTTTATGTCAATTGTCAAGTGAAAATTCTTGCTAATTATTAATCTACTAAAATCCATTATGATTATGACAATAAATGTCTACTAATGACATCTAATCTTCTTTTATTTTATTTTATTTTTTCAAAGAGGACAAGATAGGCTTATCATAGTTTTTTTTTTATTATTATTAATATTGCCATGGTAAACTCCTTTTATATTCTAATTAAAAATAATTAAAACAAATCGAAGTTTCACATCAAACCATAAAAAATAAAAAACAAATTTTGTTATAAGATACTTCACATCAAACTATAAAAAGAAAATTAAAAAAGAAAAAATCTAAAGGAAAAAATCGAGAATTAAAAGTTCGACTTATATTGATTTGGTTAATTTATAGACACGGAAATCTCGAGTTCGAACCCTATACATGAAATTATATTTGGCAAAGAGCGTTTTACAGCTAAGTTAAAGTGATACTAAGTCTTTCCAGCATGAATATGAATTAGTCGAACCTCAACACGGATTATTCAGTGTTCACCATAAATCTGAATTGGTCGAACCTCAAAACGGACTTTCCGACATGAATCTGAATTGGACAAACCTCAAAATGGACTTTCTGACATGAATCTGAATTAGTCGAACTTCAAAACGAATTTTTCGACATGAATATGAATTAGTCGAACCTCAAAGCGGACTTTTTGATATGAATCTGAATTAGCCAAACCTCAGAATGGACTTTTCAATATGAATCTGAATTAGTCGAACCTCAAAATGGACTTTTCAACATGAATTTGAATTGGTCGAACCTCAAAACGGACTTTCCAACATGAATTTGAATTGATCGAACCTCAAAACGGACTTTTCAACATGAATCTGAATTAGTCGAGCCTCAAAACGGACATGAGAAGATTGTGTTTTGCAAAATATCCGGGTTTGTGTCTGATGTTATATATATGTTGATGTCCCATGTACGAACTCATACTTGACTTTCACCCAAAAAAATAAAAATAAAAAGATAATTTGTACTTGACAAGAAGAATTATATTAAAAGAAGCTTTTAAATTGTTGAAAATAAAATTGTAATTTGGAAGCTAATTTACAATTTTGTTATATATTTTTTTGTTTAAATTGTCGAAGGGATTAGGTAGTATTATAATCTTAGAATATATTATTATTATTATTATTATTATTATTATTATTATTATTATTATTATTATTTTATCTCATGATATTTTCTATTTGGGGCTAAATAATTTCAATGTTTGCTTATATCACAACTGTGAAATTATTTTTGTTCCACTTTTCACATATATTAATAATAATTTCAAGATTACTAATTCTGGGATAACATAATTTTTTTTCTCTTCTCCGGAAGATTTTAAGAAAGACAAGAAAAATTTATCCCATTTAAACCAAATATATATTTTATATTATACCTTACATATTTTTTTAAAAAATAGTAAATGAAATATCTACTAATAAAACTATATCTACTAAGCAATTTTATTATTATTATTTTATTTAATTTTGTGTTATAATTTTGTTATTATAATTTGTGAAAAGTTGTTTTACCACAAAGTTGACCCCTAAAGTTCCTACTTTACAGTTTTGTTGGATGTGGATTGGACAAAATTTTTCTGACATTTTTTTTCCTACATTGGATTTGCAATTTTTAATATATATAAAAAGGTCTTTCTTTTTTGATGAATTGTTGACATCACTCTTAATAATCACAATCAACAAGTTAAGTCACTCACTATCTTTAACACTATATTGTTCACTTTCAGAATTGTTCATCAAATTATAATTCATTGTACCTGAAATAAAGAATTGATGTGTACCCAAAAGAAAAGTGTTCACCAATGAGCACTCAATAGGATGACCTCGTACATCCACCACATAATAAAAGTTGTTGTCAGTGGCGGAATCAGAATTTAAGGATCGTGGGTGTTCGGAAGACCGCTCGAATACGTATATTGATATTCAAAGCTTTAAAGTTCTGATTGAAAATTAAAACACTCTACTATCTTCTTGATTTAATGAGTGCTTTTCCAAGCTTTATATCAATTTTTATACATTTTTAA
The DNA here is from genome assembly GCA_030864225.1 of Capsicum baccatum var. pendulum. Lineage (NCBI taxonomy): Eukaryota > Viridiplantae > Streptophyta > Magnoliopsida > Solanales > Solanaceae > Capsicum > Capsicum baccatum. Next base: position 274,047,288 of record CM061558.1, read on the forward strand.
TATAATTATATCTAGCATACTCGAATTTAACGATTGCCGAAGCACAAAAAAAAAGGTCATAGGTTCGCCCCTGGTTCTCGTTGAGGTGGTAAGTTTTGTGGCTCGTATTTTTTGAAAATGTCGATTAGTGTATATTGAGTTTTTCAAAAATAATGTATATTTGAAGGATTTAACATAACTACGACAACATCGACGAAGTTAGGGTGTTGAGTATATAGGCTTTGGATTTTCGAGAACGTACGTAACTTATTGAGTTCTCGATAAAATATTTGTTCATATTAAGTGAATGTTTAAACATAAATATAGAGTTTGAACCAAAGTTATTGGATTTTATCGAACTCGTAAGCAGGGATGTTGTTCGGCCCTTGTGCGACAATATTTTTAGAGAGCTTGAGAACCATCAGATTCGCATCTTAGGAATGAAGTCATCTTTGACAATGATTGTTTTACTCCAAAAATGAGATTTTTTTAAATATGAACTCAAATTAATTAAACTCTAAGACGGATATCGAATATTGGGAGGAAAACAAAAGACACATACTAGAGGTTCATTGCTATCTATCAAAGACATGATCATTATTCACCATTTACATCACCATAGCAAAAAATCAGAAATTGGACCCACAATTAGTCCTTCATTTTTAGTACCCTGACATTCATAATATAGTAAAAAATAAAGGTAAATTAACCTTAGTTAAATGGCAAAAAGTTTTTTTTTTTTTTTTTAAAAACAAGTACTACTATTTCATTAATTTTATATTTGCTTTAAAGGCAAGAGTACATTATATTCATATACCAATATTGCCTTTTGTTGGTGTTGCTTTTATTTAGGGATAAGAAATAAATCATTGTACCTCTATTTATTTTCCTTTTTTTCCTAGTGCAATTTTTTATTTTATAAAAAGTACAACAATAATAACAAGTTCTATAATTTTACAAGTAAAATCTAAAAAAAATAAAGTGTATAAATATTTTATCTCTATTTTTATGAGATAGACAGACTGTTTTCGTAGAAAAAAAAACATGCATACAAATAGAGCAAGTGGCACATTTAATAGATAGGTACCATTCTTATTCATCTACCTCTCATTTGCCCTTCTGAGATCTCATCTTGTCTTTTTTTTTTCTCGATATTCGTATTAGAATCTGATTAAATTTAAATTTGTGTCAAAAAATTCTGCATAGGGGATTAACTATTCCATATTAAAACCGATTTTATATTCATCTAGACTCAAATTTGAGATTTCTGATTAAAGATCAGAAAGTACTTATTAGAAGTGAGGTAGATATGATGTTTCTGGTGCATTCCTCATTGACACCGATGTCACATGAGCTCAACTAGCCTAATGGGTACAACCAAATCCAAAATGAATACGACCGTCATGCGTTATTCGAACCTAACAACAACATACTCAGCGTATTCTCTCACAGTGGGATCTGAGAAAAGACAGTATGTACACAAGTTGTATCACTATATCAGAATGAAGTAGAAGTAATATTTCTGGTGCATTCCTCATTGACGCTGATGTCACATGAGCTCAACCAGCCAAAGGGGTGCGATCAGAGCCAAGACGAACGCGACTGTCATGTTATTCAAACCTCACAATGGGACCTGAAAAAAGACAGTATGTACACAAGCTGTATCACTATATCAGAATGAAGTAGAGATAATATTTCTGGTGCATTCCTCATTGACGCTGACGTCACATGAGCTCAACCAGCCAAAGGGGTGCGACCAGATCCAAGACGAACGCGATCGTCATGTTATTCAAACCTCACAACCTAAAACAATTTTTGAATCACCTTTATTACTACAGTACCTAGAAGTTTCTTTTTCATAAAAGAAATATAATAATTATTTATATACGTAAGAAAATTTATTTTACTACTATAAATATAAATACTAATATAATTTTCATACGAAAGAATTCAGTTGAATTTCCTTGAAATCATGTAGCTTTGCCACTTACTCTGACACTAACTTAGATCACATGTTCAAAAATCATTATACAAATCTTACTTTTTAGACAAAAAGAGAAAATATCTTACTGTTAAATTCAGAATAATAGTAAAAAGAAAAAAAAAAAAGAAAAAGAACCAATGAAGTAAGTCTTACTACATGTAACAGTACTATACAAACCACCAAAAGTTGATGTGAGGTTAATAAGTAACCCTATTATATTTAATCAGAAGTTTCGAATTCAAATCCTACAATAAAATTATATCTAACGTCGATTTCGATACGAATCATAATTTATCAAGTCCAAGTTGTAAGAAATTAAGCATGAAGTATTAACGACCAAGTCCAAACTTTTGTCATTAATCGATAATTCTATTTAGCGATAAATTATTGATGAATTTCATAGATAATCTCAATTAAATATATACTGATCGAACAACAAGTGAGACATTAAAAAAAAAAATACTATAACAACGAATAGTGATGGATCATCAAATATCCCATTGACGACAACTTAATGATGAATTGCATATTTTAGAGATAAGCATTCAGTATTTCCGAACTATGGTCAAAGTTGTTACGACATACTTCAACTGCACAGGGGTCCTATTACCTTCCTTTTGTGCGGATGTGACACTTTTATTACATAAAATGAGACTCACGTTAAAGGTGTCACGCCAGCTAAAAATATTGACAAAAGGTGCCACGCCAGCTAAAAAGATTGACAAAAATACGCTATGATTTAGTTCATGAAGGTAATCGGACCTCCGTAAAATTGAAATATATCGTAACAAATTTGATCATAATTCAGAAATACTAGATGCATTACTCTATATTTTATAATTACGTAAATATCGATTGAACATGGATTGAGAAAACAAAAAAGATATATTATAACGACGTATTATTGATAGATCATCAAACATCCTGTTTAGCAACAGTTTAGCGATAAATTTCATAGCTCATTCATGATTTTCTTTAGGTAAACAGATATCGAACATCAGACGAAAAAACTAGGAAATTTTTTTTGAAATATATTTAAATATTGACGAAATTTGCTGTAACATGCCTTAACTTTGCATGGGTCCAATGACCCCATTCGACTATTTATTATCGTATTTTTACGATATATATTTGTTCAGCTGTACCACTTCGTGAACACACGCACGCTGAGCATGTAAGAATCTGAAATGATCCAGTTGAACAAATATATGCAACAATATTACGATAATAAATAGTTGAGGTGGTTCATAGGACCCTTCGCCAAAGTTTAGATATATTTCTTGACTCTTTTTCGAAAAATCAAAAAGTATACTACTATATGTTATATTATTGGGGCCCACTAATCTTGCTATTTATATCAAACTGTACTACCATGCTTTCTTCCCTCTTCTATATACACACACCTTCTTGTCTCTCCATCAACTCTTTGTATTCATTAAATTTCTCTTCTTCTTCTTTACTATAAAGTTTTTTTTTCCTTCATATTTTCACTTTCAATTTCTCTTCTTATTCATTCAACAAAAATTATGTCAACAATATTTTTCTTCACTATTTTTCTATGGTTCATTATTTTGCTTCCTTTCACTAATGCCAATTGGCCACTTTCACCTGGCTATTATCCAAGTACAAAGTTTAGGTCTATGAGTTTTTATCAAGGATTTAAAAATCTTTGGGGTCCTAATCATCAAAGTGTAGACAGCAATGGCATTGATATTTGGCTTGATAGAAATTCAGGTTTTGTTCAATTACTACTTGATTAGTGCTTAATTCTTTTTATTGTTATGTTTTCTTGATTACGTCGAGGGTTTATCGGAAACAATATTTCTATTCTTTCAAGGTAGGGTTATGGATTGCGTATACATTCTACGTCTTCGAACTCTAATATATGTTGTATATATTTTCTTGATTCTATCGAGGGTTTAGCAGAAATAACATTTCTATCTTTCAAGGTAGGAGTACTGCGTACATTCTACCGTCTTCAGACCATAATATGTTTTTTTATAGTTTGTTGATCCTATCGAGGGTCTATCGAAAAAACTTTGTCTCCTATATATACATTTTATACCCTACTAATATGTTGTCATTTATATTTTCTTGATTTGTCAATGGTTTATAAAAAAGAACCTCTATGTCTCGTACGTAGGCTCTGCCCTCTCTAGACTATACGTATTGGATCACACTGCATATATTGTTGTTTATATTTTCTTGATCCTGCCGAGGATCTATCGAAAACAATCTCTCTATCTCCAAAGTAAAGGTAACGGGGTCTACTACATTTTAGACGACCCTACTATGTTGTCAATTATATTTTCTTGAATATGTCAACGATTTATCAAAAACAACCTCTCCGTCCCTCACGATAGGTATAAGTTCTGCATACGTTCTATCCTCTCTAGGTATGGGATCACAATGCATATATTGTTGTTTATATTTTATTGATTCTGTCGAGTTTCTATCAGAAACAGTTACGTACGTTACGTTCTATCATCTAGACCCACGTACACTGAATACGTTGTTGTTGTTATTATTATTATTATTATTTATAATTTTTTGATTGTTGATTTTTTTTATGATGATTTTGTATAGGAAGTGGATTCAAGTCGGTTAAACCGTTTCGATCCGGTTATTTTGGAGCTTCTATTAAACTCCAACCCGGTTATACGGCCGGAGTTATTACTGCTTTCTATGTAAGCATTTTCGATGTTGCTCCGATTCTGCAAAAATATTATCGTACTTATTTGTGTTGAATTCGTAAAAATTGTACTATTGGAGAATCCGACATACAACTGTGAACATTTAGAGTCCTTGCAAGATCGAATCATTTGTTTATTCACATAAAGTGGGGTCTGGAGAATGCATAGACAAATGGAGTATATATATATATATTTATTGCGTATTTTCGTTCCGATTCATGTGACACTGGCATTTGACTAAGAATTTAAACATTTATGTGACGATAGATGATTTAATTAAATGTAAAATGGAAATTTTAATGTTATACCAGTTCTAAATATAGTATTAGAAATGTAACATCTTACAAATAGAAGAAAAAAAAAAGTACGCCACGTAAATTTGACTAGATACGACATTTACAAAAAGAAAAAAAAAAAAAGAACTTTTAAAATTTATAGACTAAAACAAGTTTTAGATATTTGCATGAATATAAATATCTTAATAAGAGTAAAATGAGAATTTTGAGGATTAAGAAGAATGTGTGTCGTGTAAATTGAAACGATGAGAATAATATTATTAATTGTTTTTTTATTTTTAATGGTTGATTATTATTATTATTATTTTTTAGCATATTGAGTTGATTAATTTATTAAATATTGAATATTTTGCAGCTTTCAAATAATGAAGCACATCCAGGTTTTCATGATGAAGTGGACATAGAATTTCTTGGAACAACATTTGGAAAACCATATACATTGCAAACAAATGTTTATATTAGAGGAAGTGGAGATGGAAAAATTATTGGAAGAGAAATGAAATTTCATTTGTGGTTTGATCCTACAAAAGATTTTCATCACTATGCTATTTTATGGAGTCCTAGAGAAATCATGTAAGTATCAACTATCAATATTATATTTCAGTTTACGTGTCTTAGTTACATCGAAAATTAATTAGTTCGACTTCTGTATTTTGAATCAAGACATATGAATTGAGACGGTAGGAGTTAGTTTATTACTATATAATGAGTCATAGAGAAATCATGAAGGTATTAGTTCCTCTGTTTCAGTTAACGTGTCTTAGTGACTTTCCGAAAAATTTAAATTCACATTGATTTTCATACTTCGAATCTAAACACATAAATTAAGACGTTGGGAGTTAGTTTATTATATGATGAGTGTTGGAGAAATCATGACTTGAAATCAAGACATATAAATTGAGACGATGAGAGTTAATTTATTGTATGATGAGTCGCAAAGAAATTATGAAAGTATTAATCCCTTTGTTTTAGTTAACGTGTCTTAGTTACTTTCCGAAAAATTTAAATTTACGTTGATTTTCATACTTCTAACCTAGACACATAAATTAAGACGCTGAATGTTGGAGAAATCATGTAAGTATTAATCCATCTGTGTCAATTTACATGTCTTAATCATAATTCAAAGAATTCAAATTCACATGAGAAATCGGTTAATTTGACTCTCGTATTCCGAATCGAGACACAAGTATAATTTATTATATGATGAGTGTTAATATATTTATTTATAAGGAATTATTCTACCGACAAAAATCATTTGACACTAAAGTATGGTTGTCCTCCAATGAATTTAATCATGGATTCCACCAAATAAATTTAAGGACATATGTTTTATTTTGGTTACTTCATTTTCTCTTTTTTGCATAAAAGGGGACCATGTTGTTAAAAGGATAATTCATGTAGTAGTCCTTTTCCCAATAGTAGCTAATATAATAGGTCCACCATTTTTCACTAAAAAAAAATAGATTTTGCATATATGTCCAAAAACAAAAAATTTAAAACATATATACAAAAATGAAGCTATTTTTATGTGATCTATAGATTATAGGTTATGAATTTGACTTGTAGAATCAACGATTGATGTTTCGGTTAGAGTAAGAGGTCCACTTTCTGCCTCCTTGGAGTGCGATTCCTCCTTAGGTTCTGTATGAATACGAGTCTTGTAAAAGTAAAAGGAGCGTTTTGGAGCAACAGTAAAGTTATTTTCATCTGATTTATAGGTCATGAGTTTGACTTGTAGAATCATGGACCGATGCCTCGGTTAAAGTAAAAGGTCTATGTTCCATCTCTTTGGAGTGTGATTGTGTATGAAAGGTGAGATACTTCATGGACTAAGCAATACATTGTTAAACTCCCTCATCAGAAATACTAACTCCTATGTTCATTTGAAAACTAATTATGTTGTTATTTTGGTTGTAGATTTTTGGTGGATGATGTGCCAATAAGGAGGTATGCAAGGAAGAGTGTTGCAACATTTCCATTAAGGCCAATGTGGTTATATGGATCCATATGGGATGCATCTTCATGGGCTACTGAGGATGGTAAATATAAAGCTGATTATAGGTACCAACCATTCTACGGAAAATTCATGAATTTCAAGGTCAGTGGTTGCACCGCCTATTCATCACGGTGGTGCCACCCTGTGTCCGCCTCGCCCTACCGATCCGGTGGCCTTTCTAGGCAACAACGTCAGGCCATGAATTGGGTTCACCGTCACTACTTGGTCTACGATTACTGCAGAGACTATAAAAGAGATCACTCCCTTACACCGGAATGCTGGAGGAGCTAAGCACCTGTCCACGTGTCAATCTTTCATAGGATTAATATCCTATTTTGTGTGAACTACCCTTTTTTTTTTTTTTTTTTTTTAAATTAAAATTATTGGGTATGGGGTGAGGTTTGGCTTGGGATGGGTCCCACTTGTCAATAGCAATTGCAAGAGTTATTGAGCATCCAAGCCTATAAACTCCAAAATGAAAAATTATAATACAAAAAAATAATGAAAATGGTGTGTCTTTTTATTTATGAAATTTTGTGCACACATTAATTTAATATTTTTATTTTTTATTTGGAAAATCATAAAAGAGGGTCATGGACAATTTAGGACTATGCATGGATGGTGGGGTATGAAATTGTTATTTTTCTCAATAAGAATAAAGTTTTTTTGTCTTTATTTCTTTTTCATTAATACTTGTTTATGTCTCGTCCCTTTTTGGACCTCACATATCAAGAAAGTTATTTTTCTTTATGCCAATCTACTATTTAGTTACATTTATATTGTTCATGATTTATTACAACTTGGATTACATGTGACATTTATTTCAACCCTTCGGAGTTATAATAGGATGAATAAGTTTTTTTACCTTAATAAAAAAATCTCAGACATAAGTTCTGACTACGAAAAAAATTTTGATTAAGAAAAAGTTTTTTTCTAATGAGACTTACACGACACAAATATGAATTAATTGAACATCAATAGAGATACAGAACAACAAAAAATAAGCAATATAATAGATAACATGTGACATATATATATATATATATAATAATAATAATAATAATTAGCGATAGTAAATTAACATGTATACTCGCCTTAACTTACATTTTTACCCGTCTCTACCCAAATCTCAGCATCAAAATTCCCTCGCCATAATAAACATACGTGATTCATGGGTGTTCTGGAGGTTCGAGCACACATATTGACACCTAAAGTTTTAAGGTTCCGTCTGAAAACTAAAACACCTAACTATCTTTTTTGTTTCAAGAATTTTTTTTTCAAAAGAAATCCTATACTAATTTTTATATATTTCTTTTATAAGCCTAATCTTCATCAGATTTAACGAACAGCAAATCACCACAAAATTGCATATAGGTCCACCCCAATAAGAGCAAACCAAGTCAATTAGTAAATATCTTTCAATGTGGCCCTACAACTATTTCTTACAACTCATTTTGCAACTTCCAAATAATTATTATATATTTTTCTTTTCAAAATGTTGTGATTAGTGGCTCTAAACACTGCTAATGAAGTGATCTAAAGAATATTTAAAGGAAAACATATTGTGAAGAAATCCAAAGGATATTTAAAGGAGAATACTTGTGAAGGCAATAAAGTACATGAATATTTTCATATCAAGTCCATTATTATTATTTTTTTAAATTCTCTTTAATTATTTGATATCTATTTCAAATCACGACTAATTCAGTTCACGCTACGTAAAATTCATTAAAAGAAAAATTCTTTATATTACAAGTTTTTTCATTAAAATATATCCTCACCTCGATCCTAGATGATCAATATATTCTTTGTTAATCACGTGAAAGAGTATATGCCATGATTAATTATTATTTTCAACATACCATGTGATTCTACTTTTTTTCACCCATCTTTTCTCATCATTCAAAAGCATATATTATTCTTGATTTTTTCCCCTAAAAGAATCTAATTAAACTTTACCTAAACCAAATGACTAATGATTGATTAAATAAAAGTATCTTAGTAAAAAGTAGAAGATTTTCTTTTGAGCAATGTGTCTTATATGATGGGATGGAAATAATTAAGTATCTTTTAATAATGAATTCTAATAATTAGTGCAAAAAGTTATTGGAAAGTACCTCTAAATTACATTATGACACTAATTTTCTTGTATAATTATTATATCTTCTATTCCCCCCCTATACTTTTCCACTTTTGCATGAATATACATTGTATTTGTATAATTGTATCATGTATACATATTATGCCATTACTTTATTCTTTTTCCCACTTGTCCCCCCATCATTATCATTTTTTTTTGTTTCCCATTTTGTATAAAAGAGCCACTACAAAATTTAAATAATAAGATGTTATATCTAAATTAGAATACTAAATAATTAAAGTTCTATAAATATAATATAATTTTATTAAAATTATATGATAGTTGGTGGTGGTAATAACTAGTTTGAATGACGACTGGTGTCGATAATTTCTAACAGTAATGACCGATGATGATAGTTGGTGATGGTGATGGATAATTATGATGGATGATATTTTCAACTGATTATGATAGGTGGCCGATATAGCATGATTAGCGAAATATAGTGGTGGTTACTGATGATGGGTGATAGTCTGTGAAAATATGTGGCTACTTGGTAATAGTTGTAGGTGGTAATTAATGGTGACTATTGGTGGTGACGAGTGACTTTGATTGTTGTCGTTAATGGTAATTGTGACAGAGAAAATTGTTGATTGGGACGATGATAATCGATAATGATGAGTGTAAATAACAGTAATAATTGATAATGGTGGATCGGACTACGTGATTGTGGTGGTGACTAGTGGTGAAGATAGATGAAATAATCATGAAATGTCCTTTTTTATAGAATTTTTTGAATACGCAACATCTTAATAATATTAAAAATTTCGATACCTGTGAAATTAATCATCAAATATAATATTTCAACTTTACAATTATTTGATGAGAGCCAATGACAAAAGGATTTTCAGTAGGAATTCAGACAAAAAAAGACATAACAAATTAAGCCAAGAAGGATTAATTTGACTTATATCTAATTAACATATGAGCAATATTATTTAAGACCCCATATGTTACTTATTAAAAAACCAAGTACACTTCATATGATAATTAATTGAACAGAGAAATAAATGTTCGGGTTAAAGTTCTGAATATAATTTTTTTTTAATTGGTAGCATTTTTCCTTTTAATAAATCATACGATGCACGAATCTGAATTGAGATCCAATACAAATATCACAACATCAAATAAAAAACAAAAAAGTTACTTGAACAGGAAATACGATTGCAATGAATGGATAAAATCTTTATTTTTTTAATTAGATGTTTCAGATTAAAGATTTGAATATATAGGAATAATTTTAGAAGAAAACATTTTCCTTTTACTAGACCTTATATAACAAATATTAAGATTAGTCAAGACTCCAATACATTTTTTGGTGTGAATAATGTTTGATCCCGTTATTCTCAAGTTAAAGCGTTAAGTTATGAATGAGAAATGAATAAACTTTGTCCCACACCGAGAAAATAAAAGTAATTTAGTAGGTATAAATTGAAAGACACTTTTACTATCTGTCGTAAGTGTTGAGGCGTCTGCAAGCCTTATGTTGTGGTCATCTTAGCTTGATGTCTCAAAAAATATATCGTACGTCAAGTTATGATGACTTCTGCATACGACATGTCTTCTTTTTAAGAGATATTAAGTGTGTTGAAGTTCCATATATCTTTATTTTTTTCAACATTTTTAATTGATGCATAGTTAAATTATTTTATTAAATTTATCTGACAATTTGGTTAATTGAATGCATGAATATAATAATGATGATGAGATGAGAAAAATCTACCCATTTTTGCATATAAAAAGAAGAAACTTAAAAGATGTAAATTAAACACTATTTAGGGATTTTTTTTTTTTTAGAAATAACATTTTGATGTAATCAACTATTAGTAAATAAATTCCTCTAACTTGAATTTTTATTCTATAACTATACAAAAAAGTTACTTGGATAGATCAGGAAATTATGATTGTTGTGGCTGAATAAAATATGGGTAAGCAACATAAATTTCAACACTTTACTATTTAATTACTCTCTCTCCCTACTTTTATAATAGTTACATAAAATTTCAGATATGATACATTAATTAACGTCATGATACATTAGTTTATAATACATTAATAAATCTTTAATTATGGTTAAAAACGGAAGAAACCGATAATTAAGTCTACAGTTGAACAATTAATGCGCTTAATTAAAGAAATTGTTGTTTAAATTACCTAATATACGTCATTTAATAACTTATGATAACAAATGTCATAAGTTTTCCTATTATGTAAGAACTTATGATATACTATATTATGATAACAAATATCTTATTTAATAATATTGAGTTCGTGATACACTATAATTCATGACACATTACATTTATTTGTGGTTACTAATACATTATTATATTTTTTGCTTGATACTTTATATGTGTAAAAATTTCTGATACATTGTATTAAAAACTAAATATCTTATGATACATTACTTTATATGCAAATACAACAATATTATATCTACTATTGTATTGTTAATTAAGTTTCTGATACATCAAATTATTTTGGTTGAGATACATCACTGCAATTAAGTTTGCATTATACTTGACTTATTTTTTAAAATATCTGATACATTATATAATTTACATTAAGATATAGAACTACAATTACCCTATATGATACATTGCTGAAGAGTAAAGTATCTTTTGATGCATAATAAGTCTAACAGATGGACGAAAATTAATTTATCGAAATTGTAATAAAAACAATCAAAAGTTCTGCTTAAATATCATAGCCATTTTGTCCAGAAAGTTTTGATATTTCAATCTATTTTCACGAAAATCAATGTCGTTCATATCATAATGAAATGGTGGAAATTAAAAAAGAAAGTTAATGGTGGAAAGATGGAGTTGTTAGATCTAATTGAGTAGTAGATGAGAACATGGTGAAAATTCAAAAGAAAGTTAATGAAAGTTGTAACTTGAATGTTGAAGTAGAAGATGAAGCTGACAACATGGCGGAAATTCAAAATGGGTGAATTGAGAAAATCGTGGGATATATTTCCTGATTTTTAGGATTGATTTGCGGTACAATAAGGGAATGCGGGTGATTTTTTTTAGATGTATCAGAAAAGAGGCAACTATTTTGAGTAAAAAGAAATTTTTGTAATTAGTTTAGTTGGATGAGATTTGTCACACCCCTGGTTTTTCACCGCATCCGACCCCGCTAGGGAGTTGGTTTTAGAGAAAATGGGTTTTCCCAATTAAAGTGACGTTTTGAAAAGGGATTATTTTATTTACAGAGTCACCACTTGGAATTGAGTTTGGGTGTTCCAAGTCACCTTATTGAATCCCTATTCAAAAGGAAATGACTCTTTAATTTTTATTTTTTGGTATGCAAACTAGAAATCCGGATAAGGAATTCTGTTGACCGAGGGGAAGGTGTTAGGCACCCCTCGAGTCCCGTGGTTCTAGCACGGTCGCTTTAATGATTTACGTCTGGCTTAAATTAATTTTATTGTTTTGGATTTATAATATTTGTTAACCTAACAGTTGTTTGCCTCCCGATTTTAATTTATTTTGAAATTATTTATTATATTGACGTGTGGCTTACCGATAGTAGTACTTTTCGGTCTCACCACAAATTTTGGTATATTTCTCGCGCCTTTGAGGCATTTATGAGTCGTCCCATATTTTCAAAATCTAAATAAGCACCTAATAGGTTTAAAATCTACCCAACCCAATCCAATCAGCTTCAAACGGTAAGTTAATTTATTATAACGAATGGTCGGTAGAAGGGCTTTCCAACTTCATCGTTAATTTTCACTTGTATATTAAACTTTAAATTTTCTAAAGATTACGAACCTATCTCGCTCAAATTTCACAACAAATTAATTGATTAGGCCTTAATTTAAATTTAGGCCCAATATTCTGAAACATAAACAAATATGAAAAAAAAAACAATTAAACAAAAGTGTCAATTCTAACTTGATCAAGGTGAGTAAAAAGAACAAAAACTAACATCATACCAGTTAGAACTTCACGTAAACAATGGTTGATTAAGTAAATCTAATCAAAAGGACTAAAGTAACTTTTGCACCACGGTTTCTTATTCTTAATAAGGACATACATATCATAATATTATTTTTTTCTAACTTCTTTTTAATAAAGACAACTACTGCGTACACAGTTTTCTTCCTATTATCCCTCTTTCCAATTCATTAAACATTGTCATGTTAAGCTAACGAATGACAATTGTGAAAATAGATTTACAAAATGACAACTTCAATATCTAATACACACCTAATCTCTATACACTAATTTGACCCCATTATAATAATTATCTTATTTTCCACTAACTTAATCTAACCTTAACAAAAGAGAAATAACCAAGATTTTTTCGTACTACTGCTACTTAACCTAACTCCACCGCCACATCATTATTCTATAATTCCTTAATCATTCCTGTCACACATATACCAAATAACGACGACAACTCGGGCTATAGAAATTCATGTCAAACGATGCGTATCTTAGTATTGAATGAATCAAAGAACATTGACTCACTCACCATTAAAATAAAACCACTAAAATAGAAAAATAAAAATTTTAATAGAACGATGAAAAAGGACCTCGCATAAAATAATTACTTTTACATCTTTAAGCACTAAAACGTTAAAAATTATCACACTTAAAATTTAAAATCAATTTAATTAAAATTGTTTTGAAAACAACAAACAAATTACAAATAAAGGACATAGACCATGAACTACATGAAATAATAAACTAAGCATATTAAACAATATAAGAAGCCATTGAAATAACTTTATTCATGCTTTGATTTCCAAAAAAAAAAAAAACTATAGAATAAACAATACGGATTCGATAAGAACCTGTGTGATGAATTAAAACCGAGACAAAAAGCAAGAACGCCACCACCGAAAACTTCAAACGGAGATTCCGGACTCACTTCCTTTATTTTTGTTTCCTTCATTTTTTTTTTGTTTTTTTTTATTGTTTTCTTGATCCGTTGTTTTTTTTTTTCAAACTTTTCTTTGCTGTTTTTTCTTTTCTTTGGCTTTCCTGCATGTGTTCTTTCTTTGTTTTCCTATTGTCCTTCTTTTTTCTTTCTCCTTAATTAGTGCCTGTGTTATGTATATATAATATGTAGTGTGTGTGTACTTATCGTGTGGGAAGGTTGGGAGAGGTAATGGGATAGGAGTGGGACTTGTGGGTGGTTTGGGTAGTTTAGGATTATCTTTTTTTTTTTTATTTAATTTTTTAAATAAAATAAAAATAATACAATCTATTTAAACTAACAAAATACAAGATAAGTTAATTATCTAGTCTTAGGAATATGGTTAAGAAATGTTAATATCACAACATTCTTTATTAAAAATTGAAAGAAGAAAATAATTTTTTTTTAAAATAAAAAATAAAATAAAATAATAATAAAAAAAAATAAAAAAATAAAATAAAAACTTATTTAAAATGTGACTCTATTTTTGTAATTTTCAAAATTTTTAACAAACCTCAAAATAAGATAAATTTAAAATGCCTAAAAATAAAAAATAAAATAAAATAAGATAAAAATTAATTGAACATTAGAATGGTAAAAAATACTAGGTTTGGGTCAAAAATTAGGTATTTACAGAATGCCCCTCTTTGCTTGAAAATATGAAGAATTTTCAAGCAAAGAAGTAAACATGACTAATTTTTTGGCTCAACCCTTTATTCAATATTAGTACGTAAATAAGTGGGAAAGAGGTGTGACCAAGCCCTGCCTTTGGGCATCCTACATATCTCAGGTTATAAGAGAATCAGGTCACGTGTAGTTCAAATAGGTGTAGGAATGAGTGGATGGATTGGAGAGTCGAGTTGAGGTCCCGTCGAGTTTTCGGTTCGTTGCTCCTTTTATTACATCAAAGAATGAAAATAAAAATAAAAGTACAAGATCCTATTTATCCTATTTGTCTTGATCTCCTTGCTTCCGATCTTCCTCTTGGATCTTCAGTTATCGCCCCACCTTCTTCTGGTGGGTACCTCAATCTCAAGATTTGATCTTGAAGTTAGGATTTGAGATTTGAACCTGCAACTTGGATTGAGTCATTGACGCTCTGCCAAAGAACAGTTCATAGAATACTTTGGATGCTTATTCTCCTTATCAGAAGCTAAAAAGATGTCTCTTGAGATGTTGGGCCGCTACAGATACAGAGCTGACTCTAACTATCTTCAACCTGATCATTCTTCTATATTCTGACCGGAGATGAAATTCCATTCTTGGATAAACCTGTGCTTCGCAGAAAACCTGCAAGCCATCAAAGAAGACGAAACAAAACAAACAAAATTTTCTGCCCCAGTTTACACTAGGAAAATTTTGTGAGTTATTAGAAAAACTATAAACTAGTTTAAGGAAAACTAAATAAATGAATGGATAGAAATTTAAGCTAGGAGCACGATAAAATAAAAACTCTATTCTTAATAGTGCAACCAAAGGAAGTTATGCCTAATAAATGCATGAAAAAAAATTAGGATTTTTGCTCCTAAAAATGTGACTAGGGATTGTCATGCCCTGTGAAGACGAGATAAGATGTCAACTAGGGGATGGTGCCCTATGAAGACGAAAAAGATGTCAACTGGGGGATGGCGCCCTATGAAGACGAGATAAGATGTCAACTAGGGGTTGATGCCCTATGAAGACAAAATAAGATGTCAACTAGGGGATCGCACCCTATGAAGACGAAAAGATGTCAACTAGGGGATGACGCCCTATGAAGACGAAAAGATGTCAATTAGGAGATGACGCCCTATGAAGACGAGATAAGATGTCAACTAGGGGATGGCGCCCTATGAAGACGAATAAAGATGTCAACTAGGGGATGGCGCCCTATGAAGACGAGATAAGATGTCAACTAGGGAATGGTACCCTATGAAGACGAATAAAGATGTCAACTAGGGGATGGCGCCCTATGAAGACGAGATAAGATGTCAACTAGGGGATGGTGCCCTATGAAGACGAATAAAGACTAGGATTTTTTTTCTTTGTTAGAAAAGAAAAAAATGCCCCAGTCTTGAATATGAGGGGTTTTATTATTATTATATTGGTACGAAAATAGAAAATTCAAGAAAACTTAACTTTGCTATACTTGTTTTTCTCACTAAACTTCACAAGATTGCTTTGCCCCTGTTCAAACAAAGAGAAAAAAAAATGTGAGTTTTTAAATTGGTGGTTGGTTTGTGGCCTTGAGTTCCTTAGAGGTTTTCCTTATCCCTGCCCCAACTTGATACAGTTGATTCAACTAATTGGTTGGCGAGCTTGATTCTTTGTTTTTCAAATTCTGTTGCATCTCTGTTTGTTTTAGTACGATTTTGCTTTTTATTTTCAAATGCTTCGTTCGTAACACTTATCTTAACTGGCTCTCTGTCCTTGTCAAGGTGGTGAACGTCCAATAATCTTTGCTCAATTTCACTGGGAGCCATGGTCAATTTTGCGCGTCTTTGTTTATTTTGTATTTGGTGCATATAAAAATGAAATAAGGAAAAATCGAAAGAAGGAATAAAAGAAATATGCTTAAATAGAAAGGATTTCTACCAGTAAAGTAAGAAAAGCTTATTCGGAGATGTATATTGACTTCAATAACACATGACACGCAATTTGGAGTAGATATTTGATCCTTCAAAACCGTCTAATCTCGAATTAGGCTGCACCTTTCAATCAAATCAAGTCATTCTTCTTGGTCTTTGTCATGTCATGATAAACTTTGCTTGACTAAAGTCATTCCTTCTGGGATTTTCTCAATTGACCTCTCTAATTTTGATTGTCTCGTTCATCATTGTCTTATGGCGCCCCTGAGGGTTTTCACCAATAAGATTTTTTTTTTTTTTTTATATCTTGTGGTGCCTCCATGGGTTTTCACCTACAAGATATTTTTTTTTTTTGAATCTATATATACATATATATACAACACACAAGGCTTGACATTCTCAAAGATTGATCAGAAGGTCTTTAATGAACAAAGGGAAAAGGATTTTTAGGGTAGATTACAACTTGAGAGCCATATAAAAGTGACAATAGGATATATATCTCATTTTTTTTTTTTATATCTTGTGGTGCCTCCATGGGTTTTCACCTACAAGATATTTTTTTTTTTTTTGAATCTATATATACATATATATACAACACACAAGGCTTGACATTCTCAAAGATTGATCAGAAGGTCTTTAATGGACAAAGGGAAAAGGATTTTTAGGGTAGATTACAACTTGAGAGCCATATAAAAGTGACAATAGGATATATATCTCATTTTTTTTTTTTAATACTAAGATTTTTTGTTTTTCTTTTGTCGGACCGAACCCCAAGATAGGGCTGCCTACGTATCCATTTAGGAATCAGGTCGAACGTAGTTCAATGGTGATGCATTATCTTTTTTTTTTTTTTTTTTCGGCTCCAAAGAGGGTAATCAAAGAAAGATAAATAAGGCTCGAAGGGCTGACAAGGGATTAATGACATTTAGTTAAGTAGAATGATGGCCTTTCGTCATTTCAACTTGAGAATGTTAAGCACAAGTGTGTCAAATATAATATCTTTTGATTGAATCGGCATTGATAGCTTTTTCTGTCATTTTTCCGTCCATATCCGCAAGTTGCAAAGCTCCATTTGATAATACTTGTTTAACTATGTATAGGCCTTGCCAGTTTGGAGCAAACTTTCATTTAGCCTCTTCTTGGTGTGGAAGGATGCATTTTACAACAAGTTGGCCGACCTCGAATTTTCTAGGACGTACCTTCTTATTGTAAGCTCGTGCCATCCTCTTTTGGTATAATTGACCAAAGCAAACTGCCGTCAACCTTTTTTCATCTATTAATGATAGTTGTTCTAGTCTAGACTTGACCCACTCCGTATCGTCAATTTCGGCTTCACTAATGATTCGAAGCGAGGGAATTTCGACTTCTGCGGGTATCACAGCTTCAGTCCCATAGACTAGTAAATAAGGAGTTGCGCCATTCGATGTACGGATAGTTGTACGATATCCTAAAAGAGCAAACGGTAATTTCTCATACCACTGTCGAGATCCTTGGACCATTTTCCTAAGAATCTTCTTAATATTCTTGTTTGCTGCTTCAACGGCTCCATTTGCTTTAGGACGGTAAGGGGTAGAATGGTGATGCAAGATCTTGAATTGCTCACAAACCTCCTTCATTAGATGACTATTGAGATTGGTTGCATTGTCTGTGATAATGGACTTTGGTATACCAAAATGACATATGATGTTCGAGTGAACAAAATCCACTACTATTTTCTTCGTGACTGATTTGAAAGTAGCAGCTTCTACCCATTTGGTGAAATAGTCAATAGCGACCAGTATGAATCGATGCCCATCAGAAGCTTTTGGTTCTATTGGACCGATTACATCCATGCCCCAAGCGACGAATGGCCAAGGAGCAGACATTGGATGCAGCTCTGAAGGTGGCGAGTGAATCAAATCACCATGAATTTGACACTGATGACACTTGCGGACAAAGCGAAAGCAATCTCTCTCCATAGTTAACCAATAATATCCTGCCCGCATAATCTTCTTTGCTAAAACATAGCCATTCATATGCGAACCACATACTCTCGAATGTACCTCATTCATGATTCTTTCAGCTTCCTGAATATTAACACACCTCAACAAGTTCAAGTCTGGGGTTCGTTTGTACAGAATCTCCCCACTTAAGAAGAACCCATTGGCAAGTTGCCTAATAGTCCTCTTTTGATCTACACTGGCGTGTGTTGGATATTCTTTTGACTTTAGGAAGCATTTGATATCATAGTACCAGGGTTCATTACCTGGTTCTGCATCAATTATATTGCAATAACCATGTTGATCTCGTATCTGTATCTCTAATGGGTCGAGATGCGTATTTCCTGGGTATGGGAGCATGGAAGCTAGGGTAGCCAGGGCATCAGCCAGCTGATTATGGGATCTGGGAATATGTCTAAACTCGATAGACTTGAATCTCTTGCTAAGGTCCTCTAAGAACTGTTTGTATGGAATGAGCTTGATATCCCTCGTTTCCCATTCACCTTGAATTTGTCGAACGAGTAATTCAGAATCTCCCAACACCACTAGCTTGTGTACACCCAGATTTATTGCCATATTTATCCCCATGATACACCCAGATTTATTGCCATATTTAGTACAAAAAAAACGGAGTCGTGCTGTGGTGGGATGATGATGCTCGGTCGGTGAGACAAGAACCGCCCCAATTCCTACTCCTTTGACATTGACTACCCCGTCAAAATATAATTTCCATGCATACATGTCATCTTGAACTTCTTCCTCAATTGAATTTATCTCTTCATCAGGAAAGTAAGTTCGCAAAGGCTCATACTCATTGTCAACTGGGTTCTCAGCCAAATGATCGGCCAATGCTTGTGCTTTCATAGCGGTACGAGTAACATACACAATGTCGAATTCTGTAAGTAAAATCTGCCACTTCGCCAATCTGCCTGTGGGCATAGGTTTTTGAAAAATATACTTTAAAGGATCCATTCGAGATATGAGGTAGGTTGTGTAGGACGAAAGATAGTGCTTCAACTTCTGAGCAATCCAAGTTAGGGCGCAACACGTCTTTTCTAGAAGAGTATATTTTACCTCGTAACTTGTGAACTTTTTGCTCAAATAATAGATTGCTTGTTCCTTCTTGCCTGTGATATCATGCTGTCCTAAAACACCACCAAAAGAATTGTCCATCACTGACAGATATAGGAATAAAGGCCTACCAGGTTCCGGTGGGACCAGTACTGGAGGATTTGCCAAATATTCTTTAATCTTATCAAATGATTCTTGACATTCGTCTGTCCATTGGATAGCAACATCCTTCTTTAGCAACTTAAATATCGGTTCACATGTAGTGCTGAGCTGAGCGATGAATCTGCTTATATAATTCAGCCTTCCTAGAAAACTCATGACCTCAGTTTTATTCTTCGGAGGCGGCAATTCTCGAATGGATTTTACCTTGGAGGGGTCCAATTCAATGCCTCTGCGGCTAATTATGAAACCCAAAAGTTTTCCGGATGGAACTCCAAATGCACACTTGGCTGGATTGAGCTTAAGATTATACTTTCGCAACCTTTCAAAGAATTTCCTCAAGTCATCTACGTGATCGACTCGTGTCTTGGACTTGATAATGACATCATCAACGTATACTTCTACTTCCTTGTGCATCATGTCATGAAAAATAGTAGTCATAGCTCTCATGTACGTAGCTCCCGCATTCTTTAAACCAAACGGCATGACCCTGTAGCAATAAGTACCCCACGGGGTGGTGAAAACAGTCTTATCTGCATCTATTTCATCCATCAAGATCTGGTGATATCCGGCGTAACAATCCACGAAAGATTGAATCTCATGTTTAGCACAATTATCAACGAGGATATGAATATTGGGCAGCGGAAAGTTATCTTTAGGGCTTGCTTTGTTCAAATCCCTATAATCAACACAGACTCTGATTTTGCCATCTTTCTTCGGTACGGGCACCACATTAGCTAACCATGTGGTGTACTGAGCGACCCTGATCACGTTCGCATTCAATTGCTTCATGATTTCCTCT
This sequence comes from Capsicum baccatum var. pendulum, assembly GCA_030864225.1. Lineage (NCBI taxonomy): Eukaryota > Viridiplantae > Streptophyta > Magnoliopsida > Solanales > Solanaceae > Capsicum > Capsicum baccatum. The sequence continues at coordinate 274,067,883 of CM061558.1, forward strand.
TTGATTCTATCGCTCACGTCAGTTTTAAACTTTCTTTGCTTTTGCTGGACCGGTGAAAAATCAGGGTATGTAGGCAGTTTGTGGACTACCAAATCTGTGCTTAGACCCGACGTATCATCATAAGACCAAGCAAAAACATCCTTATACTCGATCAAAATCTGAACGATATCATTTCTGATATTCTGATCCGCATGAATACTTATTTTTATTTCTCTAACCTTCTCACCAGTTCCCAAATTTGTTATCTCGGTGTCATTTAAGTTGGGTTTGGGCTTATCCTCAAATTGATCCAATCCTTTTTTGACTTCCTTATCGGCTTCACCTTCATCGTATTCATCTACCGTTTGGTTTGCTGATTCGAGATTAGACAATTTTTTAGGATCTAAATGTGAACTCCACGTACATGCCATGTTATCGGAGCCAGTATTAACATAACTGAAATAAGATAAAAATAATAAAAATTAAAAGAGGGAAGAAAAGATAAATTTACTAGAAAACTTGAATTCCATTTAGTTGAATCGGAAAGGATAGGAGGGTTAACATGAAAATAACTAAACTATGTGGACTACCACCCTGAGAATAGTCCAAAATACAAAAGAAAGAAAAACAAAACAACAAAATAAACTACCAAGACTCCTTCCTTGTGGGGAGAGGAGTGGCTTCCCAGTTAGTGAGCTTGATATTTGGCCCGACGAACTGCACATCCGCATGGCTAGGGCCTTCACCCATCTGAACCATGTTTACTTCATAAAACATTTCCTTGAGGCCTTGACATATTTTATCCACATCCTTGTTAGCATATGAGTATTGATTTTCTTCCTTTTGAGCTTTCGTGAACGATTGGCTGATGTGTGGAACCGGAATTGTCAGTTTCCAAGCCTTCTTCTTCTGCTCTTTTGCCCATTTTCTATCTGCTGTGGTAGGCTTAAAGCCTAAGCCGAAGGAGTTGTGGCTACCACATGGATCTACAGGGTTTATAATTCCTTGCAGCGAGACCTCTAATCCTTTTCCCGGTTGATAACCATTTTGTAGCATTTGGCTAGCCACCATGATTGAATTAGAAAAGAGATAAGACCTTGGAATCGGCGTACCTTCCACGACTTGATCATCTGTCACGATTTCGAAGGCTTGATAAATGGGAGATTCACAACCCTCTTTTGTTTCGATACAGGGTACAGAAGGATCTCGATGTATGGAAGGTCATCCTCTCCATGTACAATGATTTCCTGATTGTCGTGTTCAAACTTAACTACTTGATACAAAGTAGAAGGTATGGCTCTGGCCCTGTGGATCCATGGTCTTCCTAAAAGTAGGTTGTAGGAAGTATCCATGTCTATTACTTGAAAGGTGATTGTAAACTCAACTGGTCCGATAACCAAAACAAGATCTATCTCACCAATTGTGTCTCGTTTTGCACCATCGAAAGCCCGAACACATACATTATTGGACGGAATCCTATCTGGGCTGATTTTTAACTTTTGCAAAGTAGAGAGAGGACAGATATCTACTCCTGAACCTCCATCGATCATTACCCCTTTTATGTAATGTTCTTCACATTTGATAGTCAGATGCAAAGCCTTGTTGTGACCAGAACCTTCTGTGGGTAATTCATCATCAGTGAAAGTGATTCTATTTGCTTCAAATATTCTACGAACCATCCTTTCTATTTGACATACCGTAGTTTCCTTCGGGACGTATGCTTCGTTCAACAACTTAATCAATGCCTGATAATGTTCTTTAGAATGTAGCAGCAGGGACAATAACGAGATTTGAGCTGGGGTTTTCCTCAATTAATCGACAATGGAATAATCTTGGGTTTTCATTTTCTTCAGGAATTCCTCAGCCTCTTCGTTTGTGACAGGTTTTTTCATTGGCCCTTGACTATCTTTAAACTGTTTTGGTCTCCTTAATTCTTCTGGAACATAGCATCTTTCTGATCGAGTCAAACCCCCCGTTTCGTTTGTTTCTTCCATGACCTCTTTTCCTTTGTACATCACCGTGGTTTTGTTGTAGTTCCATGGGATGGTTTTCAAGCTTGTTACTGGGAGCTGCGCTGCGTGTCTTATGACAATTGGCTCTATCATCTCTCTCGTGTTGTTGCGCTGTTGGTCGAACCCTGCGGGACCACTCGAAACATATAGTTTTGGCCCATCTTGTGCTATTCCCTTTAGCTTTGCGGGAACATACAATACCATCTTTTCTGAATCTCGAGGTCTTATAATGGAACTCGCCCCTTTCACGACCAGTGGTTCTCTTTGCATATGCTTCAGTACTTCACCCAGGTTCTCCTTCAAGGCGCATATTTCCATCACTGCTTGGCTTGTTGGCCTGTAGTCTCTATCATTAAAAATCATCCCCACGATGTGTGTGTTACTGTGATTAGGAAGTAGATTATCGGTGACATTCGGTGCTTCTTCTTTTTGTATTATGATTGCCTTGCTTTCGATTAACTTTTCGATGGCTCTCTTCAGACTCCAACAATTTTCGGTACTGTGACCTTGGACGTTGGAATGGTACTCACACCTTACATTAGGATCAAATCAACTTGCATTTGGATCCACTTTGAAAGGCAAAACAGGTTCAATCCATCCTAATTTGACCAATCTCCACAACAGGCTCGTATATGATTCTCCAATTGCGGTGAAGTTTTCATTTGGCCTCTGTTCTCTTGTATAGTCTGCTAGAACATACGGATTACGAGGGGCTTGTAAATTTGGCTGCCGCGGACGAAAACCTTATGGCGCAGGTGCCCGCCATTGTGGACGCTGAGGAGGTCGAGCATACGCTTGAGCATTAAGAACAGCAGGTTGAGGTGTATAATAATGTTGAGGAGGGCTGGGTTGTCCCTGTTGGACATGAACGTAAGGGGAGTTCCATCCCCATTGGGCATTGCCCGGTCCTGATGCCATCATGGATCCTTCCTCCTTCTTCTTCTGATTTCCAAAACTACCTGATCCACTCTGAATGGCTTGTTAGTGGTCCTGAGGGCGGTTTGGCTCATGATTTTTCCAGATTTAATGCCATTCTCCACCATTTCTCCAATTTTTATTGCTTCGGCGAAAGGTTTACCAATCGCAGCTAGTAAATGATGAAAATAATCGGACTCTTGAGTTTGGAGAAAAACGTCAATCAATTCCTGGTCCTTCAACGGCGGCTTGACTCTAGATGTCTGTTCTCTCCATTTCATGGCAAACTCTCGAAAACTTTCAGATGGTTTTTTCTTCATATTAGTGAGAGAAGTGCGGTCAGGAATAATATCGAGATTGTATTGAAATTGTTGTACAAAATCTTGAGCCATATCATCCCAAACGTGCCAATGGGAGATGTCTTGATCGATAAACCATTCGGAGGCTATTCCCGTCAGACTTTCTCTGAAATAGGCCATAAGCAGCTCCTCTTTCCCTCCTGCTCCTCTGAGTTGATTGCAATACCTTTTTAAGTGGGCCACTGGGTCACCATGACCACTATATTTGTCAAATTTTGGGGTCTTGAACCCTATTGGCAAATGAACATTAGGGAACATACACAGGTCTTTGAAAGAGACGCTTTTGTGTCCTCCTAATCCTTGTATGTTCCTCATTCTCTGCTCCAGACTCCTCACTTTTCTAGCTATCTCTTCTCGTTCTTCATTCATAATAGCCTTCTCGATCACGATATGAGACTCAGGCTGATGAGTGGGCTGATATGAATTTACGGGTTTGGATGCCAATTCGGGAGGATAGACTTGATCATGATTTAGCTCGTTGATAGGCTTCTGTATAATTGATGGAGGATTTATATTAGTTGTCACGGCTGGAATAAAAAGTGAGTTGTTCGTGAATGATAGATTTGGAGGACGCATGATGGATGTGCCAGCAGCGCTAGACACATTAGCGTATGGACCAAATCCAGGCGGATAAAGTGGATCGTCGACTTGGGCTTGAGTAGAACTGGAATGGTTTGCATCTGAAAGGCCAGGAATCGAGGAAGGCGGGGCTTGTCCATTCGGCCAGGCCTGATACATTTCCGCAATTTGTTGCTTCAATAACCTATTCTCCTCCAAAGATGCGAACTCTCGTGGAACTAACTGATCTCGACCTTCTTCATTATCAGATTTTGTTCCATCTTTTTGAGTCATCTTCCTTTTTCCTTTATACCTTGTGTTGTACGGGTGGGAAGCCAGCTTAACCACAACCAACCACCTTATTCTCTCTCTCTTTGAAACAGAAACAAATATGTTAGGATTTAGAGCCTTTAAAAATATTGATATATTCATAACTAACTCAAATGTCATGCACCTAAGTAATTTTCTTCCTGAAATGGACTTAGGAAAACCCTCTTGTTTCATCTCGGCTTTGGTGAATTAATTTTTTTTTCATTATTTAACGCCAATATCTTAAAATTGTTACTTGAAACTTGAATCTTGAAAAAATATTTGATCGCACCCGTCGAGGGTTGCCTACGTATCATGTTTTACATGAATCAGATCATCACGTAGTTCATGGTTTATTTAAACCCCTTTTTTCAGATCAATTAATTCACTTAAAAGCCGGTCAACATCCGATATGGCATTTCCTATAATGCAACAAGTAGCACATAAAATGTACATGATGGTCTCAAGAGGTGACACCTGGCCTAGACGGACCCGACCCCTGGGTCGAGCCCTACTAAGTCAAAAATACATGTGATACAAGTAAAACGCAGTCTATTAGGGATAGCCATGTCTAAGCTCCAGTTATGTTAGGTTTAACCTGGTGGAGTTAGGTATCTAGACTGTCTATGAAACGAGCGGACAACTCGAGTCGGCAAGGGACAGCTTTACTGGTAGACGGGCTTTCCGGCCTCACTGTTGGTCCCTTTCCATCCTAAATCATGGGTGACTACAAAATCCTTCCCAGGAGCGTTGCCGCATCTCTGGTATCTCAAGCTCGGAAGCGTATATCGCATCTCCGAATATACAGTATCTCAGAAGACTCAGATGGGTGCGCGAGAGAAGACAGTTTATATTGCAATTCAAATAATATCAAAGCGATAAACATGTAGGCAAAGAACACATTTAGGCCAACAATATACAATATCAAAATTGAATAAAGCCAATTAAGTCAATATAAAAGCTCGAATTCTGCTTAAATCCCCAGCAGAGTCGCCATCTGTCACACCCCTGGTTTTTCACCGCATCCGACCCCGCTAGGGAGTTGGTTTTAGAGAAAATGGGTTTTCCCAATTAAAGTGACGTTTTGAAAAGGGATTATTTTATTTACAGAGTCGCCACTTGGAATTGAGTTTGGGTGTTCCAAGTCACCTTATTGAATCCCTATTCAAAAGGAAATGACTCTTTAATTTTTATTTTTTGGTATGCAAACTAGAAATCCGGATAAGAAATTCTGTTGACCGAGGGGAAGGTGTTAGGCACCCCTCGAGTCCCGTGGTTCTAGCACGGTCGCTTTAATGATTTACGTCTGGCTTAAATTAATTTTATTGTTTTGGATTTATAATATTTGCTATCCTAACAGTTGTTTGCCTCCCGATTTTAATTTATTTTGAAATTATTTATTATATTGACGTGTGGCTTACTGATAGTAGTACTTTTCGGTCTCACCACAAATTTTGGTATATTTCTCGCGCCTTTGAGGCATTTATGAGTCGTCCCATATTTTCAAAATCTAAATAAGCACCTAATAGGTTTAAAATCTACCCAACCCAATCCAATCGGCTTCAAACGGTAAGTTAATTTATTATAACGAATGGTCGGTAGCAGGGCTTTCCAACTTCATCGTTAATTTTCACTTGTATATTAAACTTTAAATTTTCTAAAGATTACGAACCTATCTCGCTCAAATTTCACAACAAATTAATTGATTAGGCCTTAATTTAAATTTAGGCCCAATATTCTGAAACATAAACAAATATGAAAAAAAAAAACAATTAAACAAAAGTGTCAATTCTAACTTGATCAAGGTGAGTAAAAAGAACAAAAACTAACATCATACCAGTTAGAACTTCACGTAAACAATGGTTGATTAAGTAAATCTAATCAAAAGGACTAAAGTAACTTTTGCACCACGGTTTCTTATTCTTAATAAGGACATACATATCATAATATTATTTTTTTCTAACTTCTTTTTAATAAAGACAACTACTGCGTACACAGTTTTCTTCCTATTATCCCTCTTTCCAATTCATTAAACATTGTCATGTTAAGCTAACGAATGACAATTGTGAAAATAGATTTACAAAATGACAACTTCAATATCTAATACACACCTAATCTCTATACACTAATTTGACCCCATTATAATAATTATCTTATTTTCCACTAACTTAATCTAACCTTAACAAAAGAGAAATAACCAAGATTTTTTCGTACTACTGCTACTTAACCTAACTCCACCGCTACATCATTATTCTATAATTCCTTAATCATTCCTGTCACACATATACCAAATAACGACGACAACTCGGGCTATAGAAATTCATGTCAAACGATGCGTATCTTAGTATTGAATGAATCAAAGAACATTGACTCACTCACCATTAAAATAAAACCACTAAAATAGAAAAATAAAAATTTTAATAGAACGATGAAAAAGGACCTCGCATAAAATAATTACTTTTACATCTTTAAGCACTAAAACGTTAAAAATTATCACACTTAAAATTTAAAATCAATTTAATTGAATTTATTTTGAAAACAACAAACAAATTACAAATAAAGGACATAGACCATGAACTACATGAAATAATAAACTAAGCATATTAAACAATATAAGAAGCCATTGAAATAACTTTATTCATGCTTTGATTTCCAAAAAAAAAAAAAAAAACTATAGAATAAACAATACGGATTCGATAAGAACCTGTGTGATGAATTAAAACCGAGACAAAAAGCAAGAACGCCACCACCGAAAACTTCAAACGGAGATCCCGGACTCACTTCCTTTATTTTTGTTTCCTTTGTTTTTTTTTTTTTTTAATTGTTTTCTTGATCCGTTGTTTTTTTTTTTCAAACTTTTCTTTGCTGTTTTTTCTTTTCTTTGGCTTTCCTGCATGTGTTCTTTCTTTGTTTTCCTATTGTCCTTCTTTTTTCTTTCTCCTTAATTAGTGCCTGTGTTATGTATATATAATATGTAGTGTGTGTGTACTTATCGTGTGGGAAGGTTGGGAGAGGTAATGGGATAGGAGTGGGACTTGTGGGTGGTTTGGGTAGTTTAGGATTATCTTTTTTTTTTTTATTTAATTTTTTAAATAAAATAAAAATAATACAATCTATTTAAACTAACAAAATACAAGATAAGTTAATTATCTAGTCTTAGGAATATGGTTAAGAAATGTTAATATCACAACATTCTTTATTAAAAATTGAAAGAAGAAAATATTTTTTTTTAAAAATAAAAAATAAAATAAAATAATAATAAAAAAAATAAAAAATAAAATAAAAACTTATTTAAAATGTGACTCTATTTTTGTAATTTTCAAAATTTTTAACAAACCTCAAAATAAGATAAATTTAAAATGCCTAAAAATAAAAAATAAAATAAAATAAGATAAAAATTAATTGAACATTAGAATGGTAAAAAATATTAGGTTTGGGTCAAAAATTAGGTGTTTACAAGATTTTAAGTAATAATAGAAACTTAAGGTGTGATTGTAAGTAATTTATCCATAAAATATCTTCATCCTTAATTAACGATGTCAAGTTTAATTTGAGTATGTATATAATTCTAGTAGGAAACATTTTTTTCATTTATAGATCTTATGTGATGCATATTTAGGTTAGTCGAGAGCCTTATGCAAGTATATGATACCAAATGAGGAAAATAATTCATCTCAGGGGAAAAACCAACATAAAATATTAAAAGAAAAATAGTAAAAGGGATTAAATATATAATGTTTAAGATGGAAAACACATCCAAATGGATTTATAAAGATTTTAATATATAGTTGAATTCTTTTGAGGGTGAACGGGGTTTGATTTCGTAATTCTCCAAAAAACTTATGACAAGCTTGAGTTGAGTCAATAAAAAATTTATGATGAGCTTGAGAAGAGAGATGCACAGAAAAAGAGAACGATCATCAGCTTTATATTTTTCTCAGTCTCACTGTCCTTTTGCTTACTCCTATCATTTTAAACTTTAATAGGGACTTTTCTTTGGAAGCTGTTTTCTTTGCTCTATTTCTTAGTGATGTTTTTGATTTTTTGGCTTTCTTTGATGGATAGAATTTCCTTTTTCGCCGGAGGCAATGGAAGTGGTACTAGCTTATCGAAAAAACCTTCCTTTAATCTCAACATATGCTCGGTAAAGCACCAGGTATATGAGCTCATGAAAGAGGAAATCAAAAGAAGAAAGACAAAACTAGCCGACACACTAGAACCTCCTATTCAAAGAGAGGCAGAAAGGTATCCCGACATAAGGGAACTGCCTTCGTAAAGGCCATGATCGAAAAGCTAATCGAAGCTAAGTTATGCATGAAAAAAGAGTGAACGTTTTTCCCACACCGAAAAAAGAAAAGAAAATTGGTGAGTATAAATTGAAAGACATTGTTGATATCTCTTGTGAGAGTTGAGCCGTCTACAAGCTCTTTATCATTGTCATCGTTGCTTGTCTAAAAAAAAAAATGTATCAAAATTAATTTATTTGATCAAAGTCAAGCTTCGATGACATTGACAAGGAGCATGTCTCCTTCTCAATTCTTTTTAATTTTCATGCTCTATTCATATGATAATTCATATGCTCTATTACGACTACAGTCGATGGATTAGATCTCTTCATTTTTAATTAGAAATTCAAGTTTAATTTTCTAAGTCTAAAAAATCTTATTAGGTAGCACTTTCCCTTTAAATAAACCTTACAATTCATGAATCTAAATTGAGATCCAATACAAGTATCACAGACATCAAATAAGAAACAAAAAAGTTACTTGAACAGGACACTATGATTGCATTGAATGGATAAAATCTTTACATTCTTAATTAGATATTTCGGATTAAAGATTTGAATATAAAAATAATTTTAAAAGAAAACATTTTCCTTTTAATAGACCTTATATAAAACATATTCTGGTTAGTCAAGAATCCAATGCATTTTTGGTATGAACAAAGTCCGATCCCGTTATTCTCGAGTTAAAGCCTAAAAATATGAATGAGAAATGAAATGAACGGGGTTTGATTCCATAATTCTCCAATTAAGTTGTGAATGAAAAATGAGTGAACTTTTTTTCCACGCCGGAAGAAGGAAAGAAAATTAGTGAGTGTAAATTGAAAGACATTTTGCTAACTCTTGAGAATTGAGTCGTCTGCAAGCTCTTTGTCGTTGTCATTATTACTTGTCTCAAATAATATATATCAAAATTAAATTGGCTGATCAAAGTCGAGCATAAATGGCAAAGACAGGAGCATGTCTTCTTCTCAATTCTTTTTAATTTTCATGCTCTATTCATATGATAATTAATTTGACTTATATCTTACTAACATATGGACAATATTTTTTGAGACCCCATATGTTAATTATTAAAACCAAGTATACTTCATATGATAATTAATTGAACACAACAAGATATTACGACTACAGTCGATGGATAAGATCTTTTCATTCTTAAGTAAAGGTTCAAATTTAAATTTTGAATATAAAAAAATACTATTAGCAATTCCCCTTTTAATAAATCTTTCGATGCACGAATCATAATTGGGATCAAACACAAGTATCACGATATCAAATAAGAAATAAGAAAGTTACTTGAACAAGAAACTACGATTGCAATGAATGGATAAAATCTCTACGTTCTTAATTAAAAATTTCAGATAAAAAACTTGAATATAAAAATAAGTTTAGAAGAAAACATTTCCCTTTTAATAGACCTTTATATAACACATATTAAGGTTAGTCAAGAATCCAATGCATTTTTTGGTGTGAACAAAAAGTTTGATCTTGTTATTCTCGAGTTAATGCATTAAGTTGTGAATGAGAAATGAATGAATATTTGTCCCACACCGAAAAAATAAAATTAATTCGATAGGTATAAATTGAAAGACACTTTTAATATCTCTTGTAAGCTTTGAGGCGTCTGCAAGCCTTACGCTGTGGTCATCTTAGCCTGGAGTATCAAAAAATATAATGTAAGTCGAGCAATGATGACGAAAGCGTAGGCATGTCTTCTTCTCAATTCTTTTTAAGAAATAACATTTTGATGTAATTAACTTATTAGTAAATAAATTCCTCTAAATTGAATTTTTTATTCTAAAAGTATAAATCTTTAATATTTCAAATCTATTATTTCAACTGAACAAAGCATGAAACTATGGATGAAGTCGATGGATAGGATCCTCTGGCTCTAATAATTAGAGGCTCAATTTTGAATATTAGCAATTTTGAATTTCAGATTCAGGTTTAATTTGAGTATGTATATAATTTTAGTAGGAAATATTTTTTCTTTATGGATCTTATATGATGCATACTTAGGTTAGTCGGTAGCCTTATGAAGGTATATGATATTGAATGAGTAAAATAATTTATCTAGGGGGAATAAACCAACAAAAAATATTAAAAGAAAAATAGCAGAAGGGATTAAATATATAATTTTTAAGATGGCAAGCACATCCAAAGGGATTTATAAAGATTTTATTTGTTGAATTATTGGTGTGAACGATGTTTGATTCTGCAATTCTTCAGTTAAGGTGTGAATGAGAAATGAGTGAACGTTTTTCCCACATCGGATGAAGGAAAGAAATTTGGTTAGTATAAATTGAAAGACACTATTGCTATCTCTTGAGAGTTGAGACGTCTGCAAGCTCTTTGTCGTGGTCCTTGTTGCTTGTCTAACAATTAGAGGTTCAGGTTCAAATACGGAATATGAAAATATATTAGTAGAAAGTGTTTTTCTTTAATGAGTCTTACCTGAATTGAGCTGTATCATGACATCAAGTAAGAAACAAAAAGTTATTTGAATAAATGAAGAACTACAATTATTGTGAATGAATGAAATCTCTCCATCTCTTTATACCGAATGAGGAAAAAAATCATCTCATGTGGAAAACCAACATAAAATATTTTTTAAAAAAAAAAGTAAAAGGGATTAATTCTATAATGTTTAATATGGTATATAAAAACATCCAAATGGATTTATAAAAGTTTTAATTGTTGAATTATTAGTGTGAACGGGGTTTGATTTTACAATTCTCGAGTTAAGTTATGAATGAAAAATGAGTGTTTTTCCCACACCGAAAGAAGGAACGAAAATTGATGAGTATAAATTGAATGGAATTTTTACTATTTGTCGAAAGAGTTGAGGCGTCTCCAATCCCTTTGTCATCATCATCATTGACATTGATTGTCTCTAAGTCAAGCAATGATGATAATGACAGAAGGCATGTCTCCTTTTCAATTCTTTTTTTCTTTTATTTTTTCACTCAGTGTTCGATACCTGTATTGGCATCACGACTAATATGAATCACACAATGCAGGGTTCATTCTGGGGATGGCGCTCCCAATTGAATTATCTCCTATTGATTACAAAGAATCATCCTATTAGTTAGAGAAAATATGTTTTGATGATTGACATATGTTAGTGAAACATGTTAGTCATGCTGATCCTCACAAGTGAGAAACATTGAACTAGATGTAAGGTTGATAATGCATAAAGTTAGGAGTGGATAAACAAGAAAATTCAGATATGCTTTCAACGCTTATCACATGCAGAAAAGAGGTTGAAAGGAAGATAAACACAACACTTGAAAATTGATCAAATAAAGGAGTCCTACTCAGTCAAGGAGACATAATGCAACAAGGAGTGAAACTACCAGCTAGAGTCCTATTGAAGAAAGAAGATTAGATGATGTGCAAGACTACATGAGAGTTGTCTTAAATAGAAGAAACGATCAAAAGAAGTTTCACTCACGCACTGATAAGAAAAACTTCAATCAGCAAATCAGTTCACTAGCTTGAAGAAGAACCCGGTCCTTTACTTAGAGAGTTGTAGACTTTGTGTAATATGTTGGTTCTTTGAGTTGTAATGAGTCTTAATTCTAGTCTCAGTGAAATATAAACTTAGTTAGAAGTTGTGTCTTCAAGTTAGAGAACTCTAAGACTTGAGAACATTTATCTTGGAAAAATTTGTGTTATTGTAGAAATAGGAGTTAGAAGTTTAATTCTTAGTTTACAAGAGTCTTGTAATTTGTTGATTGTTGAGGCTCAAGAGTTTTAGTGAAGTTGGGGTTAAATCCTGTAGAGGTACAGGTCGTAGTTTTTTACACATTTTTGAGTCGGGTGTTTTCCACGTAAAAATACTGTCTTCATATTTACTCTACTTAAGTGAACCACGTTAGCTTACTTATTCCACTGATAGGAAACTAATAGAGTAAAACATTAAAATCGGTAGGTACACACTCTAACACTATTGTTTATTATGTAAAAGACACTTATTACGATAGAAGGTTAGTAGGGTCAGAGTGTTGTCGTGCTTTAAGGGGTTAGACTTGTAGGGTTTGTTGTTGTACCAACAACAGTATCATAGTTCTTACTTGTGATATCCATTATAATCTAGTGTTTATTGTGTTTCAATTATCACGTTATTGTGATGTGCTTGTATATTTCTTGTAAACTTTTTGTACTGTTTCCTGTTAGTTGCTATATTTTCTTCTTCTTTGTACTTGAAATTACTACACTTGAGTCGAGGATCGTCTTTCAAAAGCAGTCTCTTTATCTCCACGAGGTAGTGATAAAATTTGCGTACACTCTATTCTTCTCCGACCTTATTTTGTGAAACTTCACAAGGTATGATATGATGTCTCCATGATTACAAAGAATCATCCTATTTTTCATTTACTTGCATTATATCTTTATTTATATTTTTTCAACTTCTTTAAATTGATGCCTGGTTTAATTAATTCTACAAAATTTACCTAACTATTTGGTTAAATCATAAATGAAGGCATGAATATAATAAGGCCTAATACATGGCCAACTTCTTACATTTTTCAGGATATTTTATTTAAAAACTCCAACTAAATTCAGTTTTAATTAAGCACTTCAACTTAATTCTAATAAAGTATTTCAATTAGAAACTTTAATTTTAATTTATTTTTTAAAAAGTTTGTGTGTGAAAATCGATGGAATGCAATCTCATAGGCAATTTTCTATATATGAGAGAATTCATTTGAATTATTTTTACTAAAAAACCACACTTCATATGATAATTAATTGAACATAGCAAGATATATTACTATTACAGTCAATAAATAAGATCTCTTCACTCTTAATTGAGATTCGAGCTGAAGTTTTGAATATGTAAAAAGTAAATCTTAATAGGAAGCACTTTTCCTTTTAATAAACCTTACGATGCACGAATATTTTTAAAAGAAAACATTTTCCTTTTAATAGACCTTATATAACACATATTCACGTTAGTCAAGAACCCAAATTTTTTGGTGTGAACGAAATTTGATCTCGTTATTTTCGGGTTAAAGCATTAAGTTGTGAATGAGAAATGAATGAACATCTATCCCACATCGAGAAAATAAAAGTAATTCGGTATGTATAAATTGAAAGACATTTTTCCTATCTCATGTAAGAGTTGAGGCGTCTGCAAGCCTTATGCTTTGGTCATCTTTGCTTGATGTCTCAAAAACTATATTGTAAGTCAAGCGCTGATGACAACAACATACAACTTATTGAATAGATAGTAAGTGTGTTGAAAATTCATATATCTTTATTTTTTTTCAACTTTTTTAATTGAATGCATGAATATAATAATAATGATGAAATGAGAAAAATCTACCCATTTTTTTTTTTTTTTGCGTATAAAAAGAAGAAACTTAAAGATGCAAATTAAACTCTATTACGGTTTTTTTTTTTTAGAAATAACAATTTGATGTAATCAACTTATTAGTAAATAAATTCTTCTAAATTGAATTTTTATTCTAAAACTACACGTCTTTAATATTTCAAATCTATTATTCCTACTGAATGAAACATAAAATTACAGATGAAGTTGATGGATAGGATCGTTTCGCTCTAATAATTAGAGGCTCAATTTCGAATATTAGCAATTTCGAATTTCAGATTCAAGTTTAATTTGGGTTTGTATATAATTCTAGAAGGAAACATTTTTTCTTTATGGATCTTATATATGATGCATATTTAGGTTAGTCGATAGCCTTATGCAGGTATACGATATCGAATCAGAAAAATAATTCATCTAGGGGGGATAAACCAACATAAACTATTAAAATAAAAATAGTAAAAGAGATTAAATATACAACTTCTAAGATGGTAAGCACATCCAAAGGGATTCATAAAGATTTTAATTGTTGAATTCTTTTGGATGGTGAACGTGGTTTGATTCCGTAATTCTCTAGTTAAGTAGTGAATGAAAAATGAGTGAACGTTTTTCCTACATCGAAAGAAGGAAAGAAAATTGGTGAGTATAAATTAAAAGATATTTTTGCTAACTCTTGAGAGTTGAACCGTCTGCAAGCTCTTTGTCATTGTCATTGTTGCTCGTCTCAAAAAATATATATCAAAATTAAATTTTCTGATTAAAGTCAGAGCATAGATGGCAAAGACAGGGAGCATGACTTTGTCTCAATTCTTTTTAATTTTCATGCTCTATTCATATGATAATTAGTTTGACTTATATCTAATTAACATATGGACAATATTTTTTAAGACCCCATATGTTAATTATTAAAACCAAGTACACTTCATATGATAATTAATTGAACAGAGCAAGATATTACGACTACAGTCGATGAATAAGATTTTTTCATTCTTAATTAGAGATTCGGATTTAAATACTGAATATAAAAAAATCTTAATAGGTAGCACATCCCCTTTTAATAAATCTTTCGATGCACGAATCAATGGCCAAGACTCAGATAGACTTTTTGCTTTTTAAGAAGGGTGATAGAGTGCTATGTAAAGACTGTAAAGTTATACCTAGCGAAAATCTTTCGACTCAACATAGGTTATTGGGGATGAACGTGGTTATAAATAAAGGCAAAAAGAAGAGGAGTGTGGAGGCTCGGCCTAGGATTAAGCGGGATAGCTTGACTTTGGCTAGTGCTTTGGAAATGGGGGAGAAGTTGAAGAGTAGGGGGGCTTAGGAGAGTAGAGGGAATGTGGATAGTATGTGGGAGACGACTGCCAGTTGCATTAGGGAGACCGCTAGAGAGGTGTTGGGTGTCTTGAGAGGTCGATCTGGCAAGCATCCAGGAGACTGGTGGTGGAACGATGAGGTTAACAGAAAGATGAAGTCTAAGAAGACGGCTTATGCTAAGTTGGTGGAGAGCAAGGATGATAAGGAAAAACAGACGAATAAGGAAGAGTATAAGGTAGCTAGAAGAGAGGCTAAATTAACGGTTACAACGGCTAAGACAATAACTTTTGAGAGCTTGTATACGGCTTTAGAGGAGAAGGGCGGGGATAAGAAGATGTATAGGCTTGCCAAGGCCAGGGAGCGGAGGGCTCGTGACCTTGACCAAGTGAAGTGCATCAAGGTAGAGGATGGTCCAGTGTTGGTTGAGGATGCCCTTATTAGGGAGAGGTGGCAGTCCTATTTTCATAAATTTTTAAACGATGAGGGGGACAAAAATTTCGTGTTGGGGGAATTGGAGAACTCTGAGGAATGTCGCGATTTTGGTTATTGTAAGCATACCAAGGTTGAGAAGATTAAGGGGGCTATTTGCAGGATGTGGCAGGGTAGGGCGACGGGGCCAGACAAGATTCCAGTGGATTTTTGGAAGAGCACTAGTGGGGCAGGTTTGGAGTGGTTGACAAGGTTGTTTAACATCATTTTTAGGGTGATGAAGATGCCTGAAGTGTGGAGGTAAAGTACGAAGGTTCCATTTTATAAGAACATGGGAGACATTCAGAGTTGCAACAACTATAGAGGAATTAAGTTGTTGAGTCATGCTATGAAGGTTTGGGAAAGGGTGGTAGAGTTAAGGCTAAGAAGGATTGTGAATATCTTTGAGAATCAGTTCGGTTTCATGCCAGGTCACTCAACCACTGAGGCCATTCACCTTGTAAGGAGATTAGTGGAGCAGTTTCGAGAGAGGAAGGACTTGCACATAGTGTTTATTGATCTTGAGAAGGCTTATGACAGAGTTTCGAGGGAGATTCTGTGGAGGTGCTTGGAGGTTAGAGGGGTACCCGTGGCGTACACTAGGTCGATTCAGGACATGTATGATGGGGCGAAGACTCGTGTGAGGACTGTAGGTGAAGATTTGGAGCACTTTCCAATTTTGATAGGGTTACACCAGGGATCGACTCTTAGCCCGTTTTTATTTACCTTGGTGATGGATGTTTTGACGTGACATATTCAAGAAAAAGTGCCTTGGGGTATGTTATTTGCGGATGATGTTGTATTGATTGACGAGACTCGGGGAGGAGTTAATGATAAGTTAGAGATTTGGAGACAGACACTTGAGTCTAAAGGATTTCGGTTGAGCAGAACTAAGATGGAGTACTTAGAGTGTAAGTTTAGTGATGTGTCGCAGGAGTTTGGACTGGTTGTGAAACTGGACTCTCACGTCATTCAAAAGAGGGAGAGTTTCAAGTATCTGAGGTCTATAATTCAGGGCAATGGCGAGATTGACAAGGATGTCACGCATCGTATTGGGGCAGGGTGGTTGAAATGGAGGCTCGTTTTGGAAGTTTTATGTGATAAGAAGGTTCCCTCGAAGCTTAAAGGTAAGTTCTACAGAGTGGCAGTCCAGCCGTCTATATTGTATGGAGTGGAGTGTTGGCCAGTTATGAACTCCCACATCCAAAAGTTGAAGGTGGCAGAGATGAGAATGTTGCGATGGATGTGTGGACAAACTAGGAAAGATAGGGTGAAGAATGAGATTATTCAGGAGAAGGTGGGAGTTGCTTTGGTGGAGGACAAGATGCGAGAAGGGAGGTTACGTTGGTTTGGGCACGTGATGAGGAGGGGCTCAGATGCTCCAGTACGTAGGTGTGAGACACTGGCTATGGATGATTTTAGGCAGAGTAGAGGTAGACCGAAGAAATATTGAAAGGAGGTGATTAGGTATGATATGGAGCAGTTACAGCTTACGGAGGACATGACCCTTGATAGGGAGGTGTGGAGGACGCAGATTAGGGTAGAGGGTTAGGGGGCCGGAGTGCGTCGGTAATAGTAAGGGAGCATTCTTTTGTGTATGTAGTTTTTTGTCATGGTGTTTTGTGATGTCTATGATTTCAGCAAGATAGTTCTTAGTATTATCTTGTGGCTAGCGGTGTTAGTTTATTTTGCATACCGTACTACTTTATATGCACTTATCTTTTGTATTTGTTGTACTGTTATCGGTTATAAGCTGGGGGTCTATCGAAAACAGCCTCTCTACTTCACCTGAGGTAGTGGTATGGTCGGCGTACACTTTATCTTCCCCAAACCCCACAATGTGGGAATACACTGGGTATGTTGTTGTTGTTGTTTCGATGCACGAATCAGAATTGAGCTCAAGTACAAGTATCACGAAGTCAAATAAGAAATTTACTTGAACAGGAAATTAAGATTGCAATGAATGAATAAAATCTCTACGTTCTTAATTAAAAATTTCAGATTAAAGACTTGAGTATAAAAATAATTTTAGAAGAAAACATTTTCCTTTTAATAGATTTTATATAACACATATTAAGATTAGTCAAGAATCCTATGCATTTTTTTTTTGGTGTGAACAAAGTTTGATACCATTATTCTCGGGTTGAAGAGTGAAGTTGTGAATGAGAAATAAATGAATATTTATCCCACACCGAAAAAATAAAAGTAATTCGGTAGGGATAAATTGAAATATACTTTTACTATCTCTAGTAAGAGTTGACGCGTTGACACGCCTTACGCTGTGGTCATCTTAGCTTGATGTCTCAAAAAATATATTGCAAATGAAGCAATGATGACGACAGCTTAGGGCATGTCTTCTTCTCAATTCTTAAGAAACAACATTTTGATGTAATCAACTTATTAGTAAATGAATTCCTCTAAATAAAATTTTGTATTCTAAAAGTATACATCATTAATATTTCAGTTCTATTATTTTAACTTAAAGAAGCATGAAATTACAGAGAAGTCGATGGATAGAATCCTTTCGCTCTAATAATTAGAGGCTCAATTTCAAATATTAGCAATTTCAGATCTAAGTTTAATTTGGGTATGTATATAATTCTAGTAGGAAATATTTTCTCTTTCATATATCTTATATACGATGCATATTTAGGTTATTCGAGAGTCCTATGCAGGTATTGATACTGAATGAGGAAAATAATTCATCTTGGGGGGAAAAACCATCATAAAATATTAAAAGAGAAATAGTAAAAGGAATTAAATATATAATGTTTAAGATGGTATTAAGCACATCCAAATGGATTAATAAAGATTTTAATTGTTGAATTCTTTTGGGGTGAATGAGGTTTGATTCCATAATTCTCTAGTTAAGTTGTGAATGAGAAATGATGAACGTTTTTTTCCACATCGGAAGAAGAAAAGAAATTTGGTGAGTATAAATTAAAAGACATTGTTGCTATCTCTCGAGAGAGTTGAGCCGTCTACAAATTCCTTGTCGTTGTCATCGTTACTTGTTTCAAAAAATATATCAAAATTAAATTATTTGATCAAAGTCAAGCATCGATGGCCTTGGCAAGGAGCATAGGAGCATGTCTCCTTCTCAATTCTTTTTAATTTTCATGCTCTATTCATATGATAATTCATATGTTCTGTTACGATTACAGACGATGGATAGGATCTCTTCACTTTTAATTAGAAATTCAAGTTTAAATTCTGAGTATAAAAAAATCTTAATAGGTTGCACTATAAGTCTTACGATGCATGAATCTAAATTAAGATTTAACACAAATATCATGACATCAAATACGAAACAAAAAAGTTACTTGAATAGGAAACTATGATTGCAATGAATGGATAAAATCTTTACATTCTTAATTAGAGATTTCATATTAAAGATTTGAATATAAAAGTAATTTTAGAATAAAATATTTTCCTTTTAATAGATCTGATGTAACACATATTAAGATTATTCGAAAATCCAATGCATTTTTTTGGTGTGAACAAAAAGTTTGATCCCGTCATTCTCGCGTTAAAGCACTAAGTTGTAAATGAGAAATGAATGAACGTTTGTCCCACACCGAAAAAATAAAAATAATTCGGTAGGTATAAATTGAAAGATATTTTTACTATCTCTTGTAAGAATTGAGGCATCTGCAAGCCTTACGCGGTGGTCATCTTAGCTTGGTCTCTCAAAAAATAGTGTAAGTCGAGCAATGATGACGACAACTTAGGCATGTCTTCTTCTCAATTCTTTTTAAGAGATATTAAGTGTGTTGAAGTTCCATATGTCTTTATTTTTTTCAACTTTTTTAATTGATGCATAGTTAAATTATTCTATTAAATTTATCTGACAATTTGGTTAATTGAATGCATGAATATAATAATGATGATGAAATGAGAAAAATCTACCCATTTTTTTTGCATATAAAAAGAAGAAACTTAAAGATGTAAATTAAACTCTATTTACGGTTTTTTTTAGAAATAACAATTTGATGTAATCAACTTATTAGTAAATAAATTCCTCTAAATTAAATTTTTTAATCTAAAACCACACATCTTTGATATTTCAAATCTATTATTTCAATTGAATGAAGCATAAAATTACGGATGAAGGCGATGGATAGGATCGTTTCGCTCTAATAATTAGAGGCTTGATTTCGAATATTAGCAATTTCGAATTTTAGATTCAAGTTTGATTTGGGTATGTATATAATTCTAGTAGGAAACATTTTTTCTTTATGGATCTTATATATGATGCATATTTAGGTTAGTCGATAGCCTTATGCAGGTATACGATATCGAATCAGAAAAATAATTCATCTAGGGGGGATAAACCAACATAAACTATTAAAATAAAAATAGTAAAAGAGATTAAATATACAACTTCTAAGATGGTAAGCACATCCAAAGGGATTCATAAAGATTTTAATTGTTGAATTCTTTTGGGGGGTGAACGTGGTTTGATTCCGTAATTCTCTAGCTAAGTTGTGAATGAAAAATGAATGAACCTTTTTTCCACATCAAAAGAAGGAAAGAAAATAGATGAATATAAATTGAAAGACATTTTGCTAACTCTTGAGAGTTGAGCCGTTTGCAAGCTCTTTATCGTTGTTATTGTTGTTTTTCTCAAAAAATATATATCAAAATTAAATTGTCTGATCAAAGTCGAGCATAAATGACAACGACAAGGAGCATGTCTTCTTCTCAATTCTTTTTAATTTTCATGCTCGATTCATATGATAATTAATTGAACAAGAGGGTAAATTAGAGTAGTTGCAAAAATGGGGACAATATTAAGCCAAGAAGGATTAATTTGACTTATATCTAATTAATATATGGACAATATTTTTTAAGACCCCTATGTTAATTATTAAAAACCAAGTGCACTTCATATGATAATTAATTGAACAGAGCAAGATATTATGACTACAGTCGATAGATAAGATCTCTTCACTCTTAATTAGAGATTTGAGTTTAAATTCTAAATATAAAAAAATCTTAATAGGTAGCATTTTCTCTTTTAATAAACCTTACGATGCACAAATCTGAATTGAGATCCAATACGAGTATCACGACATCAAATAAGAAACAAATCAGTTACTTGAACAGGAAACTATGATTGCAATGAATGAATAAAATCTCTGCGTTCTTAATTAGAGATTTCAGATTAAAGATTTGAATATAAAAATAATTTTAGAAGAAATTTTTCCTTTTAATTGACCCTATATAACACATATCCAGGTTAGTCAAGAATTCAATGCATCTTTTGGTGTGAGCAAAGTTTGAGCCCGTTATTCTCGGGTTAAAGCGTTAAGTTGTGATGAGATATGTATGAACAGTTGTCCCACACCGAAAAAACAAAAGTAATTCGGTAGGTATAAATTGAAAGATAATTTTCCTATCTCTTGTAAGAGTTGAGATGTTTGCGGGCCTTATGTTGTGGTTATCTTTGCTTGACGTGTCGAAAAAATATATTGCAAGTCGAGCAATAATGACGACAGCGTATGACATATCTTCTTCTCAATTCTTTTTTAGAGATAGTAATTATGTGTATTGAAGATCCATATATTTTTATTTTTTTTCAACTTTTTTAATTGATGTATCGTTAAATTATTCTATTAAATTTATCTGACAATTTGGTCAATTGAATGCATGAATATAATAATGATGATGAAATGAGAAAAATCTACCCATTTTTGCATATAAAAGGAAGATTTTTAAAGATGTAAGCTAAACTCTATTTAGGGCTTTTATTTTTAGAAATAACAACTTGATGTAATCTAACTAATTAGTAAATAAATTCCTCTAAATTAAATCTTTTATTGTAAAACTATGCCTCTTTAATATTTCAAATTTATTATTACAACTGAACAAAACATGAAATTACGGATGAAGTCGATGGATAGGATCCTTTCACTCTAGTAATTAGAGGCTCTAATTTTGAATATTAGCAATTTTAGGTTTCAAATTCAAGTTTAATTTAGGTGTGTATATAATTCTTGTAAGAAACATATATTTATTTATGAATCTTATATGATGTATATTTAGGTTAGTCGATAGTCTTATGCAGGTATATGATACCGAATGAGGAAAATAATTCATCTTGGGGGGGGGGGGGGGGGGGGAAACAGCAAAAAATATTAAAAGAAAAATAGTAAAAGGGATTAAATATATAATGTTTAAGATGGTAGAGATTTCCAAATGGATTTATAAAGATTTTAATTGTTGAATCTTTTTGGAGGTGAATGGGGTTTGATTCCGTAATTCTCCCATTAAGTTGTAAATGAAAAATGAGTTAATATTTGTCCCACACCGAAAGAAGGAAAGAAAATTGGCGAGTATAAATTGAAAGATATTTTTGCTAACTCTTGAGAGTTGAGCCATCTGCAAGCTCTTCGTCATTGTCATCGTTGCTTGCATCGATTACAATGACAAAGAGCATGTCTTCTTCTCAATTCTTTTTAATTTTCATGTTGTGTTCATATGATAATTAATTGAATAGCGCATGGAATTACAAGTGAAGTCGATGGATAGGATCTTTTTGCTCTGATAATTAGAGGTTATCTCAGTAGGACGAATCTGAATTGAGCTTCAATATACGTATCATGACATCAAGTAAGAAGCAAAAAGTTAATTAAATAGATCAAGAAACTACAACTATTGTCGATGAATGAAATCTCTCCATCTCTTTAATAGATCATCTTATACGAGACATATTTAGGCTAGTCGAGAGTCCTATATATGCATGTATGGGATACCGAATGAAGGGAAAAAATTCATCTCATGGGGAAAAACCAGCATAAAATATTGAAGTTCCATATATCTTTATTTTTTTTAACTTTTTTAATTGATGCATAGTTAAATTATTCTATTTAATTTATCAAACAATTTGTTTAATTGAATATCCATTTTTGCATATAAAAAGAAGAAATTTAAAGATGTAAATTAAACTCTATTTAGGGAATTTTTTTATTTTTAGAAATACCATTTTGATGTAATCAACTTATTAGTAAATAAATTCCTCTAAATTTAATTTTTTGTTCTAAAAGTATACATCTTTAATATTTCAAGTGAACAAAGCATGAAATTACGGATGAAGTCGATGGATAGGATCCTTCCGCTCTAATAATTGGAGGCTCAATTTCAAATTTTAGATTCAAGTTTAATTTGGATATATATATATATATATATATATATATATATATATATATATATATATATATATATATATATATATATATATATATATATGTATGTATGTATGTATAAAATTCTGGTAGAAAACATTTTTCTTTATGGATCTTATATGATGCATATTTAGATTAGCCGAGAGTCTTATGCAGGTATATGATGCCGAATGAGAAAAATAATTCATCTTGGGAAAAAACAACATAAAATATTAAAAGAAAACTAGTAAAAGGGATTAAATATATAATGTTTAAGATGGTAAGCACATCCAAATGGGTTTATAAGGATTTTTATTGTTGAATTATTTTGGGGATGAACGGGTTTGATTTTGTAATTCTTCAGTTAAGTTGTGAATGAGAAATGAGAAAACGTTTTTCCCACATCGAAAGAAGGAAAGAAAATTGGTGAGTATAAATTGAAAGACATTGTTGCTCTCTTTGAGAGTTGAGTCGTCTGCAAACTCTTTGTCGCTGTAATTGTTGGTTATCTCAAAAAATATATATCAAAATTAAATTATCTGATCAAAGTCGAGCATAAATGGCAACGACGGCAACATGTCTTCTTTTCAGTTCTTTTTTAATTTTCATGCCGTATTCATATGATTCTCCTACAACACCAAACTTATTCGACCCATCCACCATTCTTGATTCTCCTACAACACCAAACTTTAGGCCTTCCCCAGCTGTCTTATGTTCAAATTGTAAATATCCCTGATTTTGCGGACAGAATTGTCATATGTACAACATTGTTTCTTGTTATTATCTTCTGTATAGTGGGGGGGGGGGGGGGGGGGGGGGGGGCTGCCAAATAGATAAAAGATGGGTGATGATGGAGAATTTTAAAAAAATTAATTGTGAATATAAATAATTATGTGACAATTTAAATGAGTTGACATAAATCAATTGTCCATTTTATCCACATTAGCAGCGAGTGAGATACACTTGCCGGTGCTAATGTCGAAAGGTGTCAAAATGACACATTTTATGGCTACTTGAGGTGCCAAAAGTGAACAATGTCCACTTGAGGTGTCAAAATGAAAAATCGTGCCAAGTTTAGGGGGCTGTCGATGGGTTTGACCTTTTCAAAATGTTTCATTTAGATATTCAAACTAAATTTTGTTTTAATTAGACACTTCAACTTAATTCTAATAAAATATTTCAATTGGAAACTTTCATTTCAATTTTTTTTTATAAGTTTGCATGTGAAAACCGATGGAATTGAATGCGATCTCATAGGCAATTTCCTATATATATGAGAGAGTTCATTCGAATTTTTTTTACTAGAAAATCACATTATATATACTATTACGTTATTTTCTAAATTTATTTAGTAAGTGATGATGAACTTGTTAGATGAAAATAGTGTCTTCGCCACTAAATATATTATTTTCATATATGTTTCTTTTGATAAATCCAAATGAAATCTACAAGAAAAAAGTAGAGATGCTTTAATTTTGTCCATATATTATCAATTATTTAAATGTTTGGGAATAATTGAACCAAATGGGGTCGTTTTGGTGGGAAGCTTTTTAATTAATAATTAATAACAATAATTGAAAAATAAATTATGAAAAAGATAGAATGTTTCAAAACATATAGATTTCTTTATATAGAGTAGTCAATATCACAAGGATATAGTATGTATTCATTATTAATTCAATAATTAGGAATTTTCTTTATTTTATTATCTTGTGGATATTTATTTTTTTTGTTGCAAATTTAGAATTAATAGCATTTAGATATCTAATTTATTGATAAATTTTAATTTTGGTCTTTATTTGTACTGTTGTATTAATTTCAGATGAAATCTCGTATTGAGCGTAGTTGATATGTGATTATTATGACTTTTAATTAATTGAAACATCCACTTAATTTTGATCTATGTGCTTAAAAATATTTACAAATTTACTATGATTATCGATTATCAATTATTCATGTATTAGGTTAAACTTGTATTGTTGCTTTACATTTGACACTAATATAAGTATAAGAATAATCTGAATATAACATATTGCCTAATATATAATTGGACGAAAAATACGCTATACGTGCTTTATCGAATACCATGAGGACTAACAATAATTGTAGGGAAGTAGTAATCGACT
The DNA here is from genome assembly GCA_030864225.1 of Capsicum baccatum var. pendulum. Taxonomy (NCBI): domain Eukaryota; kingdom Viridiplantae; phylum Streptophyta; class Magnoliopsida; order Solanales; family Solanaceae; genus Capsicum; species Capsicum baccatum. The sequence continues at coordinate 274,092,712 of CM061558.1, forward strand.
CTTTCATTTTTAATTACAGTTCTCAAATTTAACCTTCAGATAATGAAATTTATTTGAAAGCGCTTTATCTCTCAATATGAAACTTTTTAGTGCAAACCCATATATTATCGATTTCAATATAAATATTGAATACCAAATAAAAAATTGAAAAGGACTAAAATGATATGATATGATGTTTCAAGAAAAAGAAGAGAGGTGGAGGCCATATATTATAATAATAATAATAATAATAATATGTCATCTTATCACAATTTCATTTTCATACACTAAAATAAATTATATAATTCTAATGTTTTGGCTTTTTCACACGTATAACATGGACAACCACATAAAAAAAAACTTTGAACTCAAATTCTTGTCGGTTTTTTTTTTGGTTTCTCATCCGGTGTTAAAGTTGGTTGATGGGAAATGACTTATATAAGTTATCATATGACTTTATTTATGTTGGAGTTTTGTCAAATTTTATATTATATAAGAATTGAAATGAGTTTAAATGGAGCGATATTCAAAACGTTACACCGACTAAATAATGTTCATTTACTAAAGTAGTGTTGAATTAGGGCTTCACATATTAGTTCGTGCCGAGGGGGCAAATCCGTCACTTTTACCTTCACATCTTGCGTCTAAAGAGGCGGATAGATAAAATTATTAGTTGTTCGATCAGAACCCTAGATTCATTACGAGCCAAAAACCAATTTATAGTACCAGCAGTGCATAAAAATATACAAGTGATATGTCGACTATTTATGTAATATCAGACTAATATGAGTTTAAGTAACGCGATATTCAAAACGTTATACTGATTAAATAATGCTCATTTGCAAAAGTAGTTTTGAATTTTACCTCACCGATTTAATTTATCTCGTGTAGACGGAGCAAATTCATCACGCGTTCTTCCGTGAGTGAGTCCAATCGCTTCTATAAAAGAACTGAAATGAGTTTAAATGGGGCGATATTCAAAACGTTATACTGACTAAAATAATGTACATTTGTGAAAGTATTTTTGAATTAGGCCTCATGCATTATTTCGTGCCGAGCTCGAGGGGCCAAATCCATCACTATTGCCTCCGAACGTTGTGTTCGGAAAGGTGGATAGTCGATAGATAGGATTATTAGTTGCTCGAGCAGAACCCTATCTATAGCTTTATTACTAGCCAACAATGCATAAACATATACAGGTCTATCTATTTCGAAATAACTTCAGACATTGTGGTTTTTAAAGTTTTACATGCCTAATATTCAATTATTTTTGTACGAACTTCATCCATATAAGGGTAAACTTAATTCTTTTTTGCATGAAATTCAGACTAAAATTTCTAAACGTCAACCACATGTAACTTCAGATATCGTATACCTGATGTTCAATTATTTTTGTATGAACTTCATCCATATGAAGGTAAACTCAATCACTTTTGCATAAAATTCAGACTAAAATGTCTAAACGCCAACCACACGTAACTTCAGATATCGTATATCTGACGTTCAATTATTTTTGTATGAACTTCAGCCATATGAGGGTAAACTCAATCATTTTTGCATGAAATTTAGATTAAAATGTCTAAACGTCAACCACATATAACTTCAGATATCTTAAGTTTGAATTCTGAACTTAATTTGACGTATACAGACATGCAAAAAAAAATAAAATAGAAGTATGCCTTTTAGGACAACAGAAGTATGTCTTTTAGTTGATAGGGCAGTGACCATTGTGACAGTTTGCACTTGGAATTTTGTAATAACATTCATTGTCCTACTACATAAAATGACCCATAAATCCATCCATGGCTACTAGTAGAATGACCTAGTAGCAATGACATAATTTTTTTTTATAAAGGATACAGATAAGCATCTGGTACATCCTCGAACTATGACCAAAGTTGCTATGATATACTTCAACTTTACAGGGATTCTATTACCCCTAACTCGATTTTAGGGTATTTTGGTCAATTTTTTTGTGCTAACGTGGCATCTTTATCATGTAAAATGGAGTCCATCAGCTAAAAAGGTTGACAAAAAATGTCACGTCAGTTGAAAAGAATGACAAAAATACACTAAAATTTAGTTAGGGTGTAATAAGATCCCCGTAAAGTTAAAGTATGTCGTAATAAATTTGATCATAGTTCAAAAGGTAGTAGATGCTTCACTCTAAAGGATATCAACTTTTGAAAAAAAAAAAAAGAAACAAATAAAAAATGAGTATAATAACAAATGATATATATATTTTAAAAAGTCACTCATTTTGAAGAACAAGGATTGTAATTTGGCCTTTGATATATGATCCACTGCCTATATTTCGTTTTGATTCTCTGGTGTTTGGTATCCGTTTTACGATCCGATTAATTCAGATTCACGACGAATGTTCCATTTTAAGGTAATGTTCCTTATCAAAGACGACTATATCCTAGAATTTGAACCCGAAACTTCTGACTAAGGTGGAAAAATACATACCACTCAAAATTGCGAACTTTGGTTGTCCCTAAATGCCCTATATTTCGTTTTGATTTCCATCTGGTGCTCGGTATCCATTTTAAGATCCAGTTAATTCAGATTCGAGGTGGAAGTTTCACTTTACGGTAAATGCTCCTTATCAAAGATGACTATATATTAGAGCTTGAACCCGAAACTTCTTACTAAAGATGGAAGAATACTTATCACTCAAAATCGCAAACTTTGGCGGTCCCTCAATACCCTATATTTGGTTTTGATTTCCATCTGGTGCTCGATATCCGTTTTAAGATCCGGTTAATTCAGATTCGCGGCGGAAGTTCCACTTTGGAGTAAATGCTCCTTATCAAAGACGACTATATACCAGAGCTTGAATTTGAAATTCTGACTAAAGATGGAAGAATACTTACCACTCAGTCCCAAACTTTGGCAGTCCCTCAATGCCCTATATTTCGTTTTGATTCTCATCTGGCGTTTGATATTCGTTTTATGATCCAATTAATTCAGATTCGTGACGGAAGTTCCACTTCAGGGTAAATGCTCCTTATCAAAAATGATTATATACCAGAACTTATACCCGAAACTTCTAACTAGAAATGAAAGAATACTTACCACTCGATCACAAACTTTAGCGGTCCCTCAATGCCCAATAAGGCTAGTCTATGAATTATGATGAAGAGACCTATGAGTTTACAACACAACTTTTTTCTGAAAAGATTAAATATTGCCTTGAGTGAGTATCTCTAAATTTGATACTATTAAATAAAAATTTAATTATTTATTTTTTGCCAATAATGAATGGTGGAGTTGAAATAATTTATCTATGTAGGGAAAAGTTGAAATAAACAAGAAGGGTCTACTATCCCTTCTTGTTTGGGGTATGGTTAAGTAGAGGATCCAAAGTTTTATCTATGACGAATTCACGTGAATTTAATAGTTTTTGCTCGTATTTTGTATGTATAAAAAAAAGTAATAAAATATTTATAAGTATTTAATCATGAATGTAAATATAATTAAAAATTATTTTAAGATTATTATAGAAACTCGTATACTTCAATTTCTGAATTTGTCACTAACTAAAGGTTATAATCCCTTATCATTTAGTAGATGTGGCATTCATTGCTACCCATTTTTATATTCGTGTTCCAATCCATGTGGCCTGTTTGACGAATGTCAACAATGAAGACATCATAAATTGGTCTGCAGACATTGCGATAAGTCCTCTGTCCTACTATAGATGCTGCGATAACCTTTATCAAGTTTGAACGATTGTCGACCATCAGATCCTTTAATCTTCAATATTCACCCCGGCTTCTAGCATGAATTGTCACCAAAATGTTAGGTAGTGCTACCAATGTTCTAATATAGTTCGGGATCGTTTGATACAAGGGATAAGGGATGATTAATTTTAGGATGAACTTAGCTCATATTTAGTTAGGATAAATTGCATGGGATAGCTCACACCGAGATTGTAGAGTTATTTTTATTCCACTGAGTATGAGATAACTAATTCCGAAATCAAAGGCGGAGCCACCTTTCATCCGAACTCCCTTCGATGGAAAATTATACTATTTTTGTATGGTTAAAAAATATATTTTATGTATATATAGTAGATGTTGAACCCCTTCGGCTAGTTCGTATGTTTACTTTCGAACCCTCTTAATGAAAATCCTGACTATACCACCGCTCGGAATAACTTGTTTTCAACCAAATGACCTCTTATAATATTTAAGATAAGTAGTGGAAGTGAAAGCACAAATCCGACCTTAGCTCAGTTGGTAGAGCGGAAGACTGTAGTTGTTGCTGTAATCTTTAGGTCGCTGGTTCGAATCCGGCAGGTCGGACTTAATTTTTCGTGGATTAACTAATCGAAATTATTTTTGCATAGATAAATAATTTTCGGGATTAAATAATACCTTCGATCAAGCACAGGATAAAATAATCATGCATTTTGACTCGAGATTATTATACTTTATACCTCATGGATAAATAATTTCGAGATTAACTAATACCTTCGACCAACCGCAGGATAACACAATCTCGCATTTTGTCTCAAGATTATTATACTATATACCTCATTATAAACGACTCCTTAAAGTTTTGGATTCATGCCTACTATTTGTATGATTTTAGTAGATTTTAAATATAAATTTATGTTCCAGTTTGAAAATATTGAGTTAGACGAACCCAATATCATAACCACGCGTAAGGACTAACGACTTCTAGGATGTGCATGATATCTTAGATGAATTTCATGTTGAAATAAAAGAGGAAAGCGAAAAACTTTATAAAGCATAATGCGTATTTATATGATATTTACGCTTTTGGATTCAAAAATAACGTAGTTCAAATGACAAATCTGTAAAGTTTGTTGAGCTAAAACGAACAGTGTGTGCTCATGAGCTTGGGTTGTGTGATATATTAAACACCTGAAAGTCTGAATATATTGGAACTTAAAATCTTTGAATGGACATTTTCTCAAGTTTGGTCCTTGTATGGTGCATAGCCTAATCAATTTTTTTTGTTTCCCACTTGGCGTTCGGAACTCGCATTACAGTATCGACTAATTCAAATCTTGTATTGCAAGGCTCATTCTAGGGCTGCCCTGACACTCCCAACAAAATTTTCTCCAAGCCTAAAAGCTCAAACTCGAGAGCTCTAATTAAAGATAGAACAATTCCACCACTGCACCACAACCAATGCTGGTGGTTTGTTATTGTCATTGATTAATGCCCAAAGAACGCATTAGTTTTGATAGTTAATTTGGGGAGACAAAAGTGACTTTCAATTCAAAAAGAAATTTCTAATTTCTCTGGGACAAGATTGGGTATATAATGGTACGTAAAATACACAAGTGATTACATGTCCAATTGCAATTCTAATGTTTATGAAGTTTTAAAAATGCCCTATGATTATCACCAACTTATACAGATGTCTCGATAAGAAGGGGTAAGAGGTTGACCATAGTGAGCTTAAGGCAAGATAGAGGTAAGCCGAAAAAGCATTGGGTTGAGGTGACTAGATATGACATGAACAACTTTAACTTACCAAGGACATGACCCTTCAAGGTCGATAATATCAAACCCAAGTCCTTTTGATAGGAAAACAAAAAGTCCCCAAAGGTTGGGTTTTTCACAACGCGAATCTAGAATAATCGCACCAATCGAAACACCAGATTATAAACAAATTAAAACAAATATGTTTCTCCATCTAAAACTAGTTTTTACTCTATGAAACTTGATAAAAAGATTTACCTGTAGTTGCAGGTCAAGCTTACCTTAAGTTTTATTACACACACTTAACAGTTGTATAGAACTTAACACTCCTTATTAAATAGCCATTTTTACAACTTGCCTAAGCTCTCTGACCTCAGTTCCCAGTAGGGTCCTAAAGCTACGAAAGAGAAAGACACTATTTCTACAGCATTAGATGCTAAACTATCCAGTCGAAAATTTGGTCACACGAAGCATCCAACATACTGGCGATTTATAGAGTCTTCGAGGCCACCTGCAATAAAATTCAAAATCAAACTGACTAGAGACGAAAACATGATTTAGAAAGTGCCATTGATACTGGAGCTAATTTTTCTGCATAGACAAAAAGCACAATATTGACAATGAGAATAGACATTACGACATATTTGTAGGGCAGTAGGGCTGGATCCAGCATGTTGCATGCCGGTTCATGTAAACCAGTAGCTCTTGCTCAAACGCTATACACGTATCTCTATAAATAATTATTATCACATATTAACTTGAGGTCGTTTAGGAACCTATAAACTTCAAATTCTAGAACCGCTTTTTGTACACACAACAGGTATCAAACATGCACCTAGGAAACCCTTTTATCGCCAAGAGGCTAAAATTAGGCAATTAATTCTAGGTTGTTAGTGGGAGGTGGCAGGTATCCCGTGGAATTAGTCGAAGTGTGCACAAGCTGGCTCGGACACCATGGTTATCAAAATAAAAAGAAAATCTTGCATCAAAAAGGCAATTAACTCTAGCATCAAATTGACACGAGTCTAATCTGGAGTTCCGATAAACTAACTGAAATATATGCAGGCAAAACTTTAATGCGCCAATTCATTTCTCTCAATGTCTGTCTCTCTTCTTTTCCGGCCGTAGAAGGCATAGACATGTCAAGCAGAAAGAACAGAGAGGCATTTTCGGAGAGTAAACATATACATAACTAAAATAATCGGAGACGGTAAACAAGCTATGAAAAGTTACCTTTCCTCATTGGAGCTTATGTGTGCAAAGCTGCAACCTATCCTCACTCAAACAACCGAGCAGTCCTGAATTTTGGAGGCGTGCATACCTCACGTCACGAATAGGGCCATTGAGAGATTTAATGCGCTGAGACACATTTAAAGATGGCAAATCTTGTAAGACCAGTTCCAGTGTTGCTTCATCACCGGAAGCAAACATGGCATTATTATTTCCTCCATCAATTATAGCAGTGTTCGGAAGTCGGATGCCACTCACACTGGCACAAGAAGCTCCTAACTTCTGGTATCTGCTACCAACTCTCCTGTAAAGAACATGTGAACCCTCTACTGTTGGCTCCATGGTAGGACCTGGAGTAGGCAATACTTGAGAACCAACCATGTCACCAGAAATCTCCAGTCTAGGACGGAAAGTGGCAACTATATCATCATTTATATCTCCACAAGCGAGAGATATGCAGATTCCTTGATTCTCTGACTCAGGGATCAAGCACGGCCTTCAGAGAAAAATGAAACTCTATTATCAACATGGAATTCGTAAAACTACAAAAAAATATATCAGAGCTTCAAGATAACTCCTTTAAACAAAGCTTGAAAATCACCAAAACCATAGAGACGATCCAGGCCCCAAAACTCCTTGGAAGAAATTCTGGGCATAGTCAAATATTCAAACAAATCTATCTACTGCAAGGGAATAAGGCAGAACTCAAAGAAAGCACTCCCTTAGATTAGTGTGAAAACTAAACTAAAATCATTATCTACATCTATCATTTAGAAGTTCTTAACACTTCTCATTAGTGGACAATATGGTAGACCTTCACATTAAACAATCTCTCAGACCAGCTTTAAAAGTAAACTAAAAAAAGCATAGTTGACACTAGCATGATTTACATTCATGTAACAGAGTATGGGCATAGCGCATGATGTATGGCCTAACCACACTTCATGAGTTCGAAACTTGCCGCATAAAAAGTGTAGCACTTGAGTGAAGAAGGATACAGTGGGGGCGCTTATTTATCCAACAAGTTCAAACCATCCGTCGACTGGGATCAAAGAAAAATGATCCTTCCTAGCAAATGTTAACACTAAGGAGTAAAGCCTTGCCATGGCTTCAGATTGTGGAAATATCAAGACACAAATTCACGCAGTCTCCACAATAAACCAAGTAAGAAATCAATGACCAAGTTAATACCTTGACATTAGACGAGAAGCTTCTTGTTCCAATTAAGAGTATCTTTTAGACCAGACTGACAGAAGGATCGTCATATCATACTAGTAACTTAACTGTTTTAAAACTAACAAAAGACTTTTACATTCTCAAAAACTCTATAACTTGACAGTCAGGTGGACTATTAGTGAGCAACAATTTGCATTGAAAACAACCACTCATAGTCTCACCACAGTATGTAAGCTATTATTAAAAAAATATAATTAGTACAGTCGGAACCTTCTTAAGCAATACATCTTTCTAGAAAAACTGGAAATATGGCCAACCAAAAGCCTTCAACCATTTCTTTCTTCTATATCATCCACTAGTTTTTCTATTTCAATCTTTTGTATAGGACGAATGAGTACCTAATATATATTCAGAGACCAGAAAATGCAGGCCTTTTTAATACAAGGGAAGAAACGTTTTGGGATTTGAGGTTTAGGAGGACTTTCAAGACTAGGAGGTTAATGAGTTTCAAAGGTTGCTAGCTCTACTTCATCAGCATTGCGAGCCAGTCGATAGACTCGTCACTCTGAAATGAAAGTTGGGAAGTAATTGGTTTTTCTCTGTCAAGTCCTTCTATGAGAAACTATTGTTGAGGGAGGTGGAGGCTTTCCCCGTTAAGTCAATTTGGATTCCTAAGGTGCTGAGGAAGGTGTATTTTTTGTTTTGGTTAGCTGCTAGAGGAGTGATTTTGACGGAGGAAAACCTAAGAAGAAGTAAGGTCTAGCTGGTATTACTAATGCGAAGAGATGGGTGAGGAGGTTGATCATCTTCTATTACATTGCAACCTGACCATGAGTCCATGGTGGGATATGTTTAGCTGGTTTGATATTTCTTGGGTGATGCCTGGAACTGTGAAGGAAATGCTATCTTGTTGGAAAGCCGGAATAAGCAGGAGAAAGTGCAGGGCTTGGAATATTGATCCTTAAGCTTTGATGTGGATCATTTGGGGAGAGAGAAATAGGAGGGCTTTTGAAGGGGTACAATTGACTTTTGGCCAGTTGAGGAGTAGCCTCCGGTCCCTTATTATTTTTGGTGCACCCATGTAGTGCCAGGTTGTATAGAACGTTGAGTGACTTTTGTAGAGAACCATGTCGTGTTGTAGGTTCTTTACTTTTTGGTATACTTCTTGTATACGGCTGACTTTGGCCTTGTCATTAATGAAATGTTTAACTGATCAGAAAAAAAAGTGAAATTTCGAAAACGTAAACATACTAAAACTCACCTTTCGTCACTGCTAGCAAAGTTCCAGTGGCACAAGCCTACTGAAGATGCAGAAAGAACACTTCTAACTCCAGCACCAAGTGTGGGGTCAGCTGAAAGGGAACACACAGTATGAACAGGATTTCCTGTCAACCCAGTCAGAGATTCCACTGGCCTCATAGTTTGACGTCGATCAAACTGCAAAACCATGCCATTCTACAAACACAAAACTAAAAATATTCAGAGAAAAAAGAAGAGAGGTACTAACTAATTTTTTTTGGATAAAGAACAATGGTGTCGCCAGACTGAAAGTAACGAAGGCAAATAAACATTCCCTAAAAACCAACTATGCTTGTCATTTCGGATTCTTTGATGGTCAACTTGGCTAATTTTCCGAGCTATATTAGGTATCTATATTGTTTCATTTTTTGAACATCAAATATTTAGAAACTACATAAAAAGTACTTTAAGTTGTAATTTTCTGTCATGTCAAAATAATGAAAGAATTCGATTCAGAATTATTAGTCAACATTTACTATGTTTGACTTGCAAAAATGAAAAGAGGCAACCATTTTCCAACAGTAAGGATTATGTGTTAGGACCTGTAATCCAGCATACATGTAATGCGGATTGTTGACATCCCACGCACATGACCAAGGAGCAGTCTGCATATTCCAAATAGACAAAAAGAAAGAAAAAAGGAAGAATCAATTTAACTTAGGTCAATAGCATTAGAAGTTTAGAACAAAAGTGACACTCTATCCATTAGCGACAAACCCATACTACAGATAAAGTCTATAATGGTCACAACTTGGAAAAAAGAAATAACTATAGTAACAAACGGATTATTATCAGGAAACACATTACTGAGAGTAAAAAAGTCTAACACGCAGCAATTGAATCTTAACAATCATAGCAGCAGGGCATTTGGGGACATGATAGAAAGCCAGTGCTTTTCGCAGCTCAGGAGATACATTTCTTACGTGTAAAGTTGCTTTTTCGAGAGAAAATTATACTTAGGTGTAGTTCTTACCGTGTAAAGTTTTAAAACATGGAATTATCTTTGATGATTTTTTAAATACCCACAGGCTCTTAAAACTTCTTTCGATCACTTGACAACTTACAGAGATTTAAATACAAGTTAAAACAGCCTTGGACTTGACAAACTTTTAATCCGTCAACTAGACTTGGGAATTATGCAGAAAACATTTCCTATCATTCCAAGTAAACTGCTGGTGCCTCACCAACATCTAGATGACAGGAGAAAATGCAATGCCGCCATCCACACAAATTATGAAGCAGGCAGGAAGGATCTAACTCTGAAAAATCTCAATAGGATAGTAGTACAATCAAATCAACCACAAATAAAAGAAACTTCAAGAGAAATAAGACTGAACAAAATCAATACTTTGCACATAATGCTCTGCTGCAAAAATCCAACTGAGATTTGTGGTCTATGTAGAGGATACTGTAGAGCAAAAGCTAATTGTTATTTTAAAAAATTGCATTTGAGAGCTTATCAACCAAAACAAAATATCTAATACATTATCCAACTCTGTGAGCAATTTTAGCTTTACACAAACTTAACCAGTGTGAGCAACAAGACAACTATAAAAAAGAAGGCCCAGAATTATTACCGGTAAGTCATATGTCAGAACAGCATGGTTGTTTTCAGCACTGCACACAAAAAAAAAAAAAGAAACAAATGAATGATATACTTACCAGGGTTCAGGAGGGAAGCACAAAACGGAAACTAACAAAGAAAACTTCAATCAAGAATATTTTTGCTGTTATAGAGCAATATTTGACAGAAAGTTGAGGGAGGCTATCAACCTAAGAACTGACAACTTCTTCCCTAAGGAAGCCAAGAGTATGACTCTTTCATGAGGAGAAACATGCAAGTCCTTGATAATTTTCATGCTCATAGGAAGCAGAATGTCTTCTCTTTCATGCGGAGGCAACAGACTGATCTGCAAAATGCAAAAGTAGAAAAGGTTGAAACTTGAAACACATGCAGACAGCAAACCATCAGAGAATTCCAACAAAGCGACCTATGAAATTTACTTTGGTAAGCATATGCTGTCCTCCCATTCCAGAGAGTCTTCTGGCAATTATCAAATTATGGCCATTGCTGTCCACATCAAATAGGCGAGCACCATCAATCTGAAACTCTTTCTACAAGCGGATAAAACATAAGGTTACTAACTCAAATAAACTTCATTCAATGTGGATAAACATATGCTAGTTCATTCCCAGTATGAAACCACTAAGAAAATAAAGGTCATGTTTTAGGCCAATAAGCAGGAAGGGGACTGACCAGCCTGCACTACTTTCTCGGTCTCATACAGACTATTGACGATTTGATTGCTAAGTGCGTGCTAACCAAAGATGAGCATATATCCAGTCCATATTGGTACACAAGTTGCAAAAAAAGTGGAACAACCATGGATAAAGGAGTAATGATTTCTCAGCTGATTCTATCAGGTACACAGATTGCACCAATGCGGAGCAACAATGGATAAAAAAGTAATGATTTCTCGTTGCTACTATAAAACTTTAAGAAAATCCTATAGCTCAATTCTTAAATTTGATAACAGCAGAGGAGATGGCAAACCTGTAAACGAAGAACATTCGCATATACGCATCTTTCAGATTTAGAGTCGATATTGCGTCCTGCACAACATAGATAAGCTTGATACAATGATACAACATAGACAATCGTATCAATATGCCTATGCAAAGATTTCTCGTCGACTGCTTACCAAAAAAGTGTCCAGATGACCTAGTTTGCATTTCAATTGGCGAGCGCTCGATTTTTCTCTACAAAAGAACAGATATGCAGTAAGCAATATGCTGCTTTGAAGAACAAAAGTTAACAGAGATACCTATACTATTGAACTGAACCTTGTTATCCAAATTTTCTCAAGCCAAAAAGAACTACAGAATAAATCAAAAATCCGAAGAAGAAAGGGCTAAAATAATTCAGGAAAGGGAAACATAAATTCAAGAATATTTCTTAAAAAGCCAAACCAAGTACTGGTTTAACCAAAAAGGCATTGAAAATGTTATATTCTGAAGAATGTTTAAGGGGAATGCTGGCAGGAAAGAGAGGGCCATAATATGTTTTAAAGAAAATGCACCAAAGTCAATCTGGTCCTCCAGGAAGGATGTGTGCAACTAATTTAACAAAGGGAAAACTGGAACAGGAATATAACATTGAAATTTTCAAAAAAGGGAAAGCATAGAGCAAAATATGAATGAAGTAGGCAAAATCAGCTAGTTCTGCAAGCCCTCGATAAAAGTTTAAGCAAAATTTACACTGGGTGTTTTGGTAGTAACCATCACTTAAGAATTGGTATACACATGGGGGACATCCAACATACCAGAAAACATTTAAAAGATAGCACACAGAGAGAATACCTCTTTGAGGTGCTCCACTTGCTGATGCAACTCAGCCTCTCTCCTCCTCCACTCAATTTCTTTCTTACACCAATCAGTGCACTGCACATATTCAATGTCGTCTTATAATCACAATGAGAATATGTAAAGAAAAATGTAATTTAGCCCCTCCAGAGAGGTGTGAGAAAATTGTCTTCAAATGTCAGTTAAAGCAGAAGTATAATTGCTGCACCTAACCCAGGATGAATTTGCTACCTGACCAAGCATAAGGTGGCTTGAATACCCTTAAAGAGAGAATATTAAAAGTAAACAGTTTTGGCTTTACATAGTGAAGAAGGTACAAGGCAGAGTAAGGAAGGGAAGAGAAAGAGCAACAATAGCTTTTGGTTTTCTTCTCCAATTCAAGGCATTTTATTCTTTACCTTTTGGTACAGCTGAAATATTATGAGGGAAGGAATTATGTTTATTGTACGTATTTCTGTTTAATTTAGATGATTGCAAAGCTAATGCAACCTCTTCACTGAGATTCATCTTTCTCCTTGTGTCCAACTAGGAAACTAAGAGGAATTGTCCTTACCTATAGGCTAGAGCAACTATATAAGAGGTTTCCACAAACATACGCCAACATTTTAAAATCTAGACAGACTTTGTCCGTTTGAAAACTAACAAATATCTTTAACTGTGTTATTCCTTCCTAAGTTGACCAAGAGAAAACCCCAGCCTAAGACACAAAAAGATAACCATCATTCCATCGTCCTATTGTTTTCTTTTTCCTTTTTCAAAGGGGTGGGTGGGTTAGGTCAGTCTGATACGTTTTCCTCAAGTAGTGTGTTGACTACATGGAAAATCTTGAAGGTCTCCCCAGTGAATAATCATTTAGATGTTAAACCTGAGTTCTATCAGCAAATTGCACTGACTAAATCTAAAACCTTCATTTTTTCCTTACCTCTTTTTCAAGAGAAAAACATCTAGCTTCAAGAGACCGAATTTTCTGCAAAAGAGGAAGGCGTTTAATCACTATCTCATGGAGCAACCTTTAAGATATAAGTGTCAAATTAAGACCTTTTGAAGCTCTTTCTTTTTCTTTTTCTTTTTTTCTGACAATTTACCTTTTGAAGCTTTTCATCAACAGCATGAAGTTGAGAAGCATAAAGTACTCGGATACCCTTCAGTGTGCATTTCTTATTACATTGAGGGCACTATAAAAGAACAAGCGAAAAAATGTGAGGGATGAACTGAAAAAGGATCTTCGAATATTGTATATAACAAGGACCAAATTATTATAACAAATACCTTTGCTGAACTTCCTTTTTGTAGCAACCACTTTTTGATACACGACAGACCATATAGATGCCCACAAGGAAGACAGCTGCAAAAGATTAAGAGACGGAGTACAATGTTAAGTATAAAACTTGAAAATTATATGTTCAGTTATCAGTTGTATATCTATAAATCAATCAGCTAAACCTCAACTTCAGTAGTTTGGTTGACTGTATGAATTGTCAATGTACAACTTCACTTGGGTCAATGTCAATCCATTAAAATAAGTGATGTTTTGCGTCAAATCAGGAACTCTCTAAAACTAGAGATTCTGTAAATACCAAACTTACCCCTTCAGTAGCATGCAAGTCTCTAACCTTAATTTCAATTAGTTGATATTACGTATATGAGTCTTTTAGTAACATTGTATTATGTTCTTAGCTAATACATTGTATCATATGGTTAGCTAAGTCCACGTCAATTAACAGAGATGACAAGACTTTAGTAACAACTGCTCTCCATGTATTTTAGGTCTACTTCATCTCCTCCTAACACCTTAAATCATTATTTTAACGCACCTACTAACAGGTGCATTTCTAATACGGTTCTTTGGTAAGCACCTGATTAATCTATTTTTTCTGCTTTAGAAATGGACTATTTTTTAAAAAATTAAAATGGGCAATTCTAAACAACAACATGACCCTACTAGTTCTAAGAGTTTCATCAGACAGGTACCTGCCTCTGCTAGGAGACTACCATTGAATGGATTGGAAAGGGATCATGTTCAGAAATGGTGCACGACCAAAAGCTAAGTTTGTTATGTGGCTGCACATACATGGTTGAATGAGAACTGCAGATAGGTTGCTTCAATGGGGAATGGCTGTTGGAACCAAAATTTTATCTATGCCAAACACAATGAAACCAAGGAAAATCTCCGTCTTATGTGACTACACTTGGAGGTTATGGGGCAAAATACTACCACGGATGGAAGGACCACCTCTTGCTGCCGGGACACTTGGAACAATATATGACATGGGCTAAGCAAACTGCAAAAGGGAAAACACAATCTGCCAGGATTTTTAGGCTGGTATTTGCTGAAGTTGTCCATTCTATATGGATAGAACGTAATACAAGGGTATTTGAGGGGAAGAGAAGACCATAGGAGCTTCTGGCTAAGGAGATTGCATATGTCTCATGTGTTCGGGCCTCTCCGGGAATTAGGAATATATGCAAAGCTTTATTTTCTAGTTAGGTTATGTGTCTGTCATGACTCTTGCGTTGTTTGTTTTAGATAGCTAGCTGTGGTAGCTAAGCTATGGTGATGTAATGACTCAATTTGGTGATTAAAACAACATGGATGGTTACCCAAAAACAAAAGGCGACAATAATCCAATTTAGCTTTGAAATTCATCAAACTGACTCTCGAGAACAAAGGGTGACAACAATTTAGCTCCAAAATTAGTCAAACTGAGTCTCAAGAAACAACATGCAACAATAATCCAATATAGCTCCAAATTTTGACTCTCGAGAAACATCAGGCAACAATAATCCAATATAGCTCTGAAATTAGTGAAATTGATTCTCGAGAAACAAAGGACAACAATAATTCAATTTAGCTCCAAAGTTAATCAAATTGAGTCTCGATAAACATCAGGCAACAATAATCCAATATAGCTCCAAAATTAGTCAAATTGACTCTCAAGAAACAATGGGCAACAATAATCCAATATAGCTCCAGGCTTAGTCAAATTGACTCTCAAGAACAACAACAACGATAACATACCCGGTGTATTCCCACAACATAGGGTCTGGGGAGGGTAAAGTGAATGCAGTCTATATCACTACTTTAAACGAAGTAGAGATACTATTTTTGATAGACCCCCTGCTCAGGACAATAACAACAATAGAAAAGATAGAAACAACAAACAAAATGAGATAACATACCAATAGATAATAAAAGAAACAAGACACCTACAAAGTAATTCTACACACAATCTATCAGAAAATCACAAACATCACCAAAACACCATGAACAAGGGACTACAAGACACACACATAACACTCCAACTACACACACAAATACAAACAAAACACTCATTCCAACTAGAAAGGACACACTCCTACCCACTAACTCTCTACCCTAATCTGCATCCTTCACACCTTTTTATCTAGGGTCATATCCTCGGTAAGCTGTAACTGCTCCATGTCATGTCTAATCACCTCCCACTAATATTTCTTCAACCTACCTCTACCCCGCTTGAAGTCATCCATAGCCAACATCTCGCACCTCCGCACTAGGGCATCCATACACCTCCTCCTCACATGCCCGAACCATCTCAATCGCATTTCTCACATCTTGTCTTCCACTGAAGCCACTCCAACCTTCTCCCTAATACTTTTATTCCTAACTCTACTCTCCTAGTAAGTCCACACATCTATCGCAACATCCTCATCTTCGTCACCTTCAACTTTTGGATGTGGGAAGTCTTGACTGGCCAACACTCTGCTCCATACAACACAGTCAATCGAACTGCCACTCTGAAACTCTCAAGAAACAACAGGCAACAATGATCCAATTTAGCTCTAAAATAGAAAAACTTACTCTACAAAAACAAAGGGTAACAATAATTCAATTTACCTCCAAACTTAGTCACATTAACTCTCGAGAAATAAAGAAAAACAGTTATTTTGGAACGGAGTGAGTAGCTAATAAATCTATATTGAAGTACAAATAACTGAAATTACTAAATTACCAGATTTGATGGTCACCGTCATTACTCCAAGTTTCCAAGCAAATAGAACAAAACAAACCATCAATTTTACTTCGATCCCACTCCTCTTCATCAACTCCATCGCCTCTTTCCTTATCAACATCCTGCAACGCCTTTCCACCGCCTTTAGAACTCTTCGTAACATCTCCACTTTCCACAACAGAATTATCCAAATTCTCAGTATTAGTAACCCGTAAATAACCTCGATCTCCATATAAAACCCTACGTAACGTCATCCTTCCAGCATCCTCCTCTTCCTCCTCCTCCTCCTCTTCCTCCTCCTCCTCCTCCTCCTCCTCCTCGTTGTCACCTCTGACAAGTGCCATTAATGCCCTCTCGTCACCGCGAGCGGCGGCATATAGATGAAAAAAGATCAGGTAATCGGGATCTATATCGTCACCGTCATCAGCCATTGCTACCGATTAAATTATGCTCTCTCCTTTCTTTCCCTAATTTTTATAAATAAAAGTGAATATGCCGCTGAAAAAGGGGAGGGAATACGACAAATTTGTAATATAGTGTGGATTGTTGAAATACATGTGATGATGCCGTTAAAGTTGAGAAGAAAATTGTAACGCCTTTTAACTTTTAGCCAATATTGTCCCTTAAGGAGGATTTCACTTGGTCCTTTGGGTATAGCTTGCTACGTGCTATAAGGTGGAGTACCTCATGGTTAAGTATACCATATTTAATTAAAGGGACGACCCGGTTCATACCTACTCCGTAGGTGTCGAAGAGGGGGGACCACTCCGGGCCTGACCTACGCGCCCTCACCCCAGCTTCACTGGAGGGGCGTTTCGAACCCCCGACCCTGGCACACCACGGTAAGCAAGCTTACCGCTGAGCCAAGGCCATCCCTCTAAGTATACCATATTTAATTGATGGTATAAATTTATATCAAATTTGGGATATTCCATCTTGTGATTCATAATCTCTGGATAATTTAGTCTGCATACCAAATGAAGTACTCCTTCCCTTCCTTTTTAGTTGTCATATTCACTCTTCGAGAGTCAATTGACTAATTTTTAAAGCTAAATCAGATTAGATTAACTTAATTTTTTAAAATTGAAATTTAGATATTTTAAAACTATGCAAAAAGTACTATAAGTTATGATTTTTCTCATTTAAATATGATGAAAAAATATCTTTTTAAAATGTTGGTTAAAGTTCATATAATTTGACTTCATACAATTTGGCTCTTAAAAAGGGAACTATGACAATTAAAAGGAAACGGAGGAAATATAATTATGAGTATTATTCGTCCTCTAAATTTAGTAAAGTGAAGCAAATTTTATTTGATTACCAGAATGGACTTACAAATTAGGCATAATATATAAACGCATCATTTAACTTGCCTCAACTAGCATTTATGCCCTTTTAACTTTGAGTGCGTACAAGTAGACAATTGCAAATGATAAAGAGGCGGAGTACAATGGAAGTATTAAGTAATAGAACGAAAATTATATGTTCAGCTATCAGTTGTATATCTATAAATCAATTAGCTAAACCTCAACTTCACTAGCAAGGCGGAAGACCCAGTATTTGTCCAGCGGAGGCAGATTAACTCTCATTAACTCAGTCCTTGATTCTCTCCCAACATACATGATGTCTATTTTTCCTATTCCTGCAGGGGTTATCAACAAACTAGACAAGATAAGGAGGAAGTTTCTTTGGCAAGGGAACAATGAAAGGAAGGGATACAACTTGGTCAAATGGGAGGCAGTGATTGTAGGGAAAAGACAGGGAGGATTAGGAATCAAGAATCTGAAATTTCAGAGCAAGGCCCTAAGATATGGAAGTATTGTAATGACGATCAATCTTTATGGAGGAATGTCATTAATGCTAAATATGAAGAGGAAGATAAACTGGATGACAAAGTAAATCACCACACCATATGGAGTTAGTTTGTGGAGATCTATTAGAGCTTTATGGAGTGTATTCAAGACTAACACAAAGATCAAAGTGGCAAATGGAGGCAAAACTAATTTTTGGAAAGATGAGTGGCATGAGGCAGGAAGACTAGAAATTCAGTTTTCAGGCATCTATGCATTAGTCTCTCACCATCAAAAGACAATCGCAAACTTATGGACAAACCAAGGATGGACTTTCAACTTTAGAAGACAGTTGAACAACTAGGAAATTCAAAGAGTTGCGGACTTCTTCAACATAATTGACCAATTTAATGATTTAGAAATAGATCGAGATACTCTATGGTGGAAAGGTAGCATGAAGGGCCAGTTTAAGGTGAGTAATGTTTATAGCTGGATGAACCAAACCCCCAGTGTATAAGAAACTGACCTTGGAAAAGAAAAGTGTCACACAAAGTAGCATGCTTTGTCTCGCTAAAGAAGTTGCTCTCACTCAAGATAATTTGATGAAGAAAGGGATACCTTTGTGTCCTAGATGTTTTATTTGTGGGGAAAATGCGGAAACAGTTAACCATCTTTTTCTTCCTCGCAAAATCACTGGACAACTGTTATCAATTCAGAATGGACTATTTTCAAGTTTGATCATTGTACTTACAGTTATCAAAACATCCTCCATAGTTGTCCAGTGATTTTGCAATGATCAAACTTGAAAAGACGATGGAGGATGTTTTGATAACTTTAAGTACAATGATCTTTTTCAATTCAGAATGGACTATTTTTATTTTCACAGCTCTAAAAAATGAGATCATATATGATTAGTAGTAGTGGTAGTAGCAGAATGATAATGAGTTATACTAAGCTAGAAGACTGAAACTCGACATTACTATTATTAACTGTAATCTGCAAAGGTTAGCTATGTATACATCTTATAATAGAGCCAACATCTTCAAAATTGGCATGGTTCCAAATGGAAGAGAACAGACACTACGGATTCATATAGTTGATCCAACCAGTGAGGTAGTTCGTTAAGGTTGTATGTTACTTACTTCATCATAATTAGTACCCTACGTCCAAAATACTGGATACTTTTTGCTTATCGAGATTCATACTACATGAACTTTGACCAACATTTTAAGGCCTATTTTTTTCAACATATTCATATGAGAAAAGTTATTATTAGACATGTTTTCTTCAGCGCCTTACTTCCACTTTCTGTAAATATTTTGAATTGCTGCACTTGAGCCGAGAATCTTTCGAGAACAGCCTCTCTACCTCCACGAGGTAGAGTAAGTTCTGCATACACTCTACCCTCCTCAAACCCTACTTGTGAGATTACACTAGTATGTTATTGTTGTTATATTGATATGAGAAATATTGCAACTTATTGTACCTCTCCTATAGTTTTCAAACATCTAAATTTTCGTTTTAAAACATTCAATTACTATACTCCAATTTAGCTCTGAAATTAGTCAAATTGATTCTCTAGAAACATTGCTTTTCCTCGAGCCAAGAGTCTATATGAAACGTCTCTACCTCTGCGGTAGAGATAAGGTCAGTGTACACTCTACCCTCCCCAGACCCCACTTTGTGGGACTACAGTAGATATGTTGTTGTTGTTAAGTCTCTAGAAACATTTTCAACTTATAGTACCTCTTCTAAATTTTCAAATATCTAAATGTTCATTTTAGAACATCGAATTACTATAATCCAATTTAGCTTTGAAATTAATCAAAAATTGACACTCCAGAAACAAAGGGCAACAATAATCCAATTTAGCTCTGGAATTAGTCAAAATGACTATTGAGAAACAAAGGCCGACAAATATTTCAATTTAGCTAACATTAGTCAAATTGACTCTCGAGAAACAAAGGGTGAGAAAATTCAATTTAGCTATAAGACTAATCAAATTGACTCTCGAGAAACAAACAACAATAACAACATACCCAGTATATTCCCACTAAGTGGGGTCTGGGGAGGATAAGTATACGCCATCCATACCACTACCTCAAATGTGAGGTAGAGAGGCTATTTCTGATAGACCCCTGGCTCCAACTCTCGAGAAACAAAGGGTAACAATAATCCAATTTAGCTCTAAAATTAATTGAACTGAATCTCGAGAAAGAGAGGGCGATAATAATTCAATTTATCTCTAAAAATAGGCAAATTAACTCTCGAGAAACAAAGGGTGACAACAATCCAATTTAGCTCTGGAAGTCAAATTAACCATTGAGAAACAAAGAGCGACAATAGTCCAACTTAGCTCTAAAATTAGTCAAATTAACTCTTGAGAAACAAAGGATGAAAAAATTCAATTTAGCAATGAGATTAGTCAAATTGACTCTCGAGAAACAAAGGACTATAATAACAATTTAGCTCTGAGATTAGTCAAACAGACTCTCGAGAAACTAAAGGCGACAATAATTTAATTTAGCATAGAAATCAGTCAAATCGACGCTCGAGAAACAAAGTGTGACAATAATCCAGTTGACAATCAATAAACAGAGAGTGACCATGATCCAATTTAGCTCTAAAACTCGTAAAAGGGCAACAGCAATTCAATTTAGCTTAGAAATTACTCAAACTAAATCTCGAGAAACAAAGCATAACAACTATTTTGGGACAGATGGAGTAGAAAATTACTAAATTACCATATTTGATGGTCATTCTCTTTAGTCCAAGCTTCCATGCAAATAGAACAAAACAAACCATCAATTTCACTTGGATTCCATTCCTTTCCTCCTTCACTCCCACCACCTTCTTCCTTATCAACATCTCGCACTGCCTTTCCACCGCCTTTAAAACTCCTCCTCGTAGCAACATCTCCACTTTCCACAACATTATTATCCAAATTCTCAACATTAATAGCCCGTGCATAACCTCGATCTCCATATAAAACCCTACGTAACGTCGTCCTTCCCGTATCCATATCCTCCTCCTCCACCTCCTCCTCTTCATCCTCATCCTCGTCCTCGTCCTCGTCATCCTCGTCCTCGTCCTCGTCCTCCTCCTCCTCCTCCTCCTCCTCCTCATGCTCCTCATCCTCATCCTCATCCTCATCCTCATCCTCCTCATCCTCCTCCTCATCCTCCTCCTCCTCCTCCTCCTCCTCCTCCTCCTCCTCCTCCTCCTCCTCCTCCTCCTCGAATACTGAGAATATTGGTTCGTCTTCTAACCAAAAGATGTCGTTGCCAGGAAATTCAATAGGTGCATTCTCATTGACGTCAGCGGCAGCGGTGTTTGAATAGAGGAGAAACTGGTAATCGGGATCTATATCATCATTGTTGCGGTCCATTGCTGTCGGTTAAATTATTATGCTCTCTCCTTTTTTCCCCAATTTTTTTGTGAATAAAAGTGAATTTGCCGCTGAAAAATAGGAAGGAACACGCTAAATTTAGTAATATATCGCGGATTGTTGAAATACATGTGATGATGCCATTAAAGTTTAAGAGGCAAACTGTAACGCCTTTCAACTTTTAGCCAATATTGTCCCTTATGAAGGATTTAACTTTGATCCTTCGGGTATCGTTTGGTGCGCGGTAATAAGGTGGGATATCCTATGGTTAAGTTTTGTATTAAACTTATACCATGTTTAGCCGATAGTATAAATTTATACCAAATTTGGGATATTCCATCTTATGATACTTATTCTATTCAATATGGGATTATTTTATACCACCTCCCATATGGTATAAATTAGTCCACGAATTAAAATCTTAGGATAATTTAGTCTACGTACCAAGCGAAGTCTCCCTCAATTCGTTTTTGAATGTCACGTTTCACTCTTCAACAATCAAATTGACTAGTTTTAAAAGTTAAATTAGATTACATTAATTCAATGATTTAAAATTCAATATTCAAAAACTATACAAACAGTGCTATGAATTGCAATGTTTCCCATATTAATATGATGAAAACTACATTCTTAAAACGTTGGTCAAAGTTCATAAGTAAACAATAACAATAAAAAAAGAAAGAGATGGAGTATAATTTTTTAGTATTGTTGGACCTCTAAATTTTGTAAAGTGAAGTAATTTTTTTTCGACTAACGAAATGGATGGACGTAAAAATCAGGCAAAATACATAAACATGTCATATAATTTGACTTTAACTAACATTATGGCTTTTAACTTTGGGTATGCAAAAGTATGCATTTAAACTTATATAAAGTTGAACAAATAGACAATGTGTCCGACGTGGCGTCTCACGAGAATTCCCATGTAGGGGGCGTGTGTCTTTACTTGTTCAACTTTATACAAGTTTAAATGTCTATTTGTGCATGCCCAAAATTGTCAATTAATGGACATATTTTATGTATATGCCTAAAAATTAATTGTAATTATCAAGGATAATATTAAAACTATGGCAAAAATCGATCCGACTTTTGAATGGAATCAAAAGATGGACCAGAGGATGACTTTCGGACCAAATTTTTTATGAAATCTTTACTCTTCTATATGAATTTGTGAGCGGGTTTTTTATTTCCTTTTATGTTTTCTATCCAATTTTTTTAGCCGTTTTAGGGCCCCAACTAATCTAGACTACTCTCTTACATAAAGAACGAAATTCCATGTGTTTGAATGCTCGCTAGAACGATGCAAGAACGTATTCTTTTATCTAAGCTTCTTCCTCATGCATTAGTTATCTCAATCATAGATGGTTTAATATGTCTGGTGACACAATATGATTGAGAACTATGACGCAGCTATCACATGACCACCAAAGATTGTCGTGGGTAATAGGTATCCCTTTACCCTTAACCAAAGGTCACCAGTTTGAATCCTGACGTTGACGTTAACTATAGTAGGAAGCACTTCACCCTCAAAGTGGGACCATTAGTGGAATAGAAGCATCCAAAAAGGACTCTTTAACAATTAATGATCCCGCAATACCGCCTTACAAAGTTAAAGCTCTAAAATTAATCAAACTGACTCTCGAGAAACAAGGACTACAATCATCCAATTTAGCTCTAAATTAGTCAAATTGCCTCTTAAGAAACAAAAGGTGATAACAATTCAATTTAGCTCTAAAATTAGTGAAATTGACTCCCGAAAAACAATCAAGGACAATAATCCAATTTAGCTCTAAAATTAGTCAAACTAACTCCCAACAAACAAAGGGCAACAATGATCCAATACAGCTCCAAAATTAGTCAAATTGATTCTCGAGAAACAAACAACAAAAATAAACCAACTTAGCTCTAAAATTTATTAAATTAACTCTCAAGAAGCAAAGCATAACAACCATTTTTGAACTAAGTTAGTACAAAATAACTCTAGATTGAAGTACAAAGAAGTAAATTTAAAAAAGACTACCATATTATGGTTATTGTCATTGTACAAGCTTTCATGCACATAGAACAAAACAATCCATCAATTTCACGTCTCTTCCACTCCTCTCTATCACCTCCACCTCCTTCTTCCTTCTCAACATTCTTCCACGCTTCACCACCTTTACAACTCTTCCTCATAGGAGCAGCATCTCCACTTTCCACAACAGAATTTTCTGCATTATTAGCCCGTCCATAATCTTGATGTCCGTATAAAACCCTACGTAAAATCGTCCTTCCATTATCCTCCTCCTCTTCATCCTCCTCGTCTTTTTCTTCGTCTTCAATTTCTTCTTCATCCTCTTCGTCTTCTTCGTATATGATGTCATCACTGACTAGTTCAAAAGTGCACTCACGTCTTCGTAAAATGAAATAAGGTTTTTTATTCCTTTTATGCTTTCTAACCAATTTTGTTAGCCGTTTTAGGGCCCTAGCTAATCCGGACTATTCTCTTACATTGAATGATAGCTAGAAAGATGCAAGAACATACTCTTTTATCTAAGCTTTTTCCCATGCATTAGCTATCTCATTATAGATGGTTTAATATGTCTGGAGACACAATATCATTGAGAACTATGATGCAACTATCACATGACCACCAAAGATTGTGGTGGGTGATAGGTATCCTTTTACCCTTAACCAAAGGTCTCGAATTTGAATCCTGAAGTTACCTGTATTAGGAAGCGCGTCCCCTCAAAGTGAGACTTCATTAGTGGAATAGAAGCATCCAAAAAGGACTCTTTATAACAATTAATGATCCAGCAATACCACCTTGAAAAGTTAAGCTCTAAAATTAATCAAACCGACTCTCGAGAAACAAAGGGCAGAAAATCATCCAATTTAGCTCTAAAATTAGACAATTTAGCTCTGAAATTAGTCAAATTGACTCTCGAGAAACAAAGGGTCACTATAATCCAATTTAGCTCTAAAATTAGTCAAACTTACTCCCAACAAACAAAGAGCAACAATTATTCAATTTAGCTCTAAAATTAGTCAAATTGACTCTCGAGAAACAACCGGCAACAATCATCCAATATAGCTCTAAAACTGAACAAATTAAATCTCGAGAAACAACCAGCAACAATCATCCAATTTAGCTCTAAAACTAATCAAATTAACTCTCGAGAAACAACCAGCGACAATCATCCAATATAGCTCTAAAACTAATAAAATAACTCTCAAGAAACACCCGGCAATAATCATCCAATATAGCTCTAAAACTAATCAAATTATCGAGAAAAAACCGGCAACAATCATCCAATATAGCTCTAAAGCTAATCAAATTAACAAACAACCGGCAATAATCACCCAATATAGCTCTAAAACTAATCAAATTAACAAACAACCGGCAACAATCATCCAATATAGCTCTAAAACTAATCAAATTGACTCTCAAGAAACAACCGGCAACAATCATCCAACATAGCTCTAAAACTAATCAAATTGACTCTCGAGAAACAACTGGAAACAATCATCCAATATAGCTCTAAAACTAATCACTCTCGAGAAACAAAGCACAACAACTATTTTCACACAGAAAAAGTACAAAAGAACTCTAAATTGAAGTACAAAGAATTAAATTTACTAAATTACCAGATTTGATGATCACCATCATTAGTCCAAGCTTCCATGCATATAGTACAAAACAATCCATCAATTTCACTTCTATTCCACTCCTCTCCTTCATCACCTCCACCTCCTCCTTCCTTCTCACCACCTCGCAATGCCTCCTCTTCACCGCCTTTACCATTCCTCATCGTAGCAATAACAACATCTCCACTTTCCACAACAGAATTCTCAGAATTCTCCAAATTAACAGAATTATTATTAATACTACTTACATGATCTCGATATCCGTATAAAACCCTACGTAACGTCGTCCTTCCACTAACCTCCTCCTCTTCCTCTTCATCATCATCCTCATCTTCGCCATCATCAGGTTCGTACTCTTCATCTTCCTCTTCGTCGCCTGCCTCTTCCTGTAAAAATTGGATAAAGGTACTTATACCGCCGCCGGTAGCGGCGTTGGCGAATTGATGGAGGAATCTCTGGTAATCGGGATCGTCGGTTTCGTCACTGCCGTCGCCGGACATTGCCGCCGGTTAAATTATCTATGCAATCTCCGTTTTTTTTTTTTTTGCCCCAATATTTGTTTGTGAATAAAAGTGAATTTGCCGCTGAAACAAAACGGGAGGGAATACGATGATAAATTTTAATATATAGTGTTGAAAACAAAATACGTGTGATGTCATTTAAGTTGGTATCTTAAGTTTTACTAAAAATAAATGTAATTGTGATCACTTACAAAATCATAATAGATTTAATTAATTTTTTTCTTATTTTATTTTTAAAATTAATACTCCTATATGTTAGATATAAATAGTTACAATTTCAATATTTATTTCTATGTCTAATAAATATAAATAACGAGTATAAAATAGTCATTCAATTATAATTTTTTAATTATCGTATAAAATAAAATGTGCCTAAGTAAAATGAGGGGGAGGAAATATATTATTTTTGCATAATTCAATATTCATTTATTATTTTCTAAGTTTCGAAAATAATAACTTGTTTTGAGTTATTCATCTATTAGAGTTATGTCAAATATATCAAAATATTTTTTAATCTTATAATATCAAACATGTCACGTGTAAACTTGAAATTAAAATCTTATCAAAAAAGAAAATAAATCATTCTTTTAAAAATATACTAAAAAGAAAAATAAGCTAAATTTGATATTAGCTTAAATTGAACGACATGGTTAGTGAGAATTCATATAGTTGGGATTGAGACGTAATAGTTGTTTTTTTTGTTGTAAACAACACACTCTTCCTAAATTTCAATGCAAACAAAATGAGATAAAGTCATTCTACTATGATGGAATTGTTGCTGGGTTCAACTAAAAACATTAGAATCAATAAACTATAAATCATCTGAAAACCTACAATAATAGATCGACAATAACATATTCAACGAAATTTGCATATAAGTAAAATCGGAGGAGGGTGGGTTTATGCAAATATTATCCCTATCTTATGTGAGGTAGAAAGTTGTGTCCTGTAAATCTTCGGTCCAAGAAAAATATTTTTAAAAACAGTTTTAACAAACACATAGTAAAAGTACTAACTACAAAAGTGTAAAAACAATTCAAGTAAAAGAACAACAACAGTAATATAATTGGAGCATAAAATAATAATAGAATAATAGTATAAAAACATTAGTGTAACTGCCTAAATTGTTGTCATGTGCTGAACTGTGGAAATAGTTTCGTTAAGAAATACAGAGTAAGACGGCATACAATACACCCTTGTAGTCTAATCCTCACTCGACTTATGCATAGCGAAAACTTACTGTACAAAATTAACTTTTTTTATAAATAATGACACTGATAACAAATAAGTAGCAAAAGGAACAAACAAAAATGCTCTAAGCTAGAACCATGCTCTCTGAGACAACCTCGACTACCTACTAACCATCTAACATAATCATCTACCTCATATTAAAAAAACATATAAAAAACTAACATTTTAAATTTTAAAATAATAATTTATAAGTACAGACAGGTGCATGTTGATTAGAGAACTCACCATATGTCCAGCAATTTAAATCTTGGCCGGAAAAAAACAATATTAAGTGATTTTTCTCATCTGTCTTAGTCTTGATAGATACAGTTATATGGTATATGTCGTTCATGACAAATAGGGATGGACGTTCAGTATTCGATTTGGTATTATCATAATTCGAATTCGGTAATTCGATAATCGGTAAATAAAAGTACTTACCAAATACCATACCATTAAACTTTCGGTTTGATAATTCAGTAATCGGTAAATTAAACTTCGGCTTGGTACGGTATTTGGTAATACCATATTAAAATTAAATGTGGTAGACTCTACTCTAGGCCAACCATAACAATTTACTTTTGAACTGAATCAAAACACAAGATAAAGTTTCTGCCCTATGCCTTATGGAAACAATACTTTTTAACACTTCATCAGTGATGTTTTATAGCTCATTCATCATCTGTTGATTTAATATATTAATTGTTTAATGCAGAAATGACTCTGGAAGA
The DNA here is from genome assembly GCA_030864225.1 of Capsicum baccatum var. pendulum. Taxonomy (NCBI): domain Eukaryota; kingdom Viridiplantae; phylum Streptophyta; class Magnoliopsida; order Solanales; family Solanaceae; genus Capsicum; species Capsicum baccatum. Next base: position 274,120,497 of record CM061558.1, read on the forward strand.
TAATAGCCACATCTGTTCCTCAAATATTTGGTTAGCGAGTGAGTTTAAATAAAAGAATTCACTAACCCTTTCATCCAAAATAACTTATGAGATATTTAAAAGGGAAAGAGGTTAAAAATACCCCCTCTACTTTAATATATTGACTAGATTTACCCTTTGTTATACTTTAGGGTTAAATATACCTCTACTGTTTTAAAGTATACAAATATACCCCTCCTTTTAATGGTAATCCACCATGGCATGACAATAGGTGAGGTGGATGCCATGTGTCGTACCACCTCACCACTAACTATATTTTTATTTCTTTTTCATTTCACATTTTTTTCTTTTTATTTTCTTTTCACTTTCCCTCTAGTACCACTTGTTTCTTTGTTCCACTCAATTTCACAATTTCTGCAATTGACACAATACACAGTAGTTATTGTTCTTTAACTACATAAAAAGAAAAACTAAAGTTGGTGTATTTAACAAAACATTTTCAAATCGTAAAAAATTTTCTCAGACAAAAAATGAATTTTGTTGGAGAAAAATTAATGATAAAAAATAAAAATAAAAAGCAATAAAAATGAAGATGAAGACCTTTAAATTTCTTGCTCTCCTCTCTAATTCAATCACTTCACTAAATGGGGATTTAAAATACCGCAAGGACTCAAATAATATCTCTCTCTCTCTATATATATATATATATATATATATATCGCGAGTATAAGGAGAGAGAGGGGACGCGAAAGGAAAGGGAACGTAAGAATAATGAAAAAAAAGATGAAAGATTGGTACTCATTTATGGTTGTCACTATATAACCTCTTATGATGTCTTCCTCTTCCTTGTGTTTATGCAATGGTGGAACAAAAAATTCAAATCAGAAAGAAAAAAAATTAAAAAAATCTAGTGTATTTCTACACAGTGGGGTCTGGGGAGGGTAAAATATACACAGTCCATACCACTACCTCCGGAGAGGTAGCAAGGCTATTTTCGATAGACCCCCGACTCAGGACAAAGAATAATAAGCAAATTCATAATAAAGCATGAAATAAGACGGCACAATAGAAATGAAACACCCATACAGTAATACCCTATACTAATAAATCAAAGCCCCCCTACCCACTTACCCCCACCCCAAAGCTCTCCTAATTACTGATTGCGACCCACCAACAGGCACTAACCTTCTACCCTAATTCGCGTCCTCCAAACCTTCCTATCTAGGGTCATGTACTTAGTAAACTGTAATTGCTCTATGTCACGTTTAATCATCTCCCTCAAATATTTCTTCAGCCTACCCCTACCCCGCCTGAAATCATCCAAAGTCAGCCTCTCACACCTACGAACTAGGGCATCCGCGCCCTCCTCTTCACATGCCCGAACCATCTCAACCAAACTTTTCGCATCTTGTCCTCCACCGAAGCCACTCCAACCTTCTTCCAGATACTCTCATTCCTAACCCTATCACTCCTAGTAAGCCCACACATCCAACTCAACACTCGTATTTTTGTCACCTTCAATTTTTGGATATGGACGTTCTTTACTGGCCAGCACTCCGCTCTATACAATATGGCTAAACGGACTGCCACTCTGTAAAAAAAAAATTTAAGTTTGAATGACACCTTCTTATCACACAACACTCCCGAGGCGAGCCTCCACTTCATCCAACCTACCCCAATACTGTGGGAGGTATCCTCATCAATCTCACCATTCCTCTGAATCATAGACCCGAGATACTTAAAACTATCCCTCCTACCCACAACCTGGGAATCCAACCTAACTACCACCCCGTCCTCCCACCTCAAGTCACTAAACTTGCATTCCATATACTCTGTCTTGCTCTTACTCAACCTGAACCCTTTGAACTCAAGGATTCGTCTCCAAACCTCCAATTTATCATTCACACCTCCTCGTGTCTCGTCAATCAATACTATATCATTCGCAAAAAACATGCACCAAGGCACCTCTTCTTGAATACGCCACGTCAATACATCCATCACCAAAGCAAATAAAAAAGGGCTAAGAGTTGATCCTTGATGGAACCCTATCAAGATAGGGAAATGTTCTGAATCTCCTCCTGTCGTCTTCACCTGAGTCTTAGCTCCTTCATACATGTCTTTAATTGATCTAATATATGCCACCGGGACCCCACTCGCCTCCAATCATATCCAAAGAACCTCCCTAGAAACTTTGTCGTAGGACTTCTCCAAGTTGATAAACACCATGTGAAAATCTTTTTTCCTTTCCCTATACTACTCCACCAGTCTCCGCACCAGGTCAATTGCCTCTGTCGTCGAGCAACCGGGCATAAAATCCAAATTGGTTCTCCAAAATAGACACAATCCTCTTCAACCTTTACTCGACCACTCTCTTTCAAATCTTCATAGTATGACTCAACAACTTAATACCCCTGTAGTTATTGCAACTCTGGATGTCACCTTTGTTCTTATATAAAGGAATCATGGTGCTCCACCTCCAAGCCTCAGGCATTTTTGCAGTCTTGAAAATGTCATTAAACAATTCGGTCAACCACCTTAAACCAGCCCTGCCAGCAGACTTCCAAAAGTCCACAGGGATCTCGTCTGACCCCATCGCTCTACCCCTCTACATCTTGTAAATAGTCTCGCCGACCTCCTCCACCTTAAAATGCCTATAATAGCTGAAATCGTGACACCCTTCTGAGTGCCCCAGCTCCCCTAACACAATGTCTATATCCCCCTCATCATTCAAAAGTCTATGAAAATATGACTGTCATCTTCGCTTAATATAAGCATCCTCCACCAACACATTATTATCCCCCCCTTAATTTACTTCACTTGGTCGAGGTCATGACCTTTCCTCTCTCTTGCCTTAGCAAACCTATACAACCCTTTTTCCCTACCTTTCTCCTACAACCCCGCATACAAGCTCTCAAACGCTGTCGTCTTGCAGCCATAACTGCTAACTTAGCCTCTTTCCTTGCTAACTTATACTCCTTCCTATTTGCCCGTTTATCCTTTTCATCTTTACTCTCAACCAACTTAGCATACGCCCACTTCTTTGTCTCCACTTTCTTCTTTACTTCTTCATTTCACCACTAATTCTCCTGACGCTGACTAGCCCGACCCCTCAAGATACCGAACACCTCTATAGCTGTTTTCTTGATACACCTAGCTGCCCTATCCCACATACCATCCACGTCCCAACTACACTTCCACACCCCTAACTCCGCCGTATTCTCCCCTATTGTAACAACCCAATTTGCTGAACCAGAATGCTACACGGTGCTCATGATCCCGAAGGACCATAATTTAACCCATGACTGATATTTGTACCTGTATACTGCATAAGATAACATAATAATACGAAAACATGCACTGAAAGGCCATAAAGTTCGATCATAAACATAACTGAATAACGTAACATCTGTGTAAGGTAATAGAATACCCAAAACAAAATTGAAGTCTAAAACATGATAGCCTGTATCTAGTCTGCATCTAGTCTAGAAGCCTCTACTGTCTGAAGAATCCGAATAAGGAGTTGATGGGACATGTCCCCAACTAACTCCAACTAATAAGCTAATCAATGAGATACTAGAAAATCATTATGTCCTCAAAGGATGAGGATTCACTTCTACTCTGACTGCTGAATCTGGAACTCGTGTCTCTGAACCTATGGTGTAACATAAAAGAAAACACTATAGCGCGAATGCGTCAGTACATATGTACCGAGTATACATATGAAGTAGGCTATATGTAAGGGTTTACATGCATGAATAATGCTAACTGACTGTCTAACATGAACGTGAGAAAATACATGCATAAATACGTAATAGTAACTGACAACATGATTTCGTGATTTCTAAGTCTGTAAACTGATATGACTTATAATATAAAGGACTATATCTGAATAATGTTGATAACATAGGTGACTATATCTGGGTATAACTAATAATGTGGGTGACTGTAGCTGACAGTCCTGAATCTGATGAAACTATCTGAGTTTCGTACTGTATCTGAGTTGACTGAACAATCCTAAAATTTGAAGAACTATCTGAGTTCTATTACTGAGACTGATTTGACTATATCTGACAGTACTGAAATCTGAAGAACTATCTGAGTTCTATTACTGAGACTGATTTGACTGTATCTGACAGTCCTGATTCTGTAACATGAAACTGGGGGAAGTAGTATCTAACCGATATGCCCCAAATGTGCTATAATAGCTGAGCCGAGGTCCAATTTATGTCTTGATTGGAAGGGTGTTAATACCGCGTTACTAGTAAGGACAACATATGAGTAACCCTCATATAACAGGTAAATCTAGCGAGAATGGTGGGAACCCTCACATAACAGGTTAAGCCACCTCACCTACCCTCATATAGCAAGCTACGATGTCTCAACCGATGCTGGCTACATAGTTCTGAAATGCAAGGCTTGCTTCTAGGATCACACCCTCGTATAACATGTGAGTCCTCATCCTTGAGTTCACTCGGTGCTAATTCCTACTCTCATCTAAATAGACACTGAACTAAGACTGTCATTAGAGCTGTCAATATGGGCTTGGCCCATGAGGCCGGCCCAACCCAACCTTTAATTAAGTGGGGTTGGGCTAAGTTTTTTCAGCCCATTTAGAAATGAGGCTTATAAGCCCAGCCTCACTTGGCCCATCGGCCTCAGAGGCCAACCCATAGGCTGGGACTTAAAACTAATTATTAAGTATTTTTAAGCTGGCCATTTATTTATTAGGAATTAGAATTTTGTCAATCTTTTCAAACTAGTTACTTATTTTTTTATCCATTGTTTGGTTGATACTAATTTTTTGAAAGTTCTTAGTGTGTGTTTGAAATGGCTGGTAAGCTGCTTTTAGTTGTGATCTTCAAAAGTTGCTTTTACTCGTGATGGTTTAGTAGTTGTTGCTTTTTCTTAATGCAATATTTTGTTCTTTAAATTTAGGCTTTCTTCTGTTATAATCTTGCTTCTTTTATGTAGATACTTTGTGTATATCTATATTTATTATCTTAACCATATTAGAATTTTTCTATGGAATTTATAGCTAATCATCATTTCTTCGCTTATTACAATAAATGTCATGAGCGAATTACAACTAAGGGATCGTTGGTGTGAGGTATGAGGGATAAATAGTTCGAGATAAAATGAAGGACTATTTTATCTCATAGTTGGTGTGAGATATTAGTTAGTACCGGTATTATTTATCGCACCATTTATACCATAGTAATGAGATAAATTATCTGTATACATAATGAAATAACTAATTTCTAGATTAATTATCCCAAGACAACTCTTTCCCAACCTAACAATCCTTTATTAGTAAGGTGCCTATAACATGCTAAAAACTAATAGAAGACATATTAAAGTGAAACCATAAAAGTTGGTGACAGTCTAGTACTTACAATATTTTCATTTATTATTTTTCGGCTTGCTTTCAATTTTTCTGAAGGGCTAACCCGCCCCAACCCGCGGCCCGCTTAGGGCTGGGTTGGGACACTATTTTAAAGGGCTAGCCCGTCCTAGCCTATTTAATTCTCTAACCCGCTAGGGTTGGGTTGGGTCAGCCCATTTTGACAACTCTAACTGTCATGTGGGTCGGGCCGGGCCAACCCGAAACTGGCCCGTGTCATTTAACCGGTTTGTGGGCCGAACCGGGTCCGGGTTGGGGTCTAAGTGGGCTGGGCCGGGCTCAACAATTAAAAAATTAAAAACAACCCTAACCCGGCCCACTTAATCCAACCCGGTCAAAAATATAAAAAAAAAAAAAAATTTCAATATACATTATATATATCCACCTATATACATTATAAATACATTAAACAATATATATATACTATATATATAGTATATACTACATTAGAATTTAAAAAATATATACACATATACACAATTACATATATATACGCACCATCCAATATATATGTACTACTTTAAAGTTTAAATAAAATATACTACAATATATATACATTACAATATATATATATATATATATATATATATATATATATATATATAGTTATAGTTATATACTAATTTATAAACATATACACATGTATACGTTAAACATACACATCTATACTAATTTATAAAACATATACACATATATACGTTAAATATACACGTCTATAAAAGATATATACACATGTATACGCTAAATATACACATCTATAGAAGATATATAAACAAATATACAAAACATATGCTACTTAATATAATAAATTAATAATACTTGGTAGTAAATTAATAATATATTAGAAGTGAGTTTTTAATTTAAAGTAGAAAACTAGAAATTCTATTTAAAATTTTAAATCATTAAATGAAAAAATATAAAAAGTAAGGACTAACGAGTGAATGAATTTGGGGAATTTTATTGATTGCAAAATGATCCAAAATTTATAATTTACATGAATGAAAAATATACAAATTATGCATCATTTTTTTCAACTCATGCATGTTAATATTAACGGGAACTTGCATAGGATAGTCGAAGTCAACGGGGGCAAAACCATGCATTGGACTTGATTTTGCTGAGTTCTCCCGTGAAGACATAATTTCTTCAAGTTTTAGCTCGTCGCTCGGCTCCGGTTCCATTCCTTGGTTTCTTCTTTCCGCTCTAATCCAATCTCTGAGGCAAACTAGAACATTCATTGCATTGCTTCCCAATAAGTGTCGGTTGTCTCTAAGCTGTTGTCGTCTCTGACTAAAGGCTCTCTCTGATGCAACGGTTGACATTGGAGCATTCAAGATATCTCTAACTAATCTTGAAAGCACGGGATATTGTGCTTCATTACTCCTCTACCGATCCAACGTGTTGATCCGTCGTCTGTGATCCTCTAGCACCGATTGAAGATAATATTTCAGCTCTTCCCAATAAGTTGATGTGTAAGCTCTTTCATCAACACTGTTCCAACAAATTAAATCATAAAAAGAATCAGAAAAACCACTATGTGCCAGCCTTTTAGAAGATGATGGCTCCTCAGAAGGATGAGGAGCAACAGTTGGAGTGATATTTGTAGGTACGGCTAAATCAAATAAATCAGCATAGTAATTATATAATTTTTCTATGTAATCCTTTGCATCATTCATAGCCGTCTACAAATCAGGTTGTATTTGTTCAGAATCATGATTAATATTTATTTTCAAGTTAGTATAAATAATAGTACTAAAGTAGCACATATTATTATATTTCATGCACAGATTTAACATAGCACCAACCAAGTAAATAGGGGGAATCGAAAAAAAATATTTTTTAAATATAGTAAACATGGCACCAACAACTTCTTTATAACATTCTTTATTTTTATATTCTTTGAGCAAACTAGAAATATCGGCTATATATGACAAAATATTACAAACAGTAGGATAATAAGCACCGGAAAATTCAACCGTAGCAATATAAATTTTTTCTAAAAACTTAACAAGATCCTTAATCGCAACCCAATCAGAATCATGTAGCATGCAATCAGCAGAATCAACAAATGAGCCGCAATGTTGGTTAAAAGTTAGTGTAATAGGAATTCTATATTTATAACAAGTTCTTAAAAAATCATACGTAGAATTCCATCTAATATCAATTTCCTCAGTCATCAATATTGGTGCAAGTCCATTTTCTTGACATTTAACTTTAAATTCTCTAATTCTCGATCTACGATTATTTCTTTGAATAAAACCAACAACAAGACGATTTTTTCCAATATAAAGCTAAAAAAACTCAAGACCATCTTTTACAATTGAATTATATATATGACATGCACACTTAATATGAAAAATTTCAGGCAACGACGGAGATAGCGTAGATTTTAATTTTTTTTATAGCAGCCTTGTTGTTAGAAGCATTATCAAAAGCAATACATAAAATTTTATTTTCAATACCATAATATCCGGCAACTCTAACAATAGAAGCAGCAATAAAATCTCCAGTATGTTTACGATCTTCATCATATAAAAAAACAAGAATACATTTTTGCATCACAAAATTACTATCCATCCAGTGACAAGTAACGGTTAAATAATTATTTTTATTTACAGCATGATCAAGATTAGAAGTTAAGGACAATCTGCATTGAATATTTTTTAATAATGTTGATAAATAAAAACAATATTGTGAATGAAGTCTAAAAATATCAGACCGACAAGTACTTCTAGGAATACCGTTAAACATAGGATTATAAATTGTTTGTATATAATGAATAAATGCATCGGAAGAAGGAAAACTAAAAGACAAACAACCCACAACTACCATTTTAGTTATTTCTTCCCGGTCCCTCAATTTATTATACTTCTTCGTTACCTAACCGGTTGCTGGGTCCATTCTAGTTTGCGTTGGCCCACCAACATCCCTACCATCTCGTGCAATATTTAACTCTTTTTCGTGAACTTCAGCTATATGTCTCATTAACGTACCCATACTCCCTTGCTTGTCTCCGCTTCTATGCTTATATATTTGTTGACCTCAGTATCTAATATACGTTCAAAAAAATTCCATGCAACACTAGTTGTTTTACGAGGTCTTGCGGCACGGGGAGGACGGGGAGGGAGATTAACCGATTCAGATCTAATGTTAACATTTTCTACTGCGGGTGTCTCACCAATATTTTTATTATCTTCGCTTAAATTAACCGCATCTACTTCAATTTCTTCTTCTATACCATAATTTTTCCGAGCTTCTACAAAATCCATATCGTGAGCACCTACATCTATTTCTTCCTTAAAAGGTGTACCAAGCGGCACCGGAGGCGAAAATACACGGGTATATCTACTACTTGAACTACCTCTACCGCTAGTAATTCATTTTTTACTACCACTACCGCTTCCGGAACAAAAAATTTAACACCTTTAGTAGCGAGATTTCTTAATTTATCCATAGTATAAATTAAATTAAACTAAAACAATTCAAAATACACAAATATAATAAAATTAAATATTAAACAGTTAATACGATAAATAAAAATTAAACGTATGAGATGGAACGACAATACCAAATTTTGGAAGTATCCGAAGGTTGCGACTTTAAAAACTTCTGCTCGTACTTTGTAATCGCAAAATTAAAAAATTAAAGTGAACACTTTAAGAAATTAAATATATTGAATATTTGAGAATTGAGATTTGAGAGAGAATGAGATTTGAGAGAGTGAAAAAATTATGTGAAAAATGATTTGAAGGTGCAGGGTATTTATAGAATTTTTTTGGGGATTAAAAAATATTTTTTAAAGTAATTTTTTTTTTTAAGAAATGGCCCCAAACTAGCCGTTTGGACCCAAAAACGGCTATATAGCCGTTGGGCCAACAACTAGTTTGGCCCAAAACCTTTTTTTTTTTTAAAAAAAAATCTAGGTCGGGGCCTAAATCGGGCTTGGTCCGGGACGGATTAACCGGGCCCAAATTAAAAAACTAACCAGCCTGGGACCCAAAACCCTAAAGCCCTAGGGCTTACCGGGCCGTGTCAAATCGGACCGGGTCCTTTAAGTGGGTTGGGTAGGGTCGGGTCATCCTGACCCACTTGACAGGCTTACACTGAACATGATTTACTGAACTGAACTGAGCATGGACTGAGTTACTGAATTTCCGTGGCTAACGAAATATTACTGATATCCGACAACTGACTGAGTCATGAGATCATGATGATTTTTCCTGAGTCATAAGACTATCGAAAGTCTAAGAGTTCATAGCTTGACTGAGAGTATCGTGAAAACATGACATGACTCTAGTCAAACAACTAATATTTCAGGTACAAGTACCCCAAAACTCGATAGAAGGAAACTGACATAACATGATTTACTTGAAGACTTAACTAACATCATAATACATACTACATTCATAGGAGCGCTTCATCAAACATATAATAGGCATGGACTTGTACATACATAGGGATTTCATGATATCATGCTAGTTAGACAATATTCCTTCATCTAGGCATTTTATCAAACATATGGCAGCCACAGTACATGTAAACACATTATACAACAATTAAACATCATGCTTCAATTCCAATTCCATTATACAAGGTTTTAGTCATGAGATTTCGTAAATATTTATCTATACTAATCAACCCACATGGAATTTATCATCAAATCATGGAATAGAAATCAATTACTCATTTATCAACATGAAAGAGAACATGCAAAGCATAAAAACATGAAGAAAATCCATATCTTGTAGTTAAAAAGGATTCTTGGACTTCATGGACGAAAGGAGTTCATGAATGAACACTATGCATACCTTAGTTCGTGATTTCGTGAATATTGATGGTGAAACCTTCCTGAATTTGAATCCCCAATAGAAACCCTAGTATGTTCTTGAGATAAACTTGAGAGAAACTAATATGTTTTGGGTGAAAAATGTCTGAATCACGTGTTAAAGGGATTATATAGGGGTAGAAAGTTGACCCTTTTAACCTTGGACACGTCATTAAATTTTAATTAAAATTTTCAGAGTTGGGCCCTTGGCACGACGCGGCGTTATCGCGCCGTGTCACTGGAAATTGACAATTGAGAAACTGCACGATGGCGCGACGCGGAGCTATCGTGTTGCCACCTTGTCTACGACCTGAAAGTTTGGCGCGATGCGCCAATATCGCGGAGCAACACTGGAATTTGACAATTGTCATTTGAGATATCTCTGCGACGCGCTGAAGACTCAGGTCAAACACTGTCTCACTAAAAAAGCTCTGACTCTTCGCCGGGGTGTCGGATTTGGGCGAATTATATATCGATGAAAGCTTATTCAATTTCTCAAGTGATAAGAAATGAAAATTATGGAAATACCACGTGTATAAGAATGAATTCTTATTTCAAAGCAAGTTCTAACATCCTTGATATGATTTTCAAGCTAAGAAAAAGCACGGGTATTACACCTATCTCCAGTGCACTTACCAGTGTCAAGCCCTCTCACTTTATTCTAGGTCGACCCTCCCCGCCCCTTCTTTGCTTATCCCCTTTTAAGCCCAAATCTATCACCGGAAGCTTATGTCAGGTCGAAAGGTTCTCACTTGGAATGATCTTACAATTCTTACACAGAGCCCTATCCCCCCTCCCAAGCAGTAGAAAGTCAACCTGAGTCTTAGCTATTGCGCTTCGGAAAGTGACCAGGTGATCCTCCTTCTTTGGAAAGCTCGAATTCACTCCCCCCCCCAAAGGCCCTCTCAAAATCCAGCATAGCAGCTCCCTCTTCATTTCTTTCCCCAAAACCATAACCCTCATGCACATCGCCACAACCTCTCGATAACACCTCGATGTGATCATTGAAATCCCCAGCTACAATAATCTTCTCAGAGTTAGGCACACCTCTAACCACCTCGTCCAATGCCTCCCCAAATCGCTTTTTCTCCTCACCGTCCAAGCCCACCTACGACACATAAACATTACACACACTCAGAGTAAATCCCCAAATGACCAACTTAATCTTCATCAACCTATCATTGACCCTCTTAACCTCCACTACCTGCCCCTTAAGTTCTTCATCTACTAAGATGCCTACTCCATTCCTACACCTCTCACTCCCTGAGTACCAAAGCTTGTGAAATGAAAAAAAATAAAAATATAGTTAGTGGTGAGGTGGCATGCCAGTGGCATCCACCTCACCTATTGTCATGCCATGGTGGATTACCGTTAAAAGGAGGGGTATATTTATATACTTTTTTAACAGTAGGGGCATATTTAACCCTAAAGTATAACAAAGGGTAAATCTAGCCAATATACTAAAGTAGAAGGGTATTTTTAACCATTTTCCTTATTTAAAATCATATTATAATATAGTGTCAAACCTTTTTGATTACTTAGATATGGCAGGAAATGAGTATCTCTGCATTAATTTTCCCACTCGACGTAACTTAGATATACCTAAAAGTTGCATCAAGACTAAACAAGTTCGGGTTGTCTTGATAGATAGAGCCAAAATAAAGAAAATACGAGTAATATGAAACAATAACTTCATATTTGAATATGTTGTCCACGACTGCTAACAATAAAAATTTTAAAAGTGATTTTCATTTTTAAATTTTTAAATTAATATCGTATTATAGGCTTTTAGGTTGTGAGTTTTTTTTGACCTTTTGTAGAATATTAATTTAAACTCGTGTCCTATAAGTATAGACTATAGTCAGTTAATAATAATTTGATATTCGGTGAATACCAAATACTAAATGGTAGTAATATATTTTACCAATTCCGAACCCAAATACTGTAATTTTAAAATTTTAATCTCAATTGCCATACCAAATTCTTTGATTCGGTAATTTGGTTTCTGGTATTTTATACCTAACCCTAATGACAGATGACAGATATTCATACAGGTGTGCGAAAGCAGACCTGAATACTATGTTTATGAAATAAATAAAAATTAATAATTAAATAATTTTTTTAAAAGATTATTTATTTGGATGAAGTCGAACATGTATAAGCAAACATTCACCTGTATAAGTTAGATCTCATTCAAGAGTCTACTCTTCCTTATCATCTTCCTTACGACAAACAAAAGAAATCAACAACACACAAAAAAAACATCCTCAAACATGGTAAGAATAATCAAATCCATAATTTGCCAAAAATCCTTAATTAAATTTCCACTAATTATTTTTACCCTTTTATTGATTTTAATTAATTTTATATATATATTTTTTTTGCAAAAATTACAGGTTTGCGTAGCTTGTTTATTACCTCTGTTCCTTGTACCGATCGTTAATTTATTACCTGTGCTTTTCCATATTCTGATGGTAAGTTCCTTAAAAATAATTAAATTAGATTAATTTTGTTAATTTTTTGATGTTTATAATGTTGTTTTTTTGGTTAATGTTATTATTTTTTTTTTTTGTGGAATGATTATAGGGGAAAATTTATAGGATGTTTGGGAAAGAATATCAGAGACCAGAAAGAGTACCTGCTGCTTGTCCTTATAAGCCATCAGCAAATAAAATTAATAATTCTGTAAGTTTTTTTTTTATTATTATAATAGAGGTGTGATCTTTTTGCTTAGATGTGTTAATTTGCTTGAAAAATTTTGTGAGGGACTATAAACTGAATAATTCTCTAAAGGGGTTGGTTGGTACGAGGGATAAGGGATAATAATCGCGGGATTATTTTATTGTGTGTTTGGTTAGGAATCTCTAGTTAGGAGGGTTTGGATGAGGTGTGGGTGCTTGCGGTTTTATAGTGTATAGTGCTACTTTGTGAATTGTGGGTGCCTTATTTCTGTTATTTCATGTTTTATTACACTTTGTTTAATGTCTTTTTGTCCTGAGCCGGGGTCCATCGAAAACTACTTCTTTCGGAGGTAGTGGTATGGACTGTGTACATTTTACCCTCACCAGACCCCACTAGGTGGGAATATACTGGGTATGTTGTTGTTGTTGTTGTTGGTTAGGAGTATTAGTGTGTGTTTGATTGTAAAGGTGTGATCTTTTTGCTTCGATTTGTTAATTTGCTTGAAAAATTGTGAGCGACTATAGACTGAGTAATTCAATAAAGGGGTCGGTGGTATGAGGGATAAGGGATTATAATCCTGGGATTATTTTATTCTGTGTTTGGTTAGGAGTATTAGTGGGTGTTTGAGTGTAAAGGTGTGATCGTTTTGCCTAGATGTGTTGATTTGCTTGAAAAAAATTGTGAGCTGCTATAAACTGTGATCGTATGAGAGATAAGGGATAATAATCGCGGGGTTATTTTATTGTGTGTTTGGTTAGGAGTATTAGTGTGTATTTGATTGTAGTAAAAGTGTGATCTTTTTGCTTGGATGTGTTAATTTGCTTGAAAAAGATTGTGAGAGACTATAAACTGAATAATTCAATTAAGGGATCGGTTGGTATGAGTGATAAAGGATAATAATTGCGGGATTATTTTATTGTGTGTTTGGTTAGGAGTATTAGTGTGTGTTTGATTGTAAAGGTGTGATCGTTTTGCTTAGTTATGTTGATTTGCTTGAAAAAAATTGTGAGCTGTTATAAACTTAATAATTCAATAAAGGGGTCGGTTGGTATGAGGGACAAGGGATAATAATCGCGGGATTATTTTATTGTGTGTTTGGTTTGGAGTATTAGTGGGTTTTTGAGTGTAAAGGTGTGATCTTTTTGCTTAGATGTGTAGATTTGCTTGAAAAAATTATGAGCGACTAGACTAAATAATTCAATAAAGGGGTCTGTTAGTATGAGGGATAAGGGATAATAATCCCGAGATAATTTTATTGTGTGTTTGGTTAGGAGTATTAGTGTGTGTTTGATTGTAGTAAAAGTGTGATCCTTTTGCTTGGATGTGTTAATTTGCTTGAAAAAGATTGTGAGCGACTATAAACTGAATAATTCAATTAAGGGGTTGGTTGGTATGAGTGATAAGGGATAATAATTGCGGGATTATTTTGTTGTGTGTTTGGTTAGGAGTATTAGTGTGTGTTTGATTGTAAAGGTGTGATCTTTTTGCTTAGATGTGTTGATTTGCTTGGAAAAAACTGGAAGCGACTATAAACTGAATAATTCAATAAAGTGGTCGGTTGGTATGAAGGATAAGGGATAGTAATCGCGGGATTATTTTATTGTGTATTTGGTTAGGAGTATTAATGGATGTTTGATTGTAAAGGTGTGATCTTCTTGCTTAGATGTGTTGATTTGCTTGAAAAACTTGTGAGCAACTATTAACTGAATAATTCAATAAAGTGGTCGGTTGGTATGAGTGATAAGCGGTAATAATCACGGAATTATTTTATTCTGTGTTTGGTTAGGAGTATTAGTGAGTGTTTGATTGTAGTAAAGGTGTGATCTTTTTGCTTAGATGTGTTGATTTGCCTGAAAAACTTGTGAGCTTCTATGAAACTTAAGTCTATAGGTTGTTTGGTATGAGGGATAAGGAATAATAACACGATTATTATGTTGTGTATTTGGTTAGGGGTGTTAGTGGGCGTTTGTCCATGTTTCATTGTGAAATTTGAAAAAAGTAGTTTTTGCTTTCAAAGTGAAAAATGGGAGTTGTGTTTGGCCAAGAATACAATTTGGAGTTGTTTTTGAATTTTTGTGAGTAATTTAGAGTGAAAAAAGTGAAAAAAAATCTTCTTTTTTTTAATTCTTGAAAATTCTGGAATTCAGTTTGAACGTGTTTTCCGGAGTTCAACTCCAGTAAAAGTAAAAGATTTTCATGGCCAAACGCTCTCTTAATTAGTCCCATGATTATTATCCCAATATTTTTAAGCTATCCCATTTATAAGTTGGGATAATTGATCACATGGGATAACTTTCTCTATCCCATCCCCCGTTACCAACAACCCCTAAGTTATTTGATTGTAAAGGTGTGATCTTTTCCTTAGATGAGTTGACTTTCTTGAAAAACGTGTGAGCTGCTAAACCCAATAATTATGTAAATTTTCTGTTTGTAAAGACGTGATCTTTTGTTTCAAAGTGTTGACTTACTTGAAAAACTTGTAAGCTAGTAAAATCCCAATAATTATGTAAGTTGTTTGTTGTATGGACATGTTGACTTGCTTGAAAAAATTATAAGCTACTAACCCAACAGTTCTGTAAGTTGTTTTATCGTAAAAGCGCGATCTTTTGTATAGATGTCCTGCTTTTGATTTCTATCATCATCTGTTGTTTATGGTGTTTTGGTTATTGTGCGTTATTCTTGTAGTTTCTTGCTTTTGATTTTTATCATCAACTGTTATGGTTTTTCGGTTATTGCACTAATTTGTTGTTGTTATTGTTTCCTCAGTAGTTGCTATGTTTTCTTCACTCACGTTTTCCCTTTTCATACCTACTTTGATTTGTTGTATTCGAGCCCAGGGTCCTCCAGAAGTAGCCTCTCTACCTCCACGAGGTAGGGGTAAGGTCTGCGTACACTCTACCCTTCGCAGACTCTACTTGTGGAATTTCACGGGGTATGTTGTTGTGTTAACTTGCTTGAAAAACTTTTAAGCTACTATAAACCCAATGATTTTGTATATGAGGGACAAGAGATAATAATCTCGTGGAAGTTTTGTCCTGCATTTGGTTAGAGGCATTGATTAGTCCTGGGATTATTTATCTCAACATTTGTACTACAATGATGGGATAACCAATCCCAAGTTAGCGGTTGTTTGGTGTGGGGACGGGACGGACAAATTTATCTCACGTATGATTGTAAAGGCGTGATATTTTGTTTTGAAGTGTTGACTTGCTTGAAGAATTTTTAAGCTACTAACCTAATAGTTCTGTAAGTTGTTTGATTATTAGCGTGTGATCTTTTATTCAACTTGTTGACTTTTCTGGATTTTTTTTTTTCTTAGGATATGTATGAGCTAGATGATCTTGCTTAGACTTGTTTGGTTGCAATTTATTTATGCTTGTGTGTAGTATACACATAAATACCTGAATAAGCGTAAAATGGTTTCATATAGCCAACCATTTGCCTTGTATCTCATATCGCGTCCTCTCAGTTTCTCCTAATTAGTAGTATTATGTAGTAATTCCGCAGTTTCTTTTCTTCAACTTGTCTTACTATCTGTTGCGTCATTTGCATTGTATTTTGTTATTTTTCTGACATATTTTTGTGCTACCATGCTTTGAATTGTTCTCTTTTATTTCGAGCCGAGGGTCTATCGGAAACCTTCTACCCTAAAAAGGGTAGGGTAATGTCTGTGTACATCCTACACCCCCAGATCCCACAAGTGGGATCACACCGGTATGTTGTTGTTGTTGGATTTATTAGCCAACTGAACTAGTAGGATTTATGCTAGTTGATTGATATAATGTGATCACGCGTATGTGTGTGTGGTTTGGGTGGCTAGGTGTATCTTCTGTTTGGATATGTGGTGGTAGTTGTAGAAAGTATTTTTGATGATAACATTTAGAATGTTAAATATTCTGAATATGAATGTGTTTGTGTGAAGTATGGGTTAAGAAATCAATGTACTGAATCTTTGAGGACACTCCGACACACATGACGCTAGAACTCAGGGGATTAAGGTGATTGCTGTCTGTTCTTGTCCTCTTCCAGATCTTCATGATAATAAATACCACGAAACCAAAGTACAATGTCGAATGAAATGCTTAACCCACAACGAAGAAAGCGCCAAAGAACGTTTCATCAACGGTAGTTTTAGTTCTCATTTGGCATTCTTGAGTAAAGTTGTTTTCTTCATTTCTCTAATTTTAACGATAGAAAAAAAGAAAAAAACGTGGTTTGTAAAATCCGGTTTGTTGTTTCTTATCAAATCTGTTCTTTCCAGAACTTTCCTGTCTGCCTGAGGTTCATAACGTAAAGGAACACTGTTATCGAATGATCTACTGTTTGAGTTCAAGCTTTTGTACAGTACATGGAAGTGCGTTTGATGTGGTTCAAGGGTTTGGTTTTATGAAGTTAGTTGTAGATTTGACCCTCAACGTGATTGAAATATTTCTGCAACGAGACGATGTAGAATTATTTTGTTAACAGAACTCAAAGAGTCCAGACATTTTGCTTCACGTAGGACACGTTAGACAAACTTTTTTTGCTCCCGTTTATTTCTGGACCAAAATGAAATAACTTCCTCACTTTGTAAGTTCATTTGAGTCTCTTCATTGCGGAGATCATTAGTCACAATACATAAACACACAATCGAACTTCCTCAGCTGGCAAGTAAGCACTCCAACTTCGAAAATGCGCATTCAGACACCACAACTCATCTCCATTGTGTCAGTTGAACATCCAACTTACAAAATGATCACTTAGACACGTCTGAAATTTATGTGGCACGTCAGCGTCGAGTGTCCATGAGAAACGATAGGGACGAGTCAGAGTGTTTAGTTGCCATTTGAGACCAAGTTGAGGTGTCTAAATGTGCACTCCCAAAGTTGGAGTGCTTACTTATCAACTGAGGTTAAGTTTGAGTGTTTGTTGGGTCTTGTTTCCCCTATTTCTTTCCCAAGTTTGTTTTGGAACTCAACTTAAATCGGGTTAACGGTCAATAAAACAAGTTGGAGTTTTGTTGCGGGAACTTCTCAAACTTATGTAGAGCTCATCAGTCTGTCAAATATTAGCTACCAACAACTTTCCCAATCTTACGGAATAGCGATGAAACTGAGCTTGTGCATTGTTTATTTGCCATGAGTACTCTCTGCATAATCTAATTCTTGAACCATCACAATGTACCTTGACCATGATATCATGCATCCCTAGAAAAGTTTATAGTTGGGAACGACAGTCGATTGTATTGCCCTTATGGCTTTTCAACATCAGAGGTAATACACTGTGAGATGTGTGGTAGGCATGCTTCACGAGTTTGAAACCTAGCTCGTGAACTAAGTCGCTATATTAGTGTATGCCACATCACTTTTTCGTTGGTTTTTTGACGCACTGGCAGTAGTTTATGTTCGACGCATAACTGATCAAAAGAAAATCAAAATGTGCAGATTGGCATTTCTTTATGCCTTCTCCACTTGCTAAAAAACTCTTCCTAAATATGATAAAAAAGAGAATATATTTGTTCAAATCTGTATTCAAGTTTACGGATAGCAGCCTGTTTGTGGTGGTTAACCTAGTGTCTATCGGAAACAACCTATCTACTCCACAGAGGTAGCGGTACGGTCGGAATATATCTTACCTTCCCAAGACTCCCCACTTGTGGGATTACACGGTATGTTGTTGTTTGTTGTTAGCCTGTTAGTGGTGGCTAGACGCAAAGCCGGCCGAGTTTCTAGATATGCGTTTACTACATAGTGCTTGCTATAATCAAAAACTCAAAGCTTGCACCTCTACGTTTGTTTTCATAGCTATTCGACATACTATGTTGATGACTTCCATATATGGAGCTCGAACAAATTTTTGTATTCACCAGTGATATTCTTCTCCGGAGTTGGACTATTTGATCCATGTACTTTTAGCAACTAAAATAGTAGACCGTTCCCTCTGCTTTAATTTGTTTGTCTGGCTTCGACTTGACACAGAGTTCGAGAAGGTAAAGAAAATTTTTGAATCTTGTGGTCTTAAACTAAAGATAAGTAAGATATACTTGTCTTTGTGCCCATTTGAACTAAAGTTAAATCCTTTCGTCCTTTTTATTTACTGCATTACCAATAACTCGGTATAACAGTACACATTGTTGTGTGTAACAGGTTGCCGGAGAAGAACCAAGTTCTGGCACGCCCCATCCTGTACCTAAGGCAGTTGGAGTGGATGATTCCAAGCAGGACTAACCTTTGAAGTTGGAAACTTTTTGTATTCAGCAAATCATCGGTTACGTCTTCGTTGAAACTATGTATGTTCTCCCAACCATTGGTAAAATGATATATGTGTGCTACCAAGATCATCTTGGTTAATTTAGTTTGTGGAGATTTGGATCATATAACTTGTAAATCTCTGTGTAAGCACACATGACATCTGATTGTGTCTTCAACTTTATAATATGTGTTATGTATGTGAAAATGTCATTCTTGTGTTACAACAACATACCAAGTGTTATCCCACGAGGTGGGATCTGGGGACGGTAGATTGTACGCAGACCTTACCCCTATCTCGTGGAGGTAGAGGTTGTTTCCGAAAACAACCACAAGTGTCATTCTTATGTTAACCACATGAACTGATGGCTATAATTGATGTCAGTAGCGCGCTTAATGCCTCCCTTCCCCCGTATTGTTGTTCTTGAGCCTTTGAACTCTCTCTAATTACATGGTTCTTTCAAATAGTAAGAGGGGGTAAGGTAAATTCACGGCGCCTTCTTCCTCCAGAACCCAAACTCATAAAAAAAAAAAAAAAAAACTTCTAAGTCGATAAGTCTACCTCCAATTTAGGTGTAACGACCAACATCTGCGTACACTTATCCTCATCAGACCTTTTTGAGATTACACTGGGTATTTTGGGTATGTTGTTATTGTTGTTAAGTGGTATTCTTTTAACCAGGTTATCATAAATATTGCAAAATTGTTTCAAAATTAGAAAGAGGTGAAGTGATAAATTGGAGATTTCAAATTTGAATTTCCAGCCAAAGTGCTCAGCTGCCAGTGTCATATGCAAAGTTGTTCAAGAGTAGTGGCGTCGACTGCAGTGTTGGACCCATGATTTAGGCGTCGTGGGTGCTCGGGAGGTTGGAACACATGTATTGACGCCCAAGCTTTAAGATTCCGGACCCAGGATTTAGGCGTCGTGGGTTCTCAGGAGGTTAGAACACATGGATTGACGCCCAAAAATTATGGACCCAGGATCTAGGTGTCGAAGGGTGTTCGGGAGGTTGGAACACACGTATTGACGCCCAAGCTTTAAGATACCACATGGAAACCACGACACCCAGCTATTTTTTTGGTTTCGAGGGTGCTTTTTTCATCTTATACCAATTTTTATACATTTTTTATATAATTATATCTATTTTACATCGAGTTTAATGGGTGTCGGAACACCACCAGTTTGAACCTAGGTTCGCCCCTGGCGTCAAGTTTCTGAATCTTTTACTCAGAATTGGTCGGTTATTTTTCTCTCTGAGGCGGGAAAGGGATATAACAAAGTAGTAGTGTCATCCTGAAGTGGCGGAAGTGATGCACAATATACAAAGCAAGATCTTACTATCTTTTTTTTTTTTTTGGTTTTGCCATCCGGTATTCAGAACTCACGTTGGAGCCCGACTAAACTGGATTCATGCCGAGTGGGGTCCATTCGGGGTAGCGCTCCTTACCAAGAATTTTTTCATATTCAGGGCTCGAACCCGAAGATCTTATTATCATTTGTATATTGTGTCTCATTTTCCTGCATAACTGGCAAGTGAAAATCTACCATAAAAATATTTTGTGGGTTCATTTACAACTGGCAAACTTGTACTGCAAATTTGAGGACCATTTTCTTGAATTTGATGTGTATATTTTGTTTATTTATTCTTGCCCATGTCTTTTTAACAGCTGGTGCACAAGTGGTATTTAATTTATTAAAATTGATTTAACTAAGGAAAAAAAAAAGTTACCTTTTTTGCCAAAAAGGTGAAAGGGATAGGCTAGTCTTCTTTGTTGGAGTATATATTGCGAAGTCAGAATTTTTATTAAAGAGATTCATTAGATGATTAGAATATAAAAAAGTACACGTAGTGGTGTCTGGTGTCTCGTAAGTAATTACAACGATGATATACTCGGTGTATTCTCATAAAGTGAAGCTTGGGAGGAGGGTAAAGTGTACGCAGTTTACATCACTAACTCGAATCAGAGGTGAGGTAGAGAGACTGTTTCTGATAAACCTCGGTTTAAGACAAAAATAATTTATAAAAAGGCGTAATACAACAACAAATAGTAACAAACAACAGATAACATTGTACCCGATATATTTTCATAAAGTGGAGCTTGGGAGGGTAGACTGTACGCAGTCCACACCACTATCTCGAATCAGAGGTGAGGTAGAGAGGATGTTTCTGATAGACTCTGACTCGAGACAAAAACAATCTATAAAAAGACGTAATACAACAATAGATAGTAACAAAACAACAGATTGTAACACAAACAACACTATCATAGAATAATGCTACAATCGCTCTACTCGAAACAACAGACATCATCAAAACTCTAACAAACACAAACTACAAAGTAATTACAACAACAATATGTTCGGTGTATTTTTACAAAGTGGAGCTTGGAAGAACAGAGTGCGCGCCGTCCATACCGCTACCTCGAATCAATGGTGACGCCGAGAGATTGTTTTCGACAGACCTCGACTCGAGACATAAATAATCTATTAAAAGACGTAATGCAACAATTAGTAGTAACAAAACAATAAATTATAACAGTAACAAGCTTACCACAAGATAATGCTACAATCGCTCCATCCGAAACAACAAACATCATCAAAACTCTAACAAACACAAATTATAAAGTAATTATAACAATAATATACTTGGTGTATTTGCATAAAGTGGAGCTTGGAAGAACAGAGTGTACGCAGTCCATGCCGCTACTTCAAATCAGAGGTGAGATAGAGAAATTGTTTATGATATATCCCGGCTTAAGACAAAAATAATCTATAAAAAACGTAATGCAACAATAAGTAGTAACAAGACAATAGATTATAACAAGAACAAAAGTACCATAAAATAATGATAGGATTGCTCCATTCGAAACAACAAACATCACCAAGACTCTAATAAACAGAAACTACAAAGTAATTATATTGTTAAATATAGTGGCCTTAAACTGTAGCCATGTGTATACACAAGTTGTTATATAATGCATTTAAGTTGGAAAAAAATTTAAATATATAGTGGGTTGGTGAGCTATTGGTCAAAATATTAGTGTATAAGATCTTGGTTGAAATATAGGTGGATGTTTGTTGGAAAATGCTTTAAAGAAAGTTCTTAGAAATTGCTATTAAAATAAAAATTTGCCACCTTTTTACTTATCTGTGTTTGATTTGACACACCTCTTAAAAAGTGATAGATAAAAAGATAATTTTACTATATTATCTTTTAAATATAATAAATTTAATATTTTAAAAAATACACCAAAACAATGATTATAGTTACTTATAGAAATAAAACAGGTGCAAAATGTGAGCTCGTTCATTTGTTGAGTAATTCCTTGCTTTCACGTTCAAATGTTTGTTCGGCGTTAAACCCGCGAGTGAGATTTTTGCTCATCTCGAGTGTTTGTTCGTTGTTATGCTTGTGAGTGAGATTTCTGCTCATTTCAAATATTTGTTCGTCGTTATGCCCATAAGTGAAATTTCTGCTCATTGTGGTCACCTTTAGGGTTCTTTGTGCTTTGATAATATCAGGACCCTTGTGCCTCAACTCTTGATGAGATAAAGTTATCCGTCTTATGGCCCACAAAGAAAAATGAGTCTTGCGACGAGAATAATATATTATCTCTTGATTTTTAAATTGGACAAGTAAAATCAGATAATTATTTTTAATGTGATGAACAAGTATTTGTTTCGACTTTTTAAGACTATGGTTAAGTGATAGTGTAATAAATTAATCAGATGAAGAAATTTAGGAATTTTCCAAGTAACTTCTTTTATTCGTACTAATTGGAATGTATATTTTTTTTTCTTTTTGAAAATTTTTTATTTTAACATCAATGAATTGATATAGCTGAATGATGAGTCCGGAATCAAAATATGCCATGAAACTAAAAAAAATATCAAAATATGTCATGTTTTTAAAATGGTACCATAATATGCTTAACTCGCTTAAAAAGAGAGTTATATGCATTATTTTTAACGAAAATGAACACACGGAGTTAAGTTTCAGAAAATATGTTTTAAGAGAGTTATGTAAGAAAAGTTACATAACTCTATTAAAAAGAGAGTTATGCATTTTTTTCTACATAACTTACTCAAAAAGTGAGTTATATAATAAAAGTTAAATAACTTGTATTTTTTCCTCTACGTAAATATAATAAAAATTATATAACTCACTTTATAAAAACTTACATATTATGTGAACAATTAATTTATCTTTTAAAGTTTATTTTTTTAGAAAGAAGGCTAACTATTACGAAATGGAGAGAGCAAAACTCACAATTATGTGAGTTATTCAAATATGAAATAAGTTTAAAAAATGAGTTATCCATGGAATATAACTCTTAAAATATGTGTGATAAGTGCATCACTTTATTAGTGATATGAATTATGAATCTGGATATATGAGTTATGCAAAAAGTTGACATGTTCATAAAAAACGTTTGTCAGTCATAAAAAGTACTATTAAAAAATAAAAAATTCACAAAAAAATAAGTTATCCTTCTTATTTCTATAATCCCCCCCCCCCCCCCCCCCCCATACATACATACATTCATATATATATATATATATAGGGAAAATGCATCGTTTCCACCCCAAACTATATTCGAAAAGTCGAAGCCATACCTAAACTATACTAGTGACTTATTACACACCTAAACTATAAAAAAGTGAAACTATTTACACCCTGTCAGGCTACCACCACTTGCATGTGGTGTAGTGTTTTACACGCGCTGCCACGTCAGCACCACGTCAGTAAAAAGTATCACTTTTGTATAGTTAAGGTGTGTAATAGGTCACTTATATAGTTTAGGTGTGGATTCGACTTTTCGACTATAGTTTGGGGTGAAAACGATGCCTTTTCCCTTAATGTTTTTAGCCGTTTACTTTTGTTATTTAAGGCTGGACGCGCCTAAAATAAGTGTAACACACGCGCCTTAGAATGGGGGTCGCGGGTAGGTAATAATATCACTTTTATATAGTTAAGGTGTGTAATAGGTCACTTATATAATTTAGGTGTGGCTTAGACTTTTCTTGTATAGTATGGGTGGAAATGATGTCTTTTATATATTATTTCCGTCACGCGGAGTTAAGCCCCTAAAAATATGAGTATAACTCACTTTTCTGTGAATTTTATATTTTTTCTAATGGTACTTTTTATAACTAACAAACGTTTTTGATGAAAATATTAACTTTTTGCATAACTCATATATATATATATATGTGTGTGTGTGTGTGAGAGAGAGAGAGTTTTACAGAAATAAGAAGGATAACTTATTTTTTTGTGAATTTTTTATTTTTTCTAATGGTACTTTTATGACGGACAAACATTTTTTATGAAAATATTAACTTTTTGCATAACTCATATATATTTTCGCACCATATTCATATTTCACATCACTAATAAAGTTATGCACTTATCACACATATTTTAAGAGCTATATTCAATGAATAACTCATTTTTTTTAAACTTATTTTATATTTGAATAACTCACATAATCTGTGAGTTTTGCTCTCTCCATTTTGTAATAGTTAACCTTCTTTCTAAAAAATAAAATTTTAAAAGATAAATTAATTGTTCACATAATATGTAAGTTTTTATAAAAGTGAATTATATTATTTTTATTATATTTACGTAGCGGAAAAAAATAAATTGTGTAACTTTTATTATATAACTCACTTTTTAAATAAGTCATGTAGAAAAAATGTATAACTCAGTAGAAAAAAATGCATAACTCTCTTTTCGAGAGAGTTGTGTGACTTCTATTATATAATTCACTTAATGCATAGCTCTCTTTTTAATAGAGTTATATAACTTCTCTTACGTAACTCTCTTTTTAAGAGAGTTATGTTAAAAAAACTTAACTCCATTTGCTCATTCCCGTTAAAAATAATGCATATAACTCTCTTAAATTAAGCATATTATGATATCACTTTAAAAACATGACATATTTTGATATTTTTTTTAGTTTAATGACATATTTTGGTTTCGGACTATTCAAACAATACTATAAAGCTTTACAACTATATATTAAACTTTTCTTTTCCAGTGAGTTAAAATGTTTGTTTCAAAGTGATCAATTACGCTATATTAAGAGTATCTTCGAACTGATTAATCCTGACAACTGATATCATCGATAATGATCCAACGAGATAAATTAATCCTCATAACTGATATCATTAATAATGATCCAACGATATAAATCAAATTCTGCTGAATCTGTTCTTTCAACGTTTTTTCACGAGTCTCAATCACTTATGACAGTTCATATTAATCTTCAATATTTTATCATGTTCTTGAGCGATAAATGTTTTACTTCTTCGATCTTATAATCCGTAGGTGCAAGAGAGAAAGCAAATTCAAAATTTAAATTAATAGATACGAAAATTTGTTATATTCGTTAGTTTTTTGCACTACAAAATTATTTACTGGAGTAAAGACAACGAATTCACTTTCATTTTATAAAAAGGTTATGGGTTATTAAAGTAAAATCATAAATTTGTTATTGGTGAGAATAAATTTGACCATATAATATAACGAAACTAAAATAACTAATATAATTATTTTGAAATAGAGTTGTACTTGCTTTCTACGTGAATATTTAATCGTACATTAAAATATCTCAATTAGGAAATTAAATAGTAGTAATAAATATCTAGCAATGAGTTCAAAATATTTGTTTGATTTTCATTTTACATTAATGTTTTTTTTTTCGGTAAGTGTGCAGAGTGGTCCCTAATTAATTTTCACCCGTGAATCTACAAGATTTTTTTATTATTATTTTGCTAAGTTATGGTGGTTCCACGTGTTAATTAAGGATTAGATTTGCTTAATTTATTTTTTAAAAAATTAGTGATTAAGAAATCTTTGTCCATATATCATATAAAGATATATAAATTTCATTATCATAAGGAGGGAATTGGGAGACATTTAATCAAAATGACATAGACTTTTTAGGTATTTGGCCTTTCATGAAAAGTTCCTACATATTTTAAGTTGGGGAAAAAATTTCAAATATATTTAAATTTTTGCCAAATTTACTGTAACACGCCTCAATTTTACGAGGGTCTTATGACCCTTTTCGACTATTTATTATCATATTTCTATGGTATATATTTGTCCAGCTGGACCACTACGTGAATACACGCGCATTGAGCGCGTAAGGATCTGTAGTGGTCCAGTTGGACAAATATATGGCACAGAAATACGGTAATAAATAGTCGAGGAGGGGTCATAGGACTTCCATAAAATTAAGACGTGTTACAACAAATTTTTACCAAAATTTAAATATATTTTTGACTCTTTTTTCTTTTAAATTCGATATCCGTATTAAAATTTGATTAATTTGAGGTCGCGCTGCGTAGGATTCATTTTAAATGAAGGACTCTGTAATATTAGCAAGATTTTTTTTTTTCATATTTATAGTTCGAACCTCTAATTTCTGATTTAAAGTAAAGAATTTTTTAGATAAGATAGTCAGGTAATCACAAATTTTAACATGATATTAAATTGTTATAGTAGTTCTTTATTCAAATTTTGTCATTATTCCAAGTGCTTGGTTTATGAAAAAATCATTTGTTACGTTTACACTTAGAAAAAAGTGAAAATTCATTACTAGTTTGAATTTTAAAATGAGATAATAAGTTAATCATACATTTCATCAAGATATCAAATCATGATAAATGTTTAGTTAATTATGACAAAATAATTTTTACGTGTTTGATTCATGAAAAATATATTTATTGCTCTTAATTACACGTGAGCATGCTGGTGAAAATTCATTATTTAATTTGAATTTTTATGAGAGATAATCGGTTAGTTATGTGTTTCATCGTGATAAAAGTTCTGTATTAGAGTCTCGTCGTCATTCATTATCATCAGAGAATAATTTTGACGTGTTTGGCTCATGAAAAATACGTGTGTTGCTCTTACACGTGAATAAGGTGAAGTTAAAGTTCATTGCTAATTTGAATTTTATATGAGATAATCAGTTAATCACGCATTCCATCTTGATATCAATTCATGATAAATGTTCAGTAACTGAGTCTTAACGTTATTCATTATCAGAAAATAATTTTCACGTGTTTGATTCATGAAAAATATATTTATTGCGCTTAATTACACGTGAGCATGCTGGTGAAAATTCATTACTAATTTGAATTTTTATGAGAGATAATAGGTTAGTCCTGTATTTCATCATGATAAAAGTTTTGTATTCGAGTCTCGTCGTCATTCATTATCAGTAAAGAATAATTTTAATGTGTTTGGCTCATGAAAAATAAACGTGTTGTTCTTACACGCGAACAAGGTGGAATTAAAGTTCATTGCTAATATGAATTTTATATGAGATAATTAGTTAATCACACATTTTATCTTGATATCAAATCATGATAAAAATTATATATTCAAGTCTCGTTGTCATTCATTTTTACTCATGAAAATACGTGTGTTGCTCGCTCTTACATATGAATAAAGTGAAAATTACATGTGTTGCTCGCTCTTACATATGAACAAAGAGATAATCGGTTAGTCATGCATTTCATCATGATAAAAGTTATGTATTCGAGTCTCGTCGTGATTCATTATTATCAGAGAATAATTTTGACCTGTTTGGCTAATGAAAAATACGTGTGTACGTTGCTCTTACACGTGAATTAGATGAAATTAAAGTTTGTTGCTTATTTAATTTCATGTAAGATAATAAGTTCATCACGCATTTCATCTTGATATCAAATCACGATAAAAATTTTGTATTCAAGTCTCGTTATTATTTATTACCACTCATGAAGAATACGTGTGTTGCTTGCTCTTACATGCGAGCAAAGTGAAAATTCATTACTAGCTTGAATTTTGAACTTCTAATTTTTTTTTTTTTTTTAAAATAGACTTGGCATTATTAATTTATTATTCAAAATTTTGAACTAGATTTTCAACTTTAAGCTTAAAAGTTTTCAACTTTCATGACTTTCTTTTTTCTTCTAAAATCTACAATTGTCTAAATACAACTTTAATTTTTTTAAAATCAACTTTCAAACATTTCTTTTGTCAAGGTCAATTTCAAGTTTTCAAACATATTAATGCCATATAAGAATTTCATCTGTATTTAATGATTTTGCATTTACAACCTAATAATCACTAACATTGGAGTTCATTTCCTATTTAGAGTTTTAAAAAATATTTTTCTTTTTTAATAAAAAACTTGAATAAAGATCTTCAGTATTTATCTTCTCTTTGAATTTTTATAAGAAATTAAGTACAATAATTTTTTATTTCTAATTTTATTTTGTCTCTTAGTAATTACATATACTTAATCATAGATATATTACATATATAGGAGGCGTAAGTGTAACATTTTTATAGAATTTTAAAAAAATAAAGTGTGTCTTTAAAACCAAATTATATTATAAGGATGTATAGGTAAACCCCTAAGAGTTATAGTAAAGATTTTTAGGCAAACAACATAAATTTCGGCAGTTTAGAGTTTAATTACAGAAAATTTTGACAGTTTACATAATTACTAAAAATTTTGATTTGGGTTTGTCGAGATACATAATTAGCTCCCGATACATCCAACGAAGATACATTTTTTCTTTTGTAAAAATACATAATTAGCTTTCGATATTTTTTTTTCGATTTTGATTTTGTAGAGATATATAATACATCCAACGAAGATACCGGTCTTCCTTTGTAAAGATACATATAATTATCCCTCTATACATTTTTTTTCGATTTTGATTCTGCCGAGATACATTATTAGCTCCCGATACATCTAACGAAGATGCATAATTAGTTGAAATTTGTATAATTACTTTGTAAGGACGGAAATTTGTGTAAATATGATAAGTATAAGGTATATGTTTATGTTATTTTTTAAAAATTATTTTTTGCTTCACTTGAGCGGATGGTCTTTCAAAAACAACCCGTCTAACTTCAAAATATAATCATAAATGTTTGTGTTTACTCTATTCTTTTATTTGTGAGATTTCATTGAATATGTTATTATTGTGGTTGTCTTAAGTAAATATTTATATCAACATGAAATGTTTAAATATTAAATTCTCCATGCCGGAATTTTGTTTACACAATTAAGGAAACTTCATAAATATATACTTACAAATAACGTCATAATATTGCATCATATTTAATTATTTTATTTTTATTAGTTAATAATTTTAAATGTGAAAGCAACTAACATCTTTATTACTATATAGGTAGGCTAGTCATAATCTTTCATTTTCTTTAGCACATATGAGTAGACAATTTGTCCAATCACTAAAAGTGAACATGTTTTCTTTATAGCAATCCCAAAGATTCTTAGTGATTTTTTGTTGTAAAAGTCAATACATATGACATCTTTTAATTTCATATATTTGACGGTAGATATTTATTTTGAAATTCAATTAATTAAATTTATAATAGCAAAAAATTTTATAATTAAATAATTAAATTCGTCAATAATCCTATTTAGCAATAAGTTTCTATTAGTGATGGATTAGCAACTTTTATAGCTACGTATTTTTTTTTTCTGTGGTGACGAGGATAATTCAAGATTCGAACTCAGCAATAATTATATATTTAATATAATTTTATACGTGGGGTCTAAAGAAAGTAAGTAAGGTGTTTACCGACCTTACTTCTACCTTTATGAACTAAGAAGGTTATTTTCAAGAAATCCTCAGCTTGAGAAAATTATTATTCGAAACCATATCGACTCAAAATAAAAAAAATACTACTATGAATTTGTCCATGACTAAATTCACAGTGATTTTTATGTGATTGAAAGTCTCAATCTTGAGACAAGATAATTTTTATTTTGAGTTTTCACTCGATATTTGATATTTATATAGTAATAAAAATGTTTCCTTCCTTTCATTTTACTCGTTTCAATTTGACATTATATATTGATTAAAAAAAATAATTAATAACATGACCACTTTATCATAGTACCCCTATTAAATAATGTTTGTATTTTAATTTGGAGAAAAAAATAATTGATACCAAAGGTAAAAAAAAAAAAGTTGTCATTAATGAAAAATGACAAGTAAAATGAGAAATCAAATTAGAATTTTTAATACGAGTAAAATGGGATGGAGGGAGTATTAATTAAATTCGTGTTGAATTTTTTTTACAATTTTGACATTAAAATGCTCTCTTTTCAAGGTATAGTGGAGCTAATACTTTTATTAAAGAAATTTCAAACATAAAAAAGTAAACGACAAAGAAATCGAGGAAATATTTTTTATCTTATATATACAATGTAAATTTACAAAAAAGATTCGAATGAACTCTTTGTGAAGCCCTAATTCTGCGATTGATTAAAAGCGATACGTTATTATTTTTAAGACTCGAATTCGAGATATTTGATTATTTAACAGTGGTCTATAGTGGTGAGGCCACATTATTTATTGCTTATTGACTAAGTTCCAATAATCGTTTATAGTTGATATACTACGTGGTACCAATATTCTTGTTGCATTTGTTATTTTTTTATGGGACATTATATTATTAGGTGGTCCTTTTACTTTTTTTGTCTTTAGGGAAATAATTATCTAAAATTTTGAGTATATAGACTTGTAATTATCAAATAATATATTTAGTATATTTGTAAAATGTTGAAAATTAATGATTTGGTCTTGGATAATAGAGATAAAAAATATTAACGGTAGATTGGTAGAAGGTAAATTAAAGTTAAACGTAATAATTAAACATGCAAGATTTATTGTGCCGTTTTAAACCTTTTTGTTGAGTAAGAATAATGAAATTACTTTGAATTTAGAAAAAATATTTTTCAAGAGTAAATTGAGAACCCTCGAAGAAAGTTTCTTTCTCTATGTTATTCATTTAAATTTTAACGATCATTGATAGAAAAATCGTTGATTATATTGAGTCATGTGTATATATGTTTGTGAATATCTCCCTCTAAATATACACTAATATATTTAAAATTGTGATGTATTAGAAGATATTTTTTATTTATGTATTTTAGTGGATTATTACTTTATTATATTGGCATCATTAGTTGAGATTGGCCAAAACTAAAGTATTATTTAATCAAGGTTGTATGTACTTTATTATGCAAGTAGATTAAAGCAATAAAGAAAATAATTTTAACTATTACAAGAAGTACTAGGTTGACGAGAAAAAAAGCAAACTTATTTTTTTTCATAAGACAAATAAGTCATTTTCATCTTAATGATTATATTTATCGCCAAAGCCTTTTTTTTTTTTGGTTTTCCAAGGTATTCCCACAGCCGGCAGCCGTGAGACTAATCCTCCATCCCACTGTCAGTGCATTAAGCGGTAGGAAACTGAACACAGAGTTTGAGTTTTCTCCATTCACCAGAGGTGGGGATTAAACCCTCAACCTTTTGCTTAAGGAGTGAGGTGCTGAACCACCACACCAATCCTTGTGGTTAACTTTAGCCTTTTTGAATCACACATCCATTTATTGTTTTTGAATTGTATCTATCTTTAGAGGCATGAAATATCTTAAAATCTTTGATGAGAAAAATTTCCAATTTTCTAGTTTATATATATATATATATATATATATATATATATATGAATTCGGCAAGTTGTCCTCACTCTCCGTTCACACGATTCTAAACAAAAAGGTTGACCTACGTCGCCATAGCTTGACCTATGACGACGGTTCAGACAACCGTCGCATAAACCGTTGTCATAGACCTATCGCAACGCCCACCTATAAGACGCTTGCTGAACCATTGCGGTAGAGCTATGACAACGGTTTTTCTGTCTACTGCAACGATTTTGCAACCGTCATCATAGAGGTAATTTCTAGTAGTGGAATAAGGTTTTAAATATATATATATATATATATATATATATATATATATATATATATATATATATATATATATATATATTCAAAATCAATTTTCAAATCCAGTCACTAAAAATCACTTTCAACTTGGTAGCATTCAATGTTTGAATATATGGGGCCAAATTACTATTTTTAAAATTCGTAGATAATATTGGAAAAAATCTCTTTCATTTTCACAAATATATTACTTGATTATTAAAACACATCATGTCGTGAAATATTACTTCATGTTGTCCCCATTAACAAACATGTTAATCATATTTTAATAAGTGTAGAAATCAAAGTTTAGAATGCATGCATATTATTGTTTCAACAATATGTATTTTGATGCCCGCATCGACATGATTGAGTGGTTGGGAGGTGGATTTTCTAGCCGATTCGTCTGTCACTCAATCATGAGCTTGTTGCAGGGGTCTTTCTGGTGCGGTTTATATGATCACCTATGTCAGTGGCAGACTCAGGATTTAAGCGTCGTGACTGCTCGGGAGGTTGGGACACATGTACTGACACCCAAAACTAAGGGGATTCAAAATAGAAAGAGGTAAACACACGAAATAGTTGAAGAGGGTTCAATATCTACTATGTATACATAAAACTAATTTTAATCATGTATAAATAGTATAATTTTTCACCGAAGAGGTTCGAAAAAACCCCTTGGTGATTAGTTGGCGAGCATCTAAAATTTAGAGTCTCCAATTAGTTTGATCGATGAGTCTACTTGGCACCTAGAGACTCCAAATCTTGAATTTGCCTTTGCCTATGTCCGTGGCGGACCAAGAGTTTAGGAGTCGTGGCTGCTCGGGAGATTGGAACACATGTACTGACACCCAAAGCTTTAGGATTTTGTATGTATTTTGGTTTCGAGAGTGTTTTTTTTTAATCCTATATCATTTTTATACATTTTAAAAATATAATTATATATATTCTGTGTTGAGTTTAACGAATATCAGAGCACCACCAATTTGAACATAGCTTCGTCCCCGACCTGTGTAGGGTGCAAACTATTGCACAGTGAATAGGTCATCACAAAGGAATATGAATCTACTAATGTATATAACTAAATAATTTTTAAAAAAAAATTAAAGAAAAAGCAAAATAAATTAGAAGAATGTTGAAGGATTTGTCTACTTTTTATTAGCCAAGGAATATGAATCTAGAGAAAATTGAAGGAAAGGTGTCTTTTAAGTCTTGAACGAAGGATTGGTGACATTGATCAACAGATAGGGTCAAACATTATTAGGAAACTTGATCAAGTTAATTATGGACTTGATTAATATTTTTAAAACTTTCTAATCTTTTCAAAAATACAAATCAACCCATCCCACATCCTCTTCAATTCAAATCAACCAATCTCTTCTCTCTCTCGACAACTTCTCTCAACTCTCTCCCAACCAACAGTTCTGCAAAATTTCTCCCTTCAACCCCCGACGACTTCTACCTCCGATGATAAATAGTTGGGCTTCGAGTTTCCCTCTCCAATTCAATCAACTTGTCACTCATCCCTCTCTCGATAGCTTCTCTCAACTCTCTCCCAACCAACTGTTCTGCAAATTTCTCATTTCAATCCTCGGCGACTTCAATATTCGACTATAAATAGTTGGGCTTCGAGTTTCTTTTTGACTTCAATTGACGTGACAGCCTTGCTCTCCGGCCACAACAGCTTCGAATTCTTCATCAGTCATTTTCTTCTTTCACATGTAAAAATTTATGGCCTTTTTAGTTTTGAAGAAAACGAGGAACTTGATCCAACTTCTCTTATAGTATTGGTTAACAGTTTCAATATTTGTTGCACTAATTTGAAATGCGGTCTGAATAAAACCCTAATTTCTGGTATTTCTCCTCTTCTCTTTTCGAAGTGAATTATGATATTTTGTTGTTTGTTGCATTTTTTTGAAGTTTGATTTTTATTGTTTGTGTTTATAAAAACAAAAGGACAATTTGGTTTGATTTGTTCTGTTCTTGTTCTTGGTTAAAATGGTAAAATTTTTGTTTTTTATTTAACAAAATCGTGCTACTGTTTTCTCCGACAGATTACCCATCTGGTGCAACATATTAACCATCTGATGCAATAGATTTATCATATGATATAAAAGATCAACCATCTGATGCACCAGAGGAACCATCAGATTATAATTCTGATGCAACCGATTAATAATCTGATGCAACAGATTAAATATCTAATGCAACAGCTTTACCATATGTTGCAACAGATTAAGCATCGAATAAAAAATTTGATGCAACTAATTAACCATCTGGTGCAATGGAAGAACCATTAGATTAATGATCTGATGCAACAGATGAACCTCCTGTTGGATAAAATCCTACCAACTCTTCCTATAGGAAAAGTCCAAGACTTGATTTTTCCAACTGATCATTCATATGCCTCGATAGACGACCCTATGTTGGAATAAATCTAAATAATATTGATCGTTGATAACTGTTCCAACAGATTACTCATGTGTTGCAACAGATGTGTGACCTATTGCACAAACCATTCATCTTTCTCAACAGATGAGTGATATGTTTTGTATTGTCGCAATAGATTACTCAGCCGTTGCTACGGATTATTTAACTGTTCCAACAGATTACTCATATGTTGCAACAGATGATGTCACAATAGTTGTGTGATCTATTAAACAGACCATTCATCTGTCTTAAAAGATGAGTGATATATTTTGTATTGTTGCAATAGATTACTCATCCGCTGCAATAGTTTGGTTATATGCTGCAACAGATATACTACCTGGTGCAACAGATTAGTGATCTGTTGCAATTGTTATTTTACTGTTTTGTTTGTTTGATTTACTGTTATCCTTTTTAACGATGCATTAATCAATAATAATATATTATTTTATGTTTCTATTAATTTTAGATAATATGGTTCCCAAAAGAACAGAAACCGCGAATCAAGTCCAAATAAAGGAACAAGTGAAGCAGCTAGGCTACATCCACCACTCTATGAGCTTGCTTTACAAGCGTTATCTCAATTGGGAGCAGAATATGATGAACACGGGGAAGGGGAATATTTCAAAAGAGATGATGCAGATGCTAATATCCCTTCCACCGAAGAGCTGGTCAAAGCCTTCAGCATTTATCGTTATCCTGTGAGAATACAGTGCGATGGTGCCGTAGATTTAACGGGTGATTTCGTGGTTAAGTCAGCCATGGGAAAATCTTTCGACGCCTTCAGAAAAATACTCCGAGAACAAAAATTGGATGCTTATTTTAAGGACAACTGCTTTGGGAAATATCTTGATTTGCTGGAGGACAACAATGCTCGTTTTCAAATGAAAATGGTATATGAACTTCTCAAGCGTAGGTTTATGTATGAAAAAAAAGATAAGATAGATGAGGTGTGGATAAATTACTGTGGCATGTCTGTTTTTTTTTGGTTGGAAGGAGTTTGTCATAGTTACTGGACTAAAATGTTATCCTCCTTCTCAAGTTATACCTATTCTAACCCAAAAAAAACACCCCGCACACCCAAAAAAGGCAAAGGCAAGTCGTGTGATCGTAATGACCTGGTGTCCATTGTTGGTCCAAGCTTCAAAAATAAAAATTTGATAGAAGCGTTGAAAGGTAAAGGACTTTCAAAGAAGCACAAACAGTCATTGTGCTTGGTTTGGTTTGTACATAATATTCTTTGGGCGAGAGACGTTAACAACAACATAAGCCTCGATTTAATAAAGCTCTCCGTGGATCTTGAGGCGTTTAACAGCTATCCATGGGGGTATGAAAGCTTCAAAATGACTGTCAAATATTTGTTGACTCCATTAGCACCAAAGACAGTCAACTTATATGGCTTCCCATGGGCTTTCATGGTAAATGTTTCTTTCTTCTATTATGATATCATTCATTTTTTTTCCGCTCAATAATGGTTTTGATTTATTGGCGTTATTTTATAGGCTTGGGCGTTTGAAGCCATTCCTTATTTAAGACAACAAGTGAACTACCAGGAAGGAGTTTTCTGTCCAAGAATCTTGAGATGGTTGTCGGCCAAAACTGATAAAAATACAAAATTTCTTGATCTCTTCAACCCCCCGAAGGATGCAGTAAGTATAATTATAATTAATTTTTTCTTTTAATTAATGTTTTTTTTGGAATGATCTAATCATCATTCTAATATATGTAATGATTTATGTTAGAATGTGCATCAATCACTAGTTTTGACCAATCGAGAGTTGAAGATGCCATTTTTTCTTACTTTATGATCTGTGCAAACTTTATCGGACCCTAAGGTCATCGACAAAATAAAAATGAAATTGTTTGGAGCAACAGTCATTACAAGAAAAATAATTTTGGAGGGTGGACTTGTTGTTGTTGATGGAGCTGTTGATGGTGGTAGTGGTGCTGCTGTTGATGCTAATGATGATCCTCTTACAGTATTTAAAGCAAACCATTGTGAGTATGATCATACTGGTTATACAGATTTTGCCTCTCCCAACGAATGTTCTGCACGCAAATGTCAATACTACAGGGCAAAACATGATGTAGTGATTAATGTTATTAATGCATTAACTGCTTCTGTAAAGGAATTGACATCGAAGAGGGGTCTCATTCCATCAAAGAGGATTTTATTTCCATCTGCTCCATTAGAGATTAGGGCTAAAAGGAGAAGGAGAGTGATGTCTAGGGCATTATCAGGCATCCAAAAAAGCAAAATTGCAACTCCTCTGTCTGTGTGTTGCACTGAGCAACGTACAATGTCCAAAGGAGAGCAACACGAGCTGAAGAAGGTGAATATATTATATGTCTTCCAACTGAAAAAATAAACAGATACATATCTGTTTCAACAGATGACACATCTGCTGAAAATTATCAAACAGATATATATACATTTGTTGCAACAGTTGACTAACCTGTTGCACCAGATACTTTATCTGGTGCAACATATGTCTCGTCTATTTTAGCAAATCAAATAGCTCTTCGTACCGCTTTTATTTGTACCAACAGATGACCTATCTGATGTAACAGATGATTCATATATTACAATGAATGTCATCCGTTGGAAATTATCACACAGGGTCTTCCTCGTGTAGAAATTTTTCCCAACAGTTAATTCATTATTTTAACAGAAATATAATATGTTTGGGACAATTTAAAATGGGAGGAAGACCTGTTTGATTTGCTAGAAGAGATGAGTTATCATTTTCCATTTCGTTGTATCTCCGTGATTAGCATTGACCAATTCTGGCTTTCCAG
Organism: Capsicum baccatum var. pendulum; assembly: GCA_030864225.1. Classification (NCBI taxonomy): domain Eukaryota; kingdom Viridiplantae; phylum Streptophyta; class Magnoliopsida; order Solanales; family Solanaceae; genus Capsicum; species Capsicum baccatum. Next base: position 274,157,650 of record CM061558.1, read on the forward strand.
GTGGATGTAGAAGAAGGTACTGCTGAACAGCATTGACAATATTCTACTCTTTTTATGTAAATACGGAGAACAAAAAGCGCAAAAACCGTACGCAAGCGATAATAAAGATCCACGACGAGCAAAGCCGAATTCCATAGCTCTGGATGAAGAATAACTTGTCCATACTGAGTAGATCTTTATAGCTTGAGCTTGTCAAAGCAATCCTTGAAAGTATACTTAAATTGTTGTTGATGTATTTGTTGAGATCTATACCCATAACAATTTTTTACTTTTCATTTATTCGTTGACTTATTTCAGCTAATTTATGAAGGCTTCAATTTATTTTATTTTGTCTACGAATTTTATTTATTCCTTTGATTTGAGCTTATTAATTCAAAAGGAATACTAGATTCAAATATTGCAACAGATAATGTATCTGTTGCAACAGACGACACATCTATTGAAAAAATCGAACGAATTTAGACATATGTTGCAACATGTAGGTAATCTGTTGGAATTTATCAAATAGGTATTTCCACTGTTGCAACAGATGAACTTTAGATAAAAACACCGAGATAATGCAACAGATGACCAACCTATTACAACAGATAAACTATATGTCAGAATAGGTAGGATAACTGTTACAACGGACGGAGAATATGTTGCATTATAAAAATTCAACTTTTGTTGGACATACAAAATTGTCACTACGTGTAAAAAAGTTAAAGTGAGTTGAATTAAAATAAAATAGGCATCAAGTAGACATGTTTATTTTAAACACGTAAAATAAAATAGGCATCAAATGTGTCAGTGTCAGTCTGGCACATTTCGCTGACTCGCTGTCACTTGGCCCCCAACGGTCATTTTTTCCCCCATTGTCTTATATATTCATCTTTCTTCTAAAATTTAACCCTAAATTCCCAAATCTTCTTCTTCTTCATCGTCATCTTCTTTTATCTACCCAAATTCTTCAAATTATTACTTTTATTTTTTTCAACTGACCTTGACAATGTCGAGCACATCTTTCACCATTTTCGATATTGTAAGTGCAGTCATGAAGCTCTGTTAAAGACTTCTTGGACTCGACAAAATCCGGATCGTAAGTTTTTTACTTGTAAGATTTCAAAGGTAATATTTTTTTTATTTAATTAGTTGATTAATTATTGACTTGTAATTATTTTGTAATTGTGTTCTCTTTTTTATAGAAATTGGGTGGATGCGATTACTTTGATTGGTATGAAGAACGACACCCTTCACAACCAAATCATGTAATCTGGGGTTTGTAGAACAAAGTCAAGGCTTCTGAAGAGAAACAAAATCGAGCAAGAAGATACGACATTGTTGCTGTTATTGCTACTGGTTTGGTGTTGTTGGGCACATGGATATTGAAGCCTAATTGCTGAAATTTTTATGGTGGTATGTATTTTGCTACTAGTTTGTTGTCGACGGGAACATGGATATTCAAGCGTAACTGTTGAAAAATATCAAAAAGATTTAGGCATATGTTGTAAAATTTAGGTCATTTGTTGGAAATTATCAAACAGGTCTTTCCACTGTTGCAACAGATTAGACTTAGATTATTAGATTATTCATAGAAATAACATCGGTGTAATGCAACAGATGACCAACCTATTGCAACAGATAAAGTATCTGCCAGAACGGATTAAAGATAATTTACAACAGATTGACAATCTAATCTATTGCGTTATAAGAAACTTAACTTTTTTCAGAAAAAAATTATTGCCACTACATGTACATGTAATAAAGTGAAGGGTGACTTGAAATTAAAAATTTCTATTTCACAGGCTCTTCTTTATACACAGGCTTCAAACGTCCAGTTAGTACCCCATAAGCCCAGACCTCTTGCAGGTTTGCCACAGTATTGTCCCATAGAAAAGTTGTTGGCTCGGCCATTTCTGTGCCGGTCAGCAAACATTCAATGTGTGCAAGAGCGTGCGAGTCGCTCGCTTTAGCGACATCATTTTTTGGAAGGATCATTCCCCTGTTTCGACCATTAAAATCCCATGATTTCTTCATCAACATTTCCTTTGGCAAATGATTCATCAGTTTACTCTCCCTCAACAAGATGGGCAACAGCACCATCAGTGGTTCCACGAGGAGAAAAAGATCAAAATCATCAATGAGAGGTACATTGGAGTCATAAACATTGATCTTTCCCTTGTTGAGTAGTATCTCAACAACCCGATAATGCATGCCGTTCACGCTAATGACTGCAAGAATCGATTTTGCCTCGGTCTAGCTCTTGCCGTGTGGATTTGGCTTGTCCCCTCTAACATATCTTAACATTTATTCTTCATCCAAGAACAACGTAGGAACTAGGAAATCAAGTCCTACGCCAAGGGCTGACACCTCTCCATTGAGTTGATCGTACCTATCCTTGAACTTCTTGTAGAAGTCGAGGTCCATATCCTATCGGCAGCGTCATAAGATTTACGGTACGTTAATTGCCTTTTCCTCATGAGGCAGAGAATTATGTCAACATTCTGTGAGATAAGAAGTTAATTTTTAAATAGGTTAGTAATTGTAAAGATGCAACGGATGGTCCATCTATTGCATAAGGTTCTCTGAATCAATAATCCAACACAACTTATGCAACAGATGGATAATAAGTTATAACAGAACCACAATCAGTTGCACCAGTATACCCATCTGTCGCAACAGATATGAAATCTGTCGTGTAACTTCTTCTTCATGGGGTAGATTAGAAGGGCTAGGTTAGTAGAAGTGAACTTGCCTTGCCCTCGTACGGCATACGCATATCAGTCATAGTCTGGAAGTCTTGGGGGGAAAAGGGAGGCCTGGGGTAATTTGGTGCGCCTGGCTTGACATTCTTGGCCTATCGCAGATCCCTCTTCTCTTCGGCGCCAAGTTCCGCATATATGTCCACCTTTTTGACTGGCCCCTGAACTTCAACAGCTTTTGGAGGGGGAGGAATTGCAATTTCTTTTAATTTCCGAGCGGAGAGTACGTCTCTAATTGCTCTTTTCTTTCTCCTAACCAATGCTGTAGGAGTGTGTGGCTCCCTCACCTTCTTGGATGGTATGACACACCTCTTGGATTTGAATTCCTCGATAGCTTTAGAGATAGCCTCTACTTTTTCAAAGATTTTATCCTGTCTGTCCTTGCACTCATTGCATTCGCAACGAGAATACGAAGGTGAAAAAGGGTGAGAGGGACCTGTGTAAGGGCGAAAAGGAGTGTTTTCAAACATATTTATTCTTTCTTGAGCATCAACATACTCATCATCACGAGTGGTATTAGCATCAGCATGCCTGCCACCAACACCAACAACTCCACCAGAAGAAGCACCCGGATCTGCCTTAGTAAAACGTTGGTCATGAAGAGCCTCAACATTAGGCTGACCTTGCCTAGCTGCTCTTCTTATGGCTGTTTCTCCAGCCAATTCCTTCTTTATTAACTCCACCATTGGGTCTGCAATAGTATCAACATGACCTAGAGTAATATAAGAAGTCATCACCTACTCCTCCTCAGTAGGCACGATCCATGGATGCACAACCTATAAAAAAGAAAAAAAAGGCAGATGTATTTAAATCATATAATATAATAATTTTCACAGTTGGGTTACATTAAAAAAAAAGACCTATCTGTTACATAGTTTGCAGTATATGGTTAAAATCCATTTGAGTCTGGTCCAGAGCAACAGAGCAACACATGGATAATCTAATTCAGAGCAATAGAGCAACACATGGATAATCTGATGCAAAATATCAATCATCTATTGCAACAGCTGCACAAGATGGGTAATCTGTTATGCAACAGATGATCTGTATGTCATAACAGATGAATGATATGTTATCAAATTAAACATCTGTTGCATAATTTGCAGTAGATGGTTAATTTTTTAGGAGTCGGGTTCAGAGAACCAAAGCAACAGATGGGTAATCTGATGCAAGATATACCCGTCGTAATAGATGTCCCATCTGGTGCATCAGATATAACATCTGTTGCACTAGATATAACATCTGTTCAATATCTTTCTTATCTTTGAGTAGAATTATTTTACTTGAAGAAGACGTACTGCATCATCTGGAGGGTTAAAGAGATCAGCCTCCTTAATATTGGTGTAGATCTTTGCAGCCAACCACCTAAACATCCTTGGATGAGAAACCTCATCCGGGTAATCCATTAACTGCTTTCGGAGGGGAGGAATTGCTTCAAATGCCCAAGCCTAAAAATGTAAACATGAAGCAAGCAAAAAAAATCATAATAACTATATTCAATATAAATTAATGGATGAGTAAAATTAGTGATTAATTTTACCATGAAAGCCCAAGGAAAGCCATATAATGTGGTCGTCCCTAAGGATAGCTTTGTCAGTAAATATTGGACAGTCAAGTAGAAGCTTTCATATTCCCAGGGATAATTGTTGAATTTATCAAAATCCTCAGCACGCGCCAACAAATCATCTTCTATGACCTTGTTGACGTCTCTTGCCAATATAACCGAATGGGCAAACCAAACTAAACTAAGCACAATTGCTCCCTGTACTGCTCTGGTATGGTTTTATCCTCGAGATCTGTCAATAAATTCGATGCTTTGTAGCCACGTCGAGCAATGTCAAACAACCCATCTATTTTTCCCATGCATTTTCTTGCCTTGGATATTTTGCGGGGTGGTGGTCCTTCTGGATGATGGCATCTCAGGCCCGTCACTATGGCAAATTCTTGCAAGCCAAAACAAACAGGCATGCTACAGTAGTTGATCCAAATTTCATCCATCTTCTTTTTGCCCTCCTCCTCCAGATCTTTATCATCCCCCGCATACTTGATCCTGCGCTTGAGAAGACCATATACCATCGTCATAGGGATACGGATACGGAAGAGGGGTCCTCAAGCAGCTCAAGAAAGCATCCAAAGCAGCTCTTCTTAAAAAGTCCGTCTATGTTTTCGTTCTTCATAATTTTCATAAAATGTTTAAAAAATTTCCCCATCTGACATTTAAGTACAATTTGACCAGTTAGTTGTTTTCCATTTGGGTCATTTATCGGCATAGCAACTTGAAACCTGTCAATACTAAAATTTTTGATAGGATCATACTGGGATGTCAATATTAACTCACGCCCTATCGGTGATCCATTATCATCATGTTGATAACCATCCTCTTTCTCTTTCTGACTCTCCAATTCCTCCTCTTTCTCACTTTTATTTTCTTCGTCACCATCTACGGACCCTTGTCCACCTCCCTCAATGTTATTTTCACGTCTCTCCTCAGCTTCACTTTTTTCTGACTGAGATGGTTTAGGAAGCTTCTCCAAATCCCTCTGTACTGTAACCTTATTTTTATTAGTCAGACGTTGATCCACTTTCACTTTTTTTTCTTTTGGGAGACATGTTTTACCTACTGACAAAGAAAAACAAAAATTACATTACAGTTGATGTATGCATAGATTTTAAAAAATACATTACAAACACCACGAATACCGACACACCAACAACCACCACCACAAACACCACCAACCAATGCCAACAAACAAATAAACACCACGAATACTGACGCCACCATAAACACTACCAACCAATGCCACCATCGGTGCCACCACGACGACTACAAATACAACACCATCACCAACATCACCAACACCATCCAACTATACCACGACAGTCAACGGAACACTACGACGAAAACTAGAAATTTCTCGAGTTCTTCCTACGATTTTACCATCAAAACTCAAAATTGTAAACACATTCTCGAAGATAATACAACTAAAAGTTTTATTTTTCATCATTAACTTAAAATCCCTTATTTTTTAGAAAAAAAAAACAAATATAGAGCTCTTCTCGAACTCTGTTGCCTATGAAGACAAAGAAAACGACTGATATGAGCAAGAATGAAGTCGAAAATAACACCTATGTGGACAGAAATGAGAAGAAAAGCAATCTGTTGTGGAGGGTTGAGAAAATTTGTTGAGTAGTTATTGTCTGTACTGTATTGTTGAGTGAGAATGAGAGAAAAAGAGCCAGACCTCGAGATTTGAAATGATGAAACGTTTTGTATGGGTTGATTTGTATTTTGGAAAAGAATGACAAGTAGTTTTGAAAATGTTAATTTGGTCTGAAATGATCTTAATTACTTTTAAAATCATAAAATATATATATGTAATTTTTAACCCTCTCATCATGCAATTGCCGAAAGGATAAGTCAATTAAAATTGTATAAAAACAATTGAAGTTGTAGTTGACCGAGTACTCTAGGAGGTGACCCTGAGAAAACTCACCCCTGGTACTAGATTAATCAATTTAGGTACTATTAGTCTAACTTATGAACTCAATTGAAATTGTAAAAAATAAATGTTCAACATGTTGCGTCAAATTTCTCATCTATTGTAAATTATCAATCAGATTAGGTAACAACAGATTACGAATCTGATGTAAATTATCAAACAGATTAAGTCATTTGTTGCTACAGATTATCCATCTGTTGTAAATTATTAAATGGACTGTCATATATCGCAACAGATTACCCATATGTTGTAAATTATCAAATAGGCGTTGCCATTTGTTGTGGCTGGCCCTATGAGAACTCACCCCTAGTCCCAGATTAATCGATAGTTTACCCTATGAGAACTCACCCTTAGTCCTAGATTATTCAATTAAGGTATTAGTACACTAGTTCTAGATTAATCAATTAAGGTATTAGTCTAACATATGAGGTAGTAAGAATCGGTTTAGCTCAGAGTGATCGATTGACGACCCTGTTGGGAGGAACTCAGTACCGTCTCATTATGCAATTGACAGAAAACTCAACTGAAGTTGTAGTTGACCCTATGAGAACTCACCCCTAGTCCCAGACTATTCAATTAAGGTATTAGTACCCTAGTTCTAAATTAATCAATTAAGGTATTAGTTTAACATATGAGGTAGTAAGAATAGATTCGGCTCAGAGTGATCGATCGACGACTCTGTCGGAAGGAACGCAGTACTATCTCATTATACAATTGCCAAAATACTCAATTGAAGTTGTAGTTGACCCTATGAGAACTCACTCCTAGTCCCAGACTATTCAATTAAGGTATTAGTACCCTAGTCCTAGATTAATCAATTAAGGTATTAGTCTAACATATGAGGTAGTAAGAATCGGTTCGGCTCAGAGTGATCGAGGAACGCAGTACCGTCTCATTATGCAATTGCCAAAAGACTCAATTAAAGCTGTAGTTTACCCTATGAGAACTCACCCCTAGTCCTAGACTATTCAATTAAGGTATTAGTACCCTAGTCCTATATTAATCAATTAAGGTATTAGTCTAACATATGAGGTAGTAAGAATTGGTTCGGCTCAGAGTGATCGATCACCGACTCTGGTCGGGAGGAATGCAGTACCATTTCATTATGCAATTGCCAAAAGACTAAATTGAAGTTTTTGTTGACCCCATGAGAACTCACATTCAATTAAGGTATTAGCCTAATATATGAACTCAATTGAATTATATATAAATAAATGTTCAACCTGTTGCAACAGATGTCTTTTCTGTTGGATCAAATCAAACAGATTATGTAATCTGTTGTAACATATTATCCATCTGTTGTAAACTATCAAACAGATTAAGTCATTTGTTTCGACAGATCACGAATCTGTTGTAAGCTATCAAACAGATTAAGTCATCTGTTGCGACAGATTATCCATCTGTTGTAAATTATCAAATAGGCGCTGTCATCTATTGTAGTTGACATTATGAGAACTCACCCCTAGTTCTAGATTAATCAATTAAGGTATTAGTTAAACATATGAGGTAGTAAGAATCGGTTCGGCTCAGAGTGATCTATCGACGACTCTTATCGGAAGGAACGTAGTCCTGTCTCATCATGCATTTGCCAAAAGACTCAATTGAAGTTGTAGTTGACCCTATGAGAACTCACCCCTAGTCCCAGATTATTCAATTAAGGTATTAGTTGAACATACAAGGTAGTAAGAATTGGTTCATCTCAGAGTGATCGATCGATGACTCGGGTCGGGATGAACGCAATACTAACACCATACAAATGCAATGACTCAATTGGATTTGTAGTTGACCCTGTGAGCTCATTCATTCATCCCTTGTTCCACCTAAATCGATGTAGGTACTATTATTAATCTTAACATTAAGTTAATGAGGAGCTCATTCTTTCATTCCTAGTTCATCCTAAATCAATTGCAATGAAATCTGTTGCAACAAACAACTGAGTTGTCGGAGGATTTCAAACAGATAACAATATCTGTTGAACAGATGACATTTCTTATTTAATTATCAAATAGACATTTGCATCTGTTATGACGGATGACTGAGGTATTGGAAATTTTCAAACAGATATTGATATCTGTTGTAACAGATGATGTTTCTAATTTAGTTATCAAATGACATTTTCATATGTTGTCACAGATGACTGAGCTATTGGGATTTCTCAAACAGATATCTAAATCTGTTGCAACAGACGACATATCTGTTTGAAAATCCTTTTGTTTTCTTTTAATTTTAAAGCAAGCTACTGTCCAAATAGACAAAGTAGTAGTACTACTAAAGGCGGTAAAAAATGTTTCTTGGATAACTCAAAAATCTCATTGAGTAGTCTTGTCCTGTCTTTTCAATATCACCCGTTTTCTTCCTCGTGCCCCACAAATTATTAGTGAATATTAATTAATGAATATTGAAACCCCTAATACTTCTTCTGTTTCATATTGATTTGGCACTCCCATTAAGAAAATATTAATTAGGGGTTTATTTTACTTCCAAATTATCCTTATTAATTATGCTTTGTAAATATAAATTTGAATAAATACACTTTGTTTAGTCATTTAATATTAAGGGTAGTACATTTAGAAATTAGAATTATTTCATCTCTCCCCTCCTCTCCTTCAGCCCTAAATCTATCATCTTTTTTCTTTCTATCCTCTTTAGGGTTATCACAACCTTTCTTTTCTCTCCTCTTTCTCAAAAATTTTCGTTCGGATCTAACCGATCGATATCCATATCTTAGATTCCTCGACTGAAATTGTTATTTAGACCCCCTTTTGACATTAAGGTATGATATGATTCACTATTTCTCTTTCATTCTCGTCTTCTTCTTGCAACTTTATTTACATCTTTTTGTTTATTTAATTACCATTTTTCCATATCATATTTATTTAAAAAATTTGAAGGAACTTTTAATTGTTGAATAAACATACCGAGAATTTTTATTATAAGATGCGAAAAAAAGTAATTCGTTGGGCGAAGTTTAAAAGTCTTGTTGACAGTATCATTGTTTTATGTATTTTATTTATTTCTTTGTTGTTGATGCTGTTATTGATGTTGTTTGTGGGGTTGACATTGTTGGAACTTGTGGTGTGGTGTTGCTGGTGGGGTTGATATTGTTGGAACTTGTGGTGTGGTGTGGTTTAGACGGTGGGTGCTTCTTAGCTTAAAAATAGTGGAGTCCGAACAATCAACACAAGGAGTAAGGGAGAAAAAAATAAAAAGTTTAAAGTGAATAAGAAGAGAAGAGTTGGTTACCAAAATTTAAAAAATATGTGCTGAGTGAGAATTGAACTCAAGACCAAAAGAAATAAATAGCCTTAAGCACCCATAAACAACAACTAGGCTAACCAAACAACTCTTACTATGGGTGCTCACTGATTAGATTATATACATTTTTTTTTATTTCCACATACATATATAAAGTTCGATACGAGTTCAGTCTGTGCTCGCGCACCCGGAGGACTCCATGTGGGTCCGTCCCTTGTTGTTGATGGTGTTGGAACATAGGATGTATGCTTCTTTGTTGTTGATGATGTTGTTGGAACAAATGTTGTTGTTTTCTTTGTTGTTGATATTTTTTATTTGTTGTTTGTAGTTTATGTTGTTGTTGATGTTGCATTAGATGGAGCGACTGATGGAACAAATCAAACCACCAGCAAGGCTGCTATGTATTCCAACAGACTCTATATCTGTTGCATCAGACTCCATATCTGACGCAACAGACTTCACAACTGACGCAAACTATCCGGGATTTATGTGTTGTGTGTTTTAGTGTTACTTAAATAAAACTGGTGACTTCGTTAATATGTAAATTAAAAAAAATGGATCTAAATACATTATTTTATCTTTTTGTTGTATTTCCGAAAGAGACAGATTGGTAATCTGTTGCAAAATCTATTCCACCTGTCAGATAACTTATAACATATGGACAATCTGTTGCACCAGATGGATCTATCAGTTTGCCTTTTCATCAGCCGTGGCGTCTATTGGAACTTGCTAGTCATCTGTTTATTCAATTTCATCGAGAGCAATAGATTTTTCTAAACACTTCTTGGCCAAACTCAATTTTTTCTCTTGGATTGCTTCTCTTTTTTTCTTTGCATCCTTCAAGCTGGCCTCCAAATTCAATTTTTGCCCTCAATCCAATAACAAAAATTTAGTTTGGTTAAAGGATGCAAAGAAAAAAAGAGAAGCAATCCAAGAGCAAAAATTGAATTTGGCCAAGAAATGTTTAGAAAAATCGATTGCCCTCGATGAAATTGAATAAACAGATGACTAGCAAGTTGCAACAGACGTCATAGCTGATGGAAATGCAAACTGATACATCCATCTGCTGCAATAGATTGTCCATATGTTGTAAGTTATCTGACAGGTAGAATATATTTTGCAACAGATTACCAATCTTTCTCTTTTGAAAATACAACAAAAAGATAAAATATTGTATTTAGATCCATTTTTTTCTAATTTACTTATTAATAAAGTCACCAGTATTATTTAAGTAACACTAGCACACACAACACATAAATCCCGGATAGTTTCAGCAATATTACATTAATTTTGGATAGTTTGATAATTACATCTTATCTCGAAATTTTGAATGTGATACATATATGGACTAGTGTATATGTATCACTAGTATATACATATGTATACAGTAGTGATACATATAGCATATGTATCACTAGTAAATATGAATCCGGGATTTTATGTAATTTTTTAAACATTAAGGGATATTGTGTAATATGGTGTCTTAAATATGGGATTTGTGTAATTTTTCCTTTTAAGGGATATGAACAGTCGTGACTTTTTGTTTGACTAAGTCTAGTCCCTTCCAATTCTCAATCATTTTATAAATAGGTCCCTCCGGCCTCCTTACTCACTCTCACTCACTCTCGTTCATTCTACTATACTTGCAATACTAATATGTCAGATCCAGATTTGTACAAGAAGTTTCATAGCGAGTCCTTGCAGGAACTTCAAAGGCAGTTTGATAAACTCCAGAGGGATTTGGCCGACTTCCGAGCAAGGCTGAGGAAGGCCCTGCTGCTGCCGGATGAAAACTGTCAGGTTGACAATAATAATAGTAATAGTAATGATAATAATAATAATAATAATAATAATAATAATAATTAGGTTATGTTTTTTCTTTCTTTTAGCGTATGTTTTTTCTTTTTTATATCCGATCTACCTATAAGAAATTCAAAAAAATCCATGTATATGTTTGGTTTGGTTTGGTTTGGTCGATTTTGAATTTTTAATTCTTATTCAATATTTAATTATCATTCTATTTATTCCCTATTCAAAACATGTCGGCGGTTGGAGTTAGGGATACGATCATAATGAGAAATTCTCCTAAAAATGGTTCGTTAATAAATAATAAGGAACTAAATGATATTATAATCGTAAAAGAAAGATTATTTAATTTAAAAAAAGTCATAACATTGGATTAATTTAATTAAGATATATATATATATATGATGATATGATTTTTAAGGAAAAAGTTAATGAATAGTCGTGATTTTGTCTAAACACATTCAACAAACAAACAAAAATAAAAAATGCTTCTGATGCATCAAATTCCTCATCTGTTGCAGCTTAGGAATCAGTTAGAAGAAATTAAAAAAGCTCCTTAAACAGATGGTCGATTTATAGCAACAGATGGGTTATCTAATGCAACAAATATACAATTTATTGCCTTAACTCAATTAATAAAAATGGTTATTAAAGAAACGGAAAGATTAAGTCACCACCAGCTTGATTTAATTAAGTCATTTCTTTTCACAGAAAAGAGTAAGGAAATAAATCATAAACACAATTTAAACCGTAAAAAACTCACCAGAAATATTCTTGTTTTTAAATCTTCTTTATTAATTTATATAATTAAAAAGTTAGAAAATTTAGATGTCATGAAGATAATTTATTTTTTTAAAAAATATATATATTATATGTTGCAACAGATATATTATCTGATGCAACAGGCTAACTATTTGTTGCAACTGATGATATATCTGTTGTAACAGATGATTTATCTGATGCAACAGATATATAATCTTTTGTGCAACTCAGTGTAAAATATAAACAGTTGCTGGAAAGAACTAATTATTTTAATAATTATAAAGCTAAGCTTCAAGCTGAAAAGTCATGACTTATCACAATATTGCTTAATTTAATTAAGTCATAACTTCTTACAGTAATCAAGAATGTCATTAATAAATGGAGGTGCACAGTTGCGATTTTTTGCCTAACTCATGCAAGTTGTCCCTTTTTACTCAATCTTTCGTTCTACTACACATTATTTATTTCTCGCTCTTGTTACACCTTCAACTACTTTCTCTTCAAGGACTTGATAGCTTTTTCCTGTCTTTGGTAAGTTTTTTTCTTGATTTTTGTGTAAATATACGTTGTATTACATTACATTCGAATTCTTTCTTTTCTTTACTTTTGTGTTTACGTGTGTATTTTGTCAACTTGTGCGTTTTTTAGATATGCCTGATCCTGTGTAGGATGTCGCTATTTTACGAGACGCCATGAGGGAACTGCAGAAGGAGGTTCATGACCTGCATTGGGAGTTGGCCGCCGTTAGAGTAAGGATGCTGCGGGAGATCCGAAGGCTTCGGAGGGTGCTGCTGCTGCCCTTTGAAGATTGGCCGGCTGGCCATACAAATAATAATGATGTTAATAATGATGATAATAATAATTAAGCTTTATTTTTCTTTTATCTATGTATTTTTTTGTTTATTTTATAAAAAATTATGTTTGATGCATGACTTTTTATTTCTTATTTAATTTTTGGGCTGTCTATTTCTGTTTCTTAACGAATGACATGTCTACAATTAAGGAATAATTTGACTCCAGTACCAATAGCAAGAACATATGAGTTATCTGTTAGTTTAATTTTTGTGTGTGGCAGGAGTTGTATCTGAATTTTGTTGTTCGAAACATATTAGTAATCTGATAAAATAGATTATTTATCTGTTGAAACAGATTACTAATCTGGTGCAACAGAATACCCATCTATTCGATTCATATTACGGGCACCTAAAACCCTTAAACATGAATCCATCCAACATGAGTCTACTGTTACAACAGAGCATTTATTTGTTGCCGCAGATAATGGATCTATTTAAACGGATTGCTCTTGTATTGCATTCGAACTGCCCTGATCGCACTATTTGATCTCTCTCCTTCTAACGTCTCTCTCTCTCTCTACCTTCTCTCTAAAACAAAGCCATCCCCGACCCACGGCCTCCGTTGCCGACCTCCGGCACCGGTTCAACCTCCGGCTCCGACCTCCGACCCTCGTCGCCGAACCTCGTCGCCGCTCCACGCCGCCCCCTTCGCCGACCTCCGGCTCCGACCCGCTCCCCCCCTCTGTTCATACCTCAACGGCACCCGCCCGGCGCCGCCATCGGCGAAACAACGCCGCCACCTCTGCCACAGAAACAACCGGCCACCTCCGCCGTAAACCCCAACTCCGGCTCCGGCACCGGCGACCGACGACCGGCGACCGGAGACCCTCTCCATCTCAGCACCAGCAGCCACCGCTCCCTCTAATTTTGGCCTCCAGTAGCGCCGTCTCTCCGTCATCGAAACTTCCCGGAGCCCGATCTACGTTGGATTTTGGTTTCCGACTTGGTTTACAAGCGTAACCTGGTGACTTCTAACCTTTGTTATTTCAATATTTCATTCTTCGCATTATGCTAGTACTATCTCCTGTATCTTGACTTGCGTTTGATTTGTTGATATTGTCTGTTGTTGTTTCTTGCACTGCTTTTTATTGGGTTATCGGCTCGGGGCTCTGGTTGGGGCTTTGGGTGGTGAGTCCAGTGGTGTTTGCTCTCTATTTGACTTTAGTTTTGTTTCTTCATTATTTCTTCGAATTTGTGTGAGCCTTGTATTTTTTGTTGCTGCTTTGCTACTACCATTGTTTATATTCTCTTATATTTTCTTGTAGTAGTGGCTGTGGGCGGTGATGGTTGGATAGGGTCATGTCCGAGGGGGTTGGGGCGTGGGGCTGTTGTGGGGGCGGGGGATGATGAAAGGGCGGGAGTGGGAGTGAGGCCAAGGTTTGGCCTCAGGGGTGGTAGAGAAAGACGTGGGGATAGTGAGGGTAGGCTGAGGGTTGGGTCTTGGAATATAGGGACCCTTCAGGGTAAGTCCATAGAGCTTGTGAAGATTCTTAGAAAGAGGAGGATTAATATTGCGTGTGTTCAAGAGACCAAGTGGGTAGGGTCTAAGGCTAGGGATGTGGATGGTTACAAGCTGTGGTACTCTGGGAGCGAGAGGCATAGGAATGGAGTTGGCATCTTAGTAGATGAAGAGCTTAGAGATCAGGTAGTAGAGGTGAAGAGGATCAACGGCAGGTTGATGACTATTAAGTTGGTCATTCGAGGGTTTACCCTGAACGTGTATAGTGCTTATGCGCCGCAAGTGGGCTCGGAGGGGGAGGAGAAGAGGCGGTTTTGGGAGGCTTTAGATGAGGTGGTGAGAGGTGTGCCTAGCTCGGATAAGATTGTTATAGCAGGAGATTTCAACGGGCACATCGGGGCGTTACCGGGAGGCTTTGGTGATGTGCATGGTGGTTTTGGTTTTGGGGAAAGAAATGGAGAGGGGGCTACTCTATTGGATTTTGCGAGGTCCTTTGGGCTGGTGGTGGTGAACTCGGGCTTTCCGAAGAAGGACGACCACCTGATCACCTTTCGAAGCGCGATAGCCAAGACTCAGATTGACTTTTTGTTGCTTAGGAAAGGGGATAGGGTGTTGTGTAAGGACAGTAAGGTCATCCCGAGTGAGAGCCTTTCGACCCAACATAGGCTCTTGGTTATGGATTTGGGTATAAAGAAGATTAGAAAGAGGAGGGGTGAGGAGTGTCGACCTAGAATTAAGTGGGGCGGCTTGACGCCAGTGAATGCGTGGGAGATAGGGGAGAAGTTGGCGGGAATGGAGGTGTGGGAGTGTAGGGGGGACGTGGATAGTATATGGGATAGGGTGGCTAGGTGCATCAGGGAGAATGCAAGTGAGGTGTTGGGTGTTTCTAGGGGCCGGGCCGGGCATCATCGGGGGGATTGGTGGTGGAATGAAGAGGTTAAGAAGAAAGTGGGGACCAAGAAAGGGGCGTATGCTAAGTTGGTTCAGAGTAAGGACGAAGAAGAGAAGCGGGTGAACAGGAAAAAGTACAAGCTAGCTAAGAAGGAGGCTAAGTTAGCAGTTACAGCGGCTAAGACAGCCGCTTTTGAGAGCTTGTATGCAGGGTTACAAGGGAAAGGAGGGGAGAAAAAGTTGTTTAGACTCGCTAAGGCTAGGGAGAGGAAGGGTCGTGACCTCGACTAGGCGAGGTGCATTAAGGGGGAGGACGGTACAGTATTGGTGGAGGACGGCCACATTAAGAATAGATGGCAGTCGTACTTTCATAGGCTCTTGAATGACAAAAGGGATAGAGCTATTGTGTTAGGGGAGCTGGAGCAATCAGAGGAGTGTCGGGATTTTAGTTATTGTAGACGTTTTAAGGTAGAAGAGGTTAGAGTAGTTGTTCGCAGGATGCGAAGGGGTAGGGCGACGGGGCCGGATGAGATACCGATGGAGTTTTGAAAGTTCGCTGGAGAGGCTGGTGTAAGGTGGTTGACTGGATTGTTTAACGAAATCTTCAAGACGGCAAGAATGCCCGAGGATTGGAGGTGGAGTACCATGATCCCTCTCTATAAGAATAAGGGTGACATCCAGAGTTGCAATAACTATAAGGGGATTAAGTTATTTAGTCACTCGATGAAGATTTGGGAGAGAGTGGTCGAGGTGAGGATGAGACGGATAGTGTCTATTTTGGAAAACCAATTTGGATTTATGCCTGGCCGCTCGACAACGGAGGCAATTCACCTAGTACGGAGGCTGGTGGAACAGTATAGGGAAAGGAAGAAGAACCTGCACATGGTGTTTATCGACCTGGAAAAGGCATACGACAAAGTCCCCAGGGAGGTGCTTTAGAGATGCTTGGAGGTGAGTGGAGTCCCGCTGGCATATATCAGAGCAATTAAGGACATGTATGATGGAGCGAAAACTCAGGTGAGGACGGCGGGAGGAGACTCAGAGCATTTCACTGTCTTGACAGGATTGCATCAGGGATCTACTCTTGTCCCTTTTTGTTTGCTTTGGTGATGGATGTGTTGACGCGGCATATTCAAGGAGAGGTGCCTTGGTGTATGATTTTTGCAGATGATGTAGTTTTGATTGATGAGACGCGAGGGGGTGTGAATGACAAATTAGAGGTGTGGAGACAAACGCTTGAGTCTAAAGGGTTCAGGTTGAGCAGAAGCAAGACAGAGTATTTGGAATGCAAGTTTAATGACGTGAGGCTGGAGAATGAGGTGGTAGTGAAGTTGAAATCACAAGAGGTATGTAAGAGGGATAGTTTCAAGTATCTCGGGACCGTGATCCAGGGTAACGGCGAGATTGACGAGGATGTCTCGCACTGTATTGGGGCGGGATGGATGAAGTGGAAGCTCGCGTCGGGGGTGTTGTGTGATAAGAAGGTGTCGCCCAAGCTTAGAGGCAAATTCTACAGGGCGGTAGTCCATCCGGCCATGTTGTATGGAGAGGAGTGTTAGCCAGTTAAGAACTCCCACATCCAAAAAATGAAGGTGGCAGAAATGCGGATGTTGCGTTGGATGTGTGGGCTGACTAGAGGGGATAGAGTTCGGAATGATATTATCAGGGAGAAGGTTGGTGTGACTCCAGTGGAGTATAAGATGCGGGAAGTCCGATTGAGATGATTCGGACACGTGATGAGGAGGGGCATGAATGCCCCGGTTCGTAGGTGTGAGAGGCTAGCGTTGGATGGTTTTAGGCGGGGTAGGGGTAGGCCGAAGAAGTACTGGGGTGAGGTGATTAGGCGGGACATAGAGTAGTTACAGCTCACCGAGGACATGACCCTAGATAGGAAGATCTGGAGGACGTGAATTAGGGCAGAAGGCTAGGGTCAGTTTGGGTCGCTAGTGTAGGGAATTACTTGGTGGGGGTATTATTCTTGTTATGATACCTTGTTCCATGTTTTATTACGAATCTGTGTGCTTTTCTCTGTTTTTATTACTTATGGGTGCCGTATTTACATTATGAAATCTTGTTCTGTGTTTTACTATGTATTTGTGCGGTATCTCGTGTCTTGAGCCGGGGGTTTATCGGAAACAACCTTTCTACCTCTTTAGAGATAGAGGTATGGACTGCGTACATCTTACCCCCCCCAGACCCCACTAGGTGGGAATACACTGGGTTTGTTGTTGTTGTTGTTGTTGTTGCTCTTGTATTGCATTCATGTTCGTGTGCAAGCTATTGTTGGAAAAACAACACACTAGCAGTTACCCAGATTCAACTAAAAACCATAATCTGACTTACCAAAGTCTCCTCTCAGGTAAATTTCAAAGTTGAAAGTGATTTACGAAACAAAATTTGACATAAGAATTTGGTCAGAGAGCAGCAGTTGGGGTAACAACAACAACAACAACAATGGTCAACAAGAAGAATATGAAGATGACAATAAAGTATAAGATGATGATAATGAATCAAAAGATAATGAATAAAGCAACAACAACAATGAACAACAAATATCGCGAAGGGAGAGAAAATAACAACGGATGAGGAGAGAGAAAAATGCATCTTTTTTCCCTTCGTTCCCCGTTATATATTAACTAACATTTGGATCAAAGTGTAAATTTAAAAACTTGTGGATTATTTTCAAACTTTCCTAACTTTCTTATCCATAATAAAGTAATTGTCACCTCTACCTAATAATTAAGACTTGGGTCACCTACACCTCATTTTAAAACTCTTTTGTCACCTATGACCCAAACCCCATGAATCTACTACTAGTCTTCACACTTTCACATATATTAAATTATTAAAATGGACATTATTTTATTGTATTATAATTTGAATATAGTGGTATAAAAATAAAACTCCACTTGTAAGGGAGCTTTTATTTAAAATACTAGAGTTTTAATATCTCATTATCAAACAACAATTAATTTTTAATAGCCACCATAAGAACTATATCACATAGATTCAATTCACGCTTCCTTTAATTTTTAATGTTCTATTATTTCATGTGTCATTTTAATATCTCCTCATATAAGTTCACAACACGTATTATCCGCTTTGACCTGATAGTCTTATAAGTTTAATTTAATTTTTAATTTATGTTATTATTGACTATCGAGTCCAAATAGAAAAGAAGCGAGTGATATTCAGCCTCACCTTGCTTTAGAGTCGCGTCAAACTTCAACATCATTCAATTGCTTAAATCGATGACGAGCTCAATTTGTTATAATATTGTTCCAAAGATATCTGTATCATGTGAAATTATGCTATGCATTATAAAGCTCTTCACTTTTCTATTTTTATGTGTGATTTAACTAAAATATTATGTGCACTTTCTCCTTCAAAAGTTTATTAGTGTAGAAACCTATTAATCCTTCTTTATGACCCATCCTCATCGACTGGCCTTTCATCGCGAGTGTCACAAAAAAAAATACAGAATCAGTAAAGATTATGACAGCATGAAATAGATTCATTTACTTTTAATGAGAAGTTTGAGTTTTGAAAATTGAGAAATTTGTAGAATATGCCTTCTAAAATAAGTTATAAATTAATCAGTTCAGTAAATTTCGAATATAAAATATGATTATAACTAAACAAAGGAATGAATAAAGAAAGTGCATGCCCACTACATAAAATAGGATTTGGGCCAACCTCCACTTGGAATATTCATGACCTTTTTATTTTTCCAACTTTATCAAGATCATCATTCATACTTTTCTTCAATATAAAAAAAAATAAAAATCCAATTATTGCCATTTTAATTACATAATCATGTTATCCACCATGACCTCACATTGCATTTTTAAAATTTTCATTTCTTATATGTTAAAATTTAAAACTGTGTCTTAAAAGAGTACAAGGAATTTTCCCACCTTTTTTTGGGTGTTTTGTTCCACAACTTTTTTAGTATATGAGGTAGGAGAATAAAACACATATTATTCCATTTATATTTTTGTTATTCCAATATAATCCATTTTTTTATACAACTAATTAAATAGAAAATAAATAACATAAACATACACCTTAACTTATCATATTTTATACATTCCTACCCTTACAAAGCAATTACAAAAATTTCAACTAATTATGTATCTTCGTTGGATGTATCGAAAACTAATTATGTATCTCGATAGACCCAAAATTTAAAAAAATATATCGAGAGCTAATTATGTATCTTTACAAATAAAAAATATATCTTCGTTGGATATATATGTATCTCGACAGATAGAAAAATGAAAAAAAAAATGTATCGAAAACTAATTATTTACCTTTACAAATGAAAAATGTATCTTCGTTGGGTGTATCGGGAGCTAATTATATATCCAACAGACTCAAAAATATTTTTTTCAGTAACTATGCAATATGTCAATTTTTTTTTGTAATTAAGCTTCAAACTGTCGGGATTTATGTTATTTTTACAATTAAATATTACAAAGATCAATTGCTTACTTTTAATTTTGATTAGTAAATCAGGAGGGAAAATGTATAATGATGATTAAATTTTTTTTTCCTTTTTTTATTTTGAAATTCAAAGTGTTCTTATATTATTTGTTTATATATTTACTTACTTACTTATTTATTTATGTATTATTTTTCAGTTTTGTTGAGATAAACATGTGACACGTGCACTGGCGGCTAGAAAAAGTGACGAGAAAATGTGTATCAATTTATCACGATATATTGTAGTTCCAAGTTATCCGCAAATGAGATTTTAGTTTTTAGAAAATAGGAGTAAAAGATAATGCATTGACTAATAAAATATTAATATATAGTCAAACCGACAAACATAATAATAAAATATAATTAAAATATTTGTATTGATTATCACTTGTCATTAGCCACGTGGGGTTTTATAGTGCTTTGCTTCCTATCCACAATGGAAATATTATTAATGAGGAAAAATAATTAGCAATTTTAGTCGAGGTTATCTCAAAAATAGTTAAATATATTTTGATTATAAATAATAATATATTTGAGAATTTTATTAAAACGATTCGAAAGATAAAAATATAGTAATGAATTTAAACTAAGGATCGTAGGATGAGTTTTAAATCTTTAAATTACTGAATTAATCTCGAGTTTTATGCTTAATGAATTTAAAATTTATATATTATTGATAAAATATTTTTAAAAATGTCTTATATATACATAGTGTAATTTTTTTTTATCCAAGAATATGAATAAAATTGCATGACTTATATTTTTCAAATTTCATTAATAAAAATATATTGAATATGCTGTTATTATTGTTGTTGGAAAATAATTAATAAATACTTAGTATTTTTGATTAAAAATAGTGAGCTTGACTTTTGTTTAATATGGAATTATCTTTATTTAAAAGTGTTTTGTTATTAATAAGATTTTTTTCCCCAATATTTAATAGAAGAAAACAACAGCTTACCAAATATTAATTATCATTCATAATTATGTGTTCACACTTTGATTTGATAATTAAGGCAAAAAGTGAGAATATAAAATAAAAATATCTGAAGTATTTAGTATTGTCCAAATCCACCTATAAAGACAGTGGACATTATGCACTATCCAATCTAAGTCATTTTTGGTTGCACTCAATGAAGATTTTGTTGAATCATTTTGATGTTAATTTATTAAATTTTTGGAAAAATAAATAACTTTTTTCTTTTACTTATTTATAGTATTCGGCAAATAAAACAACAAGAATAATAATATAGTATTATAATTTCACAAACGAGATTTTGAAGAGCGTAAAAGATATGCATATCATAACTTTACCTTGTAGAGATAGAAAAACTATTTTTGATAAGTACGTGATTTAAAATGAAGCATATACGAGCAGATAGAAAAAGGAAAAGCAGAAATTAGGACAGTAATAATAATAAAATAAAAATAAAAGTACAATAATTAATAAAATAATGTGATAATAAAAGTATACACACACCATAAGTGATAAAAGATATCGAATGGTCAAACTCAGAAATTATCGCTATATTAATTATTTTTCAAAAAAATTCTTGCCATAATTGCTAAATATAATATACAAATTTATCCGATCAAGTAATTATCCCATTTTTTTTATATCATTGATAGAAAGGAATACAAATTTAAAAAATCGATATGTCATTAATATTGGTCAAATTCAAAAACTATCGCTATATTTAATAATTTTTTAAAAATTCTTACCATATTTGATAAATATAATATACAAATTTATCTGACCAAGTAATTATTCTATTGTTTTTATATCATTAATACAAAACGAATTGCTATATTAATGATATAATATAAGTTTTAAAATCGATATGTCATTAATTTTGGTCAAATTTAGAAACTATCGCTATATTTAATAATTTTTAAAATTCTTATCATATTTGTTAAATATAATATATAAATTTATCTGATCAAGTAATTATCCCAAAAAATTTTACATAAAAAATTTCCAAGAAAAAAAATAAATTTTATTCCTACAATTTCCAGCTAGCTTCTTTGTTTGTACCTTTCTTCACCCCCACATATATTATCTTTTTTTTTTCCTTACCCCCACATGTTTGGTCACTGAAAATTACTCTCCTCCTTACCAATTCTCAAAAAAGATAAAATAAAAAAATAATAAATAAAATAAAATTTTAAAAAATAAATACATAATAAATAAATGTACCCTTTAATTTAATTTTAATTGATATTTATATCTTTCTAATTTGGATATATACAAATACACATACATACATAATATATAAACGTATCCTTTAATTTAATCTTAGTTGATATTTATGTCTTTCGATTTTGAATATGTACAAATAGACACACACACGTAATTCATATTTCTCTGATTACTATTTTTATTATTTCCTATTCGTATTTCTAGTATGTCATTCATCCTGCTTCATGTGTCTTTATGACCTTGTGTACTATCCTTTATCTTGAGTCGGGGTCTATCAAAAACAATATCTCTACTTCTTCGGAAGTAGCGGTATGAACTGTATACATCTTACCCTCCCCAGACCTCACTTTATGAGAATACATCGAATATATTATTATTGTAGACACACATACATAATATATAAACAAATCCTTTAATTTAATCTTAATTGATATTTATGTCTTTTAATTTTAAATATATATAAATAGATACACGAGTTCTACGTACACATCTACTAGCATTTAATAATAATCTATTATGAATTATCACTTAAATATATAAAGTTAATTAAATACGTGACAATCTTATATGAACTGCTATGTACATGTATTGATAACATGTTTATTTACATGACGATCTTATGTGAACTGTTACGGAGAAAATAAATTAATGACACTTGTACGTTATGCCAAAAATAAAACCAAACGCCTACCAAGAAATTGCTAGTAATATTTATAACAAAATCTGTGTACTGTATAGTAGAACAAAAAACTATAAGGTAAGCTGGGGTAGGCGGAGTAATAGAGGTGAAGAAGAAGAAAGAAAGAAAAATTCTCCCTTTTTTTTCTTGCAGAAAAAGGGGTTGTATATTCATTAAATTGAAAAAGAATTTTAAGAATTTTTTTAATAATTAAAGTGAAAAAAGGCAAATTCTTCAACTCCATTAGGTGGAGGAGGAAGAAGAAGAAGAGATGGGAATATTGTATGATGATGTAGTGTTATTGAATCATTCAGAAAGAGAAGGTGAACCAAGTGTGATGACTGTTAATTGTCCTGATAAGACTGGTTTAGGTTCTGATCTTTGTAGAATTATTCTCTTCTTTGGAGTTACTATTGTCAGAGTTGGTATGTGTTTAAACTCTCTCTTTCTCTCATTTGTGTTCTTGAAAAGTTTTAATTGTAGTGAAGTTTTCGTATTTGTATAATCTTTTCTTGATATAAGGTGTTGTGTGTGTGAAAGGATTGAATCTTTGTGTGTGTTATATAAGTTGTCTGTGCTATATCAGTTGTGTGTGTGTAGCAGTGAGTGAAAAGATTGAATCTTGCAGTTGTTGTTGTTGTTGTTGTTGTGTGTGTGTGGTGTGGGTAGTGGTGTGGGTGGGGGGTAAAGAGCGGAAAGATTTGCGTTCTTGGTATAATCAGTTGTGTGAGACAGTGGTAGAGGGGGAAAAGATTTAATCTTTCTTGATATAATCAGTTTTGTGTGTGTGTGTTATGTAAGTTGTATGTGTTATATCAGTTGTGTGTGTAGCAGTGAGTGAAAAGATTGAATCTTGTTGTTGTTGTTGTTCTGTGTGTGTGGTGGGGTGGGCTGTGGGTGGGGGGTAAAGAGCGGAAAGATTTGCGTTCTTGGTATAATCAGTTGTGTGAGACAGTGGTAGAGAGGGAAAAGATTTAATCTTTCTTGATATAATCAGTTTTTTTTTTTTTTTTGTGTGTGTGTGTTATGCAAGTTGTATGTGTTATATCAGTTGTGTGTGTAGCAGAGAGTGAAAAAAAAAATTCAGCTGTATGTGTGTGTGTGTTATATCAGTTGTCTGTGTGGCAGAGAGTGAAAAGATTGTTTTTTCTTGATATAATCGGTTGTGTGTGTATGTGTAGAGAGTGAAAAGGTAGTCTTTCTTGATATAATCAGTTGTATGTGTGTGTTTATATGTGTCAAAAGAGCGAACGATTTAGTCTTTCTTGATATAGTCAGTTCTTTTTTTTTTTTTTTTTTTTTTGTTGTGTAGTTTCAAAGAGTGAAAGATTGAATCTTTCTTGATGTAATCAGTTGTATGTGTGTGTTTATATGTGTCAAAAGAGCGAACGATTTAGTCTTTCTTGATATAGTCAGTTCTTTTTTTTGTTTGTTGTGTAGTTTCAAAGAGTGAAAGATTGAATCTTTCTTGATACAACCAAATTTCGTGTGTGTGTGTGTGGCAGATAGTGAAAAGATTGAACCTTTCTTGATTGAATCAGTTTTCTTTTTCGTGTATCTGCTGGTGTTGAGGAGTTTTTCTATTGTCAAACTGGTATGCTCTCAGCTCTCCAATTCATGAAAATTTTATATATCGATATACAAAGTGATCCTGGTGAAGCTTTCTCTGAGTGTGTGTGTGTATTGGGGTGTGTCTGTGAAAAGATTGAATCTTTCTTAATGTAATCTGTCACTGTTGAGTTTCTGAAATTTGGTTGAGAGTTTGCTGTTTTGAAGATTAATGGAATACTTATGATGCCCTTAATCTGGGATCCTATGTTGCAGGCGTACGAGAACTGAACCTATCGGTTACTTTTGGATTTTGTGCTTCTGTTTTTTAGCTTTGTATGTATTCTTGCACTTCCATATACATCCAATTAAAGAAAATTTAGCTTTCGTTTTGTTTTTTTGTGTGTGTGTGGGAGACACAGAGTGAACAAGATTGAATCTTTCTTTAGATAATCAATCACTAGCATTGAGTTTCCGAAATTTGGTTGAGAGTCTGCAGGTATTGAGGAAGGATTAATGGAAATACTTTTTATTTTTCAAAACGGAGTAACTTACTGTTATAATTGATATATGCTGGAGATTTTTGTAATTCGCCATCTTATACTTTGATTCTTTTTGTTTTGAAGATGTATCGACAGACGGAATATGGTGCTACATAGTGTTTTGGGTAGTGGGAAGACCAGACACAAGGTGGAATCTGTTAAAGAATAGACTTATGGCAGCTTGTCCGTCTTGTTCGTCTGCCTCAGGCATATCATATTATCGTGCTGAGTTGTCTCCAAGGCCTCCTGATGTATTCCTTTTGACGTTCTGTTGCTACGATCGAAGAGGCCTTTTGCACGGTAACTAATTTGAAGCTTGTTTTATAAATTTGCTGGACAAATGCACTTTTACTTTTCATCTAATTCTCGTGATTTTGTTACCGTTTCATTAGATTTATTTTTTTTCTTATCGAAATTGTGGCAGATGTGACTGCGGTACTTTCCGAGCTTGAGCTTACAATAAAGAAGGTGAAAGTATCCACTACTCCCGATGGAAAAGTGATGGACCTGTTCTTCATCACCGATACAAGGTTCGGATTTTTTTCAACTCTTAAAGTTGCTGCCCGTAACTCGTAATTTCTTATCTGTAATTCCGTTTCTTCTGTTCCCTCTACCCTTCCCTCCTTTCTGAAGTGTGTCTCCGTAGTAATTTGAGCTACCTAAATTGATATGCTCTATTAACTGATGCCAAGGTGGTTACTACTAACTTCCATTCGCTTCAGCAGCTTAACGTATGAAAGTTGACCGCGTTTTTTATTGCATATCTCGTTGGAGCTTATCAAGATCAATTCTGTCATATGCAAATCTATATGTTACTTGTCAAGTTTTTGTGGAAATAAGTGCTACCTGTGGGACTTCTGATAAAAAATTGTGCTACCATTGTGACTCGGTCGGTGAATTTTTTAAAGGATTCAAACCTCGAAACAGCTTCTCTACCTTCACAAGGTAGGGTTAAGGCTGCGTACACCACCCTCCCCATACCCCTCTTGTGGGATTTTACTGGGCGTGTTTTTGTTGTTGTCGTCAAACCTCTACGGGGTGAACGTTAGTTAACTTAGTGACTAGTTTTTAAGTTAAAGGGAATTCGGAAAGTTTCCCTAGACTTCTTCAGCCTTTGGTCACACTATCTTGTCATGTGAACGTTGTGCTGAAATGCTTAAGCTAGATTTCTGTTACGAGTATTTTTCTTTGTAAGTTCTCTCCGTTAGCGTCTTCCAAATCATTCATCTAACAAAATTATATCTTATTTTGGTTTATAACATTTGCGTGATAATAGTTGTAATTCGAATGTTTTATCAGAGAACTTCTACATACAAGGAAGAGACAAGAAGACACACGTCATCTGTTAAAATCTGTTCTCGGTGACGCCATGATTAGTTGCGACATAGAAATGGTCGGGTCTGAAATCACCGGGAGCTCTCAAGGACCATCATTCCTTCCTCAAGAAATTGCCGAAGACATGTTTAGCTACGAGATACTTCATGAGCAATTGAGTACTTCTCTTGCCTGCAACAAAGCGTCTATCACCGTCGATAATTTGATGAGCCGTGGTCATACTCTGTTCAAGATTGTTTGTCAAGATCACAAAGGTCTTCTGTATGACATAATGAGGACACTGAAAGACTATAATATTCAGGTACGTAATTGTGCAACTCTAGTAATATCTTTTGATAAATAGTCTCGTGATTATCTGCACTAGGCGAATAAAATTTCTCGATAACCGTATGCATTGTGAACACCAATATCCTGTTTGAGAAATAAGGTTTCTAAGTTAAAAAGTTGGACTTTTGATTAACATATGTACTCCATCCGTTTCAATTTGTTTCGTCTGGTTTTGACTTCACGGAGTTTAAGAAAGTAAAAAAAGGCTTTTGAATCATGCAACCGCAATGATAATGAACTAAAGTAAAATTATTTCTCACCAATAACTTCGTTGTTGTATCAGATATCATACGGGCGGTTCACGGCGAAACCTAAAACAGATTGTGAGCTTGAGTTGTTCATAATGCAAGCTGATGGCAAGAAAATAGTCGACTCTAGCAAGCTGGATGGTGTGTGCTCGCGTCTTCAGATGGAACTCTGTCGCCCTCTCAGAGTGTCGTTGACGAACCGAGGTCCTGATGCAGAATTACTGGTTGCAAACCCTGTAGAGTTATCTGGCAAGGGTCGACCAAATGTCTTTTATGACATTACACTGGCTCTGAAGATGCTCAATATCGGCATCTTTTCGGTAAGTCATCATGTATCTCTCTATGGTTTACTATTACTCTCTGCCTTAAGAGATAATCGTGCACTAGGCTAAAAGCTGGTTTGCCAGGGTAAAAATGTCATGAAGTTGATAGAACGACATAATTTTTCCTTTTTTGATAACCGATAAGAGGGCCGGCCTATGGCACGCTGTTTGAAACTCGGCAGATAATAGACCCACCTCTCTATCCTTTTTCTAGTTAAAAACCAAGTTTTTTCTTCTGCAGCAAGGTCTGAAACTTGTAGAGTCACACCCGTGTTGGATCCTCCAAAAGTGTACTAATTTTGGAGGATGCGACACACCCGTTTTCAAAAGTCCGAGCAACATAGCTTGGATGAGAGATATCGTCGGAAATAAATATGTTACAAACCTTTCTTACTGTAACCGAGCGTCTTAATTTGTTACTTCACTTGGCCACAGAGGCAGGCTAAGTTGTGCGAACTCTTCACTTTCGATGACGTACCCGTGTCGGCTTCTCCAAAAATACACTAGTTTTGGCTAATCCTGCGTGTATCCAACACGCATCCATCGACATTTTTGAAGAGTCTGAGCAACATAGGAGGCAGGAAACTTAGTTTGGAATGAAAAATTAGAAAGAGGAAAAGGTGCTGTCTGCGTCAGCGGCTCATGTATCGTAGCTTTGTAGTCCTAACTTGTTGCTTATCGCAATTTTCAGGCTGAAATAGGGAGATATCAGATTGGTGATCGAGAATGGGAAATTTATCGTGTCTTACTGGATGAAGGGAATGGCTCGGGTCCTCCGAGGAACAAGATTGTCGAAGCTGTTTGGAAGATGTTGATGGGATGGGAGTAACAAACTAGTTGATGTACAGTTCCTTTGCTAAAAGGCTCATTTGACTCATATATGCATTATACTTCGACTAGTGTTACCGCCGTATGTACAGTTATTAATGTAGAGGTAAAAATGCTAGGTTCTGTCTTGTTACAATGCAAGATTTTTGCAAGATTAATCTTGTAAGAATCATTGTAAGAATGTTAAGAAGTTAAGACTTTCTAGTTTAGTGTTTATTAGAAGTTGTATGTACAGGATGTAGAAACCATAAGATGATGTATTTTACTTGCATTTGTAAGTTTTTTCAGATTTACTAGTGTAAAGTTGAAAACTCCGTCTGTGTGAGCTCGCTTGCATTGCCTGTCTCATGTCCCGATAAAGGAGGGGATTGCCGAGGGTTGATCGGAAACAACCTCTATACCATAAAGGTAGAGGTAAGGCTGTGTTCGTCTTACCCTCCCTAGAATCAATCTGCTTGTGGGATTTCCACCGAGTTTGTTCTTCTTGTTGTTGTAGTACTGGTGTAAAGTTCAAGTCAATGACTAGGGCTTGGCTTGGCGGAAGCAACCCTTCCTAGACTCCACTTGTGGGATTACATCGAGTTTGTTGTGTTGTTGTTGTACTGGTGTAAAGTTCAAGTCAATGACTAGGACTTGGCTTGGCGGAAGCAACCCTCCCCAGACTCCGCTTGTTGCATTACATAGAGTTTGTTGTTGTTGTTGTACTGGTGTAAAGTTCAAGTCAATGACTAGGGCTTGGCTTGGCGGAAGCAACCCTCCCTAGACTCTGCTTGTGGGATTATATAGAGTTTGTTGTTGTTGTAATCGAGTTTGCTGTTGTTGCTGTACTGATGTAAAGTTCAAGTCAATGACTAGGGGTTGGCTTGGCGGAAGCAACCCTCCCCAGACTCCGCTTGTGGGATTACATCGAGTTTGTTGTTGTTGTTGTACTGGTGTAAAGTTCAAGTCAATGACTAGGGCTTGGCTTGGCGGAAGCAACCCTCCCTAGACTCTGCTTGTGGGATTATATCGAGTTTGTTGTTGTTGCTATACTGGTGTAAAGTTCAAGTCAATGACTAGGGGTTGGCTTGGCGGAAGCAACCCTCCCCAGACTCCGCTTGTGGGATTACATCGAGTTTGTTGTTGTTGTTGTACTGGTGTAAAGTTCAAGTCAATGACTAGGGCTTGGCTTGGCGGAAGCAACCCTCCCTAGACTCTGCTTGTGGGATTATATCGAGTTTGTTGTTGTTGTAATCGAGTTTGCTGTTGTTGCTGTACTGATGTAAAGTTCAAGTCAATGACTAGGGCTTGACTTGGCGGAAGCAATCCTCTCTAGTCTGCATGTGGAATTACATCGAGTTTGTTGTTATTGTATTGGTGTAAAGTTCAAGTCAATGACTAGGGGTTGGCTTGGCGGAAACAACCCTTCTCAGTCTCTGCTTGTGGGATTACACCGACTTTTTTGTTGTTGTACTAGTGTAAAGTTTTGTCAATGAGTAGGGGTTAAGTAAGAAGAGTTGGCTTGACGGAAGCAAAAATACTAGGTGATTTTTTCTTATTTCTTCAAATGTTAGTTGATAGAGTTAGTCGATACATGTGCTGGTGGAGGTAGTAGATATTTTGTGAAATTGGTCAAAGTGTCTATGGAAACATTTCTACTCCATAGGAGTAAGGTATCTTATTTGTAGAATTACCATATGTTGTATAATAAAGAGACTTTAGTCAAATTTATTTTAATTATGATTAATTCTCTAAATATTTATTTAATGTATCATAATTAATAGTAGCATCATTACTTCAATTTTGGAAACAAAACCAACTTTAGGAAACATTTTTACATTACATTATTAGTAGTATTACTGAAGGTGACTGCCTATCTATCATTTCACACAATTACATCAAGTCACATCAAATCCAATCTACGTAAAGATTGTGTCCTTTTTATCATATATATTTGTTTTTGGGGTGAATTGTGATTTGATGTTAAAAACATATCTAAAAAGTATCTATTTACGGATACTCATGTCAGAATAGACTGCTTACATTACACCTTTTGAGTTGCGGCAGTTCCTGAATCTGTTGTGTGAATATGGAATACTTCGTGCATCTGAATGTCTTTTATTAAATAGTACAATCTAAATTAAATGCATTTGATTGTTACTAGTACAGAAATTCATGACGCTATCAGTGCTCCCAGGTAGGCTGAGGAGCGGGGGAGTGTGGGTCAACATGGTGGGCGGGGCGGTCTGGGTGGTCAAACGTACGAAGCAGCGCGAACAGGTCGATTTTGGGTCAAATCGGTGTGCTACAGCTTACGGTTTCGGGGGTGTGGCCGGGGCCCGAGCGTATTTTGGGACGAAAATTGATCGGGAGCTCCCAGGTAGGCCGAGGAGAGGGAGGGTTAATGGTGTAGATAACTTATCTTAGTGCAAGTATTAGTAACTATTTTCACGGTTTAAACTCGTGACTTATGATGGATCAAATGGAGACAACTTTACCGTTGCTCCAAAAGAACAAAGATAGGACAATTTAGTGTGGTATAATGATTTTGATTACACTATACAACAGAAAGGGTTCATCCGAGCTCCCTTCGTCAGATAATCACACTGTATGTATAATAAATCGATCTTTTCCCCGTCTACATAAAAGTAATTGATGAAACCCCTCGGGTGGAAATCAAGCCTCCGTCACTACTTCACAATACCATGAAACTACAATATGTCTTCGTTTGACTTTTTGATAATTTAGTAGATAGCGACCAAACTGCAAGCACCTACTCGTATCAAAATAAAAAACAACAAGCGGAACTTGAACTTGAACTTGAAGAAGCCCTCGGAAACAAGAAGTTCTGGTCCGGGAGGGATAATATCAACCACTTGACGCCCATCCGAGCCTCTATGTTTATAGTTTCCAATAGACACCAAATCTATGCAAAATCCCAGCAATCACTGCCCAAAATGTAATCTCAGCAAATATCACATAGAATAGAGTTCCCACTCTTTGTGACTTCCACACATCAAAAAATACATGATGTTGAATCCAATTTACCTGGAAAAAAAAATGATTATTATATAATTTTCTAAATGTGGAAGACGATACGCCATAATAAAATCATTAATATTCGCGGAAACTATTTATGTTCCCATAACTCAAACCCGAGATCAGGTAAAAGTGTTATAAAAGCTCTTATGTAAGGATTTTGAATGCAAAATATACATCAAGATAGCATAATTCTGCATACGCCACTGGTTAGACACTACTTGTTTTTCAGGAAGAAATGTATACATATAATAGGCCAACATGGCTTGATGTTAACGCAAAATATACATCAAGATAGGACAGGAAGTGAAGCCTTATAACCTCTACAACTCGAAAAGCAAAAACTCGCGTACAAGGTTGAGTTTTATGATGACAAACTGACACCATTGACACATAATTCTGCGTACGCTACTGGCTAGACACTACTTTCTTGATGCTAGCTTTCGGACTTCTGGTTCAAGAATTCCAACACACAAGAAGCAATCGTAGAACCTCTCCAACACAAAACCAAAAACTCGAGTATGAAGTTGAGTTATGATAATAAGTTGACACCACTCGCGCATAGTTCTATGTATGCCACTGGTTAGACACTACTTTGGGTGCTAGCTTGGTGACTTCTTGTTCAAGAATACACACACAAAATAGGACAAGAAGTAAAGTCTAAGAACCTCTATGACGCGAAAGGTTGAGTTATGATAATAAGCTGACACCGCTCACACATAATTCTGCATATGCCACCAGTTAGACACCACTTTGGGTGCTAGCTTGGTGACTTCTTGTTCAAGAATACACACAAAAAAAATAGGACAAGAAGTAAAGTCTTAGAACCTCTATGACGCGAAAGGTTGAGATATGCTAATAAGTTGTATTCTGCATATGCCACTGGTTAGACACTACTTTGGATGCTAGCTTGGTGACTTCTTGTTCAAGAATCCACACACACAAAATAGGACAAGAAGTGAAGTCTAAGAACCTCCTTATGATAATAAGCTGACACCGCTTACACATAATTCTGCGTACGCCACTGATTAAACACTACTTTCGACCAAAAGTGAATGATGGTACTTACAAGGTTGTTATCTTCATTCTTGAAATACCATCCATTTATGAATCCAGCAAAGATGCCTTGTGCTCCCAATACAAATATCAACATTGCATTCATTCCAATCCATTCCAACCAAATGAATGGCAGTCTCATTCCCAAAACATCAATCTATGCATTCATTTTCCAAAAGAAAATTCTTAGATATCTTAGTTTTAAGCTATGTTGCTCGGATTATCCCAAAAATGCTTCCTCATCCTTGTCGGATCCTCAAAAAATGCACTATCTTTGGAGGATCCGACATGCTCATGATGACATTTTTGTAGAGTCCGAGCAACATAGATTCTTTAAGTTTTCAAAGTTGCAGCATTTGTATACCAGTATATAGAATCCGGAAAATACAATTCCAGCTGCACCAGCAGTGAAACAAACATAACTAAAACTGTATAGTTGCTTGTTTAAAGGAATTGCTGCAAGAAGAAAAAAGAAAACCAAATAGAGTAAATGTCTAAAAATATCAACTTTTCGACATCAGCAGCAGAACGAAAATTTTTCATTTTCATCGATTATTGATGGAACGATGAATTTACCGTCTGTGAAATGAAGAATAAAAGCTATGATAAGTAAACCAAATCCCAGTGAAATCCATTGTTTTAGCCTCTCACCATGACCCTGAAACAAAATTGGTCCACTTGTCACGTGCTTGATCGAAAGATTTAACTTACATATACTGACAGTGCCGCTCAAACTTGGCACGTGGAGTGCAATGACTAGTTCAAGTTGTCCACGCGCCAATGTGGAGTGCAATACACACAAATTTTGTCGT
Source organism: Capsicum baccatum var. pendulum (assembly GCA_030864225.1). Classification (NCBI taxonomy): domain Eukaryota; kingdom Viridiplantae; phylum Streptophyta; class Magnoliopsida; order Solanales; family Solanaceae; genus Capsicum; species Capsicum baccatum. The sequence goes on from CM061558.1 coordinate 274,190,319, forward strand.
GTCAGTATTAGGTGTTCACGAGATACATAACTACCAAGTAAACATGCAAGTTCAAGGGGCTATCTAGGTGTTTAGCCAAGCGTATTTCAACCCGTGTTGTAGCACTTGATAGTGCAAAAGTTCTTTTACGGTGTCAGTGTATAGAAGTTAAATTGTTGAAAGATCGCGATGTTACCTTGAAATGAATCAAGACGTGTCCATAATGTATGCCAATGGTTCCAGACATGATAGCTGAAATTGAACTAAACAAAAGAGGAAACAGAAAAAATGTTTTCATTTTTTTGAGTAGCTTCGGGCCTAATAGTGTAAATATCTTTTATATTGTCAGTGCGATAGAATTCAAACACGCTATATACAAACCTCAGCAAACCTTCAGGTTCAAATGGAGCGCGACACCAGCTAGGAGCATCATCACGAAATGTACCTGCTGCTGGATAACTCAATGTGCATGCCTAAATATATCATCAACATAACAGCAATTTCAAGTTAACATTCCTAAAACGAGACTCGTAATTAGCTTTGATATATCGCGAACCTTGGACCGTGCCCAAACAGGTTGATTATAGAGATGATTGATACCCCAAACTTGTCGATCCACGTAACCTACTGCATTGCAGGCAGGTCCTAAATGCCCCCTCATCCCACATTTTACCTGAAAATTTCACCAGTGAGGGAGCGGAAGTACAACATTAGCTATATGGATTCAACCGAACTCATGAAGTTCAAATCTTGAATACGCATTGCATACAGTGTATCTTTCTGTACTATCTCCATCGTGCACGACAAAGCTCCAGTCAGGAACATAAAGACCATATATTGTTGTCATATAAACAATGAATGCAACGAATCCACCAAGCCTGCAAACAACGATAACAAGATCATCGTCACCTATTATCAGAAGCATGAAAAATGATCAGGCCAGCACACGAGGAGTGGGAAGAACGGTTATTGAACTGTTTCATGCAATATTTTTAACATGAAATGAGTAAAGAATCAAGCTATAAGTCTCGGTTTTATACTAAATGCACAAAACAACGCGATGAAATCAACTAATAACATGATGAATGTAATGGTTTTATTGCTTACCATTGCCATTTATAGGCAGTGAAAATTGAGAAATGACCAGGTGTTAAAGATGTTGGCCTCATCTTTGTAGTTAAGATCTCTATTAGAGCTACTATCAAGTACACCAATGCTATTCTCTGTAAAATTTGCATATGACAAAAAAAAATGTACTGTTAGAATTAATAGAAGACTTTAACTTCCATATAATAGCTCAAAGGCCAAATAGATTAATGTCCGCGCCCTAACTTTGACACGAATTTTCATTCAGACACTTCATCGCGGGGGGTTTGACATAATGAGCACCTATTGAAAAATAGGCGCGCGCCAAGTAGGATGATGTCATTGCATTTGATTTTTCATTTAGCCACCTCGTAGCGGAGGTCTGACATACTGAACACCCAGTGAAAAATAGGCACCAAGTAGGATGATGTCAATGCAAACTAAGCTCAAAGGCCAAACAGATCAACAACCCCTTATATTTGGCACAATTACCTCATAGTGGGGGTCTGACATACTGAACACCTAGTGAAAAACAGGCGCCAAGTAGGATGATGTCAATGCATTTGTCCTAGCTCAAAGGCCAAACAGATCAACAACCCCCTATATTTGGCACGACTTTTCATTTAGCCACCTCGTAGTTCGGGTCTGACATTATAAACTCCTATTGAAAAACAGGCGCCTAGTAGGATGATTTTAATACATTTGTCCTAGCTTAAAGGCCAAACTGATCAACAACACCCTATATTTGGCACGATTTTTCATTTAGCCACCTCGTAGTGGGGGTCTAACATATTGAACATCCAGTGAAAAATAGGCACCCAGTAGGGTGATGTCAATTCATTTGTCCTAGCTCAAAGGCCAAACAGTTCAACCACCCCCCTAAATTTGGCACAACTTTTCATTTAGCCACCTCGTAGTGGGGGTCTAACATACTGAACACCTATTGAAAAATAGGCACCAAGTAGGGTGATGTCAATGCATTTTTCCTAGCTCAAAGGCCAAACGGATCAACAACCCCTTATATTTGGCACGACTTTTCATTAATTAGCCCCCTCGTAGTGGGGCCTGACATACTAAACACCTAATGAAAAATAACGTAGATACCTCATCACAGGGTCTGACATACTGAACAACTAGTGAAAAATAGCGTAGAGTAAGGGGTTGTCGATGCAATTGGCCTAGCTCACAAGGCCAAACTATTTTTCATTTAGATACCTCATCACAGGGTCTGACATACTGAACAACTAGTGAAAAATAGCGTAGAGTAAGGGGTTGTCGATGCAATTGGCCTAGCTCACAAGGCCAAACTATTTTTCATTTAGATACCTCATCACAGGGTCTGACATACTGAACACCTAGTGAAAAATAGCGTAGAGTAAGGGGTTGTCGATGCAATTGGCCTCGCATACAAGGCCAAACTATTTTTCATTTAGACACCTCATCATGGGATCTCACATATTCAACACCTATTGAATAATAGCACACGGAATAAAAAATGTTGCTGCAACCGTGTCAGATTCTTGAAAAATGCGTAACCCTTGAAGGATCCAAAAAACGTATGATAATATTTTTGAAGAGACCGAGCAACATAAAGGTCAAGTAATAAGGCGCTAACGAACGATGCATTATCATTTTCAGATCACCTGTAATATACCACACCATCTGATTAATTTCATGTCCACTCCATAAACTAGTTCATATGGTGCATGGGAGTACCCTCCTGCATGCATTAATACATGCTGATAATTAGTGTATAATTTATGTATATCTTCCATAAAAAGTAAACTGTAAATCTGTCTAGCTATTAGTGTAAAGATTCTAATATATAACTGTAGTTTATGTATATACTTTTGCAAATTTTATAAATTTGTAATTTTTTTTTGCTAGTAATACATTTCTTGATCAACAAGTGGTTACAAAATTTGATAGTTCATACCTTGAAGAATAATTCCCCAAAAGAGAAGCTTTAATGTCCTTAGTGTTACTTTTTTAATTGCAGCACTAACCTTTGGTACTCTCTGTCAAAAATAGCCCAATTAAATAACAAATTTATAAGGAAAAATAACATAAACATACACCTTAACTTACCGTATTTATACAAATTTCCATCCTTATAAAGTAATTACAAAAATTCCAACTAATTATGTATATTTATTGGATGTATCGAGAGCTAATTATGTATCTTGATAGACCCAAAATCGAAAAAATATATTGGGAGTTAATTATGTATCTTTACAAAGGAAAAAATGTATCTTCGTTGGATATATTATGTATCTCGAAGGAAAAAAATATATCAGGAGTTAATTATGTATCTTTATAAAGAAAAAATGTATCTTTGTTGGGTGTATTGAGGGCTAATTATGTATCTCAACAAACCCAAAATTGAAAAAAAAAGTATTGGAAGCTAATTATGTATCTTTACAAAGAAAAATGTATCTTCATTAGATGTATTATATATCTTGACGAACCCAAAATCGAAAAAAATGTATCGGGAACTAATTATGTGTCTTTACAAAGGAAAAAATGTATCTTTGTTGGATGTATCAGGAGCTAATTATGTATCTCGACAGATCCACAATTGAAATTTTCAATAATAATGTAAAATAGCAGGATTTTCTGTAATTAAGCTCCAAACTGTCGAGATTTGTGTTGTTTTCCAATTTATAAAGTTGCTCAAAACTACAAAATCTGAAGTTGGACCAATATCCAACTTAAAAAGGGATAGAGCAGTTGGCCCAAAAAGGACAATGGGCCTAGATACAGCCCAATTTTCTGTTGAATGACTTCAAGATTTAAATGATGGGAAGCATTCGTAAAATAGTGTTACTAAAGTGTCCATTTTTGCAAAACAATAGCATGATTTTGCTATATTTTAAAACGTAGCAGAACTCTGATTTCAACACCAAGTAGAATATATGTATCCTCATGTATACAATGTATCATCCTAACTGAAAATCGGGCGGATGTGGTATCTGATTGTAACTGTATGTGTATGTACGTGTGCCCTCAAAGCTAACGCTGAATATACGTGTGATTGTATGTATATGTATATGTGGTTGGTGACAACTAAGACTTTTAGATACATTGATACATGTATAAGTGTATATATGCTACAAACTTGCATAATCTCACGATGTTATTATTAATTTTGTTTTCGAGTACCACTATTAAGAGTAATATGTGGGCTAAAATCGCTAATTCATGTAATTTTTTCATAAACCTTTTCTTTTACTCTCGAAGTATAACATATGATTTACAAAACCGACTTTAGAGGCGCGGGATAATCTTGAATTTTTGACTATGCCTGTCCCACGAGTAAAATTTCAAGTTCAATAAATAATTAATCTTTGACCTTAAGTTTGCCCATGAGGCAATCAGAGGTCAAAAGTTCAAGACTATCTATTTTCAAGATGTAATTTCTTTTAGTGTAACTTGCCAATATATTTTTTGAAGAAATAGCCACCATGGACCACTTTTCGATCCTATCTTTGAAAAATAACCACTATCATAATATTTCAAAATTTCGCATTATCCTGAAAATTCATATGTGGAATCCAAAATCATATCTAGGAACTATTTTTCAAGCGAAAAGCTTTGAAATATATCTAAACTTTGGCAAAATTTGTTGTAACATGCCTTAACTTTGCGGGTGTCCTATGACCCTCCTAGACCATTTATTACCATATTTCTGTGGCATATATTTATCTAGCTGGACCACTTTAGACCCTTATACACTCAGTGTGCATGCATTCATGTAGTAATCCAGCTAACAAATATACGCCACCAAAATACGATAAAAAATAATTTAGAAGGGTCATAGGACTCCCGCAAAGTTGAGATGTGTTGCTGCGAATTTCGCAGAAGTTCAAGTCTCATTTTTCAATTACAAGAACTTAAAAGGTGGCTATTTGTGAGAATATTATTGTGTACCTTTAAAGCAAGAGCAATTGCAACACCAACAATGAATAGAAAAAATGGCATAACAAAATCAGCCACTGTGCAACCATTCCATGGTGAATGATCTATTTTTGCATATGCTCCACCAGCATCATCTACCAATATCATCAACTGTTTAAACAAAAAAAAAGGAATTATAATGTGGTAGATAAGCTAAGTTTACTTGTTACAATAGGTCAAAGAGATAACCATTGAGTACCCCTCGAACTATGGCTAAAGTTACTACGACACATTCTAACTTCACAGGGGTTTTATTATCCCCGAACTCAATTTTAACACATTTTTGGCATCCTTTTGGGATGGCATGACACCTTTATTACATAAAATGAGGCTCACGTCGAACAGAGGCAGAATCGGGATTTCAACTAAGGGGGTTCAATATTTGAAGAAAACCTAGCCGAAAGGGGTTTTATTACCCCCGAACTCAATTTTAGCACATTTTTGGCATCCTTTTGGGATGGCATGACACCTTTATTACATAAAATGAGGCTCACGTCGAACAGAGGCAGAATCGGGATTTCAACTAAGGGGGTTCAATATTTGAAGAAAACCTAGCCGAAAGGGGTTCAGCACCTACTATAGATACATAAAAATTAATTTTAATCATGTATATATGGTATATTTGGGGATTCGGATAAACCCCCGCCAAAGGATTGACTCCGCCCTGACATCAAAAGTGTCACGTCAGCTAAAAAGATTGAACAAAAGGTGCCACGTAAAATTGAACAAAAGGTGTCACGTCACCACAAGAGAGTGACAAAAATACGGTAAAATTGAGTTCAGGAATAATAGGACCCCCCGTGAAATTGAAGTGTGTCATAACAAATTTGGTCTTAGTTCAGAGGGATAGTAGATGCTTCACTCTAGGTTAAACAACATGATAGTGTAGAATTGTTGTTGTGTTATAAATATGCATAAGTTAAATTCAAGATAACTATATGTAACTGTTCGCAAAAGACAAATAAGTAATCTAGAAAAATAAGATAAATTACATGTTGTGATATAGTAAAATGTATAAATAATGTAAAAGTAATATTAGGCTGCCAGTATATATAAGTTAAATCCTGTACCACTATAGTGAGTCCTCTAAATGCATCCAATGTAGCAACCCTTTTATTCTTCTTCTTAATAGATAATTGTTCTTCTTCTTCCTCCATTTGCAATGTTTGGCCCAATTTGTTTTGCTCATTTGCATTGCTAGCCAAATCTTGATTATTTTTATCAACTCTATTTGTGGCTATTTTGTTCACTTGATGGCTAGTAATATCAATATTTTCTTCACTTGTATTTTTCTTTTGATAGCCAAATCCTTCTTCTAATTTCTTGGGATCCTCCATAGTGAAAGCTAGATAATCAACTCTCTCTCTTTTTTAAAAAAAAATAAAAATTCAAATAACTTGCATGAATTTATACTATATGAAAAAAATGTAGCCATAATAAAATATAAAGATAAATTGATGGTGAAATAGACAAATTTAAAATCAACTTAAAGCAGGCCATTCAATATTAATTATAGCTTTTAATTTGGACGGACTTATAGAAAAGAATTTTCTTGTTTTGGTAACAATGTTGAAATAGATTTTAAATTCTATTGATAATTCATAATAGAAATGGAATTAGAAAAATCAAGAGTCTTTTATAGATTGGAATAATTAAATGAAGACAGAAAAAAAATCTTAACATTTGATTGCTGTGAAAAATATATATCACACATAATTCTTTGTTGGAGAAGTGGAGTAAAAAGAAAATGGAAGAGACATATGTCAATGTAATGTGCACTGTAGTATAAAAATATAATTTTTGGAGTTTCGTATCTGAATTATCAAGTGGACAAGTCTCTTTTCTGACCTATTATCAATCATTTATTAAAATATACCTTAATTATAAGTAATTGTTCCTTTTCTTCTACCTGAAATGTCAAAGGTTGAGTCAGAATTTTCACGAAGGGAGTTCAAAATTTGAAGAAAAACTAATTGAACGGGTTCGACATCTATTATATATACATAAAATATAACTTTAGTCATGTATAATTTTTCGCTGAAGGGGATTCGGTGAACCCCCAGCCTTTCCAAAGGCTGGCTCCGCCCCTGTGAAATATCATCATTGCTTAGGTGGGAAATGAAAACAGTTGATAGTCATGTGTTTTAATAAATAGTCGACGATAATCTATGAATAGAAAACTAAAATACCTAATAGTTCAAATATGAAAATCAAAAAAGATGAGATACTAGGTATATATTTTGACCCCTCACACAACATTATGTGTACTTCCTTAATTATTAAACCACTCAACTCTTTGAAAACTTGTGGATGTTGGTCAAACACATTGAATCAAATTATTATACTTTTAAAATCAACCTTAATTTTGTGTTATGTGATTGAATCTATTTGCCTTGCAACATTTATTAATTTTTTTTTATCTCTCAACTACATCAATGTTTGGTAAAAGAATTCAAAAGCAAGAAAACAAAATAGACTATAAAAAGTGGTAGATTTGCAACTCTTCCACTTAATTTTAATTAATTCCATAAGAGCAAAACAAAGGGGTTATGACAAAAAATATAGAAATTATTTCTCTCTATGTATATGTTTTATTAGTTTCAATTTATATTGCGATATTTTATTGAATATGACGTTTAAGAAAGAAGAAATACTTTTAAACTTGTAGCTAAAACATGTATGGCATTTTTTGTGGCTTTAAAAGCGTGCCGTTTTATAGTAAAATAAGAAGTTTAAGGTTAAATTATTCTTATGTATAAATATTTTTTAAAACAAACTAATAAAGAAAGAATGTCATAAAAATGAAATAAAAGGAATAACCTTTTACATTATTAATGCAGTTTATCATATCAAGTTGAAGTTACATATAGTATAATTCTTTTACAATTATTAATGCAGTTTATCCAATTATAATATGTTATTATCTTATTTTCAAATTATCATATCGAGAATAATATATGAAGAGAATAATATAAAATGACTGTATATTTTTGTTATTTTTGCAGGCCATCTATATATAATTGGCACTAACGGCATTAAACAAAATAATCTTTTCTTAGTCTTTAGTAAAATCAGAAACAAATTTACAAGCAACTAATAATTTAAACTGTAGTGTTACGAGTTTGAATTATCATCCTCATTATTCAATATTCATTTTAAAGTCTGATTAATTTAAATACGCGTCAGAAATCTCACTTTAAAGTAAAACATGATTTCATTCTCAAGACTTGAACTTGAAACCTCTAATTAAAATGTACAGTCCAACAATTTGGATTAGCAAAGAAGTCAACAAACAATTATATAGTTGCCGGCATAAGATTCTCAAACATCAAATTGCTACAAAACAAAAAAAAAAGTAAAAGTATAAAAAACAAAAATTTTGTACATTATAATTGAACAACTCCAATCCAAACCAATTATCATTAGTATTAAAAATTAATATGTGTTAATCCAAACTCAAAAAAAAAAAAAAATCCATAAAATTTGTGGCACAAAAATTAGTGTTTGCAAAAAGCAATGTCAATAGTAAATTTTAGTGTCCATTTACTCACTAGTAGATGGTACATGGCATTTTCTTCTTTAATGATACTATTTATGTCTGGTGCAACTTTCATATTTGGTCTTTATTCAGGTGAAATAAAATCCTCATTAGGTTATGATCAAACAACACTAAATTTGATTAGTTTTTTCAAGGATTTGGGTGGCAATTTAGCCATAATTTCTGGTTTAATTATGGAAATTGTACCACCTAGGGCAATTTTGGCTATGGGTGCAATGTTGAATTTTTTTGGTTATTTCATGGTATGGCTAGTTGTTACAAAGCGAATTTCGAAACCCCATGTATGGCAAATGTGTTTGTACATTTGCATTGGTGCGAATTCGCAGTCATTTGCAAACACTGGAGGAACTGTTACGTGTGTCAAGAACTTTCCTAGTAGTCGCGGGGTTGTGTTAGGGTTATTAAAAGGCTCGGTTGGCCTAAGTGGCGCGATCATGACACAATTGTACCTTGCTTTTTATGGTGGTGACAACAAGGGTGGTGACTCTTTGATCTTGCTAGTTGCTTGGTTACCGGTACTTGTCACCTGCATTTTCCTCCCATCAATTCGCGTTATGAAGGACATTCATCGCGACAATGATGTCAAAATTTTCTATAATCTCCTCTACGTGTCACTTGGACTTGCTATTTTTCTCTTGATTATGATCATCGTACAAAAAAAGTTCGCTTTTACTAGGGTTGAGTATGTTTTAAGTGGTGTTGTTGTTATGGTTTTGATTTTCTCACCATTGGTTTTAGTCATAAGAGAAGAACTCAACATTTGGATGAGCAAAAAAGGTGACATTTCGCGATTGAACATATCGATTCAAGTGGAAAATCCTCCTTCATCGAAAACAAATTGGAGTTTCTGCTTTAAAAGCGCGTTTAAACCACTAGAAAGAGGTGAAGATCACACAATCTTGCAAGCACTATTCAACATTGACATGTTGATTCTATTTGTAGTTGCAACATTTGGTGTTGGAGGGACCTTGACATCGATCGATAACTTAGGTCAAATTGGGAAGGCTTTAGACTATCCTGACTCAAGCATCAGTACATTCGTGTCACTAGTGAGCATATGGAATTACCTCGGAAGAGTATCCTCAGGGTTTGCATCCGAAATCTTGTTAGACAAGTACAACTTCCCGCGCCCCTTGATGCTCACATTCGTGCTACTACTCGCGTGCATTGGCCATCTTCTCATTGCATTTGGTGTTCGGTATTCACTTTACGCTTCCTCTATCCTTATGGGGTTTTGTTTTGGAGCTCAATGGCCATTGTTTTTATCGATAATTTCGGAGTTATTTGGACTAAAGTACTATGCTACATTGTACAATTTTGGTTCTGTGGCTAGTCCTATAGGTGGATATATACTCAATGTGAGAGTTGCTGGTCATTTATATGATAAAGAAGCATTGAAACAATTAGAAGCAAAGGGAATTTTCACAAGAAAAATTGGTGATGATTTGAATTGTGTTGGGGTACAATGTTATAAACAAGCATTTTTAATAATTAGTGGTGCTACATTTGTTGGTGCCGTTGTTTCATTGATTTTGGTGTTGAGAACAAGAAAATTTTATGCAAGTGATATATACAAGAAATTTAAAGAAGAGAGTCAAGTGGTAAATGGCACAATTGTCACTTCAAGGGAAATTGATTGAACACCATGGTGTCGTAGTGCAAAGGCCGATCCAGGATTTTAAATTATTAGCGAGTGTTGACTATCAGTTCACAGGGGTGGCTTAAGGGTAAGGCTAGTAAAGCGTTTGCTGTAGGCCCTCAAAATTTTGAGACCCCAAAAAATTTAATATGAATTTTATGATTTTAAATTCACTTAAAATAATATTAGAGATTGTAAAATATAAAAAATAAAAAATTTAAATTAAATAAAAAGGAAAGAAGCACTGTCTATATTTTATTTAAAATATTTTAAATTTTTTTATCAAATTGTCATAGTAATAAATAAAGTTTTCACAATAATATTCAAGGTAATGTATTGCAAACAAATGACTAACATCTTATTAGTTAAAATTAGTGCTTACTTTTATAAATAATAAAATTACTATGTGAAATCAGCTTAATATCTTCTAAGAATACTACATATAAAAAAAGTAGTGCGTAAGAATAAAAAAATAACTCTAAATTATTGATAATATTTTTGTTACGTGCATATATTTAAGACGTCATATTAAAATTTGACTTTAGACCACTAATTTTATTAAAACGACCTTGTCAGTTCGGCCGCCATTATTTTGTAACCCTAGTGTCAATTTTGTAACATAAGTATGGTTGAAATCAATTACTACATTTATCGCTTGCTTGCGCGAATCAGGCTGGACTGAAAGGAGGAAAATTTCTTCACTTTCAGTACAGGGACATGAGAATACTTCATAAAATGATCAACCTAAACAACGCATACGTAATGAAAACCTAAACAACGTATACGTAATGAAAGATAGAGTTGACTAACGACAATATGACTAACGACAACAATTAGTAAGAAGGATATTTTTGAGCTAGTTAACTAACAGCAACAACATTTATGAGCAAAATACGTAATAAAAGATAGAGTTGACATGTTTCGAATGGTTCAGTATATTTTGATTCTTTTCCTTATTTTAAACTTTTTTTTTTTTTTTTGGTTAAAGATATACAACTTTATTTATTATTGCATTTTCTTCTCCATATCCATCACATTCATAACTTGGTAGGATCTCAATAGGCCATCAGCGAACCGCCAGAGAAGTTTTGCCCGAGATTGGGCCCGAAGCCTAGAACCACCCCTGAATCGCTGGCTAACACCCACCGAAAATCACAAAAAATCCACAATTCTTAACCGTTTTGCCCGTTTGACTTGCATCATCATCTAGGTCATGATGATGCAAAATTATTTACTAATAATTTTAATTGTACTATATAACACTATTGGTGGTCAATTCATTTTAGCCTTACAATATAGCATGCGCAATGTGCTAAAGTTGGAGGGGACCTCAAGGGAATCACAACGACCAAGTACTTACGTGGTTGTGATGGACACTAATGGCATCGGGATCGGAGCTAGCATATAATCAGGGGTTCGAAGGCGAAAAAATATAGTACTATTTAGCATATATTCGGATAGTTGTGTTGGACAGTGAAGGAGTCAAAAAATCTAATATGAGACTCGAAAAATATGAAAAAGATATATTTAAAAGTTTACCTCATGTTTTGATTCAACAGTTTATATATACAAGAAGAAAAAGAAGAGAAAAAACTCATCTGTCTCAGTTTATGTAAAAGTGTTGTTATAATTTCGGGGGAGTCAAATAATTTTTTTTTAATTATGATTTTTTCAATTTTGTTCTAAAAATACTTTGAACCATTAGCTATGTTAACACATAGTATTTTTCATATAGTTTACGAATGTATAAATCTGAATCCACGCATGAAAAAACATGTTTGACTCTCGTACTTCTTCGAATCCTTTCGCTTAAACCTGAACATATGGAGTATTATGGGAGATTAAAATTGCAATTCGCCGAGGTTACAAGTCTTTCGCTATTTGCTGTGAGCAAATAGTGGATGTTTTAAACCTCCTCAAATTACAGTGTTAACCTCCGCAATTTACCTTTTTTTGAAGTAAATTTGAATTCTTTCAAAATGTCTGATTCCATATCGAAGACCCAAATCTAAAATTTCTAATTAAAAATAAATCGATACGTTATCACTCCGCTACAAATTAATTTTTTGTGGTTGTAAGTGCAACTTGAAAAAGTTCTAGAATACTACAAAACTTGAATAAACATGGTATATGTTGGTTAATATAAAGCTATTAATAGTGGAAAATGAAAATGATTGATAATGAAAACTCCAAATTAGGCTTTCCTTATCTAGTTAAATCCACCCAACAAATTAGGAAAGTGAGGTATGGGATTTTTCATAAATATAATGAATCTTTGATTTTATGAAAGGGAAGAAATAATGAACAAAAAGAAGTGTAATACCTAATACTACTATCTAGTTATTACACGTAATAAAAAGGACACATAAAAGTATTCCACTTGACAATTAAATAAAGAAATGTGATAAATTTAATGTCTAGTCAAATTCTAAAAGAGATTTTCTTTTCCCTATACTATTATGTAACACCCCCCACCCCACCCCACCCCACCCCACCATTAAAAATATTACACCTCACCATGGTCAAACTTATTTTTTTAAAAAAAAATATTTGTTTCTAAAAAGTATTTGGCCAAGCTTTTGAAAGTAAATAAAGACTTGTGGAGAATAGAAAAAATATTTTTTTCATAAGTTCAAAAAGCAGTTTTCTCCTAAAAGCAATTTTGAGAAAAAGACACTTAAAAATATTTTTAAAAAGTTTGGCCAAATATTAATTTTTGCTCGAAAATATTTTTAAAATTTATTTATCAAACACAAACTGTTTCTCATAAAAAGTATTTTTTTGAAAAATATTTTTTAAAATAAGCTAATATTAGAAGTTTGGTTCAACTGACTACTAGCGTATGTTCGGTATGAAGGAAAACAAGTGATATGACTTGCTCAAGTGATTGAGACTCGTGTTGGAGGGTAAGTGAGAATGCTATTGATCCTCCTAATAAAAAATAAAGATTTCTTACTTATTTTTCTGTATTCAATAGGTAAGTAAAAAAAATAATTCTAAAAATACTTGTATGTAATCTAGGCAAATATTGAGATGCGGGAGGCGGAGGCTAGGGATGTGGAATGGCGGAGGTGGCGCCACACCAAACAATCTCCCCCTCGAACTAATTTTCATATGGCCTAACACCACAATCCACAAATCATCGAGATTTAATGCGTGCCAGCCACGTCATCCGAGTATTTTATGGCAACCGAAGCCACACAACTAACTTCTTCTCGTGTGTGCATCGATCTCCAAGCTCGTAAGGGTCTCAAATCAAACCGAGTCCCACACACCATCACTCCGCCACATCCCATGCTCATCCCAAACCTGGATGATATTATCCGCTTTGGGTCAAACTGACACGATTTTCCTCAAAAGGCCTCACACCATTAAGAGATCTTTCACCTTATGTAGCTTCTCAATCCCTTTAATAACCTATGTGAAACTTTGATTCGCACACCCGACACAACCAAATATGAGAAAATTGAAGAATCATCAATAACAAACACACCCTTAATCTTATGTTTAGAGTTTAATTACTTATATAATCACTCACTTATTGAAAATTGTGTCATTTTTATTTTGTAACAGAAAAGGAAGCAACAAAATCACTTTTCTTCATTTGGTAACACAGATTTTCCAAATATTCTCTTAGACAAAAAGTGTATTTTCCAATAGCAATATAATGATGTAACATATCACACAAATTTTTGAAGCCAAGAAAATTTAAAAAAAAAAAAAAACATTTTAACCAAAACAAAAAGTTGCTATGTGTTTGGAATTACATGTGGGTAAAGTTTGGTTCACTAGGTTCAACTAAGGTCAATATTTTTGACACGAAATGTAACTATATACATGAATATTGTTATTACCAAATATTTAAATTCAAAAAAATTTAAAATACAATAATTCAATGATAAAAATATCATAAGGTTGAGCTCGTCAAATTAAATTCTGAATCCGGCTCGTTGAACTCTCCAAAACTAATAGTCACGTGTAAAGTTAGATACATGGATAGTCTCATTCACCATCAAAGAATGTGGAGCAGTGAATGAGAAGCTTCGGGTTCTAACTTTGAGTATGAAAAAATTATTCACGAAGAGCACTGAATATATAGACCCTTTACAATGAGAATTTAAATTAATTGAGTTTCGATAACATCATTGAACATCAAAAAAAGAATCGTGTCATTTTGTACAACATACATCCTATTTACATGTTTAAGATGGACAAAATTTAAGTTGTCATTTTCATAATTCTAAGGCCCACCCTCCACTTGCAAAAGCTAAAAAAATAAAAACAAAATTAGGACAGTCAACTATCAAGTCAATGTGAAAGTCTATTCCTAAATTTAGATAATCACATTAACAATATTGACTCGTTACGAAATGGATAAGATTCTTGTATTATTAATTAGAGGTTTGAATTCAAGTCGTAAAATAAAAACAATCATGATAATAATACACACCTAGATTTAACAAATTTTGACTTTTGACTTGAAGACAGGAACGGAATTACATTTACATGAATCCCTTTTGAAGAAAAATTAATTTTTACATGGTTAAAAATATTTTTTATGTATATATAGTAGATGTTGAATCCCTTCGATTAGTTCGCATATTTACTTCTGAACTCCCTCAATGAAAATCCTGACTCCGCCACTGCTGAGAAGATTTATCGAGTGAGTGAGTTTTTTTTCTCTTTCTCTTTTTTTTTTTTTTTTAAAGTCCTTAACATGCTACCAAACAAATATATATAGTCCCATAATGCACTCAACATGTACACAACCAAAACATTCAACTTGATCAAAGCACACAAAATACATCTCCTTATAATCCCCTCAAAAAATGGTGAACA
Source organism: Capsicum baccatum var. pendulum (assembly GCA_030864225.1). Classification (NCBI taxonomy): domain Eukaryota; kingdom Viridiplantae; phylum Streptophyta; class Magnoliopsida; order Solanales; family Solanaceae; genus Capsicum; species Capsicum baccatum. The sequence goes on from CM061558.1 coordinate 274,205,378, forward strand.
CTAAGTTGATGAATGTACATGGTGGCCTTAACTCGATGGCGAGTTTCGGCCACCATGTATTCACAGGCCGATGGTTCATGGTCTTCGCGTCCCTTTTAATCATGTCCATGGCCGGTGCAACCTACATGTTCGGTCTATATAGTGGTGAAATAAAATCATCGTTAGGGTATGACCAAACCACGTTAAATTTGTTGAGTTTCTTCAAAGATTTGGGTGGTAATGTAGGGATAATTTCAGGTTTAATCAATGAAGTTACACCACCATGGGTGGTACTATTCATTGGTGCAATTATGAATTTTTTGGGGTATTTTATGATTTGGCTATGCGTCACAGGACGCATAGCCAAACCACCAGTATGGCAAATGTGTTTGTACATTTGCATTGGTGCAAATTCGCAAACGTTTGCTAATACTGGTGCATTAGTAACTTGTGTTAAAAATTTCCCAGAAAGTAGGGGAAGTTTATTAGGATTGTTGAAAGGTTTTGTTGGTCTAAGTGGTGCAATTATAACACAATTGTACCATGCTTTTTATGGTAACAATGGGAAATCTTTGATTTTGTTAATTGGTTGGCTTCCTGCTGTTGTTTCTTGTATTTTTCTACGTACGATTCGAATTTTGAAAGTTGTTAGACAGGCCAATGAGACCAAAATATTCTACAAACTTTTGTATACTTCACTTGGTCTAGCTGGTTTTATCATGTTAGTCATCATCATTCAGAACAGAATCAGGTTTGCGAGGTTCATGTATGCAGGAAGTGCAGCTGTTGTATTGATTTTGCTTTTTGCTCCGTTGATCATCGTGTTTCAAGAAGAAATCAAGCTTTGGTATGTTAAGCAACAAGCCTTGGATGACCCTGAGTTGAAAGTTGCTTGTGATAATCCGTCTTCAGTAGAACTGACTCAACCCCAGAAGCTAGGTCAGAATGGATATGAGGAAAATACGTCCTCAGGAGAACTGACTCAACCCCAGAAGCTAGGTCTGAGTGGATATGAGGAAAGTACGCCCTCAGGACAACTGACTCAACCTCAGCTGCTAGGTCAAAGTGGATATGGGGAAAGTATGCCCTCAGGACAACTGACTCAACCTCAGAAGCTAGGTCAGAGTGGATATGGGGAAAGTACGCCCTCAGGACAACTGACTCAATCCCAGAAGCTAGGTCAGAACGAATATGAGGAAAAGAAAAGTACTTCTTGCTTTAGCAATGTGTTCAATCCACCACCTAGAGGGGAGGATTATACGATATTGCAAGCGCTTTTCAGCATAGACATGATCATTCTATTCACCGCGACAACATTTGGTGTGGGAGGTACATTGACAGCTATCGACAACTTAGGTCAAATCGGAAAGTCCTTAGGCTATCCTGAAACAAGCATCACAACATTTGTGTCACTAGTAAGCATATGGAACTACCTCGGTCGAGTTGTCTCAGGGTTTGCATCCGAAATCTTTTTAACAAAGTACAAGTTCCCGCGCCCTATGATGCTCACATTAGTCCTCCTCCTCTCATGCTCGGGCCATCTACTCATCGCGTTTGGTGTCCCTAACTCCCTCTACATCGCGTCTGTGCTAATGGGGTTCTGTTTCGGAGCTCAATGGCCTTTGATTTTCGCGATAATATCCGAGCTATTTGGGTTGAAATACTACTCAACATTGTACAATTTTGGTGCTGGTGCTAGCCCTGTTGGTGCATATTTACTCAATGTTAGAGTGGCTGGACATTTGTATGATAAAGTGGCTACAAAGCAAATGTTGGAAAAAGGGCTAAAAAGGAAAATTGGTGAAGATTTAACATGCATTGGAGTGGAGTGTTACAAATTGGCCTTTATTATAATTACTGGTGCTACATTAATAAGTTGTGCTATTTCTTTAATTTTGGTTATTAGAACAAGAAAATTTTATAAAGGTGATATTTATAAGAAGTTTAGGGAACAAGCAATTGATATTGATGATCCTAAACAGATAGCAGGTAGTTCTTAATTAGTTTTATAATTATGTACATATATACTGATTAAAAAAAATTAATATTTGATTAGGAAGGGTTATTATTATTATTAGTGAATTATGAGGTTCTTATGTTCATGTCTTACATAATTATTAGCAATTATTGAGTCAGAGGAATTCTATGGTGTATCATTTGCTGTAATATGACAATCATTTTCTGCAATTATTTAGTCAGAGGAATTATATGTCGTATCACTTTAATCGATGGTCTTTCGAAAACACTCTCTCTATTTTCATGAGATAGTGATAACGTCTGCATGTATACAATCTATCATCTCCAAATCCCACTTGTGGGATTTCACTAAATATTTTATTGTTCTTATCATTTTCTATAATAGAAAAATACTACTATTATTCACATGGTCGTGTGTGTATATAACTATATATATACAGGGGCGGAGCTACATGTATCGACAAAAGTTTTTACTATATATACATGATTAAATTATTTTTATGTATATATAGTAGATGTCGAACCTCCTTAGATTAGTTCGTACCGTTCACTTATAAACTCCCTTGGTAAAAATACTGGTTCCGCCACTATATATATATATATTAGATTCTTTATTGAGAGAGTAGTACGAAAATATTGCTACTAGCTATCAATGCAAAGTTGTTGACAAGTGGTAAAGACGGAATTAAAGTATAACATATATATGAGTTCATGAAAATTCAGTAGCTTCTCAATATTATTTAAAATTCAAGATTTATTTCAATATATATAAAGATTTGGTTTAATGTTTTTTTTTTTTTCTTAAAGTTAAAAAATTAGGTGTCAAGTTATTAAGATGATTGTGGCCATGTATTTCTTAGCCATGAATGTGACAATCACTAAAGCAAAAATCCAAAATAAAAGGTTATTGTAGCAAAAATATTTGGATTTTACTTGAAAATAACAAAGGGTCATAGCCAAAACTAAAAGTAGAAATGACACAAAGTAGTCTATAATGCCATTAATTTTGGATTCATCATCAATGATTGCCTCGTCTTTCTGTTATAGTAGCACATTATTAATCACAATGTGTGGTGGATAGATAATATTTGTCTGGTCAGATGTATCAAGTTGAGTCTAACAAATAGATTAGAAGTTTTGGAATTGAGTTTGGAGAACAGATTAAATCTTGAAAAGAAGCGCACGATTATTCCTTTAAGAAATCTTACGTGGCACAAATTCAAATTTAATACCATAAGTAAAGAATTTTAGATTAAATTCTGCAGTGAGAGACAAAACTGATTTGATCGATTTAAATCATTCTACAATTTGCTCTAACGTTCCTAGTAGTTTATATAGATGCTATAATTGTTTCATTCGTATTCGTTGGTCTAATATTCCATTATTGATGGCATCCCGACCAGAGGTGGAGCCAGCTTAATAATATGAGATTCGTCCGAACACCTTCGACGGAAAAATATACTATTAATACATGATTAAAATAATTTTTAGATATATATTGTACATGTTGAACCCCCTTCGATGATTTTTCTTCGGATTTTGAATCCCTTCAGCAGAAATCTAATCCTCTAAAATTTCGGAGTTTAATACGGATAATGCATATCGAATATAAAATTAAAAAGAACACATTATTTTGGTACAAATTTAATGTTATCATTAATACATTTTCTTGGGGCACCCACCATGATGTATAAACCTGTCAAAGATATATATGTATGCCCACCTAAAGCTAATAATAGAGCAAAAATTGACAAAAAGGACTCTGTAATAAATTTTAATTTTATCCCTTCAATAATGTCAGAGTCTGAGAAATGCAAACCAACCAATTCAATGCATGCTTCTACTCTATTTTTTTTTATGTAGCTTTCACTTGATTGAACAAACAAATGAATATTTTTTTATATTTGTAGTTTTAAATTGTGATTGGTAAAGGTGTTGTCATATCATGACTCAAAGGTTACGGATTTATTCCTTGGAAATAAAGAAAATCTATGTGATCTAATTTTCCTGTGATTTGTCGATTCACATCGATCAAAGTTGTTGTGTGCCACATACATGGCACAAATCCCGAGTTTTCCTCTTACCGATAGGCATCAATCCAAGTCGTTGAGGGACAACACTGGAGTTTCACTCTGGACCTGAGAGAGGAGAAGGTTCGCGATCCTACGTAGATTCTCAATCAATATGTATTGAATGATGGTCCATTCCCTGGAAAATTAGGGTAGTCTCTTACAAAAATATAAGGTAAAGCTATTTATAATAGACTTTTGTGGTCCGATCCTTCTCCGATCTTGTGGTCTAATCTTTCTCCGAACCCCAAATATAACAAGAGTTTTAATACGTCAGGCTGTCTTTTGTAGTTTTGAATATGGCAACTTTGGCACAGGACAAACTGATGACGGTTTCATACCCTGGGACTTTTTGTTCATAACGATGTCATGCTCGTCTTTGGCACTCCGGAGAAGCAAATTTTGATTGAATCTATATTTACTCAATGGATACAATCTGCTCATGATAAAACTTCATATGAGGTTGATGTACTTCACCAAGTGGCCCAACATTCAATGCGGGTTGAAGCATCGGGTTGTCGGATTGGTTAAATATTGTTAATGAAAATAGTAATTCATTATTCTTAACAATAGGTCTTGAAAACTTTTTAGTTCATCATGTTATTGCTCTTTGATTTACATACAACTGCATTGATCTTAGTAAAAGGTGCTTTAGATGCATGTGATTTCAAGTTAATACCAGATAAAAAGAATTTCAGTTATAGTTTTCCTTCCAATGGACCAGGTGGTACATGTTATATTTCGGCATGGGACACGTTTTAGGTGATACTTGTGATATTTCAGCATGGGACACGTTTGAAGTAATATTGACAAATTTTGAAGATAAGGTGCATGTGACACATTCTGTGAATTCCACATCGGGAATGGAAGGAAAAAGTAAACCTTGTAAGTCCTAACTCAAGCTCATAGGATACGCATATTTTTGGAATTCAATGTATCGTGACTTGAGAGACAAATTCATGCAATTCTAGGACTCAAAGAGCCGATAATACGCGTCATTCATAACTTTGGCGAGGATGTTAAGCATGCTATACTCCTAATTGTGATCTTAAACATATCATAGCACTTGCTTCGTTATAAAAACTTCTATTAAATATTTTAAAAAATAGAATGCTTAAAATTAAATTGTTTCTAAGTTTAAAAATATGGCATTTTCTTTGGAAAGAACTAATAAGCAAAGGTCAAATACATAAACGCCCCCTAAACTCTTTTTTTTTTTTTTTTGATACATTCATTTTGACACCCAAATTAAGGTTAGGAATACTTGTATTATACAAAAATATATATATTGAACACAAATTTGTTAATTCTTAACCTTGTTCGATATGTAAAGATAACAAGTAATTCCATTTATAAATCAATTATATTACACAGAAAAACATTTCAATCAAGATAGAGTAGTCAAAGTTTGAACATACATCGTTTCAAATATCTTTTTTTTTTTCAAATAAAAAATACATCCAAATACCATAATATTGAATTCTTTATATCAAAAGTTTTGATTTCAATATCTACTATATCATGTCCAATGATACCCTATATTTTGGAAAAATAACATAAACATACACCTTACTATATCATGTCCAATGATACCCTATATTTTGAAAAAATAACATAAAAATACACCTTAGTTTATCATATTTACACAAATCTCCACCCTTACAAAGTAATTATAAAAATCTCAGCTAATAATTATGTATCAGAAGTTATATGCATCTCGACAGACCCAAAATCGAAAAAAATACATCGGAAGCTAATTATGTATCTTTACAAAGAAAAAATATATCTTTATTGGATGTATTATGTATCTCGACTGTCACACCCTTTTTTTACCAAAAAGATATGGTTTAAAGTTCGAAAGGATTTTTATTATTAAGTGACAAAAAGATGAAAATTTATTTTGAAAAAGACTTTTTATATTCAAAACTCAGAGTCACCACTTGCCATAAATCGGGTGTGCCAAGTCACTCGTGAATATCCTTTTTCAAAACGGTTTGACTCTGTAACACTAATCCGCAAACAGAGATTCCGGCTAAGGAATTCTGTTGACCGAGGGGAAGGTGTTAGGCACCCCTCGATCCCGTGGTTCGACCACGGTCTCTTGGTGGAGCGTATCGGCTAATTTAACATTATAAAATCTATAAACCACATAAACATACAAAACAAGCAAACAAACAAATCAAACAAAATTCAAAACCAAATTAATGTCCAGTCCGAAATACAATCCCAAAGATAAAAAAAATAATTCGAAGATATAAATTCTATTCTAGACTAATCCTAAACTATGATCCAATGCTTTACCCGATGCCTCGGGCCTTCATCACAAATGTCTTCCGCCAACACAGTTCGTCGGGACATTCCTCGGTGAATAAATACATGAAATCTTGGGGCATTCCCCGGCCCAATGCATACATTTGAATCAAGTACAATAAACTAGAAAATATTCACCACACATTCAAATTTTCAACGTTCAACGATATCCCTAAATTCGCCTACCCGAACCTAACTTTGCCTATTAAGCTCTCGGCCTAAAATATGCTCCTATCGAGTTCACAAACATTCCGAATTAAACAAAACAACAATAAACAAAAATTAAAATAAATTCACCCTTTTTATCAATTTCTCAATTCCACCCAAATTTCATTCTCTAACATGCTTAAACCAATTCAATACGCAATCTACGAATCAGGTTTTCATATCCAAATCCAACATCAACCAACACACAACGAAAAGTCAAGCATGCCAAACACACCAATCACTCATAATTGCGTAAAAATTAAACGGGGGAGAAGATAGAATTGGACCTCAATGCCGCTTTCAAAATCAATGTACTATTCCGATTAACTCCCGCAGAATCCGTGTCCGAAACCTCGAGTCGAACCTCAACAAAACGAGCAACCCAACTTCGGTATACTTTTTAAATTTCTATTTTTCGCCAACCCGAATCAAATCGCGAAGTAATGATAAAACCGTACCTGAATTCGCATACCAGTCACTGTTCACGACACTGTTCACAGTCACTGTTCACAACACTGTTCACGGTACTGTTTCTCTCTCGCACGATTCTCTCTTCTCTCCCTCGGTTTTTTGTTCTTCTTGTGAGGAAGATGATGATGATTGTTGTTATTGTGGAGAAGATGACGATGAAAGAATGAGTCTCTTTTTTCCCCTTTTAGAATTTTCCTTTTATATTTTTTATTTAGCTTTTTTTGCTTTATTTATTATCCTATGTGGAAGCATATAATTGGTGGCTTGTGGGAATAAATGTGTGGCATGTGGAAAGATGAGGGTGGCGTGTGGAAAGATGAGGGTGGCGTGTGCCTATTGCATATATCCAATGAAAAATGAAAAGTGAGGTGTTGAGGTGGCACAGTGAGGTGGCAAAGATGCTATGTATTTAATTATTTTTAATTCTTTTTTTTTTGTGGGGGGGGGGGGGGGATTATCAATTAAACAAAAGTATGGTAAGGTGAATAAAATAAAAATAAAAATTAAAAATATATAAAATAAAATAAAATAAAAATGATTAAAATATTTTTGGGAAAGGAAAAAATTATGTGTATACATCGACCAACTCAAAATAAAAAAAAAATATATCGGAAGCTAATAATGTATCTTAAAAGGAAAAAAATATATCTTTGTTGGACGTATTGAGAGCTAATTATGTATTTCGACAAACCCAAAATTAAAAATTTTCAGTAATTATGTAAAATATTTGAATTTTTTATAATTAAGCTCTAAATTATCGGAATTTTTGTTGTTTGCCCTTATATTTTCCTATTTTCTTTGTCAAAGGGGCCCAACTCTATGAAGACTGTAATGGACTTCAGTTCAGGAAAAAGCCCACAGTCCAATAGACACTTTGTGGGCCTTTTGTATTTGTGGACTTTATACCAAGCCCGGCCCAATAGACACTTTAGTAATGCTGGGATTAGTAGTGCAATGATTAGTAATACTAAGATCAGTAATACTGAAATTATTTTTTATGCAGTGTTTGGTTTGATGTATTGAAAACAATATGTATCGTTATATTTTTAAAAGAATATTTAGTTGTTTACAAAAATACCCTTAACATATTATAAATCGGTGTATTTTCTTTGTAAAACTTTATTATTCTATTTTTTAAAATAAAAAATAATAATATAACTAATTATTTACTTTGAAATAATTTTAAGATTTAATCATTCACTTGCATTTTTTTTTTGTTATCTTTTCTTTATTTGTTTATCATTTGTGTGTTGTTCCCATTTGTGGTGTTTTTAAGTTGGAGGGGGTACGTGTAACTTTTGAATGAGACAATAGAATCATTATTAACATAAAATTGTGATTGGTAGAGTACTGTTAAAGCTAAGTAAAAAAATTATTTTTATTTATGAATATCCTATTTACAAAATTAAAGCTTGTATGCAATCATGCAATTTATTTTCGGATTTTGATCAATAAGTATTTTTTAAGTTAACAGAGTAATTTTTTTTATGACTAAAATTATTTGGAGGGATATTATTATCTTGATAAATTGAAAAGGAGTAACTCACGTTGAATAAATTGAAAAAGATTTAGAAAAAAATTAATGAAATTTGAGGCATTTTTGTAAATAATAATAAAATTTGTAACTAATTTATTTAAATAAATTTATCAGTACAAATATAAAAAAAATTATGAAAATAAAAAAAAATATTTGAAAGAATTTGAGGGATATTTTTTTCTTTACACATATTAGTCCATGGTATTAAAACTCCTGTATTGCTAATATCACCATACGGGATGTATTAGTAATACACCCTATAATACCATATAGGGTGTATACCTAATACATGGTATTAGTAATACATAGGTCCAAAAATCTACCAAATATAGTATTAGTAATACCACACTTAATACATGTATTATTTTTTTTAATACGTCCTATCAAACGACCCCTAAGTGTACAAAATCACAAATATTCAATTTTGGGATCATCGTTTAAGTTGTAGTTGAAGTTGAAATTTGCTTGCAAATATGTTCTCTTTGAAATTACCTCAGACATACGCGATTGAAGTTATAAAAGTTCGTGCTTGAAGTCTGACAAATTTCGAATATCTTTTGCCTGAAGTTTGGCGTAGTAAAGGCCAAATCTCGTACATTTTTACCTTGTCAAGGTCAAACTCGAACATTTTTTTATTGAAGTTTTTGTGGCCTTGACAAGGTAAAATCTCAGATTTTTTTCTCAGAGTTATGATCTTGACAAGACCAAACTTCACATATATAATTGCTTGAAAATTCAAATTCGAACATTTTTATTTTATTAAAGTTACAATTTGAAAATTTAAGTAGTGAATTTTATTTTTTAGACTTCTTAACTAACTTTTTATACGTACGTAATTATCGATATAGAAAGAATATCCATGTCCAAGGCTAGTGTTAATGCATAGTCAGAATCTTCCCTGTGTGCCTAACATCCACTCATTCTAATCGAGTGTCTTGTGGCGCCTTTAACGATGAGAGAATGCGATAGCAAAGAAAATAACCCAAGGACACTAGCTATTCCATCAACTCTATTACGTTGTGTAACTGAGAATGCCAATCATCATAGTCGGAACTTGAAACCTTTCGTATGCTCATCTTGTCAATTAGCATTTCGATTCTGGTCATTCAAAGATAGTCAATGCTTTTAGTCATACGCGTATTTTAAGAATTTGAAATTTTACTTTTGTAGACATATTATTCCAATCATCACTAAAATAGTGATGCATCAATGTGATGTCTACACTAGAGCACAACTTTATCATTTTTTTTTTCAAACCAATGTCAATATTATCATTAATCAACTGTATCACTTTGTTTAATTTTTTTCTTTTTTACTATTATATATAAAAGAGCAATTTAATGTACAAACTATTCTGCATTGTTGTATTCCGCGAAGGATCACACCTTAAAAGGTATGATGTATGCTGTTTATTTTAATGCAAATATTAGTAACTATTTTCATGTCTCAAACTCGTGACCCACAAGCCAAGTAAGGTTTGTTGGAAAAAGTACTACATTATTGATATGGAACTGAAATTAATAATTATAATAATATAGTCACAAATGTTGTGTCGTGGCAAGCCACTGCCTTAAAAGCGATTTCGGCCCGACTCCGGTGCAAATCCTTCTAGCCGGTCGCTCCCCAAAGTTCCACAGCTACTTCCAAACACGTGCACTCGTGGCTGGAAGTTTGGAGGTTGCTCAAAACTATTGCCCAAAAGTAGAGAACTTAGAAGGAAGATATTTTTCTTTTACTTTGTTGGTGGTGTCTCTTTTGTTCTCAAATAGAGTGGTTTATATAGGTGAAGAATAAATGATGTTACCAAGAGTGAGTTAATGATGAATTGAATGAATTAACTCCTCACCAAATGAATTCATCCGTTCAAGGAATGAATTAACTTATCAAGAATTAACTCATCAAATGAATTCTTACATTCAAGGAGAATTGAAAACACACAGTTACAAAAGAATTAAGAAGTTACATTATTTTCTCACAATATATCTTGTAAATGTTTTTTGCTACAATGTATTTGGACTTCTCTTTTTGGATAAGTTTAAAGAAGCTTTAGACTTTGACTTTGCATTCTAACCATTTATTAAAAATGCTTTCAAGGTTGACACCGATTTGGCTTGTATCACTGATTTCACAACTCAAACTCGTTGAACTTAATCAATCCAAAAATGCTTTTACATAGTATGATATTATCCGTTTTGAGTCAAAAGAGATGGGACCAGAAAGGTTACAAAGTTAAAAAAAGAGCAGTTCAGCTGAACATAATTTTGCATTCATGCAAGATTGGAAGAAGAATCTTGCTCTAAGGAGTACATGTGATGTAGGCCGTTTACTTTAAGGCAAATATTAGTGATTATTTTAATGACTCGAGCTCATGATCCACAAGCCAAGAAAGATTGACGTCGATTTGACTTTGTAACACCCCGTATTCAAGTACATGTATTGGCGTATTCAAGTATGTGTATTGGTCTTATTATATGGAATTAATTTTTTTTTTATTTATACCGGAATTTGCCCGTCGATGGTTCCATACGAAGGTTATTGAATAAGCTTTCCAACGATATAAAGATTTCCAAAAATGTATAAGTTTCGGATATAATCGAGCACATTCGAAACTATAAAACGGTGGCCGGGATATTGTGAATAGTAAATGTGCAAGAAAATTTCCTGCACACAAACTACTGAGGCCTGCCAGTTTTTTGGGTCGAATTTAAACGATCATAACTCCTTGTAAAAAATAAACTGTGTGAGCTGCTATATATCGATAAGAAGCCCCGGGAATCTTCTTTATAATGCAGTTGGTTTCATCCAAATCCAACGTCTGAGTAAGGAGTTATACTCATTTTACTTCAGCCTCTCAAAACAGATTTTTAGGGTCAACTTCAAACGATCATAACTCCTTGTACAGGACGAACTGGGTGGCCTACTTTATATGAAATGAAAGAACTTTGAATTATCTATCCAACGATATCAAGTTCACCCAAATCCGATATCGGAGCAAAGAGTTATGGTTGATTTACTTTAGCCTATCAAAACAGTCCACCAGGGACAGATTCGGATTTACTTAAATTTTAAGGGCAATATGGTCATTTTCCATCACCACATGGACGAAAATTGGTCATTATATACATATACTTAGCCTCATACCCATCATTTATAATCCAAATCATTGAAAAATAAGAAACCCTAGCCTAAGTTCAACTCCAATTATCTTGTGATTCAACCGTAGAAAATCCAAATTGATTCCGTAATTGTGTTCACCGTCTTGAGGACTTCGAGAAGCACCCCTTATTTGTGCCAACAGGACTTCGAAATCAAAAGGGCCATTTTATAGTAAGGATGTAAATTATGTTGGTATTATTTATATGTATATGTATATATATGCATGTGAGCATAAGAAGTATGTTATTTGATTGTTGTTGAAGGATGATTGAGAAATGATGTTGGATTATTCTTGTGCATGGTTGGATTATGTTGAATTGTGAAGGGATTTGGTGTGATGATATGGTATTGAAATGATGATTATATATATAAATACACATAAACCTATTGTTTAAGTTGGTTTTTGGAATGCTTTGCAAATATTGGTTGTATGGAATTATGGAAGAGAATTGTGGTGTTGGGTTGCTAATACTAGATGCCAAACATTTCATTGTAGATAAGTGATTTGTAAAGGCGGGAAGTTGTGTTGAATTGGTATCCGAATCTACAACGAGGTATGTAAAGCATACTCTAATGATGTTCTTTGGCATGAAAACACCAATGTTCCATCAAGTAAGATTCCGAGGTTGTCCAAAAACATGTATTGTTCTACATTACCAACGAAGTTGTTTCCATTCTATAAAGTGTCAAAATTTTTCATTGATATACCAAAAGGCTCCTATTTCATTGTTGTGATATTGATGATTCTGAAACACATTGTTGATGTACCAATGAGTCTTTATTACATCGTTATTGTATAGAAGGTCTATTACTTGGTTCCTATTGATGTATCATTGTTCCAAAGGTACTATATTGGCATGAACACTAATGTAATAATCTCAAAAGCTTTTGAACTAAGTTATTGGAAAGATCTCTTATGTGTGTTACTTGATATACGTGTGGGTGGTATCCCAGGGGTACAAGCCTAGCATGGGTCGATCCCAGTTGATATGTACTGGGGGCAGCCTAATGGTCACAGTACAGTACAGTATTGATTATTGTTAGGTGGTTGGAGGTTCGGGAGGAGGAGGTAATGGCGAATGATAATTGTAAAGAATGAAATGAACGAATGTATACCATTCCACAAATGTGTTTGAATTCAAGAACCCAATTCAGATTAATGATAATGTACATGGTCCTAAAAGTGTTTATGAAGTGTGGTTCACTTCTATTATAATTTATTCACTTGCGTCTGATTTTCTTGATCCCCCATATCACATATGATTATTTACAGCTTTACATACTCAGTACATATTTCCTACTGACGTCCCTCACCGGGGACCTACATTTCATGTTGCAGGCACATGTGCTTCAGCTCATTCACAGCATAGATAGGAGCCAGGTCATACAGCTATTGTTGGTGAGCTCCAGTTTGCTTCGGAGCTTTTCGAGTCGGTTCCTTATGTTTTGTTATTGTACAGGAGTCATGTGTGGGCGGGGGTTTGTCCCGACCCTAGTTATGTCATGTATATCCTAGAGGCTTTGTAGACATAAGGAAGGGTAAAGTCATGGAAGTTTATATAGTGATGTTATATTTGTATATGTGGTGGCCCCGACGGCCAAGTATTATATATATATATTTGTGCGTGTTGTGCTGATACAGGTAATTAGATCCTTCTATGTGCAACGAAGTGCTGTCCAAATTTTTGGTGACATGTAAGTGAACGTACAGGTATTTGAACGGGTTCTCCCAGGCCTTCTCGGCTTCGGGTGCCAGTCTGGCCCGATGGAATTTTGGGTCGTGACAGACTTTTATCACTGTTTTCATGACTCAAATTTGTTGGGCGTAAATTAATCCAAAGATACTTTTCCATCATGCGATATTATTCGTTTTGAGTCAAAAAAGATAGGATCAGGAAAGTTACAAAATCCAAAAAGAGAGCAGTTCAGTGCACAATAATCTTGGTCTAAGTAGAGGCGGAGCCAGAATTATTTTCGTTGAGGGGTTCAAAATCTGAATAAAATCTCACTGAAGGTAGTTCAACATCTACAATATATACATAAAAATTATTTTAATAATATATTAATAATATAATTTCCCATCAAAGGGGGTTCAGACGAACCTCTTAATTATTACTAGGCTAGCTCCACCTCTGACCGTCTAGGGAGTATATATGATATAGGCCGTTTACTCTACGAAAAATATCAGTCATTATTTTCACATCTCTAACTCATGATCTATAAATCACACAAGTACAAGAAAATGGGCAAAACTGATCAAAGGAGGTAGGACCCACAAAGTTCAAAAAAGTAGCTTCGAGCTATGGATATATTAATGGACAGCATGTTCTATATGTTGGGCTCAAAAAGTCTTCGTGTATAGTGTACTGCACCCCACACAATGTGTGTAACGTTTTCTTTCTTTTTTGTTCCTTAACTCTACCTTAGAAGACGTTGAAAATGAAATACTTATGCCACACTCATGCTAACTACTATATGGCAGGTGACAAATTGAAGACATCGGTAACTGATAAAGTTGCTGTCATATGATCAGGAGGTTACATGTTTAAGCTTTGAAAACAGCATCTGACAGAAATATATAAAGTAAAATTGAGTACAATACACTCTTTTGGTAGGGCCTTTTCTCGGATTCTGTGCATAATGCATCAACTGCCCTTTTTTTTTATTTTACGTCTGTTGAGAATCCGATACATCAAATGAAGATATATTTTTTTCTTTGTAAATAGATATAATTAACTCCCAATACATTTGTTTTGGTTTTGAATCTGCCGAGATATATAATGCATCCAATAAAGATACATTTTTCCTTCGTTAGATACATAATTAACTCTCGATATTTTTTTCGATTTTGGGTCTGTCGAAATGCATAATTAGCTCCTGATATATCCAATGAAGCTACATAAAATTATCTATAGTCCAATAAAAATTTTAACGTCTATACATATATTAGTAGTTGAGGCAGAATTTTCATTGAGGAGGTTGGAAGTAAACATACGAACTAGTCGAGTGGAGTTCAATATCCACTCCATGTACATAAAAGATATTGGCCAAAATCATCGACAGACCCTCAAACTTATTTCGAAAATTCACTTAAACCCCTCAACTAAGGTCTGTACCTATCAGACCCCTAAACCCCAAAATTTTGAACCAATTGGACATTTTTTGCCTACATGACACACCACATGCAATGCACTCGCGGGAGGCGCGGGAGAGATGTTTTTTTTGTTAAATTACGAATAGAAATGTGCCAAGTGGCACTGAGGGCCCCAAAAAATATTAATTAAAAAATTTATATTGAAATTAGTTTATTAATATAATTTTTAATTATTATAATTTCTTAATTCTTTTTTAAAAAAAGCCCCCGACCCCGCTTGTCATCTTCTTCATAACACCCCACCCCCACCTCACCCCGTGTCTTCGTCGTCGCCCCATCCCTGCATCTTCACATGAACAAATTCTTTTTAATCCACCGTAATTATTCCCATTTCTTGAAAAATTCCAACAAAATTCATTTTTTCTCCTCCACTAATATCATTATTTCTTGAAAAATTACAACAAACATCACTTTTTTTTTTCATTCCTTGAATTTTTTTACAAGAAAGATCACTTTTTTCTTCATTAATATCACCATTTTATGAAAAATTTCAATAAAGATAGCGAAGTAGATTTAAACCAAAATTTTGTGTGTGTGTGTTTTTGAGGTTCACGGAGAAGCAAGGCTCACTTTAATGGAGAAGAAGAGGAACATCAGAGGGAGGGAGGGGGGCGGAAGAAGATGAACGCTGGGGCTGGGGGAACTATTCATTTTAATAATTTTGTAAGTGTGGTTGGGGGATCCAAATGAAAATAATAATTAGTTTTTTATTTTTTAAAATAATTTTATAATTATTTTTTAATAATTTGGATCCTCATTGCCATTTTTTATTTTCATTGTTTTAAAAATTTTATAATTTTTTTAATAATCAATTTTTCATTTTTATTTTTAAAATAATTTTAGAATTATTTTTTAATAATTTTGATCCTCAATGTCATTTTTTATTTTCATTTTTTAAAAAAAAATAATTTTTTATTTTTAAATAATTTTATAATAATTTTTTAATAATTTGTTTTTTTTAATTTTATAATTTCTTTTTAATAATTAGTTTTTAATTTTTATTTTTTAAATAATTTATAATTATTTTTTAATAATTTGGATCCCCAATGCCAAGTGTCAGCTTTCAATTCGTCGTTTCCACATCAGCGCGTATGTGCAACACACACTTTAACTTTTAGCTGATAGGGAAAAAAATGCCTAATTGGTTCAAAATTTGGGGGGGGGGGGGGGTAGGGGCTTGATAGATACATGCCTTAGTTGAAGGATTTAAGTGAATTTTCGAAATAAATTTAAGGATTTGTTGATGACTTTGGCCAAAGATATTTTTAACTATGTCAGATGGTATAAAAATAGCATAATTTTCTATCGAAGGATATTCGGATGAACCCCTTAATGAAAGATGGCTCCGCCCTTCCATATATTAATCATTTATTTATTAATAATTTATATTTTCTAATCTATATAAAATAATATATGAATTGCACGTATAAACCATTTGTAGGGGGTGCGGATAACTAAGCTGATAAATAGATTTATAAATAGATTTATTATAACTGATGAATCTATTCTTTTTGTGCGTGGTTATTTCTTAGATTTTCTTTTTAATAAATTATTCTTTTTGTGAGATGTATTCATTAATTTATTTAGTTTATTATTTTATCCTGTAGTAACTGCTGAGTTACAAATTTCTGTATAATAAGTTATTCTTTCTGTACTGTAGTGTATATCTAATTCTAGATTTTCTATGTCATTTATTATCTTGTGTTGTTCTTCTCGTAGTGAGTTTTTTATATTATATAAACTGTTACATGTACTTTTTTCTAAATTTTCTAAGGTTTTTTCTGTCCAAATTAACTTTTCTTTTAGATCTTCCATTATTTTTCTAATATGGTTTCTATAATTAATTTCGTTATTTAAATTATCTTGGCTTTCTCTAGTTTTTCTAATATATTCTAACATCCACAATCTTGATCTGAATAATATCCTTCTGGTTATATGTCTTCGTATATCTGTTCTAAGGCATTTATCATTTCTATTTCGTAGTTTATTACTTCTTCTAATATCATTTTCTTAATATCTATTATTTTTATATCTTTAAGTATATATAAGATTAAAACTCTAAGGTAGTCTAAATGAGCTATTTTCTAAAATTGATATTTTATAGTTATTTGTTTTAGACTTAGTAGTTTTTGCATATTTATATTAAGAGCTTTTATATATTTTTTATTTTCCATGTATCTTACTATATTTATTTTTATCTGTTTTTCTATTAACTGTATATTTCGCATATCTTTAAAATTTCTACGTGATCCTAACATAATAAATATTTATAAGAGTAGTTAGGTATGTGTGGTATATAACTTATTCTATCCGTATAATTTTCTCCATATGCTTTTTCTAATATAATTTTTCTTATATCTGCAACATCTATATCTCTAAGTACATACAAAATAAGTATCTTGAATTTATCTACCATGACATCAGATATATTATCATTCATTATCATAAAATTGCTTTTTTCAAAATATTTCCTTCAACCATGTACATCATAAAATATAGTCATCTCAAATTACTATATCCTAGATTATTCTTAAATAACATGTTCTTCGGTCACTATTAGCATGGTAATTCAGATACTTTTTCCCTTAAATAGCGCCTCGACTTTGGTTACTCCCCGCCACGGCTTCTTGCCTCATTGGTTTCACCTTTAGGATGGCATAGTTCCTAGGGATTTTTCTCCGTTTCCACTTTGCTAATAAACTTCTTAACATATTATTTTTCGAATAATTCTACTATAAAGTAACTAATATGAATTTATTTTATCATATCATGATTGTCGGAAATTATGAATTTAGCTATTCATAATCATAAATAGATATACCTGTTCCGGTAGCTTTGATATTTCTGAGGTTTGTTGTTCCATAGCTTTTTCCATTGCAGTGTATATATTTAATTAACTGGGCTAAATATTTTTGAACAGAATGGAGAGAGGTTTTTTGGCTAATGTAAGAAGGCTTGCCTTGCAATGCCTTCTTGCTTCTTTATTTATAGAATGATTTTTACAAACACTTTACATGTTTTACAACCTTACGTAAAGGCTAAAAAGCTAAAAAACAAAAAAGGCCTTAAAAGTCTTAAAGGCTATACATAGGCTACCTAAAAGTCTATGTAGCCTTAAATGATCCTAAAGTCTACATAAGAAAAAAGTCTATGAAAAAATAGCAACTTACAATAATTTTAAAGACTTTTGCGTAAATAAAATCTGTACAATTAATATCTTGTCTCCGTTGATTTTGTCGTATTTGTCATATCTCCATTATTGCTTCTTATCTTATCTTCCAGCTGTCATATTGTCTTCTTGATTTTTTATTCTAGATGTACTTCTGGAATAATATTATCTTCTCCATTACACCTCGAACATTGGTGATCTGGATATTTATGCCCAATTATTTTACAGTATCTTGTTAGTAATCCGTCAGAAATAAATCCTTTTTTAATGGCTCGTGCAGTAGATGGTTTCTCTGGATTGAGTAGCGTCATTATCCATTGTCTTACGTCCTCCATATCTGTTGGTCGTAGCTCTTTCGAATTCGAGTAAATCATTTGGTGATCTCTCAAGTAGTAGCTCCATATTGGATTTCCATTAGCATAGTTATTTGCTAGTTCTTGTATAATCGTAGATAGTCCAATAAGTCTTTTATTTGCATAGAATTCTGGTATCTTGATTCTAGGTATTTTCGGTTGCTGCGCAATATCTTCTGGTATAATCATATCTCTTGTTAATCCTATCTTTACGACTTGTATAACTGGTTTTATCTCGTCATATAATATCTCCGCGGGTGCAGTATAACACTTTATATAAAATAGAGTGCCTTTTGTTATTCTTTTATAGGTCTTGAATATCTTATATAATTCGTCCATAGCTGTCAATTCTGCTCCGTCTTGGGTGTATATGGTGTTTAGCAGTCCATAGTCAAAACATGTTTTCACTAGGCTTGGGTTAGTTTTTGGTAGTGTGATTAGCTTATTATATCCCTGTAATTTTTGGGTTATATAGTTGGTATTTGGTTCTTGGGTGTTTGTAGCTTTTGGGTTATGGTTTAGGAAGTTTTGTACTCTATAGATGTTTTCTATATATTTCTGGGCTGTATAATTGTAAACTTTTTTGTCTTGGTTCAGGCTATCTCGGTATGTGTTAACTTGTGGGGGTATGAATAAATGGTCTTTTTGTATTTTTGGTGTAAATGGTTTTTCAAATATTTTATTCATGTTCGTATTTTGGTATCTTGGTCGACTAACTCCTTTGCTTGTACCTGCAGAAGTAGATTGATAAATGTTATGGATTTTATGGAGTATCCCAACATCTCCTTCTAGCTCTGGAATTTTATTGTCTTCCGATCGACATAGCTCTGCACACTGCTGAGTTAGCTGATTCATAGCTATAGACTTCAGTTTATCTTCATTAGTCTTTAGCTTTAGCTTTTCTATCTCAGTACCCATTAGCTTCATCTCGGTACCCATACTGTCCACTTTCAATGAAAGCGTAGTCAGGGCGTTGAGTATCTTTTCATGTATATTTTCTTCTATCATTTCAGTTTGTGTAGCTTTGTCTTGATATATAATCTGCAATAATATTTTTGTTAGTACTGATTACTTCTATTATAAATGTAAAATTTAATATGTTTAAAACTAGTCTCCGAATCTCTTTTGTTGTAACTGAATTTTGTATTTTCTTTGTTAGCCACCAGCGTACCTGTGTATTATCTGTTCGCACAATAAATTTGTTATATACAATATATGGCTCAAATGCTAACAAACATTTATATAATGAACATAATTCTTTTCTATTTATTTCCCATTTTATTTCTGTCTCGTTGAACGTACCTGAGTAGTATCTACAATGGTGTTCTATTTTTTCTGCTTCATATCTATATTTAAGTACTCCTCCGTAACTATATTCACTGGCATCTGCTTCTACTATGTATATAAATTTTTTGTTTTCATCCGGAAATTGTAATTTTGGTAATTCCTTGCAAAGTAATTTTATTTTTTGAACTTGTTTTTTATCTTCTTCATCATAGTTATATTCTATATCCTTTTTTAATTTTTTCTGTAGTGGTTTTAGGTTTTCTGCTAGTTTTGGAATATATTCTCTTACTTGGTTTACGAATCCTAAAAATGATTGTAATTCCTTTTTTTTGTATCTAATTCTTCTTTCGAATTTATTATTTTTTGTACTATATGTTGTTGCATTTTTACTCCACTTTTATCTATTTGTATGCCTAAAAATTCTATTTGGTTTTTCATAATTTCGGCTTTCCTTTCGCTTAGACTTATTCCTGATTTTTCTATTATATCTGTGAATTGTTCCAATAATTTTATATGTTCTTCTTTAGTTTTTGTATATAATAATATATCATCTATGTATACTATACAGTTAGGTAATTGCTTAAAATAATTATCCATAAAATGTTGATATCTACCTGGTGCATTTTTATATCCAAATGGTAATACATTCCACTCATAAAATCCTTGTGGTACCGTAAATGCGGTTAATTCTTTAGATTCTTCTTCTAACTTTAGATGGTAAAATCCTGATTTACAATCAAATTTGCTAAAATAATTATATCCTTGTATCTGTCTTATTTTTAATATCTTATTTGGTATTGGATAATTATATGTTATAGTTTTTGCATTTAAATTTCTATAATCAATAACCATTCTACTTTTTCCTCTTTTTTGTTCACTATGTTTATTTACTATAAATGCTGGACTATTATGTTTACTATTACTTTTTTGTATATATTGTTTTTCTAATAATTCATCTATATGCATTTTAAATTTTTTTAAATCGTCAAAATTATATGTTAATGGTTTTTGGGTTATTATACTATTTTTGTCTATTAATTCAATTTTTATGGTAGTTTTATGTTTTTCCCATCCTTTTAATGGATCTTCACTATATAATTGTTCTAATTTTTTCTTAACTATTTCTATCTTATTTATTGAAAATATAGTTATTTCTGTTTTATTTATCGAGAATACTACTAATTCTATTGTATCTTCAGCGTTTTTTATATTTTCTAACTTTTGTGTAATTTTTTCACTTCCTTTTATCCAATCAGTTTTCTTTCTTATTTTATTATTAACTCTTTTTGCTCTTACTTTTTGTTTACATGGTGTTGTAAACCACCAGTCATTTCTAGTTATTATATGTGGGTATAGTTTATCTAAAAATGACATTCCTAAAAGTATATCTTTTGATGTTAGTTCATAATTATAAATTTCTTCTATTGTCAATATCTTATCCCATATTTGTGCTTTTACATTCCTAGCTTTATAAGTAATTAAGCTTCATTCATTATTAAATCCTTTAACTACTATTGGTATTTTTAATTTATCTCATTTACTTTCTGGTAAGCAATTATATCTACATAAATTAGCTTCTGCTCCTATATCTATCATAGGCGTATAATATCTACTATAATATCCTTCCACTACTATCTTCATTAATACATATATTTTCATTTTATGTTAAGGCTCTTTTTAAGAATAATCTTTCCCTATTATATGTTATGGCTAATTGTGTATGTTCTATATATATGGTTTTACTTGTTCTAACCATTTTATTCCTAATATTATATCTGTTTTTTGCATTTCTTCTTTTACTTCAAATTCTATTTTTATTTATCTAATTCCTCCTATTATTATTTCTTTTTCTGTTATATCTTTACTATTTATTAAACTTCTCGGTAGATCTGGGCATATATCATTATCAGTTTTTATTTCTTCATTTTTTACTAAACATTTTGATATATAATTTTCTTCTTGTCCTGTGTTTAATAGTATTAAATATTCTTTTTCATTTATTTTTCCTGTTATGTAATATTGATTTAGATTACTTATTGAATTTGTTTCATAACTCGTTCTTTTTTATGAGGTTGATGATTCTGGTTTTTCATTAGCTATTCTTTTTGTTGTACTTATTCTATCATTTACTATTTCTAAATTTTCTTCTATATCTATGTCTCTATAGCTATAATAATTATAATCTATTGTTTTTACAATTTGTTCAAATGGGCTATCTATTTGTATTTTATTAATTTTATTCTTTCCTGTTATTTTATGTTTTGTTGTTAATACATATAAATTTTTATATCTTGCTGTAAATATTTCACTTCCTGGGGTTAATTCTATTCCTGATATCTTCCAATATAATACTAGTGATTTATCTATATTTCTATCTGTTACTGCTACTGAATAATTTGCACTTATTATAAATTTAAATTTTTGGTATATTAAATTTCCTTTTACGGCAGTTATTTTACTTTTTTCTATAGGTTTTATAATTCTATCATCTGCTAAATATAATTCTATCGGTGTATCTATTCCTTCTCTAAAACATGCTTTTATTAATATTTCTGTACCTCCAAGGTGTACGTATTTTATTGGATCTCCTTTACTTTTTATATCATTTATTTCTTTATTAATTATTCTTTTTGTTACAAGTGGTATACTAGCTTTTCCTTTTGCATATCTACAGTCTATTACATGTTCTTTTTGACATACTACATAATATTCATCTTTTTTTCTACTAAAAATATTTTTTATTGTTGGTATTTTAAATATTTTTTCTACACTTAAATCTAACTCTTTTCCTTTTATTTCATCAAATATATTACTATCAAATATTATTTTTTGTTCTGTTCCTTCATCATTTAAATATTCTTCCTTTGTTATTATTTTTATATCTTCTTCAGTCATTTAATTTATCTATTTCACTATCTGTTTCAGTATCTGTTTCGTTTTCTGAAATTTCATATATACTATCTTCACTTTCTAATTCATAATCTATATAATCTATCTGCATATATTCTGTATTTTCTATTTTTATTTCAGATATTTGTTTATTTTTTGGATTTTTGGGTAGTTTGCAATCTCTAGCTAAATGTCCTAACTTTCCACAATTATAACATGTACATTCTTTTATAGATTTTTTCTTTCTATATGGTCTTTTATTTTTATAATTTTTTACATAATATCTTTTTCTTGGTTTCTTATATTTATATTTTGATTTTTTATATTTCTTATATTTCTTATGTCTTTTTCTTTTCTTATAATATCTTTCTTCGCATCCAAATTGGGGTGCTATTTTATTTTTGCAACACACTAAATTTCTTTTAATGTTTTTTCCATTTTTAATTCTTCTCTATATTTTTCACATAAATTTCTATATCATTGCTGTAAAAATTTTATTCTAGCTCCTAACGTATCTACTATTTTTGCTTCTTCCCAACTTTTTATTATTTTTGAACTAAATGGTTCGGATAATTTATTAAAATATAATTTTCTTATTTCTTTACTTTCTTCTATACTATATGCTCCTTTATAATAATATTCTTTAAATGCGCAAGTATATTCGTCTATATAACACATATTACATATTGTTAATTTTATCATTAAATTCCTGTTTGTATCTTTTTCTTCATCTTGTTCTTCTTCTAATGTTGTCATACTACCAAATTCATCTTTTATAGTTGTTTCATATTTTTTTAATAATTCTATAGGTGTTAATTTAGTTGTTGTTGATGATGTTCCTTCCATAGGTTTATTAGTTCTTAATATTTTCTTACTATTTTCGGTTAAGTTTGAAAACCATAGTTTTACTGATCCTATTAATGTTTTTTCTATATATTCTGGTGCATCTGTTATGTTTATATTATTATCTAATAATTGTTTTGTCATATATCCTATCTATAATTGTATTGTTTTTTCTGTATCTATTACACAGTCTAGATCTAAAAAGTTATAATTTTTATTAACTATTTGTTTTGGTGTCCATTTGTCATATTCATTATATCTTTTAAATTTATTTTTATAATATATAGGTTTTCTTATTTCTGTTGTCTTAGGTATTATATTTTCATCTTCTTTTTTGTCAAGAGTATTTATTTCTGTATTGGTATTTTTTAAGTTTTCTTCATTAATTTTTTCTTGTTTTTTGTTAATTTCTAAATCTTTTATATTAGTTAATATTTCCGTATATGTTTCACTGTCTTCTGAATCATAATTATCTGTCTCTTTGACCTCTATATTATTTATTTCTAATTTTTCCTTAAATTGGTTTATCTCGTTTATTAATGTTTGTTCTTTATCTTTTTCTTCTTTTTCTTTTTGTCTTTGTTCGTATAAATCTTTTAACATTTGTAGTTCTTTTTCTAATTCAGCAATTCTACTATTTTTAGTTTCTTCTATTTTTCGTATTTCTTCCGTAGTTTGTTGTTTAATTTTTTCTATTTCCTTTTTTCTATCTATTTCTTCATTTTCTTTTTCTATTCTTACCATTGCTGTTAGTTTATCTTCTAATTTTAATTCTTCTTTTTCTAACATTAAATATAAATGTTCTCCTATTTTTGAAGAAAACTGAATATATATATATATATATATATATATATATATATATTTATTATTTTCCTTCGAGAAGTACTTGTCATGATTGCTCCACGAGGCTACAAGAGACTACGTCTTGATTTTAAATATTTTTAATTTTATTTGAATTGAAATTAATGATGAAGTCGCGTTTGATTATATATAATTATACTTAAGAATGATATACAATACTTGAATTCTCGAAGTGAATGCTGCATAGTTGATTTTTATTTTTCAGAGACTACAAGTGTAATAAGAGCATTCATTGATGAAAGATTCACCCTAAGATGATCATTTCGTGGCTATTAAGTACGAATTAAATCAGATGGTTCTATTTCTGAGCAAAGATTTACAAAAAATTATATTTACCTAGTACTACACACATTTATCCTATATACTATAATATATAAGAGAGAATAAAAGTTTTGGTAGTCCTCACATTAAAATTTATGATATGAAAGTCTCCATATGACATTATTTTTTCATAATTCACCTTTTAAGATTTGCCACATGAACCTTTGTGATTGGATGAATTTTCTTTTGGTTTTATTAATATATTTTCTTCACTTTAAAATATTTTTCACATTTCACTTTTGAAGATCAAATTATATGAACTTTAATCAATGCTTTAAGAAAAAAATATTATTATATTGATATAATTATTACAATTTGTGATTTTTTTTTTATATAGTTTTGAATATTTAATTTCTAATTTTATTGAATTAATATAACACAGCTTAGATCTAAAGTAAGTTAAATTATTTTTTGAAAAATAAAACAATAAAATTTGAACAACTTTTGATGACAATCTTTTTTTACCACTAAACCATAGATGATCTTGAGATTTTGGTAGCTTTCGCAAAGGCTTTTTTGATATTTCAATTTTTTTGTGAAATAAAATTACTACACATGATAATTAATGATGTTTTTTAATTACATATTTTCATTCTTGCCCTTAGTCTTTTTGTTAAGACAATTTCACTTGATTTTTTATAACCACATGTTAGATTACTATTTGACTAAAACTCCTTTCATTTTAAATCAACAATAGTCAAGCTAACTTTTCCTATGAAATTAAAGTTTACAATGATTTCAACTACAACCTCATAGTTTTTTATGATATTATAGTATGATAAATAATATCTTGTATTTATTATTTCTCGTATTGGACATGGAAAAGTATAAAACAGTAATTAAAATGGGACAAACTGATTACTCTTGTAAGAACATGTAAAGGATAAATATAATAAGTAAATAGACTGAATGGAACGAGCTATTAATCTAGTTTAATTATCATTTAATATCCTTATATATTCTTATTAAATTAATTTATATAAAGATTCTGATTTGAGGTTATAATTATTATAATTATAATATAAACTTGAACGCATTGACTTTTTTTTCCCAGATAATTTTATAAGATGAAAAAAATGTAATTATCAAAAGCTATTGCCACAAAAATTATGAGAAAAATTAAAACTCAATAAATATCGACATAAATTTAGTTTTAGCTATGACTAAGAAAATAAATACTTACAAATTTTATAAAAATATCAATATTTTTTTCTATTTATGATTTCATCGAAGTGTAATTATTAGATATTTTGAATTATGACATTATATAAAATATCAAATTACTTTTAGCTTTTTGATATATTCTAATTCTTTGATAATATTTTTTTTTATCATGAATAACATTTTTTATTTAAAATTATTCAATTATGTGATTAAAAATTCTAATAATTATGAAAACTTATCAAGAAAATTTATTTAGCAGATCATTAGATATATTGATTATAAAGTAAAAAATAATATACGATATAAATTATTATTTTCTTACTTAAGTCCGGGCCTCATAAAATTAGTTATTAAAGAGAGGAGGATATAGATATATTCAAATAAAAATTATTAAGCAACAAAGCATCTTTGAGAATTTTAATTTTGTCACAATTCAACATATATCCATTGTAATTTGTTGATTATATAATTACTCCATCTCTTTGCAACAACATAACTACCGACCTTTCTCCCTCAATTTCTTGTTTATTAAAATAAGTTTTAATAGTCTTTTAAACTGAGAAAGCTCCATCCATCATATATTTTGCACAAAATAACTAGAGAAAATTGAAGGAAAGGTGTCTTTTAAGTCTTGAATGAAGGATTGGTGACATTGACCAACAGATAGGGTCAAACATCATTAGGAAACTTGATTAAGTTAATTGTGGACTTGATTATTATTTTCAAAACTTTCTAATCTTTTCAAAAATACAAATCTACTCAACCCACACCCCTCTTCAATCCTAATCAACCACTCTCTCTCTCTCCAGCTTCTCAGAACTAACAGTTCTGCAAAATTTCTCCCTTCAACCTCCGTCGATAAATAGTCGGGCGAGTTCCTTTTCGACTTTTAACCGTTAATCGACGTGAATACTTCTCCAGCGACAACAACTTTGAGTTCTTCGTCCTCCCATTTTTTTTTTCATAGGTAAAAGAATATGAAGAAACAGAGGAGCTTGAGCCAACTACTATTCTGGTATTGAAATGTGGACTGAATAAAACCCTAATTTCTGGCATTTTTGCATTTCTTCTTCTCGTTGTCGTACTGTTGATTCGAATTTATTGGTGATTGTTTGTCACAGTTGATGTTCTTAGTGTGTATGTGTGTGTGATATGTTGGTGTTGCTGGGTTGATTTGTTGTTTGTCTTGGTAGAAATGGTATTGCAACAGTTGAAACATCTGATGTAATAGATGAAACATATGATGTAACAGATGAAAATCTAATGCAACAGATTAAAAAGTTGATGCAACTATGAAAATCTGATGCAACAGATGAAAAATCTAACAGATCTTTCATCTGTTGCGACAGACAACTCTTCTGTTTGGAAGTTTTCTAAACAATATTGATCCAACAGATAACTGATTAGTGATCTATTTTTATTCTTTCCAATGATTTACTTTTCATTTTAAAATTTGATGCAACAGATTAAAAATCTGATGCAACTATGAAAATCTTATGCAACAGGTGAACAATCTAACAGATCATTCATCTGTTGCGACAAATGACTCTTCTTTTTGGAAGAAATCTAAACAATATTGATCCAACAGATAACTGATTAGTGATCTGTTTTTATTCTTTTCAACGGCTTACTCTTTATTTTACAACATATTAGGACTATTTTTATTCTTTCCAACAATTTACTCATACAGGTCGGTTATCTGTTGTAACAGATAACATACCTGGTGCAACAAATTAGTGATCCATTTTTATTCTTTCCAATGATTTACTCATTCATTGCAATAGATCGATTATATGTGGCAACAGATAAAATACCTAGTGCAATAAATTAGTGATCTATTTTTATTGTTTCCAACGAATTACTCATCCGTTGCAACGGATCAGTTATGTGTTGCATTAGATAAAATACCAGGTGCAACAGATAGTGTTGTTTTTATGGTTCCCTCGTATTACTCATCCGTTGCAACAGGTCGGTTATATGTAGTAACAGATAACATACCTAGTGCAACAGATTAGTTGTCTGTTGGAACTGTTATATTACTGTTATGCATTAATCAATTATAATCTATGTTATGTTCCTGTTAATTTAAGATAACATGGCTCCCCAAATAAAAGAACTCGAATCAAGTCCAAGTAAAGGAACAAGTGCAACAGCTCAGCTACATCCACTACTCTATGAGCTTGCTTTACAAGTGTTATCTCAATCAGGAGCAGAAGATAATGAACACAGGGAGGAGAAATCTTTCAAAAGAGATGATCCAAATGCTAATAGCCCTTCCGTCGAAGAGTTGGTCAAAACCTTCAGCATTAATCGTTACCCTGTAAGAATGCAATGCGATGGTGCCACAGATTTAACGGGTGATCTTATGGTTAAGTCAGTCATGAAAAAATCTTTCGACGCCTTCAGAAAAATATTTCGAGAATAAAAATTGGATTCTTATTTCAGGGAAAACTGCTTTGGAAAATATCTTGATTTACCGGAGGACAACAATGCTCGTTTTCAGATGAAAATGGTATATGATCTTCTCAAGCGCAGGTTTATATATGAAAACAAAGATAAGATGGATGAGGTCTGAATAAATTACTGTGGCATGCCTGTTTGTTTTGGTTGGGAGAAGTTTGCCATAGTTACCGGACTAAAATGTTATCCTCCTTCTCCTTGTCAAGTTATACCTACTCTGGCCCAAAAAAAAGCATCCCGCACACCTAAAAAAGGAAAAGGCAAGTCGAGTAATCGTGATGACCTGGTGTCCATTGTTGGTCCAAGCTTCAAAAACAAAAATCTGATTGAAGCGTTTGAAAGGTAAATGACTTTCAAAGAAGCACAAGCAACCATTGTGCTTGGTTTGGTTTGTACATAATGTTCTTTGGGTGAGAGACGTTAACACCAACATAAGCCTCAGTTGAATAAATCTATCTGAGGATCTTGAGGCATTTAACAGCTATCCTTGGGGTTATGAAAGTTTCAAAATGACTGTCAAATATTTGTTGACTCCGTTAACGCCAAAAACAATCAACTTATATAGTTTTTCATGGGGCCTTCATGGTAAATATTTCTTTTATCATGATATGATTCATCATTTTTTAATTCAATGATGCTTTTGATTTATTGGCGTTATGTTATAGGCTTGGACATTTGAAGCCATTCCTTATTTGAGACAACAAGTGAACTACCAGGAAGAAGTTTTCTGTCCAAGAATTCTGAGATGGTTGTCGGCCAAAATCGATAAAAATGCAAAATTTCCTGATCTTTTCAATTCCCCCAAGGAAGCAGTAAGTCCAATTCTAATCAAGTTTTTATTTTAATTAATGATTAAATGATTTCATCATCATTCTTAATATATGTACCAATTTATTTTAGATTGTCCACCGTGACTTGTTCCGACCAATCGAGAGTTGAAGATGCCATTTTTTCTTACTTTACGGTCTGTGCAAACTTTATCGGACCCTAAGGTCGTTGATGAAATAAAAATAGAATTGTTTAGAGCAACAACCATCACGAGAAAAAAAAATTGGAGGGTGGGGCTAATGATGCTTCTCTTATAGTTTTTGAAACAACAAGCCATTATGATTATGATCATAATGGTTGTGCAAATTTTTCTCCAGATTTTGCTGCATCTAGCGAATGTTCTTCATGCAAATGTTAAGACTGCAAGGCAAAACACGATGGAGTGATTAATGCTATTAATGCATTAACTGCTTCTGTAAAGGAAATAACATCTAAGAGGGGTGTCATTCCATCAAAAAGGATTTCATATCCAGACACTCCACTAGAGATCAAGGCGGCTAAGAGGAGAAGGAAAGACACTTCTAAGGCATCATCAATCATAAAAAAAAGCAAGATTGCAATGCCTCTGTCTTTGTCTTGCACCGATGTTCAGTGTGCAAGGGCCACAGAAGAGCAGCATGAGCTGAAGAAGGTGAATGTACATCATTTGTTCCAAAAAACAAACAAGCACATATTTATTTCAACAGATGATACATCTGCTGAAAATTATCAAACAAATGTATACATCTGTTGCAATTGTTGTCTAACCTATTGCATCAGATTTATTATTTATTTCAACAGATAAGTCTTATGTTGCAATAGATGGGTCATCTGTTCGAAATTATCGTACTGTTCTGATTTACCTGTTTGAATTTGTCCCAATAGATAATCCATCTGATGCAACATAAGAATCATCTGTTGCAACAGATGGAAAATTTATTATATATCTCTACTTAGCATTGATAATTCTGGCTTTCCAGGTGGATGTCATAGCTACTGCCGAAGAGCATAATATGACAGTTGATAATCCATCAACTGCTTCCAAAGATAAAGAAAAAGTGGAGCCTGTCAGTTTGGGAGAATCGAAGAATTACCCGTTTGAGGGGTTCAACATCTCCGATGAGGCTCCAAAAAAACTAATACAGTTGATCAACGACTATTCAGAATGGATTGTCGATGGACTGTTAAAGCATCATGTTGGCAGGTACATAAATTAATTTTATGGATATTGGTTTATACAATTCTTGCTGTAAGAATCTGACATTAACACATAAATCATCATGTAGAAAACAAAATGACGAGCGCTACAAAGTGAACGAATCGAGTCTTGGTTTTGATATATTTGACTTTGTTGTTGCACATCCCGAAATGAAGAATTGATTATATTTGATGTCACAGCCCCAAACTTGCTGGAATAATGAAGTTTAAAGGCCATATATATTACTATTCATTAATACTTTATTTAATTGCATCTGCATATTGATTTTTTTGTCACGTAATCCGAAATGTTTGATAATATGTGCAGCACATCGATGTCATTTTTTACTACCTCCGAAAGAAGGCGAAGTTGCAAACACAAGAATAATACAGATACACAACAGGAAATTATTTGTACAAAGTTTACATCAATAATGCCTACGATAGGTATTGTCAACAACATCCGGAAGTTTTCCTAAATGAGGAATGCTTAATCAATATCATCAAAGGTTTTAGCATTCCAGCTGGCTTACCTTGGCATTTGATCGACGAAGTGTACATCTCAATCAATTGTGGTGATGAATTCCAATGGTTGTTGGCTGTCATCGTTCTAAAAGAGAGGCGTATCCGAGTTTATGGCTCGATGTTGCGAAGGAGACATTTTGGACCGTCGTCTGAGATATAAAAGCTGGCCAAAATATTGCCTACTTACCTTGATATGAGTGAATTTTTGGATCAAAAGGTTCGTACTGATTGGTTGATAATTGAAGCATATCGAGATAAAATGGTTAATCCATTTGATGAACAATATATAGACGGAATCGCTCAACAAACTATTGGTAGCCTGTAAGTTTAGGTTTCATGATTTAGTTTCATTTCACAAATTTCACAACGCTTGCATGAACTGCAAGATATGAATTATCTATTTTTTTATAATGCAGGGATTGCAGTTCTTTTGTTGCCGCCTATGCCGAGTATTTGAGTAATGGATTACAAGTACCGAATGATGAACTTGATGCCGGATTACTCCACAAAAGATATGCTGGTCTTTTATGGATATATGGAGAAGCAAAAGCTCAGAAGTCGTACGCAACCGATGTTAAAGATCCACGACGATCAAAGCCGAATTCCATAGCACTGGATAAAGAACAACTTGTCCATATTGATTAGATCTTTGTATCTCGAGTCCGTCAATGTAATAACCCATCCTCCTTGGTTTAACTTGTTGATTTATTTGTAGAATAAATCGTTTGTACTCACAATGATTTTTTTTACATTTCATTTATTTGTTGAGTTATTTTATTTCATATAATTTTCGAAGGCTTCGATTTATTTTATTCTGTCTATGAATATAATTAATTCTGAGTTTTGAACATGTTAATTGAAATGGAGTACTAGATTCAAATATCGCAACAGATAATATATCCGCTGCAACAGATGACATTCTTATCAGACAGCTTTAGACATATGTTGTAACATGAGATGCAACACGTAGGTCCTCTGCTGGAAATTATATAACAGGTCTTCCAACTTTTTTGATTTGCTCCAATAGATTACCGATCAGTTGCAACAGATAAGTTGTATGTTACAACAGATCATAAATCTGTTACGACAGACAGACGGGGAATATCCGCATAACGCAACAGATGACCAACCTATTCTAACAGATAATTAATCTGTCACAACAAGTACTATATCTGTTACGACAGATATAAAATCTGTTGTATTATAAAAATTTAACTTTGCCAAACATAAAAATTATTGCCCCTATATGTATAGTGAATTGGCTTGAAATAAAAATTTGTTATCGTGTTTGTCCCTATCTTTGTACATGTTCTTTTTTATACACGAGCTCCAACCATTTAGTTAGTACCCCATATGCCCAAACCCATTGCATCTTTTCCACAATGATGTCACACACATCGATCATTTGTGTGCCGGTCAGCAAATATTCCATGTATACAAGCGAGTACGGCCTGCACGTTGCACCGGTTGTATTTTTTGGGAGCTGGATGTTCTTATTTCGACCTTCAAAAACTCATAATTCCTTCGCCAAGACTTCAGCCAGCAAATGATCCATCAACTTACTCTGCGTCAACAACTTGGGCAACAACTTCAAGAGTGGCTGCATGTGGGTTAAAAATATCTTCTCGCTGAACACAACTAAGTTGTAGTCATAAACCTTAATTTTTCCCTCGTATAGTAGTATCTCAATAGTGAGAAAATGGGTGACATTCACGTTCATGACTGCAAGGAGTCTCTTTGCCTTGGTCCAGCTCTTGCCGTGTGGATATAGCCTCTTTCTTCTAATATATTTAATCTATTCTTTATCCCATTGGAACGTAGAAACTAACTTATCAAATCTCAGGCCACTGGAATCAGCTAGATTACGAAGATCAGCATACCTATCTTTGAAATTATTGTAGAAGTTGAGGTCCATTATTCTATCAGCAACATCATAAGCATCTGGGTACGCTAATTGCCTGCCCCTCATGAGGCAGAGAATTTCATCAACATACTGTGGTATAAGAAGATAATTTTTAAATAGGTTAGTAATTGTAAAGAATAAAAACACAATGGAAATAATCCGATGCAGAGGGTTCTCTGAATTAGTTCACAGATTTCCCAACCAACACAACTTATGCAACAGATGTATATTATGTTGCAACAGAATACCAAGCTGTTACAACAGATTACATATCTGTTGCGTAGATTCTTCTTTATGGAGTAGATTAGAAGGGTAGGTTAGCAAAAGTAAACTTACCTTGTCCTCGTACCACACGTACATATTTGTCATATTTAAGAAGTCTTTAGCGGTAAATGAATGCATGGTGTATTATTTTTGAACCTTCATCTTGATGAATTCTTCCAGTTCTTTCTTCTTCTCCTTGCCAAGTACCGCAAATATGTCCACCTTTTTCGGCGGCCCCTGAACTTCAACAACTATTAGAGCGGGGGGAGTTGCATTTTTGCTGATTTCAGAACGGAGAGAATTTATCTAATTTTTATTCTCTTTCTCCCAACCTTCACTGTAGGAGTGTATGGTTCCCTCACCTCGTTGGATGGTATGACACCCCTCCTATATTTTAACTCCTCGGCAGCTTTAGTAATAGCCTCTAGCTTCTTAAAGAGTTTATCCTCTCTGTCCTTGCACACTTTGCATTTGCAATAAGAACATGAGGGTGAGGAGGGGTGAGAGGGACCACTGTACGGGTGGGAGGGACCGGTGTAGGGGTGAGAGGGAGGACCCGTGCAAAGGGTATTTTCAAACATATTTGTTTTTTGTTGAGCACTAATATGCTCAAATCACGACTGGCAGCAGAAGCAGAAGCAGAAGCAGGATGGCTACCACCATCACAAATAACTCCACCAGCAACACCCCCAGAAGAAGCACCCGGATCTGTTGCAGTTTGAGTTAGGTCGTGTAGAGCTTCAACATTAGACTGACCTTACCTAACTGCTCTTCTTATGGATATTGCTCCATCCAATTCCTTCTTTATTAACTCCACCGTTGGATCTTCTTTTGTATCAACAAGACCCAGAGTAAGAAAAGAAGTCATCTCCAGCTCATCAATGGTAGGCACAATCCAAGGATGCACAACCTATAAAAAATGACAGGAGGAATTTAAATCATATATTAATAATTTGCAGTCAGTTGGGTTACATGGGGCTCGGGTTATGTTAACACAACCAACTTATACAACAGATGATCTAGCTACCGCAACAGCTGATCTGTATGTTAAAACAGATTGATAATATGATATATCAGAATACCCATCTGTTGCATAATTTACAGTAGATGGGTAATCTGTTGAGTAGGGTTCAGAGAACAGAGCAACATATGGTTAATCTGTTGCGAAATATAGATCGTCTGTTGTAACAGATTACCCATTGCACCAGTTACAGTTGACGAATAATCTTTTGCAATAGATGGAACATCTGATTCAATATCTTTCTTTGAGGCAAATTATTTTAGTTGAAAGAAGACGTACTGCATCATCCGGAGGGTTAAAGAGATCAGCCTCATTAATATTTTTTTTGCTGCTCTCTACTATAGCCAACCACCTAAGGAACCTTGGATGAGAAATCTTATTCGGGTAATCCGTGAAATGCTTTCAGAGGGGAGGAATGGCTTCACATGCTCAAGCCTAAAAATTGTAAACAGGAAGCAAACAAAAAAGAGTCACAAGTATATTCAATATAAATTAATGAATGAGTAAAAATAGTGATTAATTTTACCATGAAAGCCCAAGAAAAGCCGTATAATGTGGTCGTCTTTGGATTTAGCTCTTTCAGTAAATATTTGACAGTCAAGTAGTAGTTATCGTAGACCCAGGGATAATCATTGAATCTCCCAAAATCATCAGCAAGCGCCAACAAATCACGTTCTATGACTTTCTTGATGTCTCTTGTCAATAAAACGAAATGGACAAACCAAACTAAGCACAATTTCTCCCTGTAGTGCTTTGGTATGTCTTTATTATTGAGATCCGCTATCAAATCCTTCACTTTGTAGCTAGGTCCAACAATGCCCAACAACCCATCTTTTTTTACCTTGCGTTTGTTGGACCCTTTGTGGGGTATTTTCTTGATGGCAAGTTCTTCTGGACGATCGCATCTCAAGCCCGTCACAATGGCAAACTCTTTCAATCCAAAACAAATCGGCATGCCACAGTAGTTGATCCAGACTTCATCTATCTTATTTTCGCCCTCCTTCGGACCTCCATCATCCCCCGCATACATGATCCTGCGCTTGAGAAGGCGATATACCATGATCATTGGGAAACGGACAGGTCGGGGCCCAGACAGCTCAAGAAAGTGTGTAAAGCAGCTCTTCTTAAAAAGTCCATCTATGTTTTACTTCTTCCTAATACTCTTAAGTTCGTCAAAAGGTTTCCCCAACTGACATTTAAGTACAAGATCACCAAATACTACATTAGGGTTATTCATCGGCATCGCAACTCAAAACTTGTCAATACTAATGATTTTGATAGAATCATGCTGGAATTTCGATATTATTTCATGCCCCATTGGTGAGGATAAGTTATCACTTTCCTCGGCTTCATTTTACCCTGACTGAGATTGTTTTGAAAGTTCCTCCGAATCTATTTGTCCTCTAGCCTTTTTTGTTTGGTGATCGAAAGTTGATCCACTTTCTCCACTTTCTGTTTTTTTCTTTTGGGAGACATCTTTTAACCACAAACAAAAGAAAAATAAAAAATACATTGCATTTGATGTTTGCATAATTTTTTTTAAAAAGATGAGACAAATTTCAATAAATTATTCTTACCACATAATCAAAAAAAAAATACTCCAACGGACAGCCCATCAGTTGGAACAGATAGGGAACCCAAATCTGTTTGAAGACCTATTTAATATCTCCCCACAGATATTCCACCTGTTGCAACAGGTGGTGAAATTTCAATAAATTATTCTCTGCCACATTACAAGAAAATACTCCAACGGATAACCCATCAGTTGGAACAGATGGAGAATCTGTTTGAAGACCTATTTAATATATCCCAACAGATCTTTCATCCGTTGCAACAGATGGACCACTACCACCACAACTAATGCCACGACCAATGCCACTAAGACCACCACCAATTCTACCAATACCAACAACAAGACCACCGACACCACCGCTAAAAAACACAAATACCAACACCACCAACAACAGCCACCAACAACACCACAAACACTATCCAATAATACCACGACAGTCAACAAAACACTGACAGAAAAACTAGGGTTTTCTCAGCTGCTTTCTACTTTTTTAGCATCAAAACTCGAAATTGTTAATCCATTCTTGAAGATAATACAACTAAAAGTCTTCTTTTTTATCATTAACTAAAAAGCCCTATTTTTTAAAATAAAGAACAAATGTAGAACTCTTCTCGAACTCTGTTACATACGAAGATAGAGAAAACAATGGATACAAGCGGGAATGAAGTTGAAAAAAACAACTATATGTAGTCGTAAATGGGAAGAAAATCGACCTGTTTTGAAGGGTTGAGTAATATGTTGAGTAGTTTTTGTTTGTATTGTTTGTATTATCGAGAGGGAGAGGACACCCTGAGAGAGAGAGAAGAGCGAGAACTTAAGATTTAAAATAAAAAGTTTTTCGCACAAATAGATGATTTGTATGGGTTGATTTGTAATTTTGGAAAAGAATGACAAGTTTTAA
The DNA here is from genome assembly GCA_030864225.1 of Capsicum baccatum var. pendulum. Taxonomy (NCBI): domain Eukaryota; kingdom Viridiplantae; phylum Streptophyta; class Magnoliopsida; order Solanales; family Solanaceae; genus Capsicum; species Capsicum baccatum. Next base: position 274,241,776 of record CM061558.1, read on the forward strand.
AATTGCTACTTTTGTCTGAATTAATCGTAATTAATTTTAAAAATTTTAAAAGATATAGTTTGTAAAACATTGAGTTGATGAGAACTCATTTCTACTCAGAGTGATCGATCGACGACTCGAGTCAGGATGAACACAATACCAGCGCCATGCAATTGCAAAGACTCGATTGGATTTGTAGATGACCCTGCGAGCTCATTCATTCATCCCAAGTTACACCTAAATCAACTTAGGTACTATCACTATCCTAACATTGAGTTGATAAGAACTCATTTTAACTCAGAGTGATCGATCGATGACTCGGGTCAGGATGAATGCAATACCAACGCTATGCAATTGCAAAGACTTGATTGGATTTATAATTGACCCTGTGAGCTCATTCATTCATCTTTAGTTCCACCTAAATCAACTTAGGTATTATCACTATCCTAACATTGAGTTGATGAGAACTCATTTCAACTCAGAGTGATCGATCGACGACTTGGGTTGGGATGAATGCAATACCAACGCCATGCAATTGCAAAGACTCGATTGGATTTGTAGTTGACTCTGCGAGCTCATTCATTCATCCCTAGTTCCACCTAAATTAATTGCTATGAAATCTGTTACAACAAATGACTAAGCTGTTGAAAATTTTCAAATAGGTACATATATGTTGCAACAGATGACATATCTGATTTAATTATCAAATAGATATTTGCATTTGTTGTGACAGATGACTGAGCTGTTGGAAATTTTAAAAAAAATATTTATATTTATTGTAACAGATGACATATCTGATGTTATTAATTATCAAATGAACATTTTCATCTGTTGTCACATATAACTGAGTTTTTGGGATTTTTAAATAGATATTTATATCTGTTGTAACAGATGTCTGAGCTGTTCGGATTTCTAAACAGATATTTATATATGTTGCAACAGATGACATATCTGCTTGAAAATCTTTTTATCTCTTTTAATTTTAAAACAAGAAGCTTCTGGTCCGAGTAGATAATATCAAGTAGTAGTACTTACTACTAAAGGCGGTAAAAAATGTTTCTTGGATATCTCAAAAGTGAGTTCATTGATCAGTCTTGTCTTGTCTTTTCAATGTCAGTAATCTTAGTCTTCCTCGTGCCCCTCAAATTATTAATGAATATTAATTAATGAATATTGAAAACCACCACGTCTACGTACACAATACATCTATAGAAATTATCTCATCTCTTCCTTCAGCTGCAGTTTATTTTATTCAACTCTCATTTTTTTTTCTCTCCTCTTTAGGGTCACAACCTTTTTCTATCTTTTCTCTTCTCTTCTTATAAAGATCTTTTCGAATCTAAAATGATCCATATCTTTTCTCGACTTAAATTTCTTTTTGGATCTCCTTTTTTATATTAAGGTATGGTTCATTATTGCTCTTTCATTCTCGTCTTCTTCTTTGCATGTTATTTACATTTAATTTTTTATTTAATTACTATTTACCCATATCATATTTATTAAAAAAAATTAAGGAACTTGTAAGTGTTGAATAAATAATCCGAGAACTTTTATTACAATATGAGAAAAAAGTCATCTGTTGGGAGAAGTTTAAAAGTCTTGTTGGCAGTATCATTTTTTTGTATGTATTTTGTTTGTTTTATTATTGTTGATGCAGTTATTGATGTTGTTAGTGAGGTTGGCGTTGTTGGAACTTGTGGTGTTGTTGATGGTTCTAGCACAAAGGATGTTGCTTCTTTGTTGTTGATGATGCTGTTGGAACAAATATTTTTTTTTGTTGATATTTATGATGTTGTTGATGTTGCAACAGATAGAGAAACTGTTGGAACAAATAAAACCACCAAAAAGGTTGGTTTGATGTATTCCATCAAACTCCACATTTGTTGCAACAGACACCATATCTGTTGCAACAGACTCCACATCTGATGCAACAGATAGACAATGTTCTTTTTATGACATTAATTTTTTTCCTCTTCTTTGTAGATATAAGGAACTGACAGTTGATCAACTTTTGACAGACTGTCTTAAGAGGCTGCAATAAAGATGGGATCGGAGAAATAAGCTACTTGTAGATGGAACTACTTCATATGTGGGAGGTATGTATTACTGATAATGTTATCATGGAAACACACATAGAGTGCACTAATTTTGTGAATGATGTTTTTACTGATTAGTCATAGATCGTTCAAACAAGATGTCTGTAATTTTACAGTTAAGTTTTATAGATCTAAATTGATAAGGCTGAGGGACCATGAATATGGTTCTGATAGCCTGTTAAGATTTAATATCGGTTGTTGCTCATATTTATTTGTCAAGCATTGTGAAGGGATCTAATTTTTGTGTCATTATAAAGAGATTCAATAGCGATTGAACTAACTTTTAGGGTGCATTGGACCCTTAGAGGGACTTTGAAGCTTAGCACTGCATCTAATAAGAACGAAAAACCAATATATTTATTACTCTGGCCAAAATTTATATGGCTGGGTTGCTCACTCGGGGTGATGATTTTATGCCAGAATGTCGAAGGAAAATGGGTGGTTGATGGAAGACTATATTATTTGAGAGCTAATTGAAGAAGAGACATAGGGTAAAAAGTAACTTCTAATGAATCTGGCCGGTGGAATTATCTTAGCAGATGCGAGATCTGAATCAAGCGCAAATATAAAAGTGTATCTGGTATTGTAATTTCATCTGTTATGTCTCTGAAAGAAGAACAATACAGATGGACACTTTGCTAGGGAGCTGCGTGGTCGGGATTATCACCTAGATAGAAAATAGAAGAAGACCAACAAAGAAGCCTCACAGGCATCGAGGGTAGAAATGATGTACAGCAAGTCTAGAAAACTTATGCCAACAACAACTGCAGTTAAAATAAGGAATCTAAGCGAAGGCAAAAAATTTCTGAATTTTAAATTTCATCCCATGCCTTCTTATTTGTGTTTTCGATCAAGTCTACTGTCGTTGACCTAATCGAAACCACAAACAAGATTGAAAGGCAAATAGAGTATCATTGCTTCCTTAGCAATATGGTTATAATTTATTGTGTTTTCTTGCCTTGACATGCTTTCATATTCCTTGGAGAAGATCAGATGCTTGTTGTAGTATGTGAATCCCGATAATTTTTAAGCTTGACTCCAACTTGTTGATTCTGTATTCAAGATGGTCGTTGCCATCTTCAAAGTTGGTAAAGAGCTTCTCGTCTCTTGTGAGCTCGATCAGGAACACTACCTTTAAAGTTGTGGCATTCTAAAAGCCCTTCAGAACACTTTTTTCAGAAGCCTTAAAGGATACATGGAGGGTCTTTGTGTTTGTTTTAGGTCAAAATATGTTGATGCACGTTGAAGATGTGGTCCCAAAAATTGAACAACACATTTTTATCTAGCGTTGCTCCATGCATCTTGCTCAACCAATTTGATAAATTAGTAAGCATGGAGTTACGTAGTGTGTAATCTAAATCGGCTCTACCAAGCCTATCAAACGTTACGTAACTCTAAGTTCGTTACTCTATAAAAAAAATATGACCGAGTTAGTGCACAAATCGAACGAGCTCAATCTCTCAGCCTTTCTGCTGATTGCTTTTCTCCAATATAGATGACAAGATATCTGCTATGCAAAAGTCTACACCATCGCCAGACATATTTTCAGGCAATCATGTCTGGCGATGGTGTAGACTTTTGCATAACAGATATCTTGTCATCTATATTGGAGAAGAGTGATTAACAAAAAGGCTGACAGATTGGGTTTTTTTTCTATGTGCACTAACTCGGGCATATTGTTTTGATAGGCTAATGAGCTTGGAGTTACGTAACGTTTGATAGACTTGGTAGAGCCGATTTAAATCACATGCTACGTAACTCCATGCTTACTAATTTATCAAATTGGTTGAGCAAGATGCATGGAGCAACACTTGATAAAAGTGTGTTGTTCAACTGTTGGGACCACATCTTCAACGTGCATCAACACATTTTGACCTAAAACAAACACAGCGACCCTCCATGTATCCTTTAAAGCTTCTGAAGAGAAAGTGTTTTGAAGGGCTTCTAGAATGCCACAACTTTAAAGGTAGTGTTTCTGATCGAGCTCACAAGAGACGAGGAACTCCTTACCAACTTTGAAGACGGTAACGACCAGCTTGAATACAGAATCAACAAGCTGGAGGCAAGCTTAAAAATTATCGGGATTCACATACTACAACAAGCATCTGATCTTCTCCAAGGAATGTTGAAAGCATGTCAAGGCAAGAAAACACAATCAATTATAACCATATTGTTAAGGAAGCAATGATACTCTATTTGTCCTTCAATCTCATTTGTCGTTCCGATCAAGTCAACGATAGTGGACCTGATCGGATACACAAACAAGAAGATGGGATGAAATTTAAAATTCAGAAATTGCCGCCTTCGCTAGTTTCCTTATTTTCACTGTAGTTGTTGTTGGCGTAAGTTTTCTAAAATTGCTGAACATCATTTCTACCCTCGATGCCCGTGAGGATGCTTTGTTGGTCTTCTCCTATTTTCTCCCTAGGTGATAATCCCGACCATGCAACTCCCTATCAAAGTGTCCATCTGTATTGTTTTTCTTTCAGAGATACAACAGATGTAATTACATTACCGAATACACTTTCATATTTGCACTTGATTCAGATTTCGCATCTGTTAAGATAATTCCATCGGCAGATTCGTTAGAAGTTACTTTCTACCCTGTGTCTCTTCTTCAATTAGCTCTCAGATGATATAGTCTTCCATCAACAACCCATTTTCCCTCGAAAGCATTCTCCTACTGCACCTTCTGGCATATAATCATCAACCTGAGCGAGCAACCCAACCACATAAATTTTGGCCAGGGCAATAACTATATTGGTTTTCCATTCTTATTTGATGCAGTGTGAATCTTCGAGGGCCCTCTAAGGGTCCAATGCACACTTAAAGTTAAGTCCAATCGCTATTGGTTCTCTGCAGTGACGACAAATATTGATCCCTTTTCAAAACTTGACACGCATAAACACGAGCACCAACCGTCAGTAATTCGTAACAGAGTATCTGCACCATCTTCATGAGGTCCTCAGCCTTATCAATTTCGAACCCATCATCAAACTTAACGGTACAATGCAGGATCTTGTTTGAATAATCAATGCCTAACCGATTAAAAATTGTATTCACAAAAATATTATATTTTGTGTGTGTTATCCCGGTAACCTTATCAGTAATACATACTTAACTCCCACACATATGATAGTGGATCCATCTGCACGCACCTTATTCTTTCTAGCCCATTTATGGCTTAAATTGAATAAACAGATGACTAACTTGTTGCAACAGATGACACATCTATTTATATTGTCAATCAATTAGAGACATCTGTTACGATAGTGATCAACCTGTTGCAGAATTCAAACAGATATATACATTTGTTGCAAAAAGATTGCCAGTATGTTGTAAGTTATCTAACGGAAAGAATATATTTTGTAACAGATTATCCATCTGTTAGATTTATTTTAAAGCAATTTTCTTTTTTTTTTAGATACAATAATTTATAAATAGGTCCCTCCTTACAAATATGGATGATCCAAATTCGAATAAGAATATTCATATCGAGTCCTTGCGTGAACTTCGAAGGCAGTTTGATTGATGAACTCCAGAGAGATATTTGGCTGACTTCGGAGCAAAGCTGCCGGATGAATGAAAGATGTCTGATTGACAATAATAATAGTAGTAGTAATAATAATTAGGTAATGTTTTTTAATTTAGCGATTATTTCCTCCTTTTGTATATCAAATCTACCCAAGGGATTCAAAAATCTATGAACATTCATTTCATTTTGTTGTCGACTTTGAATTTTTAATTCTTATTTAGTATTTAATAATAATCATTCTGTTTATTCCTTGTTCTCAACATGTCGACTGTTGGTGGTAGGGTTTGAGCAGCAATTTGTGTCAACAGTTAGAGGTTAATTAGCTACGACAGATTGATAATATGTTGCACCTGACGGTTATTAATAAAAAAAGGGCTATTGTAGTTAGTGTAAGGGTGAAAAGAGAAAGACATGACTTGGAGTTCCAATTATTTAATATGAAAAATGTTTCGTAAATAAATAATAAACACAATTTATAACCACAATTTTAATAATTGATCGTGACTTTTCACCATTTTTATTTTTGAATTTGTTTTTTAAATTATTTATTATATAATAAAATGATTATTATTTTATTAAGGAATTTGAAAAGGTATTTTTTTTATTTATAAAATAAAAAAGAAAACAAATTTGGATTAATGATATGATGATATAGTTATTTTTTTTTAAAAAAGTAGATTATATGTTGCAACAATTAAATTATCTGATGCAACCTATATCGAGTCACAACTCAATAAAAGCAGTTCTTGAAAAGAAATAATTAATAACAATAATCTGAAAAGTCATGACTTATTACAATATTGCTTAATTTAATTAATTCATTACTTTTCACATTAATAAAAAATATAATTAATAAATAGAGGTGAACAGTTAGATTATATGTTGCAACAGATATGTTATCTGATGCAACATATTTTATATTTGTTGCAATAGATAATACATCTGTTAATGCAACAAATATAGAATCTGTTGCCACAACTCAATAAAAATGGTTCTTCGAAAGACTAATTAATAATAATAATCTGAAAAGTCATGACTTATATCACAATATTTATTTTTTAATTTAATCAAAAATTTAATTAATGTATGGAGGTCAATGGTCGCGCCTTTTTGCCTTTCATCCAAATTCAATCCTCTATAAATAGGTCCGTCCTTACTTAATCGTTCATTCAAATACACACTTTATTTATTTATTGCATCTTGTCTTTCATATTACACTCTAGAAGATAAGATTATGGCTGACCCAGTGTGGGACGTTGCTTTTCTGCAAGACGCCGTGAATGAACTTCGGAATCAACTTCGTGATCTGCAATGCGAATTGGGAGGAGTTAGATCAAGAATGCTCCGCGAGATACACAGGCTGAGGAGGGCCTTGCTACTTTCGGTTGAAGATTGGCCGGCTGACAATGATGATGCTGATAATAATAATAATAATTAGACTGTTATTTTTCTTTTAGTCTATTATATGTATTTTTATTTGTTTAATTAATAAATTATGTTTGAACTTTGACGTTTTAATCTATATTTAATTTTCATTATGTCTATTATCTTCTCAACAAATATTTTGGCCATTCGACGTAAAAAGGAATAATTTAGAATCCAGTAGCAATAGCAAGATTTATCTGTTGGGTTTGTGGCAGGGGTTGATTTGTGTTGTTTCAAACAGATTAATCATTCGTTGCAACAGATAATTAGTCTGGTGCAACAGATAAACATTCTGATGCAACAGATAAATATTTTGATGTAACAGATAATTAGTCTAGTGCAACAGATAAACATCCTGATACAATAGATAATACGTCTGATGCAACAGATAATACGATGATGCAACAGATAAATAGTTTGATGCAACAAATTACTCATTTGATGCACCAGATGATTGATCTGTTTAAATTGTGGGCACTTGTGCTAGATTCATAATCGGAGTTTTATCCATTGTTGGAAAAATAGAAGTGTACCCAGATGACAAATACGAATAAAAATCACAATTTTACTTACCAAAGTAACCTATGAAGTAATGTCAAAGTGGAAAGTGATGTAGTAAACAAAATTTGACCTAAGAAATTGGTCAGATCGCAATAGTAGTACTGCACCACCACCACCACCACTACCAACAACAACAAATGGTCGACCAGAAGAAGATGAAGCAGAAGATGATGAATAAAGCAGCAAAAACAGAAACAATTAACAACAAAAATCGCTAAGAGAGAGAAAACAACAATGGATGAGAAGAGAGAGAAATACGTCTTTTTTTCCCTCCGTTTTCCGTTATTTTAGGTATACATTGGGATCAAAGTGTAAATTTAAAAACTTGTGGGTTATTTTAAAACTTCTCCAACTTTCTTAATATATAATAAAGTAATTATCTTCTCCAACTAATAATTAAGACTTGTGTCACCTATACCTAATTTTAAAACTCTTTTGTCATCTGTGGCCCAAACCCCCTAAAGTCTTCAGGAAAATGATTTTATTGACTTTAAAGACATGCCACATCTTTTCTGCTAAAAATGAGATTTTTGTCCTATATATTAATATCGTTATTAGCTAAAAAAACTCCAAGTGATGAAAATTATTGAAAAGGATAAAGTGAAAAGTTAACAATGCAATATTTTTGAAGTCGCGCAAGTGCGGATTAGTTGTCTAGTTTAATAGAAACAACAACACCAATAACAACAACATACCCAGTGTATTCCCACATAGTGGGGTTTGGGGAGGATAGAGTGTACACAGACCATCCCACTACCTCAAGAGAAGTAGAGAGACTGTTTTCGATATACCCCAACTTAGGAGTTTAATAGAAAAAACAACGGACTATTAAACCTTTTCTGTGAATTTTTTCTATTTAATTCTAATCCGACCAAGATTTCTCCTTATTTTTCATTTTCCTCTCTCTCTCATTCTCTCTCTCCCTTTCTCTCTCTTTTCTCTTCTCTTCTCCGGTGAATTCTACCACCTGTGCACCTCCAAGCCGTCAGCTGCACCGTCCTCCTTCTCCATCAACTGTGGTCGTGCCACTCCTCTTCCACCACTGTTTTTCCCCCAATTTTGAAGGTTAGAATTCTTAGATTTTTCAATTTACTTAAGAAATATCGTCACATTTTTTTTTTTTTCTTTTTTATCTGAATGACTTTAGAAGGGCTGTGCATTTTACGGTTCAAATCGGACAATTTGTTTATCAGGTTAATGGGTCGATTTTTATATTTTCGGGTCGGGTTTAGTATTTATTTACCTTAATGGTTTATCAGTCTCAGTTTGTATGATTTTCTTATCGGGCTATCCGATATCTCGATAACAAATAGGTTACACGGTACACACACTACCAGATTAACATTTAACAGCCCACTTAAATTTTCCAATACCCATTATCTTGGCCCAAAAGGCAACCCAAGCCCAAAGGGAAAAGGTATAATAGGGTTTATGACTATTCACTGTTAGCGCCTCTCAAGTCTCATCTGTCTCTCTCTAAGAATCTCACGCTCAATTTTTGTTCAATTTTCGCTCAATTTTTGCTCGTCCGTTGCCTTGCTGCTCACAAGCACTCACTTAGGTAACAATTTTTCTCCATCTCATTCTTGTTTCTTGATATTTATAGGTGATGAATAGCAGTTGAGTTAAACTGATCAATGCCAATTTTATTTCTGGGATGTTGATTATCAATTTACTATTCTTCTGTGTTCGTTAAGGTATGGAGTCAAAAGGTCATCTGAAAGTCTTATCTGTTTTAGGTTTTCGCTGACTTTGTGCTTCAAATTGGTCCTTTTTGGGAATTTTATGTGGCACAAGGGAACACATCTTTCTTAATTTTTCAATTTATTTATTTTTTCTTTGTACTGAATTCGGATTTTGGGAATCATTTTGATTGTCAAGTCAAATGGATATGCAAGGTGTATTTTTGTCCTAGAAAATTCAGTAGAAAAGATATATTTTTGGTTTGATGAACTAACGTTGTGCAAGTAATATGCTTTGTGATAATCCAGTATATATTAATTCAAAGCTATCAAGTTGGATACTGAACCCTTTTTGTTTTCTATTAAATTGTCTTGATATTTGTGGTGCTGAATGTGAATGATATCTTTTCGATCCTCAAAGTCAGTTCTTGCTTATTTTATAGCTGTGCTTCCAGTACTTGTTTTGGTCTTTGGATTTTTCCTATTCTATTTGTGCTAGACCAAACCAGTAGACAGTTTTAAATTTGTGACATTAGTTCGAATGTTTTGTAATTTGTGTTCTGTTTGTGCTCGACAGTTTTGAGCACTAAGCAGTAGGCTGTCCACAGTAGCTTTGAACTTTTAAGTATATATGCTCAATGTTAACGGTTAACCCGATAACTGAACCGATAACAATAAAAAACCTATAGACGATTAACCATTATCTTATCGGTTCTTTAATGGTTTAGCATATATACAAACCGATAGTGAATAAGTAAAACCGATAACTTTCAAAACCGAACCGAACCGACCGATATGCACCTAGTTTATATGAAAAAGAAAATCTCATTAGACAATATTTTTTTTGTTACATTTATGTTTTTTTTGTTCCACTATTATTTATTAGTTGACTATTTTTGTGTTTGAGAGGTTTTTAAAAGCTTTGGATTCATCAACTCACTTGATAAAGTATTGTATGGTGGTATTAGTTTTTTTCTCTTTTGAATCAGTTGCTGTAAGTAAAAATTTATGAGGAAAGTTAATGAAGTCAACATTTCAACTTTATAAACTAGAGATATATATACGAAAGGAAGAAAATTTATGGATTTAGAATGCCATGCACAATTTTCCTTTTCTTTTGTTTTTTTGTTCTTTTGCATCAGTGTCCAATACTCGTATTAGAGTTAGCTTAAATTCAGACTAGCACCGTATAGCCTCACATCAGGTGTTAAGGTGCTTCTTAATAAAGGCAATTACGTATTCAGATGAACTCAAATTCAAAATCTCTATTTAAGAATTTATGAGTTTTAAAGTAAAATAAATTATCCTAAATCTTCTTTAAGTGTGATTCTAAGGTTTTGTTTTAACAAAAATAAATAAATAAATAAATATATATATATATATAAAATAAAACTTAAAAACTTAAAACTGATGTACATAAAGCCCTATAAACCAAAAGAGATTAGGGAAAAGGACATTGTATAGCCTTTTTAAAAAATAATAGCCAAAGAAATGTCACGTTATGGCCATTTGGCCATCTTCAGCCCTTCCCATTTTCCATTGGGCCATTTTCGGCCCTTCCCTTGGACATTTGGCCCTTAACTCAGTTTGTTTTTTACTACAAAATTTTTAACTGAAAAATATTTTCCTTTTTTTATTGGGAAAAAATAATAATTAAATATAATTATATAAAAATGGTATAATTGTTATATTAATATGTATCTATATACGCTATATGTATAGAAATTATATAGTTCTATAATATATATATATATATTATATATATATATATATTATTCGAATGTTTATTTTATACATCAACTATAAATTTCTGTACATATTTTATACAGTTTTTATTATATATATTTTATACATATATGTACATATATGTATATAATATATATATGTACATATATATGTGTACATATATGTATAAAATATATATATAAACAAATTGTATAAAATATGTATAGAAATTTATAGTTGATGTATAAAATACACATTTGACTAACAATTGCAGCTAGAGGTTGTATAGAATGTTTATAAAAATTGTATAATTGTTGTATAAAATGTGTATAGAAACTATATATATATATATATGTGTATATGTATCACATTTGTAATTATCGTTACTGTCATATACAGAGACGTTCAAATGTGCAATCATAATCATTATTTTCCACTATAACTCGACCAAAAAAATAGAACTTTTCATCGAGATTTCACTGAGTATGTTTTTGTTGTACAGAGAAGTACTCAAACTAGCTCTTTTCGCACACAAGGGACACAGAAACAATCTATTTTTCCTTATAATTCTAGCCTCTAGGTTCATTAAAAACAGTTAAAGACCATTGATTTTTCAAACGATCAATCAATCAATAGTCTATTATATTAGAATAGTCACTTTCTTTGTTGAAAAAAATAAAATTAAAGAAGAAAAGAAATGACTTTTCGAGATGATGTAACTAATAGTTGAGTGACTAAATGAGAAATCAACTTGTTAGAGTTTTACAAGCTTACTGGAATTTTCTAAGATATTTATTTATAACAACGGTGTCCGAGCCGGCTTTCGCAAAAAGAATAAGTATCAATCAAGATCTAATTTATATGCAACGATTCATTCATAACCCCCCTCCCCCAAAAAAGCAACGTAAATGGAAAAATGAAGAAAAAAGTTACTGTTTCCGTCAATATGACATTGAAATCGCAGTGATGTAGCGATGGAGGAACCAATGAAAAAAATGGAATGTGTGTTAGGTCTTTTTGTATAGGCAGGGTATTCTTAGAAATGCATAAATATTATAATGATGACTCCAATTAAAAAAAAAAATGATATATTCTCTTTTTCATTCGTATTACCTCTTTTTTTTCTTTTGCACTTTAATTTAAACTTTATATTTGGCTTGTTTAATATTACAAAATTTTATCACATTTGATATAATTTTAATTTAGAATTATAAAATTTTAAAAAATTCTTTAATAAAATCTTTTTAAACTAAAGAGTAAATTACTATTTGTCAAACAAAAATTCATTTTTAAGCCAAAATTGTAATTTTATTGTTTAATCAAAAGGGATCTAAAATTAAAAATGAAAATAATCATATTAGTAAGTTTTACATGTTTCAAGGGCTATTTTCGTGTTTTTTTTTTTTTTTTTTTTTCTGAGAGGCTATTTTTGTCCTTTTCCTAAGAGATTATCCAGTATTTATAATCAAACATGTAGAACTCTCTAATATGATTCTTTTCATTTTTAATTTTAAATCCTTTTTGATTAATCGATAAAATTATAATTTTGGCTTAAAAATGAATTTTTGTTTGACAAATAGTAATTTACTCCTTAGTTTAAAAAGAGTTTATTAAAGAATTTTTAAAATTTTATAATTCTAAATTAAAATTATATAAAGTGTGATAAAATTTTGTAATATTGAACAAGCCAAATATAAAGTTGAAATTAAAGTATAAAAGCAAAAAAAAAAAAAAGAGGTAATACGGATGAAAAAGAGAATGTATCATTTTTTTTGAAACTGGAATTATAATATTTCTGTATTTCGAATAATATCCTGCCTAAACAAAAAGCTAACACCACACACTCCATTTTTTTCCTTCCTCCATCACTGCGATTTCAATGTCATATTGATGGAAACAATAATTTTTTTCTCCATTTTTTCATTTATGTTGCTTTTTTTGGGGTATGGATGAATCGTTGCATATAAATTAGATCTTGATTGATACTTATTTTTTTCGCGAAAGCCGGCTCGGACACCGCAGTTATAAATAAATGTCTTAGAAAATTTTGGTCAATTTGTAAGTCTCTGACAGGTTGATTTCTCATTTAGTTATTCAACTATTTAGTTATATTATCTCGAAAAGTCTCTTTTTTAATTTTGATTTTTTTTACAACAAAGAAAGTGACTATTTTGATATAATAGACTATTGGTTGAGTGATCATTTGAGAACTCAATGTTCTCTAACTGTTTTTAATGCACCTAGAGATTAGAATTATAGGGGAAATTAGACTTTTTCTCTGAACAACAAAAACACTCGGTGAAAAGTTTCATTTTTTTGGTCGAGTTTGAGTGGAAAATATGATTATGATTGCACATTTGAACGTCTCTGTACATGACAATAATGATAATTACAAATGTGACATGGGTTAAGAGATTTTTTAGACTACAGTTTGTATTTTGTACATAACAGATGCTATTGTGGAATGGTTGCTCCACTTAGAAGAGCTCTGGCGACTCCCCAACAGAGTCGCCATAGCTTTCACACCCCTTTTTAACCTCCAAAAAGATTCGATTTTAAGTTTCGAAAAGGGTTTTTATGATTAAAGTGACAAAAGATTGAAAATTTGTTTCGAAAAGGACTTTTTATATTCAAAACTCGAAGTCGTCACTTGACATAAACTCGGTGTGCCAAGTCACCTCCTTTTCAAAACGATTTACTCTAAAACTGATTCGCGAACAAAGATTCTGGCTAAAGAATTCTGTTGATCGAGGGAAGGTGTTAGGCATCCCTCGATCCCGTGGTTCGACCATGGTCGCTTGGTGGAGTATATCGGCTACTTTGACACTACGAATGTATAAACCATACAAAACACACAAAACAATCAAGCAAAACAAAACGAAACAATTCAAAATTTAGTGTTCAGTCCAATTATACAGTCCAAAGTAGAAAAATGCAAAAATATATAAATCCTATTCTAAGTTAGTCCTAAACTAAGCTCCACCCGACGCCTCGGACCTTCGTCACGAACGTCCTCCGGGTACAAAATACTTCGAGGCATATCCCCCGACGAATAAACACAAATACCTCGGGGCATTCCCTGACCAAATGATACATTCGATCCAAAAGCAATGAAATCAAACCATTCAACGCGCATTTCAATAATTCAACGAGCAAATACTTATTCCTAAATCTTTGCCTACCCGAACCTACTTTTGCCTATTCATTCGATGGCCTAATCATGATACTACCAAGTTCGATTAACGTTCATTTCAAGTCAAACTAACCAAAATTCACCAATTATATTAAGTTTTCAATTTTCACCCCCAAATTAATTCTCAATATGATTAAACCAATTTTCGACTATCAAATCCAATATCAACCTCGTAAACACAACAAAGAATCAAGCATGCGAAACAAACAAGTTATTCTCACCCATAACAAACAACCAAAATTCCAAAATAGAATAATGAATCAGTTGAGAAATGGACCTCAATGCTTTTAATTGAAATGGCTCCTTCCGACTAGAACCGCGTCCAAAATCTCGGACCGAACCTCAACGACAAACAAACGAACTTGAATAGCCTTTTCTTTCCATTTTTTCATCGACCCAAGTTGGAAAACCGCACAAAGTAGCCAACCCCGTACCAATTTCGCACCCCCAGCTACTGTTTCAACAGATTTACGGCGAATTTGGTCCGAGACAGGGGTTAAAGGAACGGCACCGGAGTCGGTTCACCGGAACAGTAAACTCCGGGGACGTTGCTCTGTTTTACTTTTCAATGCGCTCTCTCTCTCGATCTGTCACTTTTTTTTATCAACCTCTGCCTACCTTTTCCGATCACCGATCTCCCTCATCTCTCGATTTCTCCCTCTCTTGGTGTTATTATTGTGTGCGTGTCTATATGGTGTTTTCTGTATGAGTTTCTATGAGTAGAAGATGGAGGATCTTTTTTTTTTTTCAGTCGAATTGGGAATTTGTGTGATGATGTGAGTGTGGTTCCTTCGTGAGAATGAAAACAGAAGAATATATATGTGTAGAAGAGTGTGTGCTACTGGGAGATAAAAGTGGAGGCTGTGAGATATGTGTGTGGACCGATGTGTGTAGTTCTTGGAGAAGTGCTACTGGGTTTGTTATTTTTGTGGGATATAATCATATGGGTGAGGGCACGCAGTAAGACGAAGGTAAAAAATGATAAAAGTGCTATCGGGGATTGACAAAATTACGTTTCTACAGTTACTATGCTAGTCTTTCTTGATGCCATGTCTAAAATATGGATTGTTAGCTGGGTTGCAACCAAGTTACACATTTGGCCACTCAGAAAAATAATTATAATTGTGGGGGCGGCTGGCTATGTAATTTAATTTCTCTTAAAATGTTGTTTGATTAGTTTCTTAAGCATATGGTGCTATTGGATTGTAATAGTTACAAGAATGTTCTTTTTTAATGTCTACAGTTCTAGCATATTACATATGAACTTCCTGTTTCTTCATTGACAGTTTGATGCTGTTTCCATTTGGAATTGCACAATTATCATTTAATCATTTAACAGTGAAATAACTTGGTGATAGAGAAATGACACCAATTAAAGAGCTCAATAAGAAGATGGGAAGAGAGTGATAGAATTGGTTTTTGTAAGAAAGGTTTTTTTGATTAATTGTATCTGTTTGTCAGAATAGATTCTAAGGTGCAGTGATTTGCATTTTTACAGGCAAGATGAAACTCATACAGCGTGTTTTATGGGCTGCCAATGCTTTCAAATTACGATCTTCTGATCATCATCAAGCTTTCAAGACCTTTTCAACACTTCCAAATTTTGGTGGGTACTGTTTATTTTCTTCTTGTTAAATGCCATGTAAGTCTCTTCATCAAATTGCATATCGTGTCATACCTCCATTTTATGAGAAGCATGGATTTAGTTTGAGCTCATTATGATAGCTTATTTTCCTAAAATTTTATTTCCGTGGTTGCAAGTTTAATGTTTGCCTCCCAATCACGCTCTCAATTTTTATTTTTTTTGCAATTAAGATTTTATTGAATCACCCATAACCAAGTGTGAAATACAATCCAGGGGAGAGTTACCCAGCTCTAGGGGTGTGCAAGAACAAAACCGACCGATAAATCAAATCGATAAAAATATTATTGGTTTATTATTATTGGGTTAATGGTTTTTTAATGGTTTTATAAAAAAATTTATTAGGTTATTGGTTCGGTTTGATTTTTTTTTTTGAGTTATTGGGTAAACCGATAGCCCAATAAGAATATATATATATATTTATATATATATATATATATAAATGACTTATTATATATTTATCTTAATTTTTCTTTAATTTCTACAAATTAACAAACCTATTATTTCAATTATACAAACTCTTAATTACTTCTGTCAGAAGGGGAGGGGAGCCTTGGAGTAACTGGTAAAGCTGCTGGAAACGGCCTCTAGCAAAAAATGCAAGGTAAGGCTGCATACGATACACCCTTGTGGTGAGGCCCTTCCCCGGACACCGCGCATAGCGGTAGCTTTAGTGCACTGGGCTATCTTTTTTTTAATTTCTCCTAACAACGTTTAGTTCAAACTTGAAGGTTTTTGTAAATTAAAACACATCAGATTTTTGGTGGCAATCAAGATTTTTTTTTTATTTTTTTATGTTAGTTACTACTATTTTTATTTTATGAGTATTTTATTATCGATTAAACCGAAAATCGAATCGTTAAGGAAAAAATCGATAAACCGAAAACCGATAAAAAATATCTTATTGGTTTGGTTATTGGTTTAACATATATAAAAACTAAAAATCGATAAATCGAACTGATAATTTATAAAATCGAACCGACTCGACCGATGCACACCCCTAACCAGCTCAGCCCCTTCCCAGTATCAACCTATGCACCAAACAAATGCACAAACCTAAAGGAACTATTACATCCAAACAACCTATCTATACAAAGAAACCTAGAGAGTAATAATATATCCAAAGAGCCTGGTATTGGTCCTCACTCTAGTGCCTTGGTGTGTACATGCTCTGGGTTCTTCACTCCTGAGGATCCACTAGATCCTTGTTTGCCTTTAGTCGTGGTCTCAGTCAGGTCTTTCCGCTGCGTCACTTTGCCATTGAAATTGGGCTATCGTACGCCGAGGGCTACAGTTTATAACAACTACATATAATTAAAGACTTAACTCTCATTCTTATAATAACTCTTTGTTGTTAATTTAATTTTTTTCTGATGTAATGATTAAATCTTTCGCTTGATATTCAAAATGAATTGTGCTATTTTTGTGCTAGTTACTGAATCTCACTTGAAGAGTGAAAGCTTCTCAATCCGGACCTTTGTTGAAATCATAGTTAGAGGATCGGAGATTGCATGATTTTTGATAAACTATTCAAGAATTTATTAGGTTATAGGATCAAAAGATAGCATAAATGGGTACGCGCACAATAATAATGTAGAATATTGGACTGTCGGAATGGGAAGGTGGTTGTTGGAGATTTTCCTTGCTTGCGGATTTATGAATCATCTAGCATTTTATGGATAAAAATTGATTCCAATTGAACGGAAAATTTCAACAAAGCACATAACAATTTATGGGAAAGAAGGTGGAAGATGCCATATTTATGATGGGAAGGATGGTTGACTAGTATTATTTCTGTTTTCTTTTCATTTTGTGAATATACATATTATTAAGAAAAACAGAAATCTTTCAAGGCAAAAACCAAATTGAGAAATCCCATAGAGCACTAGAAACCGGTAAATACATATAAAGACCCTCGCCTTGAATACTTTTATTTTTATTACTGCTTTAATAGGTAAGGGAGAAATAAATATTAAGAATATTCCTCTCTCTTTAAGCACTGACGAATCACTTTCTACCATGGAAACCTGTTGAAATTGGCTATCTAGATTTTTCCCATATTTGTTTACCCTGCTGACTTATATGTTACTGTCACTTTTCTTGATAGGGTAAGGTTTTTATTAAAGATATTCTGTTACTGTTCCTAGTGTGGGAGAAGGAAAATGCTTCACTGTACGTCGTCGTAGTATGAAACCTTATAGTTAATTTCTCTGAGTGACTTCTAAAGAGACGGATCAGAAATTCTGGGTTTTATGGTTGGCCTTTCCATTACCATCTTCTTGAACTGAAAGTCCTTTCTTTAAATCTATCCTACCCTAAATCTAATTCTAACTCTTTATCTTCTTAATTCTGTCTAGTTTTTGATTGTTTGTTTCAATTCCATGATTCTTACAATTAGGCAGATGTGTTTTAAATCTGCTGCGCTGATTCAGTGTTTCGTAGATCCAGGAATGGAATAGACATGCCCTTGTCTCTTATGTAATTTTTGAACTTTTGCTCAAAAGGATCATTTTGATGCAGGTATCCCAAGGAAGACTGAAAGAAAAATATACAGTAATCAGCACTTAATCTTGGGAATGTGTCCTTATTCACCTTATAATGTTGGTAGGAGGTGCTTCATACAATCAGTAAGCCCAAAGGAAGCTGAGATGGGAAACAATTCTAGACCAATGGACATTATTAGAGAACTTACAGAGGACAGTAAAAGGGTTTTCCCGAGTGGTGTTCCACTTGCTAGATATCATATCGAGCAGGACGCTGATATTGTTCATATGAAGGTTCTTCGCAACAACGCCTTTGTAACTGTGACAGATTCGAAAGGGAACAGAAAGTTTGGAGCTACTGCAGGTAAGTTAACAGGGAAAGGAACGAAAATTGCTCGATACGCTGCCGAATCAACTGCAGAACATGTTGGGCGTGAAGCCAGAGACCGGGGTTTGAAGTCAGTGGTCATGAAAGTAAATGGCTTTACTTACTTTAAGAAGAAGAAACAAGCAATTCTAAGCTTCAGGGAGGGCTACACTCATTCTCGCGGAGATAAGAACCCTGTGGTATATATTGAGGACACAACACGACGTCCCCATAATGGATGCCGCCTCCCAAAGAAGCGTCGCATCTAATTACTAATCGGGTGATTAATGTGTCCTGTTAATTGGAATGCGATGAATCATTGGTCTCTTGTGTTAAACCAACAGGTCCTGCTTGCTATGTTGTTGGAGGCTTTTTTCAGCTGTCTAGTAAATCGAGTTAAGAGTAGGCTGCTTCTGCTTCTTATCAGTTTAGAGAGAACATCTATTGTACTATTGACTGTATCAGATAGCAAATACGGCCTTGTTTTGTACAAGCATTTTCGTTGACACCTCTGACACAAGTTGTGGAAATTGACCTGCATTATCACTAATGATTTCATGTTGTGTCTAATTGATTGCTATTTATATGTCATTTTTGTAGTTGGAACTGGAGGTGTAGTGATGATTTACTCCCCATTCAAGTGTGTTTCCTAATCTCAATCACCTGCTTAAAAAACTGTAACGTTACTGATTGCGTGCCCAGTTTCTCCCTTGATGATGTTATCTTTTTAGTATTCAATTAATAGTTACTGTTAGTCTGCAAGGCCACTGGTGATTTTTGTCCAACCCTCTACAATGCTCAAAACTGTTGAATTTTGAGCACAACTGAAGCATTTGAACTATAATATCATTTCATTACCTTGCATTTTCCTGAAAATCCTTGCAGCATATCATCAAATTGTTAGGCTTTACCCTACAGCATTGCAAATAAAGTAGTTCTGGCATGCAGCATGCCATGCTAGATTCTGTATTGAGAGAATAGTAGGAGAATATTGCTACTAGCTATCAATGCAAAGTTGTTGACAAGTGGTAAAGACGGAATTAAAGTATAACATATATATGAGTTCATGAAAATTCAGTAGCTTCTCAATATTATTTAGAATTCAAGGTTTATTTCAATATATAAAAAGATTTGGTTAATATTAATTTTTAAAGTTGAAAAATTAGGTGACAAGTTATTAAGATGATAGTGGCCATGAATAAGACAATCACTAAACCTAGCAAAAATATTTGGACTTTACTTGAAAATAACAAAGGGTCATAGCCAAAACTAAAGTAGAAATGACAAAAAGTGGTCTATAATGCCATTAATTTTGGATTCATCATCAATGATTGCCTCATTTTTCTGTTATAGTACCACATTATTAATCACAATGTGTGGTGGATAGATAGTATTTTCAGATTAGAGTCTGAAGAATAGATTAGAAGTTTCGGAATTGAGTTTGGAGAATAGATTAAATCTTGAAAAGAAGCGCACGATTATTTCTTTAAGAAATCTTACATGACACAAATTCAAATTTAAAACCATGAGTACAGAATCCTAGATTAAATTCTGTAGTCAGAGAGAGAATCGATTTGATCGATTCAAATCATCCTACAATTCGCTCTGACGTTCCTATAATTATTTCATTTTGGTCTGATATTCCATTATTGATGGCATTTCGAAATCTAACACGGATACTGAATATCGAATAAAAAATTAAGGGCAAAAGGTTCGAATATATTTAAACTTTGACGAAATTTACTGTAACACGCCTCAACTTAGCGGGGACTCTATGAACCCCTCAACTATTTATTGATGTATTTTTGTGGCAATATTTACCTAGTTGGATCACTATATGCTCACACTGAGCGCGTAAGGGTCTCAAGTGGTTCAGCTGAACAAATATATGTCACAGAAATATGGTAATAAATAATCGAGGGGTTATAAAATCTCAACAAAGTTAAGACATGTTACAACAAATTTTGACAAAATTTAGGTATAAATTTAATGTTGTCATTAATAGATTTTCTTGGGGCACCCACCATGATGTATAAACCTGTCAAAGATATATGTGTGCCCAACTAAAGCTAATAATTGAGCAAAAATTCACAAAAAGGACTCTCTAAGAAATTTTAATTTTATCCCTTCAATAATGTCAGAGTCCGAGAAGTGCAAACCAACCAATTCAATGCATGCTTCTACTTTATTTTCTTGTTTTTTTATTTCTCATTTGGTGTTCGGTATTTATATTGGAGCCCGACTAATTTAAATTCATGCTGGGTAGGGTTCATTCGGGGGTTAGCATTCCCTACCAAGATTTTTTTTCATAATCAGCGCTCGAACCTGATACCTCTGGTTAAGGGAGTAACTGGCTCATCCACTGCACCACATCTGTTAATGATTCTGTAGCTTTCACTGATTGAACAAACAAATCAATATATTTTTTATATTTGGAGTTTTAAATGTGACTAGTAAAGGTGTTGTCGTATCACTGGAAGGTTACAGATTCATTCCTTGAAAATAGTCTCTCACAAAAATGTAAGGTAAAACTACTTATAATAGACTGTTGTTGTCCGATCCTTCTCCGGACTCCGAATATAACGAGAGTTTTTTTTTAATGCATCAGGCTGCCTTTTGTAGTTTTGAATATGACAACTTTGGCACAGGACAAACTGCTGACGGTTTCATACCCTGGGACTTTATGTTCATAATGATGTCATGCTTGCCTTGGCACTCCGGAGAAGCAAATCATGATTGAATCTGTATTTGCTCAATGGATACAATCCACTCATGATAAAACTTCATATGAGTTCGATGTACTTTTATCTTCAACGAGTGGCCCACCATTCAATGCAGGTCAAAACATCTGGTCATCGGGTTGGTTGTTAATGAAAATAGTAATTCATTATTTTTAACAATAGGTCTTGGAGACTTTTTAGTTCATCATGCTATTGCTCTTGGTTTACATACAACTACATTGATCTTAGTAAAATGTGTTTTAGATGCACGTGGTTTCAAGTTAATGTCAGATGAAAAGAATTTCAGTTATAGTTTTTTGTGCGATTTTAAGTAATATTGACAAACTTCTAAGTTGACAAATTTTTGAAGATAAAGTACGTGTGACACATTTTGTGAATTCCACATCGGGAATGAAAGGAAAAAGTAAAGAACCTTATAAATTCTAACTCAAGCTCATATGATACGCATATTTTTTAAATTCAATGTATCGTAACTTGAGAGACAAATTCATGCAAATCTATGACTCAAAACGCGGACAGTACGTGTCATTCATAATTTTGGCTATTATATTAAGCAGCATGCTATACTCCTAAATGTGATTTTAAATATATCATAACATTTATTTGGTTATAAAAACTTCTCTTAAAGATTAAAAAAAAACTAGAATGCTTAAAATTAAATTGTTTCCAAGTTTAAAAATATGGCATTCTCTTTATAAATAACTAATAAGAAAAGGCCAAATACATAAGCACCCCTAAAATATTTTTTTTTATACATTCATTTTGACACCTAAATTAAGGCTAAGAATACTTGTATTGTAGAAAAATATATATATTGAACACAAATTTGTTTATTCTAAACCTTGTTTGATACGTAAAGATAAAAAGTAATTTCATTTAACATTTCAATCAAGATAGAGTAGTTAAAGTTCGAACATATATCGTTTCAAATATCATTTTTTTTGAACAAAAATACATTAAAAATGCCATAATACTGAAATCGTTATTATCAAAAATTTTGATTTCAATATCTACTATATCATGTCCAATGATACCCTATATTTTCCTATTTTATTTGTCAAAGGGGCCCAACTCTGTAAAGCCCATAGTTCAATGGACACTCTTTGGGCCTTCTGTATTTATGATGGACTTTATACCAAGGCCGGCCCAATGGACTAAGTGCACAATATCACAAATATTCGATTTGGAGAGCATCGTTTAAGTTGTAGTTGAAGTTGAAATTTATTTGCAAATATATTCTCTTTGAAATTACCTCAGACATACGCGATTGAAGTTATAAAAGTTCGTGCTTGAAGTCTAACAAATTTCAAATATTTTTTGCCTGAAGTTTGGCGTAGTAAAGCCCAAATCTCGTACATTTTTACCTTGTCAAGGTCAAACTCGAATATTTTTTTATTGAAATTTTTTGTGGCCTTCACAAGGCAAAATTTTAGATTTTTTAATCAGAGTTACGATCTTGACTAGCTTGAAAATTCAACTTCGAACATTTTTATTTTATTAAAGTTATAATTTGAAAAGATAATTTCTTTTGACAAGACCAAACTTCATAACCTTATCATGGTATATATACATATGTATATATCTATATATACACATACGTACGTAACTATCGATCAAAGAAAGAATATCCATGTCAAAGGTTGCTAGTGTCAACGCATACTCAGAATCTTCCCCGCGTGCCTAACATCCACTCATTCTAGTCGAGTGCCTTGCGGCGCCTTTAACGATGAGAGAAGGCGATAGCAAAGAGAATAACTCAAGAGCACTAGCTACTCCATCAACTCAATTACGTTGCATAAGTGAGGATGTCAATCATCATATATAGTCAGAACTTGAAATCTTTCGTACTCTCATCTTGTATATTAGCATTTCGATGCTGGTCACTCATAAATAGTCAGCGGTTTTAGTCATTGGCATGTTCTAAGAATTGAAATTTTACTTATTTTTATATATTATATATAAAAGAGTAATTTAGTTTACATGCTATTTTGCCTTCTTATTGTATTCGAAGAAGGATCACACCTTAAGAGGTATGATGTAGGCCGGTTACTTTAAGGCAAATATTAGTGACTATATATCCTCCTGACTCGAACTTGTGAGCCAAGAAAAATTGACGCCGATTTGGCTTGTATCACTGTTTCCACGACTCAAACTTGTTGAACTCAATCAATCCAAAAATACTTTTGCATGGCACGATATTATTACCTGTTTTGAGTCAAAGGAGATTGGATCAAAAAGGTTATAAAGTTAAAAAAAGAGCAGTTTATCGTAGAAATAATTTTGCATTCATGCAGGATTGGAAGAAGGATCTTGCTCTAAGGAGTCTATATGATGTTCGCCGTTTATTTTAAGGCAAATATTAGTGACTATTTTCATGACTCGAACTCGTGATCCATAAGTCAAGAAAGATTGACGCCGACTTGGCTTGTATTACTATTTCCACGACTCAAACTTGTTGAACTCAATCAATTCAAAAATACTTTTACAAGATGTGATATTATCCGTTTAGAGTCACAAGAGATGGGATAAAAAAGGTTATAAAGTTCAAAAAAGAGTAGTACTCCAGTGTACAAATAATCTTGTACCATGTAGGATTGGAAATAGGATCCTGCTCTAAGCAGAGGCGAAGCAAACCTAGTAATGGAGGGTTCGTCCGAACTCCCATCTATAAAAAATTATACTATCAATAAATGACTAAAATGATTTATATATATATATATATATATATATATATATATATATATATATATATATATATATATATATATATATATATATATTATAAATGTTGAACTCTCTTTGGTGAGTTTCTTTTTTAGATTTTGAATCCTCTTATCAGAAATTCAGGCTCCGCCTCTTGCCGTCTAAGGAGTATATATGATGTAGGCCGTTTACTCTACGACAAACATCAATCACTATTTTCACAGCTCGAACTCATAATCTATAAATCACACGAAATCCAACAAAATGGGCAAAATGGTCAAAGGAGGTGGGACCCACAAAGTTTACAAAGTTCAAAAAAGTAGCTTCGAGCCATGGATAATATAGTAATGGACAACATGTTCTATATAGACTTCAGAATATATATAGGGGCGGATCTAAAATTTTGGTTCAGCAGTACATATATGGACTAATCGAAAGGGGTTCAACCTCTACTATTTATACATAAAAAAAAAATTATCATCTAAAAATAATATATTTTTTCGACGAAGGAGGTTCGGATGAACCTCTGAATCCTATGTAGATCCGCCATTATATATATATATATATATATATATATACGTTGGGCTCAAAAAGTCTTCGGGTATAGTGTACTGCACCCCACACTCTGTGTGTAACGTTTTCTTTCTTTTTTGGTCTTCTTTAGCTCTACCTTCGAGGACGTTGAAAATAAATTCTTATTCATGCTAACAATATGGCAGGTGACAAATTTAAGAAATTTTGATAGTTTGAAACTTAATTATAAAATATAGAGAAAATATTTTATTATCATCTTGAATTATATACGAAAAGATTGAGATATATTTAAATTTTAGGAGGGTTTTATTATTTTTTTAGATTAATTAAAATCATATTTTTGACAATATTAGTGTCTACGTGGCACATACGTAGCACAACATAATGAAGGGTTCACTTAGACACTAAAATTATCAAAAATATGATTTTAATTAATCAGGGGTAATAAGACCCTCCTAACATTCGGGTGTTTCAGTCTTTTTGCGTATGGGTCAAAATCATTTTCCCTCTTCAACTTTGTCTTAAAAATTAAACTCCCCCTCAACTTTGAACAATAATCATATTCTCCCCTTTATCCTAATTGACTTTTTAAAATTCCTATTTTACCCTTTATCATTAATTTTTTTTTTAGTTCTTTAAAATCAACATATTTTCATTTTAAAAAAATTCATATAACAAATTTTTTATAAAAATATAAACATTATCTTCTAAAAAAAATAAATAAGAAATATTAATTAAGTATATAAGCTAATGATGATCTTTATGAAGTAAATTAGCATGATAAGAAAATTAGTTTTATTAATAATAACAAAAACTATAATATTTATTTTACAAGTGAAAATAATAAGTAATACTAATTTTATAAACATATTTCAATGCAGAAATACAAACAATAAATGAAAGCGATAAGCCTCTAGTACCACCTCGAACTATGGTCAAAGTTGTTACGACACACTCCAACTTCACAGGGATCCTACTATCCCCCGAACTCAAATTTAGCGTATTTTTGTCATTTTTTGTGCTAATATTGCACCTTTATTACATAAAATGAAGCCCACATCAAATGTGTCACGCTATCTAAAATGATTGACAAAAGGTATTACGTTAGCTAAAAAGATTGACAAAAATACGCTAAAATTTAGTTTAAGAGGTAATAGGACCCTCGTGAAGTTGACGTGTGTCGTAACAAATTTGATCGTAGTTCGGGGGTACTAGATGTTTTTCTTGAATAAAAATAAGGTCAAATTTTAAAGATTATATTTATTTATATAAATTATAAAATATGTAATACTCTATTAATGACAATCACAACTTATTTACTGATATAGGCAATAGATAATATCGTTTCTTATCACTTGATTCTCATACTAAAAAATGTTTTAATTTATCTGCTCAATTTGTGAAATTAAGAGAATTGTATTATGTTTTTTTCCTACTCTTTAATGTTAAATAACTATATAAAGTAACAGTATAGATAAATTTAAAGTTTCAAATTATCATTAATAAAATTAATTTAGCAAAATATACCTCTAAGTAAAATTTTCTTAACGATTGTGTTATATCAACAAAAAGTTAAGTAATACGAAACAAATTTAATAAGAGAGTGATAAAACACGAAAATATACGCACTTAGGGGTGGGTTGTTTGAAAACAAGTTATTGCGGGATTAGTTGTCTCAAAATAAGTTGCACTAACATGTATGTGTGATAACTTATCTCATCACTGTGGTATAAATGGTGCGACAAATAGTTTTGAGACTACCTAATACATCTAATTAAACGCTGGATAAATAATCATGAACTTTATTTCTGAATTATTATAATTATACCTCACACCAAAATGACTCTTTAATACATATAATACTAAAATAACGATATTAAAAAATAACATTGAATTTTATGATAAATTTATAAAAGTATGAATTTTCTTATAAAGTTAATAAATTTAAATAAAATGCTACATAAAAAAATATTCATTACATATAATATAAAAAGATATTACATAAATATAGGATTAAAATTATTAATTTTGAATTTATCGAAATACATAATACATTCGGTGAAAAAAGTACTTTGCCACATACAAACAGCATGGCATGTGACAAATTGAAGAGCGCAGACGACATAAATCACGCTAATTTGGAACTTAATTACAGAAAATTCTAATATTTTATATAATTATGAAAATCTCAATTTTTCTATCGAGATATATAAATTAGATCTCAATACATCTAATGAAGATACATTTTTCACTTTATAAAAATACATAATTAGCTCATAATATATTTTTTTCTATTTTGAATTTATTGAAATACATATACATCCAACAAAATACATTTTTCTCTTTATAAAAGTACATAATTAGCTCATAATATATTTTTTTCGATTTTGAATTTATTGAAATACATATACATCCAACGAAGATACATTTTTCTTTTTATAAAAGTACATAATTAGCTCATAATATATTATTTTTTATTTTAAATTTATTGAAATATATATACACATCCAACGAAGATACATTTTTTAATCTTTAGCTCCACTTTCGAGGACGCTGGAAAAAAAAAAAAACTTTGCCACATTCATGGACAGTATGGCAGGTGACAAATTGAAGAGCTCAGACAACATAAATCACGTTAGTTTGAAGCTTAAATAGAGAAAATTTTGATATTTTATATAGTCATTAAAAATCACAATTTTGCATCTGTTGAGATAAATAATTAGCTTTTGATACATTTAATGAAGATACATTTTTTTCTTTATAAAGATATATAATTAGCCTTTGATACTTTTTTTTTTCAATTTTAAATATGTCAAGATACATAATACATCCAACGAAGATATATTTTTTTTTGTCAAGATACATAATTAATTTTTGATTTTTTTGGCTGATTTTAAGTCTGTCGAGATACATAATTAGCTCTTGATACATCTAACGACGATACATAATTAGTTGAAATTTTTATAATTACTTTGTAAGGATAGAGATTTGTGTAAATATGGTAAGTTAAGATGTATCTTTATGTTATTTTTCCAATTGAAAATTAAGCAATGAGATAAGTTGCTTGATGGTTAGAGCTATGCAATGTGTTGATAGTGTATATAGTAAATTATTATAGAGAGATTAGTTATTCATTTTGCTTACAATAAATTTTATAGTAATGAAAATTGATTGTAATTACAAATAAAAAATGGTGAAATAAAGATTTTATTGATGAATTTGTGAATATAATTTTATTCCTCCCTTATTTCTCAAATGATGTAGACTGATTTAACCCTCCTAGCGATGCATTTGATCGCTATGAACGTTGGGACAACTTTATAAAAGGCGAAATTTGATTCCTTAATATTTTTATGAATATCCCAAAATTTTTATGAAATTTCGAAATATCTCTTCGAGCAAATATAATGTAAGTAACCTTTATCTCTTCGAGAAAATATGTTAACCTTTATCAAGTAAAGTAGCCTTTTAAGTGTCGTATAAACTGAGCTCAACTTATCTATAGTCCCATAAAATTTTTAATGTCTATACATATATTCGGTGGCGGAATCAGAATTTTCATTGAGGAGGTTTGAAAGTAAATATATAAGTCAATCGAAAAGGGTTCAACATCTATTCTATATACATAAAAAATACTTTTAACCATATAAGATACTATAAAAATAGTAGAATTTTCTGTTGAAGAGGATTCGGGTTAACCCCCTGAACGAAAGGTGGCTCCACCCCTGCATATATTAATCATTTATTTATAAATAATTTATATTTTCTAATCTATATAAAATAATATATGAATTGCATGTATAAACAAACCCTAACAGAAAACTGATATAGTACATGCCAAAATTTGATATATATATATATATATATATATATATATTTATTTATTTATTTCCCTTCGTGAAGTACTTGTCATTAGGGGTGTTCAGGATTTGGTTTTTAACCAAGTCGAAACGCGATCCAAACCAAATCGATTTAAAAAAATCGATATTTGGTTAGGTTTGGTTTGGTTTGATTTGGTTTTGAATTTTAAAAAACCGATACTAATTTGGTTTGGTTTGATTTTACTCTAAAATAACCGACAAAATAACCAAACCGAATCGATATATATATTATATTTATTTATATATTATTCATAATATAATATAAATATTTGTTACATTTTATATTTTAATCATGATTTAACTTTAGTCGTAAAATATTCAGTCATATATCTTCATCTAGTTAACAGCACCTCATGAGATTTTAAATGAATTTCTCATTTTGAATGACAAATGATACTAATAGTGAAAATAATATCTTGTTGTATATTGAATTTTACAGCTGAGATTCATTAGACTATAGACAATAACTAATTTTAACTTTCTTTTTTAACATTGTTGAGCAAGAAGTTTATGTGTTCATTTTTTGGGGTTTATAATATCATTCTGTTAGATATTGTTTTTTAATATTTTCTTAGAAGTGTTCATATAGTGTTGTCATGGCTTTGGCGAAGAATAACACTCTTTTGACATCATAGTTTCAAGGTTGATATACAACACTCGGTTGGCATCTCATATGTTAGATTGGATTTGTTTTTAAAATTTTCAACTTTTATCATTAGCTAAAGTTATAAACCGAAAAAATCGAACTAAACCGACAAGAACCAAACCGATGGTTATTTGGTTTGGTTTAGTTTTAAAAATTTTAAAACCGACTAAGTTGATTTGATTATAATTTTGACCAATAACTAAACCGACCCATGAACATCCCTACTTGTCATGATAGCTCCAAGACTATGTCTTGATTTTAAATATTTTTAATGAATTTTATTTGAATTGAAATTAAACATAAAGTCTTGTTTGATCATATACATTTCGATCTTGTAAACAAAAAATAAAAATTTTACTTGATTTTTATTAGAATGTAGTTAAAAACATGTTTAAAATATTTTTTCAGATTCAAAATCAACATCTAGTGAATAATGACACTTAAATTATGACTTTTCTTTTTGTGGGGCGAACAAGATTTACAAAATATTACATTTACCACTCCTATATATATATATATATATATATATATTTCACTTCCAATAACAAAATTTGGAAATAATAAATAATTCAAGATTTGGGAACTAAGGGACCCAGTAATAGTAAAAGTTTGATAGAAAGAAGTTTGGATACTTTATAATGTCTGATAGGGAAAGAATATACCTCTCCTCTAATGCTTGTAAATGAATTTGTAATTATTTATGCAAAAAAGAAATATTGTTACATTTTATTATTATTATTATTATTATTTTTCTTTGTCTGAACGACTTTAGATAAAGCAATGATAAATGAAATTACATTATCTAAAATTATATCACCTAAAATATCTACATATAACTCTTTTTTATAATGTGTAATAAGTGGTCTTAAAAATAAGATGATTTATTTACTATAATAGATAAAAGCGAACTGATATTGTAAAAGTTCATACCGCTACGAATGTATATACCTTAAACTCGAGCCTAATTTAAGTTATATACAACATTAATAAATAAAAATTTTGAACTATTTATTCACAAATAATTATTATAAATGATAATTACCTGTCTTATTTTCAAGATTATAGAAATTCAATGTTTGAAATAAAGAATACTCGAATATAAGTGAATATTTAAAGCATGCACTATTCACCTTCTTTTTTTTTTTAAAGTAATTCGGCTCCTCTTCATTGCCTTAAATTTTATTTGGATATATGACACATTTTTCATGTTAATTTCACACATTTAGATTTTTATTTAACTAAAATTGAATCTTTTATATACTGAGTTCATCAACTCGCTTTTTATACTCTAGCTTCGCCCCCGAACTAAAGGTTCAATCAAACTCAGCATTGTTCAATACATAGTTAACTATATCGCAAAAGTACGATGAGTTTCTTGCCAAAAAAATTCAAAATTTAACGTATCAAATTTAAATTCTAGATCCGATTCTAAATATTATAAGTAAAAAAGATTTAAAAAGTCCAAAAGGGAAGTTAATATTAAAAAAATGTCAGGCAAGAAGGTCTAATATTTTTTTAAAAAAAATAAATACTGCTAGAGCTAGGGTGGTAGTAATAATTTTATAACAATCAATTTGTTTCTTGGGACAGTAAAGACCCTATTTACTTTATTTAAAAGGAAAAAAAAAAGGTATGGCTACTTTTGAGTTTTAGCCAAAGAAACTGAGCAAATTACGGTGCTAAAAGGTCAAAAGAAGGTTCTTTTTGCAAAGTGTTCACTATTCCAATTAGAGATGGCATGGTACGGTATATATCGATAATCATACTCCCTCCGTCTCATTTTATGTGTCACCATTTAATCGGACACGAAATTTAATAAATAAGAAAAGACTTGGTAAAGTTTACCAAATTATCCTTTATCAAAAAATGTGTCAATATATTTTTTTTAATTAAGTGTGATCAATAAGGATAAAAGGGTAATTGTGCCTTTAAAAAGTTGCCAAATAAAGAAAGACAACACTTATTTTGGGACGAATTAAAAAGAAAATAATGACACATAATTTGGGACGGAGGGAGTATTAAAATTGAATTCTTTTAAACCTGAGTATGAATATTATGATATTTGATAGAAGTTTTAAATTATTTTGGTATTTGATATTTATGCAATAAATATCGAAATACCATATACCGCATCAAATTTTTTTGATAATATATAAAACCCATATATATTATATTTAAGAATATTAAATATATTTATATATCATCCCTCAGCTAGTTGAAATAAAAATAACTTTTATTCAAAAATAAATTTTTTGAAAAGCGTATTATTTAGGAGTACTATGCTTAATTTAATAATGTTGTTCAGAGTTTGCATCTTGAACTACTCAATCATGATTGAAGTATTCTTTTTGTGTAATTGATTAACAAAGATAGTTGTTAGTATGATAAAATTGAGATGTTTTTAAAGTTTAAAGTTATCGTTTTTTTTATATGATATATGTAAGTCAAAATAAAATAAAGTATGATTATTAAATTGTCATACCGTAAAATATCTAAATCAAATTTTAAAATACTGAATCATACCGAACTAATTTGGTAATGATATTATTCTTTTAGATACCAAAAATCGAAGTTAACGTACTGAAGTTTAAAATACCATACCATGCCCACCCCTAATTCCTATGGGCCATATTGATTGAGTCCTAATCCATGATCTTTAAAATGGGTGATGTGGAACTTTTGATCCTGGTTTATTAATGAGCAAGTTTTTAAGGTTAAAAGTCGAACTTGTTACATTTGAAATTTTTCCCGTAAGGCAAGTAAGGTTAAAAGTTTAAGATTACTCATCACCAAGATCATTTTTGTAAATCATACTAAATGAATCGCGGGACAAGGAAATATCATGCATTGGTTATATTTCGAAGAAAATTAAATTGAATGATCTTGCAAATGTGTAGTCTTGAACTCTTGATCTCCACTTATCCGACAAAAAGGAACTGCATAAATGTCACAATGAGGTGGTGTTAGAGGTTGGATAGGGATGATATAAGGAGATCGAGGTTGAGGTAGATCGAAAAAATATTGTTGTGGTATGATTATGCATGACCTGATACACCTGCAACTTATCGAGGATATAACCTTAGATAGCTAGATATACAAGCCAAGAACTAGAGTAGAAGATTAATAGACAGTCGTAAGCTATTAAGTTTTCCTCATACCATTATTTTTCTTTGCTTCGGTTATTGTATTACTATAGTTTATTCTGTTAATGTTGTTTTCTCCATTATCTTCAGTCTCTACTATATTTCTCCGAAGCTTATTTCAATTTAATATGTTTAAATTGAATCGAAGATCTATCCGAAATAATCTATCATCTACCTTCATAAGTCAAGATAAAGCTATATATACACCATTGTTTGAAAAAACAAGACCAAAAGTTAAAGATCTTTCATTTTAAGGCCATTTTTGTAATTATCTCCATTTTCTGTCATTTTCTTTGTAAAAGTTCATTATCATAATGTTTCGAATTCTATGAATAACATCGTAAAATTTTATTAGTAAATTTGAAATTCTATAACGTTAATATTTTTATCTACTTATTAAAAAACAAAAAGTGGCTATATGTGAATATTACCCAACAATGATACCAGAAAATTGCTGTACAAATTGTCTCTAATACCCAAAAAGAATGTGACAAGTAGAATTATTTTATTATTATTATTATTATTTGAATACTATAATGTTAAAGACATAGGTCAGTTATACATGGCCCTCAAATTAGGAATTGAGTGGTCCACTATTAAAGACTTTTTAGTTTCCCTAATATCCAATCCAGTTTCTTTGACAATAAAGTATGAAAATTTCATGTAAAGAAGGTGTGGTTAAAGTGGTTTGGGGTTGGGTGGGTGGGCGTGGGGGTGGGGGAGGGGGGCGGAGCCACCTTACGATTAGCTAAGTTGTTCAGACTCTCCAAAAATATTGCCGCGCTCGTGTCGGATCCTTAAAAAATACACTATTTTTGGAGGATCCGACACGCACCCGTAGACATTTTGAAGAGTCCGAGCAACTTAGATGGTTAGGGGGTTCACCCGAGCCTCCTTCACCTTATGCCCTGAGAGACGCACGTGCTACATGAATGGCCGGCTGGACAAAGGGTCGCGATTTCTCGAGGTGAAAAATTATATTATTTATTTATACATAGTTAAAATTATTTTTTTATGTATATACAATTAATGTTGAACCCCCTTCGGCTAGTTCATATGCCTACTTCTTTCGATTTTGAACCCCCTTAATGAAAATTCTGACTCCACCACTGATGGGGTGGGGTGAGGTTGATTTAGGGATGTTGAGTCTAGTGATACTTTCAATGGTGCGAGATAATTTGGAGATATTACGTGTTTAGACTAAAACAAAAAATATCAAATTATGTTAAGAGTATTTTTTTTATTTGAATTAGCTCAATTATTGATATCATCGAGCCGTTGGTTTAAAAGAGATGAGTATACAAATGACAGAGTGACGGTGTTAGTTTAGTTAGGTTCAATTTCCTGCAGTTGCCTATATACAGGCCGATTTATTATCGTTATCCGTAGCTTGAAGACGCTCACACATAATAGAAGCATGTGAGTTTTGATTGTCATAAATACTCGAATAATATGGGAAACACATATAACATATGGAGTAGTTTGGAAAATGACCACACTTAAAAGTGTAAAGTATAACACTTTCATGCAGAGTTTGGGAAAGAGCTATATTTAAAAAGTGGTATAATATAAACGTACAACCTATCATAAGACAAATCGATTCGGCTACTAGAACCCATAACCTTTATAAATCACACAAATGCAAGTGCAATGTAAGCAGTTTATCGTGACGCAAGTATAAGTGATTGATTTCACTGCTCAAAAATTTTACTTTTACATCACGTGAAAAAAATTTTTATTGTATGTAACTCAAAAAGTTCGACGACTAGAATATGTGACCTACAAATTACACAGAAGTATGTATAATGGAGACATTTTAACCCGACGCGAGTATTATTGGTTGATTCCCCTATTCAACCCGTGTCCTACAGGTCAAACAAAAACAACTTTACCGTTACTCAAAAAAAAAAAAGGGAAGCACTCAAAAATTCAATACACTCTGTTGCTTTTCCACTATTAAATCACACCAATGCAAGTGCAATGTAGGCAGTTTATCGACACAAGTATAAATGGTTGATTCCACTACTCAAAATATAACTTATACATTGTGTGGGAACAACTTTACTATATATAACTCAAAAAGTTCGACGACTAGAATGTGTGATCTAAAATTACTCAAAACTATGTATAATGTAGACATTTTATCCCGACACAAGTATTATTGGCTGATTCTCCTTTTCAATCCGTGACCTAAAAGTCAAACAGAAACAACTTTATCGTTACTCGAAAAAAAAGAGAAAATCCTCAAAATTCAATACGCTCTGTTGCTTTTCCACTATTAAATCACGCGAATGCAAGTGTTTATACATCTAGCGGGAACAACTTTAATATACGTAACTCAAAATGTTCGATGACTGGAATATGTGACCTAAAATTATACAGAAGTATGTACAACGTAGACATTTTATTTTGGCGCAAGTATTATTGACTGATTCCTTATTCAACCCGTGACCTACAAGTCAAACAGAAACAACTTTACTTTATGTAACTCAAAAAGTTGACGACCAAAATGTGTGACCTAAAATAACTCAGAAGTACGTATAATATAGACATTTTATCCTGACGCAAGTATTATTGACTGATTCCCTATTCAACCCATGACCTACAAGTCAAACAAAAACAACTTTACTTTATGTTACTCAAAAAGTTTACTATACGTAACTCAGAAAGTTCGATGATTGAACTATGTAACCTAAAATTACACAAAAGTATGTATAATGTAGACATTTTATCATGACGCAAGTATTATTGGTTAATTCCCCTATAGAACCCGTGGCCTATACAAGTCACACAGAAACAACTTTACTATATATAACTCAAAAAGTTTATTATATGTAACTCAAAAACTTCGACGAGTAAAATATGTGACCTAAAATTACACAGAAATAAATACAACGTAGACATTTTAACCTAAGGCAGGTATTATTGATTGATTCTCCTATTCAACCTTTGACCTACAGTCACACAAAAACAACTTTATCGTTACTCGAAAAAAAAAAAAGAAAACCCTCAAAATTCAATATACACTCTATTGCTTTTCCACTATTAAATCATGAGTGAATCCAGGTGAGGAGAGAGATTCTCTTAAACAATGACTATAAATCATGTCAGAAAGTAGAAAATACATATACCATCCTTTCAACTTTTGTTATCTTCTTCTACAGTCTACAATATACACTCCATTTTCTCACTAAAACACAATGCAGCTAACTCACTGACACCAAAAGTCCCCCAAGAATACACACAAAAATATAGTACATTGTTGCAAAAAAAGATGTTCCAAAGAAGCTGCATTGTGGTTTTCTTGATTTTAACTTCATTTTTGCCTTTTGCTTTTGGGATTTTCTTGAATGTTACTGCTCTACCTGGTCAGCATTCTGATCCTGAAGCTGTTGCTCTTGAAGTTAATAGGTAAGAAAAAACAATTTTTTATGATTTCAACTTCTTGTTTTATGTCTTTTCTCTTGTTGTCTACTTGGTTTAAGCCGTGAAAACAGTCTCTTGCATAAATATAACGTGAGAATGTGTACTATAGACTCTTGTGGTCCATTTTTTTTTTCGAATCCCGAGCATAGTAGAGTTTTGGTGTACCGAGTTGTCCTTTTTTTTTTTTCACAATGTAGGACTCCTCATTCTTGAACTTAACTTAATGCCACAACTTGAGGCCCTGAAGAAATGTATGGTATGACCGTGTACAATAAGTTCTTCTGATTCTGTCCTTTATCGAACCCCGTGTATAGCAGAAACTTTAGTGTACCGAGATGTTTTTTTTTTTTTTCACAATGTAGGACAGTAAGACTCCTCATTCTTGTATTTAAGTTAATACCACAACTAGAGGTGGGTGTGGTAGGGATGGGGACTACGAGTTGGGGTGAAGATGAAATGTGTTGGAATTGTGGAGGACACAATTAATGAATGTGGGTTATGAAACTTGTTTTCGCTACTTTAGCTGGGAAAGTCATTTTCTTTCTTTTGTAAAGAAATTTATTTTTCTAAAGAAAATATTTTACATAACTCGATCAACTAGAGGTGGGGGTGGGGGTGGGGTGGGGTGGGGTGGGGGTAGGGGTAGGGGTGTTGGGGGTAAAGATGAAGTATGTTGGGGCTGCAAATGACACAATTAATGAATGTGGAATGTTAGTTGTGGAATTTGTTTTCACTGCTTCCGTTGCGGAAGTTATTTTTTCTTATTTTTAAGAAATTTATTTTTCTAAAGAAAATATTTTCTAAAAAAT
Source organism: Capsicum baccatum var. pendulum (assembly GCA_030864225.1). Lineage (NCBI taxonomy): Eukaryota > Viridiplantae > Streptophyta > Magnoliopsida > Solanales > Solanaceae > Capsicum > Capsicum baccatum. The sequence continues at coordinate 274,278,347 of CM061558.1, forward strand.
TTAAAAAAAACATTAAAACATGTCTGGCTATTGATTTTTTTTTTTATATGAAGCTTGACAACAGGATAATAATATGATGTGATTACAATGTTGCAGTTGTTATTGTTCAAGAAAGATGTCGCCCCTTTAAATGAGTCTTACACAGTATAATCTGAACTAATCGGATTTTCAACATAAGTCTTATATAATATAATCTAAATTAATCGGAGATTCAATGTAACTACAACAACGAATGGAAAATTAATTAAAAAACTTTAGGTTAATGGTCCCACATTTTGTCTTTTTTTTCTTTTTTTTCTTGGTCAGGCACATTTTGTTTTTTTTTCTTGTTTATGTCTTTCTCTGTTGTCTGCTTTTTTCTCTGTTCTTTACATGTTCTGTTTTCCACAATGTAGGACTCCTCATTCTTGAACTTTAGTTAATAGCACCACATAACGTCTCGAGTTTTACCTTTGGGTATGAAAATATTTTTGATAGAAGGCATTTTTCTCTTTTAACGAGCCTTTGGTAGTGAAAAGTCGAAGGCTTCAATGTGGATACTGAAACACTGAGTGGAAAATCAAATAAGTAAATAATAAATTAGGTTAATAGTCACACACATTTGAGTGTTCTTTTTTTAGGTAGATATGTATATTAATTGGTTGTTTATTTTTCTCTTTTTTAACTTGTAGGCCCTCATATCACTCTAGTTATTGCATTTTCTTCCTAGCAATAGATAGAGTCCATATAGACTTTTTTTGTGACTTGTTGAAATGTAATAACTATTTACTATGTTTATTTTTTTTTTTTTGAGAAGGAATAGCTATTTACTATGTTTGTACAAACATAAATGTAGATCTAGAGAAAAACAATTTCTTCATTTACACCATTGTGTCGTTGAGATTTAACTTATATACACTGATATTAGTCTAGTGACGATAGTGGAGCATCCGATGTGTGAATTCAATGCTCATCACGAGTTTGACCGGTAGAGAAAGAACCTATCATTCAACGAATTTTATATCGTGCATTATTGACTGTCAGAGATTTCTCGATTATTACAATGTTATGACTCTTTTCATTAATGTGTTATTATAGGAAAGTGAATGCATCACTCTCAATTTACCAAACAAGAAGAAAAATGTTGTCCTACACAAATAGTGATCATCAATCCTCTTGTCAAACGGGGAACCCGATCGATGATTGTTGGCGATGTGACCACAATTGGCAACTAAATCGCCAAAGACTAGCCGATTGCGCCATTGGGTTCGGTCAATATGCACTAGGAGGTAAAGGTGGACGTTACTATGTGGTCACCTCTTCCTCGGACCCTGACCCGGTGAACCCTCCACCTGGCACTCTTAGATACGGAGTCATCCAAGAGGAGCCACTATGGATTGTATTCGCGGCCAGTATGGAGATTAAACTCTCGGAAGAGCTAATTTTCAACTCGTACAAAACCCTAGACGGGCGCGGAGTCAACGTGCACATAACAGGAGGGGGGTGTATCACATTACAGTACATCTCCAATGTCATTATACACAATATACACGTACATCATTGTTACGAATCGGGGTATACGAACGTGCGATCGAGCACGACACATTTCGGATACCGAGGCAAGTCGGACGGGGACGGGATCTCGATTTTCGGGTCCCATGACATATGGATTGACCATTGCTCATTGTCCAATTGTAAAGATGGACTAATTGATGTTGTTATGGGGTCAACAGGGATAACAATATCAAATAATCATTTTTCACATCATAATGAAGTAATGTTATTGGGACATAGTGATGATTATTTACCAGATTCAGGTATGCAAGTGACAATATCATTTAATCATTTTGGAAAGAAATTAATTCAAAGAATGCCAAGGTGTAGAAGAGGGTATATACATGTTGTGAATAATGATTTTACAAGATGGGAAATGTATGCAATTGGTGGAAGTGGAGATCCTACTATCAACAGCCAAGGAAATAGATATATTGCACCTTTTGATCCTTTTGCTAAAGAGGTACACCATTTTTTTCCTTTTACTGTTTATTTTTTCTAGTCGATATATACTGATTCTACATGATTGATTATACATATAACAACAATAATATAAACAACATATGCAATGTAATTCTGTTGTTGTTTTTGTTGTTGTTATGTGTACAATAGTTATGTCTGTCGACTATTTTTTAGTTTGAGTGGATGTTTATTTTCTCTAGTCAGTAGATACTGATTGTACATGACTATACATATAACAACAACAACAACATTTGCAGTGTAACTTTGTTGTTGTTGTGTGTACAACAGTTATATCTATCGACTATTTTTAGTTTGAGTGGATCTTTATTTTCTCTAGTCAATATATACTGATTGTACATGAATATAAATATGACAACAACAATAACAACGGCATATGCACTGCAATTCTTTTGTTGTTGTTGTCATGTGCACAAGAACTATATCTGTCGACTATTTTTAGTTTGGGTTGATGCTTATTTTCTCTAGTCTATATATACTGATTGTACATGACTATACATATGACAACAATAACGACATATGTAATGCAATTTTATTGTTTTTGTTGTTATTTGTACAACAATTTTATCTGTCGACTATTTTTAGTTTGAGTTAATGTTTAGTTTCTCTAGTCGGTATATACTGATTGTACATGACTATACATATAACAACAATAACATATGCAGTGTAATTCTGTTGTTGTTGTTATTGTCATGTGCACAACAGCTATATATGTCGACTATTTTTAGTTTGAGTGGATGGATGAACAACTATTTTGGTTAATTGTTCAAAATAAAACAGTATGGTTATTGTGTTCTTTTTCTTTCAATTTTTGCATGCAATAAAATAAGGCCAACATGGTTTTATATTTAAGAAGATAATATTAATTTGGAAAAGAATTTTTAGTTTGGGTGTATTTGGTCTAAAGTTGTGAGCTACATGATTTAAAAATTTCTAAATACTTTTGTTTTATCTTTTCTACTTTAGGTCCCATGCTCTCCATTCTTTTAATCATGACTCAAATTTTATGTAAGTAGAGTGTACATATAGTCTTATTTTATATATTGTTGACTTGAAATTATATTACTCGGGTTCTTCAAAATGTCACAAACGTACATAGTAGATTCACCATAATTACATTTTTAGAGAATCTAATACGAGAATCCGATGACATTTTTATTACATTTTTAGAGAATCTAATACGAGAATACGATGACATTTTTAAAGAATTCCGTAAACTTATAATGAAATGAGGATTTATATAGTTAAAGCGAAATTTTGTGCTCAAATTGCATTGGATGCTAATTTATGTCTGATGTGATGTGTGGTGGGACACTACATGAAAGAATAGAGCTACAAATGCTAGTTTTAAATTCCACAAAATTCAATAATTTTGACTTTAATTTTATAGTTGAGTTAAGATTTATGATTCATGATTTGTAAATTAAAAAGAGTAATGCTTGGACTTTTCAAAAATGTCTACGAATGTGTGTCGGATTCTTTAAAAATAATGTATTTCTAAAGGATTCGACACGGATGCGGCAACATTTTTGGAGAGTCCGAGTAACTTAGCTCCTGAACTATCATCAAATTTGCTGCGACACACTCTAATTTCACAAGAGTCCTATTACCCCTCGACTCAATTTTAGTATATTTTTATCATATTTTTTAGCTGATGTGACATCTTTTTAACTGACGTGACACCTTTGACGTGAATTTTATTTTTATGTAATAAAGGTGTCATGTTAGCACAAAAAGATGATAAAAATACGCTAAAATTGAGTTCAGGAGGGTAATAAGACCCATGTGAAGTTAGATTTAATCGTAGTAACTTTGACCATAGTTCGAGGGATACTGAATACTTATCTCGATTAAAAATTCTGACTCGACCTCTGATTACAGGTGACAAAAAGAGTGGACACAGAAGAAGGTAAATGGAGGAATTGGAATTGGAGAAGTGAAGGGGATGTAATGGCGAATGGAGCATACTTTGTTGCCTCTGGTGAAGAAGTTGAAGTTAAATATGAAAAAGCATATAGTGTGGAGCCCAAATCTGCTGATTTCATTGACCAAATTACTATGAATGCTGGTGTTCTTATTCATAGGTAAGTCCTTTTACTTTACTTCCTTTTGTTTTCTGATTTTTCATCCGGTGTTCAATATTCGTATATTTAATGTCGAGTCAGAATTTGTCTTAAAGGGATATAAAATATAATGACGTCAACAGAAGAACTAGTTGAAGGGGGTAAGACGTCTACTATATTTATATATAAAATAATTTCAATCGTGTATAATTGTATGATTTTTCGCCGAGAATCCCCTGGCTCCAAGCTAGCGTTGTCCCTGTCCGCATTGAAGTCCGACTAATTAGGAGTTGCATCGGGAAGTCCCAGTATAGGGGTTAAAATGCTTCCTATCAAAGACAACTTCATAACCTGAGTTGAATCCGAGATCTCTGATTAGTGATCGAGGAGTACTTACGACTCCACCGCAACTTTTAATGTCCTTTTACTTTTCTTCTTTTTCACTTTTGCTCCCTAACTTCACTTTTTTTTTTCTCTCTATCACACTTTTGTCTTTATGTTAATTGGAGTAATCAACACTTTAATAGTCCCCTCTTAGACTTTTGTGTTTGTTAATTATTAATATTAGTACTAGTTGTAGTAGTAATAATTTTGGGGTACTTGCTTTTCTTAGTGACACAAGAATTATGTCTTAAGAAAATATGTCTCATCAATTTGAATTTTTCAAGAATCCAAATGCATGGAACATGCACCCCACTAGTTACACAAAATAGGCTTGTATGAAAAGGGTGTTCAAAAATTACTTAAGATTATATATTTAAATCCTAAATGTGTCATTATCGAGGAGGATTCGAGATTTGAAGTTTATAGAGTCTAAAATTAATACATATTCTGTATATTTCTCTATAAATATACATGATTTATACATGTATAGTAATATGTATACATGATTTATTAGCGATACTAATAAATTTTTGGATCCTGTTGCATAAATCCGTAGCTCCATCACTTTCTTTTAACATGCTTATTCGACTTCAATCTGAATTAATCAGATCAGTAAATTTTAAATAGTGGATATATAGAGAAAACCTAGAGGCATTAGGTTTTTTTTTATATATGACTATAGTTGAGTTAATAAAATGTTATAATTTTATGTCATAAATGACCAGGGGCAGCAACAGTGGAAAATGGACTGCAGCCACCAACAATGACACCGAATCCGCCGGAGACGACGGCGGAGGGGAAGATCTCGTGGCGATTTCCGGCGACGGCGACGACTATGGTGGTGATGAAGAGTCTAGAAGCTCTACAATTTACTCCAGATTACCCTTGCTATTAAATTCTCTAATGTTATTGTTAGCCTTATTGTAGTCTTAAAATTTTAAGACATGCAAAAAAAAAAAAAGAAAAAGGGAAAACAAATTGTCCTCTTTTTTGTTTTTGCAACTATTTAGAAATTGTTGTTAATTTCTAAATTGTGGTCGCTCGCCCTTCCTTGAACCCCACGTATAGTGGAAGGTTTAGTGTATTGGGCCGCAAAAAAAAATGATTTAGAAATTGTTGTTAATGTGTTTTGAAGTATTTAAAATGTTTTTGTGGTGGCATAATTGTCGCCCTGAACCCTTTAATCAAGAAAATTTTACTGCGTTCCTTCTTTTGAATGATGTTTGACGGGTGTGAAATGGGCAGGTTGGAATGAAATAATTTAATAAATATTATTTGGATTGAGTCGATATGGATCACGGACTAAATAAAGGGTCATAATGTATTTTGAAAAATTCTTACGATGCTTTATTTCGTATAATTTATTTAGTTACCTGATTTATCTGATTAAAAATGAACGAGTACATTGGTGGTAAGGGTTTATCGAACCCATTCGTCGGAAAAGTACAATGTATATATATAACTATTAGGTCAAATTTGATATTTATGTGTATATATTGCATATTGGACTCCCTTAACACGACTTGAGATTCTATTTGAACTCCGTTGGCAAAAATTTTGCTGTTGCCGCCACTATCATGTCGAGAAGTCTCACTTTGGGAAATAAAGTGCTTTCTACCAAAAAGGATGTCTTGTTCTCATAACTTGAACCGTAGACCTTCAATTAAGAATGAAAAGATACTTATCACCTTACCGCTATCTTTAATCATATATACGTTATATATTCATTGATTTGACGTAAACACATGTAACTTTTTATATGCCAAATTATATAATAATTATATTTTTCATTAATGGAAAGTAAAGATTAGCTATGAGAAAACAATGTCATCAGCGGATATGAAAATCTCCATAACCATTTTAATAATCTTCTAAGCAACTTAGCTTATTATACTATTATCTATTTATCTATCTATCTTGTTCAACTTATTATACTATATTCCAAGAAGAATAATTTAAAAAGATGCTTATTAATTAATTAAATATTAGGAGACAAATTGAACTTGTTAATGACAAATGATATGATGAAGTTGCTTTTTGCACTTTATATCCAAATTTTCTAACTTGCTTACTAAAACATAATGAGATGGAAAAAAGAAGATCATTTGAATTTTTTTAATAGGAGGGATTTGATTTTAAATTATTATCCAATAGGTTAAATGAAGTTCAATTAAAATTATATTATCACCTTTTTAAAAAAAAAATAGTTCATTGTACATGGATTACAAAGAATATTTTGAATTATACCTATCATTGGGATGACATTAAATTTTTAATTGGTGGCGAATGTACTTTAACCTAATTGATAACCTACGGAGGGATATTATAAATAAAATAAATTGTGATTATCTCAAATTTTTTCGAATGAAATAAAACGTGCAAATATTTTAGACTACTGTTTAATTTTGTTTCTATTGATATGTGCAACTTGGATTTTTTAAAGCAAAAATAAAATAAACATACACCTTAACTTATCATATTTACATAAATTTATAAGTAATTATAAAAATTTCAACTAATTATGTATCCTCGTTCGGGAGCTAATTATGTATTCTCGACAACCCAAAATTAAAATCCCCCCCCCCCCCCCCCCCCCCTTTTTTTCTTTTAATTCTGAGCTATTAGAATGAGATCTTTTTTTTTTCTTAATCCCTTTTACTAGGGAAATCGAGTTTCAATAGCAATAATATTTTCGTTGAATATATTATTGACTTAGAAATTGTAGTAACAAAATAGATCAAGCAATAAGTACAAATGGTAAAGAGAGAGGTGGAATATATAGTTCAAATACTTTCATCGGTAACTAAAGATCTTATTTTGTACGAATCTATATTAGTTGAACCAGTAAAATTCAAAAAGCAAGAAAGGATAAAAATATATACATATATATTGAATATTTTTCCACTTCAAAAATAAATTGCTTTTTTACTAGTATTCCCAAATAGAAGATGATGAAGCATCATCCCATGTACTACTAATATTTTCATCTTGAGAAGAATAATTACAAGAACATAGGTTTAATATTTTACAAAGGTACATGTGATGTTCCATTTGACTTTGTTCATATGTCCAACTTGGTATCATCCAATCCAATAATCTTGAGGATTCTTCTTCACCATCATCAAAGCTATGACAATTATCATCTTTTGCAAATGATAATTTTGGTTGTGAATCACTACTTGTATTATTGCTTCCAAAGCATTCTATCACATAGAAAAAAATATTTATACGATCAGATCATTTAAAAAGTAATTATTTGAAACTTCGATTACTAATCATTGATTTGATAATTTACAATTAATGGAAGGGGAGTCTTTGGTATGACTGGTAAAGTTGTTGCTAGGTGATCAAGAGGTTACAGGTTCGAGCTGTGGAAACAACCTCTTTGCAGAATTATACGTAGAAAAAGATTGCATACAATAAACCGTTTTGGTTCGACTCTTTCCATATCCCGTGAATAGTGAGAGATTAGTGCACCGAGCAGGCAGGCCGAGAGAAAGACCACACCCAAGAGAGTGTGGGTGGTAAAATTGTTGCAATGTGATAAAGAGGTTACAGGTTCGAGCTGTGGAAACAACCTCTTTGCAGAATTGTACGTCGGAAAAGATTGCGTACAATAGACCATTTTGGTTCGACTCTTTTCATATCTCGTGAATAGTGGGAGATCAGTGCATCGAGCATGCAGGCCTAGAGAAAGGCCACACCCAAGAGAGTGTGATGCATGCGGCCTAACTTGACGCAAACGTCAATGATTGATTCCACGACTCAAACTTTGAGACTTATAGATAAAACCTCTTGTAGAATTGTACGTAGGAAAATGTTGCGTACAATGAACCCTTCTAGTTTGACTCTTTCTGTATCCTGTGAACAGTGGGAGATTAGTGCATGCCGAGCATGCAGGCCTAGAGAAAGGCCACGACCAAGAGAGTGTGATGCATGCAACCTAACTTGATGCAAACGCCAATAACTGATTCCACAACTCAAACTTTGAGACTTATAGATAAAACCTCTTGCAGAGTTGTACACAGGGAAATGTTGCATATAATGGACCCTTCTGTTTTGACTCTTTCTGTATTCCGTGAACAGTGGGAGATTAGTGCAAGCCGAGCATGCAGGCCTAGAGAAAGGCGACGCCCAAGAGAGTGTAATGCATGCAGCCTAACTTGACGCAAACGTTAACGACTGATTCCACGACTCAAACTCGACACTTTTTGATAACACAAAAGAGAATAATGTGAGAAATTAAAGAAAATATTAAATCAAACCTTGTTCATAAATAAGTGCTTTCTTTCTCAAATGACTTCTCCAGTAATTCTTTATTTCATTATCGGTTCTTCCTGGCAATTGTTTAGCAATCTTTGACCACCTGTTAAATTAAAGTTATAAACATTAAATTTTAATAAGCAATATTTGAAACAAAAAAAATGAAATTAACTAGGGAAATTAATTATACTTGTTTCCCAATTGTTTTTGAAGTTTAATAATTAAATTTTCTTCATCTTCAGTAATTTGGCCATGTTTTAAATTAGGTCTAAGGTAGTTCATCCATCTCAATCTGCAACTTTTTCCACTTCTCCTCAGTCCTGCATGATACCAAATTCCGAACATCGTTAAAATTAAATATGTATATCGACTAAGAAAAGTAAATAGCAAATTCAATCGGCTATTCGTGTAAAGACATCCAATAAAATAATTTGATGTTATATATGTTACAATCCAACCTACTATTGGGCCTAGCTAGGTCTGCATGGTGGCATTAATTTAAATTTTTTTACGTTGGTATTTTATCGATATGAGATTTGCCTAGATTGTTACCTGAAGCTTTTGCTAAGGCATCCCAATGACGGTCACCTAAAATGGCGACAACATATGCTAGTCGCTCGTCTTCCTCGTCGAGCCAAGGGCCTTTTCGTAATTTCTCTTCTTGCATGGTTATAAGTTGCAATTTGAAAGCCATAATGTGTATATTTGATGTATTTATGTGATATGGTTGTAGCAACTTGAGAAAGTGACACTCTTTATATAGTAGTTGTAATATAGTACATATAAAAATAGCAAAGTTGTATGGAGAAATTCATTACATAGCCAAAGTAGGTTGATAATGTACACTAACTAGTTTGTGGCAACCCCACCATTGGTTTTAGATTTATTAAGTCATCAAAAAGGATTTTTCAGTTTTCATTTAATATTACATCTAGTTCAGGCTCTATCGAAAACAATCTCTTTATCTCACAAAAGTAGGGATAACATCTGCGTAGGTCTTAATCTCACTTATGAGATTACATTAGGTATACTACCATATTTAATTTACCATCTGATGAATTGACCCGGCCATGGGCAAATTTTGAAGGTCGGTTATGAGTTCACGTGAACGCAAAAGCTTTTACCCAAACATTGTATATATTAATAAATCCACTAAGTATTATAATCCCTCCGTCCCATTTTATGTGTCGTCATTTTCTTTTTGGTCCATCCCAAAAAGAATGTCACTTTTCCTTATTTGACAACTATTTAATATCATTTTCATTTTATCCTTAGTGGGTCCCACTTATTAAGAAAAGACAACTAAAAAGTAAACATTAAAATAACTTTAAGAGGGACAATTTTATAAACTTTACAAAGTCATCACTTATTTCTTAAACTCCGTACTCGATCAAATAACAATACATAAAATAGGAAGGAGGTAGTAGTATTTAACTTTAAGTCATTATAGAAACCCCTAAACTTTAAATTCTGAATCCGTGTCCGATTCTACTATAGCCCTTTTTTGCATCACTAGTTTTGGTATAGTAACCAAAGGTTGCATTGTCTGCTATACAAATCCTTAAATACAATAAAAGTTTATCTTCTTTTCATTATAATAATGTCAAACTTAACTTTGAATACACATGAGGTCACATATAGAAAGAAAAAATAAAAAAATTAAGGATAAGCACACATAATGCTTTGTGGTATGGTACATATAAGAAGAAATCCAAAAGATCTGCCCAAATCTTTCATCAATTAAAGATTTCTTGTGGGGCATCTCAAATTCTTGGATTATCTCGAGATAATTTATTTCAAATTAGTTATTCCGAGATTGTTATTCCTCCATCAGTGAGGGATAAAAATAACACTATAATTTTAGAATAAGTTATTTTGTGATTTATCCCAACCAAATATGTAATAAACTCAACCTAGAGTTAATATATCAACTGTAATCTTATGCGCGGTTGTTTCTATTTCATTTTCTTATTTCAAGCTCTAAAGCACTAGCGCTAAGTTACTTACAGAATCTCAGATCTCTCAGAGAACTTCTCTTTTTAATTACGCAATTTCAAGTGAGATCAAAGGAAGGTTTCTTCGATAACTTTGGACAACTTCTATTGCCTCCAACAGAAAGAGGAATTCTATCCATCAAAGAAAGTCAAAAATTGCTTAGTATCGTAATAGTTGCAAATCAATGTAAGATCATAATGATGCCAAGGAGACCAACTAGACGAGACAAACTATTGTTTGAAACCAGAGGTCTCGAATTTGAGCTCTACGTATGAAGTGGCCTTTATCAGAGAGCGCTTTACCTACCTCCAATTTGGAACTTCCCGGCATGAAAACTTGATGTTGGCCAAAAACACAAGTTTTGCAAACTCGTACGACCATGTATGTGAGCTAGGATACCCATGTAGTACTTCATCATCGACATACAACAACAACGACAATAACATACATACCCAGTATGCAAACCTTACCCTTACCTTCTGCAGGTAGAGAGGTTGTTTCCGATAGACCCTCATCAACAATAAGATATATCATCTACATCCTTTGAAGATCATAAGGATGTTCTCTTGCATACAACACTTCCAAGAGCTGCCAAGTAAATCAACTTCCTACCTATCAAATTCAAGTTCATGATACAACAAAAAAGACAAACCAAAAAGAGATACACTTCTTTCAAGAGAAGGAACAAAAGAAAAATGCCTAGTGATTACTGCAGAATCTGCATTCCTCTCCTGATTACTGTAAATCAACTGTATAAATAACGTAATTTCGTGCTCCAGAGTGTTAGCAAGAACAAAAAATTCTCTCGACGATAATTATAGAACAAAATACACAAGATACTTCTACAAACCATTCTTGAGCTGCAGCACACAACTAATGATTATCGAAATACATACTTGAATTACACCCTGCTGCAATGCCTGTCATCATCTTCAACGATCCGGCACATTGAAAAGAAAAGAACAACAAGAGAAGGAGAAAAATGAATACCACAATTACAGAAGAGCGTGGTTGATGCATGCATCTGGTTTTGAGTTGGGATGTCTAGTCCTGCAGTTAACTGATAAGGAATAACGAGAAGCGTGTTCTTTACCCTCCTTGTCCGGCAGCATCTGCTAATCTCTGCCATCTCAACTCTCGCTGCTTTTCCAGCTCAGTAGCCTGAGCTGCTTTCTCGGCATACTGTTTCTGACAATCCTCGAACAAATCAGCGTCCATTTCAAGAAACATTTTGCGGACATTAACAGTCAGCCCATGGACTGCCTGATTCCAATGACTCCTTATATTCTTTTCTAGAGCCTCAAAAATTATTGGTAAAATAACATTCCGATTCTGGGCAATCAGACCCACAATGTGCTCATTATTCCATAAAAATAAGGCTCGTTCCGCAACCTGAAAATATATAAAGTTACTTCAAGACACCTCAACGAGATTCAAACTGTCTTTTCATAGTCCAGAGGTTCCTCCTCAGGTGAAATGTCATTCTTTTTGAAATAGACTTATACGACAATAGCGCCAGATAAAATGGAACGAAGAAGTACCATAAAGAAGCAACATGGCCAATGAATAACACTAAACCAAAAATGACATAACCAAAATGTCTATAACCGAAAGGAAACAAGGAGGAATAGGAAGTGAGATAGCAGGGACATAGTCTGTTTGTGCTAGTTTTGAGTGCTAAATTACCAAGCTTCTCATCTATTTATAACACCGCTGGTGGCTTTTATCATGGTCTCAGCCACTGAGAGCTAGATATGCAAATTTTTTCAGGTTCACAGTCTAAGAGTGTGTCCTAAACTTCCCGAAGCTTAAACGAAGAAAGCAAAAGCCGAACCTTGTTATTAGCAGCTCCAACTTCCAAGGAAAAGACGAAATATTATAATTTGGAACGGGGATTGAAATAAGGTTTCACGATGTGATGTACACAAGTTCTAACTGTTCACAGAGGTTTTACACTTAAGAATGTCAGTTTTCAGAAAGGAGCGCGCGCGCGCACACACACACCAAAAAAAAAAGAAGGCAATACCATTCATTTCTGCTGATAGTAAGGTCTTAAAAACTCTAGTTTAACTATATCTGCATCTCCTAAGGTTATGTAACAGTTGTTCCTATTGTTCCAAACACGAACTTCAACAATCCTATGGCTATTTTTTTTATCTCTCTTTTGACACACTTTAAAGTGAACTTAATAATTATTTAGAAAGTATTCATGAGCATAGCAAGTGCCAAACTTTCCGGTATGAGAAGAGTTTTAGAGTAGGAAGAGCACTACTAAAAAGCTACGGAAAACACAATAAGGTGTAAGTAGAACATACAAAAATTTATAACCAGTGAAGCTGGTGTTACGCCATTTTCCAGAATATGGTCTTTCATACATTACGTTTCTTAATTGCAAACAAATACTCCTTTGTTTCATTTTACATGACCGAGTTTAAATGTGCACGGAGTTTTTAAGGGGAAAAATTAAAAAAGATAATTGAAACTTGTGGTTTCAAACATGCCATAAAATTTGTATAGATATAGGACTTAAAACTAGTGGTCTTAACCATGCCATAACAATTGTGTGGTATTAAAACCTAAACATGAAAGGCTAAACTGTGAAGTTCAAATTACATTGTTCCATATTTAGAAAGAGATCGACCCCTTCTTAACAGATTAAAAAGAAAAAAATATGGTCACATAAATTGAAGCTGGGGTAGTAACTAATCTATTTAAAGAGAATAAAGAATCCATGGGACAGAACAAGAAGCCTCATTGCCTCAACTTATAAGATGATAAAGAGCTGGACAAGGAATGCATGCCACTCCCCTCAAAGATGGAAGTTCAATCAGTGGTATCAGAAACAATTTTTTTCCAAAAAAGAAAATTACTGTCCATGCCGTGACTGCAATCATAATCTCGAAAGGAAGACCATAGCACTGAATAAACAATACACCATGCAATAGAGAGCGTAGCACACTTAGTTAGAGCCTTGTGGCGAATTTAACGCAAAAGGCACTCAATCAAGCTTATGAGTCATGTGAGACATATTCACATACTTTTTCAAATGATTGCAATCAATCTCCCCCATAGATTCCAACCAAAAGTCAAAATATAGGCAACTATGCATGGAATCATTGCTACAATTGCAATCATACAAAAAAGTATGAGAAATAGCAGCAGGCAGCAGCGCACCTGCTAGCTTATAGCAAGTCACAGGCTTAAGTCTATGATGAATGAAAACTGTGTGAACGCTATACTCTCCCAAAAAACAAAGCCAAACACCTAAACCGACCCCTAAGCTAAACCAAATAAGAGGAGCAAGATTTACAAACATAGAAATTTGGGGCTTCAAACAGGGTTTGAGACCTCAATTAGGAGCACCCAAAGGTGTGACTTAGTGGTCAATGAAGTGGATTGAAACCAATGAGGCTCTCAGGTTCAATTCCTAATGGAGGCAAAAACACTAAGTGATTTCTTTCCGTCCGTCCAAGCCTTGGTGGATATAGTTACCACAGTACCTATTCTGATAGGTGGTAGCAGGTATATCATGAAATTAGTCAAAGTGTGGCAAGCTGGCCTGGACACCACGTTTAAAAAAAAAAAACCTCAATTAGGATAATTTTCATAAATCACTTGCTCTTTCCGTATGTTATGGAGTCTACCCCATCTTGAAAGCTCTTTAAAATAGCATAAGCTTATTTACAAGATCCAGGGATTCCGAATCCCCCCACCTAGGAGTTCGGGAAGGCCAGAAGTAAACAAAGGGTGTCCTAATAGAATAAAGTGTATAGTCAATTTTTTCCTTTTCATAGTGGGAACCAGGTGGGGGTGGGGGGAATAAGGTATGTGTAAACACTCTACCCTCCCCTTGTGAGATTACACTGGAAACAAGTGTATCAAGATATCTAGACAACCTGAGATCATGAGTAGAATCTAGGAGTCTCTGCGAGACTTAGATTACATGAAAAATTTATAATATTTGTGCTAATATCACCTAACTGAAACTAAAAAATTGAAATGTAAAAGTTGTTGGATTGATAGGTAATGCTCCCAATACTGGCCAAACTTGGGATTACCAAAACTAGCTTAACCCGATCTCATATTGCATTAACCCATTGTGACACAGTTTCCCCTTCTTTTACAAGTCAACAGTCCCTAAAACTAGCGAGATTAATTTCTCTCTCCTCTCTTACTAAGTTCAACAATTCAATATATGGAAAGAAGATAGACTAATTGGTTTAGAGTTGACTATAACTGGTTTAGCGTAGACTACTTCTTTCTGTGTCAAAGCAGCCAAAAATTAGCAGAAATCTATGATCTCATCTACCAACAAACTCTTTATAAAAAAAATTACTCTAGTATGACTAGGTAATGTATTTTACGTTTGGGATCATTATTATTATTATTTTTTTATCAAGTACATCTGGGATCATTATTAATCTTGATTCCAACTAATTTTGACATTTTCTTGTTTTTGCAAAGCGGTAAGCACATGTCCGTGTCAAAAATCATATATGTGACCTCGTTAAAGTCCAACTTATCAAATTACATTTGCATTGTTAGCATGCCATTTTTCAATTGTTCGGTTACCCTTAAACATATGGATGCATTGCCAATCTTTGTTGCATCCTAGGGTAATTTAGACATTTTAAGATCTTCACTACTTCTGCACTCCAAATCTTATAACCAAACACCAATGTGGCAAATCACCACATTGTAAGTTGTGGATTCTTAGTTAAGGCGAGTAAACTTAATTTCCATGTGTTGGTGAAAGGAAAACTCTTAAGAGATTTGAGATAATGATCCTAAATTAAAGTGAGTAAAGTTATATTCGTTGGGCTTGAATTGATGTAAATTGAACCATGATTATTATGTAGATTGAGTTGTTGATTCTTGTTAGCAAGTGTAGAAGTTAGCCTAGCTATGAAGGAAGAACCTTGAGGTGGGTTAATACTTGTTCTTACTAAAGTTCCTTTCTTACGAAGTTATAACCATTAGGTGCTTGATTAAGTGTTTCTAAATGTTAAGCCTTATTTGTCCCTATGAAAGAAAAGTTATTCCTTTAACTTTTAAAGTCTCTTGATACTTGTCGAAAACATGTAACGTTTTTGTGCTTACACTTTATAAGTGATGAATGTTGTATAGTACCCTCTTTGCCATGCCTATGTAACAGTGAAACGCTCAAAGATTCAATTTAAACTTAAATGAAATGGTAACCGTACAAAGCGTTACAAGTAATAGTACAAAGGATTACAAATTTTGCCATAATGAGGCACGGCATGAATGGTAAACAGTATAATGGGTTACGAGCAGCAGGGTTACTAATTTTACCATAATGAGGCACAACATGAATGGTAACCATAAAGGATTACGAACAGCCGTATAAAAATTTGCTCGACATAATGAGACAAAAAGATTTGGTAGCCGTATAAAGGGCTATGAGTAACCATATAAAGCGTTACTAATTGCCACAGCTGGGCATAATTAAGAAAAGTTCTGTCAATTGGAACTATCTAAAAGCTAAAGATGGAAAGAACGTACTTAACTAAGAAATATTTAGTGGTGGTACCTTAAATGTGATATTATTTACGTGATGAGTTTTTATGGACCATTCTCTTTTCGAGTTTACATTATTACATACATGTTAATCTAAACCTTATTCTAACTTTAGTTCGGAGAATGTTGAGACTTAATGGTTACCCTCAGAGATACTTAGCCCGTTTGGACCTATCCGGTCGAGTGTGCAGGTAATGAAACCTATGGGTAGAGAAAAATCTTTTTGGCTCAGCTGGTAGGCTCCGCTGATTTCATTCCATGATAGTTGTTCCTATCCAGACATTAGTTATTTTCAGACATATTAATATTCCCGAGGAATGCCCCGTTGACTCTGTATTAGATTTCAGATTCTTAGAGGCTCATAGACAGTCTTAAAAAGTGGGTTACAAGTTCACATTATGCATATATCCTACAATAATAAGAAGTGCATACTCACATTTGTGTAAATTTTCAAAATGTTTACTTGAACTTGAGATCCAAATATTATAAAGTCAGAATGGTCTGCTCGATCAAGTTAAAGCACCAGGTGCCATCATGGCTTGATCAGAAATTAGGTTGTGACACCTAAACAGTGTTGTCAAAGGTTCATCTAGGCACAATTAAACCCTAAAGTTAGGTGCAAAACACACTGACCAGTTCCCGTCGCTTGATTGGAGCTTTAGTGCAGTCACCAAGGTGCTAATGCATACACTTCATTGCAAATAAGCGTTGTTCTAAAGAATTGACAATAAACAACAAAAATTTCACCTAACTGTACTTTTTCAATCTGTTAGTCGATATAAATGTTGTTTGCTTAATTGTATTTTTCAAATTCATTTGTCCGCATTGTTATTTATGGTCATCATTATTGGTTTTCATCGTTATTTTTTCACTATTTTCTACATGTGTGCGTTTCTTTATTAAAGCCCGTGCTTTACTTGCGCTTTGTGTTTAAAGCTGCAATAAACCGCATTGCTTTTTGGCATCTTTTGCCTCCGATAACATTACGCCTAACAGAGAGAATGAGGAAAAAAAAAAAAGGAAACACCTTCTGGTATCTTACCAACCACAGACAGAAAATACGTCAAGAAACTTTTCTATTTTTTCCAAAGTTAATATAGTTTCAAATGCAAATGTACTCATCAACCCTTTTTTTATATTCGAATACAAGCGCAAGCGGTATACAAAAGTAGAGAATCCCGACAAAATTATGATTCAACAAATAGTTCCAATCATCTGCACATCCACCAAGCAATAAAGATATCAAAAAAAGTTCCACAAAGAAGTTACTAAAACAGGTAAATTGCAACAATTAATGGCTTTGAAGTTTCTCCTAACCTGGAAGTGTGGGCTGTTAAGGCAATGAGCAATCTGTCGAAACATAGGAACCATGCAGCGTTGAAATTCAGCAGCTTGCGTGGCTTCCAGAACTTCTTCGAGTTCCCCAATAAAGAGAACTTCCTTTTGGCAATTAGTAACAGGCCAGTATTTCAACAAACCCCTTATAACTGTATCAGACAACTTGTGATCCTTCTCGACAAACTGAACAATACAATACGACAACTGCTGATGATACATTCCAATTGGTTTCGGCTTGTGTAGCGGTATGAGAACTCGAACAAGAAAAAGCTTATGTTCCTCTTTCATTGGCAACGCGAAACCATTTATAATACTCCCTAAAATCTCCAAAAGTTCACCTATCCCGCTATGCCTCTCTGTCTCATATATAAACCTATAAAAGATATTATTAATCACCTTCCTTATAAACGGCCTATGCACCATAAACTTCCCATATATCCTATGAAGAATCGTTTTCAAATAATCCCTCTCCCTCGGATCCTCAGACTCAAACAAATCCAATAACTTCAACACAAACGAATGATCAATAAACCTTTTAGCAACCTTCGTATCAGTATTTGACGAAACTATATACCTCAACAACAACTCATATACCAACTGTAAATGCGGCCATGAAGGCTCGAGATACTGTTCTTCCTCTTCAGGTTCAACATTTTCCGACCCTGTATTCTCATGAGACGCAGGAGGCAAGCATCTAAATATATTAACACCTATCATTTTCACCATTTCTTCCTGATTACTCTCACTTATTTTCACACCACCTGATTGTACACAATCAACAAGTTCTACTAAAGTTTGTCTTTTTATCTCTTTTTCCTTAACCATTTTCATCGTATCAACGAAATTAAATTGGTAACAACAAACCTGTAGTTTCCTTAAAACCAAACTCTGGCGATCAGACATTGGTACATCTTTCAACAATGGAAGAGCCTCAATTGCTCCTGGTGCCGGCACTGTAGCTGCAATTATCACTGTCTGTTGCTGCTGCTGCTGTGTGACCGAATTACTCGGCATTCCAACGCCAACACCAGTACCTCTAGAAGCATGATTAACAACCACATTAGACGTCGAAACTGAACCAGAACTCCGATTACCCGACGGAACTATACCAAAATCCGACGCATCCGATTTCGGTACCTTCTTATTCCCTCGCTTAATAATTTTATTCAACATTTTTTCTTCTAAAAATACAAAAAAACTAACAACAACAACAACAACAACAATATTTATATTCTCAGTTGAGAATTTTTAGCTCAATAACAATTATAATTCTACGAGCAATTGATTTCATGCAATGTGCGAATTTTATGAATTTGAGAGTTTGAACAAAAAGTTTTATGTTCTCATTGAGAATTTTTAGTTCAATAACAATTATAATTCTACTAGCAATTAATTTTTCTTCAAATTCGGATCTATTGAATGAATTTGATAGAGCTGAGAAACTCGAACAATATGAACAAACATTTTTAGTTCAATAAGAATTATAATTCTACAAGCAATTGATGTTCATATGAATGTGCGAGTATTTTTTCAAATTTGGATCTATTGAATGAATTTGAGAGAGCGGAGAAAGTGAACCGGTGGATCGGAAGAATGAAACATGATGGCCGGAAGGGAGTAAAGACGGTGATCGTACGGGATAGGATATTCCGGCGATCAATCGGAGAAAATGGAGGGAGAAAGAGGTAAAATTAGAGAGAGAGATTGGGAAATGGAAAATAGAACGACAGATAATGGAAAAGAAGAGAGAGAAAGTGGACTAAAGTGGAGATAGTTTGAAATGGAGGGACTGCTGGTGGAAACTATTTTTTCATCCTTTTTATTTTTAAAAAAAATGGGAAAAGCGTAAAAAATATACCTAAATTTTTGCGAAATTTATTGTAACACGCCTCAATTTTATGGGGGGTCCTACGATCCCCTCGACTATTTATTACCGTATTTCTGTGACATATATTTATCCAGTTGGATCACTTCAGATTCTTATGCGTTAGTGTGCGTGTATTCACGCAATGGTTTAGTTGGATAAATATGTCATAGAAATACGGTAATAAATAGTTTAGGAGGTTATAGAAACCCCGCAAAATTAAGATGTGCTACAGTAAATTTCGTAAAAATTTAGGTATATTTAGAACTTTTTTCTCAAAAAAAAATTGTGATAACTTACCACTGCAGATTGTGGTGGAGTGGTAAGTACTCCACTATTTATTTATTCTTAATTAGAAGTCTCGATTCGAGCGTTGAGTATAGAATCAGCTTAGATCAGAACACTTTATGCTCCACTGTGGGACTTCTCTGTGTCAATTCAAATTAGTCGAGCTACAATGTAGGTATCGAACGGCGAGTGAGAAACCAAAAAAATAATTATAGTATAACATATTTGTGACCATGATATTGTAACTATTTTATTATTTTATACTTCAAAATTATATGCCATGGAGTTAGATTAGCACTAACTATGTCAAAACATGTGAAAATATTAGAGCAATATTAAGTCAATTAAGGTGATGTTGGTATATTTGTGTTTTATTCTTTTCTTTCATCATATTGTATATGAACAAATTTCAATTCTAACATTGGTAATAATAATTATTAGAATAATCACTTTTGAGGGTTTGTCAAGGGATTGTATCCGTAATCAGAGGTCTCAGATCGAGTAGGATAATAAAAAATGATTCAGTAGAGAGCTTATTTTTTTATAGGTCTTATGCGGTTCGAATTTAAATTAATCAGGAGTTTTTGAGTTCAAATCCCAAAATAGAAAAGGATAATTGGGATCGGAGTCTAAAATTGACACATGAAATAAAAAAACAAAACTTAAAACCATAATAATTATAAAAAGATGTGGTGATTAAACAGATGAGATTTCTCATCTCTTAATCAGATATCTCGAATTCAAAAGCAGTTGTAAGTTGTGACAAAAGCAAAAAGAAAAAGAAGTAGATATCAACCTACTTTGTGGTAAGATGGAACTACACCAAACAAATTACTAGCCCAACAAATACAAGACAAATATAAGTGATATGATGTCAAAGTAGGCAAAAAAAAAAAATTATCTTTGTAATCATTTACCCTTTCATATATACAAAAAAATATATATCTGAATTAGATTTGAAATTTTTAGAATATGGTTTCAAAATTCTTTTTTTGTTTTTTGTTTAGAGAGAATGACAAATTTTAGAATTTAGAGTACAATAATTGACATCTAACTTTTGAAGTGATTTATATATTTTGAAACATATTCAAACCCCCGTTATCAAATTACATCGAGTATGCTTTTATTGTATTATAATGAAATAATACTTATTTAACACTCAAAAATTAATAATATTATGTCTTTTTTGTAATAGGTGGAGCATAAAAGATGGGAAATCAGTAAATCAAGAAAAACTTACTCACACTCAATATTTATACAAAAATAATAAGTACATATTTATACAAAATCGATAAGTACATGGTACGTATTTTATGTATGCACTTATTTAAATATGATTAATTAATACTTTTATCTAATTTATTACTTAACCATAATAAATTCACACTTTTCTCTATCATTTACTAGTCATTGTGGAATTTAGGACAACCTTTGCTGTAAAGTTATTGTTTTTTTTTAGTAGGACCCAGTGTGGCTCTAGTATTTTATTGTACATTAAAAAGTTATATATATATATATATATATATATATATATATATATATAATAAAAGTGTCGATCTAATTTCGTAGAGTCATTTGGTGTGAATATTGCGTGAAGAACATAAACTAGATGATGAATTTGACGAAATTAATCTAATCAATCTATCGATCAAGAGGCTAATCTACATTATTAGGGTCAATAGCTAAAAGAAAGTCCTCGTTTAGCTTTCTCTTGAACAAGGGAGCCCGCATGTTGTTTGGATTGACTTACTTTTACGTGTTTTTGACTTTTAAAATTTTGACGGTCTTTGGCAAAGCTAAAAAGTGCTTAATGTGTAAAACAACATACAGAGTGTAATCTCCTAAGTGGAGTCTCGAGAGGATAGCGCGTACGCAGACCTAACCTCTACCTTGAAAATGTCGAGGGGTTGTTTCCGATAGGCCCTCAACTCGACTACAACATATCAAAAAGCAATGAATAATAAAGGTATAGAACAACAACGTACACAATGTAATCTCACAAGTGAAGTCTCAGAAGGATAGCGTGTACGCAAACCTAACCTCTACCTTGAAAATGTCGAGGGGTTGTTTCCGATAGGCCCTCAACTCGACTAAAACATACCAAAAAGCAATGAATACTAAGGTGTAGAACAACAACATACACAATGTAATCTCCCAAGTGGAGTCTCGAGAGTATAGCGTGTACGAAGACCTAACCTCTACCTTGAAAATGTCGAGGGGTTGTTTCCGATAGACCCTTAACTCGAGTAAAGCATATCAAAAAGCAGTGAATACTAAAGATACAACAATCTTTTTATTCATTCAAGATAAAGAAAACAGTTTTCTCAAGCAAAGTGAAACAAAATGTGATAATATAAAACTCATTCAATCTGTTGTTCTCTGCACATTAACAACATAGAGCTGCTAAACATCTATCTAAAGGGAAAATTTGGGAAGAAACCAAGAAAATCAAATTATACAAATGGAACATCATATCCAGATTTTTACATCAGAAGCATCAATGGCGAGTTCATACCGAGGATTTAAAATCGGCAAATGATGGTTTCCAACCTATATCGCGAGTATATGTTCGCGCTGTGGATGTTCAATGAGGTTAAAAGAAACTTCATGTTATGGACACTGCTGCCTTCAAGTGTTGTATTTCAGAGTCACTTCGTTGATCTGAACAGGAGTTTTGGGTCGATAATGGTCATCTGTATCTACTTCTTCAATTTCCTGAGCGGCCATCGTAAACCATGCACATTAAAGGAGCCAAAAAGAACGATAGAAGAAAGAGACTTCGTACAAAATTCAGTAACAACTGATATGAAAAGGAGGTAACCCATACCTGCACGATATCCTCTCCCTTTATTACACGCCCAAAAACATTGATCTTGTCATTCAGATCTGGGATTGGTGCAGTCGTTATAAACAGATCAAATCCTCCACCTTCATTTTTTGTTTTCGAAGTACCGAGCATAAATGCTTCATGCTTCAGGCTGAATATGGAGAACCGTAACTTAGTGATCAATGAAAACAACTGGATATCAAGAAACAACAAGTAAGATGAGTCTGACCTCGTGTCTAGTCGACTGTAATGCTTTCCCCTCGAAGTCCAATCTTCTGTAGCATCGGGTTTATCAACTTTACTACCATGTATAACAAAGTGCTTTATTACACGACTAAATTGCATCCCTTTGAAGTGGCCCTTCTGACTGCAAAGGCATTTTATAAAGTTTATCATGGCGAACAGCTGAATAAAAGCAACATTTACAGTGCAACCACAAATGTGGAAAACTTGGTGCTAGAGCCTTGGACGCATTAAGAACTTCATGCAGCTACTATGATACTAAATCAATCAACAAAATAAAGCAACTTGTACCAGTGCTAACTAGTATCAAAGTGTCAACTGCGCAGCCTATACCTTGTGAAGTCTAGCAAATTAGCATGAAACATCTCCACCGGCACATATTCCTAGATTCTGGTTCTACATCTACATGATGTGATGTTTTAGCATTTGATTTTTTATCACCGTGACATTCAAATTACCAGTCATAGTCTTAAAGGTTCTCTTTCGGATGAAAATGTTTCTAAGAAGAGAAAACTCTTTGAGAAGTTCATCCGGAGATCAAAATTTGAAGACTTGGGGTCCATATGAATGGGTGGGAGTTGATCACAAAACCAACATACACGCATGCTTTGAGATACTCAGTCGGCCACTCCCACCCAGTAGCTACACCACAGACTGAAAAAACTTGATGTAATGCAAATACAAATCCAACACATCATTTCTATAAAACATTGCCATAGACATAAACCAAAGATAAACGAAGTACGCACCAGAAATCAACAAACTCGCCAACAATGTCAGGAGAACCATCCTTGTAGAGTTCCACAGTTATCAATCCTTTTGATGTGGTTATGAACTGTCAAAATTTAAGAGTTCAGAAACGGAAAAGAATCAAGCAGAGAGCCAAACAACCAAACGGGGAAGCAAATTATCCAATTGTGCACAAAATAAACAAAAGATAAAAATTGTAAAAAAAACAAAACAGTAGTAAACCGTCATTTGCCTCCATTTAAGAAGTCCCAAAAAGGACATTTCCTCGTGAAAAAATGACTCGTCAATACTTGAAATTAATCATAAGCGCGTGGGAAGACAATGTGCTGGAAGTAGAAACAAGGAAACTAGAAAAGGATACTTGAAGCAGATCCCTTGCATTACTTCTGAATACAGAGTTCTGATATTCTATAAGAACCAGTAATAAAATCCTTGGCTTTTTTAACAATAATGAAACTGAAATCACTAATGTGACCACTTCCATATAAAACACAGCAGAAGAAAGTTTCTGTACTCACAGCATATTTTGGGCCATCGACATCAGATTTCTTATGCTCAGTAAAACGATTTTCACCCTGCATCATGCAAGCAAAAACATGTATTAAGCACAGAAAAGAATAGAACCAAGAATTTCATCCGCATCGAATCCCCTATTCCTGTTCAAAGCCGGATGATCTCGCAGTGTGGATTGTGACATCAGTTTGGAAAGATGGAAGTCCCAAAAGTTTAAATAGATGGGGGGTTACTCATCCACCATCCCTATGAGGTGGAACACCAATCCCTCCTATGAACCATGAACTAGGAAATTCTCACAACAAGAAGGTCTACTCGAAAAACAAATTCGTTCTTTGAAACTTTTAACTGTGACAAATGCAATTAATGCAGTGACAAGTATCTCATCTCAGACCATCACAAGCTCAAAAAAATCAATCCATGTCTTTATAAATGGCCAAAACAATTCATCATCAAGCAAGAATTAAAGTTGGCAGTTATTCGTACCTCAGTGTTTGACAAGTCATCCTGTGTCTGAATCATCGACCTAGAAGAAATTATCAAGTGCAAGGTCAGTGAACAATTCATATAGCTGAACGCAACTTGCTTGGGATTGAGGCTAAGTTGTTATTGTTATGATGTACTTAAAAATGATTGATAGGCTTGCAGTATCCCATAAATAAGTTTAAAAAGTTACGAGTTACGTCTGGATTGTTCATGACACAAGTGCGAAAGACTTGAGTCATAATCACAATTCCTCAGAAAATGCGGTTTTTCTGCAGATCTCCACATGAAGGTTTACTTTTGACTTACTAATGAGGCTTTTTTTAGAAGGTACTAATGGGGCTTTTAAAAAATAAAGTTGTTTTTTTTCCTGAATATTATAGCTTGAACCATTAAGAACTACATTTAAGAAGTGCTAATCTAAGGCAACGATCGTTAATACCTGTGTGGTGTGGTGGCTGTGGGAGGTGGTTTGGGGGGGGGGGGGGGGGGGGTTATAGAAAAGGGAGAATGCATTGGAGATATAAATTTTAGCTTGCAGTCAAAAACTGAAAAAATGATCAGTTCTCCCAGAAAATATATTATGTACTAAAGTTTTGCCCCTTGTAGAATCATATCCAAAATTTTTTTGAATATTCCCGTTGTTGTAAAGTTCACATCCGCTTTTTCTAGTTGCCAAGAAACTCACCCAATTCCTTGCTATTGGTACTCATAAACAAGTGCAAAACCTTTACAAATCCAACTGCTAATTTATGTTCTCCACTACACCGTAGTTTCGCCCATGCTAAGTAACGTAGACACTACTGAATTTCAATGTCAGACTCAAATATGGATGACAACACAAGAATATGGAAGTTTCAAATTTTGTTCTTCATTTTTATTTTATGTACCTTAATTTTTGATAGAGGAAAAGTTTCGAACACGGAATCGCATGTTTACATACACAACTTGTTTCTATTCAATCCACCAAAAGAAGAAAAATAAAAAAACAACTAGCTTCAAATGGCGACCACAAATTTCATACATCATAACACCAGAAACAGTAGGAGTTTAATTAGCATATTTTATTCTCTCAGTGACATGCTGCTTATCGCAATTCATTTGTCACCATCCAATATAAGCTAAGGTTTGTTAGAGAACATACAATGATTTATCCATTACCATTGAAAACCATTACGTGTGCAATCCCTAACAGCTAACCATGGTCAAAAATAAAACACTATCGGAAAACCTTGGTGTCAGAACCAAAGAAAGCCTCACAGCTCATCACCAGCACTTGTTCTGCCATTACTTCTGTGACTATCACCCTAGATCCTTACTAACATGGATTTCTTCGCAGTACTTTGAACTTTAGATGATCTAAGTTTTCCCTCTGGCATTCATGCCTTAGAAAATGAAGAAACTACAGGAGAGAAGGAGCAAGGACGGACAGAGGCATGAAGGAAAAGTTTTATTCAGAGAGGTGGCTCGTAGACATTGAGGGCTTAGGAAGCTTAGACCAGTTGCACAGATATTCTTCATTTCCACCGATTCTTGGATTTTACGGTGAACAGTTAACTTTTGGATGATGAACTCTGACCAATTCACATAACAAGCCATTTACTCAATCCATCCAAAACTAGTCTGTCAAGATACAAAGATGATATGTATCGATTCCATTATCTTGCATATGAATATATGATCTTATTAACAATAAATCCATTTCAATATGTAAGAGGAAAACATGTACGCACTAATCCAAAAGAAGTTTGGTTTTGTTTTAAATTGCTACTTTATTCTTATTTCTGTTTTTATATTGTGAAGATAATGTGCGCATTGGTGAAAATTTGGACCCCTAGTGTTGAATACTTCTTAAGTATGGAGTACTGAAATATTAGGGACCCAAACAATGCATACTTATGATATTGAGGATTCACACAGACGACCCCAACTAGATTGATATTGAAGCGTAGTTAATGTTGTAGTATTATTATATCTGTATAACAACGGTAGCCAAATCAATATGTATGGACCTCGACTATCATACCAGATACACATTTGCTTAACTCTATCAACCAAAGCTTATGGCTTAGGCAGATGGAAATTAAATTCTTTGGCACCGATTCAAGTTGAACTCTACTCTGCCATGTTCTTCAGATTCTTGAATGCAAAACTCATCCTATCATTCATAAATGTCAGCACATCCTCCAATCCACCCACCAAAAGGACAAAATCTCTTTTGAGTCGTTTACGTTTAATGTATATTGGAGTTATTTTTACATCAGACGGGTTAAAAGAAATTTTCTTCTTCTCCCTAAATGTGTTTTACTACCTTTCCGTAGTTGTACCCGTAATCCACCGAGTTTCGAACAGTGTGCCATTGGTTCTCACGGATATCTCGGTTAACAAAAACAAAATAGATGTGAGCACTCATACAGGTTTATCTCTTTTTCAGCTTGTTTTCCATGAATAAAATCTAAACCAAAACTAAGCTCGACATATCAATGAACAGCTCAAAAATCACGAAATTTAGACCCTAAAAGCAAAAGCTATAAGCCTATAAAGCATCTCTTATAGCTACAGCAATAATAGTACGTACAAAGAAAGGATTTTGACAAACCTTCGAGACCAGTGTTTGTAAGTAGCAAACAGGAAAAACACCATTACAGCAACAACTAAGCCATATAGCATAATCGTAGGAACACTAACTCGACTTGGCACCTTCTTCTTTTTGCTTTGCAGCAAAAGAGCTTGTGGTTTTATCCTTGCCATGATATCTGACTTGGCCTATGCCTTGCAGGTATAAATATCTGAATTTTCAAAAAAGCGAGACAAAATTAAAAATTCATTTTACCAAGGTAAACAAAACAAACCAGTATAAACATTTTGAGAACGACCAAACAGAAAACATAATTTGAATCTAAGAGGTGCTCCCAGTTAGCAAAGCTAAAGTGAACTTACAACAACAACAACATACCCGGTGAAATCTCACAAGTAAGGTTTAGGGAAAGTAGAGTATATGCGGACCTTACCCCTACCTCGTGGAGACCCTCAGCTCAGAAAACACATAAAATCAACTTATAACAAAAACATTCCCAAAAAAATCGCACAAGTGGGATTTGGGTAGTGTAGAGTGTATGCAAACCTTACCCTTACCCCTGTTCCAAAAGACCCTCCGCTCAGGGAACACATAAAATCAACTTACAAAGACAACAAATCCCACAAGTGGCGTCTGAAATGGGTAGAGTATACATAGACCATACCCCTACCTCGTGGAAGTAGAGAGGCTACTTCCAAAAGACCCTCGGCACAGGTAACACATAAAATCAACTTACAACAATAACAACAAAAAATCCCACAATTGGGGTTTGGAGCGGGTAGAGTATAAGCACATCTTACGTCTACCTAGTGTAGGTAGAGAGGTTGTCTCCAAAATACCCTCACCTCAAGTAACACATAAAATCAACTTACAACAACAACAACAAATCTCACAAGTGGGGTCTAGAGCGGATAGAGTATACACAGACCTTACCCCTACCTCATGGAGGTAGAACGAATGTTCCTGCAAGACCCTCAGCTCAAGTAACACATAAAATCAACTAAATGAACCAACAACAATATACCCAGTGTATTCCCACAAAATGGGGTCCGTGTACGCAATCCATACCACTAACTTAAATGAAGTAAAGAGGTTGTTTCCGATAGACCATCGGCTCATGAAAGATAACAGTATAACAAACAAAAAAACATAAAAATAAACAACAAAATCAACTAAATGAACCAAAACAAAATTTCTTTCCCCATTCTATTCTTGAAAATTTCATTTCCTCTTCACATATTTGTTAAATCATCCACCCTTCATAATGCAAAACTCAGATACACAAAAAATCCCATTTTTACATTAACAATCAACTTCATAATTACATAAAACAAAACCCCACAAAATATTTCAACTTTATATTTCCTAAAGTTGAACTTTCAAGCTAAATTCATCAACACAGTCCAACCAAATTAAAAAAAAAAAAAAAAAAAACTTCTAGCTCATTTCATAAACATGGGGTCTGCGTAAAACACCCAATAAACCGATCTGAATTAATTTTTGTTCAAATTAACACATAAAAATTTTTGCTCAAATTTAGCAAAATCAAGAAAATTATTTAACATTTTGTACCTAAATTATGCAAGAAAATAAACACTAAAATTAGTATAAAACAAACATAAAATAAAAATATTAAAGAGAAAAAAAGACCTTGGAGAAGAATTGAATTTGTTTTTCTGTTGGTTGGTTGGCTGCTTCGTTGTACTTTGGTGTGTCGTTTAGGTGACAAAAGAGAAGAATAAAACAGTGTGTTTAATTTTCAAAGGTTAATTATTATTTTAATAAATTGTGATTTGAACCCCCTAACTTAAATTAATTATTATCCAAGAAAAATATCTAAAAGTTCAATTTTACATAGGGCGATTTTGTTTTTACGTACATGTTTGGTATTTGTGTTAGAGTCCGATTACATTAGTATTACAAGACTTATTTTTTGAGGCAGCATTGTTCCGGAGTGCTATTGTTATGGGGTCAACCACATTTAAGGGTTAGTTTGGTTTGAAAATAAGTTAGATTGAGATTAGTTATGTTGAGATAAGTTATTTGGGATTATTTTTTAGTGATTGTTTGGTTTGGGAATAAAGTTCGGAATGAGACTATCCGGGAGAAGGTGAGAGTGGCTTCGGTGGAGGATAAGATGCGAGAAGGAAGGTTGAGATGGTTTGGACATGTGATGAAGAAGGGCACAGATGCCTCAGTTCGAAGGTGCGAAAGACTAGCTTTGGATGGCTTCAGGAGGAGTAGAGGTAGGCCAAAGAAATACTGAAGGGAGGTGATTAGGCATGACATGCAGCTGTTTTAGCTTACTGAGTACATGCCCCTAGACAGGAAGGTGTGGAGGTCACGGATTAGGGTAGAAGGCTAGTGTGAGTGGGTCGGTTATGGTTAGATGTTAGGAGAGTTGGGTGTGGTAGGTGTCTTAGGTCGGTGAGTGTGTGTTACTACTACATGAGTATTCGTTTTTCTTATTTCTTATTTTGTTTGTTCATTTTTCTCTTATTTCCTTTTCTCGAATATCTAGTGTTACTATTTCTTACCTTTGATTTTTGTTATGCTACCTTGGTATATTGTTCTATATCTTGAGGTGGGGGTCTATTGGAAACAATCTCTCTATTTTCTCGGAGGTAGCGGTATGGACTGCGTACATTTTATTCTTCCCAGACCTCACTCTGTGGAAATACACTGGGTCTGTTGTTGTTATTATTGTTTGGTTTGTGGTACTAAAAATAATATGTAATGCTTTGTTTACTAAAATATCCTTCACAATATTTAGCTTAATTATTTTCCTTCATATTAAATCATACATAAGAAATTAAAAAGTTACTAATTTTTTTTAACTTTATTAGTTTCGTTTTCCTAAAAATATGTGTTAAGAAATTTAGGTTGATATTTCTTAAATGTGTATGAAACTCAAATATTTCATGTTAAGTTACTTATTTTGTTCTAAATTCTATAAAATATTGATAATCTCATTTTTTGTAAAAAAAATTCATCATCAAAAAATATGAAAAAGAATTACTCTCATTTTTCATTATTTAGTATCATTAATATTTGGAGAGTCAAATTGTATTTTTTTTTAAAATAAATTTTTAAATATTTTTAGCTAAATATAAAAATAGTTTTTTATTTAATAATTAAGCATGTATTAAGTTAGAAAGGGAATGTCAACATACTTTAATAACTTGTCCATGATAAATTTGTTAGGAAAAATAAAAATTTATATCCATGATAAATTTGTTAGAAAAAATGAAAATCTAAAGTACGACTAATAATAGAAAGACAATAATCTTTGCATCAATTTTGAACTTGATTGTATAAATAATTTTTATGGTGTCACTATCATTTTTTCATAATTCATCACTTTTGTAGCGTTTAATAAACTCATAAAATTGTTCAAATTTATCAAAATGAATAAAAATTTGTAGAGTAAATAAAATTTAAATTAGGGATAAAATGATTAAAAAAAATTTGATGCGAGGACTACTAAAATCTCACATTCTCTCTTATATACAGTTGTAAAGTAATATATATATATATATATATATATATATATATATATATATATATATATATATATATATAAAATCATTTGAAAAAATGTTATTAACTATAGCTTTGAAAAAGGTTTTAAAATAAGGGAAAAGACATCGTTTTCACCTCAAACTATACCCGAAAAGTCGAAGCCACATCTAAACTATACTAGTGATCTATTACACACCTAAACTATAAAAAAGGGAAACTATTTACACCCTGTCAGGCCACCACCACTTGCATGTGGTGTAGTATTTTACACGCGCTGTCACGTCAGTAAAAAGTATCATTTTTTTATAGTTAAGGTGTGTAATAGGTCACTTATATAGTTTAGGTATGGATTCAACTTTTCGACTATAGTTTGGGGTGGAAACGACGACTTTTCCCTTAATGTTTAGCTATTTACTTTTGTTATTTAATAGGCTGGACGCGCCTAAAATAAGTGTAACACACGCGCCTTAGAATGGGGGTCACGGGGAGGTAATAATATCACTTTTTTATAGTTAAAGTGTGTAATAGGTCACTAGTATAGTTTAGGTGTGGCTTAGACTTTTCGGGTATAATTTAGGGTGGAAACGATGCTTTTTCCCTTAAAATAATAGCTAGCTAGATTCTCCATTACTTAACATAAAAAATTATTTATTTGATTCATATGATTTTTCTCTTTATTTTTAAGTTTGAATTTTTTACTTTCTCCAAAACGTATATAACGATGAATCATGTAGTAGTTAGATCTTTTTTTTTTTTAGAATTTTTTGATAAAAATATTTGAGTAAATTGGTAGAAAAAGTAAAATAAAAATGATGAAAAACTTGTGTAGAAACAACAAAATACTATACACAAAAATTTGTAATTTATTTTTTCATCTCATCTAAAAATTTGAACTTCATATGATAAGTTTCATATTCATTTGCATTAAAATCTAACCTATTTCGTTATACAAATACCTTATATTTTATAAAAAAATAAGTAAAATAATATGTATAAAGTGATAATTAAAGAATTTAGGGGTTATTTTGTCATTTTATAGCTTATTCCAAGGATAAATTGTCTTGGGATTGTTATCCCACACCCACATGTGTGGGATAACTTATTCCGATACTATTTATTAGTCTCGGAATAAGTTATCTCGAATATTGACAACCAAACAATGCATCAAAAAATTTATTCCGAAACTATTATTTTATCCCGGAATTATATATTTCAGTACCTCACACCAAACGACCCCTTAGTATGTCTTGGTCCCCTTCTTTTTTCTCAGGGGCGGATCTATGTATATGGCTAGGTCCCCTTTTTTTTTCCCATGATACCTGAAAGTCTCGATTGAAACTTTAGATACATATGTATATATGTTTGGGAAAATGAGTAAATGTTTAGTCTTAGCACCTAGACCAACAATGGGTCATGTAGTGCCACTGTTGAAAAGCCAAGCTTTTGTGCTCGTTGATGCAGGTTCGAACCTTGATTAATTGAACTTTTTTGATTTATTGTTGAAAAAATGATTCACAATCGAATTTTGAATCCTTAGACTCCGATAAACACATAAACCAATGAGCCAAGCTCTTTCATGCACATATAATGAATGTTAAAATATACTTATTCTTTTTAAACATTGATATAACTTAAGCAGAACGTAATTTATACTATTCTGATGTGGCACTCAAAACTTTCAAATCCTCGATCCGACTCCATTTTTCCCTTAACAATTAGAATATTTTAGGCATACGAAAATAACAACATCAAGCACGTACATAGATACCTTTCAACTTTATATTAAACTCATGCTACAAAAATTCACACAATTCAACCTTGTAAAATTTAACCAACACATCCAAATTTGATTTGACAAGGTCTTAGAGCTCTTGCTTGTCTTTGCACTAAACCTATACCCCCGAAAACGGCTTGTTCGCGTCATTTTGCCCGTTTGACCACCCAAATAGCCCCATCGATCCTATAGGGCCACCCTCACCCTCTTTACAGACCACTGGCGGGGCCGCCGATACGTATTTGGTCCAAATCATGCCCTGGCCCAAGCTCACTCGGAGAATCGTGAGCTAACACCCACCGAATTGACCTAAAATCTGCATGTTCGTACCATTTTGCCCGTTTGACCACCCAATTGGCCCCACCGACCCTGTTGGGCCACCCTCATCTTGTCACGCCTCAAATCCTATTGGGGCGGACTGACACCCATAACCGAGGAGGCCCGGGAGAACCAATTCATAACCTTATACTTCCCATGCATACCTCTATGACTACCCGAAATTCGGACAGCATCATGTCATATATAAAAGGAAATAATCACCTGTATAAGTTCGAGCACACATATATATGTATATACAATACTTGGCCGTTGGAGCCATCACGTTTATTAACAAAATACCACCTTGACTGTACATTAGGTCTACAAAGCCTCTAGACAATATACAGAGTTTAACTAAGGTCGGGACACACCCCGCCATATAACTAACTTCTATACAATACCAAAAGTGACTGGATATGACATGGAAAGCCCCGAAGCAAACTGGAGCTCACCAAAAGCAGCTGGGTATCCTGGCTCCTACTTGTGCGGTGTATGAGCTGAGGTACCTGTGCCTGCAACATGAAATGCAGGTCCCCCGTGGGGGACGTCAGTACGAAATATGTACTGAGTATGTAAAGCTGTAGATAATCACATAT
Source organism: Capsicum baccatum var. pendulum (assembly GCA_030864225.1). NCBI lineage: Eukaryota > Viridiplantae > Streptophyta > Magnoliopsida > Solanales > Solanaceae > Capsicum > Capsicum baccatum. The sequence goes on from CM061558.1 coordinate 274,311,697, forward strand.
GATATAGGAGCTCAATAGAAATCAGAAACAAGTGAATAAATCGTAATAGGAGTGGATCACACTTACTAGAACTTGTGACAACCTGTACATTGTATTTATTCAATCACATTACCTTCATTCTTATCATCTTTGTAATCATTACTGTACTGTACTGTGACCATTAGGCTGCTTCCAGTACATATCAACTGGGATCGACCCATGCTAGTCTTATGCCCCTGGGATACCACCCATAAACACATAAATAGGGATCGACCCATGATAGGCTTATGCCCCTGGGATACCACCCGATAGAGAGAACTTCCGTCACTTAGTTCAATTAATCTTTGAGATTGTTATTTCGGTCGCCACCATATTTTTGATACTTTGAAACAATGATACATCAATAAGAGACATATAAATAGACCATCAATGCAATAACAATGAAGTAAGAACTCATTGGCACATCAATAAAGTGTTTTGAAGTCATCAATGCCATAACAATGAAGTAGGAACTTATTGGTATATCAATGAAACGTTTTGGAGTCATTAATAGCACATGGATCTTGTTCGAGTAACCGGATACCTTCTGACATTCATTAGTGCAATAAATATGTAAGATTTGGAAAACAAGTAAGTATTGGAATGTCTTGGCATCTTGTAGGGTGGAAACAAGTTCATTAGTAACGTAGGACATCATACAAAACCATTATGGATCACAAGTTACTGAATAACTTTGGAAACTTTCTTAATAGAACAATTGTTCACTTTCATGCCAAAGATATGGTATAGAGTATGCTTTACATACCTGACTGTCAACCTTCAATACTAGTCCCAAATGGACTTCTCGTCTTTTCGGATTACTTATCTACAATGAACATATATAGCAATCTAGTATTAACGACCAAACGTCACAATTCAATTATTTGAATTCACCAAACTAGTGGTTAAGTAGTAAGCCTTAATTACACCATAAAGGGTGTCACTTTAACCTTCTTATACTCCAATTACATTCACATGCCATGCATATTCATACAACATCCTCCAATATTAAGTTTGGATTCATTTATCCTTCCAACCAATCCATTAAACCAAATTGAGTCATAGACATAAATAATCATCAATTCAATAGTATATCACCATATCCACCTCCCATAACTCAATTTACATATCCACCTTCCACAATTCAATACAACCAAACCATGCAAAATAGTCCATAACCCTATTTCCATCACCTTTCAATAACAACCAATACATATAATCCTCTATCACACATATACATATGGAAGAGAACAAAGGCAAACAACATTCATACCTTAGAATTCACCTCTTGATTATGCAATCCTGTTTGCACAAATAATAGGTGTCATTCGAAGCTCTCGAGATGACAAACGCAGTTATCGGATTACTTTGGAATTTCCACGGTTGAATCAAAAGTAATTTAAAGGTCAAATTTGGCTAGGGTTTGTTCTTTCTCAATGATTGATGATGAAGGTGAGTTTTTGAACTCATATACATGTATATATACACATATTCCCGTCCATAATATCATAGGGAATGATCAAAGTGCCTTTAAAATTTAAATAATGTCAAATCTGTCCTTTAGTGGACTGTTTTGATAAGCTAAAGTAGATTGACCATAAATCGTTGCTACGATATTGGATTTGGGTGAAATTGGTATCGTTGGAAATATAATTCAAAGGGATTTCATTTCATATAAAGTAGGCCACCCAGTTCATCCTGTACAAGGAGTTATGATCATTTGAAGTTGACCCTAAAAATCTGTTTTGAGAGGCTGAAGTAAAACAAGTATAACTCCTTACTCAGACGTTGGATTTGGATGAAACCAATTGAATTGGAAAGAAGACTCAAATATGTTTCTATTGATAGGTCGCAGCTCTCCCAGTTCATTATATTAAGGGAGTTATGATCGTTCATAGTTGACCCAAAAAATTGGCTGGCCTCAGTAGTTTGTGTGCAGGAAATTTTCCTGCACATTTACTATTCCCAATATTCCGGCCACCGTTTTATAGTTTCGAACGTGCTCGATTATATCCGAAACCTATCCATTTTTGGAAATCTTTATATCGTTGGAAAACTTATTCAATAACCTTCGTATGGAACCATCAACGGGCAAATTCCGGTATAAATAAAATAAAATAAAAATTAATTCCATATAAATAAGAGTAAGACCAATACACGTACTTGAATATGCCAATACATGTACTTGAATACGGGGTGTTACATATTTGCTCCATAGCTCGTAGAAGAGTCATTGATTAATTTTCAGGCCAAACCACAACGGGGCCCCAGGCCCACCACGATAACCATGGGTTAACACCCATCGAATTAGGTTGAAAACAGCCTGTTCGCACTGTTTTGTTCGTTGACCACCCAAATGGCCCCACCGACCCCCTAGGCCACCCTAACCCACTCCACAACTTGTCGGGAGGACGTCGGATGATTTTTAGCCTAAACTGTGCCGTAGCCCCGGGCCCGTCCTAAGAATCGTGGGCTAACACCTATCAAATTGGCCCAAAAATGCCCATTCAAGCCGTTTCGCCCATTTGCCCATCAAATTGAACCCACCGACCCTGTCGGGCCATCCTCACTCACTCCACAGCCCGCCGGGGGGCCGCCAATCGGTTATCATCCCAAACTGTGCACGGGCCTTGGGCCACCCAGAGAACTGTGGGCTAACGCCCACTGAACTGGCCCGAGATGGCTCATTCGCGTTTAGCCCGTTTGACCACCCAAATTAAACTTGTGAACTAGACCGGGCTAGCCCATTTTGACCCGGTAAGCCCGACTCGATTAGCCAACTCGGACTGGTGAGCCCTCGGGTTACAGGGCTACCAATACTAGGTTGGGCCGTCTATGTTGACAGACCTGATTAACCCGGCTTGGTTCAAACCCGAACCAAGCCCACCGGTTGCCCGACCCGACATATAAATTTTTAAAAAAATTAATAATGGCATTTGCTGACTGGGCCTCCAATGGTCAAATGAACCGTTGGCACAACAGTTATAATGCTGTTTGGGAACCAACGACCATTTGACCAATTTTTCTTTTTTGAAAAAAATTAATTCAGAAGTTTTCCTATAAATACCCCACATTTTCAAATCATCTTTCACACAATTCTCATTCTCTCAAATCTCAATCTCTCTCAAATATTCTAATTATCTCCTAAAGAGCTAAATTTTATTTTTTAAATTTTGCGATTACAAATACAAGTGGAAGCTTTCTAAAGTCACAACTTCCGGATACTTCTAAAATTTGATATTGTTGTTCCATCTCTTACCTTTAATTTTTAATTAGTGTATTGATTGTTGTATATTTATTTTTATTATTTTTGTGTATTTTAAATATTTTTTAATTTATTTTATAATATGAATAAAATAAGAAACCTCGGTAAAAGTGTCAAAATTTTTTGTCCCGAAAGTGGTAGTGGTAGTAGAAAACGAATTGGTGGCGGTTCTGGTATAGGTAGTTCAAGTAATAGATATACCCGTGTGCCTCCGATACCAGTGATATGAGCCAAATCGCCATCTATGCTTTTGAAGACGTCATTGGATGCCAACGCATAAAGACTCAAGACTTGGTCACCTCAAGGACATAAGAACATGCATGTAGGACCCGTTTTGAGCATGACATAAGGTAAACCCATGTGTGGAAGATTGCGTGGGGGCTTACCGTTGATGCCAACCCAAAACTACAAGTGTTGAAGAATGACCCTACGGTTGTGGAGCATTGAAGAAGAATCCTTCATTAAGGATGTTTTAGGGATCACACTTTGTTAGAAAGACACTTCATGGCCACCCTTTCATTAAGGGTATTGTGGTCATTTTTGTTATGTAATAAGCTAGCCTCTATATAGTCTTCTATTAAGTCATTTGCTCTTTAGTTTTGGAAGGATAAATATGTGAAAGACTTCTTCTCTCTTTGAGAGTGTAACACCCTTAGTGTAGGGCTTGGATAAGCCATTAGTGTAGGGCTTGGAAAAGCCAATATTGTTCTTTGCTTGGAAATGGTGGATCTTGAGGTGAGTTGATTTCCTTGGCGGTCACCGTAAGAACTTGGTACTTGTTAACTTGTTTTGTAGAGGTTTTAGAGTTTTGATACACTCTTTAATTGCTACCTAATGGGTTCTCTTTGTGTCAAGTTAGCTATCTTTTACTTTTTTTAAGTTTATGTTTGCTTCTCGGATCGTGTTATTGTCTTGTTGTTGTGGGTAAAGGCTTGTGATTGTGGGTTGTTTACGGACTGTTTTGGTATTGTAGATACCGTTTGGTATCAACCGGTTAGTCAACGTTTTGAAGAAAAAATAGGTGCAGGTGCTCACAATATGGATTATGCAGAAGCTCAGAAAAATTATGATATAGAATAAGAAAATGAAGTAGACGAGGTTAATTTAAATGAAGATGATGAAAATATTGGTGAGACACCCTCAGTAGAAAATGCTAATGTTAGATCTGAATTAGTTAATCTTCCTTCTTGTCCTACCCGTGCCCCAAGATCTCGTAGAATAACTATTATTGCATGGGAATTTTTTACGGAAATAGAAGGAGAAAGTAAGGTGCAATGCAATATTTGTGAAATTATATATGAGTATAAAACCGAAGGCAATAAAGGGGGTACGGGTTCGCTGATAAGACATTTAAGAGATAGACACGTTAGAGAGTTATGTATTGCACAAGGTGGTGAGGCTGTTGGTGAACCATCACAAACTAGATTGAACCCAACAAACGATCAATTAATTAAGAATTATAATAAAATGAAGGGTCGGGAAGAAATAGAGAAAATGATAGTTGTGTGTTGTTTGGGTTAAAAATGCCCCGTTCGCACCGGTTCGCTCGTTTGACAACCCAAATAGCTTCGCCCACCCCAAAGGCCCACACTAGGCTGCTTCCCAGCCTTCCTGTCACGCCCCGATTGATTTTGGGCCCACAGAACCCCAAACCCAGGGACCACCCCCAAAACCGTGGGCTATAGCACACCGATTTGGCTCGAAAATGTCCCGTTTGCCCGTTTGACCATCCAAATGTCCCCGCCCAGCCCAATGGGCCATATTAGGATGCTCACATTCCTTCCTGGCTCGCCCCGATCGATTTTGAGCCACGACACCCCTAGACCTTGGGACCACCCTCAAAAAAGTGGGCTATAGCACTCCGATTAGGTCCACAATGCCCCGTTTGCCTGATTGACCTCCCAAATGGCTACGCCCACCCCAACGGGCCATAGTAGTATGCTCCCCAGCCTCCTTACCACGCCCCGATCAATTTGGGCTCATGGTACCCATGGGCCCATGGTACCTACGGACCCCGGGTGCTTCCCTAGAATTGTCGGCTATAACATACCATTTGGCTCGAAAATGCTCTGTTTGAGCCGTATTAGTCGATTGACTACCCAAATGGACCTGCCCACCCCAATAGGACACACTAGGCTGCTCCCTAGCCTTTCTGGCACGCCCCGATCGATTTTAGGCACACGACACGCCCATACCCTGGGCCCACCCCCGAACCATTGGCAATAGCACACCGATTTGGCACGAAAATTCTCTGTTTGTGCCGTTTTACCCGTTTGCCCTCCAAATGTCCCCGCCTACACTAAAGGCCCACACTAGTTCGCTCCTCAGCCTCCCTGGCATGCTCCGATTGATTTTGGGCCCACGGCACGCTCGAACCTACCCCCGGAACCATGGGCTATAGCACATTGATTTGGCCCCAAAAATGCCTTGTTAAAGCCGTTTCGCTCGTTTGACCACTCAAATGGCCCCCCATACCAAAGTCCCACACTAGGCTACTCCCAGCCTCTCTAGCATACCCTGATCGATTTTAGGCCCATGGCATGCTCGGACCCCGGGTCCTTTTTCGAAACTGTGGGCTATAACACACTGATTTGGCCTGATAATATCTCATTCATGTTGTTTCGCTTGTTTGACCACCCAAATGTCCCTGTCCACCCCAAAGGCCCATACTAGGTCGCTCTCCTGCCTCCTGGCATGCCCTGATCGATTTTGAGACCACGAAATGCCCGGACCTCAAGTCCACCCCCGAAACCATAGGCTATAGCACATCGATTTAGCCCAAAAATGTCTTGTTCATGTTGTTTTGACTTTTTGGCCATCAAAATGGCCCCACCCACCCCAAAGGTCCATACTAGGCTGTTCCCCAGCCTCCCTGGCATATCTTAGTAGATTTTGGACCCACGACACGCTCGGACCCTAAACACACCCCTGGAACCGTGGGCTATAGCACACCGATTTAGCTCAAAAATGCCTCATTCATGCCATTTCACCTGTTTGACCACCCAAATGGCCTCTCCCACCACAAAGGGAGACACTAGGCCGCTCTCCAGCCTTCCTGGCATGCCCCAGTCGATTTTGGGCCCACGACACGCCCTGACTCCCGGCCCACCTAGAGACACCTACTTTTGTCCCTCCCAAGTTCAATTTTATTCATTTTTACCTCACTTCATTATACACCCTCATCCATGTAATTATACCCCACAAAAATACAAAAAAAATAACAACCCTTAACATAAATCACTAATAAATTAAAACCCTAATATTCCCTTATCCTAACAAACTTTATCCCAACCACCTCACCACCCTACCCCTACCCTTTAATCCCACCCCCCACATTTTTTTTTCAAGAATAAAGCAAAATAATACAAAAACAGACCTCACCATATAATACACGAGGACAAAAAAAGATGGGAACCTCACCATTCTTTCACAAGGAGAAAATCATCATCTGGAACCAGAGAACAATTCTCAACTCATAGTGACCATTTCCATTCAAGAATAAGACACACACTTCTATCTTCTTCCATTAACATCATAATACTAACCCTCACCGGTGACCACATACATACACCGCCATAGGCACTGACCAGTGAGAGGAAAAGATCAAGAGAGAAAGGGACTAAAATCAGAGAGACGCGAGAGAGAGCCGAAAAGTGAGACGGGTATTTACTAAAACAGAGAGGTTATATTCTTCACCAAGATTGAGCATAAATCGCACACGCACATATAATATTCCACCGGAAAAGATCAATTTGGTCTTTGTTTTGGCTGTTGCTTCGAACGAAGGTCCGACCAAAGTTTGACGAGTTGCTGTTCGTCGTTGAGGTTCTTCGATTGAGGTCCGATGGTGAAGCTCCATCTTTCGATCTGTATTTCTGCATAATTAAAGCTCGATTGAGATCCAATTTTTACTTTTATCTCAATATCTCATTTTGATTTTGCAAATATGTTGGTGAATTACGTGGTGTTTGATGTTTGTTTGGCTGATTGAATATCTGGTTTGATGTTGAATTAGTTGTTCGAATTGATGTATACGTTGAATTAGGTGAAATTTATTAGCTAATGGATAGAATATAAAAATCATTGATTTGGGGTCGGACGTTAGGGATTGATAAAAATGAATATTCATTAATTTTGATGCATTGATGATGTTGAGCATGATAGAATTGTGATATGAAGGTAAATATTAAGCTCGGGTAAGCAAATTTAGAATTTGTGGATTGTGGAGTATTGGTAATATTTGTTGAATGGTTTTGTTTACCGCATATGGATTAATTGTATTCCTTTGCCGGGGAATTCCCCAAGACACATTGTATTTGTTCATCGGGGAATGCCCCGACGTACTATATTGGCGAAAGACGTTCGTGATGAAGGCCCGAGGCATCGGGTAAAGCAAGAGAGTGTAGTTTAGAATTAGCATAGAATAGAATAGGATTATATTTTCGCATTTTTCTATTTCGAGATTGTAATAATCGGATTGAATACTATAATTTTGGATTTGTTTTGTTTGTTTATTTGATTGATTGTTTTGTGTGGTTTATATATTCATAATGTCAAATTAGCCGATACGCTCCACCAAGATCGTGATCGAACCAAGGGATCGAGGGGTGCCAAACACCTTTTCCTCGGTCAATAGAATTCCTTAATCGGAATCTCTGTTTGCAGATCAGTTATAGAGTCAAAACCATTTTGAAAAGGATTTCCAAAGGTGACTTGACACATCGGATTATGCCAAGTGGCGACTCTGAGTCTTGTATATAAAAAGTCCTTTTCAAAATAAATTTTCATCTTTTGTCACTTTAATAATAAAAATTCGTTCGAACTTAAAACATAATTTTTTTCGGGTTTAAAAAAGGGGTGTGACACCACCCCCGAAATCGTGAGCTATAACACACCGATTTGGCTTAAAAATGCCCTGTTCACGCCGTTTGACCACCCAAATAGCCCCGCCCACCTCAAAGGCCCACACTAGGCCACTCCCTATCCTCCATGGCACGCTCCGGTCGATTTTGGACCCACGACACTCCTCTTAGTATATATAAAGTATATTTTTAAATCTAATTTCAAGAGCATGTTCTTAAATCTCCATTTTTGCTAAACACCCATGCATTAAGCTGTGGTTTTAGGTTACCTTATGATTAACAGAAAGGTTTGAGTTTTTGTATATTTTTCTTCATCAAATTATTTTATGGCTTACATAAATGAGTTTGGAGAGAATTACTTGTATTATAACATGCTTTTGTTTCAAAAGTTTTGATAGAGATGACCTACACTTAAAGCTGTAGAAAAACCTTGAACAAGATATATTTTTCCTAATACTTGACATAAATTTGTAAGAGAATCCTTGTTTGATCCTTACATTATCTTTTGAAAGAGTATATGACTTATATGACTTGCAAGTCTTGGTATGACAATACCAAATAAAGAAATGCCGCCAAGAGTAAGAAATAAGTTTTGAGAGAAACTATTGTTTAAAGAGGTCAAAATATGGTCTTAAAGGGAGTTTAATGGTTAATCAAGAACATGTGAGTTCGAAAGGCTCATTATCCATAATCATATTATACAAGAATGTTTTGCGAAGAAATTTTGACTTTTGAAAGAGAGTCGTCACTTAATTTTGAAAAGAAATTAAGAAACCTTTAGAGAGTTACTTCAAACCATTCAAAACAGGAAAATCGTTTTAAGTTAGAAATTCTAGATAAGCGATTTCTAATAACGTTATAGGAAGGTGTTAGGCACCTAAAACGTCCACTAACTTGCGGTTATTCGGACTGTTTGAAAATCGTCTTTGACCAACTTTGGAAAAAAAAGTTGATTTCTGCAAAGAAAAGCATTTTTAGTGATATTTTAGTCTTTATGCAAAACTAGTTTTTAGGGACTTAGTTAGGGATTTTAACTAAGTTCGCAAAGAAACATGTAAATAAGTAAACGAAAGGAAAAGGGGAGAAAAACGGGGAAGTAGTGATTTAGGCCTTCAAGCCCAAACCATCGGCCCTGTCCTAATCTAGTTGGGTTTTCGACCCATTTCACCTATCTTAGTCTAGCTTTCGAGCCTTTAGCTCGAGTTTCGCTTCACCTGCATTAAATTTACAACTTTGGCTTCGAGGCCCAAATGAAATAAAGGAATAAATAAATAAAAGACGACAAAATAAATAAACAAATAAAAGAAAAGAAACGTTCTAATCCCTTGGCCGCTTCAAAGATGGGATTTTAATCCATTATTCCTCTTTCGACTTCTCGTATTCATATGCCACGTGCTCAACTTTGGGCTTTCATTCGGGCTTAACTCGGAAGGATAGGCCTTATTGGCCCATTTATGAAATGCAAAGAGAGAAAAAGCCCATTTGGACTCCAAGGGGGGTGCATGCAAAGAAAAGTTACGTTCATAAAAATGAATTACTTTTATAACAAAAAAAATTCAGAAAGTTCAAAGCTGTTAAAAAAAAGTCACTACTTCGATACATAAAAGGAAACTTAGCTACTAGATTAGTGATATATACGACATGCAATTGTGTTTAATTGGTTTTGAACTTTTAACATAGAGATCAAAGAGAACAGGCCATATTATGCTGGACTTTGGCATGAAAGTATGCATATGCATGAAAGAATTCTAGTAAAAGGTCACTTTTCCTAATCGCATGTGATGACCATTAGATGAGAGCATAGGACGTAATGTTGGTTTTGTTTGTTGCAGTAGAGGGACAATATAACATTTGTTAAAGGACCGTACATTAATAGTAAATCGCAATCCATTTCTTTTGGCAAAACGATAGGTTCCGGTGCTTACTTATGACAAGGAATATGCAGAAACTACGAAAATTTTATCAGTTGGCTATCAAAACACTCAACTGGAATACAAAACTGAAGAGCTGAAGATAATTCTCAAAAATAGATACTTAAATTTATGCTGCAGATGAACCAAGATAAGTTCGTTTCACCTCTTTTCTTGTATGTTGTACAGTATACAGGACAATTCAATCAACAAAAGCAATGGGAGTCTCACTTAAATCAAGAACACTATTAATTTCCAACACTAAAATCGAAATGCAGTCATGCGCTTCAAATAAACCAATCTATACCACACTATATGATACTCTCATGTTATATGGGACAGGAAAAAACTGTTTGCAAGCTGTTTTGAGAACTTCATACCTAAACGTAAACCCACGATCTAGTCAAGAGACTGATTGAAACACAGAAAAGAAGCAAAATTGACCTATAAATCTAAGTTCCATTGACAGTAGGTATTCAAAGAGACATACAACAGTGACGCTTCATTTCCACGAGGAGAACAAAATAAGGCCATTCCTTCTAAATAAACATACTAAGATACCCCATTATTGCATTCATCTCCCTAACCCGATCATGTACTGGCAACAAGCTCAAGAGACAAGGAAGGATAAAAGATTAGAATCCACACAAAAAAAAAAGACATGGCAGATAAAGCTAAAAGGAAAGTGGCGGGGCACTACTATCATCCTCATCCTCTTTTGTCAAATTCAAACGAGTTCTAACAACCGAAATGGTCATCGAGGAATCATGGGATTTGTCAGTTTTTGTCGAGCGTATCCTCGTCATTCTTTATCATTTGGGAAGCCAAAGAACTCATGGGGAAGTCTTGACAAACAAGACGACATTAAATGCCAACAATGAACAAAACACCCTCGGCCCGAAAACTATCAAAACAAGAACAAAACATGAAACTTTAAAATAAGACAAGCTAGAACAGGGCGCCATCGACCCAAAACGATCAAAGCTAGCAACTTTAAACCCTGAAGCCAATCATGAAAACATACAAGCAGCCCAAAACGACCAAACAGAATCAAACTTTAGCCACGAAACTAGCCTTAACAGGATACCAGTAACTCAAACCAAATCAAAAGCATGAAACTTTAAACGACAAAACCAGCCTTAACAAAATATCAGCAACTCAAACAGAATCGCAGAACATAAAACTTTAACATAAAGTCAGCTATACAAACCTTAAGCATTTCACAAAAAAAAAATGAGAGTATTAAATCGAAAATCTATCAAAACAACTACCTATAGCTATCAAATCCATCTACCAGCAAACAATCCAGCATACAATCATACTAAAAAATTTATTCACGAATATAGAAGATCGAGATGAAGCTAAAACAGATGAAGCTTAAATGAAAAAGGGTATTACCTTTTAGGGAGCAGCAAAACAGGACTCGAGCTATCACCGAATTCGTCACCACCGGAAAATGGCCTAGCAGCTACTTCGAACAATTCTGACGAGCTTCAAATTTTTTCTAAAATGAAAGGATTTATCGATTTTTCTCAGAATGGCTCACTTTTTTCCCCCTTTTTAGACCTAGTTTTTCTAAGAACTCCCCCAATCCAAGTTTTCTCAACCCCCTCAACTTTTGACTCCCTTTGTTTCCGAGATTTTGAACCCAAAAAGGAGAGGCCAATCCCCCCCCCCCCCCCCCCCCCCCCCAAAAAAAAAAATAAAACAAAATCCTCCCAATTTCGAACCCTCAAAAGACCATCAAAATTCCAAACCCCAGAATCCCCAGCCTGGAAAGAAGTGAAAATCCCCCGATTTTCCCCGAATCCAAAAAGAAAGAAGCTGAAAAAATCCCTCTTTTTTAGATCAACAGTGAGCTCCTTATATAGAAGCCAATTGAGGGTGATTTAGGGATTCCTTTTCCAAAGAGAATTCAAATTTTTTTAACTCCCAATCGGGTTCCCCCAACAAATTGTATCGATTTCAAATCGGTGGACCAATAAGATTTAGGCAAAATGGATTTTCACCATGAGCCAACAAATTTGTGACATACATGTATGGAATCGTACTCCCATACCCGAGATTCGCAGAATTGATACGTTGATAGCACACCTCAACTTATTTCTAGAAGATTCGAGGGATTTCTTCTCATGAACTTTCGTGGGATGCGTGAAGGAGGCTACAAACGGGTTGGTTCTAGGTTGTTAGTTGTGAGAATCAGGTTTCGGGTCGCAGGCGAGGTTGGTTTGTATTGAAAATGGGTCGGTGGGTTTAGGTTTTTGCGGTGTTATTGCATCTGTTGAGGGTTGGTGTTGTTATGCTGAAGGGGGAGATAAAAGGGAATGGGTCGGGTCGGAAGGAGTTTGGGCCTGGGTTGAGACATAAAATTGGGCTTGTGAATGAAGGTGTGGTACTGGGCTGGGGTAATTTGAAGATTGGGTTGGGTCAAGTTTTGAATGGGCCGTTTGTGGTGGGTTGTTGCATTGTTAAAAGAAAATGGGTTGGTTTGGTTGGAATTTTTAAGAATTTGGGGGTTATTTAAAATAACCCCCAATTAAAATTTAGGATTTGGCCAAAATTAGTCAATATTTCAATCCAATTAAAAGTTAGATTGGTCACATTTCATTGCAAATATGACCAATTAATTTTAATTAGGATCAAATTTAATAGTTTGACTAAATTGAATCAAAATTCAATACGAATTAACACCTTGTTTGATCTCGATCTTCTTGATTCATTAAAATTATAGAAATATTTATCCAAATAAATTAATTTTTGAGAGTAAAATTATATTCAAATCGAAATTTTAATCATTTGAATTTATTTTTGATATAAACCTTGATTAAAATACGATATTCTATAAAATAAGCATTTAAGTAATAAAATTATAAAATTTCATATAATTGAACACGATAATATATAATCGCTACTTAAATGATCAATTTACCCAAATGAATACTTTGAAAATCCTTTATTTGGATAAAATAAATGTTGTAATTTTACTTGAAAATCGAAGAAACCCCGGATTAAACTTAGTTATGGAGGTAAAAAATTAGGTGTCAACAACTGCCCCGCCCTTTGGGCAGGGTGGATGCAAGTAACCCTGGGCAAATGGAGGTTGATGTTACTAATTTTTGTCTGACCACAAATTCGAATTCGAAAAAGGTTGGCTTTCGCATGAGTTTCATAGAGTTATGGTCGAACCTCGGTATCAGGTTTCCTACATATCTTAGGTTACATGAGAATTTAGGCCACTTGTAGTTCACAAAGCTTGATTTTAAGCACGATTTTTAGAAAACTCACCAACTATCGCGGTTTTAGAGCTTTTGATAAACTGAGAAGCTGGGGAATAAAGGAATTTGGGGGAGGTTGGAATGCAGTTGAGTTTTCTATGTAGAGCCTAGTCTACATATCCCTGAGACTTTAGGAAATCAGACTACTTGTAGTTCGACTCGATCGGTAGAAAAGATAGTCTTCTATATCAGACGATCTTTGGCTCGGGATGAGTGTCGGGTTAATGATCGAGTTATGGAAAAGAGGCTTCTAACCTCTTAACCATGAATGCGGGGTCCTTCACATCCATAGGCAAGAATTTATCTGGACATAATTTCCAAAACTCTAGGTGTGTTGTCACTCGGCTTTGAAAGAAAGCGAAGTTTACCCTCGGTATGAGTTTAGGAATATCCCGAAGGAGAAGCTGAAACCAGAATATCCCAGAATTCCCAAATGCCTTCTAATAGGGGTGTGGTTGGATGGTGGTAGTGATCATCCTTTAGCTCGCGTCCAAAGCGTTTGACGTCCCTCTTTAGACTATGTCTCATTTTGCTGCTAAGAAAGAGTTCCACGTTGTGCTGTGTCCTATCAGAAGTCATCCGCACCTGTGGTTTTGATTTGAGATTTTCATTATCTCGGATGCTCTCGACAATGCTTCAAGCAAAAAGTGTTAGTGCTACACATAATTCATGAAAGAGGTAGGTAGTCTTTTACCATATCTCCACGTGAGTTGTGGCCTGAAAATCGGAGTCATATCTTCATGTACTTGTTTGGAATGAAATAACTGGCAAAAACACAACAACCCTTTTGGTTGTTGTATAATTATGACATTTGTCGGTTGAATATGTCTTCAAAGTGGGGTGGCCTTTTTAGACACTGGCGATACTTTATGCAGAACGGTACCTACAATCGTGTAATCTTGTATTAATGAGGAAACCTTTTTGGTCACCTATAATGCTTGTTGTATGTGGAATTATAACTTCTCCAGTTATAGCCGATGATCGATTTATAAATTTTTCTTAAACTGTCAATCTTTGGATAATCCTACGCATTATTTGATGTTGGATACGAGGCGACTTACAGATATCTTTTAAATTTCTAGCTTTTAGGTAATCTTGCACATTATCCGACCTTGGATAAGAGATGGCTTACAGATATGCCTCCCATCGCTAGCTTTTAGGTGTTCCTGCACATCATCCGACCTTGGACACAATATGACTTATAGATCTCAAATTGTTAGTCTTTGGGTAATCCTGCACATAATCGATCTTGGATATGACGCGACTTATAGAGAACCCTTGGACGTATCAATTTGATAATCTCGCGTATTCTCTGATAAGGATTTAGTTGCGACTTATGGATAACCTTTGAACTATCGGTGTTTAGGCGATCTTGCACACTATCCGGTTAGGATGTTGTTGTGGCTTACGGATGACCTACAGGATATCAAATCATAGGTTATCTTGCACACTATCCTATTTTAAATAATATGACTTATAGATGACCCTCAAATTATCAATTTCTAGGAAATCTTATATATCATTCATCCTTAGATAGCGACTTAAAGACGCCCCTTCAAATCGTGTTCTCTCGATGCATTCAGATGCTGATTCATAAAATGATAAGATATTCTCAATGCCAACGTTTATGTCTTGCATGTCAACAGATATAAAATGATGATGATATCATCGACGCCAGCGTTGTGTCTTCCGTTTCAACAAATATATCGAATGTTGATGATATCCTCGACACCAGCGTTGTGTTTAGTGCGTCAACAAATATTGAATGATGATGATATCCTTGATGCCAACATTATGTCTTGCGTGTCAACAGATATATTGAATGCTGATGATATCCTCAGCGCCAGCGTTGTGTCTAGCGCGTCAACAACTATTGAATGATGATGATATCCTCGATACCAGTTTTGTGTCTTGCATGCCAATAGATATATGAATGATGATGATATCCTCAACGCCAGTATTGTGTCTAGCGTGTCAATAGATATATTGAATTCTAATGATATCCTCGACGCCAGCGTTGTGTCTAGCACGTCAACAGATATTGAATATCCTTCTTGGGCGATGGTATAAAATGGCCCTCTTGGCGATAATATGCAATGGCCTTTTTGGCAATGATATGCAATGGCCCTCTCGGCAATGATGTATAATGGCCCTTTCGGTAAATAACATGCAATGAACCTCTCGACAATGATATGCAATGGACCTCTTGGCAATGATATGCAATGGTCCTTTCGGCAATGATATGCGATGGACCTCTTAGAAATGATATGCAATGGCCCTCTTGGCTATGATATGCAATGACCCTCTTGACAATGATATAAAATCGCCCTCTTGAAAATGATATGCAATGACCCTCTTGGCAATGATATGCAATGGCCCTCTTGGAAATGATATGAAATGGCTCTCTTGGCCTATGATATGAAATGGCTCTTTTGGCAATGATATGCAATGACCCTCTTGGTAATGATATGCAATGACCCTTTTGGCAATGATATGAAACGACCCTCTTAGCAATTTAAAAATAGTTTCACCTGAGTTTGTTTGTGTGCGTCTTGCTTTCTACATGTACCTGTACTAGAAGTAGACGATTAGTAAACACAAAGTCACTTTTACTAGTGACTATTTTTTAGAAAAATTCTAAATACAATGTTCGTAAAGAAAAAAAGACGCCTTTGTTTGTCCTCCATGATCTCAAGAAATGAGATGGACAATTCAAATGGTCCTCAAAAAATGGGTATTAAACCCATTTTTGAGCTACCCAAAAATACCATTCTTAAGCATTATATGCTCTGGCATGGCTCCCGACTTGCTCGGGGATTTTTTGAAAGAAACGCTCATTTTGTATATCAATCCCTGTATCCACAGAAAAATGATTAGTTTGAATGAAACTACTCTGTGTTGACCTTCTTCGATTCTCCATTTGCTCCACGCCATATTTTGGGTACTCTGTCATGTTGGGACTTCCACCCCTGACTCCCTGTCCTAATTGATGTCTGGCCAATCATTAAGTAAAAGACATATAGATTTGTGAAAGTTGTATTAATTTTTAGAAAATAGTTTCAAAAACTCCGGCAAAAATCTAGAAAATCTCTGCCAGTCATGTCATGTGCTAGTTCAACGACCATCTTTCTCTTGATTCTGACAATATTTGATATTTGACGGAGGATTGATAGGGATTTAGCATTATCGAGGCTCTCTACCAGAAGTTTTATCAAAGGCGGAGATTCAGTCTTCCTAGACTTTATCACAGGTGGTGATTCTCAAATCTCAACTTTGACCTCTAGTGCTGGAGAATTTAAAATATATTTTAGTAGTTGGTGGAAATTTTGAGGCCTTCCTCAAATTTTTTGCCCCAGTTTAGAGTAGTCTAAGATGATATCATCTTGAGTGGATGTGCAGTCTTTGCTGATCTTCATTCTTTTTGTTGGATGTTGATCTTCTCTTGTGAATTTTTGAGATTCTTTC
Source organism: Capsicum baccatum var. pendulum (assembly GCA_030864225.1). NCBI lineage: Eukaryota > Viridiplantae > Streptophyta > Magnoliopsida > Solanales > Solanaceae > Capsicum > Capsicum baccatum. The sequence goes on from CM061558.1 coordinate 274,328,492, forward strand.
TCGAAAATTTTGCCCAGTTTTCATTTCCTGGGGTTATATGACCGAGCCGTTGGGGTGCCTACTATCCCGTTGAAGCCGGAATCAGGTCAAACATAGTTCAAGACTACGCTAGGGATATATATAGAAAAAATTGAATAGGTTGAACGAAGCCGACATAGGCCGCCTACGTATATTGTTCTTGGAAATTCAGGTCAAACGTAGTTCGTAGATAAAGGAAAAGGATAAAATTTTCTAAGGGGTTGACCGAAGCTAACATAGGCCGCCTACGTATCCCGTTCTTGGGAATTCAGGTCAAACGTAGTTCGTAGATAAAGAGAAAGGATAAAATTTTCTAAAAGGTTGACCGAAGCCGACATAAGCCGCCTACGTATCTCATTCTTGGGAATTCAGGTCAAACTTAGTTCGTAGATAAAGGAAAAGGATTCTAGGCGATTACACATCATAAAATTGATACTATTATAAAGGCGATTACAAATAAGCCAAGAAACAAAAACTATAACATCTTTCAAGCATGATATATCTTTACCGCATCAGAATTGATTGGTTTGGTCCACTCTTGACCATCCATCTTAGGTAGGATTAAGGCTCATCCAGGTTGAGCTTCTTTTGATTTTCACATTCCTCTATATCTACTACAAACCGCTCCTCATCACCTTTTCTGTTCATCATTAATTACTTCGCCTTGTTCGTCTAACCCTTGACATGGCATGACATTGACAGGTTTTTTAAATTATTTCTACCAAAATGAACCATGCTAGATAATCATATTTAAAAAATAACTTGTTAAATAAAGGGAGGCCTTTTGGAAAATAAATAAAAACTATGGCTTATGACCCACACAAATGTGGTCCCATGCCTTTTTGAGAGTTGTAAAACACGAAACAAAAATTTGAGACATAAAAGGGTGAATCACGGGGCCTCCTCCGGATCATCACCGATTTTAAAAACTATTAGTAATAGCCCTTTCATCTACCGCGACGGACGATGAATTAAGAGCGGAGTGGAAGTTCAATTTTGTAAATCCTCTCCTGGTGCAACCTTCTTCAACCGACCGGACTTTGGGAAATCATCTGGTAGAGCATTGGATCCTTTGAACAGATCTCCTATCCCATCCCCAAGACCATCATCATTTGACATCTCATGTACGGGAAATAACTGGTACAAGAGCGGCAATAGCCTGAACAAACTCTCCTTTGAATTATCTTCGATCTCATATTTCTTTCTTGGTTGGTACTCTATTCCATGCTTAAAAGCTTTATCTGGGACCATAAAAGGCTTGATAATTTTTTCCAAATCCTTACTTAAGGCGGCCACAACTTCCTCTATCTTCTCCACTTCTTCTGTTCCTTTGAGTCCTTCTGAATTTACCTTAGTGATGGCCTTGCCAGACGTCCATTCACCCTCTATTTCAATCATGTTAACTGTAGGTCCCCCATGGTTAGGCAATGGATTATTGTTAACATTGGTGTCGGCGACTGAAGCGTGATAACCTTCTGATCGATCAAATCTTGGATCTTATATTTTAAGTTAATACAATCCTCGGTACTGTACCCCGCTGCTCCTAAATGATAGGAACAATTTTGATCGAGATGATGAAATCGGGAGTTGGGATTGATAGCCTTTAGCTGGATCTGTTGCAAATAACCAGCTTTTATCAATCTTCCGAAGAGCTAGGTATGACTTTCAGCTAGCGGCGTGAAGTTTTGGGGAGGTTTCTTTTTGAAAGGGTTATAATGGTTCTAATTTACAGGAGGAGGTACTTGATGATAATTTGGAGATGTTTGGACATTTATTTGGTTATTGGAAAAGTAGCTTGAGTATGAGGCTGATAATTTGGCTGTGAAACTTGGCACTAGGGTAAAATATTTGGAATTAGAGCTTGACACTGGGGTTTAGCGTAGAATACAGGCTGAAAACTTGATGACGATGATGAGAAAAAAATATTCCTAGGATTGAATTTCCTCTTTAACTTATCAACAGAATTAGTAGAGACTGCAGTCGCATCCTCTATTTTCTTCTTTAGGAATGCAGACGATTCAGATGATGTTGGGGTTTTGGCAATTTTTCCTGTTCCAATGCCTTCCTCTAATGATTCCCCAATCTTTACTAAATCTGCAAAAGTTGCTCAGACCGCGGATACCATCCTAGTATAAAATTCTCCTTCCTGTGCGCGAGAGAAAATCGATACCATTTCTTCTTCAGACATGGGAGGTCGTACTTTAGCAGCCTCTTTTCTCCAACGAAAGGCGTAGTCTCAAAAACACTCATTATTCTTCTGTTTGATCCGATCTAGTGAGTATCGGTCAGGGACTATCTCAATGTTAAATGCGAACCTGTTAAGAAAACCCTTGGCAAATGCTTTCCAACCGGTCCCTTTTTTTAGTTCCTGAGACATGAACCATTCTAAGGCTTTGTCACTTAAACTCCTGCTGAACAAACGCATCAATAATGCTTCATTTTTCCATACCCCCACCATTTGATCACAATACCTTCTCAGATGGGCCATTGGATTTCCAGTGCCATCGAACACTTCAAATTTAGGGACCTTATACCCATTTGGTAGATCTATTCCAGGGTGAACACATAAATCGTGAACACATAAATCATCATACCCTAAACCGTCGTGGTCCCTCACTCCATGAGATTCTTTGATCCTCATGATCTCTTCATTCATAGCTAGTACCTTCATTTCATGCTTGGTCCTTCACTCTTTCTCCTTCTCCTCGTAATGGTTCATCTCGAGATTAAGAAGAGGATTATAGATATCAGGGTATATAATGGCATAAAGAGGATTTGGAAGGGAGGCTTGATTTTGCGGATTAAACGAAGTGGGTTGGTAGGTGGGGCGGACGTTATGAAAATTAGAAAGGTTTTATGTAAGTTGAGAGTGGTTTGGTGGAATCTGAGAAGGATTTTGTAGATTTGGAAAGGAATTTGATGGATTCGGGAATAGATTTGATGGATTTTGCGGGTTTGGGAGTGAATCTTATGGATTTGGGAATGAATTTTCTTGATTTGAAAATGTGTTTTGGGGATTTGAGAATGGATTTAGAGATGGGTTTTATGGGGTTAGAGATAGATTTTGTGGATGGTAGACATCTGGGTTATTTTTCGTGATTAGTGTTTTGGACAAATGGAGGAGCGGAGACGGACGATATGTTATTTAGCTGATTCCCGAGAATCGGTGTACTGAGGGGAAGAATTTGGAGTGGAGTACCGTGTCCTCCTGGAGCGGGGGTATTGACGGTGATAATCAGGTTAGCCAAATCTCGAGTGCGATTTATTTCCTCCTAAAGCATTTCTAATTTTCTTGCGAGTTCCGCAATCATCTCACTCTGTTCCACTATTACATTGTCCCTGATGGTCAATGTGTTTTCTTCATCATTTCCAGTCATTATTGAATGATGGTCAGAGGATGGGATTTTATGCGCTTTTGACCGGGTGAAGTAGGGATGTTCTGCTAGCTTATATCAACACAGAGTAGTTTCTATTATCTGTAAAGTACAACAACTCAAAGGCAGATATGTTAGTTTCCGTATGTGATAAGTAATGCAAAATATTTGACAATAAATAGCCACGTAGAGTTGTTTGAGTCATAGACGAATTCATTCATAGGAGCATAGCGGATAAACTTTCCTTTGATCCAAACAAACACACATATGCACCTAAGATAATTATATTACACAAAACATTATAATAATGCGTATCCTAACTGGGGTGACCCTTTTTGAGCCAAGGGTTCAGGCCTAACAATTTTGAAGAAAATATACGCCTTTTCAAAGCCAATCCATTATCCCCGAAAACCTTCATAGGTATACATAAATTACATAAACGTCTGCAAAAGTTGAACAAAAGGGATACAATCTTTAGGGAAAGGGAATAATGTCCCACGTAGAGGATACTAAATAGTGAATGCTTCTTATATTGACCTTCACGCTCTTAGCTTAGTCCATTTCTTATATTGGTGACATCCGTTGACATTCAAACTATGCCTTAGATGCAACCTCCCAAATCAATCAATTTCTTGCTAACTTGCTTCAGTTCTTCTTACGAAAGTAAGCAAATCAAGCTTTTTCTCGATCCCCAAAGGATAATGGATTGAATTAGACAGGCATATATTTTCTTCAACACATAAGTATGGTTCGTCTATAATTGACTCGAGGTCAATAGACGCAGGGCAGATTTTCTAGTGAGCCCAATACTCCGCTTGAATATTAGGTCGTCCTAGGCTCATGCCTAAAATAGGGTTTTGGTTTCGTTCTATCCTAGGTGTCTAGAGTGGGTTTGAGCCAGGTTCTCAAGCGGACAACTTGAGTTTGAAAATATGAACAACCATCAGACGACTCACGTGCTAATAAGCTGTCGTATTTCCAACACATTATTGGAATTGAACAATAGGGGCCGGGACATCCACGAAACCCCAAAACAATTTAAATAATGCAGGAATGTGCCATGAGATGCGATAGTTGAACTTTACAAAATTGAAACATATAAACAGTTAATCAAAAGAAGAAATCAAACATTTGGTTAGAACATAGTTGAAGATCCCCAGCAGAGTCACCATTTCTATTTTGCGGAGAAACTTTGACTTTTGAAAGAGAGTCGCCACTTAATTTTGAAAAGGAATTAAGAAATCTTTAGAGGGTTACTTCAACCGATTCAAAATAGGAAAATCGTTTTAAGTTAGAGATTCTAGATAAGCGGTTCTTATTAACATTTTAGAAGGTGTTAGGCACCTAAAACGTCCGCTAACTTGCGGTTATCTGGACTGTTTGAAAATCATCTTTGACTAACTTTGGAAAAAAAGTTGATTTCTTCAAAGAAAAGTAATTTTAGTGATATTTTAGTGTTAATGCAAAACCAGTTTTTAGGCGACTTAGTTAGGGATTTTAAGTAAGTTCGCAAAGAAACATGTAATAAGTAAACGAAAGGAAAAGGGAAGAAAAGCGGGGAAGTAGTGATTTAGGCTTTCAAGCCCAAACCATCGGCCCTGTCCTAATCTAGTTGGATTTTCAACCCATTTCACCTGTGTTAGTCTAGCTTTTGAGCCTTTGGATCGAGTCTCGCTTCACCTGCATTAAATTTACAACTTTGGCTTTGAGGCCCAAATGAAATAAAGGAATAAATAAATAAACAAATAAATAAAAGACGACAAAATAAATAAACAAATAAAAGAAAAGAAACGTTCTAATCCCTTGGCCACTTCAAAGATGGGATTTTAATCCATTATTCCTCTTTCGACTTCTCGTATCCATATGCCACGTGCTCAACTTTGGGCTTTCATTCGGGCTTGACTCGTAAGGATAGACCTCATTGGCCTATTTATGAAATGCAAAAAGAGAAGAAACCCATTTGGACTCCAAGGGGGGGGGGGGTGCATGCAAAGAAGAGATATATGAATTAATACGCGTTCATAAAAATGAATTACTTTTATAACAAAAAAAATTCAGAAAGTTCAAAGCTGTTAAAAAAAATCACTACTTCGATACATAAAAGGAAACTTAGCTACTAGATTAGTGATATATACGACATGCAACTGTGTTTAATTGGTTTTGAACTTTTAACATAGAGATCAAAGAGAACATGCCATATTATGCTGGACTTTGACATGAAAGTATGCATATGCATGAAAGAATTCTAGTAAAAGATCACTTTTCCTAATCGCATGTGATGACCATTAGATGAGAGCATAGGACGTAATGTTGGTTTTGTTTGTTGCAGTAGAGGGACAATATAACATTTGTTAAAGGACCGTACATTAATAGTAAACCTCAATCCATTCCTTTTGACAAAACGATAAGTTCCGGTGCTTACTTATGAGAAGGAAGACACAGAAACTAAGAAAATTTTATCAGTTGGCTATCAAAACACTCAACTGGAATACAAAACTGAAGAGCTGAAGATAATTCTCAAAAATAGATACTTAAATTTATGCTGCAGATGAACCAAGATAAGTTCGTTTCACCTCTTTTCTTGTATGTTGTACAGTATACAGGACAATCCAATCAACAAAAGCAAAGAGGGTCTCATTTAAATCAAGAACACTATTAATTTCCAACACTAAAATCGAAATGCAGTCATGCGCTTCAAATAAACCAATCTATACCACACTATATGATACTCTCATGTTATATGGGACAGGAGAAAACTGTTTGCAAGCTGTTTTGAGAACTTCATACCTAAACGTAACCCCACGATCTAGTCAAGAGACTAATTAAAACACAGAAAAGAAGCAAAATTGACCTATAAATCCAAGTTCCATTGACAGTAGGTATTCAAAGAGACCTACAATAGTGACGCTCCATTTCCACGAGGAGAACAAAATAAGGCCATTCCTTCTAAATGAACATACTAAGATACCCCATTATTGCATTCATCTCCCTAACCCAATCCTGTACTGGCAACAAGCTCAAGAGACAAGGAAGGATAAAAGATTCAAATCGACACAAAAAAAGGCATGGCAGATAAAGCTAAAAGGAAAGTGGCGGGGCACTACTATCATCCTCATCCTCTTTTGTCAAATTCAAACGAGTTCTAATAGCCGAAATAGTCATTGAGGAATTATGAGATTTGTCAGTTTTTGTCGAGCGTATCCTCATCATTCTTTGTCATTTGGGAAGCCAAAGAACTCATGGGGAAGTCTCAACAAATAAGACGACGTTAAATACCAACAATGAACAAAACACCCTCGGCCCAAAAACTATCAAAACAAGAATAAAACACGAAACTTTAAAATAAGACAAGCTAGAACAGGGCGTCATCGACCCAAAACGATCAATGCACGCAACTTTAAACCCTGAATCCAACCATGAAAACATACAAGAAGCCCGAAACGACCAAACAGAATCAAACTTTAGCCACGAAACTAGCCTTAACAGGATACCAGTAACTCAAACCAAAATCAAAAGCATGAAACTTTAAACGACAAAACTAGCCTTAACAAAATATCAGCAACTCAAACAGAATCGCAGAACATGAAACTTTAACATAAACTCATCTATACAAACCTTAAGCATTTCACAAAAAAAAATGAGAGTATTAAATCGAAAATCTACCAAAACAACTACCTACGGCTATCAAAGCCATCTACCAGCAAACAACCCCTCATTCAATCATACTAAAAAATTTATTCACGAATATAGAAGATCGAGATGAAGCTAAAACAGATGAAGCTTAAATGGAAAAAGGGTATTACCTTTTAGGGAGCAGCAAAACAGGACTTGATCTATCACCGGATTCATTACCACCGGAAAAAGGCCTAGCTGCTACTTCGAACAATTCCGACGAACTTCAAATTTTTTCTAAAATGAAAGGATTTATCGATTTTTCTCAGAATGGCTCACTTTTTTCCCCCTTTTTAGACCTAGTTTTTCTAAGAACTCCCCCAATCCAAATTTTCTCAACCCCCTCAACTTTTGACCCCCTTTGCTTCCGAAATTTTGAACCCAGAAAGGAGAGGCCAATCCACCCAAAAAAAGAAAAAAAAATCCTCCCAATTTCGAACCCTCAAAAGACCGTCCAAAATTTTGAATCCCAGAACCCCCATCCTGGAAAGAAGAGAAAATCCCCCAATTTTCCCTGAATCTAAAAAGAAAGAAGCTGAAAAAATCCCTCCTTTTTAGCTCAACAGTGAGCTCTTTATATAGAAGCCAATTGAGGGTAATTTAGGGATTTATTTTCCAAAGAGAATTTAAAATTTTTTAACTCCCAATCGGGTTCCCCCAACAAATTGTACCGATTTCCAAATTGGTGGACCAATAAGATTTAGGCAAAATGGATTTTCATCATGAGCCAACGAAATTGTGACATACATGTACGGAATCGCACTCCCATACCCGAGATTTGCGAAATTGATACGTTGAGAGGACACCTAGACTTATTTCTAGAAGATTTGAGGGTTTTCTTTGCATGAACTTGCGTGGGATGCGTGAAGGAGGCTATAAACGGGTTGGTTACGGGTTGTTGGTTGTGAGAATCGGGTTTAGGGTCACAGGTGAGGTTGTTTCGTGTTGAAAATGGGTCGGCGGGTTTAGGTTTTTGCGGTGTTGTTGCGTCTATTAAGGGTTGGTGTTGTTATGCTAAAGGGGGAGATATAAGGGAATGGGCCGGGTCAGAGGGAGTTTGGGCCTGGGTTGAGACATAAAATTGGGCTGGTGAATGGAGGTGTGGTGCTGGGCTGGGGTAATTTGAAGAGTGGGTTGGGTCAAGTTTTGAATGGGCCGCTTGTGGTAGGTTGTTGCATTGTTGAAAGAAAATGGGCTGGTTTGGTTGGAATTGTTAAGAATTTGGGGGTTATTTAAAATATAACCCCCAATTAAAATTTAGGATTTGGCCAAAATTAGTCAATATTTCAATCCAATTAAAAATTAGATTGGTCACATTTCATTGCAAATATGACCAATTAATTTTAATTAGGATCAAATTTAATAGTTTGACTAAATTGAATCAAAATTCGATACGAATTAATACCTTGTTTGATCTCGATCTTCTTGATTCATTAAAATTACACAAATATTTATCCAAATAAATTAATTTTTGAGAGTAAAATTATATTCAAATCAAAATTTTAATCATTTGAATTTATTTTCGATATAAACCTTGATTAAAATACGAAATTCTATAAAATAAGTATTTAAGTAATAAAATTATAACATTTCGTATAATTGAACACGATAATATATAATCGCTACTTAAATGATCAATTTACCCAAAGGAATACTTTGAAAATCCTTTATTTGGATAAAATAAATGTTGTGATTTTACTTGAAAATCGAAGAAACCCCGAATTAAACTTAGATATGGAGGTAAAAAATTAGGTGTCAACAGCGAGGATGGCATGCCCTTTGTTTATGGATAACGTCATTGTATGCTTGCCTCGTGCATTAGTATACTAGAGTCTAGAGAACCTTAGTCCTTGCGACAAACTTGGATTGGGGGCTTAGTCGATGAGTTAAAGTTGGACCCATATAGCCCGTGGTGCATAGAGATATCAGGTACACCATCTATCTTAGAACTAAAGAAAAGAGCAGAGTCTATGTTTTTAACTATCATTTGAAATCTTCATTTATATCTTTGTGATTTAATTTCTACTACCATGAATATGTTTGTACAAAGCATATCTTATCTTTTGGTTATTTTATATGCCAATACCTTCTACATATTGAATTGCTGAATTGGAAAAAGAACTACAAATGTTAAAAGATTTATACGAACAAAGACAAAAAGAAAAAGAAGAAAAAGATAAAGAACAAAAATTAATAAACGAGATAAATCAATTTAAAGAAAAATTAGAAATAAATAATATAGAGGTAGAAGAAACAGATAATTATGATTCAGAAGATAGTGAAACATATACGGAAATATTAACAAATATAAAAGATTTAGAAATTAACACAAAACAAGAAATAATTAATGAAGAAAATTTGGAAAATAATAATACAGAAATAAATACTCTTGACAAAAAAGAAGATGAAAATCTAATACCCAAAACAACAGAAATAAGAAAACCTATATATTACAAAAATAAATTTAAAAGATATAATGAATATGACAAATGGACACCAAAACAAATAGTTAATAAAAATTATAACTTTTTAGATCTAGACTGTGTAATAGATACAGAAAAAACAATACAATTACGGATAGGATATATGACAAAACAATTATTAGATAATAATATAAACATAACAGATGCACCAGAATACATAGAAAAAACACTAATAGGATCAGTAAAATTATGGTTTACAAATTTAACTGAAAATAGTAAGAAAGTATTAAGAGCTAATAAACTCATGGAAGGAGCAGCATCAACAACAATTAAATTAACACCTATAGAATTATTGAAAAAATATGAAACAACTATAAAAGATGAATTTGGTAGTATGACAACATTAGAAAAAGAACAAGATGAAGAAAAAGATACAAATAGGAATTTAATGATAAAATTAACAATATGTAATATGTGTTATATAGATGAATATACTTGCGCATTTAAAGAATATTATTATAAAGGAGCATATAGTATAGAACAAAGTAAGGAAATAAGAAAACTATATTTTAATAAATTACCCGAACCATTTAGTTCAAAAATAATAAAAAGTTGGGAAGAAGCAAAAATAGTAGATACATTAGGAGCTAGAATAAAATTTTTACAACAATGGTATAGAAAGTTATGTGAAAAATATAGAGAAGAATTAAAAATGGAAAAAACATTAATAAGAAATTTAGCATGTTGCAAAAATAAAATAGCACCTCAATTTGGATGCGAAGAAAGATATTATAAGAAAAGAAAAAGACATAAGAAATATAAGAAATATAAAAAATCAAAATATAAATATAAGAAACCAAGATATTTTGAAGGGAATATTTTGAAAAAAGCAATTTTATGATAATGAATGATAATATATCTGATGTCATGATAGATAAATTTAAGATACTTATTTTGTATGTACTTAGAAATATAGATGTTGCAGATATAAGAAAAATTATATTAGAAAAAGCATATGGAAAAAATTATACGGATAGAATAAATTATATACCACACATACCTAGATATTTTGCTATATAATTTTCTTTTTGTCCTGTGTTTAATAGTATTAAATGTTCTTTTTCATTTATTTTTCCTGTTATGTAATATTGGTTTAAATTACTTATTGAATTTGTTTCATAACTTGTTCTTTTTGATGAGCTCGATGACTCTGGTTTTTCATTAGCTATTCTTTTCGTTGTACTTATTCTATCATTTACTATTTCTAAATTTTCTTATATATCTATGTCTCTATAGCTATAGTCATTATAATCTATTGTTTTTACAATTTGCTCAAATGGGCTATCTATTTGTATTTTATTAATCTTATTTTTCCCTGTTATTTTATGTTTTGTTGTTAATACATATAAATTTTTACATCTTGCTGTAAATATTTTACTTCCTGGGGTTAATTCTATTCCTGATATCTTCCAATATAATACTAATGATTTATCTATATTTCTATCTGTTACTGCTACTGAATAATTTGCACTTATTATAAATTTAAATTTTTGGTATATTAAATTTCCTTTTACGGCAGTTATTATGTTTTTTTCTATATGTTTTATAATTCTATCATCTGCTAAATATAATTCTATTGGTGTATCTATTCCTTCTCTAAAACATGCTTTTATTAATATTTCTGTACCTCCAAGGTGTACGTATTTTATTGGATCTCCTTTACTTTTTATATCATTTATTTCTTTATTAATTATCCTTTTTGTTACTAGTGGTATACTAGCTTTTCCTTTTGCATATCTACAGTCTATTACATGTTCTTTTTGACATACTACATAATATTCATCTTTTTTCCTACTAAAAATATTTTTTATTGTTGGTATTTTAAATATTTTTTGTACACTTAAATCTAAATCTTTTCCTTTTATTTCATCAAATATATTACTATCAAATATTATTTTTTGTTCTGTTCCTTCGTCATTTAAATATTCTTCCTTTGTTATTATTTTTATATCTTCTTCAATCATTTGATTCATCTATCTCACTATCTATTTCAGTATCTGTCTCGTTTTCTGAAATTTCATATATACTGTCTTCACTTTCTAATTCATAATCTATATAATCTATTTGCATATATTTTGTATTTTCTATTTTTATTTCGGATATTTGTTTATTTTTTGGATTTTTTGGTAATTTACAATCTCTAGCTAAATGTCCTAACTTTCCACAATTATAACAAGTATATTCTTTTATAGATTTTTTCTTTCTATATGGTCTTTTATTTTTGTAATTTTTTATATAATATATTTTTCTTGGTTTCTTATATTTATATTTTGATTTTTTATATTTCTTATATTTCTTATGTCTTTTTCTTTTCTTATAATATCTTTCTTCGCATCCAAATTGAGGTGCTATTTTATTTTTGCAACATACTAAATTTCTTATTAATGTTTTTTCCATTTTTAATTCTTCTCTATATTTTTCACATAACTTTCTATACCATTGTTGTAAAAATTTTATTCTAGCTCCTAATGTATCTACTATTTTTGCTTCTTCCCAACTTTTTATTATTTTTGAACTAAATGGTTCGGGTAATTTATTAAAATATAGTTTTCTTATTTCCTTACTTTCTTCTATACTATATGCTCCTTTATAATAATATTCTTTAAATGCGCAAGTATATTCATCTATATAACACATATTACATATTGTTAATTTTATCATTAAATTCCTATTTGTATCTTTTTCTTCATCTTGTTCTTTTTCTAATGTTGTCATACTACCAAATTCATCTTTTATAGCTGTTTCATATTTTTTCAATAATTCTATAGGTGTTAATTTAATTGTTGTTGATGCTGCTCCTTCCATGAGTTTATTAGCTCTTAATACTTTCTTACTATTTTTAGTTAAATTTGTAAACCATAATTTTACTGATCCTATTAGTGTTTTTTCTATGTATTCTGGTGCATCTGTTATGTTTATATTATTATCTAATAATTGTTTTGTCATATATCCTATCCATAATTGTATTGTTTTTTCTGTATCTATTACACAGTCTAGATCTAAAAAGTTATAATTTTTATTAACTATTTGTTTTGGTGTCCATTTGTCATATTCATTATATCTTTTAAATTTATTTTTGTAATATATAGGTTTTCTTATTTCTGTTGTTTTGGGTATTAGATTTTCATCTTCTTTTTTGTCAAGAGTATTTATTTCTGTATTATTATTTTCCAAATTTTCTTCATTAATTATTTCTTGTTTTGTGTTAATTTCTAAATCTTTTATATTTGTTAATATTTCCGTATATGTTTCACTATCTTCTGAATCATAATTATCTGTTTCTTCTACCTCTATATTATTTATTTTTATTTTTTCTTTAAATTGATTTATCTCGTTTATTAATTTTTGTTCTTTATCTTTTTCTTCTTTTTCTTTTTGTCTTTGTTCGTATAAATCTTTTAACATTTGTAGTTCTTTTTCCAATTCAGCAATTCTACTATTTTTAGTTTCTTCTATTTTTCGTATTTCTTCCGTATTTGTTGTTTAAATTTTTCTATTTCCTTTTTTCTATCTATTTCTTCATTTTCTTTTTCTATTCTTACCATTGCTGTTAATTTATCTTCTAATTTTAATTCTTTTTTTTCTAACATTAGATATAAATGTTCTCCTATTTTCTTATATCTTCTTCCTAAATTCGAAAATACTATTTTTATTTTTGATCCTTCGTGATTTTCATATATTTTTTAATCTATTATAAATTCTTCTTTATTCATTTTATTGTGAATAGTTCATGTTGATATATATATTCTAAACTATCTATTTGAGATTTTAATTTTGATATTTCATCTTCTTGTATTTTTATTGAATTTTTACTAACTCCGGCAAATATATTGTAATGTAATCTTTCTTTTCTTATTTTTAATTCTTTACGTTTTTCAGAGATAAATTGTTTTAATTCTTTGTATTTTTGCTCTTTATTCATTTGAATTATATTTATAGTATTTTGGTGGATATCTAAATCTAATTTTATCATAATTAGGTGGTATATGTCTCATTCTTCTAGATTTTAAATGGATTATTAATTTTGCTTCAATACTAGATATTAATGTAATTAAATAGGCTAATCTTTGTGGATTTTCTTTTGTTTTATTTAAACTTATATATTCTGAATAATTACTAACTAAATTTTCTTTAATTTTTCTAAAAGCCTCTGTATTTTTAAATGGTCTTCTCATAATTAATTTAATAAATAACTAAATCTAACTTAACTAATTTAACTAATTCCAACATAGCTATTTTAACTAACTCTAACACGTATATCACTTCCATATCTTTTAAATTACTGTGCTCTGATACCATTTGTAGGGGGGTGCGGATAACTAAGCTGATAAATAGATTTATAAATAGATTCATTATAACGGCTACATTATTTCATGATGTGGATTTGGAGGCACCTTCCCGTAATTCTGGCGTTAGAATGATTAGGACAACACTAGAGTTGGTGAGTACTCTATGGTTTGGCCGTTTTCCTGGCTTAGACAGTTTTCTTATATTAGAGGCTTCACAGACTGATTTAGTTGAATTTGTGTACTTTTTGAAGATAAATGACTTCTTTTGGGTTTATTGTATTTCCGCATTTCTATTTGTTTGTTTTACATTTTATTTTAGTTTGTTTGACCAGAATTCTTTTTTTTTTAAAGAATATATATTTACGAGATATTTGACGTATTATCTTTAGTTTAAGAGTTAAGACTACAAAATTCACAAGTTTTTTTACTTTTTAAACTTGAAACTCTTTATCATGTCAAAATCAAACAAATAAATTGAAATAGAAGGGAGATTATTACTTTGTAGAGAGAGGAGGAGATATTTTATTACTTTGTGATGGTCTCACTCTCTTATTTATATAGAAGAAACCCAACTAATTGGTTCTAAATAAATTATTTCCTTTCTTAACTAGTTCTTTCCTTCCAAGTAACACAACATTTTATGGATTATGCATATTTTGATTTAATTGATTAACACGAGAGTAACCTTTCAATAACAAGTAATTATTAATACAATTGTTACTTATATCACAAGTAACTTTTGATTAACGCACAAGTAACTTGTGTCCATATGCTCGTGCAAAGTTTCCATAAACTGAAAAACCCTTTTCACCTTTTTCCACTATATAATGCCCTCTTCTTTGGTCACCTTCAACTTCAATTGTTTTGAGAAAAAAAAAAAAAAACAAAGAATTTTTCTCTCTGTTTGAATTTGAATTTCTTTCATTATTCATGGCGGAAATCGTAGTGGTTTTGATCACAAGTGCAATAATCCTTGCCCTCCAAACATGTGCAAGAGCCTCGTAATAGAAAGAATGCAAGCGGCGTCTCTTGCTATGAAAGGGAATAATAATAAGAAAAGAATGATATATCTAGGCGATGGAGCAGGAGATTTTTGCCCTAGCTTGATGCTCAAAGAGCAAGATTTTGTAATGCCAAGGAAGGATTTTCCGATGTGGAAATTAATGAACGAAAATCGCCAACTCATAAAAGCGAAAATCCACGGGTGGACTTATGGAGAAGAGCTCCAACACATTCTGCTTCGCATAATTAAAGCAATTACTACCATCGAAGAGAAACATATTTTATCAGCAGTTGATTATTCCAAGTTCCAGACGATATATTCCCATTAATGCTGCAGTTCACGAGCTGGCCTTGCCAAAAGCTCTCTCTCTCTATTCAAGATTTTGATTAATTCGTGTTGATTTAGTTACTTGTATTTTATGGTTAAAACAATGATTTAGATATCTCATATTGTGATCGTCATCTATATATATATATATATTGTAGTTCTTCTTTTTGGCAGAAAGAGAAACAAGAAAATGCCTTTTACTCAAGCGTATAATGCTGGGTTTTCATATATATATATATATATATATTACTCAAACAGACATATAACTTATAAAACGTAAGATAAATAATGGCTATATATATCAATTTTGGACCAAAGATAAATTTATTTAGGAACTCGAAATATGCATACATGACGAAAGTTGATACATCAACATTAAAAATTCGTCCACGTTTTTTCACATAAACATAAAATATCGAGTGTGGATAAATTTTTGTCCCGATGTTATTAATCTTTTGTTGCTAAAGCCATTTCAAATTTTGACCTTGGCTAAACAAACGCAACTATTCAAAATACAAGCACCGTAGTCACCTTTGAAATCGACAATATAAAAAACAATCTTCATTCTCATTACAAAATAATGTATTTCCCACCTTGCTGGATGAAAAATCTGCAACTAAAACATTTAAACAATTAATTATTTGACGATAAATTATGGCTAGAGAGAATAAAAAGAGGGACAAAACAATGATGATTAGCAACATTATATTCAACAAGGTAAATTATTTAAGAGGAATTAAAATTAATGTCAAATAAATTTTATAAATAAAACAACAAAAAAATTCTATTACTAATCAGATGTAGGGATGGATAATAGATTAGGCGCGGTATCATGACGCTATTACGAAAGACTGATTTTATAATTTAAATTTTTGATCGATAGATTAGAGTGTAGAAATAGTTTTATAATTGCTTCAATAAAAATAAAAAATTTAAAATAAATAGCATATGAAAGGTTAATAAAAATTGAGAAACAAACCCATGGTGAAAATCAACAGCAAAGAGACAGGGAAATTAGCAAACTTCACCATAATTTTGGCCATTTATTTTCTCTTGCACTTTTCTTTAAACAAGTAAATTATAAACTTTAGAATTGTTTGACAAAGATTATATTTTAACCTTATAATATGTAGTGGTAGAGCAATAGAGGCCAGCATACATTTTGCTAATAAAAGTAAAGTAGTTAATATAGATTATTAAATTATACTATCCAATTTGGGAATTTCTCAATGAAGTAAATATATTCCCATAAATTTTATGACATCTAAGGACAACAATTTATAAAACTTTGTAAACATTCCTTAAGTACCTAAATGATTTTCTCAGTACAAAATTAATTACTCTGCCAATTATCTAATAAAATCACAAATATTTTTTTTAATAATTTTTCTGAAAATTACTTTTCTAATGAAAGGTTATAAGTGCATAATGGGATGTGAATCTATTTCAAATCTCGCTGGCAAGTGAAAAGAAAAGAGTAGAAAGATTAAGTCTTGAGGAAGCACGACGGGTTGCGTCAATTCAGAATTTGTCAAAAAAAATAAAATAGAAGGATGAAATCAATTGAATAAAAAAAAAAGGCAAAAAGTGTGTGTATTTCGCGTTGATCAACTGACAATTAAGAGTTGTCTTTAGTTACTTGTATTTTATGGTTAAAACAATGATTTAGATATGTCATATTGTGATCTGTCATCTATATATATTTTGGTAGTCTTCTTCTTATTGGTAGTAAGAGAAACAAGAAAATGCCTCTTACTCAGAGCGTATAATGCTGTGTTTTAATATATATATACATATAATCTTTCTTAGATTCTGGCTCCTAGTTTCATACTAGAAGGGCTTGTTGAATCTCGAGGGATATATACTCAATCCGGGTGATTGGTGAATCCGATGAACATGAGCCAGATAAATGATCCAAAGCAATCCCTCAGATACGGAAGGATGTTCTTCGTATTCTGTTGATTCGACTACCTCTATGATGCAAGTTGTTATTAGTTAGTTAGAATTCAGTTGTACAGTAGAAAGTTCACAAAAACAGTTAAAGTCCATCTGTTAGTTACAGAATAAGACTAGATACAACTACTATAAATACCAACTTGTAATACTACATATTCATTCATGATAATAACATTTCACTTATTCTTCTCCTAATTTTCTCTATCTTGGCTATCTTTTCGGATTAGAACCCTGAATATCTACTCTGTTCCTCGAGTTCAACTCCTGGAATCGATTAATTTTCTGTTGAGTGCATCATTTGGTATCAAAGTAAGACATTCCTCGGCATGCCAGTTACTCGAAACAAGAATCAAGAGCAACCTTTCGGAGAAATGGATGAGAAATTACTTCAGATTCAAGAGTAGTTATAGAAACTCATGGACGGAATGACCACCATGAATGAATGCAATTCCCAGGCTAATAAGGAATTGGGTGAAATTAAGAAGGTTATGAATAAGTTGGGCATTCAAGAAAACGACAAGGAAGCTGGAAGAGCAGAATCTTCAGCTGATAGAGCTTGTTCTATGGAGGTTCTGCATGACTACAGACCCAAAGCCAATCATCACTCTGGTAATTTTCTTACTAGATGCTCTAGAGTAGAATTCCCCAAATTTGAAGGTCAAGATTTAAGGACCTGGTTGTATAAAATGGATCAGTTTTTTGATATGGATGAAACTGCTTTTGATCAAAGGGTTAAAATAGCTGCTATTCATTTTGAGGGGGAGGCCATTGCTTTGCATAGGTTATACATGAAAGCTAGAAATTCTTTGAGGGATCCTTCTTGGATTGAGTATGTAATTTCTTTGAATGAGAGGTTTGGGGAAGAATTTGAAGATCCTATGGAAGCACTAAGAAATTTAACTCAGATTGGTAGCATTAAAGAGTATCAAGCTGAATTTGATAGGATGTTGACCAGGGTGAATTTGTCTACTGAAAACTCTATTAGCTGTTATTTAGGGGGACTTAAACCAGAGTTAAATAAGGTTGTAAGGATCTAAGCTCCAAAGACATTAATGAAGGCTTATAAAATCCTAAGATTGCAGGATGAAGTATTTGAAGCACAAGCTAAATCTTGGGGTCTGGGATCTATTGTAAAACCCCTATCTACACCTATCTTGCCCACTCCCAATCAAGCAAAACCTTTCTTCTATCAAAAGGCACTGATTCCTGCTAATACATACAAGAAGCCAGTGGACCCAAGCTAATAAAACCAACAGATTCAGTAGCAATGGGAATGGAAGAAGACTGACTGCAACTGAGATGGATGAGAAAAGGGCTAAGGGTTTATGCTTCTTTTGTGATGAGAAATATGTGCTGGGATACAAATGTAATACTAACAGGCATATCTATATGGTGGACATATTAGAAGATGAACTACTTATTGAAGAGGATGAGAAGGTTAACGATCAGGATGATAAGATTGGGTTAGATGAGCTCATGACAATATCAGTTCAAGCTTTTACAGGAGTAACTGGCTATCAGACTATTAGAGTGACTGGGTATCATGAGAAAAGACCCTTGCAAGTATTGATTGACACTGATAGCACACATAACTTCATTGACCAAGATGTAGCTCAGAAGTTAGAGTGCAAACCAAGTGCAATTTTGGCTCAGTCAGTCAGTGTTGCTGATGGTAAAAGAGTACAAACAACTTCAGTATGTAAGAATCTGCAGTGGTTACTGCAAGGCACCATATTTGTATCTGATTTTTTATTGTTACCATTGTGAAATGTAGACATTGTTTAGGGAGTGCAATGGCTGAACACTTTGGGTAGGATCTTATTTGATTTTTAGAACAGGACCATATAATTCAGATACAAGGGTAAGAAACATGTATTGAGAGAGGCTAGTCAACCTTTTAAAACAACAAGAGCAAAGGCAGTTAATAGAATATAATATGAATAAACTCAATTCTTTATGATGTCCTTGTTGACTGATATGGAAGAAGGGTGTCAATGTTATAATATTTAGGTTGAACAAGGTAATTCAATTCCACCAAACTTGTCAATTTTAATTGAACAGTACAACAATATATTTGAATTACCTACCACATTACCACTACATAGAGACAAGTTTGATTATGGAATTCCATTGGTGGAGTCTGCATGTCCTGTTAACAAGAGACCTTAAAGATATCCAGGAGTAAAAAAGGACATTATAGAGAAGCTTGTACAAGAGATGTTAGATCAGGGTGTGATACAACATAACACCAGTACTTATGCTTCTCTTGTGGTACTAGTTGGTAAGAAATATAGAAGTTGGAGGCTATGTATTGATTATAGGGAGCTTAACCAGTCGACAATTAAGGATAAGTTTCCAATAACTATTATAGAAGACCTTTTGGATGTGCTAAAAGGAGCTGTTGTATTCTCTAAAATTGACCTTAGAGCTGGATATCATCAACTGAGGATGTATGATAAGGATGCTTACAAGACTGCCTTTAAAACTCATGAAGGGCACTATGAGTTTCTGGTGATGCCTTTTGGTTTAACCAATGCCCCTTCTTTCTTCTAAAACCTCATGAACTCGGTATTTAGAACATTGCTAAGGAAAACAGTTCTGGTTTTCTTTGATGACATCCTTATCTATAGCAAGTGCATGACTGATCACATTGTCCATGTCAAGGAAGTGTTTGATCTGATGCTGAAGTTTCAATTATATGCTAAAATGTCTAAATGTGCATTTGGAGTGCCTAAGGTAGAGTATTTAGGCTATTTTATTAGTGCTGAAGGTGTGTCCACTGTCCCAAAAAGATCATTGCAGTGTCCAATTGGCCTGTGCCTAGTAATATAAAACAATTGAGCGGTTTATTGGGCCTTGCTGGCTACTACATGAGGTTTATCAAGGGTTTGGTTCAATATGTATACCCATGCATGATCTGCTTAAGAAGGACAACTTTGGTTGGAATGAAGAATGTACTGCAGCTTTTGAAAAGCTGAAAAAATCTTTTATCTCTGCACCTGTCTTGGTCATGCCTGATTACTCTAAGCCGTTTGTGGTTGATACTGATGCAAGTGGAGAGGGTATTGGGGATATTCTAATACAGCAGAGACACCCTGTAGCTTATATCAGTAAATCATTAGCTCCCAAACATTTAACAATGTCTATGTATGACAGGGAATTACTTGCTCTTATTTTTGCTGTCTCTAAGTGGTCACATTATATGCTGAATAATTCCTTCATTATCAGAACTGATCAGAAGGAACTAAAGCATTTGTTGGAACAAAATATCCACACTGATTTTCAAATTGCTGGCATTTCTAAGCTCATGGTTTTTTATTTCTCTATTGAATGCAAAATAGGTGTGGATAACAAGGTTGCAGATGCCTTGTCCAGAATGCCCACTTCTAAATTATTGGCTATTTCCCTCCTCACTCCTAATGACCCTTTATATGACAAGATCAAGGATTCTTGGTCTACTGATGTTTCCTTGCAACTATTGATTACTAAATTGCTGAATCGTCTTTTTAAATTCTTCACCTAGTGTCATGGTCAACTCAGATGGAAGGGCAAATTAGTGGTTGGAGCCGATCAAGAATTGAGGAAAACCATCATTGAGTTGTGGAATTCTTCTAGCCAAGTAGGGCATTCTGGTATGGACACAACTATTAAGAGGTTACAATCTCTTTTCTATTGGAAGTTTCTTACTCGGGATGTTAAAGAGTTTATCAATAAATGTGATGTCTGTCAGAGAAATAAGTATGATATTGTTGTATATCCTGGTCTTTTACAACCACTACCTATTCCAGAGGGTGTGTGGACTGATATATGCCTAGACTTCATTGAAGGATTACCTAAAGTTCAAAGAAAAGAGGTAATTTTGGTGGTGGTGTAAAGGTTGAGAAAGTATGGGCATTTCATGAGCTTACAACACCCATACACTGCACAATCCGTAGCTCAAACCTTCTTGGACAATGTATTCAAGCTCCATGGCATGCCTGCCACTATAACTAGTGATAGGGATCCAATATTTCTCAGTACGTTCTGGCAAGAGTTGTTCACATTACCAGGAGTTCAGTTGCAAAGAAGTACAACTTACCATCCTCAAACTGATGGACAAACTGAAGTAGTAAACAGGACCTTGGAAACTTACTTGAGGTGTTTTTGCTCTGATAGTCCTAAAAATTGGCCTCACTATCTAACCCTAGCTGAATGGTGGTACAATACTACTTATCACTCTTATATTAGATGCTCTCCATATGATGTGATTTATGGTCAAAGGCCTCCTATTCATCTTCCTTATTTGGTTAGAGAGTCATCAGTGGAGATGGTTGATAGGTCCTTATCTACCAGAGAGGCTATTATATGCCTTCTGAAATTCCATATACAGAGGGCACAATAGAGAATAAAATCTTTAGCTGATAAGCAAAGGTCTGATAGAAGCTTTGAGGTTGGATATTGGGTCTACTTGAAGCTACAACCCTATAGACAGATTTCCATTGCTGTGAGACCTTACAATAAACTAGCTGCTAAATATTATGGTCCTTACCCTATTGCTGCTAAGGTAGGGGTAGTATCCTACAAGTTGTTGTTGCCAGTTGATGCCTTAATTCATCACACAATTTATGTGTCTTAGTTAAAAAGGTTTCATGAGGTTACTTTAGTGATCAATCATCCACCTGTCTTTCATCTTTCCAGCCCTTATGGTCCATTGCCTGAAGCTGTTCTGGAAAGAAGAATGGTGAAGCGAGGCAATAAGGCTGTTGCTCAGGTGCTTATCAAATGGACTGACGTTGATGCTAACCAGGACACTTGGGAATTCCTCACTGATGTCCAATATAGGTTTCCCACATTCTAGCCTTGAGGACAAGTCTACTCTCATGGGAAGGGTATTGATGCAAGTTGTTATTAGTTAGTTAGAATTTAGTTGTACAGTGGAAAGTTCACAAAAACAGTTAAAGTCCATCTGTTAGTTACAGAATAAGACTAGATACAACTACTATAAATACCAACTTGTAATACTACATATTCATTCATGATAATAACATTTCACTTATTTTTCTCCTAATTTTCTCTATCTTGGCTATCTTCTCGGATTAGAACCCTGAATAGCTACTCTGTTCCTCGAGTTCAACTCCTGAAATCGATTAATTTTCTGTTGAGTGCATCACTCTGATTTTGCCGATGATACTTTCTCTCCTCGTTATGAAGACAAAAGATTCGAAAGCATTCCACTCTACATCATTCTACTGCTGAACAACTTTCAGATGAATAACAAAAAAAGGGCAGTCCGGTGCACTAAAGCTACCGCTATGCGTGGAAGGGCCCACCACAAGAGTGTATCGTACTTAGCCTTACATAGCATTTCTGCTAGAGGCTATTATTGAACCCATGACCTCCTGGTCACATGGAAGCAACCTTACTAGTTACTCCAAGGCTGCCCTTCAGATGAATAACAAAGAGTCCACTATTCTAGCCCTCCACTTCGATCCTACGAAGCGACACATCTTAGACTAGGATCAAGGCTCAAATCGTCAAAAGTCTCCCCAACCACATGATATATGGAGCAGATTCTGTTGAGGCACGGGAGACGAGACAAAAGAAAGAACAAAATTGAAGGTTCATAGCCATAATAGAGAACAAAAAGCACATTTGGAGGATCCAATATGCACAACCCAATCACATTTTTGAAGAGTCCGAGCAACGCATCTCGTAGTTATTATACCAAGAAAGTTTCGAAGTAAATCAAGATTTACTCATCAAGTTGGATAATGTGGAGCACAACAAGAGTCCATACTTGAACTTTATGCGTTCTAAATTTGATGATAGCGATACTTAAAATTCCAACTTTAAAGCTACTAGATCCAACTAAACTCGTACTTTGTCTTCTAGCTCCTTCGCCGTGATGTGGAGGGACAATTTTTCATAATATCCCAATTTCTTACTAATTTATAACTCAACTATCTATTTTTTTATTTGTCTATCTAAACTGTCACTCTTTATGTATTAAAATGCATATTGATGTTGAGTTGACAAAATATTCCCTCTCTGCTTCTCTTTTCCAAACATTAGGCTCTTTGTCAGTGATTGCGAACCTAGATATGTTTTTGGAGAGTAATAAGAAAATCTGGTCTTATATTTTAGAGACTATCCTCTACAACAATAGCTACGTGGAAGTCATCTGCTTAAAGACACACCCCTAACCATTCTGCTATTCTTGTCCTAAAGAAAGGGGATCCTTTAGTTTAATTCTTTTTCGTATCTTTACGGAAAAAAATGATAATTTAAGTGCGTTTTCGACGATCCAAGTACATTTGACTTGCCCCGATCCACCTAGGCTATAATGAGTTGGACATGGACTACACTAATCATGGGCTAAATTTGGGTACAACCCAATTGCCTAAAGCAGCCCAAATTGTCTGCCCAAATTGAACCATGAATGACATCATTAATCAATTAAAATATATTTTAACTTGCTAAGTAATGTTGTGATACTCACTGTTTAAAAAAAAGGATAACTTACATAAATTCCTGAATCTATAAGTGATATTATATTTTATCCCAATTATTTGATTAATTACATCTTATCTCATTTTTTTGAAATCGTGATACATTTGTTGTATCGTGATACATAAAGGTTGTGATACATTTAAAACATAATTGTTGTTTATTTAAGGAAGTAACATATTCTCTTTTATTCTGTGAAGTAAATCACGAACAATCATTTATAAAGTGAATTAGTGAGATTCACAAAATCAGCAATACCCCCAATCAACTTTCAAATTCAAGCGAACAATTGAGTCAAATTGAGTTTCTTCCTTCTTCCGTCTTCAACTTGTAAATTTCAAAAACAACAAAATTCTTCCTTCTTCCGTCTCCAATTTTCACTAACAATTTAGTCAAATTGTTTCGTCATTTTCCGTCTAAAGCCCAATCGCAACTGCACCCTTGTTTTCCAATTGGACGAATGACGAAGCCACGATAAATAAGTTCTTGTCAAGATTCGTTTGGATAATGCGTGGAAAGCTGATGGAGGTACATGCTGATTTTTGACAAGAAGACGATTGATAGGATGCTTTTGGTTATTGTTGGAAAGGTTGTTTCCGAGCTGGAAAAATAGGGTGGTGGTTTGGATCAGATAGTGGAAAGTGGTTCTTCTGCTTCTGGGATGGGGATGGGGATTTTAGTGAGGATTTGTGGAAAGAGGTAGATCAATTGTATTTTGAAAAGCTGGGAGAAGAGGATTACTATGTGATACATCTGAAATCTGTGTGATACAGTTGGTTGTGTTTCTTTGATTGTTTTTTTCATAATTAGATATTCAATATATATGATACATTTAGCACACTTAACATATAAGTTGTAGTTTGAAATTTTTGATTCACATTTAAAGAGTGTGAGTTGGTGTAAAAATTGTGAGAGATACATTTAATAACATTATAACAGAGATTCATATTTATGATATATTTTAAAAAAATTTATTTTCTGTTATGTTTTGATGTGTAAATCTTCTTAATGTAGTTGGCTATTCAAGGCTCCATGTGTGTTTGGTTCTGATACTTTCAAAGTAATTATTTACAGTTGATACATATTAAACTTTTATGAAAGTTATATGATTCATATTATACGTTTATGAAAGTTATGCGATTCATATTAATATTGTCTGCATTATTTTTAAGAGTTTATCTGTTATATTAGTGATATATTTTTATAGTTGAAATAAATGTACGTATCACCAATAGTTTGACCGCAAATGTATCACTCATACATTGTCAATAAAATGTATCACCAATAATCTAACAGCAAAATGTATCACTCATATACTGTCAACAAATGTATCACCATATACTGATAACAAAAGTATTATTCATATGAATCATCGTTACACTATAAAAATGTATCCAAAAAATTAATATTTTTATATATGTATCAAGCGGATTAACAAATAAATATATATCACCTATATTTATCACCGACAAATTTCATACTTGATTCAGTTAAAAGCTAGGGATTTGCTCAAATTCCTCCTGATCTTCCATGTGCATGTCAGATTGTTGATTCATTCCCCCTTCTATTTTCAGTTACCAAAAATTAATAGTAAGATATACATTCGAAAGATGTTTGTACATGCATATAATTCATATTGTTGTATATAATTTTTTTGTATGTGCTAATTGTGTTTTCCATATTTTTATTATAAAATTTGTGTACAAATGTTATAAGTGTATATTTAGCCGAGGTTGCACATTCACTATTCATTTATCATTGAATGATTAATTTATAATTATGTATACATATTTTTATTCGGAACTAATATTTTTCTTTGCATTAACAATAACTCAATAAGTGTTTAAATGTGTAAAATTCGTGTATAAATGATGTTGCTAATTGTTACATACTCAGAACGTTTAAATTATGTATACATATTTTTATTCAGAACTAATATTTTTCTTTGCATTACCAATAACTCAATAAGTGTTTAAATGTGTAAAATTCGTGTATAAATGATGTTGCTAATTGTTACATACTCAAAACGTTTTTACATATTCATTATTTAAAACAATTAACTCACCTTTTTGAAATAACTGAAAAAATTTATCATTTAATGTGATACATTGACGATTTGAAGAAAATGGATTAATGGAGATGGAAGAAGTTTTAACCAATTGTTTTTTTAAATTTTGCTTCTTATTCGAACTTCAAAAACAATCCTTTGAGATGAAGGAGGGTCATAAAAGTAAACAAAAAGAGGACTAGTTCTTTCCTTACCATGAGGAATACAGATTCTGTAAGATTTTTCCTTAAGATTGTTATTTTCCACAATACGGGTAGTAGAATCTGTATAATAGAATAACAACTTCAACTCGAGTTCAAGTATGAACAAGAACAGAACGAATTTGAACAGATACCCTCAACACAAAATAAAAAATGATCTTTACAAGAGGTGTATTTTATATTTCAGAAATATAGATGAAACCGAAATTGTTAAGGCCAAGTCGTCCGAATTCACGGACTTTCCTTAAGGAATAATTCCCCTCACTGTACCCGAGGTTATGGAATCTTCCTCCTAGGATAAAATGACCTTCAATCCGACTATAGCGGTACCTCAAATAGGCGGATTCTTCGAACACACTCACGGTTTGAATGATCATACTTAGAGTATTTTTTAAGAAGAAGAAGAAGCTTGTAATTCTGAAAATTTTTTCTGTCTTAACCTGTGGAAGAAAGCAGGTTATTTATAGCCACAACATGCCCCTTTGAAAGGTGGCATTGGTTCAATTTAGAGGTGTGTGTCTTTTTTTGAAAATACATTTCTGTTTACTTACACCATTGCAGTAATTTTCTGAAACAGTACACCATTTCGTGAAACATTGCATCAGTTCAAAATAGTGTTGCAGCAGTTCGTGAAGCAGTACACGATTCACGCAAAACAGTGCTATTGTTAACATAACAGTGCTACTGTTCACGCAAAACAGTCACTGTTCACGCGTCAGTTCGTGAAGCAGTGCATTGTTCACGCGAAACAGTGCTACTGTTCACGTAACTGTGCTATTGGTCACGTGAAACAGTTCATGCGTTCCTGCATGTTTTAACATTTTCATTCACACCCTTTCTTTACTATGAACCCAACAATCCCCCACATGAATGGGGAATGGCTATTATTTTCGTAAAACTTATATAGACAAGTATGTGATCATCAAGCAAAGACTGATTGCATCTTGATAAGTGGGTTTCCCTTTGAACTTTCCATAGTGAACATGCATCGGATGCACTCGGTCAATCGGTAGATTTGATATCTTTGATCCATCGAGCTTTAATGTATACCTAGACAACACATGTCACACAACCAGCCTTTTACCGTTTATGGTTCTTACAGTTTTGTTCTTTTTAGCCATGAACACGTCTCGGTTTGTATGAGAGCTTAGAGAATAGGCCTTTACTAACATTCTCTTTGAAGCGGCTTCCACTTCGCACACACATAGGTGATTTCTAAACGTCCAATCCTGTAGATTAAACTATTTGGTCAAATCTACCAAATTTTTAGATACTCATTAAAAGAATTTTCACCTTAAGTCTTATCCTTGTTTAGTATACATTGTCTACATCACTAGAATGGGTTGGGTAATTGACAATGTTGAACCTGTCAGACACAACTTTGTTTGATCTCCTTAAACCTAGCTCTTGGGATCTCCTCGACTTTACATAGTCTATAGTGATAATTCCACTAGAGAGAAGTTCTCTAACGGTATTATGTCTTCATCTTATATAACGAGATTTACCGTTATACATCATGCTCCCTGCCCTACCTATTGCTGCTTGGCTATTACAGTGTATACATACTGGTGCCACTGGCTTGGACCAATACGAAATATCTTCCAAGAAATTTCAAAGCTATTCTGCTTCTTCACCAGCTTTATCTAATACGATAAATTCAGATTTTATTGTAGAGCGAGCGATACAAGTCTGTTTGGATGATTTCCAAGAAACTGCTCCTTCACTGATAGTAAATACATATCTACTTGTGGATTTTACTTCATATCCGGTGATTCAATTTGCATCACTATATCCTTCAAGTACCACAGGATATTTATTATAATGCAAAGCATAATTTTGAGTGTATTTAAGATACCCCAAAACTCTTTTCATTGTCATCCAGTGAGTTTTGTTGGGATTACTCGTGTACCGACTCAATTTACTGATAGCGCATGCTATGTATGGTTGTGTACAGTTCATTATATACATCAAACATCCCAATACTCTTGCGTACTCCAATTACGAGTCACTTTCACCTTCATTCTTTTGAAGTGCAAAGCTCGCATCCAATGGAGTCTTGGCAATATCGAATTCCATATACTTGGACTTGTCAAGTACCTTTTCGATATAATGAGACTGTGACAATGCCAACCCTTGTGGAGTTTGATGGATTATTATACCTAAGATAACATCTGCAACTCCAAGGTCCTTCATATCAAACTTGCTCTCGAGCATTCGTTTTGTTGCATTTATATCAGAAATGTCTCTACTGATGATCAACATATCATCCACATATAAACATACAATGACTTGGCGATTTGGAGTGTCTTTAATATAAACACATTTATCACATTCATTTATTTTGAATCCGTTTGCCAACATGGTTTGGTCAAACTTTGCATGCCATTGTTTTGGTGCTTACTTTAGTCCATATAATGACTTGATAAGTTTACACACCTTGTTTGCCTTTCCTGGAACCACAAATCCCTCAGGTTGGTCCATGTATATTTCTTCCTCCAAATCTCCATTTAGGAATGCGGTTTTTACATTCATTTGATGAATTTGAAGATCATATACCACTGCCAAGGCAATTAACATTCGAATCAAGGTTATCCTTGTTACTGGCGAGTATGTATCAAAGTAATCAAGGTCTTCATTCTATTTGAAGCCTTTTACTATAAGTCTTGCCTTGTATTTATCAATAGTACCATCCGTCTTCATTTGACTTTTGAAGATCCATTTAGAACCTAAAGATTTATTTTCGGGAGGAAGGTCAACCAATTCCCATGTATGGTTGTTTAAAATTGAATCAATCTCACTATTGACTACCTCTTTCCAAAAGGATGAGTCTGATGACGATATCGCTTCTTTAAATGTTTGAGGCTCATTTTCTAAGAGAAATGTTACAAAATCTGATCCAAACGAAGTTGATGTTCTTTGACGTGTACTACGTCTTGGATTTTCTTCATTATGTACATTCTCACTTGGTTCATCTCGAGGTCATTTGGAACCTCCACTAGACTGTTCTTGTCTAATTTTATATGGGTAAATGTTTTCAAAGAATTCAGCATTGTCTGATTCAATTACTGTATTTTCACTAATATCCGAATGTTCGGATTTATGAACCAAAAATCGACATGCTTTACTACTTTTAGCATATCCTATGAACACGCAGTCCACCGTTTTAGGTCCTATTTTAACCCTTTTAGGTATAGGAACTTGAACCTTCGCTAAACACCCCTACACTTTAAAATATTTCAGGTTAGGTTTCCTTCCTTTCCATTTTTCATAAGGAATTGATTGTGTCTTACTATGGGAAACTCTGTTGAGTATATGATTGGCCGTAAGGATAGCCCCCCCCTCCCCCCCCATAAGTTTTGTGGTAAACCATAACTTATAAGTAAGACATTCATCATTTCCTTCAAAGTTCAGTTTTTCCTTTCCACAATTCCATTAGATTGGGGTGAATACGGAGTCGTAGTTTGATGAATTATTCCATTTTCTACACATATTTACGCAAAGGGAGATTCATATTCTCCGTCCCTATCACTTTTTATCATTTTGATCTTTTTGTCTAACTGATTTTCAACTTCAGTTTTATATTGCCTAAACGCATCTATTGTTTTATCCTTACTATTTAGCAAGTAGACATAACAATATCTAGTGCAATCATTAATAAAAGTTATGAAATACTTTTTCCCACCACGAGAGGGTGTTGACTTCATATCACAAATGTCAATTTGTATTAAGTCTAAGGGATTGAAATTCCTTTCAACGGACTTATAAGGATGCTTTGCATACTTCAATTCCACACACGTTTGACACTTTGATTTATTGCACTCAAAGTTTGGCAAAACTTCTAACTTAATCAGTTTTTGTAACATTTTATAATTAACATGACCTAAACGTTCATGCCATAAATCATAAGACTAAAGCAAATAAGACGAATTCGAAATTTTATTCATTTCAACAGTCATTACATTCATCTTATAAAGGCCCTCCGTGAGATAGCCTTTTCCTACATACATTTCTCATTTGCTAACTACAATTTTCCTAGAAACGGTTACACATTTGAATCCGTTCTTATCTAGGAGTGAAACAGAAATTAAGTTCCTATGTAAATCCAGAACATATAGCACATTGTTCAATGTCAAGACCTTGCCGGAAGTCATCTTTAGGCAAATTTTTCCTGTTCCCTCCACCTTAGCAGTAGCGGAGTTGCCCATGTAAAGCATTTCTTCTGCTTGAGCCGGAGCAAATGACGAGAACAACTCTTTGTTTGCGCAAACATGACGTGTGGCACCAGAATCCATCCACCATTCGCGTCGATTCCCCACCAAGTTTCATTCCATGAACATTGCACACAAATCATCATATTCTTTGTTAGACTCAATCATGTTCTCTTGGTCCTTTTTCTTGCCTTTCTTCGGGGCTCGATAATCTGTGGACTTGTGGTCAATTTTGCCACAATTGAAGCATTTTTCCTTGAACTTTTTCTTGGGTTGATTGCTTCCATGTTCAACTTTCTTTCTTTTCTTCGAGTTGTTTTGGCCATATTCTACAATATGTGCTCCACTCATTGTAGAATTTCCCTTTGACCTTCTTTCGGCAGCTTTATTGTCCTCTTCAATACGAATACGGACGATAAGATCTTCAACGGTCATCTCCTTGCGCTTATGCTTTAAGTAGTTTTTGAAGTCTTTCCACAAAGGTGGTAGCTTCTCAACTATTGCTGCTACTTGGAAAGCTTCATTCAGAATTAAACCTACAAAATAGTTTATGTGAGTTTTAATAACATTTTTAATTTGTTCAACTATGCTATTTTTCAAAAATATACCTTCTCATGTATAATGACTTGCAACTCCTGTACTTGCGAGACAACAAATTAGCTATCAATCATTTTGAAGTCCAGGAATCATGCAACAAGGAATTTCTTAATTTCCGCATCCTCCGTTTTATATTTACGTTCAAGTGCCCCCCACAGTTCCTTTTTTGTCTTGGTTCCACTATTGACATTATAGAGGTCGTCTTGGAGACCACTCAGAATATAGTTCCTGCAAAGGAAATTCAAATGTTTCAAAGCTTCTACAATAACGAAGCGGTCTTTGTCCGAGGTTTCCTCGAGCATCTTGGGAGCGTCTTCTCTAATGAACTGTTGTAGACATAAAGTGGTGAGGTAAAATAACATCTTTTGCTGTCACCACTTGAAGTCAATGCCAGAAAATTTTTCGAGCTTCTCCGCCGGTGCCATCGTTGGCGA
Source organism: Capsicum baccatum var. pendulum (assembly GCA_030864225.1). Classification (NCBI taxonomy): domain Eukaryota; kingdom Viridiplantae; phylum Streptophyta; class Magnoliopsida; order Solanales; family Solanaceae; genus Capsicum; species Capsicum baccatum. Next base: position 274,359,607 of record CM061558.1, read on the forward strand.
AATATTTGTGCGACTTGATATGGCAATATTATTTGCCCCCATAGACGTTGTCACATCCATCATTTGACTTTCAGTTGTCATTTTTCCTATCACCACAAGACAGAAAAATTAGTATTTTTCAAAATACTATTAATAAAGTTAAATAACTTTATTCTCTTCTTCTTGTTTCTAGTTAACGATGAAGTTTTTATTACTTCAAATCGTCAAACGAGTGAACCTTAACTTGTGATGAAGATTTTATGTCTTCTAATCACTAGTTAAATTCAAGCGGAGTAGAAAGCCTAAGTTTTAATCTCCAAAAATAAGCAATACAGATTCTGTAAGATTATTCCTTAAGATTGTTATTTTCCACAATATGGGTACGTAGAATCTGTATAATAGAATAACAACTTCAACTCGAGTTCAAGTATGAACAAGAACACAACGAAGTTGAAAAAATATCCTCAACACAAGATCAAAAATGATCTTTACAAGAGGTGTATTTTATATTTCAGAAATATAGATGAAACAAAAATTGTTAAGGTTAAGTCGTCTGAATTCACGGACTTTCCTTAAGGAATAATTCCCCTCACTGTACCCGAGGTTATGGAATCTTTCTCCCAGGATAAAATGGCCTTCAATCCGACTACAACGGTACCTCAAATAGGCGGATTCTTCGAACACACTCACGGTTTGAATGATCACACTTAGAGTATTTTTTAAGAAGAAGAAGAAGCTAGTAATTCTGAAATTTTTTCCTGTCTTAACATGTGGAATAAAACATGTTATTTATAGCCACAACATGCCCCTTTGAAAGGTGGCATTGGTTCAATTTAGAGGTGTGTGTATTTTCATGAAAATACATGTCTGTTTACTTAAACCATTGCAGTAATTTTCTGAAACAGTACACCATTTCGTGAAACATTACATCAGTTTGAAATAGTGTTGCAGCAGTTTGTGAAGCAGTGCACTATTCACGTGAAACAGTGCTATTGTTCACACGAAAAAGTCACTGTTCACGCGTCAGTTCGTAAAGCAGTGCACTGTTCACGCAAAACATTGCTACTGTTCACGTAACAGTGCTACTGTTCACGCGAAACAGTCACTGTTCAAGCGTTCCTGCATGTTTTAACATTTCCATTCACACCCTTTCATTACTATGAACCCAACAAGATAATCATTGATTTGGACAGCGACAATTGGGTTGTCGATGAGTTTGGTGCTAGTGATATGTTTGATCAGCTTGTCCCTACAATGCCGTGGAATACTGTTATGGACATGGTGATGAAGGAAATCCACACACGAGGCAAACCATGCAGGAAATTGAACAAGTATTGAAACGGGCGCCTGTAATTCCTGGGGTGGTTCCACTAATCAAAGCAGCTCATGCTTTAGGATGTGATTTGAAGATAGTGAGCGATGCAAATCTCTTCTTCGTCGAGACAATATTGGAGCATTCAGGAATCAAGGATTGCTTTTCGGAAATCAACACAAATCCGAGCTACGTTGATGATGAAGGGAAACTTAGAATCTCTACTTACCACGATTTTGATCACAAGTGCAATAATCCTTGCCCTCCTCGTAATAGAAAGAATGCAAGCGGCGTCTCTTTCTATGGAAGGGAATAATAATAAGAAAAGAATGATCTATCTAGGCGACGGAGTAGGAGATTTTTGCCCTAGCTTGATGCTCAGAGAGCAAGATTTTGTTATGCCAAGGAAGGATTTTCCGGTGTGGAAATTAATGAACGAAAATCGCCAACTCATAAAAGCGAAAATCCACGGGTGGACTAATGGAGAAGAGATCCAACACATTCTGCTTCGCATAATTAAAACAATTACTACCATCGAAGAGAAGCAGATTTTATCAGCAGTTGATTATTCCAAGTTCCAGACGATATATTCCTATGCAATTCACGAGCTGGCCTTGCCAAAAGCTCTCCCTCTCTATTCAAGATTTTGATTAATTCGTGTTGATTTAGTTACTTGTATTTTATGGTTAAAACAATAATTTAGATATCTCATAATGTGATCGTCATCTATCTATCTATATATATATATATTCTTACTCAAACAGAGATATAGCTTATAAAACGTAAGATAAATAATGGCTATATATATCAATTTTAGGCCAAAGATAAATTTATTTAGGAACTCGAATTAGGCATACATGACGAAAGTTGATACATCAACATTAAAAATTTGTCCACGTTTTTTCACATAAACATAAAATATCGGGTGTGGATAAATTTTTGTCCCGATGTTATTAATCTTTTGTTGCTAAAGCCGTTTCAAATTTTGACCTTGGCTAAACAAACGCAACTATTCAAAATACAAGCACCGCAGTCACCTTTGAAATCGACAATATAAAAAACAATCTTCATTCTCATTACAAAATAATGTATTTCCCACCTTGCTGGATGAAAAATCTGCAACTAAAACATTTAAACAAAATCAAATCAGTATTGAGCAAAAAATTGTCACTAATTTTATTTAGCAAAGAATAATTTTAAAATTTTATGTTAAGCAATTAATTATTTGACGATAAATTATGGCTAGAGAGAATAAAAAGAGGGACAAAACAATGATGATTAGCAACATTATATTCAACATGGTAAATTATTTAAGAGGAATTAAAATTAATGTCAAATAAATTTTATAAATAAAACAACAAAAAAATTCTATTACTAATCTGATTTAGGAATGAATAATAGATTAGGTGCGGTATCATGACGCTATTACGAAGGACTGATTTTATAATTTGAAGTTTTGATCGATAGATTAGAGTGTAGAAATAGTTTTATAATCGCTTCAATAAAAATAAAAAAATTAAAATAAATAGCATATGAAAGGTTAATAAATAGCATATATACATATAATCTTTCTTAGATTTTGGCTCCTAGTTTCATACTAGAAGGGCTTGTTGAATCTCGGGGGATATACTCATTCCGGGTGATAGGTGAATCCGATGAACAGGAGCCAGATAAATTATCCCAAGCAATCCCTCATATACGAAAGGATGTTCTTTGTATTCTGTTGATTCGACTACCTCTGTGATGCAAGTTGTTAATTAGAAGTGCAAGTTGTTATTAGTTAGTTAGAATTCAGTTGTACAGTGGAAAGTTCACAAAAACAGTTAAAGTACATCTGTTAGTTACAGAATTAGTTGGTAGTTAGCTAAGACTAGATACAACTACTATAAATACCAACTTGTAATACTACATATTCATTCATGATAATAACATTTCACTTCTTCTTCTCCTAATTTTCTCTATCTTGGCTATCTTCTCGGATTAGAACCCTGAATAGCTACTCTGTTCCTCGAGTTCAACTCCTGGAATCGATTAATTTTCTGTTGAGTGCATCATTTGGTATCAAAGTAAGACATTCCTCGGCATGCCAGTTACTCGAAACAAGAATCAAGAGCAAGCTTCTGGGGAAATGGATGAGAAATTACTTCAGATTCAAGAGTAGTTACAGAAACTCATGGACGGAATGACCACCATGAATGAATGCAATTCCCAGGATGATAAGGAATTGGGTGAAACTAAGGAGGCTATGAATAAGTTGGACATTCAATCAAATGACAAGGAAGCTGGAAGAGCAGAATCTTCAGCTGATAGAGCTTGTTCTGTGGAGGTTCAACGTGACTACAGACCCAAAGCCAATCATCACTCTGGTAATTTTCTTACTAGATGCTCTAGAGTAGAATTCCCCAAATTTGGAGGTCAAGATTTAAGGACCTGGTTGTATAAAGTGGATCAATTTTTTGATATGGATGAAACTGCTTTTGATCAAAGGATTAAAATAACTGTTATTCATTTTGAGGGGGAGGCCATTGCTGGGCATAGTTCATACATGAAAGCTAGAAATTCTTTGAGGGATCCTTCTTGGACTGAGTATGTAATTGCTTTGAATGAGAGGTTTGGAGAAGAATTTGAAGATCCTATGGAATCCCTAAAAAATTTAACTCAGACTGGTAGCGTTAAAAAGTATCAAGCAGAATTTGATAGGATGTTGACCAGGGTGAAATTGTCTACTGAAAACTCTATTAGCTGTTATTTAGGGGGGCTTAAACCAGATTTAAATAAGGTTGTAAGGATCCAAGATCCAAAGACATTAATGCAGGCTTATAAAATCACAAGATTACAGGATGAACTATTTGAAGCACAAGCTAAATCTTGGGGTCTAAGATCTGTTGTAAAGCCCCTATCTACACCTATCTTGCCCACTCCCAATCCAGCAAAACCTTTCTTCCATCAAAAGGCATTGATTCCTGTTAATACATACAAGAAGCCAGTGGAAATCCAAGCTAATAAAACCAATAGATTCAGTAGCAATGGGAATGGAAAAAGACTAACTGCAACTGAGATGGATGAGAAAAGGGCCAAGGGTTTATGCTTCTTTTGTGATAAGAAATATGTGCTGGGATACAAATGCAATACTAACAGGCATATCTATATGGTGGACATATTAAAAGATGAAATGCTTATTGAAGAGGATGAGAAGGTTAACGATCAGGATGATAAGATTGAGTTAGATGAGCTCATGACAATATCAGTTCAAGCTTTTATAGGAGTAACTAGCTATCAGACTATTAGAGTGACTGGGTATCATGAGAAAAGACCCTTGCAAGTATTCATTGACACTGGTAGCACACATAACTTCATTGACCAGGATGTAGCTCAGAAGTTAGGGTGCAAACCAAGTACAATTTTGACTCATTCAGTCAGTGGTTCTAATGGTAGAAGAATACAAACAGCTTCAGTATGTAAGAATCTGCAGTCGTTGCTGCAAGGCACCACATTTGCATTTGATTTTTTGTTGTTACCATTGGGAAATGTAGACATTATTTTGGAAGTGCAATGGTTGGATACTTTGGGCAGGATCTTGTTTGATTTTCAGAACAGGACCATAGAATTCAGATACAAGGGTAAGAAACATGTATTGAGAGAGGCTAGTCAATCTCTTAAAACAACAAGAGAAAAGGCAGTTAACAAAATATAATATGAATAAACTCAATTCTTTATGATGTCCTTGTTGACTGATATGGAAAAAGGGTGTCAGTGTTACAATATTTAGGATGAACAAGGTAATTCAATCCCACCAGACTTGTCAATTTTAATTAAACAACACAACTACATATTTGAATTACCTACCATATTACCACCACATAGAGACAAGTTTGATCATGGAATTCCATTAGTGGAGTCTACATGTCCTGTTAACAAGAGACCTTATAGATATCCAGGAGTAAAAAGGACATTATAGAGAAGCTTGTATAAGAGATGTTAGATCAGGGTGTGACACAATATAAAACCATTCCTTCTGTTCCTCTTGTGGTACTATTTGGTAAGAAATATGGAAGTTGGAGGCTATGTATTGATTACAGGGAGCTTAACCAATCGACAATTAAGGATAAGTTTCCAATACCTATTATAGAAGACCTTTTGGATGAGCCAGGAAGAGCTGTTGTATTCTCTAAAATTGACCTTAGAGTTGTATATCATCTACTGAGGATGTATGATAAGGATGCTTACAAGACTGCCTTTAAAACTCATGAAGGGCACTATGAGTTTCTGGCGATGCCTTTTGGTTTAACCAATGCCCCTTCTTCCTTCCAGAACCTCATGAACTGGGTATTTAGACCATTGCTAAGGAAAATAGTTCTGGTTTTCTTTGATGACATCCTTATCTATAGAAAGTGCATGACTGATCACATTGTGCATGTCAATGAAGTATTTGATCTGATGTGGAAGTTTCAATTATATGCTAAAATGTCTAAATGTGCATTTGGAGTGCCTAAGGTGGAGTATTTAGGCCATTTTATTAGTACTGAAGGTGTGTCCACTGATCCTAAAAAGATCATTGCAGTGTCCAATTGTGATACAAAAGTGATTGTGTATCAAGAGAGTTAAGCCAACACAAGAACACAAGAATAACAAGATGAACAACAACAATGCTAGTGAATCGAAATAGGCCACACACGGCTTCACTAGACTTCAAGGTTTACAAAAATGACAAGATGATAGAGATTACAATAACAACAACAAGAGCAACAAAGTGGCATCAACTATAGTAAATTGAAAATAGCCCCACACGTCTTCACTATGTTACCACACAAACAACAAGATTACAAAAGTAAAGATAGTAACTTGACATACAATATTCAAGAATCTAAGAACCCTAACAACATGAAAGGACCCTAAGATTAAAGAATATTATCACCAATCTCTTACTTGGACCAAGATGAACTCAATGACCTCAAGATCCTAGTTTCTAGCCAAGATGCAACCCAAGTGTCACTCCAATTGGGAATTTCGGTTTTGAGCTTCTTCAATGGAAAAGAAAAGTTCAAAATATTACAAGTCTTGTGTTCTCAAAATATCATGAATGAACTACTACAAGAATAGCCCTAACAAATGACTTATATAGTCAATTACAAAGGAGGGACAAAAGACCAAAATACCCTTGGCATTAAGTGGGTGGGTTTGGGGTATTTTGTTGGGCCTCTTCACATTTTAATAAGTATAGGCACTTGGATGGGCTCACAAGGGCCTCACACAAGGCCAAGGATGTGAACAAGGCTTGGAGTCATTGCAACTCACGTGCTTGGCTTCGTGTGAAAGGTCTCAAGCTAGGAATTCTCGTATCATCCTCTCCATCTTGAAGGGAATTTATCCTCAAATTCAGATCATTGTCATCCTCCACTGTTTCTACCCGAGAGAGGTCACACACGTTGAAAGTGTTGTGCACTTGATATTCCGGGGGTAGATCAATCTTGTAGGCGTTGTCGTTGATCCTTTCTAATACTTGGAATGGGCCGTCACCCTGCGGCATCAACTTAGCATTCCTTTTAGATGGGAATATATCCTTCCTTAGGTGTACCCACACCCAATCTCCCAGTTCAAGAATGAGCTTTCTTCTTCCTTTGTTGGTTTGCCTTGCAACTTCTTGGTTTTTCTTCTCCAACCGCAACCTCACCTTCTCATGTAGCTTCTTCATGGCCTTGGCCCATTTTCTTCCATCTAAGATTATCACAATATCACTTGGCAAAGTGGTTAAATCCAAAGGGGTAAAGGGGTTGATGCTGTATACACTCTCAAAGGGTGTCATCCTCGTGCTTGAGTGTATAACACGATTATAAGCAAACTCAATCAACGGTAAGTTATCCTCCCAAGAAGTCATTTTTCCCTTAACCATAGACCGTAGCATAGACCCTAAGATCCTATTTACTACTTCTGTTTGGCCATCGGTTTGTGGGTGGCATGAAATCGAAAACAACAACTTAGTACCGAGCCTACCCCACATGGACTTCCAAAAGTGGCTTAGGAATTTAGAATCGCTATCACTCACTGTGGTCCTCAGAACACCATAAAGTTTTACAATATTATCAACAAACAAAGAGGCTACACTAGGCGTATTATCACATTTAGAACAAGGAATAAAGTGAGCCATCTTGGAAAACCGATCCACCACGACAAAAATACTATCCTGCCCCCTTTTAGTCTCGGTAATACCAACACGAAGTCCATTGATATGTCAAGTCAAGGATGCAAAGAGGTGGACAACGGGGTGTACAATCTGTGGGGTTGGAGCCGTGACTTGGCTCCTTTGCACTCAACAAATTGGCCGCAAATCCGGGCCACATCCTTGTGCATTCTAGGCTAATAAAATTGTTCTTCCAAAATTCCAAGGGTCTTCTCGACTCCAAAATGACCCATTAGACCACCATTGTGTGCTTCCCTCATAAACAATTCTCACCACGAACATGAGGGAACACACAATCGTCTACCCTTAAATAAGTATCCATCAAATTTGGTATAAGGATGGGAACCCCTAGCCGTAACCAACCTATCCCTATCTAACTCTTCACTTTCCCTATAGATAGGAGCGAAGTGAGGGTCCTCGGGATATAAAGACTTGAGGCTTTCAAACCCCATCAACTTAGATGACAAAGTAGACACAAGCACATGTTTTTGGGACAAAGTATCGGCAACCACGCTGTCTTTACCCTTATTGTAATGAATAACATAAGGGAAAGTTTTAAGAAATTCAATCAATTTGGCATACCGCCGGTTAAGCTTGTCTTGTGCCCATAGATGCTTCAAGGATTCATGATTCATTTAGATCATAAATTCTTTAGGCCACAAATAATGTTGCCAAGTGGCCAAGGCTCTAATCAAGGCATACAACTCTAAATCATACGTAGAGTAGTTTAGAATTGATCCTTTGAGCTTTTCGCTAAAGTAGGAAATAGGCTTCAATTCTTGCATTAAAACCGCACCTATGCTGACTTTGCTAGCGTCACATTCGAGCTCAAAAGTCTTGTCAAAATTCCACAATTATAGCAAAGGGGTCGAGATGAGCATAGCTTTCAAGTCCTCGAAGGCCTTAGCTTGTTCATTTCCTCACTTGAAAGGTCGATCCTTTTTAATCACTTCGGTCAAGGGGGAGGCAATGGTGCTAAATTCTTTGACAAAACGTCTATAAAAACTAGCCAACCCGTGGAAGCTTTTCACTTCACCTATGGTTTTAGGGGTTGGCCAATTTTTAATGGCGTCAATCTTAGATTCATCCACTTTGACCCCTCTTGAGCTCACCACAAACCCAAGAAATACAACCTCATAGACACCAAAAGAACACTTTTCTAGATTGGCATATAACTTCTCCTTTCGGAGGACATCAAACACACATTATAAAAGCTTTACATGTGTAGAAACCTAATTTCGTCCCTTCCCGATATCATTTTTATCCATTTTTACCTTATCATACCGTGTACCCTCACCCATGTAATTATACCCCATAAAAAATACAAGAAAATAACAACTCCTAACTAATTTTATCTTATCCTAACAACCTCTCCAATTAAAAGACGACAACTCACCTACCCCATACCCCTACAACCCACATCCCTATACCCATGTGAACCCACCCCCTCATGTTTATTTGGATTCCTTTTAACCAAATCACAACAAAAATAAAGAAGGGGTCCCCATGGGTACACCTCACAAAAATAATGATACCAAAATTCCTTTAAAATCAAAGGGAACCTTCCAGGAAGGGGGTATCCCAGTTCATCCTCTCCAAGAGGATATACACACTGAAAAGGGAGAAGAGGGACTTTTTTTTCTTTTCTTGGTCACCACACACATGAAAGGGAGAAAGAGATAGAGAGAGGTCGAGAGAGAGGTCGAGAGAGAGAAAATGAAAAAAGGAGAAAACGACGGGGGTGGTGTTTGACTGAAATCCGGCGAAGAAACCGGTAAACATCGAGAGACCAGTTCTTTTTCATGTTTTTTCCATCGATATTTGTGCTGGAATCGGTGCCATCAGGGGTACAGTTCGTCCGTTCAACGAGTTTAGTTCAAAATCCCCAAAAAATTTCTCCATTCTTCATTGGTTTCCAGCTAAATCTGGCCAGAAATAGTGAACCTGCAATAGGGGTGATGCAATCGGAGCTGTTTCAGTCTATTCCAACCAAATCCCATCTGACAACAATCAAAAAATTAAATGGGTCAGTTGGTTCATTCGGTTCAATTTGAATTTTTGTTGGTTTGTTCGTGTTAGGGTTCGACGTTGAGGGTCCAGTTGGGTTGAGGTTCCGTTGATCCATGAATTCTGATCCATCACTGATTGTTTGGAATAAAATCAATGAGAAGGTCAACTCTACTCTTTCTCTCTTTTATTTCAACGTTCATGATATTTCGTGCTTCGAATTGAATATTCATGTGTGGTTTTGATCTTCGTTGGTGATGAATGATTGTTTTTGTTGATTGGTTGTTGATTCTGTTGGGTACAAATTATTTATGATTTGAATGACGAATATTGAGTTCATAGTGGTTGTGGATCGTTAATCTTGAATTGTGGAAAATTTAGTGTTAAAAAGAATTTGGGGTTGAATGGTAAGAATTGAAAAATAAATGAATATCGTTTAGTTCTGATTTATGCTCGTTGCTTATTTTGGAGTAAAAACGTGAATGTTAAACGTGATAGTATCATGTCATCGAATTGGATAGGCAAACGTAGGTTGGGTAGGCAAAGTTTAGAATTTGTGGTTTTATTAAATGTTTGAAATTTCGTTGAATGTTGGAAATTTGGGTGAATGGTTTGATTTTCTCACATTAAAAAATTGTACTCATTTTTCCGGGGAATGCCCCGAGGGATTTGTATTGATTTATTCGGGGAATGCCCCGAAGTTACCATGTACTTGAAGACGACGCACGATCAAGGCCTGAAACATCGGGTGGAGAAAGCAATGGGTTGGAGCTTAGTCTAGCATTATCTTAGAATAGGATTTATATTTTTGCATTTTTTTCTATTTTTGGACTGTATAATTGGACCGGACACTATATTATGGATTTGTTTTGGTTTGTGTGTTTGATCGATTGTTTTTATGTTTTTGTGTGGTTTATACATTCGTAATGCCAAAATAGCCGATACACTCCACTAAGAGACCGTGGTCAAACCACGGGACCGAGGGGTGCCTAACACCTTCCCCTTGATCAATAGAATTCCTTAGTTGGAATCTCTGCTCGCGGATTAGTTTTACAGAGTCAAAACCATTTTGAAAAAGGATATTCATGGGTGACTTGGCACACCCGATTTATGCCAAGTGGCAACTCTGAGTTTTGAAACTAATGAATCTTTTTCAAAACAATTTTCATCTTTTGTCACTTTAATAATAAAACTCTTTCAAAACTTAAAACGAATAATCATTTGGAGTCAAAAAAGGGGCGTGACAGCTCTGGCGACTCTGCTGGGGAACTGTTCATAATTCGAGCTTATTTTGGAGTCGTATCGGCTTTGTTTGGCACTATAGGTGTATAAATATTTTTTTTGTGTTGTTTTGTGTTATTTTTTTTCATTATGGAATGTTTTCATGCTCTTTGTGTACAGTATTTATCCTATGCGTTACTGCTTTTATATCTGGCATCATGTGTCTACCCCCCAGTCTTCTTTCTGCAACAAGTTCGTAGTACACGTGTTGTACACGACTTCTAGTTGAGTCACCCTTATTTTAGGGGGGGAGCCGTCGGTGTTATGGAGTAGGTGGAAAGCTGTCCCAGCCACTATCGATCATACGCTCCCCCGAATAGCCTTGTTAGTGAACCCCAACGTAGGTCAGCCTTTAAGTCATGCTTATGTGCATCATATTGATACCTAGTGGGGCCCATTTGGTCCTTGTTGGAGACTCACCTTTGACGCATCCCAACATGCTAAATGTTGCATCTTTGAGGGTAACGAGGTCATTTGACATATTGATTTGAGCAAAAGCATGAGTTAGAAGCAAAGTATGTAGGCAAGAAATTATTGAAAAGAAGAAAAAAAAAAGAGTGAAAAAAAGAGTTTCGGTAATTTTTAGGGTTCTTTATGACTTTTGTTTTACACAATTCAAAAATTCAAAAAAATATTTTTTTTTTTTTACTTTTTGCACTCATTTTCCTAAAAATCAAAAACGTTGAAAAATTTTCTTTTTATTTATTTAGTAAGCATTCATAATTCGAAAACTCCAAAAGTATTTTTCCTTTCAATAGGAGCTTTGTACATTTTATAGAGTTAAAATGCCAAAAAGATTTTCCTTCGTAATTGTTGGTGTCAGTTTCAGTAGAAGTGTCTAATTAAAAACCTAAAAAGATTTTATTCGTTTGTCTTTGGTTGTGTCTCTTAAGTTAGAGTCAATCTGTTAGTTAATCATTAATTGTCCAATCTGGACGAACTACACATCCCTAATTCTCCTCTTTCAGGAGTGAGATACGTAAGCAACCTATTGTTGGTTCGGGGATCTTATTTGAAAAATCCAAAAATATTTCTTCACTCTCCATTTAGAGTAGGCGTTTCATATACGTCTTTAAAAGAAAACTACAAAAAGATTTTCCTTTAATAGGTTCAAGTTTTATTTTCACATGAAATTCAAAAATCGAAAACCCAAAAAGATTTTTCTTTGGTAATCACAGGTTTCATTTTGTATAGAGATTTAAACCTAAAAAAAATGTAAAAAGATTTTCGTCAATTCTTTTGACACTTTGTTTCAAGAAAGAAAAAAGAGTTCAATTGGCCATTTTGGCAAAATTTCACGAACTACTCACACCTGATTCTCCCCTTTCGAGGGTGAGATACGTAGGCGCTCTTCTAGGGTTCGGTGATTTTTTTCTAGAAAAAAAAGAAGAAGAGGTTTTGAAAAATCGTTGAACTTTAACACATTTGCTATCTCTTGTCCAGTTAGTTTAAGGTGGTTGGTTTGTGGCATTTTGGCTGGTCCTCCATATTGCTCCAAGTCACTAAGAAAGTTATGGCCAACAAGAATACCGAGTTTGTTGTCACTAATTTGATAGGGAGTTTGGGGAATGAGAATGTAGGAGCTAATAAAGAGATTCAAAAATTGAGGCAGCAAATGATAGAAATGCATCGAGCTTGGACTAATGGGTTGCCACCTCCTCCATTTCCCGTAGATAATCAGGAATATCTTTCTAATTTTCCTCCAGTGTCATATGCACAATTTTCTATTTTGGTCGACACACCATAACATGCATCAGGACCTACTCTGGGGCAACAGTATCCAAACACTTCCAATATTCATTTCCTGACTCCTCAATACATAATTACCACATGCTTGGCTTCGCCTGCTATTCATGCTTTTGCAGACCTACTCCCGTTTGAAGCTCCTGCTTTTAATGTCAATCCGAAAGTTGTGATTCCTCACTCTACAAGCGACCCTGTATTGAATATTTTTAGTGATCAGCATTACGCTCCCGAGCCCACATTTAAGTCGACTAGTCCTTACGATTTCCCTCAACTTCCTGAATTTCCTCCTAACACTGAGAAGCCTGTTATGACTGAAGAACAAGAGGAAATAGACAGAAAATTGAGAAGTTTGGAACTGACTATGAAAAACTTGCAAGGACTTGGGGTGTACAAAAGTGTCTCATATAAAGATCTGTGCATGTTTCCAGGTATACATCTTCCTCTTGGTTTTAAAATGCCGAAGTTTGAGAAGTATAATGGACATGGCGATCCTGTAGCACATTTGAGACTCTATTGCAACTAGCTAAGGGGCGCTGGAGGGAAGGAAGAATTACTCATGGTATATTTTGGTGAGAGACTTTCAAGTCTAGCTTCAGAATGGTTTGTTGACCAAGACATTGACAAGTGGAATAACTGGGATGACCTGGATAATGAATTCATGCAACAATTTCAATACAATATGGAGTTGATTCTTGACGAGAAATCCTTAACTAATATGAAGAAAAAGAGCACTGAAACTTTCAAAAAGTATACGATTAGATGGCGTGAACAAGCTGCTAGGGTGAAACCGCCAATAAAAGAAAGTAAGATAGTGGAGGCATTTATTCAAGCGCAAGATGAAACATATTATCAACACTTGTTACCTACATTAGGCAAGCCATTTATTGAGGTCCTCAAAATGTGGGAGATGATAGAGGATGGAATTAAGAACGGTCGCATTGTGAGTTTTGCAACATTGAAAGTGACTACTCAAGCAATTCGAAAAGGTTTTGGAAGTGTTGGAGGAAAGAAAAATAAGGAAGATGCATCTGCTATTATAGTTGGACAACAGGAACGGGCAAGAGGAATATACCATCATTACCCACGAGCTCAAACCCAAGTTTATGGCCAAGTTCCACAGAATCCTTCCCAAAATCCATTATATTCCATTCCCCCATCTCCATATCAAGTGTATAATGTGCAACCATATGTTTAACCCCTATCTTAACCACACTGGCGCGCTCCAACTCTGGCGAGTTATCCTCTAACTCCACATACATACCGAAGCCCTTCTAGGCCTTGTTTTTTATTTAAGCCAAATAATGAAATGAGACAGAAGTTGAGGGATAGCTTCACACCCATTGGAGAGTCGTATGCAAGTTTATTCCAGAGATTGGTACAGCAGGGCATGATCACTCCTCTCCTTGGGTTTACTCCTGACCCACATTCAAGAAGTTTTGATCCTAATGTACGTTGTACATATCATTCCGATGTTCAAGGTCACAGTATTTAAGATTGTCGTGCTTTGAAAAGAGAAATTGAAAAGATGATTCAAGATAAATCAATCATGGTGCAGAACATTGACAGTGAGGAAAGCTCTAGTCATGATAATATAAACCAGTGGCTGAGATATCAGGCTGATCAATTGAGAAGTCACCCTTCTCCTTACTAGGAAGGGGTTTGGTAGCTTGTTTTGTTTTATTTTCTGTCTCCGAATTATTTCAGGATTGTAGTTCGGGATCTATCTTGTTTTGTCCTTTTGTTGTTTATGTTCAAACCCTTCTATCTTTTGTTTCGACTAAATGAAGTGTCTCATTTTCCTTTGTATTTTAAATATGTGTTATTTGTTTGTTTTATTTACATAGTACATTTTGTGTTAACTCTAGTGATATGACATGCTAGTGAAATTTTCAACCAGATCATAAAATCCAGTTTAAACATGAACATTGTATCAGAGGTTTAAAGTTAGAAAAAGAGAGCATATGAGAAAATAGATAGAGTACTGAGACATTTGGTGACAAGTTAAGGCAATTATTCTGAGAATCACAAGAACAACTTGGTCATCGATCGAAAGACAAGTCCCAATTAGGTCAAATAGTGAACGTGTGATGCCTTATCAAGAGAAACAAGAAGATAAGCAGATCCACGAAAGCATGAGTCATTTGATGTGAGGAATGTACAACGAAGGTGGAGTTTATAGAAGAAGTAGTGACGCACAAACTCAATCTGCTTAAAAAGATGTCACAAATGATCTTCATCTCTCACTTCTAATTGCATGTTATGTACTTGAATTCTCAAGGATTGATATGATGAAGACATTTAATTCTGCTATCCAAACATTGAGTCATCCTTTGTTTACCCCATTTGAGCCTTAGTGTTATTTTCTTTCATACCCTTCTTTTGGAATCAAGATAGAGTAAGCAGAGTTTAAAGAATAGTGTCGAGTAAAAAGATAAAGTCAAAAAGTTACAAAAAAGAGACAAAACTATTTCAAAAAACAAAGTGTCAAGAAAAATAGAGTTAGAAAAAAGGAATCGCAAAGTGAAAAGAGTGAATAAAAGAAAAAAAAAAAGAAAAATCAGATCAAAGCAAAAGAACAAGCTGCAAGAACTATGCATGACCTGATTCTCCTCTCTCGAAGGTGAGATACGTAGGCTGCCCTACTAAGGGCTCGGTCCAACCAAATAAACAATTTAGAATCACCCAGTTAAAAGAAACTGGGGCATGAGTTAATCCTCATTGTTTGAGTCGATTCCAAAAGTTGTAAGTCCTAACACACTTCAAGTGTCGTTTGGGCCTCATGCCATCCTTTTTTTTAACCCTATCCAAAAGCCAAGTTACAACCAAGGAAAGACCTTTAGATCAATCTTTGGAGATGTTAAGGCAAAACATGCACGGGATATGATGATGTATTTGGGAACTACTTGTCTTCCTCAGCACAAGGAATCAAGAGAGAAATAAAAATGAGAGTCTGATTGGTGAAAACCCTCACGGGCACCGTAAGGCGATGGTAAGTTGAGAGAAATAAAAATGAGAGTCTTCTCGGTGAAAACCCTTACGGGCACCATAAGACGATGGTGAGCTGAGAGAAAAATAAGAGAGGTTTGTTGGCGAAAATCCTTCAAGGTGCCACTAGCCGAATGAGGTCTCCGAATGTAATTGGCCCAAGGAAGCAACTCAGTTTCAAGTCCATTAACCCAACAACAACTGGTGGAAGGTGTGGATGGAAAGATCAGGCAGATTAATCCAAAATGCATGGCATAATCATTAGAGTTGACAGTCATTTTTAGATAAATTTTTTATTTCTTTATTTCAAATGGGGACATTCATTGTCTTTTCTTTCTTCTTTATATTTTTATTTTTATTTTTCTTGGGTCAGTTGTCCAAATAAAAATCACTGTCATTTTTTTTCTTGTCTTTGAGTCAAGTCCTTGTCAAAACAAGTGAGAAAATATTTCAAAACTGCTACCAGCTTCTCCAATTGCACAAAGCAAGACAACAGTCAGCACAAATAAGGCATACAAATTTTATCAACAAAAAAGTCTGGGAATTCACGAAAATACCAAGGTTTAAAGGGTTTATTTGAGGAGCATGGCAAAGCAGAGACATTGTATTTGTTTCAGAGTCACTCTTAATAATCTGAGTTTGAGTCAATGATGCAGCAAGTCAACGACCTATGTTAATGGTTGAAAGCAAGGTTAAATATGATGGGGGCAAAAGCGATTGCTGTGAAAGCTAAGCCACAAACCAACCACCATGTTTTTAAACTAACAAGTTTTCTTTGTATGAAATAGGAACACATGCTACCTTCGAATCAAGGATTTCAAAGCCTAAACATCAAGGGCCATAATATTCTCACTTTTACAAATGCAA
Source organism: Capsicum baccatum var. pendulum (assembly GCA_030864225.1). Classification (NCBI taxonomy): domain Eukaryota; kingdom Viridiplantae; phylum Streptophyta; class Magnoliopsida; order Solanales; family Solanaceae; genus Capsicum; species Capsicum baccatum. The sequence goes on from CM061558.1 coordinate 274,375,962, forward strand.
GTGGCAATGTTGTTGCACATATTTGGTATTCAAACCCATGTTAATTCAAGCATCATTTGTAAGGAGACACACTTCCTTATTTTGGTAATTCTAGTAACATTTGTAAAGAGACGCACTTCCTTGTTTGGGTAATTCCAACAATATTTGTAAGGAAAAACACTTCCTTATTTGGTAAATACAACAACATTTGTGAGGAAACATACTTTCTTGTTTGGTAATTCAAGCAGTATTTGTAAGGAGATGCACTTCCTTGTGTGGGAAATTCAAGCAACATGTGTAAGGAGATGCACTTCCTTATTTGATAATTCAAGCAACATTTGTAAGGAGATGCACTTCCTTATTTGGTAATTCAATTAGCACTTGTAAGGAGACGCACTTCTTTGTTCGGGTAATTCCATCAACATTTGTAAGGAGACGCACTTCCTTGTTTGGGTAATTCCAGCAACATTTGTAAGGGGACTCACTTCCTTGTTTTGAAAATTCAAGCAATATTTGTAAGGAGACACACTTCCTTATTTTGGTAATTCAAGATCTATCATAAGGAGACGCACTTCCAAAGGAGACACACTTCCTTGTTTGGTAATTCGATCGGCATTTGTAAGAAGACGCACTTCCTTGTTTGGGTAATTCCAACAACATTTGTAAGGAGACGCACTTCCTTGTGTGGGAAATTCAAGTAACATTTGTAAGGAGATGCACTTCCTTGTTTGATAATTCAAGCAACATTTGTAAGGAGACGCGCTTCCTTGTTTGGTAATTCGATTGGAATTTGTAAGGAGATGCACTTCTTTGTCTGGGTAATTCAAGCACCATTTGTAAAGAGACGCACTTCCTTATTCGAGTAATTCAAGCAACACTTGTTAGGAGACACATTTCTTTGTTTGAACAATTTAAGCGATATTTATAAGGAGATGCTCTTCCCTGTTTGGATAATTCAAGCGGCATTTGATAAGGAAACATACTTTCTTATTTGGGGTAATTCAATTAATATTTGTAAGGAGACGCACTTCCTGGTTTGGGCAATTCAAGAAACATTTTTAAGGAGACGCACTTCCTTGTTTGAGTAATTCAAGAGACATTTGTGAGGAGACGCACTTCCTTATTTTGGTAATTCAAGCGGCATTGTTAAGGAGATATACTTCCTTGATTGGGTAATTCAAATTTTGCTTTTTAGGTGATGCACTTCCTAACTTAAGTCTTGATTCCTAGAAGATGCACTTTCTAGTCAAGTTATCGCACTTAACCCTAAGGAGACACACTTCCTTGTTAGTTTTCATTTGTCAGGTGACACACTTTTTACCTAAAACTTGTATCTCTAGAAGACACACTTTCTAGTTAGAATCCCTCACTTTAATTCTTAGGAGATGCACTTCCTAGTCTTGGTTATATAATTTTACTCTTAAGAGATGCATTTCTTAGTTAGAGTCTTGATTCATCGATGCAATAGGTATGATGTAACTTTTCCAAAAGTCTTCTGATGATAAACTAGGGCAAAAATTCAATTTCTATTTTTGAAACTTTACTTTTCTAGAAAATAAAACCTCTTTATAATAATATTTGTTTGGGATAATTTTCTTTTTAGTTTTGATGTGATTTCAGGAGCCTGCCCGAAGCACAGGGCAAATAAATGGAAAACCAAGCAACACGGTGAAGAAATTGAAAGTTAAACAGATTGAAAAATAGCAAGTCAGGAGCCTGCCTACAGAACAGGGTGAAGAATTTGAAATCATGGCAACAAATTGATGAAATAGCAAGTCAGAAACCCGCCTGGAGAACAGGGTGAAGAAATTGAAAGGCAAGCAACAAGTTAAAGAAATAGCAAGTCAGGAGCCCGCCTGAAGAATAGGGTGATGAAACTCAAGTCCAGAGTCCAAAAGAAGCTGTATAGATAGGATTTTTGTAATTTCATTTATGCTTTAACTTGTAATTTTCATTTTAATGTAATGACAGAGTCGTGGACCGAAACCTCGATGAAACCTCACTCGACTCTCCAACTCGGTATAGTCTATCTCTTTCCAATCCTTTGAGATACCTGTCACTTGATTCCCTCATAACTCAGGTAGGTAGGATGTCCTAATTCAAGACCCGATTGTCCTTCTTTCTTTTGTTTTTTCCTTTAAATAATGGTCGAAACAAAATTCTATCTTGTTGTCTACTTCTTTGTCTGAAAACACTTCGTGTTTATATTCAAAGGGGGCATGCTGTAGACACCTAATTTCGTCCCTCCCCGAAATCATTTTTATCCATTTTTACCTTATCCTACAGTTTACCCTCACCCATGTAATTATACCCCACAAAAAATACAAAAAAATAACAACTCCTAACTAATTTTATCTTATCCTAACAACCTCTCCAATTAAAAGATGACACCTCACCTACCCCATACCCATACATCCTACATCCCTATACCCATGTGACCCCATCTCCTCACTTTCTTTTGGATTCCTTTTAACCTAATCACAACAAAAATAAAGAAGGGGTACCCACAGGTATATCTCACAAAAAGAATGATACCAAAATTCCTTTAAAAGAAAAGGGAACCTTCCAGGAAGGGGGTATCCTAGTTCATCCTCTCCAAGAGGATATACACACTAAAAAAGGAGAAGAGGGACATTTTTTTTCTTTTCTTGGTCACCACACACACAAAAGGGATAAAGAGATCAAGAGAGAGAGGTCGAGAGAGAGAAAATAGAAAGAGGAGAAAACGACGGGGGTGGTGTTTGACTGAAATCCGACAAAGAAACCGGAAAACATCAAGATAATGGTTCTTTTATGTGTTTTTTTGGTCAATATTTGCACCGGAATTGGCACCATCGGGGGTACCGTTCGTCCGTTCAACGAGTTTAGTTCGAAATCTCAAAAAATTTTCTCCGTTTTTTGTTGGTTTTTAGCTGAATCTAGCCAAAAATAGTGAACCCACAATCGGGGTGATGCAATCAAAGTTGTTTCAATCTATTCCAACTAACTCCCATCTGACAGCGATCAAAAAAATCAAACGGGTTAGTTGGTTCATTCGGTTCAATTCAAATTTTTGTTGGTTTGTTCGAGTTGGGGTTCGACGTTGAGGGTCCAGTTGGATTGAGGTTTTGTTGCTTCGTGAATTCTGATCCATCACTTATTGTTTGGAATAAAATCAACGAGAAGGTCAACTCTACTCTTTCTCTCTTTTATTTCAACGTTCATGATATTTCGTGCTTTGAATCGAATATTCGTGTGTGCTTTTGATCTTCGTTGGTGATGAATGATTGTTTGTGTTGATTGGTTGTTGATTCTGTTGGGTACAAATGATGTGTGATTTGAATGATGAATATTGAGTTCATAGTGGTTGTGGATCGTTAATCTTGAATTGTTGAAAATTTAGTGTTAAAAAGAATCTGGGGTTGAATGATAGGAATTGAAAAATAAATGAATATCGTTTAGTTCTGATTTATGCTCATTGCTTATTTTGGAGTAAAAACGTGAATGTTAAACGTGATAGTATCATGTCAGCGAATTGGATAGGCAAACGTAGGTTGGGTAGGCAAAGTTTAGAATTTGTGATTTTGTTGAATGTTTGAAATTTTGTTAAATGTTGGAAATTTGGGTGAATCGTTTGGTTTTCTCACATTAAAAAATTGTACTCATTGCCCCGAGGGATTTGTATTGATTTATTCGAGGAATGCCCCAAAGTTACCATGTACTTGAAGACGACGCACGATCAAGGCCTGAAACGTCGGGTGGAGAAAGCTATAAGTTGGAGCTTAGTCTAGCATTAGCTTAGAATAGGATTTATATTTTTGCATTTTTTTCTATTTTTGGACTGTATACTTGGACCGGACATTATATTTTGGATTTGCTTTGGTTTGCGTGTTTGATTGATTTTTTTTTATGTTTTTGTGTGGTTTATACATTCATAATGCCAAAATAGACGATACACTCCACCAAGCGACCGTGGTCAAACCACGGGACCGAGGGGTGCCTAACACCTTCCCCTCGACCAACAAAATTTCTTAGTCGGAATCTCTGCTCGCAGATTAGTTTTACAGAGTCAAAACCATTTTGAAAAAGGATATTCATGGGTGACTTGGCACACCCGATTTATGCCTAGTGGCGATTCTGAGTTTTGAAACTAATGAATCATTTTCGAAACAATTTTCATCTTTCGTCACTTTAATAATAAAACTCTTTCCAAACATAAAACAAATAATCATTTGGAGTCGAAAAAGGGGTGTGACAACATGCTCATCTAAGGACTTACTATACACCAACACATCATCAAAGTAAACAACAATAAACTTTCTGATAAATGGCTTCATTACATGATTCATTAGCCTCATGAAAGTACTTGGAGCATTTGTTAGGCCGAATGGCTTAACCATCCATTCATAGAGACTGAATTTGGTCTTGAAGGCGGTTTTCCATTCATTACCCGGTTGAATACGAATTTGGTGATAGCCACTACTTAAATCAATTTTAGAAAACAAACACGAACCATTCAATTCATCAAGCATATCATCTAGCCTAGGAATAGGGTGATGATATTTTACCGTTATCTTGTTGATGGCTCGGTAATCAACAGACATACGCCAAGTCCTATATTTTTTGGGCACTAGTAGCACCGGGACCGCACAAGGGCTCATACTCTCCTTGATATACCCTTTGTTGAGGAGTTCCTCAACTTGCCATTGCAATTCCTTGGTATCCATCGAGTTGCTCCTATAAGCCGGTTTGTTGGGCAATTATGAACCCAACACAAATATTTTTGATGTTCAATTCCCCAAACTGGGGGCAATTCTTGTGGTAATTCCTTCGGGAAGACATCTTCGTAGTCCTGCACAACATGAGAAATAGGAGGAGAAATGGAAACGTTAGTGGGGTTAGTATTAAAACAATGAGCCAAGAGGAGCATCGGAGTGTCCTCGTCATGATCCACAAATAGTTCTTTCCTCCTAGCCATCATCACCACACTCCCTTGCCCCTTAGAAATTAGAAGATCCTCGGTTTCTCCTACTCTCTCGCTCTTGGATTCCCCTCTTTTCCCCTTACTCTCGGCCTTCTTTCCCTTCTCCTTCAATTTCCACATCTTTTGGTGTAATTCATTCACTTGGGAAGGCAATAATGGATGAAGAACGACCTTTCGTCCATCCTTCTCAAGTGTATATTGATTGGACCTTCCATTATGTTTGGTCGACCTATCGTATTGCCAAGGCCTTCCTAAAAACAAGTGACAAGCTTGCATTGGTATCACGTCACAAAGAACCTCATCATGGTAGTTGGTTACCTTAAAATGTATCACGCATTGCTTTATGACCTTTAACTCGCCGCATTCATTCAACCATTTTAACTTGTAAGGACTGGTGTGAGGTGTAGTCAGCAATTTCAAGAATTTCACCATTGCAACACTAACCACATTCACACAACTTCCACTATCTATCACCATAGTGCACACACTTCCCTTCACAAGACATTTAGTATGGAATAGATTCTCCCGTTGGCTAGGATCATCTAATGCCTTACCAATCATGGCATGCCTCACTAAAAAGTTTAGAACCACACACTCCCCTTCTTGCGGATATGCATCCTCACAATCATCATCATCATCATGTGGCTAATTTTTGGATTCCCTCCATCTTAAGGATTGGCCTCATTCTCTTCATTTTCAAGACCCACTTCCTCACCAAGGTGATACAATCTCCTTTACCTTAGGATCACATTGCATTGGTTTGGACATTCATTGGCTTTATGTCCCCAACCTTGGCACTTGAAACATTGGAACCCCTTAGGATTAGGATACTTGTGAGCCTCTTGCCTTGGTGGATATTTTTGCATTGAATTGGCCTCGAGTTGCCTTGTAGTGGTGGGTTGGTCTTTGTTTTTGTGCCAACTCATGGTGGAGGAAGCAATCTCCTTACCCCTCGGCCAACCCGAGGGTTCTTGACCCTTGGCTTTGTAACTTGTTCTTTCCTTAAGTTCTCTTTAAATTTCAACGGCCACTTTAAAGATGCCTTCAACGGTATCAAATTTATGGAAAGTCAAGTGAGTAGCAATACAATTGAACCGAATGATGTCATGGCCGATTTGTTCTCCCCGATGGTCAAGCTTCAACATGAGTTGTTGAAACTCATCATAGTATGTCATAACACTTTGATTCCCTTGTCGAAAGTTGTACAACCTCGAAAGCAACTCATGACGATAAATTTTGGGAAGGTACCGTTGCCTCATTAGATACCTTAACCAAAACCATGATGGTGGTTGCCCATCTATCAACTCGTTGCCAAATTGCTTGATGTATTCCTACCAAGTTTTAGCATAGACTTCAAAGTGGGCTATGGCATAACAACTCTTCTTCTCCTCCTAAATATCATTCACTTGGAATACCTTATCACACGCCGATTACCAAGTGAGATACACTTCGGGGTCACTTTCACCCTTAAAGATAGGTAGACTCAATTTGATGGTATTGATGCCCACGTCTCTCTATAGGTGTCGGTTTCCCCTTTATCCATACCCTCGGTATCTCCTTGGATCCATACGACCCCCTCATGTAGGCATCGTCAAAGGCTCCATAGCCTTCATAATCCCCTCTACCATATTCCTCAAGGTGGACGGGATGGTTTTGGATATTTGAAACTTGATTCAGAGGAATTGGATTTTGTGGAGCTGGTGGTCTTTGGTTTAGTGGAGCTTGGAAAGGGGGGTTCGGGTTTTGTGGAGGCATTTGACGTCCAAGTACCTCTTGCAAAACTTGAGGAATTTGGGAATGGGTTGGTCTATTGAAGTCTCGATTTAGAATGTTATGAGTGGTTTGGCTTGCAGCATTTAGGGGAGTTAGTGAAGAAATTGGCAATTGTGGCCATGTTTCGGGAGTAATGGTGGCGGAGGAATTTCTATCATGTCCACTGGATGAAACATTTTGAGGAGTAGAAGGACGAGAGTTCCTTTGACTCTCCACTTGTTCTAACCTCCCACTAATAGTAGTCATTTCTCCCCTTATGGCTCCCACTTCCGTACTCAATCTTTCAAGAGCTCGGGTCATAGCCTCAAGAGTGACCCTCATATTCTCCATTTCATTAGAATCCACGGTTTGAGACGTGGTTTTCTCTATTGTCAAGGTATCACCTACACAAACAACAAACAAGTTAGTTAAAATCCCTCTTCTCACTCATACTCGAGCTCCACAAGTGTTGTAGATTGGCTAGTTGAATCCTTAAGGTATGAGTATGCTCTTGTTCGGAGTGGATTTTTGTTGGAAACTCAAAGAATTTTCGTCGGACTAGAGCCAAGAGTTACAACGTATTCAAACAACAAAAGCACACAAACAAACGTTGACACAAACACAAAGCTTCAAAGGACTAATTAACAAGCTAGTAGGAATGTACTAGGTTGTCAATTAGTGTTCGAACCAACAAACGAAACTAAGAAACAATAAAATGAAACTAATAAATCTAAAATCTGAACTCAAAATATTGTGTGAACAGTAATTTAGTGATGTGGCAGTCCACTATTGGCCTCGGTTTTGTCAGAATTTTACTCTCCAATTTTAAGTCTTGACCAATCTACAATTTGAAAATGGTGGAATTGGTTAATGGAGGAAAATTTGGTCTTGAAGCTTCCTTTTCAAGTTCAAAATAAGACTTGACCTTCTTGGTACTTTCTCCTTGAAACAAGGTCATTAAATCAAGGAAAGTAGATGAAAAGTGGTTGTCAAGTCTTTTGAGTGATGTGATCAAGTCTTTCATCAACAAATACTACAACTTGGTGTTTCACCTTTTATGGATCTAATGTTCATTTTTTGTTTTAACAAAGATGAAAAGGGTGAATAACAACAAGAACACAATAAAAACACCAAGAACAACCAACAACAACCACTGCCAAAACAATCCACCACAACAACAATGTTCAACAATGGACAACCAAGTTCAAGTTCACAATAACAACATCAATTTTTAGAGCTCAAATCTAGATCGACTCAAAGTGTTAGTGAACAAGAGAACTAAAACTAGAAACAACACTCAAGACAATTAAAAATCTTTCCAAGACACAACAAGAATACAATTTTTGGCCAAGAACACAACAACAGACAGATTTGACTGTTTCTGGAATTTTTCAATTTTCAGTTTTTTTTTGTAGTTTTCAAGTACCAAGCCCAAGATTGATCTTGTTAAAACAAAATCGAAGATGGATATGATACCAAATGATACAAAAGTGAGTGTGTATCAAGAAAGTCAAGCCAACACAATAACACAAGAATAACAAGATGAACAACAACAATGCTAGTGAGTCGAAATAGGCCACACACAGCTTCACTAGACTTCAAGGTTTACAAAAATGACAAGATGATAGAGATTACAATAACAACAACAATAGCAACAAAGTGGCATCAACTATAGCGAATCGAAAATAGCCCCACACGGCTTCACTATGTTACCACACAAACAACAAGATTACAAAATTAAAGATAGTAACTAGACATACAATATTCAAGAATCTAAGAACCCTAACAACATAAAAGGACCCTAAGATTAAAGAATATTATCACTAAGCTCTTACTTGGACCAAGAGGAACTCAATGACCTCAAGATCCTCGTTTTTAGCCAAGATTCAACCTAAGTGTCACTCCAATTGGGAATTTCGGTTTTGAGCTTCTCCAATGGAAGAAAAAAGTTCAAAATATTACAAGTCTTGTGTTCTCAAAATATCATGAATGAACTACTATAATACTAGCCCTAACAAATGACTTATATAGTCAATTACAAAGGAGGGATAAAAGACCAAAATACCCTTGGCATTAAGTGGGTGGGTTTGGGGTGTTTTGTTGGGCCTCTTCACATTTTAATAAGTATAGGCCCTTGGATGGGCTCACAAGGGCCTCACAAAAGATCAAGGATGTGAACAAGGCATGGAGTCATTGCAACTCACGCGCTTGGCTTCGTGTGAAAAGTCTCGAGCTAGGAATTCTCGTATCAAATTGGCCTGTGCCTAATAATATAAAACAATTGAGGGGTTTCTTGGGCCTTTCTGGCTACTAAATGAGGTTTATCAATGGGTTTGGTTCAATATGTAGACCCCTGCATGATCTGCTTAAGAAGGACAACTTTGGTTGGAATGAAGAATGTACTGCAGCGTTTGAAAAGCTGAAAAAATCTTTGATCTCTGCACCTGTCTTGGTTATGCCTGATTACGCTAAGCTGTTTGTGGTTGAGACTAATGCAAGTGGAGAGGGTATTGGGGCTATTCTAATACAGCAGGGACACCCTGTATTTTATATCAGTAAATTATTAGCTCCCAAACATTAAGCAATGTCTATGTATGACAGGGAATTACCTGCTCTTATTTTTGCTGTCTCTAAGTGGTCACATTATATGTTGAATAATTCCTTCAGTATCAGAACTGATCAGAAGGAACTAAAGCATTTGTTGGAATAAAATATCCACACTGATTTTCAAATTGCTGGCATTTCCAAGCTCATGGTTTTTTATTTCTCTATTGAATACAAAAAGGGTGTGGATAACAAGGTTGCAGATGCCTTGTCCAGAATGCCCACTTCAGAATTATTGGTTATTTACCTCCTCACTTCTAATGACCCTTTATATGACAAGATGAAGGATTCTTGGTCTACTGATGTTTCCTTGCAACTATTGATTACTAAATTACTGAATCGGCCTTTTAAGTTCTTCACCTGGTGTCATGGTCAACTCAGATGGAAGGACAGATTAGTGGCAGGAGCAAATCAAGAATTGAGGAAAACCATCATTGAGCTGTGGCATTCTTCTAGCCAAGGAGGGCATTCTGGTATGGACACTACTATTAAGAGGTTACAATCTCTTTTCTACTAGAAGTTTCTTGCTCGGGATGTTAAAGAGTTTATTAATAAATGTGATGTCTGTCAGAGAAATAAGTATGATGCTGCTGCATATCCTGGTCTTTTACAACCACTACCCATTCCAAAGTGTGTGTGGACTGATATATGCCTAGACTTCATTAAAGGATTACCTAAAGTTCAGGGAAAAGAGGTAATTTTGGTGGTGGTGGATAGGTTGAGCAAGTATGGGCATTTCATCAATTTGCAACACTCATACACTACATAATCAGTAGCTCAAACCTTCTTGGACAATGTATTCAAGCTCCATGGTATGCCTGCCACTATAACTAGTGATAGGGATCCAATATTTCTCAGTACGTTCTGGCAAGAGTTGTTCACATTACAAGGAGTTCAGTTGCAAAGAAGTACAACTTACCATCCTCAAACTGATGGACAAACTAAAGTAGTAAACAGGACCTTGGAAACTTACTTGAGGAATTTTTGCTTTGATAGTCCTACAGATTGGCCTCACTATCTACCCCTAGCTGAATGGTGGTACAATACTACTTATCACTCTTATATTAGATGCTCTCCATATGAGGTGCTTTATGGTCAAAGGCCTTCTATTCATCATTTTTATTTGGTTGGAGAGTCATCAGTGGAGATGGTTGATAGGTCCTTAGCTACTAGAGAGGCTATTATATGCCTTCTAAAATTCCATATACAGAGGGCACAACAGAGAATAAAATCTTTAGCTGATAAGCACAGGTCTGATAGAAGCTTTGAGGTTGGATATTGGGTCTACTTGAAGCTATAACCCTATAGACAGATTTTCATTGTTATGACGCCTTACAATAAACTAGCTGCTAAATATTATGGTCCTTACCCTATTGCTGCTAAGATAGGGGTGGTAGCCAACAAGTTGTTGTTGCCATTTGATGCCTTAATTCATCACACCTTTCATGTGTCTTAGTTAAAAAGGTGTCATGAGGTTCCTTCAGTCATCAATCATCCACATGTCTTTCATCTTTCCAGCCCTTATTGTCCATTGCCTGAAGTTGTGTTGGAAAGAAGAATGGTGAAGCGAGGCAATAAAGATGTTGCTCAGGTGCTTATCAAATGGACTGACGTTGATGCTAACTAGGCCACTTGGGAATTCCTCACTGATGTCCAACATAGGTTTCCCACATTCCAGCCTTGAGGATAAGTCTGCTCTCATGGGAAGGGTATCGATGCAAGTTGTTAATTAGAAGTGCAAGTTGTTATTAGTTAGTTAGAATTCAGTTGTACAGTGGAAAGTTCACAAAAACAGTTAAAGTCCATCTATTAGTTACAGAATAAGACTAGATACAACTACTATAAATACTAACTTGTAATACTACATATTCATTCATGATAATAACATTTCACTTCTTATTCTTCTAATTTTCTCTATCTTGGCTATCTTCTCGAATTAGAACCCTGAATAGCTACTCTGTTCCTCGAGTTTAACTCCTAGAATCGATTAATTTTTTGTTGAGTGCATCACTCTAATTCTGTCGATGACACTTTCTCTCCTCATTATGAAAACAATCGATTCAGAGGCATTTCGCTCTGCATCATTCTGCTGCTGAACAACTTTCAGATGAATAACAAAAAAAGGGCAGTTCGGTGCACTAAAGCTACCGCTATGCATGAAAGGGCCCCACCACAAAAGTGTATCGTACTCAGCTGTACCTTGCATTTCTGCCAGAGGCTGTTCTTGAACCCATGACCTCCTGGTCACATGGAAGCAACCTTACCAGTTACTCCAAGGCTGCCCTTCAGATGAATAACAAGGAGTCCACTATTCTAGCCCTCCACTTCGATCCTGCGAAGTGACACATCTTAGACTAGGATCAAGGCTCAAATCATCAAAAGTCTCCCAAACCACGTGAAATATGGAGCAAATTCTATTGAGGCGTGGGAGACGAGACAAAGGAGAGAACAAAATTGAAGGTTCATAGCCATAATAGAGAACAAAAAGCATATTTGGAGGATCCAATATGCAAAACCCAATCACATTTTTGAAGAGTTCGAGCAACACAACTCGTAGTTATTATACCAATAAATTTTTGAAGTAAATCAAGAGTTACTCATCAAGTTGGATAATGTAGAGCACAACAAGAGTCCAGATTTGAACTTTATGCATTCTAAATTTGATGACAACGATACTTAAAATTCCAACTTTAAAGCTACTGGATCCAACTGAACTCGTACTTTGTCTTCTAGCTCCTTCACCCGTGATGTGGAGGGACAATTTTTTGTAATATCCCAATTTCTTACGAATTTATAAATCAACTATCTATTGTTTTATTTGTCTATCTAAATTGTCACTCTTTATGTATTAAAATGCATATCGATGTTGAGTTGACAAAATATTCTTTCTCTGCTTCTCTTTTCCAAACATTAGGCTCTTTGTCAGTGATTGTGAACCTAGATATGTTTTCGAAGAGTAATAACAAAATCTTGTCTTATATTTTAGAGACTATCCTCTACAACAATAGCTACGTGGAAGTCATCTGCTTAACGACATGCCCCTAACTATTCTGCTATTCTTGTCCTAAAGAAAGGGGATCCTTTAGTTTAATTCTTTTTCATATCTTTACGGAAAAAAATGATAATTTAAGTGCGTTTTCGACGATCCAAGTACATTTGACTTGCCCCGATCCACCTAGGCTATAATGAGTTGGACATGGACTACACTAATCATGGGCTAAATTTGGGTACAACCCAATTGCCTAAAGCAGCCCAAATTGTATGCCCAAATTGAACCATGAATGACATCATTGATCAATTAAAATATATTTTAACTTGCTAAGTAATGTTGTGATACTCACTGTTTAAAAAAAAGGATAACTTACATAAATTCCTGAATCTATAAGTGATATTATATTTTATCCCAATTATTTGATTAATTATATCTTATCCCATTTTTTTGAAATCGTGATACATTTGTTATATCGTGATACATATAGGTCGTGATACATTTAAAACAGAATTGTTATTTATTTAAGGAAGTAACATATTCTCTTTTATTCTGTGAAGTAAATCACGAACAATCATTTACAAAGTGAATTAATGAGATTCACAAAATCAGCAATACCCCCAATCAACTTTCAAATTCAAGCGAACAATCGAGTCAAATTGAGTTTCTTCCTTCTTCCGTCTTCAACTTGTAAATTTCAAAAACAACAAAATTCTTCCTTCTTCCGTCTCCAATTTTCACTAACAATCTAGTCAAATTGTTTCGTCACTTTCCGTCGAAAGCCCCAATCGCTACTGCACCCTCGTTTTCCAATTGGACGAATGACGACGCCACGATGAATGAGTTCTTGTCAAGATTCGTTTGGATAATGCGTGGAAAGCTGATGGAGGTATATGCTGATTTTTGACAAGAAGACGATTGATAGGATGGTTTTGGTTATTGTTGGAAAGGTTGTTTCCGAGCTGGAAAAACAGGGTGGTGGTTTGGATCAGATAGTGGAAGGTGGTTCTGCTGCTTTTGGGATGGGGATGGGGATTTTAGTGAGGATTTGTGGAAAGAGGTAGAGCAATTGCATTTTGAAAAGCTGGGAGAAGAGGATTACTATATGATACATCTGAAATCTGTGTGATACAGTTGGTTGTGTTTCTTTGATTGTTTTTTTTCATAAATAGATATTCAATATAAATGATACATTTAGCACACTTGACATATAAGTTGTAGTTTGAAATTTCTGATTCACATTTAAAGAGTGTGAGTTGGTGTAAAAATTGTGAGAGATACATTTAATAACATTATAATAGAGATTCATATTTATGATATATTTTAATTTTTTTTATTTTCAGTTATGTTTTGATGTGTAAATCTCCTTAATGTAGTTGGCTACTCAAGGCTTCATGTATGTTTGGTTCTGATACTTTCAAAGTAATTATTTGCAATTGATACATATTAAACTTTTATGAAAGTTATATGATTCATATTAAACGATTTTGAAAGTTATGCGATTCATATTAATATTGTCTGCATTACTTTTAAGAGGTTATCTGTTATATTAGTGATATATTTTTACAGTTGAAATAAATGTACGTATCACCAATAGTCTGACCGCAAATGTATCACTTATACATTATCAATAAAATGTATCACCAATAATCTAACAGCAAAATGTATCACTCATACACTGTCAACAAATGTATCACCCATATACTGATAACAAAAGTATTATTCATATGAATCATCGTTACACTATGAAAATGTATCCAAAAAATTAATATTTTTATATATGTATCAAGCGGATTAACAAAAAAATATATATCACCAACGAATTTCATACTTGATTCACTTAAAAACTAGGGATATGCTCAAATTCCTCCTGATCTTCCATGTGCATGTCAGATTGTTGATTCATTCCCCCTTCTATTTTCAGCTACCCAAAATTAATAGTAAGATATACATTTGAAAGATGTTTTTACATGCATATAATTCATATTGTTGTATATAATTTTTTTGTATGTGCTAATTGTGTTTTCCATATTTTTATTATAAAATTTGTGTACAAATGTTATAAGTGTATATTTAGCCGAGGTTGCACATTCACTATTCATTTATCATTGAATGATTAATTTATAATTATGTATACATATTTTTATTCGGAACTAATATTTTTCTTTGCATTAACAATAACTCAATAAGTGTTTAAATGTGTAAAATTCGTGTATAAATGATGTTGCTAATTGTTACATACTCAAAGCGTTTTAACATATTCATTATTTAAAACAATTAACTCACCTTTTTGAAATAACTGAAAAAATTTATAATTTAATGTGATACATTGACGATTTGAAGAAAATGGATTAATGGAGATGGAAGAAGTTTTAACTAATAATAATTTGGGAGAGATTTTAGGGAAGTAAATCGTTTGAAAAAAAAATGGCTTAGAGATGGAGATGTTTTAATTTATTATAATTTGAGAGAGATTTTACGGAAGGAAATTTTTCGAAAAAAAAATCTGAAAGTTCCGAATTGATGATTTCGAAATTCACCCAATTGTTTTTTTAAATTCTGCTTCTTATTCGAACTTCAAAAACAATCCTTTGAGATGAAGGAGGGTCATAAAAGTAAACAAAAAGAGGACTAGCTCTTTCCTTACCATGAGGGCCTATAAGGACGAACCAATTTCAATGCCGATTGCGCCATCTAAGAGTATGCAAGCTTCTCTTTCAAGCTCAGAAGGGGTCTGCAACAACCACAAGTCAAACGAGCCATCATCGAATTAATCGGACATGAAAAAAATTAGTCTAATTTGAGTGTATTTCAACTTAAATGAATGATGGATCAGCTGAACTCACTCAACCTTCCTAAGATATTCACGAACACAATCGGGACAAGGTAGGGGTAAGGTTTGCGTACACACTACCCTCCCAGACCCCACTTCATTTACTAACTTCCAAGATAAATATCACCGGCCAGCAGAACGTTAACTACTAGTAGGGAATTGAGATGCCTCACCGTGTCACCATCTTCATCAAAGGCGTCCATTTGACCACTCAAATGACCACGCCCACCCCAAAGGCCCACACTAGGCCGCTCCCCAACCTCCCTGGCAAGCCCAGGTCGATTTCGGGTCCACGGCATGCCCGGACCGCTGGCTGTAGCACACCGATTTGGCCCGAAAACACCCCGCGGTTTGTGCCGTTTCTCCCGTTTGACCACCCAAATGGCCCCGCCCACCCACACTAGGCCGCTCCCCAGCCTCCCTGGCACGCCCCGATCTATTTTGGGCCAACGGCACGCCTCTTTGTATATATAAAGTATATTTTTTAATCTAATTTCAAGAGCATGTTCTTAAATCTAAATGCTAAACACCATGAATTAAGCTAAGGTTGTAGGTTACCTTATGATTAACAGAAAGGTTGAGTTTTTCTTCATCTAATTATTTTATGGCTTACATAAATGAGTTTTGAGAGTATTACTTGTATTATAACATTCTTTTGTTTCAAAAGTTAATATATGAACATTTGAGAGAGATGACCTACATTTAAAGCTTTAGGAAAACCTTTAACAAGACATGTTTTTTCCTAGTACTTTGCATAAATTTGGAAAGAGAATCCTTGTTTGATCCTTACATTATCTTTTGTGGTCAGTATTTATATTTTTGAAAGAGTATATGGCTTATATGACTCGGAAGTCTTGGTATGACAATACCAAATAAAGAAATGCCACCAAGAGTAAGAAATAAGTTTTGCGAACAACTATTGTTTAAAGAGGTCAAAATATGGGCTTAAAGGGAGTTAGATGGTTAACCGAGAACATGTGAGTTCGTAATGCTCATTATCCATAATCGTATTTTACCGACGCAGGGATGGCGTGTCCTTTGTTTGTGGATAGCCTCATTGTATGATTGCCTCGTGCATTAGTATACTAGAGTATAGAGAACCTCAGTCCTTGCGATAAACTTTGATTGGTCGGGGCTTAGTCGATGAGTTAAAGTTGGGCCCATATAGCCCGTGGTGCATAGAGATATCAGGTACACCATCTAGCTTAGAACTAAAGAAAAGAGTAGCATCTATGTTTTTAACTATCCTTCGAAATCTTCGTAATTATGTCTCTGTGATTTAATTTCTACTACCATGAATATGTTTGTACAAATCATATCTTATCTTTGGTTGTTTTATATGCCAATGCCTTCTACGTATTGACCGTTTGTACAAATGGCTACGTCCACCCCAAATGCCCACACTAGGTCACTAGGTGTATTATCTTTATCATGTCAAAATCAAACAAATAAATTGAAACGGTATGAAGATTATTACTTTGTAGAAAGAGAAGGAGATATTTTATTACTTTGTGATGGTCTCCGTAATAATAATAAACTCGAAGAAACCCAACTAATTGGTTCTAACTAAATTATTTCCTGTCTTAACTAGTTCTTTCCTTCGAAGTAACACAACATTTTATGGATTATGCATATTTTGATTCAATTGATTAACACCAGAATAACCTTTGAATAACAAGTAATTATAAATACAATTGCTACTTATATCACAAGTAACTTTTGATTAACGCACAAGTAACTTTTGTCCATATGCTCGTGCAAAGTTTCCATAAACTGAAAAACCCTTTTCACTCTTTTCCACTATATAATGCCCTCTTCTTTGGTCACCTTCAACTTCAATTGTTTTGAGAAAAAAAAAAACAAAGAATTTTTCTCTCCGTTTGAATTTGAATTTCTTTCATTATTCATGGCGGAAATCGTAGTGGTTTTTGATTTTGACAAGACGATCATTGATTTGGACAGCGACAATTGGGTTGTCGATGAGTTTGGTGCTAGTGATATGTTCGATCAGCTTGTCCCTACGATGACGTGGAACACTGTTATGGACACGATGATGAAGGAGATCCACGCACGAGGCAAAACCATGCAGGATATTGAACAAGTATTGAAACGGGCGCCTGTAATTCCCGGGGTGGTTCCAGCAATCAAAGCAGCTCATGCTTTAGGATGTGATTTGAAGATAGTGAGCGATGCAAATCTCTTCTTCGTCGAGACAATATTGGAGCATTCAGGAATCAAAGATTGCTTTTCAGAAATCAACACAAATTCGAGCTACGTTGATGATGAAGGGAAACTTAGAATCCGTCCTTACCACGATTTTGATCACAAGTGCAATAATCCTTGCCCTCCAAACATGTGCAAGGGCCTCATAATAGAAAGAATGCAAGCAGCGTCTCTTGCTATGGAAGGGAATAATAATAAGAAAAGAATGATCTATCTAGGTGACGGAGCAGGAGATTTTTGCCCTAGCTTGATGCTCAAAGAGCAAGATTTTTTAATGCCAAGGAAGGATTTTCCGATGTGGAAATTAATGAACGAAAATCGCCAACTCATAAAAGAGAAAATCCACGGGTGGATTGATGGGGAAGAGCTCCAACACATTCTGCTTCGCATAATTAAAGCAATTACTACCATCGAAGAGAAGCAGATTTTATCAGCAGTTGATCATTCCAAGTTTCAGACGATATATTCCCATTAATGCTGCAGTTCACGAGCTGGCCTTGCCAAAAGCTCTCCCTCTCTATTCAAGATTTTGAAAGTGTGTATTAATTCGTGTTGATTTAGTTACTTGTATTTTATGGTTAAAAATACACTGGGTCAAGATTTAGTTACGTGTTGATGTCAGAAACAACCTCTCTACTTCTCCGGAGGTAACGGTATGGACTGCGTACATTGTACCCTCCCCAGACCCCACTTGGTGGAATTACACTGGGTTTGTTGTTGTTGTTGTTGTTAGTTACTTGTATTTTTATGGTTAAAACATGATTTAGATATCTCATATTGTGATCGTCATCTATGTATATTTTGGTAGTCTTCTCTTCTTATTGGTAGTAAGAGAAACAAGAAAATGCCTTTTACTCGAGCGTATAATGCTGGGTTTTCATATATATATATATATATATATATATATATATATTTACTCTTTCTTAGATTTTGGCTCCTAGTTTCATACTAGAATAGGCTTGTTGAATCTCGAGGGATATACTCATTCCGGGTGATTGGTGAATTCGATGAACACGAGCCAGATAAATTGTCCCAAGCAATCCCTCAGATACGGAAGGATGTTCTTCATATTTTGTTGATTCTGTCGATGACACTTTCTCTCCTCGTTATGAATACAAAACTGATTCGGAGGCCTTCCACTCTGCATCATTCTGCTGTTGAACAACTTTCAGATGAATAACAAAAAAAAGGGCAGTCCGGTACACTAAAGCTATCGCTATGCGGGGAAGGGCCCCACCACAAGAGTGTATCGTACTCACCCTTACCTTGCATTTCTGCCAGAGGCTGTTCTTGAACCCATGACCTCCTGGTCTCATGACAGCAACTTTACCGGTTACTCCAAGGCTCCCCTTCAGATGACTAACAAGGAGTCCACTATTCTAGCCCTCCACTTCGATCCTACAAAGCGACACACCTTAGACTAGGACCGAGGCTCAAATCGTCAAAAGTCTCCCCAACCACGTGACATATGGAGCAGATTCTATTGAGGCGCGGGAGACGAGACAAAGGAGAGAACAAAATTGAAGGTTCATAGCCATAATAGAGAAGAAAAAGCACATCCAATATGCACCCAGTCACATTTTTGAAGAGTTCGAGTATAGTTATACCAAGAAAGTTTTTAAGTAAATCAAGAGTTACTCATCGAGTTGGATAATGTGGAGCACAACAAGAGTCCAAATTTGAACTTTATACGTTCTAAATTTGATGATAGCGACACTTGAAATTCCAACTTTAAAGCTATTGGATCCAACTGAACTAGTATTTGTCTTCTAGCTCCTTCGTCCGTCATGTGGAGGGACAGTTTTTTACGAATTTATAACTCAACTATCTATTGCTTTATTTGTCTATCTAAACTGTCACTCTTTACTGCTCCACTTTCCAAATATTAGGCTATTTGTCCGTGATTGCGAACCTAGGTAGGGGTGTGCAAAAATCGAACCGATTGATAAATCGAACCGATAAAAATGTTATTGGTTTATTATTATTGGGTTATTGAGTTAACGATTTTTTAATGGTTTTATGAAAAAAAATTATTGGGTTATTGGTTCGATTTGGTTTTTTCTTATTGGGTAAACAGATAACCCAATCAGAATATATATATATATATATATATATATATATATATATATATATATATATATATATATATATATATATATATATATATATATATATATATATTACATATGACTTAGGCAATTAAGAACTCCCACATCCAAAGATTGAAGGTAGCGGAAATGAGAATGTTGTGTTGGATGTGTGGACTTACTAGAGAAAATAGAGTTAGGAATGAGATTATCCGGGAGAAGGTGGGAGTGGCTTTGGTGGAGGACAAGATGCGGGCAGGAAGATTGAGATGGTTTGGGCATGTGATGAGGAGGGGTACGGATGTCCGAGTTCGTAGGTGCGAGAGGCTAGCTTTGGATGATTTCAGGAGGAGTAGAGATAGGCCGAAGAAATACTAGAAAGAAGTGATCAGGCACGACATGGGGCTGTTACAGATTTCTGAGGACATGACTCTAGATAGGAAGGTGTGGAGGTCGCGGATTAGGGTAGAAGGTTAATGCGTGTGTGGGTTGTAGCTAGTAGTTAGGGAGCTCTGGTGTATCCAGCTTAGTAAGCCTACGACTGTGTCCACTGGTAGGAGCCGTTAGTGTATGCTATTACGAGGGGTAACCTTTTCTTATTTCTTATTTACTATTTTTTTTACTTTCGTATTGCTCTTATTTTCATGGCTCTCTTAGCTCTATTTGTATTATTTCTCATTTCTTATTTCGGTTATGCCATCCATTCTACTTCTAATCTTACTATGACCTTGTTAATTATTCTTTATCTTGAGCTGGGGTCTATCGGAAACAACCTCTACCTTTTCGGAAGTAGCGGCATGGATTGCGTACATTTACCCTCCCCAGACCCCACTTGGTGGGAATTCACTGGGTTTGTTGTTGTTGTTGTTGTTGTTATTTCAATTATACAAATTCTTAATTTCTCCTAACAATATTTAGTTCAAACTTGAAGATTCTTGTAAATTAAAACACATTATATAGGATTTTTGTTTGCAACTAAGATTCAATTTTTTTCATGTTGTTACTACAATTTCTATTTTATGAGTATTTTCTTATCGGTGAAACCGAAAATCGAACCGTTAAGGACTAAAAATTGATAAATCGAAAACCGGTAAAAAATATCTTATTGATTTTGTTATTGGTTTAGCATATTTAAAAATCGAAAATCGATAAACCGAACCGATAATATGTAAAACCGAACCGAATCGACCGATGCACACCCCTAAACCTAGGTATGTTTTCGGAGAGTAATAAGAAAATATGGTCTTAACTTTTAGAGACTATCCTCTGCAACAATAGCTACGTGAAAGTCATCTGCTTAAAGACACGCCCCCAACCATTCCGCTATTCTTGTCCTAAAGAAACGAGATCCTTTAGTTTAATTCTTTTTTGTCTCTTTACGAAAAAAAAAATGATAATTTAAGTGCGTTTTTGACAATCCAAATACATTTAACTTGCCCGATCCACCTAGGCTTTCTCTAAAAGTATTTAATTTACATATAATTCCATTAGGCTTTCTCTCTCCCTAATTTGTAAAATATACTTATACATTAGGTAGGGTCTTGTACATTGTTGGAATGTATGATAAAACAAATTTGTCAATATTTATGGAAAGAGAAATCAGATATTCTCTACCTTAATTAACGTCATTAATTACCTATCATTATGTGGTATATGATTAAATATAGTAACTGAAATTTAAATTCAAAAAAATTCTTAAACATCACTGCTAATTGTTCTCATTGTTGAATTACGTTCTTGAAAAAAAAGCCGTCGTCAACAGAAATAGAATGACAAGAAATATGTTCGAAACCACCTTAGGTGAACTGGTGTCTCGATGCATATCCTTCGCTGAATAATTATATAGTGTCTAGATGTTAAATATAAACTATCATATGTGTACGTTTAATTTTGCACAACTTTAATATAACTTGGAATTTTTTTTACATTTTTCATTAAAATTTCCAAATCCGCAACTAAATCAAGAAATTATCAAAAAAAGAATATATATATATATATATATAGGACTACTACTACTTCTAAGCAATCAACTGTACCATACAAGTTTCCATCATACATAGGATAGGTTAGGGGTGTACATAGGTCGGGTTGAAACATGAGCAGCCACTATCGACCATACGCTCCCCCGAACAGCCTTGTTAGTGAACCACAACGTAGGTCAGCCTTTAGGTCATGCTTATATGCATCATACGGAGACCTAGCGGGACCCACATGGCCCTTTGTACGAGACTCACCTCTAAAGCATCTCTACGTGCTAACTGTTGCATCTTTAAGGGTAACGTGGTCATTTGACGGACTGATTAAAAAAAATTATTAGGAGTAAGGTGCGTAGGCAAAAACGAAAAAGAAAAAAAGAAGAGAAAAATATATATAAAAAAATGAAAAAAAATGATTGAGTCGAAAAGAATGAATCAAAAGGAATGTCGTAGTTTATTTTAGAATTCTTTATGGCTTTTGTTCTTCACAATCCAAAAACACAAAAAGATTTTTTTACATTTTGCATTTGTCTTCTCAAAATACCGTAAAAGCGAAAAGAAAAAAGGTTTTGTTTGCCTTTTCTACTTATTTGTCAAAAACAAAAATACCAAAAAGATTTTTTTTTCTTCATAATTGGTCGTGTCAGTCTTAGTTAAAGTGTCTTTCGTTTGTTTTTGGTAGTGTCTCTTAAGTTAGGGTCAATTTATTAGTTAATCGTTAATTGTCCAATCTGGATGAACTACGCATACCTGATTCCCTTTCCTCGGGCTGGGATACGTAGGCAACCTTCGGGGAGGTCCGGTAATTCCTTGTGTTGTCCTTTGTCTTAGTATTAGCCTAGGTCTCTCGACCCGTAATCTAGAGTTGTTTGCCAAGTAGACTGATTTCGCTCAGTACTTCTGTTCGGCAAATTGGAGTCATGGATGTGGTCTGTCCCATCGACATATGTTTGTGTCAAAAATCCCAAGGGTTGAGAATCTTCTACTCCTGTCGAATTTTTGAGATAACGTCTTGTGTGTTATTACAGAATGGATTTGTCCACCAAGTCTAGAGTTCTGATGGTTGTCAAGGTGCCCAAAAAGTTAATCAAATGGTGGGAATGTTTAACTATGTTGATTAGCAGAAACTGGTTAAAATATTAGGTGATCTTACGGAACTTCGGCATGTTACCCCTCATCCAGATTTAATAGAGGCTTTGTTGACCTTTTGGGATCCGAGTAGTTTGGTATTCAGGTTTGGGGAATGTGAAATGACTCCTACTCTGGCAGAAATATCTGGTCTGTTGCATTTGCCCTATATCGAGAAGGATATGATCCGAGCTCGAAATCATACTATCGCGAGATTTTTGCAGTTTTGTGGTTTAAAAAGTAAAGGTATCCGTTTGGGTTGTTTAAGTGATTCGTGGGTTTCCCTAGATTTTTTGTTCGCTAGATTCGGGCCCTCGGAAGGTTTTGATTGCTTTTGGGATGAATTTCATGTGATTAAGGAGAAGTGGGAGAGAAAGCGTCTTAAAGTCTTCACCCTCGCTTTGTTAGGTACTTTAGTGTTTCCACTAGAAGAAAGACGTATTAATACCCATTTGCAATTTGTGGTGATGGCCCTATTTCATAAGGATCAAAACGACAAGGGCATTAATCAAAAGGGCAGGTTCACTCTCATACCCATGATCTTAACAGAAATATATAAGGTTTTAACCAAAGTGAAGGGGGGAAGGAGATTTTTTTAGGGCAGTAACCTGATATTACAGATATGGGTGATAGAGCATTTGCATGTGCCTTCTTTAGTTAGACCAGATGTGTTAGATCATTGTATTCCTAATCGAGTGAAATCCATGGACTCCAGGTTGCGTTTGGATAAATTCTTGTTACCTGTAGGAGTCGACGCTTGGATTGAATTTCTTGAATCAAGAACCAGGGATAACATTTTGTGGACTTACCTGTGGTTTCGCCCAAAGATAGTATTGTTGGGTTGTCAGACGCAGTTCCCTTTAGTTATGTTAGGGCTCAATTGCACTAGACCATACAGTCCTTCTAGGGTAATGCGCCAGTTGGGTGGGCTGCAGGACGTGCCACCAGCAGTGGATCTTCTGAAGGATGTTGAGTACTTCAAGGACCAAGCCTTAGGTGAGAGCAAGTATGAGCAGTTTTGGAAGCATGCAACAAAGCTGGGTGTGGACACACTCAAAGAAAGTTTGGATAATCCGGGCTACACTCAAGGATATGGAGTTTGGCTTCAATCTATCCCTCGGGGTATCAGTCAACCCTTACCAGCGCAACTTAGAGGGAGAATACAAGAAGAATGCATAGTAGACGACCATCAGGATGAAAGTGTAGGGTCCAAAGTGGAAACACTGAGGGTTTAGTTAGCAGATTTGTTCAAGATGGTAGAAAGGTGTCAGAATAATCTTTCCAAGTGCACTCTTCATGAAGCAGGAATACGGGCCCGAAGCTTCTTCCCCGGTATCAGGGTGTCTTTACAGGATATGCTACAAAGTTTAAATGGGAGAAAGAGAACTTCAGAGGCAGGTCCATATCAGCCAGGGTCATCACGCAGAGCACCAGTCTGAAAGAGCACTTCTTGTCTTTATTCAGTTTGAGTCTTTTATGTGTCTGTCATTGTAGGGTGGTGTCTTCTTTAAGTCGAAGTCAAGTTGTTTTTGGTATTAGAGTCTTTATTAGTAATTTCACCTATGTCGTCTTAGGGGTCTATAATTTTGTTTCGTATTTGTTGTTTAGTTTTAAAGTGGTCCAAAACTTTTGTACTTTTTTGTTGGCTTCTTTCTTCAAAAATGTTTTGATGTTACGTCTTTCCTATGTTTGTTTATTTTCGTTTTTGCAAAAAAAAAGTGTGCGTAATGTTTATGAACGTGCTGCCCGAACTATGCAAGATCTGATTCATGTACAACATGATACGTATGCAACCTACTTTTGGCTTAGATCTAATTATTTTGTTTCATTGTTTTTCATTATTTTTCCTCTTCTAAAGAAAAACAAAAGTCATAAAGAATGATAAAATAAAGGTAGATAACGAGAGAAAAGAAAAGAGCAGAGATGGATACAAAAAAAATATAATAATATAATAATAATAAGTGTAGATACAAAAATAAGTGTACACAAAAATCAGGATGATGTTAAAATGACCTCGTTACCCTCAAAAGCTGGTAGAAATGAACATGAATTTAGGGCAATTTTACCAATGTGATTCCCATGCTTGTTGTGTGCCCTAATCCTAACGGAGGTCGTCTTTGATGAGCATGTTTTTTCAGATAATAGTGGTAGGTGTGCAGCACTCTGGCTAGTCACCCATACATCACTAGATCCAAAGCAAAGCTCGCTATGGCTAGCAGGGAGATTGAAAATTTGCTCATTGACCCAGATCAGGATCACAGGGAAGAAAGTTCAGAACACAATGATGAGGTAGTAAGGCTCAGGCAACAACTTATATATTTGCACCGGGCATGGGCCAGCGGAATGCCTCCTCCTCCGCTCCCTGAAGGTCTTGGAAATATCTCTAATTGCCCACCGCTCTCTCAAGCGCAATTCTCTGCTCCTACTGAGTCACCTGAGCACGCGCCAGGATTCACTCCGTGACAATATTATCCTGGCAGTTCTGGTGTGCCTTTGGCAGCTCCCCAATCAAGACCAGCTGCTCAGCAAGCGCCATCGATCACACCGGTATTCGTGGCTCTGCCACCACATGAAACTCTCATATATGTTGTGCGTCCCACAATGAGGCTTCCTAGGTCTGCCAGTGAGCCAGCAATGAAGGTTTCAGATAGTCAGTATTATGCCCCGGAGCCTACTTTGCAAATGAATGAACCGTATGGGTACACTCAGCCGCCTGCATTTCCATTTGATACGGAGAAACCTGTCGCAACAGAGGAACAAGATATTATATTCCGGAAATTGAAAAGTTTAGAACAAGCTATGAGGAATTTGCAAGGAATCGAAGATTATAGGAGTGTTTCCTATAAAGATCTTTGCATATTCCCAGACATCAACCTTTCCCTCGATTTTAAGATGCCTAAGTTTGAGAAGTATACAGGACACGGCGATCCCGTGGCACACTTGAGACGTTATTGCAACCAGTTGAGGGCTGCAAGAGGAAGGAAAGAGCTGCTCATGGCCTTCTTTGGCCAGAGTCTTTCTGATCTGGCCTCAGAATGATTTATCGATCGAGATATCGATAAATAGAACAGCTGGGATGATTTGGCTTCTGAATTTGTTCAACATTTTCAGTATAATATCGACCTGATTCTGGACGAAAAATCCTTGGTCAACATGAAGAAAAAGAGCACTGAAGGTTTTAGGGAATACGCAATAAGGTGGCGTGAACAGGCCGCCAGGGTAAAGCCTCCAATGAAAGAAAGTAAGTTGGTAGAAGTTTTCATTCAGGCGCAGGATGAGACCTATTTTTAATATTTACTTCCGGCAATGGGAAAGTCTTTTATGGAATTCCTCAAAATGGGGGAGATGATAGAGGACGAAATTAAGACCAGCCGAATAGTGAGTTTTGCCGTATTAAAAGCCAACACACAAGCGATTCGAGGTGGATCTAGCGCATTTGGAGGTAAAAAAAAGAAAGAGGACGTGGCGACTATTGTTGCTGGAACCCATTCCTATCCCAAAAGACCACCTCGCCCCTATCCCCAATCCCAAGCCCAAGTCTACGCCTAAGCTCCATATATTCCTCCCCACCATTACTACCCTCCACAAAATCCTTTATATTCCATTCCGCCACCCCCATACCCAGTATATAGCGCGCAACCATATGCCCAAACCCCTTCTTACCTGCAGTGGCGCGCGCAAGCTCCACAAAATCGCCCATTCGCTCCACCAAATTACCAAAACCCCTCCAGACATAGTTTTCAGCCTAGGCCCAAGTATAAGAAGGAGAAGGCGGTCAAAAATCAATTCACACCTCTTGGGGAGTCATATGCTAGCTTGTTTGATAGGTTGAGAAAGTTGAAGGTTTTAAGCCCAATTCAAGGAAGGCTTTCAAATCCACCACCGAGGAATCTCGATTATTCTTTAAGGTGTGCGTATTGTTCTGACATGCCAGGCCATGATATCAAGAAATACTGGCATTTAAAGAGAGCTGTCCAAGATTTAATTGACACAAATCAGATGCTGGTCCAGGACTCGGAGGGTCCAAATATTAATCAGAATCCGCTGCCAACCCATGCTGAAGCCAATATGTTAGAATTGATATATGACAGGAAAGAGTCTTCGAGGGGTTATAAGCCTATTGTTAAGATACAGAACATTGAGGAGAAATCGATAGATGTAGCGGAGTCTTTGAAAGCAATATCATTGAACCGAGAAGGAATGATAGAAGATAAAGCCCAAGAAAGCACAAAGAAACCCCTGATCACAGTACAAGGCGCCAAAATGTATGTTGATTTAAGTCAGGATAAACCTAAGTTAATAGTGGTGGGAGCTCTGAGTCAGCCCATCTTGACGGTAAAAGGAGCACTGGCAGCGCCTATTGTCCTCAAACCAGTGACCCAACCTCCGATAGTTGATACGAAAAGGGTTCCCTGGAATTATGGGCGGACTGTAATGACCTATCATGGGAAAGAAGTAGTGGAATGTAGATGAGGTAGGGGGTTTCACTAGGTCAGGAAGATGCTTTGTGCCTGAAAGCTTAAGAAAGTCCAAGCCAACGGTGAGTGGACCGTCATCTATCAAAAAGCCTATCACTGAAGAAGAAGCCGAAGAATTTTTGAAAAAGATAAAATTTTCAGAGTATTCAATATTAGACCAGTTGAAGAAAACCCCTGCTCAAATTTCCCTTTTATCTTTGTTGTACTCCAAGGAGCATCGGGATATTTTACTGAAGGTATTAAATGAAGCATATGTTCCAAGGGAGATTATAATCAATCAACACGAGAAAATGGTTGGAAAAATCTTTTAGGTCAATCGGATCAGATTTTCTGATGATGAATTGCCTGTTGAAGGTACGGGGCATAACCGGGGCCTTTACATTACAGTGAAGTGTGAAGATTTCTACGTCACTCATGCTATGATTGATGGAGGTTCAGGTGCAAATATTTGCCCTATTTCTACTTTGCAAAAGTTGAATATTGGTGCTGACAGGATCAGGCCCAACAATGTATGTGTTAGGGCTTTCGATGGTGCAAAATCAAATTCCATTGGCAAAATAGAACTAATGTTGACCATAAGGCCTGTTGAGTTCGCCATAGAGTTTCAAGTATTCAATGTAGACTCCTCTTACAATCTGTTGTTGGGAAGGTCGTGGATCCACAAGGCCAAGGCAGTTGCATCTACACTGCACCAAATGATTCAGTTTGATCATGACAGGCAAGAAGTAGTTATTCACGGTGAAGGAGATTTGTCAGCCTACGAAGATTCTCCCTTGTCTCTTATTGAAGCAAATTACGTAGAGGAGACATTCGTCTATCAAATTTTTGATACAGTGCCAGTGAATCGTATCCTTGAATGGCAGGCTGTACCAGGACCTCAATTGTTTTCTGCTTCTATCATGATGGTGAGTGAACTTTGAAAATACGGATTTGAGCCAGGAAAGGGTTTGGGAGCATCTCTGCACGGTATAGTTCATCCGATATGTCCGAGTGAGAACGTGGGTGATGATAGGCGAATTTACACACCTATAGCACTAGATTTTGCCCATATTTTAGCCAAGTTTTGAGAACAAATTATATATTTCATGCACTTTTAGTCCTTTTTCCTGTAATTGAGCTAACAAACGTGATTAGCAAGTTTTCAGGTATAAATGATGCAGAATTCAGCATTTTATGGATAACTTGACGCCAAAGAAAACTTCACGAAAGAAGGAAGGGAAAGCTTACATGCCAAGGACCAAAAGTGGCGCATGGAAAATCTGTCCCGGGCAAAAACAGCAATTCTGAAGACTTTGGGGACTAGCAGTAATTTATTAGGATTAAGATAATGATACTTTAACCTAGTAGGATTGGGTTAAGTGTTTTATTAGCTTAGTAGGAGTAGGATATGGGTATTATAAATACCCTATTTTGCTAGAGACTTTAATAATTCTCATCTTACCTTACAATTCATTCACTACAACTTTTTATTCTTCCATTAATTCTACTTTTTATTCTTCTTCTATTCATCTATTCAATTCTTAATTTCCGCAACAAGAGAAAAGTTACTCTGCTAGGAATTCACGCCTAACGCCTACCACACTATTACTACACGAAATCTTTATTGTGGTATAATAACAATGTTGATTGTGATTTCCTTCGCACTCATGGGTAACTAAACTTCTCTGTTGGGGTTATGGAAGCCTTATGAGATACTATCTAAGGCTATGAGTTTGTGAATTCGTGACACGTGTGTTGCTTATATCATTATTCTCTTCATCTTAATGCAAATTCTTGTGGTTGCAAACGCATAGAATACGCTAGTATAGCATTAACTTGTTCGAAAGAAAAGTTATATGTCTGGAAAAGAGATAATGTCAAGGTAATAGGGTCCCATCCCCTATTAAAAAGTTAGTGCCGTAACTGGATTAACCTCTTGGAGAATTTGTACCGTTAGACACGCTTTAAGCTCAAAAGAGTTAAAGTGAAATAGTCCTTGTTGAGGTCGAAAGACGCTTGGATTTACCATCGAATACAATTCTCTATAAGCACATGCATGTTTGAATTCTGCATAACTCATATCCAATAGAGACGTACAACTCATAAGGTGGACATAACCCCAACTTCTCAATTGTCATTGATTTACATCCTACCAAACATTCTTTCTTTTTACTTTGCTATTTTCGGTTTTTACTTTAATAATTTGGTTACACTTTACAATCCCCCCTTTTACGAGACTTGCACTAAAAGTCTAGTAATCTCTGCTTACTTGTTGACCAAGCTATTCCCTGAGGGATCGATACCCAACCCAGTTGGGTTCTGTATTTGACTATGACCACTTTACACTCCTACGAGATCTGTAGATTGAGCGTTATCAGTGGGCACGTTTGGTCTGGGATTTGAGCCTACAGTTGAAGATCTGAAGAAAGCCAAGGGAAGGAAAAAGGAAACATGGTCACTCCCTCGCCCAATGCCACTGCTCAGTGAAACATTTGTTAAGAGCGGTGTCACGAAGCATGTGGAATTTAAAGTTGAATTGGTTAATGACTTCCAAAACCTTTTTATTGAAGTTGATATAGTCGAAGCAGGAGAAGGTACCAGTATGGCAAACGTGCAATTCATAGGTCCAGCTGTCCGGCTCAATAATTGGGAAGTCACTCCTCTCCCCGTCAGGAGGGAGTTTTGGTAATTTATTTTGTTTTTCTTTCTGTTTATTCGAGTTATTTCAGGATTGTAATTCGGATTTTAGTTTGTTTATGTTATGTTGGCAATGCAATGTCCTTTTTGTTTCGTGTCTAATATATTTTATTTTTCTTTCTTACACAGTTCTCTTTATGCTGATTCTAATGACATGACATGCATGCGAAATTTTCAGCCTGATCTTAAAATTCAAACTAATCGAGATGTAATGAAGTAGGATGGGGAATATGATGAAGAAGAAGCACTAGAAGAAATAAGCAAAGAGTTGGAAAAATTTGAAGACAAACCGAATCCTAATTTGAATAAGACTGAGCCAATAAATCTAGGGGATCAAGAAGATGTTAGGGAAACTAAAATCAGTATACATGCTTTTCCACAGCTAAAAGAGGGAATGATTCAAGAATTAATTGATTATAAGGATGTTTTTGCATGGTCTTATGATGATATGCCTGGTTTAAACACTGAATTAGTAGCTCACAAATTGCCAACTGATCCCGCGTTCCCTCCTGTCAAACAGAAGTTGAGGAAGTTTAAAATGGATATAAGTATTAAAATTAAAGAGGAAATCATGAAACAACTTGAAGCCAAAGTAATTCGAGTAGCTCGCTATCCCATGTGGTTATCCAATGTTGTTCCCGTACCAAAGAAAGATGGCAAAATTCGAGTATGTGTTGATTACCGTGATTTGAACAAAGCAACTCCGAAAGATGATTTTCCACTGCCCAACATCCACATTTTGTTAGAAAACTGTGCTAAACACGAGGTTTCCTCTTTTGTAGATTGTTATGCCAGATATCACCAGATCATTATGGATGATGAAGACGCAGAGAAGACATCTTTTATCACACCATTGGGGACTTATTGTTATCGAGTGATGCCGTTCGGTTTGAATAATGCTGGAGCAATATACATGAGATCCATAACCACTATGTTTCATGATATGATGCATAAGGAGATTGAGGTCTACGTGGATGATGTTATTAGTAAGCCAAAAAGTCAGGCCGACCAAGTTAAAGATTTAAGAAAGTTCTTTGAAAAGCTTCGCAGGTATAATCTCAAACTCAACCCGGCAACATATGTATTTAGAGTTCCATCTGGAAAGCTGTTGGGGTTTGTAGTCAGCCGTCGGGGAATTGAATTGGATCCCTCGAAAATCAAAGTCATTCAGGATTTGCCCCCGCCCAAGAATAGGACGGAGGTGATTAGTTTGCTTGGTAGATTGAACTATATTAGCAGGTTTATTGCTCAACTCACAACCACTTGTGAGCCCATATTCAAGTTGCTGAAAAAGAGTGCTGCGGTAAAATGGACTGAAGAATGTCAGGAAGCGTTCAATCGAATCAAAAGATATTTGTCAAATCCGCCAGTGCTGGTACCCCCAGAGCCTGGTAGGCCTTTGATCTTATATTTATCAGTCATGGACAATTATTTCGGTTGTGTCCTTGGTCAACATGATGTCACAGGCAAAAAGGAGCAGGCTATTTATTATCTTAGCAAGAAGTTCACCGCATATGAGGCCAGGTATACTCTTCTTGAAAGGACGTGTTGTGCCCTAACTTGGGTAGCACAGAAGTTGAAGCATTATCTCTCATCCTATACTACTTATCTCATCTCCCGCATGGATCATTTGAATTATATCTTTCAGAAGCCTATGCCGACGGGTCGATTGGCAAAGTGGAAAATATTGCTTACCGAGTTTGACATTGTATATATGACTCAGACCGCCATGACAGCCCAAGCCTTGGCAGATCATCTTGCTGAGAATCCCATCGATGAAGAGTACGAGCCATTAAAGACATATTTTCCTGACGAAGAAGTATCGTGTGTTGATGAAGTCGTTATAGATGCTGATCCAGGTTGGAGGTTATTCTTCAATGAAGCTGTCAATATAAAAGGAGTCGAAATAGGTGCGGTTCTTATCTCTGAATCGGGACAACATTTCCCGGTAACAACACAACTTCAATTCTACTGTACTAACAATATGGCAGAGTATGAAGCCTGCATTCTTGGTTTGAGGTTAGCTGTTGATATGGGAGTCCAAGAATTATTGGTGTTGGGAGATTCGAAATTGCTCGTCCATCAAATTCAAGGCGGTTTGGAGACGCGAGATTTGAAGCTCATCCCGTATCGACAATGCTTGCAGGAGCTATGTCAGCGGTTTGTGTTAGTAAAGTTTAGGCATATTCCAAGAATTCATAATGAAATTGCTGATGCTTTAGCCACTCTGTCTTCAATGCTCCAACATCCCGACAAAGCCTACATCGATCCAGCGCATATACAGAGTCGTGATCAGCATGCTTACTGTAATGTGGTTGAAGAAGAGCTCAATGGAGAACCCTGGTTCTTGGATATCAAGCGGTACATTCAGTCAGGAGAATACCCAACATATGCCACCAGCGATCAAAAGAGAACCCCAGATCTGGGACTTTTAAGATGTGTAGATTGAAGAGAAGCCTCGACAATCATTGTTGAAATACACTCTGGAGTATGCGGGTCGCACATGAACGGTCGTGTCTTGTCAAAGAAGATTCTTCGAGTAGGTTATTACTGGCTTACTATGGAAAGGGATTCTATTCAATTTGTTCGGAAGTGTCATCAATGCCAGGTACACGGTGATCTGATACGTTCTTCTCTTGTTGAGTTGCATGCAATGGCCGCTCCATGGCCGTTTGTAGCTTAGGGAATGGATGTTATTGGACCGGTTGAGTCGAAGGCATCAAATGGGCATAGATTCATTTTGGTAGCCATTGACTACTTCAGAAAGTGGGTAGAAGCAGTAACTTTCAAGTCAGTGACAAAGAAGGCTGAGATAGATTTTGTTCATGCCAATATCATTTGTAAATTTAGAATTCTTAAGATGATTATTACAGACAATGCTGCCAATCTCAATAGTCATTTGATGCCAGAAGTATGTCAATAGTTTAAGATCGCACATCAAAATTCTACTCCATATCGTCCAAAGGCCAATGGTGTTGTAGAAGCCGTCAATAAGAATATAAAAAAGATACTGCGAAAGATGGTACAAGGGTCTAGACAGTGGCATGAAAAGTTGCCGTTTGCATTGCTAGGTTATTGCACCACTGTTCGCACTGCAACAGGGGCAACTCCATATTTATTAGTGTATGGGACAGAAGCAGTCATCCCTGAAGAAGTTGAAATTCCCTCTCTTCGAGTCATTGTAGAAGCAGAGATTGATGATGATGAATGGGTAAAAACCCGACTGGAACATTTGAGTTTGATTGAGGGAAAAAGCCTAATATTTGTGTGTCATGGCCAGTTGTATCAGAGGAGGATGGCTTGAGCGTATAACAAAAAGGTCCATCCCAGGAATTTTGAAGTTGGTCAGTTGGTATTGAGACGTATCCTTCCTCACCAGGTTGAAGCGAAAGGCAAGTTCTCTCCTAACTGGCAAGGTCCCTTTGTTGTGAAGAAAGTGTTGCCCAATGAGCCTTATATTTGACAGATACTGAAGGTAAAATGGCAGAAATAGCTATCAATGCTGATGCGGTCAAAAGATATTACGTATGATATTTGATCCTTTGTTGATTATATTGCATGTTTAGTACTTGCATTTTTGGAAGATTGATATGATGAAGGCATTTTATTCTTCTATCCAAACATTGTGTCATCCTTTGTTTACCCGTTTGAGCTTCATTTTAATTTTCTTTCATATCCCTCTTTTGGAATCAAAATGGAGTCAAAGATAAATGTCGAGGAAATAAGAATAAAAAAAGTCAAAATCAAAATAAAGAACAAGTTGATGGAACTACGTCCGACCTGATTCTCCTCTCGAGAGAGTGAGATACGTAGGCTGCCCTATTTCGGGCTCGGTCCAACCAAATAAAGATTTAAGATTCACCCAGTCAACAAAGCTGGGGCATGAGTTAATGTGTTGTTTAAGTCGATTTCAAAAGTTGTAAGTCCCACCCCCATTTCAAGTATCGTTTGAGCCCCTTACCATCTTTTCTAACCTTAACCAAAAGCCAAGTTACAACCAAAGAAAGTTCTTCAGATCAATTTTTGATAATGTTAGGGATAAGCACGCAATGGATATGATGATACATTGTGAGGTACCACTCATCTCCCTCAGCATAAGAAATCAAGAAAGAAATACAAAAATGAGAGAGCCTTATTGGTGAAAACCCCTGTGGGCATCATAAGGCGATGGTGAGTTGAGAGAAATGAGAATGAGAGTCTTATTGGTGAAAACCCTTGCAGGCACCATAAGGCGATGGTGAGTTGAGAGAAATGAAAATGAGAGTCTAATCGGTGAAAACCCTTGCAGGCACCATAAGGCGATGGTGGGTTAAGAGAAATGAAAATGAGAGTCTTATTGGTGAAAACCCTTGCAGGCACCATAAGGCGATGGTGAGTGGAGAGAAATAAAAATGAGAGAGTCTTATTGGTGAAAACTCTCATGGGCACCGTAAGGCGATGGAGAGTTCAAGAGAAAAGTGAAAAGTGAAAAGAAAGAGATTTATTGGCGAAAGTCATTTAAGATGTCGACAATCGAATGTGATGAATGAGTCCAATGGATTTGAAGAAGCGGCTCAACGGCAAAGGCACGAACTCAACAACAAATGGGGAGTATGGATAGGAAGATCAGGCAGCTCAATCCGAAATGCATGTCATACTCATTGGAGTTGGTTGTCGTATTCAGATAAGTTTTCTTTTGAATATGGGACATTGCCCTTTTCTTTCATTTACATATTCATGCTTTTGTCTTTTTATGTTATTTATCAAAATAAAAGTCACCATCATTTCTTTACATTTTGAGTCAAGTCTGTGTCAACACAAGCGAGAAAGAATTTCAAAATTTACTACCAGTCTTTCCAATTATACGATGAAAAGCCAAGGAATAGCACAGGAAAGAAATATGATCGTAATTCAACATGAAGCAAAGGAAGTCTATCAACCGACAGACTATTGAATTCGTGGAAGCATTCAGATTTGGGAAAAGGGTGCACCTCAGAGGCATGGTAAAATAGAAACCCATTGTTCGAGTCAGAACTCACTTCCCTCAATCTAGATCCGGGTCAATGATGCGGCAAGATAGGGCAGGTGTCAGCAATTTGGGACAAAGATGAAAGGAACGAGTGTTGGGCAGATACCTGAGGAGCCAAGAGCTGCAAGCCACCACTAAGTTTTTAACTGACAAATTTTCTTTGTTGAAATAGGGGCAAATTCGCTTCACTTAATTCAGCTATCATTGGAAATGCACATCCATGGGATTTTACTTTCTGTTCAGGACCCTCCTGAAAAATGGGATTTTACTTTATTTTCAGGACCCTCCTAAAAAATGGGATTTAACTTTCTGTTCAGGATCCTCCTGAAAAATGGGATTTTAATTTATGTTCAGGACCCTCCTGAAAAATGGGATTTTACTTTCTGTTCAGGACCCTCCTGAAAAATGAGATTTTACTTTATGTTCAGAACCCTCCTGAAAAATGAGATTTTACTTTATGTTCAGGACCCTCCTGAAAAAATGGGATTTTACTTTATGTTCAGGACCCTCCTGAAAAATGGGATTTTACTTTCTGTTCGGGACCCTCCTGAAAAATGGGATTTTACTTTATGTTCAGGACCCTCCTAAAAAAATGGGATCTTATTTTTGTTCAGGACCCTCCTGAAAAATGAGATTTTACTTTATGTTCAGGACCCTCCTGAAAAATGGGATTTTACTTTATGTTCGGGACCCTCCTGAAGAATAGGGTAATAAAAGTCAAGTCCAGATCCAACAGAAGCTATATAGATAGGATTTTTGTAATTTCATTTATGTTTTAACTTGTAATTTTCATTTTGGATGCAATAACAAGGCCGCGGACCGGAACCTCGATGGAACCTCACTCGACTCTCCAACTCGGTATAGTCCATCTCCTTCCAATCCTTGGAGATACTTGTCACTTGATCCCCTCATAACTTGGGCAGGTAGGATGTCCCAAGTCAAGACCTGATTTTCCTCCTTCCTCTTGGTCTGTGCTTTTAAATAGAGGTCTCAGGACGAAATTTTGCCTCGTTGTCTACTGCTTTGTATGAAAACACCATGTGTTTACATCCAAAGGGGGCATGATGTAGACACGTGATTTCGTCCTCTTAAAGTTCAATTTTATTCACTTTTACCCATGTTATGTCATCCTACCGTGTACCTTCATCCGTGTGATAATCCCTCCACAAAATGATAAAAAAATAACAATCCCGTAACTAATTTTGTCTTATACTAGCAACCTACCCAAACAAAAATAGACACCTAACCCTTATCCCTCCAATTAAAAAACAACACCTACCTACCCTATCCTAACAAAACTCTACCCCACCTCACCACTACCCTCTACCCCGCGTGACCCCACCTACCTCACCACTACCCCAGCCTCACCTCATATATACACACAAAAGAGAAGCAGGACCCACAGGGAAACAATACACATTCTCTAGAAAAATTTCCATTCACTCATAGAAATCTCACTGTCACTCTCAAATTCACGCAGTTACTCACATACACCTCACTGCAAAGGGGTCTCCATTTTCTTATCTTCCAAAGAAAACTCACAGAAAAAGCACATACAGACACAATACACAAAAAAAAGGATTCACTGGAACGAAGACCATATATACTACTTCATACACGCACAATAATTCTCTCACACACACTAAAAGGGACTGAAACAAAGAGTGAAATCGAGAGAAAGGGGACGAACAAAGAAGTAATCTGTGACCGAGATCGGCCCAACCAGACCCGAATCCGGCGAAGTCTGCCAGAAATCGGTTGAAATAGTAGCTAGGGGTGCGAAATAGGTTCGGGCTTATCGTCGTTGTTGGTTCGAATCCGCGAAGTCTGCCGAAAATCAATCGAAACAGAAGCTAGGGGGTGCGAAATAGGTTTGGGCTTATCGTTGTTGTTGGTTCAAAATCCGGTTAGTCGATGTTCGGGTTGGGGCTCCATCTTTCGATTGTGAAATTTGACGCACAAAAAGCTCATTTGAAGCTTAGAGTCACCGAAAATCGAGACACGCATTGAAATGAGTTTAGAGCTTCAATTTTGGCGATACCGAGCTTGGAAGTTTTTTCGATTGAGGTCTTCTATTCGGGATTCGAAATTCGGGCTTCTTTAACGTCATTATTCAACTGAAATTGATTATCAGAAGTTCAATTTTCTTAACTCCCTTTTTCTTTACCTTGATTTGCTGAATTGTCTTGATTATGTTGGTGCAACCATGGTTGGTGGATTTTTGTTGATGTTCTGATGTGATGATTATATGCGTAATGTGATTGATAAAAATGAAGTTAGCGGGGCGGGATCGAGAAATTGATAAAAAGAATGATTTTAGATTAATGTTATTTTGTCGGTTTTTCTGTTTAGTCCGAAATAAAATTTTAAATTTGTGAACATGATTGGATCGTGTTTAGGTTGAAAGGGATAGGCAATATAGGTTCGGGTAGGCAAGAATTTAAGATTGATGTTTTGGTTGGATGTTGGAATGTGCGTGTGAATGTTTCTTTCTAGTTTATCGTATTTAATTCAATTGTATAATTTGGTCGGGGAATGCCCCGAAGTATCTGTATATATTTATTCATCGGGGAATGCCCCGAGGTATCATGTACCCGGAGGACATTCGTGGTGAAGGCCCGAGGCGTCGGGTAGAGCATTAGTTTAGGATTAGCGTAGGTTTACTAGTCCCTTTTTATTTCGGATTGTAATAATTGGACTGGACTTTACATTTCGGATTGTTTTGTTTTGTTTGATTATTTTGCGTGCTTTTGTGCGGTTTATACATTTCTTAGTGCCAAAAAATAGTCGATACACTCTATCAAGCGACCGTGGTTGAACCACGGGATCGAGAGGTGCCTAACACCTTTCCCTCGGTCAACAGAATTCCTTAGCCGGAATCTCTGTTCGCAAACCAGTTTAAAGAGTCAAATGGTTTTGGAAAGGATTATCTAACGGTGACTTGGCACACCAGATTATGCTAAGTGGCGACTCTGAGTAAAAAATGTAAATAATCCTTTTCCGAAACAAATTTTCATTTCTTGTCACTTTAATAATAAAACCTTTCGAATAAAAAATATAAATTGTTTGGAGTACGTAAAAAGGGGTGTGACACTTCCGATTTCTGAGGGCTATGGTATTCCTGTCTACTAAAGGTGGACATAAAATGTTTTCGTATTGTATTTTGTTGATCGATGTGATACCCGAGAGATTCTTGAATGGTTATATTTGTAAATTTGCATGATCAAGTAGGATTAACTATTAAATCAATCACCCTACGGTGAAGAAACTCACCAGATATGTCCGTCTGCGCGCTACATTTTTACTCTGATACACATTGTTTCTGAAGTATGTATAAATTTGGGCATATTACTCTGAAGCATTGTTAGGCACTTATCAGGACGGAGTCTGACTCAATTATCTGTTTCTGCAGCCGTAAACCTGTTATTTCTCGACTCTCCTGTTGGGGTTGGCTATTCCTATTCAAACACTTCATCTGATCATCAAAACAATGGTGACGTTCGTACAGGTAGTAATTTGACCTTTTGAGTGTTTCCTTTGGGTTATTTTCCGTATATATTTCTGTAAACATGTATCAACTTTTCTTCCGTTGTTGCATTACAGCTGCAGACTCCCTTGCATTTTTACTGAAGTGGCTTGAATGATTTCCAGAATATAAAGGAAGAGATTTTTATATTTCAGGAGAGAGCTATGCCGGTAAAATGATTTTTTTTCTAAGATACTTGTGAAATTTCTATTTCCGATCATTTTCTGGTTAGCTGTATCCAGTGCAATGTGATTATACACCCTAGTCAGTCGATGGTGACCAAATTTATTGGGTGCATCGTGGAAAAATATGTTGCTGGTCATCAAGATGAAATTACATGTCTCATATGCTTACGGAGGAAATCCATAAACGTTCAGGAATTTGATTGCCTGTTTATATTACAACACCACCACCAACAACAACATACCCAGTGTATTCCGACATAGTGGGGTTTGGGGAGGGTAGAGTGTACGCAGACCATACCAGATAGGCTGTTTCCGATAGACCCCGGCTTAGGACCGATAGCAGTGCCTGTTTATGTTATTACATACAAATACTCCTTACCATATCACTCGATACGCTATTTGATATTCTCCCTCTTACTTGCATAAACTTTCCTTTGAATTGATTGATTTCAAGTTGTCCGCTGACGATTCGCTGAACTGCCTCTAATCTTAGGCATTGCATTATTGTCGTCTATTGTCTGTTTTTGATAAATATCTTTCTTCATATGATTTATTGCTGCCAATATTTTCGAAATTCAAAGATGTTCAGATGACAGCAATAATCTTGCCTCTCAACATTTGATGGGATTTTATTTAAGCAACAATGGTGGAGGTTGAAGGGGAGCCTTGGAGTAACTGGTAAAGTTGCATCCATGTGACCAGGAGGTCATCGGTTCAAGCCTTGGAAACAGCCTCTGACAGAAATGCAAAGTAAGGCTGCGTACGATACACCCTTGTGGTGGGCCCTTCCCCGGACACCACGCATAGCGGTAGCTTTAGTGCATCGTACTATCCTTTTTTTTTTTTTTTTTTTTACTATTTCCGTATTTCTCATTCTTAGTTTTCTATTACTTCTATTACTACTTAAGCCTTCATAAATGTTTTGTGGTTTTGCTTTCCTTGAGCCGAGGGTCTATCAGAAGCAACCTCTCTATCTGCCAAGGTAGGGGTACAGTCTACATAAACTCTACCTTCTCTAGACCCCACTTGTGGGATTATACTGGGTATGTTGTTGTTATCTTCGGTAGGTCAATTCAATTACGGAGACAATCGTGTTTTACTTATTCCTGATTGTGGACCAGGGCATTACATTCCTCAGCTAAGTCAAGCAATTGTGAGGTACAACCGTGGTTTAACAAAGCCAGCCATCAACTTAAAAGGTTTCATGGTATGCTGCACATCTGTTTCTCAACCGAATGCACAGACGCAATAAGATTATTAAAGCAAAAATATTTGCATTCGTGTAGTTTTTGGTACTAACGCACTAGGTAATGAGCGCTGCAGGTTGGAAATGCTTTGACTGATAACTATCACGATCACTTAGGATTATTTCAATTCGTGTGGTCAGTTGGAATGATTTCTGACCAAACGTACAAGCTGGCAAATGCTTTGTGCGACTATGAATCATTTTCAAAACCCTCAGAGCAGTGTAATAAGATTCTCGATCAGGGTAAGGAAGAAATCGGAAATATTGATATCTACAGCATCTTCACTCCAGCCTGCACAGACAAGTTTAGTATACTAAACCAATTGCTCGGAAAGCACAATGTAAGTGACTGAACCTTTACTCTCGCGTTATAAAGTTTTAAGTTTCTTCACTTAGTGTTCATTGTTTAAGTAGTGAGTATGCATGGTTGTTTATGAAAATGATGTAATCAATATACCATATATCAATTTGATAAATTTAGCCAGTAAATAGAATTGTGCTACATTAATGAATAAGAAAGAACCGTATATATCTCACATTAGTTTGTTTCCTCTAGACAGAATATCGCTTCTTCCAAATGCATTATTATCGGCTAGTCTGAGTAGAACAGGAGATTAAAATGTTGAAAAACGCGCTGCGATCACTATTGTGATCACTGATATAATCTTATTCCTTTAAATAGAGGGTGGGCTATCTCAGAAGAAGCTACGATCCATGCACAAAGCAGCACTCGGAGATCTATTTCAATCTTCCTGAAGTTCAGGAGGCTCTTCATGTTCATAAGAGAAACTCATCGTTCAAATGGGTAACTTGCAGGTATTTTCGTTTTGTTCATCTAGTGGATATCCTCACAAGATCTAGGGGAATTACTAGTTGCAATCTTGTAGCTACTCGAAAGTTGGTATTTGTAGAGATCTATCTCTCTTTTCTTACATCGACATCCCCATACACAACAACAACAACAACATACCCAGTGTATTCCCACCTAGTGGGGTTTGGGGAGGGTAGAGTGTATGCAGACCATACCACTACCTCAGGGGAAGTAGGGAGACTGTTTCTGCTAGACCCCGGCTTAGGATCGATAACAGTATAACAAACACAAAAGATAAGTGCATATAAACTATTAATGGTACGCAAGACCAATAAAAACTAGAAGAGGATAAAAAGTAAATGGACGGGCAACTAAAGTAAGTGTAAACGAACGGTGGATCTCATGCAATGTCCTTTATCATTATTTTGTATGTTAATCGACACAGTGTCTTTCAATTGTCAATGTATTATATTAGGTGGCATCATGTATTTACTCAGTTTCCCTACTTGTAGTGAAGAAGTATCCAATGGTTGGAAGTATTCTCCCAAGACAGTGCTGGACGTCTATCGTGAACTGATAGAATCAGGCCTTCGTATTTGGGTTTTCAGGTGTGTGTTAATCGTAATGATGATAAGCTTTTACTTCTCTTCTCACATTTACTTGTTAGGATGCGAACAAGCCAATGAGTGCGTTGAATGGGTTAAAATCTAGTTCCACAATTTGGAGCCTTAGTACGTTCATCTGTGATAAAATGGCCAAAAGCGATACAAGACGCTTCTATAGTACCATATGATGTTTTGGCTTAAAATAGCATGTTGGAGAGGCTGTTAAGAGCAAGAAGTATCTTGTAGACACTTCTTCCACTAACGAGAGCAGGCAAAATGTGGACAAAGTGTTGATACGCTGAACGTTTTTATTTTTTTTAATTTTATGGCAGTGGTGATACAGATTCTGTAATCCCAGTTACATCAACCCGTTACAGCATAGACGCTCTAAAACTGCCAACCATTGCTCCTTGGCGCGCTTGGTATGATGATGGGCAGGTATTTTCATTGCTCAATCTTTTTGTCCTTTAAGAAGTACTACCTCGAATTCAATCTGTATATAGCTCTGCAATTGCTTATTTCTTGAATTAACCACGATCATACTATGATTAACGTGTAAAACAGGTTGGAAGATGGACTCAGGAGTATAAAGGGCTGACATTTGTTACGGTAAGAGGTGCCGGCCATGAAGTTGCTCTGCATAGACCGAAGCAAGCTCTCACTCTCGTCAAGTCATTCTTAGCAGGAACATCTATGCCTAGTTTGGAACAAATTAGTGACTCTTAGTTCTGTTTTTTTTTCTTCTTTTACCAAGCTGATGTTTGTTTATCGATGGCACGCTTATGATTTGTAAGACTTTATGAACTTTTATCTAACGTGAGAGTGAGCACGCCTTCCTATTATGGTCCATAAGGCAGCAGAAATGGAACCAAAGTACTGTTGGATTTACATGGTGAGAGGGAAAAGTAGTAATGGTGGATACCTTAGGAGGGGTTTTCTGTTTACTTGTTTGAAAAGAATGATTGTGAAAAATGTTGTTCCCCCGCTTTGTGCTAATGCACTGGGTATGTTGTTGTTCGAACTTGTGCCCTCATGATCACATAACAACGACTTTACCAGTTACATTAAGGTTCCCCTTCTTTTGAAAGGATTATTGTGCTATGGTGAACTGTAAGACAAAAATAGAAAGCAAGGAAGGTGAAACAGTTTTGACAAAATCCTACTCTGAGGAGGTGGAGGGGCTGTTTCTGAAAGACCCTCGGCTCGACCAACAAACACCAAAGGGGCTAACAGAACAATACAGAAGTAAGTAAAAATGACAGGGAAAATACGATATTCCCCTC
The DNA here is from genome assembly GCA_030864225.1 of Capsicum baccatum var. pendulum. Lineage (NCBI taxonomy): Eukaryota > Viridiplantae > Streptophyta > Magnoliopsida > Solanales > Solanaceae > Capsicum > Capsicum baccatum. The sequence continues at coordinate 274,418,314 of CM061558.1, forward strand.
GGGAAAATCGAAGCCACCATGTTTTTTTACTCAACTTCATAAGGCCGGACAAGCACGATTTTCGATCATGAAATCGATAGTCAAGTTTTGAGCGGAAAGAGATGAATAAGGCCATGGACCAAAAACTAATATTAGAACTTCACAGAAAATTTGGAAAATATCAACTACAATGGATGTAGGTTAATTAAACTACAAGTAACATGTAATATCAACTATATATCAACGGATGTGGATAGAGTTGTCAATACGGATCGATCCAATCAACAAAATTATAGGATACTTATTTCAAGAAAAATAACAAAACCCGAAAATAATATATGAGAAAAGTTGAAACTTTTAGGTTAATTAACTACAAGTAACATGTAATATCAACTGTCAAGGAATGTGGATAGAGCTGTCAATACAGATCGATCCAATTTACATATCAACTATCAAGGGATATGGATAGAGTTGTCAATACAGATCGATCCAATCAACAAAATTATAGGACAATAATATTCATACATAAATCATAAGCATAATTTATATATAAATCAAAGTGCGGAAGCTATAATAATATTCAATGAAAATTCATTGTGATACAAACTGTATCAAGAAAATTTGACAATACATATTACTCAACTCTCGTCTACGAAGCCTCTAATGAAAACTAACTATCTAGATGAGGACAAAGCCCCCGGCTGGATCATATACTGAAAGACTCAACATATAAGTAAATGTCTTTCTAAAGATAGGACATTTTTCAGAGTGAAACTTAACCAAACGCCCTCTCTGTAGGACTCGGATGGATCACCTATTTCTATTATATCCCAAGTATTATACTAATATGATGGATCATGAAACTATATCGCAGAACCTGAAATATTGGGGGTCAATACATAAGGTACCAGTACAAATATTATAAACTTTATACTATAAAAGGTCTCATTTTAAAAAGTTTTAAAAGCAGTTTCAACTTCTACAGCCAAAGAGAAAATAGTCTATTACCCCCCCCCCCCCCCGACCTTTAGTCGAAATCTCAACTACACACTCAACCTTCAAAAGATGACCTATTACCCCCCTCCCCAATCTATTTTTTCGTATATTTATTAGCCCCCAAATGCTGACCTGCCAAGGAAGGTGAGAACACTCCCCTCTAGGCGCGTTGGTTTAGCCCCAACACGTCCAAAATTAAAATTTTAGCCTTCCACGTAATATACACGTCATTAATTGATTATTTGATGAAATAAAGATGAAAAAATACTCTCTCTCTCTCTCTCTCTTGCAACAGTCATCTTCTTCTTTATAAGACCCATGTCCTTGTCCATCATTTTCCTTTATGTTCCTCCTTTTTTTTTATTTCTTTAACGTACGTTTTAGCTTTTAATCCTAATTTGTACTTCAATTCTTGAAGTTTTTTTTTGTAATTTGGTTCAACTATTAATTTAGGGTTTGTAATTTGATGATTGATTTTGTCAGAATTCATGAAATGACAAATTCAAAATTGAATAAGTTTGTATGGATGAATCAGACCCAATGGTTAATGCTGTTGGGAGATGCAAACATGGTATTTTGCTTGACTTACAAACTTCATGATCGAAGTCAAATCCGGGAAGAAGATTTGGTCTTGCCCCTACTATGGTGTATGTATTTTGCATTGTATTTTGTTGTCAATTTATATTCAAATTATGATAATGTACTGATTACTAAAAAAAATTTCAATCTCAAAAATGTAATTTTTTCCTATGGAGGGACAAAGAAAAAGTGGATCCAAGATCAAATTTTATCATTCCAAGATTGGTGAACAAAATCAATGAGTTGGAAGAAGACTTATGGCTTAAATAAGTTCAAATTGATAACTTGATGCGGGAGAAGAAACTTAATGGAAGATGGAGATGGTGTAGGTTCAATAGAAAGATATTTTTATGTATTTTGATTTGTGTTGTTGCTATGTTCATCAACAACAAATGAACTGAAAGTAGTTGCTAGATCTTGTCTACTATGGTGTAAATTTTTTATACCTCTCTCTAAATATATCAGACTATGTTCTGTTATCGTGTCTTTTGCCTAGTCGTACTTCAGATGTTTGTTGTGTTGCTACTATGTTATTGTTTGCACTTGTGTTGCTGCTGCTACTATGTTATTGTTTACACTTGTGTTGCTGCTATGTTATTGTTTGCACTTTTAAAATTGTGTTGTGTTCCTGCTACGTTGTTGTTTACACTTATAAAATTGTGTTGTGTATTGCTGCTATGTTATTGTTTACACTTGTTGTGTCTTGTGTTGTTGCTATGTTATTATTTACACTTGCAAAATTGCGTCTTGTTAGGCAAAGCACTGTGCTACTGCTATGTGTTTACACTTAAATAGTGTAATGACAATATTGTGTTGATATTTTATCAACTTTACCATCTTTAACACAATAATAATACCTAATGACAATATTCATCAACAAAATATTCTAACTTCACACAACATCATCATTCATACCAACCATTAGGCAAAATATCATCATTCATACCAACCATTAGGCAACATTCATCAACAAAATATATATACAGTGCTTAAATTGTTTTTCAGCAACAAAAAAAAATTGTTTTTATGTCAACTGGTCTAACTTAAAACAGTACTTAAAATAATCAATATTACTACAATTTTCAGGGCATCTTGGACTTCGAAGAAGTATTTTCTTGACTTGAATTATTTGAACTGCTTCCCACATTCTTCTTTCTTTTCTTCTCTTTAATCTCTTGTAGTTTTTTTGTTGATATTGCTGCTTTGCCATTCCATTTCAGCTTATTGGTAGTACTTGTTGTATAACCAATGTTACCAGTTATATCAGCTGATCTTATTACCCTTGCTTGACTAGTAGAGCAGATTTTACTACTAGGCATGCCAGGCTACAGTGAAGGATAAAAATTATTCAAAGACTCATATGTACACAAGATACAACAAAGCTAGATATTTACATTTAGGACTTTGAATCCATTTTCAGCTTGGAACACACCCATTCCCATTACTTTTGACCTTTTCAATGGAGCTATTTTTTTTTCTATCATTACCCCTTCCTCTTTTAGTAGTACCAACCATTAAAGATGATGCGTAATAATCAGAAGGTGCAGAACAGGATACTGAGAAAACAGTAGGTGCAGAAGGTGTTTTAGGTAGAGGGGGTGTACTAGGTGCTGCTGGTGTTGCCTTTTTTGGTATCCTTCTTTCTTTTTTTTTTTTGTTGACATGAATTAATGATTTCTGATGGAGTTTTCTATACATATAAAAAGAAGAGAGTTATATAAAAGTTATTGAGCTAATTAGTACAAGTGTAATATTACCTTTGATCTGCCTCTTCCCCTGCCTGAACCAACACTGACTTGAGGAGGTGCATTTAGTGTTTCTAGTGTAGTTTTCTACATATTAAAATAATGTTAAGAAATTTGAGAAGTAAGATAAGTAATATACTAAATTAAGTGTTAAACTTACCTTTGGTCTGCCTCTTCCAATGCCTGAACTAGTAGGTGTTACTGATGGTGTAACATTTGGTTCTGCTGATTGTCCTCTTAGAGGGCACCTTCTTTTGTTGTGGCCTCTAACATGACACAATTTACATGTCATTGCTAGTCCAGTTCTAGGCAATTTTCTAGATTTCTTTGTTTCTCCAGCTTTCTTCTTCCTAGACTTAGATGGCCTGCCAGGCAAGGTACTAATTTCAGGTGGTACAACAGTAATGTTTGATGAAACAGGCCACATTTCCATATTTGTTAATGGTTCAAGAACATTGAAATAAGTCCTCAAGTATATTTCCTTACTGTAGCAGTTGTCAATATAGTCATACAAGTGATGTTTCTTAAACAATAGTTCAGCCACACTATGTGCACATGGTATGCCCTTTAACTGCCACAACCTACAACTACATGTCCTCTTGACAATATCCACTGTGTGTTGACAAAGCTCTTCTTTCACTTCAAAACCAGCCACTCCCTTAAACTCAGTGGTACTATCCATAGCCCTGTTGATGTTCTCCTCTAAAATCTTCAAACACATTGGTGAGTAATTACTACACCAGGTATTTGGAAACTCCCTTAGAGTGTATATTCTTATCATCATTTTCACTCTTATTTCTTCAAGCATGGAAATGATGGTCTTGTGCCTAGCTGCCAAGATCCATGCATTAAAACACTCACTCATGTTGTTATCCACTGAATCGCACTTTACTTCTGTGTTGAAGTAAAGCTTGCACCAGTAATTAATATTGTAGTACATTAAGTCTTGTATCATTTTTTAGGACCAAGCAACTTTATCTTCTATGTGTTCTTCCTCAATTGAGACTCAAATGTACATTTTGCTATCTTTCAAAACTGTTGTCTTCTTTGAAGACTTCTCCAGTCCTTAGCCCAATTAGTTAAGATGTGTCTTGCACATCTTCTATGTTCAGATTAAGGTAACACCTCCTCAATTGCTGCAAACAGTCCCTTCAGTAAATATACATAACAAAAAAAGGGTGAAATTACGACATAATTACATGTACTAAGTTAAAGTAAAAAGAAATAAGGTTAAACATAAAATACTGTACATACCTTCTGCATATCTGTAATCAGGGTGAGACCTATGAAACCTTCACCTTCTCCAAGTCTTAGGTCATCCCTAATGTACCTAACAAACCATGTCCAGGTGTTTGTGTTCTCTTTTTCAACTACTGTCCAAGCTAGTGGCAGCATCTGGTTGTTTCCATCCTTGGCCACAGCAACTAACAATTGGTATTTACAAATACCCTTAAGAAAACAACCATCTAAACCTATACACTTCCTACAATGTACCCATGCCTTCTTCAAAGCATCAAAGCAGATGTAAAAAGTCTGAAATTTTGGTTTACCTGCTTCATCAGCCTTACCAAGTTTGACAACACAACTGGTCCCTGGGTTTGTCCTCAACAGTTCATCTTTATAGACAAGGATTCTTCCAAATTCTACAACATGATCACCCATTATATATTTGAAGACTTTATACCTTGTTCTTATCACAGTGTCTTACCAACATAAAGCTTGAAATTTTTTCTAATCAACACTTGCAACTTGAATACTCTTATGTTGGGTTGCTCAACTATTCTTTCTCTGAAGGTTTCAGCTAAGAACTTTGCATTGCACAAGTAATTTCTGGTTGTCTTGTTGCAAGTATGCTTTGGAATGTAAGTTTTTATCATGAAATCATTTGTTGTCTTGTCAAGACCTGTATATAAAAGTCATGGACAGCCATTCTTGCACCTAACTCTAACCTTTTTTAGCTCATTAACCCACTTCTTCACAGGAACCCTTTTTCTTACTACATATTTAGTCACTGATCTTCTAAACTCACTCACATCTTTAAACACCATACCCAACTGCCAAACAAATTTCTTTGCAATTGGGTCATGAATGATTTTTTGATTTGTTGTCCTCTTTTTTTTACAACTTCACAGTTCTTGCTCTACCAGAATCAACCACTTCATGTTCATCATCACCACAACAATCATCTTTATCTAATACAAAACTATCCTCATCAGAACTTGCAAAGTAAGGCTCATCACCTCCAAGCCTTCCTTCATGACTTACTCTACCTGTTTCAGTTTCATCAAAATCTAGATCTGGTCCTGCTTCACCTACTGGTATCTCTGCATTGTCAGCTGGTACTCTCTCATTTCTTTTCCTCCTTTGCAACTTTCTTTTTTCAGCTCTCGACTCCTTAATCTCCTCATGTACATCACTACCATACTCTTCTTCATCATTATCTCCAACTAATTCTCCTTCTGACTCAACACTATCCTCAGTAGAATAATCAGAAGCCTCTACTTCTTCTTCTAAGAAATCAGATCCAGCAGGACCAACATCTATAGCATCTACTGCAGCATTAGTTATCGTAGCAACACTTGGTGCAGCAAAACTTAATGCAGTAGCACTTGATGCAGTAGTGAAAAGAGGTATGGTATTGAAAGGAGATGTGGTTGGAAAAAAAGAAGCAGGGTCCTCCACATTTAAATGGTCCTCACTTACCCTAAAGTTAGGCCTAGCATTAAAAGATGCACCAGATTCCTCCAAATCCCTAGGACAAACATTTTCTAAAAATAAAGGTTTGGGGGGGAGGGGGCCACTACATTTTACTCATCAACTAAATGGTTGACAAATACCTCCACTTCATCCCCATCTTGCAGGAACACATCATCTAAAAAATATCCATATCATTATCAACATCTACAAAAATGTCATAGTGCTTTAATACTAAAAATGCAAGTTGTGCTATATCCCAATTTTCTAATATAGTCTTTCAACTCAAAATATGATATCTTATTTATGTCAACATCCAAAAATTTTGTTACTAACCCCCCCTTATAAACCGGTTTCCCCTACTAAATGTAAGACCCCACCATGGTACCATCTTAGAGTTATCAACGTAAAACCATTCACGTCTTACCTGATCAAAATGAAGAATCAAATAAGACATAGTGGCATAGCAGAAACAATATGGAAAAAGAAAAAAAAAATCATGAACATGCTACAAAATTAAAAATCAAAATAACAAGATATTAACATGCACATGCTATTAAACACGATTGATTTTGAGAAATTTTATCATTTTAACAACAAATCGGAGAAAAACCCTAATTTCTAATAAACCAACTTAAACAATCAACAAAAATTCTAATTTGATGTAATTAGGAACGTAATACGCTGTTAATCAAACACGTAGACAATGTAATAGCAAAAATCACAACTTAATGTCACTTAATTAATTTTTAATTTTGGAGTTTAGCATAAAATTCTAATTAATTTTAACTCAGTTTTAGAAAAAATCACTCAAACTAACAACATATTAACACGCACATCCTATTAAATACAATTGAATTTTTAAGTTTTCACATTAACAACAAATCAGAGAAAAACCCTAATTTCTAATAAACTCACTTAAAGAATCAACAAAACATGTACTTACAAATGGATTATGTTGTTAATCAAACACTCAACGTCATAACAGTACTCAATTAATTTGTAAATTTGGAGATTAACTAAAAACCCTAATTCAATTTTTTTTCAGTTTACAAAAAAAAAAAAAAACACCTTGTAACAGCAACAAGATGATTCTTTGAAAATCCACAACCAAAATGTTTCGATTAGAAAAAAAATTCTCCCAAAAAAATAGATGAAATCGCGGTTTAGAGAGAAGATAGAGGAGAGAGGAAGATGAAAGGTTTAGAGAGAAGAAAGAGGAGAGAGGAAATTGAAAATGAAATTGTGAAAAAGATATTTTGTTTTCTTTAGGCGTGGGCCAAGCGCGTGAGATGCACGAATGCCTTATTACTTGGTTTATGTTGACAGGTCAGCATATTTGGGGGGTAATAAATATAGGAAAAAATAGATTATGGAGGTAATAGGTCATCTTTAAAGGTTGAATGTGTAGTTGGAATTTCGACTAAAGGTTGGGGGGTAATAGACCATTTTCTCACAGCCAAATAGGAGATAACTTTAAATAACAATTTTACTAACTACCTATACAAATATTCGTGCACATTTAATCAGAAAAAAGAGGAGTCAGGTCCACAAAGTATCTCACGTTTGGAAAGACTGCATCTCAAGTAGCAGTGTGATACAGTGTCGAATTCAGGATTTAGGATTTTATGTGCCCGAGAGGTCCAAACACATATATTGACCCTCAAAGCTTTAAGATTCCGCTTGAAAATTAAAGCAACTAACTATCTTCTTAGTCATGGGTGGTTTTCTTCATCTTATACCAGTTTTTATACATTTTGTAGATAGTTTTACCTATTATTCGTCGGACTCAAAATCCCAACTATTTACGTATCTTCGTTGGATGTGAGAGTTAATATATTATGTATTTCGACAGGCCCCAAATCAAAAAAAATGTATCTGGAGTTATTTATGTGTCTTTACAAAGGAAAAGATATATCTTCGTTGAATGTATCAGAAGATAAATTATGTATCTCGGCAGATCAAAATCGAAAATAATATATCGCTAATTATGTATCTTCACAAATGAAAAAATGTATCTTCGTTGGATGTATAATGTACATCGACGGATTCAAAATCGAAAAAATGTATCAAGAGTTAATTATGTATCCTTACAAATGTGTACTCGTTGAATGTATCGGGGGCTAATTATGTATCTCGACACACACAAAACTAAAATTTATAAATAATAATGTAAAATGTAAAATATTTCAGTAACTAAACTCCAAATTGTCGAGATTTTCGTTATTTTTACTATTTTCTTTACAACAACTGGCCCAGCTGTTTTCCCAAAGAAGCTTGGGCTGTCTTCTAACCCAAACAAAGCCCAAAACCATATCAAAAGCCCAATACAAACCATTGCTTTGACAATTTTCCATTTTATTTACAATTAACTATTTGGTAATGTTTTTGTAATCAAATTCTAACTACAAATTAAAGATGCATATTTCAAATTTGAGAAATTGGTTCATAAAGAAATAAAATTCCTCATAAAATTTTATTTTCGAGTGAAATATCATGTTTCAGATATAATTTCAACTTCGAGGTATTCTTTCTCAAAGTTTGATCTCCTTTATCTTGCCTGACTCTTTCTCACCTACGTTGACGAAATCTTTGAAACCTTGTATAGAATGAAGAGGGGCTAAAAGGGAGTGCAGTTGAAATAGAGATTCGCTTGAAAAGATAGCAGTATTAGAGTCGGAGTCGGGATTTTCATCGAGGGTTTTCGAAATTTGAAGAAAAACTAGTCGAACGGGGTTCAACATCTGAAATATATACGTGAAAAAACATTTCAATCATGTATTAATAGCATAATTTTTCACAGAAGGGAATCCAAATAAACCCCTGAGTAAAAGGCTAACTCCGCCCCCTCCCCTCCCCCCTCCCCCCGGAGCACTACAACAAGAAAGCCGTAAGATAGAAATAAATCGATAGGTGCCATTCCAGAAATCGAGATTTAAAAGTCTTTCGTCTTAACTTCAAATATCGCTCGACTTTTATCGTACAGTACCTTTCATTTTTATTTTATTGTTAATGATATAATATCAACTTAAATAACAAAATACAAATTCATATAACCGATTCTAACTTATTTGGAATTGACAAAAACAGTTATTATATTAATATTGTATCATTCAATTCATTCAAAGAAAATGTTCCACTGGACAAAAGGTAAAATAAATAAAAAGTACAATGCCAGTTATAAAGGCATTTAAGTAACTAGTTGCATTTATATACCTATGATATAAACTTTATATTATAAAAGGTCTCATTTTTTCACATGAAACTGAATGTTTTTTCTGACATTCTTCTACAACATAAAAGACTCAAGTGGACTATATGAAAAAAAAAAAAAAAAGTTTTAAAAACAGTTGGAAATTCTCCAACCAATAGGGGATAACTTTAATGAACAGTTTTACTACCTATATATATAGAAATATTCATGCACATTTATTGAGAAAAAAAAAGAGTCAGGTTCACAGAACATCTCGCGTTCGCAAGAACTGTATCCCAAGTAGTGTGATATTGACATTATTTTATCTAATGCAAGTTTAAGTGACTAATTCAACGTCTCGAATCGTGTAGGTCATATAGAGATAAATTTATTATTGGTGTATTTTAATATTAGTCAAATTATTTTAATATAAAGTTGTTGTCATATGGTTAGGAGGTCACGTATTCAAGCCTTGAAAACAGTCATCCCTTACAGAAATGTAAGGTGAGGCTCTGTAAAATAAATCCTTGAGATCGGGACCTTTTTCGAATCCTGCGCATAGCGAGAGCTTAGTGCACCGGATTATTTTTTTTGTTTTTTTTTTAAATATAACAAATTGGTATCAAACGTAGAGCTTCATGTTCTTGACTTTTGATAGCATTTTGTACCATTACGTACTCAGAAGGTGGTCATTAGTTTTTAGTAATTCTTGTAATCTCTGCTCATTATTCTACCTAATAATGTTTGTAACTCTTATAACGTCTATCCCATTTATATACTCAGTTTACTACATCATATTCATCTTATTCAATACTAGCAAGAATTCTTCACCTATAAATAGTGGTGTTTCTTCGTTCGTGTTGGAGAAGAGGAAATATGAAAAAATATTGTAGTATATAATAGTGAAAGAGAACGTTGAGACAAAGAAAATATTCTAAATTTTTAACTATATATATTCACTATCTAAAATAGAGTAATTATATTAGTGAAAGATAGAGTTGAGACAAGAAAATATTCGAAGTCTTCAACTATATTGCACTATGAAAAAGAGAGTTTTACTTTTATATATTAATGGAAGGTGTTCTTTTGGTGGACTTTTGGACTTGTCAACTAATCCGGAGAATTGATGTGTTGTTGTATCCTGAAAGGAACAAGTCAAGATATATACTATTGCATCAGTGCAGATTGTGTCGCAGTAAACTTAAATCTCTTTAGAAAAAGCAAAATATCTGTCTTCAGCTTGAGTTTTATTTACTCAATTATTTATTTATTTTATTTTCAAATATATTTAATTTATTATAATTTCTGATATATTACATCAACATTTACCGTTAATTCAAGACTTCAAACCCTTCTGTGCCCACCTAATTAAATCAATTATAAATGACTGCCCCAAAAGATGATTTGTTGAGCCTATATGAAGTTGGCATCTCTTATACTCGTTAATTTTTACTTATCCACTTTCTTATTGACACATAATTAAAAAGCAGTAAATGAAAGGATAACTTGACTATATTACTTCTTGAATATAATAAATTTAATGCTTTAAAAATTTTATTAAATAATGAATCGTATTTAATATTAAGAATAAAATAAATAAAAATAGATAAATGATCTATTGATTTTATAAACTGAACAAGTATTATTGAATATTTTCAAAATAAAAATGAACTGAGGGAATAACTTATAAACCAACATTAAGAGGGACATACATTTAATGAAGACTCTGCATATACTTACATACAAATTACTTATAACAAGTAGTGATATTCAATGAAGAGTACATTTTGAGGCAAAAATTACTTAAAATTAATCTTAACATGATAATATAATATATTTTCCATTTTGAACTAAATCTGCATGGTTTAAATTCCTTAAAAGATGCAACACCATTAAGATGATCAACTAAAATGCTACGGACGGAAGAATAATAATAATGATTTTCTTTTTGATAAATATTAATTAATTATATAATGAAAACAATAACTAACCAGCTATATATCATGATTTGTAACAAATTCTTAGTATATTTGGTAGAGTTGTGATTTGAATTTTATTGATTTGCCCTTGAAAATTTCGCGGTGCGCTCCATCTTTATGATTTTCAACGAAGTCTATGGTGGTAGCGTAGGATCGGGTGCGGGGATAAAGCCCCCGCGGTATGAATCTTTACGTTTTTGTGCCTAAAACTTATTTGTATGCACATATTATATATAGAAGTGCATTTAATGAATTATTTTGGGTGTTCAGAAAAATACACGTTATTAATAACTTGTAGTTTGCTTAATCTGTACGAATTATAACAATATGAATGAGTAGAACTTAAATTTGTGCACAAAACATAATTAATATCATCATAGTACTAAGAAATAGAGCTCCAATTTAGCAGGATATCATGGAGTAAAATTAGCATAAAACATGTGCCCATGCATAGTAAATTGTGCCCATGTTTTTCTCCTTTGAATATCTAAAACAATTCTATGTATCTCACGTAATTAAATTAATTTTCAACACCTAAGGTCCTAAGTTACAGTTCTACATTTATTTGCATATCAAGCAATATCACTGTGTATAAAATATCTCGTATTCTCGTAGGTTTGGAAAAAAATTGCATTTTAAGGTGTGCGATATAAATAGTCTAGGTATCTTAATATCATGGAAAAAATATTCAAAAATATACTTAAATTTTGATTAAATTTACTGTAACACGCCTCAATTTTGCGGGAAACCTATCACCCTCTTCGACTATGCAACAAATTTCACCAAAATTTAAATATATTTCAAACCTATTTCCCTAATAGTATAATCATTAGTAACTAAGTTTATGATTCGAATCCGTAATTTATATGTGACATAAAAATAACTTTACGATCTTTGATCTTGATTTTTTTTTAGATAATCGTGGTGCTCGGGCTAACTTGCGCGACCTGTCACCTCCCACCAAAAAAGTATATATATTTGTTAATTTATGTGCATGATAAAATAATGTAATTAATTAGCCCTCTGTGAGCTTATATCTAGTTAGTATATACATCACGAGTAGCAACTATATAGTATAAAAAAAAAGGAATATATACAACAAATTAATTCTTTAAATTGCTTGCAATTACAGTTTCCTCTACCCACCGCTTACAAAAAAAGTAAAAAAGATGCCTTACTGATACTATACACAAATATTACTAGACCTAGCTAGTGGTATCAAAGAAAATATTATATGTTACTTTATAATAAATATAATTAGCTATAGAGATGTAAGGGTGAGTGAGTTGGTGCAGCAAGTGACTGGTGTTTCATAAAGGAGGCTAAGAATCGATTTCTTTTGTCAATGATTTTTTAGTCGAGCTCGTCGCACTAAACTTATAATCTAGTGTATTTTATATATCGATCTTGTGTGGTTTACGAGTGGACAATATCTCATAAAGGAGGCCAAGAATAGGTTTCTCCTGCCAATGCCTTCTCAATCGAGCTCGTCGCAATACCGAACTTATAATCTGGTGTATTTTATATATCTTGTGTGGTTGCGAGTGGCTGGTATCTCATAAAGGAGGCCAATAATCGGTTTCTCCTGCCAATGCCTTCTCAGTCGAACTCGTCGCAGTACTAAACGTATAATCCAGTGTATTTTATACATCTTGTGTGGTTTGCGAGTGGCCGATATCTAATAAAGGAGGCCAAGAATCGGTTTCTCTTGTCAACGCCTTCTCAGTCGATCTAGCTCGTCGCAATATTGAACTTATAATCTAGTGTATTTTTATATATCTTGTATGGTTTCCGAGTGACCGGTATCTCATAAAGGAGGCCAAGAATCGGTTTCTCCTGCCAACGCCTTCTCAGTCGAGCTTGTCACACCGAACTTATAATCTAGTGTATTTATATATCTTGTGTGATTTGCGAGTAGACAGTATCTCATAAAGGAGGCCAAGAATAATCGGTTTTCCTGTCAAAGCCTTCTCAGTCGAGCTCGTTGCAGTACTAAACTTATAATCTAGTGTATTTTATATATCTTGTGTGATTTGCGAGTGGACGGTATCTCATAAAGGAGGCCAAGAATCAGTTTCTCTTATCACCGTCTTCTCAGTCGAACTAGCTCGTCGCAGTACTGAACTTATAATCTAGTGTATTTTATATATCTTGTGTGGTTTGCGAGTGGACGGTATCTCATAACGGAGGCCAAGAATTGATTTTTTCCTGTCAATACCTTCTCAGTCAAGCTCGTCTCATTGAACTTATAATATAGTGTATTTTATATATCTTGTGTGGTCTGGGAGTGGCTGGTATCTCATAAAGGAGGCCAAGAATCGGTTTCTCCTGCCAACGCCTTCTTAGTCGAGCTCATCACATTGAACTTATAATCTAGTGTATTTTATATATCTTGTGTGTGGCGTTCCTGTTATTGCATAAGAGTGAGTCTGCTCAGTGTGCATCCTAAAGATAGCGACTGCAGATTTCTCTAAGAGTTTTAAAAAAAAAACATTTCGCTAATATTATTATAGAGAGATATGATTGTATATCTACAATAACTTAAAACTCATTATAGTATATATATTACGTGTAATATTCCTAACTTGTGTTAGTTTTTGAAGGTAGAATAATGAAATGTTTAATTACCTTCGTTAGTATGATTACATCTACTACGTCTTTTATTTTTATTTTTTTTATTTCCTATAATTATTAAATTAATAAATAGCAACTGTCAATTCAATAAATTGCGCATTAAGGAATTTATGAGTGATACGTACAAGATATATGGTGACATCCAATTTAAAAAATAAAATGAATGATACAGCTATTTATAATAGTAACTAATAAATAAAATGCCTGGCTAGTGACCACTACTTACAACTTGCAAATTAAACTTTGTTCTGTCATATGTCATTTGAAATTAATTGAAAATGACACACATACACAACAGATTGAGAGTCAGAATTTAAAATTTATGAGTTCTGTATTCAATAACAGATTTGAAATTTTTTCTCAAGGGGTTCGAAAGATGAATTAAAAATAAAAATTAAGCAGCTTGCGAACCCAAGTGAGAATCAAACCTGCGAAGTGGGGCTGGTGCCTGCGGCTCAAGTAGCGTAGCCTAGCACCACTGAGTTGTCGAATATCTTTGGTTCAGATGGTTCAAAATTAATATATATATACCGAAATATAGATTTTAATTTCTATCCTATATATACAACGTAATTTTTTTACCGAAAGGGTTTTGATGAACCTCCTGACACCCATGTAGGTCTGCCCCTGTCTGAACTTGTCATCGAATTCATAGCTCGTGTTAGTTACTGGATTCGGACAATTAAGTGTTTAATTTATACATAGTTAATGAATTTCTTAATATAAATACAAAGAGTACATCTATGTCTGCTTCTAACGGTAAGTACTCGTCTATCTCTTAATTATATTAACAATCATATTCAAATTTGAATTAGTTGGAACTCAATATCGAATATCAAATGAAAAAAAAAGGGTAAATGCTCCGTTTCTATTCTGAACTATACACAAAATTACTGAGACACATCCGAACTTTAGGAGGGTCCTATTACCCCTCGACTAATTAAAATCATATTTTTGACAACCTTAGTGCCTATATGGCACATGCGTGGCACATCAGTGAATCAACACACTGAAGGTCCACGTAGGCACACGTATGTGCCACGTAAGCACTAAGATTGCCAAAAATATGATTTTAATTAGTTCAGAGGTAATAGGACCCTCCTAAAGTTCGGGCGTGTCTCGACAATTTTGTATATAGTTTAACATGAAAACAGTCCATTTTCTAAAAAAAAAAAAAAAACTAAAAGCTTTTATGAGCTAGCTACAACTTTCTTGTGAAGAAAACAAGAGAATAACCTAATCCACCACTTTTTGTTGTGAGCAACTCATGGTTCCTTACTATTCTTAGCACCTTCCTTTACTCATAATCCTCTTTTTCCACCTCCCCAAAAAAATAAAAATACTATAAGAAGCAATAATAATAATAATAAAGAAAAAAAAAATGATCTCTTTTTGTTTGTTTTTATGTTTTTTTGTTTGTTTGTTTGCTATACTATTAGTTGTCCTGTGCTGGAGGTCTATCGAAAATAGCTTCTCTACTTTATCTGAAGTAATGGTATGGCCTACATATACTTTACCCTTGGGGCGGACTTGTGTTGATTTTTGGGGTGCTCCGGCACCCATTAAACTCGACTGTAAGGGGTGCACTGACTTTTAGGTTGATCTTAATGTTCTCCACTGGAAGGGGCGCCTCGGGTTTTCGAACCTCGTTGAGGCAATTTTTTTTATTTTTTTTATTTTTTAATTTTTTAAGCACCCACGATCCTTAAATCCTAAGTCCGCCACTGTTTAAAACAGCTTATCTGCCTCATCCGAGTTAATAGTATGGATTGCATATAGCTACCCTTCTGAGAAGTGGCGGACCCAGCTTTTTTAGGTTGTGGATGCTCAAAAAAAATAATTTACTAAACAATGCAGCTACAGGGATTCGATCCCAAAATGGGAGACATGAAAGTTATGTCTAAAGCCAAAGCACCCAATCATGCTTTTGTTCTCTGAGTGCTTTTGTATATATTTTACCATTTTTTCACTATTTCTTATATAATTATACCTCTTCTACGTCGAGTTTAGTGGGTGCTCGAGCACCCAAAAATTGCACGTCGGTCCGCCCATGCTTCTGAGACCCGTGGCGATAAACTGAATATGTTGTTGTATAAATATATGTTTATGTCAAAAGAGTTTTTAACTACGTACTTCATATCTATAGTTGTAATAACTGTAACTCTGTAACTGCCCATTATAGGTGAGACTAACTAATTACCTAAAACATTAAGTTGAAAACCTACTAGAACATATTATTAAGAAAATCATATTGAAAATTTTAACTAATTTTTGGTTGTTTAATTGATCAAGTTAATATAAATTATTTATTTACATAAAATAAATCATTTTTCTTCCATTCTTTGACTTTCACTAAATTCTAAACCCACTACTAAAGACCTTTCATGCATAGTACCTTCCAGCAATATAGGGTAGACGCTATTGGCGGAATCAAAATTTTTCTTGAAAAGTGCACACATGAAGTAGCTAAAGGGAGTTAAACATCTATCATATATACATAAAAAATAATTTTAATCCTGTAAAAATAGTGTAATTTTTCTTTGAAGGGAGTCTGGATGAACCCCTGAGTATATGCTTGCTCCGCCCCTGGTAGATGGGTAGTCACTCATTGAAAGACTTTTTCAAATGAATCAAAGAATTTTTCCTGTGGAAAATGAAAAGCGTCAACGGCAACAAACTCTGCATGCCTTTTTAGAATACGTGCCCGCTGTTTTTTCTGAGCTGGAGTATTGCTTGACGTAAAACGGACTGGATTTGTTTCTGTCTTTGCTTGAATCTTTTTCACGGCTCGAATACGAAAATAATTATATATATGCATCATTCACATATCAATGACAACTTCGAATAAGTCATATACTAGTTCTCTCTTTTCGAAAAACATAGAAGAAAGAGGTCTACGTACCAATATCCGCCATAAAAGGGCCTTTTTTTTTTTTATGTGGGGTGGGGTGGGGTGGGGGGTGTCTTACTTTTACTAAAATACACATGAGAAAAGTAAAGAATATGAGGAAAGCCAGATCAGATGGATAAAAAAATTACTTTTCTTGAAACAAAGGCCAAACACATGGTGAGTAAATTAAACCCCTTACTCAAAGAATTCAAAACAAGAAAATTAATCAATAATATAAATTAAATAATCATGAAAGAATTATGTCTATTAATAATTAAATGGTCAAATATATGATAAAAACAACAATAAAAATAAATGTTAAACAATTAATTCACAATTGTCAATGGTTGAAATTAAATAAATCATGATAAAATAAAAATAAAAAAAAAGGAAGTTTTGATTGATTTAGTAATGGCAATCAACCAAAGGTGAAGCTGAGAAGACAATGACTTGTTCTTTTGAAGCAAAGGTGAATTTAGAATTTTCCGGCCGGTGATCGTCCTCCGGCGCCGGTAGATTAAGGTCCAATGACAAAAATGTCCTTGTATTTTTGATTTGTTGATCGTGATGATGATGATGATGATGATGTGACTCTTCGGTATGGTTAGGGTTTGATGTAATTGCAATACTATTTGGTAATGGTCTATGTCTTCTCATGTGTCCACCTAACGCTTGACCTGAGTTGAACTCGGCCCCACAAATCGAGCACTCATGAACCCTGTTCTTATTTTTGTTGGTGCTGGTCGTGGTGATGGTGTTGTTGTTTGGGATTTGGAGTGATAGAGTTGTGACATGATCTTCATCGTTCAATTTTGAACGATTATCGACTAGTACTTGATGGTCAATTGACTTCAGATTCCTGACCTGATCATCTAGGGGTTTTGGTTTCTTATGACTTGCTCTGTGGCCACCAAGTGCTTGGAAAGATGGGAAGGAACGGTTGCATGTCTTGCATTGATAAACATCCAATGTCATTGGAGATTGTGTCGAAGACTTTTGAAAATTATGACCTTGCGCTAAAAGAATCAAACAATTCGCCATATCTTCTTCTTCCTGATTCGTATTCCTGACAATCTGATCATCCATCCCACCAGTACACTTACTAACACACGACAATGAATTCGCCACGTGTCCATCCACCAATTCACCACCACTAGCACCTTCCACCGTGCTACACGAGCTCGTAGTAATCGCTAAAGTTAGAGGAGAAGGCGGCCTAGGTCTCTTAGTCCGCCTTCTCTTGATCACTATATTCAATTGGTGATCATTTTCTTGATGAGCTTCCATTTTGATCATCCAAAAAGATCACTAACTTTTTTCAAAGAAAAAAAGCAAACAAAGAGAAGTTTATTTTTCTTTAGATGAAGAAAATAATGTAACAAAGTGACTATATATATATATATACAAATGAATTATAATATATAGTTATTATGAAGGAGTTTATAGGTAGAATGAAAAAAAGAAGCCGCCCCCGTGAATACAAATCTTGAAAATGTTCACTGTTTTCTTGCACTTACAAACTTTGCAAGTTAATATATATACATTTATATATATATAGAAAAATTGATATTATTTTAATTATTTTATATTTATATTTTTATAATATAAAGTTTATTGTATGTAAGTGAGGAAAAGAGTAAGATTCGGTTGGCTTTGAAGCAAACCCATTACTTTATGCCAACGATATACCTTGTGGAGGATTGGAGTGCAAGCCTGGCACCACACAATTTCTCTATGAAATAAATTAAATTAATACATCCACATAATATAAAGAAAAAAAAAAGCTCTTTCTTAAATTCCTATAATTTTTTTTGTTAGTTTCATAGATTGAAGCATTTTTTTTTTTTTCAAAACAAAGATAGTCGATCAATACTACGATATTGGATAAAGTTTGTATACATATTATTTTTTCTAAATTGAAGTTGTGAAATTATACTGAATATATTATTATTATTGTTATACTATTTACGATAATAGCTAAGAGTAACAACCTTTTAGTTGTCATTATAATAGCTTGCTTGCTTAAAGTCAATTAATTGCCAAGTCCATAAGTATGATTAGTTCATTTTTTGAAGTATGATTAGTTCATTAATTATGCACTCTATCTGGTATCATATATTAATCAATTTGACAGAATGAATTTGTTAATATTTATGTATACACTAATCTCTTCAGATTCAACCTGTAAAATTACACTACATATTATGTTGTTATTGTAATACTACGTACAAGAAATAATTAAGGGTAACAACCTTTTAGTTGTCATTATAAGAACTTGCTTGCTTAAAGTCAATTAATTAATTGCCAAGTCTATAAGTATGATTAGTTCAAATATTATGTACTCTATCCGGTATCGAATATTAATCAAATGAATTTGTTTACAAAAATATCAGACATTTTAGAAAAATAAGAAATTATTTATTTCTTTTTTTTTATTTCTAAATTTGCAATTGTCAATTAAATGAGAAGTTTAAGGAAGTGTTTGACTGGTTGAGTGTTGTCTAATTTTCCTTAGCAATTCCTACTTGTTTTTGACTTAGACCAATTATTGTTATTGTGATCTAAAGTTGTACAGACTCTTCATTTTCGATATTGCAATCCGTATCAAAATTTTCAAAAATGCATTAGTTTTAAAAAATCCGATATATAGCGTTGACATTTTTGAAAAGACCGGGCAATTTTGGTTATGATTAATGTGAGTTTGGGAATTTGTTGAACATAAGTAGTGGGAAAGAGTGGACTTTAGTTGGATTAATGGGGTAAGTGATTATTAATGAATGAAGCAAAAAATAAATTTTCTCATGTGCAACACCCACCCACTTTTATGCTACTACTACAACTAGGTCCATCACTTTATACTTAATTCAATTATGACCCAAAAATCACGCCGTCCTTTTCTGAAATTCTTCTAATTAATTTAATTAATTAGTATTACTAATAATTTTTAGGATTATAATCTTATGTTTCATCCAAATGATTAGGTTTGGTAAAGTATGGGATAATGACATGTTCTACTTTACAACGTGTACCTTGTAATTCATTTGGATCATCTTTGTTAATCATTACTAATTAATAAGGTAATTAAATTGGACTTGAATGTTTTTATTACCTTTCATTTTACATTTTATTAATTTATTGGCATTGGATATTTATGTCATAACGAAAGGCGCTTGACATATATACGTTGCTAATATGTTGCTTCATTCGTTCACTTTTATTTGTCATAACAATAGACGCATGACATATATACGTTGCTAATGTATTACTTTATCCATCTACTTTTACTTATCATATTTGAACGTGACATGCTTATTAAGAAAATAATAATTGATATAACTATTTTACCACCCTATTCGTATTAACTAGTGTTTTAAGTAAATAATGCTAAAGATAAAATTTGGAAAAAAGTAATTATTTTTTCTTCATATGTTAAAAGTGATATTTTTTCTATTTTTGTAATATATATATATATATATATACTCCCTCCGTCCTAAATTGAGATGGTATATTAATTAAGAAAAATAATTAATAACATGACTAGTTTACCATAGTACCTCTATTAAATGATGTTTACATTTTAATTTGAAGAAAAAACAATTAATGCAAAGGATAAAATATGGAAAAAAAAAATTGTCTCTTCTTGATTAATGAAAAAAGACAAGTAAAATGAGAAATCAAATAAAAAAATTTGGGACGGGCAATTTGGGACGATGGGAGTATATTCATCCTTTATACCACTCGATGATGATAAATTTGATGTAAATATCCGATGAAAATAAAACTAAGTTTATTTAATGAAGTAAGCAAGGTGATTAATGCAAATGAATGTTCAAACAAAAATATATACTTACTATTAAAAATGAATTTGCTTTGAAAATGGATAATGTGCAGGTTGTCATAAGTTAAGTGTGTATTAATTGCGTAATTATCAACCAACTCATGTGGCATACATTTTTTTGGTCTATTGAAAAAAAAATATCATATTTTTTTTTTAAAATTTATAATATTTTACTTTAAAAATTTTAATTTTTAACGTTAACGAGAAGATCTATGGTCATAAAATACACATTTTTTTTTAGATAGAAGCAACATGAAAAATGTGATTTCATAAGTTGAGTCTGAACAGATTAGAGTGTACGTAGATTTTACTGTTACCTTTTTTAGAGATAGAGAAATTATTTCTAACTTATTTTCAGCAACAAATTTCAAAAAGAAATTCTACTTCGCAGCTAAAGAAGCCTTCACACCAATCAAGAGCGATATAGAGTAGTGTCCGCCTGGCAACCAAAAAAAGGAGAAGAATGATCTTCAAATGACATAAATGAAGGATAGTCGTCACCTAACATATTCAGTTAAATATCGTCACATAAATTGAAACTGGAAGAATATATTTTTCCTTTACTTTTGGACCCCAAGCATTTGTCAACTTGATGCATGTGCTCCATATCCTTTTGTTGTACATATTAATTTCTTGTAACAATTTAATTAGACCCCAACAAGTTTACAAATTTTAATGAGGAATGTTTTGTGTTATGTCTTGTTCTCACCTCATTTACTTGGATTTAATAGGACCCATTTTTTCTTATAATTTCCATAATTAATGCCTTGATATAAGGATCTTATATGACCATCACAATATTATACTCCCTCCATCCCATTTTATCCGTCCCAAATTTCCTAATTTGATGTCCCATTTTACTTGTTTTTTTTACTTATCAAAACAAGACAAATTTCTTTTTTCTATATTTTATCCTTTTCATTAATTACTTTTTTTAAAAAAATTAAAATGTAAACATCATTTAATAAGGGTACTATAGTAAACTAGCCATGTTATTTATTATTTTTCTTAATAGCTGTGTCATCCCAATTTAGGACGAGTAAAATGGGTCGGAGGGAGTAGTATTAATTCTCCAATTTTGTGCAATATTGACCTTGTGGTATATTCATAGTCATCCTCCTATTCCATTAATTCGATCATACATCTCATATCTTTTTCGAGGTGTTTAAAGATTCAATTATTTTTACATGATTTCTCTTTATTGTGAGTTTATTCACATTGTTAGTTCTAAATATCGATCAGATACAAAAAGAAAATTATATGATTGGTCGATAGTCATTGCAAAAAATCATCATTTCATGAAGAGTCTTGTTAATAACAACTTCTTCTACTGTTATTTTATTATATTTATTATTATTATGTACATATATTTATCTATATGTTTTCTTTTATTTGTATTTTGGTGTACATGTAATGATGACATGAGTTGAAATTAAATAGAACACTAATAATCCATATACTTAATTGATCCCAACTTACTTGAGACCGAAGCGTAATTGACAATGCTTGCAAATAATTTTTTTTCATCAATCATAGATTAGAAGTAATTCGATCAAAATACGTAAATCCAATAACTCGATACCATTCACTGATCAAATATTATACCTTTCTACCATAATATTTTTTTTAAAAAAACTTTTGTACTTCTAATATACATGCAGTATGTATGGTAACTAGTTTAATAAAAAAAATGAGATACGTAGTATACGAAGATGAATATTTATGAATTAATTAAACATAATTGGACGGTTATAGTTGTAATATGAGTTGTATTATTTTTGAACTATATATGAAGTGAGGAATAAACATGAAATAAAGAAATAGTAGAAGATTCATAACGTAAGATGAAGATACATATATGATCTGCTCATAATTAAAATCATATAGTATATAATATAATATTAGAATGTTAAGGTTTGTGAGGGGCACGTAACCATATATTATAATCACATTCATTAAGTTATAAAATTATAGTACTAAGTTATATATACAATTTTAATTTGCTCAAGTAAAGCATTTTTAATCTTAAAGTTACTACTTTTAATGTGACATCATTTTGTACGTAACTTTTGAGTTGGTAGAAAGAAAAGCTATCATGCACTCATTTCATTGCTTGCTTTAAGTTGATTCTTTATCGGAAAAATGTGTGGAAAATATTTGTATTTAGGCGAAATTTATATTTATGTATTCTGAACTTTGCGGGGACTTATAACCCTCCTCCCTTTCGATTATTTGTACCATATTTAACTAGCACATATTTGCTCCTTATCAAGTATTTTTTTTACGCGCTCAATATGCGTGAAATACATGCAGTGGTCCAAGTGGTCAAATATATGCTAGTTAAATACAGTAAAAAATAGTCGGAGGGGATCCTAAAATTCAGAATGCGTAACTATAAATTTCGCCAAAGTATAGGTATTTTTCGCTCTTTTTTTCCATTCTTTATTGTGGAGAAGTTTTTTCTTAGTTATTCTATTCATTAATTTTAGCACAAATAATATAAATTTCGAAAAATTGAAGCTTAATTACATAATTATTTTGATATTCTATATAATTACTAAAAATCTCGTTTTTGAGTCTGTCGAGATACATAATTAGCTTCAGATACATTCAATGAGGATATACTTTCCTCCCCAAAATAATTTTTTCGATTTTGGGTCTGTCGAGATACATAATACATCCAAAGAAGATATTATTTTTTTTCTCTATAAAGATATATAATTAGCTTTCGATACAATTTTTTAGATTTTGAATCTGTTGAGATACATAATTAGCCCCCGATACATCCAACAAAGATACATAATTAGTTGAAATTTTTGTAATTACTTTGTAAGGTTGAAAATTTGTGTAAATATATTAAGTTAAGGTGTATATTTATGTTATTTTTTCTTAATTTTATTACTCCTGTCATTTAGTTGCGGAGTTAGGATTTATTAAGCATAAAGTTTTATATTTATAGATGAAAAAGGAAAAGAAAATTACATATACGATATAGTGGTATTATTCTTAATGGTATAATACTTTTTTGAGAACTATTATACGGGTCGGGGTTAATCTAAAGAGAATAATTATTACGTCGTACTAAAAACATACTTAAGATGTTTTAGGCCACCAACATGGATTGTGGTGCAGTGAATGAGGCTGCTTCACCCTTAATCAGAGGTCGAAGGTTCGGCCCTGGGTATGGAGAAAACACTTTTGGAAACGCTGCCACCTTAAGGGGCCCTGCAACGTGCTATCCGAATTAGTCGGGCTCCAATGTGGACACCAAACACCAAATGGGAAACCAAAAAAAAGAAAGATGTTTTAGGCCAACAACTGATATTAGAGTTAATGATTTAGCACGACACAATAATGGCGTGAGGCTCGGAATGCTGCCTTTGTTGGGTGTGTCGATGAAGTCTCACATTAATAGTTGAAAATTTAAAAAAAGCGTGTTAAATATAATTAAGTTATATATTGATATTGTTAATGATATGATATCTTTTGAAGAAAATCGTGCGAGCTTGACTTAAATTAGAAAACATTACAACATTACACTCAAATTAAGAGCGTCTCTATTTTAATCCAGCTTAATTTTTACTTAAAAAAAAATTAAAGTACAAGAAGTAATTGTCATAGCTAATGTATAGGTGTATATGGGTAGATTTCTCAATCCATATAAGTAAATAAGTAATCATAATAATCAAGAAATGCAAATTAAATCAAGTAAGCAAGTTGGTGAAGTTACTTTATGTTATAAATAAGTATTATTTTTAATTTTTCATTCGTTGATCGGTACTGACATTTAGAGTCTAGCTAAATCGAATTCAAGTCAGAAAATCCCGTTATAGGGGTAAAGCACTCCATATAAAACGACTTCATACTAAGGGCTCGAAACTTTTAGTGGTACTTTTTTTTTTTAATTATAAGTCAAAATTATTCTATTTTAATTTAAAAAATCCTAGTATTCTCTCCACTAAAGAAGCACCAAAATGGTTTGAATTATTGAGTGTAGTGTGCATGTTTTAGTGTGTTGAGCTCCACTCTTTTTTTCCCCATTAATAATTGAAAGTATACCATATAATCATATCCATAATCCACTTGGGGTTGTTAAAAAAGAATGTACCAACTTCATTTATGTTTAGGTAGTCGTATATTAATTATTTATATTTCAGACTTTTATAAAAAAAAAATGACTTCTTTTAATTAAAAATGTAAACAAAAATCGTTAGGGTGGTGAAATGAATAGAATTCCTTCGATTATATTTGAGTCTCGAATTTTGAGCCTTAAAATGAAAATAATCATAGTAAGAAATGTTGTATAAAAATACTCTAATTTTTCGACTGAATATCGATCGGAAAAAGCTAGCCAATTTTTCACCGACCTTGTTGGGTAATACCAACATCATGTTTATGACTAGTGGCGGAGCCATCTTTGCTCCAAGGGATTCATTCAAATTCCTTCGGCGAAAACTTATACTGTTTGCATACTTTTTTAATTTACATGATTAAAAATATTTTTTATGCATATATAGTAGATGTTGAACCCCCTTCGACTAGTTCGTATATTTACTTATGAACCCTCTCAATAAAATTTTTGGCTTCGCCACTGCCTATGACAAGATCCACAATGGGGCTGAAGTGGCCCATATCTAAGTCATGATCGAACATAGTACTTTCTTGGAAGGTTTAGTTAAGAAATAAAGTTGCGCGCATGTTATCATAAACTATATTTTGACAGGATGGTAGGCACTTTTTCTTGACAAACCTCCCTCACTCGAAAATTTGCGCAAATATAAATTAGTTGAGCTCTAGCGCTAGTATCAAAAATCGTGTGAGAAAAAAAATAATTAAAAAGAAGGATAGCAAGTTAGTTGGATAACTTATTTCTCTAGTTGTCAAAGATTTATAGAATATTTTTTCGTCTTATAGTATTTTAACTTGCTTATAGTGACCAACAACAGTGGTGGCGCAGCGGAAAGGGGCTGCTCCAACCTACCCAGAGGTCGAGGGTTCGACCCTGGGTATGGACAAACACTCTGTTGGGAAATGGGGTCCGATGTGGGGCGAATCCGGATATAGTCGGACTCCTAAAAAGCGGGTATCGAACACCGGGTGGTTTAAAAAAAAAAAAAAAACTTGCTTATGGTGAGTGGCTTTAAATTAAAGTACAAAATATTAAAGTTATATATATTGTTAATAATAATACCAAAAACTAGAAAGTAAACGATATTAAAAGATCTTATGAGAATGTCAACTAATTATTATTGCTTATCAAAGTTGTTGAAGTTAAACATCATTGAGATTAATTAAAAAAGAATAAAGAGATTTTTTTAAAAATATATATATTTTGGAATAATAGCTGGAATATATATATATATATATATATATATATATATATATATATATATATATATATATATATATATATATATATATATATATATATATATGGAGCTTTCACATTCTAATAATAAAAATTGAACGCAAAGTATGCCAAATAAAAATAATATGTTGTTGTCAATACTTAGCTAAGGAAAATTTTAATTTAGAATAATCAAGTCATTTTTTTTTCTTATTTCATCTTTACTTTTTATCTAATAATAATACTTTTTTCATTTTTGCCCAACCTTATTTAGTAATTCTACTCATACTTTACTTTTTTTTGGTAGGTTATATTTTAAATTACAAATGTGTGACATTATGTAATAATAGAAAATACAATCTTTCAAATATTACATTCATAAAAAAAAATATACTACAATATAATACGACATATTATGAAAATAAAATTGATTGGCTAAAAAGTAGCACAAAAAAGTGTGGTAGCCAATAAAGGAATTATACATAGTAAACTAATCATAACTATCCAAAATGCATCAATGACTCATAATTGACCATAACATAAAGAACAAAAAGCACCAGAGTCTATCGTCCGGTTATAAATTTTGAATCAGATTTTAAAATTTATTCATAAAAATCCAGGCTCCTTTATCTCACTCAAGTGAATCGGCTTCAAAAGTATTCCACCAGTTTTTGATGACTTTCACTTTCAACCATCTTCAAATTTTTATTTGGCTAGAAAATTTTAATAACATTTCAAAATTCATCTTCAAGTTCTCAAAAACGGGGAGAAATTTCACTTCTACTTACAAAATTTCAATGTTTTTTTTTACGTAAAATGTATATCCAAACATAACTTCAAGCAGTGGCGGATTCAGGATTTAGGGGTCGTGGGTGCTCGTGTGGTTTGGACACAGATATTGACGTCCAAAGCTTTAAGGTTTCACATGAAGCCAAAACACTTAGCTATCTTCTTGGTTTTCTGGGTATTTTCTTGAAGCTTGTACCATTTTTTTGACTTTTTTTATATAATTATACCTAGTGTACATCGAATTTAACGGGTGTAGATGCACCCAAAAAAAAACATATAGGTCCGTCCCTGACTTCAAGTTTCAAAAATCGCAATTTTAAAAATTTAAGTTTTTGAATTTTAACTTCAAAATCTATGATTAAACGAGTGCTACTATAGGTTGCAAATATTAGTGGCTTAGATATATATATTTACAAGTCACTATATTGATTACTATATTTTATGGTGCATGTTGGTTTGAAAATAGTCATCACTATAAGTTACAATAACTTGGAATAAATTCAAAAATATTTGTTTTTTTCTCAATAAAGTGACTTTAGTTTTGAGTTGATCACTCTATATAGTTCTACTAGTACAACTACTACTACTAGGAAATAGGAATATGGATCAAGTCCACTCATTATATTCCTACTTTCTTAGCTTCTTCTAACCACTTCTTTTTAAGTTTGACTATCAAATGGATAATATTTTTTAGGTTTTTCTATCTGTGTTTGATATCTGTGTTGAGGTTCAGTTCAGAGATGAAACAAAGATTTAAAGTTTATAGATGCTAAACTTGTCACTAAAGATATATCATTTGCACATTTCGTCTTCAAATGGCTTGGTCTAGGGGCGGACCTACGTTTTTGTCAGAAGGTTCACCCGAATCTCCTCCGCAAAAAGATATATATTAATTTTGAACCACCTGAATAAAAAATATGAGACAACTCAATGGTACTGGACCGCGCTACTTGGGTCTCATGCACCAGCCCCACTTCACAGGTTTGATTCTCACTAGGGCGCACAAGTTGCCTAATTTTTGTTTTTAATTCATTTTTCAAACTCTCTATGAAAAAATTCTGAATTCGCCATTATAACTTGGTCTTTAATGTTTACCGTTTAACCGTCAAACTTATATCTATTGAGGCCTAAGTCTTTAGAAACTGAAGTCATGCACGAGCATCACTTATTGTATGATCGAGGAGAATAAATTAATGCTCAATACAAAGTAGAAATAAAAGTGCAAATGATCCAAGAACTCATCATTAGAAATTAATTCATCAAAGGAATTTTTTTTTACATAATATATAGAAATAGAGATGATGTTTCTATGAAAATAAAAGAAATTTAAGTGTGATTAATAGAACAAAATATTACAGAATCAAAAGTGATTTTAGTATATGGTCAAATAAATGAACATCATAATTATTTGGAGGTTATATGAGAGCTAGTTTGACTGCCCTAATTATTTAAATAACTTAAACAAAACTTAGTATTCTCTCCACTAAAGTAGCATCATATGGATTTTAATTATTTATTATGTACATGTTTAATTCTAATCTTCAATCATTGAAATACTATAACCATATCCACCTAGGGCTGCTAAAAAGAATGTACTTTTTCATGATTAGTTTCCTAATTCAAGATTATTTTTTTTTGGAATTTCGGAGAAATTCACAATTTCTGTCTTTTGGATGAGTATTTTATTGTAACATGCTTATTATGCGACATATAATTGCAAACCTCACAAGAGATGTCAGTGACACTAGGCAAGTCCTATGTGACGAGCTCATAATTGAATGATATATAAAGGCTAGATTCGATTCCAGGTCTTCCATATAAGAGATCCACATCCTTCGAACCACTCAATCATGTCCTTACAGGTCTAAATTCAAGATTAATATCTTAGTATGTAATAATTGTTTGCTTTCTATCCAGTGTTTGATATTCACGTTGGAGTTTGACTAAATGTATATTCTAGGATCAATCTTTAGGCTGATGCTTTCAATAGAATTTTTTATTTTATTTTAGGGGTTTAAATTTGAAACCTCTAATTAAAGGAGAGGGATAATTAAAAGGTTATTAGGTATAAGAAATAGTAATTAATTAAATGATACTAAGAGATCTTATTGGAATGTCAACTGATGGTTTATGAAACTAGTTGGTGTTTAATACTGTTAAGGATAAAAAAAAAAAATCTCAAAATAAAAAAAAAATCATGTTAGAAGCGTTGTTTTCAAAAGTAGATTATGCAATGCGCGAATAAAAAATTATTCGATCTGCAATATAAGTATCGAATATCTAGATAGAAATCAAAAAAAAAAAAAATTAAAATAAAGTGAAGTTATTTTGACTTATATAAGAAGTGTCTATACCTTTAATCTCAGTTACTCAATTTAACAACTTGATGGGATGGTTATTATATATGGTTAATTTCATAATGCATCGTATTATATTATTTTTAATAAATAAAATGTTTAAATAAATTACATTGTTTTGCATCACTTTATAATTTTACATATCAACATTTATAGGATAAACTTACAATATTAAATAAGAAAAAGTAGGATATAAGTTTGAGTTATTATAGATAGATATGATAAAGAATAAAATAAAATTATCAAATAATAAAAAAAAAATAAGTAAAGATGCACGAAGAAAATATTAATTTAAAAACAAATGAGACGTTGTAATTTAAGAGATATCTCTATTACCGTTCAATTAATTTATCCATGTGTAATTAATGTCATGCCCATAAAATATGTAAATGTTATGATAGTATTATCATTAAATAGAACTCAATTAAACCACATTTTTTCTACTTAGAATCATCAAAATATATGTGAAAAATTCAAAAAAAAAATAAAATTGAAATTTTGGATTCATTATGTCTTAAATTCACTAAATTCGTATAATAAATGAAACCATTATTTAATTCAACACCATTAAATTTACAACAACATATCTAATGAAATTATGTCAGTGTATACAGACGTTAGCACTACAGTGTAAAGGTAGAGAGGCTGTTTCTGAAAGACGCTAGACTCAAGTATAGCAAATTTAAGTAAAAAAAAGAAAAAAAATGATGAAAAAAATATAGCAATTAACAAGGAAATTAAATAGTGCAAAGTGTGAAAGAAACAAACTAGAACAACAACAAATAATATTATAATCGAAACACATGAACAATAACAAACTGTGATACATATCACGAGAAAGAACTACAATACTTATGACTAGTACAACGACAAATAAAAATAAAGCTAAACACTAGAAAACCAAGACGATACTCTTGACCAACTACTCTTCTACTTTAATAGACGTCCTCCAGGCCATCAAATTTAAAAATAAAAATAAAAACTAAAAGGAACACTTAAGACATATGAATTTAAACCTAATTATTCCATGCATGAGTCTTCAAACATATTAGAAATCGCCATTTGGAGGGGCTTGTGTTGAAGAAGAAGCACCATTTTCCAACATCCTCAATTTGTGGTTCAACTTTAGATCAACAAGATCCAACCATTCTTCAAGTCTTGTCACATCCTCATCTTTAACATTATCAATGTATTCCCACACATTTTCCATATCATTCGCATCAGGTGCCTGATTAGATATAATTTTTTCTATCATATCGAGCTTGTCAAGCTCACCTCGTCTCTCCTTCACTTTGTTCCGTGCATTTGCATCAAAAAAGCGACCATCCACACTTGGCTGTGTATCTGGACTTACAAAACGACTAACAACAGAGTCAAATGTAGGGTGAAAAAACGAGTAGGGCTTACCATTGGGAGAATATGATATTATTCCCACATCAACATCTTCATATTTCTCAACTAGCTTGCTTGCTTTTTTATATAAACCCGACTTACGCTTTGAGAAAGTTACAAGTCGAGTAGTCTCATTTTCTATTTTCTCAATAGGAATCTTCCGACGTCCTAGATACTTTCGTCCTGACATGACTCAAGCTTTGAAGAAAAATAAATAAAATTATAAATTGATTGATAAAATACTCAATAATTGTGTTGCTTATAAAAATGCAAATATGATAGCTTTTTATACAAAAAATTCTTCACTATTGTAATAAATTTCTTGCCAAATAATTTAAGTGAAATCAAATCTCTTCATCTGTTGAAAATTATAGTAGCAAAATAAATTTTATATGGATACTTCAAATATATTCTTGCACTTACCATAATAGTAAAAAAAAAATACGAGAAACTTTAAATTAAGGAGATAAATATTTAATATGCTTAATGACTTTACTAAATTGTGATAAGCAAGTGAGAAATTATTGGATTACATAATGATTACACACACATATCTAAGAAGATTATAGTAGCAAAAGAATTTTTTTTATTTTAAAATATATTTTTGCACTTACAATAATTAAAATTTTAAAAACTCAAGTGAAATATTCTACTATACTTAATAACATTTTCAAATTGTGGTAAAGAAGTGAGGACATAATTTGAAATGAAATAATCTACGTATCAAAATCAAATTCTGATCAACAAGGTGAAAGTAACCAATTGAGATATGAAAATTCCCCTATATGTGCTTTTCCTAATTAGTAAATGTTGCAAAAATATTTTTTTCTTCATTTTGTTATCAATATAAAAATATTTATGACATTATTAAATCCAATTATCGAGTGTAGTATATGATGAAAGTTGAATTTCAATATTTAACAAAAAAGAGATCAAAATAAAATTCAGAAAATTTTTACAAAATATTTAGTATAGCAAACAATTAATAATAGTCATCAACTATATTCAAACTATTACATTATTTATTTTTTTTGGTAAAATATAAATAACACTAACAAAAAAAACCAATATACCTATAGAGAACCTCGAATCCGTAGCCCCCTTCTAGGAAGTTTTCTACTTCTTTAGGCTTCCAACTGAATCAGTCTAGTTGCAAGAGAAAATATTGAATCAAACTATAACAACTATGAGCCTTTTTAGCATTCCTAAACAATCTTATTCTCTCTATAAATTCAGATTCAATCTATGCTAGAACAATATTACTTTCAATAGTAACGCATGTGTGAAGTTTTCAATTTCTTTACCTCCGTGTATGATAGATGATAGCACTCCATAAAGCTGCAACCACTTCTTTATAGAATTATTTTCAGTACCTGTCTCACATCCCCTTTGTGGAACTGGTTGCTTGCCCACGATTGTAGCTCAATCCTCAATTTTCCTATCCACTCACATTGTGCAAGTAAGTGTAGAGATGTTTTAATTCTTTAACTATCACTTAAACAACACTCAATATAGTCTAGATGTATATGCAGATGCTACAATCTTGCCTTCGTTAGTAATCTGCCATACACGACTAACCATGTAATCATTTTATATCTTGGTTGAGCCACAAAAATCTAAACAAGATCAGCAATTTTTAGTCTGGTCTGAATACCCAACATTGCAATGTAACTAGCAGTTATTGAGTAATAACCAGAGTGTGTCAATGCGTATCTACCTTGTGTATACGATTGAGCCATGTCTACCTTAAGTGCATTGATTTTCTTTCAATACCAACTCTAATTTGTTGGAGGGTTGTGTAATCAAATTGAATCATCATTTCTCATCTACAATCCGTGTACCCACCTGACCCATAATGAGTCTTGCTTTTCTGATACTTGCCACAATAATTTGCCTACTGGGCAATACTCTAGCTTCTACAATTCTTCACATTTAAACACCTGCCTTCTTTGGCCAACAAATCTTTTTCCATGCTATCAATGGTATTTTCCTCTTCTCCTCATCACCCCTACAAATGATCCTTGCAGATTCTATTAACCTCTTTGAGTATACTTTGAGAAGAAAAGATAGATCCCCAAAAGTCATATATTGAGAATAGGACTGCATTCACCACTTGAATTCTACATGCATAAGAAAACATTTTGGCATAACCAAAGATAATTCTATGTGTAATGTTACGTATCAACTATTGATATTTCGCCTTCTTTCACTTTTTGAACGATAAGGAAAGTCCAAGGTACCTAATTGGAGAAAATCTTGTCATGGAAAGAAGTTACTCTTTAGTGTTATGCTTGACTTTTCGTTTCTTCACCCTATTCTTAGGCGGGCTCCTGACTTGCTATTTCATCACTTTGTTGCTTGACTTTCATTTCTTCACTCTATTCTTCAGGCGAGCCTCTGACTTACTATTTCATCACCCTGTTCTTCAGGCGGGCTCCTGAAACCCAACATTAAAACTAGAACCAAAGTTATCCCAAACAAGAATTATAATAAAGTAGTATTTCATTTTTTGAAAGCGTTGTCCCATTTTCCAGGAGGGTCCTGAACAACAAGTAAAGCCCCATTTTTCAGGAGGGTCCTGAATTGAAAATAAATTCCCATTTTTCAGGAGGGTCTTGAACATAAAGTAAAATCTCATTTTTCAGGAGGGTCCAAAAAATAAAGTAAAATCCCATTTTTAGGAGGGTCCTGAACATAAAGTAAAATCTCATTTTTCAGGAGGGTCCTGAACAGAAAGTAAAACCCCATTTTTTTCAGGACATTTTTCAAGAGGGTCTGAACAGAAAGTAAAATCCCATTTTCCAGGAGGGTCCTGACCAGAAAGTAAAATTCCATTTTTCAGGAGGGTCCTGAACATAAAGTAAAATCCCATTTTTCAGGCGGGTCCTGAACAAAAAGTAAAATTCCTTTTTTCAGGAGGGTCCTGAACAGAAAGTAAAATCCCATTTTTCTGGAGGGTCCTGAACATAAAGTAAAATCCCATTTTTCAGGAGGGTCCTAAACATAAAGTAAAATTCCATTTTTCAGGGGGGTCCAAGTAAAATCTCATTTTTCAGGAGGGTTCTGAACAGAAAGTAAAATCTCATTTTTCAGGAGGGTCCTGAACAGAAAGTAAAATCCCATTTTTCAGGAGGGTCCTGAATAGAAAGTAAAATCCCATTTTTCAGGAGGGTCCTGAACAGAAAATAAAATCTCATTTTCTAGGAGGGTCCTGAACAGAAAATTAAAATCCCATTTTCCAGGAGGGTCTTGAACAGAAAGTAAAATCCCACGGATGTGCATTTCCAATGGTAGCTGAATTAAGTGAAGCGAATTTGCCCCTATTTCAACAAAGAAAATTTGTCAGTTAAAAACTTAGTGGTGGCTTGCAGCTCTTGGCTTCTCAGGTATCTGCCCCAGCACTCACTTCTTTCATCTTTGTTCTAAATTGATAACACCTTCCCTGTCTTGTCGCATCATCGACCCGAATCCAGATTGAGGGAAGTGAGTTCTCACTCGAACAATGGGCTTTCATTTTACCATGCCTCTGAGGTGCACCCTTTTCCCAAATCTGAATGCTTCCACGAATCCAACAGTCTGTCGGTTGATAGACTTCCTTTGCTTCATGTTGAATTACGATCATATTTCTTTCCTGTGCTATTCCTTGGCTTTTCCTCGTATAATTGGAAAGACTGGTAGTAAATTTTAAAATCCTTTCTCGCTTGTGTTGACACAGACTTGACTTAAAATGTAAAGAAATGATGGTGAATTTTACTTTGATAAATGACATAAGAAAAGACAAAAAGCATGAATATGTAAATGAAAGAAAAGGGCAATGTCCCATATTCAAAAAAAAATCTTATCAGAATACGACAACCAACTCCATTGAGTATGACATGCATTTTGGATTGAGCTGCTTGATCTTCCTATCCAAACTCCCCATTTGTTGTTGAGTTCGTGTCTTTGCCGTTTAGCCGCTTCTTCAAATCCATTGGATTCATACATCTCATCCGATTGACGACATCTTAAAAGACTTTCGCCAACAAATCTCTTTCTTTTCACTTTTCACTTTTCTCTTGAACTCTCCATCGCCTTACGGTGCCCGTGAGGGTTTTCACCAATAAGACACTCTTATTTTTATTTCTCTCTAGTCACCATCGCCTTATGGTGCCTGCAAAGGTTCTCACCAATATGACTCTCTCATTTTTATTTCTCTCAACTCACCATCGCCTTATGATGCCCACGGGGGTTTTCACCAATAAGACTCTCTCATTTTCATTTCTATCAACTCACCATCGCCTTATGATGCCCACAGGGTTTTTCACCAATATGACTCTCTTATTTTTGTATTTCTCTCAACTCACCATTGCCTTATGATGCCCACGAGGGTTTTTACCAATAAGACTCTCTCATTTTTGTATTTCTTTCCTGATTTCTTATGCTGAGGGAGACAAGTAATGCCTCACAATGTATCATCATATCCATTGCATGCCTAGCCTTAACATTATCAAAAATTGATCTGAAGGACTTTCTTTGGTTGTAACTTGGCTTTTGGTTAAATTAGAAAAGATGGTAAGGGGCTCAAACGATAGTTGAAGTGGGGGTGGGACTTACAACTTTTGAAATCGACTCAAACAACACATTAACTCCTGCCCCAGTTTTGTTGACTGGGTGAATCTTAAATATTTATTTGGTTAGATCGAGCCCGAAATAGGGCAGCCTACGTATCTCACTCTCGAGAGAGGAGAATCAGGTCACACGTAGTTCCATCAGCTTGTTCTTTGTTTTGATTTAATTTTGATTGATGATTTTTGATTTTTTTTAGGACTCTTTCTTTTATTGTTATTTTCTTGACATGTATCTTTGACTCTATTTTGATTCCAAAAGAGGTATATGAAAGAAAAAAGAAAACGAAGCTCAAACGGGTAAACAAGGGATGACACAATGTTTGGATAGAAGAATAAAATGCCTTCATCATATCAATCTTCAAAAATGCAAGTACTAAACATGCAATAAAATCAACAAAGGATCAAATATCATAGGTAATATCTTTTGACCGCATCAGCATTGATATCCATTTCTACTATTTTGCCTTCGGTATCTGTCAAATATAAGGCTCCATTGGGCAACACTTTCTTCACAACAAAGGGACCTTGCCAGTTAGGGGAGAACTTGCCCTTCACTTCAACCTGGTGAGGAAGGATATGTCTCAATACCAACTGACCAACTTCAAAATTCCTGGGACGGACCTTTTTTTATACGCTCGAGCCATACTCCTTTGATTCAACTGGCCATGACACACAGACGTTAGCCTTTTTTCCTCAATCAAACTCAAATGTTCCAGTCAGGTTTTTACCCATTCGTCATCATCAATCTCTGCTTCTACAATGACTCGAAGAGAGGGAATTTCAACTTCTGCAGGGATGACTGTTTCTGTCCCGTACACCAATAAATATGGAGTTGCCCCTGTTGAAGTGCGAACAGTGGTGCGATAACCTAGCAATGCAAATGGCAACTTTTCATGCCACTGTCTAGACCCTTGTACCATTTTTCGCAGTATCTTTTTTTATATTCTTATTGGCGGCTTCTACAACACCATTGGCCTTTGGGCGATATGGAGTAGAATTTCGATGCGCGATCTTAAACTGTTGACATACTTCTTACATCAAGTGACTATTGAGATTGGCAGCATTGTCTGTAATGATCATCTTAGAAATTCCAAACCTACAAATGATATTGGCATGAACAAAATCTACTACAGCCTTCTTTGTCACTGACTTGAAAGTTATTGCTTCTGCCCACTTTGTGAAGTAGTCAATGGCTACCAAAATGAATCTATGCTCATTTGATGTCTTCGGCTCAATCGGTCCAATCATATCCATTCCCCAAGCCACGAACGGCTATGGAGCAGCCATTGCATGCAACTCAACAAGAGGAGAATGTATAAGATCACCAAGTACCTGACATTGATGACACTTCCGAACAAATTGAATAGAATCCCTTTCCATAGTAAGCCAGTAATAACCTGCTCAAAGAATCTTCTTTGACAAGATATGACCGTTCATGTGTGACCCGCATACTCCAGAGTGTATTTCAACCATGATTGCCGAGTCTTCTTTTGAATCTACACACCTTAAAAGTCCCAGATCTGGGGTTCTCTTATACAAGATTCCCCCACTTAAGAAAAATCCACTAGCCAAATGCCTAATCGTCCTCTTCTGATCGTTGGTGGCGTATGCTGGGTATTCTCTTGACTGAATATACCGCTTGATATCCAAGAACCAAGGTTCTCCATCGAGCTCTTCTTCAACCGCATTATAGTAAGCATGCTAATCACGACTCTGTATATGCACTGGATCGATGTAGGCTTTATCAGGATGTTGGAGCATTGAAGACAAAGTGGCTAAAGCATCAGCGATTTCATTATGAATCCTTGGAATATGCCTAAATTTTACTAACACAAACCGTTGACATAGCTCCTGCAAACATTGTCGATACGGGATGAGCTTCAAATCTCGAGTCTCCCAATCGCCTTGAATTTGATGGACGAGCAAATTCAAATCTCCCAACACCAATAATTTTTGGACTCCCATATCAACAGCTAACCTCAAACCAAGAATGCAGGCTTTATACTCTGCCATATTGTTAGTATAGTAGAATCGAAGTTGTGCTATCACCAGGAAATGTTGTCCCGATTCAGAGATAAGAACCACACATATTCCGATTCCTTTCATATTGATCGCTCCATCAAAGAGCAATCTCCAACCTGGATCAGCATCTATAATGACTTCATCGACACAGGACACTTCTTCGTCAGGAAAATATGTCTTTAATGGCTCATACTCTTCATCGATGGGATTCTCAGCAAGATGATCTGCCAAGGCTTGGGCTTTAAAGCGGTTTGAGTCACATATACAATGTCGAACTCAGTAAGCAATATTTGCCACTTTGCCAATCGACCTATTGGCATAGGCTTCTGAAAGATATACTCCAAAGGATCTATGCGGGAGATGGGATAAGTAGTATAGGATGAGAGATAATGCTTCAACTTCCGTGCTACCCAATTTAGGGCACAACACGTCCTTTTAAGAAGAGTATACCTGGCCTCATAAGTGGTGAACTTTTTACTAAGATAATAAATAGCCTGCTCCTTTTTGCCTGTGACATCATGTTGACCCAGGACACAACCGAAAGAATTATCCATGACTGATAAATATAAGATCAAAGGCCTACCAAGCTCCGGGGGTACCGGCACGGGCGGATTTGACAAATATCTTTTAATTCGATCGAACGCTTACTGACATTATTCAGTCTATTTTACCGCAGCATTCCTTTTCAGCAACTTGAATATGGGCTCACAAGTGGTTGTGAGTTGAGCAATAAACCTGCTAATGTAGTTCAGTCTACCAAGCAAACTCATCACCTCCGTTCTATTCTTGGGCGGGGGTAAATCCTAAATGGCTTTGATTTTTGAGGGATCCAATTCAATTCCTCGACAGCTGACTACAAACCCAACAACTTTCCAGACAGAACTCCAAATACACATTTTGCTAGTTTGAGTTTGAGATTATACCTGCGAATCCTTTCAAAGAACTTTCTTAAATCTTTAACATGGTCGGCCTAACTTTTTGACTTAATAATCACATCATCCACGTAGACCTCAATCCCTTATGCTTCATATCATGAAACATAGTGGCCATGACTCTCATGTACGTTGCTCCAGCATTCTTCAAGCTGAATGGCATCACTCGATAACAATAAGTTCCCCATGGTGTGATAAAAGATGTCTTCTTCGCGTCTTCATCATCCATAATGATTTGGTGATATCCGGCATAGCAATCCACAAAAGAGGCAACCTCGTGTTTAGCACAGTTGTCCAACAAAGTGTGGATGTTGGACAGCGAAAAATCATCTTTCGGACTTGCTCTGTTCAAATCACGGTAATCAACACACACTCAAATTTTGCGATCTTTCTTTGGTACGGGAATAATATTAGATAACCACATGGGATAACGAGCCACTCGAATTACTTTGGCTTCAAGTTGTTTATGATTTCCTCTTTAATTTTAATACTTACATCCGTTTTAAACTTCCTGAACTTTTGTTTGACAGGAGGGAATGCGGGATC
Source organism: Capsicum baccatum var. pendulum (assembly GCA_030864225.1). NCBI lineage: Eukaryota > Viridiplantae > Streptophyta > Magnoliopsida > Solanales > Solanaceae > Capsicum > Capsicum baccatum. The sequence continues at coordinate 274,456,833 of CM061558.1, forward strand.
AGTTGGCAATTTGTGAGCCACTAATTCAGTGCTTAAACCAGGCATATCATCATATGACCATGCAAAAACATCCTTGTAATCAATTAATGCTTGAATCATTCCATTTTTTAGCTGTGGTAAAACATGTACACTAATTTTAGTTTCCCTAACATCTTCTTGATCCCCTAGATTTATTGGCTCAGTCTCATTCAAATTAGGATTCGGTTTGTCTTCGAACTGTTCCAAATCTTTGCTTATTTCTTCTAGTGCTTCTTCTTCTTCATCATATTCCCCATCCTGCTTCATTACATGTTGATTAGTTTGGATTTTAAGATCAGGCTGAAAATTCTGCATGCATGTCATGTCATTAGAATCAGCATAAAGAGAACTGTGTAAGAAAAGAAAAACAAATATATTAGACACGAAACAAAAGGGACATTGCATTTAAAAGGATAAAAGGGTTTAAACACAGATGCCAACATAACATAAACAAACTAAAATTCGAATTACAACCCTAAAACTACTCGGATAAACAGAAAGAAAAATAAAATAAACTACCAAAACTCCCTCCTGACGGGGAAAGGAGTGACTTCCCAATTATTGAGCCAGACAGCTAGACCTATGAATTGCACGTCGGCCATACTGGTACCTTCTCCTGCTTCGACCATATCAACTTCAATAAAAAGGTTCTGGAAGTCATCAACCAATTCAACTTCAAATTCCACATGCTTCGTGACACGCTCTTAATAAATAATTCACTGAGTAATGACATTGGGCGAGGGAGTGACCATATTTCCTTTTTCCTTCCCTTGGCTTTCTTTAGATCTTCAACTGTAGGCTCCAATCCCAGATCAAACATGCCCACGTTCTCACTCGGATATATGGGATGAACTATACCGTGCAGAGACGCTCCCAAACCCTTTCCTGACTTAAATTCATATTTCCAAAGTTCACTCACCATCATGATAGAAGCGTAAAACAATTGCGGTCCTGGTATAACCTGCCATTCAAGGATATGATTCACTGGCACTGCATCAAAAATTTGATATACGAATGTCTCCTCTACGTTATTTGCTTCAATAAGAGACAAGGGAGAATCTTCATTGGAGGACAAATCTCCTTCACCGTGAATTACTACTTTTTGCCTGTCATGCTCAAACTTAATCATTTGGTGCAGTGTAGATGCAACAGCCTTGGCCTTGTGGATCCAAGGTCTTCCCAACAACAGATTGTAAGAGGAGTCTACATTCAATACTTGAAACTCTATGGCAAACTCAACAGGACCTATGGTCAACATTAGTTTTATTTCGCCAATGGAATTTGATTTTGCACCATCGAAAGCCCTAACACATGCATTGTTGGGCCTGATCCTGTCGGCACCAATATTCAACTTTTGCAAAGTAGAATTAGGGAAAATATTTGCACCTGAACCTCCATCAATAATAACATGAGTGACATAGAAATCTTCACACTTCACTGTAATATAAAGGCCCCGGTTATGCCCTGTACCTTCAATAGGCAATTCATCATCAGAAAAGCTGATCAGATTAACCTTAAAGATTTTTCCAACCATTTTCTCAAGTTGGTTGATTGTAATCTCCCTTGGAACATATGCTTTATTTAATACCTTCAGTAAAACATCACGATGCTCCTTGGAGTGCAACAATAAAGATAAAAGGGAAATTTGAGCAGGGATTTTCTTCAACTGGTCTAATATTGAATACTCTGGCAATTTCATCTTTTTCAAAAATTCTTAGCTTCTTCTTCGGTGATAGGCTTTTTGATAGATGATGGTCCACTCACCGTTGGCTTGGACTTTCTTAAGCTTTCAGGCACGAAGCATCTTCCTGAACTAATCAAACCCCTTACCTCATCTACATCTTCCACAACTTCTTTCCCGTGATAGGCTATCACAGTCCGCCCATAATTCCAGGGAACGCTTTTCATATCAACTATCGGAGGTTGGGTCACCGGTTTAAGGACAATAGTCACTGCCGGTACTCCTTTCACCGTCAAGATGGACTGACTCTGAGATCCCACCACCGTCAACTTAGGTTTATCCTAACTTGAATAAACATACCTTCTGTCACCCTGTACTGTGATCAGGGGTTTCTTTGTATTTTCTTGGGTTTTATCTTCTCTCATTCCTTCTCAGTTCAATGACAACGCTTTCAAAGACTCTGCTATATTCATCTATTTCTCCTCGATGGTCTGTATCTTGACAATAGGCTTATAACCCCTCGAAAACTCTTTCCCATCATATATCAATTCTAACATATTGGCTTCAGAATGGGTTGGCCGCGGATTCTGGTTAATGTTTGGACCCTCCGGGGCCTAGACCAGTATCTAATTTGTGTCAATTAAATCTTGGACAGCTCTCTTTAAATTCCATCATTTCTTGATATCATGGCCTGGCATATCAAAATAGTACGCACACCTTAAAGAATAATCGGGATTCCTCGGCGGTGGATTTGAAAGCCTTCCTTGAATTGGGCTTAAAACCTTCAACTTTCTCAAACTATCAAACAAGCTAGCATATGACTCCCCAAGAGATGTGAATTGATTTTCGATCGCCTTCTCCTTTTTATACTCGGGCCTAGGCTGTAAACTGGGTCTGGAGGGGTTTTGGTAATTTGGTGGAGTGAAGGGGCGATTTTGTGGAGCTTGCACGCGCCACTGCAGGTAAGAAGGGGTTTGGGCATATGGTTGTACGCTATATACTGGGTACGGGGGTGGTGGAATGGAACATAAAGGGTTTTGTGGAGGGTAGTAATGGTGGGGAGGAATATATGGAGCTTGGGCGTAGACTTGGGCTTGGTATTGGGGATAGGGGCGAGGTGGTCTTTTGGGATAGGAGTGGGTTTCATCTATAACAGTCGTCGCATCCTCTTTCTTCTTTTTACCTCCAAATGCGCCAGATCCACCTTGAATCGCTTGTGTGGTGGCTTTTAATACGGCAAAACTCACTATTTGGCCGGTCTTAATTCCGTCCTCTATCATCTCCCCCATTTTGAGGACTTCCATAAAAGACCTTCCCATTACCATAAGTAAATGTTGAAAATAGGTCTCATCCTGCGCCTGAATGAAAACTTCTACCAACTTACTTTCTTTCATTGGAGGCTTTACCCTGGCACCCTGTTCACACCACCTTATCGCGTATTCCCTAAAACCTTCAGTGCTCTTTTTCTTCATGTTGACCAAGAATTTTTCGTCCGAAATTAGGTTGATGTTATACTGAAAATATTGAACAAATTAATAAGCCAAATCATCCCAGCTGTTCCATTTATCGATATCTCGATCAATAAACCATTCTGAGGCCAGATTAGAAAGACTCTCGCCAAAGAAGGCCATGAGCAGTTCTTTCCTCCTGCTACCCTCAACTGGTTGCAATAACATCTCAAGTGTACAACGGGATCACCGTGTCCTGCATACTTTTCGAACTTAGGCATCTTAAAATTGGGGGGAAGGTTGATGTCTGGGAACATGCAAAGATCTTTATAGGGAACAATCCTATAATCTCTGATTAGCTACAAATTCCTCATAGCTTGTTCTAAACATTTCATTTCGGGCTATGATATCTTGTTCCTCTACTGCGACAGATTTCTCCGTATCAAATGGAAATACAAGCAGCTAAGTGTATCCATACGGTTCATTCATTTGCAAAGTAGGCTCAGGGGCATAATACTGACTATCTGGAACCTTCAGTACTGACTCACTAGCAGACCTAGGAATCCTTATTATGGGACACACAACATATATGGGAGTTTCATGTTGTGGAGGAACCAAGAATACCGGTGTGATCGGTGGCGCTGGATGAGCAGCAGGTCTTGATTAGGGAGCTGCCAGGGGCACACCAGAACTGCCAGGATAATAATGTCGCGTAGTGAATCCTGACGCGTGCTCAGGTGACTCAGTAGGAGCAGAGAATTACACCTGAGAGAGAGGTGGGTAATTATAGATATTCCCAAGACCTTCAAGTAGCGGAGGAGGAGGCATTTCGCTGGCCCATGCCCGGTGTAAATCTATCAATTGTTGCCTGAGCCTTACTACCTCATCATTGTGTTCAGAACTTTCTTTCCTGTGATCCTGATCCGGGTCAATGAGCGAATTTTTAATCTCCCTGTTAGCCATGGCGAGCTTTGCCTTGGAACTAGTGAAGTATGGGTGACTAGCCAGAGTGCTGCAAACCTACCAATGTTATCTGAAAGAACATGCTCATCAAAGACGACATCCTTTAGGATTAGGGCACACAACAAGCATAGGATTCACATTGGTAAAATTGTCCTAAATTCATGTTCATTTCTACCAGCTTTTGAGGGTAGCGAGGTCATTTTAACATCATCCTGATTTTTGTCTACACTTTTTTTTACACCTATTTATATTATTTTTTCTTTCCCTATCTTTTTTTTCGTATCAATCTCTGTTCTTTTCCTTTCTCTCGTTATCTGCCTTTATTTTATCATTCTTTATGGATTTTATTTTTCTTTAAAAGAGAAAAAATAATGAAAAACAACGAAACAAAATGATTAGATCGAACCCAAAAATAGGCTGCCTACGTATCATGTTATACATGAATCAGATCTTGCGTAGTTCAGACAGTCTTGCCAAAATGGCCAATTAAACTCTTTTTTCATTCTTTTCCTTGAAACTTTAAGAAGAAAAGAAAATAACAATTTGTCAAGAGAATTGACGAAAATCTTTTTGCATTTTGTTTTATTTTTAAAATACCTATACAAAATAAAACCTGTGATTACCAAGGAAAAATCTTTTGGGGTTTTCAATTTTGAATTTCATATGAAAATGAAACTTGAAACTATTAAAGGAAAATATTTTTGTATTTTTGTTTTGATGATGTATATGAAACACCTACTCTAAATAAAGAGTGAAGAAAATCTTTTTTTTGAATTTTTTTTTTTTGGAATAAGATCAACCAAAAATAAAACCTACGACTATTAAGGATTTTTTTTTTGTATTTTTATTTTCAAGACATATATGAAACACCTACTCTAGATGAAAAGTGAAGAAATATTATTTTTTTTTGGATTTTTTAAATAAGATCCCCAAACCAACAATAGGCTGCCTACGTATCTCACTCCCGAAAGAGGAGAATCAGGGGTGTGTAGTTCGTCTAGATTGGACAATTAATTATTAAATAACAGGCTAGACCCTGACTTAAGAAACACGACCAAAGATAGACGATGAACTATGTTACTAAAATCTTTTGAGTTTTCATTTTGATACTTCACAGAAAAATGACATCAAAAACTATGAAGGAAAAATCTTTTTGGTATTTTCGTTATACGAAATGTAAAAAATTTTCTAACATCTTTTTTTGCATTTTTCTTTTATAAACACATCCTATGAATGAAAAAAATCTTTTTGAGGTTTTCGAATTGTGAATGGATGAGACAAAGGAAAATCTTTTGATGTTTTTGCGAAAATGAGTGCGGGAGGTAAAAAAGTCCTTTTGAATTTTGGAAAATAAAAGCCACAAAAAAACTCTAAAAACTACGAAACTCTTTTTTTTTTCTTTTCTTGTTTTTTTTTCTTTTTTTTCCATCACCCACACACTTTACTTCTAACACATGTTTTTACCAAATCAGTCCGTGAAATGACTACATTATCCTCAAAGATGCAACATTTAGCACGTAGGGATGCTTTAGAGGTGAGTCTCCTACAAAGGACCAAGTGGGCCCCATTAGGTCTCAATATGATACACATAGGCATGACCTAAAGGCTGACCTACGTTGTTGTTCACTAACAAGGCTGTTCGGGGGAGCGTATGGTCGATAGTGGCTGCTTTGCTTTCCACCTATTCCATAACTCCGACGGCTCCCCCCTAAAATAAGGGTCACTCAACTAGAGGTTGTGTACAACACGTGTACTACGGACTTATTGCAGAAAGAAGGCCGGGGGGTGGACTCATGATGACAGATATAAAGCAGTAACACATAGGATAAATACTATAAACAAAGAGCACGGAAACGCACAAAAGTGAAAATAACATCAACAATAATCACAAACAATGCTTATACACTCATAATGTCAAACAAAGCCGATACGACTCAAAAATAAGCTCGAATTCTCATACATTCCCCAGCAGAGTCGTCAAAGCTGTCACACCCCTTTTTTACATACTCCAAAAAAAGATTGATGTTTTTAGGATTGAAAAGGGTTTTATTATTTAAGTGACAAGAAATATTGTTTTGGAAAAGGATTATTAACATTTTTTATTCAGATTCGCCACTTGGCATAATATGGTGTGCCAAGTCACCGTTAGAAAATCCTTTTCAAAACCATTTGACTCTTTAAACTGGTCTGCGAATAGAGATTTCGGCTAAGGAATTCTGTTGACCGAGGGGAAGGTGTTAGGCACCTCTTGATCCCATGGTTCAACCACGGTCGCTTGATAGAGTATGTCAACTATTTTGGCATTACGACATGTACAAACCTCACAAAAAGCACATAAAATAATCAAAACAAAACAATCCAAAATATAAAGTCCAGTCCAATTATACAGTTCAAAAATAAATAATGCAGAAATATAAATCTATTCTACCCTAGACTAATCCTATGCTACGCTCTACCGCTTCACCCGACACCTCGAGCCTTCACCACGAACATCTTCCAAGTACAAGGTACTTCGGGGCATTCCCCGGATAAATCAATACAAATCCTTAAGGGCATTCCCCGGCCAAATGAGTACAATTTAAATTTTTCGTGCAATAAAGTAGAAAGTATCATTCATGCATATATTCAAACACTCCAACAAATCATTATTTCTAAATTTGAGTACCCGGCCTACATTTGCTGATCCAAGTTCAACATATCACAATTCTATCATGTTTAAAATTATCCATGCATCAAAATTAATCAACATTCGTTTTAGCAATTTTTAATTCCCACCCCCAATTCCTTTTTAACACAAAATTTCTACAATCATGATTACTATTCCAATAATCCACGATCACTATAAACTTAATATCCATCATTCACATCACACACAATCGTAACTAACAAAATTAACAACCAATCAATACAAACAGTTATTCATCACCAACAAAGATCAAACCACACACGAACATCCAAATTGAAATACGAAACATCCCAAATAATAAAATAGATAAGAGAAAGTGTAGAGTTGGACCTCGATTGAAGCTTTTATTGTGCCAAAATATGTGATCAAAAGACAAAGTCGGATCCAAAACTCTCGATTTGAACCTTGATAACCAACAACTCCAAACTCGATATCGAATTCAACCGGACAGATTGGAAAACAACGAAAGCCTCACCATGAATGACCCACAAACCAGAATAGAAATAAAAAACAACCCAAGATATCAAATTTGAAACCCCAAACCATCGATTTCCAACTAACCTGGCACGAACCAAACCAACTCGATATCGAGGAATAGCAAACTCGGATGGATTTAAAATACTAAGAAATAAGAAATATCAAAAGAACCGAAACTGAAATTATGAAAAATTGAGAAGACCCATACGCGAAATCTCATCGGAACCAACTCGAATCACACTGGAATATATGGAAAATGGGTTGGGTGTCATTGATTGGACACCGGATTCACTATTTCTGGTGAGGTTAGGATTCACCAGAGAGAGTTCAGGTCGCACCGGTGACTGTTGCCATCACGGATAGAGGTCGGGTCGGGTCGGTTGTGATGGTCGCTGAAGAAGGCGCTGACGACGGAGGAGGCCGGATCTGAGTGGCGGCTGGAGGAGTAGCCTGTGCTAGCCTTTTGAGGCGGCACCGTCCCTGGATGGTCAGCGTTTGAGCAGAGGAAGAGGAGGACGAGAGAAGGAGCGGCGTTGGTGCTGGCACTATTGTCGTCGATGGGGGAGGCGGCGCTGCTTTTTTTTTTTAGTTTTGGTGAGAGAGAGATGGTAGAGAGAGGGAGAGAGGTGGATAGTTGTTGAGTTCACCAGACTCCGGCATCGTTGGCTGCTACTGTTGCACGTATTTCGGTGAAGCTTATTCCGGTGATGAATGTGTATATGACATTTTTGTAGGGTTAAAGATGAGTGATGCCTATGTCCTGTTTTTTTTTTTTGTGTATATGGTTGATTGTATATATGTTGGTGAAATTGAAATTCTGAGGTGAGTGAGGGCAAGTGTAGGTGGGGTCACGTGGGTGGGTATTGGGGTAGTGATGTGTTGTCCAAAATTGATAGGAGGAGTGGTTAATTTTGTTAAAAAAGAATAATTGGGGATTAGGTTTGTTAGTGGGTTTGTTATTTTTGTATTTTTTATGGGATATAATCATACGGGTGAGGGCACGTTGTAAGACAGGGATAAAAATCTGTAACTTGGGTCTTCGGGAGGGACAAAATTAGGTGTCTACAATAACAATATTGATTTTTCCAAGCCCTATACTAAGGATGACTTTTCCAAGTCCTAACTAAGACTATACTAAGGTGGTCTACTCTCAAGAGAGAGGATTTCAAGTGTTTCAATCTTTTATCTTTTCATAAACTAACTAGCAAATGAACTAATAGAACCTATTATAGTCTAACTTACTACATAACAAAATGACCACAATGTCGTTAATGAAAAGGGGTGGTCATGTAGTGTTACTTGGACAGGGCTAAGTAACCAAAATATCCTTAATGAAGGCCTAAAACCATGAGTCCTTAATCTTTAATGCTCCAAGCAATCTTTCACACGTGGGATTGCTCTTTGGTGTACTGAAATCGGCCCCTCCATGTAGGATCTCGTTTCCTTAATGCGACTAAAGCTTGATGCCCCACGTACTGACTTCGAATGATGTCATTGAAAGATAATGCGGCCATTTGAATCGTATCATTCTCCCCTTCTTGAAAAGGATTAGACCTCGAATCTAAAGCTTGCAAAACCAAAGAAAGAACACACAAATACAAACTCCTCATGGCATGAGGGTTAGGGTAAGCACGACAAATCACCTCAATATGTCAAGGTTGCACATATTTAGAATATAACCAAGGATCCTTTGAATGAAATATTAAAAACTCAATGAAAAATGTACGAAGGATTTGGTTATGGGATTCACCAAAAGTGACACTTTGCTTGTCATGTAGACCAAGCAACAAGTTGGGTACACCAACATCACCATTTCCATATTTGGCACCGGGGTCAAACGGGAAGAGTAGCCATAGACACGGGTCTAGGCAACACTCCCCTTTCCCTTGGTCTCCACCTAAACTAAATGACATACTCTCTATAATAACATATATATCATCGAAAAAAATAGAGAGTAGAGAAATGTATCACTCAAGTTGACTTCTACTAAGGTGACCTCATGCGTTTACTCACTTCTAGTTTCCTAATCATCACCATGAGTATTCTCAACAATAAAGTCACACAAAGTAGAAGAAGGAATAACTTCCAATACTACACATTCCTTACTCTTAAGAGTACTCTCATCTTCCAAGAAGAGATTTTCATCTTTAGGAGGAATGTTGTCACACCATAGTGGGTTAACATATAGGCTAAAGCCTCCAAGGTAAGCTATACCATCTTTTTTCACCGCTAGGCTCATTAGGAGTGTTTATATCATTTTCAAATAAGACATTATACCTAAAGAGTGCATGATCCAACCCACGGGCAGATTTGGAACAAGCAAGTTCCTCACTCTCTGAGAGATCAATATCAAGTTTCAAAGTGGCTTCAAGCACAATATTGTCCCAAGAATAGCTCTCCGGTTCACTCCCCTTTTGTTGACCAACTTTCTCAAATACTTCACTCACGTGAGTTTGATTAATCACATCACACACATACTTAAGTGGTGGACAATTTTCACAAATAGGTTGATCAACACCAATTACACAAGACGATGTACTTCCATTCAACATATAGGCTTCAACACTAGGTAGACATAAATTGATCTTACAAGAAGAGTCAATTTGGTAATCAATAGGATGAACTAGTGTATCCACACTCACAACATGTACATCATCAACCAAAGGTAAAAAATCATTAAACTCACAAGTAAGTAAGCTACTACTCACACTCAATGGGCTACTAGCCACACAATTATCATTCACATGCACAAAAGTGTAAGAGTTATCTATTTTACCTTGAAGTTCTTGAGTCGACTCTCCTTTGCCATATTGTGAAGGACCTCCACAAGCTTGGGCAGCAACTTCACTTCGGCATTGTTCTCTTTCACTTGCCATGTCGGTACCTACACAAATGTCCTTAGAAATAAAAGGACAAACAATGTTAGCTCGGTTTGGTGGAAATCCCCTCACTTCGCTCCACACAACCTCTCCTTTTTTCACTCTCAGATTACCACCTTGCATATATTTACTCCTCTCAATATTTTGTCTCATATAAGCATTCGGATTGGAGTAAGTATCCACTTCTCTTTGCGGATCAGGTAGCATGTATGTCACGAGGTGTTTTCCCCCGGGCTCTTACAATATTTGGCCAATTTTATATATTTGAAACTCTATTTTGTGCAAATAAATCGGCACCGAAGCATACATGACCTTATTTTAATGGAAGAATATCGCACCACACCTCCTCATGGTATTTAAATTGGGAAAAGACAACTTTGATCCTCTCAGTAACCTTAAACCCATCCAAGAAGTATGGAACAAGTAAGAGCTCGCAAAAAAACCCCAAGTAGTCAACCATGGATGGAACGATGTAGTTTCTATAGTACCTATCATTTAACACAACGAGGCATCCTGGTATACCGCAAATGGTCACCTTTCCGGAGTGTACACTCCTTCTCGGATCAACATTGTAAATCACACGAGTACCCCTTGGTTTTGGAGATGCATACCATCTTCTCGTTGGACAACCTCCACTAGAGCTAGTATAACCATTCACACTATATCGACCTTGATAAGAAGTACTACAAGGTGGAGAGTATGAATCTTCACACTCCTCACGTGTACTCTCATCATAGCTCTCATAAACTTTGCGAATGAAAGGGTTACACCTAACACCAAATCTAGGTTCGGAGTGAGAAGTGTAAGACTCCTCACATGCCCCAACGTCATTATAAGATCCATCACGAGGTCCTACATCATCTCCAAATTCACCATAAGCACTAGGCACTCCATTCACTTCATTTTCTCCCTCAAAACCGTAACTCTCAAATCTGCCCAAGTTTTGATCATGACTATTTTCATAGCCTCCGCAATCTCCCTCAACTTCGTATCCATAAAACCCCTCACTACAATCATAGTCTCCCATGTTTTAGTCAAAATAATTCCCAGCTATCGAAGATATGTTCCCCTTATATCACCTTTGTACCTACACGATGAACAAACAAGATTAGTAGTAAAAGCTCCTCACCAACACTCGTATACACCAACCTTTGTGATTGTCACAATTGGAGCGGAAAATATTGAAAGTTGCTTATACTCCGGTAGTCAATAGGGTGTCAATTCTACTTGGCGGCCGGAATGGATTCTTGTTTGAACGACTCAAGACACAAAAATAAAATTTACTTACGAACTTAAAACAAAGAAAATACTATGAATTATAAACGACAAAAGCATAAAATACAATGCTTAACACAAAAGAAAACGTACTTAAAAACTAATCTAAATCTAGTAGGTATTTACTAGTTTGCTAATTAGTATGAGAACCAACAAAATGGAAACCAATAGAATAAAAAAAGTAAAACTAGGAATTCCAACGTTCTTGAGCTATTGATGACGTAGCACTCGACTACTGGTCAATGGACAAAAAAAATATTGTTGAAATTGAAAAAAAAAATTTCACAATTTTGGTTGTTCAAATTTCACAAAGATAGGGGGAATTTCAGTTTTGGTAGGTTAACAAACAAGACTTTAAGCCCCTTTTTTTTAAATTCAAACCTTGACCAACTTTCACCTTTTGGGCAAGACAACCTTTTAGAGGTCTTGTCCCTCTTTCCTCTTTTGGCTTGTTTAGAAAAATGAACTTACTCTCTTTTGGTATGAAGACTTTTGAGAGGTCTTTTATTTTTTTCCCCTTTGGTAATGTCTTTAAAGTTGTTTCAAGACTAATAAGAACCCAAACTCTCTTCCCTTTGAATTTGGATCAAACAACAACCTTTTACAAGACTTCTTCAACACAATACAAGAACTTCAATAATAACAACAAAGCTGTCCATTCTTCCCACAACAACTTGCAATTTTTTTTTGCTCAAGAACTTGGGTTAGACTCAAGTAGTGTTAGATATAAAGAAAACCAACACAAGAAACAACAAAGACAATCAAAACAACACCTAAATCTAGACACAAATTCGGCCAAACAACAACAACACTTCGGTCAAGACACCGAACCCATAGAATAACTTCTTTTTGTGAGATTTTTGACCTTGGACACCTCTTCTAATGTTAGGAAATAAAGATCTAACACTAGAATACACAAAACACACAAAAATCACAAGAAAACTAGGCTTTAAATTTTGGCCTAAACATAAAAACGTAGACAGATTACTATTTTTGAATTTTTCAGCTTTTCAACATTTTTTTTTATTTTTGAGTGAACAAACCCAAGATTGATCTCGTGGGAACAAAATCAATGATTGCTTTGATACCAAATAATACAAATCAGTCCACCAAGATGCCAAAACAGTCCAGAAAACGTGATAAGAACAAGCAACACAAAGGAATACAAGATGACAAACACAAAAACACACGGATTTGTAAAATAATGAAAGGATAGCTAGTGAGACCAAGATTATTACAAGATTAAGAACCTATTATATTTCAACATTAACCCCTAATGAATGTAATAATCAAAACCACACTCTTACGGTGACCGCCAAGGTAATCGACTTACCTCAAAATCCACTGTTTCCAAGCAAAGAACAATATTAACTTTTCCAAGCCCTATACTAAGGATGACTTTTCCAAGTCCTAACTAAGATTATACTAAGGTGGTTTACTCTCAAGAGAGAAAATTTCAAGTGTTTCAATCTTTTATCTTTTCATAAACTAACTAGAAAATGAACTAATAGAACCTATTTATAGTTTAACTTATTACATAACAAAATGACCACAATACCCTTAATGAAAAGGGGTGGTCATGGAGTGTTATTTGGACAAGGCTAAGTAACCAAAATGTCCTTAATGAAGGCCCAAAATCGTGAGTCCCCAATCTTTAATGCTCCAAGCAATCTTTCACACATGGGATTGCTCTTTGGTGTACTCAAATCGGCCCCTCTATGCAGGATCTCGTTTCCTTAATGCGACCAAAGCTTGATGCCCTACGTACTGACTTCGAATGATGTCATTGAAAGCTAAGGCGGCCATTTGAATCGTATCACCCTGCCTAAGTCCTTTATTACATGCAAAGAATCCATGACCTACTCTATTCACTTTGATAATAAAGAAAGAAGAAGAGACATAAAGCATGAACATCTGAGTAAAACTTTCAAGAAAGCCATAACCTCTTAGTGCTTCCTCCATACCCTTTAAGGTCTATTTTCATTAAATATCTTGATGTGTTCTTTCTTTGCTAATGTCTTAACAAGTCATTACATATTAGTATGTTGTGAATCATAGATCTACCTTTCAAAAAGGCATTAGTTATTTTTCACTGAGAATTCAAGTATAGCATATGTAACATCAGTTCCTACTATCTCCCAGACAGCCTTAAAGAAACCACTCTCATAACCATCCGGGCCAAGGCTTTTATTAATATCAATTCGAAACATAGCAACTTTCACATCCTTAGTGTATGGTTTAATATGTTCAAATTGTTGATCTACGTTAAGACATGGCCCATTCTTCAAAAAGCTACTCTCTACGTTTCAAAAAGAATGACCTACTTTGACTTGGCACAAAGTTTAAGAAAATAAAGAAGACTTTGAAATCTTATGGCCTTGAATTAAAATTTTGTCAAATGTACCAAAATTTCTTTTAAGATTGTGATTCTAAACATGTAATGGAGAAAGTTGAAATTAAAGTATTGACAAAAAGGAAAGGGGCCATTCTTTTTTAAATAGACTAAAAAGAAAAGTAGGTCATTCTTTTTTAAACATAGGGAGTATTAAACATACCCATGTTACCCAATATCACCTTAGAGTAATCAACAATGATGGTTGCTATTACCTCTGAATCATATTTCCACTAACCAACTTCATCCCTCAGTTATGTTGTGGCTTATAGTAGGCTTTTATGTTTTATAATAGAAAAAATATTTATTATTATCATTTCCAAGTTTTATCCATCTAACCTTGCTCTTTGTTAGAGGAACATCTCTGCCTTAATATGATGATATCCTGAATTTCCTATAATTCTCTAATTCATTTGCTTGGTGGAGTATATTTGAAGGCTCTGTTGCAGTAATATTTGAGCCCGCAGCATAGTTTTCCCGTCATCTTGAGCCTCTGTAACAGTACTCCTAAAAGCTTAAAGAGTTCAACTCCTTCAACCTTTTATTCAATAGCTTTAATTTCCTGGTAACTTGTTTCATCTTACAACCCTCTATATGAATCTTGCACACTTCTTCAACCTTCACCTTAAATAGAGGACGAGTTGACCAAATATTGCAATACTAAAATGACTTCCTAGTTCTCGAACCCCTAGTAGATAATGAATGACAGCTTAATGGAACAGTGATCACTAATATTTTCAGGTAAAACATAAACTAAACTAGTAGGCATAGTTATCAACCACTTATTATTTATAAAGACCCTGTCCATTTTTTAGAAAAATCCTCTAACCCCACTTTTATGTGTATTTTTGGCCTTGAAAAGGCATTTTCATAAAACTTCAAGTATTAACACATTGTTGGAAATCCTCTATTTCAAACCATGATACTGGGTTTTCCCAATTCTATCTTGCACATTAAGAACTGAGTTAAAATCAACTAAGATTACTCAAAGTGACTGACAATTCAAATTGAAAGTCACGAGATCATCCATAATTCTTGTCTTGCCACTTTAGGGTTATAAGTAAAAACCATAGCCATAATGAATGTTGTCTGCAAAAGAATGTTCTTCACTGTATATGTTATCAATTGTATATTTGTTTCTAGGACACTTACATTGAAATTGTCCGGTCTCCAAGTTATCCAATTCTCTCATGGTAGTGAGAGCCAAGATTTGTGACAAAATGTGATCTTCCAAACATCTTTTGAGTTATCTGATCAATGTTATTAATTTTTATCTTAGTCTACACTAATCTAACTTACTCCACATTTTCATTATTGCAAAGGAACTTAAATTCCTTTTGCTTATTTAGGGCATTAATCCCTCTAACATTCCAATAAAGACATGTGAATATGCAATCCACCCACACTTGTACTAGCACTACTATTATTTTTATTAAGATTCTCCAACTTATGTAGTGCCTGAAAAGTAGTAGAATGTTTCATTTGTAGTTGCTGCTTTGCTTGAGCTCTCCTTATTCTTTGAGGAGTAGTCCAAGAAGTTGTATCTGATGACTTAATACCCTGTTGGTTGATTGAAGCTGTCTTAGTGACCACATTCCAGATTGAAGTACCTCTATGTTCCTTCAATATTTCTTAAATCTGTTGAGCATATTGCTGAGTCACCTTCACTGTACTTGGCTGAGGAGATTTAGGTTGAGCACCTTCTTGACCTAGTTAGACTTCTGCTTTTATCCTCCTCTTACCTTCATCTACTTCATTTTTCTTCCTCCTACACCTATCAACTGAATGACCATACTTATCACACACTTTACATAGTGTTGGCTTTTACTCATAGTTCACCTTTTGTTCTACTAATGTGCCTTTCTCATCTTTGAATAGTATCACATCTGGTAGCACTGTGTCCAAGCCTACTTCAACTAATAATCTAGCAAAATTCAAACCAACTTTCCTCTCAGTATATTGTGGTCTACCATTAAAGGATTCCCAGTTAAGTTTCCCATCTTACTCAATCCTTTAGGACTCTAATATTTAAAATCGAGATCGGAAGCTTAATTCAAATTGGTACAGTGTGTTGTGAATTCTATCTCTGGACTCCATGCCTTCACGATGAAAGGTATGTTATCAAAATGGTATATACCGCCTTGTAACACCTTCTGCTTCCCAGCTTCTGTATCAAAACAAATTGTAATAATCCCATTCTTTAACATTGAAATTTTATTAATCCCTAATTTGGACCAGATTTGTTGGATGAAATCTTTCAGAACTTCAAATAGAGGATGGGCCCCCAAAACATGACAAACGACTGCAACTCCATTCTCAATATCGACTGTTTTTCCATTCTTACTTTGCCTTCTTCGCTGATATTGCCCTTGTTTTGCCGTCATCTGAGCCTCTAGTGTCTTCTGTGATGGCAAGCGTGCTCTCTTACCCATGGCCGGCGCAAGTTAGTTAACGTGCGCTGCGAGAGAAAACATGCATATCTATTTTATTGTTCGTACTATTTTATAAATTCGAACAAAAAAACTTAGATCAAATAAATAAATTTTACCATAATATTCTTAAGATCATAATATTAAATGACATTTTGGTACATTTTATATATATTTTAATTTTACATTATAAGTTTCAAAATCTCTTTCGTTAATTGCTCGAGTCGATTTTTCGCATCCTTAGATGAGATAATGCATATCATATGCATTTTCACTCATTTTTATATATTTTTAACTCATTTTTATATATTTTAAAAATTTCTATAATTGTTATGCAATTCTTTGGCTTAGGTCCAGCACCTCGAGTCTTACAACCTATTTGGTCAAGTAGTTAAAAGCTGCTTATTTTGAGAAGCATTTTATTAAATTAGTTTTAAAAAGTACTTTTAAAGAAAAAAGGAAAAAACTGTATCTAGTTAATTCATTTAAAAATTACTTTTGATAAACATACTGTGGTTGACTAATATTATTTTTAAAAAATACTTTATACACATACATTTATGTGTATATTATGTATATTATCAGTTATATTTTGGTGGAGTCGATGAGGAGTTACTCATAATTTTGTTAATATATCTTTGGTTTGGTACTCATGAATATAATAAGTCAATTTATGTGGAACATAGTTGTATTCAAGATAGTAACGGCATTCGGATTTATTTAACACAGTCTATGCTACATTGATCGAACCCCCCCCCCCCCCTCCCCCCAACACAAAAAAGGATAGTTTGGGTACCATTACATGAATATCCATTGGGTTCTTTATTGAGGCCCAATATCTTAGTTGGTTGGGCCAATACCCAACAGTTTCTTTTGGACCAGAGCTTGATATTGAGTTTATTGGGCTTGGGCTCTTATTTGATGTAGGCTTCCTTTTGAGGCCTATAAGCAGTTACACCATGTATACCATGCTCTCGTTTGATCATAAATTATGAAGTTGATATTTGAAAAATTGAGTTTTGAGGTTGTGATTATTTAAATTTGAACTTAAAAATTTTTGAAGTTAGTTTTTGAAAGCTTGAAAATGTCTGAAGATCAGATTTTAAAAATCTAATACATTTCATGGTCGAACTGATATTTGGAGATAATTAATTACAATTTGCTCTCAAAATTATGGTTAAATAGACATTTGAAAAAAATAAATTAAGATTTGCTTTTCAAAAGTTTTGGTCAAACAGGTATTTAAAGCCAAAATTTTAAAGACAAGATTATAAAATCTACCCTCAAAATCTATAGTCAAATAGATATTTAAAGATAAATTTTCAATATCTACTCCCAAAATTTATGGTCAAATAGATATTTGAAGATAAATTTTTGAAATCTACTTCTAAGATTTTGGTCAAACAAATATTTGAAGACAAAATTTTAAAATCTATCTCCAAAATATTATATTTGAATATAATTTATTTTTAAAAACTACTCTTTGATATATTTTAAAAATTTACTCTCAAAATCTATGGTCAAACAGATAATTGGAGATAATTTTTTAAAATGTAATCTCAAATCCTATGGCCAAAATAAATATTCGAGGATAAATTTCAAAAATCTACTCTCAAAGTTCATGGTCACACACTAGCTAAAAATGTTCTACAAACTTTCTTTATTGAATTTTTATCCAAAGTGACAAAGCTCAGATTAAAAAAAAATAATGTTAATTTTATTTTTGATAATTTTTAACCACGATACATACATACATACATACATACATACATACATACACACATACACACACACACATACACACACAAAATACATATATTACTTACTGATTTTATACTCAATATTTATTCATTATAGTCTAAATATACATCAAAGCCTGCATGATTAGCCCAAGAGCTGTCAAAATGGACTGACCCAACACAATTATAACGGGCTAGAAAATTAAATGACTTAGGACGGGCTAGCCGTTTTAACCAACCGATCCTTTAAAATAGCAGTCCAACCTAGCCCTAAGCAGACCATGGGTTGGCTCTTTAAAAAAAATAAAAGTAACCTAAAACATGATAAATGAAAATATTTTGAGTACTAGACAATCACCAATTTTCATGTTTTCACTTTAATGCGTCTCCTACTACTTTTTAGGATGTTAAAAGTATCTTACTAATACCTTTAATTGTTATTAGCCCATGGCATTTATCGTAATAAGTAGACAAATGGTAATCAACTACAAATTTCGGGGAAAATTAAAATATGGTCAGATAATAAATACAAGTATACACAAAGTATCTACATAAAAATAGTAAAATTTTAACATAGAAGGACCTGAATTTAAAGAACAGAATATTGCATTAAGCAAAGACAACAAATAATAAATCATCACAAGTAAAAATAAATTTTTGAAGTTCACAACTAAGAGCAGCTTACCAGCCATTTTAAACGGACACTAAATTTTTTAAAAAAATTAGTATCAATCAAAGGATGGATAAAAAATAAGTAGGTAGTTAGAAAAGATTGACAAAATCTTAATTTCTAATAAATAAATGACCAACTTAAGAATATTTAATAATTATTTTTATGTCCCAACCCACGGGCTGGCCTTTGAGGCTGACGGGCCAAATGAGGCTCGCCTTATAAGCCTCTTTTCTAAATGGGTTAAAAAAACTTAGCCCAATCCTACTTAATTAAAAAAATTGGATTGGTCTGATCTCACGGAGCAAGCCAATTTTGACAACTCTAATTAGCCCATTGATTTTTCTATTTCTCTTCTAAGTCCAAAATTTCTACAAATTATGTGTTGAAGTTTCTTAGGTCAAATGGAAAAATTTTATACGTAGCGTTATTTAGCATTCATTTTTAACATATATAATAACTTTTTATAACGTACACATATGGTATCTACTCCTAACTAAAATAGCGTGAATATAATGTCTAATTTTATTGTATGTATATTTTTTCAAATAGAACTTGAATGTATAAATGTTTTCAACGAAGAAATTTATTTCTATATATATAAACCACATGAATTCCTTTTATAGTGAAAGTATTTACATATAATCCCGTTAGGCTTTCTCTCTCCCTAATTTATAAAGTATACTTATACATTAGGTAGGCCCTTATACATTGTTGCAATGTCTGATAAAACAATTTGTCTATATTTATGGAAAGAGAAATCGAATACTATTTTTCTCTACCTTAATTAACAGAATTAATTACCTATCATTATGTGGTGTATGATTAAATATAGTAACTAAAATTTAAATTCAAAAAAATTCTTAAACATCATTATTAATTGTTCTCATTTACAATATTTTATGTTGTTTATTCATTTTGACAGATAAAAAAGTCTTATTATTTACTTCTTATACTATTTTTAGTAGTAATAAATTACATAAACAATAATAAAATATAATTTTAATTAAAACTTTTTTAAAAATTATGAAACAACAACATAAAATAATATAAAATCTAGTTGGCGTATTTTGTTTTTCATTCTCTTTCCTTTACTGTAGTAGGAGTAATATTAATAGGTATGGATTATTTGTGTTCACAGTGATATGATCCATTAAGCTCCTAGAAAACTGATTTCCAAAGTATGTTTTGACGAAAGAAATTATCTTACATTCACATAATCGTATAAATTTATTATAAATAATTTAAAATCCATGAAAAAAATAAACATCAGTTAACAAAATAGTTAAATGAAAATAATATATATCCAAATACAGTTGATATATTTAATTTTATTATTCAATATGCGATGTATTTATTGAATCAGTGTAAATAACAGATAAGTTGGAATTCAAAAAATAACTTTATACAATAATTGCACATGTATGTGGGCACATTATACATTTAAAATATAATCTGCAGTAATGTATAATATCATACTATACATGTAAGTATAAAAATTAAACATGCATACTTCTGTATCCTTATCAGGAGGTATAATGTAACCTTATACAATATTAATACTTTCTAATTGTGTAATACCAAATAATACATAAAATGCCTTTTAAATGTAATAAGAACTTCTTAATGTATAACACAATGAAATATATAGCAGAAGAATTATATTACACATTAGTCTTTAAAAAATAACTAATGTATATTGTCTGATATATTATAACTTATAAATTAAAATATAATCTTCCAAAATGTATAATATCACACTATACATATAAAATATTCACCTTATATATTAATTATCTACAATATTATAATAATTTTAAGAAAAAAATAGTGTTATTGTAACATTACATTGGCTACACGATAATAAGGAAAAAGAATGATTCAATTTCTTTTATTACGTTAATTGAAAATTTACAATTCCCATTATAAAAGTGACTCAAATAGGAGGGGGATGAGAGAGTATTAATATTACATTAACTTGATTGTAGGTGTAAATAAAGTAGCACATATATGGAACAAAAATTAGTGCACTAAAATAGGAGCAAAGTATGGTATTTTGATATGTATGAGGGGGATAAGAGAGAAAGAGTGAATTTAAGGGAATTAAGTAATTATTTTGGAATATTCGTAATTTCTTTTCCAATATGAAATTTTATGTAATAAGGTAAAGTTACGTAGTGTATATATGTAATTTTTAGTAACAATTATGACACAATATTTTAATATGATTGTTACTTACATTTCATATAGAGGCAATCTATTTATTTATAGTAGTTGTCCAACGAAAAACCTCTTTAAATCAAGCAAGTAAGCCAAGCAAGCCAACTCACTAATTTATTTGTTGATTTATTTATGAACAAATAAATCAATGGGCTAATCATGCATGTTTTAATGTATATTCAGAATACAATGAACAAATATTGAGTATAAACTCAGTAAGTAATATATACACAATGATTATATGTATCACGGTAAAAAATTATCAAAAAAAATTAAAAATTATTCTTTTATCGTGAGCTTTGTCACTTACGATAAAAATTCAAAAAAGGAAATTTGTAGAATATTTTTATCTAATATTTTGAGATGGATTTTTAGTAACTTTCATTAATCACCAAAAGCGTCAATTACAACGCCCAATAGGTCAACACAACCTGCACAATCTTAAGTATCCATCTCAGAAAATACTAGTCCTAACAAAAAGACGAATCAATACATTAATTCTATAACCTTCTCAGTAACTAGTGTGAACATTCACTAAGCAAAATTTTTGTATAGTCCACTGCACTGATAATGCTGACACATGCAAGCTTCTTTGCCGGAACTTCTCTAGTAGCCTCTTATTTCTCAAATAACCTTGTATTTCTCTCAATCCACTGAGTATAAACATATTCAGCATAAATCGTCTTTAGCACTTTTGCCCTGTAACTTCTGCCTTTGGTATTGACAACGTAATGATCCATTGTTGTATCCAAGCCCTGTGGAATGGATGATAAACTTAGTCATAATCTGATCTTCAAATTTTTCTAATTTTCCAAAAATTTGTTCAAACTAGATTTTTTCGATTTTCAAAAAAATAAAAAAAGGAAGTGAAATGCATGTCTAAATACACTTGCTCGGGCTAGTTTCTCAACAAATAAACTTAGAATTTTATTTATCTTTTCTCAAAAATGAAGTTATGACAGAATCCAATGGAGAAAATAGAAAACAAAGATAAAATTTGACCGCCGCTATAAAAAAGTTGTGTACAGATCATCTTTGTTTTCTATTTGACCATCAGAATTTTTTGATGTTCTAGGGCCTTTTTTCTGCCACAATTCAACTTTTGAGAAAAATTAAAGAAAATTATAAATTTATTGATAAGACTCTTAGAAAATGTGTTGCTTATAAGAAATGAAATAAGACAACTATTCATTGCCAAATGTAATGAATTTCTTGCCAAAAACTATAATTGAAAGCAAATCTCTTAATCATGTTGAAAATTATATTACCCAATCTCACTTACCATGATGGTGCTATTATTGGGAAATCAGATTTGAAGTTCAAGAGGTAAATATTCAAACATACTTAATTGACTTTACTATAGTAAGCAAGTGAGAATATAATTTGAAATAAAAGAGTAAAACTCATTTTATCCCCTTACTGTTTTGGATTTGAAAAACAGTGCCCTAAATATTTATGAAAACTTACCTAAATATATCATAAAAAAGGGAAGCCCGGTGCACTAAAGTTTCCGCTATGCGCGGCGTCCGGGGAAGGGCCCCACCACAAGGGTGTATCATACGCAGTCTTACCTTGCATTTCTGCCAGAGACTGTTTTCAAGGTTTGAACCCGTGACCTTCCTGGTCACATGGTACCTAAATATATCATATTTAGAAAATATTTATCATTTATAATAATATAATTTTAATACATGCATAATTCACTTTTAATACATAATGTATATTTATTACCAAAACAAACATAATACATTTAAAACACTTATAATACATTTATATTATACGCATAATTCATTTTTAGTACATAGTATAATACATCTATATTGCATACATAATTCGTTTTTAATATATAGTACCTTTTTTTAATCAAAACAAGTATAATACATTTTAATACACTTCTAAGACATCTATAGTTGTACATAATTAGCTTTGATCGTAGTACAGTTGCTATATATGGTAAATATTTTTTAAATATGGTGTATCTAGGTAATAAATAAAAAATATATTTAAAAGTAGTAAATGTTTTATAAAAAATTGTAACATCCCAACTTAGAAAGGAGTCCTACATCGGCAAAATACAGGAGGGACGCTGGGTATATAAGTAAGCAAGTCTTACTAACTAGTGACGCATTTTAAAATCGTGAAGGCCTGGGCCCAAAGCAGATAATATCACTTGTGAGTTGGGGAGTTACAGGGGGTCCCTCGGTCCTTTATGGTTCAGGATGCCCGTTACGGCCAGGGCCTCGGCTCAGATCGTGACAATTGGTATCAGAGCCTAGGCTATAGGTCTTGGGTCATGGAGCAGTGTTTAATAGATTCTTGTTCATGGATATGTAGGCGCCCATACTTATGAACTTGAGGCTACAGAACATTTAGGAAGGTTTCCTTTTTTCATTCATTATTCATGCGTTTGAGTTGAATTTAGTCTAACCTTTAACTATTGTTCGCAGAGGTTAGGAGATGCAATTCTTTCTCTGCTAGTTGATTTAATGCACCTACTGGACTTGGTAATGGACATGGTTCTACTGATGGTGGTGGTCAGGTTGGGTCTCATCCGACTAGGACTAGGACTAGGACTCAGACCGATCCTAAGCTTGGAGGTAGGAATGGGGGTCAGCCCTACGATGTTGCTTCAGAGAAAGTTTGGGATTAGGTTGATCGGGATATTTCTGCTGCTGTGCCTACTACTGCATTTCCTGTAGATATTGTGGTAAGAATGTTGAATGTACTAAAGGCATTAGTGCCTAATCAAGGTTGAGCTCCATCTCCTCAGTCAACTTCGCAAACACAGGCACAAGTTCGGTTGAATGTTGCGGCTTCTCTGGAACCTCAACCAATTGATATTTTAGTTACATCTTTGGGGCGACCCAAGGATTTTAAGAATTTCATGGATCTTAAGCCACCAGAGTTTGATGCTATGCCATCTTCTATTGAGTCTCAAAAGTTTATAGATCGTTGTGAGAAGATATTGACTACCTTGGGATTAAAGGAAACTCGTGGTGTAGAATTTATCACTTTTTTGTTCTCGGGGTCTCCCAAGGCATGGCAGACTTCTATCTTGAGGGGTAGACAAGCAGGGCTTCCACCGAAAACTTGGTCAGAGTTTTTAGCCATATTTATAGACATATTTATTCCATTGAGCAAACAAGATGATATGAGACACCAGTTAATGAGCTATGACAGGGATCGATGACAGTTACTGAGTACGAAACTAAGTTCACTAGTTGTCCAGGTATGTTCCATCTTTGATTACAGATTAGAGGGAGAAAGTAAGATGTTTTATGGATGGACTTAAGGCTTGTTATCGTGGTCCAGTAATACAAGATGTGCATAATAGACACTATGCTGAGGTGGTTGACACCGTTCTCTGTTCTGAGTCCTATTATAATATGGAAAGAATTAATCAAGAAAAAAATGCACATAACTCAGGTGTGTTTAGTGGTGCTTAATCTGAGGGTAATGGTAGTTTTTATTCTGGGCAGCCCAGGCCTACACAGTCAGAGTCCATGGGACATTCTTTGAGGATAAGGTATTTAGCTAGACAGGGTGAACAACAGACGAAGAGGAAGGGTAACAATTCTTATGAATCAAGTCAACATCCGTGGTGTTCCAATTGTGATAGAAATCACACTGGTCATTGTTACAGAACAAATAAGGTTTGTTATACTTGTGGTGAGTAGGAACATATTACTAAGTTTTATCCTAAGGAAGATTCTAGGTCTTGTTATACTTTGATTGATTGTATCCTAAACTTATACGTTTCTATTTTTCTAAAAAGCCACCTTTGGTGTGGAAGGGTATGACCCATGTGACTCAAGAATAATATTTTATGTAAGGGCACGTTGAATGGGTGATTATGGGTGTTTGTGTTTATTGTTATTGTCTGTGATGCATGAGCTGAGAATCTTGTTGTTGGCAGCTTTTCTATTATTTGAGAATTTGTTGGTGTATTTTCAGATTTAGTTTTTGAGCTATCTAGGTTCTTTATAGTTCATCTTGTTTTTCACTTGTCCGTGCAAATTATATTTCCTCACTTATTTGAAGTTTTCTATAGGATTGTTACGTTCCAGGACGAACGTTATTTTAAGTGGGGGAGAATGTAATAACCAGACTTTTCATGAGGGGTAAATGGCTAATTAGCCTATATTATTAGTATTAATTAATATAATTAAAGTGGACAAGCTAAAAGCCAAAACCCATTAATCTTCAGATTCCATGATTTAGTAATATAAAGGGTTAAAATATTAGGGATCTCTGTTTCATTATTTTGGGGGAGAAAGCCAGCATGCGATTTTATCTTGTACTTTCTTTGTGGCTTGGAGACTTGGGAAGTTGAATGTGAAAAGTCGTCCACTAAATTGGGAATTTCCAGAAGACTAATAGTGGCTTGTACCTATTTCTATTCTTTGTGGTTACTTTTCTCAAATTGGAGTGGTTGGATAAAATAAATCTTTAATAGTGGGTTGATGGTTGAAGTACTTAATTAGTGATCAATGATTAACTGTTAGTGGAGTTAGGCAAACAAATATTATTAGAGCTTAGCACTGGGAAGCAACCATTCATTATTTTCTTTCCTATTTATTCATATTGTAACTTTGATAGCTATTACTTCTAACAGTAGAGAGATAAATATTTTGATTAGGCGATAATTGACTAACAATGAGAAGCCTGTATGGTTATAGTAGTGGCTCTATTAACAAGAGGATATTGGTCAAAAAATTTGATGTCTCTGTTCGAGCAATTCATCTCCTTTGGAAGTAATATGTTTGGTTAGCGGGTAGGGATATTTTTACCTTTTCAATTCACGATTAAGGTGTGAGATATTAAGGAGTAGCAATAAGACTTAGAGTTGCGGATATTGACGTTTGACCCCGACTAGTATAATTGAAATCTATAATTAATATTTTTGCATAGATTGAAGCCAATAGAGGCTATTTGGTTGGTGTTCCACGCATTGTCGAATTGGAGAACTTGTTATTAGCGAGGTAAGTGAGACTTTAAGCTTTGGTTCTTGCTTTTCAAATTAGTTTTTGAAATATATTTTTATTTGTTCGGTCCATGAGTTAGGATGAGCGTGTGCTTGGAAGAATCAACGGTCTTTAAGGCCAGTCGCATATACTTTATGTTTAAGAACACTAATTATCCCTTTATAAATTATTTCGTAATGTGATATGACTGTGTACTGTGAGATTGGGGCATTATGTATGCTTCTTAATTCCATTGGGGCATTGTGTATGCTTCCCTTGAGCATTGTGTATGCTTTTTGATTTGATATGGAACATTGTGCATGTTTTCGGAGTATTGTGTATACTCTTGATATGTGGCACGTTGTGTATGTGGCCCGGAACTTCTAGTGTTGGACAATTACTTTGATTTCAAATGGTGATAAGTATTTGATATAAATTGTGTTGAGATATATAGTTTCTGATGAATGATTGTTAGGTCTCGTTGGTCATCTTATTATGATATAATTCATGCGTGAAATAACTTTACATTTTTGGTGTTGTATTTTCTAATACTTTTCCCAGGAGTACTTAAAGTAGCGAGCCAATGATCTTACTGAGCTATATTTATATATGGCAAAATGGTTCATTGGACCCCTGTACTATATCGGTTTTGTAAGTTGCACACTTCTACTTACATGTTTGTCATCTGGACCCTTGAACTCATTAAAAAACAACATTTTGCATCCTTTGACCGTTGACATAGTACAGGGGTCCACTAAGCCATTTTGCCTTTATATATAGCTCACTCCTTACTTACAAGTCTACAGATTCTATTGAGAAAGGTGAAACTAGTGGGTGACGATTCCTTCGTAAGGATTCTACTTCTAAGGTGAGCCTTCGCATCGTTCGTGGAGGCTTTCGTTTCAGCTTTGACTATCTAATTTATGTTTCTTTTCATGGGGTTTGCATGCCCGAGGATTGAACTCATGCAACTCTATTTTAAATGCTCCATGTCTTAGTATGGGCTTTGGAATAAAGATTTAATTCTCGAGTGATTGTTGAATTTATAGTTAAATTATGTTTTTTTTAGAATGGTTATTCATTATACATTGATGCGTTGGAGTTGCACATACCTTATTTTAGTGTTTATTAACTGGTAAAGTATAAGGAAGATTGATTCTCCCGACAGGTGGGGCCTCACTTTGGGCCCAGTTTATTAGGTTGGGCCTATAGTTGGTAGTGGATTGCTGGGTCAAACTGAATATTAAAAAGTGTAATAACATAAATACCAATCCTTTTGGAAGTAATTACTCTCTCTCTCTCACTTTTTTAATTACTTTACTCTCTTTCCCTATTAATATACATAACATAGCCGACATATACATAGCATTCTGTGTATATATTGGGATTTTTGTAATATGTTTAGGGAGTTGAGATTTTTTATAATATTGGAAACATAAGTTGTGTATTTATGTAATTTTTAGTACTAAAAATGTAAATATAATATAAAGAAATTATGTGTTTTATGTAATATTGTTTTGAGTTTTTTTTTTCTTTTTTAAAAAAGTATATTTGATTATCAAAACTATTCTTTATTATTTCTAACTTTGTGGTATTATATATGTGATTATGAATTTGTAATTTAGGTTTTCTCTTTATTCCTTAGGGTAGAAAATTGGTTGTATGTTAACTATTAATAAAATTATATTGTTAAGTTAATTGAGTCAACAAATAAATTATGATCCAAGTTCATAACTATCTTCAATGCTAGATCTTGTGAAATTAGAAGTTCATTTTTAATGTATAGAACAATATCTAATTTTATTTTTATTTTTTATTTGTTTAGTATCATCTACGATTAGTTTATTGAAAAATATAATGTATTCAATCCGTTTAAGTTTATGCAGGTTATTAATTTGTCTATTTATTAATTTGGCCCGCTTCACCTCAAATTGAATTATAAAAAATGTTTTCAAAATAATTTCCAAAATACATTTTTATTTTTGATTTTAATTTGTTATATAATAATAAAGAAAAAAAATAATAATTTCAAGAGATACTTAAGAGCCAATTGTGGGTATCTAATAAAAAAGTGATTGTCTCAATTTACTTATTTTAAGTATTTTTAAGCTAAAATAATAAACATCTTTATAGTGTTTGAGTAAAATAAAATAAGTATTTTTGACTTGCATTTATAAACAATAAGTTATAAATTCATACAACCGGGTTCTAAAAAAATTATAAAGAACAAATAAAATAATTAAAATTTAGTAACAATTGACCAAGATGAGCTATGAGTTATGACTCACATTTCAATAATTTCAACGCAAATAAATTTTAAACGAACAAATAAATCATTCATTTATTAATTCAATTCATTTTAATTCCACAAAATTCAGTCTTACTAACCAATCTATTTAACACCTCTAATATCATAAAAATAATATAAACAAAGAATAGCAACACAACTATCTTTGTCCACATTAATTGTTAAATGGAAAATGATTTTTTTAATAGGAATAGTTGTGTACAAGTAAGCTTCATTAACACTATTTTACAAACAAACAAAATTGTAGATAAAAAGATACTCTGTTTACACAAACTTTATGTCAGACCCAATTTTTGTCTATCATTTTCTCCAAAAAAAATATATAAAAATTGAAAACAATTGGCACCCACAATATCTATTTCCTACTTATTTGACTAAAGAAATAAAAAAAATTGAAAATAATTGACACCTACAAGAGGAGTTATATGCGTCGTAGCCTCCTGATTTTCTGAATACCATTTATTTAGAATTATACGGCGACATCATGAGGTTTTTTTATGGACTGAAGCAAACTTTTCTACTTCTATAACTACAAAAATATCTCCCAATTCGCATATTGCCTTTTTTTTTTTTTCAAATTTATGACATATTTTGTAATTTAATTTTAATTGTTGAAATTATTTTTAATTTTTCAATTCTATTTTCATTTTTTGTTTTTAGTGAAAATACCCAAACACTTGTTACTACTCAAAATTAGTTGCACGATTTTTCATAAATTGATAATATTTTTTGTGAAAATATAAAATATTATTATTAGTTCTTTAATTTTATTATTTTTTGAGTTCAATTAATTAATATTGTATATAAATTGTAGATGAAAATAAAGATTTTGAGATAACTTTATCAAAAACTGATCGAGAGATGCTTGATGAAGATAACATGGTGATGTTGGACACATAGAAAGTGTCATGAAGCTTTCGAGGAACTCATTTTTTATTTTTAATGAATGAAATATTGACATTTTTTGTGTTGTATTTTGATATATTGAAACAAAAATAGGTGAATGTTTTTAATTATCAATTATATTGTTATTCATTAACTATTGGATTGCTTGTTAATATTTTTATTTAGGTTGAAGGATATTATGTCAAAAGTTATTTAATTTCACTATTAGAATTTTTTTTTTGGAGTATTGGAGACTTGATTATCAAGTAATAATACTATGTAATATTGTCTAGTAAATATTTATGTTTATTACATTCTAAAATTAAATTATAAAATAATATTTTTAAAAAACTGGGCTAGCTTGTGAGGCCCACACAGTGATTGTGTGGATTTGGTGTTTTCTGATGATGGGCCAGTTCGACCTGAACCGTCAAATTTCAAAGACCGTGTAGACTATCTCGGATGAGTTGAATCGGCTTATATTGACAACTCTACATAATATAAATAAATTGTTAAATTTGTCCTCGAGCTATACAAAATTAAATATATTTTTCAGCGTTTGTAGTTAAGGTAAAATATGACTCTCATTAATAAATTTGACTAAATTTGTCCTTATTTTCAAATGATCAAAGTTTAGCGCCCGATAATACCACATATTCACAGTTAAAATCTTTTTTTTTATACGGGGCAAATATGAGTCTTTCTTATAGTTTAATTAAAGACGAATTTAACTCTTCTCCCTAATTTTAAATTCTTCTTTTTTATTCCTCTTTTCTCACTTTCGTCGCTTGCTTGGATCATTTTTTTTTTCTATAGTTGTTGTTTTGTTAACATCTTTAGAGATAATGCACATCATAAACATTTTCACCTATTTTATATATTTGTAAATTTTGATAATATGTATACTATTTTATGGCTTAGATCGAGCGCCTCGAGTCTTACAACTTATTTGGTCAAGTAGTTAAAAGTTGCTTATTTTGAAAAATATTTATTAAATTTGCTTTTTAAAAAAATGACTTTTGAACAAAAAAGGAACAAATTGTATTTGGTTAATTCATTTAAAAATTGTTTTTCTAAGCATATTGCGGTTGGCTAATATTATTTTTAAAAAAATATCTTAAACACATATATTACTTGTATATCATGTATATTATTAGTTATATTCTGGTGGAGTGGGGTTATTTAAATCAATGTATGCATACCTTAGCACTACCTCATGGAGGTAGAGAGGCTGATTTCAAAAGATGCTAGACTAAAGTGTAACAAATCCAAGTATAAAAAAAAAAAAAGAAACGGTAGAAAAAGTTTAGCAATTAACTAGACAATTAAACAGTGCAAATTCTAGAAGAAAGGAATTAGAACAACAATAAAATAATGCTATATAATCAAAACATATGAACAAGAACCTAGGATAGATATCACAAGAACGGACTACAATACTTATGACTAGTACAATGACAAACACCAACAAACATAAACATTTGAAAAGCAAGACAACACTTTGAAGCTACTAATCTTCTACCCTAATATACGTCTTTCACACCATCAAATTTAAAACTAAAAACAAAAACTAAAAAAGAACACTTAAGATATATGAATTTAAACCAAATTATTCCATTGCATGGGGCTTCAAATATATTAGAAACCACTATATGCTTGATAGGCATTATTTGGAGGGACTTGTGTTGAAGAAGCAGCACCATTTTCCAACATCATCAATTTATGGTTCAACTTTAGATCAACAAAATCCAACCATTCTTCAAGTCTTTTCACATCCTTTTCATTGACATTATCGATATATTCCCACAAATTTTTCATGTCATTTGCGCCAGGTGTCTGATTAGATATAGTCTTTTCTATGATATCGAGGTTGTCAAGCTGACCTCGTCGCTCCGTCACTTTGATCCGTGCATTTGCAGCAACAATGCCACTATCTACACTTGGCTGTGTATCTGGACTTACAAAATGACCAATAACAGAGTCAAATGTTGGGTGAAAAAACGAGTAAGGCTTACCATTGGGAGAATATGATATTATTCCCACATCAACATTATCGTATTTCTCAACCAGCTTGCTTGCTTTTTTTGTATAAACCTGACTTACTCTTTGAGAATGTTACAAGTCGAGTAGTTTCATTTTTTATTTTCTCCATAGGAATCTTCCAACGCCCTAGACACTTTCTTTCTGACTTGACTTAAGCTTTGAAGAAAGATAAAAGAAAATTATAAATTGATTGATAAAACTCTCAAATATTCTGTTGCTTATAAAAATGAAAATATGATGGCTTTTTATACAAAAAATTCTTCACTATTGTAATAAATTACTTGCCAAATACTATAGGTGAAAACAAATCTCTTCATATGTTGAAAATTATAGTAGCAAAATAAGTTTTATATGGATACTCCAATTATATTCTTGCACTTATCATAATAATAAAAAATATGACAAACATAAAATTAAGGAGGCAAATATCTAATATGCTTAATAACTTTACTAAATTGTGATAAGCAAGTGAGAAATTATTGGATTACACACACATATCTAAGAAGATTTCAAAAACAACAACAATTCAGTGTATACCCACATAGTGGGGTCTGGGGAGAGTAAAATGTACGCAATCCATACCACTACATCCGGAGAAGTAGAAAGGTTGTTTTCGATAGACCCCCGGCTCAAGACAAAAAATAGTAAATAAATTCACAATAAAGCATGAAACAAGATGAAATAACAAAAATAAGACACCCACAAAGTAATTCCCCTACACTAACGAACCAAAGGCACCCCATACCCTCCTACTAGCAGCTCCAACCGATGGACCTAGCCCTAAGACTACCAACCCGGTTACCCCAAAGCTCTCCTAACTACTGACTACGACCCACCCACAAGCACTAGCCGTCTAACCTAATTCATGGCCTCTATACCTTCCTATCCATAGTCATTCAGCTGTAATTGCGTCATGTCACATCTAATTACCTCTCTCTAGTATTTATTTGTCCTACCCCGACCCTGCATAAAACTATCCAAATCTATCCTCGCACACCTACGAACTGATGCATTCATGCCTCTCCTCATTATATATTTGAACCATCTCAATCGAACTTTCTGCATCTTGTCCTCCACCGAAGTCACTGCCACCTTCTCCCGAATAGTTTTATTCCTAACCCTATCACCCTAGTAATCCCACACATGCAATGCAACATCTGCATTTTTGTCACCTTTAATTTTTGAAAAGTGGAAATTCTTGACTATCCAACACTCTGCTTCATACAACATGGACAGATGGACTGCCACTCTGTAGAATTTATCTTTAAGTTTGGGCATCACCTTCCTATCACACAACATTCTCGAGGAGAGCCTCCACTTCATCCATCCTTCCCCAATACGGTGGGAGACATCCTTATCAATCCCTCCATTCTCCTGAATCATGGACCCGAGATACTTAAGACTATCCCTCTTAGAAACAACCTAGGAATTCAACCTTACTACTAACTCGTTCTCCTGCCTCAAGTCATTAAACTTGCACTCCATATACTCTATCTTGATCATACTCAACCGAAACTCTTTAGACTCAAGGGTTTGTCTCTAAACCTCTAATTTATCATTCATTCCCTCACGTATCTCATCAATCAGAACTACATCCTCTACAAAAAACACTCACCAAGGCACCTCTCTTTGAATATGCTGCATCAACACATCCATCACAATGTAAAAAAATGGGCTAAAAGTCGATACTTGATGCAACAATGTTAAGACAGGAAAATGCTCTGAATCTCCTTCCGTCGTGCTCACCTGAGTCTTTGTTCCATCATACACATCCTTAATCAATCTGATGTACGCCACCGGGACCCCACTCACCTACAAGTATCTCCAAAGAACCTCCCTAGGGAGTTTGTCGTATGCCTTCTCCAAGTTGATGGACACCATATGTAAGTCCTTCTTCCTTTCCCTATATTGCTCCACCAGTCTCCGCACCAGGTGAATTGCCTCCATCATCAAGCGACCTGACATAAATCCAAACTGATTCTCCAAAATAGACACTATCCTCTTCAACGTCCACTAGTCCACTCTTTCCCAGATCTTTATAGTATGACTCAACAACTTAATACTCTTATAATTGTTGCAACTCTGGATGTCACCCTTGTTCTTATATAAAGGAATCATAATACTCCACCTTCAAGCCTCGAGCATTTTCGTAGTCTTGAAAATGTTGTTAAATAATTCAGTCAACCACCTTAACCTAGCTAGCAAACTTTCAAAAATCTACATGAATCTTATCAGGCCCCGTCGTCCTACCCCTTTGCATCCTGCGAATAGCCTCTCTGACCTCGTCCACCTTAAAACTTCTATAGTAACTTAAATCACGACACTTCTCTGAGTTCTCCAGTTCCCCTAACACAATGTATTTGTCCCCCTCATCATTCAAGAGACTATGAAAATACGAATGTTATCTTCTCTTAATGTGAACGTCCTCCTCCAGTACTCAACCATCCTGCCCCTTAATGCACTTCACTTGATCAAGGTCACGACACTTCCTTTACCTAGCCTTAGTAAGCCTATACAGCTTCTTTTCCTTGTCTTTTTCCTTTAAACCAGCATACAAGCTCTCAAACATTGTCATATTTGTAGTCATAATTGCTAACTTACCTTTCTTCCTGGCTAACTTGTACTCCTTCCTATTTACTTGTTTCTCCTTTTCATCTTTACTCTCAACCAACTTAGAATTTGCCTACTTCTTAGTCTTCACTTTCTTTCTAGCTTCTTCATTTCACCACTAATCCCCCCGATGTTGTCCAGTCCATTCCCTCGAGACACCCAATACCTCTCTAGCAGTCTTCTTGATGTACCTATATCATGCCTCAAATCCTATTGGAGGGGACTGGCACCCAAAACCGAGGAGGCCCGAGAGAACCAGCTCATAACCTTATACTTCCCATTCATACCTCTATGACAACCCGAAATTCAGACAGTATCATGTCGCATATAAAAGGAAATAATTACCTGTATAAGCTCGAGCACACATATATATGTATATACAATACATGGCCGTTGGAGCCATCACGTCAATTAACAAAACACTACCTTGACTGTACATTAGGTCTACAAAGCCTCTAGACAATACAAAGAGTTTAATTAAGTACGGGACACACCCCGCCTTAGAACTAACTTTTATACATTACCAAAAGTGACTGGATATGACACAGAAAGCCTCAAAACAAACTGGAGCTCACCAAAAGCAGCTGGCTATCCTGGCTCCTACTTGTGCGGTGTATGAGTTGAGGTACCTGTGCTTGCAACATGAAATGCAGGTCCCCCGTGGGGGAAGTCAGTACGAAATATGTATTGAGTATGTAAAGATGTAGATAATCACATATGATATAGAAGCTCAATAGAAATTAGAAACAAGTGAATAAATCATAATAGGAGTGGACCACACTTATTAGAACTTGTGACAACCTGTACATTGTATTTATTCAATCATTTTACCTTTGTTCTTATCATCTTTGTAATCATTACTGTACTGTACTGTGACCATTAGGATGCCTCTAGTACATAGCAACTGGGATCGACCCATGATAGGATTATGCCCCTGGGATACCTCCTATAAACATATAAATAGAGATCGACCCATGATAGGCTTATGCCCCTGGGATACTACCCGATAAGAGAGAGCTTCCATCACTTAGTTCAATTAATCTTTGAGATTGTTATTTCGGTCGCCACCACATTTTTTATACTTTGAAACAATGATTTTTCAATAAGAGACATATAAATAGACCATCAATGCAATAACAATGAAGTAAGAGCTCATTGGCACATCAATGAAGTGTTTTGGAGTCATCAATGCCATAACAATGAAGTAGGAACTTATTGGTATATCAATAAAATGTTTTGGAGTCATTAATAGCACAAGGATCTTGTTTGAGTAACCGGATACCTTCTGACATTCATTAGTGCAATAAACATATAATATTTGGAAGACAAGTAAGTATTAGAATGTCTTGACATCTTGTAGGGTGGAAACAAGTTCATTGGTAACATAGGACATCATACAAAACCTTTATGGATCACATGTTATTGAATAACTTTGGAAACATTCTTAATAGAACAATTGTTCACTTTCATGCCAAAGATATGGTATAGAGTCTGCTTTACATAACCGACTGTCAACCTTCAATACTAGTCCCAAATGGATTTCCTGTCTTTTCGGATTACTTATCTACGATGAACATATATAGCAATCTAGTATTAGCAACCAAACGTCACAATTCAATTATTTAAATTCACCAAACTGGTGGTTAAGTAGTAAGCCCTAATTACACCATAAAGGGTGTCACTTTAACCCTCTTATACTCCAATTATATTCACATGTCATGCATATTCATACAACATCCTCCAATATCAAGTTTGGATTCATTTATCCTTTCAACCAATCCATTAAACCAAATTGATCCATAGAAATAAATAATCATCAATTCAATAGTATATCACCATATCCACCTTCCATAACTCAATTACCATATCCACCTTCCATAATTCAATACAACTAAACCATGCAAAATAGTCCATAACCCTATTTCCATCACCTTTCAATAACAACCAATACATATAATCCTCTATCACACATATACATATGGAAAAGAACAAAGGCAAACAATACTAGGCCTTATGAAATAGTTAAAGTTGTGCACCAACTGGTAGGAAATGTGCGGATTTGCAGTTGGTGCACAACTTTAACTCTTTGACAATTTGGACCTTCAACTACAAATTCTGCAATGCTCTTCTTCATGTCATTCCACCAATACATATCTTTCAAATCTTGATACATTTTGGTTGATCCTGGATGAATGGAATACTTTGAAAAATGTGCCTCTGTCATAATCTTCTTTCTTAGCCCGTCTACATCTGGTACACACAATCGATTTTGGCACTGAAGTACTCCTTCTCGTGTAAGCTCAAATGCCTTGGTCGCACCACTCTTAATGTTCTCCTTAAGTTGTAATAAAATAGGATCTGCATATTGTTTCCCTTTCACTTCAGCTATTAATGAAGATTCCGCAGCATTATGTACGATAAGCTCTTTATTCGGAGTTTCAAGAAGGCGAACTCCCAAACTAGCAAACTGATGAAGATCTTTAACCATCCCTTGCCTTTCTATAGGCTCCATCATAGCCTTACAACTTAACGTATCAGCTACCACATTTGCTTTCCCTGGATGGTAGACGATATTAATATCGTAATCCTTTAATAGTTCAAGCCATCTCCGCTGCCTTAAATTTAGATCCTTCTGATTAAAAATATATTGCAAGCTCTTATGGTCAGTATATATATCAACATGAACCCCATATAAGTAGTGGAACCATATCTTTAAAGCAAAAATAACTGCTGCCAGCTCAAGATCGTGTGTAGGATAATTTTTCTCATGTGGCCGCAATTATCTAGAAGCATATGCTATTACCTTACCATGCTGCATCAATACACATCCTAAACCAATTCTGAAAGCATCACAATACACTGTATACCCTTCGGTGCTTTCTGGAAGTACCAACATGGGTTTAGAAATCAACTTGTTCTTTAACTCTTGAAAACTCTTCTCACAGGCATCATTCCATTGGAATTTGGATGCTTTATAGGTTAACTTGGTTAAGGGTGCTGAAATAAAAGAAAAGCCTTTAACAAACCTTCTATAATAACCGGCTAACTCGAGAAAACTACGAATCTCCGTAGGCGTTATGGGCCTTGGCCAGTTCTTCACAACTTCTATCTTTTGAGCATCAACCTTTATCCCTTCACTAGATACAATATGACCCAAAAATGCCACCGACTTTAACCAAAACTCACATTTAGAGAACTTTGCATAAAGCTTATAATCACGAAGAGTCTGCAATGTTTGTTGTAAGTGATTGGCATGGTCCTCTTCTGATCTAGAATAAACTAGAATATCATCTATAAAAACTATCACAAATACATCCAGGAATGGCTTAAAAACCCTATTCATCAAATTCATAAAAGTTGCGGGTGCATTTGCTAGCCCAAATGACATAACTAGAAACTCATAATGACCATACCATATTCGAAAAGCTGTCTTAGGTATATCCTTCTCTTTGACCCTCACTTGGTGGTAACCTGACCTCAAATCAATCTTAGAAAAGCACTTGGCGCCCTGTAACTGATCAAATAAATCATCAATTCTTGGGAGAGGATATTTATTCTTAATAGTCACCTTATTCAATTGTCGATAATCAATACACATCCTCAGCGAGCCATCCTTTTTGCGTACAAGTAACACTGGTGCTCCCCAGGGGGACATACTAGGCCTTATGAATCCCTTCTCTAGCAAATCTTTCAATTACTCTTTCAATTCTCATAATTCTGCTGGGGCCATTCTATACGGAGGAATGGATATTGGTTGGGTGCTTGATATTACATCAATACCAAACTCTACTTCTCGTTCAGGAGGCAAACCTGGAAGATCTTCAGGAAATACATCAGAAAATTCATTTACCACTGGAACAGCGTGAAGAGTTGGTGGCTCCGCTTCTGTATCCGTTACTTTAACTAAATGATATATGTATCCCTTGGAAATCATTCTTCTTGCCTTAAAATAAGAAATAAATCTACCTCTTGGTGCACTAATTTCACCTTTCCGTTCAAGGACTGATTCATTTGGAAAATGCAAATATACCTTTTTCGTGCAGCAATCAATTGTGGCATAACAAGACGCCAACCAGTCCATACCCATTATAACATCAAAATCTACTATTTCTAACTCTACAAGATCAACCATTGTATCACGACCACAAATAGTTACTATGCAGTTTTGGTAAACCCTTCTAGCTATAATAGATTCCCCAACCGATGTGGACACTTCGAATGGATTAACTAACAGTTCAGGTATTCTTTTGAACTTTCCAGCAACCAATGGAGTAACATAAGATAATATAGAACCGGGATCAATTAAGGCATATACATTGAATGAAAAGATAGACAACGTACCCGTAACTACATCTAGGGAAGCCTCTAAATTTTGTCGATCCGCTAGAGAATACGTACAATTTTGAGCCCAGCTAGAACTTGTGGCTCCTCTATCACCTCTAACACGACCCATTGGTTGTGCACCCATTCCTGAATAAGGCATCGATGATGATGATGCAACAAAATGACCCCGTAGGTTGTGCCATACCACCTATGCCCCTTTGTGGGCATTCTCTTATCATATACCCTGACATATCGCACCATAAGTAAACATTGGTCCCCAACCGACATGCGCCTAAATGATACCTTCCACATTTATTGCATGGCTCTCGAGGAGGTCTCGATTGGCTCATATTCCCTTGCCCTTGGTACCCCACTGTCCGCAAACTCTAAATCTCACTTCTGTGCCCAAATTGATTTCCTATGGACCCTTGGAACTATGGTGGGGCACTAGCTGTAGAATAAGAAGATAATGACCTAGGTTGTCTAGCAGAAAACTGTGGTCTGAACCCTCATTGGGATGCCATGAACTGCTCTGTAGAGCTGGCCCTCTTGGAATATCCTCTTTCTAATTCTTGTGTTCTTCTCCTCTGCCTCTGATCTTCCATTTTCTGTGCAAAAGCTTGGATCCTCGCTATGTTTATATCTTTGTTCAAACGGCAATAGTACAATCTCTAACTAGATATGGATCCAACGTATCCACATAATGATGAACTCTGTCATCCATAGTAGCTACAACATTAGGAGCATATCTCTACAAGGAATTAAATCAGAGACTGTACTCCGTCACGCTCATATTCCCCTGACGAAGATTTAAAAACTGATCTGCATGGCCTGACGAATCTCAAATGGAAGATAATGATCAAGAAATGCCTCTTTGAACTCTTTCCAAGTAGATGGGGGTGCATCAATACCCCTAGATTTAAAAACTGATCTGCATGGCCTGACAAATCTCAAATGGAAGATAATGATCAAGAAATGCCTCTTTGAACTCTTTCCAAGTAGATGGGGGTGCATCAATACCCCTAGATTATTTCCAGTCCTCGTACCAATATATAGCCTCCTCTTTAAATCTATACGCCACTAACTCCATTGTCTCTTTACCCGTCTAAGGCCCTTAGAATTTAATCAATAAAGTCCTGTGGGTCCTCGTTAAGATCTGATCCAGTAAAAGTGGGAGGATCCATCTTAAGAAAATCCTGTGTTTGAAGGCTAGCCGCCCTATCTGTACTACTAGGACCCGTGGTAGGAATGGCTTGCCCTTGATCTTGCGCAGCAACTATATTAGTCAAAAGTTGCACTGCATTTCTAAGATCTTGATCAGCAGCATTAATAGGTGGCTCTGTGGATATAGTTCTCCTCTCTCTTATTTCTTCTAGAGTGGAAAAAGTTTCTAATGCATGCTCAGCTGGAGCCTTACTTTGATTAGCTGGTATAGTGGGTGACTTACTAGTCTCCTCTCCGGCAGCCACATCTACTTGTTACCGGTATTCTTGCTTCTGGTAATCGGCATCATTACTATAATAAGAGAAACAAATGGATTCAGTGGTCAACTATGACTTCATATACAATATAGGTTCTATCACACGATCTAATACATAAAGAAAAAAAATAATTCCTAAATGTCCATAGCCTCCTATTTATTGATGCGGTGCACGACACACCGATAAACAAGACTCTACGTAGACACGGATTTGTAGATTCACTAGGACGAACTTCTCTGATACCACTTTTCTCATGCCTCAAATCCTATTGGGCCGGACTGGCTCCCGTAACCGAGGAGGCCTGGGAGAACCAGCTCATAACCTTATACTTCCCATGCATACCTCTATGACAACCCAAAATTTGGACAGCATCATGTCGCATATAAAAGGAAATAATCAATTGTATAAGCTCGAGCACACATATATATGTATATACAATACTTTGCCATTGGATCCATCACGTCTCTTAACAAAATATCACCTTGACTGTACATTAGGTCTACAAAGCCTCTAGACAATACACAGAGTTTAACTAAGGTCGGGACACACCCCGCCCATATAACTAACTTCTACACAATACCAAAAGTGACTGGATATGACACGGAAAGCCCCAAAGCAAACTAGAGCTCACCAAAAGCAGCTGGATATCCTAGCTCCTACTTGTGTGGTGTATGAGTTAAGGTACCTGTGCATGTAGCATGAAATGCAGGTCCCCTATGGGGGACGTCAGTACGAAATATGTACTGAGTATGTAAAGCTGTAGATAATCACATATGATATAGGATCTCAATAGAAATCAGAAATAAGTGAATAAATCGTAATAGGAGTGGACCACACTTATTAGAACTTGTGTCAACCTGTACATTGTATTTATTTAATCACTTTACCTTCGTTTATATCATCTTTGTAATCATTACTGTACTGTTCTGTGACCATTAGGCTGCCTCCAGTACATATCAACTGTGATCGACCCATGATAGGCTTATGCCCCTGGGATACCACCCATAAACACATAAATAGGGATCGATCCATTATAGGCTTATGCCTCTGGGATACCACCCATAAACACATAAATAGGGATTGACCCATTATAGGCTTATGCCCCTGGGATACCACCCGATAAGAGAGAACTTCCATCACTTTGTTCAATTAATCTTTGAGATTGTTATTACGGTCGCCACCGTATTTTTGATACTTTGAAACAATGATTTTTCAATAAGAGACATATAAATAGACCATCAATGCAATAACAATGAAGTAAGAACTCATTGGCACATCAATGAAGTGTTTTGGAGTCATCAATGCCATAACAATGAAGTAGGAACTTATTGGTTTATCAATGAAACATTTTGGAGTCATTAATAGCACAAGGATCTTGTTTGAGTAACCGGATACCTTCTGACATTCATTAGTACAATAAACATGTAAGATTTGGAAGACAAGTAAGTGTTAGAATGTCTTGACATTTTGTAGGGTGGAAACAAGTTCATTGGTAACATAGGACATCATACAGAACCTTTATGGATCACATGTTATTGAATAACTTTGGAAACATTCTTAATAGAACAATTGTTCACTTTCATGCCAAAGATATGGTATAGAGTCTTCTTTACAAAACTGACTGTCAACCTTCACTACTAGTCCCAAATGGACTTCCCGTCTTTTCGGATTACTTATCTACAATGAACATATATAGCAATCTAGTATTAGCAACCAAACGTCACAATTCAATTATTTGAATTCACAAAACTAGTGGTTAAGTAGTAAGCCTTAATTACACCATAAAGGGTGTCACTTTGACCCTCTTATACTCCAATTACATTCACATGCCATGCATATTCATACAACATCCTCCAATATCAAGTTTGGATTCATTTATCCTTCCAACCAATCCATTAAACCAAATTGAGCCATAGACATAAATAATTATCAATTCAATAGTATATCACCACATCCACCTTCCATAACTCAATTACCATATCCATCTTACACAATTCAATACAACCAAACCATGCAAAATAGTCCATAACCCTATTTCCATCACCTTTCAATAACAACCAATACATATAATCCTCTATCACACATATACATATGGAAAAGAACAAAGGCAAATAATATCCATACCTTAGAATTCACCTCTTGATTATGCAATCCTGTTTGCACAAATAATAGGTGCCGTTTGAAGCTCTAGAGATGACAAACGCAGTTATCGAATTACTTTGGAATTTCTACGGTTGAATCAAAAGTAATTTAAAGGTCAAATTTGGCTAGGGTTTGTTCTTTCTCAATGATTGATGATGAAAATGAGTTTTTGAACTCATATACATGTATATATACACATATTCCCGTCCATAATATAATAGGAAATGACCAAAATGCCTTTAAAATTTAAATAATGTCAAATCTGTCCTTTGGTGGACTGTTTTGATAAGCTAAAGTAGATCGACCATAACTCTTTCCTACGATATCGAATTTGGGTAAAATTGGTATAGTTGGAAGGATAATTCAAAGGGATTTCATGTCATATAAAGTAGGCCACCCAATTCGTCCTGTACAAGAAGTTATGGTTGTTTGAAGTTGACCCTAAAAATCTATTTTGATAGGCTGAAGTAAAACAAGTATAAATCCTTACTCAGATGTTGGATTTGGATGAAACCAATTGCATTGGAAAGAATACTCAAAGATCTTTATTTTCATAGGTCGCAACACTCCTATTTTATTATATTAAGGGATTTATGATAGTTCGAAGTTGATCCAAAAATTCGGCTGACCTCAGTAGTTTGTGTGCAGGAAATGTTCCTGCACATTTACTATTCCCAAATATTCCGGCCACCATTTTATAGTTTCGAACGTGCTCGATTATATCAGAAACCTATTCATTTTTTGAAATCTTTATATCGTTGGAAAGATTATTCAATAACCTTCGCTTGGAACCATCGACGGACAAATTTCGGTATAAA
This sequence comes from Capsicum baccatum var. pendulum, assembly GCA_030864225.1. NCBI lineage: Eukaryota > Viridiplantae > Streptophyta > Magnoliopsida > Solanales > Solanaceae > Capsicum > Capsicum baccatum. The sequence continues at coordinate 274,499,284 of CM061558.1, forward strand.
TAAAAGAAATTAATTCCATATAAATAAGACCAATACACGTACTTTAATACGCCAGTACACATACTTGAATACGGGGTGTTACACGAGCAAACCCAGGGATGGGGGAATTCCTACCAGTAGAGGGTTTGACCCTTAGTAGCAATTCCTATATTACAGAACTACGTAGCCAGTGTAGGCTGAGATATCTTTCTGCCATACTAGGGTTGATACATCTCATATGAGTTTTCCTGCCAGCGAGGGATGATGAAATATCTTCCTGTCAGAGAGGGTTAACTCACATCTTTGTATTTACCCATGGCACGATACTGACACCATTCCAACTAGGGTTATAGATTGGATCCCAATCCATTCGACGAGGGGCATGTATGTTAGATGATTAATTCCCGTAGTTTCAGTTTCATTCTTAGTATAGACTCAATTTAGTTCTATAGAATCAGGACTGTCAGATACAGTCATCCATCTCAGTATAGAACTCGGATCAATTCTTCAAAATCAGGACTTTCATCAACAGTCACTCAGCTATCAGTATTACAGTATCAGTAAACTCAGATATCAGTATACCAATACTCAGAACTCAGTATTTAGTGTTAACACATTCGCAGTTACAATTTATGTATTTATGCATGTACTCTCATTCAGTTATATTCATGTTACTCAGTCAGTTATTGTTTATGCATATGAACCCATGCATATCAACCTACCTCACTTAGCATATCAGTATATTCAAAGTACTGATACAGACCTTTCTTATGTGCTATGATGTCTTATATCACAGGTTCAGACACACAGGCTCTTGATCGTACTTAGCAGCCCAGACTATCAGCAGCAGATTTAGTGATGAGTCCTCATAGATCGAGGACAGAGTTATCATTTTAGTATTTCAGTAGTCGGAGTTAGTTGGGGACTTATCTCATCAACTCCATATTCAGAAAATTAGAGGCTTTCAGACTAGCACAATCAATTTTTCCTTTTTTCATATGTTATTATTAGTAGTTTCACTTATTATTTCAGTATTTTGAGAACCTTATGACATTTCATTTATTCTTCCGCATATTTTTTTAGTATTATTATTCAGTGCTCACAGCAGGTACGAGTCATGGGTTAGCTTGTGATCCTTCTTGGTCGTGAGAACCATGTGGCATACGAGGTACAGACTCAAGGTGTTACACATCCCAAACGTCCTCTCAAAATCCAATAGAGCAACTCTCTCTTCATGCTTCTTCCCAAAACCAAAACCTCCATGCATAGTAGACATAGCCTCCCAGTAACACCTCGATGTGCCCATTGAAATCCCCTTCTACAATAAGCTTCTTGGAGAAAGGCACACCTCTCACCACCTCCTCTAAAACCTCCCAAAATTTCTTCTTTTCCTTCTCGTCTAAGCCCACCTGCAGCTTATAAACACTACACACGTTTATATTAAACCCTCCAATGACTAACCTAATAGTCATCAACCTATTGCTGACCTTCTTAACCTCCACTACTTGCCCTCTAAGTTCTTCATCTACTAAGATGCCTACTCCATTCCTACGCCTCTCACTACCTGAGTACCACAACTTGTAACCATCCAAATCCCTAACCTTAGACCTTACCCACTTGGTTTGAGGACACACACAATATTGATCCTTCTCTTTCTAAGAATCTTCACAAGCTCTATGGACTTACCCTGCAGGGTCCCTATATTCCAAGACCCAACCCTCAACCTAACAACTCTTACATCCCGCCTACCTCTACTAAACCTCAGTCCATACCCCAAATTTGTCCTAACACCGGACCTTGCCCCCACTCCCAACCCAGTCCTTCCCTCTTCCCCTACCCCCAAATAAGTCATCCCCTCTTCCCCCACCCCCAAAATTGACCCAAGCCTCAACCCCCTCGTATATGACCCTATCTTAACATTAATGCCCAAAGCCACTACTCAAAAAATAGAAACAAAAAAAGAAACAAAAAAAACATAAGGGGATAGAAGGCACACACAAAGCTCACTATTCGGCCTAACAACAAGAACAACAAAACAAATAACAAGATAGCAATACAAGTCACCAATACAAGAAAACAGCCAATCCCACAAATTAAAAACAAGTCAAGAGACAGTAAATAATAAGAAAGAAAGAAGAAGAAGAAAAGAAAAAAAAATAGCAAAGCTTATAAGTCACCGTGTTATGCTTGTAGATCAATTCCTCTTCTCTTGTGTGGTATGTTGGATTCCAACAAATTAATGCAGAAATTGGTCGCCGAAATATTATCACTAGAGCTTCGCCGGAATTAGATTCGGTTGAGCAAAGTTTGGTAATCTAGACACGCCAGAGTTAGATCTGGTTGTCTGTGTCCAGTGCAGCATACTGACGACGTCATCGGGGTCGAGCCGACGAAAACTTTATTCCGCCGGCGAGAGCAGTGAAAATTGCGAAAGGGGAGGAGAGAGAAAAAGGGAAAGAGAGAGAAAACCAAAGGGCTGATTTTCTAGTATACTTAATAACATTTCCATATTGTAGTAAACAAATGAGGACATAATTTGAAATAAAATAATCTACGTATCAAAATCAAATTCTGTTCAGCAAGGTGAAAGTAAGCAATTGAGATATGAAAATTCCCCTACATGTGCTTGCCTAATTAGTAAATGTTGCAAAAATATTTTTTTCTTCATTTGATTCTCAATATAAAAATCTTTATGACATTATTAAATCCAATTATCGAGTGTAGTGTATGATGAGAGTTGAATTTCAATATTTAACAAACAAGAGATCAAGATAAAATTCAGAAAATATTTACAAAATATTTAGTATAGCAAACAACTAATAATAGTCATCAACTAATTACATGTTTTTGGTAAAATATAAATACCACTAACAAGCAAATCGATACACCTATAGAGAACCTAGGATCCATAACCCCCTTCTAGAAAGGTTGCTACTTCTTTAGGCATCCAACTAAATCAATATACTTCAAAGAAAAAATGTTAAATCAAACCATAGCAACTATGAGACTTTTAAGCATTCCTAAACAATCTTATTCTCTCTATGAATTCAAATTTAATTTGTGCTAGAACAATATTACTTTCAATACTAATGCCTCTATGGAGTTTTCAATTTTTCCCCTCCATGTATGATAGATGATAGCACTCCATAAAGTTAGAACCACTTCTTTATAGAATTGCTTTCAGTACCTATCTCACCTCTTCTTGGTGGAACTAGTTGCCTGCCTATGATTGCAACTCAGTCCTTAATTCGCCAATCCACTCACATTGTGTAAGTAAGTGCAAGGATGTTTTAATTTTTTAACTATCACTTAAAAACACTCAGTTTGGTCCAAATGTATATGCAGATGCAATAATCTTGATTTTGTTAGTAATCTACCATGTATAACTAACCAATGTAATCATTCTATATCTTGGCTGAGCCACAGAAATTCAAACAAGATCAACAATTTCTAGTCTGGTCTGAATACCCAACATTCCAATGTAACTAGCAGTATTGAATAATGATTAGAGTGTGTCAATGTGTATCTACCTTGTGTATACCATTGAGTCATGTCTACCTTAGGTGCATTGATTTTCTTTCAATACCAGATAAGGGTTATGTGATTAAATTGAATCATGATTCCTCATCTGCAATCCATGTATCCATCTGACTCATAGTTAGTCTTGATTTTATGATAATTGCCATAATAATTTTCCTATAGGGGCCATACTCCAGTTTCTACGATTATTCATATATAAACCACCCGCCTTCTTTGACCAACAAATATTTTTCCATGCTATTAATAGTATTTTCCTCTTCTGCTCATCACCCCCACAAATAATCCCTGCAGATTCTAATAACCTCTTTGAGCATACTTTGAGAAGACAAGATACATCCCAAAAGTTATATATTAAGAATAGGACTGCATTCACCTCTTGAATTCTTCCCGCATAAGACAACAGTTTGGCATAACCAAAGCTAATTCTATGTGTAATGTTATTTACCAACTGTTGACATTTCGCCTTCTTTCACTTTTTAAATGATAAGGAAAGTCCAAGGTACCTAATTCGAAATTATCCCTGGGAAAATCCTATCAAGGTAAGAAGTTACTCTTTAGTGTAATTAAGATTTCGAAATTCATCTTCAAGTTCTCAAAAAACGGGGAGAAATTTCACTTCTACTTACAAAATTTCAATGTTTTTTTTTACGTAAAATGTATATCCAAATATAACTTCAAGCAGTGGCGGATTCAGGATTTAAGGGTTATGGGTGCTCGTGCGGTTTGGACACAGATATTGACGTCCAAAGCTTTAAGGTTTCGCCTGAAGCCAAAGCACTTAGCTATCTTCTTGGTTTTCTGGGTATTTTCTTGAAGCTTGTACCATTTTTTTGACTTTTTTATATAATTATACCTACTGTACGTCGGATTTAATGGGTGTAGATACACCAAAAAAAATGCATATAGGTCCGTCCCTAACTTCAAGTTTCAAAAATCGCAATTTTAAAAATTTAAGTTTTTGAATTTTAACTTCAAAATCTATGATTAAACGAGTGCTACTATAGGTTGCAAATATTAGTGGCTTAGATATATATATATTTACAAGTCGCTATATTGATTACTATATTTTATGGTGCATGTTGGTTTGAAAATAGTCATCACTATAAGTTACAATAACTTGGAATAAATTCAAAAATATTTGTTTTTTTCTCAATAAAGTGACTATAGTTTTGAGTTGATCACTCTATATAGTTCTACTAGTACAACTACTACTACTAGGAAATAGGAATATGGATCAAGTCCACTCATTATATTCCTACTTTCTTAGCTTCTTCTAACCACTTCTTTTTATGTTTGACTATCAAATGGATAATATTTTTTAGGTTTTTTGATCTGTGTTTGATATTTGTATTGAGGTTCAGTTCAGAGATGAAACTAAGATTTGAAGTTTATAGATGCTAAACTTGTCACTAAAGATATATCATTTGCACATTTCGTCCTTCAAATGGCTTGGTCTAGGGGCGGATCTACGTTGTTGTCAGAAGGTTCACCCGAATCTCCTCGACAAAAAAATAATTATATATATATATATATATATATATATATATATATATATATATATATACGGTAGAAAGTCTATATTTTGGTATATATATATATAATAATTTTGAACCACCTGAATCAAAGATATGAGATAACTCAATGGTACTGGGCTGCGCTACTTGGGTCTCATGCACCAGCCCCACTTCACAGGTTTGAATCTCACTAGGGCGCACAAGTTGCCTAATTTTTGTTTTTAATTCATTTTTCAAACTCTCTGTGAAAAAATTCTGAATCCGCCACTATGACTTGGTCTTTAATGTTTACCGTTTAACAGTAAAACTTATATCTACTGAGGCCTAAGTCTTTAGAAACTGAAGTCATGCACGAGCATCACTTATTGTATGATCGAGGAGAATAAATTAATGATCAATACAAAGTAGAAATAAAAGTGCAAATGATCCAAGAACTCATCATTAGAAATTAATTCATCAAAGGAATTTTTTTTTACATAATATATAGAAATAGAGATGATGTTTCTATGAAAATAAAAGAAATTTAAGTGTGATTAATAGAACAAAATATTACAGAATCAAAAGTGATTTTAGTATATGGTCAAATAAAAGAACATCATAATTATTTGGAGGTTATATGAGAGCTAGTTTGACTGCCCTAATTGTTTAAATAACTTAAACAAAACTTGTATTCTCTCCACTAAAGTAGCATAATATGGACTTTAATTAATTATTATGTACATGTTTAATTCTAATCTTCAATCATTGAAATACTATAACCATATCCACCTAGGGCTGCTAAAAAGAATGTACTTTTTCATGATTAGTTTCCTAATTCAAGATTTTTTTTTTTTTGGAATTTCGGAGAAATTCACAATTTCTGTCTTTTCGATGAACATTTTATTGTAACATGCTTATTGTGCGATATATAATTGCAAACCTCACAAGAGATGTCAGTGACACTAGGCAAATTCTATGTGACGAGCTCATAATTGAACGATATATAAAGGCTAGATTCGATTCCAGATCTTCCATATAAGAGATCCACATCCTTCGAACCACTCAATCATGTCCTTATAGGTCTAAATTCAAGATTAATATCTTAGTATGTAACAATTGTTTGCTTTCTATCCAGTGTTTGGTATTTACGTTGGAGTTTGACTAAATTTATATTCTAGGATCAATCTTTAGGCTGGTGCTTTCAATAGGATTTTTTATTTTATTTTAGGGGTTTAAATTTTTTTTTATTTTTTATTTTTAAAAAAAAAATTGGGGGTAGGGGTTTAAATTTGAAACCTCTAATTAAAGGGGAGGGATAATTAAAAGGTTATTAGGTATAAGAAATAGTAATTAATTAAATGATACTAAGAGAGCTTATTGGAACGTCAACTGATGGTTTATGAAACTAGTTGGTGTTTAATACTGTTAAGGATAATAAAAAAAAATCTCAAAATAAAAAAAATCATGTTAGAAGTGTTGTCTTCAAAATTAGATTATGCAATGCGCGAATAAAAAATTATTCGATCTGCAATATAAGTATCAAATATTTAGATAGAAGTCAAAAAAAAAAAAGTGAAGTTATTTCGACTTATATAAGAAGCGTCTATACCTTTAATCTCATTTACTCAATTTAACAACTTGATGGGATGGTTATTATATATGGTTAATTTCATAATGCATCGTATTATATTATTTTTAATAAATAAAATGTTTAAATAGATTACATTGTTTCGCATCACTTTATAATTTTACATATCAACATTTATAGGATAAACTTACAATATTAAATAAGAAAAAGTAGGATATAAGTTTGAGTTATTATAGATAGATATGATAAAGAATAAAATAAAATTATCAAATAATTAAAAAAATAAGTAAAGATGCACGAAGAAAATACTAATTTTAAAACAAATAAGACGTTGTAATTTAAGAGATATCTCTATTACCAATCAATTAATTTATCTATGTGTAATTAATGTCATGCCCATAAAATATGTAAATGTTATGATAGTATCATCATTAAATAGAACTCAATTAAACCACATTTTTTCTACTTAGAATCATCAAAATATATGTGAAAAATTAAAAAAAAAAAATTGAAATTTTGGATTCATAATGTCTTAAATTCACTAAATTCGTATAATAAATGCAACCATTATTTAATTCAACACCATTAAATTTACAACAACATATCTAATGAAATTATGTCAGTGTATACATACGTTAGCACTACCGTGTAAAGGTAGAGAGGCTGTTTCTGAAAGACGCTAGGCTCAAGTATAGCAAATTTAAGTACAAAAAAGAAAAAAACGGTGAAAAAAATATAGCAATTAACAAGGAGATTAAATAGTGCAAAGTCTGAAAGAAACAAATTAGAACAACAACAAATAATATTATAATCGAAACACATGAACAATAACAAACTGTGATACATTTCACGAGAAAGAACTACAATACTCATGACTAGTACAACGACAAATAAAAATAAAGCTAAACCCTAGAAAACCAAGACGATACTCTTGACCAACTACTCTTCTACCTTAATAGACGTCCTCCACGCCATCAAATTAAAAATAAAAATAAAAACTAAAAGGAACACTTAAGACATATGAATTTAAACCTAATTATTCCATGCATGAGTCTTCAAACATATTAGAAACCACCATTTGGAGGGGCTTGTGTTGAAGAAGAAGCACCATTTTCCAACATCCTCAATTTGTGGTTCAACTTTAGATCAACAAGATCCAACCATTCTTCAAGTCTTGTCACATCCTCTTCTTTAACATTATCAATGTATTCCCACACATTTTCCATGTCATTCGCATCAGGTGCCTGATTAGATATAATTTTTTCTATCACATCGAGCTTGTCAAGCTCACCTCGTCTCTCCTTCACTTTGATCCGTGCATTTGTATCAAAAAAGCGACCATCCTCACTTGGCTGTGTATCTGGACTTACAAAACGACCAACAACTGAGTCAAATGTAGGATGAAAAAACGAGTAGGGCTTACCATTGGGAGAATATGATATTATTCCCACATCAACATCTTCATATTTCTCAACTAGCTTGCTTGCTTTTTTATATAAACCCGACTTACGCTTTGAGAAAGTTACAAGTCGAGTAGTCTCATTTTCTATTTTCTCAATAGGAATCTTCCGACGCCCTAGATACTTTCGTCCTGACATGACTCAAGCTTTGAAGAAAAATAAATAAAATTATAAATTGATTGATAAGACACTCAATAATTGTGTTGCTTATAAAAATGCAAATATGATGGCTTTTTATACAAAAAAATTCTTCACTATTGTAATAAATTTCTGGCCAAATAATTTAAGTGAAATCAAATCTCTTCATCTATCGAAAATTATAGTAGCAAAATAAATTTTATATGGATACTTCAAATATATTCTTGCACTTACCATAATAGTAAAAAAAAAATATGAGAAACTTTAAATTAAGAAGATAAATATTTAATATGCTTAATGACTTTACTAAATTGTGATAAGCAAGTGAGAAATTATTGGATTACATAATGATTACACACACATATCTAAGAAGATTATAGTAGCAAAAGAATTTTTTTCATTTTAAAATATATTTTTGCACTTACAATAATTAAAATTTTAAAAACTCAAGTGAAATATTCTAGTATACTTAATAACATTTTCAAATTGTGGTAAAGAAGTGAGGACATAATTTGAAATGAAATAATCTACGTATCAAAATCAAATTCTGATCAACAAGGTGAAAGTAACCAATTGAGATATGAAAATTCCCCTATATGTGCTTTTCCTAATTAGTAAATGTTGCAAAAATATTTTTTTTTTCATTTTGTTCTCAATATAAAAATATTTATGATATTATTAAATCCAATTATCGAGTGTAGTGTATGATGAAAGTTGAATTTCAATATTTAACAAACAAGAGATCAAAATAAAATTCAGAAAATATTTACAAAATATTTAGTATAGCAAACAATTAATAATAGTCATCAACTATATTCAAACTATTACATTATTTTATTTTATTTTGGTAAAATATAAATAACACTAACAAGAAAACCAATATACCTATAGAGAACCTCGAATCTGTAGCCCCCTTCTAGGAAGGTTGCTACTTCTTTAGGCTTCCAACTGAATCAGTCTAATTGCAAGAGAAAATGTTGAATCAAACTATAACAACTATGAGCCTTTTTAGCATTCATAAACAATCTTATTCTCTCTATAAATTCAGATTCAATCTATGTTAGAACAATATTACTTTCAATAGTAACGCCTGTGTGGAGTTTTCAATTTCTTTACCTCCGTGTATGATAGATGATAGCACTCCATAAAGCTGCAACCACTTCTTTATAGAATTATTTTCAGTACCCGTCTCACCTTCCCTTTGTGGAACTGGTTGCTTGCCCACGATTGTAGCTCAGTCCTAAATTTTCCTATCCACTCACATTGTGCAAGTAAGTGTAGAGATGTTTCAATTCTTTAACTATCACTTAAACAACACTCAATATAGTCCAGATGTATATGTAGATGCTACAATCTTGCCTTCATTAGTAATCTGCCATGCACGACTAACCATGTAATCATTCTATATCTTGGTTGAGCCACAGAAATCTAAACAAGATCAGCAATTTTTAGTCTGGTCTGAATACCCAACATTGCAATGTAACTAGCAGTTATTGAGTAATAACCAGAGTGTGTCAATGTGTATCTACCTTGTGTATATGATTGATCCATGTCTACCTTAAGTGCATTGATTTTCTTTCAATACCAACTACAATTTGTTGGAGGGTTGTGTAATCAAATTGAATCATCATTTCTCATCTACAATCCATGTACCCACCTGACCCATAATGAGTTTTGCTTTTCTGATAATTGGCACAATAATTTGCCTACTAGGTAATACTCCAGCTTCTACAATTCTTCACATTTAAACACCTTCCTTCTTTGGCCAACAAATCTTTTTCCATGCTATCAATGGTATTTTCCTCTTCTCCTCGTCACCCCTACAAATTATCCCTGCAGATTCTATTAACCTCTTTGAGTATACTTTGAGAAGAAAAGATAGATCCCCAAAAGTCATATATTGAGAATAGGACTACATTCACCACTTGAATTCTACATGCATAAGAAAACATTTTGGCATAATCAAAGATAATTCTATGTGTAATGTTACGTATCAACTATTGATATTTCGCCTTCTTTCACTTTTTGAATGATAAGGAAAGTCCAAGGTACCTAATTGGAGAAAATTTTGTCATGGAAAGAAGTTATTCTTTAGTGTTATTATCAGTACCAGCTATGAAGATGTTGAATTTTTTAATATTTGCCTCAAGATCAGTGACTAAGTTGAAATGGGATAATGCCTCTGTAACTTTGGTAACAGAACTGGTATTACCCTTGCAAAAGACCATCCGATCATCTACAAAGATCAAGTGAGTTACCCTTGCCTAAGTCTTCTCTTCCCTGCAAAGAATCCATAACCTATTGTATTCACTTTGATAGTGAAGTAAGAAGAAGAGACATAACACATGACCATCTGAGTAAAAAATTCAGGCTAGCCATAACTTGTTAGTGGTTCCTCCACAAATTCACATCTTATCATGTCATATGTCATCCTGAGGTCTATTTTCATCAAACATCTTAATGTGGTCTTTCTCTGATAATGTCTTAACAAGTCATTACATGCCAGTATATTGTGAATCATAGAACTACCTTTCACAAGGGCATTGGTTATTTTTCACTATACCATTAATAATATCCCTTAGTCTAGTACATATCATCTTTTTGATATACTTGTAGAGCACATTACAATAAAATATGAGATTGAACTGGCTGGCAAATTTAGGAGTTATAAGCTTTGGAATTAGAAAAATATTAGTTGCATTAATCCTCCTTAACAACTTTTTACTACTGAAGAATTCAAGTAGTGCATCTGTGACATCTATTCCAATTAGCTCCCAAACAACCTTAAAGAAATTAATTTCATAACCATTCGGTCTAAGGCTTTTATTACTATCAATTCGAAACATAGCAACTTTTATATCCTTATTTGTGTATGGTTTAAGATGTTCAAATTGTTGATCTAAGTTAAGACGTGGCCCATTCTTCAAAAGGCTATTAAAAGTTGATGGTTGCTATCACTTCTGGATCATATTGCCACTAACCAACTTTATTCCTCAGTTGTGTTGTGGCTTGTAGTAGGTTTTTATGTTTTATAATAGGAAAAAAGTATTTATTATTATCATCTCCAAGTTTTATCCATCTACCCTTGCTCCTCTGTTAGAGGAACATCTCTGCCTTATATAATGATATCCTAAATTTTTTTGTAATTCTTCAATTTATTTGCTTGGTAGAGTATATTTTGGGAGCTTTATTGCAGTAACATTTAAGCCTACAACATAGCTTTCCTGTCATCTTGAGCCTCTGTAACAATACTCCTAAAAGCATAAGAGTTCAAATCCTTCAGCCTTTTATTCAATAGTTTTAATTTCCTGGTAACTTGCTTCATCTTACAACCCTCTATATGAGTCTTCCACACTTCTTCAACCTTCACCTTAAGCCGAAGATGAGTTGACCAGACATTGCAATAATAAAATGACTTTCTAGTTCTTGAACCCCTAGTAGATAATGACAACTTAATGGGATAGTGATCACTGATATTTTCAAGCAAAACTTAAACTAAACCAACATGCACAGTATTAACCAGTTATTCTTTATAAAGACCTTGTTCATTTTTCAAAAAAATCTCTCACCCCACTTTTATCATTCCATGTGTACTTTTGGCCTTGAAAAGGCATTTCCATGAACCCATAAGTATTAATATATTGTTGGAAAGCCTCTATTTTAGACCATGCTATTGGGTTTCCCCCAATTCTATCTTCCACATTACGAACTGAGTTAACATCACTTAAGATTACTCAAGGTGACTGACAATTCAAATTGAAAGTTATGAGATCATCTATAAATCTTGTCTTCCCTCTTTAGTGTTATAAGCATAAACCATAGCCATAATGAATGTTGTCTACATAAAATTGTTCTTCACTGTACATGTTATCAATTGTACAGTTGTTTGTAGGACACTTACATTGAAATAGTCCGCTCTCCAAGTTATCCAAATTCTCCCATTATAGTGAGAGCCAAGATTTGTGACAAAGTGTGATCCTTCAAACATATTTTGAGCTATTTGATAATTGTTTTTAATTCTTATCTTAGTCTCCAGTAGTCCAACTAACCCCGCATTTTTATTATTGCAAAGAAACTTTACTTTCTTTAGCTTGTTAATGGCATCAAGCCCTCTAACATTCCAACAAAGACAACTATCCATTCTATATATGGGAATATGCAGTCCACCTATACTTGTACTAGCAACACTATTATCTTTATTAAGATTCTCCAACCTATGTTGTACCTGAAAAGTATTAGAATGTTCTATTTATTGTTGTTGTTTTACTTGAGCTCTCCCTATTCTCTGAGGAGTAGTCCAATAAGTTGTATTTGATGACTTAGTCCCCTGTTGGTTGGTTTAAGCTGTCTTAGTGACCACATTTCGTACAGAAATACCTCTGTGTTCCTTCAAAATTTCCTGAATCTGTTGATACCTTCATCTACTTCCTTTTTCATCCTCCTACACTTATCAGTTAAATGACTATACTTATCACACATTTTACATAGTGTTGGCTTCCACTCATTATTCACCTTTTGTTCTACTAATGTACCTTTCTCAGTTTTGAATAATATCACATCTGGTAGCTCTGTCCATGCCCACATCAACAAATAATCTAGCAAAATGCAAGCCAATTTTCCTCTCAATATTGTAGTCTACCATTAAAAGTTTCCCAACTAAGCTTCTGATCTTACTTAATCCTTTAGGACTCCAATATTTAAAATAGAGATCGGAAAGCTTAATTCAAATTGCTACAGTGTGTAACTCTTGTGAATTTCATCTATGGACTCCATGCCTTCACGATGAAAGATTTGATATCAAAATGGACTACCGCCTCACACCTCCTACTTCCCTGTTTTTGCATCAAAATGAACTATAATGATCTCATTCTTTAACATTGCAATTTTATTAATCCCTAATTTGGACCAGATTCGTTGGATGAAACCTTTCAGAACTTCAAATAGGGGATGGGCTCCTAAAACATAACAAATTACTGCAGATCTCCAATAAGCAATTTTAGAGCTAATATCTTCAATTTCTATGTCAATTAAAGGGGACTCACAATGCATTTTCGATTCTACATACCCCACTTTGAATCCAACATTGGTGATTTTGGTAATGTCGAATCTATCCCAAATTGAACTCTTCACAAATGGATTCACATTTTCCTCTTCCACTTGATCTTCCCAGAATTTAGCCCACTGCTTGTTTGATTTCTTATCGTTGAGCTGGCAGTTTCTTGAACTAGCTGCTCACACAGATTTGAAGCCTTGGACTGTGAAATTTTATCGGACAACAAAGGACCCGTGACTATTTTTCCATTGGTGGAGTGGGCCTATTACATCAATTTCCCTTAAATCCGGAGTCGTTGTGTGGAACATAGTTGTATTCATGATAGAAACGGCATTCGGGTTTATTTAACACAGTCTATGCTACAATGATACCCCACAAAAAAAAGGATAGTTTGGGTACAATTGCATGAATAGCCATTGGTTTCATTGTTGAGGTCCAACATCTTAGTTGGGCCAATACCCAATATTGAGTTGGGCTAACTATTGAGTTTATTGGTCTTGGGCTCTTATTTGTTGTGGGCTTTCTTATGAGTCCTATAAACAGTTACAACATGGATGCTATGCTCCCATTTGACCATAACTTTTGAAGTTCATATTTGAAAAATTGAGTTTTAAAGTTGTGATTATTTAAATTTGAACTTTAAAATATTTGAAGTTAGTTTTTGAAAACTTGAAAATATTTGAAGATCAGATTTAAAAAATCTATAATACATTTCATGGCCAAATGGATATTTGAAGATAATTTACTACAATCTACTTCCAAAATTTATGGTCAAACATATTTTTGAAGATAAAATTTTTAAAATCTACTCTCAAAATCTATAGTCAACAGATATTTGATGATAAATTTTCAATATCTACTCCCAAAATTTATGGTCAAACAAATATTTAAATATAAATTTTCAATATCTACTCTCAAAATCTATGGTCAAACAGATATTTGAAGATAAAATTTTAAAATCCACTTCTAAAATTCATGGTTAAACAAATTTTTAAAGATTAAATTTTAAAATCTACCCTCTAAAATCATATTGTATTCATAGATGATAGATCCACCATTGTGTGTGTATGTGAGTGTATATGTCTTCAAAGTAAAAATAATTGAATGTGGATATGAAATGAAGTTCCTCATAGATTATTTTTCGAAATATTGTGAATAATATTCACTACCAAATATACTTGTTTGGATCACAATGATTTAAACAATAAAACCCATCTTTAAAGGTCGAGCAATTTATAAGAATAACTTTAAAGGTCAAGCATTTTATAAGAATAACTTTAAAGGTGGACGATCTTCAATTTTTAATATCGATGATCATTTGCTTTATGATAAAAAATTCAAGACGCCAATATTCAAGGTTATTGGAAATAATTTCTATATTAAATCATACATTAACCTTGTTTATATTTCTGTAACACTTCTCATCTTCATTGCATGTAATTTGGTTGACAAACAATTATTAGTAGATTTTTGTGATATTTTAGAAAAATAAACTTTTTGGTTTTTAAAATTGTTTAGCAATTCTAATTAAATATAGTACAAATTGAGCGGCAATTTTTGAAATTGCATGCTGATAAACTGTTAATGGTGTTTTTCAAAATTATATCAGAAATTCAAAGTGATAAATTCCATATACACTAAAAAGATTGTTACCTCATAAAAAATATTGACTGATGAAATAGTATTGTAGAGAAAAAAAATTCTTTTAAGGATCAAAAAAAATTAGAAGCACGTCTTCTTTCAAAGAGAGAATTAAGGACGCGTTACAACCTATTTGGCCAAATAGTTAAAAGTTGCTTATTTGTTTTATTAAATTAGATTTTCAAAAAAATAACTTTAAACAGAAAAGGAACAAACAGTATTTGGTTAATACATTTAAAATTGCTTTGATAAGAATATTGTGGTTGGCTAATATTATTTTAAAAAAACACTTTATACACATATATTACGTACATTATCAGTTGTATTTGGGTTAAGTGGGCCAATACCGAACAGTTTCTTTTGGACCAGAGCTAGAAATGGGCTAAGTATTGAGTTTATTGGGCTTGGGCTCTTATTTGATGTGGGCTTGCTTATGCGTCCTACCCAGGACACAACCGAAAGAATTGTCCATGACTGATAAATATAAGATCAAAGGCCTACTAAGCTCCGGGGGTACCAGTACGGGCGGATTTGACAAATATCTTTTGATTCGATCGAACGCTTACTGACATTCTTCAGTCCATTTTACCGCATCATTCCTTTTCAGCAACTTGAATATGGGCTCACAAGTGGTTGTGAGTTGAGCAATAAGCCTGCTAATGTAGTTCAGTCTGCCAAACAAACTCATCACCTCCGTTCTATTCTTGGGCAGGGGTAAATCCTGAATGGCTTTGATTTTCGAAGGATCCAATTCAATTCCCCGACAGCTGACTACAAACCCAACAACTTTCCAGACAGAACTCCAAATACATATTTTGCTGGTTTGAGTTTGAGATTATACCTGCGAAGCCTTTCAAAGTACTTTCTTAAATCTTTAACATGGTCGGCCTGACTTTTTGACTTAATAATCACATCATCCACGTAGACCTTAATCTATCTATGCATCATATTATGAAACATAGTGGTCATGGCTCTCATGTACGTTGCTCCAGCATTCTTCAAGCCGAACGGCATCACTCGATAACAATAAGTTTCTCATGGTGTGATAAAAGATGTCTTCTCCGCGTCTTCATCATCCATAATGATTTGGTGATATCCGGCATAGTAATCCACAAAAGAGGCAACCTCGTATTTAGCACAGTTGTCCAACAAAATATGGATACTGGGCAGCGAAAAATCATCTTTCAGACTTACTCTGTTCAAATCACGGTAATCAACACACACTCGAATTTTGCCATCTTTCTTTGGTACGGGAACAATATTGGATAACCACATGGGATAACGAGCCACTCGAATTACTTTGGCTTCAAGTTGTTTCGTGATTTCCTCGTTAATTTTAATACTTACATCCATTTTAAACTTCCTGAACTTCTATTTGACAGGAGGGAACGCGGGATCAGTTGGCAATTTGTGAGCCACTAATTCAGTGCTTAAACCAGGCATATCATCATAAGACCATGCAAAAACATCCTTGTAATCAATTAATGCTTGAATCATTCCGTCTTTTAGCTGTGGCAAAACATGTACACTGATTTTAGTTTCCCTAACATCTTCTTGATTCCCTAAATTTATTGGCTCAGTCTCATTCAAATTAGGATTCGGTTTGTCTTCGAACTGTTCCAACTCTTTGTTTATTTCTTCTAGTGCTTCTTCTTCATCATCATATTCCCCATCCTGCTTCATTACATCTTGATTAGTTTGGATTTTAAGATCAGGCTGAAAATTCTGCCTACATGTCATGTCATTAGAATCAGCATAAAGAGAACTGTGTAAGAAAAGAAAAACAAAATATATTAGACACGAAACAAAAGGGACATTGCATTTAAAAAGATAAAACGGTTTAAACACAGATGCTAACATAACATAAACAAACTAAAATCCGAATTACAACCCTAAAACAACTCGGATAAACAGAAAGAAAAATAAAATAAACTACCAAAACTCCCTCCTAACGGGGAGAGGAGTGACTTCCCAATTATTGAGCTAGACAGTTGGACCTATAAATTGCACGTCGGCCATACTAGTACCTTCTCCTGCTTCAACCATATCAACTTCAATAAAAAGGTTCTAGAAGTTATCAACCAATTCAACTTCAAATTCCACATGCTTCGTGACACGCTCTTAACAAATAATTCACTGATCAATGGCATTGGGCGAGGGAGTGACCATATTTCCTTTTTCATTCCCTTGGCTTTCTTTAGATCTTCAACTGTAGGCTCAAATCCCAGACCAAACGTGCCCACGTTCTCACTCGGACATATGGGACGAACTATACCATGCAGAGATGCTCCTAAACCCTTTCCTGGCTTAAATTCATATTTCCAAAGTTCACTCACCATCATGATAGAAGCAGAAAACAATTGCGGTCCCGGTATAACCTGCCATTCAAGGATATGATTCACTGGCACTGCATCAGAAATTTGATATACGAATGTCTCCTCTACATTATTTGCTTCAATAAGAGACAAGGGAGAATCTTCATTGGCGGACAAATCTCCTTCACCGTGAATAACTAGTTTTTGACTGTCATGCTCAAACTTAATCATTTGGTGCATTGTAGATGCAACAGCCTTGGCCTTGTGGATCCAAGGCCTTCCCAACAACAGATTGTAAGAGGAGTCTACATTCAATACTTGAAACTCTATTGCAAGCTCAACAGGCCCTATGGTAAACATTAGTTCTATTTCGCCAATGGAATTTGATTTTGCACCATCAAAAGCCCTAACACATGCATTGTTGGGCCTGATCCTGTCAGCACCAATATTCAACTTTTGCAAAGTAGAAATAGGGCAAATATTTGCACCTGAACCTCCATCAATCATAACATTAGTAACGTAGAAATCTTCATACTTCACTGTAATTTAAAGACCCCAGTTATGCCCTGTACCTTCAATAGGCAATTCATCATTAGAAAAGCTGATCTGATTGACCTCAAAGATTTTTCCAACCTTTTTCTCAAGTTGGTTGATTGTAATCTCCCTTGGAACATATGCTTCATTTAATACCTTCAGTAAAACATCACGATGCTCCTTGGAGTGCAACAACAAAGATAAAAAGGAAATTTGAGCAGAGGTTTTCTTCAACTGGTCTAATATTGAATACTCTGGTAATTTCATCTTTTTCAAAAATTCTTCGGCTTCTTCTTCGGTGATAGGCTTTTTGATAGATGACGGTCCACTCACCGTTGGCTTGGACTTTCTTAAGCTTTCAGGCACAAAGCATCTTCCTGACCTAGTCAAACCCCTTACCTCATCTACATCTTCCACAACTTCTTTCCCGTGATAGGCCATCACAGTCCACCTATAATTCCAGGGAACGCTTTTTATATCAACTATCGGAGGTTGGGTCTCCGATTTAAGGACAATAGGCGCTGCTGGTGCTCCTTTCACCGTAAAGATGGGCTGACTCTGAGCTCCCACCATCATCAACTTAGGTTTATCCTGACTTGAATCAACATACCTTATGGCGCCTTGTAATGTGATCAGGGGTTTCTTTATGTTTTCTTGGGTTTTGTCTTCTCTCATTCCTTCTCGGTTCAATGACAATGCTTTCAAAGACTCTGCTACATTCATCGATTTCTCCTCAATGGTTTGTATCTTGATAATAGGATTATAACCCTTCAAAAACTCTTTCCCATCATATATCAATTCTAATATATTGGCTTCAGCATGGGTTAGCAGCGAATTCTGGTTCATGTTTGGACCCTCCGGGGCCTGAACCAGCATCTGATTTGTGTCAATTAAATCTTGGATAGCTCTTTTTAAATGCCATTATTTCTCAATATCATGGCCTGTCATATCAGAATAGTACGCATACCTTAAAGAATAATCGAGATTCCTCGGCGGTGGATTTGAAAGCCTTTCTTGAATTGGGCTCAAAACCTTCAACTTTCTCAACCTATCAAACAAGCTAGCATATGACTCCCCAAGAGATGTGAATTGATTTTCGATTGCCTTCTCCTTCTTATACTCGGGCCTAGGCTGCAAACTGGGTCTCGAGGGGTTTTGGTAATTTGGTGTAGTGAAGGGGCAATTTTAGGGAGCTTGCGCGCACCACTGAAGGTAAGAAGGGGTTTGGGCATATGGTTGCACGCTATATACAGGGTACGAAGGTGGTGGAATAGAACATAGAGGGTTTTGTGGAGGGTAGTAATGGTGGGGAGGAATATATGGAGCTTAGTCGTAGACTTGGGCTTGGGATTGGGGATAGGGGCGAGGTGGTTTTTTGGGATAGAAGTGGGTTCCAGCTATAACAGTTGCCACGTCCTCTTTCTTCTTTTTACCTCCAAATGCTCCAGATCCACCTTGAATAGATTGTGTGGTGGCTTTTAATACGGTAAAACTCACTATTCAGACGGTCTTAATTCCGTCCTCTATCATCTCCCCCATTTTGAGGACTTCCATAAAAGACCTTCCTATTGCAGGAAGTAAATGTTGAAAATAGGTCACATCCTGCGCCTGAATGACAACTTCCACCAACTTAATTTCTTTCATTGGAGGCTTTACCCTGGCGGCTTGTTCACGCCACCTTATCGTGTATTCCCTAACACCTTCAGTGCTCTTTTTCTTCATGTTGACCAAGAATTTTTCGTCCGAAATCAGGTCGATGTTATACTAAAAAAATTGAAAAAATTCATAAGCCAAATCATCCTATCTGTTCTATTTATCAATATCTCGATCAATAAACTATTCTGAGGACAGATCATAAAAACTCTCGCCAAAGAAGGCCATGAGTAGTTCTTCCTTTCCTCCTGCAACCCTCAACTGGTTGCAATAACGTCTCAAGTGTACATTGAGATCACCGTGTCCTGTATACTTTTCAAACTTAGGCATCTTAAAATCGGGGGGAAGGTTGATGTCTGGGAACATGCAAAGATCTTTATAGGGAACACTCCTATAATCTCCGATTCCTTATAAATTCCTCATAGCTTGTTCTAAACTTTTCAATTTTTGGGCTATGATATCTTGTTCCTCTGCTGTGACAGGTTTCTCCATATCAAATGGAAATATAGGCAGTTGAGTGTACCCATATGGTTCATTCATTTGCAAAGTAGGCTCAGGGGCATAATACTGACTATCTGGAACCTTCAGTACTGGCTTACTGGTAGACCTAGGAAGCCTTATTTTGGTACGCACAACATATATGGGAGTTTCATGTGGTGGCGAAACCACGAATACCGGTGTGATCGGTGGCGCTGGATGAGCAGCAGGTCTTGATTAGGGAGATGCCAAGGGCACACCAGAACTGCCAGGATAATAATGTCGCAGAGTGAATCCTGGCGCATGCTCAGGTGACTCAGTAGGAGCAGAGAATTGCACCTGAGAGAGAGGTGGGCAATTAGATATTCCCAAGACCTTCGGGGAGCGGAAGAGGAGGCATTTCGCTGGCCCATGCCCGGTGTAAATCTATCAATTGTTGCCTGAGCCTTACTACCTCATCATTGTGTTCAGAACTTTCTTCTCTGTGATCTTGATCTAGGTCAATGAGCAAATTTTCAATCTCCCTGCTAGCCATGGCGAGCTTTGCCTTGGATCTAGTGAAGTATGGGTGACTAGCCAGAGTGCTGCAAACCTACCAATGTTATCTGAAAGAACATTCTCATCAAAGACGACATCCGTTAGGATTAGGGCACACAACAAGCATGGGAATCACATTGGTAAAATTGTCCTAAATTCATGTTCATTTCTACCAGCTTTTGTGGGTAGCGAGGTCATTTTAACATCATCCTGATTTTTGTCTACACTTTTTTTTTACACCTATTATTATTACTTTTTCTTTCCCTATCCTTTTTTTACGTATCAATCTCTGTTCTTTTTCTTTCTCTCGTTATCTGCCTTTATTTTATCATTCTTTATGGATTTTGTTTTTCTTTAAAAGAGAAAAAATAATGAAAAACAACGAAACAAAATAATTAGATTGAAAACAAAAATAGGCTGCCTACGTATCATGTTATACATGAATCAGATCTTGTGTAGTTCAGACAGTCTTGCCAAAATGGCCAATTAAACTCTTTTTTCATTCTTTTCCTTGAAACTTTAAGAAGAAAAGAAAATAACAATTTGTCAAAAGAATTGACGAAAATCTTTTTGTATTTTTTTTTATTTTTAAAATACCTATACAAAACAAAACCTGTGATTACCAAAGAAAAATCTTTTGGGATTTTCAATTTTGAATTTCATATGAAAATGAAACGTGAAACTATTAAAGGAAAATCTTTTTGTAGTTTTGTTTTGATGATGTATATGAAACACCTACTCTAAATAAAGAGTGAAGAAAATCTTTTTTTTGAATTTTTTTTTTTGGAATAAGATCAACCAAAAATAAAACCTACAACTATTAAGGATTTTTTTTTGTATTTTTATTTTCAAGACATGTATGAAACACCTACTCTAGATGAAAAGTGAAGAATTTTTTTTTTTTGGATTTTTTAAATAAGATCCCCAAACCAACAATAGGCTGCCTACGTATCTCACTCCCAAAAGAGGAGAATCAGGGGTGCGTAGTTCCTCTAGATTAGACAATTAATTATTAAATAACAGGCTAGACCCTGACTTAAGAAACACGACCAAAGATAGACGATGAACTATGTTAATAAAATCTTTTGAGTTTTCATTTTGATACTTCACAGAAAAATGACATCAACAACTATGAAAGAAAAATCTTTTTGGTATTTTCGTTATACGAAATGTAAAAAAATTTCTAACATCTTTTTTTTGCATTTTTCTTTTATAAACACATCCTATGAATGAAAAAATCTTTTTGAGGTTTTCGAATTGTGAATGCATGAGACAAAGGAAAATCTTTTGATGTTTTTGCGAAAATGAGTGCGGGAGGTAAAAAAGACCTTTTGAATTTTGGAAATTTGAAAAATAAAAGCCATAAAAAAACTCTAAAAACTACGAAACTCTTTTTTTTTCTTTGCTTGTTTTTTTCTCTTTCTTTTTCATCACCCACACACTTTACTTCTAACACATGTTTTTCCCAAATCAATCCGTCAAATGACCACGTTATCCTCAAAGATGCAACATTTAGCACGTAGGGATGCTTTAGAGGTGAGTCTCCTACAAAGGACCAAGTAGGCCCCATTAGGTCTCAATATGATACACATAAGCATGACCTAAAGGCTGACCTACGTTCTGGTTCACTAACAAGGCTGTTCGGGGGAGCGTATGGTCGATAGTGGCTGCTTTGCTTTCCACCTATTTCTTAACACCGACGGCCTCCCCCCTAAAATAAGGGTCACTCAACTAGAGGCTGTGTACAACACGTGTACTACTGACTTATTGCAGAAAGAAGGCCGGGGGGTGGACTCATGATGACAGATATAAAGCAGTAACACATAGGATAAATACTATAAACAAAGAGCGCAGAAACGCAGAAAAGTGAAAATAACATCAACAATAATCACAAACAATGCTTATACGCTCATAATGTCAAACAAAGCTGATACGACTCAAAAATAAGCTCAAATTCTCATACATTCCCCAGCAGAGTCGCCAAAGCTGTCACACCCCTTTTTTATGTACTCCAAAAAAAGATTCATGTTTTAAGGATCGAAAAGGGTTTTATTAGTTAAGTGACAAGAAATATTGTTTTGGAAAAGGATTATTAACATTTTTATTCAGAGTCGCCACTTGGCATAATCTGGTGTGACAAGTCACCGTTAGAAAATCCTTTTCAAAACCATTTGACTCTTTAAAATGGTCTGCGAACAGAGATTCCGGCTAAGGAATTCTATTGACCGAGGGGAAGGTCTTAGGCACCTCTCTATCCCATGGTTCAACCACGGTCGCTTGATAGAGTATATCAACTATTTTGGCATTACGACATGTACAAACCCCACAAAAAGCACGCAAAATAATCAAAACAAAACAATCAAAAATGTAAAGTCCAGTCCAATTATACAGTCCAAAAATAAATAATGCAGAAATATAAATCTATTCTACCCTAGACTAATCCTATGCTACGCTCTACCGCTTCACCCGACACCTCGGGCCTTCACCACAAACATCTTCCAAGTATAAGGTACTTCGGGGCATTCCCCGGATAAATCAATACAAATCCTTCAGGGCAATCCTCGGCCAAATGAGTACAATTTAAATTTTTCGTGCAATAAAGTAGAAAGTATCATTCATGCATATATTCAAACACTCCAACGAATCATTATTTCTAAATTTGACTACTCGGCCTACATTTGCCGATCCAAGTTCAACATATCACAATTCTATCGTGTTTAACATTATCCATGCATCAAAATTAATCAACATTTGTTTTAGCAATTTTTAATTCCCACCCCCAATTCCTTTTTAACACAAAATTTCTACAATCACAATTACTATTCCAACAAACCACGATCACTATAAACTCAATATCCATCATTCACATCACACACAATCGTAACCAACGAAATCAACAACCAATCAATACAAACAGTTATTCATCACCAACAAAGATCAAACCACACACGAACATCTAAATCGAAATACGAAACATCCTAAATAACAAAATAGATAAGAGAAAGTGTAGAGTTGGATATCTATTGAAGCTTTTATTGTGCCAAAATATGTGATCAAAAGATAAAGTCGGATCCAAAACTCTTGATTTGAACCTTGATAACCAACAACTCCAAACTCGATGAATGTGTCACCAGAGAGAGGTTGGGTCGGGTCGGGTCAGTTGTGATGGTCGCTGGAGAAGGCGCTGACGACGGAGGAGGCCAGATCTGAGCGGCGGTTGGAGGAGTAGCATGTGCTAGCCTTTTTAGGAGGCACCGTCCCTGGCTGGTCAGCGTTTGAACGGAGGAAGAGTAGGACGAGAGCAGGAGCGGCGCTGGCGCTGTTGTCGTCGATGGGGGAGGCGACGCTGCTTTTTTTTTTTTAGTTTTAGAGAGAGAGATATGCTAGAGAGAGGGAGAGAGGTGGATAGTTGTTGAGTTCACCGAACTCCGGCATCGCTGGCAGCTACTGTTGCACGTATTCTGATGAAGCTTATTCCGGTGATGAATGTGTATATGACATTTTTGTAGGGTTGAAGATGAGTGATGCCTATGTCATCTTTTTTTCTTTTTTTGTGTATATGGTTGATTGTATATATGTTGGTGAAATTGAAATTCTGAGGTGAGTGAGGGCGAGTGTAGGTGGGGTCACGTGGGTGGGTATTGGGGTAGTGATGTGTTGTCCAAAATTGATAGGAGGAGTGGTTAATTTTGTTACAAAAGAATAATTAGGGATTAGGTTTGTTAGTGGATTTGTTATTTTTGTATTTTTTATGGGATATAATCATACGGGCGAGGGTACGTGGTAAGACAGAGATAAAAATCTGTAACTTGGGTCTTCGGGAGGGACAGAATTAGGTGTCTACAAGAACAATATTGATTTTTCCAAGCCCTATACTAAGGATGACTTTTCCAAGTCCTAACTAAGACTATACTAAGGTGGTCTACTCTCAAGAGAGAGGATTTCAGGTGTTTCAATCTTTCATCTTTTCATAAACTAACTAGCAAATGAACTAATAGAACCTATTTATAGTCTAACTTACTACATAACAAAATGACCACAATGTGGTTAATGAAAAGGGGTGGTTATGTAGTGTTACTTGGACAGGGCTAAGTAACCAAAATATCCTTAATGAAGGCCCAAAACCATGAGTCCTTAATATTCAATGCTCCAAGCAATCTTTCACATGTGGGATTGCTCTTTGGTGTACTCAAATCGGCTCCTCCATGTAGGATCTCGTTTCCTTAATGCAACCAAAGCTTGATGCCCCACGTACTGACTTCGAATGATGTCATTGAAACATAAGGCGGCCATTTGAATCGTATCATCCTCCCCTTCTTGAAAAGGATTAGACCTCAAATCTAAACCTTGCAAAACCAAAGAAAGAACACACAAATACAAACTCCTCATGGCATGAGGGTTAGGGTAAGCACGACAAATCACCTCAACATGTCAAGGTTGCACATATTTAGAATATAACCAAGGATCCTTTGAATGAAATATTAAAAACTCAATGAAAAATGTATGAAGGATTTGGTTATAGGATTCACCAAGAGTGACACTTTTCTTGTCATGTAAACCAAGCAACAAGTTGGGTACACCAACATCACCATTTCCATATTTGGCACCGGGGTCAAACGGGAAGAGTAGCCATAGACACGGGTCTAGACAACACTCCCCTTTCCCATGGTCTCCACCTAAACTAAATGACATACTCTCTACTATAACATACATATCATCGAAAAAATAGAGAGTAGAGAAATGTATCACTCAAGTTGACTTCTACTAAGGTTCCCTCATGCGTTTACTCACTACTAGTTTCCCAATCATCACCATGAGTACTCTCAACAATAAAGTCACACAAAGTAGAAGAAGGAATAACTTCCAAGACTACACATTCCTTACTCTTAAGAGTACTCTCATCTTCCAAGAAGAGATTTTCATCTTTAGGAGGAATGTTGTCACACCATAGTGGGTTAACATATAGGCAAGCCTCCAAGGTAAGCTATACCATCTTTTTCACTGCTAGGCTCATTAGGAGTGTTTATATCATTTTCAAATAAGACATTATACCTAAAGAGTACATGATCCAACCCATGGTCAGATTTGGAACAAGCAAGTTCCTCACTCTCTAAGAGATCAATATCAAGTTTCAAAGCGGCTTCAAGCACAAGATTGTCCCAAGAATAGCTCTCGGGTTAACTTCCCTTTTGTTGACCAACTTTTTCAAATACTTCACTCATGTGAGTTTGATTAATCACATCACACACATACTTTAAGTGGTGGACAATTTTCACAAATAGGTTGATCAACACCAATTACACAAGACGATGTACTTCCATTCAACATATAGGCTTCAACACTAGGTGGACATAAATTGATCTTACAAGAAGAGTCAATTTGGTCATCAATAGGATCAACTAGTGTATCCACACTCACAATATGTACATCATCAACAAAAGGCAAAGAATCATTAAACTCACAAGTAAGTAAGCTACTACTCATACTCAATGGGCTACTAGCCACACTATTATCATTCACATGCACAAAATTGTAAGAGTTATCTATTTTACCTTGAAGTTCTTGAGTCGACTCTCCTTTTCCATATTGTGAAGGACCTTCACAAGCTTGGGAAGCAACTTAACTTCGGCATTGCTCTCTTTCACTTGCCATGTCGGTACCTACACAAATGTCCTTAGAAATAAAAGGACAAACAATGTTAGCTCGGTTTGGTGGCAATCCCCTCACTTTGCTCCACACAACCTCTCCTTTTTCCACTCTCGGATTACCACCTTGCATATCTTTACTCCTCTCAATATTTTGTCTCATATAAGCATTCGGATTGGAGTAAGTATCCACTTCTCTTTGCGGATCAGGTATCATGTATGTCACGAGGTGTTTCCCCCCGGTCTCTTACAATATTTGGCCAATTTTGTACATTTGAAACTCTATGTTGTGCAAATAAATCGGCACCAAAGCATACATGACCGTATATTAATAGAAGAATATCGCACCACACCTCCTCATGGTATTCAAATTGGGAAAAGACAACTTTGATCCTCTCAGTAACCTTAAAACCATCCCAGAAGTATGGAACAAGTAAAGACTCGCAAAAAAAACCCAAGTAGTCAACCATGGATGGAACGATGTAGCTTCTATAGTACCTATCATTTAACACAATGAGGCATCCTGATATACCATAAATGGTCACCTTTCCAGAGTGTATGATAGGCGAATTTACGCGCCTATATCAATATATTTTGCCCATATTTTAGCCTAGTTTTGAGAACTAATTATCTATTTCATACACTTTTAGTCCTTTTTCCTGTAAATGAGCTAACAAATGTGATTAGGAAAGTTTCAGGTATAAATGATGCAAAATACAGCAATTTATGGCTTACTTGACGCAAAAGAAAGCTCACAAACGAGATGGAAAGGAGCTGGACGCATAAAGGACTAAATCTGCTGCATGGAAAATCTGTCCCGGGCTAAAACAGCATTTCTGAAGACTTTGGGGACTTACAGACACAAAGCTGGATTTTTGCCATAATACATTAACCTAGTGCAATTAGGTTATGTGTTTCATTATTCTATTTGGATTATAATTTTGTAACCTTACCCTAGTACATTTGGTTCAAGGATTTCATTAGTATATTAGGATTTGGTTATTTATTTCATTAGCTTAGTAGGAGTAGGATAGGAGTATTATAAATACCCTATCATGTTAGAGATTTTTTATCACATTCTTACAATTCAATTAACTCTTAACTTAAGACATCTTCCTACAATACATTCTTAATTCTTCATTCTTCTATTCTTAAATTCCACAACAAGAGAATCGTTACTTGCTACGGAATCACCAAAATCACACGCCAAACACCTACTATTCACGCCATTCACCATGCAAAACGTGATATCCTTCGCATTCATGGGTAACTAAACCTCTTAGTTGGGGTTATGGAAGCCGAATGAGTTACTATCTATAGCTATGAGTTTGTGAGTTCAAGACAAGTATATTGCTTATATCATTATTCTCTTCATCTTAAATCTACATCCTTTGCGGTTCAAACACAAGAACACGCCATTCTAACATCTAACCTGTTCGAGAGAAAGGTTATTTGTCTAGAAAAGAAGACGCATAGACCAACGCCAGTCTAACATTTAACTTGTTCGAGAGAAAGGTTATTTGTCTGGAAAAGAGATAATGTCAAGGTAGTAGGACACCCTTTCCTATTAAAAAGCTAGTGCCGTACCTGGACTAACCTCTTGGAGAATTCGTACCGTTAGACACGCTTTAAGCTCGAGAGAGTTAAAGTGAAATAGTCCTTGTTTAGGTCGAGAGACGCTTGGATTTACCATCGACTACAATTCTCTATAAGCAATTGCATGTCAAGACTCTACACACTCATAGCCAATAAAGACGTATACTTCTGAAGGTGGACATAACCCCAACGCTTCAATTCTCATTGTTTACAACCAACGTGACAATCTTTCTCTTTTTACTTTAGTATTTTCAGCTTTTATTTCATTACTTTGGTTACTTATTACAATCCCCCCTTCTTACGAGACTTGCACCAAAAGTCTATTAATTTTACTTACTTGTTGACCAAGCTATTCTCTGTGGGATCGATACCCAACCCAGTTGGGTTCTATATTTGCTAACGACCGCTTTACACTCCTACGAGAGCTGTAGATTGAGCGTTATCAAAAATTGGCGCCGTTGCCGGGGAATACAAGTGTCAATCAAGTTCGTGAAAATTACTAGACCCTTTGGTCAAAGATTCTCGTACTTTTACGTTTAGTTTTTGTTTTTGTTTATTGCAGGTTTTTCTTTTAGTGCATGCCCCATACTAGAAGTTCTGGTCAACCGTTATTACCAATCAATCCGGAACCGCAACGAATTAGAAGAATGGAAGCACAAGCAGAAATCGACAGGATGGCTGCTCAACACGAGCAAGCAAGATTAGCTGCTCTTGCCGCTGCTCAAGTCCAACAACAAAACATTGATAATCCTGGACGAGCAACAAATCCTGACGATGAAGATTTAGGAGATGACGAGTTGATCAACCCAAGGCATGGCGCTGAAATGGCAACACCTGCCAACAGACGAGGTCGACAAGCTCGGTACATATATGATCGCCAACCTTTGCAACCAGCTTTTGACGATGATGATGATGATCTTGATGGTGCCGGAGCCACTGGAGCTATAATTCCACCACCATTAGCGCCCGGAGCCAAGTTCAACATCACTAGCACCATGATTCAGTTATTGCAACTCAAGGGATTATTTGGTGGACTAGCAGGCGATGATCCGAATATGCATCTCATCAACTTTATTTCTACATGCAAGTCTTTTGACAATCCTGGAGTTGGTCAGAATGTTATTCGATTACGTCTATTTCCATTGTCTCTGTCTGGGGAGGCAACATTATGGTTGAATGGGCTGACTCCTGATTCTATTACAAATTGGAGGCAATTGAGAGACGCTTTCCTAGAAAGATTCTTTCCGCCATCCAAGAGGGCTCAATTGAGAGATGAAATCAGCAACTTTCGTCAGCTTCCCTCTGAAGCTCTTCACGAAACATGGGAGAGGTTCAAGACAAAGCTAGCGAGATGCCCAAACCATCACATGACTAATGTTCACCTCATGGAGATCTTATATAGAGCCTTGAATTCAGTAACTAAACCAGTGGTGGACAACGCAGCTGGAGGTTCTTTTATGGACCTCACCTTTGGTCAAGCAAGCAACATGCTAGATCGTATGACGAAACAAAGTAGAGCTTGGCATACCAGGGATTCTGAGGTAGCAAGCCCCACTTTATCTATTGGCATGTCTGCAGATCAAAGAAGGAGAGAAGAAGAACGTGATCAAGATATGGCGCACATGAAAACCCAAATGGATCTTCTTACAAAGCATCTATTAGGGAAGACTGAAAAAGTGAAATCTATTGCGTCAAAAGGAAGAGACGAATCTGATTCAGAAGAGGAGGCCAACTACTTGAACAATCAGGGGGGTTTCCGTGGGAATGCCCAAGGAAACCAAGGTCGGAACTATTATGATAAATCTGGAGGTAAAGACCAAGGTAGTTGGAAGAAAAATAATGAAAATAGTGGTTTGTACGTTCCCCCTGGTAGACGTGATACCACCACATCTAATTCTATGGAAGACATGATGGCTAAGTTATTGAAAGGAGTGGAAGCGACGAGCGCGGGAGTTAAGGAGGTGATTGACGATTTGGCCTCCATGAAGCAATTAGTTGATTCTCATTCCACTTCTATCAAGCAACTAGAGCAGCAATTCAGTCAACTTTCAGCAGCACTCAACCAAAGAAAAGCCGGCACCTTGCCTAGCGATACTGTGCAAAATCCAAGGACTGATGGGTCATGCATGGCCATCACTACGAGGAGTGGTAAGGTGCTGGAAACTTCAGCAGAAGGCAAGCAAGTAGTTGACAGAACAGCAGACATGGACGCCACGCCTAGTGACGCCACTAGGGAAGACGCCGCAATATCCACTTCCAACGTCAAGGACGTGTTGCCTAGTGACGTGCAGCCTGAAAAAAATAATAAACGGAAGCAAGAGGAGAAGAAAGCCATGGAAAGAACACTTCCATACCCACCACCACCTTTTCCACAAAGATTGAAGAAGGTGGCCGATGACACTAAGTTCAGCAAATTTATGACCATGTTGAAGCAGCTAACTATTAATGTCCCATTGGTAGAGGCACTTGAACAAATGCCTGGGTATGCGAAGTTTATGAAAGATCTTTTGACTAAAAAGAGGGCAGCAAGCTATGAGCTGAAAGAAGATGTGCATCATTGTAGTGCAATAGCTACCCGATCCATAGTTCAGAAGAAGGCCGACCCCGGAGCTTTCACTATTCCTTGCACCGTCGGATCTTTGGACTTTGCTAAAGCATTATGTGACTTAGGAGCCAGCATCAACTTGATGCCATTATCAATCTACAAGAAGTTGGGGTTAGGAGATCCTACACCAACTAATATGAAGCTTGTTATGGCGGATAGGTCGGTAAAACGACCGGTTGGTATTCTATGCGATGTCTTGGTGAAGGTATCTTCATTCATATTTCCAGCAGACTTTGTCATCTTGGATTGCGAAGCAGATTCAGAGGTTCCCATAATCTTGGGACGCCCTTTCCTTGCTACGGGAAGTGTGCTCATAGATTTGAGAGCTAATGAGCTTTCATTCCGAATAAATGATGAAGTGGTGCGCTTTGATGTTTGCAAATCAATGAAGCAACCCAAAGATCTAAGTGTATTTTCTGTGGCTGATGTTGTCGTTGATGACGAGGATGAGTTACTTGCTGAAGAGCAAATTCTTGATGATCCTTTGGAGGTTTTGCTCATGGAAGAAGATGATGATGATGCTGAAATTTCTGAAGATGATATTTGTGCTCTATCGGGATTAGGAGCATATTGCTGTCCTCCTAAGAAGCTGGATCTTGATCTCAAGAATCGACCCACACCACCAGCTAAGCCATCTATTGAAGAACCACCCACATTAGAATTAAAGGAGCTGCCAAGCCATTTGAAGTATGCATTCTTAGGAAGCGGAAACACTCTTCCAGTCATAGTGGCAGCCGATTTAGGTGAGCAACAAGTTGCAGCTCTTATTGCAATTTTACGCAAGTATATTAGAGCTATTGGATGGACCATTGCGGATATCCTTGGTATTCCACCTGGGATTTGCACTCATAAAATTCAGCTCCAAGAAAAGTGCACACCCACCATCGAACACCAAAGACGTCTAAACCCACCAATGCAAGAGGTGGTGAAGAAGGAGATTATCAAGTGGTTAGACGCAGGAGTTGTGTATCCTATTTCTGATAGTACATGGGTAAGCCCAGTACAATGTGTTCCCAAGAAAGGAGGTATGACGGTGGTTGCGAATGCAAAGAATGAGCTTATTCCACTCAGGCCCGTCACTGGATGGAGAGTATGCATGGACTACCGCAAGCTGAATTCTTGGACTCTCAAGGATCACTTCCCCATGCCATTTATGGACCAAATGCTAGATCGATTAGCGGGAAAAGGATGGTTTTGCTTTCTTGATGGTTATTCAGGTTATAATCAGATTTTTATTGCACCAGAAGACCAAGAGAAGACAACGTTTATATGCCCATATGGTACGTTTGCCTTCAAACGTATGCCATTCGGGTTATGTAATGCACCAGCCACCTTTCAGCGATGTATGATGTCTATTTTCTCTGATATGGTAGAAGACACTTTGGAGGTATTTATGGACGACTTTTCAGTTGTTGGGGAGTCTTTCGAAGCATGTTTGGTGAATTTAAGCATGGCATTACAAAGATGTGTAGAGTTCAACCTTGTGCTGAATTGGGAGAAGTGCCACTTCATGGTAAAAGAAGGAATTGTTCTTGGGCACAAGATCTCCGAAAGAGGAATAGAGGTTGATCGCGCCAAAATAGAGGTAATTGAGAAGCTACCACCTCCAATTTCGGTGAAGGGAGTTCGTAGTTTTCTTGGCCATGCTGGGTTTTATCGTAGATTCATCAAAGACTTCTCCAAAACTTCTAGTCCATTATGCAAGCTATTGGAGAAAGATGCGAAGTTTGACTTTAATGATGATTGCTTAAAGGCATTTGAATGCCTTAAAGAAAAACTCATTGAAGCCCCTATCATGGTAACACCAGATTGGACGCTCCCGTTCGAAGTCATGTGTGATGCTAGTGGTGTAGCCGTTGGTGCTGTTCTTGGACAGAGAAAGGAGAAATTATTTCATCCTATCTACTATGCGAGTAAGGTCCTCAATGAAGCCCAAAGGAACTACACCGTCACTGAACAAGAGCTATTAGCGATTGTGTATGCGTTTGAGAAGTTCCGCGCCTACCTATTAGGTACTAAAGTGATCGTTCATACAGACCATGCAGCTCTTAGGTATCTAATGACAAAGAAGGATGCAAAACCAAGGCTGATTCGATGGGTGTTGCTGCTGCAAGAGTTTGATTTCGAAGTTAAAGATAGAAGAGGTTGCGAGAACCAAGTGGCTGATCACCTATCTAGACTTGAGAATGAGTATGTGGCGCAATCAGAAAATCAGATTGGCGATGCATTCCCTGACGAGGAGATACTAGCGACAACAATGGAGAACTTACCATGGTATGCCGACTTTGCAAATTTCGTGGTGAGTAATGTGTTACCTTCCAATTTATCTTACCACCAGAGGAGGAAGTTTATGCATGACGTTCAGCACTATTATTGGGATGAGCCTTATTTGTTTCGAAGATGCGCGGATGGTATCATTCGACGATGTATATCCCATGAAGAAGTGCCCACTATATTAGAAGCATGCCACACTTCGCAAGTTGGAGGCCATCATGCAGGGAATCGAACAGCAAGAAAAGTCTTGCAAAGTGGTTATTATTGGCCTACAATATTCAGAGATGCACACGACTATGTGAGAAGGTGTGACCAATGCCAACGTCAAGGTGCTATTTCAAAACACCATGAAATGCCCATGTCCAAAATTCTGGAGGTAGAACTCTTTGATGTATGGGGTATTGATTTCATGGGACCATTCGTGAATTCGTTTGGAATGAAGTACATCTTAGTTGCTGTGGATTATGTGTCGAAATGGGTTGAAGCTGTAGCATTGGCCGATAATGAAGGAAAGCGTGTTGTAGCGTTTTTAAAGAAGAATATCTTCTCTCGCTTTGGGGTACCTCGTACTATCATAAGTGATGGAGGATCTCACTTCTGCAACAAGCTATTCAAATCTGTATTGGCCAAGTATGGAGTCAAGCAACACAAGGTAGCTACGCCTTATCATCCCCAAACTAGTGGACAAGTAGAGGTTTCCAATCGTGAGATCAAGCAAATCCTGGCCAAGACGGTCAATGCGAATCGGAAGGATTGGTCTCGGAAGCTAGATGATGCACTATGGGCGTATAGGACTGCATTCAAGACACCCATTGGCATGTCACCTTATCAGCTAGTTTATGGGAAGGCTTGTCATCTACCCATCGAGCTTGAATACAAGGCATTATGGGCATTGAAGCACTTGAATCTGAATTGGGATGATGTGAAGAACCTGAGGTTGGAGCAGCTGAACGAGCTAGATGAATTCCGTCTCCATGCATATGAAAGATCAGATTTATACAAGGAGCGGATGAAGAAGTATCACGATCAGCGGATTGTTCGACGACACTTCCAAAAAGGTGACATGGTACTACTCTTTAACTCCAGATTCAAGCTCTTCCCAGGTAAGTTAAAATCAAAGTGGTCTGGTCCATTTAAAGTCACCCACGTCTACTCGTCTGGAGTAGTCAAACTGGAAAATAATGAGGGTGTTATCTTCAAGGTGAATGGCCAACGTGTTAAGCCATATATCGGTCCTCTTGACTCAATGAATGACATGGCCATCACTTATCTCGACGAAGTCTAAGTACTCGAGATTACTACGTCGAGCCACGACAATAAATAAGGCGCTAGATGGGAGGCAACCCTTCGTTTTATTGTTTTATCGTTTTGTCGTTTTAGTATTTTTTCTTTTTGATAAATGAAAATCCAAAAATAAGAGTCGTGCCACGACCAAAACTAAGGCGCTTGGTGGGAGGCAACCCATCGTACTAATCGTTTTCATTTGTTTGAGCAAATATAGGTGTAAGAAGTATGCAACGAGGAGATTGATTTCAATTGACGATTTGGTCGCATGGTATGGTAAAGTCGGTAAGTTAGGAATGGTGATGCATAAGGCTATGGATTGAGCCTTTCTCACGTCATAATAGGCTTCGAGAAAGGCTAGGCCTTGGTAAAAATAGGTCACGAACGATGCACAACCTATTCTATAGCCTAAGGACTCGGAATCTAGTGTGCAATACACTATGCGCCGCCTATTCCTAGGTGTGCTTTTGACTATGCGCCTCCTATGCTATGGCATTTGAGATACTGAGACCAAATGCCATACCATATGCGCCGCATATGCCTAGATATGCCATACTATGTGCGGCGCATATGTCCCATTATGCCATGGACAATGCGCCGCATATACATGTGATATGCCGAGGGATATGCGCCGCATATAGGGTGATTTTGTCCCCAAATCCGATTGTAAATGGGTCATAACCCGACCCATACTCCTCCTATATAAAGGGGACTTGGTTTTTTATCACAAACACATTAGAAGTAACCCTAAAGGCGCCGCATATCATCCCAAATCCTCTCAAATTTTGCTTCCTTTGTTCTTCCAATCCACAACAACTTCTCCACAATCTTCAAGCAAGTAAGTGCTCTCTTATTCTTCATCTATTTATCGTAAGTACTACTTTACTATGCTTATTATAAAATGCTAACTCATGAGAGATTGGTGGTGATGTTCATGTGTGTGGATAATTGTTGCAAAATCGTGTGATTGATTATATACGTATGGAATTCATGACTTGTTTCCGACTTGAATTTTGTTTCATTGGCATTGTTGTGATACTTGCTGAACATATGTGGCCATGAATATTGATTGAGAGTGTTGTTTGGATGCTTGCATGATTAACCATCCCGGCCATCGGGATAAGGTTATAGTGACTATCGACTTAGGTGGTGGTGTTTGTTGTTTGAATAGCAATTCCATGTGGTAACCCCTATGTTGTAACGTTGCTATATTCCCCATGCACGTCGTCCAAATGGCTGCTCATGAGTGATGTAATACTGATTTTATTGTCGGAATACAATCCTAAGACGTATGTCGACGACGTCTGAGTACTCGACCACGTTCACTTCACCGATTTGTGCCAACAAGATTAAGTGTGGGGTGGTACCCCTAATGCTTGCATATAGATTGTCTAAAGTGCGATTGTGCTGCATCTAACATTATTTCTAGTCTCAGGTTCAATGGCACCGAAAGCAAGGCAAGGCAAGGAGAAGGCTACCACGACCCGCAAGGACAAAAAGAGAAGCCGAAAAGACCAAGGCGAATCATCTTCCGCACACCTACCACGCAGAATGTTCGGAATCAAATGGGTTCTTGAGGAAGAAGCCAAGGCATGGTACAGCAGCAAAAAAGAAAAGAAATATGTGCACGTCGACTTAATCAACAAGGAGACCTTAGCAAAGAAGGAGCCGCAACTGTTGGCTAAGATAATGGCTTTGAAGCTGGATTTCATCTTCCGTGACATGGGAGAGTGCAATCTTGACTTGACAAGAGAGTTTTATGCCAACTGGTCGCCAAACACAACAGGCAACGAAGTCAAAATTCGGGGTCAAGTGTTACAGCTTACAGCGGATTGGATCAACTCGTTTCTAGGCCTACCTTCGGTCGACACTGCACCATACAAAGAGCTGTACAGCAGGCCTCATTACAGAGCTATAAGACACACGCTTTGTGGAAGCAGATCGATGGCAAGATGGGGCAGACATAAGGAAACAGGCCGTCACAACACATTCCCCTATGCTCCACTAAATAGGGAAGCAAGAATCTGGATGCGCATTGTCAACTCATGCCTCATTCCTGGGACGCAATACACAAAGATATCGAGAGATAGAGTGTGTCTGGTTTATGCATTGATGACAAATGTCCCTATCAACTTTGGGGCAATCATTCGATCCACCATGAGGAAAGCCAGACTCAACAGCAGGTCCCATTTCACATTCGGCAATTTGTTGACAGCAATGTTGCGGAAGGAGGATATAGAAGAGGAACCAGCTGACCACAAACTCCCACATACCCCAAAGAAGGTTGACCTCACCAAGGTCAAAGATGCTGAAACAACGCATGGAGTCAACCTTACCACTGCGGAGAGACATGCTCGTGACGAGAGTTTCTTCCGTCATCTCTATGGCATGACGAGATTCACTATGATGAGTGGTGGACGTATTCCAACTGCTGTAGAGCTCCAACAGCTGGACCACGACTACCCAATGAACAGACATGCCCGGGAGATGTGTGGAGTGGGAGTCTATTTCGAGGAACCTCTTAATGATGACGTGCCAACTGATGATGATAGACGCTTGCCTGATTCTGATGCTGAGGAGAACTCTGACGACGACTCTTACGATGACTCGGACGAAGGGGGTATGACCCCCGACATTGAGGAAGAGTCCGACTAATCAGGTTCTTCGACTTTATTTTCCACTGAGGGCAGTGTCTAGTCTAAGTGTGGGGTGTCGGCAGAATCTGCATGCTATGTTTGTATGTTTGCTCTTGTTTATTTTGTTTTGAGTCCAAATTTTTTATTTTTTTTGTGATTTTTTTCGTGTGACGTTTTTTTATTTTTTAGTAGTAAAATTTTTTTTCTAGCTATGCATGAAATTATTTGATAGGCAGCATGAGATTAGAACAAGAGTATGTGCTACAATTGTGACTATTGAGATATTTAGGCTCTAGTTGTGACTTATTATGTGATAGTGTGTGATTCAATTCCTTCACTTGTTGGGTCGAGAGTCTATATTACTACCAATCAAGTCGACCATGTGCCTTGTGTGTGCGAGATAATAGTATATTCTATGTATGTGGCTGATGCTAGAACTTGCCCGGTATGTATGCAAAGCGAAAATAAGGAATGTAAGTTTAGGATATGATTTAGGCATTTCTTTGGCAACCTATACATGTTTACCATCAGTTTTACCTACCCATGTAAATCATCCTAGTTAAACCCTTTTGAGCCTTTAGCCTATTTCTTTGACAACCTTGTATGTAAGCCTAATCTATTTCTTTCAAGACCATAATTTGATCCAAATTCCTAAGTGCTTTAAAGTGAATAAGTCATGTGACAACATAAGAGGAAATTGGGTGAGTATGATGCTTTAAATTGTAAAGGTTCTTGAAGGTGTTATGAAAAAGAAAAAAAATGCTATCATAGGAGGTACGTTGTGAAAAGAAAAAGGACAAGAAAGCTGAAAAGTGAGTTGTGCTTAAAATTGAAAAACAAAAGATGATAACAAGGGTGGAAAAATAAAATAAAGAAAGGTTGAAAGAAAAAAGTGTCAATGATACAATGTGATGTATTAAAGTGCTTAGGAACTTAGTCACTATTTCTGGCCAAAATAGTTGATCCTACCCGTCCCTTAGCTTACGTTACAACCATCAAAAGACCTACTTGATCCTAATCTTAACATTCCGACATTTAGTGGAGTACTACATTAAGGGCAAGCCTATGGTCATTAGATGCTACATATGAATTCTTTGTGAGAGTGAGAGCAAGGACACTTTGATACCCATGTTTGAAAAATATGCTATATTTGTGAGTGATTATGGGTACTATATTGTGAGACACACATGGTTGATGAGTTTTGGATAGTCGTATATGATTCTATGTACCTTAACATTTGCATGCGAGTTGATCACCATCACGAGTCTATGCTTGAGGTTAAATTGTTTCTACTTATAATCGGAAAGCTACTCTTCGTTGATAATTGTTGTGCTTGTCTTGAAGAATGTTTTGTGTTGTTTCTGTAAAAACCTTAAGTCGATGCTTAGAAGGACATGATATGTTGTTCGAGGACGAACAAAGCTCTAAGTGTGGGGTGTTGATGATAGGCGAATTTACGCGCCTATATCAATATATTTTGCCCATATTTTAGCCTAGTTTTGAGAACTAATTATCTATTTCATACACTTTTAGTCCTTTTTCCTGTAAATGAGCTAACAAATGTGATTAGGAAAGTTTCAGGTATAAATGATGCAAAATACAGCAATTTATGGCTTACTTGACGCAAAAGAAAGCTCACAAACGAGATGGAAAGGAGCTGGACGCATAAAGGACTAAATCTGCTGCATGGAAAATCTGTCCCGGGCTAAAACAGCATTTCTGAAGACTTTGGGGACTTACAGACACAAAGCTGGATTTTTGCCATAATACATTAACCTAGTGCAATTAGGTTATGTGTTTCATTATTCTATTTGGATTATAATTTTGTAACCTTACCCTAGTACATTTGGTTCAAGGATTTCATTAGTATATTAGGATTTGGTTATTTATTTCATTAGCTTAGTAGGAGTAGGATAGGAGTATTATAAATACCCTATCATGTTAGAGATTTTTTATCACATTCTTACAATTCAATTAACTCTTAACTTAAGACATCTTCCTACAATACATTCTTAATTCTTCATTCTTCTATTCTTAAATTCCACAACAAGAGAATCGTTACTTGCTACGGAATCACCAAAATCACACGCCAAACACCTACTATTCACGCCATTCACCATGCAAAACGTGATATCCTTCGCATTCATGGGTAACTAAACCTCTTAGTTGGGGTTATGGAAGCCGAATGAGTTACTATCTATAGCTATGAGTTTGTGATTTCAAGACAAGTATATTGCTTATATCATTATTCTCTTCATCTTAAATCTACATCCTTTGCGGTTCAAACACAAGAACACGCCATTCTAACATCTAACCTGTTCGAGAGAAAGGTTATTTGTCTAGAAAAGAAGACGCATAGACCAACGCCAGTCTAACATTTAACTTGTTCGAGAGAAAGGTTATTTGTCTGGAAAAGAGATAATGTCAAGGTAGTAGGACACCCTTTCCTATTAAAAAGCTAGTGCCGTACCTGGACTAACCTCTTGGAGAATTCGTACCGTTAGACACGCTTTAAGCTCAAGAGAGTTAAAGTGAAATAGTCCTTGTTTAGGTCGAGAGACGCTTGGATTTACCATCGACTACAATTCTCTATAAGCAATTGCATGTCAAGACTCTACACACTCATAGCCAATAGAGACGTATACTTCTGAAGGTGGACATAACCCCAACGCTTCAATTCTCATTGTTTACAACCAACGTGACAATCTTTCTCTTTTTACTTTAGTATTTTCAGCTTTTATTTCATTACTTTGGTTACTTATTACAATCCCCCCTTCTTACGAGACTTGCACCAAAAGTCTATTAATTTTACTTACTTGTTGACCAAGCTATTCTCTGTGGGATCGATACCCAACCCAGTTGGGTTCTATATTTGATAACGACCGCTTTACACTCCTACGAGAGCTGTAGATTGAGCGTTATCAGTGTACACTCCTTCTTGGATCAACATTGTAAAGCACACGAGTACCCCTTGGTTTTGGAGATGCATACCCTCTTCTACTCGTTGGACAACCTCTACTAGAGCTAGTATAACCATTCATACTATATCGATCTTGATAAGAAGTACTACAAGGTGGAGAGTATGAATCTTCACACTCCTCACGTGTACTCTCATCATAGCTCTCATAAACTTTGCGAATGAAAGGGTTACACCTAACACCAAATCTAGGTTCGGAGTGAGAAGTGTAAGACTCCTCACATGACCCAACGTCATCATAAGATCCATCACGAGGTCCTACATCATCTCTAAATTCACCATAAGCACTAGGCACTCCATTCACTTCATTTCTCCCCTCAAAACCGTAACTCTCAAATCTGCCCAAGTTTTGATCATGACTATTTTCATAGCCTCCGCAATCTCCCTCAACTTCGTATCCATAAAACCCCTCACTACAATCATAGTCTCCCATGTTTTAGTCAAAATAATTCCCAGCTATCGAAGATATGTTCCCCTTATATCACCTTTGTACCTACATGATGAACAAATAAGATTAGTAGTAAAAGCTCCTCACCAACACTCATATACACCCACCTTTGTGATTGTCACAATTGGAGCGAAAAATATTGAAAGTTGCTTATACTCCGGTAGTCAATAGGATGTCAATTCTACTTGGCGGCGGGAATGGATTCTTGTTTGAACGACTCAAGACACAAAAATAAAATTTACTTACGAACTTAAAACAAAGAAAATACTATGAATTATAAACGAGAAAATCATAAAATACAATGCTTAACACAAAAGAAAACGTACTTAAAAACTAATCCAAATATAGTAGGTATTTACTAGTTTGCTAATTAGTATGAGAACCAACAAAATGGAAACCAATAGAATAAAAAAAGTAAAACTAGGAATTCCAACTTTATTGAGCTATTGATGACGTAGCACTCGACTACTGGTCGATGGACAAAAAAAAATATTGTTGAAATTGAATTTTTTTTTTTCACAATTTTGGTTGTTCAAATTTCACAAAGATAAGGGGGAATTTCAGTTTTGGTAGGTTAACAAACAAGACTTTAAGCCTTTTTTTTAAAAATTCAAACCTTGACTGACTTTCATCTTTTGGGCAAGACAGCCTTTTAGAGGTCTTGTCCCTCTTTCCTCTTTTGGCTTGTTTAGAAAAATGAACTTACTCCCTTTTGGTATAAAGACTTTTGAGAGGTCTTTTATTTTTTTCCCCTTTGGTAATGTCTTCAAAGTTTTTTCAAGACTAACAAGAACCCACACTCTCTTCCCTTTGAATTTGGATCAAACAACAACCTTTTACAAGACTTCTTCAACACAACACAACACAAGAACTTCAACAATAACAACAAAGCCGTCCATTCTTCCCACAACAACTTGCAATTTTTTTTTGCTCAAGAACTTGGGTTAGACTCAATTAGTGTTAGAAAGAAAGAAAACCAACACAAGAAACAACAAAGACAATCAAAACAACACCTAAATCTAGACACAAATTCGGCCAAACAACAACACTTCGGTCAAGACACCGAACCCGTAGAATAACTTCTTTTTGTGAGATTTTTGACCTTGGACACCTCTTCTAATGTTAGGAAATAAAGATCCAACATTAGAACACACAAAAATCACAAGAAAACTAGGCTTCAAATTTCGGCCTAAACACAAAAACGTGGACAGATTACTATTTTTGAATTTTTCAGCTTTTCAACATTTTTTTTTTATTTTTGAGTGAACAAACCCAAGATTGATCTCGTGGGAACGAAATCAATGATTGATTTGATACCAAATAATACAAATCAGTTCACCAAGATGCCAAAACAGTCCACAAAACGTGATAAGAACAAGCAACACAAAGGAATACAAGATGACAAACACAAAAACACACGGATCTGTAAAATAATGAAAGGATAGATAGTGAGACCAAGATTATTACAAGATTAAGAACCAAGTATATTTCAACATTAACCCCTAATGAATTTAATAATCAAAACCACACTCTTACGGTGACCGCCAAGGTAATCGACTCACCTCAAAATCTATTGTTTCCAAGCAAAGAACAATATTGACTTTTCCAAGCCCTATACTAAGGATGACTTTTCCAAGTCCTAACTAAGACTATACTAAGGTGGTTTAATCTCAAGAGAGAGAATTTCAAGTGTTTGAATATTTTATCTTTTCATAAACTAAGTAGAAAATGAACTAATAGAACCTATTTATAGTTTAACTTATTACAGAACAAAATGACCACAATACCCTTAATGAAAAGGGGTGGTCATGGAGTGTTATTTGGACAATGCTAAGTAACTAGAATGTCCTTATTGAAGGCCCAAAACCGTGAGTCCCCAATCTTCAATGCTCCAAGCAATCTTTCACACGTGGGATTGCTCTTTGGTGTACTCAAATCGGCCCCTCCATGTAGGATCTCGTTTCCTTAATGCGACCAAAGCTTGATGCCCCACGTACTGACTTCAAATGATGCCATTGAAAGCTAAGGCGGCCTAAGTCCTTTCTTACATGCAAAGAATCCATGACCTACTCTATTCACTTTGATAATAAAGAAAGAAGAAGAGACATAAAGCATGAACATCTGAGTAAAACTTTCAAGAAAGCCATAACCTCTTAGTGCTTCCTCCATACCCTTTAAGGTCTATTTTCATCAAACATTTTGATGTGTTCTTTCTTTGCTAATGTCTTAACAAGTCATTACATATTAGTATGCTGTGAATCATAGATCTACCTTTCAAAAAGGCGTTAGTTATTTTTCACTGTACCACTAATAACATCCCTTAGTCTAGTACATAACATCTTTGAGATAAACTTGTAGAGCACATTACAACAAGATATGGGCCTGAATTGGCTGGAAAATTTAATAGTTGTAATCTTTGGAATCAAAGCAATATTAGTGGTATTAATCTGTCTTAACAACTTTCTACTATTGAAGAATTCAAGTATAGCATATGTAACATCAGTTCCTACTATCTCCCAGACAGCCTTAAAGAAACCACTCTCATAACCATCCGGGCCAAGGCTTTTATTAATATCAATTCGAAACATAGCAACTTTCACATCCTTAGTGTATGGTTTAATATGTTCAAATTGTTGATCTACGTTAAGACATGGCCCATTCTTCAAAAAGCTACTCTCTACGTTTCAAAAAGAATGACCTACTTTGACTTGGCACAAAGTTTAAGAAAATAAAGAAGACTTTGAAATCTTGTGGCCTTAAATTAAAATTGTGTCAAATGTACCAAAATTTCCTTTAATCTTGTGATTCTAAACATGTTATGCAAAAAGTTGAAATTAAAGTATTGCCAAAAAGGAAAGGGGTCATTCTTTTTTAAATAGACTAAAAAGAAAAGTAGGTCATTCTTTTTTAAACGGGGGGAGTATTAAACATACCCTTGTTACCCAATATCACCTTAGAGTAATCAACAATGATGGTTGTTATTACCTCTGAATCATATTTCCACTAACCAACTTCATCCCTCAATTATGTTGTGGCTTATAGTAGGCTTTTATGTTTTATAATAGAAAAAAATATTTATTATTATCATTTCCAAGTTTTATCCATCTAACCTTGCTCTTTGTTAGAGGAAAATCTCTGCCTTATATGATGATATCCTAAATTTCCTATAATTCTCTAATTCATTTGCTTGGTGGAGTATATTTGAAGGCTCTGTTGCAGTAATATTTGAGCCCGCAGCATAGTTTTCCCGTCATCTTGAGCCTCTGTAACAATACTCCTAAAAGCTTAAAGAGTTCAACTCCTTCAACCTTTTATTCAACAGCTTTAATTTCCCAGTAACTTGTTTCATCTTACAACCCTCTATATGAATCTTGCGCACTTCTTCAACCTTCACCTTAAATAGAGGACGAGTTGACCAAATATTGCAATACTAAAATGACTTCCTAGTTCTCGAACCCCCAGTAGATAATGACTGACAGCTTAATGGAACAGTGATCACTGATATTTTCAGGCAAAACATAAACTAAACTAGTAGGCATAGTTATCAACCACTTATTATTTATAAAGACCCTGTCCATTTTTTAGAAAAATCCTCTAACCCCACTTTTATGTGTATTTTTGGCCTTGAAAAGGCATTTTCATAAAACTTCAAGTATTAACACATTGTTGGAAATCCTCTATTTCAAACCATGATACTGGGTTTTCCCAATTCTATCTTGCACATTAAGAACTGAGTTAAAATCACCTCAGATTACTCAAAGTGACTGACAATTCAAATTGAAAGTCACGAGATCATCCATAATTCTTGTCTTGCCTCTTTAGGGTTATAATTGTTGGGTTCATAGTGTGTTGAATGGAAAATGGAGAAATCAAGTGAAGGGAAGGAGACACCCAAATTGGAAAGTGTACTCTTTAAATTGGAAAGTGTACTCTTTAAATTGGAAAGTGTACTCTTACGGCCAATCGTATACTCAATAGAGTTCCCCATAGTAAGACACAATCAATTCCTTACGAAAAATGGAAAGGAAGGAAACCCAACTTGAAATATTTCAAAGTGTGGGGGTGTCTAGCGAAGTTTCAAGTTCCTATACCTAAAAGGGTTAAGATAGGACCTAAAACGGTGGACTGCGTGTTCATAGGATATGCTAAAAGCAGTAAAGCATGTTGATTTTTGGCTCATAAATCTGAATATTCGGATATAAATGAAAATACAGTAATTGAATCAGATAATGCTGAATTCTTTGAAAACATTTATCCGTATAAAACTAGACATGAACAGTCTAGTGGAGGATCTAAACGACCCCGAGATGAACCAAGTGAGAGTGTACAAAATTAAGAAAATCCAAGACGTTGTACACGTCAAATAACGTCAACTTCTTTTGGATCGGATTTTGTAACATTTTTCTTAGAAAATGAGCCTCGAACGTTTAAAGAAGCGATGTCGTCATCAGACTCATCCTTTTGGAAAGAGGCAGTCAATAGTGAGATTGATTCAATCTTAAGTAACCATACGTGGGAATTGGTTGATCTTCCTCCAGGAAATAAACCTTTAGGTTCTAAATGGATCTTCAAAAGGAAAATGAAAACGGATGGTACTATTGACAAATACAAGGCAAGACTTGTAGTAAAAGGCTTCAACCAAAAAGAAGGTCTTGATTACTTTGATACATACTCGCCAGTGACAAGGATAACCTTAATTCGAATGTTAATTGCCTTGGCGACAGTATATGATCTTCAAATCCATCAAATGGATGTGAAAACCGCATTCCTAAATGGAGAATTGGAGGAAGAAATCTACATGGAACAACCTGAGGGTATTGTGGTTCCAGGAAAAGAAAATAAGGTGTGTAAACTTGTTAAGTCACTTTATGGACTAAAACAAGCACCTAAGCAATGGTATGCAAAGTTTGACCAAATCATGTTGGCAAACGGATTCAAGATAAATGAATGTGATAAATGTGTAT
The DNA here is from genome assembly GCA_030864225.1 of Capsicum baccatum var. pendulum. Lineage (NCBI taxonomy): Eukaryota > Viridiplantae > Streptophyta > Magnoliopsida > Solanales > Solanaceae > Capsicum > Capsicum baccatum. The sequence goes on from CM061558.1 coordinate 274,544,121, forward strand.
ATATTAAGGACACACCAAATCACCAAGTCATTGTATGTTTATATGTGGATGATATGTTGATCATCAGTAGGGACATTTGTGACATAAATGCAACCAAACGAATGCTTGAGAGCAAGTTTGATATAAAAGACCTCGGAGTTGCAGATGTGATCTTAGGTATAAGAATCCATCAAACTCCACAAGGGTTAGCACTGTCACAGTCTCATTATATCGAAAAAGTACTTGACAAGTTCAAGTATATGGAATTCGATATTGCCAAGACTCCATTGGATGCGAACTTTGCACTTCGGAAAAATGAAGGTGAAAGTGATTCTCAATTGGAGTAGATAAAGCCGGTGAAGAAGCAAAATGGCTCCGGAATCTGAATTTATCACATTAGATAAAGCCGGTGAAGAAGCAGAATGGCTCTGGAATTTCTTAAAAGATATTCCTTATTGGCCCAAGCCAGTGGCACCAGTATGTATACACTGTGATAGCCAAGCGGCAATAGGTAGGGCAGGGAGCATGATGTACAACGGTAAGTCTCGTCACATACGTCGAAGACATAATACCGTTAGAGAACTTCTCTCTAGTGGAATTATCACTATAGACTATGTAAAATCAAAGGATAATGTGTCGGATCCACTTACAAAAGGCCTATCTAGAGAAGGAGTAGAAAGGACATCCAAGGGAATGGGTTTAAGGCCTAGGACAAGTCAGCATGGCGGTAACTCTACCTAGCAGACTGGAGATCCCAAGAGCTAGGTTCAAGGAGATCAAACAAAGTTATGTCTGACAGGTTCAACATTGTCATTTACCCAACCCATTATCATGATGTAGACAATGTATAGTAAACAAGGATAAGACTCAAGGTGAAAAGTCTTTTAATGATTATCTAAATTTGGCAGATTTTACCAAATAGTTCACTCTAAAGGATTGAAATGTTTAGAAATCACCTATGTGAGGGCGAAGTGGAAGCCGCTTCAAAGAGAATGTTAGTAAAGGCCTATTCTCTAAGCTCTCATGAAAATCGGGACGTGTTCATGGCTGAAAAGAACAAAACCGTAAGAACCATAAACGGTAAAAGGCTGGTTGTGTGACATGTGTTGTTTAGGTTTACATTAAAGCTCGACGGTTCAAAGATATCAAATCTACCGATTGACCGAGTGCATCCGATACATGTTCACTATGGAAAGTTCAAAGGGAAACCCATTAATCCAGATGCAATCAGTCTTTGCTTGATGATCACATACTGTCCGTAAACGTTTTACGAAAAATAGTCATTCCCCATTTATGTGGGGGATTGTTGGGTTCATAGTGTATTGAATGGAAAATGGAGAAATCAAGTGAAGGGAAGGAGACCCCCAAATTGGAAAGTGTACTCTTTAAATTGGAAAGTTTACTCTTCTCCCACATTGGTGGAAGAAGAGAACTTTAAAGTGTTTATGAAGTGAAACATTTACTTCACATGGTAAGTGAGGCAAGGAAATAGAGATGTCTCGCGCTGTCGTCGTCGTCGTCGCTCGGTCGGCTCGGCTTCAGCTTTGGATTTGGATTTGGATTTGGTCAAATGATCGATCGATGAGATCTTTCTTTTTGGACAAAGTTTATTTGACGAAAAGAAATCCAGACTGAAAATCAATCCGAAACAGTAATGCTCCATTAATTCATTATGCACGCAGTAACAGTGGCACTGCTAACTGAACTGCTGCAGTATTTCGAACAGGTGTTTCAGAACTGATGCGTTGGTTTGAAAGGTTGCACTGTTTAAATAGATTGTTGCTTCTGTTACAAAGGGTTGCACTGTTTCAGATTGTTGCTTCAGAAAGTTGCAACTCTTCAACGAAAATACACACTGTTTCGTGAAAAGGTGTGTTGTTTCAGCAAATTACTGCAGACTGTTTCAGCAATAATAAATACTGTAGTCATGCATTTTTCAGAACAGACACACCTCTAAGTTGAACCGTTGCCACCTTTACAAAGAGGCATCTTATGGCTATATAAACCTGGTTTCATCCACAGGTTTTGTACAAAAATTTTCAGATTACAAACTTCTTCTTCTTGTCTTAAAAATACTCTTAAGTGTGATCATTCTAACCGTGAGTGTGTTCGAAGAATTTGCCTATTTGAGGTACCGCTATAGTTGGATTGAACGCCATTTTATCCTGGGAGGAATATTCCACAACCTCGGGTACAGTGAGGGGAATTATTTCCTTAAGGAAAGTCCGTGAATTCGGACGACTTCGCCTTAACAACTTTCTGTTTCATCTACTTTCTGAAAAAGAAAAGAAAAAATACACCTCTTTGAAAGATCATTTTGATCTTGGGTTGAGGGTATTTGTTCAACTTCTTTGTGTTCTTGTTCTCAAGAGTTGAAGTTGTTATTCTATTATACAGATTCTACGTACCCGTATTGTCGGAAATAACAATAAGTAAAAACCATAGCCATAATGAATGTTGTCTGCAAAAGAATGTTCTTCACTGTACATGTTATCAATTGTATATTTGTTTCTAGGACACTTACATTGAAATTGTCCGGTCTCCAAGTTATCCAATTCTCTCATGGTAGTGAGAGCCAAGATTTGTGACAAAATGTGATCTTCCAAACATCTTTTGAGTTATCTGATCAATGTTATTAATTTTTATCTTAGTCTACACTAATCTAACTTACTCCACATTTTCATTATTGCAAAGGAACTTAAATTCCTTTTGCTTATTTAGGGCATTAATCCCTCTAACATTCCAATAAAGACATGTGAATATGCAATCCACCCACACTTTTACTAGCACTACTATTATTTTTATTAAGATTCTCCAACTTATGTAGTGCCTGAAAAGTATTAGAATGTTTCATTTGTTGTTGCTGCTTTGCTTGAGCTCTCCTTATTCTTTGAGGAGTAGTCCAAGAAGTTGTATCTGATGACTTAATACCCTGTTGGTTGATTGAAGCTGTCTTAGTGACCACATTCCAGATTGAAGTACCTCTATGTTCCTTCAATATTTCTTAAATCTGTTGAGCATATTGCTGAGTCACCTTCACTGTACTTGGCTGAGGAGATTTAGGTTGAGCACCTTCTTGACCTAGTTAGACTACTGCTTTTATCCTCCTCTTACCTTCATCTACTTCATTTTTCTTCCTCCTACACCTATCAACTGAATGGCCATACTTATCACACACTTTACATAGTGTTGGCTTTTACTCATAGTTCACCTTTTGTTCTACTAATGTGCCTTTCTCATCTTTGAATAGTATCACATCTGGTAGCACTGTGTCCAAGCCTACTTCAACTAATAATCTAGCAAAATTCAAACCAACTTTCCTCTCAGTATATTGTGGTCTACCATTAAAGGATTCCCAGTTAAGTTTCCCATCTTACTCAATCCTTTAGGACTCTAATATTTAAAATCGAGACCGGAAGCTTAATTCAAATTGGTACAGTGTGTTGTGAATTCCATCTCTGGACTCCATGCCTTCACGATGAAAGGTATGTTATCAAAATGGTATATACCGCCTTGTAACACCTTCTGCTTCCCAGCTTCTGTATCAAAACGAATTATAATAATCCCATTCTTTAACATTGAAATTTTATTAATCCCTAATTTGGACCAGATTCGTTGGATGAAATCTTTCAGAACTTCAAATAGAGGATGGGGCCCCAAAACATGACAAACTACTGCAAATCTCCAATAAGCAATTTCGGAGCTAATATCTTTGATTTCTATGTCAATTAAAGGGGACTCACCATGCATTTTCGGTTCTACAAACCCCAGTTTAAATTCGGCATTGGTGATTTTGGTAATGTCGAATCTATACAAAATTGAACTCTTCACAGATGGATTCACACTCTCCTCTTCCACTTGATCTGCTCAGAATTTGTGCCCACTACTTCTTTAATTTCTTATTGTTGAACTGGTAGTCCCTTGAACTAGCTACTCCCATTGATTCGAAGCCTCAGATTATGAAATTTGATCGGGTGATGAAGGACCAGTTATTGTTCCATTGAATTCCATATACAATTCAGGACCCTTCTCAATATCGACTGTTTTTTCCATTCTTACTTTGCCTTCTTCGCTGATATTGCCCTTGTTTCGCCGTCATCTGAGCCTCTAGCGTCTTCTGTGATGGCAAGCGTGCTCTCTTACCCATGGCCGGCGTAAGTTAGTTAACGTGCGCTGCGAGAGAAAACATGCCTATTTATTTTATTGTTCATACTATTTTATAAAGTCAAACAAAAAAAACTCAGATCCAATAAATAAATTTTACCATAATATCCTTAAGATCATAATATTAAATGACATTTTGGTATGTTTTATATATATTTAATTTTACATGATAAGTTTCAAAAATCTCTTTCATTACTTGCTCGGGTCGATTTTTCGCTATAGTTGTTTTTTGGTAAACATCCTTATAAGATAATGCATATCATATACTATTCACTCATTTTTATATATTTAAAAAAATTTCTATAATTTCTATGCAATTCTATGGCTTAGATCCAGCGCCTCGAGTCTTACAACCTATTTGGTCAAGTAGTTAAAAGTTGCTTATTTTGAGAAGCATTTTATTAAATTAGCTTTAAAAAGTACTTTTAAAGAAAAAAGGAAAAAACTGTATCTAGTTAATTCATTTAAAAATTACTTTCCTTAAACATACTGCGGTTGACTAATATTATTTTAAAAAAATACTTTATACACATACATTATGTGTATATTATGTATATTATCAATTATATTTTGGTGGAGTCGATGAGGAGTTACTCATAATTTTGTTAATATATCAATATATTTGGTTTGATACTCATGAGTATAATAAGTTTTCAATTTGTGTGGAACGTAGTTGTATTCAAGATAGTAACGTCATTCGGGTTTATTTAACACAGTCTATGCTACATTGATTGAGACCCCACCACCAGCACCACCAAAAAAAAAAAGGGATAGTTTGGGTACAATTGCATGAATATCCATTGGGTTCTTTATTGAGGCCCAATATCTTAGTTGGTTGGGCCAATACCCAACAGTTTCTTTTGGACCAGAGCTTGATATTGAGTTTATTGGGCTTGGGCTCTTATTTGATGTGGGCTTCCTTTTGAGACCTATAAGCAGTTACACCATGTATACCATGCTCTTGTTTGATCATAAATTATGAAGTTGATATTTGAAAAATTGTGTTTTGAGGTTGTGATTATTTAAATTTGAACTTAAAAATATTTGAAGTTAGTTTTTGAAAGCTTGAAAATGTCTGAAGATCAGATTTTAAAAATCTAGTACATTTCATGGTCGAACAGATATTTGGAGATAATTAATTACAATTTACTCTCAAAATTATGGTTAAATAGACATTTGAAAAAAAAAACTAAGATTTGCTTTTCAAAATTTTTGGTCAAACAGGTATTTAAAGCCAAAATTTTAAAGACAAGATTATAAAATCTACCCTCAAAATCTATTGCCAAATAGATATTTAAAGATAATTTTTCAATATCTACTCCCAAAATTTATGGTCAAATAGATATTTGAAGATGAATTTTTAAAATCTACTTCTAAGATTTTGGTCAAACAAATATTTGAAGACAAAATTTTAAAATCTATCTCCAAAATATTATATTTGAATATAAATTTTTAAAAGCTATTTCCAAAATCTATGGTTAGTCATACATTTGAAGATTTATTTTTAAAATCTACTCTCTGATATATTTTTAAAATTTACTCTTAAAATCTATGGTCAAACATATAATTGGAGATAATTTTTTAAAATATAATCTCAAATCCTATGGTCAAAACATATATTCAAGGATAAATTTCAAAAATCTACTCTCAAAGTTCATGGTCACACACCAGCTAAAAATGTTCTACAAACTTTCTTTATTGAATTTTTATCCAAAGTGACAAAGCTCAGATTAAAAAATAATAATCTTAATTTTATTTTTGATAATTTTTAACCAAGATACATACATACATACATACATACACACACACACACACACACAAAATACATATATTATTTACTGATTTTATACTCAATATTTATTCATTATAGTCTAAATATACATCAAAGCCTACATGATTAGCCCTAGAGCTGTCAAAATGGACTGACCCAACACAATTATAACGGGCTAGAAAATTAAATGACTTAGGACGGGCTAGCCTTTTTAACCAAACGATCCTTTAAAATAGCAGCCCAACCCAGCCGTAAGCAGACCATGGGTTGGCTCTTTAAAAAAAATAAAAGTAACCTAAAATATGATAAATAAAAATACTGTGAGTACTAGACAATCACCAATTTTCATGTTTTCACTTTAATGCATCTCCTACTACTTTTTAGGATGTTAAAAGCATTTTACTAATACCTTTAATTGTTATTAGCCCATGGCATTTATCGTAATAAGCAGAGAAATAGTGATTAGCTACAAATTTTGGAAAAAAATAAAATATGGTCAGATAATAAATACAAGTATACATAAAGTATCTACATAAAAATAGTAAAATTTTAACATAGAAGGGCCTGAATTTAAAGAATAGAATATTGCATTAAGCAAAGGCAACAAATAATAAATCATCACAAGTAAAAATAACTTTTTGAAGTTCACAACTAAGAGCAGCTTACCAGCCATTTTAAAGGCACACTAAAAAATTTCAAAAAACTAGTATCAATCAAAGGATGGATAAAAAATAAGTAGGTAGTTAGAAAAGATTGGCAAAATCTTAATTTCTAATAAATAAATGACCAACTTAACAATATTTAATAATTACTTTTATGTCCCAACCCACGGGCTGACCTTTGAGGCTGACGGGCCAAATGAGGCTGGACTTATAAACCTCTTTTCTAAATGGGTTGAAAAAACTAAGCCCAATCCTACTTAATTAAAAAAATTGGGTTGGTCTGATCTCACGGAGCAAGCCAATTTTGACAACTCTAATTAGCCCATTGATTTTTCTATTTCTCTTCTAAGTCCAAAATTTCTGCAAATTATGTGTTGAAGTTTCTTAGGTAAATTGGGAAAATTTTATATGTAGTGTTATTTAGCATTCGTTTTTAACATATATAATTTTTTATGACGTGCACATACGATATCTACTCCTAACTAAAATAGCGTGAATATAATGTCTAATTTTATTGTATGTATATGTTTTCAAATAGAAATTGAATGTATAAATGTTTTCAATGAAGAAATTTATTTCTATATATATAAACCACATAAATCCCTTTTATAGTGAAAGTATTTACATATAATCCCGTTAGGCTTTCTTTCTCCCTAATTTATAAAATATACTTATACATTAGGTGGGCCCCTATACATTTCTGCAATGTATGATAAAACAATTTGTCTATATTTATGGAAAGAGAAATCGAATACTATCTTTCTCTACCTTAATTAACACAATTAATTACCTATCATTATGTGGTGTATGATTAAATATAGTAACTCAAATTTAAATTCAAAAAAATTCTTAAACATCACTATTAATTGTTCTCATTTACAATATTTTATGTTGTTTATTCATTTTGACAGATAAAAAAGTCTTATTATTTCCTTCTTATACTATTTTTAGTAGTAATAAATTACCTAAAATATAATTTTAATTAAAAAAATTTTAAAAATTATGTAACAACAACATAAAATAATATAAAATCTAGTGGGCGTATTTGTTTTTCATTCTCTTTCCTTTACTTTAGTAGGAGTAATATTAATACGTATGAATTATTTGTGTTCACAGTGATATGATCCATTAAGCTCCTAGAAAATTAATTTACAAAGTATGTTTTGACAAAAGAAATTATCTTGCATTCACAGAATCGTATAAATTTATTATAAATAATTTAAAATCCATGAAAAAAATAAACATCAGTTAACAAAATAGTTAAATGAGAATAATATATATCCAAATACAGTTGATATATTTAGTTTTATTATTCAATATGTGATGTATTTATTGAATCAGTGTAAATAACAGATAAGTTGGAATTCAAAAAATAACATTATACAACAATTGCACATGTATGTGGGCACATTAAACATTTAAAATATAATCTACAGTAATGTATAATGTCATACTAAACATTTAAGTATAAAAATTAAACATGTATACTTCTGTATCCTTATCAGGAGGTATAATGTAACCTTATACAATATTAATAGTTTCTAATTGTATAATACCAAATAATACATAAAATGCCTTTTAAATGTAATAAGAACTTCTTATGTATAACACAATGAAATATATAGCAGAAGAATTATATTATACATTAGTCTTTCAAAAATAACTAATGTATAATGTCTGATATATTGTAACTTATAAATTAAAATATAATCTTCCAAAATGTATAATATTACACTATACATATAAAATATTCACCTTATATATTAATTATCTACAAGATTATAATAATTTTAAGAAAAAAATTAGTGTTATTGTAACATTACATTGGCTACACGATAATAAGGAAAAAGAATGATTCAATTTCTTTTATTACGTTAATTGAAAGTTTACATCTTCAATTCCCATTATAAAAGTGACTCAAATAGGAGGGGGATGAGAGAGTATTAATATTACATTAACTTGATTGTAGGTATAAATAAAGTAGCACATATATGGAATAAAAATCAGTGCACTAAAATAGGAGCAAAATATGGTATTTTGATATGTATGAGGGGGATAAGAGAGAAAGAGTGAATTTAAGGGATTTAAGTAATTATTTTGGAATTTTCGTAATTTCTTTTCCAATATGGAATTTTATGTAATAAGGTAAAGTTATGTAGTGTATATATGTAATTTTTAGTAAAAATTATCACACAATATTTTAATATGATTGTTACTTACATTTCATATAGAGGCAATCTATTTATTTATAGTAATTGTCCAACGAAAAACCTCTTTAAATCAAGCAAATAAGCCAAGCAAGCCAACTCACTAATTTATTTGTTGATTTATTTATGAACAAATAAATCAATGGGCTAATCATGCATGCTTTAATGTATATTCAGAATACAATGAACAAATATTGAGTATAAACTCAGTAAGTAATATATACACAATGATTATATGTATCATGGTAAAAAATAAAAAAAAAAAAATTATTCTTTTATCGTGAGCTTTGTCACTTACGATAAAAATTCAAAAAAGGAAATTTGTAGAATATTTTTATCTAATGTTTTGAGATGGATTTTTAGTAACTTTCATTAATCACCAGAAGCGTCAATTACAACGTCCAATAGGTCAACACAACCTGCACAGTCTTAAGTATCCATCTCAGAAAATACTAGTCCTAACAAAAAAACTAATCAATACATTAATTCTATAACCTTCTCAGTAACTAATATGAACATTCACTAAGCAAAATTTTTGTATAGCCCACTGCAGTGATAATTGTGACACATGCAAGCTTCTTTGCCGGAACTTCTCTAGTGGCCTCTTATTTCTCAAATAACCTTGTATTTCTCTCAATCCACAGAGTATAAACATATTCATCATAAATCATCTTTAGCACTTTTGCCCTGTAACTTCTGCCTTTGGTATTGACAACGTAACGATCCATTGTTGTATCCAAGCCCCTGGAATGGATGATAAACTTAGTCATAATCTGATCTTAAAATTTTTCTAATTTTCCAAAAAATTGTTCAAACTAGATTTTTTCGATTTTCAAAAAAATTAAAAAATTAAGTGAAATGCATGTCTAAATACACTTTCTCAGGCTAGTTTCTCAACAAATAGACTTAGAATTTTATTTATCTTTTCTCAAAAATTGAGTTATGACAGAATCCAATGGAGAAAATAGAAGACAAAGTTAAAATTTGACCGCCGCTATAAAAAAGTTGTGTACCGATCATCTTTATTTTCTATTTGACCATCAGAATTTTTTAATGTTCTAGGGCCTTTTTTCTGCCACAAGTCAACTTTTGAGAAAAATTACAGAAAATTATAAATTTATTGATAAGACTCTTAGAAAATGTGTTGCTTATAAGAAATGAAATAAGACAACTATTCATAGCCAAATGTAATGAATTTCTTGCCAAAAACTATAATTGAAAGCAAATCTCTTAATCATGTTGAAAATTATATTACCAAATCTCACTTACCATGATGGTGCTATTATTGGGAAATCAGATTTGAAGTTCAACAGGTAAATATTCAAACATACTTAATTGACTTTACTATAGTAAGCAAGTGAGAATATATTTGAAATAAAAGAGTAAAACTCATTTTATCCCCTTAATGTTTTGGAATAGAAAAATAGTGCCCTAAATATATACGAAAACTTACCTAAATATATCATAAAAAAGGGCAGCCCGGTGCACTAAAGCTTTCGCTATGCGCGACGTTCGGGGAAGGGCCCACCACAAGGGTGTATCGTACGCAGCCTTACCTTGCATTTCTGTTAGAGGCTGTTTCCAAGGTTTGAACCCGTGACCACCTGGTCACATGGTACCTAAATATATCATATTTAGAAAATATTCATCATTTATAATAATATAATTTTAATACATGCATAATTCACTTTTAATACATAATGTATATTTATTACCAAAACAAACATAATACATTTAAAACACTTATAATACATTTATATTATACGTATAATTCATTTTTAGTACATAGTATAATACATCTATATTGCATACATAATTCGTTTTTGATATATAGTACCTTTTTTAATCAAAACAAGTATAATACATTTTAATACACTTCTAAGACATCTATATTTGTACATAATTCGCTTTGATCATAGTACAGTTGCTATATATGGTAAATATTTTTTAAATATGGTGTATCTAGGTAATAAATAAAAAATATATTTAAAATCAGTAAATGTTTTATAAAAAATTATAACACCCCAACTTAGAAAGAAGTCCCACATCGGCAAAACATAGGAGAGATGCTGGGCATATAAGTAAGTAAGCCTTACTAACTAGTGATGAGTTTTAAAATCGTGCAGGCCTGGGCCCAAAACGAATAATATCACTAGTGGGTTGGGGAGTTACAGGGGTCTCTCGGTCCTTTATGGTTCAGGATGCCCGTTGCAGCCAGGGTCTCGGCTCAGGTCGTGACAATTGGTATCAGAGCCTAGGGTGTAGGTCTTGGGTCATGGAGTAGTTTTTAATAGATTCTTGTTCATGGATATGTAGGCGCCCATACTTATGAACTTCAGGCTACAGAACATTTAGGAAGGTTTCCTTTTTTCATTCATTATTCATGCGTTTGAGTTGAATTTAGTCTAATCTTTAAATATTGTTCGCAGATGGTTAAGAGACGTGATTCTTTCTCTGCTAGTCGATTTAATGCACCTACTGGACGTGGTGATAGACATGGTTCTACTCATAGTGGTGGTCAAGTTGAGTCTCATCCGACTAGGACTAGGACTCAGACCGATCCTAAGCTTGGAGGTAGGAATGGGGTCAGCCCTAAGATGTTGCTTTGGAGTATGTTCAGGATCAGGTTGATCAGGATGTTCCTACTGCTGTGCCTACTATTGTATTTCCTGTAGATATTGTGGTAAGAATGTTGAATGTACTTAAGGCATTAGTGCCTAATCGAGGTCGAGCTCCATCTCCTCAGGCAACTTCGCAAGCGCAGGCACAAGTTCAGTTGAATGTTGTGCTTCTCTGGCACCTCAACTAGTTGATATTTTGGTTACAGCTGTGGGGCGACCCAAGGATTTTAAGAATTTCATGGATCTTAAGCCACCAGAGTTTGATGCTATGCCATCTTTTATTGAGTCTCAAAGTTTATATATCGTTGTGAGAAGATATTGACTACCTTGGGATTGAAGGAGACTCGTGGTGTAGAATTTATCACTTTTCTGTTTTCGGGGTCTCCCAAGGCATGGCAGACTTTTATCTTGAGGGGTAGACAAGCAGGGCTTTCAGCGATAACATGGTCAGAGTTTTCAGCCATGTTTATAGACATATTTATTCCATTGAGCAAATGAGATGATATGAGACACCCGATTAATGAGCTATGACAGGGATCTATGACAGTTACTGAGTATGAAACTAAGTTCACTGAGTTGTCCAGGTATGTTCCATCTTTGATTAAAGATTGAAGGGAGAAAGTAAGATGTTTTATGGATGGACTTAAGGCTTGTTATCGTGGTCCAGTAATACAAGATGTGCATAATGGATCCTATGCTGAGGTGGTTGACACCATTCTCTGTTTTGAGTCCTATTATGAGATGGAAAGAATTAATCAAGAAAAAAAATGCATGTAACTCAGGTGTGTTTAGTGTTGCTCAATTTGAGGGTAATGGTAGTTTTTATTATGGGCAGCCCAGGCCTACACAGTCTGAGTCCATGGGACAGTCTTTGAGGATCAGTTATTTAGCTAGACAGGGTGAACAACAGATGCAAAGGAAGGGTAACAATTCTTATCAATCAAGTCAACATCTGTGGTGTTCTAATTGTGGTAGAAATCACACTGGTCATTGTTACAGAACAAATAGGGCTTGTTATACTTGTGGTGAGCAGGAACATATTGCTAACTTTTACCCTAAGAAAGATTCTGGGTCTAGTCAAGCTATTACTCAGGTGCAAAGGAATATTGTAGGAGCATAAGCCCAAGCTCAGCCGGTTAGAACTGCTCCATATGGTGCTTATGGGCAAAATTGACAAGGTCCGCAGGTTGCTCAAACGGGGGGTGGACCACCGAGATTCTTTGCTATGGCTAGACAAAATAATGAGGCACCTGATGCGATAGTCACGGATATTATATTATTAATTCTATTGAGGGATATTTCTTTATTGATCTTTATTCTACGTATTTATTTTTATCTTCATATATTGTTTTATTCTTAGAAAGAATAGTTGAGACTCTTATTGTGCTATATATGGTTATGACTTAGTGTGGGGCATTTCACCAGTGGATAACGTTTATGGATTTTGTGTGATATCCGTTTAGCGCAAGGGCATCATAGTCGATCTACTTGTGCTACCTATGTTGATTTTGTTGTGATTATGTATATGGATTGGTGGACATCATATTATGCTTTGATTGATTGTATCCTAAACTTATATGTTCCTATTTTCTAAGAAACCACTTTTGGTGTGGAAGGGTATGACCCCTGTGACTCAAGGATAATATTTTATGTAAGGGCATGTTGAATGGGTGATTATGGGTGTTTGTGTTTATTGCTACTGTCTATGATGCATGAGCTGAGAATCTTGTTGTTGGCAGCTTTTCTATTATTTGAGAATTTGTTGGTGTGTTTTTAGATTTAGTTTTTGAGCTATCTAGGTTGTTTATAGTTCATCTTGTTTTTCACTTGTTCGTGCAAGTTATATTTCCTCACTTATTTGAAGTTTTCTATATGATTGTTACGTTCGAGAACGAACGTTATTTTAAGTGGGGGAGAATGTAATAACCAGACTTTTCATGAGGGGTAAATGGCTAATTAGCCTATATTATTAGTATTAATTAATATAATTAAAGTGGACAAGCTAAAAGCCAAAACCCATTAATCTTCAGATTCCATGATTTAGTAATATAAAGGGTTAAAATATTAGGGATCTCTGTTTCATTATTTTGGGGGAGAAAGCCAGCATGCGATTTTATCTTGTACTTTCTTTGTGGCTTGGAGACTTGGGAAGTTGAATGTGAAAAGTCGTCCACTAAATTGGGAATTTCCAGAAGACTAATAGTGGCTTGTACCTATTTCTATTCTTCGTGGTTACTTTTCTCAAAATAGAGTGGTTGGATAAAATAAATCTTTAATAGTGGGTTGATGGTTGAAGTACTCAATTATTGATCAATGATTAACTGTTAGTGGAGTTAGACAAACAAATATTATTAGAGCTTAGCACTGGGAAGAAACCATTCATTATTTTCTTTCCTATTTATTCATATTGTAACTTTGATAGCTATTACTTCTAACAGTAGAGAGATAAATATTTTGATTAGACGATAACTGACTAACAATGAGAAGCCTGTATGGTTATAGTAGTGGCTCTATTAACAAGAGGATATTGGTCAAAAAATTTGATGTCTCTGTTCGAGCAATTCATCTCCTTTGGAAGTAATATGTTTGGTTAGCGGGTAGGGATATTTTTACCTTTTCAATTCACGATTAAGGTGTGAGATATTAAGGAGTAGCAATAAGACTTAGAGTTGCGGATATTGACGTTTGACCCCGACTAGTATAATTGATATCTATAATTAATATTTTTGCATAGATCGAAGTCAATGGAGGCTATTTGGCTGGTGTTCCATGCATTGTCGAGTTGGAGAACTTGTTATTAGCGAGGAAAGTGAGACTTTAAGCTTTGGTGCTTGCTTTTCAAATTGGTTTTTGAAATATATTTTTATTTGTCCGGTCCATGTGTTGGGACGAGCGTGTGTTTGGCAGAATCAACGGTCTTTAAGGTCAGTCGCATATACTTTATGTTTAAGAATACTAATTATCCCTTTATAAATTATTTCGTAATGTGATATGAATGTGTACTGTGAGATTGGGGCATTGTATGCTTCTTAATTCCATTGGGGCATTATGTATGCTTCCTTTTGAGCATTGTGTATGCTTCCCTTGAGCATTGTGTATGCTTTTTGATATGATATGGGACATTGTGCATGTTTTCGGAGTATTGTGTATACTCTTGATATGTGGCACATTGTGTATGTGGCCCGGAACTTCTAGTGTTGAGCAATTACTTTGATTTCAAATGGTGATAAGTACTTGATTAAATTGTGGTGAGATATATAGTTTCTGATGAATGATTGTTAGGTCTCGTTGTTCATCTTATTATAATATAATTCATGCGTGAAATAACTTTACATTTTTGGTGTTGTTGTATTTTCTAATACTTGTCCCAGGAGTACTTAAAGTAGCGAGCCAATGATCTTACTGAGTTACATTTATATATGGCAAAATGGTTCAGTGGACCCCTGTATTATATCGGTTTTGTAAGTTGACACTTCTACTTACATGTTTGTCATCTGGACCCTTGAACTCATTAAAAAGCAACATTTTGCATCCTTTGATCGTTGACATAGTACAGGGGTCCACTGAGCCATTTTGCCTTTATATATAGCTCACTCCTTACTTACAAGTCTGCAGATTCTATCGAGAAATGTGAAACTAGTGGATGATGGTTCCTTAGTAAGGATTCTACTTCTAAAGTGAGCCTTCGCATCGTTCGTGGAGGCTTTCGTTTCAGCTTTGACTATCTAGTTTATGTTTCTTTTCATTGGGTTTGCATGCCTGAGGATTGAACTCATGTAACTCTATTTTAAATGCCCCATGTCTTAGTATGGGATTTGGAATAAAGATTTAATTCTCAAGTGATTGTTGAAGTTATAGTTAAATTATGATTATTTAGAATGGTTATTCGTTATACATTAATGCGTTGGAGTTGCACATACCTTATTTTAGTGTTTATTAACTGGTAAAGTATAAGGAAGATTGATTCTCCCATCAAGTGGGGCCTCACTTTGGGCCTAGTTTATTAGGTTGGGCCTATAGTTGGTGGTGGATTGTTGGGCCAAACTGAATATTAAAAATTATAATAACATAAATACCAATCCTTTTGGAAGTAATTACACTCTCTCTATTTTTTTAATTACTTTACTCTCTTTTCCTATTAATATACATAACATAGCCTACATAGACATAACATTCCGTGTATATGTTGGGATTTTTGTAATATGTTTAGGGAGTTGGAATTTTTTATAATATTGGAAACATAAGTTGTGTATTTGAGTAATTTTTAGTACTAAAACTGTAAATATAATATAAAGAAATTATGTGTTTTATGTAATATTGTTTTGAGTTTTTTTTTCTTTTTTAAAAAAGTATATTTGATTATCAAAACTATCCTTTATTATTTCTAACTTTGTGGTATTATATATGTGATTATGAATTTGTACTTTAGGTTTTCTCTTTATTCCTTAGGGTAGAAAATAGGTTGTATGTTAACTATTAATAAAATTATATTGTTAAGTTAATTGAGTCAACAAATAAATTATGATCCAAGTTCATAATTATCTTCAATGCTAGATCTTGTGAAATTAGAAGTTCATTTTTAATGTATAGAACAATACCTAATTAGATTTTATTTTTTATTTGTTTAGTATCATCTACGATTAATTTATTGAAAAATATAATTCATTCAATCCGTTTAAGTTTATGCAGGTTATTGATTCGTCTATTTATTAGTTTGGCCCGCTTCAACTCAAATTGAATTATACAAAATGTTTTCAAAATAATTTCCAAAAGATATTTTTATATTTGATTTTAATTTGTTATATAATAATAAAGAAAAAAAATAATAATTTCAAGAGATACTTAAGAGCCAATTGTGGGTATCTAATAAAAAAGTGATTGTCTCAATTTACTTATTTTAAGTGTTTTTAAGCTAAAATAATAAACACCTTTATAGTGTTTGAGTAAAATAAAATAAGTACTTTTGACTTGCGTTTATAAAAAATAAGTTATAAATTCATGCAAACGGGTTCTAAAAGAATTATAAAAACAAATAAAATAATTAAAATTTAGTAACAATTGGCCAAGATGAGCTATGAGTTATGACTCACATTTCAATAATATCAACGCAAATAAATTTTAAACGAATAAATAAATCATTCATTTATTAATTCAATTCATTTTAATTCCACAAAATTCAGTCTAACTAACCAATCTATTTAACACCTCTAATATCATCAAAAATAATATAAACAAAGCATAGCAACACAACTATCTTTGTTCACATTAATTATTAAATTGAAAATGATTTTTTTAATATATGTAGTTGTGTACAAGTAAGCTTCATTAACACTATTTTACAAACAAACAAAATTGTAGATAAAAAGATACTTTGTTTACACAAACTTTATGTCAGACCCAATTTTTGACAATCATTTTCTCCAAAATATATATATATATATATATATATATATATATATATATATAAATTGAAAACAATTGGCACCCACAATATCTATTTCCTACTTATTTGACTAAAGAAATAAAAAAAAAATGAAAATAATTGACACCTACAAGAGGAATTATATGCGTCTTAGCCTCCCGATTTTCTGAATACCATTTATTTAGAATTATACGCCGACATCATGAGTTTTTTTTATGGACTGAAGCAAACTTTTCTACTTCTATAACTACAAAAATATTTCCCAATTCGCATATTGCCTTTTGTTTTTTTCAAATTTATGACATATTTTGCAATTTAATTTTAATTGTTGAAATTATTTTTAATTTTTCAATTCTATTTTCATTTTTTTGTTTCTAGTGAAAATATTCAAACACTTGTTACTACTCGAAATTAGTTGCATGATTTTTTTCAAATGGATAATATTTTTTGTGTACATATAAAATATTATTATTAGTTCTTTAATTTTATTACTTTTTGAGTTCAATTAATTAATATTGTATATAAATTGTAAATGAAAATAAAGATTTTGAGATAACTTTATCAAAAGCTGATTCAGAGATGCTAGATGAAGATAACATGGTGATGTTGGACACATAGTAAGTGTCATGAAGCTTTTCAGGAACTCATTTTTTATTTTTAATGAATGAAATATTGACATTTTTTGCGTTGTATTTTGATATATTGAAACAAAAATAGGTTAATGTTTTTAATTATCAATTATATTGTTATTCATTAACTATTGGATTGCTTGTTAATATTTTTATTTGGCTCGAAGGATATCATGACAAAAATTATTTAATTTCACTATTAGAATTTTTTTTTTTTGGAATATTGGAGACTTGATTAGCAAGTAGTAATACTATGTAATATTGTCTAGTAAATATTTATGTTTATTACATTCTAAAATTAAATTATAAAATAATATTTTAAAAAAAGTGGGCAAGCTTGTGAGGCCCACAAAGTGATTGTGTGGATTTGGTGTTTTCTGATGATGGGCCAGTTCGACCTGAACCGTCAAATTCCAAACACCGTGTAGGCTATCTCGGATGAGTTGAATCGGCTTATATTGACAACTCTACATAATATAAATAAATTGTTAAATTTGTCCTCGAGCTATACAAAATTAAATATATTTTTCAGCGTTTGTAGTTAAGGTAAAATATGTACTCTCATTAATAAATTTGACTAAATTTGTCCTTATTTTCAAATGATCAAAGTTTAGCGCTCGATAATACCATATATTCGCAGTTAAAATATATTTTTTTTATATGGGGAAAATATGAGCCTTTCGTATAGTTTAATTAAAGACGAATTTAACTATTCTCCCTAATTTTAAATTCTTCTTTTTTATTCCTCTTTTCTTGCTTTCGTCGCTTGCTTGGATCGATTTTTTTCTCTATAGTTGTTGTTTTGTTCACATCTTTAGAGATAATGCATATCATATACATTCTCACCTATTTTATATATTTTTAACTTTTGATAATATGTATACTATTTTATGGCTTAGATCGAGCGCCTCGAGTCTTACAACCTATTTGGCCAAGTAGTTAAAAGTTGCTTATTTTGAAAAATATTTATTAAATTTGCTTTTTAAAAAAATTACTTTTGAACAAAAAAGGAACAAATTGTATTTGTTAATTCATTTAAAAATTGCTTTTCTAAGCATATTGCGGTTGGCTAATATTATTTTTTTAAAAATATCTTAAACACATATATTACGTGTATATCATGTATATTATTAGTTATATTCTGGTGGAGTGGGGCTATTTAAATCAATGTATGCATACCTTAGAACTACCTCGTGAAGGTAGAGAGGCTGGTTTCAAAAGATGCTAGACTAAAGTGTATCAAATCCAAGTACAAAAAAAAAAAAGAAACGGTAGAAAAAATTTAGCAATTAACTAGGAAATTAAACAGTGCAAATTCTAAAAGAAAGGAATTAGAACAACAATAAAATAATGCTATATAATCGAAACACATGAACAAGAACCTAGGATAGAAATTACAAGAACGGACTACAATACTTATGACTAGTACAATGACAAACACCAACAAACATAAACATTTGAAAAGCAAGACAACACTTTGAAGCTACTAATCTTCTACCCTAATATACGTCTTTCACACCATCAAATTTAAAACTAAAAACAAAAACTAAAAAAGAACACTTAAGATATATGAATTTAAACCAAATTATTCCATTGCATGGGGCTTCAAATATATTAGAAACCACTATATGCTTGATAAGCATTATTTGGAGGGGCTTGTGTTGAAGAAGCAGCATCATTTTCCAACATTATCAATTTATGGTTCAACTTTAGATCAACAAGATCCAACCATTCTTCAAGTCTTTTCACATCCTCTTCATTGACATTATCGATATATTCCCACAAATTTTTCAGGTCATTTGCGCCAGGGGTCTGATTAGATATAATCTTTTCTATGATATCGAGGTTGTCAAGCTGACCTCGTCGCTCCGTCACTTTGATCCGTGCATTTGCATCAAAAAAGCGACCATCCACACTTGGCTGTGTATCTGGACTTACAAAACGACCAATAACAGATTCAAATGTAGGGTGAAAAAACGAGTAGGGCTTAACATTGGGAGAATATGATATTATTCCCACATCAACATCTTCATATTTCTCAACTAGCTTGCTTGGTTTTTTATATAAACCCGACTTACGCTTTGAGAAAGTTACAAGTCGAGTAGTCTCATTTTCTATTTTCTCCATAGGAATCTTCCGACACCCTAGACACTTTCTTTCTAACATGACTTAAGCTTTGAAGAAAGATAAAAGAAAATTATAAATTGATTGATAAAACTCTCAAATATTCTGTTGCTTATAAAAATGAAAATATGATGGCTTTTTATACAAAAAATTCTTCACTATTGTAATAAATTACTTGCCAAATACTATAAGTGAAAACAAATATCTTCATCCGTTGAAAATTATAGTAGCAAAATAAGTTTTATATGGATACTTCAATTATATTCTTGCACTTATTATAATAATAAAAAATATGACAAACTTAAAATTAAGGAGGTAAATATCTAATATGCTTAATAACTTTACTAAATTGTGATAAGCAAGTGAGAAATTATTGGATTACACACACATATCTAAGAAGATTTCAAAAACAACAGCAATTCAGTGTATCCCCACATAGTGGGGTCTGCGGAGAGTAAAATGTACGTAGTCCATACCACTACCTCCGGAGAAGTAGAAATGTTGTTTTCGATAGACCCCCGGATCAAGACAAAAAATAGTAAATAAATTCACAATAAAGCATGAAACAAGATGAAATAAGCAAAATAAGACAACCACAAAGTAATTCCCCTACACTAACGAACCAAAGGCACCCCCACCCCCAGACCCTCCTACAAGCAGCTCCAACCTATGGACCTAGCCCTAAGACTACCGGCCCGGTTATCCCAAAGCTCTCCTAACTAGTGACTACAACCCACCCATAAGCACTAGCCGTCTAACCTAATTCATGGCCTTCATACCTTCCTATCCATGCTCATGTCCTCATTCAGTTGTAATTGCTCCATGTCACATCTAATTACCTCTCTCTAGTATTTATTTTGCCTACCCATACCCCACATGAAACCATCCAAATCTATCCTCTCACACCTACTAACTGAGGCATTCCTGCCTCTCCTCATTATATATCTGAACCATCTCAATCGAACTTTCTGCATCTTGTTCTTCACCGAAGTCACTGCCACCTTCTCGAGAATAGTTTCATTTCTAACCCTATCACCCCTAGTAATCCTTCCTCAAGTCATTAAACTTGCACTCCATATACTTTATCTTGATCCTACTCAACCGAAACTCTTTAGACTCAAGGGTTTGTCTCCAAACCTCTAATTTATCATTCATTCCCTTACACATCTCATCAATCAGAACTATATCCTCTACAAAAATCCTACACCAAGGCACCTCTGTTTGAATATGCTGCGTCAACACATCCATCATAATGTAAACAAAAATGGGCTAAGAGTAGATCCTTGATGCAACAATGTTATGACAGGAAAATGCTCTGAATCTCCTCCTGTCGTGCTCACCTGAGTCTTTGCTCTATCATACATATCCTTAATCAATCTGATGTACTCCACCGAGACTCCACTCACCTACAACTATCTCCAAAGAACCTCCCTAGGGAGTTTGTCGTAAGCGTTCTCCAAGTCGATGGACACCATATGTAAGTCCGTGAATTGCCTCCATCATCAACAACTTAATACTCTTATAGTCAACCACCTTAACCTAACCCCGCTAGCAAACATTCAAAAATCTACAGGAATCTTATCAGGCCCCGTCGTCCTACCCCTTTGCATCCTGTGAATAACCTCTCTGACCTCGTCCACCTTAAAACTTCTGTAGTAACTTAAATCACGACACTCCTCTGAGTTCTACAGTTCCCCTAACATAATGTGTTTGTCTCCCTCATCATTCAAGAGACTATAAAAATACGAATGCCATCTTCTCTTAATGTGAACGTCCTCCTCCAGCACTCTACCATCCTCCCCCTTAATGTACTTCACTAGATCAAGGTCAAGACACTTCTTTTCCCTAGCCTTAGTAAGCCTATACAGCCTCTTTTCCTTGTCTATTTCCTTTAAACCTGCATACATGCTCTTAAACGTTGCCGTCTTTGCAGCCGTAACTGCTAACTTACCTTCCTTCCTGGCTAACTTGTACTCCTACCTATTTACCTATTTCTCTTTTTCATCCTTACACTCAACCAACTTAGAATTTGCCCACTTCTTAGTCTCTGCTTTCTTTCTAGCTTCTTTATTTCACCACCATACCCCCCGATGCTGTCCAGCCCGTTCCCTCGAGATACCCAATACCTCTCTAGCAGTCTCCTTGATGCACCTAGCATCCCTATCCCATATACCATCCATATCCCTCTATACTCCCACACCCTCATTCCCACCATCTTCTCATCTATCCCAGTGCATCACCAGCATTAAGCCACCCCACTTTATTCTGGGTCGACCCTCCCCGCCACTTTTATTCTTATACTTCTTTATACCCAAGTCCATCTCTAAAAGCCTATGCTGGGTCAAAATATTCTCACTAGGACTGACCTGATAATAGTTACATAACACCCTATCCCCCTTTCTAAGCAGCAAAAATTCAATTTGAGTCTTGGCCACTGTGCTTCGGAAGGTAACCAGGTGTTCTTCCTTATTTAGAAAGTTTGAGTACACTACCACCATCCTGTAAGACCCCACAAAATTATAATCTTAACTTAATCTTTTATAGAATGAAAAAAGGTCCCAAACTTAGGAAATTTCAGCTAAGTTTTTACAGTTAGAACTATTTTAGCCTTCATAAGTTGGCAATCTTATTTCACGACCCTTGTGACCTTAAGATGTTGATATTTGGATTGAATCATAATCAGGTGTGTCAATAGGTCATTTTGGGTAAGTTTTAGATTTTTTAAATCTCGTTTGAATCGAGTTTAGATGACCAAAATAGTGGATCAATGCAATCTCAATGCGCCGCATCGCCCATCGCATTGATAGATATTTTTCTCCCAGCTTTTAGTGCAATTCTAGTGAACCAACATGAACTCAATGTGGCGCATTGGTTATTGGATGACTTGAGGTAGCGGATTCTCGCAGAAGTGCATAGTGCGCACTAATCGATTCACCCAGGGGCCACCAAGATGTACCGCGACTTGTGGGAAGTCTATTGATGGAGTGGGATGAAGAGAGATATTTTAGTGTTTGTAGCTAAATGCTCAAAATATCAGCAGGTTAAGATTGACCATCAAAATCCTAGTGGGCCTATGCAGGAGTTCAGTATTCCCACTTGGAAATAGGAAGAAGTGAAAATGGACTTTATGACGGGTTTGCCTTGTACTCGTCATCAACATGATTTGATTTGGGTCATCGTAGACAGGATGACCAAATCCGCTCACTTCTTTCCAGTCCATACTTTCTATTCAGCTAAGGATTATGTCAAAGTCTATGTTAGAGAGTTGGTCAGATTGCACAGAGTTTCGTTATCCATTATTTAAGATAGAAGTACACAGTTCACCTCTTATTTCTGGAAAGCCTTTCAAAAGGGTTTTGGTACCCAAGTTCGCCTCAGTACAACCTTTCACCCTCAGAAAGATGGTCAAGCAGAAAGGACCACTCAAACTCTATAAGAAATGCTAAGAGTGTATGCCATTGACATTAAGGGTAGTTGAGATGACCACTTGCCTTTAATTGAGTTTACATATAATAACAACTGTCATTCCAGCATTCAGATGGCTTCATTTGAGGCACTCTATGGGGGGAGATGTAATTCTCCCATTGGTTGGTTTGAAGTGGGTGAGGCCATAGTGGTAGGTCTTGACTTGGTATTTGATACCTTAGATAAAGTTTAGCTGATTAGGGAAAGGCTTAAGAAAGCTTAGAGCCAGCAGAAATCGTATGCAGATGTGCAAAGAAAGGATCTCCAGTTTGAGGTTGGTGACTATGCATATTTAAAAATATCTCATATGAAGAGAGTGAAGAGGTTTAGCAAGAAGGGGAAGCTCAGTCCCTGATATGTCTGTCCATATCAAATTCTGAGCCATTTTAAAAAGGTAGCTTACGAGATTGAGTTGCCTTCAAATTTAGTTTCAGTGTTTCATGTCTCCTTGCAAAGAAAATGTGCGGGTGTCCTAGCAGTCGTAGTCCCTATAGAGGGCGTAGATGTCCAGAAGAGTCTCTCTTATGAAGAGGTTTCCATCAAAATCCTTGATCATCAGGTTCGCAGACTGAGGAACAAATTAGTCCCTCTAGTCAAAGTTCTTTAGCAGAATCAATCCGTTGAGAGAGATACTTAGGAATCAGAGGTAGATATGCGGACCAAGTATCTTTACCTCTTCTCTACAAACTCAAATCTAGGTTAAGATAATAGTTTTCCTTGAATTTACTCAGTTTCATATTCAGTTTCCCTTATGATTTAGATATTTGTTCAGTTGCATAGCATTCTCATATCATGCATACCCTCATGAAACAGCTAATTCATGTGTCATGTCTTCCGAATTCATCCATGCTTCAATCATAAATGTTCAGTATGAAAACTCAGTATATCAGTAGTTTCTGTCATGAAATCATGTTTCAGTTATACATGCCCAGTAAGTAAGTTCAGTCTATTAGTATTCTCAGTTTAGTCTGTCTCATTCGAGGATGAATGTTCCCAAGGGGGAGATATTGTAAGACCTTGCAAAATTATAAGCTTAGCTCAATATTTTGAGCATGAAAAGAGGTCCCAGACTTAGGAAATTTCAGCTAAGTGTTTACACTTAGAACTATTTTAGCCTTCATAAGTTGGTGATCTTATTGCACGACCCTTATGACCGTAAGATGTCAATCTCTGGATTGAATCATGATCAGGTGTGTCAATAGGTCGCTTTGGATAAGCTTTGGATTTTTTGAACCTCATTTGAATCAAGTTTGGATGACCAAAATAGTGGGTGGACGCGATCTCGACGTGCCCCATCGCCCATTGCGTCGACAGATATTTTTCTCCCAGCTTTCAGTGTAATTCCAGTGAACCAACACGAACTCGATGTGGTGCGTTGGTAATTGAATTGATGCCATCAATGCGGCGCATCGGTCTACGCATCACTGGGCACAATTTCTGCTCAATGAAAGGCGTGACTAAGGGTGTGCATCGGTCAATTCGGTTCGGTTTTATGCATTATTGGTTCGGTTTATCGATTTTCAATTTTTACAAATGAAAAATCAATAACCAACCAATAAGATATTTTCTTATCAATTTTTGGTTTATCAATATTTGGGGGTTAACAGATCGATTTTCAATTTAACCAATAAGAAAATGCTTATTCAATAAAATAGCAACAACTATCATAAAAAAATGAAATCTTAGTTGCTGCCAAAATCATACGCAATGCATTTTAGTTTACAAGAATCTTCAAACTTGAGCTGAATGTTAGTTTGGAAAAAAACTGAATCCTAATTGTTGGAAGCTAAAGCTTTCCAATGCGACAATACTCGAGCTTTGTATTTTGCCTTTGTTGTCCTGAATAGGTTAATACTTTGTGAATCTCTGAATTGTGAATAAGTAGAGTGTGTGTGTGTGTATTATTAATATAAATATTTGTATATATAACACAAATAGGAGTAAAACAATAACTTATTGTATTCTTATTGGGTTTTGGTTTAACCGATAACCCAATAAGCTAAAACCGAAACCGAACCGCTTACCTAATAAATTTTTTTATAAAATCAATAAAAAAACTATTTACCTAATACCAATAACCTAATAACATTTTTGTCGGTTCGATTTATCGGTCGATCCGATTTTTGCACACCCCTAGTCGCGACCAGAGGGGTAATGATCATTTTCCCACTTCTATTCAACCCCAAAACACGGAAAATTACGCCATCCAAAAGGTAAAAACTCATTATTTTTCTCAAATTTACTCAAGAACAAACCCTAGGTGATCCAAATTCAAATTTAAGCTTCAAGAACATTCCATCAACCTTCACTAATTCAAGCACCCAGTTATGTGAAGTGTTCATCTAAGGGTTTCTCAGTATAAAAATCTTTATGATATTATTAAATCTAATTATTGAGTGTAGTGTATGATGAAAGTTGAATTTCAATATTTAACAAAAAAGAGATCAAGACAAAATTCAGAAAATATTTACAAAATATTTAGTATAGCAAACAACTAATAATAGTCCTCAACCATATGCAAACCATTACATTTTTTTGGTAAAATATAAATACCATTAACAAGCAAATCGATACACCTATAGAGAACCTAGGATCCATAACCCCCTTCTATAAAGGTTGCTACTTCTTTAAGCATCCAACTAAATCAATATACTTGCAAGAAAAAATGTTAAATCAAACCATAGCAACTATAAGCCTTTTAAGCATTCCTAAACAATCTTATTCTCTCTATGAATTCAAATTTAGTCTGTGCTAGAACAATATTACTTTCAATAGTAATGCCTCTGTGAAGTTTTTAATTTCTTTTCCTTCATGTATGATAGATGATAGCACTCCATAAAGTTGAATCCACTTCTTTATAGAATTGCTTTAAGTACCTGTCTCACCTCCTCTTTGTGGAACTAGTTGCCTGCCTATAATTGCAACTCAGTCCTTAATTGGCCAATCCACTCACATTGTGCAAGTAAGTGCAAGGATGTTTTAATTTTGTAACTATCACTTAAAAAAACTCAGTGTGGTCCAAATGTATATGCAAATGCAACAATCTTGCTTTCGTTAGTAATCTACCATGCATAACTAACCATGTAATCATTTTATATCTTGGCTGAGCCACAAAAATTCAAACAAGATCAGCAATTTCGAATACCCAACATTACAATATAACTAGTAGTAATTGAATAATGACTAGTGTGTGTCAATGTGTATCTACCTTGTGTATACCATTGAGTCATGTCTACCTTAGGTGCATTGATTTTCTTTCAATACCATATAAGGTTTATGCGATTAAATTGAATCATCATTCCTCATCTGCAATCCATGTACCCATCTGACTCATAGTGAGTCTTAATTTTATGATAATTGCCATAATAATTTGCCTATAGGGGCAATACTCCAGCTTCTACGATTATTCATATTTAAACCACCCGCCTTCTTTGACCAATAAATATTTTTTCATGTTATCAGTAGTATTTCCCTCTTCTGCTCATAACCCCTACAAATAATCCCTGCAGATTCTATTAACCTCTTTAAGAATACTTTGAGAAGAAAAGATAGATCCCAAAAGTTATATATTGAGAACAGGACTGCATTTACCTCTTGAATTCTACCTGCATAAGACAACAATTTGGCATAACCAAAGCTAATTCTACGTGTAATGTTATTTATCAACTGTTGACATTCCGCCTTCTTTCATTTTTTAAATGATAAGGAAAGTTCAAGGTACCTAATTCAAAATTATCCCTGGGAAAATCCTATCAAGGTAAAAGTTACACTTTAGTGTTATTGTCAGTACCACCAGCTATGAAGATGTTGGATTTTTTAATATTTTCCTTAATATCTGTGACTAAGTTGAAATGGGATAATGCCTCTATAACTTTGGTGACAGAACTGGTATAACCTTTGCAAAAGACCATCCGATCATCCACAAATTTCAAGTGAGTTAGCTTAAATTGTTGACACATGGGGTGATGCTGAAACTTAGGCGGCTGACTCATACACTTCAATATTCAAGTAAGGTACTCCATAACAGAAACTAATATCAAAGGATACATGGTTTACCCTTGCCTAAGTCTTCTCTTCCTTGCAATGAATCCACGACCTACTCTATTCTCTTTGATAGTGAAGTAAGAAGAAGAGACATAAAGCATGACCATCTGAGTAAAAATTTTAGGAAAGCCATAACTTGTTAGTGCTTCCTCCACAAATTCACATCTTATCATGTCATACGCCTTCCTGAGGTCTATTTTCATCAAACATCTTAATGTCGTCTTTCTCTGATAATGTCTTAACAAGTCATTACATACCAGTATATTGTGAATCATAGAACTACCTTTCACAAGGGCATTGGTTATTTTTCACTATACCACTAATAATATCCCTTAGTCTAGTACATATCATCTTTGAGATATACTTGTAGAGCACATTACAATAAAATATGAGACTGAACTGGCTGGCAAATTTAGGAGTTATAAGCTTTGGAATCAGAAAAATATTAGTGGTATTAATCCGCCTTAACAGCTTTTTACTACTAAAGAAATCAAGTATTGCATCTGTGACATCTATTCCTTTTAGCTCCCAGATAGCCTTAAAGAAATTACTCCCATAACCATCTGGGCTAAGGCTTTTATTACTATCAATTCGAAATATAGCAACTTTTATATCCTTAGTTGTGTATGGTTTAAGTGTTCAAGTTGTTGATCTAAGTTAAGATGTGGCCCATTCTTCAAAAAGCTATTAAAAGTTGATGGTTGCTATTACTTCTGGATCATATTGCGACTAACCAACTTCACTCCTCAGTTGTGTTGTGGCTTGTAGTAGGTTTTTATGTTTTATAATAGGAAAAAGTATTTATTATTATCATCTCTAAGTTTTATCCAGCTAACCTTGCTCCTCTGTTAGAGGAACATCTCTGCCTTATATAATGATATCCTGAATTTTCTGTAATTCTTCAATTTATTTGCTTGGTATAGTATATTTTGGGGGCTCTATTGCAGTAACATTTAAGCCTACAACATAGCTTTCCTGTCATCTTGAGCCTGTGTAACAATACTCCTAAAATCTTGAGAGTTCAAATCCTCCAGCCTTTTATTCAATAATTTTAATTTCCTAGTAACTTGTTTCATCTTACAACCATCTATATGAGTCTTCCACACTTCTTCAGCCTTCACCTTAAGCAGAAGATGAGTTGACCAGACATTGCAATAATAAAATGACTTTCTAGTTCTTGAACCCCTAGTAGATAATGACAACTTAATGAAACAGTGATCACTGATATTTTCAAGCAAAACTTAAACTAAACCAATAGGCATAGTTATCAACCAGTTATTGTTTATAAAGACCCTGTTCATTTTTCAAAAAATCCTCTGACCCCAATTTTATCATTCCATGTGTACTTTTGGCCTTGAAAAGGCATTTCCATTAACCCACAAGTATTAATATATTGTTGAAAATCCTCTATTTCAGACCATGCTATTCGGTTTCCCCTAATTCTATCTTCCACATTAAGAACTGAATTAACATCACTTAAGATTACTCAAGGTAACTAACAATTCAAATTAAAAGTTATGAGATCATTCATAAATATTGTCTTCCCTCTTTAGTGTTATAAGCATAAACCATAGCCATAATGAATGTTGTCTACATAAAATTGTTCTTCACTGTACATGTTATCAATTGTACAGTTGTTTCTAGGACACTTACATTGAAATAGTCTACTCTCCAAGTTATCCAAATTCTCCCATTATAGTGAGAGCCAAGATTTGTGACAAAGTGTGATCCTTCAAACATATTTTAAGTTATTCGATAAATGTTGTTAATTCTTATCTTAGTCTCCACTAGTCTAACTAACCCCACATTTTTATTATTGCAAAGAAACTTTACTTCCTTTTGCTTGGTAATGGCATCAAGCCCTCTAACATTCCAACAAAGACAACTATCCATTCTATACAAGGGAATATGCAGTCCACCCATACTTGTACTAGCAGCACTATTATCTTTATTAAGATTCTCTAACATATGTAGTACCTGAAAAGTATTAGAATGTTCTACTTGTTGTTGTTGTTTTACTTGAGCTCTCCCTATTCTCTGAGGAGTAGTCCAATAAGTTGTATTTGATGACTTAGTCCCCTGTTGGTTGGTTTAAGCTGTCTTAGTGACCATATTTCGGACAGAAATACCTCTGCGTTCCTTCAATATTTCCTGAATCTGTTGAGCACCTAGCTGAGTTATCTTTATTGGACTTGCTTGAGGAGATTTAGTGATTATAGGTTGAGCATCTTCTTGTCCTAGTTAGATTACTGCTTCAATCTCTTACCTTCATCTACTTCCTTTTTCTTCCTCGTACACTATCAGCTGAATGACCATACTTATCACACACTTTACATAGTGTTGGCTTCCACTCATTATTCATCTTTTGTTTGTTCTTCTAGTACGCCTTTCTTAGTTTTGAATAATATCACATCTAGTAGCACTGTGTCCATGCCCACGTCAACAAATAATCTAGCAAAATGCAAGCTAGTTTTCCTCTCAGTATTGTAGTCTACCATTAAAGGTTTCCCAACTAAGCTTCCGATCTTACTTAATCCTTTAGGACTCCAATATTTAAAATAGAGATCGGAAATCTTCATTCAAATTGGTACAGTGTGTAAATCTTCTCTAGTGAATTTCATCTATTGACTCCATGCCTTCACGATGAAAGATTTGTTATCAAAATGGTATATACCGCCTTACCCCTCCTACTTCCCTGTTTTTGCATCACAATGAACTATAATGATCTCATTCTTTAACATTGCAATTTTATTAATCCCTAATTTGGACCAGATTCATTGGATGAAACCTTTCAGAACTTCAAATAGGGGATGGGCTCCCAAATCATATTGTATTCATAGATGATAGATCCACCATTGTGTGTGTATGTGAGTGTATATGTCTTCAAAGTAAAAATAATTGAATGTGGGTATGAAATGAAGTTCCTCATAGATTATTTGTCGAAATATTATGAATAATATTCACTACCAAATATACTTGTTTGGATCACAATGATTTAAACAATAAAACCCATCTTTAAAGGTCGAGCAATTTATAAGAATAACTTTAAAGGTCGAGCAATTTATAAGAATAAATTTAAAGGTGGATGGTCTTCAATTTTTAATATCGATGATCATTTGCTTTGTGATAAAAATTCAAGACGCCAATATTCAAGGTTATTGGAAATAATTTCTATATTAAATCATACATTAACCTTGTTTATATTTCTGTAACACTTCTCATCTTCATTGCATGTAATTTGGTTCACAAACAATTATTAGTAGCTTTTTGGTTTTTAAAATTGTTTAGCAATTCTAATTAAATATAGTACAAATTGAGCGGCAATTTGTGAAACTGCATGCTGATAAACTATTAATGGTGTTTTTCAAAATTATATCAGAAATTCAATATGATAAATTCCATATACACTAAAAAGATTGTTACCTCGTAAAAAATATTGACTGATGAAATAGTATTGTAGAGAAAAAAAATTCTTTCAAGGATCGAAAAAAAATAGAAGCACGTCTTCTTTCAAAGAGAGAATTAAGGACACGTTACTACCTATTTGGCCAAGTAGTTAAAAGTTTCTTATTTGTTTTATTAAATTAGATTTTCAAAAAAATACTTTTAAACAGAAAAGGAACAAACAGTATTTGGTTAATACATTTAAAATTGCTTTTGATAAGCATATTGTGGTTGGCTAATATTATTTTAAAAAAAAACTTTATACACATATATTACGTACATTATCAGTTGCATTTGGGCTAAGTGGGACAATACCCAACAGTTTCTTTTGGACCAGAGCTAGAAATGGGCTAAGTATTGAGTTTATTGGGCTTGGGCTCTTATTTGATGTGGGCTTGCTTATGCGTCCTATAAGCAATTACAACTTTTATATTATGCTCCCGTTTGATCATAAATTTTGAAGTTGTGATTTTTTAAATTTCAAGTTGTGTTTCGCCATACATTTTACTTTGAAAAAGTTTGAAGTTTTGTAAGTGGAAGTCTGAAAAATTGTCTAAGTCAGTTAAGAACTTGAAAATATTTGAAGATCAGATTTTAAAAATCTAATACTCCCTCCGTTTCAAAAAGAATGATCTACTTTGACTTGACACAAAATTTAAAAAAATAAAGAAAACTTTTGAATCTTGTGGCCTTGATTAAAATTGTGTCAAATGTACCAAAATGCCCTTTAATCTTGTGGTCTTAAACATGTCATGTGGAAAGTTAAGATTAAAGTATTGGAAAAAAAAAGTGGTCATTCTTTTTGAAACGGTCTAAAAGAAAAGTAGGTCATTCTTTTTTAAACGGAGGGAGTACTTTTTATGATCAGACAAATATTTGAAGTTAAAATTTTAGAATCTACTCCTGAAATCTATGGTCAAACAGGTATTTTAAGACAAAATTTTAAAATCTATGGTCAAACAAATATTTGAAAATATATTTTTAAAATCTACTCTCAAAATATATGGTCAAATAGATAATTGAAGATAATTTGTTAAAATATAATCTCAAATCCTATTGTCAAAACAAATATTTGAGGATAAATTTTAAAAGTCTACTCTCAAAGTTCATGGTCAAACACCAGCTAAAACTGTTCTACAAACTTTCTTTATTGAATTTTTATCCAAAGTGACAAACCTCAGATTTAAAAAAATAATTTTATTTTTGATATTTTTTAACCACGATACATACATACATACATACACACACACACACATATATACATATATTACTTACTGATTTTATACTCAATATTTATTCATTATATTCTGAATATACATCAAAGCATGCATGATTAGCGAGCTGTCAAAACTCAAAATGGACTGACCCTACCCAATCCTAACGAACTTAAAAAATTAAATGAATTAGGACAAGCTAGCCCTTTTAACCAGACGACCTTTAAAATAGCAGTCCAACCCAATTCTAAGCGGGCCACGATTGGCCCTTCAGAAAAAATAAAAGGAACCTAAAACATGATAAACAAAAATACTGTGAGTACTAGATCATCACCAATTTTTATGTTTTCACCTTAATGTGTGTCCCACTAGTTTTTAGCATGTTAAAAGCATCTTACTAATACCTTTGATTGTTATTAGCCCATGACATTTACCGTAATAAGCAGAGAAATGGTGATCAGCTACAAATTTCATAAAACAAAATTCTAATACGGTTAGATAATAAATACAAATATACACAAAGTATCTACATAAAGCAGTAAGATTCTAACTTAAGAGAACCTAAATTTGAAGAAAACAATATTGCATTAAGCAAAGGCAACAAGTACTAAGCTATCACAAGTAAAAGTAACTTTTTGAAGTTCACAACCAAGAGCAGCTTATCAACCATTTTAAAGACACACTAAATCTCAAAAAATTAGTATAAATCAAAGGATAGAATAAAAAAAATAAGTAGGTAGTTAGAAAAGATTCACAAAATCCTAATTCCTAACAAATAAATGACTACTTAAAAATATTTAATAATTATTTTTTAATATCTCAGCTCACGAGCTGGTCTCTGAGGCTGACGAATTAGGCCTCTTAGACTAACGGACCAAGTAAAGCTAGACTTATAAGTCTTGTTTCTAAATGGACTAAAAAAACTTAGTGCAACCCTACTTAATTAAAGAGTTGGGTTGGGCTGACCTCACGAACCAAACCCATTTTGACAGCTCTAATTAGTACATTGATTTTCTACTTCTTTTCTAAGTCCAAAATTTTTGCAAAATTATGTGTTAAAGTTTCTTATGTAAATTGGAAAAATTTTATACGTAGCGTTATTTAATATTCATTTTTAACATATATAATAACTTTTTATAACGTACACATACGATATCTACTCCTAATTAAAATAGCGTGAATATAATGTCTAATTTTATTTTATGTATATGTTTTCAAATAGAAATTGGATGTATATATATATTTTTAAAGTAAAAAATTGTTTCTATACAGGATGTATTTCTTATAAAAATTATGACACAATATTTTAATATGACTGTTACTTACATTTTATATAGAGGCAATCGATTTATTTATAATAGTTGTCCAACGAAAAACCTCTTTAAATCAAGCAAGTAAGCCAAGCAAGTCAACTCACTAATTTATTTGTTGATTTAATTATGAACAAATAAATCACTGGGTTAATCATGCATGCTTTTATGTATATTCAGAATACAATGAATAAATATTCAGTATAAACTTGGTAAGTAATATATGCACATTGATTATATGTATCACGGTAAAAAATTATCAAAAAAATAATTAAAATTATTCTTTTATCGTGAGTTTTGTCACTTATGATAAAAATTCAAAAAAGAAAATTTGTAGAACATTTTTATCTAGTGTTTTGACATGGATTTTTAGTAACTTTCATTAATCATCAAAAACGTCAATTACAACGCCCAATAGGTCAACATAATCTGCACAGTCTTATGCATCCATCTCAGAAAATAATAATCCTAACGGAAAAACGAATCAATACATTAATTCTATAACTTCTCAGTAACTAGTAGGAATATTTACTAAGCAAAATTTTTATATAGCCCACTGCCCTTATAATGCTGACAGATGCAAGCTTCTTTGCCGGAACTTCTATAGTAACCTCCTTTTTCTCAAACAACCTCACATTCCTCTCAATCCACAGAGTATAAGCATATTCTGCCTTTGGTATTGGCAACGATTCATTGTTGTATCCAAGCCCCTGGAATGGATGGTAAACTTAGTCATAATCTGATCTTCAAATATTTTTAATTTTTCAAAAACTTGTTCAGACTAGTTTTTTTATTTTCAAAAAAAAAATTAAGTGAAATGCATGTCTAAATACACTTGTTCAGGCTAGTTTCTCAACAAATAAACTTATAGTTTTCTTTATCTTTTCTCAAAAATTGAGTTATGGGAGAAAAAAAGTATTTAGGACGTCAAAAGATTCCAATGAAAAAAATAAAAAACAGAAATAAAATTTGACTGTCGCTATAAAAATGTTGTGTACTGATCATCTTTGTTTTCTATTTGACCATCAGAATTTTTTGATGTCCTAGGGTCTCTTTTTCAGCCACAACTCAACTTTTGAGAAAAATTAAAGAAAATTATAAATTTATTGATAAGACTCTCAAGAAAATGTGTTGCTTATAAGAAATGAAATAATACAACTATTTATAGCAAAGATTCTTCAAAAATGTAATAAATTTCTAGCCAAAAACTATAATTGAAAGCAAATCTCTTCATCATGTTGAAAATTATAGTAACAAAAATAAATTCAAATTATTACTTAACTCACTTACCATAATATTATTATTATAAGGAAATCAGATTTCAAAGTTCAAGAGGTAAATATTCAAACATAATTGACTTTACTAAATTATGGTAAGCAAGTGAGAATATAATTTGAAATAAAAGAGTAAAATTCATTTTCCCGCCTTAATATTTGGGGTTTGAAAAACAGTACCCTTAATTTTAATGGAAACTTATCTAAATATATCATATTTAGAAAATATTTATCATCTATAGTAATACAATTTTAATACATGCTTAATTTACTTTTAACACATAATGTATATTTGTTACCAAAACAAACGTAATACATTTAAAACACTTCTAATACATCTATATTGTATGCATAATTCACTTTTATTACATAGTGTAATACATCTATATTGCATACATAATTCGTTTTTGATATATAGTGCCTTTTCTAATCAAAACAATTATAATACATTTTAATACACTTCTAAGTTCCAAGACATCTATATTTCTACATAATTCGCTTTGATCGTAGTACAGTTGCTATAGATACATATAAGTCACTGTTTTGTCATATAATTGTATTTTTTTTGTTGTACAGGTCATGCATGATCAAATCTACATGGCACGAGTATTGTCCAAATTTTCTCCTCATATAGGATGTCATACGGTCAACAACATTGAAGATCGTATTAAGTCAATGCTAACGAAAAATCAGTACAAGATGTTTTGTACTAAAAATATATTTGGTTTCTTCATGAAGAAGAAAGATTGTGTTGTTCAAGCGCAATTAGGAAGATGCATTATGTCACTTGAAACTAAAAAAAGTTCTACAAGTGTCATAGTCGTTCGTGCAAAGGGCACAATTCTTCATTTCACTCCTAGAGAGTTTGCTTCGGTGACTGATTTGAATTGTGTTACAAACAAGGATGATTTTGCAGAAGTTGTGGTTTATATATGGTGATATATGCTGAGTGCCTTACTTTTGGTGCCTGTGTTTCAAATATTGACTTTGATCCATATCTTCTTCATACAAGATATGTTTTAATGTTGTGAAATTATGCTTCGAGGAAAGAAGATAAGAAGGCTGAAAGTGATGATGAAGCACCAATGAGGCCTCATAGAGATATTAGGATAACAGAAGATATTAAAGTGCATGATATTTAAAGTTTATTTGTATTTGTTGAATTTGACAACATTAAACTTTAGGAGGACTAAGATATAGTTGAAAGATGATATCTTAATATTCTTTTATGTGGTTGTTAGATTTTTTATCGTTATTCTTCTAAAATAGAATTGTTCAGTCTTACTTTATGTTATTGTTACACATATTTTGGTATGAATATGTGATTTTCATTTTTGAGTATAATTTTCAGTAATGAATATATATGTTTCAGTCATCATATGTATTTTTCAATGATGTATTTGTATTTTTCATTGTATGCATATGTATTTTTTTGTAATAAATATAAGGTAAGATGAGGTTGCATATAATATTTTTCATTGTATGAATATGTATTTTTTTGTAATGCATATGTATTTTGAGTAATGCATATATTTTTTTCCAGTTATGCACATATACTTTCGAATAATATAAAGTTATTGTATTATTTTACATAAGTCTAAGTATTTTTATGAAGCATATGTATTTATGATTCATACATACTTAGCTATATGAATATATCTATGAATCATGCATATTTATTTATGATTATTGCATATGTTTTCTTTAAAAAAAAATAAATGGATTTTAAGTTCTGGTTAAGTAATTGATAAGTCATTATATGTATTTTTAATTATTTTTATTTATTACATAAATATATATTAACTTATTTTTAGTTTTTATAGATCGATATACGTTTTTATTAGAATCTCATATGTATTTTTCAGATAAAAAAATTGGCTTATGTGGTGTACACTCTTTTACGTATAAATAAATAATGGTATATGTCTTAGAAAATATATTCATGATGATAACATTTGCAACAGTTTAACTACAAAAAAGTCAACATCATCAAAAATTTGTATCAAAATTTAGAATCGTAAAATAATCAGTGAAAAAAAAACAATTGTTTTTTAACTGAATACATTCTTAAACTTATTATTTATTGTATTTCCTACATGAACGTCTATTTTGACCTTTAAATCCACATGAAAAACAATAATTTTGTTTTTCTTCCCGAACATATTTCTTTTCGATTTTTCACGATCCTTCTTTGCAGGTCTTTCAGGGGGGCGCTTGTATTTTGGGGGCAAAACTATCTCCTTCAATATCTCCTGTCGAATTACCCAATCATCTTTGTGTGGTATAGAATAAATGGGAAGATCATACATTCTTGACACAATTTTTGATTTGTATAAATCAAAGCAATATGATCCCTTTTGAAAATTCTTGCTATCAAGTACTGCATAAGTATGTACACACGGTATCTCGTCCTATTGGAATGCATGGCAAGAATTTTTTTTCTTAAGGCAAACAATAAAATGTTTATCCTTGTCGTGTACTATATAGATATACTCTGAGGCTGGTATAAGCTAAAATTATTAAAATAAAATTAAAATTATAACAATAATTATTCATTTGACATTTGTAATTGTTCCAGTTTAGCAATTGTATTTTACCAACTTTGTATATGTATATTGCATGTCTCAATATGTATTTTTAGAAATATATGACCTGCATAATTTTTTTTTTGACAAAAATAAATGCAGTCATACTCTTAAAATAGAGTGCATATATATTTTTTAAATACATATAGCTGACAGCATATGTAAACTGAAATACATAAAAGTAACAACCAGTGATCACATAAACAGACTGCATATGTATTTTACAATTGCATGTAGCTGGCAACATTTGTAATGTTAACTACATATATAAGGACTTATTGATTCCATCCATGGTATAAGCAGCTACAAAAGTACCAGTATATAGTTTTCTGAGATTACTTGCATCAATGATTATTACAGGTCTACAATGTTCGAACCCTTTGATACAATAACTTATTAGTATATACAAAACTTCAAAACGAAATCCAACAAGAACAAATTGTTTAATTGAAAACGAAAAAAAATATAAAATAACCTGCAACAATTGTATATCAATATTCAATCTACATAACCCGATGAAAAACTCTAATCTGTAAAAGAAAAAATTATCAATCAAACCACTTTATTCGAGAACTGATCAAATCGTTGTTGTTACGATTTTTCTAGTGATTTTCACACATATAGTTCAAAAATTGACAAACAAAATCATATTTGTTTATTGATACCTATATTTACAGCGTTGTCTTATCAAACTTTTCTCTAAAATATTAGACGACGAATATAAATTTTGAAAGCAGTCATTTTTTTGAAATTGATATGAGTTGTAGATTATGAAAAATATTTTTGAATTTTGAATTATTTTTCTGTAAAATAATAGTTGTGGTTAAAATAGAGTCATTAAAGAAAAAGGTATCTGTAAAAGATTAAGAAATCTATCAAATTAAATATTCCTTAAATTAAGGAACCATTTTTCCCATATTAAACTGAAACAGATTGGAATTAAATTAGGAATAAAATCTTTAATTGTATATGTATTTAACTAGCAACAGCTTAATCAAATACAAAATACATATTTCTATTTTTTGTAATTTTGAAAGGGTTGCTATAAAACATACAATTAAGACTCTATAGTTGCTATTTCTGAAATTTTCCCCAACATAAATACCAACCCTTTTGGAAATAATTACACTATCTCCCACTTTTTTAATTATTTTACTCTCTCCCCCTATTAATATACATAACATAGCCGACATATACATAGCATTCTGTGTATATGTTGGAATTTTTGTAATATGTTCAGGAAATTGGAATTTTTTGTAATATTGAAAATATAAGTGGTGTATTTTTGTAATTTTTAATACTAAAACTGTAAATATAATATAAAGAAATTATGTGTTTTATGTAATATTGTTTTGAGTTTTTTTTTCTTTTTTTAAAAAGTATATTTGATTATCAAAACTATCCTCTATTATTTCTAACTTTGTGGTATTATATATGTGAGTAAGGTTTGGTACTTTAGGTTTTCTCTTTATCCCTTAGGGTAGAAAATAGATTGTATGTTAACTATTAATAAAATTATATTGTTAAGGTAATTGGGTCAACAAAAAAATTATGATCCAAGTTCATAACTATCTTCAATTCTAGATCTTGTGAAATTAGAAGTTCATTTTCAATGTATAGAACAATACCTAATTAGATTTTTATTTATTATTTGTTTAGTATCATCTACAATGAGCTTCTGAAAATATAATTCATTCAATCTATTTAAGTTTATGCAGATTATTGATCCGTCTATTTATTAGTTTGGCCCACTTCAGCTCAAATCGAATAACAAAATATCTTGTCAAAATAATTTCAAAAAGGCTTTTTTTTATGTTTGATTTTAATTTGTTATATAATAATAAAGAAAGCAAATAGTTTTGTGAGGTACTTAAGAGCCAATTTTGGTATCTAATATTAGGTGTTTTAAAGCTAAAATAATAAGTAATTTTATAGTGTTTGAATAAAATTAAATAAATGTCTATGACTTACGTTTATAAGCAATAAGTTATAAACTCATACAAACAAATTCTAAAATATTATAAATAAAAAATAAAATAATTAAAATTTAGTAAGAATTGAACAACATGAGTTATTATGAGCTATGACTCACATTTCAACAATTTCAATACAAATAAATTTTAAACAAATAAATAACTCATCTATTTATTAATTCAATTCATTTTGATTAGAAAAAATCCAGTATAACTAGATTTAACACCTTTAATACCATCAAAAAATACTATAAACAAAGAATAGCAACAGAACTATCTTTGTCCACTTTAATTATTAGATGAAAAATTATCTTTTTAATATAAATATCTTATACAGTTGTGCACAAGTAAGCTTCATTAACACTATTTTAAAAAAAAAAAATTGTAGAAAAAAAGATAATGTTTACACAAACTTATGTCATGTAGGACCCAATTTTTGTCTATCATTTTCTCCCCCAAAAATATAAAAATTGAAAACAATTGATACCCACAAGATCTATTTCTTACTTATTTGACTACAAAAAAAATAAAAAATAATTGATACCCAAAATATATCTCGAAGAGAAGATCTATACGTCTCAAACTCCTGATTTTCTGAATATCATTTATTCAGGATTATACGCCGACATCATGAGGTTGTTTTTGGACTGAAGCAAACTTTTCTACTTCTATGACTACAAAAATATCTCCCAATTTGCATATTGCCTTCCCCCACCCCCTCGCACCCCCAAAATTTATGACATATTTTGCAATTTAATTTAATTGATGAAATTATTTTTAATTTTTCAATTCTATTTTCATTTTTCATTTTTAGTGCAAATATCCAAACATTTGTTAATATTCAAAATTAGTTGCACGTTTTTTCTTAAATTGATAATATTTTTTGTGTACATATAAAAATATTATTATTAGCTCTTTAATTTTATTACTTCTTGAGTTCAATTAATTAATATTGTATTTAAATTGTAGATGAAAATGAAGATTTTGAGATAACTTTATCAAAAACTGATTTAGAGATGCTTGATGAAGATAACATGGTGATGTTGATCACATAGTGAGTGCCATGAAAGCTTTTCTTGAGGAACTCATTTTTTATTTTTAATGAATGAAATATTGACATATTTTGTGTTGTATTTTGATATATTGAAAATAAATTAGGTTAATATTTTTAATTATCAATTATATTATTATTCATTAACTATTTGGATTGCTTGTTAATATTTTTATTTGGTTCGAAGAATATTATGTCAAAAATTATCTAATTTTGTTATTAGAATTATTTTTTGGAGTATTGGAGACTCGATTTGCAAGTAGTAATACTATGTAATATTGTCTATTAAATATTTATGTTTATTACATTCTAAAATTAAATTATAAAATAGTATTTTTTAAAAAGTGGCCTAGCCTGTGAGGCCCACAAATTGATTGTGTGGATTTGCTGTTTTCTGATGATGGGCCAGCCTGACCTGGGACGTCAAACTCCAAAGCTCATGTGGGCTAGCCCGGATGAGTTGAATCGGCTTATATTGACAACTCTACATAATATAAATAGAAAAAAATATATATTATAGACAAAATACTATATTAATTACATGATATGGTTAATGTTATAAAAATTAGAATTCATTGTCCTTTGTTAGTTAAAAGCCAATTTTTTTGTGGGCCCTATATACAAATATATTAAGATTTGTATATATCAGTTTTCTCTCTCATGTATTTATTTTTGGTATTTTCTTTCTGTTCTCTGTCCATCCTATTGGCTCAAAACAAGGCAACAATGGAATATCAACACACAAGATATTTTATGGTATCTTCTTCAACTGTTTTTTCCTTATTTTTTTCTCAAAATCTCTCTAATATCCTTGATTTTAAAGAAACAACAACATTGGCAACATCATAATACATGATTATTCAAGAGATCTTCTTCAGCTTTCTTCTCCTAATTTTCTCTCAAAGTCACCCGAATATCACAAAATATCATCCTTGATTTTTCTATGATAAGTCGTTTTTGGGGATTCTTCACCACAGAAAATCAGTTTGGGATATTTATTGATATTAGATTTGATTTTTTAAAATTTTTATATATTATGTCAGTTAGTCGTTAAATTTCTTCATTGTTCATCTATTTTACAAAAAAAATAGAAAAGGGGGAGTACTCCCCCATTTTTATAAATTCTTCGTTTTTGCAGATTTTTATTTTATAATATAAATTTTTATATATTATGTAAGTCACTCCCCCATTTTATTTTTATGGATGACTTATCAAAAAAAAAAGGAAAGAATTTTGCATCTTTTAGCAATGCGGAAAGGAAAAAAATATTTTAAGGTATTTAAATCTAAAAGGGGAGCATTGAAGAAGACAATGATTATGAGGCTTTTTTGTATATATTCTCGTGAAACAGAATTGTTGGTCAATATACATTTTTGTTTCAATATATGTAGATACATATACTTTTTTTTGTAGAATAATACATGCATATATATATATATATATATATATATATATATACAGAGTTAGAGTGTATGTATGTATATACAGTTTGTGTTTTTGATATATGTATAGACAATTTACATATATGTATATATAGTTAACTTTCACATATATATTTTGAAGAATAATGCATATGTAGATATATATACAGTTTTTAGAGTGCAAATATGTATATACATTCAAATTTGTTATTATGTAAAACATTCAAATTTGTATATATAGATATACAAACAACAGATATACAAATAATAAACATATATGTATATGTTTATTTAGTTTGCATACATGTATATACAGATATACAAATATGTATATTTCGTTCGCATGTATATTTCGTTCACAAATAACATTCAAATTTGTATATACAGATATACAAATAACAGACATATAAATAATAAACAACAATTTTGATTTAAATATATGTATATTTCATTTGCAATATCGTTTACAAACAACATTCAAATTTGTATATACAGATATACAAACAACAGACATAAAAATAATAAACATCAGTTTTGATTTGAATATATCTATACTTCATTTGCATATATGTATATATAGATATACAAACAAAAAATATAAAAATATCAAATTTATGTAAACTAATATACAGATATAAAAACAACAGATATACAAATAATAAAAACAATCTTTGTAACCTTTAAAACAGATATACAAATACAATTATACACTTATGTTAACAGATATACAAAAATTCAAATATACTATTACTAGATATACATAAAAAAATATTAATAGACTGTCAATATGTAATTATGAAATATGCAGTAGAGTAATGAATAAATATATCACACAAATTGCAATTACAAATGGGATTTAGAAAAAAAAACTAACACAAACAAGGATTTTAACCTTTTAACAACTTCTATGAAAAAAAATTCAAAATTACAAAAATAAAAATTGAATACGAATATTGAAACACAAATTACAATTGAAGTTATTGTATACAAAAATAATAGTAATTACAAAATTGACAATTTGAAAGTGTTTGAAGTTTATATTGTGCATTCAATTTTGAAAATCTAATTCAAACCAATAATAAAATCGATTTTCATTATGTTGAAACTGAATCAATTTTTATTGCGTATTAGATTCAAAAAAGAATTTCAGTAAATAAATTCAAGTAAAAAAATAATTTGCTTAAATCGTATATACCAGAATTTTGTATGCACGAATTGCCAACTTTCTCATGTAGATCACAATTTTTTTTTTAAAAAAAATTATCAACTTTTGAGGGAGCAACTAACGCATAAATTCATATTTATTGATATGTTATATGAGAGAAATAAATGGAAAGTTGGAGAAGATTAAGGACATTTATTACATTAAAAATTTCTTTTTTTTTAATCTCTTTTTGCTGTTATGGATTTTTCCCTTATATATATATATATATATATATATATATATATATATATATATATATATATATATATATATATATATATATATATATACACACACATACATAAAATTGTCATTTATTTTGTCTATGAATTGTAAATATTAAAATTTGGACTAGAAAGTTAGTGTATAGATACTCTAATGAGACTATATGTGAATTTTTACCATATAAAAAAGTATAAATAGCATAAATATCAACCCTTTTGGAAGTAATTACATTCTCTCCCACTTTTTTAACTACTTTACTCTCTCTCCCTATTAATATATATAACATAGCCGACATATACATAACATTCTGTGTATATGTTGAGATTTTTGTAATATGTTTAGAGGGTTGAGATTTTTTGTAATATTGAAAATATAAGTTGTGTATTTATGTAATTTTTAATATAAATAAATGGTTAAATTTGTCCTCGAACAATATAAAATTAAATATAGTTGTTCAGCATTTGTAGTTAAGGTAAAATATGTGCTCTTATTAATAAATTTGACTAAATTTGTCCTTATTTTAAAATGATCAAAGTTTAGCACCCGATAATACCACATATTTCGTAGTTAAAATCCTTTTTTTTATACGAGGAAAATATGAGCCTTTCTTATAGTTTAATTAAGGACGAATTTAACTCTTCTCCCTAATTTTAAATTCTTCTTTTTAATTCCTCTTTTCTCGCTTTCGTCGCTTGCTCAGATCGATTTTTTTTTCTATAGTTGTTTTTTGGTTAACATCTTTAGAGATAAGGCATATCATATACATTTTCACTTATTTTATATATTTTTAAAATTTTGATAATATGTATATTATTTTATGGCTTAGATCGAGCGCCTCGAGTCTTACAACCTATTTGGCCAAGTAGTTAAAAGTTGCTTATTTTGAAAAGCATTTATTAAATTTGCTTTTTAAAAAAATTAATTTTGAACAAAAAAGGAACAAATTGTATTTGGTTAATTCATTTAAAAATTGCTTTTCAAAGCATATTGTGATTGGCTAATATTATTTTTAAAAAAATACCTTAAACACATATATTACGTGTATATCATGTATATTATTAGTTATATTTGGGTGGAGTGGGGCTATTTAAATCAATATATGCAGATCTTAGAACTACCTCGTGGAGGTCGAGAGACTGATTTCAAAAGATGTTAGACTAATGTGTATCAAATCTAAGTACAAAAAAGAAAGAAAGGGTAGAAAAAGTTTAGCAATTAACTAGGAAATTAAACATTGCAAATTCTAGAAGAAAGGAATTAGAACAACAATAAAATAATGCTATATAATCGAAACACATGAACAAGAACCTAGGATAGATATCACAAGAACGGGTTACAATACTTATGACTAGTATAATGACAAACACCAACAAACATAAACATTTGAAAAGCAAAACAACACTTTGAAGCTACTAATCTTCTACCCTAATATAGTCTTCCACACCAACAAATTTAAAACTAAAAACAAAAACTAAAAAAGAACACTTAAGATATATGAATTTAAAACAAATTATTCCATTGCATGGGGCTTCAAA
This sequence comes from Capsicum baccatum var. pendulum, assembly GCA_030864225.1. Classification (NCBI taxonomy): domain Eukaryota; kingdom Viridiplantae; phylum Streptophyta; class Magnoliopsida; order Solanales; family Solanaceae; genus Capsicum; species Capsicum baccatum. Next base: position 274,588,445 of record CM061558.1, read on the forward strand.
TATATTAGAAACCACTATATGCTTGATAAGCATTATTTGGAGGGGCTTGTGTTGAAGAAGCAACACCATTTTCCAACATCATCAATTTATGGTTCAACTTTAAATCAACAAGATTTAACCATTTTTCAAGTCTTTTCACACCCTCTTCATTGACATTATCAATATATTCCCACAAATTTTCCATGTCATTCGCGCCAGGTATCTGATTAGATATAATTGTTTCTACGATATCGAGGTTGTCAAGCTGAGCTCGTCGCTCCGTCAATTTGATTCGTGCACTTGCAGCAACAATGCCACTATCTACACTTGGCTGTGTATCTGGACTTACAAAATGACCAACAACAGAGTCAAATGTAGGGTGAAAAAACGAGTAAGGCATACCATTGGCAGAATATGAATTATTCCCACATCAACATCATCGTATTTCTCAACCAGCTTGCTTACTTTTTTGTATAAACCTGACTTACGCTTTGAGAATGTTACAAGTCGAGTAGTTTCATTTTCTATTTTCTCCATAGGAATCTTCCGATGCCCTAGACACTTTCTTTCTAACATGACTTAAGCTTTGAAGAAAGATAAAAGAAAATTATAAATTGATTGATAAAACTCTCAAATATTGTGTTGCTTATAAAAATGAAAATATAATGGCTTTTTATACAAAGAATTCTTCTCTATTGTAATAAATTACTTGCCAAATACTATAAGTGAAAACAAATCTCTTCATATGTTGAAAATTATAGTAGCAAAATAAGTTTTATATGGATACTTCAATTATATTCTTGCACTTATCATAATAATAAAAAATATGACAAACTTCAAATTAAGGAGATAAATATCTAATATGCTTAATAATTTTACTAAATTGTGATAAGCAAGTGAGAAATTATTGGATTACACACACATATCTAAGAAGATTTCAAAAACAACAGCAACAAATTCAGTGTATCTCCACATAGTGGGGTCTGGGGAGGGTAAAATGTACGCAGTCCATACCACTACCTCCGGAGAAGTAGAAAGGTTGTTTTCGATAGACCCTCGGCTCAAGACAAAAAATAATAAATAAATTCGCAATAAAGCATGAAATAAGATGAAATAACAAAAATAAGACACCCACAAAGTAATACCCCTACACTAACGAACCAAAGGCACCCCCACCCCCATACCCTTCTACTAGCCTCTCCAACCTATGGACCTAGACCTAAGACTACCATCCCGATTACCCCAAAGCTCTCCTAACTACTGACTACGACCCACTCACAAGCACTAGCCATCTAACCTAATTCATGGCCTCCATACCTTCCTATCCATGGCCATGTCCTCAGTCAGCTTTAACTGCTCCATGTCACGTCTAATTACCTCTCTCTAGTATTTCTTTAGACTACCCCTACCCCGCATGAAACCATCCAAATCTATCCTCTCACACCTACGAACTAAGGCATTCCTGTCTCTCCTCATTACATATCTGAACCATCTCAATCAAACTTTCTGCATCTTGTCCTCCACCGAAGTCACTCCCACCTTCTCCTGAATAGTTTCATTCATAACCCTATCACCCCTAGTAATCCCATACATGCAATGCAACATCTGCATTTTTGTCATCTTTAATTTTTATAAGTGGAAATTCTTGACTGTCCAACACTCTGTGTCATACAGCATGAACGGATGGACTGTTACTCTGTAGAATTTATCTTTAATCTTTGGCGTCACCTTCCTATCACACAAAATTCTCAAAGAGAGCCTCCACTACATCCATCCTTCCCCAATACAATGGGAGACATCCTCATCAATCTCTCCATTCCCCTGAATCATAGACCTGAGATACTTAAGACTATCCCTCTTAGAAACAACCTAGGAATTCAACCTTACTACTACCTCGTTCTCCTGCCTCAAGTCATTAAACTTGCACACCATATACTCTATCTTGATCCTTCTCAACCAAAACTCTTTAGACTCAAGGGTTTGTCTCCAAACCTCTAATTTATCATTCATTCCCTCACGCGTCTCATCAATCATAACTACATCCTCTATAAAAAGCTTACACCAAGGCACCTCTCTTTGAATGCGCTGCGTCAACACATCCATCACAATGTAAACAAAAATAGGCTAAGAGTCAATCCTTGATGCAATAATTTTAAGATAGGAAAATGTTATGAATCTCCTCCCGTCATGCTCACCTGAGTCTGTACATGTCCTTAATCAATCTGATGTACACCACCGAGACCCCACTCACCTATAAGTATCTCCAAATAAACTCCTAAGGGACTTTGTTGTACGCCTTCTCCAAGTTGATGGACACCAATGTAAGTCCTTCTTTATTTCTCTATATTGCTCCACCATTCCCCACACCAGGTGAATTGCCTCCATCTTCAAGCGACCTGACATAAATCCAAACTGATTCTCCAAAATAGACACTATCCTCCTCAACCTCCGCTCGTCCACTCTTTCCCAGATCTTTATAGTGTGACTCAACAACTTAATACCTCTAGAGTTGTTGTAACTCTGGATGTCACACTTGTTCTTATATAAAGGAATCATACTACTCCATCTTCAATCCTCGAGCATTTTCATAGTCTTGAAAATATTGTTAAATAATTCAGTCAACCACCTTAACCTAGCCCCGCAAGCAAACTTTCAAAAATCCACTTGAATATTAGGCCCCGTCGTCCTACCCCTTTGCATCCTGAGAATAGCCTCTCTGACCTCGCCACCTTAAAATGTCTATAGTAACTGAAATAACAAACTCCTCTAAGTTCTTCAGTTTCCCTAACACAATGTCTTTGTCCCCCTCATCATTCAAGAGACTATGAAAATACGACTGTCATCTTCTCTTAATGTGAACGTCCTCCACCAGCACTCTACCATCCTCCCCCGTAATGCACTTTACTTGATCAAGGTCACAACACTTCCTCTTCCTAGCCTTAGTAAGCCTATATAACCTCTTTTCCTTACCTCTTTCCTTTAAACGAGTATATAAGCTCTCAAATATTTTCGTCTTTGCAGTCATAACTGCTAACTTAGCTTTCTTCTGGGCTAACTTGTACTCCTCCCTATTTACCTATTTCTCCATTTCATCCTTACTCTCAACCAACTTAGAATTTGCCTACTTCTTAGTCTCCACTTTTTTTAGCTTCTTTATTCTACCCCCAACCCCCCCCCCCCCCCCCCGATGCTGTCCAACACGTTCCCTCAAGACACCCAATACCTCTCTAGCAGTCTCCTTGATACACCTAGCATCCCTATACCATATACCATCCATGTCCCCCTATACTCTCATACCCTCATTCCTACTACCTTCTCATCTATCTCCAGCATATCACCAGCATCAAGCCACCCCACTTTATTCTGGGTCGACCCTCCCCAACCCTTTTTATTCTTATACTTCTTTATACCCAAGTCCATCACTAGAAGCCTGTGATAAGTCAAAAGACTCTTACCCAAAATAACCTAATAATCCATACATAACACCCTATTCCCCTTTCTAAGAAGCAAAAATTTAATTTGAGTCATGGCTACCGTGCTTCAGAAGGTAACCAGGTGATTTTCCTTCTTTAGAAAGCTTAAGTTCACTACCACTATCCTGTAAAATGCCACAAAATTCTAAGCTTAACTCGGTCTTTTATAGAATGAAAAGAGGTCCCAAAATTAGGAAATTTCAGCTAAGTGTTTACACTTAGAACTATTTTAGCCTTCATAAGTTGGCAATCTTATTTCACGACCCTTATGACCTTAAGATATTAATATTTGGATTGAATCATGATCAGGTTTGTCAAAAGGTCACTTCGGGTAAGTTTTAGATTTTTTAAATCTCGTTTGAATTGAGTTTGGATGACCAAAATAGTGGATCGACGCGATCTCGATGTGCCACATCGCCCATCGCATCGATAGATATTTTTCTTTCAACTTTTTGTGCAATTCCAATGAATCAACGTGAATTTGACGCAGCACATTGGTCATTACATTGATACCATCGATGCAGTGCGTCGGTCTACGCATCACTGGGCACAATTTCTGCTCAATGAAAGTCGCGACTAGGGGTGTGCATCGGTCGATTCGGTTTTATGTGTTATTCATTTGGTTTATCAATTTTTGATTTTTACATATATAAAACCAATAACCAACCAATAAGATATTTTCTTATTGATTTTTGATTTATCGATTTTTGGTGGCGAACGGTTTGATTTTTAATTTAACCAATAAGAAAATGCTTATTAAATGAAATACCAACAACTAACATAAAAAAATGAAATCTTAGTTGCTGCCAAAATCATACGCAATGCATTTTAGTTTACAAGAATCTTCAAACTTGAACTGAATGTTAGTTCCAAAAAAAATTGAATCCTACATGTTGGAAGCTATTAAATACTTCAAACTTTCCAATACGACAGTACCCGAGCTTTGTATTTTGCCTTTGTTGCCCTGAATAGGTTAATACTTTGTAAATCTCTGAATTGTGAATAAGTAGTGAGTGTGTGTATCTATTAGTAATATAAATATTTATATATATAATGCAAATAGGAGTAAAACAATAACATATTGTATTCTTATTGAGTTATTGGTTTAACCAATAACCCAATAAGCTAAAATCAAAACCGAACCATTTACCTAATAAATATTTTTATAAAATCATTAAAAAAACTGTTAACCCAATAACCCAATACCAATAACCTAATAGCTTTTTGTTGGTTTTGTTTATCGGTCGATTCGGTTTTTGCACACCCCTAGTCGCTACCAGAGGGGTAATGATTATTTTCCCACTTCTATTCAACCCCAAAACACGTAATTAACCCATCCAAAAGGAAAAAACTTATTATTTCTCTCAAATTTACTCAAGAACAAACCATAGGAGATCTAAATTCAAATTTAAGTTTCAAGAACATTGCATCAACCTCCACTAATTCAAGCACCCAGGTATGTGAAGTGTTTATCTAAGGGTTTCCTTCCACCCCTGGAGTTCAAGAAACACTTTTAAACTACAAGTTAATTGATTTCATGAATTCCATGTTGGATTTGAGTGTATTCATGAGTATGATGTTAATTGGGTTTCTAATCCATTATTTATTACAAGTTTCATGTGGAATTATTTACCATGTGTGTAGTATCATGTGAACTCATGTTAAAACCCTTGAAATGATAAATTGGAATTTGAGATTTGTGATTCCTACATGTTGTTTAGCATCATATGCATAGATTATGTTCCCCAAGTGCCTGATGATTTGCTCATGTGAATTAAATGTGAAAATCATTACATGCTAGCATATGTGCAAGCTTATATCTTACAAGTGTTTGATAAAATGTCTCTATGAATGAATTATGAAAAAATGAACATTGTTATTCTTTTCACGTCTATGCTTTAATTTTCATGCTATCGAGTCCTGGGGGTATTCAATACCTAGAAAATCTAGTTGTTTACCTAGATTTATAGTAGTTACAGAACAGTCTCAATAGTGCCACAAACAGTGGTATTCAGTAACCAGTCACAGTCTCAGTTCAATATTCAGTTCAGAACTCAGTGAACTCAGTCAGTTAATAGAACTCAGTAGTGTTCCATCAGTCAGCGGAACCTAGTAAGCTCAACTCAGTTCAGTTAGACAACACGATCAGTAATAGTTCAGTCAAGCCTAGTACAATCTAGAAATTAGTTCAGTGTCTATTTAGCTGAGAGTAGGAATCAGCACCGAGCGAACCCAGGGATGGGGGCATTTCTGCCAGCAGAGGGTTTGACCCTTAATAGCAATCCCTACATTACATAACTATGTAGCCAGCGTAGGTTGAGATATCATTCTTCTAGACTAGGGTTGATACATCTCATATGAGTTTTTCTGCCATCAAGGGATGACAAAATGTCTTTCTGTCAGAGAGGGTTAACTTATATCTTTGTATTTACCCGTGACATGGTACTGACACCCTTACAACTGGAGTTATAGATTGGACCCCAATCCATTCGAAGAGGGGCATGTCTGTTAGATGATTAATTCCCGCAGTTTCGATTTCATTCTTAGTATAGACTCAATTTAGTTCTATAGAATCAGGACTGTCAGATACAGTTATCCATCTCAGTATGGAACTCGGATCAGTTCTTCAAAATCAGGACTTCCATCAATAGTCACTCAACTATCAGTATTACAGTATTAGTAAACTCAAATATCAGTATACCAATACTTAGAACTCAGTAACCAGTGTTAACACGATTGCAGTTATAGTTTATGTATTCATGCATATACTCTCATTCAGTTATATTCATTTTAGTCAGTTAGTTATTGTTCATGCATATGAATCCATGCATATCAACCTACCTCACTTAGCATACCAGTATTTTCAAAGTACTGACGCATACCTTTCTTATGTGCTATGATGTCGAATATTACGGGTTTAGACGCACAGGCGCTTGATCATACTTAGCAGCCCAGACGAGTGATGAGTCTTCATAGATCGAGGACAGAGTTATCATTTTAGTATTTTAGTTTTCAGTATATTTAGTAGTCGGAGTTAGTTGGGGACTTATCTCATCAACTCCATATTCAAACAATTAGAGACTTTCAGACTAGCACAATCAATTTTTCAGTTTTTCATATGTTATTATCAGTACATTCACTTATTATTTCAGTATTTTGAGAACCTTATGGCATTTTAGTTATTCTTCCACATATGTTTTTAGTATTATTATTCAGTGCTCATAGAAGGTACCAGTCAGAGGTTAGCTTGTGGTCCTTCGGGGTCGTGAGCACCGTGTAGCGTACGAGGTACAGACTCGAGGTGTTACACATCCCAAACGTTCTCTCAAAATCCAACAGAGCAACTCTCTCTTCATTCTTCTTCCCAAAACCAAAACCTCCATGCACATAGCCATAGCCTCTCGGTCATACCCCGATGTGCCCATTGAAATCCCCTACTACAACAATCTTCTTGGAGCAAGGTACGCCTCTCACCACCTCCTCTAAAGCCTCCCAAAATTGCTTATTTTCCTCCTCGTCCAAGCCCACCTGCAACTTATAAACACTACACACGTTCAGAGTAAACCCTCAAATGACCAACTTAATAGTCATCAACCTATCGCTGACCTTCTTAACCTCCACTACTTACCCTTTAAGTTCTTCATCTACTAAGATGCCTACTCCATTCCTACGCCTCTCACTACCTGAGTACCATAACTTGTAACCATCCACATCACTAGCCTTAGAACCTACCCACTTGGTCTGAGGACACACACAATATTGATCCTTCTTTTTCTAAGAATCTTCACAAGCTCTATGGACTTACCCTGAAGGGTCCCTATATTCTAAGACCCAACCCATAACCTAAAAACTCTTACATCCCGCTTACCTCTGCTACCCCTTATTTCATACCCCAAATTTGTCCTAACACTGGACCTTGCCCCCACTCCCAACCCAGTCCTTCCCTCCTCCCCTACCCCCAAACCATTCGTCCTCTCTTCCCTCACCCCCAAAATAGACCCAAGCCTCAACTCCCTCATATATGACCCTATCCTAACATTAACGCCCAAAGCTACTACTCAAAAAATACAAATAAAGAAAGAAACAAAAACAACATAAGGGAATAGAAGACACATACGAAGCTCAATATTCGACCTAACACCAAGAACAACAAAACAAATAACAAGATAGAAATACAAGTCACCAATAAGAAAAAACAGTTAATCCCACAAATTAAAAACAAGTCAAGAGACAGTAAATAATAAGAAAGAAGAAGAAAAGAAAAAATAAATATCAAAGGTTAGAAGTCACCGTGTTATGCTTGTAGACCAAGTCCCATTCTCTTGTGTGGTATGTTGGATTCCAAAAAATTAATACAGAAATTGGTTGCCAAAATACTATCACCGAAGCTTCACCGAAATCAGATTCGGTTGAGGAAAGTCTGGTAATCTAGACACGCCGGAGTTAGATTTGGTCGCTTGTGTCTAGTGCTGCATACTGACTATATCACCGGGGTCGAGCCGACGAAAACTTTATCCCGCCGGTGAGAGCAGTGAAAATTGCCAAAGGGGAGGAGAGAGAAAGGGGGAAGAGAGAGAAAAACAAAGGGCTGATTTTCTAGTATACTTAATATCATTTTCAAATTGTAGTAAACAAGTGAGGACATAATTTGAAATGAAATAATCTACGTATCAAAATCAAATTCTGATCAGCAAGGTGAAAGTAACCAATTGAGATATGAAAATTCCCCTACATGTGCTTGCCTAATTAGTAAATGTTGCAAAAATATTTTTTTCTCAATTTGTTTCTTAGTATAAAAATCTTTATTACATTATTAAATCAAATTATCGAGTGTAGCGTATGATGAAAGTTGAATTTCAATATTTAACAAAAAAGAGATCAAGATAAAATTCAGAAAATATTTACAAAATATTTAGTATAGCAATCAACTAATAATAGTCATCAACCATATGCAAACCATTACATTTTTTTGGTAAAATATAAATACCACTAACAAGCAAATCGATTCACCTATAGAGAACCTAGGATCCATAACCCCCTTCTAGAAAGGTTGCTACTTCTTTAGGCATCCAACTAAATCAATAGATATGCAAGAAAAAATGTTAAATCAAACCATAGAAACTATGAGCCTTTTAAGCATTCCTAAAGAATCTTATTCTCTCTATGAATTCAAATTTAATCTATGCTAGAACAATATTACTTTCAATAGTAACGCCTCTATGAAGTTTTTAATTTCTTTTCCTTCATGTATGATAGATGATAGCACTCCATAAAGCTGCAGCCACTTCTTTATAGAATTGCTTTCAGTACCTGTCTCACCCCCTCTTTGTGGAACTAGTTGCCTGCCTATGATTGCAACTCAGTCCTTAATTGGCCAATCCACTAACATTGTGCAAGTAAGTGCAAGGATGTTTTAATTTTTTAACTATCACTTAAAAACACTCAGTGTGGTCCAAATGTATATGCAGATGCAACAATCTTGCTTTCTTTAGTAATCTACCATGCATAACTAACCATGTAATCATTCTATATCTTGGCTGAGCCACAAAAATTCAAACAAGATCAGCAATTTCTAGTCTGGTCTGAATACCCAACATTCCAATGTAACTAGCAGTAATTGAATAATGACTAGAGTGTGTCAATGTCTATCTACCTTGCGTATACCATTGAGTCATGTCTACCTTAGGTGTATTGATTTTCTTTCAATACCAGATAAGGGTTATGCGATTAAATTGAATCATCATTCCTCATCTACAATCCATGTACCCATTTAACTCATAGTGAGTCTTGATTTTATGATAATTGCCATAATTTTCCTATAGGGGAAATACTCCAGCTTCTACGATTATTTATATTTAAACCACCCGCCTTCTTTGACCAACAAATATGTTTCCATGCTATCAATAGTATTTTCCTCTTCTGCTCATAACCCCTACAAATAAGCCCTGCAGATTCTATTAACCTCTTTGAGAAGAAAAGATAGATCCCAAAAGTTATATATTGAGAACAGGGCCGCATTCACCTCTTGAATTCTACCTGCATAAGACAACAGTTTGGCATAACCCAAGCTAATTCTATGTGTAATGTTATTTACCAACTGTTGACATTCCGCCTTCTTTCACTTTTTACATGATAAGGAAAGTCCAAGGTAACTAATTAAAAATTATCCCTGGGAAAATCCTATCAAGGTAAAAAGTTACTCTTTAGTGTTACTATCAGTACCACCAGCTATGAAGATGTTGGATTTTTTAATATTTGCCTCAAGATCTGTGACTAAGTTGAAATGGGATAATGTCTCTATAATTTTGGTGATAGAACTGGTATTACCTTTGCAAAAGACCATCCGCAAAGTTCAAGTGAGTTAGCTTAAATTGTTGACACATGGGGTGATGTTGAAATTCAGGCGGCTGACTCATACACTTCAATATTCAAGTAAGGTACTCCATAACTGAAACTAATATCAAAGGATACATAGTTACCCTTGCCTAAGTCTTCTCTTCCCTGCAAAGAATCCATGACCTACTCTATTCACTTTGATAGTGAAGTAAGAAGAAGAGACATAAAGCATGACCATCTAAGTAAAAATTTTAGGAAGCCATAACCTCTTAGTGATTCCTCAACGAATTCATATCTTATCATGTCATACGCCTTCCTAAGGTATATTTTCATCAAATATATTGATGTGGTATTTCTTCGATAATGTCATAACAAGTCATTACATACCAGTATATTGTGAATCATAGAACTACCTTTCACAAGGGCATTGGTTATTTTTCACTATAATACTAATAATATCCCTTAGTCTAGTACATATCATCTTTGAGATATACTTGTAGATCACATTACAATAAAATATGAGATTGAACTGGCTGGCAAATTCAAGAGTTATAAGCTTTGGAATCAGAAAAATATTAGTGGTATTAATCCACCTTAACAACTTTTTACTACTGAAGAATTCAAGTATTGCATTTGTGACATCTATTCCTATTAGCTCCCAAATAGCCTTAAAGAAATTAATCCCATAACCATCCGGGCTAAGGCTTTTATTACTATCAATTTGAAATATAGCAGCTTTTATATCCTTAGTTGTGTATGGTTTAAGTGTTCTTATTGTTGATCTAATTTAAAACGTGGCCCATTCTTCAAAAAGCTATTAAAAGTTGATGGTTGCTATCACTTCTGGATCATATTGCCACTAACCAGCTTTAATCAGTTATGTTGTGGCTTGTATTAGGTTTTTATGTTTTATAATAGGAAAAAAGTATTTATTATTATTATCTCTAAGTTTTATCCAGCTAACCTTGCTCCTCTGTTAGAGGAACATCTCTGCCTTATATAATGATATCCTAAATTTTTTGTAATTCTTCAATTTATTTGCTTAGTAGAGTATATTTTGGAGGCTCTATTGCAGTAATATTTAAGCCTACAACATAGCTTTCCTGTCATCTTGAGCCTCTGTAACAATACTCCTAAAAGTTTGAGAGTTCAAATCCTTCAGCCTTTTATTCAATAGTTTTAATTTCCTGGTAACTTGCTTCATCTTACAACCCTCTATATGAGTATTCCACACTTCTTCAACCTTCACCTTAAGCAGAAGATGAGTTGACCAGACATTGCAATAATAAAATGACTTTCTAGTTCTTGAACCCCTAGTAGATAATGACAACTTAATGGGATAGTGATCACTGAAATTTTCAAGAAAAACTTAAACTAAACCAACAAGCATAGTTATCAACCAGTTATTCTTTATAAAGACCCTGTTCATTTTTCAAAAAGTCCTCTGACCCCACTTTTATCATTCCATGTGTACTTTTGGCCTTGAAAAGGCATTTTCACGAACCCACAAGTATTAATACATTGTTGGAAATCCTCTATTTCATACCATGCTATTGGGTTTCCCCCGATTCTATCTTCCACATTAAGAACTGAGTTAACATCACTTAAGATTACTCAAGGTGACTGACAATTCAAATTGAAAGTTATGAGATCATCCATAAATCTTGTCTTCCCTCTTTAGTGTTATAAGCATAAACCATAGCCATAATGAATGTTCTCTACATAAAATTGTTCTTCACTGTACATGTTATCAATTGTACAGTTGTTTCTGGGACACTTACATTGAAATAGTCTGCTCTCCAAGTTATCCAAATTCTCCCATTATAGTCAGAGCCAAGATTTATGACAAAGTGTGATCCTTCAAACATATTTTGAGTTATTTGATAAATGTTGTTAATTCTTATCTTAGTCTCCCGTAGTCCAACTAACCCCACAATTTTATTATTGCAAAGAAACTTTACTTCCTTTTGCTTGTTAATGGCATCAAGCCCTCTAACATTCCAACAAAGACAACTATCCATTCTATACATGGGAATATGCAGTCCACCCGTACTTGTACTAGCAGCACTATTATCTTTATTAAGATTCTCCAACCTATGTAGTGCCTGAAAAGTATTAGAATGTTCTATTTGTTGTTGTTGTTTTACTTGAGCTCTCCCTATTCTCTGAGGAGTAGTACAATAAGTTGTATTTGATGACCTAGTCCCTTGTTGATTGGTTTATGTTGTCTTAGTGACCACATTTCGGACAGAAATACCTTTGTGTTCCTTTAATATTTCCTGAATCTGTTGATCACCTTGTCGAGTTATCTTTATTGGAGTTGCTTGAGGAGATTTAGTGATTACAGGTTGAGCATCTTGTTGTCCTATTTAGACTACTGCTTCTATCTCTTACCTTCATCTACTTCCTTTTTCTTCCTACTACACTTATCAGCTGAATGACCATACTTATCACACACTTTACATAGTGTTGGCTTCCACTCATTATTCACCTTTTGTTCTACTAATGTACCTTTCTCAGTTTTGAATAATATCACATCTGGTAGCTCTGTCCATGCCCACATCAACAAATAATCTAGCAAAATGCAAGCCAATTTTCCTCTCAATATTGTAGTCTACCATTAAAAGTTTCCCAACTAAGCTTCTGATCTTACTTAATCCTTTAGGACTCCAATATTTAAAATAGAGATCGGAAAGCTTAATTCAAATTGCTACAGTGTGTAACTCTTGTGAATTTCATCTATGGACTCCATGCCTTCACGATGAAAGATTTGATATCAAAATGGACTACCGCCTCACACCTCCTACTTCCCTGTTTTTACATCAAAATGAACTATAATAATCTCATTCTTTAACATTGCAATTTTATTAATCTCTAATTTGGACCAGATTCGTTGGATGAAACCTTTCGAACTTCAAATAGGGGATGGGCTCCCAAAACATAACAAATTACTGCAGATCTCCAATAAGCAATTTTAGAGCTAATATCTTCAATTTCTATGTCAATTAAAGGGGACTCACAATGCATTTTCGATTCTACATACCCCACTTTGAATCCAACATTGGTGATTTTGGTAATGTCGAATCTATCCCAAATTGAACTCTTCACAAATGGATTCACATTTTCCTCTTCCACTTGATCTTCCCAGAATTTAGCACACTGCTTGTTTGATTTCTTATCGTTGAGCTGGCAGTTTCTTGAACCAGCTGCTCACACAGATTTGAAGTCTTGGACTGTGAAATTTGATCGGACAATAAAGGACCCGTGACTATTTTTCCATTGGTGGAGTGGGCCTATTACATCAATTTCCCTTAAATCCGGAGTCGTTATGTGGATTGTATTCATGATAGAAACGGCATTCGGGTTTATTTAACACAGTCTATGCTACAATGATACCCCACAAAAAAAAGGATAGTTTGGGTTCAAAATTGCATGAATAGCCATTGGTTTCATTGTTGAGGCCCAACATCTTAGTTGGGCCAATACCCAATAGTTTCTTTTGGACCTGAGCTAGAGTTGGGCTAACTATTGAGTTTATTGGGATTGGGCTCTTATTTGTTGTGGGCTTTCTTATGAGTCCTATAAGCAGTTACAACATGGATGCTATGCTCCCATTTGACCATAACTTTTGAAGTTGATATTTGAAAAATTGAGTTTTAAAGTTGTGATTATTTAAATTTGAACTTTAAAATATTTGAAGTTAGTTTTTGAAAACTTGAAAATATTTGAAGATCAGATTTAAAAAATCTATAATACATTTCATGGCCAAATGGATATTTGAAGATAATTTACTACAATCTACTTCCAAAATTTATGGTCAAACAGATTTTTGAAGATAAAATTTTTAAAATCTACTCTCAAAATCTATAGTCAACAGATATTTGATGATAAATTTTCAATATCTACTCCCAAAATTTATGGTCAAACAAATATTTAAATATAAATTTTCAATATCTACTCTCAAAATCTATGGTCAAACAGATATTTGAAGATAAAATTTTAAAATCCACTTCTAAAATTCATGGTTAAACAAATTTTTAAAGATTAAATTTTAAAATCTACCCTCTAAAATCATATTGTATTCATAGATGATAGATCCACCATTGTGTGTGTATGTGAGTGTATATGTCTTCAAAGTAAAAATAATTGAATGTGGATATGAAATGAAGTTCCTCATAGATTATTTTTCGAAATATTGTGAATAATATTCACTACCAAATATACTTGTTTGGATCACAATGATTTAAACAATAAAACCCATCTTTAAAGGTCGAGCAATTTATAAGAATAACTTTAAAGGTCAAGCATTTTATAAGAATAACTTTAAAGGTGGACGGTCTTCAATTTTTAATATCGATGATCATTTGCTTTATGATAAAAAATTCAAGACGCCAATATTCAAGGTTATTGGAAATAATTTCTATATTAAATCATACATTAACCTTGTTTATATTTCTGTAACACTTCTCATCTTCATTGCATGTAATTTGGTTGACAAACAATTATTAGTAGCTTTTTGTGATATTTTAGAAAAATAAACTTTTTGGTTTTTAAAATTGTTTAGCAATTCTAATTAAATATAGTACAAATTGAGCGGCAATTTTTGAAACTGCATGCTGATAAACTGTTAATGGTGTTTTTCAAAATTATATCAGAAATTCAAAGTGATAAATTCCATATATACTAAAAAGATTGTTACCTCATAAAAAATATTGACTGATGAAATAGTATTGTAGAGAAAAAAAATTCTTTTAAGGATCGAAAAAAATTAGAAGCACGTCTTCTTTCAAAGAGAGAATTAAGGACGCGTTACAACCTATTTGGCCAAGTAGTTAAAAGTTGCTTATTTGTTTTATTAAATTAGATTTTAAAAAAAATAACTTTAAACAGAAAAGGAACAAACAGTATTTGGTTAATACATTTAAAATTGCTTTTGATAAGCATATTGTGGTTGGCTAATATTATTTTATAAAAACACTTTATACACATATATTACGTACATTATCAGTTGTATTTGGGTTAAGTGGGCCAATACCCAACAGTTTCTTTTGAACCAGAGCTAGAAATGGGCTAAGTATTGAGTTTATTGGGCTTGGGCTCTTATTTGATGTGGGCTTGCTTATGCGTCCTACCCAGGACACAACCGAAAGAATTATCCATGACTGATAAATATAAGATCAAAAGCCTACCAAGCTCCGGGGGTACCAGTACGGGCGGATTTGACAAATATCTTTTGATTCGATCGAACGCTTACTGACATTCTTCAGTCCATTTTACCTCATCATTCCTTTTCAGCAACTTGAATATGGGCTCACAAGTGGTTGTGAGTTGAGCAATAAACCTGCTAATGTAGTTCAGTCTGCCAAGCAAACTCATCACCTTCGTTCTATTCTTGGGCAGGGGTAAATCCTGAATGTCTTTGATTTTCGAGGGATCCAATTCAATTCCCCGGCAGCTGACTACAAACCCAACAACTTTCCAGACAGAACTCCAAATACATATTTTGCTGGTTTGAGTTTGAGATTATACCTGCGAAGCCTTCCAAAGTACTTTCTTAAATCTTTAACATGGTCGGCCTGACTTTTTGACTTAATAATCACATCATCCACGTAGACCTCAATCTATTTATGCATCATATTATGAAATATAGTGGTCATGGCTCTCATGTACGTTGCTCCAGCATTGTTCAAGCCGAACGGCATCACTCGATAACAATAAGTTTCTCATGGTGTGATAAAAGATGTCTTCTCCGCGTCTTCATCATCCATAATGATTTGGTGATATCCGGCATAGCAATCCACAAAAGAGGCAACCTCGTATTTAGCACAGTTGTCCAACAAAATATGGATATTGGGCAGCAAAAAATCATCTTTCAGACTTACTCTGTTCAAATCACGGTAATCAACACACACTCGAATTTTGCCATCTTTCTTTGGTACGGGAATAACATTGGATAACCACATGGGATAACGAGCCACTCGAATTACTTTGGCTTCAAGTTGTTTCGTGATTTCCTCTTTAATTTTAATACTTACATCCATTTTAAACTTCCTGAACTTCTATTTGACAGGAGGGAACGCGGGATCAGTTGGCAATTTGTGAGCCACTAATTCAGTGCTTAAACCAGGCATATCATCATAAGACCATGCAAAAACATCCTTGTAATCAATTAATGCTTGAATCATTCCGTCTTTTAGCTGTGGCAAAACATGTACACTGATTTTAGTTTCCCTAACATCTTCTTGATCCCCTAAATTTATTGGCTCAGTCTCATTCAAATTAGGATTCGGTTTGTCTTCGAACTGTTCCAACTCTTTGTTTATTTCTTCTAGTGCTTCTTCTTCTTCATCATATTCCCCATCCTGCTTTATTACATCTTGATTAGTTTGGATTTTAAGATCAGGCTGAAAATTTTGCCTGCATGTCATGTCATTAGAATCAGTATAAAGAGAACTGTGTAAGAAAAGAAAAACAAAATATATTAGACACGAAACAAAAGGGACATTGCATTTAAAAAGATAAAATGGTTTAAACACAGATGCTAACATAACATAAACAAACTAAAATCCGAATTACAACCCTAAAACAACTCGGATAAACAGAAAGAAAAATAAAATAAACTACCAAAACTCCCTCTTGACGGGGAGAGGAGTGACTTCCCAATTATTGAGCTAGACAGCTGGACCTATGAATTGCACGTCGGCCATACTGGTACCTTCTCCTGCTTCGACCATATCAACTTCAATAAAAAGGTTCTAGAAGTTATCAACCAATTCAACTTCAAATTCCACATGCTTTGTGACACGCTCTTAACAAATAATTCACTGAGTAATGGCATTGGGCGAGGGAGTGACCATATTTCCTTTTTCATTCCCTTGGCTTTCTTTAGATCTTTAACTGTAGGCTCAAATCCCAGACCAAACGTGCCCACGTTCTCACTCGGACATATGGGACGAACTATACCATGCAGAGATGCTCCCAAACCCTTTCCTGGCTTAAATTCATATTTCCAAAGTTCACTCACCATAATGATAGAAGCAGAAAACAATTGCGGTCCCGGTATAACCTGTCATTCAAGGATATGATTCACTGGCACTACATCAGAAATTTGATATACGAATGTCTCCTCTACATTATTTGCTTCAATAAGAGACAAGGGAGAATCTTCATTGGCGGACAAATCTCCTTCACCGTGAATAACTAGTTTTTGACTGTCATGCTCAAACTTAATCATTTGGTGCAGTGTAGATGCAACAGCCTTGGCTTTGTGGATCCAAGGCTTTCCCAACAACAGATTGTAAGAGGAGTCTACATTCAATACTTGAAACTCTATTGCAAGCTCAACAGGCCCTATGGTCAACATTAGTTCTATTTCGCCAATGGAATTTGATTTTGCACCATCAAAAGCCCTAACACATGCATTGTTGGGCCTGATCCTGTCAGCACCAATATTCAACTTTTGCAAAGTAGAAATAGGGCAAATATTTGCACCTGAACCTCCATCAATCATAACATGAGTAACTTAGAAATCTTCACACTTCACTGTAATGTAAAGACCCCAGTTATGCCCTGTACCTTCAATAGGCAATTCATCATCAGAAAAGCTGATCTGATTGACCTCAAAGATTTTTCCAAGCTTTTTCTCAAGTTGGTTGATTGTAATCTCCCTTGGAACATATGCTTCATTTAATACCTTCAGTAAAACATCACGATGCTCCTTGGAGTGCAACAACAAAGATAAAAAGGAAATTTGAGCAGAGGTTTTCTTCAACTGGTCTAATATTGAATACTCTGGTAATTTCATCTTTTTCAAAAATTCTTCGGCTTCTTCTTCGGTGATAGGCTTTTTGATAGATGATGGTCCACTCATTGTTGGCTTGGACTTTCTTAAGCTTTCAGGCACAAAGCATCTTCCTGACCTAGTTAAACCCCTTACCTCATCTACATCTTCCACAACTTCTTTCCCGTGATAGGCCATCACAGTCCACCTATAATTCCAGGGAACGCTTTTTATATCAACTATCGGAGGTTGGGTCATCGATTTAAGGACAATAGGAGCTGTCGGTGCTCCTTTCACCATAAAGATGGGCTGATTCTGAGCTCCCACCATCGTCAACTTAGGTTTATCCTGACTTGAATCAACATACCTTCTGGCGCTTTGTAATGTGATCAGGGGTTTCTTTATGTTTTCTTGGGTTTTGTCTTCTCTCATTCCTTCTCAGTTCAATGATAATGCTTTCAAAGACTCTGCTACATTCATCGATTTCTCCTCAATGGTCTGTATCTTGACAATAGGATTATAACCCTTCAAAAACTCTTTCCCATCATATATCAATTCTAATATATTGGCTTCAGCATGGGTTGGCAGCGAATTCTGGTTCATGTTTGGACCCTTCGGGGCCTGGACCAGCATCTAATTTGTGTCAATTAAATCTTGGATAGCTCTTTTTAAATGCCATTATTTCTCGATATCATGGCCTATCATATCAGAATAGTACGCATACCTTAAAGAATAATTGAGATTCCTCGGCGGTGGATTTTAAAGCCTTTCTTGAATTGGGCTCAAAACCTTCAACTTTCTCAACCTATCAAACAAGCTAGCATATGAATCCCCAAGAGATGTGAATTGATTTTCGATCGCCTTCTCCTTCTTATACTCGGGCCTAGGCTGCAAACTGGGTCTCGAGGGGTTTTGGTAATTTGGTGTAGTGAAGGGGCAATTTTGTGGAGCTTGCGCGCACCACTGCAGGTAAGAAGGGGTTTGGGCATATGGTTACACGTTATATACAGGGTACAGAGGTGGTGGAATGGAACATAGAGGGTTTTGTGGAGGGTAGTAATGGTGGGGAGGAATATATGGAGCTTGGTCGTAGACTTGGGCTTGGGATTGGGGATAGGGGCGAGGTGGTTTTTTGGAATAGGAGTGGGTTCCAGCTATAACAGTCGCCACGTCCTCTTTCTTCTTTTTACCTCCAAATGCTCCAGATCCACCTTGAATAGATTGTGTGGTGGCTTTTAATACGACAAAACTCACTATTCGGACGGTCTTAATTCTGTCCTCTATCATCTCCCCCATTTTGAGGACTTCCATAAAAGACCTTCCCATTGCAGGAAGTAAATGTTGAAAATAGGTCACATACTGTGCCTGAATGACAACTTCTACCAACTTAATTTCTTTCATTGGAGGCTTTACCCTGGCGGCTTGTTCACGCCACCTTATCGTGTATTCCCTAACACCTTCAGTGCTCTTTGTCTTCATGTTGACCAAGAATTTTTCGTCCGAAATTAGGTCGATGTTATACTAAAAATATTGAAAAAATTCATAAGCCAAATCATCCCATCTGTTCTATTTATCAATATATCGATCAATAAACTATTCTGAGGACAGATCATAAAAACTCTCGCCAAAGAAGGCCATGAGTAGTTCTTCCTTTCCTCCTACAACCCTCAACTTGTTGCAATAACGTCTTAAGTGTACATTGAGATCACCGTGTCCTGCATACTTTTCAAACTTAGGCATCTTAAAATTGGGGGGAAGGTTGATGTCTGGGAACATGCAAAGATCTTTATAGGGAACACTCCTATAATCTCTGATTCCTTATAAATTCCTCATAGCTTGTTCTAAACTTTTCAATTTTTGGGCTATGATATCTTGTTCCTCTGCTGCGACAGGTTTCTCCATATCAAATGGAAATATAGGCAGTTGAGTGTACCCATACGGTTCATTCATTTGCAAAGTAGGCTCAGGGGCATAATACTGACTATCTGGAACCTTCAGTACTGGCTTACTGGTAGACCTAGGAAGCCTTATTATGGTACGCACAACATATATGGGAGTTTCATGTGGTGGCGAAACCACGAATACCGGTGTGATCGGTGGCGCTGGATGAGTAGCAGGTCTTGATTGGGGAGATGCCAAGGGCACACCAGAACTGTCAGGATAATAATGTCGCAGAGTGAATCCTGGCGCATGCTCAGGTGACTCAGTAGGAGCAGAGAATTGCACCTGAGAGAGAGGTGGGCAATTAGATATTCCCAAGACCTTCAGGGAGCGGAAGAGGAGGCATTTCGCTGGCCCATGCCCGGTGTAAATCTATCAATTGTTGCCTGAGCCTTACTACCTCATCATTGTGTTCAGAACTTTCTTCTCTATGATCTTGATCTAGGTCAATGAGCAAATTTTCAATCTCCCTGCTAGCCATGGCGAGCTTTGCCTTGGATTTAGTGAAGTATGGGTGACTAGCCAGAGTGCTGCAAACCTACCAATGTTATCTGAAAGAACATTCTCATCAAAGACGACATCCGTTAGGATTAGGGCACACAACAAGCATGGGAATCACATTGGTAAAATTGTCCTAAATTCATGTTCATTTCTACCATCTTTTGTGGGTAGCGAGGTCATTTTAACATCATCCTGATTTTTGTCTACACTTTTTTTTTACACCTATTATTATTACTTTTTCTTTCCCTATCTTTTTTTTATGTATCAATCTTTGTTCTTTTTCTTTCTCTCGTTATCTGCCTTTATTTTATCATTCTTTATGGATTTTGTTTTTCTTTAAAAGAGAAAAAATAATGAAAAACAATGAAACAAAATAATTAGATTGAAAACAAAAATAGGCTGCCTACGTATCATGTTATACATGAATCAGATCTTGTGTAGTTCAGACAGTCTTGCCAAAATGGCCAATTAAACTCTTTTTTCATTCTTTTCCTTGAAACTTTAAGAAGAAAAGAAAATAACAATTTGTCAAAAGAATTGACGAAAATCTTTTTGTATTTGTTTTTATTTTTAAAATACCTATACAAAACAAAACCTGTGATTACCAAAGAAAAATCTTTTGGGATTTTCAATTTTGAATTTCATATGAAAATGAAACTTGAAACTATTAAAGGAAAATCTTTTTGTAGTTTTGTTTTGATGATGTATATGAAACACCTACTCTAAATAAAGAGTGAAGAAAATCTTTTTTTTGAATTTTTTTTTTGGAATAAGATCAACCAAAAATAAAACCTACAACTATTAAGGATTTTTTTTTTGTATTTTTATTTTCAAGACATGTATGAAACACCTACTCTAGATGAAAAGTGAAGAATTTTTTTTTTTGGATTTTTTAAATAAGATCCCCAAACCAACAATAGGCTGCCTACGTATCTCACTCCCGAAAGAGGAGAATCAGGGGTGCGTAGTTTGTCTAGATTGGACAATTAATTATTAAATAACAGGCTAGACCCTGACTTAAGAAACACGACCAAAGATAGACGATGAACCATGTTAATAAAATCTTTTGAGTTTTCATTTTGATACTTCAAAGAAAAATGACATCAACAACTATGAAAGAAAAATCTTTTTGGTATTTTCGTTATACGAAATGTAAAAAAATTTCTAACATCTTTTTTTTTGCATTTTTCTTTTATAAACACATCCTATGAATGAAAAAATCTTTTTGAGGTTTCCGAATTGTGAATGCATGAGACAAAGGAAAATCTTTTGATGTTTTTGCGAAAATGAGTGCGGGAGGTAAAAAAGACCTTTTGAATTTTGGAAATTTGAAAAATAAAAGCCATAAAAAACTCTAAAAACTACGAAACTCTTTTTTTTTTCTTTGCTTATTTTTTTCTCTTTCTTTTTCATCACCCACACACTTTACTTCTAACACATGTTTTTCCCAAATCAATCCGTCAAATGACCACGTTATCCTCAAAGATGCAACATTTAGCACGTAGGGATGCTTTAGAGGTGAGTCTCCTACAAAGGACCAAGTAGGCCCCATTAGGTCTCAATATGATACACATAAGCATGACCTAAAGGCTGACCTACGTTCTGGTTCACTAACAAGGCTGTTCGGGGGAGCGTATGGTCGACAGTGGCTGCTTTGCTTTCCACCTATTTCATAACACCGACGGCTCCCCCCCTAAAATAAGGGTCACTCAACTAGAGGTTGTGTACAACACGTGTACTACTGACTTATTGCAAAAAGAAGGCCGGGGGGTGGACTCATGATGACAGATATAAAGCAGTAACACATAGGATAAATACTATAAACAAAGAGCGCGGAAACGCAGAAAAGTGAAAATAACATCAACAATAATCACAAACAATGCTTATACACTCATAATGTCAAACAAAGCCGATACGACTCAAAAATAAGCTCGAATTCTCATACATTCCCCAGCAGAGTCGCCAAAGCTGTCACACCCCTTTTTTATGTACTCCAAAAAAAGATTCATGTTTTAAGGATCGAAAAGGGTTTTATTAGTTAAGTGACAAGAAATATTGTTTTGGAAAAGGATTATTAACATTTTTTATTCAGAGTCGCCACTTGGCATAATCTGGTGTGACAAGTCACCGTTAGAAAATCCTTTTCAAAACCATTTGACTCTTTAAAATGGTCTGCGAATAGAGATTCCGGCTAAGGAATTCTATTGACCGAGGGGAAGGTCTTAGGCACCTCTCTATCCCATGGTTCAACCACGGTCTCTTGATAGAGTATATCAACTATTTTGGCATTACGACATGTACAAACCCCACAAAAAGCACGCAAAATAATCAAAACAAAACAATCAAAAATGTAAAGTCCAGTCCAATTATACAGTCCAAAAATAAATAATGCAGAAATATAAATCTATTCTACCCTAGACTAATCCTATGCTACGCTCTACCGCTTCACCCGACACCTCGGGCCTTCACCACAAACATCTTCCAAGTACAAGGTACTTCGGGGCATTCCCCGGATAAATCAATACAAATCCTTCAGGGCATTCCTCGGCCAAATGAGTACAATTTAAATTTTTCGTGCAATAAAGTAGAAAGTACCATTCATGCATATATTCAAACACTCCAACGAATCATTATTTCTAAATTTGACTACCCGGCCTACATTTGCCGATCCAAGTTCAACATATCACAATTCTATCGTGTTTAGCATTATCCATGCATCAAAATTAATCAACATTTGTTTTAGCAATTTTTAATTCCCACCCCCAATTCCTTTTTAACACAAAATTTCTACAATCACGATTACTATTCTAACAAACCACGATCACTATAAACTCAATATCCATCATTCACATCACACACAATCGTAACCAATGAAATCAACAACCAATTAATACAAATAGTTATTCATCACCAACAAAGATCAAACCACACACGAACATCTAAATCGAAATACGAAACATCCTAAATAACAAAATAGATAAGAGAAAGTGTAGAGTTGGATCTCGATTGAAGCTTTTATTGTGCCAAAATATGTGATCAAAAGATAAAGTCGGATCCAAAACTCTCGATTTGAACCTTGGTAACCAACAACTCCAAACTCGATGAATGTGTCGCCGGAGAGAGGTCGGGTCGGGTCGGGTCAGTTGTAATGGTCGCTGGAGAAGGCGCTGACGACGGAGGAGGCCAGATCTGAGTGGCGGTTGGAGGAGTAGCATGTGCTAGCCTTTTTAGGAGGCACCGTCCCTGGCTGGTCAGCGTTTGAACGGAGAAATAGGAGGATGAGAGCAGGAGCGGCGCTGGCGCTGTTGTCGTCGATGGGGGAGGCGGCGCTGCTTTTTTTTTTTAGTTTTGGAGAGAGATATATGCTAGAGAGAAGGAGAGAGGTGGATAGTTGTTGAGTTCACCGAACTCTGGCATCGCTGGCTGCTACTGTTGCACGTATTCTGATGAAGCTTATTCCGGTGATGAATGTGTATATGACATTTTTGTAGGGTTGAAGATGAGTGATGCCTATGTCCTCTTTTTTCTTTTTTTGTGTATATGGTTGATTGTATATATGTTGGTGAAATTGAAATTCTGAGGTGAGTGAGGGAGAGTGTAGGTGGGGTCACGTGGGTGGGTATTGGGGTAGTGATGTGTTGTCCAAAATTGATAGGAGGAGTGGTTAATTTTGTTACAAAAGAATAATTAGGGATTAGGTTTGTTAGTGGATTTGTTATTTTTGTATTTTTTATGGGATATAATCATACGGGCGAGGGTACGTGGTAAGACAGGGATAATAATCTGTAACTTGGGTCTTCGGGAGGGACAGAATTAGGTATCTACAAGAACAATATTGATTTTTCCAAGCCCTATACTAAGGATGACTTTTCCAAGTCCTAACTAAGACTATACTAAGGTGGTCTACTCTCAAGAGAGAGGATTTCAAGTGTTTCAATCTTTCATCTTTTCATAAACCAACTAGCAAATGAACTAATAGAACCTATTTATAGTCTAACTTACTACATAACAAAATGACCACAATGCGGTTAATGAAAAGGGGTGGTCATGTAGTGTTACTTGGACAGGGCTAAGTAACCAAAATATCCTTAATGAAGGCCCAAAACCATGAGTCCTTAATCTTCAATGCTCCAAGCAATCTTTCACATGTGGGATTGCTCTTTGGTGTACTCAAATCGGCTCCTCCATGTAGGATCTCGTTTCCTTAATGCAACCAAAGCTTGATGCCCCACGTACTGACTTCGAATGATGTCATTGAAAGATAAGGCGGCCATTTGAATCGTATCATCCTCCCCTTCTTGAAAAGGATTAGACCTCGAATCTAAACCTTGCAAAACCAAAGAAAGAACACACAATACAAACTCCTCATGGCATGAGGGTTAGGGTAAGCACGACAAATCACCTCAACATGTCAAGGTTGCACATATTTAGAATATAACCAAGGATCCTTTGAATGAAATATTAAAAACTCAATGAAAAATGTACGAAGGATTTGGTTATAGGATTCACCAAGAGTGACACTTTTCTTGTCATGTAAACCAAGCAACAAGTTGGGTACACCAACATCACCATTTCCATATTTGGCATCGGGGTCAAACGGGAAGAGTAGCCATAGACACGGGTCTAGACAACACTCCCCTTTCCCGTGGTCTCCACCTAAAATAAATGACATACTCTCTACTATAACATACATATCATCGAAAAAAATAGAGAGTAGAGAAATGTATCACTCAAGTTGACTTCTACTAAGGTGCCCTCATGCATTTACTCACTACTAGTTTCCCAATCATCACCATGAGTACTCTCAACAATAAAGTCACACAAAGTAGAAGAAGGGATAACTTCCAAGACTACACATTCCTTACTCTTAAGAGTACCCTCATCTTCCAAGAAGAGATTTTCATCTTTAGGAGGAATGTTGTCACACCATAGTGGGTTAACATATAGGGTAAAGCCTCCAAGGTAAGCTATACCATCTTTTTCACTGCTAGGCTCATTAGGAGTGTTTATATCATTTTCAAATAAGACATTATACCTAAAGAGTACATGATCCAACCCATAGTCATATTTGGAACAAGCAAGTTCCTCACTCTCTAAGAGATCAATATCAAGTTTCAAAGCGGCTTCAAGCACAAGATTGTCCCAAGAATAGCTCTCGGGTTAACTCCCCTTTTGTTGACCAACTTTTTCAAATACTTCACTCATGTGAGTTTGATTAATCACATCACACACATACTTTAAGTGGTGGACAATTTTCACAAATAGGTTGATTAACACCAATTACACAAGACGATGTACTTCCATTCAACATATAGGCTTCAACACTAGGTGGACATAAATTGATCTTACAAGAAGAGTCAATTTGGTCATCAATAGGATCAACTAGTGTATCCACACTCACAACATGTACATCATCAACAAAAGGCAAAGAATCATTAAACTCACAAGTAAGTAAGCTACTACTCATACTCAATGGGCTACTAGCCACACAATTATCATTCACATGTACAAAATTGTAAGAGTTATCTATTTTACCTTGAAGTTCTTGAGTCGACTCTCCTTTTCCATATTGTGAAGGACCTTCACAAGATTGGGAAGCAACTTAACTTCGGCATTGCTCTCTTTCACTTTCCATGTCGGTACCTACACAAATGTCCTTAGAAATAAAAGGACAAACAATGTTAGCTCGGTTTGGTGGCAATCCCCTCACTTTGCTCCACACAACCTCTCCATTTTCCACTCTCGGATTACCACCTTGCATATCTTTACTCCTCTCAATATTTTGTCTCATATAAGCATTCGGATTGGAGTAAGTATCCACTTCTCTTTGCGGATCAGGTATCATGTATGTCACGAGGTGTTCCTCCCCCCCCCCCCCGGTCTCTTACAATATTTGGCCAATTTTGTACATTTGAAACTCTATGTTGTGCAAATAAATCGGCACTGAAGCATACATGATCGTATATTAATAGAAGAATATCGCACCACACCTCCTCATGGTATTCAAATTGGGAAAAAACAACTTTGATCCTCTCAGTAACCTTAAACCCATCCAAGAAGTATGGAACAAGTAAAGACTCGCAAAAAAACCCCAAGTAGTCAACCATGGATGGAACGATGTAGTTTCTATAGTACCTATCATTTAACACTATATACCGTAAATGGTCACCTTTTCGGAGTGTACACTCCTTCTTGGATCAACATTGTAAAGCACACGAGTACCCCTTGGTTTTGGAGATGCATACCCTCTTCTTCTCGTTGGACAACCTCTACTAGAGCTAGTATAACCATTCACACTATATCGATCTTGATAAGAAGTACTACAAGGTGGAGAGTATGAATCTTCACACTCCTCACGTGTACTCTCATCATAGCTCTCATAAACTTTGCAAATGAAAGGGTTACACCTAACACCAAATCTAGGTTCAGAGTGAGAAGTGTAAGACTCCTCACATGCCCCAACGTCATCATAAGATCCATCACGAGGTCCTACATCATCTCTAAATTCACCATAAGCACTAGGCACTCCATTCACTTCATTTCCCCCCTCAAAATCGTAACTCTCAAATCTGCCCAAGTTTTGATCATGACTATTTTCATAGCCTCCGCAATCTCCCTCAACTTCGTATCCATAAAACCCCTCACTACAATCATAGTCTCCCATGTTTTATTCAAAATAATTCCCAGCTATCGAAGATATGTTCCCCTTATATCACCTTTGTACCTACACGATGAACAAATAAGATTAGTAGTAAAAGCTCCTCACCAACACTCGTATACACCCACCTTTGTGATTGTCACAATTGGAGCGGAAAATATTGAAAGTTGCTTATACTCCGGTAGTCAATAGGATGTCAATTCTACTTGGCGGCGGGAATGGATTCTTGTTTGAACGACTCAAGACACAAAAATAAAATTTACTTACGAACTTAAAACAAAGAAAATACTATGAATTATAAATGAGAAAATCATAAAATACAATGCTTAACACAAAAGAAAACGTACTTAAAAACTAATCCAAATATAGTAGGTATTTACTAGTTTGCTAATTAGTATGAGAACCAACAAAATGGAAACCAATAGAATAAAAAAAAGTAAAACTAGGAATTCCAACTTTATTGAGCTATTGATGACGTAGCACTCGACTACTGGTTGATGGACAAAAAAAAATATTGTTGAAATTGAATTTTTTTTTTTTCACAATTTTGGTTGTTCAAATTTCACAAAGATAAGGGGGAATTTCAGTTTTGGTAGGTTAACAAACAAGACTTTAAGCCTTTTTTTTTAAATTCAAACCTTGACTGACTTTCATCTTTTGGGCAAGACAGCCTTTTAGAGGTCTTGTCCCTCTTTCCTCTTTTGGCTTGTTTAGAAAAATGAACTTACTCCCTTTTGGTATAAAGACTTTTGAGAGGTCTTTTATTTTTTTCCCCTTTGGTAATGTCTTCAAAGTTTTTTCAAGACTAACAAGAACCCGCACTCTCTTCCCTTTGAATTTGGATCAAACAACAACCTTTTACAAGACTTCTTCAACACAACACAACACAACACAAGAACTTCAACAATAACAACAAAGCCGTCCATTCTTCCCACAACAACTTGTAATTTTTTTTTGCTCAAAAAATTGGGTTAGACTCAAGTAGTGTTAGAAAGAAAGAAAACCAACACAAGAAACAACAAAGACAATCAAAACAACACCTAAATCTAGACACAAATTCGGCCAAACAACAACACTTCGGTCAAGACACCGAACCCGTAGAATAACTTCTTTTTGTGAGATTTTTGACCTTGGACACCTCTTCTAATGTTAGGAAATAAAGATCCAACACTAGAACACACAAAAATCACAAGAAAACTAGGCTTCAAATTTTGGCCTAAACACAAAAACGTGGACAGATTACTATTTTTGAATTTTTCAGCTTTTCAACATTTTTTTTTATTTTTGAGTGAACAAACCCAAGATTGATCTCATGGGAACAAAATCAATGATTGATTTGATACCAAATAATACAAATCAGTCCACCAAGATGCCAAAACAGTCCACAAAACGTGATAAGAACAAGCAACACAAAGGAATACAAGATGACAAACACAAAAACACACGGATTTGTAAAATAATGAAAGGATAGATAGTGAGACCAAGATTATTACAAGATTAAGAACCAAGTATATTTCAACATTAACCCCTAATGAATTTAATAATCAAAACCACACTCTTACTGTGACCGCCAAGGTAATCGACTCACCTCAAAATCCACTGTTTCTAAGCAAAAAACAATATTGACTTTTCCAAGCCCTATACTAAGGATGACTTTTCCAAGTCCTAACTAAGACTATACTAAGGTGGTTTACTCTCAAGAGAGAGAATTTCAAGTGTTTCAATATTTTATCTTTTCATAAACTAAGTAGAAAATGAACTAATAGAACCTATTTATAGTTTAACTTATTACAGAACAAAATGACCACAATACCCTTAATGAAAAGGGGTGGTCATGGAGTGTTATTTGGACAATGCTAAGTAACTAGAATGTCCTTAATGAAGGCCCAAAACCGTGAGTCCCCAATCTTCAATGCTCCAAGCAATCTTTCACACGTGGGATTGCTCTTTGGTGTACTCAAATCGGCCCCTCCATGTAGGATCTCGTTTCCTTAATGCGACCAAAGCTTGATGCCCCACGTACTGACTTCGAATGATGCCATTGAAAGCTAAGGCGGCCTAAGTCCTTTCTTACATGCAAAGAATCCATGACCTACTCTATTCACTTTGATAATAAAGAAAGAAGAAGAGACATAAAGCATGAACATCTGAGTAAAACTTTCAAGAAAGCCATAACCTCTTAGTGCTTCCTCCATACCCTTTAAGGTCTATTTTTATCAAACATCTTGATGTGTTCTTTCTTTGCTAATGTCTTAACAAGTCATTACATATTAGTATGCTGTGAATCATAGATCTACCTTTCAAAAAGGCGTTAGTTATTTTTCACTGTACCACTAATAACATCCCTTAGTCTAGTACATAACATCTTTGAGATAAACTTGTAGAGCACATTACAACAAGATATGGGCCTGAATTGGCTGGCAAATTTAATAGTTGTAATCTTTGGAATCAAAGCAATATTAGTGGTATTAATCTGTCTTAACAACTTTCTACTATTGAAGAATTCAAGTATATCATATGTAACATCAGTTCCTACTATCTCCCAGACAGCCTTAAAGAAACCACTCTCATAACCATCCGGGCCAAGGCTTTTATTAATATCAATTCGAAACATAGAAACTTTCACATCCTTAGTGTATGGTTTAATATGTTCAAATTGTTGATCTACGTTAAGACATGGCCCATTCTTCAAAAAGCTACTCTCTACGTTTCAAAAAGAATGACCTACTTTGACTTGGCACAAAGTTTAAGAAAATAAAGAAGACTTTGAAATCTTGTGGCCTTAAATTAAAATTGTGTCAAATGTACCAAAATTTCCTTTAATCTTGTGATTCTAAACATGTTATGCAGAAAGTTGAAATTAAAGTATTGCCAAAAAGGAAAGGGGTCATTCTTTTTTAAATAGACTAAAAAGAAAAGTAGGTCATTCTTTTTTAAATGGGGGGAGTATTAAACATACCCTTGTTACCCAATATCACCTTAGAGTAATCAACAATGATGGTTGCTATTACCTCTGAATCATATTTCCACTAACCAACTTCATCCCTCAATTATGTTGTGGCTTATAGTAGGATTTTATGTTTTATAATAGAAAAAAATATTTATTATTATCATTTCCAAGTTTTATCCATCTAACCTTGCTCTTTGTTAGAGGAAAATCTCTGCCTTATATGATGATATCCTGAATTTCCTATAATTCTCTAATTCATTTGCTTGGTGGAGTATATTTGAAGGCTCTGTTGCAGTAATATTTGAGCCCGCAGCATAGTTTTCCCGTCATCTTGAGCCTCTGTAACAATACTCCTAAAAGCTTAAAGAGTTCAACTCTCCTTCAACCTTTTATTCAACAGCTTTAATTTCCCAGTAACTT
Organism: Capsicum baccatum var. pendulum; assembly: GCA_030864225.1. Classification (NCBI taxonomy): domain Eukaryota; kingdom Viridiplantae; phylum Streptophyta; class Magnoliopsida; order Solanales; family Solanaceae; genus Capsicum; species Capsicum baccatum. The sequence continues at coordinate 274,618,483 of CM061558.1, forward strand.
GTTTCATCTTACAACCCTCTATATGAATCTTGCGCACTTCTTCAACCTTCACCTTAAATAGAGGACGAGTTGACCAAATATTGCAATACTAAAATGACTTCCTAGTTCTCGAACCCCCAGTAGATAATGACTGACAGCTTAATGGAACAGTGATCACTGATATTTTCAGGCAAAACATAAACTAAACTAATAGGCATAGTTATCAACCACTTATTATTTATAAAGACCCTGTCCATTTTTTAGAAAAATCCTCTAACCCCACTTTTATGTGTATTTTTGGCCTTGAAAAGGCATTTTCATAAAACTTCAAGTATTAACACATTGTTGGAAATCCTCTATTTCAAACCATGATACTGGGTTTTCCCAATTCTATCTTGCACATTAAGAACTGAGTTAAAATCACCTCAGATTACTCAAAGTGACTGACAATTCAAATTGAAAGTCACGAGATCATCCATAATTCTTGTCTTGCCTCTTTAGGTTATAATTGTTGGGTTCATAGTGTGTTGAATGGAAAATGGAGAAATCAAGTGAAGGGAAGGAGACACCCAAATTGGAAAGTGTACTCTTTAAATTGGAAAGTTTACTCTTCTCCCACATGGGTGGAAGAAGAGAACTTTAAAGTGTTTATGAAGTGAAACATTTACTTCACATGGTAAGTGAGGCAAGGAAATAGAGATGTCTCGCGCCGTCGTCGTCGTCGCTCACTCGGCTCGGCTTCAGCTTTGGATTTGGATTTGGATTTGGTCAAATGATCGATCGATGAGATCTTTCTTTTTGGACAAAGTTTATTTGACGAAAAGAAATCCAGACGGAAAATCAATCCGAAACAGTAATGCTCCATTAATTCATTATGCACGCAGTAACAGTGGCACTGCTAACTAAACTGCTGAAGTATTTTGAACAGGTGTTTCAGAAATGATGCGTTGGTTTGAAAGGTTGCACCGTTTAAATAGATTGTTGCTTCTGTTACAAAGGGTTGCACTGTTTCAGATTGTTGCTTCAGAAAGTTGCAACTCTTCAACGAAAATACACATTGTTTCGTGAAAAGGTGTGTTCTTTCAGCAAATTACTGCAGACTGTTTCAGCAATAATAAATACTGTAGCCATGCATTTTTCAGAACAGACACACCTCTAAGTTGAACCGTTTCCACCTTTACAAAGAGGCATCTTATGGCTATATAAACCTAGTTTCATCCACAGGTTTTGTACAAAAATTTTCAGATTACAAACTTCTTCTTCTTGTCTTAAAAATACTCTTAAGTGTGATCATTCTAACCGTGAGTGTGTTCGAAAAATCTGCCTATTTGAGGTACCTCTATAGTCGGAGCTCGGGTACAGTGAGGGGAATTATTTCCTTAAGGAAAGTCCGTGAATTCGGACGACTTCGCCTTAACAACTTTCTGTTTCATCTACTTTCTGAAAAAGAAAAGAAAAAATACACCTCTTTGAAAGATCATTTTGATCTTGTGTTGAGGGTATTTGTTCAACTTCTTTGTGTTCTTGTTCTCAAGAGTTGAAGTTGTTATTCTATTATACAGATTCTACGTACCCGTATTGTCGGAAATAACAATCTTAAGGAAATAATCTACAGAATCTGTATAACTTGTTTTTGGAGACTAAAGCTTATGCTTTCTACTCCGTCTGAATTTAACTTGTGATTAGAAGACATAAAATCTTCATCAAAAGTTGAAGTTCACTCGATTGACGATTTGAAGTTATAAAAACTTCATCGTTAATTAGAAACAAGAAGGAAAAGTTGTAAAGTTATTTAACTTTATTAATAGTATTCTGAAAAATACTAATTTTTCTGTCTTGTGGTGACAGGAAAAATGACAACTGAAAGTCAAATAATGGATGCGACAACGTCTATGGGGGCAACTAATATTGCCACATCAAGTTGCACAAATGCTTCGCCAATGATGGCCCCGGCGTAGAAGCCTGGAAAATTTTCTGGCATCGACTTCAAGCGGTGGCAACAAAAGATGTTCTTTACCTCACCACGTTATGTCTACAACGGTTCACTAGCGAAGACGCTCCCGAGGTACTCGATGGAACCTCGGACAAGGACTGCTTCATTATTGTAGAAGCTTGGAAACATTCAGATTTCCTTTGCAGGAACTATATTCTGAGTGGTCTCCAAGATGACCTCTATAATGTCTATAGTGGAACCAAGACATCAAAAGAACTTTGGGAGGCACTTGAACGGAAATATAAAACGGAAGATGCGGGAATTAAGAAATTCCTTGTTGCACGATTTCTGGACTTCAAAATGATTGATAGCAAATCTGTTGTCTCTGAAGTACAGGAGTTGCAAGTCATCATACATGATCTCCTAGTAGAAGGTATAATTTTGAAAAATACCTTAGTTGAACAAATTAAAAATGTTCATAATACTCACATAAACTATTTTGTAGGTATAATTGTGAATGATTCTTTCCGAGTAGCAACAATAGTTGAGAAGCTACCACCTTTGTGGAAAGACTTCAAAAACTACTTAAAGCATAAGCACAAGGAGATGACCGTTGAAGATCTTATTGTCCGACTTCATATTGAAGAAGACAATAAAGCTGCCGAAAGAAGGTCAAAGGGAAATTCTACAATGAGTGGAGCACATATTGTAGAAGATGGCCAAAACAACTCGAAGAAAAGAAAGAATGTTGAACATGGAAGCAATCATCCCAAGAAAAATTTTAAGGGAAAGTGCTTCAACTGTGGAAAAGTTGGCCACAAATTAACAGACTGTCGAGCCCCGAAAAAAGGGAAGAAAAAGAACCAAGCGAATCTGATTGAGTCCAACAAGGATTATGACGACCTGTGTGCTATGTTCACGGAATGCAACATGGTCGGCAATCCACGCGCTTGGTGGATGGATTCAGGGGCCACACGCCATGTCTGCGCAAGCGAAGAGTTGTTCTCGACATATGCTCCAGGTCAAGCGGAAGAAACAATTTACATGGCCGACTCCGCGACTGCTAAGGTGGAGAGAATAGGAAAAGCTTGCCTAAAGATGACATCCGGAAAGGTTTTGACACTGAATAATGTGTTATATGTTCTGGAGTTACGTAGGAACTTAATTTCTGTTTCACTCCTAGATAAAAACAGTTTCAAATGTGTAACCATTTTTGGAAAAATAGTAGTTAGCAAAGGAGAAATGTATGTAGCAAAAGGCTATCTCGAGGAAGGCCTTTATAAGATGAATGTAATGACTGTTGAAATGAATAAACATTCAAATTCTTCTTACTTGTTATGTCTACTTGCTAAATAGTAAGGATGAAGCAATAGATGCGTTTAGGCAATATAAAACTGAAGTTGAAAATCAATTAGACAAAAGGATCAAAATGACAAGAAGTGACAGGGGCGGAGAATATGAATCTCCCTTTGCGCAAATATGTGTAGAGAATGGAATAATCCATCAAACTACGGCCCCGTATTCACCTCAATCTAATGGAATTGCGGAAAGGCAAAACCGAACTTTGAAGGAAATGATGAATGCCTTACTAATAAGTTATGGTTTACCGCAAAACTTATGGGGGGAGGCTATCCTTACGGCCAATCGTATACTCAATAGAGTTCCCCATAGTAAGACACAATCAATTCCTTACAAAAAATGGAAAGGAAGGAAACCCAACTTGAAATATTTCAAAGTGTGGGGGTGTCTAGCGAAGTTTCAAGTTCCTATACCTAAAAGGGTTAAGATAGGACCTAAAACGGTGGACTGCGTGTTCATAGGATATGCTAAAAGCAGTAAAGCATGTCGATTTTTGGTTCATAAATCTGAATATTCGGATATAAATGAAAATACGGTAATTGAATCAGATAATGCTGAATTCTTTGAAAACATTTATCCGTATAAAACTAGACATGAACAGTCTAGTGGAGGATCTAAACGACCCCGAGATGAACCAAGTGAGAATGTACGTAATGAAGAAAATCCAAGACGTAGTACACATCAAAGAACGTCAACTTCGTTTGGATCGGCTTTTGTAACATTTTTCTTAGAAAATGAGCCTCGAACGTTTAAAGAAGCGATGTCGTCATCAGACTCATCCTTTTGGAAAGAGGCAGTCAATAGTGAGATTGATTCAATCTTAAGTAACCATACGTGGGAATTGGTTGATCTTCCTCCAGGAAATAAACCTTTAGGTTCTAAATGGATCTTCAAAAGGAAAATGAAAACGGATGTTACTATTGACAAATACAAGGCAAGACTTGTAGTAAAAGGCTTCAACCAAAAAGAAGGTCTTGATTACTTTGATACATACTCGCCAGTGACAAGGATAACCTTAATTCGAATGTTAATTGCCTTGGCGACAGTATATGATCTTCAAATCCATCAAATGGATGTGAAAACCGCATTCCTAAACGGAGAATTGGAGGAATAAATCTACATGGAACAACCTGAGGGTATTGTGGTTCCAGGAAAAGAAAATAAGGTGTGTAAACTTGTTAAGTCACTTTATGGACTAAAACAAGCACCTAAGCAATGGTATGCAAAGTTTGACCAAATCATGTTGGCAAACGGATTCAAGATAAATGAATGTGATAAATGTGTATATATTAAGGACACACCAAATCACCAAGTCATTGTATGTTTATATGTGGATGATATGTTAATCATCAGTAGGGAAATTTGTGACATAAATGCAACCAAACGAATGCTCGAGAGCAAGTTTGATATAAAAGACCTCGGAGTTGCAGATGTGATCTTAGGTATAAGAATCCATCGAACTCCACAAGGGTTAGCACTATCACAGTCTCATTATATCGAAAAAGTACTTGACAAGTTCAAGTATATGGAATTTGATATTGCCAAGACTCCATTGGATGCGAACTTTGCACTTCGGAAAAATGAAGGTGAAAGTGATTCTCAATTGGAGTAGATAAAGCCGGTGAAGAAGCAGAATGGCTCCAGAATCTGAATTTATCGCATTAGATAAAGCCGGTGAAGAAGCAGAATGGCTCTGGAATTTCTTAGAAGATATTCCTTATTGGCCCAAGCCAGTGGCACCAGTATGTATACACTGTGATAGCCAAGCGGCAATAGGTAGGGCAGGGAGCATGATGTACAACGGTAAGTCTCGTCACATACATCGAAGACATAATACCGTTAGAGAACTTCTCTCTAGTGGAATTATCACTATAGACTATGTAAAATCAAAGAATAATGTGTCGGATCCACTTACAAAAGGCCTATCTAGAGAAGGAGTAGAAAGGACATCCAAGGGAATGGGTTTAAGGCCTAAGACAAGTCAGCATGGTGGTAACTCTACCTAGCAGACTGGAGATTCCAAGAGCTAGGTTCAAGGAGATCAAACAAAGTTATGTATGACATGTTCAACATTGTTATTTACCCAACCCATTATCATGATGTAGACAATGTATAGTAAACAAGGATAAGACTCAAGGTGAAAAGTCTTTTAATGATTATCTAAATTTGGCAGATTTGACCAAATAGTTCACTCTAAAGGATTGAAACGTTTAGAAATCACCTATGTGAGGGCGAAGTGGAAGCCGCTTCAAAGAGAATGTTAGTAAAGGCCTATTCTCTAAGCTCTCATGAAAACCGGGACGTGTTCATGGCTGAAAAGAACAAAACCGTAAGAACCATAAACAGTAAAAGGCTGGTTGTGTGACATGTGTTGTTTAGGTGTACATTAAAGCTCGATGGTTCAAATATATCAAATCTACCGATTGACCGAGTGCATCCGATACATGTTCACTACGGAAAGTTCAAAGGGAAACCCACTTATCCAGATGCAATCAGTCTTTGCTTGATGATCACATACTGTCCATAAACGTTTTACGAAAAATAGCCATTCCCCATTTATGTGGGGGATTGTTGGGTTCATAGTGTGTTGAATGGAAAATGGAGAAATCAAGTGAAGGGAAGGAGACACCCAAATTGGAAAGTGTACTCTTTAAATTGGAAAGTTTACTCTTCTCCCACATTGGTGGAAGAAGAGAACTTTAAAGTATTTATGAAGTGAAACATTTACTTCACATGGTAAGTGAGGCAAGGAAATAGAGATGTCTCGCGCTGTCGTCGTCGTCGTCGCTCGCTCGGCTCGGCTTCAGCTTTGGATTTGGATTTGGATTTGGTCAAATGATCGATCGATGAGATCTTTCTTTTTGGACAAAGTTTATTTGACAAAAAGAAATCCAGACTGAAAATCAATCCAAAACAGTAATGCTCCATTAATTCATTATGCACACAGTAACAGTGGCACTGCTAACTGAACTGCTTCAGTATTTCGAATAGGTGTTTCAGAACTGATGCGTTGGTTTGAAAGGTTGCACTGTTTAAATAGATTGTTACTTTTGTTACAAAGGGTTGCATTGTTTCAGATTGTTGCTTCAGAAAGTTGCAACTCTTCAACGAAAATACACACTGTTTCGTGAAAAGGTGTGTTGTTTCAGCAAATTACTGCAGACTGTTTCAGCAATAATAAATACTGTAGCCATGCATTTTTCAGAACAGACACACCTCTAAGTTGAACCGTTTCCACCTTTACAAAGAGGCATCTTATGGCTATATAAACCTGGTTTCATCCACAGGTTTTGTACAGAAATTTTCAGATTACAAACTTCTTCTTGTCTTAAAAATACTCTTAAGTGTGATCATTCTAACCGTGAGTGTGTTCGAAGAATCTGCCTATTTGAGGTACCGCTATAGTCGGATTGAACGCCATTTTATCCTGGGAGGAAGATTCCACAACCTCGGGTACAGTGAGGGGAATTATATCCTTAAGGAAAGTCCGTGAATTCGGACGACTTCGCCTTAACAACTTTCTGTTTCATCTACTTTCTGAAAAAGAAAAGAAAAAATACACCTCTTTGAAAGATTATTTTGATCTTGTGTTGAGGGTATTTGTTCAACTTCTTTGTGTTCTTGTTCTCAAGAGTTGAAGTTGTTATTCTATTATACAGATTCTACGTACCCGTATTATCGGAAATAACAATAAGTAAAAACCATAGCCATAATGAATGTTGTCTGCAAAAGAATGTTCTTCACTGTACATGTTATCAATTGTATATTTGTTTCTAGGACACTTACATTGAAATTGTCCGGTCTCCAAGTTATCCAATTCTCTCATGGTAGTGAGAGCCAAGATTTGTGACAAAATGTGATCTTCCAAACATCTTTTGAGTTATCTGATCAATGTTATTAATTTTTATCTTAGTCTACACTAATCTAACTTACTCCACATTTTCATTATTGCAAAGGAACTTAAATTCCTTTTGCTTATTTAGGGCATTAATCCCTCTAACATTCCAATAAAGACATGTGAATATGCAATCCACCCACACTTGTACTAGCACTACTATTATTTTTATTAAGATTCTCCAACTTATGTAGTGCCTAAAAAGTATTAGAATGTTTCATTTGTTGTTGCTGCTTTGCTTGAGCTCTCCTTATTCTTTGAGGAGTAGTCCAAGAAGTTGTATCTGATGACTTAATACCCTGTTGGTTGATTGAAGCTGTCTTAGTGACCACATTCCAGATTGAAGTACCTCTATGTTCCTTCAATATTTCTTAAATCTGTTGAGCATATTGCTGAGTCACCTTCACTGTACTTGCTGAGGAGATTTAGGTTGAGCACCTTCTTGACCTAGTTAGACTACTGCTTTTATCCTCCTCTTACCTTCATCTACTTCATTTTTCTTCCTCCTACACCTATCAACTGAATGACCATACTTATCACACACTTTACATAGTGTTGGCTTTTACTCATAGTTCACCTTTTGTTCTACTAATATGCCTTTCTCATCTTTGAATAGTATCACAGCTGGTCTACCATTAAAGGATTCCCAGTTAAGTTTCCCATCTTACTCAATCCTTTAGGACTCTAATATTTAAAATCGAGACCGGAAGCTTAATTCAAATTGGTACAGTGTGTTGTGAATTCCATCTCTGGACTCCATGCCTTCACGATGAAAGGTATGTTATCAAAATGGTATATACCGCCTTGTAACACCTTCTGCTTCCCAGCTTCTGTATCAAAACGAATTATAATAATCCCATTCTTTAACATTGAAATTTTATTAATCCCTAATTTGTACCAGATTCGTTGGATGAAATCTTTCAGAACTTCAAATAGAGGATGGGCCCCCAAAACATGACAAACGACTGCAACTCCATTCTCAATATCGACTGTTTTTCCATTCTTACTTTGCCTTCTTCGCTGATATTGCCCTTGTTTTGCCGTCATCTGAGCCTCTAGTGTCTTCTGTGATGGCAAGCGTGCTCTCTTACCCATGGCCGGCGCAAGTTAGTTAACGTGCGCTGCGAGAGAAAACATGCATATCTATTTTATTGTTCGTACTATTTTATAAATTCGAACAAAAAAACTTAGATCAAATAAATAAACTTTACCATAATATTCTTAAGATCAGAATATTAAATGACATTTTGGTACATTTTATATATATTTTAATTTTACATTATAAGTTTCAAAATCTCTTTCGTTAGTTGCTCGAGTCGATTTTTCGCATCCTTAGATGAGATAATGCATATCATATGCATTTTCACTCATTTTTATATATTTTAAAAATTTCTATAATTGTTATGCAATTCTTTGGCTTAGGTCCAGCACCTCGAGTCTTACAACCTATTTGGTCAAGTAGTTAAAAGCTGCTTATTTTGAGAAGCATTTTATTAAATTAGTTTTAAAAAGTACTTTTAAAGAAAAAAGGAAAAAACTGTATCTAGTTAATTCATTTAAAAATTACTTTCGATAAACATACTGTGGTTGACTAATATTATTTTTAAAAAATACTTTATACACATACATTTATGTGTATATTATGTATATTATCAGTTATATTTTGGTGGAGTCGATGAGGAGTTACTCATAATTTTGTTAATATATCTTTGGTTTGGTACTCATGAATATAATAAGTCAATTTATGTGGAACATAGTTGTATTCAAGATAGTAACGACATTCGGGTTTATTTAACACAGTCTATGCTACATTGATCCAACCCCCCCCCCCCCCCTCCCCCCAACACAAAAAAGGATAGTTTGGGTACAATTACATGAATATCCATTGGGTTCTTTATTGAGGCCCAATATCTTAGTTGGTTGGGCCAATACCCAACAGTTTCTTTTGGACCAGAGCTTGATATTGAGTTTATTGGGCTTGGGCTCTTATTTGATGTAGGCTTCCTTTTGAGGCCTATAAGCAGTTACACCATGTATACCATGCTCTCGTTTGATCATAAATTATGAAGTTGATATTTGAAAAATTGAGTTTTGAGGTTGTGATTATTTAAATTTGAACTTAAAAATTTTTGAAGTTAGTTTTTGAAAGCTTGAAAATGTCTGAAGATCAGATTTTAAAAATCTAATACATTTCATGGTCGAACTGATATTTGGAGATAATTAATTACAATTTGCTCTCAAAATTATGGTTAAATAGACATTTGAAAAAAAAAAGTAAGATTTGCTTTTCAAAATTTTTGGTCAAACAGGTATTTAAAGCCAAAATTTTAAAGACAAGATTATAAAATCTACCCTCAAAATCTATTGTCAAATAGATATTTAAAGATAAATTTTCAATATCTACTCCCAAAATTTATGGTCAAATAGATATTTGAAGATAAATTTTTGAAATCTACTTCTAAGATTTTGGTCAAACAAATATTTGAAGACAAAATTTTAAAATCTATCTCCAAAATATTATATTTGAATATAATTTATTTTTAAAAACTACTCTTTGATATATTTTAAAAATTTACTCTCAAAATCTATGGTCAAACAGATAATTGGAGATAATTTTTTAAAATGTAATCTCAAATCCTATGGCCAAAATAAATATTCGAGGATAAATTTCAAAAATCTACTCTCAAAGTTCATGGTCACACACTAGCTAAAAATGTTCTACAAACTTTCTTTATTGAATTTTTATCCAAAGTGACAAAGCTCAGATTAAAAAAAAATAATGTTAATTTTATTTTTGATAATTTTTAACCACGATACATACATACATACATACACACACACATACACACACAAAATACATATATTACTTACTGATTTTATACTCAATATTTATTCATTATAGTCTAAATATACATCAAAGCCTGCATGATTAGCCCTAGAGCTGTCAAAATGGACTGACCCAACACAATTATAACGGGCTAGAAAATTAAATGACTTAGGACGGGCTAGCCGTTTTAACCAACCGATCCTTTAAAATAGCAGTCCAACCCAGCCCTAAGCAGACCACGGGTTGGCTCTTTAAAAAAAATAAAAGTAACCTAAAACATGATAAATTAAAATATTTTGAGTACTAGACAATCACCAATTTTCATGTTTTCACTTTAATGCGTCTACTACTACTTTTTAGGATGTTAAAAGTATCTTACTAATACCTTTAATTGTTATTAGCCCATGGCATTTATCGTAATAAGTAGACAAATGGTAATCAGCTACAAATTTCGGGGAAAATTGAAATATGGTCAGCTAATAAATACAAGTATACACAAAGTATCTACATAAAAATAGTAAAATTTTATCATAAAAGGACCTGAATTTAAAGAACAGAATATTGCATTAAGCAAAGGCAACAAATAATAAATCATCACAAGTAAAAATAACTTTTTGAAGTTCACAACTAAGAGCAGCTTACCAGCCATTTTAAACGCACACTAAATTTTTTTAAAAAATTAGTATCAATCAAAGGATGGATAAAAAATAAGTAGGTAGTTAGAAAAGATTGACAAAATCTTAATTTCTAATAAATAAATGACCAACTTAAGAATATTTAATAATTATTTTTATGTCCCAACCCACGGGCTGGCCTTTGAGGCTGACGGGCCAAATGAGGCTGGCCTTATAAGACTCTTTTCTAAATGAGTTAAAAAAACATAGCCCAATCCTACTTAATTAAAAAAATTGGGTTGGTCTGATCTCACGGAGCAAGCCAATTTTGACAACTCTAATTAGCCCATTGATTTTTCTATTTCTCTTCTAAGTCCAAAATTTCTACAAATTATGTGTTGAAGTTTCTTAGGTCAAATGGAAAAATTTTATACGTAGCGTTATTTAGCATTCATTTTTAACATATATAATAACTTTTTATAACGTACACATATGGTATCTACTCCTAACTAAAATAGCGTGAATATAATGTCTAATTTTATTGTATGTATATTTTTTCAAATAGAACTTGAATGTATAAATGTTTTCAACGAAGAAATTTATTTCTATATATATAAACCACATGAATCCCTTTTATAGTGAAAGTATTTACATATAATCCCGTTAGGCTTTCTCTCTCCCTAATTTATAAAGTATACTTATACATTAGGTAGGCCCTTATACATTGCTGCAATGTCTGATAAAACAATTTGTCTATATTTACGGAAAGAGAAATCGAATACTATTTTTCTCTACCTTAATTAACAGAATTAATTACCTATCATTATGTGGTGTATGATTAAATATAGTAACTAAAATTTAAATTCAAAAAAATTCTTAAACATCATTATTAATTGTTCTCATTTACAATATTTTATGTTGTTTATTCATTTTGACAGATAAAAAAGTCTTATTATTTACTTCTTATACTATTTTTAGTAGTAATAAATTACATAAACAATAATAAAATATAATTTTAATTAAAACTTTTTTAAAAATTATGAAACAACAACATAAAATAATATAAAATCTAGTGGGCGTATTTTGTTTTTCATTCTCTTTCCTTTACTGTAGTAGGAGTAATATTAATATGTATGGATTATTTGTGTTCACAGTGATATGATCCATTAATCTCCTAGAAAATTGATTTCCAAAGTATGTTTTGACGAAAGAAATTATCTTACATTCACATAATCGTATAAATTTATTATAAATAATTTAAAATCCATGAAAAAAATAAACATCAGTTAACAAAATAGTTAAATGAGAATAATATATATCCAAATACAGTTGATATATTTAATTTTATTATTCAATATGCGATGTATTTATTGAATCAGTGTAAATAACAGATAAGTTGGAATTCAAAAAATAACTTTATACAATAATTGCACATGTATGTGGGCAGATTATACATTTAAAATATAATCTGCAGTAATGTATAATGTCATACTATACATGTAAGTATAAAAATTAAACATGTATACTTCTGTATCCTTATCAGGAGGTATAATGTAACATTATACAATATTAATACTTTCTAATTGTGTAATACCAAATAATACATAAAATGCCTTTTAAATGTAATAAGAACTTCTTAATGTATAACACAATGAAATATATAGCAGAAGAATTATATTATACATTAGTCTTTCAAAAATAACTAATGTATATTGTCTGATATATTATAACTTATAAATTAAAATATAATCTTCCAAAATGTATAATATCACACTATACATATAAAATATTCACCTTATATATTAATTATTTACAATATTATAATAATTTTAAGAAAAAATAGTGTTATTGTAACATTACATTGGCTACACGATAATAAGGAAAAAGAATGATTCAATTTCTTTTATTACGTTAATTGAAAATTTACATCTTCAATTCCCATTATAAAAGTGACTCAAATAGGAGGGGGATGAGAGAGTATTAATATTACATTAACTTGATTGTAGGTGTAAATAAAGTAGCACTTATATGGAACAAAAATTAGTGCACTAAAATAGGAGCAAAGTATGGTATTTTGATATGTATGAGGAGGATAAGAGAGAAAGAGTGAATTTAAGGGAATTAAGTAATTATTTTGGAATATTCATAATTTCTTTTCCAATATGAAATTTTATGTAATAAGGTAAAGTTACGTAGTGTATATATGTAATTTTTAGTAACAATTATGACACAATATTTTAATATGATTGTTACTTACATTTCATATAGAGGCAATCTATTTATTTATAGTAGTTGTCCAACGAAAAAAACTCTTTAAATCAAGCAAGTAAGCCAAGCAAGCCAACTCACTAATTTATTTGTTGATTTATTTATGAACAAATAAATCAATGGGCTAATCATGCATGTTTTAATGTATATTCAGAATACAATGAACAAATATTGAGTATAAACTCAGTAAGTAATATATACACAATGATTATATGTATCACGGTAAAAAATTATCAAAAAAAATTAAAAATTATTCTTTTACCGTGAGCTTTGTCACTTACGATAAAAATTCAAAAAAGGAAATTTGTAGAATATTTTTATCTAATATTTTGAGATGGATTTTTAGTAACTTTCATTAATCACCAAAAGCGTCAATTACAATGCCCAATAGGTCAACACAACCTGCACAATCTTAAGTATCCATCTCAGAAAATACTAGTCTAACAAAAAGACGAATCAATACATTAATTCTATAACCTTCTCAGTAACTAGTGTGAACATTCACTAAGCAAAATTTTTGTATAGTCCACTGCACTAATAATGCTGACACATGCAAGCTTCTTTGCCGGAACTTCTCTAGTAGCCTCTTATTTCTCAAATAACCTTGTATTTCTCTCAATCCACTGAGTATAAACATATTCAGCATAAATCGTCTTTAGCACTTTTGCCCTATAACTTCTGCCTTTGGTATTGACAACGTAATGATCCATTGTTGTATCCAAGCCCCTGTGGAATGGATGATAAACTTAGTCATAATCTGATCTTCAAATTTTTCTAATTTTCCAAAAATTTGTTCAAACTAGATTTTTTCGATTTTCAAAAAAATAAAAAAAGGAAGTGAAATGCATGTCTAAATACACTTGCTCGGGCTAGTTTCTCAACAAATAAACTTAGAATTTTATTTATCTTTTCTCAAAAATGAAGTTATGACAGAATCCAATGGAGAAAATAGAAAACAAAGATAAAATTTGACCGCCGCTATAAAAAAGTTGTGTACAGATCATCTTTGTTTTCTATTTGACCATCAGAATTTTTTGATGTTCTAGGGCCTTTTTTCTGCCACAATTCAACTTTTGAGAAAAATTAAAGAAAATTATAAATTTATTGATAAGACTCTTAGAAAATGTGTTGCTTATAAGAAATGATATAAGACAACTATTCATAGCCAAATGTAATGAATTTCTTGCCAAAAACTATAATTGAAAGCAAATATCTTAATCATGTTGAAAATTATATTACCCAATCTCACTTACCATGATGGTGCTATTATTGGGAAATCAAATTTGAAGTTCAAGAGGTAAATATTCAAACATACTTAATTGACTTTACTATAGTAAGCAAGTGAGAATATAATTTGAAATAAAAGAGTAAAACTCATTTTATCCCCTTACTGTTTTGGATTTGAAAAACAGTGCCCTAAATATTTATGAAAACTTACCTAAATATATCATAAAAAAGGGCAGCCCGGTGCACTAAAGTTTCCGCTATGCGCGGCGTCCGGGGAAGGGCCCCACCATAAGGGTGTATCGTACGCAGTCTTACCTTGCATTTCTGCCAGAGACTGTTTTCAAGGTTTGAACCCGTGACCTTCCTGGTCACATGGTACCTAAATATATCATATTTAGAAAATATTTATCATTTATAATAATATAATTTTAATACATGCATAATTCACTTTTAATACATAATGTATATTTATTACCAAAACAAACATAATACATTTAAAACACTTATAATACATTTATATTATACGCATAATTCATTTTTAGTACATAGTATAATACATCTATATTGCATACATAATTCGTTTTTGATATATAGTACCTTTTTTAAATCAAAACAAGTATAATACATTTTAATAAACTTCTAAGACATCTATAGTTGTACATAATTAGCTTTGATCGTAGTACAGTTGCTATATATGGTAAATATTTTTTAAATATGGTGTATCTAGGTAATAAATAAAAAATATATTTAAAAGCAGTAAATGTTTTATAAAAAATTGTAACATCCCAACTTAGAAAGGAGTCCTACATCGGCAAAATACAGGAGGGACGCTGGGTATATAAGTAAGCAAGCCTTACTAACTAGTGACGCATTTTAAAATCGTGCAGGCCTGGGCCCAAAGCGGATAATATCACTTGTGGGTTGGGGAGTTACAGGGGGTCCCTCGGTCCTTTATGGTTCAGGATGCCCGTTACGGCCAGGGCCTCAGCTCAGATCGTGACAATTGATATCAGAGCCTAGGCTATAGGTCTTGGGTCATGGAGCAGTGTTTAATAGATTCTTGTTCATGGATATGTAGGCGCCCATACTTATGAACTTGAGGCTACAGAACATTTAGGAAGGTTTCCTTTTTTCATTCATTATTCATGCGTTTGAGTTGAATTTAGTCTAACCTTTATCTATTGTTCCCAGAGGTTAAGAGATGCAATTCTTTCTCTGCTAGTTGATTTAATGCACCCACTGGAATTGGTAATGGACATGGTTCTACTCATGGTGGTGGTCAGGTTGGGTCTCATTCGACTAGGACTAGGACTAGGACTCAGACCGATCCTAAGCTTGGAGGTAGAAATGGGGGTCAGCCCTACGATGTTGCTTCAGAGAAAGTTTGGGATTAGGTTGATCGGGATATTCCTGCTGCTGTGCCTACTACTGCATTTCCTGTAGATATTGTGGTAAGAATGTTGAATGTACTTAAGGCATTAGTGCCTAATCAAGGTCGAGCTCCATCTCCTCAGGCAACTTCGCAAACACAGGCACAAGTTCGGTTGAATGTTGCGGCTTCTCTGGCACCTCAACCAGTTGATATTTTAGTTACATCTTTGGGGCGACCCAAGGATTTTAAGAATTTCATGGATCTTAAGCCACCAGAATTTGATGCTATGCCATCTTCTATTGAGTCTCAAAAGTTTATAGATCGTTGTGAGAATATATTGACTACCTTGGGATTAAAGGAAACTCGTGGTGTAGAATTTATCACTTTTCTGTTCTCGGGGTCTTCCAAGGCATGGCAGACTTCTATCTTGAGGGGTACACAAGCAGGGCTTCCACCGAAAACTTGGTCAGAGTTTTTAGCCATATTTATAGACATATTTATTCCATTGAGCAAACAAGATGATATGAGACACCAGTTAATGAGCTATGACAGGGATCGATGACAGTTACTGAGTACAAAACTAAGTTCACTGAGTTGTCCAGGTATGTTCCATCTTTGATTACAGATTAGAGGGAGAAAGTAAGATGTTTTATGGATGGACTTAAGGCTTGTTATCGTGGTCCAGTAATACAAGATGTGCATAATAGATACTATGCTGAGGTGGTTGACACCGTTCTCTGTTCTGAGTCCTATTATGAGATGGAAAGAATTAATCAAGAAAAAAATGCACATAACTCAGGTGTGTTTAGTGGTGCTTAATCTGAGGGTAATGGTAGTTTTTATTCTGGGCAGCCCAGGCCTACACAGTCAGAGTCCATGGGAAATTCTTTGAGGATACGTTATTTAGCTAGACAGGGTGAACAACAGACGAAGAGGAAGGGTAACAATTCTTATGAATCAAGTCAACATCCGTGGTGTTCCAATTGTGATAGAAATCACGCTGGTCATTGTTACAGAACAAATAAGGTTTGTTATACTTGTGGTGAGTAGGAACATATTACTAAGTTTTATCCTAAGGAAGATTCTAGGTCTAGTCAAGCTACTACTCAGGTGCAAAGGAATGTTGTAAGAGAATAAGCCCAAGCTCAGCCGGTTAGAACTGCTCCATATGGTGCTTGTGGGCAAAATTGACAAGGTTCGCAGGTTGCTCAAACGGGGGGGTGGACCACCGAGATTCTTCGCTATGGCTAGACAAAATAATGAGCACCTGATGCGATAGTCATGGATATTATATTATTAATTCTTTTGAGGGATATTTCTTTATTGATCTTTATTCTACGTATTTATTTTTATCTTCATATATTGTTTTATTCTTAGAAAGAATAGTTGAGACTCTTATTGTGCTATATATGGTTATGACTTAGCGTGGGGCATTTCAGCAGTGGATAATGTTTATGGATTTTGCATGATATCTGTTTAGCAAGGGCATCATAGTCGATCTACTTGTGCTACCTATGTTGATGTTGATGTGATTATGTATATGGACTGGTGGACATCATATTATGCTTTGATTGATTGTATCCTAAACTTATACGTTTCTATTTTTCTAAAAAGCCACCTTTGGTGTGGAAGGGTATGGCCCATGTGACTCAAGAATAATATTTTATGTAAGGGCACGTTGAATGGGTGATTATGGGTGTTTGTGTTTATTGTTATTGTCTGTGATGCATGAGCTGAGAATCTTGTTGTTGGCAGCTTTTCTATTATTTGAGAATTTTTTGGTGTATTTTCAGATTTAGTTTTTGAGCTATCAAGGTTCTTTATAGTTCATCTTGTTTTTCACTTGTCCGTGCAAATTATATTTCCTCACTTATTTGAAGTTTTCTATATGATTGTTACGTTCCAGGACGAACGTTATTTTAAGTGGGGGAGAATGTAATAACCAGACTTTTCATGAGGGGTAAATGGCTAATTAGCCTATATTATTAGTATTAATTAATATAATTAAAGTGGACAAGCTAAAAGCCAAAACCCATTAATCTTCAGATTCCATGATTTAGTAATATAAAGGGTTAAAATATTAGGGATCTCTGTTTCATTATTTTGGGGGAGAAAGCCAGCATGCGATTTTATCTTGTACTTTCTTTGTGGCTTGGAGACTTGGGAAGTTGAATGTGAAAAGTCGTCCACCAAATTGGGAATTTCCAGAAGACTAATAGTGGCTTGTACCTATTTCTATTCTTCGTGGTTACTTTTCTCAAATTGGAGTGGTTGGATAAAATAAATCTTTAATAGTGGGTTGATGGTTGAAGTACTTAATTAGTGATCAATGATTAACTGTTAGTGGAGTTAGGCAAACAAATATTATTAGAGCTTAGCACTGGGAAGCAACCATTCATTATTTTCTTTCCTATTTATTCATATTGTAACTTTGATAGCTATTACTTCTAACAGTAGAGAGATAAATATTTTGATTAGGCGATAATTGACTAACAATGAGAAGCCTGTATGGTTATAGTAGTGGCTCTATTAACAAGAGGATATTGGTCAAAAAATTTGATGTCTCTGTTCGAGCAATTCATCTCCTTTGGAAGTAATATGTTTGGTTAGCGGGCAGGGATATTTTTACCTTTGCAATTCACGATTAAGGTGTGAGATATTAAGGAGTAGCAATAAGACTTAGAGTTGCGGATATTGACGTTTGACCCCAACTAGTATAATTGAAATCTATAATTAATATTTTTGCATAGATTGAAGCCAATAGAGGCTATTTGGTTGGTGTTCCACGCATTGTCGAATTGGAGAACTTGTTATTAGCGAGGTAAGTGAGACTTTAAGCTTTGGTGCTTGCTTTTCAAATTAGTTTTTGAAATATATTTTTATTTGTTCGGTCCATGAGTTGGGACGAGCGTGTGCTTGGAAGAATCAACGGTCTTTAAGGCCAGTCGCATATACTTTATGTTTAAGAATACTAATTATCCCTTTATAAATTATTTCGTAATGTGATATGACTGTGTACTGTGAGATTGGGGCATTATGTATGCTTCTTAATTCCATTGGGGCATTGTGTATGCTTCCCTTGAGCATTGTGTATGCTTTTTGATTTGATATGGAACATTGTGCATGTTTTCGGAGTATTGTGTATACTCTTGATATGTGGCACGTTGTGTATGTGGCCCGGAACTTCTAATGTTGGACAATTACTTTGATTTCAAATGGTGATAAGTATTTGATATGAATTGTGTTGAGATATATAGTTTCTGATGAATGATTGTTAGGTCTCGTTGGTCATCTTATTATGATATAATTCATGCGTGAAATAACTTTACATTTTTGGTGTTGTATTTTCTAATACTTTTCCCAGGAGTACTTAAAGTAGCGAGCCAATGATCTTACTGAGCTATATTTATATATGGCAAAATGGTTCATTGGACCCCTGTACTATATCGGTTTTGTAAGTTGCACACTTCTACTTACATGTTTGTCATCTGGACCCTTGAACTCATTAAAAAGCAACATTTTGCATCCTTTGACCGTTGACATAGTACAGGGGTCCACTAAGCCATTTTGCCTTTATATATAGCTCACTCCTTACTTACAAGTCTACAGATTCTATTGAGAAAGGTGAAACTAGTGGGTGACGATTCCTTCGTAAGGATTCTACTTCTAAGGTGAGCCTTCGCATCGTTCGTGGAGGCTTTCGTTTCAGCTTTGACTATCTAATTTATGTTTCTTTTCATGGGGTTTGCATGCCCGAGGATTGAACTCATGTAACTCTATTTTAAATGCTCCATGTCTTAGTATGGGCTTTGGAATAAAGATTTAATTCTCGAGTGATTGTTGAATTTATAGTTAAATTATGTTTTTTTTAGAATGGTTATTCATTATACATTGATGCGTTGGAGTTGCACATACCTTATTTTAGTGTTTATTAACTGGTAAAGTATAAGGAAGATTGATTCTCCCGACAGGTGGGGCCTCACTTTGGGCCCAGTTTATTAGGTTGGGCCTATAGTTGGTAGTGGATTGCTGGGTCAAACTGAATATTAAAAAGTGTAATAACATAAATACCAATCCTTTTGGAAGTAATTACTCTCTCTCTCACTTTTTTAATTACTTTACTCTCTTTCCCTATTAATATACATAACATAGCCGACATATACATAACATTCTGTGTATATATTGGGATTTTTGTAATATGTTTAGGGAGAGATTTTTTATAATATTGGAAACATAAGTTGTGTATTTATGTAATTTTTAGTACTAAAAATGTAAATATAATATAAAGAAATTATGTGTTTTATGTAATATTGTTTTGAGTTTTTTCTTTCTTTTTTAAAAAAGTATATTTGATTATCAAAACTATTCTTTATTATTTCTAACTTTGTGGTATTATATATGTGATTATGAATTTGTAATTTAGGTTTTCTCTTTATTCCTTAGGGTAGAAAATTGGTTGTATGTTAACTATTAATAAAATTATATTGTTAAGTTAATTGAGTCAACAAATAAATTATGATCCAAGTTCATAACTATCTTCAATGCTAGATCTTGTGAAATTAGAAGTTCATTTTTAATGTATAGAACAATACCTAATTTTATTTTTATTTTTTATTTGTTTAGTATCATCTACGATTAGTTTATTGAAAAATATAATGTATTCAATCCGTTTAAGTTTATGCAGGTTATTAATTTATCTATTTATTAATTTGGCCCGCTTCACCTCAAATTGAATTATAAAAAATGTTTTCAAAATAATTTCCAAAATACATTTTTATTTTTGATTTTAATTTGTTATATAATAATAAAGAAAAAAATAATAATTTCAAGAGATACTTAAGAGCCAATTGTGGGTATCTAATAAAAAAGTGATTGTCTCAATTTACTTATTTTAAGTATTTTTAAGCTAAAATAATAAACATCTTTATAGTGTTTGACTAAAATAAAATAAGTATTTTTGACTTGCATTTATAAACAATAAGTTATAAATTCATACAACCGGGTTCTAAAAAAATTATAAAGAACAAATAAAATAATTAAAATTTAGTAACAATTGACCAAGATGAGCTATGAGTTATGACTCACATTTCAATAATTTCAACGCAAATAAATTTTAAACGAACAAATAAATCATTCATTTATTAATTCAATTCATTTTAATTCCACAAAATTCAGTCTTACTAACCAATCTATTTAACACCTCTAATATCATCAAAAATAATATAAACAAAGAATAGCAACACAACTATCTTTGTCCACATTAATTGTTAAATGGAAAATGATTTTTTTAATAGGAATAGTTGTGTACAAGTAAGCTTCATTAACACTATTTTACAAACAAACAAAATTGTAGATAAAAAGATACTCTGTTTACACAAACTTTATGTCAGACCCAATTTTTGTCTATCATTTTCTCCAAAAAAAATATATAAAAATTGAAAACAATTGACACCCACAATATCTATTTCCTACTTATTTGACTAAAGAAATAAAAAAAATTGAAAATAATTGACACCTACAAGAGGAGTTATATGCGTCGTAGCCTCCTGATTTTCTGAATACCATTTATTTAGAATTATACGCCGACATCATGAGGTTTTTTTATGGACTGAAGCAAACTTTTCTACTTCTATAACTACAAAAATATCTCCCAATTCGCATATTGCCTTTTTTTTTTTTTCAAATTTATGACATATTTTGTAATTTAATTTTAATTGTTGAAATTATTTTTAATTTTTCAATTCTATTTTCATTTTTTGTTTTTAGTGAAAATACCCAAACACTTGTTACTACTCGAAATTAGTTGCACGATTTTTCATAAATTGATAATATTTTTTGTGAAAATATAAAATATTATTATTAGTTCTTTAATTTTATTATTTTTTGAGTTCAATTAATTAATATTGTATATAAATTGTAGATGAAAATAAAGATTTTGAGATAACTTTATCAAAAACTGATCGAGAGATGCTTGATGAAGATAACATGGTGATGTTGGACACATAGTAAGTGTCATGAAGCTTTTCAGGAACTCATTTTGTATTTTTAATGAATGAAATATTGACATTTTTTGTGTTGTATTTTGATATATTGAAACAAAAATAGGTGATTGTTTTTAATTATCAATTATATTGTTATTCATTAACTATTGGATTGATTGTTAATATTTTTATTCAGGTTGAAGGATATTATGCCAAAAGTTATTTAATTTCACTATTAGAATTTTTTTTTTTGGAGTATTGGAGACTTGATTATCAGTAATAATACTATGTAATATTGTGTAGTAAATATTTATGTTTATTACATTCTAAAATTAAATTATAAAATAATATTTTTAAAAAACTGGGCTAGCTTGTGAGGCCCACAAAGTGATTGTGTGGATTTGGTGTTTTCTGATGATGGGCCAGTTCGACCTGAACCGTCAAATTTCAAAGACCGTATAGACTATCTCGGATGAGTTGAATCGGCTTATATTGACAACTCTACATAATATAAATAAATTGTTAAATTTGTCCTCGAGCTATACAAAATTAAATATATTTTTCAGCGTTTGTAGTTAAGGTAAAATATGACTCTCATTAATAAATTTGACTAAATTTGTCCTTATTTTCAAATGATCAAAGTTTAGCGCCCGATAATACCACATATTCGCAGTTAAAATCTTTTTTTTTATACGGGGCAAATATGAGTCTTTCTTATAGTTTAATTAAAGACGAATTTAACTCTTCTCCCTAATTTTAAATTCTTCTTTTTTTATTCCTCTTTTCTCACTTTCGTCGCTTGCTTGGATCATTTTTTTTCTATAGTTGTTGTTTTGTTAACATCTTTAGAGATAATGCATATCATATACATTTTCACCTATTTTATATATTTGTAAATTTTGATAATATGTATACTATTTTATGGCTTAGATCGAGCGCCTCGAGTCTTACAACTTATTTGACCAAGTAGTTAAAAGTTGCTTATTTTGAAAAATATTTATTAAATTTGCTTTTTAAAAAAATTACTTTTGAACAAAAAAGGAACAAATTGTATTTGGTTAATTCATTTAAAAATTGCTTTTCTCAGCATATTGCGGTTGGCTAATATTATTTTTTAAAAAATATCTTAAACACATATATTACTTGTATATCATGTATATTATTAGTTATATTCTGGTGGAGTGGGGTTATTTAAATCAATGTATGCAGACCTTAGCAGTACCTCATGGAGGTAGAGATGTTGATTTCAAAAGATGCTAGACTAAAGTGTAACAAATCCAAGTATAAAAAAAAAAAAAAAACGGTAGAAAAAGTTTAGCAATTAACTAGATAATTAAACAGTGCAAATTCTAGAAGAAAGGAATTAGAACAACAATAAAATAATGCTATATAATCAAAACATATGAACAAGAACCTAGGATAGATATCACAAGAACGGACTACAATACTTATGACTAGTACAATGACAAACACCAACAAACATAAACATGTGAAAAGCAAGACAACACTTTGAAGCTACGAATCTTCTACCCTAATATACGTCTTTCACACCATCAAATTTAAAACTAAAAACAAAAACTAAAAAAGAACACTTAAGATATATGAATTTAAACCAAATTATTCCATTGCATGGGGCTTCAAATATATTAGAAACCACTATATGCTTGATAGGCATTATTTGGAGGGGCTTGTGTTGAAGAAGCAGCACCATTTTCCAACATCATCAATTTATGGTTCAACTTTAGATCAACAAAATCCAACCATTCTTCAAGTCTTTTCACATCCTTTTCATTGACATTATCGATATATTCCCACAAATTTTCCATGTCATTTGCGCCAGGTGTCTGATTAGATATAATCTTTTCTATGATATCGAGGTTGTCAAGCTGACCTCGTCGCTCCGTCACTTTGATCCGTGCATTTGCAGCAACAATGCCACTATCTACACTTGGCTGTGTATCTGGACTTACAAAATGACCAATAACAAAGTCAAATGTTGGGTGAAAAAACGAGTAAGGCTTACCATTGGGAGAATATGATATTATTCCCACATCAACATTATCGTATTTCTCAACCAGCTTGCTTGCTTTTTTTGTATAAACCTGACTTACTCTTTGAGAATGTTACAAGTCGAGTAGTTTCATTTTTTATTTTCTCCATAGGAATCTTCCGACGCCCTAGACACTTTCTTTCTGACTTGACTTAAGCTTTGAAGAAAGATAAAAGAAAATTATAAATTGATTGATAAAACTCTCAAATATTCTGTTGCTTATAAAAATGAAAATATGATGGCTTTTTATACAAAACATTCTTCACTATTGTAATAAATTACTTGCCAAATACTATAGGTGAAAACAAATCTCTTCATATGTTGAAAATTATAGTAGCAAAATAAGTTTTATATGGATACTCCAATTATATTCTTGCACTTATCATAATAATAAAAAATATGACAAACTTAAAATTAAGGAGGTAAATATCTAATATGCTTAATAACTTTACTAAATTGTGATAAGCAAGTGAGAAATTATTGGATTACACACACATATCTAAGAAGATTTCAAAAACAACAACAATTCAGTGTATACCCACATAGTGGGGTCTGGGGAGAGTAAAATGTACGCAATCCATACCACTACATCCGGAGAAGTAGAAAGGTTGTTTTCGATAGACCCCCGGCTCAAGACAAAAAATAGTAAATAAATTCACAATAAAGCATGAAACAAGATGAAATAACAAAAATAAGACACCCACAAAGTAATTCCCCTACACTAACGAACCAAAGGCACCCCATACCCTCCTACTAGCAGCTCCAACCGATGGACCTAGCCCTAAGACTACCAGCCCGGTTACCCCAAAGCTCTCCTAACTACTGACTACGACCCACCCACAAGCACTAGCCATCTAACCTAATTCATGGCCTCTATACCTTCCTATCCATAGTCATTCAGCTGTAATTGCGTCATGTCACATCTAATTACCTCTCTCTAGTATTTATTTGTCCTACCCCGACCCTGCATAAAACTATACAAATCTATCCTCGCACACCTACGAACTGATGCATTCCTGCCTCTCGTCATTATATATCTGAACCATCTCAATCGAACTTTCTACATCTTGTCCTCCACCGAAGTCACTGCCACCTTCTCCCGAATAGTTTTATTCCTAACCCTATCACCCCTAGTAATCCCACACATGCAATGCAACATCTGCATTTTTGTCACCTTTAATTTTTGAAAAGTGGAAATTCTTGACTGTCCAACACTCTGCTTCATACAACATGGACAGATGGACTGCCACTCTGTAGAATTTATCTTTAAGTTTGGGCATCACCTTTCTATCACACAACATTCTCGAGGAGAGCCTCCACTTCATCCATCCTTCCCTAATACGGTGGGAGACATCCTTATCAATCCCTATATTCTCCTGAATCATGGACCCGAGATACTTAAGACTATCCCTCTTAGAAACAACCTAGGAATTCAACCTTACTACTAACTCGTTCTCCTGCCTCAAGTCATTAAACTTGCACTCCATATACTCTATCTTGATCATACTCAACCGGACTCTTTAGACTCAAGGGTTTGTCTCTAAACCTCTAATTTATCATTCATTCCCTCACGTATCTCATCAATCAGAACTACATCCTCTACAAAAAACTTACACCAAGGCACCTCTCTTTGAATATGCTGCATCAACACATCCATCACAATGTAAAAAAATGGGCTAAAAGTCGATACTTGATGCAACAATGTTAAGACAGGAAAATGCTCTGAATCTCCTCCCGTCGTGCTCACCTGAGTCTTTGTTCCATCATACACATCCTTATTCAATCTGATGTACTCCATCGGGACCCCACTCACCTACAAGTATCTCCAAAGAACCTCCCTAGGGAGTTTGTCGTATGCCTTCTCCAAGTTGATGGACACCATATGTAAGTCCTTCTTCCTTTCCCTATATTGCTCCACCAGTCTCCGCACCAGGTGAATTGCCTCCATCATCAAGAGACCTGACATAAATCCAAACTGATTCTCCAAAATAGACACTATCCTCTTCAATGTCCACTAGTCCACTCTTTCCCAGATCTTTATAGTATGACTCAACAACTTAATACTCCTATAGTTGTTGCAACTCTGGATGCCACCCTTGTTCTTATATAAAGGAATCATAATACTCCACCTTCAAGCCTCGAGCATTTTCGTAGTCTTGAAAATGTTGTTAAATAATTCAGTCAACCACCTTAACCTAGCTAGCAAACTTTCAAAAATCTACATGAATCTTATCAGGCCCCGTCGTCCTACCCCTTTGCATCCTGCGAATAGCCTCTCTGACCTCGTCCACCTTAAAACTTCTATAGTAACTTAAATCACGACACTTCTCTGAGTTCTCCAGTTCCCCTAACACAATGTCTTTGTCCCCCTCATCATTCAAGAGACTATGAAAATACGAATGTTATCTTCTCTTAATGTGAACGTCCTCCTCCAGCACTCAACCATCCTGCCCCTTAATGCACTTCACTTGATTAAGGTCACGACACTTCCTTTACCTAGCCTTAGTAAGCCTATACAACCTCTTTTCCTTGTCTCTTTCCTTTAAACCATCATACAAGCTCTCAAACATTGTCATATTTGTAGTCATAATTGCTAACTTACCTTTCTTCCTGGCTAACTTGTACTCCTTCCTATTTACTTGTTTCTCCTTTTCATCTTTACTCTCAACCAACTTAGAATTTGCGTACTTCTTAGTCTTTACTTTCTTTCTAGCTTCTTCATTTCACCACCAATCCCCCCAATGTTGTCCACCCCATTCCCTCGAGACACCCAATACCTCTCTAGCAGTCTTCTTGATGTACCTATATCATGACTCAAATCCTATTGGAGGGGACTGGCACCCAAAACCGAGGAGGCCCGGGAGAACCAGCTCATAACCTTATACTTCCCATTCATACCTCTATGACAACCCGAAATTCAGACAGTATCATGTCGCATATAAAAGTAAATAATTACCTTATAAGCTCAAGCACACATATATATGTATATACAATACATGGCCGTTGGAGCCATCACGTCAATTAACAAAACACCACCTTGACTGTACATTAGGTCTACAAAGCCTCTAGACAATACAAAGAGTTTAATTAAGTACGGGACACACCCCGCCATAGAACTAACTTTTATACATTACCAAAAGTGACTGGATATGACACAGAAAGCCTCAAAACAAACTGGAGCTCACCAAAAGCAGCTGGCTATCCTGGCTCCTACTTGTGCGGTGTATGAGTTGAGGTACCTGTGCTTGCAGCATAAAATGCAGGTCCCCCGTGGGAGAAGTCAGTACGAAATATGTATTGAGTATGTAAAGATGTAGATAATCACATATGATATAGGAGCTCAGTAGAAATTAGAAACAAGTGAATAAATCATAATAGGAGTGGACCACACTAATTAGAACTTGTGACAACCTGTACATTGTATTTATTCAATCATTTTACCTTTGTTCTTATCATCTTTGTAATCATTACTGTACTGTACTGTGACCATTAGGATGCCTCTAGTACATAGCAACTGGGATCGACCCATGATAGGATTATGCCCCTGGGATACCTCCCATAAATATATAAATAGGGATCGACCCATGATAGGCTTATGCCCCTAGGATACTACCCGATAAGAGAGAGCTTCCATCACTTTGTTCAATTAATCTTTGAGATTGTTATTTCGGTCGCCACCACATTTTTGATACTTTGAAACAATGATTTTTCAATAAGAGACATATAAATAGACCATCAATGCAATAACAATGAAGTAAGAGCTCATTGGCACATCAATGAAGTGTTTTGGAGTCATCAATGCCATAACAATGAAGTAGGAACTTATTGGTATATCAATGAAACGTTTTGGAGTCATTAATAGCACAAAGATCTTGTTTGAGTAACCGGATACCTTCTGACATTCATTAGTGCAATAAACATATAAGATTTGGAAGAGAAGTAAGTGTTAGAATATCTTGACATCTTGTAGGGTGGAAACAAGTTCATTGGTAACATAGGACCTCATACAAAACCTTTATGGATCACATGTTATTGAATAACTTTGGAAACATTCTTAATAGAACAATTGTTCACTTTCATGCCAAAGATATGGTATAGAGTCTGCTTTACATAACCGACTGCCAACCTTCAATACTAGTCCCAAATGGATTTCCTGTCTTTTCGGATTACTTATCTACGATGAACATATATAGCAATCTAGTATTAGCAACCAAACGTCACAATTCAATTATTTGAATTCACCAAACTGGTGGTTAAGTAGTAAGCCCTAATTACACCATAAAGGGTGTCACTTTAACCCTCTTATACTCCAATTACATTCACATGTCATGTATATTCATACAACATCCTCCAATATCAAGTTTGGATTCATTTATCCTTCCAACCAATCCATTAAACCAAATTGATCCATAGAAATAAATAATCATCAATTCAATAGTATATCACCATATCCACCTTCCATAACTCAATTATCATATCCACCTTCCATAATTCAATACAACTAAACCATGCAAAATAGTCCATAACCCTATTTCCATCACCTTTCAATAACAACCAATACATATAATCCTCTATCATACATATACATATGGAAAAGAACAAAGGCAAACAATACTAGGCCTTATGAAATAGTTAAAGTTGTGCACCAACTGGTAGGAAATGTGTGGATTTGCAGTTGGTGCACAACTTTAACTCTTTGACAATTTGGACATTCAACTACAAATTCTGCAATGCTCTTCTTCATGTCATTCCACCAATACATATCTTTCAAATCTTGATAAATTTTGGTTGATCCTGGATGAATGGAATACCTTGAAAAATGTGCCTCTGTCATAATCTTCTTTCTTAGCCCGTCTACATCTGGCACACACAATCGATTTTGGCACTGAAGTACTCCTTCTCGTGTAAGCTCAAATGCCTTGGTCGCACCACTCTCAATGTTCTCCTTAAGTTGTAATAAAATAGGATCTGCATATTGTTTCCCTTTCACTTCAGCTACTAATGAAGATTCCGCAGCATTATGTACGATAAGCTCTTTATTCGGAGTTTCAAGAAGGCGAACTCCCAAACTAGCAAACTGATGAAGATCTTTAACCATCCCTTGCCTTTCTATAGGCTCCATCATAGCCTTACGACTTAACGTATCAGCTACCACATTTGCTTTCCCTGGATGGTAGAAGATATTAATATCGTAATCCTTTAATAGTTCAAGCCATCTCCGCCGCCTTAAATTTAGATCCTTCTGATTAAAAATATATTGCAAGCTCTTATGGTCAGTATATATATCAACATGAACCCCATATAAGTAGTGGCACCATATCTTTAAAGCAAAAATAACTGCTGCCAGCTCAAGATCGTGTGTAGGATAATTTTTCTCATGTGGCCGCAATTATCTAGAAGCATATGCTATTACCTTACCATGCTGCATCAATACACATCCTAAACCAATTCTGAAAGCATCACAATACACTGTATACCCTTCGGTGCCTTCTGGAAGTACCAACACGGGTGTAGAAATCAACTTGTTCTTTAAATCTTGAAAACTCTTCTCACAGGCATCATTCCATTGGAATTTGGATGCTTTATGGGTTAGCTTGGTTAAGGGTGCTGAAATAAAAGAAAAGCCTTTAACAAACCTTCTATAATAACCGGCCAACTCGAGAAAACTACGAATCTCCGTAGGCGTTGGGCCAGTTCTTCACAACTTCTATCTTTTGAGCATCAACCTTTATCCCTTCACTAGATACAATATGACCCAAAAATGCCACCGACTTTAACCAAAACTCACATTTAGAGAACTTTACATAAAGCTTATAATCACGAAGAGTCTGCAATGTTTGTCGTAAGTGATTGGCATGGTCCTCTTCTGATCTAGAATAAACTAGAATATCATCTATAAAAACTATCACAAATACATTCAGGAATGGCTTAAAAACCCTATTCATCAAATTCATAAAAGTTGCGGGTGCATTTGCTAGACCAAATGACATAACTAGAAACTCATAATGACCATACCGTATTCGGAAAGCTGTCTTAGGTATATCCTTCTCTTTGACCCTCACTTGGTGGTAACCTGACCTCAAATCAATCTTAGAAAAGCACTTGGCGCCCTGTAACTGATCAAATAAATCATCAATTCTTGGGAGAGGATATTTATTCTTAATAGTCACCTTATTCAATTGTCGATAATCAATACACATCCTCAGCGAGCCATCCTTTTTGCGTACAAGTAACACTGGTGCTCCCCAGGGGGACATACTAGGCCTTATGAATCCCTTCTCTAGCAAATCTTTCAATTACTCTTTCAATTCTCATAATTCTGCTGGGGCCATTCTATACGGAGGAATGGAGATTGGTTGGGTGCTTGATATTACATCAATACCAAACTCTACTTCTCGTTCAGGAGGTAAACCTGGAAGATCTTCAGGAAATACATCAGAAAATTCATTTACCACTGGAACAGCGTGAAGAGTTGGTGGCTCCACTTCTGTATCCGTTACTCTAACTAAATGATATATGTATCCCTTGGAAATCATTCTTCTTGCCTTAAAATAAGAAATAAATCTACCTCTTGGTGCACTAATTTCACCTTTCCGTTCAAGGACTGATTCATTTGGAAAATGAAAATATACCTTTTTCGTGCAACAATCAATTGTGGCATAACAAGACGCCAACCAGTCCATACCCATTATAACATCAAAATCTACTATTTCTAACTCCACAAGATCAACCATTGTATCACGACCACAAATAGTTACTATGCAGTTTTGGTAAACCCTTCTAGCTATAATAGATTCCCCAACCGATGTGGACACTTCGAATGGATTAACTAACAGTTTAGGTATTCTTTTGAACTTTCCAGCAACCAATGGAGTAACATAAGATAATATAGAACCGGGATCAATTAAGGCATATACATTGAATGAAAAGATAGACAACGTACCCATAACTACATCTAGGGAAGCCTCTAAATTTTGTCGATCCGCTAGAGAATACGTATAATTTTGAGCCCAGCTAGAACTTGTGGCTCCTCTATCACCTCTAACACGACCCATTGGTTGTGCACCCATTCCTGAATAAGGCATCGATGATGATGATGCAAGAAATGACCCCGTAGGTTGTGCCATACCCCCTATGCCCCTTTGTGGGCATTCTCTTATCATATACCCTGACATATCGCACCATAAGTAAACATTGGTCCCCAACCGACATGCGCCTAAATGATACCTTCCACATTTATTGCATGGATCTCGAGGAGGTATCGATTGGCTCATATTCCCTTGCCCTTGGTACCCCACTGTCCGCAAACTCTAAATCTCACTTCTGTGCCCAAATTGATTTCCTATGGACCCTTGGAACTATGGTGGGGCACTAGCTGTAGAATAAGAAGATAATGACCTAGGTTGTCTAGCAGAAAACTGTGGTCTGAACCCTCATTGGGATGCCATGAACTGCCCTGTAGAGCTGGCCCTCTTGGAATATCCTCTTTCTAATTCCTGTGTTCTTCTCCTCTGCCTCGGATCTTCCATTTTCTGTGCAAAAGCTTGGATCCTCGATATGTTTATATCTTTGTTCAAAGCGGCAATAGTACAATCTCTAACCAGATATGGATCCAACGTATCCACATATTGATGAACTCTGTCATCCATAGTAGCTACAATATTAGGAGCATATCTCTACAAGGAATTAAATCAGAGACTGTACTCCGTCACGCTCATATTCCCCTGACGAAGATTTAAAAACTGATCTGCATGGCCTAACGAATCTCAAATGGAAGATAATGATCAAGAAATACCTCTTTGAACTCTTTCCAAGTATATGGGGGTGCATCAATACCCCTAGATTGTTTCCAGTCCTCGTACCAATATATAGCCTCCTCTTTAAATCTATACGCCACTAACTCCACTGTCTCTTTACCCGTTACATGCATAACATCTAAGGCCCTTTGAATTTAATCAATAAAGTCCTGTGGGTCCTCGTTAAGATCTGATCCAGTAAAAGTGGGAGGATCCATCTTAAGAAAATCCTGTGTTTGAAGGCTAGCCGCCCTATCTGTACCACTAGGACCCGTGGTAGGAATGGCTTGCCCTTGATCTTGCCCAGCAACTATATTAGTCAAAAGTTGCACTGCATTTCTAAGATCTTGATCAGCAGCATTAATAGGTGGCTCTGTGGATATAGTTCTCCTCCCTCTTATTTCTTCTAGAGTGGAAACAGTTTCTAATGCATGCTCAGCTGGAGCCTTACTTTGATTAGCTGGTATAGTGGGTGACTTACTAGTCCCCTCTCCGGCAGCCACATCTACTTGTTACCGGTATTCTTGCTTTTGGTAATCGGCATCATTACTATAATAAGAGAAACAAATGGATTCAGTGGTCAACTATGACTTCATATACAATATAGGTTCTATCACACGATCTAATACATAAAGAAAAAAAATAATTCCTAAATGTCCATAGCCTCCTATTTATTGATGCGGTGCATGACACACCGATAAACAAGACTCTACGTAGACATGGATTTGTAGATTCACTAGGACGAACTTCTCTGATACCACTTTTTTCATGCCTTAAATCCTATTGGGCCGGACTGGCACCCGTAACCGAGGAGGCCTGGGAGAACCAGCTCATAACCTTATACTTCCCATGCATACCTCTATGACAACCCAAAATTTGGACAGCATCATGTCGCATATAAAAGGAAATAATCAATTGTATAAGCTCGAGCACACATATATATGTATATACAATACTTTGCCATTGGATCCATCACGTCTCTTAACAAAATATCACCTTGACTGTACATTAGGTCTACAAAGCCTCTAGACAATACACAGAGTTTAACTAAGGTCGGGACACACCCCGCCCATATAACTAACTTCTACACAATACCAAAAGTGACTGGATATGACACGGAAAGCCCCAAAGCAAACTAGAGCTCACCAAAAGCAGCTGGATATCCTAGCTCCTACTTGTGTGGTGTATGAGTTGAGGTACCTGTGCATGTAGCATGAAATGCAGGTCCCTTATGGGGGACGTCAGTACGAAATATGTACTGAGTATGTAAAGCTGTAGATAATCACATATGATATAGGATCTCAATAGAAATCAGAAGCAAGTGAATAAATCGTAATAGGAGTGGACCACACTTATTAGAACTTGTGACAACCTGTACATTGTATTTATTTAATCACTTTACCTTCGTTTATATCATCTTTGTAATCATTACTGTACTGTTCTATGACCATTAGGCTGCCTCCAGTACATATCAACTGTGATCGACCCATGATAGGCTTATGCCCCTGGGATACCACCCATAAACACATAAATAGGGATCGACCCATTATAGGCTTATGCCCCTGGGATACCACCCATAAACATATAAATAGGGATTGACCCATTATAGGCTTATGCCCCTGGGATACCACCCGATAAGAGAGAACTTCCATCACTTTGTTCAATTAATCTTTGAGATTGTTATTACGGTCGCCACCGTATTTTTGATACTTTGAAACAATGATTTTTCAATAAGAGACATATAAATAGACCATCAATGCAATAACAATGAAGTAAGAACTCATTGGCACATCAATGAAGTGTTTTGGAGTCATCAATGCCATAACAATGAAGTAGGAACTTATTGGTTTATCAATGAAACGTTTTGGAGTCATTAATAGCACAAGGATCTTGTTTGAGTAACCGGATACCTTCTGACATTCATTAGTACAATAAACATGTAAGATTTGGAAGACAAGTAAGTGTTAGAATGTCTTGACATCTTGTAGGGTGGAAACAAGTTCATTGGTAACATAGGACATCATACAAAACCTTATGGATCACATGTTATTGAATAACTTTGGAAACATTCTTAATAGAACAATTGTTCACTTTCATGCCAAAGATATGGTATAGAGTCTTCTTTACAAAACTGACTGTCAACCTTCAATACTAGTCCCAAATGGACTTCCCGTCTTTTCGGATTACTTATCTACAATGAACATATATAGCAATCTAGTATTAGCAACCAAACGTCACAATTCAATTATTTGAATTCCCCAAACTAGTGGTTAAGTAGTAAGCCTTAATTACACCATAAAGGGTGTCACTTTGACCCTCTTATACTCCAATTACATTCACATGCCATGCATATTCATACAACATCCTCCAATATCAAGTTTGGATTCATTTATCCTTCCAACCAATCCATTAAACCAAATTGAGCCATAGACATAAATAATCATCAATTCAATAGTATATCACCATATCCACCTTCCATAACTCAATTACCATATCCATCTTACACAATTCAATACAACCAAACTATGCAAAATAGTCCATAACCCTATTTCCATCACCTTTCAATAACAACCAATACATATAATCCTCTATCACACATATACATATGGAAAAGAACAAAGGCAAATAATATTCATACCTTAGAATTCACCTATTGATTATGCAATCCTGTTTGCACAAATAATAGGTGTCGTTTGAAGCTCTAGAGATGACAAACGCAGTTATCGAATTACTTTGGAATTTCTACGGTTGAATCAAAAGTAATTTAAAGGTCAAATTTGGCTAGGGTTTGTTCTTTCTCAATGATTGATGATGAAAATAAGTTTTTGAACTCATATACATGTATATATACGCATATTCCCGTCCATAATATAATAGGAAATGACCAAAATGCCTTTAAAATTTAAATAATGTCAAATCTGTCCTTTGGTGGACTGTTTTGATAAGCTAAAGTAGATCGACCATAACTCTTTCCTACGATATCAAATTTGGGTAAAATTGGTATAGTTGGAAGGATAATTAAAAGGGATTTCATGTCATATAAAGTAGGCCACCCAGTTCGTCCTGTACAAGAAGTTATGGTTGTTTGAAGTTGACCCTAAAAATCTATTTTGATAGGCTGAAGTAAAACAAGTATAAATCCTTACTCAGATGTTGGATTTGGATGAAACCAATTGCATTGGAAAGAATACTCAAGGATCTTTATTTTCATAGGTCGCAGCACTCCTATTTTATTATATTAAGGGATTTATGATCGTTCGAAGTTGATCCAAAAATTCGGCTGGCCTCAGTAGTTTGTGTGCAGGAAATTTTCCTGCACATTTACTATTCCCAAATATTCCGGCCACCATTTTATAGTTTCGAACGTGCTCGATTATATCAGAAACCTATTCATTTTTGGAAATCTTTATATCGTTGGAAAGATTATTCAATAACCTTCGCTTGGAACCATCGACGGACAAATTTCGGTATAAATAAAATAAATTAATTCCATATAAATAAGACCAATACACGTACTTTAATATGCCAGTGCACATACTTGAATACGGGGTGTTACACGAGCAAACCCAGGGATGGGGGAATTCCTACCAGCAGAGGGTTTGACCCTTAGTAGCAATTCCTATATTACAGAACTACGTAGCCAGTGTAGGCTGAGATATCTTTCTGCCATACTAGGGTTGATACATCTCATATGAGTTTTCCTGCCAGCGAGGGATGATGAAATATCTTCCTGTCAGAGAGGGTTAACTCACATCTTTGTATTTACCCATGGCACGATACTGACACCATTCCAACTAGGGTTATAGATTGGATCCCAATCCATTCGACGAGGGGCATGTATGTTAGATGATTAATTCCCGCAGTTTCAGTTTCATTCTTAGTATAGACTCAATTTAGTTCTATAGAATCAGGACTGTTAGATACAGTCATCCATCTCAGTATAGAACTCGGATCAATTCTTCAAAATCAGGACTTTCATCAACAGTCACTCAACTATCAGTATTACAGTATCAGTAAACTCAAATATTAGTATACCAATACTCAGAACTCAGTATTTAGTGTTAACACATTCGCAGTTACAATTTATGTATTTATACATGTACTCTCATTCAGTTATATTCATGTTACTCAGTCAGTTATTGTTTATGCATATGAACCCATGCATATCAACCTAGCTCACTTAGCATACCAGTATATTAAAAGTACTGATACAGACCTTTCTTATGTGCTATGATGTCTTATATCACAGGTTCAGACACACAGGCTCTTGATCGTACTTAGCAGCCCAAACTATCAGCAGCAGATTTAGTGATGAGTCCTCATAGATCGAGGACAGAGTTATCATTTTAGTATTTCAGTTTTCAGTATATTCAGTAGTCGGAGTTAGTTGGGGACTTATCTCATCAACTCCATATTCAGAAAATTAGAGGCTTTCAGACTAGCACAATCAATTTTTCATTTTTTCATATGTTATTATTAGTAGTTTCACTTATTATTTCAGTATTTTGAGAACCTTATGGCATTTCATTTATTCTTCCGCATATGTTTTTAGTATTATTATTCAGTGCTCACAGCAGGTACGAGTCATGGGTTAGCTTGTGATCCTTCTTGGTCGTGAGAACCATGTGGCATACGAGGTACATACTCAAGGTGTTACACATCCCAAACGTCCTCTCAAAATCCAATAGAGCAACTCTCTCTTCATGCTTCTTCCCAAAACCAAAACCTCCATGCATAGTAGACATAGCCTCCCAGTAACACCTCGATGTGCCCATTGAAATCCCCTTCTACAACAAGCTTCTTGGACAAAGGCACACCTCTCACCACCTCCTCTAAAACCTCCCAAAATTGCTTCTTTTCCTTCTCGTCTAAGCCCACCTGCAGCTTATAAACACTACACACGTTTATAGTAAACCCTCCAATGACTAACCTAATAGTCATCAACCTATTGCTGACCTTCTTAACCTCCACTACTTGCCCTCTAAGTTCTTCATCTACTAAGATGCCTACTCCATTCCTACGCCTCTCACTACCTGAGTACCACAACTTGTAACCATCCAAATCCCTAACCTTAGACCTTACCCACTTGGTTTGAGGACACACACAATATTGATCCTTCTCTTTCTAAGAATCTTCACAAGCTCTATGGACTTACCCTGCAGGGTCCCTATATTCCAAGACCCAACCCTCAACCTAACAACTCTTACATCCCGCCTACCTCTACTAAACCTCAGTCCATACCCCAAATTTGTCCTAACACCGGACCTTGCCCCCACTCCCAACCCAGTCCTTCCCTCTTCCCCTACCCCCAAACAAGTCATCCCCTCTTCCCCCACCCCCAAAAATTGACCCAAGCCTCAACCCCCTCGTATATGACCTTATCCTAACATTAATGCCCAAAGCCACTACTCAAAAAATAGAAACAAAAAAAGAAACAAAAACAACATAAGGGGATAAAAGGCACACACAAAGCTCACTATTCGGCCTAACAACAAGAACAACAAAACAAATAACAAGATAGCAATACAAGTCACCAATACAAGAAAACAGCCAATCCCACAAATTTAAAACAAGTCAAGAGACAGTAAATAATAAGAAAGAAAGAAGAAGAAGAAAAGAAAAAATAAATAGCAAAGCTTATAAGTCACCGTGTTATGCTTGTAGATCAATTCCTCTTCTCTTGTGTGGTATGTTGGATTCCAACAAATTAATGCAGAAATTGGTCGCCGAAATATTATCACTAGAGCTTCGCCGGAATTAGATTCGGTTGAGCAAAGTTTGGTAATCTAGACACGCCAGAGTTAGATCTGGTTGTCTGTGTCCAGTGCAGCATACTGACGACGTCATCGGGGTCGAGCCGACGAAAACTTTATTCCGCCGGCGAGAGCAGTGAAAATTGCGAAAGGGGAGGAGAGAGAAAAGGGGAAAGAGAGAGAAAACCAAAGGGCTGATTTTCTAGTATACTTAATAACATTTCCATATTGTAGTAAACAAATGAGGACATAATTTGAAATAAAATAATCTACGTATCAAAATCAAATTCTGTTCAGCAAGGTGAAAGTAAGCAATTGAGATATGAAAATTCCCCTACATGTGCTTGCCTAATTAGTAAATGTTGCAAAAATATTTTTTTCTTCATTTGATTCTCAATATAAAAATCTTTATGACATTATTAAATCCAATTATCGAGTGTAGTGTATGATGAGAGTTGAATTTCAATATTTAACAAACAAGAGATCAAGATAAAATTCAGAAAATATTTACAAAATATTTAGTATAGCAAACAACTAATAATAGTCATCAACTAATTACATGTTTTTGGTAAAATATAAATACCACTAACAAGCAAATCGATACACCTATAGAGAACCTAGGATCCATAACCCCCTTCTAGAAAGGTTGCTACTTCTTTAGGCATCCAACTAAATCAATATACTTGAAAGAAAAAATGTTAAATCAAACCATAGAAACTATGAGCCTTTTAAGCATTCCTAAACAATCTTATTCTCTCTATGAATTCAAATTTAATTTGTGCTAGAACAATATTACTTTCAATACTAATGCCTCTATGGAGTTTTCAATTTTTCCCCTCCATGTATGATAGATGATAGCACTCCATAAAGTTACAACCACTTCTTTATAGAATTGCTTTCAGTACCTATCTCACCTCTTCTTGGTGGAACTAGTTGTCTGCCTATGATTGCAACTCAGTCCTTAATTCGCCAATCCACTCACATTGTGTAAGTAAGTGCAAGGATGTTTTAATTTTTTAACTATCACTTAAAAACACTCAGTTTGGTCCAAATGTATATGCAGATGCAATAATCTTGATTTTGTTAGTAATCTACCATGCATAACTAACCAATGTAATCATTCTATATCTTGGCTGAGCCACAGAAATTCAAACAAGATCAACAATTTCTAGTGTGGTCTGAATACCCAACATTCCAATGTAACTAGCAGTATTGAATAATGACTAGAGTGTGTCAATGTGTATCTACCTTGTGTATACCATTGAGTCATGTCTACCTTAGGTGCATTGATTTTCTTTCAATACCAGATAAGGGTTATGTGATTAAATTGAATCATGATTCCTCATCTGCAATCCATGTATCCATCTGACTCATAGTTAGTCTTGATTTTATGATAATTTCCATAATAATTTGCCTATAGGGGCCATACTCTAGTTTCTACGATTATTCATATTTAAACCACCCGCCTTCTTTGACCAACAAATATTTTTCCATGCTATTAATAGTATTTTCCTCTTCTGCTCATCACCCCCACAAATAATCCCTGCAGATTCTAATAACCTCTTTGATCATACTTTGAGAAGACAAGATACATCCCAAAAGTTATATATTAACAATAGGACTGCATTCACCTCTTGAATTCTTCCTGCATAAGACAACAGTTTGGCATAACCAAAGCTAATTCTATGTGTAATGTTATTTACTAACTGTTGACATTCCGCCTTCTTTCACTTTTTAAATGATAAGGAAAGTCCAAGGTACCTAATTCGAAATTATCCCTGGGAAAATCCTATCAAGGTAAGAAGTTACTCTTTAGTGTAATTAAGATTTCGAAATTCATCTTCAAGTTCTCAAAAAACGGGGAGAAATTTCACTTCTACTTACAAAATTTCAATGTTTTTTTTTACGTAAAATGTATATCCAAATATAACTTCAAGCAGTGGCGGATTCAGGATTTAAGGGTTATGGGTGCTCGTGCGGTTTGGACACAGATATTGACGTTCAAAGCTTTAAGGTTTCGCCTGAAGCCAAAGCACTTAGCTATCTTCTTGGTTTTCTGGGTGTTTTCTTGAAGCTTGTACCATTTTTTTTACTTTTTTTATATAATTATACCTAGTGTACGTCGGATTTAATGGGTGTAGATGCACCAAAAAAAATGCATATAGGTCCGTCCCTAACTTCAAGTTTCAAAAATCGCAATTTTAAAAATTTAAGTTTTTCAATTTTAACTTCAAAATCTATGATTAAGCGAGTGCTACTATAGGTTGCAAATATTAGTGGCTTAGATATATATATATTTACAAGTCACTATATTGATTACTATATTTTATGGTGCATGTTGGTTTGAAAATAGTCATCACTATAAGTTACAATAACTTGGAATAAATTCAAAAATATTTGTTTTTTTCTCAATAAAGTGACTATAGTTTTGAGTTGATCACTCTATATAGTTCTACTAGTACAACTACTACTACTAGGAAATAGGAATATGGATCAAGTCCACTCATTATATTCCTACTTTCTTAGCTTCTTCTAACCACTTCTTTTTAAGTTTGACTATCAAATGGATAATATTTTTTAGGTTTTTTGATCTGTGTTTGATATTTGTATTGAGGTTCAGTTCAGAGATGAAACTAAGATTTGAAGTTTATAGATGCTAAACTTGTCACTAAAGATATATCATTTGCACATTTCGTCCTTCAAATGGCTTGGTCTAGGGGCGAATCTACGTTGTTGTCAGAAGGTTCACCCGAATCTCCTCGACAAAAAAATAATTATATATATATATATATATATATATATAGAAAGTCTATATTTTGGTATATATATATAATAATTTTGAACCACCTGAATCAAAGATATGAGACAACTCAATGGTACTGGGCTGCGCTACTTGGGTCTCATGCACCAGCCCCACTTCACAGGTTTGAATCTCACTAGGGCGCACAAGTTGCCTAATTTTTGTTTTTAATTCATTTTTCAAATTCTCTGTGAAAAAATTCTGAATCCGCCACTATGACTTGGTCTTTAATGTTTACCGTTTAACAGTAAAACTTATATCTACTGAGGCCTAAGTCTTTAGAAACTGAAGTCATGCACGAGCATCACTTATTGTATGATCGAGGAGAATAAATTAATGATCAATACAAAGTAGAAATAAAAGTGCAAATGATCCAAGAACTCATCATTAGAAATTAATTCATCAAAGGAATTTTTTTTTACATAATATATAGAAATAGAGATGATGTTTCTATGAAAATAAAAGAAATTTAAGTGTGATTAATAGAACAAAATATTACAGAATCAAAAGTGATTTTAGTATATGGTCAAATAAAAGAACATCATAATTATTTGGAGGTTATATGAGAGCTAGTTTGACTGCCCTAATTATTTAAATAACTTAAACAAAACTTGTATTCTCTCCACTAAAGTAGCATCATATGGACTTTAATTATTTATTATGTACATGTTTAATTCTAATCTTCAATCATTGAAATACTATAACCATATCCACCTAGGGCTGCTAAAAAGAATGTACTTTTTCATGATTAGTTTCCTAATTCAAGATTTTTTTTTTTTTTTGGAATTTCGGAGAAATTCACAATTTCTGTCTTTTGGATGAACATTTTATTGTAACATGCTTATTGTGCGATATATAATTGCAAACCTCACAAGAGATGTCAGTGACACTAGGCAAATTCTATGTGACGAGCTCATAATTGAACGATATATAAAGGCTAGATTCGATTCCAGGTCTTCCATATAAGAGATCCACATCCTTCGAACCACTCAATCATGTCCTTATAGGTCTAAATTCAAGATTAATATCTTAGTATGTAACAATTGTTTGCTTTCTATCCAGTGTTTGGTATTTACGTTGGAGTTTGACTAAATTTATATTCTAGGATCAATCTTTAGGCTGATGCTTTCAATAGGATTTTTTATTTTATTTTAGGGGTTTAAATTGTTTTTTCTTTTTTTCTTTTTTAAAAAAAAAATTGGGGGTAGGGGTTTAAATTTGAAACCTCTAATTAAAGGGGAGGGATAATTAAAAGGTTATTAGGTATAAGAAATAGTAATTAATTAAATGATACTAAGAGAGCTTATTGGAACGTCAACTGATGGTTTATGAAACTAGTTGGTGTTTAATACTGTTAAGGATAATAAAAAAAAATCTCAAAATAAAAAAAATCATGTTAGAAGTGTTGTCTTCAAAAGTAGATTATGCAATGCGCGAATAAAAAATTATTCGATCTGCAATATAAGTATCAAATATTTAGATAGAAGTCAAAAAAAAAAAAGTGAAGTTATTTCGACTTATATAAGAAGTGTCTATACCTTTAATCTCAGTTACTCAATTTAACAACTTGATGGGATGGTTATTATATATGGTTAATTTCATAATGCATCGTATTATATTATTTTTAATAAATAAAATGTTCAAATAGATTACATTGTTTCGCATCACTTTATAATTTTACATATCAACATTTATAGGATAAACTTACAATATTAAATAAGAAAAAGTAGGATATAAGTTTGAGTTATTATAGATAGATATGATAAAGAATAAAATAAAATTATCAAATAATTAAAAAAATAAGTAAAGATGCACGAAGAAAATACTAATTTTAAAACAAATAAGACGTTGTAATTTAAGAGATATCTCTATTACCAATCAATTAATTTATCTATGTGTAATTAATGTCATGCCCATAAAATATGTAAATGTTATGATAGTATCATCATTAAATAGAACTCAATTAAACCACATTTTTTCTACTTAGAATCATCAAAATATATGTGAAAAATTAAAAAAAAAATTGAAATTTTGGATTCATAATGTCTTAAATTCACTAAATTCGTATAATAAATGAAACCATTATTTAATTCAACACCATTAAATTTACAACAACATATCTAATTAAATTATGTCAGTGTATACAGACGTTAGCACTACCGTGTAAAGGTAGAGAGGCTGTTTCTGAAAGACGCTAGGCTCAAGTATAGCAAATTTAAGTACAAAAAAAAAACGGTGAAAAAAATATAGCAATTAACAAGGAGATTAAATAGTGCAAAGTCTGAAAGAAACAAATTAGAACAACAACAAATAATATTATAATCGAAACACATGAACAATAACAAACTGTGATACATTTCACGAGAAAGAACTACAATACTCATGACTAGTACAACGACAAATAAAAATAGAGCTAAACCCTAGAAAACCAAGACGATACTCTTGACCAACTACTCTTCTACCTTAATAGACGTCCTCCACGCCATCAAATTAAAAATAAAAATAAAAACTAAAAGGAACACTTAAGACATATGAATTTAAACCTAATTATTCCATGCATGAGTCTTCAAACATATTAGAAACCACCATTTGGAGGGGCTTGTGTTGAAGAAGAAGCACCATTTTCCAACATCCTCAATTTGTGGTTCAACTTTAGATCAACAAGATCCAACCATTCTTCAAGTCTTGTCACATCCTCTTCTTTAACATTATCAATGTATTCCCACACATTCTCCATGTCATTCGCATCAGGTGCCTGATTAGATATAATTTTTTCTATCACATCGAGCTTGTCAAGCTCACCTCGTCTCTCCTTCACTTTGATCCGTGCATTTGTATCAAAAAAGCGACCATCCTCACTTGGCTGTGTATCTGGACTTACAAAACGACCAACAACAGAGTCAAATGTAGGATGAAAAAACGAGTAGGGCTTACCATTGGGAGAATATGATATTATTCCCACATCAACATCTTCATATTTCTCAACTAGCTTGCTTGCTTTTTTATATAAACCCGACTTACGCTTTGAGAAAGTTACAAGTCGAGTAGTCTCATTTTCTATTTTCTCAATAGGAATCTTCCGACGCCCTAGATACTTTCGTCCTGACATGACTCAAGCTTTGAAGAAAAATAAATAAAATTATAAATTGATTGATAAGACACTCAATAATTGTGTTGCTTATAAAAATGCAAATATGATGGCTTTTTATACAAAAAAATTCTTCACTATTGTAATAAATTTCTTGCCAAATAATTTAAGTGAAATCAAATCTCTTCATCTATCGAAAATTATAGTATCAAAATAAATTTTATATGGATACTTCAACTATATTCTTGCACTTACCATAATAGTAAAAAAAAAATATGAGAAACTTTAAATTAAGAAGATAAATATTTAATATTCTTAATGACTTTACTAAATTGTGATAAGCAAGTGAGAAATTATTGGATTACATAATGATTACACACACATATCTAAGAAGATTATAGTAGCAAAAGAATTTTTTTCATTTTAAAATATATTTTTGCACTTACAATAATTAAAATTTTAAAAACTCAAGTGAAATATTCTAGTATACTTAATAACATTTTCAAATTGTGGTAAAGAAGTGAGGACATAATTTGAAATGAAATAATCTACGTATCAAAATCAAATTCTGATCAACAAGGTGAAAGTAACCAATTGAGATATGAAAATTCCCCTATATGTGCTTTTCCTAATTAGTAAATGTTGCAAAAATATTTTTTTCTTCATTTTGTTCTCAATATAAAAATATTTATGATATTATTAAATCCAATTATCGAGTGTAGTGTATGATGAAAGTTGAATTTCAATATTTAACAAACAAGAGATCAAAATAAAATTCAGAAAATATTTACAAAATATTTAGTATAGCAAACAATTAATAATAGTCATCAACTATATTCAAACTATTACATTATTTTATTTTATTTTGGTAAAATATAAATAACACTAACAAGAAAACCAATATACCTATAGAGAACCTCGAATCTGTAGCCCCCTTCTAGGAAGGTTGCTACTTCTTTAGGCTTCCAACTGAATCAGTCTAGTTGCAAGAGAAAATGTTGAATCAAACTATAACAACTATGATCCTTTTTAGCATTCGTAAACAATCTTATTCTCTCTATAAATTCAGATTCAATCTATGTTAGAACAATATTACTTTCAATAGTAACGCCTGTGTGGAGTTTTCAATTTCTTTACCTCCGTGTATGATAGATGATAGCACTCCATAAAGCTGCAACCACTTCTTTATAGAATTATTTTCAGTACCTGTCTCACCTTCCCTTTGTGGAACTGGTTGCTTGCCCACGATTGTAGCTCAGTCCTAAATTTTCCTATCCACTCACATTGTGCAAGTAAGTGTAGAGATGTTTCAATTCTTTAACTATCACTTAAACAACACTCAATATAGTCCAGATGTATATGTAGATGCTACAATCTTGCCTTCATTAGTAATCTGCCATGCACGACTAACCATGTAATCATTCTATATCTTGGTTGAGCCACAAAAATCTAAACAAGATCAGCAATTTTTAGTCTGGTTTGAATACCCAACATTGCAATGTAACTAGCAGTTATTGAGTAATAACCAGAGTGTGTCAATGCGTATCTACCTTGTGTATATGATTGAGCCATGTCTACCTTAAGTGCATTGATTTTCTTTCAATACCAACTACAATTTGTTGGAGGGTTGTGTAATCAAATTGAATCATCATTTCTCATCTACAATCCA
Source organism: Capsicum baccatum var. pendulum (assembly GCA_030864225.1). Taxonomy (NCBI): domain Eukaryota; kingdom Viridiplantae; phylum Streptophyta; class Magnoliopsida; order Solanales; family Solanaceae; genus Capsicum; species Capsicum baccatum. Next base: position 274,663,094 of record CM061558.1, read on the forward strand.
TGTACCCACCTGACCCATAATGAGTCTTGCTTTTCTGATAATTGGCACAATAATTTGCCTACTAGGTAATACTCCAGCTTCTACAATTCTTCACATTTAAACACCTTCCTTCTTTGGCCAACAAATCTTTTTCCATGCTATCAATGGTATTTTCCTCTTCTCCTCGTCACCCCTACAAATTATCCCTGCAGATTCTATTAACCTCTTTGAGTATACTTTGAGAAGAAAAGATAGATCCCCAAAAGTCATATATTGAGAATAGGACTACATTCACCACTTGAATTCTACATGCATAAGAAAACATTTTGGCATAATCAAAGATAATTCTATGTGTAATGTTACGTATCAACTATTGATATTTCGCCTTCTTTCACTTTTTGAATGATAAGGAAAGTCCAAGGTACCTAATTGGAGAAAATTTTGTCATGGAAAGAAGTTACTCTTTAGTGTTATTATCAGTACCAGCTATGAAGATGTTGAATTTTTTAATATTTGCCTCAAGATCAGTGACTAAGTTGAAATGGGATAATGCCTCTGTAACTTTGGTAACAGAACTGGTATTACCCTTGCAAAAGACCATCCGATCATTTACAAAGATCAAGTGAGTTACCCTTGCCTAAGTCTTCTCTTCCCTGCAAAGAATCCATAACCTATTGTATTTACTTTGATAGTGAAGTAAGAAGAAGAGACATAACACATGACCATCTGAGTAAAAAATTCAGGCTAGCCATAACTTGTTAGTGGTTCCTCCACAAATTCACATCTTATCATGTCATATGTCATCCTGAGGTCTATTTTCATCAAACATCTTAATGTGGTCTTTCTCTGATAATGTCTTAACAAGTCATTACATGCCAGTATATTGTGAATCATAGAACTACCTTTCACAAGGGCATTGGTTATTTTTCACTATATCATTAATAATATCCCTTAGTCTAGTACATATCATCTTTTTGATATACTTGTAGAGCACATTACAATAAAATATGAGATTGAACTGGCTGGCAAATTCAGGAGTTATAAGCTTTGGAATCAGAAAAATATTAGTTGCATTAATCCTCCTTAACAACTTTTTACTACTGAAGAATTCAAGTAGTGCATCTGTGACATCTATTCCAATTAGCTCCCAAACAACCTTAAAGAAATTAATTTCATAACCATTCGGTCTAAGGCTTTTATTACTATCAATTCGAAACATAGAAACTTTTATATCCTTAGTTGTGTATGGTTTAAGATGTTCAAATTGTTGATCTAAGTTAAGACGTGGCCCATTCTTCAAAAGGCTATTAAAAGTTGATGGTTGCTATCACTTCTGGATCATATTGCCACTAACCAACTTTATTCCTCAGTTGTGTTGTGGCTTGTAGTAGGTTTTTATGTTTTATAATAGGAAAAAAGTATTTATTATTATCATCTCCAAGTTTTATCCATCTACCCTTGATCCTCTGTTAGAGAAACATCTCTGCCTTATATAATGATATCCTAAATTTTTTTGTAATTCTTCAATTTATTTGCTTGGTAGAGTATATTTTGGGGGCTCTATTGCAGTAACATTTAAGCCTACAACATAGCTTTCCTGTCATCTTGAGCCTCTGTAACAATACTCCTAAAAGCTTAAGAGTTCAAATCCTTCAGCCTTTTATTCAATAGTTTTAATTTCCTGGTAACTTGCTTCATCTTACAACCCTCTATATGAGTCTTCCACACTTCTTCAACCTTCACCTTAAGCCGAAGATGAGTTGACCAGACATTGCAATAATAAAATGACTTTCTAGTTCTTGAACCCCCAGTAGATAATGACAACTTAATGGGATAGTGATCACTGATATTTTCAAGCAAAACTTAAACTAAACCAACATGCACAGTTATTAACCAGTTATTCTTTATAAAGACCCTGTTCATTTTTCAAAAAAATCTCTCACCCCACTTTTATCATTCCATGTGTACTTTTGGCCTTGAAAAGGCATTTTCATAAACCCACAAGTATTAATATATTATTGGAAATCTTCTATTTCAAACCATGATATTGGGTTTCTCCCAATTCTATCTTCCACGTTAAGAGCTGAGTTAACATCACTTAAGATTACTCAAGGTGACTGACAATTCAAATTGAAAGTCATGAGATCATCTATAATTCTTGTCTTCCCTCTTTAGTGTTATTAGCATATATGTTGTCTACATAAAATTGTTCTTCACTGTACATGTTATCAATTGTACAGTTGTTTCTAGGAAACTTAAATTGAAATAGTCTGCTCTCCAAGTTATCCAAATTCTCTCATTATAGTGAGAGCCAAGATTTGTGACAAAGTGTGATCCTTCAAACATCTTTTGAGCTATTTGATAAATGTTATTAATTCTTATCTTAGTCTCCAGTAGTCTAAATAACCCCACATTTTCATTATTGCAAAGAAACTTTACTTTCTTTTGCTTGTTAATGGCATCAAGCCCTCTAACATTCCAACAAAGACAACTATCCATTCTGAGACATGGGAATATTTAGTCCACCCATACTTGTACTAGCAGTACTATTATCTTTATTAAGATTCTCCAACCTATGTAGTGCCTGAAAAGTATTAGAATGTTCTATTTATTGTTGTTGTTTTGCTTGAGCTCTCCCTATTCTCTGAGAAGTAGTCCAAGAAATTGTATCTGATGACTTAGTCCCCTATTGGTTGGTTTAAGTTATCTTAGTGACCACATTTCGTACAGAAATATCTCTGTGTTCCTTCAATATTTCCTGAATTTGTTGAGCACCTAGCTGAGTCACCTTCACTGGACTTGCCTGAGGAGATTTAGTGATTATAGGTTGAGTATATTCTTAACCTAGTTAGACTACTGCTTCTATCTTCCTCTTACCTTCATCTACTTCCTTTTTCTTTCTCCTACACTTATCAGCTGAATGACCATACTTATCACACAGTTTACATAGTGTTGGCTTCCACTCATAGTTTTCCTTTTGTTCTACTAATGTGCCTTTCTCAATTTTAAATAATATCACATCTGGTAGCACTGTGTCCATGCCCACATCAACAAATAATCTAGCAAAATTCAAGCCAATTTTACTCTCAGTATTGTGGTCTACCATTAAAGGTCTCCCAACTAAGCTTCTGATCTTACTTAATCCTTTAGGACTCTAATATTTAAAATAGAGACCGGAAAGCTTAATTCAAATTGGTACAGTGTGTAACTCGTCTCTTGTGAATTTTATCTATGGACTCCATGCCTTTACGATGAATGATTTGTAATCAAAATGGTATATACCGCCTTATAACAACTCCTGCTTCCTTGCTTCTGCATAAAAATGAACTATAATGATCCCATTCTTTAACATTGCAATTTTATTAATCCCTAATTTGGACCAGATTCGTTGGATGAAACCTTTCAGAACTTCAAATAGGGGATGAGCTCCCAAAACATGACCAACTACTACAGATCTCCAATAAGCAATTTCAGAGCTAATATCTTCAATTTCTATGTCAATTAAAGGGGGCTCACAATGCATTTTCGATTCTACATACCCCACTTTGAATCCAACATTGGTGATTTTGGTAATGTCGAATCTATCCCAAATTGAATTCTTCACAAATGGATTCACATTTTCCACTTCCACTTGATCTGCCCAGAATTTATGCCCAGTACTTGTTTGATTTCTTGTCCTTGAGATGGTAGTCGCTTGAACTAGCTGCTCCCATCGATTTGAAGCCTTGGACTGTGAAATTTGATTGGGCGATGAAGGACCCGTGACTATTCCGTTGAATTCCATCTCCAATTTTTTCATTCTTACTTTGCTTCCTCGCTAATACTGCCATTGTTTTGCAGTCATCTGAGCCTTTAGTGCCTTCTGAGATGGCAGGCATGCTCTCTTCCCCATGGTCGGCGCAAGTTAGTTAACGTGCGTGGAGAGAGAAAACATGCCTATCTCTTTTATTGTTCGTACAATTTATAAAGTCGAATAAAAAAACTTAGATCAAATAAATAAGTTTTGGTATAATATCTTTAGTACCATAATATTAAATGACATTTCGGTATGTTCTATATATATATTTAATTTTATATCATAAGATTTAAAAATCTCTTTCTTACTTGCTCGGGTCGATTTTTTGCCATAGCTATTTTTTGTTAACATCCTTAAATGAGATAATGCATATCATATACATTTTCACTTATTTTATATATTTTTAAAACTTCTATAATATCAATGCAATTTTATGGCTTAGATCTAGCGTCTCGAGTCTTACAACCTATTTGGCCAAGTAGTTAAAAGTTGCTTATTTTGAGAAGCATTTTATTAAATTAACTTTTCAAAAAAGTACTTTTAAACAAAAAGGGGACAAACTGTATTTGGTTAATTCATTTAAAAATTATTTTTGATAAGCATATTGTGCTTGGCTAATATTATTTTTTTAAAAAAATATATATGTTATACTTATATATTACGTGTATATTATGTATATGATCAGTTATATCTTGGTGGAGTGGGGCTATTTACTTCAATTTCCCTTTAAATTGCATTAGACAAGTGATTTCTCCTTGTCTTCCGGAGTCGATGAGGAGTTAATCGAAATGTTGTCAATATATCAGTATCTTTGATTTAGTACTCATGAGTATAATATGTCACTTTGTGTGGAACGTAGTTGAATTTTAGATAGTAATAACGTTCGAGCTCGTTTACATAGTCTATGCTACAATGACCGAACCAAAAAAAAAGGATGGAAAAAGGACATGGGTTGACCCTTTTCAAAACAATTGGCTTATGTTTGAGACATTGGATATTCATGTCCATTCGGGTCAAACAAATTTCATATTATGACTAGACTTTCATAATTTGGGTCATTTTGGCTCAGGTAATTCAGATACAGTTCATATACTATATTGATACAATCCATATACCATATGATACAGTTCATAAAAATATAGCAACGAATTTATGGATAAAATTGTACCATTGCTATATAATATATATGTGTGTGTGAAATACATATAGAAATTGTATCTTTAAAGTATAGAATGCATATCCGTATCAAATCTGTATCAATATTGTATAAAGCGGTCAGAAAATGATTAGAAAATAAAATTAAAATACAATGGCCTTTTTCAGGTCAGTAGTTTCATTCGAAGTGTTATTTATGTCATTTCTCCAAAAAGGATAGTTTGGGTACAATTGCATGAATAGCAATTGGTTTCATTGTTGAGGCCCAATATCTTAGTTGGTTAGGCCTATACCCAACAGTTTCTTTTGGACCAGAGCTAGAGTTGGGCTAACTATTGAGTTTATTGGGCTGGGCATCTCATTTGATGTGGGCTTGCTTACGAGTCCTATAAGCAGTTACAACATGTATACTATGCTCCCATTTGACTATAACTTTTGAAGTTGATATTGAAAAATTGAGTTTTAAAGTTGTGATTATTTAAGTTTGAACTTGAAAATATTTAAAGATCAGATTTTAAAAATCTAATACATTTCATGGCCAAACTGATATTTAAAAATAAATAATTACAATTTAATCTCTAAATCTATGATCAAACAGACATTTGAAAATTTTTAAGATCTACTCCACAAAAGTTATTGTCAACCAGATATTTAGAGCCAAAATTTTAAAATCTACGGTCAAATAAACATTTGAAGATTAATTTTTAAGATCTACTCCCAAAATTTATGATCAAACAAATATTTAAAGACGGTTTTAAAATCTACTCTCAAAATCTATGGATAAAAAGATATTTGAAGATAAATTTTTAATATCTACTCACAAAATTTATGATGAAATAGATATTTGAAGATAAATTTTTAAATTTTACTTCTAATATTTATGGTCAAACAAATATTTGATGATAAAATTTTAAAATCTACCTCCAAAATCTATGGTCAAACAAATATTTGAAGATAAATTTTCAAAAGGTATTCTCAAAATCTATTGTCAATCATATATTTGAAGATATATTTTTAAAATCTACTCTCTGATATATTTTTAAAATTTACCTCAAAATCAATGATCAAATAGATAACTGGATATAATTTTTTAGAATCTAATCCCAGATCCTATGGTCAAAACTGATATTTAAGGAAAAAATTTTAAAATTTACTCTCAAAGTTCATGGCCAAACACTAGCTAAAAATATTCTACAAACTTTCTTTTTTGAATTTTTATTCAAAGTGACAAAGCTCACGATAAAAAATAATTTTAGTTTTATTATTGATAATTTTTAACCACTATACGTATAATTAGTATAATATATATATATATATATATATATATATATATATACATACATGCATGCATGCATGCATGCATACATACATACATACATACATACATACATACATACATACATACATACATACACACATTACTTACTGATTTTATACTCAATATTTATCCATTATATTCTGAATATACATCAAAGCATGCATGATTAGCCTTAGAGATGTCAGGGGCGGCTCAACCAATGTAGTGGCCCAAAGCAAAACTTCAATGAGAGGCCTTACGATTTTATTTGAAAAAAAAAGTCTTACATTGTATATAATGCCTTGAAGTCTTTTTTTCCTTTTTATTTTTAGTTTTTTATATACGAATTTGTTATAATTCTCAGGACATCGATATCATATGCCTATTGAAATAATTTTTGCAAAAAATAAATTATTTATGTTGCGTAAATATAATCAGATCATATTTATATGTTATAGAAGGTAAGCACCTTGTTTTCAAGATTTCAAATATCTTTAAAAAGGTATACCTATAGAGAAATTTATAATGACGATGTGGGATAATTTAAAATACTCTCTAACCCAATTTATGTCACACTTTTTGTTTTTCAAGATTCAAACTTTTGATTGTATGCTTATATATAGAATTATTACAGTTTTACAATAAAATTATTTATTACGAAAAAAAAAACTCGTTAAATTCTCAAAATTCAAACACAATCACATAAATTGAGATAAAAAATATATATATTATAAAATTTTGGGGTCCTTAAAATTAGGGGTCTAAAGCAGCAGCTTTAGCTGCTTCATGCTTCAGCCGGCCCTGAGAGCTGTCAAAATAGGCTGACCTAACCCTATTCTAGTGGACTGAAAAATTAAATGGATTAGGACGGGTTAGTCCTTTTAACCAAAGGACCTTTAAATTAGCAATCAATCCAGACTTAAACAGGCCACAAGTTCGGAAAGGTTGGCCTTTCAGAAAAATAAAAGTAACCCGAAACATGATAAAGAAAATATTGTAAATACTAGACAATCACCAACTTTTATGTTTTCACTTTAATGGGTTTGCTACTAGTTTTTAGCATGTTATAAGCGTCCTACCAATACCTTTAGTTGATTGGCTCATGACATTTACTATAATAAGTAGAGAAATGAAGGTTAGCTACAAATTTTATGGGAAAATTTTTAATATGATTAAGATAATAAATATAGGTATACACTACATAAAAGGTAGTAAGATTCTAACAGAGAAGAGTCTAAATTTAAAGAACAGAATGTTACATTAAGACAGCAAGTACTAAATCATCATGAGTAAAAGTAGTTTTTTAAAGTTCACAACTAAAAACAGCTTACCAACCATTTTAAACACACAGTAAGAACTTTCAAAAAATTAGTATCAACCAAAAGACGGATAAATTATAAGTAGCTAGTTAGAAAAATATTGACAAAATCCTAATTCTTAACAAATAAATGACTAACTCAAAATATTTAATAACTATTTTTAATGTCCCAGTCCCGGATTGGCCTTCGAGTCTGACGGATGAGGCCTTTGAGGTCAACAGGCCAAGTGAGGTTGGACTTATAGCCTCGTTTTTAAATGGGCTAAAAAATTTTAGTCCAACCCTAATTAATTAAAGAGTTGAGTTGGACCGAACTTATGGATCAAGCTTATTTTAACAGCTCTAATTAGCCCATTGATTTTTGTACTTCTCTTCAAAGTCCAAAATTTCTGCAAATTATGTGTTGAAGTTTCTTAGGTAAATTGAAAAAAATTTATACATAGCGCTATTAGCATTCGTTTTTAAAATATATAATAACTTTTTATAACGTACACATACGATATCTACTCCTAATTAAAATAGCGTGAATATAATGTCTAATTTTATTGTATGTATATGTTTTCAAATAGAATTGAATGTATAAATCTCTTTAAATAAAGCAAGTAAGCTAAGCAAGTCAACTCACTAATTTATTTATGAATAAATAAATCAATGGGCTAACCATGCATGCTTTGATGTATATTCTGAATATAATGAATAAATATTGAGTATAAACTCAGTAAGTAATACATCCACATTGATTATATGTATCACAACTAAAATTATAAAGAAAGAATTAAAATTATTCTTTTATCGTAAGCTTTGTCACTTATGATAAAAATTCAAAAAAGAAAATTTGTAGAACATTTTTATTTAGTGTTTTGACATGGATTTTTAGTAACTTTCATTAATCGTCAAAAGCGTCAATTATAACGCCCAATAGGTCAGCACAACTTGCATAGTCTTAAGTATCCATCTCAGAAAATACCATTCTTATCAGAAACGAATCAATACATTAATTCTATAAATTTCTCACTAACTAGTAGGAACATTTACTAAGCAAAATTTTTGTATAGCCCACCGCCCTGATAATGCTAACACGTGCAAGCTTCTTTGCCGAAACTTTTATAGTAGCCTCATGTTTCTCAAATAGCCTCGTACTTCTCTTAATCCACAGAGTATAAACATACTCAGCATAAATCATCTTTAGCACTTTTGCCCTGTAACTTCTGCCTTTGGTATTGACAACGATCCATTGTTGTATCCAAGCCCCTGAAATGGATGGTAAACTTAGTCATAATCTGATTTACAAATATTTCTAATTTTCAAAAAACTTGTTCAAATTAGTTTTTTTCAATTTTCAAAGAAAAAAAATTAAGTGAAATGCAAGTCTAAATACACTTGCTCAGGATAGTTTCTCAACAAATAAACTTATAATTTTCATTATCTTTTCTCAAAAATTGAGTCATGGCAGAAAAAAAGTATCTAGGACGTCAAAAGATTCCAATGGAGAAAATAGAAAGCAAAGATAAAATTTGACCGCCGCTATAAAAATATTGTGTACCGGTCATCTTTGTTTTCTATTTCACCATCAGAATTTTTTGACGTCCTCGGGTCTTTTTTTCTACCACAACTCAACTTTCAAGAAAAAATTAAAGAAAATTATAAATTTATTGATAAGACTCAAGAAAATGTGTTGCTTATAAGAAATGAAACAAGACAACTATTTATAGTAAAGATTCCTCATAATTGTAATAAATTTCTAGCCAAAAACTATAATTGAAAGCAAATCTTTTCATGTTTTAAACCATATTACCAAAAATAAATTCATATTAATACTTAACTCACTCACCATAATGGTATTATTATAAGGAAATCAGATTTCAAGGTCAAGAGGTAAATATTCAAACATACCTACTGAATTTACTAAATTATGGTAAGCAAGTGAGAATAAAATTTGAAATAAAAGAGTAAAGTTTATTTTACTAAAGTTTATTTTACTCCCTTAGTATTTTAAAAAATAACATAAACATACATCTTAACTTATTATATTTATACAAATCTCCATTATAAAGTAATTATAAAAATTTCAACTAATTATGTATCTTCGACTCTTTGTTGGATGTATCAGAGAGCTAATTTTATATCTCGATGGACCTAAAGTCGAAAAAAATATTTCAGGAGTGAATTATGTATCTTTACAAAGGGAAAATGTATCTTTATTGGATATTATGTATCTTGACAAACTCGAAATCAAAAAATTATATCGGGACCTAATTATGTATCTTTACAAAGGAAAAATTTTCATTGGATGTATCGGGAGCTACTTATGTATCTCGACAGACTCAAATTGAAATTTTCAATAATTATATAAAATGTCAAAATTTTTAGTAATTAAGTTCCAAACTGTCGGTATTTATGTTATTTTAACTTTTTTAAAATGTCAAAAACGATATTTAGTAATATAAATTAGTATAAATAACAAATTAGCCATTGGGTTTATTGTTTGGGCCAATATCATGGCTGGAATGGCCACAATGCATCCAACAGTTTCCTTCGGCCCAGTTTATTGGGTTGGGCCCTCTCATTGGTGATGGGATTGCTAGGCCCAACTGAATGCCCAAAATGTACAACAACAACACACCCGGTATATTTCACAAAATGGGGACTGAGGAGGGTAAGTACACATAGTTCATACCACTACGTTGGAGGTGAGGTAGAGAACTTATTTTCGATAGACTCTCGGCTCAAGACAAAAAACAGTTTTGAATACTAAAAATGTAAATAATATAAAGAAATTATGTGTTTTATGTAATATTGTTTTGATTTTTTTCTTTAGTATATTTGATTATATCAAATCTATCCTCTATTGGCTCTAGCTTTGTGGTATTATATATTTGATTATGAGGTTTGCACTTTAGGTTTTCTTTTTATTCCTTGGGGTAGAAAATAGGTTGTATGTTAACTATTTATAAAATTATATTGTTAAGTTAATTGAGTCAACAAATAAATTATGATCCAAGTTCATAACTATTTTCATTGCTAGATCTTGTGAAATTAGAATTTAATTTTCAACATAGAGCAATACCTAATTACATTTTCATTTTTTATTTATTTCATATTATCTATAATTAATTTCTGAAAATATAATTCATTATTCGTTTAAGTTTATGTAGGTTATTGATCCATCTATTTATTACTTTGGCCCGCTTCTGTTCAAATTGAATTACAAAAATTCTTGTCAAAATAATTTCAAAAAGATATTTTTTTTATGTTCGATTTTGTTATATTATAATAAAGAAAAATAATAGTTTTATCAGGTAGTAAGAGTCAATTTTGCGTATCTAGTAAAAAAGTGATTGCCTAAACTAACTCATTTTAGGTGTTTTTAAGCTAAAATAATAAGCATTTTTTCAATATTTGTGTAAAATAAAACAAGTGTCTATGACTTACGTTTATAAACAATAAGTTATAAGCTTATACAACCAGACTCAAAAAAAATATAAATAACAAATAAAATAATTAAAATTTAATAAGAATTGAACAAGCTGAGTTATGACTCACATTTCAATAATTTTAACACAAATAACTTTTAAACGCATAAATAATTCATCTAGCTATTAACTCAATTCATTTTAATTAAAAAAATTTCAGTCTAACTAGCCCATCTATTTAATAACTCCTCTAATATCATAAAAATAATATAAACAAAGACTAGCAACTCAACCATCTTTGTTCACATTAATTATTAGATGGACAAATATTTTTTTAATATAAATATTTGTGTATTAACACTATTTTTCAACAAACAAAATTGTAGAAAAAAAATGTTTACACTAACTATATGTCATGTAGGACCCAATTTTTGTCTATTGTTTTCTCCCCCAAAAATGTAAAAAATGGAAACAATGGGCACCCACAGTATCAATTTCCTACTTGTTTGACTTAAAAAAACAATTAAAAAACTGAAAATAATTGGCACCTACAATATATCTTAAGGGGAGATCAATACTTCTCAAACTCCTCATTTTCTGGATATCATTCGTTCAGAATTATACGCCGACATCACGAGGTTTTTTATGGACTGAAGCAAGTTTTTCTACTTTTATGTCTACAAAAATATCATCCAATTTGCATAGTCATTTTTTCTTTTTCAAATTTATGACATATTTGCAATCTACTTTTAATTGTTGAAATTATTTCAATTTTTTTTTATATAAAAATTAGTTTAACCGCACGTGCTTCGCACATGTAATTTTTAATTATTTAAAATTTAAAATTAAATAATTTTATCTATTACAGAGTTTTGTAAAGAAGTGCAAAAAGTTTAAATCACTTTTCAAATTTTTTTGACATTTTAATATAATAATATAGATATAAACATATATTTTAGTGTAAGCGTATATATATTTTATCATCAAAGTTTCAAGTGGTTGATGGATTACCACTTTTGCGTTTGTGATACAGTACCTTTTTCCCTTATTGTCAGATGTAAGAGAGACATCATTTTAATTATATTTGTGCTCCGATTATTTTTTTCTATATTAATTTTTTTTTCTTAATTTTAAAGTTAAATTTTTACAAAATCATTAATTACATACTTCTTACGTACTTAAAACTTTTAAAAGTTAAGTACTTCTTAAATTTTTCTTATTGTAATGCTTTTATATTTATTTTTAGATTTAGAATTCTTAAACTAAAGAAAAAATATTAATTGTTATTAATTTTGATGACTTTTAATAAGAAAAGGTCTTACTATACATATTTAATTAATTTTCTATTCATAAATTTTAAAAAAACAATGAAAAACAAATTTTGTCTAAAGCAGAGACTTTTAATCAAGGGCAAAAAATTTAAACAACATTTTTAAGACCCTTCACACTTTTAATATAGTACTAGGTTAATTGCATGTGCCTCGCACGCGTAATCTTTGATTATTTAAAATTAGATGATTCTGTCTATTACGAAAAGTTTTAATGAAGTGCAAAAAAATTAAATCACTTATAAAAAATGTTTCATACTTTAACATAATAATGTAATAACATTATTTTATTATAAACACACATATATATAGAATAGTTTTCTTATTCTAACGCTTTTATATTTATATTTATATTTTTCAAATCTTCTTAAAATCAAATCTAGTTGATTTAGAATTCTTAAACTAACGGAAAAAACATAGTTTTCATCAATTGTGATAACTTCTAATAAGAAAAGTTTTTATATACATATTTAATTAATAGGAAAGTAGTGAAAAAATAATTTTATCTAAAACAGAGACTTTTAATCAAGAACAAAAAATTAAAACAATATTTCCAAGACTCTTTACATTTTTAATATAGTATAGATAACTTTATCATTTATATCAACCGCCTACCAACGATGAGAATTAACAATGTTGTTTTATTTTTTTGAACTAATCGAAAAATGCATACTTTTTTTTTTGGTTTCTCATCCGGTGTTCGTGTAACACCCCAACTTAGGAAGGAGTCCCACACCGGCAAAGCACTGGAGGGATGCTGGGTATATAAGTGAGAAAGTCTTACTCCCTAGTGACGCATTTTTAAAGCCGTGCGAGCCTGGGCCCAGAGCGGACAATATCACTAGTGGGTTGGGACGTGGTAGGGGTATCTCGGGCCTGTGTGGTTCGGGATACCCGTCGCGGCCAGAGCCTCGGGTTGTGACAGAATGGTATCAGAGCCGCTCCTATGTCGTTCCTGTCGATGTGGGCCAGAGTTCAAACTGAGTATAGGTAAATTCTGATAAGAAGGGACAAACCTCAGTCTTAAGTCTAGACAAATCTCATTCGGTAGGGCAAACCTCAGCGAGGACGCCAAGTCCATTAGGGGTTGTATGTAACACCCCAACTTATCGGTAAAACACAGAAGGAATACTGGGTACATAAGTGAGAAAGCCTTACTCCTTAGTAACGCGTTTTAAAGCCGTGTGGGCCTGGGCCCAGAGCAGACAATATCACTAGTGGTTTGGAATATGGCAGGGATATCTTGGGTCTGTGTGGTTCGGGATGCTCGTCGCGGCCAGGGCCTTAGGTCAGGTCGTGACAGTTCGGTACCCGCATTGGAGTTTGACTAATCCGAATTTGCATCGTGTAGGGCCCCATTCGGGGAGAAGCGCTCCCTGCCAAAAAAATTTTCATACCCAGGACTCGAACTCGAGACCTCTAGTTAAGGAAAAAACAACTCCATTCACTACACCGCATTCTTTGGTGGTGAAAAATGCATACTTGATGAGAAAGAGATTATTCACACAAAGTTGAAGGAGTATATTAAAGAACAACTAGTTGCTAGAGCTGTTAATTTTTTTTTAAATGCACTGTTTTCACTAAGAACTATAAACGGAATGCTAATGCACTATTTTTTTAGAGTAAATGCACTGTTTTCACTAAGAACTATAAACGAAATGCTAATGCACTGTTTTTCACTAAGAACTATAAACAAAATTCTGAGGCACACACCAACTTAACGGGGGTCCCCTTATCCTCCGGACTAATTAAAATCGTATTTTTGACAACCTTGAGTGCCTACGTGTGCCTACATGAATCTTCAGTATGTTGATTCACGCAATGTGCCACGTAAGCCTTAAGATTATCAAAAATATAATTTTAATTAATCCAGGGATAATATAACCCTCTTTAAATTGGAGTCGTTTATAGTTTAGAGTGAAAATAGTGCAATTTCTGAAAGAATGTGGATCTTCAAATAATTGGGAAATTCGAGAGTAAAAGAAGAAGACTTAGAAGATTGGATCTGAAAGAAGTAGAGAGAATTGAGAGAGAAGAGCACGATAAGAACATATCAGATTTCTTCACACCTCATACATCAAATTGAATGTAGTTATACTCCAACCAAGCAGATCTCGACACTTCATTTCGTCTAATCTTGACCGTTCATTTATTATCAGAATACCATTAATGGTAGTTAGACCTCAGTCCTCAAACAACGTCGCACTCCATTTCTCATTTCCCCCCGACTTCCTAAACTAGAGTTATTGACTCAAACAAAATGATACCGACTATAGGTAAGTGAATTCTTCAGTTTTTGAAAGAAATTCACTCTAAAAGCTAGTACCTCAATGTCGACTCTTCACCACCTGAAACTCCAGTATCATTTAAGGGTTAAGTTGTTCGCTTATTAAAACGGTACGTGAACTAAATTCAAAACAAAATAAATCCTAGTTATATCTCAAATCCCAATTAAACTCTATTTCGTTGCTCGCACCACGACGTTCGCTCTTCGCCACCCAAGACTATAATATGTTCCCAGAATTGAGTTATTCACCCATTGAAGCGGTGTGCGAACTAGATTCAAAACCAAAAAAAAAAAAATCTCAATTATATCAAACTTTTCATTTTTAAAATAATAATTACTAAATCTACGTAAATCTCCATGAATAGAATCAAATCTTATTCCGTCTCACTTCTTTTTTTAAACAAATAAATTATCAATTCTATTTTTGCAGTCAAAAATACAACTTAGAATAGCACTATCGTGTCTCCACATCATCAATAAACTCAAAAAAGGCAAAGAAAAATGCTTTAAAAAAAAGAAAAAGAACTACTAATATAGGTGGGGTGTTTACAGTTATACATAAACAAAGTAGTTATGCAATTTTGTTCCTTTGTTCTCTTTTTCTTATCTATAAAAATCTTTCAATGTCATCATTACTGAAAAGGTGGGTCAGTTTCAAGAACTTTTTTGCCTCTTTGAATTTGTATGTACAATGCTTTTTTTTTCTCCTATTTAAAGGGTCTGATTTTTAGTTCATTTTCAATGTTTTCTTTGTAAAAGGTCTGGTTTTCTTGTTCAGTTTCAATCTCTTCTTGATATCATAATTAGTTGAATTTCTGTGTTTTTTTTCAGTACTCATTTGATGAAATTTTCTTGATTTCGTAGGGGTGAGGAGAGTGGGGTTCTTTTTCTTTTTTTTCTTTTTTTTTTTTTTTTAAACTCAGTTTCAGTGTTTTTTAATGTCTGAATTTGTTAAAGACATGATTTTTAGTTCAGTTTCAATCTTTTCTTGATGTCTGAATTTATCTATCTTTTTGTTGTTAGTTGAATTTCAGTGTTTTTTTTTTTCAGTACTCATTTGATGAAATTTTCTTGATTTCGTAGGGGTGAGGAGAGTGGGAGAGTGGGGTTCTTTTTTTTTTTTTTTTTTTTTTTTTTTTTTTTTTTTTAAAAAACTCAGTTTCAGTGTTTTTTAATGTCTGAATTTGTTAAAGACATGATTTTTAGTTCAGTTTCAATCTTTTCTTGATTTCTGAATTTATCTATCTTTTTGTTGTTAGTTGAATTTCAGTGTTTTTTTTTTTCAGTACTCATTTGATGAAATTTTCTTGATTTAGTAGGAGTGAAGAGAGTGATTTTTTTTTCTTAATAAGAATCTCAGTTTCAGTGTTTTTTAATGTCTGAATTTGTTAAAGATATGATTTTTAGTTCAATTTCAATGTTTTTGATGTCAGAATTAGTTGAATTTCAGTGTTTTTTCAGTACTCATTGATGAAATTTTCTTATTAAAAGGTCCGATTTTTAGCAAATGTCTGATTTCTTGTTCAGTTTCAATGTTTTCTTGATGTCTGAATTTATCTATATTTTTGTTATATAGTTCAAAGGTTTGATTTTTAGTTCAGTTTCAATAATTTGATGTTATAATTAGTTGAATTTCAATGTTTTTTCAGTACTCATTTGATGAAATTTCTTGATTCACTGTTTTTTAATGTCTGAATTTGTTAAAGACATGATTTTTAGTTAAGTTTCAATGTTTTGATGTCTGCATTTGTAGTTGTTTTGCTATAATTAGTTGAATTTGAGGGTTTTTGTCAGTACCCATTGGAAGAAATTTCTTGATTTAGTAGAATTGGGTGAATGGAGTTCAGTTTTAGTCCTTTTTGATGTCTGAATTTGTATGTTTTATTTTCTTGGTTAAAGGTTTGTTTTCTTGTTCAGTTTCAACCCTTTGTTGGTGTCAACAGTTAAATGCTGATGTTTAGTTCAGTTTCAATCTGTTTGATTTTTAGTTCAGTTTTAGTCTTTTTTGATGTCTGAATTTGTATGTTTTTTTAACTTTTTTGGTTCAGTTTCAACCCTTTGTTAGTGTCATTGTTAAATGTATGATTTCTGATTCAGTTTCGATCTTTTCTTGATATCTGAAACTTTCCACTTTTTGTTATAGTTAAAAAGGTTTGATTTTTAGTCCAGTTTCATTCTTTTTTGATGTCTGAATTAGTTGAATTTGATGGGTTTTTTCAGTACTCATTGGAAGAAATTTATTGATTTAGTGGTGAAGAAAATGGAGTCCTATCTATCTATCTTTGACATATAGTTAGAAGTCATTTATCTCAGTTTCAGTCTTTTTCTGATGTGTGAATTTGTGCATCTTTTTTCATAAGTCAAAGATTTGATCTTTACTTCAGTTTCAGTCTTTTCTTGATTGTCTGAATTTGTACATCTTTTGTCATAGTTAAAAGGTCTGATTTTTGCTTCAGTTTTAGTCTTTTTTTCGAAGGGAAGCCTTGGCGCAACCGGTAAAGTTGCCTCCATGTGACCAGAAGGTCATAGGTTCGTGCCGTGGAAATAGCCTCTTGCAGAAATGTAGGGTAAGGCTTCGTATAATAGATCTTTGTGGTCCGGCCCTTTCATGGACCCTACGATTAGCGAGAGATTAGTGCACCAGGCCGCCTTTTTTTCAGTCTTTTTTAGTTCAGTTTCAATCTTTTGATGTCTAAATTTGTATATATTTTGACATGATTAGTTGATTTCAGGGATTTTTGAGTACCCCTTGGAGAAAAGATTCTTGATTCAGTAGAACTGGTGAAGAAAATGGAGTGTACTTTGAATAAACAGATGACCACTCTTCCTTTATCTGATGATGAATCTTTTATGGAGATGGGTGCTGGGAATTATGGGTATTTTCTCTTTTTTTTTTTTCTTTGTTTCAATACTTTTAAGTTCATTTTCATGATTTTTGTTAATATTTCTTTCGTTTTTCTACGTTAGGTGTGCGCATTATCGGAGGAGATGCAAAGTTAGAGCACCTTGTTGTGATGAGATATTTGATTGCAGGCATTGCCATAATGACTCAAAGGTAGATACTTTTTGATATTCAGTTGAACTTTTGTTTTTTCCTCTTCTTCATTTTACGCGAGGATTAATCATTGTTTTCCAATTCTTGATCAGAATGCTTTAGATGTTGATCCACTAAGACGCCACGATCTTCCTCGCCATGACGTTAAAAGGGTTAGTTTTCAATGTTTGGGATTAAAGTATAGTTGCTGTTGTAGAATGCAGCTAGCTATATCATTTATCACCCGATGTTTATCAAATCGAGAAGAACTCAAGAACCTATGCTTTCTCTGTATGCCTTTTCAGGTCATTTGCTCATTGTGTAATACCGAACAGGATGTAAGTTTCCTCCATCTTTAATGACTCGATTCAAGTCTTTATAAATGTTGAACTGAGGTTAAATTTACTTTGTCGTTGATTGTCCATTAGGTTCAACAAACGTGCATCAAATGTGGGGTTTGCATGGGGAAGTACTTTTGCTCAAAGTGCAACTTCTTCGACGATGATGTAAAATTCTTTACATAATTTGTCGTCTACAATGTTGTTTGCTCAATATTTATACTATGCTTAAACAAGATGGTTTTTATCTATAGGTTTCGAAGAATCAATACCACTGTGATAAATGTGGAATCTGCAGGTTAAAATCTTTCTCATACTGTTCATCATTGTCGTCTTATCGGTTCTTTAACGCATTTTCCTAAATTACACCATATTCGTGTTAACACAAAGGCAAACAGCATCTGGGACATATGCCAGTCCATAGTCACAAAATAGTCTGAAGGCAACCTCCCTTACGGAGGTGCTTTGTTTTAGGTACATGCTAAATAATGTCCCATTAACGAGTTACATATCTAGTTAGGATTACTTGTGGTTGATTATAGATGGCATGATTTACGAATGATTCAGTGTAGCGTAGTATTCTTGTATCGCTTTTCTTTCTATACCTGCACTACATACTCATAGGTAAAAGGACACGAGCTATGTTGCTCGGACTCTCTAGAATGTTGCCGCACCCATGTCATATCCTCAAAAAATGCACTACTTTTAGAGGATCCGACAGGCAGCCGACGAAAGAGTCCGAGCAACGTGGGAATTAGTTCTTGTACTGTGCAACTCTATCAAATGTTAACCCCATTCCAGCCCATCAAAGCGGCCAACCCGTGTTTCAGATGAATTAATGTTTCTACACCGGCGCCATTTGAGTTGACTTACATTAGTTGGTTGGCGCTTCCATTTTATATTTCTGCTGACGTAACGTTGCATCTAATATATTATTCTTCATTTTCCTGCTCAAAACATTTGAAAACAGAACGGGTGGCGAGGAGAATTTCTTTCACTGCGACACATGTGGTAAGTGTGATTAGTTATATTAGCTATAAAAGCTCTTATTAGCTATATTGCTCAGACTCTCTAAAAGTGTTGCTCGTGCGCATCGGATGCTGCAAAGGTAGTGCAGTTTCGGTGGATCCGACATCAGTACAACAACATTGTTGGAGGGTCCGAGCAGCATAACTTATTTGGTTGTATTTAATTTGTTAGTTATGTAACATCTGATCTTTTGCAGAATGCTGCTATTCAACTTCACTCAAGGAATCACATACTTGTATAGAAAGAGCGATGCACCACAATTGCCCTGTTTGCTTCGAGGTAAATGCAGAATTCCGAACATAAAAAGATTTTTAGGCGATAACCATGAAACGTTCACCTCTTGATTCTTAGCAACTTCATGCAGTACGTATTCGATACAACAAAGAATGTTATCTCCTTGCCTTGTGGTCACACCATGCATCTGGAATGTGTACTGCAGATGGAAGGATATTTCCAGTAAGTTCGACGTGTTACGATTTTCTATGAACAATCAATTCCTTGATGATCCTACAACAGAACACCCCTCCAGATTCGGTCTACGTTGCTCGAACTCTTCGAAACCATTGTTGTTTGTTTGTCGGATCCTCCAAAACCTATGCGTTTTTGGAGGATTCGACATGGGTGCAACGACGTTTTTGGAGGATAATATAAATTTTGGTTGCATTGTGCTCGGTTCCAACAATTTACGCGTGTGCAGGTATTCTTGTCCTCTTTGCTCAAGATCATATTGTGACATGTCTTCAATCTGGGAGCAACTGGACCAGGAGGTACATACTACATACTCCCTCCGTTTCAATTGTTTGTCTAATTTTGACTTGACGTGGAACTTAAGAAAATAAAGAGTCTTAACATGTCACGTGGGAAGTTAGAATTCTAGAGTTTCTGAAAAAGGAAAGAGAGTTTTTCTTTTAAACGGACTAAAAAGGAAAGTAAGACGAACAAATTGAAACAAAGGTAGTAGTTACTAAGCTGATCGATGTTTTTTTCCCCGAATATTCTCTTCAAACTGAGAAGCTTCGTCTATTTTCTAATTCTAGGTTGCATCAACACCTATGCCTGAAATGTATCAGAACAAGATGGTATGAAACCGAAACCAGTTTATTGATCCACTTGAAATTTCGTACAAGAATTTGATCGCCTTATCTTATGTTTGAGCTTCTTCGTTTTTCAATTTAGGTTTGGATTCTTTGCAACGACTGTGCAGTAATGTCTGAGGTTAACTTCCATATCGTGGCACTGAAATGTCCTAGTTGCAAATCCTATAATACAAAGCAGATAAGAGGAGGCAATACTTCATACGCGAATATCACAGAAATGGTCAGTTGAGGTTCTTAACCGCGACATTGGACCAGCACTTCTCGTCAAATTACTGTTGGAAAGCGTTGGAAAGATGAACTGGCATGATTATAGCCTCATTTCTTTCGACGAGTTAATCATGGGAAGCATCAAGGAGTTGTGGAACATTCTTCACTTATTATTTCAGTTAAGGCGTATTTAGGGTTTTAAGTTTATGGTCTCTGAAGTCGGTCCTTTTTTACTTACTAGTATCGAGATAGGTTGTGTATACGTATTAAGTGGAGTCCTAGACGCATATATAAGGTATGAGGCAAAGCTACTGAGTTCTGTCGAACTCATATCATGTACTGTAGATCCGCACCTTATCTATCTCTATGCAAGTTTAGTTTCTCGATTTGATAGTACGTTTGTTATGTCGATATCTTGAAATGTCAACTGATGGCATGTTTGTATAAAGATTAAGCAGAAAAGATAGCAAGTTAATATGCATTTGATGACTACATTTATTGCTGTCACTTTGAAAATGTAACCGGTAAAGTTGCTGTCATGTGACCAAGAGGTTACGGGTTCGAGCCGTGGAAATAGCCTCTGACAGAAATGCAAGGTAAGTTTGCGTACGATACACCCTTGTGGTGGGGTCCTTCCTCGGACCCTATGCATGGCGGTAACTTTAGTGCACCGAGCTATTCTTTATTTGTTCTTTGAATCTGTCTAGTCGAGGGTCTATCGGAAACCTCTCTACCTCACCTCCGAGGTAGTAGTCGGTACGAACTGTTTACATTTTACCCTCCTCAAACCTCACTTTGTGTCTGGGTATGTTGTTATTGTTGATCTTTGAATCTGATATTCGAAACTCATTAATTTGACTAATCCGGATAGATGCCGTGTAGGGCCCACTTAAGGCGGAGACTATCTATGATGAATTTTTTCATTCTTGAAGCGTAATCGGAGACTTTTTCATTCTTGAAGCGTAATCGGAGACTTCTGATTAAGAGCGGGTAACAAATTGAAAGCACGATTTTCCTTTATCAGAGGTTTTGGTTTCGAGTGTTTAAAATCGAAAAATCTATGCGCAATATGAATCTCAATATTCCAAATCTCTAAAAGAGTAATTTAACAATAGTAACCACTAAATTTTACTTACGGTAGAGGGATAAGTACTTCTCGATGGTTACATGTTCGAGTTCTGAATATGAACGACTGTTTCGTTAGAAAGTCCTTTACGTTATAAGCAAGACTTCCAAATGTAAAATTCAAAATTAGTCGAGCTTCAAAGCTATTACGACGGAATAAAATTCAAAATTAGTCGAGCTTCAAAGCTGGCACGACGGATATTCACATTCTTTAGAGTAAAGATGGATCCTTCTCTTGTTACGTGGTTGCAAAGGCCTTGCATTACGTACAGCATGCTGAAAACAAAATTCAAATAATAATAATAAAATAATAAATAAGTAAATAAATTATTTTTGTTAGTAATACATATAAATCGAATTCTCTAAAAAGATAGTGACTAAAAAATAATAATCAAACCTTATTTCCACTTATTAAGTAAATCAAGCTAAGATGTACATAATTATAGTTTTAGATAATTATAAGCTGTGTTTTTTTATTCAATAGAAAACATTTGAAAAGCTACTTTAAAAATGTTACGTCCACTATTTCATTATTATGTGTCTTAATTTGATCTGATGCAGAATTCAAAAAATAGTTTTAAAAAAAAACTTTTGAATGTTATGTTTTATACTAAAGATAGATCTAATATTGTAATACCAAATTGTATTCGAATATTTGCTATCTTAAATATGG
This sequence comes from Capsicum baccatum var. pendulum, assembly GCA_030864225.1. Classification (NCBI taxonomy): domain Eukaryota; kingdom Viridiplantae; phylum Streptophyta; class Magnoliopsida; order Solanales; family Solanaceae; genus Capsicum; species Capsicum baccatum. Next base: position 274,685,170 of record CM061558.1, read on the forward strand.
AATATTGGAATTGGAATATTAGAACTAAAATATTATCAAAAATAAATTATTAAAAATGAGAACTTACATCATGGACAGCTTCTCGAAGCAACTTAACTTGAGATTTTGAAACAGGTTGTACCTAAAATAAATAAAGTAATATTTCTAATTAATAATATCAAATAAACTTAAATTAATTCTAATATCATAGTATATATATATATGTCCTATGAATTAATTAAAATTTTTAATTTTACCTTCTTGTTAACTAACCAAGTGACACCTTCTGTGCATGGAGGGGTAGTAAGTGAACCTTTGTACTTATAGTAACTTTTGCCATAATTAGTAGTAACATAACTTGGATTAATTATGCCCAAGTTACTTTCTTCACCTTCTTGATCAACCATGGATAGTATAGGTCTCCTCAACTATAATTAATAATCACAAAAAATGAATCAAAATCAACAAGAGTAGTAAGTATAGCAATAATGACATGTTAAGTATAATTCCACGAGTGCGGCTTGGGAAGGATAGAATATACATGGACATATATTATTTCTACCTTGTAGAGATATGCCGAGTGTAATTCTATGAGTGGGTGTGGGAAGGATAGTGTATACATGGAGATATATATTATTCCTACTTTGTAGAAACATGTCCAGTGTAATCCTACGAGTGCGATTTTGCGAATGATAGAGTATACATGGACATATATTATTCCTACCTTGTAGAGACATGTCCAGTGTAATTCTACGAGTGTGGTTTGGAAAGGATAGAGTATACATGGACAAATATTATTCCTACCTTGTAGAGACACGTCCAGTGTAATCTTACGAGTGTAGTTTGGGAAAGATAGAGTATACATGGACATATGTTATTACTACCTTGTAGAGACATGTCCAGTGTAATCCTACAGTACGGTTTAGAAAAGATAGAGTATATATGGACATATGCTATTCCTACCTTATAGAGACATGCCCAGTATAATTCTACGAGTGCGGCTTGGGAAAGATAGAGTATGCATGGACATATATTATTCCAACCTTGTAGAGTCAAGTCCAGTGTAATTCTGCGAGTGCGGTTTTGGGAAGGATAGAGTATGCATGGACATATATTATTCCTACCTTGTAGAGACATATTCAGTGTAATCTTACATTACAGTTTGGGAAGGATAGAGTATACATGGACATATATTATTCCTACCTTGTAGATACATGTCCAATGTAATTCTACGAGTGTGATCTGGGAAAGATAGAGTATGCATGGACATATATATTATTCCTACCTTGTAGAGATGTCCAGTGCAATCCTACGAGTGTGGTTTGAGAAAGATAGAGTATATATGGACATATGTTATTCCTACCTTGTAGAGACATGCCCAGTATAATCCTACGAGTGAGGTTTGAGGAAGATAGAGTATGCATGGACATATATGATTCTTACCTTATAGAGACACGTCCAGTGTAATCCCGCACGTTTGGTTTTGAAAAGGATAGAGTATGCATGGACATATATTACACGTGCGGTTTTGAAAAGGATAGAGTATGCATGGACATATATTATTCTTACCTTGTAGAGACATATCCAGTGTAATCCTACATTACAGTTTGGGAAGGATAGAGTATACATGGACATATATTTTTCCTACCTTGTAGATACATGTCCAATGTAATTCTACGAGTGCGATCTGGGAAAGATAGAGTATGCATGGACATATATATTATTCCTACCTTGTAGAGATGTCCAGTGTAATCCTACGAGTGTGGTTTGAGAAAGATAGAGTATATATGGACATATGTTATTCCTACCTTGCAGAGACATGCCCAGTATAATCCTACGAGTGAGGTTTGTGGAAGATAGAGTATGCATGGACATATATGATTCTTACCTTATAGAGACACGTCCAGTGTAATCCCACACGTGCGGTTTTGAAAAGGATAGAGTATGCATGGACATATATTATTCCTACCTTGTAGAGACATATCCAGTGTAATCCTACATTACAGTTTGGGAAGGATAGAGTATACATGGGCATATATTATTCCTACCTTGTAGATACATGTCCAATGTAATTCTACGAGTGCAATATGGGAAAGATAGAGTATGCATGGACATATATATTATTCCTACCTTTTAGAGATGTCCAGTGTAATCCTACGAGTGTGGTTTGAGAAAGATAGAGTATATAGGGACATATGTTATTCCTACCTTGTAGAGACATGCCCAGTATATTCCTACGAGTGAGGTTTGCAGAAGATAGAGTATGCATGGACATATATGATTCTTACCTTATAGAGACACGTCCGGTGTAATCCCGCACGGGCGGTTTTAAAAAGGATAGAGTATGCATGGACATATATTATTCCTACCTTGTAGAGACATATCCAGTGTAATCCTACATTACAGTTTGGGAAGGATAGAGTATACATGGACATATATTATTCCTACCATGTAGATACATGTCCAATGTAATTCTACGAGTGCGATCTGGGAAAGATAGAGTATGCATGGACATATATATTATTCCTACCTTGTAGAGATGTCCAGTGTAATCCTACGAGTGTGGTTTGAGAAAGATAGAGTATATATGGACATATGTTATTCCTACCTTGTAGAGACATGCCTAGTATAATCCTACGAGTGAGGTTTGAGGGAGATAGAGTATGCATGGACATATATGATTCTTACCTTATAGAGACACGTCCAGTGTAATCCCGCACGTGCGGTTTTGAAAAGGATAGAGTATGCATGGACATATATTATTCCTACCTTGTAGAGACATATCCAGTGTAATCCTACATTACAGTTTGGGAAGGATAGAGTATACATGGACATATATTATTCCTACCATGTAGATACATGCCCAATGTAATTCTACGAGTGCGCTCTGGGAAAGATAGAGTATGCATGGACATATATATTATTCCTACCTTTTAGAGATGTCCAGTGTAATCCTACGAGTGTGGTTTGAGAAAGATAAAGTATATAGGGACATATGTTATTCCTACCTTGTAGAGACATGCCCAGTATAATCCTACGAGTGAGGCTTGCGGAAGATAGAGTATGCATGGACATATATGATTCTTACCTTATAGAGACACGTCCAGTGTAATCCCGCACGTGCGGTTTTAAAAAGGATAGAGTATGCATGGACATATATTATTCCGACCTTGTAGAGACATATCCAGTGTAATCCTTCATTACAGTTTAGGAAGGATAGAGTATACAGGGACATATATTATTCCTACCTTGTAGATATATGTCAAATGTAATTCTACGAGTGCGATCTGGGAAAGATAGAGTATGCATGGACAAATATATTATTCCTACCTTGTAGAGATGTCCAGTGTAATCCTACGAGTGTGGTTTGAGAAAGATAGAGTATATATGGACAGATGTTATTCCTACCTTGTAGAGACATGCCCAGTATAATCCTACGAGTGAGGTTTGAGGAAGATAGAGTATGCATGGACATATATGATTCTTACCTTATAGAGACACGTCCAGTGTAATCCCACACGTGCGGTTTTGAAAAGGATAGAGTATGCATGGACATATATTATTCCTACCTTGTAGAAACATATCCAGTGTAATCCTACATTACAGTTTGGGAAGGATAGAATATACATGGACATATATTAATCCTACCATGTAGATACATGTCCAATGTAATTCTACGAGTGCGATCTGGGAAAGATAGAGTATGCATGGACATATATATTATTCCTACCTTTTAGAGATGTCCAGTGTAATCCTACGAGTGTGGTTTGAGAAAGATAAAGTATATAGGGACATATGTTATTCCTACCTTGTAGAGACATGCCCAGTATAATCCTACGAGTGAGGTTTGCGGAAGATAGAGTATGCATGGACATATATGATTCTTACCTTATAGAGACACGTCCAGTGTAATCCCGCACATGCGGTTTTGAAAAGGATAGAGTATGCATGGACATATATTATTCCTACCTTGTAGAGACATATCCATTGTAATCCTACATTACAGTTTGGGAAGAATAGAGTATACATGGACATATATTATTCCTACCTTGTAGATACATGTCAAATGTAATTCTAAGAGTGCGATCTGGGAAAGATAGAGTATGCATGGACATATATATTATTCCTACCTTGTAGAGATGTCAAGTGTAATCCTACGAGGGTGGTTTGAGAAAGATAGAGTATATATGGACATATGTTATTCCTACCTTGTAGAGACATGCCCAGTATAATCCTACGAGTGAGGTTTGAGGAAGATAGAGTATGCATGGACATATATGATTCTTACCTTATGGAGACACGTCTTGTGTAATCCCGCACGTGCGGTTTTCAAAAGGATAGAGTATGCATGGACATATATTATTCCAACCTTGTAGAGACATATCCATTGTAATCCTACATTACAGTTTGGGAAGGATAGAGTATACATGGATATATATTATTCCTACCTTGTAGATACATGTCCAATGTAATTCTACGAGTGCGATCTGGGAAAGATAGAGTATGCATGGACATATATTATTCCTACCTTGTAGATACATGTCCAATGTAATTCTACGAGTGCGATCTGGGAAAGATAGAGTATGCATGGACATATATATTATTCCTACCTTGTAGAGATGTCCAGTGTAATCCTACGAGGGTGGTTTGAGAAAGATAAGAGTATATATGGACTTATGTTATTCCTACCTTGTAGAGACATGCCCAGTATAATCCTACGAGTGAGGTTTGAGGAAGATAGAGTATGCATGGACATCTATGAAAAGGATATATATTATTCCTACCTTGTAGAGACATATCCATTGTAATCCTACATTACAGTTTGGGAAGAATAGAGTATACATGGACATATATTATTCCAACCTTGTAGATACATGTCAAATGTAATTCTATGAGTGCGATCTGGGAAAGATAGAGTATGCATGGACATATATATTATTCCTACCTTGTAGAGATGTCCAGTGTAATCCTACGAGTGTGGTTTGAGAAAGATAGAGTATATATGGACATATGTTATTCCTACCTTGCAGAGACATGCCCAGTATAATCCTACGAGTGAGGTTTGTGGAAGATAGAGTATGCATGGACATATATGATTCTTACCTTATAGAGACACGTCCAGTGTAATCCCGCACGTGAGGTTTTGAAAAGGATAGAGTATGCATGGACGTATATTTTTCCTACCTTGTTGAGACATATCCAGTGTAATCCTACATTACAGTTTGGGAAGGATAGAGTATACATGGATAGATATTATTCCTACCTTGTAGATACATGTCCAATGTAATTCTACGAGTGCGATCTGGGAAAGATAGAGTCTGCATGGACATATATAATATTCCTACCTTGTAGAGACATATCCAGTGTAATCCTACGAGGGTGGTTTGAGAAAGATAGAGTATATATGGACATATGTTATTCCTACCTTGTAGAGACATGCCCAGTATAATCCTACGAGTGTGGTTTGAGAAAGATAAAGTATATAGGGACATATTTTATTCCTACCTTGTAGAGACATGCCTAGTATAATCCTACGAGTGAGGTTTGCGGAAGATAGAGTATGCATGGACATATATGATTCTTACCTTATAGAGACACGTCCAGTGTAATCCCGCACGTGAGGTTTTGAATAGGATAGAGTATGCATGGACATATATTATTCCTACCTTGTAGAAACATATCCAGTGTAATCCTACATTACAGTTTGGGAAGGATAGAGTATACATGGACATATATTATTCCTACCTTGTAGATACATATCCAATGTAATTCTACGAGTGCGATCTGGGAAAGATAGAGTATGCATGGACATATATATTATTCCTACCTTGTAGAGACATATCCAGTGTAATCCTACGAGGGTGGTTTGAAGAAAGATAGAGTATATATGGACATATGTTATTCCTACCTTGTAGAGACATGCCCAGTATAATCCTACGAGTGAGGTTTGCGGAAGATAGAGTATGCATGGACATCTATGATTCTTACCTTATAGAGACACGTCCAGTGTAATCCCGCACGTGCGGTTTTGAAAAGGATAGAGTATGCATGGACATATATTATTCCTACCTTGTAGAGACATATCCATTGTAATCCTACATTACAGTTTGGGAAGGATAGAGTATACATAGACATATATTATTCCTACCTTGTAGATACATGTCCAATGTAATTCTACGAGTGCGATCTGGGAAAGATAGAGTATGCATGGACATATATATTATTCCTACCTTTTAGAGATGTCCAGTGTAATCCTACGAGTGTGGTTTGATAAAGATAAAGTATATAGGGACATATGTTATTCCTACCTTGTAGAGACATGCCTAGTATAATCCTACGAGTGAGGTTTGCGGAAGATAGAGTATGCATGGACATATATGATTCTTACCTTATAGAGACACGTCCAGTGTAATCCCGCACGTGCGGTTTTGAAAAGGATAGAGTATGCATGGACATATATTATTCCTACCTTGTAGAGACATATCCAGTGTAATCCTACATTATAGTTTGGGAAGGAAAGAGTATACACGGACATATATTATTCCTACCTTGTAGATACATGTCAAATGTAATTCTACGAGTGCGATCTGGGAAAGATAGAGTATGCATGGACATATATATTATTCCTACCTTGTAGAGATGTCCAGTGTAATCCTACGAGTGTGGTTTGAGAAAGATAGAGTATATATGGACATATGTTATTCCTACCTTATAGAGACATTCCAGTATAATCCTACGAGTGAGGTTTGCGGAAGATAGAGTATGCATGAACATATATGATTCTTACCTTATAGAGACACGTCCAGTGTAATCCCGCAATTGCGGTTTTGAAAAGGATAGAGTATGCATGGACATATATTATTCCTACCTTGTAGAGACATATCCACTGTAATCCTAAATTACAGTTTGGGAAGGATAGAGTATACATGGACATATATTATTCCTACCTTGTAGATACATGTCCAATGTAATTCTACGAGAGCGATCTGGGAAAGATAGAGTATGCATGGACATATATATTATTCCTACCTTGTAGAGATGTCCAGTGTAATCCTAAGAGGGTGGTTTGAGAAAGATAGAGTATATATGGACAGATGTTATTCCTACCTTGTAGAGACATGCCCAGTATAATCCTACGAGTGAGGCTTGAGGAAGATAGAGTATGCATGGACATATATGATTCTTACCTTATAGAGACACGTCCAGTGTAATCCCACACGTGCGGTTTTGAAAAGGATAGAGTATGCATGGACATATATTATTCCTACCTTGTAGAAACATATCCAGTGTAATCCTACATTACAGTTTGGGAAGGATAGAGTATACATGGACATATATTAATCCTACCATGTAGATACATGTCCAATGTAATTCTACGAGTGCGATCTGGGAAAGATAGAGTATGCATGGACATATATATTATTCCTACCTTTTAGAGATGTCCAGTATAATCCTACGAGTGTGGTTTGAGAAAGATAAAGTATATAGGGACATATGTTATTCCTACCTTGTAGAGACATGCCTAGTATAATCCTACGAGTGAGCTTTGCGGAAGATAGAGTATGCATGGACATATATGATTCTTACCTTATAGAGACACGTCCAGTGTAATCCCGCACGTGAGGTTTTGAAAAGGATAGAGTATGCATGGACATATATTATTCCTACCTTGTAGAGACATATCCATTGTAATCCTACATTACAGTTTGGGAAGGATAGAGTATACATGGACATATATTATTCCTACCTTGTAGATACATGTCCAATGTAATTCTACGAGTGCGATCTGGGAAAGATAGAGTATGCATGGACATATATATTATTCCTACCTTGTAGAGATGTCCAGTGTAATCCTACGAGTGTGGTTTGAGAAAGATAGAGTATATATGGACATATGTTATTCCTACCTTGTAGAGACATGCCCAGTATAATCCTACGAGTGAGTTTTGCGGAAGATAGAGTATGCATGGACATCTATGATTCTTACCTTATAGAGACACGTCCAGTGTAATCCCGCACATGCGGTTTTGAAAAGGATAGGGTATGCATGGACATATATTATTCCTACCTTGTAGAGACATATCCATTGTAATCCTACATTACAGTTTGGGAAGGATAGAGTATACATGGACATATATTATTCCTACCATGTAGATACATGTCCAATGTAATTCTACGAGTGCGATCTGGGAAAGATAGAGTATGCATGGACATATATATTATTCCTACCTTGTAGAGATGTCCAGTGTAATCCTACGAGTGTGGTTTGAGAAAGATAGAGTATATATAGACATATGTTATTCCTACCTTGTAGAGACATTCCCAGTATAATCCTACGAGTGAGGTTTGCGGAAGATAGAGTATGCATGGACATATATGATTCTTACCTTATAGAGACACGTCCAGTGTAATCCCGCACGTGCGGTTTTGAAAAGGATAGAGTATGCATGGACATATATTATTCTTACCTTGTAGAGACATATCCAGTGTAATCCTACATTACAGTTTGGGAAGGATAGAGTATACATGGACATATATTATTCCTACCTTGTATATACATGTCCAATGTAATTCTACGAGTACGATCTGGGAAAGATAGAGTATGCATGGACATATATATTATTCCTACCTTGTAGAGATGTCTAGTGTAATCCTACCAGGGTGGTTTGAGAAAGATAGAGTATATATGGACATATGTTATTCCTACCTTGTAGAGACATGCCCAGTATAATCCTACGAGTGAGGTTTGCAGAAGATAGAGTATGCATGGACATATATGATTTTTACCTTATAGAGACACGTCCAGTGTAATTCCGCACGTGTGGTTTTGAAAAGGATAGAGTATGCATGGACATATATTATTCCTACCTTGTAGAGACATATCCAGTGTAATCCTACATTACAGTTTGGGAAGGATAGAGTATACATGGACATATATTATTCCTACCATGTAGATACATGTCCAATGTAATTCTGCGAGTGCGATCTGGGAAAGATAGAGTATGCATGGACATATATATTATTCCTAACTTTTAGATACATGTCCAATGTAATTCTACGAGAGCGATCTGGGAAAGATAGAGTATGCATGGACATATATATTATTCCTACCTTGTAGAGATGTCCAGTGTAATCCTACGAGTGTGGTTTGAGAAAGATAGAGTATATATGGACATATGTTATTCCTACCTTGTAGAGACATGCCCAGTATAATCCTACGAGTGAGGTTTGAGGAAGATAGAGTATGCATGGACATATATGATTCTTACCATATAGAGACACGTCCAGTGTAATCCCGCACGTGCGGTTTTGAAAAGGATAGAGTATGCATGGACATATATTATTCCTAACTTGATGAAACATATCCAGTGTAATCCTACATTACAGTTTGGGAAGGATAGAGTATACATGAACATATATTATTCCTACAATGTAGATACATGTCCAATGTAATTCTACGAGTGCGATCTGGGAAAGATAGAGTATGCATGGACATATATATTATTCCTACCTTTTAGAGATGTCCAGTGTAATCCTACGAGTGTGGTTTGAGAAAGATAGAGTATATATGGACATATGTTATTCCTACCTTGTAGAGACATGCCCAGTATAATCCTACGAGTGAGGTTTGCGGAAGATAGAGTATGCATGGACATATATAATTGTTACCTTATAGAGACACGTCCAGTGTAATCCCGCATGTACGGTTTTGAAAAGGATAGAGTATGCATCGACATATATTATTCCTACCTTGTAGAGACATATCCAGTGTAATCCTACATTACAGTTTGGGAAAGATAGAGTATACATGGACATATATTATTCCTACCTTGTAGATACATGTCCAATGTAATTCTACGAGTGAGATTTGGAAAAGATAGAGTATGCATGGACAGATATATTATTCCTACCTTGTAGAGATGTCTAGTGTAATTCTACGAGTGTGGTTTGAGAAAGATAGAGTATATATGGACATATGTTATTCCTACCTTGTAGAGACATGCCCAGTATAATCCTACGAGTGAGGTTTGAGGAAGATAGAGTATGCATGGACATATATGATTCTTACCTTATAGAGACACGTCTAGTGTAATCCCGCACGTGCGGTTTTGAAAAGGATAGAGTATGCATGGACATATATTATTCCTAACTTGTAGAAACATATCCAGTGTAATCCTACATTACAGTTTGGGAAGGATAGAGTATACATGGACATATATTATTCCTACCATGTAGATACATGTCCAATGTAATTCTACGAGTGCGATCTGGGAAAGATAGAGTATGCATGGACATATATATTATTCGTACCTTTTAGAGATGTCCAGTGTAATCCTACGAGTGTGGTTTGATAAAGATAAAGTATATAGGGACATATGTTATTCCTACCTTGTAGAGACATGCCCAGTATAATCCTACGAGTGAGGTTTGAGGAAGATAGAGTATGCATGGACATATATGATTCTTACCTTATAGAGACGCGTCCAGTGTAATCCCGCACGTGCGGTTTTGAAAAGGATAGAGTATGCATGGGCATATATTATTCCTACCTTATAAAGACATATCCAGTGTAATCCTACTGTGCAGTTTGGGAAGGATGGACATATATTATTCCTACCTCATAAAGACATGTTCAGTGTATTCCTATGAGTGCGGTCTGGGAAGGATAGAGTATATATAGACATATATTATTCCTACGGTTTGAAAAGGATAGAGTATACATGGACATATATTATACCTACCTTGTAGAGACATGCCCAGTATAATTCTACGAGTGGGGAAGAAACACGTCCAGTATAATCCTGTGAGTGCTGTTTGGGAAGAATAAAGTATACATACAACAACAATAAACCTAGTGTATTTCCACCTGGTGGGGTCTGGGGGGGGGGTAAGATGTACGCAGTCCATACCTCTACCTCTAAAGAAGTAGAAAGGCTGTTTCCGATAGACCCCCGGCTCAAGACACAAGATACCACACAAATACAAAGTAATGCACCGAACAAGGTTACAAGATTACATAACATAACATGCATAACATAAATACGACAGAAATACGACAGCCATAAGTAAAAGAAAAAGAAAACAGAAAGAAAACAGAGGAAAGCACCCAGATTCGTACTAAAACAAGGAACAAGGAACACGGAATCATAACCAGGATACTACCCCCAGCAAGTAATTCCCTACACTAGCGACCCAAACTGGCCCTAGTCCTCTGCCCTAATTCGCGTCCTCCAGACCTTCCTATCTAGGGTCATGTCCTCGGTGAGCTGTAACTGTTCCATGTCCCGCCTAATCACCTCACCCCAGTACTTCTTCGGCCTACCCCTACCCCGCCTAAAACTATCCAACGCTAGCCTCTCACACCTACGAACCGGGGCATCCATGCCCCTCCTCTTCATGTGTTCGAACCAGCTCAACCGGACTTCCCGCATCTTGCACTCCACTGGAGTCACAGCAACCTTCTCCCTGATAGTCTCATTCCGAACTCTATCCTCTCTAGCCATCCCACACATCCAGCGCAACATCCGCATCTCTGCCACCTTCATTTTTTGGGTGTGGGAATTCTTAACTGCCCAACATTTCGTTCCATACAACATGGCCGGACGGACTACCATCCTGTAGAATTTGCCTTTAAGCTTGGGCGGCACCTTCTTATCACATAACACCCCCGACGCAAGCTTTCACTTCATCCATCCCGCCCTAATACGATGCGAGACATCCTCGTAAATCTCACCGTTACCCTGGATCACGGACCCGAGATACTTGAAACTATCCCTCTTACATACCACCTGTGATTCTAGCTTCACTACCACCTCATCCTCCAGCCTTACGTCATTAAACTTGCATTCCAAATACTCTGTCTTGCTTCTTCTCAACCTGAACCCTTTAGACTCAAGGGTTTGTCTCCACACCTCTAATTTATCATTCACACCCCCTCGAGTCTCATCAATCAGAACTATATCGTCTGCAAAAATCATACACCACGGCACCTCCCCTTGAATACTCCGCGTCAACACATCCATCACCAAAACAAACAAAAAAGGACTAAGAGTAGATCCCTGATGCAATCCTGTCAAGACGGTGAAATGCTCTGAGTCTCCTCCCGCCGTCTTCACCTGAGATTTTGCTCCCTCATACATGTCCTTAATTGCTTTGATATATGCCTGCGGGACTCCACTCACCTCCAACCACCTCCAAAGCACCTCTCTGGGGACTTTGTCGTATGCCTTCTCCAGGTTGATAAACACCATGTGCAGGTCCTTCTTCCTTTCCCTATACTGTTCCACTAGCCTCCGTACCAGGTGAATTGCCTCCGTCGTCGAGCGGCCAGGCATAAATCCAAACTGGTTTTCCGAAATAGACAATATCCATCTCAGCCTCGCCTCGACCACTCTCTCCCAAATCTTCATAGAGTGACTCAATAACTTAATCCCCCTATAGTTATTGCAACTCTGGACGTCCCCCTTATTCTTATAGAGAGGGATCATGGAACTCCACCTCCAAGCCTCGGGCATCTTTGCCGTCTTGAAGATTTCGTTGAACAATCCAGTCAACCACCTTACACCAGCCTCTCCAACGAACTTCCAAAACTCTACCGGTATCTCATCCGGCCCCGTCGCCCTACCCCTTTGCATCCTGCGAACAGCCTCTCTAACCTCTTCTACCCTAAAACGTCTACAATAACTAAAATCCCGACACTCCTCTGAGTGCTCCAATTCCCCTAACTCAATAGCTCTATCCCCTTCGTCATTCAAGAGCCTATGAAAGTACAACTGCCATCTATCCTTAATGTGGCCGTCCTCCACCAACACTCTACCGTCCTCCCCCTTAATGCACCTCACCTGGTCGAGGTCACTCCCCTTCCTCTCCCTATCCTTAGCGAGTCTAAACAACTTTTTCTCCCCTCCTTTCCCCTGTAACCCCGCATACAAGCTCTCAAAAGCGGCCGTCTTAGCTGCCGTGACAGCTGACTTAGCCTCCTTCCTAGCTAGCTTGTACTCCTTCCTGTTTACCCGCTTCTCTTCTTCGTCCTTACTCTCAACCAACTTAGCATACGCCCCTTTCTTGGTCCCCACTTTCTTCTCCACCTCTTCATTCCACCACCAATCCCCCCGATGGTGCCCGGCTCGGCCCCTAGAAACACCCAACACCTCAGTTGCATTCTCCCTGATGCACCTCGCCGCCCTATCCCACATACTATCCACGTCCCCCCTACACTCCCACACCTCCATTCCCGCCAACTTCTCCCCTATCTCCTACGCCTTCACTGGCGTCAAGCCGCCCCACTTAATTCTAGGTCTACCCTCCTTACTTCTCCCCTTTCTATTCTTCTTTATACCCAAATCCATAACCAAGAGTCTATGTTGGGTCGAAAGATTCTCACTCGGGATAACCTTACAGTCCTTACACAACACCCTAGCCCCTTTCCGAAGCAACAAAAAGTCAATCTGGGTCCTGCCTATCGCGCTTCGAAAGGTGATCAAGTGATCGTCCTTCTTCGGGAAGCCCGAGTTCACCACCACCAGCCCAAAGGACCTCGCAAACTCCAATAGAGTAGTCCCCTCTTCATTTCTGTCCCCAAAACCAAAACCACCATGCACATCACCAAAGCCTCCCGGTAACGCCCCGATGTGACCGTTGAAATATCCTGCTACAACAATCTTCTCCGAGCTAGGCACGCCTCTCACCACCTCCTCCAAAGCCTCCCAAAACCGCATCTTCTCCTCCCCCTCTGAGCCCACTTGGGGCGCATAGGCACTACACACGTTCAGGGTAAACCCCCGAATGACCAACTTAATAGTCATCAACCCATCGTTGATCCTCTTCACCTCTACGACCTGACCTCTAAGCTCTTCATCTACTAAGATGCCAACTCCATTCCTACGCCTCTCGCTCCCAGAGTACCACAACTTGTAACCATCTACATCCCTAGCCTTAGACCCTACCCACTTGGTCTCTTGGACACACGCAATATTGATCCTCCTCTTCCTAAGGATCTTCGCAAGTTCTATGGACTTACCCTGAAGGGTCCCTATATTCCAAGACCCAACCCTCAGCCTACCATCACTATCCACACGCCCTCCTGTACCACCCCTGCGGCCAAACCTTGGCCTCCCTCCCACTCCCGCCCTTTCCTCATCCCCCGCCCCCACAACAACCCCACACCCCAACCCCCTCGAACATGACCCTATCCTACCATTACCGCCCACAACCACTACTACGAGAAAATATAAGAAAATATAAAAATATAAACGATGGTAGAAACAGAGCAGCAACAAGAAATACAAGGCACACAAATCACACGCAAGTCAAGGTACATGGGATAATACTAGCATAATATAAAGAATGAAATAACAAAGGTTAGAAGTCACCGGGTGGCCGATCGGCAGCTGGAGATCGAGCTGCAGTTGCTGGGGACCGGGCTGCTGCTGCTGTGACTGGGCGTCGGCTGCTGGATCTGCGGGTGGGGTCTCGCCGGAGCTGGAGACTGAAGGGGGGGGGCTGCTGGGTCTCGTCGGAGCCGGTGGGTGGGGGACTCGCCGGAGCTGAGGACCGATGGAAAAGGGGGCTGGGGCCGGCTGGTGGGTGCGCCGGAGCTGGAGAGCGAGGGAGGGGTCTGCCGGAGGTCGGCGATGGTGATGGCGACGACGGAGGGGAGGGGGGGTCTGCCGGAGGTCGGCGATGGTGACGGCGACGGGGGTCGGCGACGGAGGTCGGCGCCGGGATTGGGAACGGCGCCGGCGCCGGGACTGGGGACCGGGGGGGAGAGAAGGTAGGGAGAGAGAGGGGGGGAGAGAGCCGTTATAAGGGAGAAGAGAGAGAGAGGAGAGAGAAGAGAGATCTACATGGACGTATATTATTCCTCACTTGCAGACATGTGCAATGTAATCCTACGAGTGCGGTTTGGGAAAGAAAGAGCATACATGGACATTGCATAAGTAAGGTAGTTTTTTTTTTTTTTCGCTTGAAAGAAATATCATAAGAGAAGAAAGAAGTTCATGTAGGTCGGATCCTAGCGTATTCGTGCAAAGCGGTAACTATTTAAAAGCCTTGTACCAGTGCCAGTTGAACCTTTTTTGGTCTCTTTCAGCGGAGGGCTTACCCTTTCTATTAGTATTGAAACACTACAGAGCGAGTTGCTCTTCTAGGCGGGCAGCTGTGTGACAACACTACAGAGAAAACGGCGCTTTCGTTTAGCATGCTATGGTCTCAACGCCTTTACGAGATAGTGCGGTTTGGGAAGAATAGAGTATACATGGACATTTATTATTCCTACCTTGCAGAGATAGATAAGTTTCTTCAAATAGACCCGTAGCATAAAACTAAATAATGTTTCGTCGTATGTACAAGAGTGAGTATAAAGGAGTATATATACATCGAAGTGAAATTTTGATGCAACGATAAAATTATTTGTGTCCTATAAATACGTTACAAGATCAAGTTGTAAAATTAGACGTAAGTTTGCATCAAGGCAGATAGTCTACGTTGCACCCCTTAAAATGCAACCCTCCCACTAACGTTTGCCAAACTTTGTGTACTCAACTGTCCTTTGTAAAGAATTATATAATAAATGTACGTAATATATTATCTAAAAAATTACATAAATATACAACTTATATTTTTAATATCACAAAAAATTCCAACTCCTTAAACATATTACAAAAATTCCAATATATACACAGAATGCTATGTATATGTCGGCTATGTTATATATATTAATAGGGAGAGACAGTAACGTAATTAAAAAAATAGGAGAGTGTAATTACTTTCAAAAGGATTGGAATTTATGTCATTTATACGTATATTATTATTGATGATTCATATAACCAACTTAACTTATTTGGAATTAAGGTGCGGTCGTTATTCCTTTTTCTATTCCCACTAAGTGTCTCGTATTTATTTTGAGGTCCAACTAAATCGCATTTATTATTGACAAAAAATAGACTAAACAAAAAAGATTAAAAAAAATTACTTACTATAAAAAGAAGTGGATCTGGTCTGCCAAATTTGTACAGAACAGCATTAACAACAATCTTATTTTCCAAATTCTCGTCAGTGTTATGATGAACCATATGTAATTCCAAGGCATACCTATTATTCAAATAATACCAAAAAAGAAAAAAATTAAAATAGACAAAATTGGCCACAAAAGAAGATTAAATGATTACTACCAATTAATCATTCTACTTAAAAATAATTTAACTTTATTCTTAATATATAGTAATTTATAATCACACAATTTTTTTTGACTTATTCCAACACATTAAAGACCACAAAGACCGTTTCAACATCCAAAACAATAAAACTAGAATAAACATTAAAAGCCACTTTAAGTAATGAATAAATATTTATTAAGATTTTGATACAAAAGAACGTTTTTGCTATTAAAATATTCATATCTTTCAAAGGAAAAAAGTTCAAAACATCTTGAGATTTAAGCAATTGCGAATTATATAACTAGTAAATATGTTTCCTTCATGTTAATATATTTTATTTTTTAGAGGGGATTACGCTTACTTATTTTTTTTAGTATAGAAAGCAATTGGATTTGTTATAACATAGAATAATACAACAAAGAATATATGGGTGTTATGTTCTCTTAAAGTATTAAAACGATCTTGAAAAAGATTACGAGAAATCAGACACAAAGATACCACACGAATAAGGATTAAGTGAAATATTAAATATCAATCTTGCTTGAAAATCCTCGTAGCTTAATTTTTGGTGGATAATATTTTGGTAATCAGTTTTATTAGGTCTTTCAATTAACATTTATTTCAAATAATTACACGTAATTACCTTATAATTACCTTATAAGTGATTTGACCGTGTATAGAATACTATATTATTAATTGGTTCATAACTACTCAGAACAAAATGAGAAAAAATAATTAATTTTATCTTAAGCTTCTAAAACGATAAATAATTTAAGATAATTATTTTAAAAAAATTACGACAGATAATTTAAGACGAGAAAATAAGATATTATTGTTACCTTCTACCATTAATAGTATGTTCAGAAGGAGAATGCCAATGAATTTGTAGAAGAGGGTACTTTGTGCCATTCATCAAAATTGATCCAGCATCCCCATACCAATGCAACTGCATAAATAGAGACAGATTTAGAATTTGAATTATACGATTTCAAGATTTTGGAATTTTATCGCAATTCGTTTGATTTTTTTGGTTTGTTATTAATTATGTCTAGTTGTCTAATGAATCTTTTTAACGTATATATAATTTGAGCTAAAATTATTGAATTGAGGGAATTCATAGACCTATAACTATACATCCTCTAATCCATAAATAGTACGAGTAAAAATTCAGAAATCACCATTTTTCAAAAATCTTGGAAAGGAAACGTCAGGTTGGAATTTGAAACTTCATGTAAATAACTACATTTTAAAGATAATAATATTAAAGAAATGGTCAGTGAACGCTAGTTGTACGTAATAGTACTCACCTGTCTTTTCACAAAGAGTTTAACTTTTATTCAGTGATAGAATATAGCATTAAAAAAAGTAATTTAATTATAACGATAAATAAAAGATTAGCACGACCCTTACGCAAGGAGAACACACACAAATCAAGAAATGTTCCAATTATTTATTTATTTATTATTTTTCTATGGTGACATTGAATGTATTGACCATGATATCACTTGTTATTTGTAAGAGAAGAAAGAATAATTTACAATAAAATTAATTTAAAGCCATTAGAATATTCTAAAAATGATGAAACATTTTTTTAACAACTTACTGAAATATCATGGCCTCTATTTCTTAGAGTAGAATTAGAAGGCTTGTATAGTTTTTTGTGACCCAATTTTCTCTTTATTTTGACTCCACAACTTGATATATCAATTGGAGATTGCATTTTTCCAATCTTGCAAGTTTCCCATTCTTTATGTAATTCTCCCCATTTACTTGGACCTTTCTTACTCCCTTCTTTATAATTAAACTCCACTTGATCTTCTACCTCATCATCATGATCCTCTACAAAATCACAAACATAAAAAATCTGACGTTAAGGGTGTATAAAATTAAATACACACTCATAATAGCTAAAATTTCGTATATATGCACAACATAATTTCCGACGAAAGGTGTGCACCTGACCATCCTTTGATATAGGTGGCTGGCTCCGCCCATGGAGTAGGAGAAACATAAGAATATTGAGAGGTGAATCAGGATCTATAGAGTCGTTGAGTTTAAAACTAAAATCTAATGAGTATATTTTCGCTGACCACTTCCTTGCATGTCTTTGAAAAATAGAAATAGTCGTTGAGTTTTAAATTTCACAGGTAAAATTTTAAGACGATATCATGGAGTTTCATATTCGTGGAAATAGAAAGTCCATTTAATTGATGCATATTATCTTTCAAATGCATGGGTTGAAAAGTGATTATTTTCGAATGCAACTCAATAATTTGAACAAAAACAAAAAACAAAAATAGATTCAGATGAACCTACAAAACCTCATAAAGTGCATATGAACTCAAGCTTTAGTTTTGATTCTATATATGAATTTAGTAATCTACTAATTATGTACATATTGAAAATTCTGAAACTAATAACATAATTAGACTGTAAGTTCGATGACAAACACAAAATCATGAGAACCCATTTAAATTCTGAATGTGTCTCTACTAAGATATGAATAACATTACATACCACCATTTTTTTGACCAATGGATGTTGCATTCAAGAATAGAGGCAAATAGAGAAGAAATCCAAAAATGATCAAAATTGGATAGTAGTTTTTTTTCTTCATTCTGAGAGAAACTATATTTGGTTTTTGGAGTGGTCTAAAATAAAATACATATTTAAAGGAATCTTAACAACTTCTTCTTAGTAGTAGGGGAATATAGATATTGACTAATTCATTATTATTAACAACCATTTCAAAAATAAAAAAAGAAATCCCTTAATACATGTTTTTCTTAATAAATCTTCATAAACCATTTCCTAATATCATGGAATTATTGTTTTACCTTTAATGTAAAAATCTAGATAATATCCCTTTGTGGCCTTAATTGGTTGTCTAATTTGCTTATGGTATTCTTTTGTTGGGATATATTTCAATTTGATTGATATTATTTTTTTCAATGTTGTTATTTCGAATTATTGTTTTACCTTTGATGTAAAAATCTAGATAATATCCGCCTTAATTAGTTGCCTAATTTGCTTATGGTGTTCTTTTGTTGGGATATATTTCAATTTGATTGATATTATTTTTTTCAATGTTGTTTAAATAAAAATGAAAAACAAAGAAGAAGAAAAAATAAAAGATAACACAAAAGCTCAACTTTGCATTTTTTTTATATCTTTAATAAATATTTTTTGTTCTATATTGTTTATATTTGACCATGACTATAATGACATGACAATAATATTTTTTGTGAAAAGAAATATTAATCATAAAGATGAATGGTCAATAAATTAGTGGCCTAAATCCAAACTTTAATAAGACTATATACAAAAATAATATACACATACATACAAAAATAATATTATAGTAATTTAGAGTTGTCTTTTTTTGCTTTGCATATTAGTAATTTTTGGCATAATATTTTTAAGAGATACACAACCTTTAATTTCACATACTAATATGATTACAAATAAAAATAAAGATTATTTTAGAGTTAATACGATGTTAGCCATTTGTTTTCAATACATTAACTTGGATATTATAGTTAAAATTTATTAATATGAAGTTTGGATTGTTTAATTTAAAATTCTAAATTATTCAAGGTAACAGTTAGAGGACTTTTTCTTTCTTAATTTCTTTTAGATAATTTTTTAAACGTATTTCGAAATCTTCATTATTATTTCAAGTGAAGTTGAAATCATAAAATTTACTAAAATTTTTGAGACCTCAAACTTTTGGAGGCCTAAAGCAAACGCTTTACTAGTCTTATCCTGATTCGGGTATATGAATATGATAGGTTTATTCATCTTTCATGCAACTTGTACTGACTTACCAGAATATTAGGGTTTCAAGAATCACATGCTACAGGATGCTCATTGATTCTAATAATTTTATTATTTGGCATAGTCGATTCAGCCATCTCGATTCAAATACGATGTAGATGATCGGTCAAATCATCCAGATTTAAACATGATGCGCAAAATAGTTGAGAATCTATTGAAGAGCTAGAACATTCTTCAATTTTGGAATTCTGATCTCTTTATGTTAGTTGGTCTCGGAGTAAATACATTATCGAAGACCAACTAGAGTTGAAATGATCAAGATATGTTGAAGAAAAATGTGAACGTTGTGATGCCAAAATTAGAGGGTGACTCATGGATCTCCGCGTTGGGAAGTCTATGATTGTTGAAGTGTTGTTGATAAGAAACACTATGAAAAAAGCGATATAAAATGGATGACGGACACTCTATGTCTTCTTTGATGCGACATGTGTAGTTGGACATCTCGAAAGAAAGATGTGAAGGCTACTTGTGAAGCTATTTGGAACATGTCTGTCTAAGTAGATCATGACTGATATCGTAGATCACAACATAGCTAAATTTCCAGTTTCTTTATGTATGGTTTCTCTTGAGATAAAATGTTTTCAGGTTGAATTGTGAATGATAATGTACGATATCGAAAGGAATTAATAAATAGGATTTCACAAGAAAAGAAAATATTTGAGGGAGAAAATAGGCAACATAAACTAACAAACATAAAAATCACTATTTTAAGATGTTGTTTAGAAGACTTGCTTAAAGTGAATAGTGAATAAAGAGGACATATTTAAAGAAATATTACCAACGACTTCCATAATAATAGCAGAAAAGATAGATCTTGACTGATCCATTTATTAATATTAGACATACCAAAAAAAAATAAAAATATTTAGACATGTTTTTCTAAATTAAAAAAAATATATATTAATCTTTATAAGCGGTTTCCTAATATCTTGGAATTATTGTTTAATCCTTTATGTAAAATCTAGCCAATGTCCATTAATTGTGTTTGTGGTCTTAATTAGTTTATTGAACTGATTTATTGGCAATGGTTTGGTTAAGATTAATCTGCCACAAAATTTTCCCTTGACATTTTCCAAATTGATATTATATTTTCAATGTTCTGTAAATAAATAATTTTAAAAAAAGGATTTTTCTCTTATATATGAAAACTAAAAGTGAATATATATTTTTCAGTTCTAAATCAACATTCATTGCTCAATTAAAGGAAAAATTTAAGAATATTAAATTACTTTTCTGTTTTAAATTATTCTATATAATTTCAGGCTTTATAAGTTTTTTTTGTTGACATTTTACTCTCTTTCCTCTATTTTCTAATAAAAAGAACAACAACATTCTATCCTATTTAATCAACAAATTAAAGTCATTTAATTTCATATACGTTACATGTTTTTTCGTTTTCCATAATCAAACGGTAACATTTAAATAACTAATATTTTTTTTTTTGATAGGGGAGATCTTAGAAAAAAAAACAAAAAATCAAGCTTTTTGCTATTTGGTTCGAAAATGGCCCGTTCGTGATGTTTCGCGCATTTCACCACTCAAATGGCCCTGCCGACCCTAAAGGCCCACACTAGGCTGCTCCTAAGCTTGCCTGGGGCGCCTCGATCGATTTTCGACCCAAAGCACACCCGAACCTCGGCACAAAGCAAGCTTGAACCTTGGGATTACCCTCAAAATCGTGGTCTATACCACATTGATTTGGCCCGAAAATGGATCGTTCACGCCGTTTCGCCCGTTTGACCACCTAAATGGCCCCAACCGACCCCAAAGGCCCACATTAGGCCGCTCCCCAACTTGCTTGGGGTGCCACGATCGATTTTTCGGCCCAAAGCACGCTCCGACCCCAGGCTCACCCCTGAAACCGTGGGCTACAACACACTGATTTATTGTAAAAATGGCCCGTTCGCGTCGTTTCACCCGTTTGACTACCCAAATGGTACCGCCGACCCCAAAGGGCCACATTATACTGCTCCCCATCCTGCCTGGGGCGCCCCTGTCAATATTTGACCAAAGAACACATGAAACCCAAGCCCACACCTAGAACCATCGGCTATAGCACATTGATTTGGTTCGAAAATAGCCCATTTGCGCTGTTTCACTCGTTTGACCACCCAAATGACCCTGCCAAACCCAAAGGGCCACACTAGGCTGCTCCTCAGCCTGCCTGGGGATCCCTGATCGATTTTAACATAAAGAATTCCCAGACCCCAGGCCCACTCCTCGAAAAGTGGGCTATATCACATCGATTTGGCCCCAAAATAGTTCATTCGCTCTGTTTTGCCTGTTTGACCACTCAAATGGCCCTGCCAACCCTAAAGGCCCACACTATAACGCTCCTCTACCTGCCTGGGTTGCCCCAGTCAATTATTAGCCCAAAGCACGCTTGGACCCCGAGCTCACACCCGAAACCGTGGGCTATAGCACATTGATTTGGTCAAAAATGGTCCGTTTGTGATATTTCACCCATTTTACCACCCAAATGGCATCGCCGACCCTAAAGGGCCATACTAGGTTGCTCCCCAGCCTGCCTGGGGTGCCCTGATTGATTTTCGGCCTAATACACGCTCGGACCCAGAACCGTGGGCTATAGCACACTGATTTGGACCGAAAATAGCCCATTCGAACTACTTCACCTATTTGACCATCCAAATGGCCCCGTCGACCCCAAAGGCACACACTAGGATGCACCCTAGCCTGTCTAAGATGCCTTGGTCGATTTTTAGCCCAAATCACACCCAGACCTCGAGGCCGACCCGAAGACTGTGTGTTAGAGGTCGGAGGGACTATTTGAGTGATCAAATAGGCAAACCAACGTGAACGAGCAATTTTTAAGCCAAATTGATGTGCTAAAGCTCACGGTTCTAGGGGTTGGCCTTGGATCTGAACGCACTTTGGGCCAAAAATCAATTGGGATGTCCCAGGCAGGCTGGGGAGAGGCCTAGTGTAGGCCTTTAGGGTAGCGTGTCCATTTGGGTGGTCAAACAGACAAAATACCGTGAATGGTCCATTTTCGAGCCAAATCAGTATGCTATAGCGTACGGTTCTAGGGTTGGGCTCAGGGGTCGAGCATGCTTTAGGCCAAAAATTGATTGAGTCACCCTAGTCAGGCGCATCACCTAAAAAGCAAAATTTGAATTACCCAATCAAGGAAGTGTATTTCCTTACCAATGCCGCTTGAATTACCAAAATAAGAAAGTGCGTCTCCTCACAAATGTCTCTTGAATTACTCAAACAAAGAAGTGCGTCTCCTTACAAATATTTCTTGAATTGCCCAAACCAGGAAGTGCGTCTCCTTACAAATGTTGCTTGAATTACCCCAAATAAGAAAGTATGTCTCCTTATCAAATGCCGCTTGAATTATCCAAACAAGGAAGAGCGTCTCCTTACAAATATCGCTTGAATTGTTCAAACAAAGAAATGTGTCTCCTAACAAGTGCTGCTTGAATTACTCGAATAAGGAAGTGCGTCTCCTTACAAATGGTGCTTGAATTACCCAGACAAAGAAGTGCATCTCCTTACAAATTCCAATCGAATTACCAAATAAGGAAGTGCGTCTCCTTACAAATGTTGCTTGAATTATCAAACAAGGAAGTGCATCTCCTTACAAATGTTACTTGAATTTCCAACACAAGAAAGTGTGTCTCCTTACAAATGTTGTTGGAATTACCCAAACAAGGAAGTGCGTCTCCTTACAAATGCCGATCGAATTACCAAACAAGGAAGTGTGTCTCCTTTGGAAGTGCGTCTCCTTATGATAGATCTTGAATTACCAAAATAAGAAAGTGTGTCTCCTTACAAATGTTGCTTGAATTTTCAAAACAAGGAAGTGCGTCCCCTTACAAATGTTGTTGGAATTACCCAAACAAGGAAGTGAGTCTCCTTACAAATGTTGATGGAATTACCCGAACAAGGAAGTGCGTCTCCTTACAAGTGCTAATTGAATTACCAAACAAGGAAGTTCATATCCTTACAAATGTTGCTTGAATTATCAAACAAGGAAGTGCATCTCTTTATATATGTTGCTTGAATTTCCCACACAAGGAAGTGCATCTCCTTACAAATACCGCTTGAATTACCAAACAAGAAAGTATGCTTCCTCACAAATGTTGCTGTATTTACCAAATAAGGAAGTGTGTTTCCTTACAAATATTGTTGGAATTACCCAAACAAGAAAGTGCATCTCTTTACAAATGTTGCTAGAATTACCAAAATAAGGAAGTGTGTCTCCTTACAAATGATGCTTGAATTAACATGGGTTTGAATACCAAATATGTGCAACAACATTGCCACTTGCATTTGTAAAAGTGAGAATATTATGGCCCTTGATGTTTAGGCTTTGAAATCCTTGATTCGAAGGTAGCATGTGTTCCTATTTCATACAAAGAAAACTTGTTAGTTTAAAAACATGGTGGTTGGTTTGTGGCTTAGCTTTCACAACAATCGCTTTTGCCCCCATCATATTTAACCTTGCTTCCAACCATTAACATAGGTCGTTGACTTGCTGCATCATTGACTCAAACTCAGATTATTAAGAGTGACTCTGAAATAAACACAGTGTTTCTGCTTTGCCATGCTCCTCAAATAAACCCTTTGAACCTTGGTATTTTCGTGAATTCCCAGACTTGTTTGTTGATAAAATTTGTATGCCTTATTTGTGCTAACTTTTGTCTTGCTTTGTGCAATTGGAGAAGCTGGTAGCAGTTTTGAAATATTTTCTCACTTGTTTTGACAAGGACTTGACTCAAAGACAAGAAAAAAAATGACAGTTATTTTTATTTGGACAACTGACCCAAGAAAAATAAAAATAAAAATATAAAAAAGAAAGAAAAGACAATGAATGTCCCCATTTGAAATAAAGAAATGAAAAATTTATCTAAAAATGACTGTCAACTCTAATGATTATGCCATGCATTTTGGATTAATCTGCCTGATCTTTCCATCCACACCTTCCACCAGTTGTTGTTGGGTTAATGGACTTGAAACTGAGTTGCTTTCTCGGGCCAATTACATTCAGAGACCTCATTCGGCTAATGGCACCTTGAAGGGTTTTCGCCAACAAACCTCTCTTATTTTTCTCTCAGCTCACCATCGTCTTATGGTGCCCATAAGGGTTTTCACCGAGAAGACTCTCATTTTTATTTCTCTTAACTTACCATCTCCTTACGGTGCCCGTGAGGGTTTTCACCAATAAGACTCTCTCATTTTTATTTCTCTCTTGATTCTTTGTGCTGAGGAAGACAAGTAGTTTCCAAATACACCATCATATCCCGTGCATGCTTTCCCTTAACATCTCCAAAGATTGATCTGAAGGTCTTTCCTTGGTTGTAACTTGGCTTTTGGATAGGGTTAGAAAGAAAGGATGGCATGAGGTCCAAAGGACACTTGAAGTGGGTTAGGACTTACAACTTTTTGAATCAACTCAAACAATGAGGATTAACTCATGCCCCAGTTTCTTTTAACTGGGTGATTCTAAATTGTTTATTTGGTTGGATCGAGCCCTTAGTAGGGCAGCCTACATATCTCACCTTCGAGAGAGGAGAATCAGGTCATGCATAGTTCTGGCAGCTTGTTCTTTTGCTTTGATCTGATTTTTCTTTTTTTTTTCTTTTATTCACTCTTTTCACTTTGCGATTCCTTTTTTCTAACTCTATTTTTCTTGACACTTTTTTTTGAAACAGTTTTGTCTCTTTTTTGTAACTTTTTGACTTTATCTTTTTACTCGACTCTATTCTTTAAACTCTGCTTACTCTATCTTGATTCCAAAAGAGGGGTATAAAAGAAAATAACACTAAGGCTCAAATGGGGTAAACAAAGGATGACTCAATGTTTGGATAGCAGAATTAAATGTCTTCATCATATCAATCCTTGAGAATGCAAGTACATAACATGCAATTAGAAGTGAGAGATGAAGATTATTTGCGACATCTTTTTAAGCAGATTGAGTCTGTGCGTCACTACTTCTTCTATAAACTCCACCTTTGTTGTACATTCCTCACATCAAATGACTCATGCTTTCATGGAGCTGCTTATCTTCTTGTTTTTCTTGATAAGGGATCACACGTCCACTATTTGACCTAATTGGGACTTGTCTTTCGATCGATGACCAAGTTGTTCTTGTGATTCTCAAAATAATTGCCTTAACTTGTCACCAAATGTCTCAGTGCTCTATCTATTTTCTCATATGCTCTCTTTTTATAACTTTAAACCTCTGATACAATGTTCATGCTTAAACTGAATTTTAAGATCTGGCTGAAAATTTCACTAGCATGTCATATCACTAGAGTCAATACAAAATGTACTATGTAAAGAAAACAAACAAATAACACATATTTAAAATACAAAGGAAAATGAGACACTTCATTTAGTCGAAACAAAAGATAGAAGGGTTTGAACATAAACAACAAAAGTACAAAACAAGATAGATCCCGAACTACAATCCTGAAATAATTCGGAGACAGAAAATAAAACAAAACAAGCTACCAAACCCCGTCCTAGTAAGGAGAAGGGTGACTTCTCAATTAATCAGCCTGATATCTTAGCCACTGGTTTATATATTATCATGACTAGAGCTTTTCTCACTATCAATGTTCTGCACCATGATTGATTTATCTTGAATCATCTTTTCAATTTCTCTTTTCAAAGCACGACAATCTTCAATACTGTGACCTTGAACATCGGAATGATATGTACATCGTACATTAGGATCAAAACTTTTTAAATGTGGGTCAGGAGTATACCCAAGGAGAGGAGTGATCATGCCCTGTTGTACCAATCTCTGGAATAAACTTGCATACGAATCTCCAATGGGTGTGAAGCTATCCCTCGACTTCTGTCTTATTTCATTATTTGGCTTAAATAAAAAACAAGGTCTAGAAGGGCTTTGGTATGTATGTGGAGTTAGAGAATAACTCGCCAGAGTTAGAGTGCCAGTGTGGTTAAGATAGGGGTTAAACATATGGTTGCACATTATACACTTGATATGGAGATGGGGGAATGGAATATAATGGATTTTGGGAAGGATTCTGTGGAACTTGGCCATAAACTTGGGTTTAAGCTCGTGGGTAATGATGGTATATTCCTCTTGCTCGTTCTTGTTGTCCAACTATAATAGCAGATGCATCTTCCTTATTCTTTTTTCCTCCAACACTTCCAGAATCTTTTTGAATTGCTTGAGTAGTCGCTTTCAATGTTGCAAAACTCACAATGTGACCGTTCTTAATTCCATCCTCTATCATCTCCCCCATTTTGAGGACCTCAATAAATGGCTTGCCTAATGTAGGTAACAAGTGTTGATAATATGTTTCATTTTGCGCTTGAATAAATGCCTCCACTATCTTACTTTCTTTTATTAGCGGTTTCACCCTAGCAGCTTGTTCACACCATCTAATCATATACTCTCTGAAAGTTTCAGTACTCTTTTTCTTCATATTAGTTAAGGATTTCTCGTCAGGAATCAACTCCATATTGTATTGAAATTATTGCATGAATTCATTATCCAGGTCATCCCAGCTATTCCACTTGTCGATGTCTTGGTCAACAAACCATTCTAAAGCTAGACTTGAAAGACTCTCACCAAAATATGCCATGAGTAATTCTTCCTTCCCTCCAGTGCCCCTTATCTAGTTGCAATAGCATCTCAAATGTGCTACAGGATCGCCATGTCCATTATACTTCTCAAACTTCGGCATTTTAAAACCAAGAGGAAGATGTATACCTGGAAACATGCACAGATCTTTATATGAGACACTTTTGTACCCCCCAAGTCCTTGTAAGTTTTTCATAGTCAGTTCCAAACTTCTCAGTTTTCTGTCTATTTTCTCTTGTTCTTCTGTCATAACAGGCTTCTCAGTGTTAGGAGGAAATTCAGGCAGTTGAGGGAAATCGTAAGGACTAGTCGACTTAAATGTGGGCTCGGGAGCGTAATGCTGATCACTAAAAATATTCAATACAGGGTCGCTTGTAGAGTGAGGAATCACAACTTTCGGATTGACATTAAAAGCAGGAGCTTCAAACGGGAGTAGGTCTGCAAAAGCATGAATAGCAGGCGGAGCCGAGCATGTGGTAATTTTGTATTGAGGAGTCAGGAAATGAATATTGGAGGTGTTTGGTTACTGTTGCCCCAGAGTAGGTCCTGATGCATGTTGTGGTGTGTCGACCAAAATAGAAAATTGTGCATATGACACTGGAGGAAAATTAGAAAGATATTCCTGATTATCTATGGGAAATGGAGGAGGCGGCAACCCATTAGCCTAAGCTCTATGCATTTCTATCATTTGCTACCTCAATTTTTGAATCTCTTTATTAGCTCTTACATTCTCATTCCCCAAACTCCCTATCAAATTAGTGACAACAAACTCGGTATTCTTGTTGGTCATAACTTTCTCTGTGACTTGGAGCAATATGAAGGACCAGCCAAAATGCCACAAACCAACCACCTTAAACTAACTGGACAAGAGATAGCAAATGTGTTAAAGTTCAACGATTTTTCAAAATCTCTTCTTCTTTTTTTTCTAGAAAAAAATCACCGAACCCTAGAAGAGCGCCTACGTATCTCACCCCGAAAGGGGAGAATCAGGTGTGCGTAGTTCGTGAAATTTTGCCAAAATGGCCAATTGAACTCTTTTTTCTTTCTTGAAACAAAGTGTCAAAAGAATTGACGAAAACCTTTTTGCATTTTTTTTAGGTTTAAATCTCTATACAAAATGAAACCTGTGATTACCAAAGAAAAATCTTTTTGGGTTTTCGATTTTTGAATTTCATGTGAAAATAAAACTTGAACCTATTATAGGAAAATCTTTTTGTAGTTTTCTTTTAAAGACGTATATGAAACGCCTACTCTAAATGGAGAGTGAAGAAATATTTTTGGATTTTTCAAATAAGATCCCCAAACCAACAATAGGCTGCTTACGTATCTCACTCCTGAAAGAGGAGAATTAGGGGTGTGTAGTTCGTCCAGATTGGACAATTAATGATTAACTAACAGATTGACCCTAACTTAAGAGACACAACCAAAGACAAACGAATAAAATCTTTTTAGGTTTTTAATTAGACACTTCAACTGAAACTGACACCAACAATTACGAAGGAAAATCTTTTTGGCATTTTCACTCTATAAAATGTACAAAGCTCCTATTGAAAGGAAAAATACTTTTGGAGTTTTCGAATTATGAATGCTTACTAAATAAATAAAAAGAATTTTTTTCAACGTTTTTGATTTTTAGGAAAATGAGTGCAAAAAGTAAAAAAAATAAATATTTTTTTGAATTTTTGAATTGTGAAAAACAAAAGTCAGAAAGAACCCTAAAAATTACCGAAACTCTTTTTTTCACTTTTTTTTTTCTTTTTTTCAATAATTTCTTGCCTACATACTTTGCTTTTAACTCATGCTTTTGCTCAAATCAATATGTCAAATGACCTCGTTACCCTCAAAGATGCAACATTTAGCATGTAGGGATGCGTCAAAGGTGAGTCTCCAACAAGGACCAAATGGGCCCCACTAGGTATCAATATGATGCAAATAAGCATGACCTAAAGGCTGACCTACGTTGGGGTTCACTAACAAGGCTGTTCGGGGGAGCGTATGGTTGATAGTGGCTGGGACAGCTTTCCACCTACTCCATAACACCGACGGCTCCCCCCCTAAAATAAGGGTGACTCAACTAGAAGTCGTGTACAACACGTGTACTACGGACTTGTTGCAGAAAGAAGGCTGGGGGGTAGACACATGATGCCAGATATAAAAGCAGTAACACATAGGATAAATACTGTACACAAAGAGCACGAAAATATTCCATAATGAAAAAAATAACACAAAACAACACAAAAAAAATATTTATACACCTATGTGCCAAACAAAGCCGACAGGACTCCAAAATAAGCTCGAATTATGAACAGTTCCCCAGTAGAGTCGCCAGAACTGTCACACCCCTTTTTCGACTCCAAATGATTATTCGTTTTAAGTTTCGAAAGAGTTTTATTATTAAAGTGACAAAAGATGAAAATTGTTTTGAAAAAGATTCATTAGTTTCAAAACTCAGAGTTGCCACTTGGCATAAATCGGGTGTGCCAAGTCACCCATGAATATCCTTTTTCAAAATGGTTTTGACTCTGTAAAACTAATCCGCGAGCAGAGATTCCAACTAAGGAATTCTATTGATCAAAGGGAAGGTGTTAGGCACCCCTCGGTCCCGTGGTTTGACCACGGTCGCTTGGTGGAGTGTATTGGCTATTTTGGCATTACGAATGTATAAACCACACAAAAACATAAAAACAATCGATCAAACACACACACCAAAACAAATCCAAAATATAGTGTCCGGTCCAATTATACAGTCCAAAAATAGAAAAAAATGCTAAAATATAAATCCTATTCTAAGCTAATGCTAAACTAAGCTCCAACCCATTGCTTTCTCCACCCGATATTTCAGGCCTTGATCGTGCGTCGTCTTCAAGTACATGATAACTTCGGGGCATTCCCCAGATAAATCAATACAAATCCCTCGGGGCATTCCCCGGCCAAATGAGTACAATTTTTTAATGTGAGAAAATCAAACCATTCACCCAAATTTCCAACATTCAACAAAATTTCAAACATTTAACAAAACCACAAATTCTAAACTTTGTCTACCCAACCTACGTTTGCCTATCCAATTCGATGACATGATACTATCACGTTTAACATTCACGTTTTTACTCCAAAATAAGCAACGAGCATAAATCAGAACTAAACGATATTCATTTATTTTTCAATTCCTACCATTCAACCCCAAATTCTTTTTAACACTAAATTTTCCACAATTCAAGATTAATGATCCACAACCACTTTGAACTCAATATTCGTCATTCAAATCACACATAATTTGTACCCAACAGAATCAACAACCAATCAACAAAAACAATCATTCATCACCAACGAAGATCAAAACCACACACGAATATTCAATTCGAAGCACGAAATATCATAAACGTTGAAATAAAAGAGAGAAAGAGTAGAGTTGACCTTCTCGTTGATTTTATTTCAAACAATCAGTGATGGATCAGAATTCACGGAGCAACGGAACCTCAACCCAACTAGACCCTCAACATCGAACCCCAACTCGAACAAACCAACAAAAATTCAAATTGAACCGAATGAACCAACTGACCCATTTAATTTTTTGATTGCTGTCAGATGGGATTTGGTTGGAATAGACTGAAACAGCTCCGATTGCATCACCCCTATTGCGGGTTCACTATTTCTGGCCAGATTCAGCTAGAAACCAACAAAAAATAGAGAAAATTTTTGGGGATTTTGAACTAAACTCGTTGAACGGACGAACTGTACCCCCGATGGCGCCGATTCCGACACAAATATCGATGGAAAAATATGGAAAAGAACTGGTCTCTCGATGTTTACCGGTTTCTTCGCCGGATTTCAGTCAAACACCACCCCCGTCGTTTTCTCCTTTTTTCATTCTCTCTCTCTCGACCTCTCTCTCTCTATATATATATATATATCTTTCTCCCTTTCATGTGTGTGGTGACCAAGAAAAGAAAAAAAAAGTCCCTCTTCTCCTTTTTTAGTGTGTATATCCTCTTGGAGAGGATGAACTAGGATACCCCCTTCCTGGAACGTTCCCTTTTCTTTTAAAGGAATTTTAGTATCATTATTTTTGTGAGGTGTACCCGTGGGGAACCCTTCTTTATTTTTGTTGTGATTTGGTTAAAAGGAATCCAAAAGAACATGAGGGGGTGGGGTCACATGGGTATAGGGATGTGGGTTGTAGGGGTATGGGGTAGGTGAGGTGTCGTCTTTTAATTGGAGAGGTTGTTAGGATAAGATAAAATTAGTTAGGAGTTGTTATTTTTTTGTATTTTTTATGGGGTATGATTACATGAGTAAGGGTACACGGTAGGATAAGGTAAAAATGGATAAAAATGATATCGGGAAGGGACAAAATTAGGTGTCTACACATGTAAAACTTTTACAATGTGTGTTTGATGTCCTCCGAAAGGAGAAGTTATATGCCAATCTAGAAAAGTGTTCTTTTGGTGTCTATGAGGTTGTATTTCTTGGGTTTGTGGTGAGCTCAAGAGGGGTCGAAGTGGATGAATCTAAGATTGACACCATTAAAAATTGGCCAACCCCTAAAACCATAGGTGAAGTGAAAAGCTTCCACGGGTTGGCTAGTTTTTATAGACGTTTTATCAAAGGATTTCGCACCATTGCCGCCCCCTTGACCGAAGTGATTAAAAAGGATCGACCTTTCAAGTCGGGAAATGAACAAGCTAAGGCCTTCGAGGACTTGAAAGCTATGCTCATCTCGACCCCTTTGCTATAATTGCGGAATTTTGACAAGACTTTTGAGCT
This sequence comes from Capsicum baccatum var. pendulum, assembly GCA_030864225.1. NCBI lineage: Eukaryota > Viridiplantae > Streptophyta > Magnoliopsida > Solanales > Solanaceae > Capsicum > Capsicum baccatum. The sequence goes on from CM061558.1 coordinate 274,717,492, forward strand.
TGAATGTGACGCTAGCAAAGTCAGCATAGGTGTGGTTTTAATGCAAGAATTGAAGCCTATTTCCTACTTTAGTGAAAAGTTCAAAGGATCAATTCTAAACTACTCTACGTATTATTTAGAGTTGTATGCCTTGATTAGAGCCTTGGCCACTTGGCAACATTATTTGTGGCCTAAAGAATTTATGATCTAAACGAATCGTGAATCCTTGAAGCATCTATGGGCACAAGACAAGCTTAACCGGCGGTATGCCAAATTGATTGAATTTCTTAAAACTTTCCCTTATGTTATTCATTACAATAATGGCAAAGACAACGTGGTTGCCGATACTTTGTCCCAAAAACATGTGCTTGTGTCTACTTTGTCATCTAAGTTGATGGGGTTTGAAAGCCTCAAGTCTTTATATCCCAAGGACCCTCACTTCGCTCCTATCTATAGGGAAAGTGAAGAGTTAGATAGGGATAGGTGGGTTACGGATAGGGGTTCCCATCCTTATACCAAATTTGATGGATACTTATTAAGGGTAGACGATTGTGTGTTCCCTCAAGTTCGTGGAGAGAATTATTTATGAGGGAAGCACACAATGGTGGTCTAATGGGTCATTTTGGAGTCGAGAAAACCCTTGGAATTTTGGAAGAACAATTTTATTGGCCTAGAATGCACAAGGATGTGGCCCGGATTTGCGGCCAATTTGTTTAGTGTAAAGGAGCCAAGTCACGGCTCCAACCCCACAGATTGTATACCCCGTTGTCCACCTCTTTGCGTCCTTGACTTGACATATCAATGGACTTCGTGTTGGGATTACCAAGACTAAAAGGGGGCAGGATAGTATTTTTGTCGTGGTGGATCGGTTTTCCAAGATGGTTCACTTTATTCCTTGTTCTAAATGTGATAATGCGCCTAGTGTAGCCTCTTTGTTTGTTGATAATATTGTAAAACTTTATGGTGTTCTGAGGACCATAGTGAGTGATAGGGATTCTAAATTCCTAAGCCACTTTTGGAAGTCCATGTGGGGTAGGCTCGGTACTAAGTTGTTGTTTTCGACTTCATGCCACCCACAAACCGATGGCCAAACGAAATTATTAAATAGGATCTTAGGGTCTATGCTACGGTCTATGGTTAAGGGAAAAATGACTTATTGGGAGGATAACTTACCGTTGATTGAGTTTGCTTATAATCGTGTTATACACTCAAGCACGAGGATGACACCCTTTGAGAGTGTATACGGCATCAACCCCCTTACCCCTTTGGATTTAACCACTTTGCCAAGTGATATTGTGATAAGCTTAGATGGAAGAAAATGGGCCAAGGCCATGAAGAAGCTACATGAGAAGGTGAGGTTGCGATTGGAGAAGAAAAACCAAGAAGTTGCAAGGCAAACCAACAAAGAAAGAATAAAGCTCATTCTTGAACTGGGAGATTGGGTGTGGGTGCACCTAAGGAAGGATATATTCCCATCTAAAAGGAATGCTAAGTTGATGCCGCAGGGTGACGACCCATTCTATGATTTGAAAGGATCAACGACAACGCCTACAAGATATATCTACCCCCGGAATATCAAGTGCACAACACTTTCAACGTGTGTGACCTCTCTCGGGTAGAAACAGTGGAGGATGGCAATAATCCAAATTTGAGGACCAATTCCCTTCAAGATGGAGATGATGATACGAGAATTCCTAGCTTGAGACCTTTCACACGAAGCTAAGCACGTGAGTTGCAATGACTCCAAGCCTTGTTAACATCCTTGGCCTTGTGTGAGGCCCTTGTGATCCCATCCAAGTGCCTATTCTTAATAAAATGTGAAGAGGCCCAACAAAACACCCCAAACCCACCCACTTAATGCCAAGGGTATTTTGGTCTTTTGTCCCTCCTTTGTAATTGACTATGTAAGTCATTTGTTAGGGATAGTCTTGTAGTAGTTCATTAATGATATTTTGAGAACACAAGACTTGTAATATTTTTAACTTTTCTTTTCCATTGGAGAAGCTCAAAACCGAAATTCCCAATTGGAGTGACACTTGGGTTGCATCTTGGCTAGAAACTAGGATCTTGAGGTCTTTGAGTTCATCTTGGTCCAAGTAAGAGATTGGTGATAATATTCTTTAATCTTAGGGTCCTTTCATGTTGTTAGGGTTCTTAGATTCTTGAATATTGTATGTCAAGTTACTATCATTACTTTTGTAATCTTGTTGTTTGTGTGGTAACATAGTGAAGCCGTGTGGGGCTATTTTCGATTTACTATAGTTGATGCCACTTTGTTGCTCTTGTTGTTGTTATTGTAATCTCTATTATCTTGTCATTTTTGTAAACCTTGAAGTCTAGTGAAGCCGTGTGTGGCCTATTTCGATTCACTAGCATTTTTGTTGTTCATCTTGTTATTCTTGTGTTCTTGTGTTGGCTTAACTCTCTTGATACACACTCACTTTTGTATCACAATTGGACACTGCAATGATATTTTTAGGATCAGTGGACACACCTTCAGTACTAATAAAATGGCCTAAATACTCCACCTTAGGCACTCCAAATGCACATTTAGACATTTTAGCATATAATTGAAACTTCAGCATCAGATCAAATACTTCCTTGACATGCACAATGTGATCAGTCATGCACTTGCTATAGATAAGGATGCCATCAAAGAAAACCAGAACTGTTTTCCTTAGCAATGGTCTAAATACTGAGTTCATGAGGTTCTGGAAGGAAGAAGGGGCATTGGTTAAATCAAAAGGCATCGCCAGAAACTCATAGTGCCCTTCATGAGTTTTAAAGGCAGTCTTGTAAGCATCCTTATCATACATCCTCAGTAGATGATATACAGCTCTAAGGTCAATTTTAGAGAATACAACAACTCTTCCAGGCTCATCCAAAAGGTCTTCTATAATAGGTATTAGAAACTTATCCTTAATTGTCGATTGGTTAAGCTCCCTGTAATCAATACATAGCCTCCAACTTCCATATTTCTTACCAAATAGTACCACAAGAGGAATATAAGGAATGGTTTTATGTTGTGTCACACCCTGATCTAACATCTCTTATACAAGCTTCTCTATAATATCCTTTTTTACTCCTGGATATCTATAAGGTCTCTTGTTACCAGGACATGTAGACTCCACTAATGGAATTCCATGATCAAACTTGTCTCTATGTGGTGGTAATATGGTAGGTAATTCAAATATGTTGTTGTGCTGTTTAATTAAAATTGACAAGTCTGGTGGAATTGAATTACCTTGTTCAGCCTAAATATTGTAACACTGACACTTTTCTTCCATATCAGTCAACAAGGACATCATAAAGAATTGAGTTTCTTCATATTCCATTTTGTTAACTGCCTTTGCTCTTGTTGTTTTAAGAGGTTGACTAGCCTCTCTCAATACATGTTTCTTACCCTTGTATCTGAATTCTATGGTCCTGCTCTGAAAATCAAATAAAATCCTGCCCAAAGTATCCAATCATTGCACTTCCAAAATAATGTCTACATTTCCCAATGGTAACAACAAAAAATCAGATGCAAATGTGGTGCCTTGCAGCAACCACTGCAGATTCTTACATTCTGAAGCTGTTTGTTCTCTTCTACCATTAGCAACACTGACTGACTGAGTCAAAATTGTACTTGGTTTGCACCCTAACTTCTGAGCTACATCCTAGTCAATGAAGTTATGTGTGCTACCAGTGTCAATCAATACTTGCAAGGGTTTTCTCATGATACCCAGTCACTCTAATAGTCTGATAGCTAGTTACTCCTATAAAAGCTTGAACTGATATTGTCATGATCTCATCTAACTCAATCTTATCATCCTGATCGTTAACCTTCTCATCCTCTTCAATAAGCATTTCATCTTCTAATATGTCCACCATATAGATATGCCTGTTAGTATTGCATTTGTGTCCCAGCACATATTTCTTATCACAAAAGAAGCATAAACCCTTAGCCCTTTTCTCATCCATCTCAGTTGCAGTTAGTCTTTTTCCATTCCCATTGATACTGAATCTATTGGTTTTATTAGCTTGGGTTTCCACTGGCTTCTTGTATGTATTAGCAGGAATCAATGCCTTTTGATAGAAGGAAGGTTTTGCTTAATTGGGAGTGGGCAAGATAGGTGTAGATAGGGGCTTTACAACAGATCTTAGATCCCAAGATTTAGCTTGTGCTTCAAATAGTTCATCCTGTAATCTTGTGATTTTATAAGCCTGCATTAATGTCTTTGGAGCTTGGATCCTTACAACCTTATTTAAATCTGGTTTAAGCCCCCCTAAATAACAACTAATAGAGTTTTCAGTTGACAATTTCACCCTGTTCAACAACCTATCAAATTCTGCTTGATACTCTTTAACGCTACCAGCCTGAGTTAAATTTTTTAGTTATTCCATAGGATCTTCAAATTCTTCCCCAAACCTCTCATTCAAAGCAATTACATACTCAGTCCAAGAAGGATCCCTCAAAGAATTTCTAGCTTTCATGTATGAACTATGCCTAGCAATGGACTCCCCCTTAAAATGAATAGCAACTATTTTAATCCTTTGATCAAAAACAGTTTCATCCATATCAAAAAACTGATCCACTTTATACAACCAGGTCCTTAAATCTTGACCTCCAAATTTGGGGAATTATACTCTAGAGCATCTAGTAAGAAAATTACCAGAGTGATGATTGGCTTTGGGTCTGTAGTCACGTTGAACCTCCACAGAACAAGCTCTATCAGCTGAAGATTCTGCTCTTCCAGCTTCCTTGTCGTTTGCTTAAATGCCCAACTTATTCATAGCCTCCTTAATTTCACCCAATTCCTTATCAGCCTAATTGCGTTCATTCATGGTGGTCATTCCGTCCATGAGTTTTTGTAACTACTCTTGAATCTGAAGTAATTTCTCATCCATTTCCCCAGAAGCTTGCTCTTGATTCTTGTTTCGAGTAACTGGCTTGCCGAGGAATGCCTTACTTTGAACCAAATGATGCACTCAACAGAAAATTAATCGATTCCAGGAGTTGAACTCGAGGAACAGAGTAGCTATTCAGGGTTCTAATCCGAGAAGATAGCCAAGATAGAGAAAATTAGGAGAAGAAGTGAAATGTTATTATCATGAATTAATATGTAGTATTACAAGTTGGTATTTATAGTAGTTGTATCTAGTCTTAGCTAACTACCAACTAATTCTGTAACTAACAGATGTACTTTAACTGTTTTTGTGAAGGAATTCTAACTAACTAATAAAAACTTGCACTTCTAATTAACAACTTGCATCACAAAGGTAGTCGAATCAACAGAATACAAAGAACATCCTTCCGTATATGAGGGATTGCTTGGGATAATTTATATGGCTCGTGTTCATCAGATTCACCAATCACCCGGAATGAGTATATCCCCCGAGATTCAACAAGCCCTTCTAGTATGAAACTAGGAGCCAGAATCTAAGAAAGATTATATGTATATATGCTATTTATTAACCTTTCATATGCTATTTATTTTAAATTTTTTATTTTTATTGAAGCGATTATAAAACTATTTCTACACTCTAATCTATCGATCAAAAATTCAAATTATAAAATCAGTCTTTCGTAATAGCGTCATGATACCGCACCTAATCTATTATTCATTCCTAAATCAGATTAGTAATAGAATTTTTTTGTTGTTTTATTTATAAAATTTATTTGACATTAATTTTAATTCCTCTTAAATAATTTACCATGTTGAATATAATGTTGCTAATCATCATTGTTTTGTCCCTCTTTATATTCTCTCTAGCCATAATTTATCGTCAAATAATTAATTGCTTAACATAAAATTTTAAAATTATTCTTTGCTAAATAAAATTAGTGACAATTTTTTGCTCAATACTGATTTGATTTTGTTTAAATGTTTTAGTTGCAGATTTTTCATCCAGCAAGGTGGGAAATACATTATTTTGTAATGAGAATGAAGATTGTTTTTTATATTGTCGATTTCAAAGGTGACTGCGGTGCTTGTATTTTGAATAGTTGCGTTTGTTTAGCCAAGGTCAAAATTTGAAACGGCTTTAGCAACAAAATATTAATAACATCGGGACAAAAATTTATCCACACCCGATATTTTATGTTTATGTGAAAAAACGTGGACAGATTTTTAATGTTGATGTATCAACTTTCGTCATGTATGCATAATTCGAGTTCCTAAATAAATTTATCTTTGGCCTAAAATTGATATATATAGCCATTATTTATCTTACGTTTTATAAGCTATATCTCTGTTTGAGTAAGAATATATATATATATAGATGACGATCACATTATGAGATATCTAAATTATTGTTTTAACCATAAAATACAAGTAACTAAATCAACACGAATTAATCAAAATCTTGAATAGAGAGGGAGAGCTTTTGGCAAGGCCAGCTCGTGAATTGCATGGGACTATATCGTCTGGAACTTGGAATAATCAACTGCTGATAAAATCTGCTTCTCTTCGATGGTAGTATTTGTTTTAATTATGCGAAGCAGAATGTGTTGGATCTCTTCTCCATCAGTTCACCCGTGGATTTTTGCTTTTATGAGTTGGCGATTTTCGTTCATTAATTTCCACACCGGAAAATCCTTCCTTGGCATTACAAAATCTTGCTCTCTGAGCATCAAGTTAGGGCAAAAATCTCCTGGTCCGTCGCCTAGATAGATCATTCTTTTCTTATTATTATTCCCTTCCATAGAAGGAGACGCCGCTTGCATTCTTTCTATTACGAGGAGGGCAAGGATTATTGCACTTGTGATCAAAATCGTGGTAAGGATAGATTCTAAGTTTCCCTTCATCATCAACGTAGCTCGGATTTATGTTGATTTCCGAAAAGCAATCCTTGATTCCTGAATGCTCCAATATTGTCTCGACGAAGAAGAGATTTGCATCGCTCACTATCTTCAAATCACATCCTAAAGCATGAGCTTCTTTGATTGCTGGAACCACCCCAGGAATTACAGGCGCCCGTTTCAATACTTGTTCAATATCCTTCATGGTTTTGCCTCGTACGTGGATTTCCTTCATCACCATGTCCATAACAGTGTTCCACGGCATCGTAGGGACAAGCTGATCAAACATATCACTAGCACCAAACTCATCGACAACCCAATTGTCGCTGTCAAATCAATGATTATCTTGTTGGGTTCATAGTAATGAAAGGGTGTGAATGGAAATGTTAAAACATGCAGGAACACTTGAACAGTGACTGTTTAGCGTGAACAGTAGCACTGTTACGTGAGCAGTAGCACTGTTTTGCATGAACAGTGCACTGCTTTACGAACTGACGCGTGAACAGTGACTTTTTCATGTGAACAGTAGCACTGTTACGTGAACAATAGCACTGTTTCACGTGAATAGTGCACTGCTTCACAAACTACTGCAACACTATTTCAAACTGATGTAATGTTTCACGAAATGGTGTACTGTTTCAGAAAATTACTGCAATGGTTTAAGTAAACAGACATGTATTTTCATGAAAAGACACACACCTCTAAATTGAACCAATGCCACCTTTCAAAGGGGCATGTTGTGGCTATAAATAACATGCTTTATTCCATATGTTAAGACAGGAAAAATTTTCAGAATTGCTAGCTTCTTCTTCTTCTTAAAAAATACTCTAAGTGTGATCATTCAAACCGTGAGTGTGTTTGAAGAATCCGCCTATTTGAGGTACCGCTGTAGTTGGATTGAAGGCCATTTTATCCTGGAAGAAAGATTCCATAACCTCGGGTACAGTGAGGGGAATTATTCCTTAAGGAAAGTCCGTGAATTCAGACGACTTAGCCTTAACAATTTTTGTTTCATCTATATTTCTGAAATATAAAATACACCTCTTGTAAAGATCATTTTTGATCTTGTGTTGAGGATATTTGTTCAACTTTGTTGTGTTATTGTTCATACTTGAACTCGAGTTGAAGTTGTTATTCTATTATACAGATTCTACGTACCCATATTGTGGAAAATAACAATCTTAAGGAATAATCTTACAGAATCTGTATTGCTTATTTTTGGAGATTAAAGCTTAGGCTTTCTACTCCGCTTGAATTTAACTAGTGATTAGAAGACATAAAATCTTCATCACAAGTTAAGGTTCACTCGTTTGACGATTTGAAGTAATAAAAACTTCATCGTTAACTAGAAACAAGAAGAAGAGAATAAAGTTATTTAACTTTATTAATAGTATTTTGAAAAATACTAATTTTTCTGTCTTGTGGTGATAGGAAAAATGACAACTGAAAGTCAAATGATGGATGCGACAACGTCTATGGGGGCAAATAATATTGCCATATCAAGTCGCACAAATGTTTCGCCAACGATGGCACCGGCGGAGAAGCCCGGAAAATTTTCTGGCATTGACTTCAAGTGGTGACAGCAAAAGATGTTATTTTACCTCACCACTTTATGTCTACAACGGTTCACTAGAGAAGACGCTCCCAAGATGCTCTAGGAAACCTCGAACAAAGACCGCTTCGTTATTGTAGAAGCTTGAAAACATTTGGATTTCCTTTGCAAGAACTATATTCTGAGTGGTCTCCAAGACGACCTCTATAATATCGATAGTGGAACCAAGACAAAAAAGGAACTGTGGGGGGCACTTGAACGTAAATATAAAACGGAGGATGAGGGAATTAAGAAATTCCTTGTTGCACGGTTCCTGGACTTCAAAATGATTGATAGCAAATCTGTTGTCTCGCAAGTACAGGAGTTGCAAGTCATCATACATGAGAAGGTATATTTTTGAAAAATAGCATAGTTGAACAAATTAAAAATGTTCTTAAAACTCACATAAACTGTTTTGTAGGTTTAATTGTGAATGATGCTTTCCAAGTAGCAGCAATAGTTGAGAAGCTACCACTTTTGTGGAAAGACTTCAAAAACTACTTAAAGCATAAGCGTAAGGAGATGACCGTTGAAGATCTTATCGTCCGTCTTCGTATTGAAGAGGACAATAAAGCTGCCGAAAGAAGGTCAAAGGGAAATTCTACAATGAGTGGAGCACATATTGTAGAATATGGCCAAAACAACTCGAAGAAAAGAAAGAAAGTTGAACATGGAAGCAATCAACCCAAGAAAAAGTTCAAGGAAAAATGCTTCAATTGTGGCAAAATTGACCACAAGTCCACAGATTATCGAGCCCCGAAGAAAGGAAAGAAAAAGGACCAAGAGAACATGATTGAGTCTAACAAAGAATATGATGATTTGTGTGCTATGTTCATGGAATGCAACTTGGTGGGGAATCGACGCAAATGGTGGATGGATTCTGGTGCCACATGTCATGTTTGCGCAAACAAAGAGTTGTTCTCGTCATTTGCTTCAGCTCAAGCAGAAGAAATACTTTACATGGGCAACTCCGCTACTGCTAAAGTGGAGGGAACAGGAAAAATTTGCCTAAAGATGACTTCCGGCAAGGTCTTGACATTGAACAATGTGCTATATGTTCTGGATTTACGTAGGAACTTAATTTCTATTTCACTCCTAGATAAGAACGGATTCAAATGTGTAACCGTATCTGGGAAAATTGTAGTTAGCAAAGGAGAAATGTATGTAGGAAAAGGCTATCTCACGGAGGGCCTTTATAAGATGAATGTAATGACTGTTGAAATGAATAAAATTTCGAATTCGTCTTATTTGCTTTAGTCTTATGATTTATGGCATGAACATTTAGGTCGTGTTAATTATAAAACGTTACGAAAACTGATTAAGTTAGAAGTTTTGCCAAACTTTGAGTGCAATAAATCAAAGTGTCAAACGTGTGTGGAATCGAAGTATGCAAAGCATCCTTATAAGTCCGTTGAAAGGAATTCCAATCCCTTAGACTTAATACACACTGGCATTTGTGATATGAAGTCAACACCCTCTCGTGGTGGGAAAAAGTATTTCATAACTTTTATTAACGATTGCACTAGATATTGTTATGTCTACTTGCTAAATAGTAAGGATAAAGCAATAGATGCGTTTAAGCAATATAAAACTGAAGTTGAAAATCAGTTAGACAAAAAGATCAAAATGATAAAAAGTGATAGGGATGGAGAATATGAATCTCCCTTTGCGTAAATATGTGTAGAGAATGGAATAATTCATCAAACTACGACTCCGTATTCACCCCAATCTAATGGAATTGTGGAAAGAAAAAACTGAACTTTGAAGGAAATGATGAATGTCTTACTTATAAGTTCTGGTTTACCACAAAACTTATAGGGGGGGGGGGCTATCCTTACGGCCAATCATATACTCAACAGAGTTTCCCATAGTAAGACACAATCAATTCCTTATGAAAAATGGAAAGGAAGGAAACCTAACCTGAAATATTTCAAAGTGTGGGGGTGTTTAGCGAAGGTTCAAGTTCCTATACCTAAAAGGGTTAAAATAGGACCTAAAACGGTAGATTGCGTGTTCATAGGATATGCTAAAAGTAGTAAAGCATGTCGATTTTTGGTTCATAAATCCGAACATCCGGATATTAGTGAAAATACAGTAATTGAATTAGACAATGCTGAATTCTTTGAAAACATTTACCCATATAAAATTAGACAAGAACAGTCTAGTGGAGGTTCCAAATGACCTCGAGATGAACCAAGTGAGAATGTACATAATGAAGAAAATCCAAGACGTAGTACAGGTCAAAGAACGTCAACTTCATTTGGATCAGATTTTGTAACATTTCTCTTAGAAAATGAGCCTCAAACATTTAAAGAAGCCATATCGTCATCAGACTCATCCTTTTGGAAAGAGGTAGTCAATAGTGAGATTGATTCAATTTTAAACAACCATACATGGGAATTGGTTGACCTTCCTCCCGGAAATAAACCTTTAGGTTCTAAATGGATCTTCAAAAGTCAAATGAAGGCGGATGGTACTATTGATAAATACAAGGCAAGACTTATAGTAAAAGGCTTCAAATAGAATGAAGACCTTGATTACTTTGATACATACTCGCCAGTAACAAGGATAACCTTGATTCGAATGTTAATTGCCTTAGCGGTGGTATATGATCTTCAAATTCATCAAATGGATGTAAAAACCACATTCCTAAATGGAGATTTAGAGGAAGAAATATACATGGACCAACCTGAGAGATTTGTGGTTCCAGGAAAGGCAAACAACGTGTGTAAACTTATCAAGTCATTATATGGACTAAAGTAAGCATCAAAACAATGGCATGCGAAGTTTGACCAAACCATGTTGGCAAACGGATTCAAAATAAATAAATGTGATAAATGTGTTTATATTAAAGACACTCCAAATCGCCAAGTCATTGTATGTTTATATGTGGATGATATGTTGATCATCAGTAGAGACATTTCTGATATAAATGCAACAAAACGAATGCTCAAGAGCAAGTTTGATATGAAGGACCTTGGAGTTGCAGATGTTATCTTAGGTATAATAATCCATCAAACTCCACAAGGGTTGGCATTGTCACAGTCTCATTATATCGAAAAGGTACTTGACAAGTTCAAGTATATGGAATTCGATATTGCCAAGACTCCATTGGATGCGAGCTTTGCACTTCAAAAGAATGAAGGTGAAAGTGACTCATAATTGGAGTACGCAAGAGTATTGGGATGTTTGATGTATATAATGAACTGTACACGACCATACATAGCATGCGCTATCAGTAAATTGAGTCGGTACACGAGTAATCCCAACAAAACTCACTGGATGACAATGAAAAGAGTTTTGGGGTATCTTAAATACACTCAAAATTATGCTTTGCATTATAATAAATATCCTGTGGTACTTGAAGGATATAGTGATGCAAATTGGATCACCGGATATGAAGTAAAATCCACAAGTGGATATGTATTTACTATCGGTGAAGGAGCAGTTTCTTGGAAATCATCCAAACAGACTTGTATCGCTCGCTCTACAATGAAATCTGAATTTATAGTATTAGATAAAGCTGGTGAAGAAGCAGAATAGCTTTGAAATTTCTTGGAAGATATTTCGTATTGGTCCAAGCCAGTGGCACCAGTATGTATACACTGTAATAGCCAAACAGCAATAGGTAAGGCAGGGAGCATGATGTATAACGGTAAATCTCGTTATATAAGACGAAGACATAATACCGTTAGAGAACTTCTCTCTAGTGGAATTATCACTGTAGACTATTTAAAGTCGAGGAGATCCCAAGAGCTAGGTTCAAGGAGATCAAACAAAGTTGTGTCTGACAGGTTCAACATTGTCAATTATCCAACCCATTCTAGTGATGTAGACAATGTATAGTAAACAAGGATAAGACTTAAGGTGAAAATTCTTTTAATGAGCATCTAACAATTTGGTAGATTTGACCAAATAGTTTAATCTACAGGATTGGACGTTTAGAAATCACCTATGTGTGTGCGAAGTGGAAGCCGCTTCAAAGAGAATGTTAGTAAAGGCCTATTCTCTAAGCTCTCATAAAAACCGGGACGTGTTCATGGCTAAAAAGAACAAAACCGTAAGAACCATAAACGGTAAAAGACTGGTTGTGTGACATGTGTTGTCTAGGTGTACATTAAAGCTCGATGGTTCAAAGATATCAAATCTACCGATTGACCGAGTGCATCCGATGCATGTTCAGTACGGAAAGTTCAAAGGAAAACCCACTTATCAAGATGCAATCAGTCTTTGCTTGATGATCACATACTTGTCTATATAAGTTTTACGAAAATAATAGCCATTCCCCATTCATGTGGGGGATTGTTGGGTTCATAGTAAAGAAAGGGTGTGAATGGAAATGTTAAAACATGCAGGAACGCGTGAACTGTTTCACGTGAACAATAGCACAGTTACGTGAACAGTAGCACTGTTTCGCATGAACAATGCACTGCTTCACGAACTGACTCGTGAACAGTGACTGTTTTGCGTGAACAGTAGCACTGTTACGTTAACAATAGCACTGTTTCGCGTGAATCGTGTACTGCTTCACGAACTGCTGCAACACTGTTTTGAACTGATGTAATGTTTCACGAAATGGTGTACTATTTCAAAAAATTACTGCAATGGTTTAAGTAAACAGAAATGTATTTTCAGGAAAAGACACACACCTCTAAATTGAACCAATGCCACCTTTCAAAGGGGCATGTTGTGGCTATAAATAACCTGCTTTCTTCCACAGGTTAAGACAGAAAAAATTTTCAGAATTACAAGCTTCTTCTTCTTCTTAAAAAATACTCTAAGTATGATCATTCAAACCGTGAGTGTGTTCGAAGAATCCACCTATTTGAGGTACCGCTATAGTCGGATTGAAGGCCATTTTATCCTAGGAGGAAGATTCCATAACCTCGGGTACAGTGAGGGGAATTATTCCTTAAGGAAAGTCCGTGAATTCGGACGACTTGGCCTTAACAATTTCTGTTTCATCTATATTTCTGAAATATAAAATACACCTCTTGTAAAGATCATTTTTGATCTTGTGTTGAGGGTATCTGTTCAACTTCGTTGTGTTCTTGTTCATACTTGAACTCGAGTTGAAGTTGTTATTCTATTATACAGATTCTACGTACCCGTATTGTGGAAAATAACAATCTTAAGGAAAAATCTTACAGAATCTGTATTCCTCATGGTAAGGAAAGAAGTAGTCCTCTTTTTGTTTACTTTTATGACCCTCCTTCATCTCAAAGGATTGTTTTTGAAGTTAGAATAAGAAGCAGAATTTAAAAAAACAATTGGGTGAATTTTGATATCATTAATTCGGAACTTTCAGAATTTTTTTTCGAAAAATTTCCTTCCGTAAAATCTCTATCAAATTATAATAAATTAAAACATCTCCATCTCTAAGCCATTTTTTTTTTCAAAAGATTTACTTCCCTAAAATCTCTCCTAAATTATCATTAGTTAAAACATCTTCCATCTCCATTAATCCATTTTCTTCAAATCGTCAATGTATCACATTAAATTATAAATTTTTTCAGTTATTTCAAAAAGGTGAGTTAATTATTTTAAATAATGAATATGTTAAAACGTTCTGAGTATGTAACAATTAGCAACATCATTTATACACGAATTCTACACATTTAAACCCTTATTGAGTTATTGGTAATGCAAAGAAAAATAGTAGTTCTGAATAAAAATATGTATACATAATTTAAACGTTCTGAGTATGTAACAATTAGCAACATCATTTATACACGAATTTTACACATTTAAACACTTATTGAGTTATTGTTAATGCAAAGAAAAATATTAGTTCCGAATAAAAATATGTATACATAATTATAAATTAATCATTCAATGATAAATGAATAGTGAATGTGCAACCTCGGCTAAGTATACGCTTATAACATTTGTGAACAAATTTTATAATAAAAATATGGAAAACACAATTAGCACATACAAAAAAATTATATACAACAATATGAATTATATGCATGTAAAAACATCTTTCAAATGTATATCTTACTGTTAATTTTGGGTAACTGAAAATAGAAGGGGGAATGAATCAACAATCTGACATGCACATGGAATATCAGGAGGAATTTGAGCAAATCCCTAGTTTTTAACTGAATCAAGTATGAAATTTATCGGTGATACATATAGGTGATATATATTTTTTTGTTAATCCGCTTGATACATATATAAAAATATTAATTTTTTGGATACATTTTTATAGTGTAACGATGATTCATATGAATAATACTTTTGTTATCAGTATATGGGTGATACATTTGTTGACAGTATATGAGTGATACATTTTGCTGTTAGATTATTGGTGATATATTTTATTGACAATGTATGAGTGATACATTTGCGGTCAAACTATTGGTGATACGTACATTTATTTCAACTATAAAAATATATCACTAATATAACAGATAACCTCTTAAAAATAATGCAGACAATATTAATATGAATCGCATAACTTTCATAAACGTATAATATGAATCATATAACTTTCATAAAAGTTTAATATGTATCAACTGTAAATAATTACTTTGAAAGTATCAGAACCAAACACACAAGAAGCCTTGAATAGCCAACTACATTAAGGAGATTTACACATCAAAACATAACTGAAAATAAAATTTTTTAAAATATATCATAAATATGAATCTCTATTATAATGTTATTAAATGTATCTCTCACAATTTTTACACCAACTCACACTCTTTAAATGTGAATCAAAAATTTCAAACTACAACTTATATGTTAAGTGTACTAAATGTATCATATATATTGAATATCTAATTATGAAAAAAACAATCAAAGAAACACAACCAACTGTATCACACAGATTTCAGATGTATCACATAGTAATCCTCTTCTCCCAGCTCTTCAAAATACAATTGCTCTACCTCTTTCCACAAATCCTCACTAAAATCCCCATCCCCATCCTAGAAGCAGCAAAACCACTTTCCACTATCTGATCCAAACCACCACCCTGTTTTTCCAGCTCGGAAACAACCTTTCCAACAATAACCAAAAGCATTCTATCAATCGTCTTCTTGTAAAAAATCAGCATGTACCTCCATCAGTTTTCCACCTATTATCCAAACGAATCTTGACAAGAACTCATTCATCGTGACGTCGTCATTCATCCAATTGGAAAACAAGGGTGCAGTTGCGATTGGGCTTTAGACGGAAAATGGCAAAACAACTTGACTAAATTGTTAGTGAAAATTGGAGACGGAAGAAGGAAGAATTTTGTTGTTTTTGAAATTTACAAGTTGAAGACGGAAGAAGGAAGAAACTCAATTTGACTCAATTGTTCGCTTGAATTTCAAAGTTGATTGGGGGTATTGCTTATTTTGGGATAAGATGTAATTAATCAAATAGTTAGAATAAAATATAATATCACTTATAGATTCAGAAATTTATGTAAGTTATCCTTTTTTTTTAAATAGTGAGTATCACAACATTACTTAGCAAGTTAAAATATATTTTAATTGATCAATGATGTCATTCATGGTTCAATTTAGGCATACAATTTGGGCTGCTTTAGGCTATTGGGTTGTACCTAAATTTAGCCCATGATTAGTGTAGTCCATATCCAACTCATTATAGCCTAGGTGGATCGGGCAAGTCAAATGTATTTGGATCATCGAAAACGCACTTAAATTATCATTTTTTTCGTAAAGATACAAAAAAGAATTAAACTAAAGGATCCCCTTTCTTTAGGACAAGAATAGCAGAATGGTTAGGGGTGTGTCTTTAAGCAGATGACTTCCACGTAGCTATTGTTGTAGTGGATAGTCTCTAAAATATAAGACCAGATTTTCTTATTACTCTCCAAAAACATATCTAGGTTCGCAATCACTGACAAAGAGCCTAATGTTTGGAAAAGAGAAGCAGAGAAGGAATATTTTGTCAACTCAACATTGATATGCATTTTAATACATAAAGAGTGACAATTTAGATAGACAAATAAAAAAATAAATATTTGAGTTATAAATTAGTAAGAAATTGGGATATTATGAAAAATTGTCCCTCCACATCACGGCGAAGGAGCTAGAAGACAAAGTACGAGTTCAGTTGGATCCAGTAGCTTTAAAGTTGGAATTTTAAGTGTCGCTATCATCAAATTTAGAATGTATAAAGTTCAAGTATGGACTCTTGTTGTGCTCCACATTATCCAACTTGATGAGTAAATCTTGATTTACTTCGAAACTTTCTTGGTATAATAACTACGAGATGCGTTGCTCGGACTCTTCAAAAATGTGATTGGGTTGTGCATATTGGATCCTCCAAATGTTCTTTTTGTTCTCTTTATGGCTATAAACCTTCAATTTTGTTCTTTCTTTTGTCTCGTCTCCCGTGCCTCAAAAGAATCTGCTCCATATATCACGTGGTTGGGGAGACTTTTGACAATTTGAGCCTTGATCCTAGTCTAAGATATGTCGCTTCGTAGGATCGAAGTGGAGGGCTAGAATAGTGGACTCCTTGTTATTCATCTGAAAGGCAGCCTTGGAGTAACTGGTAAGGTTGCTTCCATGTGACCAGGAGGTCATGGGTTCAAGAATAGCCTCTAGCAGAAATGCTAGGTAAGGCTGAGTACGATACACTCTTGTGGTGGGGCCCTTCCCCGCATAGCAGTAGCTTTAGTGCACGGGACTGCCATTTTTTTTGTTATTTATCTGAAAGTTGTTCAGCAGCAGAATGATGTAGAGTGGAATGCCTCCGAATCTTTTGTCTTCATAACGAGGAGAGAAAGTGTCATCGGCAAAATCAGAGTGATGCACTCAACAGAAAATTAATCGATTCCAGGAGTTGAACTCGAGGAACAGAGTAGCTATTTAGGGTTCTAATCCGAGAAGATAGCCAAGATAGAGAAAATTAGGAGAAGAATAAGTGAAATGTTATTATCATGAATGAATATGTAGTATTACAAGTTGGTATTTATAGTAGTTGTATCTAGTCTTATTCTGTAACTAACAGATGGACTTTAACTGTTTTTGTGAACTTTCCACTGTACAACTAAATTCTAACTAACTAATAACAACTTGCATCAATACCCTTCCCATGAGAGTAGACTTGTCCTCAAGGCTAGAATGTGGGAAACCTATGTTGGACATCAGTGAGGAATTCCCAAGTGGCCTGGTTAGCATCAACGTCAGTCCATTTGATAAGCACCTGAGCATCAGCCTTATTGCGTCGCTTCACCATTCTTCTTTCCAGCACAGCTTCAGGCAGTGGACCATAAGGGCTGGAAAAATGAAAGACAGGTGGATGATTGATGACTAAAGGAACCTCATGACACCTTTTTAACTAAGACACATAAAAGGTGTGATGAATTAAGGCATCAACTGGCAACAACAACTTGTAGGATACTGCCCCTACCTTAGCAACAATAGGGTAAGGACCATAATATTTAGCAGTTAGTTTATTGTAAGGTCTCACAGCAATGGAAATCTGTCTATAGGGTTGTAGCTTCAAGTAGACCCAATATCCAACCTCAAAGCTTCTATCAGACCTGTGCTTATCAGCTAAAGATTTTATTCTCTATTGTGCCCTCTGTATATGGAATTTCAGAAGGCATATAATAGCCTCTCTAGTAGATAAGGACCTATCAACCATCTCCACTGATGACTCTCTAACCAAATAAGGAAGATGAATAGGAGGCCTTTGACCATAAATCACATCATATGGAGAGCATCTAATAGAAGAGTGATAAGTAGTATTGTACCACCATTCATCTAGGGTTAGATAGTGAGGCCAATTTTTAGGACTATCAGAGCAAAAACACCTCAAGTAAGTTTCCAAGGTCCTGTTTACTACTTTAGTTTGTCCATCAGTTTGAGGATGGTAAGTTGTACTTCTTTGCAACTGAACTCCTTGTAATGTGAACAACTCTTGCCAGAACGTACTGAGAAATATTGGATCCCTATCACTAGTTATAGTGGCAGGCATGCCATAGAGCTTGAATACATTGTCCAAGAAGATTTGAGCTACTGATTGTGCAGTGTATGGGTGTTGCAAGCTCATGAAATGCCAATACTTGCTCAACCTTTCCACCACCACCAAAATTACCTCTTTTCTTTGAACTTTAGGTAATCCTTCAATGAAGTCTAAGCATATATCAGTCCACACACCCTCTGGAATAGGTAGTGGTTGTAATAGACCAGGATATACAACAATATCATACTTATTTCTCTGACAGACATCACATTTATTGATAAACTCTTTAACCTCTTAATAGTTGTGTCCATACCAGAATGCCCTCCTGGGCTAGAAGAATTCCACAACTCAATGATGGTTTTCCTCAATTCTTGATCTGCTCCAACCACTAATCTGCCCTTCCATCTGAGTTGACCATGACACCAGGTGAAGAATTTAAAAAGCCTATTCAGCAATTTAGTAATCAATAGTTGCAAGGAAACATCAGTAGACCAAGAATCCTTGATCTTTTCATATAAAGGGTCATTAGGAGTGAGGAGGGAAATAGCCAATAATTCAAAAGTGGGCATTCTGGACAAGGCATCTGCAACCTTATTATCTACACCCTTTTTGTATTCAATAGAGAAATAAAAAACCATGAGCTTAGAAATGCCAGCAATTTGAAAATCAGTGTGGATATTTTGTTCCAACAAATGCTTTAGTTCCTTCTGATCAGTTCTGATAATGAAGGAATTATTCAGCATATAATGCGACCACTTAGAGACAGCAAAAATAAGAGCAAGTAATTCCCTGTCATACATAGACATTGCTTAATGTTTGAGAGCTAATAATTTACTGATATAAGCTACAGGGTGTCTCTGCTGTATTAGAATATCCCCAATACCCTCTCCACTTGCATCAGTATCAACCACAAACGGCTTAGAGTAATCAGGCATGACCAAGACAGGTGCAGAGATAAAATAGTTTTTCAGCTTTTCAAAAGCTGCAGTACATTTTTCATTCCAACCAAAGTTGTCTTTCTTAAGCAGATCATGCAGGGGTATACATATTGAACCAAACCCTTGATAAACCTTATGTAGTAGCCAGCAAGGCCCAATAAACCCCTCAATTGTTTTATATTACTAGGCACAGGCCAATTGGACACTGCAATGATCTTGTTAGGATCAGTGGACACACCTTTAGCACAAATAAAATGGCCTAAATACTCCACCTTAGGCACTCCAAATGCACATTTAGACATTTTAGCATATAATTGAAACTTCAGCATCAGATCAAACACTTCCTTGACATGGACAATGTGATCAGTCATGCACTTGCTATAGATAAGGATGTCATCAAAGAAAACCAGAACTGTTTTCCTTAGCAATGTTCTAAATACCGAGTTTATGAGGTTTTAGAAGAAAGAAGGGGCATTGGTTAAACCAAAAGGCATCACCAGAAACTCATAGTGCCCTTCATGAGTTTTAAAGGCAGTCTTGTAAGCATCCTTATCATACATCCTCAGTTGATGATATCCAGCTCTAAGGTGGATTTTAGAGAATACAACAGCTCCTCCTAGCACATCCAAAAGGTCTTCTATAATAGGTATTGGAAACTTATCCTTAATTGTCGACTGGTTAAGCTCCCTGTAATCAATACATAGCCTCCAACTTCTATGTTTCTTACCAACTAGTACCACAAGATAAGCATAAGGACTGGTGTTATGTTGTATCACACCCTGATCTAACATCTCTTGTACAAGCTTCTCTATAACGTCCTTTTTTACTCCTGGATATCTATAAGGTCTCTTGTTAACAGGACATGTAGACTCCACCAATGGAATTCCATAATCAAACTTGTCTCTATGTGGTGGTAATGTGGTAGGTAATTCAAATATGTTGTTGTACTGTTCAATTAAAATTGACAAGCTTGGTGGAATTGAATTACCTTGTTCAGCCTAAATATTATAACATTGACACCTTTCTTCCATAGCAGTCAACAAGGACATCATAAAGAATTGAGTTTCTTCATATTCTATTCTGTTAACTGCCTTTGCTCTTGTTGTTTTAAGAGGTTGACTAGCCTCTCTCAATACATGTTTCTTACCCTTGTATCTGAATTCTATGGTCCTATTCTGAAAATCAAACAAGATCCTACCCAAAGTGTTCAACCATTGCACTCCCTAAACAATGTCTACATTTCCCAATGGTAACAATAAAAAATCAGATACAAATGTGGTGCCTTGCAGCAACCACTGCAGATTCTTACATTCTGAAGCTGTTTGTACTCTTTTACCATCAGCAACACTGACTGGCTGAGCCAAAATTGCACTTGGTTTGCACTCTAACTTCTGAGCTACATCTTGGTCAATGAAGTTATGTGTGCTACCAGTGTCAATCAATACTTGCAAGGGTCTTTTCTCATGATACCCAGTCACTCTAATAGTCTGATAGCCAGTTACTCCTGTAAAAGCTTGAACTGATATTGTCATGAGCTTATCTAACTCAATCTTATCATCCTGATCGTTAACCTTCTCATCCTCTTCAATAAGTAGTTCATCTTCTAATATGTCCACCATATAGATATGCCTGTTAGTAGTACATTTGTATCCCAGCACATATTTCTCATCACAAAAGAAGCATAAACCCTTGTTAGGCATGTTGAAGTTTATCCAAGCACGCGTAGTTGAAGTTTAGTCATTTTTGCTTGAACTTCCACGATATAATGTATAATGTCGTCTAATTATACATTTCTTTGTTGGAATCCCACATCGGTAGATTAAAGGGTCCTTGGCCTCATTACAAGGCTTGGGCAATCCTCAGGCCCACCCAGTTCATTGTTTCGTGTTGCCGTCAATCCTCCCCTTATGAGCTAGCTTTTGAGGTTGAGTTAGGCCCAACGCCCCCCCCCCCCCCCTGCCCCCGGGATTGACCAAGACCATATAAGGAGGAGACCAAGGACCATTTAATCCTCCGATGTGGGACTCCAACACTCTTCATCCTGATCTCGCCTAGGATCAAAGATAAAGGGTAGTCTGATGCATTGAAGTTCCCGCTATGGACAGGGTTCAGGGAATGGCAAAACTATAAAGGAAATGAAAACATATTGTGGATAATATACTACAATAGGATGGTGTTGATTCGCAAAGGTAATTGGTGATGAAAATGCACATTAATAAAAAAAAACAGTAAAGAAGAAAAGAAAACAACATATACATATGTGATATGCACCATCTAGTTCACACATTTGTCATTTTGAAGTCCTAGAGTTTGACGCGTTTTATGAGCAACAACCACCACCTTGTTGTGTTTGCTGTTCTTTTTTCTGTTTCAAGATATTTCTCTTCCCGACAGTCGATCCTTCTTCCAGGAGACTAGTCACCTCCATTATCTGAATATGCAATAGTCCAGTTAGAAAATCGATGAAAACGTTAATCCTGAAAATATATACAACAACATATCCGGTGGGGTCTGGGAGGGATAGAGCATACGCAGACCTTACCCTACCTTAGAAGTAGAGACGCTTGTTAAGTGAAGAACTGTTGACCAAATGAATCCAGTTCTATATAGCAACTAGATCAGAACTGTAAGACTGCAACGTTTATCAAGCTAAAGGTCAAGGACATTAAGTTGAGAAACAATCGGTTGTATGGGTTCATAATCTTGAGAGTTGATTAGTCATATGCTACCTGTCTAGTATGCGACACTGTTTTCAAGTGTAGAACACAACATATCTTCAGAATAAATCACACTAGTAAAC
This sequence comes from Capsicum baccatum var. pendulum, assembly GCA_030864225.1. Lineage (NCBI taxonomy): Eukaryota > Viridiplantae > Streptophyta > Magnoliopsida > Solanales > Solanaceae > Capsicum > Capsicum baccatum. The sequence continues at coordinate 274,739,520 of CM061558.1, forward strand.
TGACTGATAAAAGCAAGGGAGTATATATACACTACAACCGGGAAACAAGAGAGATGCCCGATGGGAGCAAAAGGCTACAACTCCGATATTGCTATCATAATGATATTTTATGAGAGATTTTCAATAATATTTACATCCCAAGGCATGGCTAAGGTCTGCGTACGCACTACCCTCCCAAGACCCCACTTGTGGGATTACACTTGGTATGTTGTTGTTATAGCTTTTGATATCTAAAAGGTAACTGGGTTCACCAAGAAAATAATGTTACACTAATAACCAGCAGACCATGTTAGTTTGTAAATGATGCAAACTTGACAACAACATATTTTGTGATTAGACGTGACATGGAGTAGTTACATCTTACTGAGGACATGACCCTAGATAGGAAGGTATGGAGGACGCATATTAAGATAGAGGGATAGTGTGTGTCGATGAGTTCGTAGTCAGTGGTTAAGAGTACTTTGGGGTAGCGTGGCTAGTAGTCGTAGGGCTTTGTACATAGGTTGGAGTTTCTAGTTAGGTAGGTTGGGGGGAGGTGTGTGCCTTTGGTGTGTTTGTATATAGTAGTATTTCCTTGTGAGTGTTGTATCCCTGTTATTATATCTTGTTTCTTGTTATATGATGATTTAATTTACTGTCATTGTGTCTTGAACCGGGGGTCTATTGGAAACACACTCTCTACTTCTTCGGAGGGGGTGGTATGGACTGCGTAATTCTACCCTCCCCAGACCCCACCATTACGTGGGAATATACTGGATTTGTTGTTGTTGCTACAGAGATGTCATGAATGTATCATTTACCTTTAAGGCAAGCTCTTCAAAGCAGTTTTGCACATTTTGTCCAGTTTTAGCACTACATTCAAGAAATAGACCTCCAAGTTCCTTTGCTAAGGCAATGCCTTCTTCCCTTGTCACAGCTCTCTCAGATTCCTGATAAGCTAATATAGTAAAGTAAGAACAAAAGTTCGTTTACAGGCTTCATGCAGAATTTATTCAAGCACCAATAATGGACTGCATCGTTATGTTAGTGCTAAAGATCAACGTTAATGTATACTCTCCTAATCATGGTCTTCATGACTTCCTATTATAAGCATTACGAAATCTCCCATATTCCACGACAAGATGAAGTACATCCATTTGAAGAGGTGATATCGACATCTTAATTCACCTGTTGTCTTTACGAAATAATGTCTCCTAGTATTCAAGAAACAAAATGAATAGACTCCAACACAATTCAACGAGAGTTAGAAAGATGCAAGCATGTTCAACTTTACAAAGAACATACTCTGTCAACTTTATTTCCAACCAGCATCTTTACACAATCCTGATTATTAATATGCAGCTCCACCTCTTTTGCCCATACATCAGACAAGTTTGTGAAGGTTTCTCTTCTTGTTACATCATAGACTGTAAACGAAATGTGAACATAATAGTTAGGAACGCATTCAAGAATTAAAGAGTACACAAAGCCTCTTAGAGGAATGTCGAAATATGTCAACAAAGTTAGCACAGATCAATGCTTCTTATGAAAAAAAAATAGGAAAAGGGAGCCTTGGCACCACCGTACAAGTTGACACAGTGTGATCATAAAGTCACTGGTTCAAGTCGTGGAAATAACACTTGTAGAAAAGTAAGCTAAATTCCCGAGTCTAGACGCCATTTTAGTTGTTACCTGTATCCCAAATGGTAAGCTTCAGTCTTTTCCCACTAACAGTGAGCGTTTTAATCTTAAAATCCACACCTAAACATCAGACAAAGGAAAAGTAAGTCGGTGGAAAATTGGATCAGAGATATTAACCATCATATGAGAATCTACTTGACAACTTCAATGGATGTTTAAATAAATTACTAGATCAGCTACAAAAATGAGACAAAGAGAAAGAGATGAGGGAAAAGAAACAACATTGAGCACTCTAAAGCTACATCTTGCATGGTCTTTTATCTTACATTCTTTTGATAGTCTTCCAAACTGTTTAGCAGGCTTTGTTTAAGCTGAGGGTCTATCGGAAATAGCCTCTCTATCTCTACGAGGTAGGGTAAGGTCTACGTACACTCTACCCTCCCTAGACCCCTCTTGTAGGATTACACTGGGTATGTTGTTGTTACTCTTTTGCTAGTCGGAGCATTCACCTAAAGCAATATGCAGACACAAAGGCATTCTACCCTAGGTTCATTTTTTACAATAGTGGTCACGCCAACTTGCATGCATGTCGACTTGTCCATCGAGTACCTCCTACCAGTACTATGGGGTCAGTGAGGCGATTTGAGTGGTCAAATGGGCAAAACGGTGAATGGGCCATTTTGGGGCTAAATCGGTATGTTATAGCCCACGATTCTGGGGTGGGATCAGGTAACAAGCGAGATTTTGGTTAAAAATTGACAGAGGCACCCCAGGCAGGCTGGGGAATGACCTTGTATGGTCCTTTAGGGTTGGCGGGGCCATTTGGGTGGTCAAATGGGTGAAACGATGCAAACATGCCATTTTTGGGCTAAATCGGTGTGCTATAACCCACGATTCTGGAGGTGGGCTTGTTTTCTGAGTGTGCTTTGGGTTGAAAATCCACCAGGGCTCCCCAGGCAGGCTAGAGAGCAGCTTAGTATGGGCCTTTAGGGTCGGCGGGGTCATTTGGATGGTCAAACGGGAGAAACAATGAGAACAGGCCATTTTTGAGCTAAATTATTGTGTTATATCCCATGATTTTGAGGTGGTCCCGGGTTTCAGGCGTACTTTGGAATTAAAACCAATCGGGGTTCCCCAGGTAGGTTGAGGAGTAGACTAGTATGAACCTTTGGGGTAGTTGGGTCCATTTGTGTGGTCAAACGAGCGAAACGGTGTGAACCGATCATTTTTGGGCTAAATCAATGTCCTATAGCCATGATTCTAGGGGTAGGCTTGGGGTCTAGGTGCGCTTTAGGTCAAAAATCAATCAGTGTGCACCAGGTAGGCTGGAGAGTGGCCTAACATAGGCCTTTGGGGTCGACGAGGATATTTGGGTGGTCAAATAAGAGAAACAGTGCTAGTGACCCATGTTTGGTTTAAATTGGTGTGCTATAGACCACAGTTCTAGGGGTGGGCCCGGATTCTAGGCGCGCTTTGGTCAAAAATTGATTGAGGCACCCTAGGCAGGCTGGGGAGCGGCCTAGTGTGGGCCTTTAGGGTCGACGGGGCTATTTGGGTGGTCAAAAAGCTTAAATAGCATGAACGGGTTATTTTTGGGCTAAATAAGTCTGCTATAGCCCACAATTTAAAGGGTAGGACCAGGATTCGGGTGTGGTTTGGGTCAATAATTGATCGAGGCACCTCAGGTAGGCCGAATAGCAGCCTAGTGTCAGTTTTTGGGGTCGACGGGCTATTATGCTGTCAAATGGGTGAAATAGTGGTAACGGGCAATTTTTGGGCCAAATTGGTGCACTATAGCCCACGGTTCCACGGGTAGGACTGAGATCCGAGCGTGCTTTGGGCCCAAATCGATCGGGGTACCCCAAACAGGCTTGAGAGCAGCTTGGTGTAGGTCCTTAGGGTCAGCAGGGCTATTTGGGAGGTTAAACAGGCGAAACGGAGCGAATGTCCCATTTTTGGGCTAAATTAGTGTACTATTACCCATGGTCCTGAGGGTGGACCTGGGGTTCGAGCGTGCTTTGGGCCAAAAATTGACTAGGGCACCCCAAGTAGGCTAGTGAGAGACCTAGTATAGGCCTTTGGGATCGATGAGGCCCTTTGGCTGGTCAAACAGGAAAAACAGTGTGAATGAGCTATTTTCAAGCTAAATCGATGTGCTATAGACCGCGGTTCTGGGGGTGGACTCAGGTTCTAGACGTTCTTTGTCCCGAAAATTGACCAGAGTGCCCCAGGCAGTATAAGACAAGACCTAGTGTAGGCCTTTGGGGTCGACGAGGCTATTTGGGTGGTCAAACGAGCAAAACAACACGAATGGGCCATTTTCAGGCTAAGTTGATATGCTATAGTCCACGGTTCCTGGAGTGGTCCCGGGGTTCGTGCGTTCTTTGGGCTAAAAATCGATTGGGGTGCCCTATATAGGCTGGGGAGTGGCCTAGTGTGGGTCATTGGGGTCAATGGGGCCATTCAAGTGGTCAAATGGGTGAAACAACATGAACGGGCCATTTTTGGGCTAAATTAGTGTGCTATAGCCAGTTGTTCCGTGGGTGGGTCTGGGGTTCGGGAGTAATTTGGGCCAAAAATCAATTGGGATGCCCTAGGCAAGATGGGAAGCGACTTAGTGTGGTCCTTTGGGCCAGCGGGGCCATTTGAGTGGTCAAACGGGTGAAAGAGTATGAACAGGCCATTTTTGGACAAATAGGTGTGCTATAGTCCCCGGTTGCGGGGGTTAGGCCTAGTGTATGGGCATGTTTTAAGACTAAAATCGATCGGGGCACCCCAAGAAAGCTGGGAAGCATCCTAGTGTGGTCCTTTTGGGTTGGTAGACTATTTAGGTGGTCAAATGGTGCAAACCAGCCATTTTCAGGATAAATCGGTGTGGGGGTGATACCTGGGTCCGGGTGTGCTTTGAGCAAAAAATCAATCGAGAAACTTTGGGTAGGTTGGCGAGTAGCCTAGTGTGTGCCTTTGGGGTCGTCGGGGTTATTTGGGTGGTCAAATCATCAAAACAACGCGAACGGGCCATTTTTGGGTCAAATTAGTGTGCTATAGCTCACGGTTCTAGGGTGGGCCTGGTATCCGAGCATTCTTTGGAACAAAAATTAATTGAGGTGCCCTAGAAGTCTAGGAAGTAGCCTAGGGTGGGTTGTTATGGTTGGCAGGGCTATTTGGGAGGTCAAACAGTCAAAATAGTGTGAACGGGCCATTTCTAGGCCAAATCAGTGTGCTATAGCCCACGATTCTAGGAGTGGGATCAAGGACCGAGCATTCTTTGGGCTAAAAATTGACCCGAGCACCCCAGGCAGGCTGGGGAGTGATCTAGTATGGGATTTTTGGTTCGACGGACCCATTTGAATGGTCAAACGAGCAAAACGACGTGAATGGGCCATTTTTGGACCAAATCGGTGTGCTATAGCCCAGGTTCTAGGGTAGGCCCGGGATTCGACATGCTTTGGGTCAAAAAATGATTGAGGCATCAAAGAAAGGCTGGAGAGTGACCTAGTATGGTCCTTTAGGGTCGGTGGGGCTATTAGGGTGGTCAAATGGGTAAAATGGTGTGAATAGATCATTTTTGCCCAAATCGGTGAGCTATTGCCCATGGTTTCGAGGGTGGGCGGGATGAGGAGTGGCCTAGTATGGGACTTTGGGGTCGACAGGGCCATTTGGTATTTAAGCGGGCAAAACATCATGGATAGGCTATTTTCAAGTAAAATTGGTATGCTATAGCCCATAGTTCTGGGATGGGTCCAGGGTTCGGGCGTGCTTTGGGCTGAAAATTGACCGAGACATACCAAGAAGGATAAGGATGACCTAGATGGGCCTTGATATTTGGTGGGGACATTTGAGTGGTCAAACAGGCGAAACAACATGAACAGGCCATTTTCGAGGCAAATCGATATGCTATAGCCCACGGTTCCAGGGGTGGTCCCTGGGTCCGAGCGTGCATTAGGCCAAAAATAAATCGAGGTACCCTAGTCAGGCTAGGGAGTGACCTAGGGTGGGTCATTGGGGTCGGCGGGGCCACTTGGGTAGTCAAACGAGAGGAACGATGTGAACAAGTCATTTTTAGGTAAAATTGGTATGCTATATCCTAAGGTTCCAGGGATGGGCAAGGGGTCCAAACGTGATTTTGGCCGAAAATCAATAGTGGTGCCCCAGAAAGGCTGGGGAGCGGGTCTATTTGAGTGGTAAACAGGCATAACAACACGAAGGGGCTATTTTTTAGCTAAATCGGTGTGTTATAGCTTAGGGTTTTGAGGGTGGGCCCAGGGTTCTAGTGTGCTTTGGGCCAAAGTTCAGCTGAGGTGCCCCAGGCAGGTAGGGGAGCGGCCTAGTATCGATCTTTAGGGTCGGAGGGGCTATTTGATTGGTCAAATGGGAAAAGGGTGCTAACGGACCATATTTAGACCAAATCGGTGTGCTATAGCCCATGGTTTTGGGGATGGGTCTGAGATTCAGCCTTGCTTTGGGCCTAAATCAATTGAGGTGCCACAGGCATGCTGGGGAGCATCCTGGTGTAAGCCTTTGGGATCATCAAGTTCATTTAGGTGGTTAAACGGGCTAAATAGTGTGAATAGTCCATTTTTGGGCCAAATTGGAGTGCTATTGCCCACAGTTTTGGGGGGTGAGCTCGAGGTCCAAGTGTGATTTTGGGTTAAAATTGATCGGGCCGCCCCAGAAAGTCTATGAACGGCCTAGTGTGGGCCTTTAGGGTCGGCGGGGTTATTTGGGTGGTCAAACGGGCGAACCAGTGTGAACTGGCCATTTTTGGGCCAAATCGGATGATATAGCATATGGTTCAGGGGTGGGCTCAGGTTCTACCGTGCTTTGGACCAAGAATCAACCGAGGTTCCCCAGAAAGAATAGGGAGTGACCTAGCGTGGGTAGTTGGGATTAGAAAGGCCATTTGGTTCATCAAACGGTTGAAACAGCGCAAATGTGCCATTTTCAGGCCAAATAGGTGTGTTATAGCCCACGGTTCCTAGGGTGGGCATGGGGTCCGCGCGTTCTTTGGGCCAAAAATTAATCGTGGCACCCCAGGCAGGCTGGGAATGGCCTAGTATGGGCCATTGGGGTCGGTGGGGCTATTTGGGTGGTCAAATAGGCAAAACAATTCGAATGAGCCATTTTTGAGCCAAATCGGTGTGCTATAACCCAAGGTTTTGGGGGTGGGCCTTGGATTTAGGCATTCATTGGCCCAAAAATCAATCGGGATGCCCTAGGCAGGCTGGGAAGCAGCCTAGTGTGGGCCTTTGGGGTCGGTAGTGCCATTTGGGTGGTTAAATGGGCAGTAATGGGACAAACGGGTCATTTTTGGGTAAAAAATCAATCGGGGTGCTCCAGGCAGGATGGGGAGCGGCCTACTGTAGGCCTTTGGGGTCGTAAGGCCATTTGAGTGGTCAAATAAGAAAAATAGAGCGAACGGACCATTTTCGGGCTAAATTGATGTGCTATACTCATATTTCTGGTGTGGGCCCAGGTTCGGGGCGTGCTTTTGGCCAAAAATTGATTATGGCACCCTAAGCAGGCTGAGTAGCAGCCTAGTGTGGGCCTTTGGATTGGTGAGGCTATTTGGGTGGTCAAACGGGCGAAACAACGCGAACGAGATATTTTCTGGCCAAATCGGTTTACTATAGCCCATGGTTTTGGGGGTAGGACCAGGGTCCGGGCATGCTTTAGGTCAAAAATTGATTGGGCCCCAGGTAGGTTGGGGATCGGCTTAGCTTTGCCCTTTGGTGTCGGCCGAGCTATTTGCGTTGTAAAACAGGCAAAATAGTATGAACGGACCATTTTCAAGCCAAATTAGTGTGTTAGAGCCCACGATTTAGGGATGGGCCTGGGTTTCGAGCGTGCTTTCAGTCAAAAATCAACCGTAGAGACCTACGTAGGCTGGGAGCGATTTATTGTGGGCTTTTGGCTGAGGTGTCCCATGCAGGCTGGGGAGCGACCTAGTGTGGGCATTTTGGGTCAGCAAGCTATTTGGGAAGTCAAACAAGAAAAACGACATGAATGGGCCATTTTTTTGTAAACTCGGTGTGCTATAGCCCACAGTTTCAGGGGTGGGACCAGGGTTTGGGTGTTCTTTGCGCTAAAAATTAATTGGGGTGCCCCAGGTAAGCTGGGGAGCGGCCTAGTATGGGTATTTGGGGTCGACGGTACCATTTGGATAGTTAAACGGGTGAAATGGTGTGAAAGGGTTATTTTTTTAACAAATCAGTGTGCTATAACCCACGGTTTCGAGGGTGGACTCAGGGTCTGGATGTGCTTTGGTAAAAAAATCGACTGGGGAACCTTAGGAATGCTGGGGAATGGCCTAGTGTGGGGCTTTCGGGTTGGCGAGGCCATTTGGTTGGTCAAATGAATGAAATGATGCAAACGGGCCATTTTCGGGCCAAATCAATGTGTTATAGCCTAGGGTTCTGGGGGTGGGCCTAGGTTCCATGTGTTCTTTAGGCCAAAAATTAACCTGGGCGACCCAGGTAGGTTGGAGAGCTACTTAGTATGGGCTTTTAGGATCGACGAGGCCATTTGGGTGGTCAAATAAGCAAAATAATGCGAACGAGCCATTTTTGGGCCAAATTAGTGTGCTATAGCCCATGGTTTTATAGGTGGGATGGGTCGTGCTTCGGGATAAAAATCGACCGTGGTACCCCAGGTAGGCTGGGGAACAACTTAGTCTGGGACTTTAGGGTCAGTGGGTCTATTTGGGTCGTTAAACGGGCATAACAGCACGAATGTGCTATTTTCTAACCCAATATTTGTGTGGTTCTAGGGGTGGGCCTGGGTTCCAAGCATGCTTTAGGTCAAAAATTGATCGGGGCATCACAAGCAGGCTGGAGAGTGGCCTAGTGTGGGACTTTGGGGTTGGCGGGGCCATTTGGGTGGTCAAACGGGCAAAACAGCATGAACGAGCCATTTTCAAGCCAAATCAGTGTGCTAGAGCCCACGATTCTAAAGTTGGGATGAGCGTACTTTTGGTCAAAAATCGATTGGGGCATCCCAGGCAGGCTTGGGAGCGGCCTTATATGGGCGTTTAGGGTCGTCGGGGCCATTTGGGTAGTCAAACAGGTGAAACAACGCAAATAGGCCATTTTTAAGCCAAATTTGTGTGCTATAGCCCACGATTTCGGGGGTGGACATGGAGTCCAGGCTTTCTTTGGGCCAAAAATTGATTAAGACTCCCCAGGCAGGATGGGTAGCAGCCTAATGTAACCTTTAGGGTCGGCAGGGTCATTTAGGTGGTCCGATAGACCAAACGATGTGAATGGGCTATTTTGGGGCCAAATCGATGTGTTATAGCCCACGGTTTCGAGGGTAGGCCGGGTTCAGAGCGTGCTTTGGGTCGAAAATCAATCAAGATTCCCTATGTTGGCTAGAAAGCAATCTAGTGAGGGCCTTTGGGGTCGGAGGGGCCACTTGGGTGGTCAAATGAGCAAAACAGCATAAACGGGCCATTTTCGGGCCAAATCGATGTGCTATAGCCCATGGTTACCTGGGCGAGACTGGGTTTCGGGTGTGCTTTGGGTAGAAAATTGATCGAAGTGCCCCAGTTTAGGCTAAAAAGTGGCCTACTATGGGTATTTGGGGTCGTCGGGGCCATTTGAGAGGTCAAATGGGCGAAACAGCACGAATGAGCCATTTTTAGGCCAAATCGATGTGTTATAGCCCACGGTTCTAGGGGCGAGCTTGGGGTCCAAGCATGCTTTGTGCTTGGTGGTCAAATAATTGAAATGGTGTGAACGAGCTGTTTTCGAGCCAAATCAGCGTGTTATAGCCCACAATTCTAAGGTGGGCCTAAGGTCCTGACGTGCTTTTAGCCAAAAATTGATCGGGGAACCCCAGGTAGGCTAGGGAGCAGCCTGCTGTGGGCCGTTAGGGTTGGAGAGGCTATTTGGGTGGTCAAACAGGTAAAGCGGCACGAACGGGCCATTTTCGAACCAAATCAATGTGCTTTAGCCCACTGTTCTGGGGGTGGGCTCAAGGTCCGAGCAGGTTTTGGGCTAAAATTTTTTTGGGGTACCCCAGGAAGGCTGGAAAGCATCCTAGTGTAGGCCTTTGGGATCGACGGGGCCATTTGGGTAGTTAAATGGGCAAAACGTCGCAAATGTTTTGTTTTTTAGCTATATCAATGTGCTATAGCCCACGGTTCCGGGGGTGGTCTCGAGATCCAGTCGTGATTTGGGTCAAAACTTGATTGAGGCATCCCAGAAAGGTTGGAGAGCGACTAGTGTGAGCATTTGGGTGGTCAAACAGGCAGAAACAACACAAACGAGATATTTTTTATCCAAATCAGTGTGCTATAGCCTATAATTTTGGGGCTCGAGCGTTCTTTGGGCCAAAAATTAATTAGGGTGCCTCGGGCAGGCTGGAAACCAGCCTAGTATGAGCCTTTGGGGTAGGCGAGGCGATTTAGGTGGTAAAATGGGTAAAACAGTGCAAACGGGCTATTTTGGACCATATCAATGTGTTATAGCCCATGGTTCTAGGGTAGGCCTGAGGTTCGGGAGTGATTTGCACCGTAAATTGATTGGGTCATTCCAGGCAGGCTGAGGAGTGACCTAGTATGGGCTTTTGGGGTCGACAGGCCCATTTGGGTGGTCAAATAGGCAAAATAACGTGAACGGGACATTCTCGGGTCAAATTGGTGTGTATAGCCACAATTTTGGGGGTGGGCCCAGGGTCAAGGCATGATTTAGATCAAAAATAGACCGGGGAATCCCAGGCAGGTTTGGAGTGGCCAAGTGTGGTCCATTGGTTCCGGTCGAGCCATTTGGATGGTCAAACGGGCAAAACAGCATTAACGGGCTATTTTTAGGCCAAATCAGTGTGCTATAGCCCTCTGTTTCGAAGGTGGTCCCGAGGTTCGGGCGTGCTTTCAGCCAAAAATTGAGCGGACACCCTAGGCAGGTTGGGGAGCATCCTAGTACAGGCCTTTGGGTTTGACGGGGCGATTTGGATGGTTAAATGGGGGAAACGGCGCGAACGTTCCATTTTCGAGCCAAATAGATGTGTTATAGCCCACAGTTCAGGGCTGGACCCAGGGTCTGGGCATATTTTGAGCCAAAAATTGATTGAGGCACCCCTGGCAGGCTGGGGAGCAACCTAGTTTGGCCTTTGGGGGCAGTGTGGCTATTTGGGTAGTCAAATGGGCAAAGCGACGCAAACAGGCCATTTTTGGGCCAAATTAATTTTCTATAACCTACGGTTCTAGGGGTGGCCCCAGGGCCCGATCGTACATTGGGAAAAAAATTGAATAGAGCTCCCTAGGTAGGCTAAGGAGTAGCCTAGTATGGCCCTTTGGGGTCGGCGGGGCCATTTGGATGGTCAAACAGGTGAACAGGCTATTTTCGAGATAAATCAAGGTGCTATAGCCCACGTTTCCAAGGGTAGGCCCAGGGTCTAGGCATGCTTTGGGACAAAAATTGACCAGGGCACACAACACAGGCTAGGGAGCGACCTAGTGTGGGTCTTTGTGGTCAGCGGATCCATTTAGGCAGAAAAATAGGCAAAATAGTGCATACGAGATATTTTCAGGCCATATCGGTGTGTTATAGCCCACGGTTATGAGGGTGTGCTCAGGATCCAGGCATGCTGTGGGCCCAAAATCAATTGGCGCACCCCATGTAAGTTGAGGAATGGCCCAGTATGGGCCATTGGGGTCGGTGGGGCCATTGGGGTGGTCAAATGGGAGAAACAGCGCAAACGTGCCATTTTCAGGTCAAATCAATGTGCTATAACCTATAGTTCTTGGGGTGCACCCGGGGTCCAGGCGTGCTTTGGGTCAAAAATTGATCGAGGTTCCTCAGGCAAACTAGGGAGCGACCTAGTGTGGGCCTTTGGGGTCGGCGAGGTTATTTGTTTGGTAAAACGTCAAAACGGCATGAACGGGCCATTTTGGGCAAAATCGATGTGTTATAGCCTATATTTCCAGGGGTGAGCCTAAATTTCGACTGTCTTTTTGGCTTAAAATGGATTGGGGCGCCTTGGCAGGCTGAGGAGCGGCCTAGTGTAGGATTTTAGGGTCAGCGAGGCCATTTGGTTGGTCAGATGCTTGAAACGGCACAAATGGGCCATTTTTAGTCAAAAATGGTGTGCTATTGCCCATAATTCTAGGGATAGGCCCAATTTTTAAGCGTGCTTTGGGCCAAAAATCAATTGAGGCATGCAGGAGAGGTTGAGTAGCGTCCCAGTGTGGTCTATTTAGGTGAGCGAGGGTATTTTGGTGGTCAAATAGGTGAAACAATGTGAACAGGGAATTTTTGGGCCAGATCGGTGTCCTATAGCCCAAACAGGTGAAACAGCACGAACGATGCATTTTGGGGCCAAATCGGTGTGCTATAGCCCACGGTTCCTGGGGTGGGTCCTGGGTCCGGACGTGCTGTCAGCCAAAAATCGACTGAGGCTTGCCAGGGAGGTTGGGGAGCATCCCAGTGTGGTCCATTTGGGTAGTCGGGGACATTTGGATGGTCAAATGGGCGAAACAATGTAAATGGGGAGTTTTTTAGCCAAATCAATGTTCTATAGCACGCGGTTCCAGGGGTGGGCTCTTGGTCCGGATGTGCGGTGGGCTAAAAATCAATCGGGGCGTGCTAAGGAGGTTGGGAAGCATCCCAGTGTGGTTCTTCTGCGTGGGAAGGTCTATTTGGGTGGTCAAACGGGCAAAATGGCACGAACGAGGCACATTTGGGCCAAAGCGGTGTGCTAACCCCACAATTTCAGGGGTGGGCCTGGGATTCGGGCTGCTGTAGGTTGAAAATCAACCAGGGCATTCCATGGAGGTTGGTGAGCGTCCTAATATGGTCCGTTTGGGCGAGGGCATTTAGGTGGTCAAATAGGTGAAACAGTGCGAACGGGGCATGTTAGGGCCAAATTGGTGTGCTATAACCCACGATTCTGGGGGTAGGCTTTGGGTGGTTAAATGGGAGAAACAATATGAATGGTGCATTTTTAGGCTAAATCGGTGTTCTATATAGTGCACGATTCTGAAGGTGGGCCCGAGGTCCAGGCGTGACATGGGCCAAAAATTGATTAGGGCATGTCAGGAAGGATGGAGAGTGTCCCAGTGTGGTCTATTTGGGTGGGCGGGGCTATTTGGGTGGTCAAACGGGAAAAACGGCTCAAACAGGGCATTTTTGGGCCAAATTGATGTGCTATAGCCTACGGTACCGAGGGTGGGCCTGAGGTACAGGCGTGTAGTGGGTTTAAAATAGATCAAGGCATGCCAGGGAGGTTGGGGAGCATCCCAGTTTTGTCCGTTTTGGTAGGAGGGCCTTTTTGGGTGGTCAAATAGGCAAAAGGACGGGAATGGGGTATTTTCTGGCCAAATCAGTGTGTTATAGCCCACAGTTCTAGGGGGCCCAGAGTATGGGCGTGCTTTTGGTCAAAAATCGACCGGGGCATGCCAGAAAGGTTGGAGAGCATCCCAATATGGTTCGTTTGGGTGGTCAAGGCCATTTGTATGATCGAATGGGTAAAACGGCGTGAATAGGAACTTTATTGGCCAAATTGGTGTGATATAGCCCATGGTTTTATAGTGGGCCCAGGGTTCAGGCATGCTGTGGGACAAAAATTTATTGGGGCATGCCAGGGAGGTTAGAGAGCATCCTAGTGTGGTTTATTTGGGTGGTCAAATGGGGGAAACAGTGCAAACGAATAGTTTTTAAGCTAAATCGATGTTCTACAGCCCACGGTTTCGGGGGTGGGCCCAAGGTTTGGGCGTGATATTGGCCAAAAATTGACTAGGGCATTCCAGGGAGGTTGGGGAGCATCTTAGTATGGTTTGTTTGGATGGGCGGGGCCATTTGGGTGGTCAAACATGTGCAACGGCATAAACAGAGCATTTTTGGGCCAAATCAGTGTGCTAGCCCATGGTTCAGGGGGTGAGCTCGGGGTTTGGGCATGATGTGGGTCAAAAATCGAGAAGGTCATGCCAGGAAAGTTAGGGATCATTATTGTATAGTCTGTTTAGGGCGGGGGCATTTGGGTGGTCAAACGAGTGAAATAGCGCAAATGAGGCATTTTAAGGAAAAACCGATGTGCTATAGCCTACAGTTCTGGGTGTGGGCTTGAGTTCTAGGCATGTTGGGGGCCAAAAATTGATTGGGGTGTGCCAAAGAGATTGGGAAGCGTCTTAGTGTGCTCCATTTGGATTGGAAGGTCCATTTGGGTGGTCCAACAGGCGAAACAGTTCGAGCGGGGAATTTTTTGGCCAAATTGATGTGCTATAGTGCACTATTTCGGGGGATGGGCTCGGGGTTCGAGGGTGCCGTAGGTGAAAAATCAACCGGGGCATGACAGGGAGGATAGAGAGCATCCTAGTATGGTCGTTTGGGTGGGTGGGATCATTTGGGTGGTCAAAAGAGCGAGACGACACGAATGTTGCATTTTTGGGCCAAATCGGTATACTATATCCCAAGGTTCTGGGAGTGGGCCTAGGGTCCGAGCGTGCTGTGGGCCAAAAATTGATCGGGGCTTGTCAGGGGGTTACAGAGCATCCTAGTGTGGTTCGTTTGGGTTGATGGGGCCATTTGGGTTGTAAAATGAGCAAAACAGTATGAACAGGGCATTTTTGGGCCAACTTGGTGTGCTCTAGCCAACGGTTTCAGGGGTGGGAGTGGGGTCCGAGCATGTTATGGGTCAAAATTACCTGGGCCATGCCAGGGAGGTTAGGGAGCATCTGAGTGTGGTTCGTATGGGTGGGCGAGGCTATTTTAGTGGTCAAATGGGCAAAATGACATGGACGATGTATTTTTGGGCCAAATTGGTGTGCTATAGCCGGTTCCAGGGGTTGTCGCGGGGTTTAGGCATGCTATTGGACAAAAATTGATTGGGGCATGCCATAGAGGTTAGGGAGCATCCCAGTGTGATCTATTTGGGTAGCCGGGGCCATTTGGGAGGAAAAACGGGCAAAACGGCATGAATGGGGCACTTTTAAGCCAAATCGATGTGCTATAGCCCACGGTTCCGGGGGTGGACCCAGGGCCTGGGCGTGCTGTCAGATGAAAATCGATCGAGGTGTGTCAGGGATATTGGAGAACCTCTCGGTATGGTCTGTTCGGGTAGGGGAGGCCATTTGGGTGGTCAAACGGAAGAAACAATGTGAACAGGGTATTTTCGGGCCTAATCAGTGTGCTATAGCCCACGATTTCGGGGGTGGGCCAAGGGTTTATGCGTGCTATGGGCCAAATATCGATTGAGGTGTGCTGGGGAGGTTGGGGAGCATTTCAGTGTGGTCTGTTTAGCTAGGCGAGGCCATTTAGGTAGTCAGATAGGCAAAACAATATGAATGAGGAATTTTCGAGCAAAATTAGTGTGCTATACCCACGATTCTGGGGTGGGCCCTGGGATCCAAACATGTTGTGGGATAAAAATCGATCGGGACATGCCAGGAAGGTTGAAGAGCATCACAGTTTGGTTTGTTTGGGTGGGAGAGTCCATTTAGATAATCAAAAAGGCAGAACGATGCAAATGGGGCATTTTTGGGCCAAATAAATGTGTTATAGCCCACGGTTCCGGGGGTAGGGTCGGGATCCGAGCATGCTGTGTATTAAAAACTGGTCGGGGGGTGCCAGGGGGTTGGGGAGCATCCATGTATGGTCTGTTTGGGTGAGCGGGGCCATTTCGGTGGTTAAATAGGCAAAACAACGTGAATGGGGTATTTTTGGGCCAAATCGATGTATATAGCCCTTGGTTCAGGGGATTGGCCCGGGGTCCTGGCATGTTGTGGGTAAAAAATCAATCGAGGCATGCCAGAGAGATTGGGGAGCATCCCAGTATGGTCTGTTTGGGTGGGCGGGGCCATTTTGCTGGTCAAACGGGCAAAATGGAATAAACGGGGCATTTTTGGGCCAAATTGATGTACTATAGCCCACGGTTTCAAGGATGGGCCCGAGGTCCAATCGTACTGTGGGCTAAAAAATAGCCTGGAGCATGCCAGGGAGATTGAGGAGCATCAAAGTGTGGTCGTTTGGGTGGGCTGGGCTATTTGGGCAGCGAAACAAAGCGAATGGGGTATTTTTGGGATAAATCGATGTGCTATAGCCCATGGTCCTGGGGGTGCCCGGGGTCCAGGCGTGTTTTGGGCCGAAAATTATCTGGGGCATGCTAGGGAGATTGTGTAACATCCCAGTGTGGTTCGTTTGTTTGGGGAAGGCCATTTAGGTGGTCAAACGGGCGAAATCGCAGGAACGAGACATTATTGAGCCAAATTGGTGTCTATAGCCCACGGTTCTGGGGATGGGCCCCGGGTTCAGTCGTGCTATTGGTTAAAAATCAACTGGGGCATAACAAGGAGGTAGGGTAGAGTCCCAGTGTAGTCCGTTTGGGTAGGGTGGGGCTATTTAGGTGGCCAAACGGGCTAGACTATGCGAATGAGGTATTTTTTAGCCAAATTGGTTGTTATAGCCCACGGTTTTGGGGTGGGCCCGAGGTCCGAGCGTGCTGTGGGACAAAAAACATTTGTGACATGCCAGGGAGATTGGGGAGCATCCCAATATGGTCCGTTTGGGTGGGCGGGGCCATTTGGGTGGTTAAACGGGAGAAATGATGTAAATGGCACATTTACGAGCCAAATCGATGTGCTATAGCCCACGGTTCCGGGGGTGGGCCTGGGATCTGGGTGTGATATGGGTCAAAAATTGACTGGGGCATGCCAGGGAGGTTTGGGTGCATCCGAGTATGGTCCGTTTTGGTGGGCAGGGCCATTTAGGAGGTCAAATAGGTGATATGTCACGAACGGGGCATTTTCTGGCCAAATCAGTGTGTTATAGCCCACTGTTTTGGGGGTGGACCCAGCGTTTGGGTATACTGTGTGCCAAAAATCGATTTGGGAATTTCAGAGAAGTTACGGTGCATCCAAATGTGGTTCGTTTGAGTGGTCGTCAAACGGGCGAAACGGCACGAATGGAGTATTTTCAGGCCAAAACGGAGTGCTATAGCCTATGATTCTGGGGGTGGACCCGGTGTCCAGGCTTGCTGAAAATTGATCTTTGGGGTATCCCAGTGTGGACCATTGGGGTGGGTGGGTCATTTTGCTAGTCAAATGAGTGAAACGGCATGAACGGGGCATTTTTGGGCCAAATCGATATGCTATAGCCTAGGGTTCCTGGGGTGAGCCTGTAGTCCGAGTGTGATGTGGGACGAAAATTAATCGAGGCATATCAGGGAGGTTGGGGAGTATCCCAGTGTGGTCCGTATGGGTGGGCGGGGCCATTTGGGTGGTAAAACGAGCAAAACGGCTCGAGTGGGGCATTTTTCGGGCCAAATCTATGTGTTGTAGCCCTCAGTTCTGGAGGTTGGCCCAGGGTTCAAGCGTGTTTTGGTTTAAAAATATACTGGGCATGCCAGGGAGGTTGGGGAGTATCTTAGTGTGGTCCATTTGGATAGGCGGGGCTATTTGGGTGGTTGAATGAGTGAAACAGCGCTAATAGGGCATTTTCAAGAAAAATCGATGTGCTATAGCCCACAGTTTCGGGGGTAGGCCCATGGTTCGGGCATTCAGTGGGTCGAAAATCAACCGAGGCATGTTAGAGAGGTTGGGAAGCATTACAGTGTAGTCTGTTTGGATGGGTTAGGCCATTTGGAAGGTAAAACAGGCAAAACGACATGAACGGGGTATTTTTGAGCCAAATCAATAAGCTATAGCCCATGGTTTCGGGGGTGGAAGCGGGGTAGGGGCATGCTTTAGGTCAAAAATCGCTCGGGACATTCAAGAGAGGTTGAGTAGAGTCCCATGGTTATTCCATTTGGGTGGGCAGGTCCATTTGTATGGTCATACGGGAGAAATGGGGCGAATGAGGCATTTTCGGGCCAAATCAGTGTGTAGCCCACGGTTCTAGGGGTAGGCCCGGGGTCCAAGCATGCTGTGGGCCAAAAATCAATGGGGGTGTGCTAGAGAGGTTGGGGAGAGTCCCAGTGTGGTCTGTTTGGGTGGGCAAGGCCATTTGGATGGTCAAACGGGAGACAGCATGAACGGGGCATTTTAGGGACAAATCGGTGTGCTATAGCCAACGGTTCAAGGGGTGAGCCTGGGTTCTAGGCGTGCTATTGGTCGAAAACCGACCGAGGCATGCCAGGGAGGTTGGGGAGCATCCCATTATCGTCCATTTGGTTTGGAGGGGCTAATTAGGTAGTTAAACGGGCGAAACGGCGTTAACGGGGCATTTTTGGACCAAATCGGTGCGTTATAGCCCACGATTTTTAGGGTGGGACCGGGGTTCGGATGTACTGTGGGACAAAAAATGATCGGGGCATGCCAGAGAGATTGGAGAGCGTCCAAGTGTGGTCCAGTTGGGTCATGGGTGGGCGAGGCCATTTGGGTGGTCAAATGGGTGAAACAGCGCGAACGAGACATTTTCGGGCCAAATCAATGTGTTATAGCCCATGGTTCCAGGGGTGGGCTCGGGGTCCGAGCGTGTTGTGGGCCAAAAATTGACTGAGGCGTGCTAGGGAGGTTGGAGAGCATCCCGGTGTGGTCCGATTGGGTGGTAGGGCCATTTGAGTGGTCAAAAGAGCAAAACGGAATGAATAGGGCATTTTCGAGTTAAATCAGAGCGTTATAGACCACGGTTCCGGAGGTGGGCTCAAGGTCCAGGAATAATGTGGGTCAAAAATCAATTGAGGTATGATAGGGAGTTTGTGGAGCATTCCAGTGTGGTCCGTTTGGGTGGTCAAGGAAATTTGGGTAGTCAAACGGGAGAAACGACGCAAATAGACCATTTTCGGGCCAAATTATTGTGTTATAGCCCACGGTTCTCTAGGTGGGCCTGGGGTTCAGTCACGTTGTTTGTCAAAAATTTACCGAGGCATGTCAGGGAGGTTGGGGAGCGTCTCAGTGTAGTTCGTTTGGGTGGGACAGGCCATTTGGGTAGTCGAACATGCGAAATGGTGCGAACAAGGAATTTTTTAGCCAAATCGGTATGCTATAGCCCACAGTTCCGTGAGTGGGTCCGAGGTCCAAGTATTTTGTGGATCAAAAATCAATTAGAGAATACCAGGGAGGTTGGAGAGCGTCCCAATATGGTCTGTTTTGGTGGGAGGGGCTATTAGGGTGGTCGAACAGGAGAAACGATGCGAACGAGTCATTTTTAGGCCAAATTAATGTGCTTATAGCCCACGGTTCCTGGGGTGGGCCTCGAGTCTGGGCATTCTGTGGGTCAAAAGAATCAATCGAGGCATGCCAAGGAGGTTTGGAAGCATCCCAGTGTGGTCCGTTTGAATGGACGGGGCCATTTGGATGGTCAAACGGGTGAAACAGTGCGAACAGGGCATTTTCAGACTAAATCGGTGTGCTATAGCCCACGATTTCTAGGGTAGACCCAGGTTTGGGCGTGTTGTATGCTGAAAATCTATCGGTACATTCCAGGGAGAGGTTGCAGAGCATCCCAATGTGGTTCGTTTGGGTGGTTGGGGCCATTTGGGTGGTCGAACGAGCGAAACAGTACGAACGGGAAATTTTTATGCCATTTTGGTGTGCTATAGACCACGATTTCGGGGGTGAGCCTGGGGTTCGAACGTGTTGTGCACCAAAAATTGACCGGGGTATGTTAGGGAGGTTTGGCAACGTCCTAGTGTGGTTTTTTAGGTGGGCGAGGCCATTTGGGTGGTCAAACAGGCGAAACGGCGGGAACGAGGCATTTTCTGGCCAAATCGGGATGCTATATACAATGATTTTGGGGGTATACCCAGGGTCTAGGCGTGCAGTGTGCCAAAACTTGATTGAGTCCTTTTCCAGGGAGGTTGGAGAGCATCCAAGTATGGTTCATCTAGGTGGGTGGGGCCATTGGGTGGTCAAACAGGCGAAACAGCGCTAACAGGGTATTTTTGGGCTAAATCGGTATGTTATGTTCGACGATTCCCAGGATGGTCTCGTGGTCTAGATGTGTTGTGGGCCAAAATTGGTCGAGGCATGCCAGGGAGGTTGTTGAGCATCCCATTATGGTTTTTTTAGGTTGGAGAGGCTATTTGGGTAGTCAAATAGGCGAAACAACGCGATGGGCCATTTTCGGAGCTAATCAGTGTGCTATAGCCTATGGTTTCAAGGGTGAGCCCAGGGTTCAGGCGTGATGTGGGCCAAAAATTGAAGGGGGAATGACAGGGAGGTTGGGGAGCATCCCAGTATGTTCCGTTTTGGAGGGAGAGACCATTTAGGTTGTCAAACAGGCGAAACGGCATAAACGAATATTTTTGAGCTAAATTGGTGTGCTATAGTCCACGGTTCTGGGGGTGGGCTTAGGATCTGGGCTGTTAATCAATTAAAGCATTCCAGGGAGGTAGTAGAGCATCCGAGTATAGTTCGTTTGGGTGGGCAGAGCCATTTGTGTGGTTAAACAGGCAAAACATTGCGAACGGGGCATTTTTGGGCTAAATCAGTGTGCTATAGTCCACGGTTCTGGGGGTAGACCAGGGGTCCGAGCGTGTTGTGGGCTGAAAATTGACTAAGGACTGCTAGGGAGGTTGGGGAGAATCCCAGTGTGGTTAGTTTAGGTGGACGGGGCCATTTGGGTGGTCAAACGAGCGAAACAAAGCGAATAGGGCATTTTTGGGCCAAATCAGTAAGCTATAGACCATGGTTTAGGGGATGGGCCAAGGGTGTGGTCATGTTGTGCACTAAAAATTGATCGAAGTATGCCAAAGAAATTGGGGAGCATTTTGGTGTGGTCCGTTCGGGTGGGCAGGGCTATTTGGGTGTTTAAACAAGTGAAACAACGCGGATGGATCGGTGTGCTAGAGCCTACGGTTCTGGGGGTTGGCCCAGGGTTCGGGCTTGTTGTGGGACAAAAACCGATCGAGGCATACCAGGTAGGTTGGAGAGCGTTCCAATGTGGTTTGTATAGGTGGACGGGGCCATTTGGATGGTCAAACGGGTGAAACAGTGTGAATAGGGCATTTTCAAGCCAAATCGGTGTGCTATAGCCCACGGTTTCGAGGGTAGGCCCGGGTTCCAGGCGTGCTGTGGGTTAAAAATCGACCAGGACATTCCAGAGAGGTTGGGGAGCATCCCAGTGTGGTCCGTTTGGGTGGTCGGGTCCATTTAGATGGTCCAATAGGAAAAACGACGAGAAGGGGCGTTTTTAGGCCAAATTAATTTGCTATAGCCCACGGTTCTGGGGGTGGGCCTGGGGTCCGACCGTTCTGTGTGCTAAAAATCGATCGAGATATGTCAGGGAGGTTGGTAAGCATTCCAGTATGGTCTGTTTGGGTGGGCGGGGCAATATGGGTGGTCAAACGAGCAAAACAGCGTGAACGGGGAGGTTTCAGGCCAAATCAGTGTGCTATAGCCCACAGTTTTGAGGGTGGGCCCAGGGTCCGGGCGTGCTATCAGCTGAAAATCGATTGGGGCATGCCAGGAAGGTACAAGAGCATCCCAGTGTGGTCTATTTGGGTGGGCGGATTCATTTGGATAGTCAAACGGGCTAAACGGCGTGAAACGAGATGTTTTCAGGCCAAATTGATATGATATAGCCCACAGTACCGAAGGTGGGCCCGGGGTCCAGGCGTGTTGTGTGACAAAAATTGACTGGGGTGTGCCAGGGAGGTTGGGGAGCATTCAAGTGTGGTTCGTTTGGGTGGGTGGGGCCATTTGGGTGGTTAAACGGGCGAAACAACGCGAACGGACATTTTGGGGCCAAATCGATGTGCTATATTTTCAAAGATTTCATTCATGGAGGATCGAATATGAAATCTTTGATTTAGGAATAAAGGATCTCATCAATTTCTTACCCATCCATGGATGGTTTAACATACCAAATAAAAATATTAAAATATTTTAATAAGATTATTCATAGGTCAATTTTAACTACATACTTAACCTAAAAAATGAATTAATTTTACATGGGTTAAAGACGATTGGATTATTAAATGAGCGAGTCATTAACTCGACCAAACTTATACACGCGGGAGAGTGTTGAGCATGGGCAGAGTCACCTTAGGTATAAGGTGGTTCGGTGCTCACCCTTTGTCAAAAAATTATGTGGTACATAGAGGTTAAATGTTAGTTATTATAAGTGTATATTAATTTTGTACACACTTAACACAATTGAGAATAAAACTTGCACCCTCTTTGTCAAATTTCTGATTTTGATGCCCACATTCGTAGGCATATATATATATATATATATATATATATATATATATATATATATATATATATATATATATATATATATATATATATTATTTTTGTATAGTTCTTGCTAACCTATATAAATAGACAAATGTATCTTGTGTAGACAAGATAAACTTTTAGGTGACAACATTGATGTATTAGTGATAGCAAACCTATATAAATAAATATCTGTTTATATTGAATTACTTACACTTTCAGATGAGATCGTTTACAAAATCATCATCATTGATAAGTGTTCTACAATGTCTTGGATTTGATACTGGTGCCAAATTAAATTGTTCGAACTCTTAAAAAATGTTACCACATTAATATCAGATCCTTCAAAATGTGCTACTTTTGAAGAATTCGACATGTACCCACTGAAAGTCTTAAAAGTTCGAGCAACATAGGTGTCAACAACAGACCAAGATTAGTGAAGGCTAGAGTAACTACTGACCTCACTAAACCCCTCAACTACAGAGTGTTTGAATTGGTTAAAAGATATGATCAAACTCAATTTATTCAAGGAAAAGGTGTAAATATACCCTTCATTGCGATTTACAAAAAAAGATAAATATACATCATTTGTTAAATAACGAGGGTATATATGCATCACTTGTTAAACACCGAGGGTATATCTGCTCACACAAAATCACAAATTTCACATATTTCATCAAAATTTTTGTTTTCTTTCTTGCCCCGTGAAAGTTGATCATTGGGCAGCCAGTTTTAAAATGAGATAAATATTAAACTATACTATTTATATGACATGATTTTTGTTGATAACTTGTATGCAGGGCTCTTCAGTTCATGTATTGAACATCAACAGTTTTCTGTATGGAAGAGATCCATATGTCACACTCAGGGATCACACTGCCAGAATTACTTCTCTGAGGTTAGAGTTGTTGTATATTTTCTTTTTATTCGAGTGTTATCATAGTGTGGTAATCCAGATGGATACGTCGAACTCATCTGCAATTATCTAATTGAAAAATACACTGCAATTAGCAGGAAGGTTCTTTCTCATTCTAAACTGGTGTGCTTGTCCATTGAGGACATGATTCCTTTTTTTTGCGGAGGGGGGGGGTTATGGGAGGTGGGCGAGAGAGGGAAGGTCTGAAATAATTTGTTCATGGGATAATTCTATAAAACATACAAATATGGTAAGTCAACATTCTAAGGTTCTAGATTATCTAATTCAGGATCATTTACTTCAGTCATAAATATGTTATTGTCTTAGTATGCCATTTCTATTTAATATGTGTATCAATAATCATAATACTACTAACTGCAGATTGATTCCATGGGAAGAGACATACTTGTATAGTAGCAAGATGGAAAATGATAATCTTTTGGTAACCTCAAGCTTTGATCATTCAATTCAGCTATGGTGGAAGGTAGTTTATGGAGCTCGTGATCAAATTTTACCCTGTCTATGATCTTTCTTTATTGTAGGTTTATATCAAGTGCATTGCTATGCATTACTATTATCCTGATCTCTTCCTTTTGGAAAAAAGTATATGCTCCTGACTGGATTTTTAAAGCCATAAAACTCAACATATGCAGGGAACCTGCCAGCCATTTCGCAGATCTCTTTCCGAGGATCCATTACTTGAGTGGTTTACTTCAAATGATCAACCCCAAAATTGCCAGATATCAATACAATTAACCACAAGGAGCAACAAGAGAAAAGCAGTGTTAGAGGAGACAGTAAAATTTATCCGAAAAGATATGGTAGGGCATTGGAACCTAAAAGCAATGTTAAGCTTTTTTATAAATCAATTCTTATGATTTTTTTCTAAAAGAAATGTTGTCCGTGCATCCCGCAGGTACTACACTAGTTTGTTAAATAATGAGGGTATATATGCATCACTTGAGGATATATCTGCTCAACATTTTTAACGAGGGATAGATCCGTTCTAAATCGCAAAATTGAGTAGTATATTTGTCATTTTCTTTATTCAATTGATTTTATTCTTCTCCTCTTTTTTTTTTTGTAACGAGTTTTGAATTAATGCAACTCGTCTAGCTCTCTAAGATGTATTCAAGGGGTAAATCCATTTTAAATCATAAAGTTGCGCGATATATTTGCCTTTTTCTTGTTTCTCTTACTGCCAAAAAGAAGAACTACCAAAAGATATATATATAGATGATGATCACAATATGAGATATCTAAATCATTGTTTTAACCATAAAAATACAAGTAACTAAATCAACACGAATTAATACACACTTTCAAAATCTTGAATAGAGAGGGAGAGCTTTTGGCAAGGCCAGCTCGTGAACTGCAGCACTAATGGGAATATATCGTCTGGAACTTGGAATGATCAACTGCTGATAAAAGGCATTTTCTTCTTTCTCTTACTGCCAAAAAAAAGAACTACAAAATATATATATATATATATATATATATATATGAAAACCCAGCATTATACGCTCGAATAAAAGGTATTTTCTTGTTTCTCTTACTACCAATAAGAAGAGAAGACTACCAAAATATACATAGATGACGATCACAATATGAGATATCTAAATCATTGTTTTAACCATAAAAATACAAGTAACTAAATCAACACGAATTAATACACACTTTCAAAATCTTGAATAGAGAGGGAGAGCTTTTGGCAAGGCCAGCTCGTGAACTGCAGCATTAATGGGAATATATCGTCTGGAACTTGGAATGATCAACTGCTGATAAAATCTGCTTCTCTTCGATGGTAGTAATTGCTTTAATTATGCGAAGCAGAATGTGTTGGAGCTCTTCTCCATTAGTCCACCCGTGGATTTTCGCTTTTATGAGTTGGCGATTTTCGTTCATTAATTTCCACACCGGAAAATCCTTCCTTGGCATTACAAAATCTTGCTCTTTGAGCATCAAGCTAGGGCAAAAATCTCCTGCTCCGTCGCCTAGATAGATCATCCTTTTCTTATTATTATTCCCTTCCATAGCCAGAGACGCCGCTTGCATTCTTTCTATTACGAGGCCCTTGCACATGTTTGGAGGGCAAGGATTATTGCACTTGTGATCAAAATCGTGGTAAGGACGGATTCTAAGTTTCCCTTCATCATCAACGTAGCTCGGATTTGTGTTGATTTCCGAAAAGCAATCCTTGATTCCTGAATGCTCCAATATTGTCTCGACGAAGAAGAGATTTGCATCGCTCACTATCTTCAAATCACATCCTAAAGCATGAGCTGCTTTGATTGCTGGAACCACCCCGGGAATTACAGGCGCCCGTTTCAATACTTGTTCAATATCCTGCATGGTTTTGCCTCGTGCGTGGATCTCCTTCATCATCGTGTCCATAACAGTGTTCCACGGCATCGTAGGGACAAGCTGATCGAACATATCACTAGCACCAAACTCATCGACAACCCAATTGTCGCTGTCCAAATCAATGATGGTCTTGTCAAAATCAAAAACCACTACGATTTCCGCCATGAATAATGAAAGAAATTCAAATTCAAACGGAGAGAAAAATTCTTTGTTTTTTTTTTCTCAAAACAATTGAAGTTGAAGGTGACCAAAGAAGAGGGCATTATATAGTGGAAAAGAGTGAAAAGGGTTTTTCAGTTTATGGAAACTTTGCACGAACATATGGACAAAAGTTACTTGTGATATAAGTAACAATTGTATTAATAATTACTTGTCATTGAAAGGTTACTCTCATGTTAATCAATTAAATCAAAATATGCATAATCCGTAAAATGTTGTGTTACTTGGAAGGAAAGAACTAGTTAAGACAAGAAATAATTTAGTTAGAACCAATTAGTTGGGTTTCTTTGAGTTTTTTACTATTACGGAGACCATCACAAAGTAACAAAATATCTCCTCCTCTTTCTACAAAGTAATAATCTCCCTTCTGTTTCAATTTATTTTTTTGATTTTGACATGATAAAGAGTTTGAAGTTTAAAAAGTAAAAGGAGTTGCGAATTTTGTAGTCCTGACTCTTACACTAAAAATAATACACCTAGCGGCCTAGTGTGGGCCTTTGGGGTGGGCGTGGTCATTTGAGTGGTCAAATGGACGCCTTTGATGAAGATGGTGACACGGTGAGGCATCTCAATTCCCTACTAGTAGTTAACGTTCTGCTGGTGATATTTATCTTGCAAATTACTAAATGAGTATGTTCCTTACAGGATAGTGTGTACGCAAACCTTATCCCTACCTTGTCCCGATTGTGTTCGTGTAATTTTTATAGCCTCTCCACCTCACCGCCAACGGTGAACATTTAGATGTTAACACATTGTTGGTAGCTTCAGGGGCTTCTACTAGTTGTAGGAATATCTTACGAAGGGTGAGTGAGTTCAGCTGATCCATCATTCATTTAAGTTGAAATACACTCAAATTAGACTAATTTTTTTCATGTCTGATTAATTCGATGATTTTAATTTATTCATGTTTATTTAAATATTACTGTTGACTTGTGGTTGTTGCAGACCCGTCTGAGCTTGTTGAGCTTGAAAGTGAAGCTTGCATACTCTTAGATAGCGCGATCGGCATTGAAATTGGTTCGTCCTTATAGGTCCTCATGGTAAGGAAAGAACTAGTCCTCTTTTTGTTTACTTTTATTACCCTCCTTCATCTCAAAGGATTGTTTTTGAAGTTAGAATTAGAAGCAGAATTTAAAAAAACAATTGGGTAAATTTCGATATCATCAATTCAGAACTTTCAGATTTTTTTTTGAAAAATTTCCTAATTCTGTAACTACCAGATGGACTTTAACTGTTTTTGTGAACTTTCCACTGTACAACTGAATTCTAACTAACTAATAAAAACTTGCACTTCTAATTAACAACTTGCATCAATACCCTTCCCATGAGAGCAGACTTTTCCTCAAGGCTGGAATGTGGGAAACCTATGTTGGACATCAGTGAGGAATTCCCAAGTGGCCTGGTCAGCATCAACGTCAGCCCATTTGATAAGCACCTGAGCAACAACCTTATTGCCTCGCTTCACCATTCTTCTTTCCAAAAAAATAAGGAAGATGAATAGGAGGCCTTTGACCATAAAGCACCTCGTACGGAGAGCATTTAATAGAAGAATGATAAGTAGTATTGTACCGCCATTCAGCTAGGGGTAGATAGTGAGGCCAATCTTTAGGACTATCAGAGCAAAAACACCTCAAGTAAGTTTCCAAGGTCCTATTTACTACTTCAGTTTGTCCATCAGTGTGAGGATGGTAAGCTGTACTTCTTTGCAACTGAACTCCTTGTAACGTGAACAACTCTTGCCAGAACGTGCTGAGAAATATTGGATCCCTATCACTAGTTATAGTGGCAGACATGCCATGGAGCTTGAATACATTGTCCAAGAAGGTTTGAGCTACTAATTGTACAGTTTATGGGTGTTTCAAACTCATAAAATGCCCATACTTGCTCAACCTATCCACCACCACCAAAATTACCTCTTTTCCCTGAACTTTAGGTAATCCTTCAATTAAGTCTAGGCATATATCAGTCCACACACCCTCTGGAATGGGTAGTGGTTGTAAAAGACCAGGCTATGCAGCAGGATCATACTTATTTCTTTGACAGACATCACATTTATTGATAAACTCTTTAACATTTCGAGCAAGAAACTTCCAGTAGAAAAGAGATTGTAACATCTTAATAGTAGTGTCCATACCAGAATGCCCTCCTCGGCAAGAAGAATGCCACAACTCAATGATGGTTTTCCTCAATTCTTGATCTGCTCCAACGACTAATCTGCCCTTCCATCTGAGTTGACCATGACACCAGGTGAAGAAGTTAAAAGGCCAATTAAGCAATTTAGTAATCAATAGTTGCAAGGAAACATCAGTAGACTAAGAATCCTTGATCTTGTCATATAAAGGGTCATTAGGAGTGAGGAGGAAAATAGCTAATAATTGAGAAGTGGGCATTCTGGACAAGGCATCTGGAACCTTGTTATCCACACCTTTTTTGTATTCAATAGAGAAATAAAAAACCATGAGCTTGGAAATGCCAGCAATTTGAAAATCAGTGTGGATATTTTGTTCTAACAAATGCTTTAGTGCCTTCTGATCAGTTCTGATAATGAATGAATTATTCAGCATATAATGTGACCACTTAGAGACAGCAAAAATAAGAGCAAGTAATTCCCTGTCATACATAGACATTCCTTAATGTTTGGGAGCTAATGATTTACTGATATAAGCTATAGGTTGTCCCTGTTGTATTAGAATAGCCCCAATACCCTCTCCACTTACATCAGTCTCAAACACAAACGGCTTAGAGTAATCAGGCATGACCAAGACAGGTGCAGAGATCAAAGATTTTTTCATCTTTTCAAAAGCTGCAGTACATTCTTCATTCCAACAAAAGTTGTCCTTCTTAAGCAGATCAGGGGTCTACGTATTGAACCAAACCCGTTGATAAACCTCATGTAGTAGCTATCAAGGCCCAAGAAACCCCTCAATTGTTTTATATTATTAGGCACAGGCCAATTGGACACTGCAACGATCTTTTTAGGATCAGTGGACACACCTTCAGCACTAATAAAATGGCCTAAATACTCCACCTTAGGCACTCCAAATGCACATTTAGACATTTTAGCATATAATTGAAATTTCAGCATCAGATCAAATACTTCCTTGTCATGCACAATGTGATCAATCATGCACTTTCTATAGATAAGGATTTCATCAAAGAAAACCAGAACTGTTTTCCTTAGCAATGTTCTAAATACCGAGTTCATGAGGTTTTAGAAGAAAGAAGGGGCATTGGTTAAACCAAAAGGCATCACCAAAAAATCATAGTGTCATTCATGAGTTTTAAAGGCAGTCTTGTAAGCATCCTTATCATACATCCTCAGTTGATGATATCCAGCTCTAAGGTCAATTTTAGAGAATACAACAGCTCCTCCTAGCTCATCCAAAAGGTCTTCTATAATAGGTATTGGAAACTTATCCTTAATTGTCGACTGGTTAAGCTCCCTGTAATCAATACATAGCCTCCAACTTTCATATTTCTTACCAACTAGTACCACAAGAGAAGTATAAGGACTGGTGTTATGTTGTATCACTCCCTGATCTAACATCTCTTGTACATTCTTCTCTATAATGTCCTTTTTTACTCCTGGATATCTATAAGGTCTCTTGTCAACAGGAAATGTAGACTCCACCAATAGAATTCCATGATCAAACTTGTCTCTATGTGGTGGTAATGTGGTAGGTAATTCAAATATGTTGTTGTACTTTTCAATTAAAATTGACAAGTCTGGTGGAATTGAATTACCTTGTTCAGCCTGAATATTGTAACATTGACATGTTTCTTCCATATCAGTTAACAAGGACATCATAAAGAATTGAGTCTCTTCATATCCCATTTTGTTAACTGCCTTTGCTCTTGTTGTTTTAAGAGGTTGACTAGCCTCTCT
The DNA here is from genome assembly GCA_030864225.1 of Capsicum baccatum var. pendulum. Lineage (NCBI taxonomy): Eukaryota > Viridiplantae > Streptophyta > Magnoliopsida > Solanales > Solanaceae > Capsicum > Capsicum baccatum. The sequence goes on from CM061558.1 coordinate 274,768,623, forward strand.
CAATACATGTTTCTTACCCTTGTATATGAATTCTATGGTCCTGTTCAGAAAATCAAACAAGATCCTGCCCAAAGTGCTCAACCATTGCACTCCCAAAACAATGTCTTCATTTCCCAATGGTAACAACAAAAACTCAGATAAAAATCTGGTGCCTTGCAGCAACCACTGCAGATTCTTACATACTGAAGTTGTTTGTACTCTTCAATCATCAGCAACACTGACTGACTGAGCCAAAATTGTACTTGGTTTGCACCCTAACTTCTAATCTCCATCTAGGTCAATGAAGTTATGTGTGATACCAATGTCAATCAATACTTTCAAGGGTCTTTTCTCGTGATACCCAGTCACTCTAATAGTTTGATAGCCAGTTACTCTTGTAAAAGCTTGACTGATATTGTCATGAGCTCATCTAACTCAATCTTATCATCCTGATCATTAACCTTCTCATCCTCTTCAATATGCATTTCATCTTCTAATATGTCCACCATATAGATATGCCTGTTAGTATTGTATTTGTGTTCCAGCACATATTTCTCATCACAAAAGAAGCATAAACCCTTGGCCCTTTTCTCATCCATCTCAACTGCAGTTAGTCTTCTTCCATTTCCATTGCTACTGAGTCTGTTGGTTTTATTAGCTTGGGTTTCCACTGGATTCTTGTATGTATTAGTAGGAATCAGTTCCTTTTGATAGAAGGAAGGTTTTGCTTGTTATAGAGTGGGCAAGATAGGTGTAGATAGGGGCTTTATAACAGATCTCAGACCCCAAGATTTAGCTTGTGCTTCAAATACTTCATCCTGCAGTCTTGTGATTTTATAAACCTGCATTAATGTCTTTAGAGTTTGGATCCTTACAGCCTTATTTAACTCTGGTTTAAGCCTCCTTAAATAACAGCTAATAGAGTTTTACCTATCAAATTTAGCTTGATACTCTTTAACGCTACCAGTCTGAGTTAAATTTTTTAGGGCTTCCATAGGATCTTCAAATTCTTCCCCAAACATCTCATTTAAAGCAATTACATACTCAGTCCAAGAAGGATCCCTCAAAGAATTTCTAGCTTTCATGTATGACCTATGCCAAGCAATGGCCACCCCCTCCAAATGAATAGCATTTATTTTAACCCTTTGATCAAAATCAGTTTCATCCATATCAAAAAAACTGATCCACTTTATACAACCAGGTCCTTAAATCTTGACCTCCAAATTTAGGGAATTCTACTCTAGAGCATCTAGTAATAAAATTACCAGAATGATGATTGGCTTTGGGTTTGTAGTCATGCTGAACCTCCACAGAACAAGCTCTATCAGCTGAAGATTCTGCTCTTCCAACTTCATGTCATTTGCTTGAATGCCCAACTTATTCATAACCTCCTTAATTTCACCCAATTCCTTATCAGTCTGGGAATTGCGTTCATTCATGGTGGTCATTCCGTCCATGAGTTTCTGTAACTACTCTTGAATCTGAAGTAATTTCTCATCTATTATTCCAGAATCTTGCTCTTGATTCTTGTTTCGAGGAACTGGCATGCCGAGGAATGTCTTACTTTGATACCAAATGATGCACTCAATAGAAAATTAATTGATTCCAGGAGTTGAACTCGAGGAACAGAGTAGCTATTCAGGGTTCTAATCCGAGAAGATAGCCAAGATAGAGAAAATTAGGAGAAGAAGAAGTGAAATGTTATTATCATGAATGAATATGTAGTATTACAAGTTGGTATTTATAGTAGTTGTATCTCGTCTTAGCTAACTACCAACTAATTCTGTAACTAACAGATGGACTTTAACTGTTTTTGTGAACTTTCTATTGTACAACTGAATTCTAACTAACTAATAACAACTTGCACTTCTAATTAATAACTTTCATCACAGAGGTAGTCGAATCTACATATTACGAAGAACATCCTTCTGTATCCGAGGGATTGCTTAGGACAATTTATCTGGCTCGTGTTCATCGAATTCACCAATCACCCAGAATGAGTATATCCCTCGAGATTCAACAAGCCCTTCTAGTATGAAACTAGGAGCCAGAATCTAAGAACGATTAAATATATATATGTGTGTGTGTGTGTGTGTGAAAACCCAGCATTACACGCTCGAGTAAAAGGTATTTTCTTGTTTCTCTTACTGCCAAAAAGAAGAACTACAAAATATATATATAGATAGATAGATAGATAATGATCACAATATGAGATATCTAAATCATTGTTTTAACTCGAAAAATACAAGTAACTAAATCAACACGAATTAATACACACACTTTCAAAATCTTGAATAGAGAGGGAGAGATTTTGGCAAGTCCAGCTCGTGAACTGCAGCATTAATGGGAATATATCGTCTGGAACTTGGAATGATCAACTGCTGATAAAATCTGCTTCTCTTCGATGGTAGTAATTGCTTTAATTATGCGAAGCAGAATGTGTTGGAGCTCTTCTCCATTAGTCCACCCGTGGATTTTCGCTTTTATGAGTTGGCGATTTTCGTTCATTAATTTCCACACCGGAAAATCCTTCCTTGGCATTACAAAATCTTGCTCTTTGAGCATCAAGCTAGGGCAAAAATCTCCTTCTCCGTCGCCTAGATAGATCATCCTTTTCTTATTATTATTCCCTTCCATAGCCAGAGACGCCGCTTGCATTCTTTCTATTACGAGGCCCTTGCACATGTTTGGAGGGCAAGGATTATTGCACTTGTGATCAAAATCGTGGTAAGGACGGATTCTAAGTTTCCCTTCATCATCAACGTAGCTCGGATTTGTGTTGATTTCCGAAAAGCAATCCTTGATTCCTGAATGCTCCAATATTGTCTCGACGAAGAAGAGATTTGCATCGCTCACTATCTTCAAATCACATCCTAAAGCATGAGCTGCTTTGATTGCTGGAACCACCCCGGGAATTACAGGCGCCCGTTTCAATACTTGTTCAATATCCTGCATGGTTTGCCTCGTGCGTGGATCTCCTTCATCATCTTGTCCATAACAGTGTTCCACGGCATCGTAGGGACAAGCTGATCTAACATATCATTAGCACCAAACTCATCGACAACCCAATTGTCGTTGTAATCAATGATCGTCTTGTCAAAATCAAAAACCACTATGATTTCCTCCATGAATGAAAGAAATTCAAATTCAAACGGAGAGAAAAATTCTTTGTTTTTTCCTCAAAACAATTGAAGTTGAAGGTGACCAAAGAAGAGGGCAATGGAAAAGAGTGAAAAGGGTTTTTCAGTTTATGGAAACTTTGCACGAGCATATGGTCAAAAGTTACTTGTGCGTTAATCAAAAATTACTTGTGATATAAGTAACAATTGTATTTATAATTACTTGTTATTCAAAGGTTACTCGTGTTAATCAATTGAATCAAAATATGCATAATCCATAAAAGGTTGTGTTACTTGGAAGGAAAGAACTAGTTATGACAGGAAATAATTTAGTTAGAACCAATTAGTTGGGTTTCTTCGAGTTTTTTACTATTTTGGAGACCATCACAAAGTAATAAAATATCTTCTCCTCTCTCTACAAACTAATAATGTCCCTTCTGTTTTAATTTATTTGTTTGATTTTGACATAATAAAGAGTTTCAACTTTAAAAAGTAAAAAAAGTTGCGAATTTTGTAGTCCTAACTCTTAAACTAAAGATAATGTACACCTAGTGTCTCGTAAATAATTTTTTTTTAAAAAAAAAAAGGAATTCCTGTCAAACAAACTAAAATAAAATGTAAAACAAACAAATATAAATGTGGAAATACAATAGAACCAAAAGAAGTCATTTAATTTAAATGAAACAGTAATCTAAAACTGCAAAAGTACACACATCTAACTAAATCAGTCTCTGAAGACTCTAATATAAGAAAACTGGGGAATAATTGGCAAAGAAGAAATTTTGCAAAATTATTTTGCCAAATACCCACTTAATTTCTTTTCGATTTATTTTTTAGATTTAGGGTGGAAAAAGTGGAAAAAGTGGGGCCCACACGTGGGTCAAGGGACCAATTCATCATTTATACAACTTTAAAAATTTAATATAATATACCTAACCCCCTCCACTTATTCCAATATCCAAAAAAAATTCTCTCTCTCTCTCCTCTTCAATTCCCAACTCCCGCTTTCAAACAACTTATCACAAAAATGTCATTTTCGTAAGTTTTTCGTCTGCAGCTGCTAAGGGGGCGTTGTTGCTTTGCAAGGTTAGTTAAAATTGAGTTTCGATCATTTCTAGATCCATTTAAATGGTTTTTCTTTTTGCTAATAGATTGGTAGTGATGTAGGATTTTTTTTTTCAAATTTGGTGTTTTGATTTAATCGTATTTTTTTTAGCAACGAAGTGTTGAATGGTGGTATAATTGTTGTTTGAAGAGTTATTTTGGCATTTTGATTTGAACAGCGTCCTGTTTCTGTCCGTAGACCCGCGGTCTATCCGTAGACCCGTGGTCTATGAAATGAGAATGCCCTAGATATATTACAATTTTCAGACGTATGAAATTCTTTTAAAACATGATTGCTGAAATAGTAAAAATTGAAATATTAATAGCTAATTAGTTTGATTAGGTGCACTAGTTTGATTTTTAGCAATCGTGTTTTGATATTTTGCATGTTCGATTTTGGTTCAATTATTATATGCTTGTGTAGTGAACTGTTTAATGGTGGGGTGTTTGTTAATTTATTTATTTATTTATTTATTTTGGGGGGGGAGGGTTCATTTGATCATTGAGTTATTTCTGTTGATAGACTTGTGGTCTCTGAACTAAAAATGGGATATTTGTTTTTTAGGTGTAGACTGTGTTGAAAATGGGTAGAAAAGTTATTATTGCTAAAAAGAAAGACGATACCGCTGGTAGTAGTAGAAAAAGAAGAGTTGCGGAAGTTGAAAAAGTGTCAAAAAGAAAGAAAATTGAAGAGTCGGTGTTCGAATCAGATTCGGAGTTAAAGGAGATAAGCGACTATGTCGATTCTAGTGAAGACTTTGCCAAGCGGAGTGTCAGTGTTGACAGTGAAGAGTGCGAGGGAAGTGGGAGTAATAGCGATGATGGGGATAATAATTCGCTATCCGTGTCATATCTTTCAAGGTGCATTTCCGTAGAGCGGTATGACCTTTGAACAATAATTGACGAGGTCGGATATTTTCCGGCAAAGTATCGGTCAGATCAAGAATGGTTGCTTATCGAGAATTTAAGAAAATTCTTGTTGACCAAGAATTGGAGAAAAGATTCAAGCAGTACTGTTTTAGACACCTGAGAAACCTGCCGGAACATCTCAAATTCAATGGGCAGTTGGTCCATTATTTGTTGTTGTGACGTGTTAAGAACGATAAGATGCATCGTGGGATGTGGTTTTGCGTTAACAACAAGCTTGTCTATTTTGGCTTGAAAGAGTTTTGTTTAATCACGCGGCTGAACTGCTCATCATACCCCAGTGAATCAAAAATGAAGAAGGTGTTAGCAAAGGGGGACGATTTTTTTTAAGGTGACAAAAAATAAAAACATCACGGCGGCCATCTTGTTACACCTGATCAGAGGGAATACGAGGACCAGAAGTTGAAGTGTTGTCTATTGTGGTTCTTGCACACCATGTTGCTTGCGAAATATTCGACGAAGGTTGTCGACACAAAACTAATTCGAATGGTTGACTCTTTGAGTTTCTTCGAGAAGTATCCGTGGGGGAAAGAGACATTTAAACTGAACATGGACTATCTGAAGAAGAAAAGTGACCTGAAGAAGCAGAAGGAAGTATTTGATAAGAAGCAGAAGGCATCCTATGCTCTATTCGGATTTCCCTGGGCATTCATGGTATCTACCATAAACCCTTTAGTGAGTTTATCGTAGATTATCATTTTATTTATACTATGTCATAGACTCATAGTTATTTTTTTTCACTGTTGTACTGCTTACAAATTTGAATCTATGAGGCCTTTCCTCATCTTGGAGAATTTGCTGGAAAATCAATGGATGAGCCCTTACCTATACCTCGCATCCTCAGATGGCACACTTCAAAAAGCGACAAGATAATCGAAGGTGACCCATTCAAGTATAAAGAAAAAGTTACCGAGGTATGAACTTATTTTCTATAATGCAATAATAGTACCGTTTTATCGAATGTTATGTAATTGTTAATTGATATTTGGTAGAACATGCACCCGTACATCATCCCTACTGTTCGTGAGATGAAGATGGATTACATCATTACGTTTGAGCCATATATGGACGAGGTGAAGAATGACGTCCTCGATGGCTTGAAGAAATAGTTAGAAGGGGTGACTGTCCTCACTTCAAATGAGGACAGTGATGATGACGGGGATTTGGGTGGTAAACCCATTGTAGTAATCATTGGTGATGATGATTCTCCGAGCACCTCCAAAGATACAGCGGGAATTTCATCCCCCGGGGATCTTCATAAGCGTGTGGCTGCGTTCGAGAAAGCGGTGTTGGATATTGCTGTTTATATCAAAGAGAAAAGAATGAAGAAAAAGGAAAATGATGAGCGACAACATGAGCGAGGTAACTTCATTCATTAATTGATGTTGTTAATGAATATTCAGCTTTATATATCAGTAACACTTTGTAATATTATGAAATAGTGCATGTGCATGAATCGGAGAGAAATGAAGAAGGAGAAAAAAAGAGCAAAATGGATGAGTTGACCACTGTTGTGGCAGAAGAGGAAAAAGAAGAAGAAAAGAAGGATGGTGAAGAAGATAAGAGCCAAGAAGAAGGTGGAAAAGCAGCAGCAGCAGAAGAAGAAGAAGAAGAAGAAGAAAAAGAAGAAGAAGAAGAAGCGGCAGCAGATGAACAAGGAGGCGCGAAAAAAGGAAAAACTGTTAAAAAAGAAGCTGACAAAGCTGGCAAAGAAGAAGTTGAGCAAGAAGCAGTAGGTGAACGAAAAGAAGAAGCTGAGGAAGAAACAGCTATTGCAGGTGAAGTAATAAAAGAAGGTGTGGAAGAAAAGGAAACTGAAGAAGCAGCAGCTGATGCACATGCTGAAAAATAAGGAGAATAAGGTGAGAATGAAGAAGCAGCTGCAATTGTTGAGAAAAAAAAAGTTGTAGTTGTCCAAACAGATATGGTCATGGACATTGTTGATGAAATCAACAGTAACACTTCTGTTGATGAGGAACTTAGGGAAAGAGACATTTAAATGCTAAGATGTTTAATTTGTTGTTAAATGATGAGTTGTTAGGATATCAATTTGTTTTTTATTTCTCAAATATGAAGTTTGAAGGATCTGGTGGTAGGATATGACAATTATTCTTTTATTTTATGAAACTTGTTATGATTCTGAGCTGAATCTGTTTCTATCAAACTGATTTGTGGCATGGAATTTAAATATGCAGGGTATGGTCATAGTTGGTACATTGTATGCTTGATATCATAGAATGCATATTTAATATTTCATATACCGTATGCATAGTCTATCATTACCCTGCTGGTCGAATTTAAGTTGACGTGTTGTTTAATCGACTATGGTTCTATCAAAAATAGTATTTAACATTATACAAAAGTAGAACTATTATTATTTATTCAATATCACTATATTCATGTTACACTTTTCCAAAGAACGAATACTAGCATTATAGCACATAACGTCATTTTTAGGACATTCTCTTTTTCTTCGGCCAAAATCAATTTTTGTTTTAGTTGATCCCTCTCTATTTGGGTGTCATGTAGCAATAGTTTAAAGTGATCCCTCTATTCTTCGGCTTCTTTGAACAAAGTCATGAGAAAATCTTTATTTTCTTCGCATTGTTGGAGCCTTTGTAGTAGATTAAATTTTGTCAAGCCTTGAAAATTTAATGTCTCGAGTCCCCAAATAAACGTTGATGGACTGGATGGAGGTGATAGCTCATCAAGCCATTTGAAAAACGAGCATGCGCCATTATCCTAGGAAAAAAAAAATTACATAACCGTTAACTTAACTTTTTAAAAAAAACACGCACACCTCACCTTTGCAATTGCACAATTATAAAATTTGCGACCTGAATTTGAATCCGTGCGTGATGTCCTCAAGACAGCCGCATTCCTACAATGACAAATTAGAGTATTTTTAGAATTTGATGATTGAGATGCTTGCAACATTGTAGAATTTTTAAAAACAAAATAAAGTTGATGAAATAAAATAAGGAGGGATGTACACCTTATATATGAAGTAAAAACAAAGTATTCACACTGATGGCTTACAAAAGTAGCCGTTTTTTACCGTTGGAAAAGTAATTTTTCTCTTTTGAACTGGTGGTGACACTAAATAGACTGTCGTAGATCATGACCTATATCAGCCATCGATTTGTATGGTTTACCATAGACTTACACCTTTATTAGTGCATCGACTGATATCCTGATTATGCATAGACTATTGTGATCTATGTACACATCTATAGACCATCACGTGGAGATAGTTCAAAAATGAATAATTAAATTAAAAAAAATTAAATAGATAATAGTAACATGTTTTGGGGCTGGTGGAAGAATATAATTAAATATACTATGATTTGCATGGATAATCACATGTTTTGGGGGCGGTGGAAGAAAACAATTACATTAAAAATGATTTAAATAGATGATTTTGGACTGGTGATGACACTTAATAGACTGTCGTAGATCATGAACTATGTCATCCATCGATCAGTATAGTTTATCGTAGACTTACACGTTTATTATCGCATATCATGATTAGGCGTAGACAACGATGATCTATGTACAAGGTTATAGACCATCACTTGGATGTAGTTAAAAAATAATTAAATAAATTATAAATAAATGTGGTGTGAATTTTCACACATGTGAAGGAGTTTAAACAAGTCACATAATCATATTAGAGCTTAGACAAATTAGGGAGGGTGAATTAAGAAGTGTGTGGATGGGTAGTGGTTGAATGCTCAATATCGTAAGAGTAATGTTTAAACAAAGCATAAGTATGTCTATAGGATATGTATTGTATTTGATACCTACACATTCCACATATTTCTTTCATTACCACCCCTAAATCAAAAGAGTGTGTGCAATTGATAGTGGTAAAACATTTGTCATCCTCAATACATACTTGTGCTTTGAGAAACATTACTCTTACGATATTGAGCATTCAACCACTACCCATCCACACACTTCTTAATTCACCCTCCCTAATTTGTCTAAGCTCTAATATGATTATGTGACTTGTTTACACTCCTTCACATGTGTAGAAATCCACACCATATTTATTTATAATTTATTTAATCATTTTTTAACTACATCCAAGTGATGGTCTATAACCTTGTAAATAGATCATCGTGGTCTACGCCTAATCATGCTATCAGTCGATGCGACACTAAACGTGTAAGTCTACGATAGACTATACTGATCGATGGATGACATCGTTCATGATCTACGACGGTCTATTAAGTGTCATCACCAGTTCAAGATCATCTATTTAAATCATTTTTAATGTAATTGTTTTCTTCCACCAGCCACAAAACATGTGATTATCCATTTAAATCATATTATATTTAATTATTTTCTTCTACCAACCCAAAATACATGTTACTATTATTTATTTAAAAAAAATAATTTAATAATTGTCTTTCATAATTTTCAAAACGTGTGATTATCTATTTAAATCATTTTTAATTTAATTATTTTCTTCCACCAGCCACATAACATGTGATAATCTATTTAAATCTTTTAAAATTAAATTATTTTTTTAAAATCTGTTATTATTTGTTTTAATTTACCCGATGATCCATCGATTCATGTAGTCTATGATCAACTAATATATACAGTCGACGAAATACTTTGTATAAAATCTAAACATTAGATTTTACTCTTCAGGAAATTAGTCAAGCCACAATGCTGTAACTTGAAAAGGGAGACAGATTTGATTTGAGTTTTCAAACAAGGGATCAAAACAAACATGGCAAACACACAATGTTAAAAGAAACTGAAACATAGTTGTATTAAAATTGTTCATTGCATTACATAATAAAATTTACATCAAAAAGGGAAAAATGGAAGAAGCTTTCTTCTAACAAGATCCTACAATGAAAGCTTCTTCAACAATGAACAAATCAAAAAAACTTAAAAACATATACTAAAATAAAAAAAATTAAACTAAATTATGGGGATGGTGGGGAGGTGATGTAGTCAGGGCCTTCCATTCCGAGCCTTTCCAGAATTGCCCTCAAGAAATGAGCAATTCGACGAAGCCCCCGCTCCAGGTAGATGCGGTCTTGACCCAGCCCGTAGAAAAGTCGGTTGAAATCATTCCTTAGGAGGAAGAGGTCGTAGTGCCTCGGAGGAACACGTCTGATGGGGCGCAAGGGTATCCTTCTTGGAGTCATTTTTTTATTTGGGTGAAGAAGAAGAAAAAGAGATGATTTCTGAAATTTTCGGTTTAGGAAAAACTGAAGGGTTGCGTAGAAAGAGGGTCTGTACTTATAGACCTATAGATTCCATCCGTTCATATATCCACCCAATTGTAGGTCGTTGTGTCTGACAAGAGAAAACTTTTCGTATGCGTATACCAGCTGTTTTTCCTCGTGAAGAGATGTTTTGTGCAGCTTTTTAATAAATGGGAACGGGAAACAAGGGAAATAATGATTCATTGCATCGATTGGAGAGATAAGCTAGGAAAATTACCAACATAATGTGTCAGATCAGCAATAATATAATCAATACATAATATTTTATAGACCATATATTATATATACCATAAACTATAGATAGTCTATCGTAGATAAAGCTTTAGCTCGATAACAACTGAACGTTAAAATCTAAAGAAATGCACATTCATCCCCCAAAACAGTAGCTTTACAACTGAAGCTAAAAAAAAGCCTATTTACAATTTGATGTCCATTCTACACGTGGTTCTTTTGTGTCCAGATTTCTTGCATATTGAACACCTATTCCTCCTTTTGGACTTGAATGTCTCACCAACGCCCTTAGTGCGTTTGACTTTCTTCCTTCTGAGTTTGGGATCGTACGAGGGTGGAGAAATTTTGGTGTCTACCAATTCCTGTGGCACAGTCCATTCAGCCTCCGGAGGGACCACGTTAATTGCTTCCGAGTATGCGAGGAGGTAACTTTTAGCTTTATAAATTGACGAAGAGTAGTCATAGATGGAGTTATCATAATATTCACCATTGTCGTACTTTTATCATAAAGCTGTCATCGCGTGTTCGCACGGCATTTCACCAAGTTAAAGTTTCGACAAAAACAGCTCCTCTCCAAGAGATTGACCTTGGCAGTAACGCCGTTGCCAAAAACCGTATACTCGTTGAGAACCCCGTTTGGATTACCCACATACAAGGAATCGCTTGCACTCTTATTATCCCTTAGGATCCTTCCCGCAAAAGGCACAAATATGTTCTCTTTACCACCGACAAATGCAAGCCGCTCCCTAAATTTTTCACCAATTTTTTTAGCAATTGAATTGAATATGTATGACACGGGGTACTCCCGTTCATCCATCAAAATCGAGTTGAGCGACTCGGCGATATTTGTGGTTATCACATCATACCTATTGCCCGAAAAGTGTGCTCTACTCCATTTTTCAAAACCAAGCACATTTTCAAGGACATGAGCTACCTCGGGGCATTTACTCTTCAATTCCACAAAATTATCGCTAAACTCATCAAAGGAATAAACCTTTGTCGCGGTGTAGAATAGATAAAGATGTTCTCCGTAGTGTTGATTTACGCGAAGATTTTCAGCGAGGTGCCTCATGCAAATTCTGTGATGTGCACGACTGTATACACGGGAGAAGGCATTGGCGATGCTAATGTACCTGTCGGAGATGACACATAGATCTGATTCATCTTCTATAATAGACTTCAGCTTCTGGAAGAAGAAGGTCCAAGAAGCATCGTTTTGTTTATCGACGACATAAATGGCAATCGAAAATATATGATTTTCGGTGTCCTGTGCAATGGCACTCAGCATAACGCCCCCGCACTTGCCATACAAATATGTGTCATCGACGGCAATTACCTTTCTCATGTGGGCATATCCTCGTATGCAAGCTCTGAATGCTAAGAAGTAATAAACGAACAATTCATCCATCCGGTTTACCATGATAGAGTAAGAAGACCCGGGATTCAATAACTCCACCATGTGGGAAAAAGCCAGCAAGCAAGCATATCCGTGCTCCGGTGTCCCGCGAATGATGTTTTCGCAATTACACTTCCTTTCCAAAATATCCAATAGCTTGCGTTGCAATGCAACTCCTTAAATACAATTCTTTAAATTTCTCTCATGCTTGGACCCTTACCATCCCGAAAATGATTTACGCATACTGAAGCAATCAATTCGGATGAGAATTTTTTATGCCTGTGGGTGGCATTTTCAATGCCGTACGTGTGCATCCCGACATACTTGTATATGCAAAATCTGTCCGAGGTGTTGTACTTTTTTGCCCGCAACAGCCAGCCACAACCACGAGATAAGCATCGCGCCTTCATCAATTTCGTGCAGCTCTTCTCCATATAATAATCAAAAGACTGCCTCACCGTTGCTGCATCTAGTTGCATTTTCAGCTCTTTTTTATCGGCGAATGTTTGACCACAATAGAAATTGGTTCCGTCAGTGAAGAAGTGTCCTGCTTGTGATTCCATTTCACGATCTTCTTCGTCATATTGCAAATCCGATGAAAAGTTGTAACACCCCGTACTTAATTACGTGCATTAGCCATTGTTATATGTGTTGGAGTATATGTATTGATCCTAAGTTAGGTATATATGAGTATTGATTATTTTGAGATGGTTTCAAGTGTATAGTTTGATTATATGTGTATAGGAATCGACCTTATTTATACCGGAATTTGCCCGTCGATGTTTCCATACGAAGGTTATTGAATAATCTTTCCGACGATATAAAGATTTTCAAAAACGAATAAGTTTCGGATATAAGCGATCACGCTCGAAACTATAAAACGGTGGCCGGGATGTGAACAGTAAAATTGCAAGAAAATTTCCAGTTTTTGGGTCAACTTTGAACGATCATAACTCCCTCAATATAATGAACTGGGCGAGCTACCACATGTCAAAAGAAAGATCTTTGAGTATTATTTCTAATGAAATTGGTTTCATCCAAATCCAACATCCGAGTAAGGAGTTATACTCGTTCTACTTCAGCCTCTCAAAACAGATTTTTGTGAACAGTAAATTAGCAGGAAAATACTCAGGCCTGCCAGTTTTTGGGTCAACTTTGAACGATCATAACTCTCTCCATATAATGAACTGGGAGAGCTACCACATATCAAAAGAAATATCTTTGAGTCTTCTTTCCAATACAATTAGTTTCATCCAAATACAACATCTGTGTAAGGAGTCATACGCGTTTTACTTCAGCCTCTCAAAACAGATTTTTAGGGTCAACTTCAAACGATCATAACTCCTTGTACAGGACGAACTGGGTGGCCTAATTTATATGAAATGAAAGAAATTTGAATTATCTTTACAATGATACCAATTTCACCCAAATCCGATATTGGAGCAAAGAGTTATGGTCTATCTACTTCAGTTTGTCAAAACAGTCCACCGGAGAACATATTTGACATTATTTAAATTTTAAGGGCACTTTGGTTATTTTCTATGGTATTATGGACGGTAATATGTGTATATATACATGTATATGAGTTCAAAAACTCATATTCATCATCAATTGTAGGAAAGAACAAACCCTAGTCTAATTTTCAACTCTAATTATCTTGTGATTCAACCGTGGAAAGTCCAAATTGATTCCGTAGTTGTGTTCATCGTCTCAAGGGCTTCGAGAATCACCCCTTATTTGTGCCAACAGAACTTCAAAAACCAAAGGGCCATTCTATGGTAAGGATGTAAATTATGTTGGTGTTATTTATATGGATATGTATATATATATATATGCATGTGAGTATAAGAAGTATGTTATTTGATTGTTGTTGAAAGATGATTGGAAATGATGTTGGATCATTCTTGTGCATGGTTGGATTATGTTGAATTGTGAAGGGATGATGTGGTATTGATGATATGGTATTGAAATGATGATTATATATATATATATATACACATAAACCTATTGTTCAAGTTGGTTTTTGGAATGCTTTGCAAATATTGGTTGTATGGAATTATGGAAGAGAATTGTGGTGTTGGGTTGCTAATACTAGATGCCAAATATTTCATTGTAGATAAGTGATTTGTAAAGGCGGGAAGTTGTGTTGAATTGATATCCGAATCTACAACGAGGTATGTAAAGCATACTCTAACGATGTTCTTTGGCATGAAAACACCAATGTTCCATCAAGTACGAGTCCGAGGTTATCCAAACACATGTATTGTTCTACATTACCAATGAAGTTGTTTCCATTCTATAAAGTGTCAAAATGCTTCATTGATATACCAAAAGGCTCCTATTTCATTGTTGTGATATTGATGATTCTGAAACATATTGTTGATGTACCAATGAGTCCTTATTACATCGTTATTGTATAGAAGGTCTATTACTTGATTCCTATTGATGTATCATTGTTCCAAAGGTACTATATTGGCATGAACACTAATGTAATAATCTCAAAAGCTTTTGAACTAAGTTATTGGAAAAATCTCTTATGTGTTACTTGATATACGTGTGGGTGGTATCCCAGGGGCATAAGCCTAGCATGGGTCGATCCCAATTGATATGTACTGGGGGCAGCCTAATGGTCACAGTACGGTACAGTATTGATTATTGTTAGGTGGTTGGAGGTTCGGGAGGAGGAGGTAATGGCGAATAATAATTGTAAAGAATGAAATGAACGAATGTATACCGTTCCACAAATGTGTTTGTATTCAAGAACTCAATTAAGATTAATAATAATGTACATGATCCTAAAAGTGTTTATGAAGTGTGGTTCACTTCTATTATGATTTATTCACATGCGTATGATTTTCTTGATCCCCCATATCATATATGATTATTTACAGCTTTACATACTCAGTACATATTTCGTACTGACGTCCCTCACGGGGGACCTGCATTTCATGCTGCAGGATCAGGTACTTCAGCTCATTCACAGCATAGATAGGTCAGGTCATACAGCTGTTGTTGGTGAGCTCCAGTTTGCTTTGGAGCTTTCCGAGTCGGTTTCTTATATTTTGTTATTGTACAGGAGTCATGTGTGGGCGGGGGTTGGTCCCGACCCTAGTTATGTCATGTATATCCTAGAGGCTTTGTAGACATAAAGAAGGGTAAAGTCATGCAAGTTTATATAGTGATGTTATATTCGTATATGGGGTGGCCCCGACGGCCAAGTATTATATATATGTATATATATTTGTGCGTGTTGTGTTGATACAGGTAATTAGATCCTTTTATATGCAGCGAAGTGCTGCCCAAATTTTTGGTGATATGTAAGTGAAAGTACAGGTATTTGAACGGGTTCTCCCGGGCCTTCTCGGCTTCGGGTGCCAGTCCGGCCCGATGGGATTTTGGGCCGTGACAAAAGTCTTCCATATGCATAGAATAATCTTTCATATTAATTGTATAATCGACATCGTTCTCGTAATCATTCAAATCATCGTCGATCAAATCATCATCGACTGCCGGGCAGTGCGGAGGGGGTGCTGATGAATTCAGCGGTCCTTCAAAGGACCTCTCAACTATATTTATCCTCAAAATTGGCCTAAAGCCATATGCATCAGCATTCATTATGTACGTTAGCACGCGTACATCGCTATTTATGATCGTAGGATTCACCTTTTCACTCGAATACATTACATAACTAATCACCATGTCACTCAGAGCGCAATCTAGATCCCCGTTCTACATTACGCTTGCAACAAATGCGTCGTATGAACTATTGTGTCGAACAGGAATGGGAATTGTCACCTTGTTAAATGATCTCCATTTCCAACATTTCGAAGTCTCCACCCATTCTCCCATGAAATCACCAGAAACCAGAACAAATTCTGCAATAGACATCCTAGAATTAAGCTTCGGTCGATGGTAGATTATGCTTATGGTCTATGTCGAGTTGTATGCACGATCGATGACTGGCGAGGACGGGTCGATGACTGCACAGATTTCCGTACAAATACTTGAAATTGCAAATATTGCTTGTAATCAATGATTGTTGGGTTTATGGAATAAAGAAATGAACTTGGAGTCGCCTGAGCGGCTGTAATGCACTTTCTAAAGTGGTTTTGAGTAATGTGAGTGATTTAAAGCTTTTTAACAATGGTGAAAAGTGTGTTTGAGAAGATAGGAAACAAATGGGGTAACAATGGATGCAATGGACAAGCTTATGATGTTTGAGGACTAATTTACAGCTGATCACCGAAAAATAACGCCGGAAAAGTGGCCGGAATCAGAGCTTTTTGGTGGAAAAAATAACCACTTTCTATTTTTAGCTTTTGAAATTATTTTTTTTAATATTTTTGGAAACCTAGATATTATTTTTATATATATAGTGGTGAATGATGGAGTGGGATGAAGTGTATTATTAGAAACTTGTGGGTGAATTTATTAAGTTGGAAGTATTGGGTTAAAGTGAATTATTATAAAGTTTGGGGCTGAAATTGTTAAGTTGGAAAAGTTGGTGGTGAGGTGGAATTAAGTGGTGTTTGGCAAAAGATTTAAAACTTGTGGGTATTTGACAAAATAGTTTGGATAAAGAGGTTTTTTGGCATAAAGGCCCAGAAAACTGTCTAAGTCGGGACAAGGCCCAGGCCAAACCATAGAGGACTCACCCACTCCGGTGTTGTCTTAATCATTCTAATGTTGCACAGAATCATGGGAAGGTGCCTCCAAATCTACATCATGAAATGATGTAGCCTCCCGGAGACGGTCAATATGTAGAAGGCATTGGCATATAAAACAACCAAAAGATAAGATATGATTTGTACAAACATATTCATGGTAGTAGAAATTAAATCACAGAGATATAAACGAAGATTTCGAAGGATAGTTAAAAACATAGATGCTACTCTTTTCTTTAGTTCTAAGCTAGATGGCGTACCTGATATCTCTATGCACCACGGGCTATATGGGTCCAACTTTAACTCATCGACTAAGCCCCGGCCAATCCAAGTTTATCGCAAGGACTGAGGTTCTCTATACTCTAGTATACTAATGCACGAGGCAAGCATACAATGAGGCTATCCATAAACAAAGGACACGCCATCCCCGCGTCGGTAAAATACGATTATGGATAATGAGCATTTCGAACTCACATGTTTTCGATTAACCATCTATCTCCCTTTAAGCCCATATTTTGACCTCTTTAAACAATAGTTGTTCGCAAAACTTATTTCTTACTCTTGGCGGCATTTCTTTATTTGGTATTGTCATACCAAGACTTGCAAGTCATATAAGCCATATACTCTTTCAAAAATATAATACTGACCACAAAAGATAATGTAAGGATCAAACAAGGATTCTCTTTCCAAATTTATGTAAAGTATTAGGCAAAACATATCTTGTTAAAGGTTTTTCTAAAGCTTTAAATGTAGGTCATCTCTGTCAAATGTTCATATGTTAACTTTTGAAACAAAAGCATGTTATAATACAAGTAATACTCTCAAAACTCATTTATGTAAGCCACAAAATAATTTCATGAAGAAAAAATCCAAAAACTCAACCTTTCTGTTAATCATAAGGTAACCTACAACCTTAGCTTAATTCATGGGTGTTTAGCATTTAGATTTAAGAACATGCTCTTGAAATTAGATTAAAAAATATACTTTATATATACAAAGAGGCGTGCCGTGAGCCTAAAATAGATCAGGGCGTTCCAGGGAGGCTGGGGAGCGGCCTGGTGTGGGTGGGCGGGGCCATTTGGGTGGTCAAACGGGAGAAACAACGAAAATCGCAGAGTGTTTTTGGGCCAAATCGGTGTGCTACAGCCAGCAGTCCGGGCATGCCGTGGACCCGAAAGCGATCTGGGCTTTCTAGGGAGGTTGGGGAGCTGCCTAGTGTGGGCCTTTGGGGTGAGCGTGGCCATTTGAGTGGTCAAATGGACGCCTTTGATGAAGATGATGACACGGTGAGGCATCTCAAATCCCTTCTAGTAGTTAACGTTCTGTTGGTGATATTTATCTTGGAAATTAGTAAATGAGTATGTTCCTTATAGCATCTTGAACTTGTAATGAAGTGGGGTCTGGGAGGGTAGTATGTACGCAAACCTTATCCCTACCTTGTCCCGATTGTGTTCGTGTAATTTTTATAGCCTCTCCACCTCGCCGCCAACGGTGAACATTTAGATGTTATCACATTGTTGGTAGCTTCAGGGGCTTCTGCTAGTTGGAAGAATATCTTAATAAGGGTGAGTGAGTTCAGCTGATCCATCATTCATTTAAGTTGAAATACACTCAAATTAGACAAAAAAAAATTCATGTCTGATTAATTCGATGATGGCTCGTTTGACTTGTGGTTGTTGCAGACCCCGTCTGAGCTTGTTGATCTTGAAAGTGAAGCTTGCATACTCTTAGATGGCGCGATCGGCATTGAAATTGGCCGTCCTTATAGGTCCTCATGGTAAGGAAAGAACTAGTCCTCTTTTTGTTTACTTTTATTACCCTCCTTCATCTCAAAGGATTGTTTTTGAAGTTAGAATTAGAAGCAGAATTTAAAAAAACAATTGGGTGAATTTCGTTATCATTAATTCGGAACTTTCAGATTTTTTTTTCGAAAAATTTCCTTCCGTAAAATCTCTCTCAAATTATAATAAATTAAAACATCTCCATCTCTAAGCCATTTTTTTCCCAAAAGATTTACTTCCCTAAAATCTCTCCCAAATTATCATTAGTTAAAACATCTTCCATCTCCATTAATCCATTTTCTTCAAATCGTCAATGTATTACATTAAATTATAAATTTTTTCAGTTTTTTCAAAAAGGTGAGTTAATTGTTTTAAATAATGAATATGTTAAAACGCTTTGAGTATGTAACAATTAGCAACATACAAATAAAAATATGTATACATAATTATAAATTAATCATTCAATGATAAATGAATAGTGAATGTGCAGCCTCGGCTAAATATACACTTATAACATTTGTACACAAATTTTATAATAAAAATATGGAAAACACAATTAGCACATACAAAAAAATTATATACAACAATATGAATTATATGCATGTAAAAACATCTTTCAAATGTATATCTTACTATTAATTTTGGGTAACTGAAAATAGAAGGGGGAATGAATCAACAATCTGACATGCACATGAAAGATCAGGAGGAATTTGAGCAAATCCCTAGTTTTTGACTGAATCAAGTATGAAATTCGTCGGTGATATATATTTTTTTTGTTAATTCGCTTGATTCATATATAAAAATATTAATTTTCTGGATATATTTTCATAGTGTAACGATGATTCATATGAATAATATTTTTGTTATCAGTATATGGGTGATACATTTGTTGACAGTGTATGAGTGATACATTTTGCTGTTAGATTATTGGTGATACATTTTATTGAAAATGTATGAGTGATACATTTGCGGTCAGACTATTGATGATACGTACATTTATTTCAACTATAAAAATATATCACTAATATAACAGATAACCTCTTAAAAATAATGCAGACAATATTAATATGAATCGCATAACTTTCATAAACGTTTAATATGAATCATAAACTTTCATAAAAGTTTAATATGTATCAACTGCAAATAATTACTTTGAAAGGATCAGAACCAAACATACATGAAGCCTTGAATAGCCAACTACATTAAGGAGATTTACACATCAAAACATAACTGAAAATAAAAAAATTTAAAATATATCATAAATATGAATCTCTATTATAATGTTATTATATGTATCTCTCACAATTTTTACACCAACTCACACTCTTTAAATGTGAATCAGAAATTTTAAACTACAACTTATATGTCAAGTGTGCTAAATGTATCATATATATTGAATATCTAATTATGAAAAAAACAATCAAAGAAACACAACCAACTGTATCACACAGATTTCATATGTATCATATAGTAATCCTCTTCTCCCAGCTCTTCAAAATGCAATTGCTCTACCTCTTTCCACAAATCCTCACTAAAATCCCCATCCCCATCCCAGAAGCAGCAGAACCACCTTCCACTATCTGATCCAAACCACCACCCTGTTTTTCCAGCTCGGAAACAACCTTTCCAACAATAACCAAAAGCATCCTATCAATCGTCTTCTTGTCAAAAATCAGCATATATCTCAATCATCTTTCCACACATTATCCAAACGAATCTTGACAAGAACTCATTCATCGTGGCATTGTCATTCGTCCAATTAGAAAAGGAGGGTGCAGTAGCGATTGGGGCTTTCTACGGAAAATGACGAAACAATTTGACTAGAGTGTTAGTGAAAATTGGAGACGGAAGAAGGAAGAATTTGGTTGTTTTTGAAATTTACAAGTTGAAGACGGAAGTAGGAAGAAACTCAATTTGACTCGATTGTTCGCTTGAATTTGAAAGTTGATTGGGGGTATTGCTGATTTTGGGGTATTGATGATTTTGCGAATCTCATTAATTCACGTTGTAACTGATTGTTCGTGATTTACTTCACAGAATAAAAGAGAATCTGTTACTTCCTTAAATAAATAACAATTCTGTTTTAAATGTATCACAACCTATATGTATCACGATATAACAAATGTATCACGATTTCAAAAAAAGGGGATAAGATGTAATTAATCAAATAGTAGGGATAAAATATAATATCACTTATAGATTCAGGAATTTATGTAAGTTATCCTTTTTTTAAAAACAGTGAGTATCACAACATTACTTAGCAAGTTAAAATATATTTTAATTGATCAATGATGTCATTCACGGTTCAATTTGGGCATACAATTTGGGTTGCTTTAGGCTATTGGGTTGTATCCAAATTTAGCCCATGATTAGTGTAGTCCATGTCCAACTCATTATAGCCTAGGTGGATCGGGTAAGTCAAATGTATTTGGATCGTCAAAAATGCACTTAAATTATTATTTTTTTTCGTTAAGATAAGAAAAAGAATTAAGCTAAAGGATCTCCTTTCTTTAGGACAAGAATAGCAGAATGGTTAGGGGCGTATCTTTAAGCAGATGACTTGCACGTAGCTATTGTTGTAGAGTATAGTCTCTAAAATCTAAGACCAGATTTTCTTATTACTCACCGAAAACATATCTAGGTTCGCAATCACTGACAAAGAGCCTAATGTTTGGAAAAGAGAAGCAGAGAAGGAATATTTTGTCAACTCAACATCGATATGCATTTTAATACATAAAGAGTGACAGTTTAGATAGACAAACCTTACCCCTACCTTGTCCCGATTGTGTTCGTGAATATCTTAGGAAGGGTGAGTGAGTTCAGCTGATCCATCATTCATTTAAGTTGAAATACACTCAAATTAGACTAATTTTTTTCATGTCTGATTAATTCAATGATGACTCGTTTGACTTGGTTGTTGCAGACCCCGTCTGAGCTTGTTGATCTTGAAAGTGAAGCTTGCATACTCTTAGATGGCGCGATCGGCATTGAAATTGGTTCGTCCTTATAGGTCCTCATGGTAAGGAAAGAACTAGTCCTCTTTTTGTTTACTTTTATTACCCTCCTTCATCTCAAAGGATTGTTTTTGAAGTTAGAATTTGGAGGGAGTATTAGGAATATTTTTTGGGTGAGTTTCGACATCAATTACATATTTAGTGAAAGTACCTAGAAGTATTCTAATTATCAATACTTTTTGTAATTTCTTTGAAAAGATCTTGAGGGTCGTTTGGTAGCTGGTTGGATCATGTATAGTAATACAGTGATTAGTTATGAGAAAATTTATGTAGTGTTATTGTATGCGGGGTCTAATTATTCATGTTTATGTTACTCCATCTTCAATCCTCGTAAAATATTACACAGATTTCCTCTTAACTTATATATGCATTAGTTATGCGGGTTTCTAAATTGCAAACCAATTACCAGATTAGGTATGTTGAATTATATTCAGGCACGCGTAGTTGAAGTTTAGTCATTTTTGCTTGAACTTCAACGGTATAATGTCGTCTAAAATTATACTGTATCATCCATTTGCTTGTATCTTTGGTTAACAGATCTCAAGTATTTCTCAAACAGCCTGATCTTGCTGTGAGTGAAGATAAAGACCGGTTTGGTGCACTAAAGTTTCCGCTCTGAACACGGTTCGGGGAATGGCAGAAATATAAAGAAAACACATTGTGGATAATATAGTGCAATATGGTGTTGATTCTCAAAGGCAATTAGTGATGAAAATGCACATTAATAATTATGAAAAACACCCAATTTGACAACAATCTGGCAAATATTAACAAGAACATTAATCAATAACCACATCGACCATATTACTTTACATGACATTTCTAACCACTTTCAAAGCAGCAAGGATAAAAAAAACAGTAAAGAAGAAAGAAAACAACATATACATAATTGATATGCACCATCTAGTGCACACATCGTCATTTTGAAGTCCTAGAGTTTGACGCGTTTTATGAGCAACAACCACCACCTTCTTGTGTTTGCTGTTCTTGTTTCTGTTTCAAGATATTTCTCTTCCCGACAGTCGATCCTTCTTCCAGGAGACTAGGCACCTCCATTATCTAAATATGCAGTAGTCCAGTTGGAAAATCGATCAGAAAGTTAATCCTGAAAGTATATGCAACAACAATATATCCAGTGGGGTCTAGGAAGATAGAGTGCACGCAGACCTTACCCCTACCTCAGAGGTAGAGAGGCTGTTAAGTTGAGAATTGTTGACAAATGAACCTGGTTTTAAATAATAAACAGATCACAACTGTTGGACTAGAACATTTATCAAGCTTGAAGGTCAAGGGTATTGAAATCAAGAAACATTGGACTGTACCGGTTCTTAATCTTGAGAGTCGATTAGTCATACAACCTGTCTAATATGTGACACTGTTTTCAAGTGTAGAACATGATGTATCTTCAGAGAAAATCACACGGATCTAACAACATACCCAGTATAATCCCACAAAGAGTGGGTTCTAGGGAGGGTAGAGTATACGCAGACTTACCCTCTGAGGTAGAGAGGCAGAGGCTGTTTCCAATAGTCCCCTGGCTCAAGATCACACTGATCTACTGACCCATAAAAGCAAGACTTTTTCCTTTATGCATAAAAACAAAGGGAAATGTAAATGCACACTACAACTAGAAACAAGAGAGATGTCCCACAGCATACAATATAGATGAGCTTGGCAAATCTTCAACTAAAGATAATGTATGGGCATAAAAAGCTACTACCTGATATTGCTATAAGAACAATATTTTTTTTGAGTTTTCAATCTAAAATGTCAGCTAGCTCACCGTGTTACTTTACATACAATGCTAACTTGACAACTCCATATCTTGTGAATCCTACAGAGAAGTCATGGATGTATAATTTACCTTTAAGGCAAGCTCTTCAAAGCAGTGTTGCACATTTTCTCGAGTTTTAGCACTACATTCAAGAAATAGACCTCCAAGTTCCTTCGCTAAGGCAATGCCTTCTTCCCTCGTCACAGCTCTCTCAGATTCCTGACAAGAAAAGAGCACAAGTAAGAACAAAACTTGGTTTATTGACTTTATTCAAGCGTCAATAATGGACTATGACGTTGACATTAATGATAAAGATCAATAACAATGAACGTTAACAGATATTCCCATAGAAAACATTAAGATATAACCAAACTCATCCTCTAACTCTGTAATCCATTCTGCAACAGAACAATAACATAAGATGGATAGCTAACGTCTCCTAGCATTCAAGAAGCAAAATGAATCGACTCCAACACAATTATCGAAAGAAATACAAGCATGTTCATTTATACAAAGAGCTTACTCTGTCAACTTTATTTCCAACAAGCATCTTTACACAATCCTGATTATTACTGTACAGCTCCACCTCTTTTGCCCATACATCAGACAGGTTTGTGAAGGTTTCTCTTCTTGTTACATCATAGACTGAACAAAATTTGAACATATGTAAACATAATAGTTAGAAATGCATTCAAGAATTAAAGATAACACAAAACATCTTAGAGGAATGTAGAAATATGTGAACAAAGTTAAACAGATAAATGCTTCCTATGAAAAAAAAAATGGAAAAGGGAGCCTTGGCACCACCGTACAAGTTGACACAGCGTGATCATAAAGTCACAGGTGCAAGCCGTGGAAATAACACTTGTAGAAAAGTAAGCTAAAGCTGCATATCATAAAGTCGATTACCCAATAGGTCCATCCCTTCTTGGACTCCAAGTGTAATGAGAACTTAGTGCACCAGGCTGTCCTTTTTATTAATCAAATTGTTCAACTTAACTGTGCTAGTCAATTTCCATCAAAGATCTGATCCTAGTATCATGCCATAGAATTGTCATTTCAAAGAATGGATGGCAGTCAGATTGACATAACCTAAGAGAAGAAGCTCCAAAAACCAATAGCTCAAACTTTCACCAGTATTACCAAGAAAATCATTCTACTTTTGGACATGCAATAATATGACGGCTGCTGCATCAAAAATAAAAACTCCGGATGATTGCGTAATGGAAATGGCTTGTTAAAAAAAAGTGTAAATATGGCCTTAGACATAAAGGCCCAAAGAGACATAAAAAGGATAGATGAATAGGCATCAGAGTGTAATTCTCTGAAAGATCAGTGCAACAGTAAATCCAACCTTAAACTAGTTATAGAGGATTGTAACCTTTATAGATTGCTATTACAAGTGACTCTTAATTATGATCTGTTCTATGGTTTAAAAAGGTAGAATGGTGTTAAACTGCAGTGAAGATGAGTGACATAATAACAAAAGTCAACTCTAGCTAACACATAGATGCATTATCAACAACAGATTTATTCTCTCTTGCAATATATGAAAATGCACTAATTCACTTAAAACTTACCAAGAATGATCCCCTGAGCACCTCTGTAGTAGGAGCTTGTCAGTGTCCTGAACCTCTCCTGTCCAGCTGTAGGAAACATGATACGCACAATTACAACTTTCCATTTGGATCCAAGTAAAACCAAATACTCTATAAAGCTTTTCCACAAAGATACTGAGGAAACTGGTTAATTGTTGGAGTAGGACAACAGTAAAATTTTCACCTATGATAAAACTGATTTCAGTAGTTCCGCCAAAATGTTGAATTTCACAATTTATCTCTAAGAAAAACCTTAGACACTTCTCAGCGTAGAGGAAAGTTTACTGGTTGTTATGTTACACTGAGGGAACGGATTATTGTCTCCTTATATGGTCGTAGACAATCCTCACCTGGTGAACTAGAATTTGGATTTAGTTAAGTACAAGGTTTATTTTTCGTAACATGGTCAAAGAGCCACCTCCATAGTTGTGTTTTCCAGTGTTGGCCCCGATGTTATGTTATACACGCTATAGATATCCTGGTGTGCTGGGAGGGTGTTAGGGTATCAAATATTGGATCAGGGAATGGGTTATAGTCTCTTTTGATTGATGTTCGACAATCTTACCTCATGCGCTAGTTTTGGGAGTTTAAGTTAAGCCGCACATCCATTTTTCCTTAACAAATCATGCATCTTAAAATGCATGTGAAAATCAAGTTGGCATGTCTTTAGTTAAACCAACCAATCGTCATGTAGATTAAGTTGTTTTTTTTTATCAGGTAAATTAGAGGTTTCAACAGATTATGTTGTGTCTAAGCACATAAATCCACCATTTCACAAAGAGATTTAAGAGATCCCGCGTTAATTTGATACCACTGTTTCACATACTTCACCACGCATAGCAAATATTGTTTTCCGGACTACTTGGTTTAATCATGTGTCATCTATGTACCATGAAATATGTTATTTCCAGTGTTAAGGAATATCAACTTAAATGGTCACAACATTTTAGAACTCCAAAAGCTAGGACTATTAGGCTTTAATATTAAATGTTCCTAATTATGGAGTTCTATCGTTTTGCTGCAGATTTCATCTGAACCAGATTATGCAATTTTCGAATGACGAATAAAGGTAAGCATTTGGCACCATGTAATACAGCAAACTAGATTCCAGAGTCCAGACATTATGTTAGTTGTTACCTGTGTCCCAAATGGTAAGCTTCAGTCTTTTCCCACTAACGGTAAGCGTCTTAATCTTAAAATCGACACCTAGTCATCAGACAAAAGAAAAATAAAGTCAGTGGAAAATTGTATCAGAGAGATCAACCATCATATGAGAATCTACTTGACAACTTCAATGGATGTTTAAATAAATTACTAGATCAGCTACGAAGATGAGACAAAGAGAAAAAGATGAGGGAAAAGAAACAACATTGAGCACTCTAAAGCTACATCTTGCATGGTTTTTTATCTTACATTCTTTTGATAGTCTTTCAAACTGTTTAACAGGCTTTGTTTAAGCTGAGGGTCTATCGGAAACAGCCTCTCTATCTATACGAGGTAGGGGTAAGGTCTACGTACACTCTACCCTCCCTAGACCCCGCTTATGGGATTACACTGGTTATGTTGTTGTTACTCTTTTGCTAGTCGGAGCATTCACATAAAGCAATATGCAGACGCAAAGGCATTCTACTCTAGGTTCATTTTTTACAATAGTGGTCAAGCCAACTTGCATGCATGTCGACTAATCCATCGAGTACCTCCTACCAGCACATTGATTCTACTCAACATAACTACCCATTTAAGATGCAATATTTTTGAAATAAATATCAGATAAGTTTAGGCAATCTTAAGATATAGCAGAATGGTATCTGCATATTTACTTACGGCAGAAACAGTAGTCATCTGATAAAAAACTTAATTGATTGTTAATAAAGGAAATCAGCTCAACACATGACACAATGTGTCAAGACAGGGTTAAAAAAATAAAAAATAGTTATATGTTAAAGGACAGCCTAGCCATTGGTGAAAACAGTCCTAACAATGTCTTCTTCTTTTTGTTTTCTCTTGTTTCTTCTGTCTTACAGTACCCTAAAAACAAAGTCCATTATTGTTCAGAAAATAGTGCATTTCAGATTTTTTCTAAAAAAAATTATTAGGATTTCAAATAAATTTATTATTAGGATACATAAATACCATGTTCTATTTCTTACTAAAGCTGAAACAATCTTTTTTCTAGTTTTGGTAGATAACATGTGTAAGGCAAGTTCAGATCTAATTAATGATCATTTTCGATATATTAAAATAACTGCTAAGAATCCAACAAATCCTACCCCCCAGACTCATAAATTTCAAATCCTAGTTCCGACTCATATATTTCAAATCCTATCTCTACCTTATACTGATTCAGGATACATTACTCCGAGCCCAACTTCAAATCTTAGCTCGACTTCATAAACTTCAAATCCCAGCTCCGCCTCATAAACTTCAAATTCTATCTCAGCCCCATAACTTCAAATCCTAGCTCCTCCTCTATTGATTAAGGATACAAAACTCCGAGCTCGTAAATTCAACTTCAAATCCCAGCTCCACCTCTATTGATTCTGAATACAAAACTCTAAGCTCATAAACTCCAAAATCCAAATCAAAGGATCGAGCAAAAACAAAAACTAGAAAAAGAAAAACTCAATAGCTTTTGTTTAGACCTTATATTTGTATTAACAAATCTATTGAATTAACTTCAAATCCTAGTGCAGACTCGTAAACTTTAAATCCTAGCTCCACCTCTTAAAATTCAAATCCTAGTTTCGCCTCTATTGATCCTGGATACAAAACTCCAAGCTCATAAACTCAACTTCAAATCGTAGCTCCGCTTCTATTGATCCTGGATACAAAACTCATAGCTCATATACTCAACTTCAACTCCTATCTCCGCCTCTATCGATTCCAGATACAAACCTCCGAGCACCGAGCTCATATACCCAACTTCAAATCCTAGCTCCGCCTCTATTGATCCTGCATACAAAACTCCGAGCTCATATACTTAACTTCAAATCCTATAATACAAACCTCCGAGCTCATATACTCAACTTCAAATCCCAACTCCACCTCATAAAATCCAAATCCTAACTCCGAATACAAAATTCCAAGCTCATAAACTCCAAAAATCCAAATCAAACGATCAACCAAAAACAAAAACTATGTACAAATATTCTATTCAAAACACATAAACTTCAAATCTCAGCTCCGCCTCTACTCATTCCAGATACAAAACTCCAAGCTCATAAACTCCAAAATCCAAATCCAAATCATCAAACAAAATTAAAAACACAAATTTATTTTTTCACAATATATATATACAAACTTTGCATTCAGTTCACACATAAACTAAGCTCCAAAAAAATATATATATATAGTGTATGCATATATATAAATAAATACCAATGGTAGGTGCAAGATCGTCAACGACATTAGAAATGAAGCTAACAAGCAAACTACTCTTTCCAACTCCAGAATCTCCGATCAACAAGATCTTAAACGACAGATCATAACTACTACTACTATTACTACTATTACTCTGCACTGTATTATTCGCCATTGACGAACACTTTCTCTCTCTACAAGATCCTCAAAAACTACTACTACAACAGCACTTTCTCTCTCTAAAAAAAAATGTAACAATGATGATACAACAGAGGAATACAGAGGGCCAGTGAAAAAGTATACAGAAGGCTTATGGCATGATTCACTACCTTCTCTCTCTCTATATATATATATATATATGGTGTATGTATAGGTTTGTAGAGAGAGAAAGTTTGAAGAGTGAGAACAACGTTTAGCAGTTATTCTTTTCTTTTTCTTTCTCAACAGGTGACTTCTCACCTCCTACAAAAATACTAGTACTATTAAAATTAATACTATTTAAAATTAAAATTAATACTTAATGAAAAAAAAAATTAAGATTGAGTTATATCGAGATTAAAAAAAAAATATAAATAACATAAATACCAACCCTTTTGGAATTAATTACACTTTCTCCCACTTTTTTAATTACTTTACTCTCTCCCTATTAATATACATAATATAACCGACATATACATAGCATTCTATGTATATGTTGGGATTTTTGTCATATGTTTAGGAAATTAGAATTTTTTGTAATATTGAAAATATAAGTTGTGTATTTGTGTAATTTTTAGAAGAAAAAAAAAACTGACATTTTGTCCGGGACATTATCAATAATAATAATAATATATTCGGTATGATTCTATAAGTGATCAGGGATTGGGACGATAGAGTGTTTGGAAAAAAGAGTTTGTTGTTGATAGACGTCTGGATTTAAAAATAAAGTATTTTCAAGTAATTTGAGAAAAAGAAAAATACAAGAATAAAATCTCTTTTTGAACAATAAGAAAATAATGTGAAATGAAAATAGTACGTAACATATTTTGTAATAAAATAATGTAATAATCGAAGCATCGAAAACACATATGATAATCAAAAAATGATGGAAGAGATAATTAGTCGTAGCCAAAGATGAAAAGCATTAAGTTTTCGATCCAAGACAATGTGAGCAAGCTTAATGAAATCCGATGAAAACAATATATAAGATTTTAATG
Organism: Capsicum baccatum var. pendulum; assembly: GCA_030864225.1. Classification (NCBI taxonomy): domain Eukaryota; kingdom Viridiplantae; phylum Streptophyta; class Magnoliopsida; order Solanales; family Solanaceae; genus Capsicum; species Capsicum baccatum. Next base: position 274,798,018 of record CM061558.1, read on the forward strand.
GTATTTAAGATAAAATTGTTCTTATTACATAACGTAAAACTTTCTGTAAGTCGTTTAACATCTGAAAAGTTTAAAAATTGAATAGTTTTAAATGTGATTCGCTGATAAAAGTGAGAATCATGGATATTTCTATTTTAGTTTTCATTAAATATCTACTTATGTTCAATTTATTTCTCCTTTTTACATGTATTCAAATAAAGTAAAATTACTATAAGAGTACTATTATTATTTTTTGCATAAATGTAATAAACATCTTCTGTTACATAAGGAACCCAACCGCCACCTGAAAGTTCGTGGCATGTAAGGTAATTAAGATGAAAATGAGGGGTAAAGAGTTATACAAATTGGGCTCCAGGGTTTGAGTTGTAACATTTTGGTGGTGGGTCAACATCTTAAGTGGGCCTTTTGTTGGTAGTACTAGTTTATATTGGGTTTGGACCCAAAATTGTTTGATTGTGAGGGCTCTTTTTAGTGCACTAGTACTTTTTGGTTGTTTCTTTAGGATTCTTTTTTGGTTAAATAACATAAATTCCGACAGTTTGAAGTTTAGCTACAGAAAATTTTAATATTTTATATAAGTATTAAAAAATTTAATTTTAAATCCATCGAGATACATAGTTAGTTTTCGATACATCGAACGAAGATATATGTTTTCTTTTATAAAGATACATAATTAGCTCCCGATATATTTTTTACGATTTTGGGTCTATCGAGATACATAGTCAGCTCCTGATACATTCAATGGAGCAAAGTGTTGGCCAGTTAAGAACTCCCACCTCCAAAAGTTGAAGGTGACGGAGATGAGGATGTTGCGATGGATGTGTGGCCATACCAGGAAAGATAGGGTGAAGAATGAGATTATTCGGGATAAGTTGGGAGTGCCCTCGGTATAGGACAAGATGCGAGAAGTAAGATTTCATTGGTTCAAGCATGTGACGAGGAGGGGATCTGATGCTCCAGTGCGGAGGTGCGAGACACTGCTATAGATAGTTTAGGCGGAGTAGAGGTAGGCCGAAGAAATATTGAAGGGAGGTGATTAGGCATGATATGGAGCAATTATAGCTTACGGAGGGCATGGGCCTTGATAGGAAGGTGTGGAGGACGCGGATTAGGGTAGTTAGGGTTGGGAGTGCGCAGGTAATAATAGAGGAGCATTCTTTATTTGTGTCGGTAGTTTCTTGTCCGTAGTGTTGAGTGGTGTTTGTGGTTTCAGATAGATAGTTTTCAGTATTAGCTTGTAGTTGTAGTATTATCTTATGGCTAGTGACCTTAGTTTATTTTGCAGACTATACTAGTTTATATGCATTTATGTTTTGTGTTTATTATACTGTTAGAGGTCCTAAGACGGGGGTCTATCGAAAACAACCTCTCTACTTCATCTGAGGTAGTGGTATGGTCTGCGTACACTCTACCCTCCCCAGACCCCACTATGTGAGAATACACTGGGTATGTTGTTGTTGTTGTTGTTTGTAAAGATCCATAATTAGCTCCTGATATAATTTTTTCTATTTTGAGTCTGTCGAGATACATAATTAGTTCCTGATACATTCAATGAAGATATATGATTAGTTGAAATTTTTATAATTACCTTATAAGGGTGGAAATTTGTGTAAATATGGCATGTTAAGGTGTATGTTTGTGTTATTTTTTCTTCTATCTTTGAGATCTTTACACAAAAACCGATTGAATTCACTGTTTACATTTCATAGTCGATATATGAAGATTATATACTGCATTCAAGGATGTGGACTAGTGGTCAATGAAATTGGGTGAGAACTTGACAGTTACCTAGTATCTAGTGGTTGTGGAGGTAGAAGGTATCTCGTGAATTTAGTTGAGGTGTACGATAGCTGATCCAGACACCACAGTTTTCAAAAAGAATGCATAGATTATGTATTGATTATACATAATTATATGTACGTTTATGTCATATATTCTGGTCTTAAGTCGAGGGTCTATCAGAAACAGTCTCTCTACATCTGTAGTTACCTAGTATAAGTTGCTGGTAGTAGGTAGCAGGTATTCCATGAATTTAGACGAGGTGCGCGATAGCTGGTTCGGGTACCTCAATTTTCAAAATAAATACATAGACTGTGTATTGATTATACATAATTATATGTGTGTTTATGTTATATATTCTGGTCTTGAGTCGAGAATCTATCGGAAACAGTCTCTCTACATCTGAGATAGAAATAAAATTTGCGTACATTTTACCCTTCGTAATTAAATGAGACTATACTAGGGGTGTTATTATTGTTATATATTATGTATTTTGGCTACTTTTAATTGAAGTGGTTGGTGGAGCAAGTTGAAAGCATCTACTTTTAAGTATTGTAAGGCACAAATTTTGGAATTAACTCTTTTAGAATTTATTCCAATGTAGAATTAGATAAAGTATGTTTCTAGACTATTCTATTTGGTGTGACATATCACTTTGATTAAGATTGTAGTTTGTTATTTCAACTTTAAAGTTGGTTATGCTAAATTTGTCTTATGGGAAATATAATCATAGTTGATATATATAGATTACACATTTTTATTTACATATATTATATATCTATCGATTATTTTTAAATTGAGCAGTTAGGTGGATAATTATTTAGATTATTTAAAAAGAAAAAATCATGATAGGGGTAAAGAAAAATGAAGCTTTTTTAATATTGTTAGGCACAAATTTTGGACTTTTTGCTCACATAGGATTTATTTATTTTACCATGTGAATTTGAAAATGTTTGTTTTAGGACTACTCTATTTGGTTTGTTTTAGGACTACTCTATTTGGTGTGACATGTTGCTTTTATTAAGATTGTAGTATGATATTTTTATCTGTCAAGTTAGGTAAGCTAAACTTGTGTGGGAAGATCTACACATATAGATATTGGCCAAATTAGGCCAAATTAAGTTTTTATAATTGAAAATTAGTCACTATTATGATATCACACACACAAAAAAATCAAGATAATTTTGTAAAATTTCAAGCTTCGTGACATTGATTATTTTTCAAAATTTGCATCGAAAAATAAGCAGTAGATAATACTTCGATGTAACAATTAGTCTCACTTTACAAAAATTAGCCAGCAATACTTAAACTTCTAGTGCAACACCCAACCCCACATCTCCCTTCATAGTTTTTCTTTCTCCCTCTGTACATCGAGCCAGGGGCGGAGCTACAACCACCGAAGAGTGGTCAGATGAACACCCTTCGTCGGAAAAAAATTCTAAGCATATACGTTAAATATAGTTATTTATGGTTATATACATATTGTTGAACACCTTTAACAAGCTAAAGAAATATAGTCTAATGGTTAAGGGTGTGCAAATCCACAGCCCCAACCTGGGTTTGAATCCTGGTAGGTGTAGTAGCATTTTTTTTCAATTTTATGAACACCCTTACCCCCAAACTCTGGCTCCGCCACTGCATCGAGCTATCTTATTATGGTATTTCATCGTTTAAAAGGAAATCTTAGAATAACTGGTAAAGTTGTTGTCATGTGATCAGGAGGTCATGAGTTCAAGACGTGGAAACAACCTCTTGCAGAAATGTGAGATTAGGTTGAGTACAATAAACCCTTAAGTTCAGCCCTTCTCCAAACCGTGCATAACAAAAAATTTAATGCACCGGATTGCTCTTTTTATGGTATTTCATCGTTCTTCGATTAAATTGAAAGATAGCAAAAAAAATTAATAATTTTCAAAAGTAAAATATAAAAGTACTTTAATATTGCATATAAGTTACCATTTTTATTATTTACTAAGTAATATTTGTAGTAAAAAATTATTTGTAATTACCTTAGAACAAAGTCAAAAAAGGAAAGTTAGGTCAAGTGTAGTCCAAAATGGTTACAAATATTATTATGTAAAATAATAATAATAATAATAATAATAATAATAATAATAATAATAATAATAATAATAATAATAATAATAATAATAATAATAATAATAATAATAATAATAATAATAATAATAATGTAGGGCAAGGAGTATTTAAGTGTGTAGGGAATGTACTTATTTTAGCATTTTATCAAGAAAATAATAATAGCTTGTATTTTATTGCTTCATTGAGAATACTATGCACTTTCATGAACTACAATATTTTGTGAAAAAATGTTACACCTTTGTTTTAAATTAGTTGTCTTATTTCACCTTATGAGAATTAATTTGATAAATTTTTAAGTTGAATTTGAATTAGATTAACCTAATTAAGAAAATAAATATGCTAAAGGTGCACAATTTTCATGTCGCCTTTGCTAAAAAAACTATAATCTAAATAGATGAAAGAAATACTACGTCATTGCTAAAAACTAATTTAAATTTATGTTATTCTTTCTTTTTAATGACAAACGTAGAAATTAGGGGTTGTGGATATTTGGAAGATTTAAAGACACATATTGACGCTCTAAGTCTTAATTTTCCACCTGAAAATAAAAGCAACGACCTATCTTCTTGGTTTCTAGCTAGGGTGTTTTTCTAATTTCGATACCAATTTTTATATAATTATCTCTAGTCTATGTTGGGTTTAACAGGTGTCGGAACAACACGAAAATCCACCTAAGTCCGCTCATGTCGCTATTACCTTACACTCCTATCGGCTATCGCCTACCCCACTTCTCATAACATTTCTCAAGATTATATACAAATGATTTTAGAACAATTTATATATACAAATGACTTTCTATTTAGAGGTAATATCTGCGTACACACTATCCTTCCTTAATTTTATTATACAATTATACCAAATCGATTTTAGAATAACATTTTCGCCTTACGTATCAAATACCAAAAAAAAAAAAAAAAAACTTTTATCAAGAAGTATATTTTTCTTCATACCGAATACACCCAAAAAATGTACCTTATTTCAAAGTCAAATAATATTAATTTGAAATCTATTCGACAAGTCTACATCATGTTAGAATTTAGATACTTTGAAGATTTGTTGTACTCTTCATAGATTTAAATTATTTTAACTCTTATATTTGTTTTGTTTTTTATTCATTAATGTCTGGTATCTGTTCTGAAACTTGATTAATCGAGATTTTAAGACCAAAAAAAATTCACTTTTGAGAATAAAACACTCCATGTCGAAGATGATTCCATCATAGGGATCGAACTCAAAATATTTAATGATTATGAATAGATCGACTAGATATTTTATAATGTGGATCTAGAGCACAACTTACATATTCATAAAATATAAACTAAGAAATCAACTAAATATCAATAAATCTTAAATCCAAATCTTCCTACCATAATCTTTGATGATGTTTTGGTTCTAGGGTTATTACGATTCCACGATTTTACTTTGCATTTTAATCTATCGACGTTACTAAGTTATAAATTAATAATTTATATATATGTATATATATATTCAAAAATTTCTAATACATGATTTAAGCAAAATTACTGAATTCGATCAAATCCGCAACTACCACTCTAGTCCACCCCTATGAGCCCCCATATTTAATTATACATACTTTTTTGTCCAAAAGGTCTCCACAAACAATTGTTAAGCACTTGAGCTTCATAAACAACAAAAATAACAATCAAACAAAAATAAAATATTTGTGTTGGAAACACTTTTGGCAAACATAGAGGCCAATTTTAAAGAATTTTTTTCTTTTTAAAAAAAAAACTCTAAATAGTATGTTGTTTCATTTTTTTAGGTGAAGGATGATTCAGTACATATTTTTTGCTGAAAAATTAAATGGTGTACATACATTAATTATTAATTACTATAAATGTATATTTAATTTTACACACTGTTAATATACCGTCTTCACTAAATTTCTCGCTTCGCCATTATTTTTTTTTCCTAATTTTAAAAAAGCATAAACCAAATCAAAGTCGAAATTAAGAAAAAGATATACTTTGTTATTTTGAACTTGTCTCAACATAACTCTTAAAAAATTACATTTTTTAGCAATGTCAGACTCCGATCTAATGTTTGCTCATGAATTACTCAATCTTACAAACAAAATATAGACGATTCGAGTCGTCAAGGAAACAACAAAGTGGAATTGTGCGAATATAACTCTTAAGAAATTACATTTTCGAGCAATATCAGACTTGAATCTAATATTTGCTCATGAATTGCTCAATCTTACAAACAAAATATTAAACCATCGTCTAATATTTATAATTACAAAATATCATCGTTTAACGTTAAGTTTTTCTTTTAAGTCCAGAGCTAAAGGAGAATGTATTTGACAGGACAAGATAGTTTTTCCTTTGTTGGTTGGTGTGTATCCACTATTCTTTTAGTGCTCGTTTGTTACAAGGGATAAAGAAAAACTAATTTCAGGATTAATTTTAGAATGAACTTCATCTATGTTTGATTAAGATAAAATTGTAGGATAATTTATCCTTGATTATAATGCCATTTTTACTCCACACTAATAAAATAACAATCACAAAATAAGTTATTTTGAAATAACTTGTTCTCAAACCAAACTAACCCTAAGAAATCCAAGGAGAAAAAATAAATTAATTGTTGATTTCTATGAGGGTGACTGGTGTCAACATCAAAAGTTTTTGATGTATCAAAGAAAAACCACCTGATTTCTATTATTCAAAATTTATGTTCCTATCAAAAATTGACAAATAATATATATGAATCCAAAAATTAATATTTGTTTTGGACAAATAAGACCCCTTTATTACACATACATATTAATTGAAATGAGTTGGTCTCATTATTTTTAAAATTTTTTTTTTTAAAAGTATACTTCCTCTGTCTTGATTTATGTTGCATGGCTGAAATTTTGATAATAGATCAATTTTTTTAATCGGAATTCATTAACATGCCTTCAATATATTCTAAGTTGTTAATTATTGTGATTTATAATATTTTTTACTTAATTTTTAAATATATGAATTTTATTTCAATATATGAATTTTATTTCAAAAAAAATTTAAAGCTTATATGCCTGAATTACAATCAAAGTTTAAAAATTTGAATCTCGAAATTTCAATTGTGCCACATAAATTGAGATAAAGAAAGTATCTAAGAACCTATTCAGGATCAACTATCATGAAATTAGTTATCACGATATTGTTACCCGCCCTCAATATGGGATGAAAATAAATAACACTATAATCTCGGAATATGTTATTCCATAATTTTCTCCCAACGAAACATGGAACAAGCTCATCATAAAAGTAATTCCAAAATTAGTTATATCTGAAATTAGTGATGATTGATGCGTGTGTGTGTGTATATATATATATATGTATGTATATATCTTCTCATACACTATGCACGTGTAAAATGTAATACATAATTACACCACTGATTTTGTCCGAAATTTTCAAAAAGACACCTAAACTTTAACTTCGACCTATTACCCCATAAATCTTCTTTATTTCGTTGCAAATACACCATTTTGATATGCCACGTGTAAATAATTTAATATATAATTTATATTCTTTTTTTAAAATTAATATTTACTTATTTTTAAAACTTATTTCATAACCCTCCCCCACTCACCCCACCCCCCAACCCCACTCATCCACAATTGTCTTCTTGCCCAACTTCTTCTTCATCACTATAACTCAACAACAACATCAATTACAACAATTAGAACAACAATAACATCAATTAAAGAAACAACAACAACATCATCATCACCATAATTTTAAAAAGGAAATATGATGTACAATCTCCATTTTAATGGAGCTTTAAGCTCCATTTTAATGGAGGAAATTGGACGGGAATGGAGGAGAGAGGTGTTGGACGGGGTGGGGGTGCGGAGGTGGGGTGGGGTCATAAATAAAAATGGAGCTTAAAGCTCCATTAAAATGGAGATTGTATAGGAGCTTTAAGCTCCATTTTAATGGAGGAAACTAGACGCGTGGGGTGGGGGAAGCTGTTGACCTGGACGCGTGGGAAGAGGGGGAGCTGTTAGACGCGGGGTGGGGTGGGGGAAGAGGGGAGGGTGATAAATTAAATAAAAAGGAAAAAATTTATTAAAAAAATAAATGAAATTAAAAATATTTGACACGTGGCAACACCTGATTGGTCGTGCATCCACTCTCTTTATTGTGACTGGGATTCAGCGAAAAATTATGTATTTGCAACGAAATAAAGAAGAATGGTGGGGTAATAGGTCGGAGTTAAAGTTTAGGTGTCTTTTTACAAAACTCGAACAAGATCAGTGGTATAATTATGTATTACTCTATTTTTATGTGTGATATTGATGATTGATGCATATGGCCACATGACCTTCCCATCGGAACCCATTGACAGACACATAAAGTTTCAGAGATTTTTCACTTTGGCACCTAAAGTAGACGGTGTTCATTTTTGGCACCTCAACTAGCATCCAAATGCGTCATTTTAACACTTTTTGTTGAGTCATCACTGTGTGTGTGCTACACGCATTTTGAGCACGTTTGAGGGATATTTTCATAATTTTTTCATCTTTCTTTCTCCTCCTTCCACCATTCTTTCTCCCATAATTTCTCAGTTTTCATTTGTAAAAATAAACATCGACCAATTGATTAATGAGAATGAAATTAATTCCTTCATCTTTATCTCATGTTTTCGTTTTCATTTTGTGAAAAAATCTTCAACTTTGATTTTTGATTCTTCATTCTCTTCCATTAATTAATGAGAATGAAATTAATTCCTTATATTTGGAGTTGATAGGCTCGCGAAGGTTTCTTTTGATGATCCATTCACTGATAATGGGGGTACGGGGTTCAACAAGTAATTGGGGGTTGAGAGATTAGATAAGACGATTGGGGAGGTGGTGGGGAGTGGGAAGTGAGGGGTGCGGGTGGGGGTGGGGATGTGGGGGTGGGTGCTTCAGAAGATGATTTGGGGTGGTTGGGGTGAGGGGTGGGTTTAATTTAATTTAAGTTAAATTAAACCAATTATTTAATTTGTAATTTTTTAATCTAAATTAATTATTTAAAAATTATTTTAAAATGTCAAATATCCTATTATTATTGGTCGCTTTTACATGTCATAGCGCATGTAGTGCACACAATTACATATTTTTGCTGATTGTCAAAAATGTGCCAAAATGACACATTTGGACACATTTGGATGCTAGTTGAGGGGTAAAAAATGAACGCCATCTACTTTAGGTGCTAAAGTGAAGATCGATAAAACTTTAGGTGTCTATCGATGATTTTTGTCTTGCATCAATTAAAACTCTGGCAAATCTTACAATTAAGGCACATCACTAGCTAGTAATTAAAAAGTTTATCCAAAATAAAATATCTACATAAATTACTACATACTATTTTCTTAGTTATTATAAACAACATACTAACATAACACGGAAAATTAATTTAAAAAAAAATAAAAATTGATCGTTGTAGTAAACTAGTACTACAGGATTACTGTTATAAAAAGATTTTACTGTGATTGAAAATATAAATCCTGTGGATCAATGGGCTTTACTATATCAATAAATAGTCACTGAATTTGAAGGCAATGTGCAACAAACCCAAATTCTCAAACACATATACTTAGTATTATAATTAGGGGAAATGACACTCTATAATATTTTTTAAAATAAATATTCCAAAGTTGAAAACTTTTCAAAAAGTGTCCAGTTGGATATACTATTTATGCTTTATAGCCCTTTCTTAATTTGGGTCATTTTGATCTACGTAGTCCATATACAATACCGATACAGTCTATATACAATACTGATAAAGTATTCAACTTGGACAATTCAGCCCTTTTAAAAATATTTTAATTTTTTTATTGTTTAGAAATAATAATTAAATTATATAAAAACGATATAATTGTATATACGATATATGTATAAAAATTGTATAGTTCTATCAAATATATATATGTAGAAAATATATATAAAAAATATCTAGAATGTGTATGGAAATTATATAATTGTTGTATAAACGTGTAAAAAAAAATGTACAGTTATTGTATAAATTGTGTATCAAAACTGTATAATTTCCGTACAGAATATTTATATGTATAAGATTTATATAGAAAATGTATAGAAGTTGTATGGAAACGGTATAGAACAAGCCACTAAGTTGAAATGACTAGAAAGTGAAATTTAAATTCCATGGTCATTTTTATAGAAATAGTTTAATTTGAAGTGTCGTTTCTGTCCTTTCCCCTTATAATTACTGATAACTAAATTACAACGGCAACACTTCGACTATAGAATTACAATAAAAAAATATTGAAACAACAAGTACAGTATAACCTCGATAAATTAATACTCGATAAATTAATAACCTCGCTAAAATAATAATTTTCTTCGGTCCCGAGTCGGGATCAACGTGGTAAATTAATAATTCGCTAAATTTATAAGATAATACAAAAAAAATTCATATAGGTCCTATTTGATATATAAATTAATAATTCATCTGTATCAAAATATTTCATACATAATACATAAGTAAACTAAACAGGTTTCTGAAAATATGAATCTAATGTTGTTTGTTTCTTCTTGAAATCAATATCACCTTGAATCTCATCTCTAACCCTTCTTACTGCATTAAGAATATCAGGTGTAGTCTTCTCATATTGCAAAAGGAAGTGATGTAAGGTGATTGTTGCTTTCAGAGCATCTTTGCGCGAAACTTGTTCTAATTCCACACTATCATCTTCCACTTCATCTTCTTTATGTGTTTCCATAACACTCTCAATTATTTGTTCATCCGTAGGTAGCTCAAAACTCATATCATTTTCTCCCGGATAATTCAAAACATCTTCAGCATTCATTGCATTTCGATACTTCAATCCATTGATTAGATTCTGCAATTGTTGTAAGCCATCATTATTCAACTGTTCTTGATTTTCCGAGGATTCATCATCTAACAACCTAAGTTTACAATGCTTAAAACAATTTGCAATTGTACTTGAGTTGACATCCACTTTCCATGCCGAGATTGCAAGATTCATTGCATCTAAAACATTAATCTTTTCTGGATTTGAGATCCCAATTTCATAACCCTCCAAAAGATTTCGATAAAATCGCCTACGATAATGCATCTTAAAAGCTCTTATGATCCCTGCATCACAAGGCTGAATCTTTGATGTTGTGTTAGGTGGTAAAAAAAATAATTCAACATTTCTCAAACCTTCGACATTTTTTGGATGAGCAGGACAATTATCAACAATTAAAAGAATTTTCCTGCCGTCCATTTTTGCATCAAGTTGTTGAACATATTCTTGGAATAGAATCCCAGTCATCCATGCTCTTTTATTGGCTCGATATTCACAATCCATGCTTCCCAAATTCACATTCTTGAAACAACGTGGTTTTAAATACTTCCCAATGATCCATAAAGGAATTTTCTCAGAACCATCCTCATTACAGCAAATAACAACTGTAAGTCTTTCTTTATCTTGTTTCTTACCTTCAAGTTGCTTCGTTGCAAGAGAATGATCTGGTTGTAGCCTAAAGAACAATCCAGTTTCATCCATATTGAAAACATCTTTCTTAGCAAACTGATCAAGTTTCTCTCTGATGGATTGTAAATTGCTCTCCATGGCCTCCATATTAACTGATCCACTTTCTCCAAAACGACGATATTGCTTGATACCGTGTCTTGATTTGAAACGCTCTAGCCAGCCTTGAGAAAAATGAAAATCAGGTGTATCGATGGGATACATCTTTTTTAGAAGCTCTTTTCCCTTCGTTACAATTAGTTCCCCATTCATATTAACACGCTCTTAGTAATGAATAAACCACTCGAACAGAGCCTTCTCTAATTCTGAAAATTTGGCAGCTTTATGTCTTTTAGCCTCATCTTTTGGAATGTCGGCTGCTGATAGATACTCTGCTAACCTCTTGATTGTGTTTGATATTGTGGCTTGACTCACTTGCAAATTAAACTTCTCTAACACCCATTGTTGCAATTGCTTTTGAGTGCATGCTAGATTTTGTTGTTTATACTCACACAGTTCTCTACGTATACCATTAGTCATGGTTGATTTTTTAACACCTTTGAGATGAGAAGCCATTTTTTTTATTTTTTGATTTGAAGACTTGCATAATATATCTATTTATATAGTAACTTAGTTAATGTATGTACGTGTAACTACATTAATAATTGAGTGGATTTATACATTTTAATGAATGTAGCATGTAACTACATTAATAATTAAGTAGATTTATATATTTTATTAAGATATACATAGAATATTGAAAATGTATCAGCAAAAATACATGAATTTGGTTAAGTATGCATAATTAATAGTCAATGTAGAAATTAGTTTTCACGTACACCTAGGTACATTCATAATATGGACCCAAAAAGTATATAATTTATAAATTAATAATTATTAATTTATACGATTAATTAATACCTCGCTAAATTAATAAAATTTGACGGTTCCAACAGTATTAATTTATCGAGGTTATACTGTAACTATGGATTAGAGATAAGAATGAAAATGAGAAACTTAGGCTCTAGGAAAGGCGAGAGAATAAGACATTTTCTTCAATACGCATAACCCGTGAATCACAAACACTGGAACCAATTCACACCTACGTCTCAACCCAAACCCAGTTCAGATGGGCTCTATTGCTTGTTCTCGACCCAATAGCTCGTGGTTAGCCTAATAACTACTTGTGTGATGTGACGAGCTCGAATTCTCAGAACAAATACTCAAGTATTATACAATATAGACAAATTACTAATGAAATACTTCAAGTATCGAATTACAATGAAAGATACGGAATAACAACGAGTAACTAAAGATAGAGATAAAGAATAGAAAGGAGATAGAGGAACAAACATTTTTCACAATAAGCACGAATCCCCAAAACCGCAACGATTATTTTATCTCTACTCAACCTGGATCCCAAGCAAATCCATTGTTTAGTCCCAGGCCAAACAACTTGGTCCGACATTGGGTTATCTATGTTCACAACACGATCCATATTGGCATAGATTTAATTTTGGGGAAAGGACACTCACTGGCCATTTTGCAAATAAATGGCCAGCATTTCGTAAGTTTTTCACTTTGTGGCCAGTCGACCAAAATAATACCTCGTAATAGCCATTGGGCTATTTTGGCATTTTCCTGCATATATAGTTTTTATACCAAATTGATACAACGCTTCTACCATATCGATATATTTTTTCAAAGGAGAAGGAACCTATGCATGCATATACAATCCTTATACCAAATTGATACAACTTTATACCAAATTGATACAACGCTTAATGTCATTTAATAGCCTTTGGGCTACTTTGACACCTTCCTACGTATACAATTTTTATACCAAATTGATACAGTGTTATACCAAATTGATACACTTTTTCAAAAGTGACGGAACCTATGCATGCATACACAATCCCTATACTAAATTGATACAACGGTTATACCACATTGATATACTTTTTCAAAAGAGATGGAACTCACACATACATATATAGTCCCTATATCAAATTGATACAACATTTATACCATTTTGATATATTTTTTTTGTAAAAAAAAAAATATAGTAGTGAAATAAAAAAATAGAAAAGCTGAATTCGTTTTTATAAGAAAATGGACAACATTTTTGTAAATGAAACAATAAAAAAAAATTAAAAATAGAGAAGGAGATGAAGCCTACAATGAAATGGCTAAAAGTAGGAATTACTTTAGTGGCTAATTATAGGTAATTAGTTTTGTGTGGCTATTATGGTGGAATTATTTTAGAATGAAGTGCTATTTTTGTCCTTTTCCCTTAAATTTATGGGCAAACAACATAAATCCCAACAGTTTGGAACTTAATTACAGAAAAATTTGACATCTTGCACCATTACTAAAAATTTTGATTTTGGATCTGTCGAGATACATAATTAGCTCTCGATACATCCTACGAAGATACCATTTTTTTTTATAAAGATGAATAATTAGCTCCTGATATATTATTTTTTATTTTTGGTCTGTCGAAATACATAATATATCCAACAAAGATACATTTTTTTCTTTATAAAGATACATAATTAGCTCCCAATATATTTTTGTCAATTTTGCGTCTGTCAAAATACATAATAAATATAATGAACTTATATAATTAGTTGAAATTTTTATAATTACTTTGAATATTTGTGTAAATATGATAAGTTAAAACGTATGTTTGTGTTATTTTTCTTGATTTTAACACAACGGGCATTAAAAATTGGAATATTGGGCCAATCCATATGATCGTCTAAACTGCTACTGACCCGACCCGACTCGTTAGCTTAACCGATTGGGTCATCTCAACCATATTTAAACTCCTCTTTCCTTCATTCCTCCATCCACTCCTCTCCTTCTCGCCTCGATTTCCGTGCAAATGGACAGAGAATGGGGATCAAAGCCGGGAAGCGGCGGCGCCGCCTCCGCCCAAAACGAAGCAATCGACCGCCGTGAACGGCTGCGCCGGTTGGCATTGGAAACAATAGACTTAGCGAAAGATCCGTATTTCATGAGAAATCATTTGGGAAGCTATGAATGTAAGCTGTGTTTAACGTTACATAATAATGAAGGGAATTACTTGGCGCATACGCAAGGGAAGAGGCATCAGACTAATTTAGCTAAACGAGCTGCTAGAGAAGCTAAAGATGCACCTGCTCAACCTCAGCCGCATAAGCGCAAAGTCACTCTCAAAAGAAACGGTATGGTTCGATAAGAAAATCGGCTTTTTTTTCGTGAATTTTGTGTAGTTTTTAGGGTAATTAGTTGTGTTAATTTGAATTTGAATTAGTTGTATCGGAACTATCACCAATTATTTTCCTCAAAAAAGGCATTAGACTAATTTAGCTAGGAGAGCTTCTCGTGAATCTAAAGATGCTAGCTCAAAGTTACTCTCAAAAGAAACGGCATGATTCGATGAGAAAATCGTTTTTTTTCGTGAATTTTAAGTAGTTTTTAGGGTAATTAGTTGTGTTTATTTGAATTTGGAGGTTATACGTGCTGTTTTCAATAGGAATTAGGGGTTAACAATATAGATTGTGGTAGTTTCGTATCCAAACTGTCACCAACTATTTTCCTTAAAAAAGGCGTTAGACTAATTTAGCTAAACGAGCTGCGAGAGAAGCTAAAGATGCACCTGCTCAATCTCAGCCACATAAACACAAAGTTACTCTCAAAAGAAATGGTATGGTTCGATAAGAAAATCGCCTTTTTTTCGTGACTTTTGTGCAGTTTTTAGGGTAATTAGTTGTGTTTGTTTGAATTTGACGGTTATGCGTGCAGTTTTTAATGGGAGTTAGGGGTTAACAATATAGATTGTGCTAGTTTCGTATCCGAACTATCACCAATTATTTTCCTCAAAAAAGGCATTAGATTAATTTAGCTAGGATAGCTTCTCGTGAAGCTAAAGATACTCCTGCTCAACCTCAGCCTCATCAACGCAAAGTCAATCTCAGAAGAAACGGTGAATCGATTTTTTAAATACATTTTTAGGTTGATTAGGGATGGCCTTGGCTCAGCGGTAAGCTTGCTTACCGTGGTGTGCCAGGGTCGGGGGTTCGAAACGCCCCTCCAGCAAAGCTGGGGTGAGGGCGCGTAGGTCAGGCCCGGAGTGGTCCCCCCCTCCCCGACACCTACGGAGTAGGTATGAACCGGGTCGTTCCATTTTTAGGTTGATTAGTCGTTTTTATTTGAATTTGAGAGTTAATTTTGGTGATATGGAAGAGATTTTAGTGTTATTGTTTCTTTATTAAACCCTAAAACCTCAGCCTCGTAGGCGTAAAGTCACTCTCTAAAGAAATGGTATGATTCGATAGGAAAATTGAGTTATTTTGGGGTTTTATGCAATTTTTAGGGTTGATTTTGACTTGATTTTGGTGATATGTAAGAGATTTTAGTAGTGTTGTTACTTTGTTGAATTTGGGATGGGATTTAGGATTTAACAATTTATTTCAATTATAAAATATAAGTGTCAAAAACACACGTCAAGTATTCCATTTTTCGAGTTTCATACTTAAACTATCAGGTAGAGTTTTTTCTAACTGAATTAGTACCAAAATTTTTATCGAAACACACCTCAACTATCAATTGCTCACTTTTCCTACGTGAACTGTAGTAATATTTTAGGTAGGAAAGGGAAAATGGGAACAACTGCTAGTTGATGTGTGTTTTGATAAATAATGGGTCATAGTTCAGGTGTGTATTTGACCATCAACTCTTTATTTAACCTTAGCCACGACTCTGCACTGCACCTGTGTGGCCCTAGTAGTCAATGAAGTAAGAAGAAATTTTGAAGGAGACCAAGGTTCACATTAAGTTGCGGCAAAGTTTTCTTCGATTAGTTTAAGCTTTGAGAGTTAATGGACAAAGCTACCTGATACATGTGATCGTGGAAGGTAGCATGATAACATTTGACTTGTAACTGCCCGACACAACATGTGTTGGGATGCCTATGCCACCTGCCAGCGTTGGTGCCAATTGCTTGTTTTTGACGCCAAGTGATAAGACTATGACACACATGGCACACATTCCTTGCTGTGCATTCTCTGATGGACACCATATTTGTTAAGAAAAAAGAATTATGTACCTTACAATTTGATTGCATTGAAAGAATTCTCGAAGTTTTACTTGAAATTAATTCTCCTTTTAGCATTCAAGAGTCGGCAAAGTTCAAATAAAGGCCATCGGAGGCAATGTTTCATATCCTTGCAAGGCCAAATATATTAGGTGATTTTTGTTTACCTTCTATGAGACGATACTTGACCATGTTTCCTTAAAAATAGTTGATGTTTTACCTAGCTAATCAATCAATCAATTAGGAGGAAAAAAAATCAATCAATTATTCCTTAATTCTAAATTAGCCGGCTGGTTGTATAAAATTTTCTATACGCATTGCGCTAGATTCTTGCTATTTACATGATTGGGAATAAATTAATGTCATTAGATACATCATACTTTGACCATCTTTCAGGTTGAGAAGTTTTTAGATTTTGAACTTTTATGCTGGCTGATTATCCATTTTGCTTAATTCTTGATTGCCGTGTGCTAATTTTTGATGGGCTGGATCTGCAGTTAAAATTGGTAGGCCTGGCTACCGAGTGACCAAGCAATTTGATCCAGAGACAAAACAAAGATCTCTTCTATTCCAGGTCAGACTTACTGTTTTTCTCTTTTACTTTCATTTGATGACGTATATGCTGGAAATATACTGGTTTTGTTGTTGTTGTATGCTGCCAATGTAAGTCCAGTGGTCCTCATTATTTTCTGTCGATGGTTCATACTTAATGTTCATTAATTCGCTAACATCCCTGCCTTTTGTACTAGTATAACATCGGTTATAGAATCAATTGAATCAAGTAATCTTAATTTGGTTCAAATTTTAAATATATATTCATAAATTCATTAAACATGCACCCGTTAATTACTTTTATGAACTACAAAATTCAATCCATGAACTTTAAATTTTTTTCACTTATGCGGGAAGCCGGGAAGTGAATAGTTTCACTGCCAAAGTGAAGAACTACAGAACTATCATTTGAAAGTTCAAAACGAGTGAAGGAAAGGTTAGGCTAGTGGAAATGGCAAACTACCTTCAAAACCATGAGTTTGGGGGTTCAAGTCCGTGAGGGAGCAAAGTGGGAAAATCCACGGGTTTTAGGGAGAGGGTGGTGTTTGTTAGTATACTGTATACCAAAATAAAGATAACAATGGCATTAGTTTTGCATTAGTTTAAATTTACTGTATAGTAAAAATTTCAGAGCTTTGGACTGCTGTATGATATTTTTAAAAAGGTGCTGTCCAGAAATTCTACATTGATTTATCAAACGATTTTAAGAAGTTTTGTAGATTGTCTATTTTAGAAGTATTTGGGCTTCACAAACTGTACTTCACTTGAACCAGATGGTTGTTCGATTAAAGTAATATAGGCTTTTTTTCACCTATCCATCCTATTGAGTGTTTATGAATGGATACCCAGGTATCAAGCCCTTTCCTATTTTGGTTTCCTCAATACAATCTACTTTTTGCTTGTCACTCCCGTATCTTGGAACATGCTGTTTTGATGTGGTTGGATGGACAATCAGTGGTTCTGCAGTTGCATATGCGTTGGCATTATATATTTGTTGGAATTTGACCTAATTAATATTAGGGGATGGTTTTACAGTTAGTCTATTGACAATTACAAGTCTATGGATTCACTATTCGACTGCTAGTTTCATTTCAAGCAAACTTGAGTTTGACGGATTCCCACTTATAAGCCACCATATTTATTTAGGCTAAGAATTTGAGAACCGAGAGAAAGTTATCAAACTGAAGAAGTTGTTTTTGCTGAAGAGTCTATGTTAAAGACCAATAGGTAGGCTGCGGTTATGGCATAGGTTTTCGAGAGAGGTAAGTGTACCTTATATGTAGAAAAATACACCTCTGGATTACACACCTGGGCGGCACATCTTTGGTAAATTAAAAAATAAAACCAAGTCATGTCTTTCAAAATTTTGGAGGCCATTGTAACAACAAAGAGACTAAGTCCCATCCGGATGCACTGCATGGATTCGTGATATTATATGAAGGTGAAACAGTAAAATAAATGCATCACAAGTTCACAATGACTTCATCCAGATATCAGTAATTTAAACTGTCATAATGGAAGAAAATGATTTAAAAGTTGGTTTTAAGTCTATATGTTCCTTAATAATAGTTATAGGTTGCTTCCATTATTTTCTTTGGCTGCCATAATTCACCAACCTCAGCTCATATACATAATAGTAGTTATATGTGTCGTGATATTTAAAAAACTGCAGATTGCAAGAAATGCACTTTTGGCATAGTACATATACTAGTCAAGTATCAGATGAGACACTAGCTAAATTTACCATTCATTCCTTTGGTTTTCCCTTTTTTCTTAATTTATGGAGTGTTGTGCTTGTTAATAGTTTCATGACGTTGGTGAGTGGTGCAGATTGAATATCCTGAGATTGAAGACAACACAAAGCCAAGGCACCGATTCATGTCCTCCTTCGAGCAGGTTTGTTTTGTCAGAATATTTTTTTCTTGGGTGGTTCTATTGTATTTAACAGATTGCTATTCAATTGCCCTTTTCTTGATTTCTCATGTGAGAGAATAAATGGTCTTGTTATTCGTTCACACATTAACTAGATATTTTTCTTATGTTTCTCTTTCCTTTTGGGCAGAAAATCCAACCATTTGACAAAAGATATCAGTTTCTTCTGTTCGCCGCTGAACCATATGAGATCATTTCATTTAAGGTAACTTTTTCTCATGGTCGAACATAATCTTTGCCCCCTCTCATTATGTGTTTCCACTTTTCGTTGTTTGATTATGTAATTGATTCTGTTGCATTATGCAGGTTCCAAGCACCGAGATCGACAAATCAACTCCAAAGTTTTTCTCGCATTGGGATCCAGACTCGAAAATGTTTACTGTAAGTCTCTTAAAATTACAAGCTTGCAACCCAGTTGCCCAGCAGGGTTTCGTATATTCGCTTCTTTCTTCATGCTTACTCGCTCTTCTGGATGCATCAATTTCAGTTGCAGTTGTACTTCAAGACTAAGCCACCCGAGACTGTCAAACCACCAACTGCTCCTACAGACAACGGGTTGTCAGCACCTGGTGCTTCATCCAGGCCTCTACCTCCACCACCTCAAGCTCCACCACCACCGCCACCACAAGGTCTTCCTCCTGGAGCTCCGAATCCACCCAGAGGCCCACCATCCGCCCCTGGTTCAATGCCTCCACCCCCTCCCCCAATGGGTAACGGACCTAGACCTATGCCACCAGGAGGTAACTTACCTGCCCCACCACCTCCTCCAGTTGGCAGTGGCGCAATGGCTAATTTCACTCCAGGTGGACACATGGGGAGACCTCCAATGATGCCTCCACAAGGTTTTCAAGGTCAACAGATGCAAGGCCAAGGAATGCGCCCGCCACCTCCACCACCCAACATGGGTTGATGAACTGAAGTCATGTTACCTTACCTTTAATGCATTGAGTTCGTCTTTTGTAGTGATTTTCGACTCTGTGTAGCACTCTTCCGGTAGGGGTCAGATGCTGGTTAAACCTTACGAGATCATGTTATGTTACCTGAAACTGTTGCATCTATAACGCCGATTCGTCCATCTTGGTAGGCTTTTAAGGCAGATGTAATAGGATACTGTTCACATTTTCTAAGTAGCTTATTGCTTTTTAGATACTGTATCAAATGAAAGTAAATTTGTTGCCAACTTCTAAAATCTCTTTCAGGTGTACGTGAAGGGGAAGCTGCCTCGACCTAAGCTATCCTTTTAACACATTACCCAAGGCTCAAATATGCCATCGAACTATTAACAATGACTCATCTATGTCAGCGTCGTAACAAAAAGATTTATTCGTGCCATTGTTTTGTAACAGTGACTTCTGCAAAATCATTTTCACCGCGTGGCCTCTTATTAGAGGACCACATTACTATTGCATATTTACTTTCAGTTTGTAGTATGAATCTATAAACTTTAAATCATGGATCCGACGACCCGCGAAGAAAAGCAATGCTACCAACTACAAATCAGTAATCCGCATTGTACACTCTTCAATAAATTACAAACAACATATGTATCCTCTGGCACCCCTTAGAAGAGCTAAAAACAATTCTTATGTTCCGAACGAATTTCCATGTTAACAGCTTGGGGGTTTGAGGTGGGGGAAGTGTTCGAATTCTTCCTAAGTTGCTACCGCGTGTGTAGGAAAGACCTTCCGAATGAACTCTAAGAACCTCTCCGAGTAATATGTTGGATCAACAGCAGAAATGGACAGAGAATCAAACTGAATCGATTTGTATGCATGTTCTAACTTCTTACTCATGTTGTATTCTTGCAGTATGTCAATTATCCCGAGGTATAACACCACATCGTATACTTCATGGAACACCTGCGTTTGACCTTCCTTTGGTATATACTCCGCCCTTGCTGGCATGTTCACGCCAAGCTGAATCTGAAGTCTGCTTGACGCGCAAAGAGATGAAGTTAGTCAATGTACAGATTGTCAACACCAAAAATAGTAACAAGAAAAGATCAACTAAATTTTGCAGATAGTATACAAGGCTGGTAGATAAAGTCTTCCGTGCACCTTGAGAGCAAAACTAGACGCAGCAAGGCAAAGAGGCTTTCGCACAGCATCTCTAGCAATCTAATGAAAGGAGGGGTAAACTGAGCTGCTGGATATCGCCAATCCCAACTGTCATGTGTGTTCTAGCTGGCAATGGCGGATGCAGAATGTTCACTAAGAGGGTTCGAAATGGATTCTCATTTGTGTCAACGGGGTTCAATATGCAATGTATACACATATATATCATATTTGACCTAACATATACAGTGTACTCCTAAAAGGTATAGTCATCAAGATCTTTTGTGAAACCTTTGAATTACTCCCCCCCCGTAACGTCAAGGGTGCTACAACTTTACTAGGGAAAATGTTAATGTCGAGCCTAGTGAAAAATTTACCTTGCAGTCCCGGGGAGGAGGAGGTCCACTTCGGCATCACCAGTAGCTGATGACGCTCGTAATCGGCTGCCTCTGACATGAGAACCCACAACGACACTATCGTCACTCCCACGAGGGACCAAAACAAGGCCCTGGGGCAATATTTCATCCTCTAGAGACTCTGAAGTAGTAAGAACAAAAGCAATAGTTTATAGAAAGAGTCATAAAGCCAAGACAAAACAAGATCTATAAAAATATTAATTTTGCAAAGAGATTAGATAATTATACTCCCTCAGTAACTGTCTTACACTTTACGTATCTACGTTTACATAACGAGATTTGACTGTATTATTAACCAGAAATAAACAGAAAAGCCACCAGCAATCAGGTCATACTTACGTTCGTCACAGTGGTAAACCTTAAAAAAGTACTCCCTATGTTTCAATTTATTGTCGTTTTGACATGGCACGGAGTTTAAAAAAGTAAAGAAGACTTTCAAATCTCGTGGTCTTAAATTAAAGGTATGTAGAATGTACCAAAATATTCTTTAATCTTATGGTCTTAAAACATGCCATGGGGGAAGTTAGTTAGAATAAAGGAAGTACCAGTAAAGGAAAGAGACATTCTTTTCGGAACAGACTCAAAAGGAAAGCACGACAAACAAATTGAAACAGAGGGAGTAGTTCGTTCAGGCGCATGTGGTTGGTTATTTTTTGTTTTCAGAGACGAACCTTCTTCTGCAACAATTTCTAATCCATCTGTTGTGGTGCGTCCACTGCACGAGATGAGAGATTGTAGGTGTTGAGGTGCTCTATAATGAACACCTAACAAGAGGCTGTAATCCATAATGTTCTGTTCCTCCAAGAATTTACTGTCGATTTCGATCTGCCTGTATCCGAATTGTAAGATTGAAAATGTTTCTGGTGCAAGCTCTTTATGCTAAAAGGTATTATAAACTTACTATACCATTAAACAACAATGAAAAGACAACTCAAATATACTATCAAATCTCAGCAATTTGAATAGATACTTAAATAACTCTACTACGAAGTCACTGACCGTCAAACATAAAAAAGAAGGTAACGTTGCTTTCTGAAGAAGAAGCAATCTTATTGTTTTGTTTTTACGTTTGATGGTCAACAACATCACACTATAAAACGGAAGCCCGGTGCACAAAGCACCCCGCATTCACGCAGGGTCCGGGGAAAGGCCGCAACCCAAAGGAGTGTGATGTAGACAATAAGGCTTCTTTCAACTGCCCAAAAACATGAACTCTGGTGCAAAAGACAAATGTCTCCACGCACTAACGACTTTAAACTATGTCATATCTTGTGAAACATGGTGAAAATACTTGGAAGTATTTTTGAATCAAATGATGGAAGCCGGAAGGGCAGACAAACTCAAGGGTCACACTTGTCAGAGTAAAAAAAAGGGCAGCCCGGTGCACTAAAGCTCCCGCTATGCGCAGGGTCCGGGGAAGGGCCCCACCACAAGGGTGTATTGTACGCAACCTTACCTCGCATTTCTGCCAGAGGCTGTTTCCAAGGCTTGAACCCGTGACCTCCTGGTCACATGGCAACAACTTTACTAGTTACTTTAAGGCTCCCCTTCACCCTTGTCGGAGTCATTCAAAAAAAATTAAAATAAAAAATAAATACAAGTCCTACCATAAGAAAGTACACTACTTTGCAAAAGAAGCTTTATAGAGGCTCTTAAGTTAGAACAACTGAAAAATAAAAAACATGCACATTAGAGAAAATGACAATATTTAATTAAAAGTCACTCACCTTAATAAAGCTTCGCGCCAAGAAGGCTCTAGATAAAAGCAGTAGTTCAAATCTAGATCCTTAAGTATTGTGTTCTCATCAATTTCAACCTTGTCTACAGATCGTCCTAGTGAAGAACCTTTAAGATCAAATCTTCGGTGGATCCTCAACTCCGTACAAAACATATTTCCCATTACTACAAAGCGGAACTGCAAAATGTCACAAAATCATTAGCCTTATTTATATCGAAGAGACTTTATCTTCACCGAAGAAACTCTCCAAGCAACATCATGCATGTAAATTATATGTTGTTGAATCGTATGTTAGACTTGTTCGCCTTCCCAGAAGAAAATACTACTTTTACTAGACAAGGTAAGCCCCCGACACACACACACACACACGGTGTGGCTAGATTCTGATTTCACTTCCACTCCATAAATTTGATACCTCTCCACGCCCCTTTATAAAATTCAACTTGAAATGTTTTCGATTATCGTTATATGAATTGTAGTGCAATACATGTGAGGTTCTTCTAGTGGCAAGGCGCACTCCACATCCAACCAAGAGGTTAGGAGTTCAAGTCACGATAGGAGCAAAGTGGGCAAGGTTCACTGTTCACTCCTAGGCAGGGAAAATTTGGCAAGTGGAATTTACCATAAGAATTTATTACTCCCTTCGTTTCAATTTGTTTGTCTGATTTCGGCTTGGCACGGAATTTAAGAAAGTAAAGAAGACTTTTGAATCTTGTGGTCTTAAATTAAAGATATGTAGAATGTCCCAAAATGTCTTGTAATTTTGTGGTCTTAGACATTGCCACGTGAAAAGTTAGAATCATAAAGTTGCCAAAAAAAGAAAGAGGCATTCTTTATAAATGGACTAAAATGAAAACAAGACAAACAAGTTGAAACGGAGGGAGTATTAAAGAACGAAGAGCAATTAGAACCCGAATAGCTTTTGTACGTTGCAATATAAGAGAAGTTTTCTTTTTATTTCTGTAGACATCTAAAATTTGTGGGACTCTACAAAAAGAATCCAAATTCTGTTAGAGTTATTAGAGTATAATTTACCCTAAACCCTGAATTATGCTTATATAAAGAGGCAAATATTCCCTTAAAGAGGCATCTTGAATATCCCATAAACTCATGGGTATTCGTAAAAAGATCAACCATTTTGAATATCCCATAAGCTGATGGGTATTCGTAAAAAGATCGGATCTCCAATATCTCCAATATCCCACAAAATCACGAGATATTCATAAAGAGATCATCCTATGTTCGAGAATAAGCCACTAACGGCCCTCGAATTACGGAGAATAAACCACTAACGGCCCTCGAATTACGGAGAAAATAACAGATTTGTAATTACAATCGTTTATCAATAAAAAATTCTTGTTTCTTCATATTTTTGTTTGTGGTTAAAATTTATTTTCCATAAATTTAAATTATGTTGGAAACAAATTGGCACGCCCAGTGAGACCAAATCTACCCTTCATCTCTTCTCTCATAAATCATATGTGTAAATCTGTGGCCGCATCAAGATGGAAGCTCTATGGGTACTTCAAGACTCGTCATCAAGTACCCTTCGACAAGCCTTAAAGCAGGGGCATTTGTAGACATCTAAAATTTGTGGGACTCTACAAAAGAATTCAAATTCTATTAGAGTTCTTAGAGTTTAATTTACCCTAAACCCTGAATTATGCCTATATAAAGAGACAAATATTCCCTTAAAGAGGCATCTTGAATATTTCAGAAATTCGGGATATTCATAGATCAAAATCCTCTTTCTTGATAATCAAATACATCAAGAAATCCATATTCCTATATTCGAGAAATACGCTGTGGCCCTCGAATTATGGAGATCCATATTCCTATGTTCGAGAAATACGCTACGGCCCTCGAATTATGGAGAAAATCATGAGAGATCAATCAAGGGAGGAACAGAATTGTACCCATATTCGTTATTAATAAAATGTTCGTGTTTCTACATGTTTTATTTGTGATTGTAATTTATTATTTCTGTCACTGTAAAATTTGTTGCAAACAATTTCATTTTAACGCAATATCAACCAAAGTATAAATAAATAATACAAGTCACTTTTATTATATGTGAAGATTAAAATCTACATGCATATTACCTTTTGTCCACTGGAAGGTTTTATCCTGTGAAGTCCAAAAAATTTAGTGATGAGAGTATTCTCATATGTCCTGACATGGCTATGATAATTCGGAAGCATCCGCAGCAAAACCTATACGTGAGATCAATGGTCATGATGCTCTCTTTTCATAAATAAAATATAAGAGAAACTCCAATAAACAGTTACAGGCAAAGTTTTAGAAGAGATATCTGCACAGGAGCTTCCAAAATCTAACCGATGTAACACGTGAGCTATTTTCATAAGCAGGGACAGAACCAGTAGCTTTGGCTCAAACCAAGTATTTGTATTAAAAAATTCATTTGACATGTATAAATAATATATCACGAACCTAGTAAACCAAAAAAATTGTGATCCAGAGCACATAAACTAAAAATCCTAAGTACATCTTACAACTGTAAGGGGGGAAACCAACTGGAATCTATGTTGCTCGGACTCTTCAAAAATGTCATCGGGTGCATGTCGGATCTTCAAAGGTAGTGCATTTTTGGAGTATCCGACACTGGTGCGGCAACATTTTTGGAGAGTCCGAGCAACTTAGACTGGAATAAATGCCAAGTATTAAACAGGTCAGAAATATTTCAACTGGTTTGATAAAAGTGACTTCTGACAGTGATTTATGTTTGCTCGGACACTTCAAAAATGCCACGAGGTGTGTGTCGTATCCTCCAAAAGCAGTGCATTTTTTGAGGATCTGACATGGGTGTAGCGACATTTTCGGAGAGTCCGAGTAACCTAGACGGTGATCGGTTTAAGTCAAGATTACACACCTTAACTTCAGATTTACGTAATGTCTTAATCATGAAACGGTCATCTTGAGACAGGAAAAATACACTGCCACTTTTTCCAGGAGAAGAAAGCTCTCTAAGGGCATCATTTCCACATATTGACATCATATAATCAGCAGCATCAATCTTAAACATCTCCCTCAGATTCCTACAAGAAGATAAATCCATTTTACTTCCGATACATATGTATGCAGCATATCAAAAGCCCATGCAAACCACCAACCTGAAGACCATTGGGCAATAGTCTTTCCACTTGAAATCATCGGACTGATGTGTAGGTGTCAATTGTGATCCTCCTTTAGGAAAATACATCCAAAAACTAGCACGAGGGCCAAAATCTGAAACCCGTATTTCTCGTCTTTGTATAGGTGTAATTTTCCCCACAGTGTATCTGATCATATTTCAACTGGTCACAGGTTTGATATATGATAAAAAAAGGAGCAAATAAAGTTGTGCTGCAAATGATTGCCTGCCTTCAAGAATGAACAATGAAAAATTGGGTATGGTACATCAAATTAAATAAGGCAACACATCCAGGGGTTTATCTGTGCCTAACTTAACATATCTTTTTACATCCAAGTTAAATATTAGTGGATTGTCGAACAACCTCTATTGCAACATCAGAGTTTCGCAGGAGCGGGAAAGGGGAGAAGAAATGTAAAACCATCTTGATGGTTAAAATCATGTGAAAAACGAATTCATATTAGCACTCCAATGCTATCTATAACAGTTGCCCCTTTGTTTATGGCATTGATAATCTACCTAAGTTGTGCTTCTGAAAACCCGAATACATATTTGGTTGTTTACGGCAACTCTAAATATAACAGAACAGTTAGGATAGAAAACACCAGAGTATTTGCCAAGTTAATTTTTCGTTATGTTAACTTTTTCCGCCCTTCAAAAGTCAAGGACTACGTTGTAAACTTCCATCTGAATTGGCCATTAAGAAGAACCAATACTATTTTTTATTTTATTTTTGAGAACCAATATTATTCAATTGATGTTTCAGTGTTTCTTCCTTTGAACACATTTATTTACACACAACTACTGGCACCATAAAACTTTAAGCAAGTACATCCTAATTAAAGTTCTCAAATAGACGACGTCTTGAAGTTGGTAAATTCCTTTCACTTACAATGATATTCCGAGATATTCTAGTCCTCAATCTATGGATGGTGACACAAAGAAAAGTAAGACTTATAGGAAAAAATCGTACTATTGTTTTATATGCACATAAAAACTCGACCAACACGTGATTATTAGACAGATGTAATGCCAACGTAATCCCTTCTCCAGCCTTATCTACAGAAAATACTGCATGCCTAAAGCAGCTTGCTAAATGCATTACGTCTAGCAAAATAACATGAAAGATCTGTATAATAATAAGAAAATATATAGGTCAAGGAACCAAGTGGCTCAATGAAACTTTAGACCAAAGAAAGACCAGCGTAAGTGAGATAATCTGAAACGAAAATGGGGGGTGAGCGTGCATGCATGTGTGTGGGGGACACAAGTGAAACATATTCCGACAAACACGAGCTATTCATCAGTAGTCACAAGGAACACACCTGATCCCAAGCTGCAGACTGAGCATCAAATCATAACTCCTATGACCCTTTATGATTGCTTCACCTGGTCTCTTTAATTCCCTTACAATTTTTTTTTGCCTCCTTCTGGCTCTTCTGGATGATGGTGAAAAGCGATCATTTAAGACCACCTCACTTATTAGGATGCCTTGCATGTACTCTCTTTCCAAAATTGGAGCACTCATATCATCCTCCATTTCTCCATCTAAATCATGTCCAATAACTTTCTCAATGGCTACTTCAAGACTCCATCGTCTTTCGAGAGAAATATTTGTCGGCCGTGACTGCCCCAAATTTAACAGGTCGCTATCTGGAAGTTTACCACTTACTTTGACATTTCCTATATCAACTGAAGCAGCATGATGCATATGTGAGACTTGATTTTGCTTTCTCAGATCTGGCAGTAATCCTCGTTTTCTCAAAGCATTAAGGTACAATTCTTGACCAGCCGTAAGCCTGCTACCACTAGGATAAAATGTTCCTTTTCCATCTTTTAGACTATGTGTCCATGTACCAATATAACAGCTACCATCACACCATGTATACATACCGACGCCATGCATTGCACCATTAAACCAGCTCCCTTCATACGAATCTCCATTAATCCAAGTGAGAGTTCCTTTACCCGATATTTTCCCTCCTTTCATGTTTCCAAAGTAGACATTACCGTTAGTCCATGTATACTTACCTGGTCCTTCAGGAATTCCCTGAATCCAGGATCCTTCAAATATGTCTCCATTCGGATACATTTGATATCCTAAACCGTGTTTAAGGTTCAACCGCCAACGGCCCCTGTATGTCACTTTATCAGGTCCAATATACGTCCCCTCACCATGCATATAACCACCTGAGAATTCACCATCATAAACAGCACCAGAAGGAAATTCTAGTTTCCCATGACCATGTGTTATCCCATGTCTCCACTCACCCTCATACCGACAACCATCAGACCACCTATACTTCCCGGAACCTTCGGGTATGTTGCCCAGCAGTGACCCAGAATAGGATTCCCCATTTGGTAATAAGAGCTCCCCAACTCTAAAGTTGGTGGTTTCAGAAGTAAGACAAACTTCGCCATTTATCAATTTGGTAATATCATTGTCATGAATTAACGATGAATCAAGTGACTTTGTCCTATCCGATAAAGTAATCGTTCTTTCAACAGTGTCAGCAATGGCCCCAAGACCAGACATGCATAATCAAAAAGTTTCAAGTTTATACTGGATAGGAAGGGACCAAGAATTTCAGACAAGCTAAAGCACACATCCGGTTTTAAAAAAAATTCCTCGTTTTGACCTGAAAAATAAAAAAGCAGAACAATCAACACCTACTCATAGCAAAATCAATCTACCGCATCAACTAACTACAAGCGAAAACATATTACGTGTAAATATTTTTTACTAATGTTAAGAGATGAAACGACAATCTAGAACCCTTTGATATCATCAGTATTTGCAATGATTGTTCATAATCTTTAAGTAACATGAACTGCATGCATGCCTTCTAAGGTTCTAACATTAGTTGAACTTAATCTCCTATATAAACTCCAAGGAAAATAAGAACTAAATCTACTAGTAGAAGTAAGAATATTGTTAACTCAATATACAGAACATTCTATCCTCCCCTTATGATCTCCTTACTCCTTGGAGACAAAAGCACAAGCACACACGAGATGAAATAGGTGACGGTAATATCACAATTCTGATGATTCTTAGAACGCTGTTAATGTTATCCAAGATATAATAACACAGAAGGTCCTAATCAATCCTATGAAGTGACAAAAGAAAAACTGTAATAGGAATATTTCACAAAGAAATGGTAACGTCGAATCATAGTGACTTCAATCATGAAAGCAAGAGGAATAAGTATTTTCCAACACCGTGACATCTCTTAAAATGTGTTTCCGGGATAACCTATTAATATTGTACTAACTGAGAATGTTCAATACAGGTATCCAGGCCGGAGCTGGACTTCAGGTTCAGCCGAAACCAATAGTTTTGATCGAAACCTTGCCAATGAATGAATACAAATTTGAACCCACTAGCTTAAAAGGACTAGAATCTCAAAGCCATAAGTTTCAAACTCTGGCTCCGCCTCTTCAAGTATGCTACCATTCAAGGTTAAGAACACGACGACAAAGTTATTAGCTTCATGAATAATCATCTTATATTAGATTCATAAGCTCAAACCATTTCCTCTACATGCCCATTTCGTATTTTATCATTTATAGGCAAAGTTTGAACCGAAGTTCTATCGGGTATAGCCTCTCTACCACACGAAGGTAGGGGTAAGATCTGCATAAAATTTACCCTCCCCAGACCCCACTTGTGGAATTACACTGAGTGTGTTGTTGACGTCGCATTTATTGGCAAAAACGATCAAATCTTTGTGATGACAAATGTAAAATCAAATTCAACCTCTTTTCAATTCTTAGCTCCTATAAGAAACTCATTTCAACTCTCTCGCTTTCTCATTTTTTCAGCTTCTGAATACAGCTACTATACAATTGGAGAAAAATCTCACATCAGAAAAACACGAACTTTACACAGAAACAATCCAACTTAGAATTAAGAATGCAACAAACACATTAATTCACACAAAAATTTTCACATTTTTTCGACAGCTTTTTGAGCACCTCGACTAATTCACGAGATACCTGCCACATCCCACTAGAGACACCTCCCACCAGCACCAGGTACCATGTAACTCTATCCACCAACGCAAAAAAGATAAGAATCAACTAGTGTTTTTTTGTCTCTATTAGGAACCAAATTTTGTAGATATTTCCTTCTAAGGTTTATTGATTGAACCCATTTTTCTTATCTTCTCCACCAAACAACAAACATGTTTGACTTCAATTTTTCACCACAAACACCAACATAAATAGTTGAACAAAATAAAAAAATCATTTCCAACAACAACAAAAAAAAAAAAAAATGAAAAACTTTAAACACCCCATTTCCAAGAATTCAAAAAAGATTCAAACTTTAAACACCCCATTTCCAAAAATTCAAAAAAGATTCAAACTTTAACACCCCATTTCCAAGAATTCAACAAAGATGCAAACTTTAAACACCCCATTTCCACGAATACAAAAAAGAAGCAAACTTTAAGCTCTATGAAACTATAAACATTATATTTCAAGAAAAATAAACACCAACACAAATACACCAATAATACAGCAGAAAAGTTATTTCCAATAGATATACTAAATAGATAGTACAGAATCAAGACTACGACAAAATAATATTTTCAATCATCTACCTCATTTCCAAAAAGTACAAAAAATGAAGCATACTTTGAACTTTATATTACAACATAAATTCAAAAAGCAAGTTGAAAAGGAACTATAAATAAATAAAAAATCACCTTTCTGTTACAAACTTGCTGATATTTTTGCCTTTTTCTTGATGAATTCTGTTAACTTTATTTACCTGTCAAGAAGAGAAAAAATGATATGAAAATTGGAAAAAAATGGGACAAATCCCAAGTAGAATAGAAAAAAAGTATAGTGCAAGAATTCAACAAATTATTAAGGCTTTTGTGAGTTTTTTTAACATGTATAAAAATTTATTTCCCTCCGCTCCACTTGACTTGACACGATATTTAAAATATAAAAATAAAAAAATAGATATAATTTAAAATAATTTTTAAATATTTATATGTTTGTAAATCATAGATTGATATTTAAACTTAATATAAATTTAATAATTAAATATAAAGCTATTAAAATATTTTTCAAAAAAAAAAAATGATATTTTAGAAGTTGTAAAATACTAGTTGTGAAATCTAAGATATAAATAGCGTGTCCTTTTCAAGCTTGATAAAATACACCAACAAGAAAGGGTGTGTAAAGACACTTATGCCCTTGCAAAAAGTCTTCATTGTTAATTTTTTAGTTTACTTTTATTTTGTTAGGTTTCGCTTTACGAAAGTTAAGGGTAAAGGTGCTAATAAATCGCTAGGTAGTCTAGGTCGATCCGAATAATATCTCGTACCTTTTTTTTGGTCGGACCAACTCAACTAGTGATTTCTGAATCGCTTCACGAGAGATAAGTGTGCAGTGAGGTACTTATAAATTATTAAGTAGTTGAGCTCGATCCAAACAATGTCTCGTGCCTTTTTTGGTTGGATCAACTCAACTAGTGATTTTCGAGTGCTTTGCGAGAGGCAAGTGTACGGTATAGGTATTTATAAATCACTTGGTAGTCGAGCTCGATCCAAATAATGCCCCATACCTTTCTTGGTCGGACCAATCTCGACTAGTGATTTTCGATCGCTTCACGAGAGTTAAGTGTACAGTAAAGGTAATAAATCATTGGGTAGTCTAGCTCGATCCAAATAATGCCCCACACCTTTCTTGATCGGACCAACTCAACTAGTGATTTTCGATCGTTTCACGAGAGTTAAGTGTGTGGGAAAGGTGCTTATAAATCGCTAGGTAGTCTAACTCGATCCAAATAATGTTTCGTACCTTTTTGGGTCGGACCAACTCAACTAGTGATTTCTGATTGCTTCACGAGAGTTGAGTGTGCAGTAAAGGTGCATATAAATTATTAGGTAGTCTAGCTCAATCCAAATAATGTCTCGTACCCTTTTTGATCGGACCAACTCAACTAGGGATTTTCGATCGCTTCACGAGAGTTAAGTGTGCAGTAAAGGTACCTATAAATCACTGGGTAGTCTAGCTCGATCCAAATAATGCCCCACACCTTTCTTGATCGGACCAACTCAACTAGTGATTTTCGATCGCTTCACGAGAGTTAAGTGTGTGGGAAAGGTGCTTATAAATCGCTAGGTAGTCTAACTCGATCCAAATAATGTTTCGTACCTTTTTGGGTCGGACCAACTCAACTAGTGATTTCTGATTGCTTCACGAGAGTTGAGTGTGCAGTAAAGGTGCATATAAATTATTAGGTAGTCTAGCTCAATCCAAATAATGTCTCGTACCCTTTTTGATCGGACCAACTCAACTAGGGATTTTCGATCGCTTCACGAGAGTTAAGTGTGCAGTAAAGGTACCTATAAATCACTGGGTAGTCTAGCTCGATCCAAATAATGCCCCACACCTTTCTTGATCGGACCAACTCAACTAGTGATTTTCGCTCGCTTCACGAGAGTTAAGTGTGTGGGAAAGGTGCTTATAAATCGCTAGATAGTCTAGCTCGATCCAAATAATGTTTCGTACCTTTTTGGGTCGGACCAACTCAACTAGTGATTTCGAATTGCTTCACGAGAGTTGAGTGTGCAGTAAAGGTGCATATAAATTATTAGGTAGTCTAGCTCAATCCAAATAATGTCTCGTACCCTTTTTGATCGGACCAACTCAACTAGGGATTTTCGATCGCTTCACGAGAGTTAAGTGTGCAGTAAAGGTACCTATAAATTACTGGGTAGTCTAGCTCGATCCAAATAATGCCCCACACCTTTCTTGATCGGACCAACTCAACTAGTGATTTTCGATCGCTTCACGAGAGTTAAGTGTGTGGGAAAGGTGCTTATAAATCGCTAGGTAGTCTAACTCGATCCAAATAATGTTTCGTACCTTTTTGGGTCGGACCAACTCAACTAGTGATTTCTGATTGTTTCACGAGAGTTGAGTGTGCAGTAAAGGTGCATATAAATTATTAGGTAGTCTAGCTCAATCCAAATAATGTCTCGTACCCTTTTTGATCGGACCAACTCAACTAGGGATTTTCGATCGCTTCACGAGAGTTAAGTGTGCAGTAAAGGTACCAATAAATCACTGGGTAGTCTAGCTCGATCCAAATAATGCCCCACACCTTTCTTGATCGGACCAACTCAACTAGTGATTTTCGATCGCTTCACGAGAGTTAAGTGTGTGGGAAAGGTGCTTATAAATCGCTAGATAGTCTAACTCGATCCAAATAATGTTTCGTACCTTTTTGGGTCGGACCAACTCAACTAGTGATTTCTGATTGCTTCACGAGAGTTGAGTGTGCAGTAAAGGTGCATATAAATTATTAGGTAGTCTAGCTCAATCCAAATAATGTCTCGTACCCTTTTTGATCGGACCAACTCAACTAGGGATTTTCGATCGCTTCACGAGAGTTAAGTGTGCAGTAAAGGTACCTATAAATCACTGGGTAGTCTAGCTCGATCCAAATAATGCCCCACACCTTTCTTGATCGGACCAACTCAACTAGTGATTTTCGATCGCTTCACGAGAGTTAAGTGTGTGGGAAAGGTGCTTATAAATCGCTAGATAGTCTAGCTCGATCCAAATAATGTTTCGTACCTTTTTGGGTCGGACCAACTCAACTAGTGATTTCGGATTGCTTCACGAGAGTTAAGTGTGTGGAAAAGGTGCTTATAAATCGCGAAAGTAGCCTAGCTCAATCCAAACAATGTCCGATGCCGTTATTGGTCGGTCCAACTCAACTAGTGATTTTCGATCGCTTCACGAGAGTTAAGTGTGCAGTAAAGGTACCTATAAATTACTGGGTAGTCTAGCTCGATCCAAATAATGCCCCACACCTTTCTTGATCGGACCAACTCAACTAGTGATTTTCGATCGCTTCACGAGAGTTAAGTGTGTGGGAAAGGTGCTTATAAATCGCTAGGTAGTCTAACTCGATCCAAATAATGTTTCGTACCTTTTTGGGTCGGACCAACTCAACTAGTGATTTCTGATTGCTTCACGAGAGTTGAGTGTGCAGTAAAGGTGCATATAAATTATTAGGTAGTCTAGCTCAATCCAAATAATGTCTCGTACCCTTTTTGATCGGACCAACTCAACTAGGGATTTTCGATCGCTTCACGAGAGTTAAGTGTGCAGTAAAGGTACCTATAAATCACTGGGTAGTCTAGCTCGATCCAAATAATGCCCCACACCTTTCTTGATCGGACCAACTCAACTAGTGATTTTCGATCGCTTCACGAGAGTTAAGTGTGTGGGAAAGGTGCTTATAAATCGCTAGGTAGTCTAACTCGATCCAAATAATGTTTCGTACCTTTTTGGGTCGGACCAACTCAACTAGTGATTTCTGATTGCTTCACGAGAGTTGAGTGTGCAGTAAAGGTGCATATAAATTATTAGGTAGTCTAGCTCAATCCAAATAATGTCTCGTACCCTTTTTGATCGGACCAACTCAACTAGGGATTTTCGATCGCTTCACGAGAGTTAAGTGTGCAGTAAAGGTACCTATAAATCACTGGGTAGTCTAGCTCGATCCAAATAATGCCCCACACCTTTCTTGATCGGACCAACTCAACTAGTGATTTTCGATCGCTTCACGAGAGTTAAGTGTGTGGGAAAGGTGCTTATAAATCGCTAGATAGTCTAGCTCGATCCAAATAATGTTTCGTACCTTTTTGGGTCGGACCAACTCAACTAGTGATTTCGGATTGCTTCACGAGAGTTAAGTGTGTGGAAAAGGTGCTTATAAATCGCGAAAGTAGCCTAGCTCAATCCAAACAATGTCCGATGCCGTTATTGGTCGGTCCAACTCAACTAGTGATTTTCGATCGCTTCACGAGAGTTAAGTGTGCAGTAAAGGTACCTATAAATTACTGGGTAGTCTAGCTCGATCCAAATAATGCCCCACACCTTTCTTGATCGGACCAACTCAACTAGTGATTTTCGATCGCTTCACGAGAGTTAAGTGTGTGGGAAAGGTGCTTATAAATCGCTAGGTAGTCTAACTCGATCCAAATAATGTTTCGTACCTTTTTGGGTCGGACCAACTCAACTAGTGATTTCTGATTGTTTCACGAGAGTTGAGTGTGCAGTAAAGGTGCATATAAATTATTAGGTAGTCTAGCTCAATCCAAATAATGTCTCGTACCCTTTTTGATCGGACCAACTCAACTAGGGATTTTCGATCGCTTCACGAGAGTTAAGTGTGCAGTAAAGGTACCTATAAATCACTGGGTAGTCTAGCTCGATCCAAATAATGCCCCACACCTTTCTTGATCGGACCAACTCAACTAGTGTTTTTCGATCGCTTCACGAGAGTTAAGTGTGTGGGAAAGGTGCTTATAAATCGCTAGATAGTCTAGCTCGATCCAAATAATGTTTCGTACCTTTTTGGGTCGGACCAACTCAACTAGTGATTTCGGATTGCTTCACGAGAGTTAAGTGTGTGGAAAAGGTGCTTATAAATCGCGAAAGTAGCCTAGCTCAATCCAAACAATGTCCGATGCCGTTATTGGTCGGTCCAACTCAACTAGTGATTTTCGATCGCTTCACGAGAGTTAAGTGTGCAGTAAAGGTACTTATAAATCACTAGGTAGTCTAGCTCGATCCAAATAATGCCCATGCCTTTCTTGGTCGGACCAACTCAACTAGTGATTTTCGACAAGTCTTTTTGAATTGGAAGAGCAAGAGCAAAAAGCAGAACTGGAAGAATTTTTTTCTCTTTATGAATAACCAATTTATTTAATTAATATTTAGAGCTAAATTTAATTACAGTAATTTAATAAAATTTAAATGTGTATATTCGAAACAATACTATAAATTGTTATCGTTTTCATATTAATATGATGAACAAAAATACATCTTAAAGTGTTGGTCATAATTTCATAGAGTAAAACTTTCGAGACGTAACAAGTAAAATAAACGAAGAAAATAACATTTTCCCTTTTTGATTCTTCTCTATTTCTTCCCTCGACATTCAATATTCATATTAAGACTCGATTAAATCTCTTCACATTGAAGCTAAAGAGGCCCCTCGAACTCGCACCTCTATTTAACGATGAAAAAGTACTTATCATCACAGTATGATTACGATATTATCTCGTTTTCTATCTAAATGAGAGTGTGTGATTTACGTGAATTTTAAAAAAATGTATCATTTGATATCCCACCTCATGCAATATCCCTACTTATCTCATCTGATATATAATTAATTCTTTAATTTAATTATTAAAGAATTAAACCATGTCACATCTAAATTGATGTAAATCTACTGTTATTTCATAGAAAAAGCCATTATGCAACAAAGGCATTTTTAACTAAGCCTGCCTAATTATGGCTGTTGAAATGACATTAGACCCCACATTTAAAAAAAGATATATATATAATAGTAGAGTATTAAAAGGTTTTTAAAAAAAGTTTTTTGTCTTTTCAATAAACACTTGATTAAGATGTATTCAACATCATTTTATTTTACCAAAACAAAGATGGATATTAGGAGGTTACGGATTCAAACCGTTCAAACAACTTAAAAGAAAAATACAGGGTAAAACTGTATACAGAAGATCTTTATAGTTCGGTCCATCCCTAGGTCTTGAGCGTAGTGAAAACTTTAGTGCACCGAGCTGCCAAGGAAGGAAAGATGGATACTGACATGAGTCGTGGCTGAATGATTGAGATTACTTCACTCTTAATTAAAGGTCCTGAATTCGAATCATAGGAGGTCACGGATTCAAACCGTTGAAACAACTAGATTGCATACAAAAGACTCTAATGGTCCGATCCGTTTCGAGAGCCGGGGCATAGCGGGAGTTTTAGCGCACCGGTCTGTCAAGGAAGGAAAGATGGATACCGCTATGAGTCGTGGCTGAATGGTTGAGATAACTCCACTCTTAATCAAAGATCTTGAGTTCGAACTGTAGGACGTCACGGGTTCAAACCGTTGAAACAACAAGACTGCATACAAAAGACCTTTATGGTTTGATCCATTTTGAGACCCGGGGCATGGCGGAAACTTTAGCACACCGGACTGTCAAGGAAGGAAAGATGGATACCGACATGAGTCGTGACTGGATAGTGGAGATAACTGCACTCTTAATCAAATATCCTGAGTTCAAGTCTCCGAAAATGAAAGATTATTAACAATGTCGGCCGAAAACTTCAATACAAATACTGAACACCGAGCTATTTTTTATTTTTTATTTTTAAAAAAACCATAAAGTTGGACTTGTTTTTATAGTGGGGTCCAATTGATGAATTGATATAGACAATTGGAATTTCATCATTAGGGGACATGACTAGTTAGTTAGGTGCATCCATTATCATATTTTATTTTTTTTGGTAATTAGCATCCATTATCATATTATTATGAACTAGACAATTACTTTAATTTTATTTAAATAGGAAATTACATAAATACTTTAAATTAGGTTGTTATAAAGAAGGAACTTTAAGGGTAATTTTGGAATTTGAGTAGGTAACTATATGATGTTTACCTAAACATTTTTTATTAACAACTAATATAGATCCACAAAGCAACTTTACATTGGGAAAAAGAAATTTTTTTTAATATAATTTGATGTAAATATTGAATACCAATAAGTTTTTATCTATAATATGATAAAATCACTAAAAATGAAAAATATAATAAAAGTTGATTAATTCTTGTTTACATAATAAAGTTTTTTAATTAAGAAAAATATAATAATATTAGAATGTAAAACATTGAACCTAGTCCATAATTGTTTATATCAAACTACAATTATACGTTAAACAAATTTTATTTTATTTTTTAAATGCCAAACAAGTTGAACCAAGATATTTATATATGAAAGGGAAAGAACTATTAATTTATTTATTTATGTATTATTTCAATACTAATAAATTACTACTTAATTTAGTATTTCCCCCCCTTTTAAATAATTAGCCGGCCAACAACAACAACATATTTTATACATCAATCTAATTAAGATTCTTTGAACAAAATAATTGTATTTTTGTTTGAGAAGAATAAGTCCAATTATTAAAAAATTATACTAAGTACATGACTTTAATTAAATTATATGTATAAAAAAAAAAAACACAATATAAGAACTAGTCAACTTTTATATATTAATTTATTGCAAAATCTAGTAGGAAACTAGGAATAATATACCTAATTATAAATTGGACGGTTGAAAGATATATATTATGTGAAATAATAATTAGTTGATAGAATCTACGTATGTCTCGGCTTAGAGATTAATGATATTTGCGAATGAATTTTATGTTTTGACACATGAAATAAATGTTTATTAAAGTTTTTACCTACTAACATGGGTTGCGGTGCAGTGGATGGGGCTGTTTCACCCTTAATCAGAGGTCGAGGGTTCGACCCTGGGCATGAAGAAAACTCTGTTGGGAGTACTGCCACCTTAATGGGCCCTGCAACGCGCAATCCGAATTAGTCGGTCTCCAATGCGAGCACCGAACATCGGATGGAAAACAAAAAAAAAAGTTTTTATCTGTAAATCGCTATCAGCTTCTCGAGAGGGTCATTCTACTATATTTTATAACAAATACGTACGTAATTTGAGTTAAAAATATTAAATTCGATCAAGCTCGTGAGGGTAATATGTTGAAGAAATTAGAAGCAATGATGTCTTGT
This sequence comes from Capsicum baccatum var. pendulum, assembly GCA_030864225.1. Taxonomy (NCBI): domain Eukaryota; kingdom Viridiplantae; phylum Streptophyta; class Magnoliopsida; order Solanales; family Solanaceae; genus Capsicum; species Capsicum baccatum. Next base: position 274,836,966 of record CM061558.1, read on the forward strand.
GTTCGAGCCGTAGATACGGAGAAAAAATCGGTTGGGTGCATCACTGAAAATGAACCTTATAGTGCATGATCTAGATTAGTCAAAATTTCATACGAGCATCAGATACCGGGTAGAAAACTAAAATAAAAAGAAGGTTGAGATCACGGCTGGATCCTAGTATGTTGGTTATGGGATATTAAACCGAACTCGATAATTTTGATTTAAAACTCTGAATTTGTAGCGAGAAACTTATTGGATATGTATAAGTTATTAATTTAGAACTCTTTGATTTAAAAGAATTATAATTCTGAATTCATAAACTTCAAATTTTGATTCCGCTCCTGATTGAAACAATTAGGTGTACATTATATACGTCGGAATGTGGTGGGGGCGGTTCAAAATTTCTTCGCTCTTAATAAAAAGTCTCAAAGTCAAACCCTTGGGATTGAATAAAATTTTACTGAGACCATCGCTGCAAAAAATAATTCTCATATACGTAAATTCAAATTTAATCGAACCCTAATATTGATATTTAATGATGTCTCATGCTTGTATTATATTCCTACAACCAATATGTACTACTATGTCTTTTCTCTAAAGTGTGTTACAAGAATATTGAAAATTTTAGAATACATAATCATTTTTACTTTGAATATATACCACTTCATTATATATCAACATCATATTGCAATCCACCATATACACTTTTTAAAATTCACATTTTTAAAACAAAAAATTTGGACATTTCCCATGACAATGACTACTCAATTTGTAGTAAATATGTTCAGTCCAACTAGTTAAATGGGTCTATATAGAGATAGTGATGGAGCCAAGATTTTCATTAAGCGGGTTTATTAGTGAACATACGAACTAACTGAAACGGTTCAACATCTACTATATATATATATAAAAAAAATAATTTTAACTATGTATATGCAGCATAATTTCCGGACGAAGGGAGGGTAGTTCTGCCTCTGTATAGAGAACACCCTTAAATTTGTAAGGTTTTATTTAGTGCATACCTAAATTACTGGTTGTCTTACCTCTCCCCCCCCCCCCCCCCCCCCCCTCCTCGAAACTTGTTATTTCAATACATCACGCACCCCTCGTGATCCAAAAATCAAAATTGTGTAAAACACGTGCATACACGGTAAAATAACGGTCTATGTGTATGTTTACGTGGATAAATAATATCGGAATCTCTTTCATATTTACCCTATATCAAGAATCACTTACTTTCACTTCCTAAAAGCTTTTGCGTAAGTTTTTAGTGAAGAAAAAGGGTAAATTTTTTTTAGTTTTTTTCTCCTTCAAAATAGAGAAAAGTTGAAGCTTTGAGCGAATATTTAATTTTCAGATTGAATTTTCTCCAATTAAGTACGCTATTATCTAAAAAAAATGTGTTTTTTATTTGTTTTCTTGTGTTAAAATATGGAGTTATTTTTCTTTCGGTTAGTGTTTCATCCTTGATTTCGATTACTGTTTCAATTAGGGATTTGATTTAAAACATAAAAATCATATTGAAAGAAAATTGTTTTGAGAAATTTTGAAAGTGACGGAGGAGAAGGGAGAATAAATAAATAGGAAGGGAAGAGACAGATTGGGGCTTTGAAACTATGAAAAAAAAATGGTGTTTTTTTTCGTTTTTTACCATTGCAAAATGATGATGTGGCAATTTTTTTACTCCATCACGCGCCTCTTTGAGTTTGAACTCGCTTTTCGTGTCAGGTGGACCACGAGGGGGATGTCGACATATTAAAACAATAAGTTTCGGGGGTATTTAAGATAACCGATAGTTTAGGTATATACTAAATAAAACGTTATAAGTTCAAGGGTGATTAAAACTTCTCTCTATCCTATATTCATGATTTAGAAGTTTGAATTCGTGATCTCTGATATAAAATTGTTCGATAGTATATACGACATTCATGATTGATGGTGAGTAATTGATAAGAACGAATGTATAGAAGGATTGACGGATTTTTAGGCTGGTAAGATTTTAAAGAAATTGCCTATGATATGTTAAACGAATCTTATATCAAAATAGAGGCAAAAAAAAAGAAGTCGGGAAATCACATATTCACATGGTACACACGTTCTTTTTTGGATTCGATAAAGACATAGTTCACGGATTAAATTTTTGAGGTTGATCAAGTCAAAGCGGACAACGCGAATAAACTTGGTCAGTGATGGGCAAAGAATACTTTTAGTTACTTCCAAAGTAAGATATCGTTACACGTATTTCAATTAATCGAGTCTCAAAATGAGTATCGCATGCTCAACGATACCGACAACATATTGAGTGAAATCTCGAAGAATAGAGTTTACACGAATCCTATCCCTAGTAACTAGAAAAAGTAAAATATATTTAAGATATAAATGGTTGAAGTTCTTGATAAAGAAAGTAGTTGTAATATTTATTTCATATAACAATATGTTAAAATTTTCAAATATCATATAATTTGAATGAAAATGACTTCCAAATTTTCTATCTCTAATTTGTCTTATAATAGCAGCCATGACCGCCCATTTAATCTCCACCTTTTTAAAATAATCCATTAATTCCAAAAACTTTTTAGTAATTTTTTCTTTGGCCTTTTGTGCTCTAGAATAAGATATTTGTGTCGAGTTTATCAAAAATAATTTTTCTGTTCAACGAAGATCATGATAAAATTTACATATATTATATTATCCTCAGATTTTAGTTATGAAATAACACGGAGTATGTTGTTGTAATAAAATGTTTATAGAATTTTTAGAGCCGAGTCTATCAGAAACAATTTCTCTGCTTTGTAAAAGTGGTGATAAGGTTTGCGTATATTATATCATCCTCAGACCTCAGTTATAAAATTACACGGAATATGTTGTTGTTGTAATCACATATTTGTAGGGCTTTTAGACCCGAGTCTATCGAAAATAATTTTTTTTGCTTCATAAAAAAGTGATAAGGTTTATGTATATTATATCATCCTCAGACCCCAGTTATGAAATTACACAGGATATGTTATTGTTGTAATGAGATATTTGTAGGGGTTTAAGAGTCGATCTATCGAAAACAATCTCTTTATTTCATAAAAAACGTGATAAAATTTGCGTATATTATATGATCTTCAGACCCCAGTTATGAGATTAGACATGGTATATTATTGTTGTAATGAGATATTTGTAGGCCTTTTAGAGCCGAATCTATCGAAAACAACCTCTCTACTTTGTAGAAATAATAATAAGTTTTTTTGTATATTATATCATTCTCAGATTTCATTTATTAAATTATACGGAATATGTTGTTGTAATGAGAAATTTGTAAGAAAATTATATTTCTAATGGACAATAGAAAATGACAAGATAGTCCTTTTAAGTTTCCACAAAAGTTTAAAAGTGGTTAATATTTTTCTAGAAATTTGATCCTTAAAATTACTTTTGATTTTCATCAACTATTTAACAATTTTTTGTTAGATTTAACAGAAATTATGAAGATTTTCTTTAAAAACAAAAATAACATTTTGAGATGTAATTTTCTTATTGTTCTCTTTCCTATTTTTAAAATTTTCATTATGATAAAGAAAAGTAGAGTTACTATATATATCTCCAATAAAGCAATTATTTGATTTATACTTCGTTAATACTAAATTAATTTCATTATATTATTAATTTGTTTTTGTCATGTAAAGTGAGTAAGTAAAAAAAGATAATATGGAATTAGCATCTTGTCTTTTCTCTTTTTGTAGTTTATATGTTAAAAGTTGATTCTAGGGAATATATAACCTGGAAATAATAAGGAACCCCACCCCCCACCCCCCACGCCCCACCCCTAAAAAAAATAGAAATGACAAAAATTATTTAATTGATTTTGGACATTTTCATATTTTGATTCCACTTTTTTAAAAATATTTGTTGTCATGTTTTTTTTTAGTGCAGTCCTTTTCCTTTTTTTTTTCTATTACTATTTTGATTTGATTCAGTTGAGTCTGGATTTTTTGAAAATAACAACTTTATACCAAAAAGATAGAGGTACGGTGCCCTTCGGATACCCAACTTTGCGAGATTCACTACGTATGTTGTAGTTGTCGTTGTCTCACCTGCGGGTGTTTAATATACGCATTAAAGTCCGATTAAATCTGAATCTGCATTGGAAAGATTTACATGTACAATGCTCCCTAATAAAGACTACTATTTAGAAAGACTCAAATCCCTGCTTCTATAAATTTCGTCAGCTAGGAGCTTAGTTATACAAAATCTTGACATTTTGCGTAATTACTGAAAATCTCGATTTTGGATTTGTGTATGTCGAGATACATAATTAGCTCACGACACATCCAACGAAGATATAATTTTTTTCTTTGTAAAGATATATAATTAGCTTACGATACATATTTTCGATTTTGAGTCTGTCGAGATACATAATACATCTAACGAAGATAATTTTTTTTCTTTATAAAGATACATAATTAGCTTATGATATATTATTAGTGATAAAGTAAGTACTACTATTAAATTAAGTGTACTCTAATGACTAATATTAATTAATAGTTTTCTAGTGGGCTGAGTCTATATATGTAAATGTAAGTACTACTATTAAATTAAGTGTACTCTAATGACTAATATTAATTAATAGCTTTCTAGTGGGCTGAGTGTATATATGTAAATGTAATTAATTACCCATAAAGTTTTGCTTTATTGATATTGACTCCCCCCATAATAATACTCCTACTATATAGTTGTAGCCCAGTGGCTACTTTTTGCATGTTGAAGTTAATCCAAAATTTTGATTCTATTAAATAATATATCAACTTGTGTAATAATTATAAACAACAATAATGTATCATGTAAAATTAATTCATGAGTAGAGTCGAAGGTAGAATGTACGCAGATTATATTTCCACTTTGAGGGGTATAGTCGACAGACAAAAAAAGAATTTGAAGCACGGTAGAAAGAAAACACGATGCCGAGATACACAACACCAACAACATAATCAGTATATTTTCATAAAGTGGGGCCTGCCGGTCTAGGGAAAGTAAGTGTATGATGTCCATACCACTGTCTTAGAGACGAGGTAGAGAGACCGTTTCCAATAAACCTTTGGTTCAAGACAAAAATAGTCAAGAAAAAGACATAGTATAAGGTGGAATCGAAGGCAGGATGTACGCAGATTATATTTCAACTTTGAGGGGTATAGTCGACGGACAAAAACAATTTGAAGCATGGTAGAAAGAAAACACGCCGATGAGATACACAACAGCAGCAACAACAACAATATGATCAATATATTTTCATAAAGTGGGGCCTGCTGGTTTGGGGAAAGTAAGTGTACGATGTCCATACCACTACCTCAGTGACGATATAGAGAGACTGTTTCCAATAAACCTTCGGTTTAAGACAAAAACAGTCAAGAAAAAGACATAGTATAAAGTGGAATCGAAGGTAGGATGTACGCAGATTATATTTCAACTTCAAGGGGGTATAGTTGACAGACCAAAAAAGAATTTGAAACATGGTAGAAAGAAAACACGACGACGAGATACGAAATAACTACTACAACAACATATTCAGCATATTCTTAACATGGAGACTGGGGAGGGTAAGTGTACTATGTCCATAACACTACCTCGGAGATCAGGGGCAGATCGATATGCATTTTTTGGTGCTCCGACATCCGTTAAATCCGACATAGACTGGGTATAATTATATAAAAAAGGTATAGAAATTTGTATAAGCTTCAAAAAACACCTAGAAAACCAAGAAAATAGCTGAGTCATTTGGATTTCTGATGGAACCTTAAAGTTTTGGGCGTCAATATGTGTATTCAAACCTCACGAGCACCCACGACCTCTAAATCCTGGATCCACCACTGTCGGAGATGAGACAGAGAGGTTGTTTTCGATAAACGCCGGACTCAAGACAAAAACAATCAAGAAAAGACATAATACATGAACAATAAATAATAAGTATTGATACAATAAGCGAAACAACAAATAGTAATAAACATAGAAGAAAAAGCAACGACGTGATTGCTAAATAATACCACTAATAAAGAGAACCATAGAGGAGACTATTCCCTTACCTCTCCCACACAAAAATACGACAACACTTGGTTACCTACTAGGTCGAGTACTAAATAATACCACTAATAAAGAGAACTGTAGAGGAGGTTACTGCCCTACCTCTTCCATACAAAAATACGGCAATACTTGGTTACGTACTAGGTCGAGCACTAAATAATATCACTAATAAAGAGAATCATAGAGGAGGCTATTCCCCTACCTTTCCCACACAAAAATGCAACATCACTTGGTTATCTACTACGTCGAGTATTAAATAATGCCACTAATAAAGAGAACCGTAGAGGAGGCTATTCCCCTACCTCTCCGACACAAAAACACGACAACACATGGTTGCCTACTACGTCGAATCCTCGACTGCTGCCTCTTTATCTAGAGTCATATCCTCAATAAGCTAAAATTTCTAATCATCTTTTACAATTTTTCTTCGACCTACCTCTATCTCGATGAACATTTCACACTTCCTTAATTAATGGCAATAAATGTTATAATTAATTTCAAATAGTACACAAATAAATTTGACCATTTTGAAGAATATGTGCCTTTGGAATTATTGACAATTTAGTTCAAATTCCCCAACTACTTAGGTTGACTCCAAAAAAGGTGCGGGGGCCAATTTTTTCTTATAAAAGAGTGGTCAATAAAGTGGACACCTAGTTTGGGGTTTAATTTGACCTATAAATATTTCAAATTATTGTTTTTTTTTTCTTTATAACTCTTTCATATAGTTTATGGATATTCAATTTATTTTTTTTAAATATTGAATTAATTTAATCTAATTTAAATTTAAAAATTAGTTAATTAAATTGACTCTCGTAAAGCAAAACATGACAACTAAAAAAGAACTAAGAGAATAATAACTTAGTAAAAATTGTTTTATCCTTTCAGTGCGCCTACCAAAACTGAATATCAAATAATTAGACTTATAAATTTAGAATATCACATATAATTAGATAAAAAATGAGTAATTATATTTGAGAAGTATTTTAAATTACATGATAATCATCTTCGCTCTTCAAATATTGGGAAATTTATTTCAAGTGAAATTGAAAGATGTACAACTACTATGCCTTCCTCAATATAAATATAACAATTTGTCATTTTCAAGAAAACAAATAATGTCTTTATCAAGCAACAAGTCCTTGTAAATTGTCCCTCATGTTTTAATAAAACTAAACATCATGAAACAATTTGCATCTTTTTTCCTAGGTTGCACCTACCCATTATAACTCCAAATCCTACAATTTTTTTTTTTTTGGGGGGGGGTCCACTTGATTTATGATACTCGCACTGAAGCCCCGATTAATTCGGATCGAATATTATAGGGCTCATTCTGGGAGCGGATCGCGCATTATAGGGCTCATTCTGGGGGACGGATCGCACATTGTAGTGCCCATTTTGGAGGCGGATCCAATAGAATTTTCTTCACTCCAGGCTCGAATCTGAGACCTCTAGTTAAGGATGGAATAGTCTCATTACTACACCACAACCCCTGTTGGTAAAAAGAAATTAAGAATAAATAATGTTTATTAATCAACGAAGGTTTTGGTGGGATGGATAAGATCTCTTCTTCGTTAACTAGAAGTTTAGGATTTGAAAAAATTATGTTAGAGAATACTTTATTCTTAAGGAGACTTACGTGACCCGAATTCAGATTAATCGAAACCTTAATGCATGTAAATTGTCCCTCATGTTTCAATACAAATGAACATGATGATCATATTTGTACCTACTTTAATTAAAACTTCAATTTCTTTTAATCAATGAAAATTATGGTGAAATGTATATGATTCTTTCGCTCTTCACTAGGAGTATCGAATTTTGAGCCTTGCGTTTGAGGAGATCATGTTAGAGAACACTCTTCTTAATGAACCTTTCGCGGATTAATCAAAACCTAATACAACTAAGAGATTTAATCGATATAGAAACGTACTGGGTTCAGATGGATTCAATATTAAAATATTGGATCTCATGTTCGTGTGTGATGAGACGTTTTTGAGATTTTCCGTTCTTGAATAATTAGAGATCTCAAAATTAAATTACTTATATTTAACAATCTTAGTCCAAATTGTGTATATTTATTAAAAATAATCACTAAATATGTATATATAATAACTTTAATATTTTAAATCGACAAACTTTAAATTCTAAATCGGTGTTCGTGAAAAAATAGTGGAACATCTCTTTACTAAATAAACAATGATGCTGAAAACTCATGAAGCAGTTGAAACAAAATTTGAGCCACTTATTAAAAGTATTTAATTTTGGTCTACATGTTAGGGAAAATAATCTTTACAGTTGTCTTCAATTATATTATTAATGATTATTATAAGAACCAGATACTGTAGCCCGTGTCAGCATGGATCCAACACATATTATTTACGTTATCTCAATTTATGTAATACAAATAATATTTGGAGTGTCAATCAATTTTTTATTAATATAAAATTTTAAATAATTTAAGTTGTTAATCATTGTGATTTATAGTATCTTTTATGTAATTTAGTAATATATGTTACTCGATTTGTCTCAATTTTAGAATTTAGTGAGTCAATCAAATTTTTTTTACTAATATATTTTTAAAAATATTTTAAGTTGTTAGTCTTTGTGATTTTAGTATCTTTTAATGTAATTTCAAATAATTTATATTACTTACTTTATTGCAACTTATATGACACTATTAGAATTTCAAAAGTCAATCATATTTTTTACTATATGTTTTTAAAATATTATAAGATGTTAATAGTTATGACTTATAATTATTTTTTTGCATAATTTTTAAATAAATAATATTTTACCAAAATAGAGTAAATAAATTAAAATAAACAAAATACTAAATTTTTAAAACATGTTAAATTCGAAAACATCATTTGGATCAACAAATTAATAAATTAAAACAACAAACATGCAAATTATAATTGTCAAAATTATCCCGAATTTACGTGACACAAATATAATTTAGATAATCATTCAGATTCTTAATATGTTTTTAAATATTTAAAATGGTTAGCGATTATAATTTATAATATTTTTTATGTAATTTTCAAATAATATACGTTACTCTCCTTATTCAGTTTTTTGTGGCATTGATATTCAGTTATATTCTCAAAATAATTTAAGTTTTTAATTATTATGATTTATAATATTTTTTCTTCTATTTCAATTTAAGTAGCACTGAAATAAATTCGAGAGTCAACTAAATTTTATGATCGAAGCAGCAAAGTGGATATGTCCTAAATAACTTATAATACCTAATTAGAAGTGATATAGTAAAACTACTATGAGAAAATATTTGTGAAAAAAATTAAATAAGTCTCAAATAAGATGTCATGTTAATTTAAAACATCAAGAACTTATCATTTTATATCAAATTTATTTTTATCAAATATTATTAAATTTTTAATACCTAAATGACTTATAATAATTAATTAGGGGTGATATAGTAAAATTAAGGTTGAAGCAGCTGAAGTAAACATGTGATAAATGTCTATTTTATCTTTTTTATTAAATATTATTAATTTTATTATATGTAAATGTCTTACAGTAATTAATTAGGGGTAATATAGTAAAATCATAGAGCAAATATACTTGTGATTTTTTTTTTAAATAAGTCTCATATAAGATGTACCTCACTATGTGGGAATACACTGGGTTTTTTGTTGTTGTTGTTGTTGAAGTCTCATATAAAATGTCCAATTAATTTAAAACATCAAGAATTGATTTATCATTTATAGCAATTTTATTATTTATTAAATATTATTAATTTTTTAATACCTAGATGACTTATAATAATTAATTTGGGGTGATGTAATAAAACTACGATTAAAGCAGCTGAAACAGACATGTCATAAATGTCTATTTTACCTTTTTTTAATTAAGTATTATTAATTTTTTTATATAAATAACTTAAAATAATTAATTAGGAATAATATAGTAAAATCACGGAGCAGATGAAGCAGGTGAAGGAGCAGACATGTTGACGAAGAGCTACCTGCTAGGGCTGTTCAAATCCGAACAGTAACCGTTAACTCAAACACAAAAATAGTTTATTGGTTAATTGGTAATGGGTTATCGGATTAATGGTTGGAGAATGAATAAATTTTTTATAATTAATGGCTTATTGGTGCGTGAACGGATTACTCAATTTTCTTATCGGGTAAACCGTTAACCCATTAAGAATTATTATAATTATATTTTTATCCCTAGATATATAAGTATCTTTTGTCAATCCAACATATAAAACTTCATTTATTATGCTATTCACTTCTTAATTTAGAAAATAACATGTCATTTCTTGTGACATCTAACCATAAAGTGCAGTCAGATTTCCTAAAATGTAAAGAAAATCTGAAATTAATTCTTAAACCAGAACATAAAATTATTCTTAACAACACAAAGGACCGCAATAAAAATGAAACAACCCAAATGTGTCCTTCACAAAGTTTGATGTAAAACATAAAAATTTAAATAATATTAAATTTTTTCTTTTTTTGTCAATCCAGTAATTAAAAATATTTCTACATACATTTTAGATCTATAAGAAAATTCTTATTTGATTCGATGTTTTAACCTATTAAGTAACTACACGAACAAAACTCAAGAAGCCTAAAAGACTGATAAATAGATCAATCATAGTATACAAACAACTTAGTCGGTGAAGAAGTAGAGGAACTACCAATAATCGCTTCATATTTCATTCTCTCATAAATTTATCCATTACACCATCCGATAACCGTCCGTTAATTGCTAATCCGATACCGAACAAACCATCATCTTATTGAGTGGCTAGTGAATTAGTATATTTAAAAAACGATAACCAATAAGCCGAACCGCTAAGCATAATTATCCAACCGATAGCAGCCCCACTGCCTGCTTTTTCACTCTTATTAGTAGTAGTAATAATAATAATAATGTCACACATTTCATGTCAGATATAAAAGAAAAATTGCTCTATTTTATTTTTTATTTAAAAAAAATAAATAAAAATTTACCCCTCCCTAGCACCTTCTAGCGTTTTTGCTCCCTTAATAACTCAAACTTACAATATTATGATTGAAAGTGAGCGATGTTTACCATTTGAGCAACTCTTTTTGACTCGAACTTTTACTACTTTTTAGGTCCGTTTGAAAAAAATGTTTCTTTCCTTTTTTTGAGTAATTTTTTTTTTTGTTTTCTATCTGGTGTTTGGTACTCGTATTGGAGCCCCGACTAATTCGGATCGTGCACCGTAGAGCCCATTTTGAGGGTAACGCTCCCAACAAGATTTTTTCCATATCTAGCGCTCAAACTCGAAACCTTTGGTTAAGAGTGGAATAGTCCTACCACTACACCACAACCCATGTTGGTAACTTTTAAATTCTAATATTTCTTATAGCGTGTTTAAGATCCTAAAATTAAATGTCATTTTGAAATATCTGACATTAATTTCTTTAATTTAAGATTATGAGATTTAAAAATCTTCATTATTTTCTTAAATATCATGCAAAATTAAATCAGATAAACAAATTAAAATGGAGAAAGTACAATTTATGTGATTTATATTTGTGGCCCTCAATGCATAGTTTCACATCATATCTAAAAACAAAATAGTTTAGGTATTTCTCTGTCTGATCCATGTGACATGTCTGCCATTTTATCTAGTGAAATTTTATCTAATTTGAGATTTAAAAAGAAAAAAAAAAAGGGAAGATAATAGTAATTTTATTTAGTACTTAATTTTCTTGTTATAAGAAACTAATTTAATAATATTAATGCAGTAAAATTAAAGTTGAGTAATTTTCGAGTAAATTCCTCCGTCTGTCAACTTCTCAAAATATCCCAGTAAAATTATTATTATAATTTTTTCTAATAACATTATCCAATTTTGTACATTTTTCTTAAAAATAAATAATTGCTAAAAGTGACTCAAAAGATTAGAGAAAAATAAACTTAAACTTTGAATTTAAATGATCCGTATTCTTTAACAACATGAATACTAATGACCTTTTAATTCTAAAAATTAATAAGTACAATTTTCGTTCAACTTTTAATTGTGATATTAAATTTAACAAAGTCCGCCAAAAATTGCAATTGGTATTGTTAGAAATGAGCTTATATTTACTCCATTTATTTGAAAACTTAAAAAGAGTTCGATATAGAATAATATTCTATATTTGTTAATTTTATGATTAATTTTTATTTTGCTTTGTCAAGTTTACGAAGCTTAATTAACTAATCGAATAGTTAATTCATCTCAATTTTACTTTGAGTTGTTCTAAATTAAGAAAAACAATTGATTTCAAAATGGTCTTAATTTGTCTATATTGTTAAATCTCTGGTTACAATTGAAATTAAAAGAGGTTATTTGCTAAACTTGATTTGGCCCATATCTAAACCTCAATAAGACTCTTCCTCTAGTCTATTTTTTTTTTTTTTTACAATCAACATAAATTTCGACAATTTAGAGCTTAATTACAGAAAATTCTGATATATTACATAATTATTAAAAAAACTTGATTTTAGGTCTGTCGAGATACATAATTAGCTCCCGATACATCTAACGAAGATACATTTTTTTCCTTTATAAAGATATATAATTAGCTCCCAATACATTTCTTTCGATTTTGAGTCTGTCAAGATACACAATTAGCTCCCAATAGATCTAACAAAGATACATAATTAGTTAAAATTTTTGTAATTATTTTGTATGATTGAGAACTTGTGTAAATGTGATAAGTTAAAGATATATATATTTATGTTATTTTTCTTAATTCCTACCTATTTTCATATGGAAAAAATAACATAACTACACACTTTAACTTACTATATTTACACAAATCCCCATTCTTACAATGTAATTACAAAAATTTCAACTAATTATGCATATATATCGGTAGTTAATTATGTATCTCGACAGATCCAAAATTGGAAAAAATATATCGAAAGCTAATTATGCATCTTTACAAAAAGAAATGTATGTTGTTGGATGTATTATGTATCTCAACAACCTCAAATAAAAAAAAATATAGCGGGAGCTAATTATCTATCTTTACAAAGGAAAAAATACACCTTTCGTTAGATGTATTGAAAGCTAATATGTATCTCGATAGATACAAAATCAAAATTTTCACTTATTATGGAAAATGTCGGAAATTTATTTAATTAAGTTTAAACTGTCGGTATTTATGTTGTTTGCCTATTTCATATTCACATAGGCCCAATTGACCCTCAACCCAGCCCAATAACAAATGAACCGACCCGCCCTGACCCAGTTGTATGCTTTGGTCTCCCAATAATGCCCCTTTCACTTTTTTTTTCAATTTTCTTAAACCCTAAACCCTAGCTCAGCTCAGTAAGCTTCCACTTCCATTTTCCAAATGGTGAAGGCCTATCTCCGGTATGAACCGGCGGCGTCTTTCGGCGTTATAGTTTCCGGCGAATCGAACATCACATACGACAACTCCGGCAAACACTTGTTAGCTCCGGCGTTAGAGAAAATCGGTATATGGAATGTTAAGTTGCATAATTGTACCAAAACCCTAGAGCCTTTACCTTCATCAAGCTCAAATGGACCTTCTCTCGCCGTTACGTCAATCGCTGTTTCTCCTCCTCCTTCATCTCAGGTGAATTTTCCCTTTTTCCCTTTGTTTTTATAATTTTTTTTATAAATTCTGTTGTTGTTATTTTTGTATAGTGTTAGATAAGTCTAAAAAATAACAAATTTAGTTGTCGTTGTTGTATAGTGTTTAGAGATAATTCTGAAAAAAAAAAATATTAAAATTAAAAAATCTTGTAGTAGTAGTAGTAGTTGTTGTTGTTGTTGTTGTTGTATACAACAATGTCAAGAAGCGCAGAGGGGCTATTACATTATCATTATTTAAAACTGAAGTTAATGGATTTCTCGATTATTAAAAATATTTATCCTGAATGATATACTTGTAGTGATACAGGTTCTGCATTTATGCCACTTTTTCATCTAAGATGTAGTTGCATCATAAAATTTAAGGTGTTATAGAAGATAATTTGGGCAGAGAAAGCAGGAAAGCTAAAATGTCACGACCTGTTCTGAGGTCAATGTCTTGGTATGCTCTATTTGTTGAGTCAGACTCAATATATTTGTTTCTTATAGTGGTTTATTTCCTAGGGAAAGATTGTGAAACTTATGATTTGTTTTCATGGAGGTGCGCGGAGGTGTGAGAGGCTGTCTATGGATGGTTTTAGGTTGGGTAGAGGTAGGCCGAAGAAGTAATGGAGGGAGGTGATTAGACATGATATGGAGCAGATATAGCTTATGGAGGACATGACCCTTGATAGGAAGGTGTAGAGGACTCGAATTAGGGTAGAGGGTTAGTGGGTCGGAGTTCAGACGTTATAGTAGGGAAGAGTGCTCTGTTTGTATTTGTCGTGTTTCGATGATGCCTATGATTTTGGATAGATAGTTTATAGTAGTACCTTGTGGGTGTCTTATTTCCTTTAGTATCTAGCAGTGTGTTATCCCATCTTGTTGTGTGCTTTTGTGTTTTTTGTTTGTTATACTGATATATATCCTGAGCCGGGGGTCTATCGGAAACAACCTCTCCACTTCATCTGAGGTAGTGGTATGGACTACGTACACTTTACCCTCCTCAGACCCCACTTTGTGGGAATACACTGGGTATGTTGTTGTTGTTTTTGGCTTTAGTAGTAATAATCGGACTTCATTGCAGATAGCAAGTGGTTATGCGGAAGGAAGCATTAGAATTTGGGATTCCGATAAAGGAATATGTGACACCACATTGAATGGGCATAGAGGGGCTGTGACGGCCCTACGATACAATAAGCCTGGGTCATTTCTAGCATCCGGAGGCAAAGATAATGACGTTATTCTATGGGATGTGGTGGGTGAGACTGGCCTGTTTCGCCTTCGGGGACATCGTGATCAGGTTCGTACTATCCTTATACTAGGCAGAACATACTTCCATTTCTAACTTCATCACGTTTTACTTGTGAAATTCTAATTTCGTTCCTTTGCCATCTATGTTGCAGGTTACTGATCTTGTTTTCTTAGATTCTGGCAGAAAGCTGGTAACGTCTTCTAAGGACAAATTTTTGAGGGTATGGGATCTTGATACTCAACACTGCATGCAGATTATAAGTGGCCATCATACTGAAATATGGTCCATAGATATTGACCCTGAGGAAAGATATCTGGTCACTGGTTCTGCTGACCTTGAACTGCGTTTTTACACTATAAAACATGATTTAGCTGATGGACAATTGATTGCTAACAAAAGCGAAACAGATGTAAACAAAAGCGAAACAGATGTAAACAAAAGCGAAACAGATGTAAACAAAAGCAAAACAGATGTAAGTACGGACTTGCCTACTGTAAACAAATGGGAAGTACTGAAGTCATTTGGTGAAATTCAGCGCCAAAGCAAAGATAGAGTTTCGACAGTGAGGTTTAACAAGAATGGAAACTTGCTGGCTTGTCAAGTTGCAGGGAAGACGGTGGAAATATTCCGTCGGCTGGATGAGTCTGAATCTAAACGCAAAGCTAAAAGAAGAATAAGTAGAAAGAAGGAGAAGAAAGCTGCCAAAGAAGGTCTTGAGGCAACGGAAAAAGCAGAGACAGATATCAGAGCTGAAAGAGTCAGCACTCCTGTTGTTACAGTCCGGGATATCTTCAAGCTTCATCAGACCCTATGGTCTGGAAAGAAGATCTCCTCAATTTCCTTCTCCCCAGTTATTTCAAAGGATTCACAGGCTACCTTAGCTTTGTCTTTGAACAACAATATATTGGAGTTTTATGCTATAAAAAACAGTTCAACTACTAAATCGAGTGCTATTGATGGTCAGGGGCATCACGCTGATGTCAGAAGTGTTACTCTCAGCTCAGATAACACTCTTTTGATGTCGACTAGTCACAATGCAATTAAAATATGGAACCCTACTACTCTTTCTTGCCTCCACACAATTGATTCAGGATATGGTCTCTGTGGACTGTTTGTTCCAGGTAACAAGTATGCGGTCATTGGTACAAAGGACGGGACCTTGGAATTTATTCAAGTTACAAGTGGTACTCGTGTGGAAGTAGTGGAAGCCCATGGCGGTTCTATTCAGTCAATTGCTTTAACTCCAGGTGGGACAGGTTTTCTCACTGGCAGTGCTGATCACGACATTAAATTCTGGGAATTTCAAAGGGCTGGTGAAGTGCGTAATCTTACTTTCTCTATCTGAATTTCTCAGCACCTTATCTTTCTCGACAATGTAGTGCTGTTATCTGCACTTTGATTTCAAAAGTTGGGATTTCCTGTTGGTGGATGGTTTAGGAGAGGGATCCTAGGATTCATATGAAAAAAGATTATTTACACTTAACCACATATAATAATATAATTGCTCAACAGCTATAATGGTGCTCTTATACTTATTAAGAAGGGGGACTATAGTAGTGCTTTTAAACAAAAGAAACAGTAGCATAGAATAACTGATTGCTGTACTTATAGTAATTCTATTGAAGTGATCAGCATACCGAGGTGTTCTCATCTGAATAAGCAGTTATCTAATATAAATATGTGAATTCTTTGATATAAAATTGGATGTACATTTTTACAACCGTGCTCTTGTTTTTTGACATGCACTAGTTTCTGCTTGGATAAAAGAACCCTTATTCCTGCTGGTGAATAATGATGGGCTCTATTTATTGACATACAGGGGCATTTAACTGCATCTCCTGCAAGGAGCTTAAAAATGAATGATGATGTTCTAGCCGTTGCTGTGAGCCCTGATGGTAAATTTATTGCTGTTGCCTTGTTGGATAGCACAATAAAGGTAACAGTTTAACTTATCTGAATTGTCTATGTTTTGATTTCTGAAGAACAGCTTTAAAGTAGAAATTCTCATCTCCTGGGACTTGGATAAGTAATTTCATTGATGGTGATGGGAATATAACCTACAACAGTCGACTACAATTTTCATTTTCAGTTTTCTCAGGATGGTGGGTGGAAACATCTTTTTTTGGTGGGTGATACAGGGGAGCTGATAGGCACATCTCGTGGCTCTTTTTATTGGAGTTAGTTACTCCTCACCAACACTGTCTTGGTGCTGAATTTTCTATATATACAAGTTGTTACCTTTTCAAAAAAAGAAGATGGAGGGTGGAAAATTATTTGGTACTTATGTATTGAGAAACAAATGCTGCTTGTCGTATCAGTTTTTTTACACTTTGCAATTGTGTTGCTCACCATTTCTTTCTGTTCAATTCTGAGTTTAATTTTACTCATTGCTTCTTATTTACCATGCTTTGTTTTGGTATCTGTGCTAGTAATCTTAGTGCTATGCTTGTAGTGCCTTGTTTGTGGAGCTTTGTAATCTTTATTGTTTTCGGATAGATCAATTGTAGTATTACTTTGTGATAGACTCTGTTACTATTTGGTGTGTTAAATACCTATTGTTCTTATATTATGTCTTCTTCTGCACTGTCTGTTGTCTCGAGTCGGGGGTCTATCGGGAACAACCTTTCTCCGTCACCTCCGAGGTAGTGGTACGATCTGAGTATGCCTATACTGAGTATGTTGTTGTTGCTTCTTATTTACCATATGTTTATTTTGATGCTTTACGAGCTACCTCTAAGCTTATGGAATGGAAAAAGCATTTTTCAGTGTTATACTTTGGTAATTTCCCAATGTTTTAGTGTTATGGTCCCCTGATGTGGATCTAGTTATGGGCACTGCAAGATGAATTCTCTGTTTTCTTCCTACGACGGACTACGACCTATGGTGCTGGTTCATTAAGAGAGAATATGCAATCTCTTGAGTTAAAGTACTCAAAAACTGAAATAATTTTTTGCTAAGATTTCATGGGGAGAAGCATAGAGTTTAGTTACAATGGTGATAAGATAATTACCCCTTGAAACTAGGACATGGTTTCGCAACACTACTGGAATGCAAAACTTCAAATACTACTAAAAAGATATAACTACTGCAAATAGCAGTAGTAGGGAGACCAAGGAGTGCTAACATTTTACCTTTCATCTTGATGAAGGATACATGGAAACTATTACCCATTGATGTAGTATCTGAAAGTAATAGAAGACCAGAACTTCTCAAGAAAAATCAAACAATGGTTTTACTGGTTAATGTGTTCCGCTGATAACAGGGAAATCTGAGGTTTATCCCTTAGGTTCTCCTTAGTAAAATCAACGTACTTCTGAAATATCTTGTTCCCGAGCTTAGACCTAGTTGAACAACCTGGAAAAGGTTTGAGACTGAGACAAGATCCTGAAATCAGCTTCCTGATCTTCTGTCTCACTTGAATTCTAGGTTTTCATTACACTGTTACAACTTTAAAATCAGTTTGTTTTTCTGTTGCATCATTGTTTTTTGGTAGTCTACTGAATGAATTTGTGTTTTAGTTCATGTCAAGGCTCTTATTTCTGTCCGATTTGTGTTTTAGTTCATGTCAAGGCTCTTATTTCTGTCCGATCTGGATTAGACCTGATACTTATTATGGCCGTATGTTTTCAGGTCTTCTATACGGATTCACTCAAGTTCCGTTTTTCACTCTACGGGCATAAGCTGCCTGTATTTTGTATGGATATTTCTTCAGATGGGGCTTTGCTTGTAAGTGGCTCTGCGGACAAAAATGTGAAAATTTGGGGTCTGGATTTCGGGGATTGTCATAAGTCACTTTTTGCGCATGCTGACAGGTGCTCTGATTGCAGCATTATGAACTCTTGTATTCAATTATGTAATGATTTACAAATAACAAATGCTGATACTTTGTTTTCATGGCAGTGTCACGGGAGTTAACTTTGTGAGCAACACCCATTACTTTTTTACTGTGGGAAAAGATCGCCTGGTGAAGTACTGGGATGCTGACAAGTTTGAGTTGCTTTTAACCCTTGAAGGTCACCATGCTGAAGTTTGGTGTCTTGCTGTGAGCAACCGTGGGGATTTTATTGTTACAGGATCGCATGATCGTTCCATACGCCGCTGGGATCGTACCGAAGAACCATTTTTTATTGAGGTATTCCGTGTAAATGTCTGAAATACTACATCAGTTTCGTACAATTTAAGCAAGTAGTTATAAGTTGTTACTTGGGATTTGCAGGAAGAGAAAGAAAAGAGATTGGAAGCAATGTTTGAATCAGACATTGACAATGCACCTGAGAATAAGTATGGACCTAAGGAAGAACATCCGGGGGAGGGAGCTGTGGCATTAGCAGCAGGGAAAACGACACAAGAAACTCTTACTGCCGCAGATACTATCATTGAAGCACTGGACATGGCAGCTGCGGAACTGAAGCGAATTGCTGAACATGAGGTTCCTCTCTGCGTACTTCGAGACATCTTCTTACTATTCTTGCTTCACTGGAAAAAGAATTAAAAGAATGAAAATAGGGTAGAGTGGTTTTAGGTTTGATGTAATCTCTTGTATAAGTTGAGACCTGCTTGATAACAAATTCAAAAATTTATTATGGATTATCCAAAATATTTTGAGTGTTACTAATTTAGCATGTTTTTAATGGAGAAAATGACTAAATAAAGGTTGCCAAAAGAGGTGATTATTAAAATATATGTGTCTTTTCATTGCTCTCCTTTTTCTTTGGAACTGGGTGATTGAACGTGGGTAATGCGTGGCTAGTTTGTTATTCTTTTTATAAAAAGGGAAATTGTTATCATAAATTTTGACTTTAATTCCTTGGCTGCCGAATACTATTTTTACTGGGTGATTGAACGTGGGTAATGCGTGGCTAGTTTGTTATTCTTTTTATAAAAGGGGAAATTGTTATCATAAATTTTGACTTTAATTCCTTGGCTGCCGAATACTATTTTTACATGTAGGAGTACATATCAAAGGGTCGAGTTTCAGAATTCAGGCCCAATATTCTCATGCTAGGGTTGTCTCCTTCCGATTATGTTCTTCGTGCATTATCTAGTGTTCCTACTAATGATCTGGAGCAAACGTTGCTGGTAAGTGTTTATTTTTGAAGTAAACATTTCATTATATTTAGGAAATCAGTTTTTTTCAGTAATTATTTCCCGACCTGAAATGTTATTTAACTGTTTCAATTCAAATGTCCTCCTGGCTTCTATTCCTTACACTTGAGGTTAAAGCTTTGACCATGCATATTTTATTGAGCTTAAGTTTGCACGTTGCTACTTGGAGATACCATGCTTGGATGTAAGCCCCGCCGGATCAAGCTTGTCTTTGATAACGGGGAGCTTATTGATCCGTCCCATCTTCTGATGGTGCGTAATAAGAGAGGAAACATCTTTTTGAGGGCACTGATCTTAAGTTCAATCTCAGAGGGTTTTATAATTTTTCCATACACTCTTCGTTTATTAATACCTATTGTTTCTTGTCCTTTACTATTTCTTTTCTAGACTGTTTTTGTCTTGAGCCGGGGGTCTATGGGAACAACCTCTGTATCTCACCTCTGAGTTAATGGTATGGACTGCATACACTTACCCTCCCCAGGCCCCACTTTGTGGGAATATACTGGGTGTGTTGTTGTCTTTTGTTGATTATAATTGGTCTCTGTTTTCACATGATTGATCATTGCCTCCTTTTGAAGCTCTTTGAAGAAGAGGATTCTTGGCATGCTTCAACTTATCAATGTCTGCCTCGACCGTCAAGTGACTTAAAAATAGATCCTTCTTCCTGTGGTGAAGATTAGACCATTAGAGGATGGATACACATGATAGTTGTTATGAGATATATTCAAGCAATAATCTGACGTCCTGCTTCGATTATGGACACTAGTATGTTTCTGTTCCTGGAGAGCCTATCTGTGGTTGAAATGGAGATTATTGAATGCGGAAGGTTGTGTGACATCTTTTGCGAAAAACTTAACTGAGTTTACATGGTTGTATGATTTACTCAAAATTTGTATTGTGCCCTGTATCCATCCGCTTGGAAGGCATCCCGAATGACCTTAATTGACCATTCTTACATCATGCGTCAGCCCAAAAAAAGACTGAAGATCCCCCAAAATTCCTACATATTATCATCTTGTAAAATGACATCAATTAAAAACCTAGTTTTAGTTTATCCTAATTGCTCTAATGGTCGAGATGTGGGGTTATATATCTCACTCCAGTAATTTTTCAATCCCACAGAATCCACACTTCGTCTTTCCAAACTTTACACAATTAACATTTGACATCACTTTGAATTTGTTTCAATTGAGTTTAAATGGTTTGTATCTTGTCAATTCTGATCGTCTTTATATATATATATATATATGATTGTATTTTAAACAATCCTTGCAGGCTTTACCCTTTTCTGATGCTTTGGTGCTCTATTCGTACCTGGAGAATTGGACCTCTATACCAGATAAGGTTAATATTTTCTTTCAAGTGGATGTAGAATTTGTTGCATTTATCATATGAGGCAAATATTGTACCCGAGCTCTGGAAAACCAAAATAATGGAATATAATCTTTTCATATTAAGGTCAATCTCCCTATAGTAGAGAATGGATAGTTTCAGTAGCAATCAACCATTTTTTCCCTGTTTTTGTATAAAGTTAGGTTAGTACGCGTCAACATCAACTAGGTAGTATTATGTCTTCGGACTTGTATTGTACCATGTATGATTTGCTTGAACGAAGTTCCCATTTTCTGGTGTTACAAGCTATGTCCACTCTTGAATTTCATCTACTGTTCTTGCAGGTGGAGCTTGTTGCCAGGGTAGCTACATTACTAACGCAACTTCATCATCACCAGCTGATTTCAACTCCCTCTGCCAGACCCCTAATGACCCGTCTAACAGGCAAAGTTCATCAGGGTGTTAAGGTAAGTTTGATGAGTACATTTGCTATGGCTTTTTTGGGAGATTTTAGCAAACTCTTGTTTTATCTTTTCTAAAAGTTGGAAACTGTTCAATCATGTCCATGACTTCTTCTACCTGCACACCTCACCCCATCTACTTCCGGCTTATAAACTAAGCTCGTTAATGGAGGACCACTTTCCTCAATAGGGGATCCTATTTTCGACATGACATCTTCTCTAAAAGGTGAAACTGTTCAACCATGTCCATGACTTCCGCTACCTGCACACCCTCGCCCCATTCTACTTCCGGTTTATAGACTAAGCTTGTAAATGGAGAACCACTTCCCTTTATAGGGGATTCTATTTTTGACATGACATCTTTTCTAGAAGTTGAAACTGTTCAACCATGTCCATGACTACCCGCTACCTGCACACCTCATCCCATTCTACTTCCGGTTTATAAATGGAGAACCACTTTCCTCGATAGGGGATTCTAATTATTAACATGCATTCATGCCTGACTTCCACAGGAATTCAGAGATCTCATCGGTTTCAACCTTGCTGCTATGCGTCATTCCTTGGTAGGTCTTTTGTTATTTCGATTTTGTCAGCCTCTTTTCCCAGTTCAGGAAAATGTGAATAGACTTTCGTTTTCCTCAGCAAGTGATAGCTTCAAAGTCGGATGCAGTACTTCGAGATGCAAAGACTAGCATATTAGAGATACGCTCACAGAACACAAAACGCATTGAAGCAAGGGCAGACACAAAACAAGAAAAAAAGCGAAAGAAGAAACAGAAGAAGTCGGATGGCGGACATGTTTGGTCATGATGTATTATTTCCTCAATTACACTTATTCCTTCACTTCTTAGTTCCTTCTGGAGTGGGAGGGGTAGCAATTTTGGTCATTCAACTTTAGCAAAGTATGGTTAAATTTTTGATACACTAATTGTATATAATTGCTTCATTGCATCATTCATATTGAATTGTAATCTTGATGAGTGTTGATTTCTTAAATGATACACCAGAGGGGTTTGAATTAGCTCCTCCCGATTGTTTCTCTTCCGAAATGAAAGAAAAGATTGGCAATTTGTCTTTTCAGATATATCGCTTGTAAAATAAAAAACTTGATATGTTTTTCGGAGAGGGTTTATTTGAGTTTTCTTCGTCGGAAAATTACATTATACATAATAGATATAGTTTTCTAAATTCTCCATATATTTACTTCTTTATATTTTGAATTTTCTTATTGACAATTGACTTAAATATTATAAAAAATAATCTCTATACTTTGTCAAACCATGAGGTCTGTGTACCTGTATCCTCCCTCCTCCTCAAATGACATAATGCACAAATATGTCTTTAACCTATTAGACTCAACTAATATCTATGTCCTCTAATTTTGAATGTACGTAAGCGGTTACTTAAAACTATTCTTAAGTTATTGTAGTCACACATGTTTTACATGTTAAATTCTCTACGCCTTCCAACTTTAAATTTTGAACAAGTATATACATGTGTCCTGTATGTCAAATCACATGAGATTTACACGTAGGATATGCATGTCTACTTATTCAACTTTATAATAAGTGATCACTTATACATATCCAAAATTGAAGAATACATATAATTTGCCGGGTAAGATACGAGAGTCTATTTGTTAACTTTATAATAATTTTTCATACTCTTCTTATTCAAGATAATATTTTATGAAGTTTATGATTTATTATTAACCACTGCAAATTACGCTCTAAAAAATAAATACAACAATAATAATAAAATTAGTATATTTTCACATAATGAGATTTGAGGAGATTTGAGTGTAGTCAAGGACATACCACTACCACTCCAAAAAAGTAGAGACACTGTTTGCTCTTAAAAATAAATAAATAAATAAATAAATAAATAAATAAAAGAAAGAAATATATGGAGGGTGAGTACTAGTAGTTCCAAAAGTGGACATTCTGGAGCTGGACTCCCCAAACATTCAACAACGTGATACATTTCATTAGCCACATTTACACCTGTCAATTTTTACAAACAGTCAGACAAATCTTTTTGTTGCTTATTGGCATTGCACCTTTTTTCTCTTTCTTGTACAAAATTCTCCTAAATTCATGGCGTCTTCCAGCTCCGGCAACTCTGTTCCTGCCGCCGGTAACACCCTTTTTCATATATACATATATCTAAGTTAAGTTAAAGATTCAATCTTTGTGGGATTTGATTTATTTATTGTTACTTTTGGGTTGATGGGGTTGTGCTAAATTAGAGGCAATTCAAATTAAAAATTCTATCTTTTTGGTTTTGGGTTTGATGGGGTTGTGCTATATAAGTTGGTAATTAAGTTAAAGATTCGATCTTTTTTGAGTTTTGATTTGCTTATTGTTACTTTTGGGTTGATGGGGTTGTGTTATTATAGAGGTAGTTTAAGTTGAAAGTTCAATCTTTTTGGGATTTGTTTTGCTTATTTTTCGTTTTGGGTTGATGGGGTTGTGCATTTTAAGTAAAATTCAATCTTGTTGGGATTTAATTTACTTATTTGTTCTTTTGGGTTGATGGGGTTGTGTTATTATAGAGGTAGTTTAAGTTGAAAGTTCAATCTTTTTGGTATTTGATTTGCTTATTTGTCGTTTTGGGTTGATGGGGTTGTGCATTTTAAGTAAAATTCAATCTTGTTGGGATTTGATTTACTTATTTGTGCTTTTGGGTTGATGGGGTTGTGTTATTATAGAGGTAGTTTAAGTTGAAAGTTCATTCTTTTTGGTATTTGATTTGTTTATTTGTCGTTTTGGGTTGATGGGGTTGTGCATTTTAAGTAAAATTCAATCTTGTTGGGATTTAATTTACTTATTTGTTCTTTTGGGTTGATGGGGTTGTGCTATATTGTGGCAATTCAAGTTAAAGATTCAGTCTTTTGGGATTTAATTTACTTGCTTTTCACTTTTGGATTGTAGGGGTTGTGCTTTGTTGAGGCAATTCAAGTTAAAAATTCAATCTTATTTGGTTATGGATTGATTTATTTATAGTCATGAAAAATAAATGTGTCCCTTAACTTGGCCATAGCTGGCATCGATGCCCTCCAACTTTGGATTTGCACAAGTAGGCACTTAAATTTGAACAAGTGGACACGCACGTCCTTTGTGACATAATTCACCTGGGATACGACATAGGATGCAAATTAGCCATGCAGGACACATGTGTCTACTTGTTGTATCTTTGTACAAGTTTAAATGTCTACTCGTGCACACCCAAAGTAAGAGGGCATAAATGTCAGCGGAGGCCAAGTTAAAGGCACGTTTATGTATTATGCCTTATTTTTACTTTTGGGTTGATGGGGTTGTGCTATATTGAGGCATTTCAAGTTAAAATTTCAATCTTTTTATTTTTGGATTGATTTGTTTGTTCCTTTGGGTTGTTGGGGTTGTGCTAATATAGAGGCATTTTAAGTTAAAGCTTCAATCTTTTTGGTTTTGGATTGATTATTGTTCTTTTGGGTTGTGCCATATTGAGGCAATTCAAATTAAAATTCAATTTTTTTGGTGTACCGGGGACATGACATTAGATAGGAAAATTTGGAGGCCACATATTAGGATGGAAGGTTAGTTGGTAGTTGAACGTTTTCTCACTTCCCCGCGGGATAGGCTTGGTGGTCATTCTTGGACCTCCCTTCTTACTAGTATTAGTAGCACTATGCTTGTAGTTCCTTGATCTTTGATTTCTGTTTTAACTGGTTTTTTTGTGCGCCTATTGCTCTATTTGTTCTTTGCTGTATAGAGGCAATTCAAGTTAAAAGTTCAATCTTTTTTGGTCTGGATTAATTTGTTTGTTCTTTTTGGTTGTTGGGATTGTGCTATTATAGAGGCAGTTCAAGTTCTGGTGTCTTCATTGGCGGATGATTCACCTATTGTACGAGAAGCATCAATGGCTGCTCTGAAGGAGATAACTTTTATGTATGTCCAAGTTCCCTATATATGTGTTTCGAAGTGTTTTTTTTTTTCTGCTCCACGTTAAGTTTATTCTATTTTTTTTTTCAGAAATCCACTTTTGGTTCTTGATTGTTGCTTAACAGTATCAAGAGGTGGACGACGGGTACTGTTCTGGATTTTGGTTTTGTTTGTTCATTACATATATTTTTATGAAGTGGAGTCTTGGCATTACTGGTAAAGTTGCCTCCATGTGACTAGGAGGTTACGGTTTCAAGCCGTGGAAGCAGCCTCTTGCAGAAATGCAGGTTAAGGCTGGGTTCAATAGGTCCCACACATAGCGGGAGCTTAGGTTGCCCTTTATTGTTTACATTTTATATCGTCTGTGAACAATTGGGTAGAGTGTAGTGTTCTTAATTTGGGTTTTATGGATTTCAGAGGTTTGGAAATATAGCTGGTTTGTTTCAAGTGATGTCAGTGGCAATTCAGGCTTTGGATAAGGGAGATGTTGATAATAATTATCTCGCAAAGTTGGCCAAAATTGCCACTTCTGAGGTGATCTCAACCAAGGTAAAGGACACCCCTGCATATTACTAAAATGTATGCTACAATTTGATTTAAAAGTTTGGGCAGGAGCTATGTCACCATCCTCACTAACCAAATGTGGATCCATCATTTTGGCTGGAATTATAATGATCATAACTACTACTTTCTTGTTCCCTTATAGTGGATTTATTGGTTTTGTTGATCATGATTCTGATTGGTTTCGGAGTCTGTTCCTTGTCCATGTTGTTTGATGTGGGAGTTGTACCTAGTTATTTGTATACAGGGTATCAATTTTACTACCTCTAGGTCCCGTGCAGTGCTGGTAGTATTCATATCACTCTAACAGCTAGTTCGTTCTCATGATAGGAACTTAATGCTGACTGGCAAAGAGCTGCAGCTGGTGTACTTGTATCAATTGGTTCACATATGCCTGATCTGGTGAGTGTGCTTTTCCTTTTTTTTACAAAAGTAGACTTTTAGCTGAGGGAATGTTATCTGTGCTTTCTAATTCTTTTCTTCTTTGTTTCTTTGCGAAATAAATTTTAGAAGAGGGAATTTAATCTTATGAACTGATATCTTATCATTCATGTTTTTCTATCATTATCTTGCATTGTTTTGTTGTTATTATTGCTCCCATATCTGTATCCTTGTTTGCAAACTATTTGGCAGGCTTTGTTTAAGTTGAGGGTCTATTGGAAACAACCTCTCTATCTCTAAGAGGCAGGTGTAAGGTCTGCGTACACACTACCCTCCCTAGATCCCACTTGTGGGGTTACACTGTGTATGTTGTTGTTGTGATTGTTGTCGTCATCATTGTTTCTTATTTCTATGAATGTCACTAGTATATGTCGAAGTCATACTTTGAGAAATTATGAGCCTTGTGGTAGAGTTGGTTTTGTCATAGCTTGCAAGCAGTAAACTAAGGAATTTTCAGTCTAACTACTAAAAGGTGCTGTAAAACTCCTCAATTATTCAATTCTTTTCGTATTAGCTCTATTTCGGTTTGTGCATCACCCCATTTAAAAATTTAAAGTGTTAAAGAGAGGGACCTCTTGTTAGATCTGCACCTTGGCCCGTCATTTTCCTACCTGGTTCCTTGTCTTGAACTGAACGTGTGAAAATATGTGCTGACAGATGATGGTGAAGCTCGAACTTAGTACCTCTTTGCACTTTCACGGAGAGTGATGAAACCACTTCTTCTTAAAGTTCAAACTGTTATCTAAAAGCTGAAACTGTTGGCGATGGGACACTTTTGTATACTAATCTAGGTGTGCAGCATGATAGGTCTCTGGTAGGGTATAAACCAGCCTACAGGGGATTATAGAAATACATTTATTTAAGGTGTTTGATAGGATGTTTCGGAAGGGAATTTATGGGTTGTGGGATGAATTTCTACAACACACTAAACCAGAGGTTGGAAACAGTCCAGGATAATGTTTTCAACAGAGTTTTGGATTGGAGAAGAAAACTTAATAGGATGTTTCGGAAGGGAATTTATGGGTTGTGGGATGAATTTCTACAACACACTAAACCAGAGGTTGGAAACAGTCCAGGATAATGTTTTCAACAGAGTTTTGGATTGGAGAAGAAAACTTAATGTTCAGATTTCCAGATCTCTTTAGGTATCCTTCGGGGACAGATGGATACATCTCAGAATTCTATTCAAGTTCAGGGTGGCAGATAGTCTTCAGGAGAAACCTAAATGATTGGGAACCCGGGAACTTTTGTCAACTTCTTCAACTACTGGGATCATTGTCAATTGAACAGAATAAAGAGGATAATTTGATTTAAGTCAACAGTAGTGACAGAAGATTTTCAGTCAAGAATTGCTACATTCTGCTACTTCAACAGGCTGACCATAGTATTCCAAACTGGCCTCGGAAGGTGATTTGGAAGACTAAACCTCCAGTTAAGGCAGCTTGCTTCGGATGGACTGCATCTAGGGAGGCATGTTCAACTCAAAACAATTTGCTTAGAAGGGATCTTTCTTTATTTAACAGGCGTTATGCTTGTGAAAAAGATCAGGGAACCGTGGGGCATTTAATACTCCATTGCAGCTTCTCTGGAGAATATGGGGAGCACTTTCTAAATATCGGGTGTTTCCGGGGTCATACCTCTGAAAGTCATATGTTTATTCGAAAGCTGGTAAAGGCAAACAGTCTCAAGATGAAGTCAAGAAGTATGAAACAAATATGGAAGACAATGGACCATATGACTAGAAAGAAATAAAGCTTATTTTGAAGGGAATGTAAGTCATGTTTCTAGAGTTAAAGAACAATTGTCTGCATAATTTTTTTTTTTTTGGTGTAGAAGTTACACAATAGAGAGTACGGATCAACATCTGGATTTCTTGTATTTGCTGGGAGGAAACATGTAACTTAGTTTTATTCAGAGGTTGGTTAGTCATCTACTATTTATGTACCATCTTGGTACTTTATTAATATAATGTTTACTTTATGTTCAACTTCTTTCACAAGCTCGAGTGACATAACTGGATCTATGGTGTTTTAATTTACCCCCCATATAAAGAAAATGGATCTCACTACTATCGTTGGATGGAAATATGGGATGGGATGAACCATTCTAAATGAAAATGGAGCGGAAGTGTATGACTTGGATAGCTACATGTTTTCCAAGAACCTCTTTAGCGTTTTGGGACTTGGATCATGCCCCGGTGTACTCTTGATTTACTACACCGCTGGTACAAAATCGGGCAGGAGAAAGATTTTATCAAAGTTTGGAATTAACCCTGCAACTATATGGTGGTCGACATGGAATGAAAGAAATGTAAGAATTTCTGAGAATAGAAAAGAATCCATTATTATAGTAAAGTATTGATGTATCTCCTTATTTTCCTTTTGGTGAAACATGGCTTGAGTTAATGATGTAGAAGTCTTGATGGAAATCAATAATTTACTCTTTACTGATTAAAAAACCTGGCTTTCCATGAACCTTTATGGGTGGCAGTTGGTTTTGCAGATAAGTTATTGATGACTATTGCTGTAGCGACTCCACAAAAAAAGTGGCTTTATTTGATGGCTGAACTAGTTTGCTCTTAAAGTGATATTATGGGTTAACTTTGAGTAGATGGATTGGAAGGGGAGGCTGTGACCACAATAAAAATTCATTAGCAAAACAGTTTTTCAATTTTTACACATCTTATACAGTCTCAAGTTCCTAGAGCTAAAAGTTGTCATCGTCGTTAGTGAATTGGACTTTTGCATGTTTGTTCCTTTATGTTAGTTAGAACTTAGAATATATTGAACACCTTTACAATCAATGAGACCATATGATATTCCTTTCCAGCTGGTGCATTATGAAGTTCCTTTCTAGCTGGTGCATTACCTTAGGCAATAATAAATAATCCATCTTTCATTTGTTTATGCATTCCCCTGTGAGTAGTCTTATGTGGTAGACGTTATTTTCTGCTGGGAATGTTTTATTCTTCTCATCACTGGATGATTTATCATAGGTTGTACGTTCTGTCGTAATCCTAAACATTATATCTCATAGAAAAGTGCTTCTTTTTGTTGATAAACTTACTTGTTTCACCCAGAAAAGTACAAAGGACCTGGCACTTTACCTCTTTTTGTACTATGTTTACTCTTTGTTGCACACTTTTCTTCCAAATAATTGTATGTCCAACACTCTTTCTTTCTTCTTGTTTTTTGATATTCTGAAGTTTTTTATCTAGTTTAATTCGTCAGTTGTCTGTGGCAGATGATGGAAGAAATATTCCTCCATCTCTCAGGGGCAAATTCAGCTCTTCCAGCCATGGTTCAAATTCTTGCAGATTTTGCATCATCTGATGGTTCGTTTTCGATTTGTTTGCAAATACTTTGTGGGTTGCTTTAAAATTATGACATAAGTTACTTATCTGATCTACATCTATGATATTTGAAGCTTTGCAGTTTACTCCTCACCTTAAGGGTGTACTGGCACGAGTGGTGCCCATTCTTGGAAATGTAAGGGACATCCACCGGCCAATTTTTGCAAATGGTAAAGACCCAAAACTTTTTATGATCTAACATGTCAAAGAAAAGCTTTCTCTTGCTCTAAATTAGCACGTCATTCTCCTAACAGAAGAAGTAGGAGCATTTGCTATTGGAAGCTGGGACTTTTGAATTTTCAGTCGGGAATACTTCGGTTGAAAATTATTTTTATGTAAATTGCACAAATTTCTTAGAATCTGTTATTATTGTCATAGAAGCTGCTAAAATTTTCTTGGTTGACTATTCTTGAAGAAAAGAGACAGTATGGGCTGATGGGGTACTGATGGGAGGGAGAGAAAGTTGTCTTCTCTTTAATTTTTTCCTGATTACATTTTCCTAATTGCCATTGTCTCAGATTCTGATATCCATGAGATACCACCTATGTGCTCTGAGGTGGTAAAGCCTAGGATGGATTAGGCTATTAGGATAAAAAACGGGGCAGGGCGTGAAAATGGAGTTTAAGATGGCTCTTAGGCTTCGTTGCAAAAGGGCATAATAGCCATCCTTTTAATTGGGTGGCACATACAAGTTATGTGCAATTAAGGGGATCGCCGGGTTCTTTTGGTTTCTTTTGATTTTATGTAGAGGAGGCTACAAAATTTAGGAGGGTGCTAGCGAGGAAAATCTATAGAAAATTGTTTCGTGTAGGAATAGGTGACATGTGAAGCTAACATTGAGGAGAGTGTTCTCCTGGGAATTTCTCTGTTCAAGGATGTTCTTTACTGTGTTTTCAGGCATTTTTTGTCATTTTTTTGTTGCTTCCTTTTTTATGAGGATGCAATTTTTTTTCATTGCCCAATAACAGCCTGGATGCATGAAACGGGAGTCGAACTAGTTACCTGCTCTAATACCAATTTTTAGGTCCAAGGTGATGACCTCTAAGCCAGTAGTTTGAGCTGTGAAATTGCACTATCTAAGTACATTTTGTGATGATTGTGAAGTTAATCTAGGAGTAAAAGCAATGAGCATTTTTCTTTCATACATTTGAAATTCTGGTAGAAGTGAAGCTTCTAGTCATTGCAAAGTTCATATCAGCGCACATGATTGATAAAAAGGAGTCATTACAAATCTTGGAGTCATTTATCCAGGAGAAAACTTGTTCTAAATTTATGTTCACTTCATTGCGCAAGTGTTTCCATTGTTTTCATTATAGGGACTTATGTTTTTATTTTTTTCCAGCATTCAAATGTTGGTGCCAAGCTTGCTGGCAGTGCAGTGTAGACTTTCCTCTGTCTTCAGTTATAGATTCTGATATCATGTGAGACCAATGTGCTTCTGGCTGATTTTGATTTTCTCCAAGGATTTTCATTCAGTTGCTCATGGTAATATGAATGTACTGACTGTGCAGGTTTTTCTTGAATTCTGCATTTGAACTATTATTGCGAGTTTGGGCAATTTCACGAGATTTGAAGGTTTGCCTAATCAGTTCTTTTTAGAACAATGTTAAACATGTTGTCTTTATATGTAGTTAACTGTCATCATCCATATTTTTTCATGTTTTACTTCTTACAAGTCTAACCGTGTTTACTTCTGGTGGTCGATCAAGTGTTATGATCAACTTTGCTTACATTGTGGAGTACCTTTGATTGAGGTCAATTGCTTTTGTTCAAGGAAACTACAAGCATTCTTGAATCTTGGGTGAATTTCCCATTAGATAGTTATACATACACATGAATTTAGATACATTGATCCTTGAATTTGACTGAAAGCTTGGTGCTAAATATTTGCAACGACCAAAAAAAAAAGAGAGTAACAATGTCAAAAAGTAAATACTGTCTCTCAAATTTACACTTTTCCTTCCAATTTGAATCAAGGTAGCCCGTATGACATCGGTAATGAGAATTAAGGGGAGAAGGTGGTCTTAGGAGTCACCTCATTGAGGTATTGGTGGCAGTTCTGGAATGCGAGAATGCTTAGAAGAAGAGGGAGAGGAGGACCAAGGTGAAGAATGCTTAGAAAGATTGGGGGATAAGGGACAGTGGAGAGTAGTCAACATCTGGAAGTCACACATAAGTAGAAATGGTTTAACGGATTGAGTGGGTGGAAAATCTCTTCAGTGCGGGTAATTCTTAGGGGTTCCCATGATGGTTTGAGGATAAAATCATAAAGTTGCATACAAACATTAAATAGAGATCTAGGAGAGCAAGTGTGATAATGGTGATGGCAAGAGGGAGAGTAAGAAGTAGAGTAGGTGGAAGAAAGAAGATAAAGAGAACAGTGTGGTTTCTGAGATAAAAGAAGAAATGAGGGAGAAGAGGATGAAGCTGAGGGAGAATGGGTGTAAGGGATGGGGAAGGGGAAAACATTTTCCCTGGGTGTAAAGATCTTTTCTTGATAAGGTGACATAACAAGTTAACTTGTGAGTGGCCATTTTCACCGTGTGCTGCAGATGCACAGTGGTCATGGTGGATATTGGAGGCAGCTTGCTTGATGGTAGTCTGTACTTTCATTGTCCTTCCTTTCCTGCTTTCGTACAAGACTTACTGTAAAATCACATTGAAACTAGTTGAATTGATGATAGATAAGGGTGCTTTGAGTCAGCAAGTAATATATAGCTGCTTTCACCTATTAATATATTCAATAAATTACACTCTTCTTAATTTCCTTCCGTTTCATTACGTTTATTGCTCATTTTGAATCGAAGGGGAGAGGAGGTTTTGTTTCCTGACATATTATGTTCTCAGGTTCGCTTATCTTCAGTGGAAGCATTAGGACAGATGGTTGGTCTTATTACCAGAACACAGCTGAAGGCAGCTTTGCCACGACTTATTCCAACTATATTGGAACTGTAAGACATACACTGGACTGTTATGTTTCTAGAAAATATATAGTTTCAAATGACATGAATACCTCTGATGTCAAATGACTATCTCCTTGATTGTGCTACTTCCTTTTTTTTTAAAACTTAGAAATGCTAGTGATACTCTTTCAGTGGCAGAAATTCTTTGTTGCATCTGTTTGGGCATTGTGGACTTTGTAACAACGAAAGCTTTTGATTTTCAGGTACAAGAGGGATCAAGATGATGTGGCCTTTGTGGCCACTTGTAGCCTCCATAATCTATTAAACGCCTCATTACTCTCGGAATATGGTCCACCGTTACTTGATTTTGAGGTAGGAAACACATGTCATGTTGCTTTCTGGTTAACTCCCTGACCTAGAAAAGGAGTTTTGTCCTCAGGAGTTAACCATGACTCTCGTATGTAGCTAGTCTGCACCACTCGATGCCTTGCTAATATAACATCTTTCTTCATCAAAAAGAAAATACTTCTCCTTTTCTTTTTTGGATAAATTTTCGGTGGCCAGTTTCTCCTATTACTTCTAATTTCTAGTGATTACTTGTCTTGTTTTGGTATGAGAAATTGGAATCAGTTATTGGTAGCATCAATCTTGGTAGTCATTGTGACTGGTCATGAATCGTGGTTAATAGTATACCCCCGCAACAGATGCTTTTTTCAATTTTCGATAGTTCTGCCTTAGTACTGTACAACAATAAAATCTTACTCTATAAAAGGCCAAAAAAAAAGACGGTCACTATTTGGACCGTCATACACGGTCAATTGTTTGCTTTAGCAGCACTTTACTTCGCGCGACAGCAGTTCATGTTGCTTCCTGTTATATCTCTTATTCCAATGGCATGTAACATCCAATTCTGGTCCAACCTGGGAATTTCCCCATTTCCCTTCTTTCTTGCGTATAAAGGGTGGTCAAATTTGTTGAAAGAGTCATCCTTTAAATTCTGATGAACGAAGTGGCGATCCCTCATCATCACTAGTTTCCTGTTCAGTTCCAAACTCTTCTCTCTTGAGCAACTTGGGTCAAAGCGGCAGTATGTGGATATTTATATTATATCTGGATATATCAAAATATACATGGTCATGTTGAAGAAGGTCAAAGTATATATGTTACTTTGAAGCATAGAGATGTACTTCTGTTGTCAAACTGGGTGAGACCTAGCACTATAATGGATTATGGAAGCATTCTGAAGCTGGTCAGGAAGGAGGATAGACAAGCAGAGTAGGTTGATCTAGAACCCGTCTGCATGTATTTTTGGTGGTTGTTTGGAAAAACGGAATTAGTATTTTTGGTGGTTGTTTGGAAAAACGGAATTAACATATATGTGCACTTTTACATATAAGCGTTTGTAGCTTTTTGATGCAAATGAATGATATACACAAGATAACCATGTTACTCGGAACTCCTGAACTCCTTCGGAGGAACTTTAGGCCATGGCCCTAGTATTGATGATAGCTAAAATTTGACTTACTGAAAAATATAGCGATGTTTAATAGCCAAGTCAATGCAACATAGATTGTTAAACACCTTACTCACCCTTTAGGCATTTACCTCTTCGAAGGGAACCTTGGAGGCTAGGGTTGAAATCCTAGAGGAGACAGATTTCTTTCCATTCCCCTGAGACTTACGGTCAGAGTTATGTGTACCTGTGTTGGTGGGAGATAGAAGGTTCTCGGTGGAACACTCTAGGTGTGTCCAAGATGGTCTGAACACCATCATTTAAAAATAAAAATAAAAAGTTGAAGGAAGTCTCGAAGAAACAGGAATAAGACTTCAGTCCAAGGCGTATATCTTTGACAAAGTGCAGACAAATATTCTTTATATGGTCCTCTGACCAAACAGTTTTGTTAAAACTACTCACTTTAGCAATGGTAACTTGATGGTCTATTCTGGGTTCTTCTACATATGGTATTGCCTCAAATTGTACTTCTGTTGGGATGGCACTTGTAATTTTTTCGATGATCAAAAATCTGTCTAAAGCCCATCCATTGCGCCAACTGCAACTTTGAACTTGGGGATGATTGGTCCACCTGCTATTCCTCCCCCTTGAATACTGGACTTAGTTTGCTTGGCGCAAAAGTCAAACTTGTGACCAAAAAGACAAGTCTTTCAACCTTTGCCAATTGAGCTGACCCCGGGGACAGATGCCGCTTGTAACTTATTGCAATCATTTAATTGCTACCATGTTGAATTTATAGCATCATTCAGGTTTTGATAAGTATCTAACTTTCTTTGCTGTGTGCAGGACCTTACTGTCATATTGTCAACTCTTCTTCCTGTGGTTTGTAGAAGCAGTGACAAAAAAGAGCATTTGAATTTCTCAGCTGGGCTGAAGGTCTTGTTTATTGATTTATTTTTCTATTTCCTTTAAGAGTGCATTTCCTTGATAACCATGCTTGGAAGCTGTTCAGGTTCAAGTTCTGTATTTGGGGCCTTAGGTTGTTTTTGTTTCAATAGTTAGATTAACCCATGAGAAACACATGGGTTTACAAGCTTACATAAATACGTTAGATTCTAGGAGTCCTATTCAATCTTTCTACACAGAGATTTTCTGTGCACTTCAAAACATTCAAGAGAAAACAAAATGTTATAGTGGGTACCGATGAATTTTCATCCTCAAATAGCTCTTCTGCTGCATCTTGCCCTATTGTCCAAAAAATGGCACATGGAAGGATCCTCTGTAACCTTAACTGATTGGCCTCCTGGCTCTTCCTTTCCAACTTCTAAGGAGATCACACTGCTTGTCCGCATCTGCCGGTTAGCACACATCAGACCAGATACGAAAATTTTGAAGAAAGACTAGTACAAGCCTAGATATGCGACCTGTATGATCCCTTATCCAGATTATGCTTGAAGCACCAGCAAACATATATTTCCTCTCTCTTCCTAAAATTTAGGAGTAAGAATCGCACTGCTAGCAGCTGGCCACTAAGGAAAGGCAACTTTTTCTGTGCCATTATGCACAGGTAGCCTTTGGATTCTCTCTTCATTAGAGCATGGTAGAGAGATCTTACACTAAAAATGTCTGATGATACTCCTTCCACTCCCAGGTTGCATGTCGCCTTAGTTTGTTCATCCACATGTCTATATAGATAGTTTGGGTACTTACGTGTCATCCCTTAAAGAAGATCACTGTTATTATTTTCCTTCAGTTTCGAAGGAAGAAGTTCTGTTGATATTAAAGTGGTAAGAAACTACCTGTTAAAAATGAAGAAGCTTTCTGTGAGTCCTGGTAAAGACATCTAAAACGAGCTATGTTGCAAGCAATGATAGCTTTCTGCCAGTCCTGGTAAAGATACTAAAGGCTTTATAATATCGAGAGGCTAACAGCAGTGGTCACCCTAATATCCATTCTTTAAATTAGTAGATTCTCTGAGGCAGTATAGGGTTGATTTTCCTTCTTCCCTAAGTTATTGGGCATATTAACATTACCGGCACGTTCTTTTTCCCTGCTACAAATATCTGCTTCCTCTCAAAAATTGTTCTATCATCTATCTATCTTCGCATGTTATATTTGACTAATATATAGTTCTTTTGGATTTTGTGTGAATGGCAGACTTATAATGAAGTTCAGCATTGTTTCCTAACAGTTGGTCTGGTGTACCCGGAGGAATTGTTTGTCTTCCTTCTCAATGTGGGTATTTTCTCCTTCGTGCATTGAAATGCAAGAACTTTGTGATATTTTGCTTGGTGCATCACCTGTCAAGGAGGCAATTAGAAGGGAGCCAAAAGCTTTCAATTGCGAATAAAACAGCCTTTTTTCATTTTCCTCCTTTTGTTTTTGAACTCCAGAAATCAACCCTTTCTTTAAAAAACTATGAAATGGCGCACTTAGTTGTGAGGCTTGATTATTTACACGGTAAAATTGTTCCACTGAATGTTGTGTATTTGCTCTTTGCTGCTGTCAGAAATGCAAGTTGAAAGAAGAACCACTGGCAGTTGGTGCACTTAGTGTATTAAAGCATTTACTACCCAGGTTATTTTTTCCACCTTACTTTGTTAATGTTATGTTTATGTTCTCTTTCTTCATGTGACTGTCATCGACTACTTTTATAGGTTGTCTGTAGCTTGGCATAGTAAGAGGCCTTTACTAATTGAAGTTGTGAAGCTGTTATTGGATGAGCCTAATTTAGGGGTCTGTAAGGCCCTTGCTGAGGTATTTAGTTGTTGAAAGTTTGCCTGTAGTGACCAAGTTATGCAAAACCTTACTCTGTTTCTAGATTCTATGTGATTGTTGTTGCTTCCTATGCAGCTAATTGTGGTTATGGCTTCCCACTGTTACTTGGTTGGTCCTTCTGGGGAGTTGTTCATTGAATATCTTGTTCGCCACTCTGCAATGTTTGGTCTGCACAGAGATGATACTGAGAGATCCAGGGAATCGAACTCGTCAACCGGTGGTTATTACCCTTTTGTGTACAAGAAAGTGGAGGTATGCATCTCTTGTAAAATATTCAGGAACTTGCAGTGGGTGGTGTGTTGCCTTTGTTTCAATATTTTTGTCACCAATTTCATCTCATATTCATGGCTGTGTTGAGTTGCTTGCCCTTCTCTTCACGTGTGATAAAAGGAGGAGTGCTGCGCTTGGCTTTTGGGGAGGGAGGGGAGAGATGGTTCCCATCATTGATTTTGTGGTTAGATGAAGTGATGGTTCATTCCCCAATCTATTGGGAACTTCAACCTTGACTCCTGCATATGTTTCAGTTAGTGTGTCAGAATTTCTATCAGAATGCCATTTCTTATATGCGTAAGTATAAGATGCTTGAATTCTCTCAGATGAAAATGGATACTGCTACACTGTCAGAATTGAGGGCAATCTGTGAAAAGGGTCTTCTTCTAATAACTGTTACTGTCCCTGAGATGGAGGTATGAGAGTACTTCTCCCTTTAAGACATTTCAGTTTCGTACTCTGTGAAAAGATTTTTCATTATTTATTCCCCCTCCACCCCCTCCTTTTTATGCTTATTATCATTTATGGAACTAACTGAATTCATTTGTGCGGAATACAGCATGTTTTATGGCCATTTTTGTTAAAGATGATCATTCCACGAGTTTACACCGGTGCAGTTGCCACGGTATGATATGTTTGTCTCTTTTTTGCCTTCCTTTTTTGACAAGGTTCACTACCTGTTGCAATCTTTCCTCTCTTTATGTCAGGCTTGCATGTTCTATCTGCTATCGATAATGGGTTTCACATCTACTTCTTATACCATAATTCCTTCAAGTGCCGTCTTTGCAGGTCTGCAAATGCATATCAGAATTGTGCAGGCGTAGATCCTCTCAAAGTGGTGGAGTTGCTTTGGAATGTAAAGCTCGTGTTGATCTTCCTCATCCTGAGGTAATCAACTTTAGTTTTACTGAGCAGCGAAGAAATTATATATTTTCATCTTGATTAAGAAATGTATGCAGCTATTTTGCCTCATTTTTGGTGTTTCAGGAGCTTTTTGCACGTCTGGTTGTTCTTCTCCATAATCCTCTGGCTAGGGAGCAGTTGGCAACCCATATTCTAACCGTAAGTCCTTGTGTCTAGCGTTTTGACTATAATAATTGTTGAAGTGTATAACCATTTCATTTAAAAGCTTAAGCTGTTAAGACGGAGTATACTTATCTGCATGTTGAACGTGCTTTATCCTGAACTTTTGAACCTTTTCCCTGATGTGCTGTATTGTCAACATCAAGATGAAATTTGTATGTACCTGCATTTTCTCATCTATGCTCCTCTAAAAGAAATTCTTGTAGTTTCTGGAATGAATAGAGTAAGTGAGATGTGGTATGTATTGGGCATTCTGAAAGGTAGGACACTTACATTTGGGTAACATTGTGATTTAGATGCCAAAGTAGGTAGTCTTAGGTACAATGAACTGCTTGAGAGAGTCAAAGTAGACTAATGTTATTCAGGCACTATGTTTTTATGATAATTTTACAGGTTCTTGAAGCATCCTACATGAGGGGGTTATATTATGAATTCTCTAGGTGGATCTCATAAATATCTTTTCCTTCTAGAGATCCCCTCCCCGCCCCCCTCTTTATCTTCTGTCATCACATATAAGGCATTGTAGAAACATTATATAGTTTCATCCTTGTGGTCAGGCCCTTCCCCGAACCCTGCACAGCCGGAGCTTAGTGCACCAGGCTGCCCTTTAAATTTCTCCAGAAAATGCATAGGATGCAAGGAGGCAGGGGAGAAGACTTCTACAAGATAGCAGTCTTCAGCATCCGGAATAGTTACTATGACTTCTTCATGCCCTTCTCTAAATTCATCCCGCTATTATGTCATGGATTCTTAGACCATCTGGATGTAGTCTTTTATTTGTCTCCCTCTGCTGTTAATACCCAAGTAATACTGACCTTCATTTTATTCCGACAGTGTGATGTTCCTCCCTTTTCTGCATCAGTTTATCAGAAAGGATAGTTTATTTTATCGTTTTGCCAATTGTTTCCCTTTTCTTTTGCAGGTCTTATGTTATCTGGCACCACTCTTTCCAAAGAACATTAACATGTTTTGGCAAGATGAGGTATAACATATATGCAATATGTTAACGAGCTTTTACATAATTTTGCAATTCTCTTAGTCGTTTATGCATTGAAATTATTCACTATATAAACAACCAGACAATTGAAGATTGACGTCAAAGGCCTAGTTATTCTACTAATTAGCTAGAATTGAATTATTTCTATCTCATTTCAATAGCTGTCAGCTACATTATTGAGGTGCTTAGTGATTTTTCAAGCTGAATTATGAGTTTTAGTGTTTTACTATATGTTCCATGGTTTGATTGTATTCATATTGGAACTTATAAAAGTAACACTTTATTATTGAACTTACTGCTACCACATTGTGACTTAGTTATCTCTTTTTCAAGTCTGTCTACCCCTCCCAAGACTGAACTATTGGTTGTACTAGATCAGACCAGATCTTTGAAGTTCCCAACTGATATCTTGCGATTATGTTCTTTTTAGGATTCATCCTTTGACTTATTTTCTCTGTTATATTAGCAGAAATTGAGAGCATTTTACGCAAGTCCTTCCTTGCTCTCACTTCTTTCTTCTTCTGAGCTCCTATCCACCATCAAATAGCACTGCCCTCCACCTCTTACAACTCTTATAAACTCTTCATGGACATGAGAAGGAATAGGCGCGAGTAAAACAGCCAGTAGAGGGGTAGTAGACAACAGTACTGAGTGTTTAGGTAAAGGTGCAACATGGGTGCATGGGAGGGGAAAGATATAGCGGGAAGCTGCTAGAGGGTTAGAGCCTTTGCAAAGGGAAGGTAGCAAAATAATGAAGAAAAACTATATTTGGGAGATTTAAAATGCATATCTGAACTCTAGAATATCAGGGGACCGACATAGGATGGAAATTTTGTTTATTCCAAAGAAATATTGGATACTTTGGTTTTGTATGTAATATGGAGACAATTTTTCTGTGTGTCTTAATGGATTATCTTGTTTGCTAAGCTCTAGATTCCGAAGATGAAGGCGTACGTCAGTGATACGGAAGACTTAAAGCAGGATCCATCATATCAGGAGTCTTGGGATGACATGATCATCAATGTAAGACTAGTAACTTTATCCCCATGTATGAAACATTGAAATTTGTTCCCTTGTTCTTTGTGATCGATTTATTATTCAAGACTACACGGATTATATGGTCCAGCCCTTGAGCTTTAGTGCACCGAGCTGCCCTTTACACAGATCATGTGTAGGGCATCTTTTGATCCTTGAAAATATGTTTTCTTATATAAAAGATGACATTGCCACTGAGAAAAAGCATGACTGAAGTAATAAGAGCAATGAATATTTTTCACTACTTAGAACAATAAACATTTCTCAATCTCTTAAAGCATGTCGTTCTTTGGAAACAATTACTTCTCTGCTATTCTACAAGAAATTCTTTGAATGCATCTCATCTCTTAACTAATTTGGAGCCACAAAAGGGGTAATTCATTAATAAGCCGCACTAAGACGGTGATCGTGTTTAACTTTTACCGACATGAAGTTCCACCCTGCTTTAACACGTGCTGGACCTAAATTCATCTATTGACAGTTTATTGCAGAGTCTTTGGATGTAATTCAGGATGTTGACTGGGTTATATCACTTGGAAATGCATTTGAAAAGCATTATGAACTTTATAAACCTGATGACGAGCACGCTGCATTGCTTCATCGGTAATGTCAGTTACCTTCAATTTGATAAATGCACCGGGAACTGCAAATTCTTTTAATACTGTGAAGGATTTTCTTGAAACCTTGTCATTTCTTGTCAGATGTCTTGGAATTTTACTGCAGAAGGTTCATGCCAGAGCTTATGTTCGCGCTAAGATTGATCTAATGTATAAACAAGCCAATATTACGATTCCAACGAATCGACTTGGTTTAGCAAAAGCCATGGGATTGGTAATTAATTTGAAACTGGGTTGTTGGTTTTCCTAGTTTGCAAATTTGGTTCAAATATAAGTCTAATAGACTTATGAGTATTGGAGTTATGTTGCTTACAGTGTGCTGAATCAATGTTGCTTAGGTGGCTGCATCACACCTAGACACAGTTCTCGATAAGCTGAAAAACATCTTGGACAATGTTGGGCAAAGTTTCTTTCAAAGGTGATGTCTGAGCCAGGAATGAATTTAGTTCCTTGCATCCTATTCCTCTTGTCATCTGAAGCTTCTTCGGACTTAGTAGTTCTGATGAAGTAATTATTTTCTTAATTCTGGTTGGGAAATTCCTTGTCAATAAGTAGTACTTTAGACTTGGTAACTGAATACTTGAAGGCTGGAATTTTGTAATTTTTTTTTTTAAATCAGGTAGACAATTTCATTATTCACAAGGTCAAAATCGGCCGAGTAGTAGTACACCAAAGAATAAAAAACCTTCTAATGACATGGTTCTCTATTAAAGACACCCAATCCACTATGTATCCCGGAACTACATGGCAAAAAGGGCAGCCCGGTGCACTAAAGCTACCGCTATACGGTGTCCGGGGAAGGGCCCCATCACAAGGGTGTATCGTACGCAACCTTACCTTTCATTTCTGTCAGAGGCTGTTTCCAAGGCTTGAACCCGTGACCTCGTGGTCACATGGCAGCAACTTTACCAACTTTACCAGTTACTCCAAGGCTCCCCTTCTCATCCCGGAACTACACCAAAAATAAATAAGGGCTCGAAGACTACTACTCAACTGCCCAAAACTCATTTCCACCCCTTTAAAAGCCCTCTTATTTCTCTTCCTCCAAATAAACTACATCGACTGAATTTCGTAACCTTTATCATTTTGAACTTTCTAACTGTGTGAGCATAGTTTGTGAGAAGATCTAATTGATCTTATGGGACTTAAGTATGAGTTGTCTCAGTCCAATCAGCAAAGTTACTAATGATACGAAAGTTATAACTAATAACTTCAACTAAAACATTGTTGCATATGACAATTGTTGTTTGGCGATTCATTATGTGCTGTTATACTTATTTGATTGTTTTATGTTTGCTTTTATTTCACATGCTATATAACGAAATTCCCTTGCAAAAGTAGGATCACTAAACGCTTGATTCCACCTAATGCTGATCTACCTATTCTTAGTTGAAACTGGTTCATGATGTCTGCCACATTCTTCAAGTTTCATGGTTCATAGCTATGAAATCAAAATAGATGAACTGACATGTCCATCTAAATCAAAGTTGGAACAGGTCCTGCTGTGTCATGCAATAGTCTTAACAACTTGTTTAGTGTGAATTTGGTAGCAATAGATAGTA
The DNA here is from genome assembly GCA_030864225.1 of Capsicum baccatum var. pendulum. Classification (NCBI taxonomy): domain Eukaryota; kingdom Viridiplantae; phylum Streptophyta; class Magnoliopsida; order Solanales; family Solanaceae; genus Capsicum; species Capsicum baccatum. Next base: position 274,879,731 of record CM061558.1, read on the forward strand.
ACAGTCATTTCGACATAAAAGAGCTTGTGGCAACTACGTACTACAATTCTTATTTTCTCGGTGTCATGTCTAGAGTATGAGAAGATTTGGCTGTTGCAGATTTCTATCATTTTTCTCGGATAAAGCTAAAATGGAAGAATCTGATGATATCCATGCTGCTCTGGCGCTAATGTATGGATATGCTGCAAAATATGCTCCCTCAACTGTTATTGAAGCCAGAATAGATGCACTAGTGGTATGTAATATTATCGTTACACAAAGTCCTCTATTTTCATCCTTTATCAGAATGTGAATTTTCTTTTAGGTTCTATATACTACAAAGCCTTATTCTTGTCAATAAGTGCCAGTGTTTCCTTAAGTTCATTTTTTGCTAAAGTAATTAATTTTATCGAAGTTTATTATTTAGCGCATTGTACAATCGGCTGCTGGAATTTAATTGTCTGAACTATATGGCTGCTGTATTTCTTACAGGGGACCCATATGCTGTCACGACTTCTTCATGTACGCCACCCTACAGCAAAGCAGGCCGTCATCACAGCGATTGATTTATTAGGTTTGTATGATAGTAATTTACCGCCAGTAATGGAAGATGTTTCCATATCTGCAGCTTTTGAGTTTCTTATATATACTAGCTTGCGTTCAATGCATGTGGTTGTAAAACTTGGAACAGCGAAAAAAGACTGGGTCATCTTGTACAAAATTTTGATAACATTGGGTAAAAAAAGGGCAGCCCGGTGCACTAAAGCTCCCACTATGCGCAGGGTCCGGGAAGGGCCCCACCACAAGAGTGTATTGTACGCAGCCTTACCTTGCATTGGGTATTATATTAAAATAAATTTGTGCCAAAAGTGTTGAGAGTTGAAATATGTAACAATATTTTGAATCCTGTTATCATAGATTTCATCTTCTTCACCTTCAATTAATTCTACAGAACAAGAAATTGTAAAATATAGATTTAACAATCAGAAGAAGTTCTAAAGTTTAGGCGATACAAATTAGCTAGGGATATTCATGTTAGTACATTTACTTTTATCTCTTATGCTTTCTAGGAGGTTTTTTTAGTCCTATTTTTTTTTTTTTGCCGATATGAACTTTTATTGCTTTCTATTTATATTTATCTTTTGTATAATGTTGGCCTGAGATGAATTTAAATGGAGAAACTTGGCCCATGACCGATGCCAACTTGTTTGAGACCAAGGCATTGTTGTTGTTGTAGACGTTCTGTCACATCTATAACATTTGAGAACTTTCCTTCTTTTGTTGGTAAAGATCTTGGGATCTTACTCAAGGAAGTGAAATGCTAGTGCAGTGGCATAGACACTAGGTGATTTCTTCCCAATCTGTTTTAAGCGTTGGTGGACAGAGTTACCTGGTACCTGGTACCTGTTGCTGGTGGGATGTGGCAGGTATCCCGTGAAATTAGTCGAGGTGTGTGCAAGCTGGCCCGGACACCACGGTTATCCAAAAAAAAATGTGCAGTGGCATTTGTCCCTCCTCTCATGATTCTTTTGCATTTCACATTGCTTTGCAGATTTTATCAGTTTACCTGTGATGTGCTTTCATAATTTGGTCAACAGAGCAATAATATCTTACTCCCGGCTAGTTTGGAATTAAAGCGTAGTTGTTGCTGCTATTACCATTGTGGCTACAACCATTTTCACATATTTGATGCAAATAAAAAGTGGGGGTGCTGTTGATTAAACTACATGGGTTTCATGTCTATCATTGTGCTTTAGGTCAGGCAGTTATAAATGCATCTGAAAGTGGTATATCATTCCCGCTGAAAAGAAGAGACCTGTTACTTGACTATATATTAACATTAATGGGCAGAGATGAGGAAGATGGATTTTCTGAATCCAACATTGAGCATCTGCGTACTCAGGTTTGTGTATTGGCAATTATTTCCCTGCTCAATGCATTTCACTTATCTTTATCAGGATTACATCACTTTTCTGTTCTAAATTACTCTATTTTCCTCTTGTTTTTTGAAATTATTTTTTCTTTTTTGGGTTGCAGTCGCTTGCTTTAAGTGCCTGCACTACTCTGGTCTCTGTAGAGCCAAAATTGACTGTTGAAACAAGAAACCTTGTTATGAAGGTGATTGTGTTGATCTTCTTCATCAGTGAGTCGGTCTTGATTTGTCTGTCCTCTTAACACATTTTTTCACTTTGCAGGCCACTATTGGATTTTTTGGTTTCCCGAATGAGCCTGCTGATGTTATTGACCCGCTTATTAGCAACCTGATTACTCTTTTATGTACAATACTTATTACAAGGTATTCCCCTCTCTGGTTAACTTGTCTCTATTTTATATGTGACTTAAGCTATATTCTTAATGCGTAGCATGAAGTGTATTACTTTGGAAAAAATCTCTTTTACTGTTATTCAAGATAATCAGAATCATTTATGTTTCATATTCAATTTTCAAAACTAGCTATAATGCAATTAACCCAAGTGCTCTTCTTACGGGAACATCACAAAGTGATGAAATGACTTTAAAATCTAATTTAGCCAATGCATTAACAAATAAAAAATTGCGGGATTATTTCTAAGGCACACAAAGTGAACCATGCACATTGTACATAAATCTATTTCTTTGACTCTGCCAAAGACAAGAACATGCATGTGGGCACATACACACATATCCTCGATATATATACTTGGCAACAGTACTTTATGAGCCTACTATTCCATTTGATTAGGCACAATGTACTTAATCATAATAAATGTATGCATTGATTGCAGTCAAGTAAACCACAGGCCATATGTTATGATTGTTTTCCTTAAGTGATGTTTCTGTTGCTTTCTCATAATTAGTGGAGAGGATGGAAGAAGTCGAGCAGAGCAATTATTGCACATATTGCGGAAGGTCGATCAGTATGTTTCCTCTTCATTGGACTACCAAAGGAAAAGAGGTTGTCTTGCAGCTAATGAGCTACTTCTCAAGTTTCGGATGATCTGTACCAGTGGATACTGTGCACTAGGCTGTCGAGGAACTTGTACTCACCGAGAGAAATCTGACCTGCATCCCACCTTATCGAATTTGCCTTGTAAGTGCTTTTTGTTTTCATAGGTTTCATGCTAGTTTTTTTGTACTGACCTGATACTTTTTCCTTGATACCAGCTGCATTTGCTTTACCAAGCCGTGACGCTTTGCGCTTGGGAGATCGTACAATGATATATCTTCCGCGGTGTGTAGATACAAATTGTGAAGTTCGAAAAGTTTCTGTTCAGGCAAGCGTCAATAAGTACCAATGAATTTAAGTTGGCTTATGTGATTGGCCCGCAGAATCCCCTCCCCCCTTTCTTCATTTCTTGCATCTAACAGATTCTGATGGTTTTCTCCTGGCAGATCCTTCATCTGTATTTCAGTATATCTCTATCACTTCCAAGGCCTGTAAACTCTAGTGCTAGCAGTGACATTGAGTTATCCTATAGTGCTTTGTCTTCCCTTGAAGATGTTATGGCTATCCTACGTAGTGTGAGTTTTCCTGAATGCTTCCTTCATTCCCTTTCCTTTCTTTAGAAATATTTGCTTGCTTGAATAATAGTAAAAGGAGAGATCATTGTGATACCTTATTAGTTAATGAGCACGCTCTGTGATACCTTAGTATTTCTACTTTCTTTTGCTTCTGACACGAATTCATCTTTTCAGGATGCTTCGATTGATCCATCAGAGGTGTTTAACAGGGTTGTTTCATCTGTTTGCATCTTGCTGACAAAGGATGAGGTACCATTTAACTAGTTATAAAATGTTGTCCAGTTACGCATTCTCTGCAGCCTCATGTTATTCCATTATGTACAGCTTGCTGCAGCTCTGCATGGTTGCTCAGGTGCTATATGTGACAAGATCAAGCCATCTGCAGAAGGTGCAATCCAAGCAGTTAACGAGTTTGTTACAGAGAGAGGCAATGAGCTGAATGAGACAGATATTGCAAGGTATTTTCTGCAATATCTATCTCAAACTAGCGTTGATACTGAATGAATTGGTTATTCAACTTTTCTTCGACGATTGACAAGATATCTGTTCAACTTTGTTTTATATTTTTATTCTTGACAGAACAACACAATCACTGCTCTCTGCGGTAATTCATGTGAAGGAGAAGTATTTACGGCAGGAAGCTCTTGGTGCTGTATCTTTGCTGCAGTTTCTTTCAGTGAAGCAGAATATATTTACTTTTTTTACACATTATGGCTAGATTAACAATGTTTTCCTGTTCTCTTATTAACCACTGCTGTATGTCGCGGACTCCTTGATTGCCTTTTGTAGTGTTATAGTGTGTTGATTGTCATCAATCTTTTCTTTAACTATGAGAAGATATGTTCCCTTGCCGAGAACACAAGTTCAAGAGTTGTTTTCAATGAAGTTTTAGTTGCTGCAAGAAGGGACATAGCCACAAAAGATATATCTAGATTACGGGGCGGGTGGCCAATACAGGATGCCTTCCATGTGAGTATGTTAATATGTTGGCTGCTGACATGTTTATCGTTCTTCAGATCTGACTTGGTGTGTTGTATAATTGACCTGCAATAAAATAGTTGAAGCATCAACAATGAAGAAATGAAACTGGTAACAAATTGGAGGAATTACAAGTAAAGGGCATGAAAAAGGGAAGAAATAAAACAGAATACAAGCAATTTAAAACTGATTATGAAGACTAGTTACAAGATGACCACATAAAAGTAAGAAAATTATTGTGTATTCATATATTATGTGCTTGAAAAATTAAAGTATTGATGATTAAGAAAACTGCAATTCGTTGAATCAGGTAATGAGGATACATTTTCATTCTTTAGCATATCGTGGGGATTAGTTTGGGACTGAGGCACTTGTTGCTTGACTGTAAAGATTCGCGCAGGAGCTGATAGAATTGACATTCAGATAGCCCTGGTTATTGTCATTGCCAAATAGGTGATCAGTTTTTGGAAAATTCAGTGTAAGAACTGGCCTCGGGGAAATGATCCGATGGTCTGAGATTTTAAAAGATGCTAAAGATCTTCGCATGGCTTGATGAAGTTAGTTCACTCAGTTAGCTCCAAAACTTTTCTACTTCTCTATCCAAAGAACATCCAAAAGAAAGTCATTTAGATTCAGAACCTCATGTTTAATCTGGTGAGACGTTAGACAGAAGCACTTCATTGAACTGCGAATGTGAGATTAACATCTTTATGTTGCTGTATTATTTCACTTAGCAAAGCTTATGTTGTTTGACAATTATTAAAAGATTTTAGTTTACTTTAGGCCAATGATGATCATCATTTTTAATGGTTAGATTATTATGGAAAGAGCATAATTTACATAGCTAGGCCCCAGGAATTCCAACTGCTGAAGATTGTGAACAAGTGTTACAGTTAATCAATATGTTCTTATATGAGGCCTTCTGCTCTGTTTTATCTGGTTGTAAATGTTGGTACCCAAAAGGCTAAGATGTGATAGAACATTTGAAGTGTTAACTAGGTGAAACACTTTTGGAGGGAACTCCACAAAGTGAAATAGCTTTTCAGAAATGTTTTGCACTGTTTTAAGATGTGCTCTTTCACGCGTCTGTTGCGTCAAAATTCTTCTCTTCCTAGCTTATATGTTGGGAAAATCTGAGATCCTCAATTGTGTGGTGTCAAACCTTTTGTTGGTAACACTAATCACAAGCCTATGTCATGAGCGCATGACTAATAGAGGACAACAAAGTCATCTTGGATTTGCCCAGATAAGCTAAAAACTAAATTCTACCATCATGCTTTACAAGAAACTTTATTATATGCTATATTAACCAACTTATTTTTCGTCTTTGTTGATGTTCTAGTTTCATTTATCTCGGTTGACTGACCATTAATTGCCAAATTTCGACTTGTCTTGAATAGGTATTCTCACAGCATTCAGTACTTTCATACTTGTTTCTGGATCATGTTATGTCTGTCATCAATCAGATGCCTACTCTCGGAGAGGATCCGAGTCAAGATGAAAGTTCTAGCCATGCAGTTGATAGTATTTTAGAAGATAATATTGCAAGAGCAGCTATTGTTGCTCTTACTGCTTTTTTCAGGTATGGTCTCCAATTGCATTGTCTTTTCCCTTTTCATTCTTGTTGAATTTGTTGCCTTATCATTTTTTTTCCCAATTCATCAGGGGTGGTGGTAAAGTTGGTAAAAAAGCAGTTGAACAAAGTTACGCTTCTGTTCTTGCAACACTAACGCTTCAATTGGGCAGCTGTCATGGCTTAGCTAGTACCGGTGAACTAGAACCACTGCGGTAATGTGCTAGAGAACTCACCTTTTTTACTTGGTTATCAGAATATTTTCAAAAGCGTGTTATTTGTTGTTAGCTATTTACAGTTGCCTTACCTGTTTTCTACCTTCCCTAGTGCACTACTGGCTGCATTTCAAGCATTCTGTGAATGTGTTGGTGATCTGGAAATGGGAAAGGTGAGGATTTTTCAGACTAGCTTCCCGGAGATCGTCTTAAATAATTGACCTTTTTAGAAATGGTTTTGATGATAAGGATTCTCTCCTACGATCAGATTCTTGCACGAGATGGAGAACAAAGTGAAAATGAGAAGTGGATCAACCTTATAAGAGATCTGGCTGGCTCTCTTTCTATAAAAAGACCAAAAGAGGTAGGATGATCCTGTACAAACGCCCCTCTTGCTTAATTCTTCCATTATTTGCTATTTCTATCTTTTCTTGTCTCCCTCTGCACATACCTTTGTCAAGATTATGGACTAGAGTCGAAAGACTAACTTTATGTTCCAAACTAACTCAACTTGCTGAATTGATACTTACAGAAGAACTTGTTAAAATGACATAACTCTCATGCTTCAATATTTTTCTACCCTTTCTTTCCTATTTTAGCTCTTCTGCCACATTCCTTTTTCACCCAAAAGCTCAAGAAGATTGGAAGAGTCCTTCTTCTGCCAGTGTGCTCCTCTGAGGCCGATCGCATCCACTTTTTGAGCCCCTCGCCTTTGAAAGGAAGGTGCATAAGATTTTAGTGTAAGCACTAATATGGGTCTGAAAGCGATGAGCAGCGGAAAGGGTAGCTTCACAGCAAGACCGTCCCCGGCCAGAACCACACGTGCAAGTTTCCCTGCATGTTGTGCTTGCTGTGTAGTAGGGACCTGAATCCGCGACCTTGCTTTTCCTAATTTTCCTAATAAGCTGCTGTGTAGATATTTAGTTCCTCGATTTAATTTGTGTGAGAAGTTTGCAAATTTCAATAGGATTATTTTCTCAGGTCCCATCCATATGTTTGATACTGAGCAAAGCACTGGATCGATCTTTGAGATTTCAACGGGAATCAGCTGCTGCGGCTTTATCAGAGTTCTTGCGCCACAGGTATGTTAAATTTCTGACGTGCTCTCTGTATTATTTGGTGATGTCGAAGTTGAATTTGAAATTTTGAAAAAATATGAAACGTGCTGGGCACATCTGAGCTTACTAGTTGAGATGACTTGCTTACATACCCATTTCCCTTCTGAGTTAATGAATCACAACGAACTACTATCAAGGCACCTAGCAGGTGCTGGGGGAAAACAACTAAATAGAAAGCTTGGTTAGCTTACAGCCTCAAAAAGTGTTAACTGATATTTTATTCTGTCATAATGATGTTTTTGTTGATGGTCTCAAATCCTATTCTTCTCTTAAGCTTCCTAAGATTGTGGATGCAAATTTCTGCAGTGATGGCTTTGGTCCCCTATTAGAAGAGATGGTGCAAGCACTTTGCCGGCATGTATCGGATGATTCTCCTACTGTTAGGCGCCTTTGTCTAAGAGGGCTTGTCCAGGTATTCCTGGTTAGAGTGTTCGTTTTTCTTTTTCTTTTCTCCGGGTCAAAGGAGGAGGATGTTTACGTGAGGGATTTCCTGGATGTGACACTCTGGTTCAGTTTGATTTCATTGGTTAAATAATATCATGGCGACATTTCGGAAATACTGCTTTAGTTAATTTAATTTTTCCTCCCTCTGTTTTCCCTTTCCTTTGTGGCTAGGTGCATATTAATTTCTTCTCCGAAAGAACGAGAATTCTTTAAGACAAATTAGTATAGTTGTGAACGTTACCGTAATCATTACTCAAGTATCTTGTTCTTTCACTTTTCTCGGGTTGTGGCTCATTCTGCCTGCTGGTCTTGCAGATGCCATCTATCCATGTTCTCCAGTATACTACTCAAATCCTAGGCGTGATATTAGCTTTGCTCGATGACTTAGATGAGTCGGTTCAATTAACCGCAGTCTCATGTTTGCTGATGGTAAATCTTGCTCGGTCTTGTTAGTCTCTTTTATTCTACCTTGACTTGAAATTTTTTCTGCTGATATTCTACGATATAGGTCCTTGAGTCCTCATCCAGGGATGCCGTAGAACCTGTTCTCTTGAACCTTTCTATAAGGCTTCGGAATCTCCAAGTAAGTTGATTGACTATCCGAGTATAGCTTTCTTCAACTTCGAATTTTCTGTGCAATAATAACTTCAAATTGGTTGAATTACTGTAGTAGTCCGATTTTATCACATTCTAAATTATCTATTTGGAGCTGATAACAGGGTGGCATTGTGTAAGAAGACTATTCTATCATGACAGTGTCTTAGCACAACTCTGTTTAGACATCCTAGGGTGATGTCTTTTGCCTCGACATAATATTTTGCATTATTTGTCAGCCTTAAAGACACGTCTCGTGCTATAATTGTACTTTAATGTTATATTATACCCGTCTCGAGCTACAAGTTGTACTTTAATGTTATATTATACCCGTCTCTGGAAAAAAAGTTGGTACATATAGATGTGCGATTCATCTCTTTGGAAAGAAGCACATTGTTACATCAGTATCTTGTATACTGTGGATTACTTGAAATATTAGCAAGCGCATTTTGAGATGGCCATAGTGTATAACATTATTTGCTTGTATCATAAAAGGAGTGCATGAATGAGAAGATACGGGCCAATGCTTATGCTGCATTTGGAGCACTGAGCACCTATGGAACTGGGTCTCAACGAGACTCATTTCTGGAGCAGGTATATTATCTCTCACTGAACAATCAGTCACCACCTAAATTTGATTTGATGTCGTTCTCTTTAGCACATAATTTTAGATATTCTTTTAAGTTTGATCAATTTTGATTGCATCATAATGTTCCATATCCAACATCACAAAGTCAAGAATGGTCTCTAACCATGATGTTTTGGTTGTGTTGTCTTCATCATATTCGTGTTAAAGGACATTTCATATTCAACTGTTGCTTCTTCATTAAAGGATCAATATTTATTACGATTGACAATATGATTCACTTTTCGCTAATAGCTGTCCCTCATGTATATTTGCTGAACCATGAAATTACGAGATCCGTTCATATTTTTGCTGGATCTTGTTAACTTAAAACCTTCAATCCAACGCCTTACACTGGGATGTCTGGAAGCGGAGCATAATCTAGACTAATCTGTGCTTTTAATTTTCCGTGAGGCCTCTATCGGCAGTGAAAATATTTTGTTTACAGTCTTCTTGATCAGTTCTCTGTATATTTGAAGGAGCTCATACTTTTCTTCTACTTATCATCAGACTTTACTTGCTCGGTTAAGAAAGAGTATTAGATGTACGCTTTCTATCCCACATCTTCATGGTCACATGTGAATTTTTAATGAGATGATTTATTTTGGTTTCCGTTTCTGTTATAGGTATGCAGAGAATATTTTTATCCTCACTTTGCGTTTTGGATTATCAATATCGAATCTGTTTCTTCCTTGTATTGAACTTTATCAAGAAATGATCTTGACCTTTTTACTCATCAGGCTCATGCTGCTTTCCCTCGGATGGTTTTACATCTTCATGAGGATGATCTTAGTGTGAGACAAGCTTGCCGAGTAAGTTTAACTTTAACCTGGCATATGTTATTCTTTATGTTGTTCACGATGCGTAATGAGTCAACTTTTTGACATGTCAGAATACTTTGAAATGCATTGCTCCCTTGATGGAGATTGATAGAATAACTGCTGTTTTCAACACTCATTGGTTTACTTCGGACCACCGGTATGTACCCATTGATTTGAATAGTCCTTAATGGTTATTCATGAGAAATGATATTAAGTTCCCTTCAATTTTTTAGAGGTGACTATGAAGACTTCCTTCGGGAACTTGCAAAACAGCTAACCCAAAATCTTGCTGCCCGAGTTGATAGGTACATGGCATCGATAATACAGGTCTGTGTTCTTCCCCTATTCTTGCATTAAGAGAAGAAATTTTGAAGATATACTTGTCTTTGAGTTGAAATGCCATTAAATTCAACACTACGATGAAATTGGTACTAGAAAAGAAGACGTAAATTTCCTACCATTCAAAAGTAAATGCAGTTTCCCTTTCTAAGAGGTTTGTGGGTTTCTTAAAATCATATTCGTACTAAAATACGACAACAACATATCTAGTATATTCTCACAAAGTGGGGTCTGGAAAATTCATGCTAAAAGAGTTGTCAAATCTTGATGTTATAAATTTTCAAGCAGCTGAGATGGTTCGGGCATGTGAGAGGAGGTGCACGGATGCGCCTATAAGGAGTAAGGTGTGGGAGGTTTATATGGATGGATTCAGGATAGGTAGAGGCATACCGAAAAAGAATTGAGGTGGGTAATTAAGTCAGGATATGGCACAACTCTAGCTTACCAAGGGCATGACCCTAGATAGGAAGGTTTGAAGGTCTAGGAATTGGGTAGGAAGTTAGTAGCTAGGCGAGTGTTGTCGCACTTTATATGCGAGAGGTAGGATGATATTTAGTAGGTTTGTAGTCTCTTATTCTTATGTGTGTATTACTACCTGTTATCCCATTTGCTTTCTATCTTGCTATTTTGTCATATTGTTCTTGCAATTATGCTTCAGAAACTTTTCTTTTGAGCCGAGGGTCTATCGGGAACAACATCACTACTAGCTCATGGAATAACATATAAGGGTGAAGATGGATTTGTTCTTTTTGTTGATTATTTTTTTTTTTCTTCATGTACTTCCTAATAGAAATTGAGGTGAGTACCGTGAGACTGGTATATCTGAGAACTATTAGACGACGTGTATTCTTTAGCTTCTTTTAAGTGAAAACCGTGAGATGTGCTTGAATTTTTAAATCTTCAGAAAAGAGTAGTAGGCATACTTTCACAACAGACTTGTCCACAAGCAAATCGATGTTCGACAGAGAACTCTTTGGGGAACACGCTTTATTGAGATTTCTAACTTTCTTGACGGACCGTAAGGCTCTTGATTAATGGGCACTATCCCACCCTTCTTCCTTGATCTACACATTCACGCCTTCAAAGTGGAGGAATGGTGGTGTGGCGTTCTTTTCTTTTAGTTCCGTCTTAACTACTTATGCTATAGCTGAAAACTGTTAGACGAAACTCGTCTTATGGCCTCTTCTAAATGCAAAATATGTAAGATGAAGTGCATTTTACAGTCTCAATTTTGGGAAAACTTTTCTGGTGTACAGGCATTTGATGCTCCTTGGCCCGCTGTCCAGGCAAACGCAGTTTATTTATGCAGCAGCGTGCTTGCTCTCTCCGATGATAACTACATATCATCCCATTACTACAATCAGGTCTTCCCCGAACACTTTTGCCTGTCTGATTTTAGTAAAAGGGGCAGCCCGGTACACAAAGCACCTCGCTCTCCGGTGGGAAATGGCTGTACCCCAAGGGGGTGTGATGTAGACGGCCTAACCTGTGACCTATAGGTCACAAGGAGATAACTTTACCGTTACTCCAAGGCTCCACTTCGCATGTCTTATATTAGTAATGATTCTTTATATGTTGTAAATCTTCTCGGTATCCGGTCTCTTTTAGGTTTTTGAGATGCTAGTTGGCAAAATGAGCCGTTCAACGGATGCAATCGTTAGAGCAACATGTTCTTCAGCCCTAGGCTTGTTGCTCAAATCATCAAACGCAAACTCATGGGAAGATGTTCGACTTGATCGAGCTGATTCATCGCATAGGGGACACGAACCTTAATCTGCTAGGAGATCATGACTCTGATGATTAGCGTAACCTACACGCGAAAACACGATATCGATCCATGTTGTACAGCTCCAAATATGTGTGTTTCTGTAAGGTTCCATTCTTTTTTGTGTATAATAGTGTTGTATAGAATGTTTAGCTTGTTATATCTTATGTAACATAGTACCCCAACTGTTTTATAAATCTTGTAAAGTGATTTTCTCTCATATCTTATGTTTAATACTTACATCTAGTTATTATGTGAAGGGATCAAAATCTATGATACAATGCATTAATAATTGAAAATTTGATTTTTAGCAGCAGAAAGTTTTTTTTTTTTTTTTTTTTCATATTTTGTGGTGTCTTCTCAATTGAAACAAAGATGTGTTTTAGCATGTTGAAATAAACATTGATGAACATTTCATGAATTATGTGCTCGGATAGGTCAAAGTCTCGATAGTTAGCTCTGAATAACCCTACTTATATGGAAAAAGAATCGATCGTAGGTCCCACAACACACCAAAAGGCAGTTCGGTGTACTCAAACTTTCGTAATGTGTATGGCTCTGGGAAAGATCGGATTACAAGGGTCTATTGCACGCATCTCATGTTACATTCTGCATGGGCTTTCTCCCTCGATACGCAAAAGGACAGTCCGGTGCACTCAAGCTCTCGCTATGTGTATGGTTCAGGAAAGGGTCGGATAACAAGGGGTTACATTCTGCATGGGGCTTTCTCCCACATACACAAAAAAAGCAGTTCGGTGCATGCATTCAAGCTGTTGCTATGTGTATGATTTGGGAAAGAGCCGGGTTACAAGGGTCTATTGTACGTACATCACGTTACATTTATTTTGCACACTACCAAATTTGCGCGGTAGTAAAATTTGATCGATCATTCATCTAATGGACCCTGCATTACAAAATCGGATTCGTCCGTTTAAAGTTAAATTTAATGAACTAATAAGGATATAGTTATGATATAAAATGGAAAAAAAGAGCTATTTTTAATTTCCTCATTTTCATTTTAATGTTTAAGTGGAAGTACTCCTATTGAAAGAAATTAAAGTTCTACATACATGGTAATGACAAATCCAATATTTTTTGTAAGTTGAATTGAGGATTATAATTAGGCAATTAGTACTGTTAATTGTAATCTTTGAAATTTGTAATAAACAATGGTAGGAAATAACATATCGATCAGTAGTCAGTATATATAAGTTAAACTCGAAAATAATTATAATAAAAAAGAAATATAAATAGAATCGACATTGAACTAAAACTGCTCGATTTTATTTTATATATATCAAGATGGAATTACAATACAACCGCCTCTTTTATTACATCGTACTAAACTCAAAAAAGGGGAAAAACACATAAAAGAAAAAGAGACAACAACGTAAATATAAAATACAAAGGAGATATATAAATAAATAAAGATCAAAAAAGATCTCATCATAACTTATTCTTATTTATTCTCCTTATTATTATTGCACAATTTGTGTGGTTGTAAAATTTGATCCATCATTAATTCATCATCCTTACTGGATCCTGCATTATAAAATTGGAATTGGATTAGTTCATGTCATTAAGGATAAAATATAAAGTTTAAAGTTAAATTAAATGAACTAATAAGAAAATAGTGTGACATAAAATGAAAAAATAAAAAAACATAGAGCAATTTTTCCCCTCATTTTTATCTTTATGTTAAGTGGCAATACTCGGATGGTAAGCACCCCTCACTTTCAATCTGTAGGTTGCGAGTTCACAGTGACGGACCCAAATTTTCATTAATGGGGTTCCAAAAATAAAAAATGTAATGCTTGAGATTTGAATTTAGAACTTCAAGGTAAACTTTGAACCTCCTCAACCACTAAGCTAAGTCAACCTCTAATCTTATATACATAAAAGTTTTAAAAAATATCTTATATATACGATATAATTTTTACCGAGAAGGTTCGGGTGAACCCCCTTGATATACGCTAGGTCCGTCCCTGCAAATTCAAGTCACCAAAGAAGCAAAAACGGGGTAGGAGTTCCTCGGGACAGGTGAGAAAAAAAAACTAAGTTTTCTTTGAAGCCAAATTTTCTGAGTTAATTATGTTTTGTCATATGCTCTCTATATAACATTTCATTTTATTACCAAAAATAAATAAATCATTTCTCTATATTAGCAAAGAGAATAATAACACATTTTGTGGACTCTACAAGAAGAATTCAATTTTTGCTAAAGTTTGAAGGCTACTTTAAGTTAAACCTAGTTTGGTGGCGCGCTACTCCACTCTAAACCCTAATTTACGCTTATATAAAGAGATAAATATTTCCTTAAAGAGACATCTCCAGTAGCCCACAAATCATGATATATTCACAGAGTGATCCTCCTATATTCTAGAAATATCCTCGAATCACGGAGAAAGAAAGAACAGAATTGTACTCATACCGTTTATCAATAAAAATTCCTGTTTCTTCATATTTTATTTACAGTTAAAATTTATTTTTCATGAATTAAAATTTGTTGCAAACAACCTCATACCCAGTATTCCCACGTAGTGGGGTCTTGGGAGGGTAATATATACGCAGTCCATACTACTATCTTAGATAAAGTAGAGAGGTTGTTTCCGATAGACTCCTGGCTCAGGACACATCATAATGTGATAACGTAATGCACTGCTAACTAATACAAAAAACAAGATAACCACAAGATAATATCTAAGTTGCTCAAACTCTCCAAAAATATGACCGTACTCGTGTCGGATCCTACAAAAATGCACTACTTTTGAAGGATCTGGCATGCAACTGGTGACATTTTCGAAGAGTCCAAGCAACATAGGATAATACTATAAATAAGGGGTGGAGCTACACTTGGCCGTATGAACCCCTTTTGGCGAAATTTTTTATTATTTATACATAGTTAAAATTATTTTTTATATATATACAGTATATGTTGAACCCTCTTCGATTAGTTCGTATGTTTACTTCTGAACCCCCTTAATGAAAATTCTAGCTCAGCCATTACTATAAACTATCTATTTGAAATTCTAGATATTGCTAACAACGATGTAACTATAAAAAGGTCTGACTATATGTACGTAGAGCAGTCAAAGTCTGCACTGATATCATATGGAAGACTAACACCACATGTGGTTGGTAGAGCAATAGCCTTAACCCAATCAATTCCAATAATATTCGAACCAGCTGCTTTCACGCTGTTGCATGCTGTTTGGCGATCGATAGTGGTGGTGGCCGCGACGTTTAATTTCTTAACGCCATCGCAACAGTCTCCTAAAAGGCCCAATGGGTTCGTGAGGTAGGGCACGCAGTCGGCCAAGTAGGTATCGACATCTGTGCATGTTAGGGCTTGTGCATGGGGTGCGGCGACGATCAGCATCACCATGCACAAAACTAGAGGCGGAGCCAGACTTTAAAGTCTAGAGGTTCGGAACACTATTTACTATTTCACTTCACCCACATCTTGAAACATCGACAAGAATACTATTCACTTCACCCACATATTTTTTAAGCCTTTCCATGCCTTTGTTCCAACTTCAAAAACCTTCCACTGCGAAAGATTCACTAACTTTTTTTCCATATCGACGATGAATACTACTGCGTTGCAATCACAATTCATAAAATATGAAAAATATATGTTGCAACAGAATTACAGAAACAATTCATACTAAAACACTTCAACCCAAAATCTAAAACAAAATTAAAAATATAATCACAATTTAGTGGTCGTGACTCATGAATTCCGATGCAAAACTATAAGACTAGCAATAAGTAATCTAGCATCTGCAAAAACTTAAAGAGAAATGAAAACCGAATAGCAGCAAAGGTGCAATTTGGGAAAATAATAACCCGTTTGACGTTTCTTGTTCGAAGAGACGAAGATGCAAGAGCCTAATTGACAAAAGTGAAAAAGTTTCTGCTGGAGTTTTTGGTAATGTCATGGGTGATGTATTGGGATTTTGGTAAAGTTTTTTTCTCCTTTCTTTAATAATTATGGGGCCAATAATAATTAGTTTTATTTTTCTTTTTTGTTTTGTTTTTATAAAAAAGTGTAAAAGTGTGGATGTTTGACCGTTGAAAAAGGCTAAAAGCAAGCCTAATAATACTTAATTTTATTTTTGTTTTTTATTTTGATTTTATAAAAAAAGTGTAAAAGTGTGTGAATGTTACTTAGCAAAATGTCATTAGTGGAGTTTGAACCCCCATCTTGGGCCTGGGAAGCTGATACACTTACCACTGGACCAACAGACTAGGGGAAGTTTGGCAAAAGTCCACTTCCCAAACCTTTTTTGACATTTATCCATCAAGTTTTTTTAATTTGAAGAATGAACACTTTTATGGGACCACAAAAATAAAATGCAAATCTAATACTCAATTTGTAAAATCTACACTTTAGCCCCTTTTCCTATTTCAGCCCTAATTTTATTAAAACTACACTTTAGTCCATCTTGAAAAATATAAATATTGGATAAATAATATAAAAAAAAATCCCAAATCTTCTCAACCAATCCACTAGCAACCACCCTATTTGGGAGCCATTTCCTTAATTTTTCGACCATTTTTTTGACCATTTTTCATCGAATTTTCCGGCATTCATCGAAAAGTGACTTATCTCCATTGTTATAAGACTTTTTAAATTATTTTTAGCTCCAATTTTTCTTTCATTTTCATACAAAAAGCTCAAAATTCAGTCCCACATTTCGAAATCGATTCTTGGGTCAATAGCAACATTCCAATACTCCTTAGGTTGTTTGTAAACTGAAATTCGTCGGATTATTTCGGTGGTCTTCGAAAAAGGATCAATTGTGCACTGTACGGCCAGCAGCTAGGAAGAAGACAACTTCAGTCTATTAAGTCTAGGCATATAAACCACTATTCAAGTCTATTGAATACTATTATCGAGATATATTATGTCTATTATAGATTACGTGGTTGTTTGTGGTATATTTTCTGGTGAATGGGAGGAGAGTCCTAAATGTTGGGTTTGAAAAATCGCGTCTAAGAGATAATTTCCATTGCCCTTCGTCGCAACGGTTCATACGCCGACATGGTTAAAAGCATAATGGAGAGCGGTGAATTAAGTTGTGATCAAAGCGAGGTGTTAATTAGTTACTTGATGAACGAGAGGGGGAAAATTCATCCAATGTTCATAAGGAATGATAGACACATGGAATTATATATGCTTTGTGTTGATTCTGATAACTCCAGACCTATATTGCGGGTTAAAATTTTTGAAAGGTCCCGGGAAGAAGCTTCCACATCAGCCCCACCCCCACCCCAACCCCCAACCCCAAATATGGATGATACGTCAACGGAATACGATTTCATGGGTTGTGATGAATGGAATGATAGTGAAGATTATGAAGAAGAGGAGTGTGGAGGAGGTGAGGACGGGCAGCTCGAACCATAAAGAAGCTACTCTTTATTGGACGACACCAATCTTTTTTTAGTACAAACATTCAAGGATAAGAAAACATTAAAACTTTTATTGAAGCAGGCGTCAGTGAAAATGTCGTTCAATTACACAACTCTAAAGAGTAGTAAGAAATACTTGAGGGTGAGGTGCGTAGATCGTACTTGCCAGTGGATGGTGCGCGCATGTGCTATCGGAGAATCGGGTTGGTTTCACGTCCACAAGTACGTGGGAGAGCATACTTGTGGTGTTGATCATGTCACGGAAAAGCACAAGAATGTCACCGTGGAGGTTATTGCCTCACTTATTTTGAACTTTTTAGTCGACAACAAAGGTCCAATCTCGAAAGAGATCGAGAGGATCGTATTTAGGGAGCTACATTGCAGGCCGAGCTATTGAAAGTGTTAGATAGCAGGTGTCATTGCGAAGAACATAGTTCGAGGTACGCCCGAGCATGGATTTGCAGTGCTTCCCGCATTTTCATATATTTTCAACGGCCTCAACCCAAGGTCTATTAATTCCCTCAGGGTCGATGAGGAGTCTGGCAGGTTTATTTACTACTTTATGGCGTTTGGGGCTTCCATTCGTAGATATGCACACATGAGAAAGGTTGTTACCGTTGATGGCACGCATTTGTCCGGCAAGTACGAGGGCGTTCTGCCGTTCGTTGTTACTCAAGATACGCAAAATCATATCTATCCCTT
Organism: Capsicum baccatum var. pendulum; assembly: GCA_030864225.1. Taxonomy (NCBI): domain Eukaryota; kingdom Viridiplantae; phylum Streptophyta; class Magnoliopsida; order Solanales; family Solanaceae; genus Capsicum; species Capsicum baccatum. The sequence continues at coordinate 274,897,800 of CM061558.1, forward strand.
AGTGTATTGTGTGGTGGATAAGGAGAATGATGCGTCATGGGGTTTCTTCTTCGAGAAGCTTAAGGCCTTTGTTGTCGACGAACCACAGCTGTGCGTTATCTCCGACAGACATGTAAGCATAGCCAATGGCCTCGTAAGGCATTATCCACTTGCGCATCACGATGTTCGTATGAGGGCATCTCGATGAAAATCTTTGAATAAATCACCATTGTTCCGATTCTCTCTATTTGTACTACTACGCGGCCAAGGCGTACACGTTGGAAGAATTTAATGACTACTTCAATGCCCTTAAAGAAAGATGCCCCAGCGCAGTAGCTTGCCTCGAGCATGAAGTAGGATTTGAAAAGTGGAGTCGGGCTCACTTTCCAGGTAATCGATTCAACGTCATGACCTCAAACATCATTGAGTCGCTCAACTCAATGTTTCGCGATGAAAGAGAGTATCCAGTGGCGTCCATTTTCAATTCAATTGCACATAGATTTAGAGAAATATTTAGGAAGAGGTATGCGGAGGTGGACAATTCAAAGACAACCTTCGTTCCCGTAGCCAAGACGATCTTGAGGGAAAACATGACCGATGGGGACAAATTATATGTCAAAAACATAAACGGAAGCACCGACGAATTCACTATGCTTGGCTACGGTCGTTCCGCAAAATTTATTCTTTCAAGTCGGTCATGTTCTTGCAGAAAGTACGACTTGGTGAAATTGCCATGTGCTCATCCAATGGCAGCATTGCATTTGAAGCACGAGGATGAATACGACACTAGCATTTACAACTACTCTTCATAAATATATTCGAAAGAATCATACCTCCTTGCATACTTGGAACCTATTTGTGCAGCACCACTTGATTCGGAGTGGAGTGTGGCGCGAGAGTATCTTGAAATGCAAGTTTTTCCATCCGACTTCGATTCCAAACTCGGACGGAGGAAGGTGAAACGCGTTAAGGGTGTGTTGGAGCCTTCAAGGTACAAGAAAAGAAACAAGTGCTCCAAGTGCAAAAGGCCGGAACATAAGTGAACAACATGCAACCCTAACGTAGGATAATATGATTGGCATTATATTAAATGTTTTTGTTTATTCAAATGCATTAGACAGTATGTAATGTGTATTCTGTTTTGAAAACCACTGAACTGCAGTTAAAATCGACTTTTTTTGTTGTGCATTATTGATTCCTGTTCATATATTATATACTACGTACTAAATAGATTCTAGACTTGAATAATCAACAAGACTCATAATATATAATATATCAGTGTTTGGTCTACTAAGTAAATGTTCAGTACGTAGTGTATAATAAACCTACCTGGTTGTCTATTGAACAAACCCTTTTATTCATACAATGTTGAATTAGAAATAATTACGACGCATTGAAATGGGTGGCAATTTGAAAACTATCTTTTCAAGTTTTGAAATCGACTATACATATTACACATTGATTAGACTCAAAATATATAAAACATCGATGCATTGTCTAGGGGATATAGTGTAAAATACATAGTCTATCATCGATCAGTCGTGTAGTCTATTACAGAAACCCTATTCCTCATACATGAACCTTTCAATGTAATTATTACATTTCATGAAACAGCAGGATTTTAAATGCCTCGACTGTCACAACCGTCGCGACTTTTCGTTTCTTATTCTCACACGCTTTCTCCCCTTCAATCAACACGTGTGAAGTTTCTATTGGTCGAATTTCTCATGGTCTGGTCTATTTAAAGAGGCCATGGTTGACTTTGAACACAATTTCATAAGAAAAAAGACTTAAGGGAGAAGAAGATGGCTAGGAGGACGCATTCACTACGGCGGTCATTGCACAGAATGTCAACAATAAACAACATAGAGTTGCTAAGACTTCAGAGTGACCTGAATTTTCTTTTCGAGGGTCTTGCCTCCGATCAACAGCGGCTGGATAGAGAGCTTCGTTGGATGACCCATTTTCTTTGGGCCATAGTGGAGAGGCTCAACCTAGACCCCCGTGAACTCATCACTCCCCTTCATCCCCCTAGGGTAGTGTTGTTTTTTTTTTATTTGGTTTTTAGTTCATTGCTTAATGAAGCTTTCATGGTAGGATTATGTAAATGAAAGCTTTCATTGTTAGTGTTTCTTCAGTAGTCCCTGTTTTAAGATTTGCAAACTTTATTTACACTCTGTATACAGTAGGAATAAATAATCGACTATGGTAAATATGCATTCTATAATCGACTGTGTCATGGGTGAATTATAGAATGAAATTAGTGTTCATGATCCTGTATGTTGAGAGATTATCGACTTATAAACGAGTCTATTATTGACTACTCATATAGTCTATGATCAACTTACTGAATATATTGACGACTTAAAATAATGGAAAAGAAAGGAGAAATTAAATAAAATAAAATTAGAGTATGTCAATTAACACCATTAAAATATTGTAAAGAATTTTTGATGCATCAATTGTGACTCCCAATCACTTTTGGACGTGATCAAGTGTTATCTTAGACATGGCGTAGTCGTAGATCATTGAGATGAAATAAAAAGGAGAAGAAATAAAATAAAATAAAATAAAATAAAATAAATATTAATCATCCAAGCACTAATGAACGACCACTTATCATGACAAGAGATTAGACTTGTGTGATGACCATAAGTATGAGTGGTGATTATTACTTGTGAGTGTTCAATGGACAAGTAGTGTATGATAACAAGGAGTCCTTCTCAACAGAGATGCTTGTTCTAGATAATTGGTTGTTACTACCATTGCCCTCCCCTATATCCATTTGATCGAGTGTCCAATTGATTTGATCTTATATTATGATATTTAGTCATTTTACATTGCGTGAGTGATGTTAATTTATTTTATTTTATTTTATTTCTCCCTTATTTTAATCTTACCTCTTTTGAAAATAGACTTGTTATGATATCTTGAGTATATTATAGATAAATAGCTTTATCTATACCAGACTTTATTATTAGTCATGTATCGACCAAAGAAGTCTATTTTCAAAGGATGTGAGGTTAAAAAGAGGGAGAAATAAAATAAAATAAAATAAATTAACATCACTCACGCAATGTAAAATGACTAAATATCATAATATAAGATTATAAATCAATTGGACACTCGATCAAATGGGTATAGGGGAGGGAAATGGTAGTAACAACCAATTACCTAGAACAAGCGTCTCTGTTGAGAAGGACTCCTTGTTCTCATACACTACTTGTCCATTGAACACTCACAAGTAACAACCACCACTCATCCTTATGGTCATCACACAAGTCTAATCTCTTGTCATGATAAGTGGTCGTTCATTAGTGCTTGGATGATTACTATTTATTTTATTTTATTTTATTTCTTCTCTTTTTTATGTCATCTCAATGATCTATGACTACGCCGTGTCTAAGATAACACTTGATCACGTCTAAAAGTGATTGGGAGTCACAATTGATGCATCAAAATTTCTTTACAATGTTTTAATGGTGTTAATTGACATACTCTAATTTTATTTTATTTAATTTCTCTTTTTTTTTCCATTATTTCAGGCCGTCCATATATTCAGCAAGTTGATCATAGACAGTATAAAAGGTCTATAATCAACCGTAGTCTTAATCGATAATATTCTAATACACGGAATAATCAACACTGACATCAGTATATAAGTCGTAAGTCACCCAGTTGATAATAGAAGACATATACATTTGTTAGAGAACCTTTGAAGTAAAAGATCATCCATTTAAATTTTCTCCAACAGTATAATTCTAACGAGTAGAATTTTCCAAGGGTCAGATTTTGATAGCCTTACTATATTAATTAAAGGGACCCTTTTGGACTCCTCTATGTTCATTTATTCATGACTTTCAAGTTTTGCATCAACAATAACAATGTCGCAGTCATCTCAAACTTCCAAAAGTTCTTATATTTGCCGTTGTGGTAATCCTGCGGTGTTGAAAACATCATGCACCGACAGAAATTCGGGGCAAAAATTCTACAGTTGTGCGGTTGGAAAGGTTTATTTTTGTTTAAATAAAAATTTATTTGTGTTCATCTCATAGTTCAATTTACTAATTTATCCTCATTATTTTAGGATAATGGTGGATGCTCTTATTTCAAGTGGATTTTCGACGATTCTGAGGTGTCAAAATTTCAAGGCATTGCAAAGTTTGAAATGTTTGAAAGGCTTAGAGATTTCAAAGAAAATAGGGATATTCTAATGACATTATATAGAGAATCGGAACACAAGATTGATCACTTAAAGAGATTGTTGAAAGATATCGAAATTGAGAGGGATCAACTTAAGCATAAGTTGGCTATGACTGAAGAAAAAGAAAAGGGCATGAAATTTATGGTCTATGGTTTACTATTAGATTTAGCTTTTTGGAACGGTGTAATGGGGGAATAGTGGGACTGAATGTATTCTGAATGTTTTATTAATCGACTACTTGTTACTTATATTATAAATGGTTTATCTTTTTCATTCATCGACTACACATCGCTCTACTGTAGATGCTTTACGTTTTAATTAGAGTCTATAATCAACGATGACAATTCATGTAAAAGCAATGATACGTTGATTATATAAAATGAAAAATGTTTATCATAAACTATAAAGGCAGTTTAGAAAACAAAATTATTCAGTTCTACGCATCCCGAGCTGAAAGGAGAAGTTAACATTATCTAGTCAAATAAAAACAATCATTAGTCACAAATAAAAATTGAATAATTATCTAAAGATTCAACATTTTTAATTTCCATCATCATCTTGTCGATTTCCTGACTAACTTCATTAAGAAATTCATCCAAGTTTGGAAATTCATTCTCGTTATCCTTCTCCGCGATGCCTTCTTTTTCTGGTGCATCACTTTTTCCTTCTTCTTTATGATGTTCTTTCTCTACTTCTTGTGCATTCTTCTCTTCTTTTTTCTCTCCATCTCCTTCATTGTTTTCTTCTTCACAACCACTTTTTTACTTTTATCATCTTAATCCTTTCCGCCTTCGTCGTGATCCTCCTTCTCCACACGAGCTGATCCATCAACTTTGTTTTTTTCTTCACAAACAACTTCTTCATTTTTTTCTTTTTCTTTCTCTTCATTGCCTTCATCCAGATTTTCCTTCTCTACAACAGCTGCAACCTCAGGGATCATCACCTCATCAGCATTGATGGAGGTATGTTCCAAAGCTGCTACCTCAAGGAGGGCTTCTTTGATGCCGTTGTCATTGCGGCCATCCCTCGCCGCTGAATGCTGACTTTGAACCTGTACGCCTACATTTTCAAGTATTTACCATTTATAATAAACTAAGCTATCGGTTGATGAAGAATGGTATAGATTCTATTATTACAAGTAAAAGGGATTATATAAAATATGCATCTTCTATAATATATAGAGCAGATATTACCTTCAGCTTTATCTCTCTTCTTTTGCCTCTCCTTTTCTGCTCTCCTCAACCTCTCTTCTTTTACGAAATTAGCGATGTCCTTGATCGACTCCTCCAGCCTAAACACGCGCTCTTCCAGATTTTCAATCATCGGTGTCTTTTTCGATGCTCTCGACTTACTTGTCCCCACACCCCGAGTGACATGCTTTGAAACAATATTTCCACCCAATTCCTGGTCATCATCCCCATCCTCACCATCCTCCGATGTGGTGATGACAGTCACACCCTCCAGAAAGGCCTTCAATCCATCGATGAATGCGTCGTTCGGTTCGTCTGTAAATGCTTTGAACTTTTTCATGTAGTACTGCTTCATTTCACGGACTGTGGGGATAAGGTACAGGTGCACTCTCTATAGATAAATAGGCAAATATGATTGATTAGCAACACAATATTAGTAAAATTATTCATCGGAAGAAATGTTTCATACCTTTGTGCTCTATCCGTTCAAACATGGATCACCTTAGATTAGTTTATCGCCTTTTGAGATGTGCCATCTGAGCAATCAGAGAATGGACAGCGGGTCTTCAGTTGATTTACCATTTCCCCTGCCGAGCGCGAAAAAGGCCTCGTATATCCAAATCTGTGATCAAAAGAAAAAACAAAAACTTAAAACTGAGAGTAAGTATATTATAGACACCATAGATGAATTACAGTATATAATAAACTACTTCAATGGTTTATAATCAAATACCATAAATGCCCGGAAAAATCCGTAGAGCACGTACGATGAAACTCCCTTTGTCTCAAATGTCTTCTTCTGCCTGCTGAAGTTTATCCGCTTCTTTAGATAGTCTAGAGTCAAGGAAAATGACTCCTTACCCCAAGGATATTTCTCAAAGAAGCTCAAGTTATCCACTATCTTGATGGTGTCTATGTCCACGATTTTTGACAAGTCCCGTGCAAGCAATATGCAGTGCACGAACCAAACCAAGCAGCATTCAAACTTGTCCTCCTTGTCCAGCCTCCCACCTCTAATAAGCTTCAACAATCTCTTTGCATTTACATTTCTCTTTTTCACAATCTTTTTGAAAAAAGTTTCACCCTCCTCCATCGCTTTGACATATCTTGAATCACGGGGATAACTCCCTCAATTTAAACCAGTGATTAGCGCAAACTCCTTCAGGCCAAAACATGCAGGCCTACCATTGATGTTGAACCACATTTCATATAGCTTGTTATCCGATTCGACTCGGCGCAGAAGTGTCTAGTGGACAAGCTGTCTGTTGAACTTCATATGTTCTGGCAAGTCCCATAAACCATCAAAATAGGAATTCTTACACCTAGACTTCAGACGTTGATCAACCACGACTTGTTTGAATTCATTAAACATCTTCAAACGGTACCTAACGAATATCTTAGCCGAAAATGATCCGATATCATCCAGGACTGTGGCGAGGTCGAACCTCTCAGCCGAAACAAACCTTGCATAGTGGAGCAAAATCAGTGCTTCCTCGTCTATCCTAGCCTCGAGAGGATCTATTTCCTCCGGCTCATCTCTAACCAAAGCTTCGACTGCTTCCCCGCTGCAATTTCTATTCTCCAATTGATCGACTGCTCATTTTTTTCTTCTCTCAGAACTATCACCTTCTGCAGCCTTGCGTTTGTTACCTCTAGCCATTTGTAATGATCTACAGACAAAAACTACCATTTTTCAGCTATAACAACAACTACAATACCTAATCGACCTAGCAGTCTATTAACATGGCAGCAGTTGAAGCACCAAAAATTCTAATTTGCAGAACAAGTTTTTTCGAAAACAACCCCATCACCCACAAGAATATGCATCTAAATCACCATTATATTGAACAAAAACAGGAAGGAACCCAGATTTTAAGCATGCAAATCGAGAAAAATTTACAAAAAAAACTCAACGCAATCATCGAGGAAAGTTAAAATCCAATGAGAACAATGCACAAACAAATCAAATACCAACTTAAAAACACAAATTATAAGTAAATTCAATCCTTATTTTTTCAAAAAAAATCAATTGACAGCAGATACAATACCTAATCGACCTAACAGTCTATTAACATGGCAGCAGTTGCAGCACAACTCAATGCAACAGTTGCAAAAAAAATTTAATTTACAGCACATTTTTATCACGCAAATCGACAAAAAAATCTCAATGCAATCGTCGAGGAAAGTTAAAATTCAACACAAACAATACACAAACAAACCGAATACCCACTTAAAAACACAAATTATAAGTAAAATCAAGCCCCATTTTAAAAAAAAATTCAACTTTTCGAGTCTAATTATCAAATACACAGTGAAGAAATCCCCAACATGAACATGCTTCTACAACACCCTTACATTGAAAAAAAGTTTTAACAAAAATCACATATCTTGCCACATTCCGACGAAATTAGTGAAGAAATTTCAACACACAATCGCAAAGGATAATCGATACACACCAATTATCCGTAAAAAATAAGTAAATACCAACAAACAACAACCACTTTCACTGAAATCAAGCCCCATTTAAAAAAAAACAATCAATTTATTTGAACTCCAACGACTTCACCAGCCACAAATGAGTACGGAAAAAAATGAAAAAAAAACCCATCAATATGGAGCACAAATTAACCGGAACAATAATATAGCTAACCTGAAGTTGAAGATCGAAGTTGGAGCTGATTTACACTAGTTCGAAATTGAAAATGGTGGAAAGGGAGAAGAAGCGGTTTTGGTAAAGAGAGAGAAGATGAGAGAATTTTTTTTTTGTATTTAATGGAAGAGTAGGGTTAAATATGTATTTAATAAATACATAAGGGGGTCCAAAAGATTTTAAAAATACATAAGGGGTGCCAAAATGTTTTGTTCTTTTACACAGAAGCCCATGACCCACCAAATCCTAAAAAATTAGGGTTTGCCAAAATGAGTGTCCATTTATTAAAATAAGTTTTCAAAGTGGACCAACAACTAAATCTTCTCAACAGACTACATTGCATGTGGGTTCGGACATATATAAATTATATACGTTTTTCAAATTTTTTATTTACAAATATAGGATCTATGCAAAAGCTAGTGGGTTCGGCCGAACCTCCATACAACACACTAGCTCCGCCCCTGCACAAAACCATAATGCATGCAATTTTTGCCATGGGATGAAAAAAAAGAGTAGAAATTAGGATATTTATGAAATTATAATGCTTTGTGAGTGTGTGTTTTTGGTGTGAAAAATGGTTTGGAAACTTAGGGTTTATATAGCAAGAGGATTGAGTGATAGTTGGTGTTTATTTATGTATTTTATTAACATTTACGTGAATGAAAATTCCAAGAACCATGCACGTTAGGGTTTTTTGGGAAATATGAAAATGGAAAATCAATTAATACAAAGTTAAAGACTGTGGTCCTGATATAAATACTACGGCTAAAAAAGAGAAAAAAAAATTGTCTTGTCTTGATTAATAAAAAATGACAAGTAAAATGAAAAATTAAATTAGAAAATTTGGGACGAGTAAAATGGAACGGATGGAGTAATAAACTGTAACAAAGTAGTTGCTTTGAATTACTTGTTCAATTTATGAAATCAAAAAAATTTTGTTATATTTTTCTATTTCTATCCTTAGTAATAAAGTAAAAATGGTCAAATTTAAAATTTCAAAACATCATTAATAAGGTTAATTTAATAAAATAAATCCCTATTTAAAATTTTCTTAAGAGGTGTAATGTACCAACCAACAAGGGCTAAGTAAAACGAAACGGAGGGAATATTATCTTTCGAGTTTCATTTTTCTTACTTTGGACAGTGTTGTATTTTCGGGATAAAATTCAGGACTATTTTATTTTGCATTTGGTTGAAGGTATTAGTTAATCCCACAATTACTTATCCCACTATTTATATTATAATGATGGAATAAGTTATTCCATGTGTATGGTAGGATAACTTATCCCAAGGTAATTAATAACCAAACGACTGTTCTTAGGCAAATCAGAAAACGAATGACAGTATGTATAAGAATTCATTTATTTTTAGTTTCTCATCCGGTGTTCGATACCCGCATTGGAACCCGACTAATCTGGATTCGTGCCGGATAGGATCCCATTCGAGGAATAACGCTCCCTACCAATGATTTTTCCATACCGCCCAGGGCTCGAATGTATAAGAATTCTACATCGTGCCATCAGATAAAATTATAACCTACAAATGATAACCTTCATAAAATAGGGGGTTAAAACCTGTTATATTTAATAATCTTGATTTTGTATAATTTCTTTTATAGTGTAAGTAGGGCGCAGAGTCAGATAGGATTATAAGGGTTAATCCGAACTCTTTTTAGTGAAAAATTACATGATTGCTATTTTACATTTGATCGTATATATCCATCGAATGCTATGTATTCTCCACTTTTGGATCTCGCAAAGAGAAAACATTTTTTTCCTTTGAAATAAGTAAATGATGGATTTATAAATAATTTAATTTAAAATTTTCATTTTATCTTATTGACAAGCATAAATATCACAACTTATCATATTTTAAAGTATTCCTTTCTTTTTTAAACTTTATGTCTGATAAACGTATATCATATAAATTGAAAAGTGAAAGTATGTTATTTTGCTCCAAATTACTACACTAATTAAACTAAATATACCTTATTTTTAGGGGAAAAGATCAAGTGGATAAAACGATTTATTTTATAAGCCTCTTTATTTTATTTAAAATTAATTATTCTGATCAATTATTTCACTTTGTGGCAAAACTATTACTCGATGCATCTTTTAATTTATGTGACATTTATTGCTTCTCAAGATCAAATTATATGAATTTTGGAAAATATTTTAAAATACATATATATTTTTTATAATCATTGACTGATCATGAATGACAATTTATAATATTTTTTGGATAAAAGTTGAATATACTAATTATAATTTTAAAATATTAAAGATAATCAAATTAACTCAATGCCACATAAATTGAAGGTGCTTCCGTTTTCGGATTGGCAATCCCTTCATGGTACGATAGAAGTAAATGCATCATCTTATAAACTAAAACGAAAAATAAAAAAAAAAAGTACACTATATAGTCACACTACTAAAATAATTTCGAAAATAATTGCCAGTAAATATATGATTCTTTTTGCATATTATTATACGATACACATAATAATATATATAAAATATTTTCTTATATAATATAGTATGTATTTTAATTTTTATATATTTGATTAATGAATAAAACGAATTAAGTATAAAATCATAAAAATAAAATCATAAAATTTAAATTTTAGATTTACTTATGAAACAATTATATTTCTAATAATATTTCAAATGAAAAGTATTTTTCACCCAATCACCATCATCGCCATTATTAGATTCTATTTTGCACTTTTTAATTACGACTACACTCTCCGTCTATCTTTATTTATACTATAAAAAATATTAATAATACTTATTCAGTTTGAGAAATTAAAGAATAATTTAATATTTTCTATTTATTTATTCTTGTAAATAAATATTATTTACTATCTAATTCATTTTTAAAACATCAAATTTATTATATTTAAAAAATAATATATTAAAATTGTCATATTTATTATTTTTTAAGGTGTATGCTGTGTCAAGTTAATATATTCACCTCACATTGTTAATAACCTTCTTGAGATCTACTCTTTTAATTATTAATAATTCCATCCAAATTGGAGTAATAATTATTTGCCACATGCATTTCAATAATTACATGTTACCAATATAAATTAAATGTGATTGTACCTTGTGAAAAGAGAAAAAAAGTACTACTTCAATTTCAAAATTAGTTGATCCTTATTTGATATTCTTTTTCCCCCTTTTTCTTCCCGGTTCAATATTTATTCTCGAAGGTCTTCGTTTTTGTGTAAAAGTAAACTCTCCAAATTTATGACCAACCTTTCCTTCAGTAATCTTACAATGAACAGGAGTTTTTTCATTGTAAATTCATACGGAGCAATCAGCGAATAAAAAATATTTGTTAAAGATTTGTTTTATGAAACTAGTCTTATACATTATGCTTTTAAAAATATAAATTTATATACATACACATTATTTAGCCATTTAATGATAGCGATAATATTGAAATAGCATAATAAAATTTTCTTGATTTTATGAAAAAGGACAATTAAATTAAAATAAATATTTTTAAAAAAAGAGTCAACTAAAACAAAACAGAGAGAATAATACTTTTCTTTTAATTAGAAAACAAGTTGGTATATTTTTTTTGGGGCAAAATTCAGAAATAGCATACTTAAGAGCCTAATTATTATTTTTATAGCAACAGTTTCATAATTACATTTTATAGCAACTTATATTTTGCATTTTTTAAAAATATTACTGTAAAAATACATATACAATAAAGTTACAACCCTTAATTAACTGAAATTAGTTGACCTATATATGGTATAATTACCGATCCAGTAAATTTATAGATTCCTTTTTCATTTAAAACTCACAAAAAACGTGACTTTCGTATATTTCTCTTCACGTTTGAAATTCAAATTTCAGTTTTTTCCCATTAGCAATTCCATCCGAAAACTCGTTAATCAGCTGCAGGTTTTCTTAGCAATTTGTTCTAATCCAACCCTGTTTTGGAAATTCAAACATTGTTGTTGCTGAATCAAATTGGACTGATTCTTCTTCGGAAATCAACAACAATTGCAAAACGATGCAGTAATTTGTTTGAACCAAATTTAATTATTGATTCTTCTGATCAATTTGTTTGAATTCAATTGTCAGTTGAAAATTTAACCATTACTACTGTTTAAGGTACATAATCATTATTGTTGTTCAGTTTGATTTTCTTTTTAAACCATTACTGATGTGCCTATCGAGTTTCTGTTGTCGTCGTTACTTTGTATGTGAAAAAATTGTAAAAGAAATTCGAGTTAGAAGCATTTCAGCAATTGAACATATAGAAACAAAAAATTGGAAATTCAACTTGGTGTTGCAAATTTCAGCTTAAAACTTGTGTGAAGTGTAAAAAAGTTAGTATTCGACTATTGTTTTGAGGATCGTTTGTTGTTATTTTAATTGTTTTAACAATTCTACAAATTCTGAAGCTTTGTTGTATAATCGTTGATGATCGAATTCAACTGTTGAATTTGATGATATTCTATGCACACATATGAAAGTATAAATTATCTGCTCCAGATGTATTTTTGATCTGTGTAATGGTCACATTGCATATGTATTTTTTGATATGGTTAATGTTAATACTGCATATGTATTTTTGTGTTGTTGTCGAAATTTTAGACTATAACTATATATTTGGAAATACATTTTGTACCTGTTTTACTTCCATTTGATTCAGTAATTTCTGTATTTGGTTAAATACATTTTCTGTGTTTGTAATTTAGTTTATACAAATATTGTTTAAATGTATTTTTTACAGGTTGATGTTGGCTAAGTAACTTTGTTTGCACTTAAAGTTGTAAATTATGTGTTAAAATAAGTGATATCTGACAAATATGTACATTTGTTTATTTTTTGGTTAAATCAATTGGAGATGGGAAATATACCGGTCCTTGTGAAGCACTATGGTCGATGGAAGTATGAAAAAAACAACGAAGAATATGTCACTGATGCTATACTGTTGAGCACATCAGCAACATTCGTTGAGCTGCACGATGTTTTGGCATCTCACTTAAGTGTGGATTTAACCAGCAAATGTATTCTAGTGGAATATCAAATAAGTGCTAATGCAGGGCAGATAGAAATACATAGTGATATGAGATTGAAGGTCTATATTTTGCAGAAAAAACAGATGCAAGACATGAATTGTCTTCCTTTATATGTAAGCATTTTGGAGAAAGTTGTAATGAGCAATTTCGCGAGTTCATCTATATGTGATGCTGAAAGAAGAAGTAAATGTAACAACTTGCAAACAACGATAAGTAAAACAAATGAAGGAACTTTGGTGGTTTCTGAAGATGCACAAGCATTAGATGTATTTGAGATGGATACTGTTGAGGTGATTATCTCAGACCCACATCACAAGTATGTTGAGGATGACCAGGTTTACTTGACAAAATTTTTTTTAAAGTCGGTCATGAAGGACTATTCAATTAGGGAGAAGTTTCAAACACGAAGTAAAAGGTCAAGTAAGAAAATGTACGTACATTCTATATCACTCTAATCTTGTTTAATATTAGTTTGGATATGTATTTTGAACGAATTAAATTATGTTGGATGCAGTTACACATTGTTTTGCAAATCAAGAAACTGTGAGGTTTTAATGCGTGCTTCAGGCATTAGAGAAAGTGGAATGTTTAGAATAAGAAGATTCATACCGCAACATACTTGCCCAGTGAAGGACAAGATCTATCCAAAGGTGCATGCTACTAGTATGTTGATAGGTGGTATGGTTAAACAGAAATTCAAAAATCATAAACGAAAATACAGGGCGACGGAAATCAGAAATGACATGAAGGAAGATTTTGGTATGAATTTGACATACACTTTATGTTGGAGGGTCAAGGAAAGAGCATTAGAAGAGTTGAGGGGTAAGCCATCAACATCTTATGGGAAACTGCCATCATACTTATATGTGCTGAATACTACCTATCCGGAGTCACATATAAGAATGAAGAAGACAGATGATAATGCGTTCTTGTATGTATTTATCACTCTACATGCATTCATTAAAGGATTCGATCATTGTAGACCAGTCGTAGTGGTTGATGCTAGTCATCTGAGAGGAATTTATACTGGGGCATTTGTAACAGGATGTACAACGGATGAAGTAGGTTAGTATCATTTAATAGTAACTAAATTATATAAATGGTTGTATTTTTTTTGTATTTCTGCAAATAACTTGAAAAATACATATCTCCACTTCATATATGCATATCTGCATATAATTACATATATTTTCAAAGTTTCCTGAATGAAACATGTAAAAATATTTATGTTTGATAGTGAGGTGCATGTAGATTTTATTATATGTAAATGATATCATTTCAGGTACATAAAATATACAGTTTTGTTTACCTGTTTTTTTAATAAATACATATGCAGTTTCTATATGTATTTATATCAGCATGCACAGAATTTTTTTATATATGCAGGCCATATATTTTCTTTAGCATATGGTGTGCTTGATTCTGAAAATAATGGATTATGTATACAGGTCATATATTTCCTTTGGCATATGGTGTGCTTGATTCTGAAAATGATGCATCCTGGATGTGGTTCTTCGAGAATCTAAAGGAAGCGTACGGTGAAACACAACACATGTGTGTTGTGTCTGATAGGAATCCAAGCATCATAAAGTTTGTTGGTGATGTGTACAAAGATGTTCCACATTATGCATGTATGTGGCATCTATGGAAAAATGTGAAAAAACTTTACAAAAAGTCACACGATGCATTGTCGGAGATCTTTTATACAATGGCCAAATTATATTCAAAGTCAGAATTCCACATGTTAATGGAAAAAGTTGAGGCAGTTGATATTAGGGTGAAGAAGTATTTGAAATTGGCGGGTTACGAAAAGTGGGCTAGGTCGTATGCAATAGTTCACCGAGGATGGACTTTGACTTCAAACATTGCGGAGTCAATAAATGGAGTGCTTATATCAGCTAGAGAACTGTCAATTTATAACTTTCTTGAGGAAGTTCGATTACTGTTTGCGAATGAAATTGCGCAAATAGGCAGGAGGCTTCATATACCTTCACAACACTCATTGAAAAGTTTAATGACATACTCAGTAAGAACGAGGCTTTGTGTACTCGTATGACGGTATGGCCTTTTAGATTTGTACAAATTATAATTATGAAAACATAAATATGAAAATACTTTCCACTCAGTTGTAAATTAATTAAAATATATACAACATAAACAATATGATCATTTAAAAACATAATATGTATTTTACATATGTATTTTTTGTATTGAAAATTATTAACACTGCATAAGTATTTGGATGATCTGTAAAAATGTAATCTGCATATGTATTTTTATTGCATATGTATTTTTTTTAAATGCTGGTGTGATTACAACACATCATGGAATATGGAATTCATCTTTTTGTATCATTGTATTTAACTTTTTATTTTTATATCAGGTTGTACCATCCACAGAATATATGTATACGGTACACGACAAACAAAAACACTTCATTGTTTGCATCAAGGAAAACAATGCTCATGTAATGCATTTCAAATAGATGAGATACCATGTGCACATGCTTGTGCGGTGTTGGAGAAAAAAAATTTTGACAAGGGGTCATACTGTTGTGATTTGTTTAAACCAAAAACTGTTTTGAAGACATATGATATTCCAATCTACCCGTTGCCACACAAAGAAGACTGGATAATACCAGAGAGCATACTTGGTGAAATAGTGTTGCCTCCAAAATTCAAAAGACCTCCAGGAAGATCTGCAAAGAAGGATCGTGGAAAATCAGGCCGGGATATGTTTGGAAAGAAAAATATCAACTCATGCGGTGGTTGTGGGACTAAGGGTCACAATAGACGTTCTTGTAGGAAATATCGAAAATGATATATTTATTCTGTATTATTTCTTAAAACATTATTTTTCATTTGTTATAATCATGAACTATTTCAGTTTAATTAATACATTTATGAATCATTTGACAATTGAAGATAGTAATGTTTGATTATTGGAGCTATATATATTTCAAAATCTGAAAATTTTCAAGCAGCAGTTCATATGTATTTTTTACATAATATATATATATATATATATATATATATATATATATATATATATATATATATTTTAGGTTAAAATGTGGTAACTTTCATTGAGCCAAACAAGTATATGTTTCCTAATTGTTCAAAGGTTTAAATATATGTGACATATTCTACAAATATAAGTTTGAAGTGGATAATGTTAGTACTGCGTATGTATTTATATGCTAAAAGTACATTTGATGTATAATACATATGTATTTTTAGAAAAATATCATCAATGCATATGTATTTTGTAACTAAAATCAAATCTATAACTGCATAACATAGTCAAAATTATCTTTTATTCGAGTTCTCTTGTATAATGATTTTAAATGAACACATAGTAGGTATGTTCCAGTTGTATTTTTGTAATGTTTGATTTTAACACTGCATATTTATTTTTAGTCTGAAAACATTTTGTTTATACTGCATATGTATTTTTAAAGCATAATATGAACACTACATATGTATTTTTTAACTAAATGTCACAGTAAAAGGTATAGCTTCATAAAACTACATGTTATATTTAACAATGTAAGAAGGTGGTGAAAAACTTTAAAGAACAACAATAACATACTAAAATACATATTAGGAATGGTCCATATGTATTTTTGCAATGCATGATTTTAACACTGCATATGTATTTTTAGGCTAAATATAATTGATTTATACTAAATATGTATTTTTATGCTAAGTAAATATGTATTTTCAAGCAGCAGTTCATATGTATTTTTTACATATTATATATATTTTAGGTTAAAATGTGGTAACTTTTATTGAGCCAAACAAGTATATGTTTCCTAATTGTTCAGAGGTTTAAATATATGTGACATATTCTGCAAATATATGTTTGAAGTGCATATTTATTTTTAAAGCAAAATATGAACACTATATATGTATTTTTACTGCATATGTATTTTTATATCATAATATGAACACTACATATGTATTTTTTAACTAAATGTCACAGTAAAAGGTATAGCTCCATAAAACTACATGTTATATTTAACAATGTAGGAAAGTGGTGAAAAACTTTAAAGAACAACAACATACTAAAATACATATTAGGAATGGTCCATATGTATTTTTGCAATGCGTGATTTTAACACTACCTATGTATTTTTAGATTAAATATAATTGATTTATACTAAAAATATATTTTTATGCATAGTATGAAAATTACATATGTATTTTTTACCTAAATCTCACAGTACAAGGTAGAACTCCATAAAATAAACAAAATAAACTTTAATTCAAATCAAAATTATTCCCACATCAAAACTGAATTAATTTCATTCAGTCTGAAAATAAGTACTATTATAACCTACAAATATAACCAATTCAAAATATAAAAATTAGTCTATAGAATCAAAACCTACATCCATAAACCAGTTTCAAATCTACAACCAGTTTCTCAAGTAAAAAATTCATCAATCATCATACATCAAAAACTTCAGTGACACTAGTTTTTCTACTTTGCCTTGCAGGACTCAAGGGTGCTTCGACATCACTAATTGCATTTACTTTTTTTTCGAATTCCATAGTCCCACAAAAGTGCGGCATATCTTGTACGGAGTGCGTTGGGGTCAAACTCAGTCGGAATAATTTTGTGACCGTAAGAAAGGCACTCTGCATACATAACCATAAAGACACCACAATCCCTACAAATAAAAAAAAATGAAATAGTGAAATATATTTTGTACAAACATATAATTTTGGTATATGTAAGTTCAAAACTTACAAGCTTTCACTCGGTTGTTGAGGCAAATCATCCTCAAATAAAACATCAAACGTATCTGAGGAGTCTTTGTCTTTATATCTTGGATGATTTTGAAGATCAATTTCTTTCTTAACATAGATATCACAACCATGAAGACACAATGCAATTTCTCGATCTCAGCAAGAACAATAGCATAATGACCACTGGATTCATATGAATCATATAGGAATATACACCTCTCTGAAAATGATAAAACTGCGAGAACCCAGTGTTGCTTTTCCTTTATATTGACCGGAATAAAAATGTCTTCCATTGTATGTCATGGCACTGCAGCATGCATACAGAACCCATTGATGTATTCGTTAAGATGGTGTTATTGTCCTCTAGCATTAATGTTTTGATGATCCATAGAATAAACATCCATCAAAGATCTAATTACATTCATAAAGTTACAGTCAACTATACTGTATTTGTACGATTTGTTTGGCTCGTTTTTGTATGAAATGTGTGGCCCGTACTTTGACTTCTTTCTCAAGTAGTAAAAGCAGACGTCAATATGCTGCATTAGTAAATACCATAAAATTTAGAACATTCAAACAAATCATATACTAAATATTAAAGTGTATGTAAGTAAATAATACATATGCTTTTTTAATATTAATGTTGAAGATCAGTTACTTCAAGACTATGTTATCTAATAGTATATGCAACAGTATGTGATGTACTATACTATATCATATTTATATTTCTGAAGTATATATGAATTTTAAACACATATATGTTAAACCATATGTATTTCAATATAACCTAATATGTATTTTTAAGTAGTGTTTCAGCCGCAATGGAATAAATTTCAAAATAATATACTAACCGAGTCTGTCCATGTCTGATCTGCAAACCCCATAGTATAGAACCAATTTTTGTCTTCAACAATCTCAACACCAAAATGCATCATTGGAATGTCTGACTTTCCCCTCTTGTAATGTTCTACTTTTCCTTTCCTAGGTATTGTAATGAGATGGTAAATCAGGAAAACATAATTGATACAAAAAAATAATCTGAATCAAGTCAAAAGAACAACCTCTTGGCAATAGCTTTTAATAGGTCGACGAAAATCCATTCCATGAAGTTCTTGACAATCTTCGTATCTATTATTCCATCAATCGGGTGATATAAAAATGGATGTTTCTGGGAGAATATGCGTATTAGACTTGCTGAGCTCCCTATATAATTACAGATTACAAAAATTTAATTAATACAAACGTATTTTCAAGACATATTACATTAAAAATTATATATATATCTTATTGTACTTACCAGCTGCTGAACCAAATTTTTTGGTGTATGGCGATTCCTTGAATTTTGATGGTCGCCTAATCCTTAACTTTGGTCTAGGAGTTTTAACTTCACGATTATCGGATGGATGAATCATGATGATTTTTGATCGTACACATTCAAGTTAGGTAGAAACTCATTTGGGATCGGGCTACAATTGTTCAACCCTCTGTTCATCATTGTTTACTTCTTGTGTATTAGGAGGTGTCCTAACTTGCTCCTCTGTATCAAGTTCGACCTCTGAATGCAGCAGTGACTTTGAACTCAAATCAGTGATCCCTCTGTTCATCTAACAAAAAAATTTAAAAAGAATATTACTTTTTTTCTATCAAAATAAACCTAAACAAACTCAAAATATATTATAGACAGATACATACTTGAGCCTGATCTTCAATGACGGTGTCAGAAGTTTTTGCATCTAAAATTTCATGATGAGATTCTTCTTGACGGTTTATCGATGGATGTATGATGATGCTTTGTCTTCGATAGGCATTTAGGTTCGGTAACATCTCATCAGGAATTGTGAATTGAGAATCAGACAAAATTGTTTCATCAATTTTATCATCGCTAGTTTGAAAAAAAATAAAGAAAAAATTTAATTGTCCTTTGGATTATTACATCACATGAAGACAAAGTTAACATCACTATACATACTCGACAATCATGTTGAACAACCTTGTCAGAATGTAAGTAATTCAAATTTATACTTCGGAGAAGCTCATCAGGGATTACTTGTTGAGAATCAATTTCAACATTCATTTTTTCAAAATGCAAATCAGTGCGCCCCTTGAAAACAAGTAAAAAAATCAAAAACTACATCAAACAAACATGTTTTTGTATTTGTTTATATATGTGAATTCAAATGAATATATATATATATAAAAAAAACATAATTATTTACCTTTGTACCAAGCAAACTTGCCTTCAATTCCTGATCAACCTTCGAACTTAATCGTTGTGGTGATTTTTTGATACCAACATAAGCCATATTCTGAAGGTCGAATCTTTATCTGCATGTTGTTGCTACAAATACATATACAAATTCAAATACCCCATTAATACTTGAATCAAAAATAATATATATTTTTTTATAAAAATGAAAATATATATATATATATATATATATATATATATATACACACACACACACACAAACACACTAAAAATACATATTGATAAATAACATCAAACTGAAAAATACATATCAAAGAACATAACAAAAAACCCACTATCAGTGTTAAAATACATCTTCAGTGTTAAAAAATACATATGAATAATACTAAAAATACATATGCAGTTTATAGAACATTGTAAAAATACATATTGATATATAACATCAAACTCAAAAATACATATTCATGAACAAAACTAAAAACACACTCCGTTACAGGTTATAATGTTTATAATCAACCAAATAATATATATTGTTATGTGAGCATCCTCAAATGTATTTTGAATATAAACTATAAAAGTACTAGTAAATATGTATTTGGAACTTTAATATTTACCTTTGTACTGTCAGAAATATTATCCAAAGATTGAACAACATCAGGACTGAAATATTGTCCAGAATGTTGTAACCGTCCCTCATCAACATTTGGTTTATCAGCTTCCATATCTACAACCTGCTCCTTAAAAAATTTTGTACAATAACATAACAAGTTATTTTACAAATATGTTGTATTTGTATAAGAAAGTCCAATAAGTATACATATTCAAACCAACTAAGTTTTTCAAAGAAAAAATTTACCTCGCTTTGAGCAAATGCTTTCTTCATCTTTTTGAATTTTTTTTCTCATTAGACCACGAATTCCTTTAAACTCGCGACGAACCTGTTTTGATACAAAATCAATAAACAGATTTTTTTTCATGTAAAACAAATATTTTAAAAAAAAAAAATTACCTCATCGCAAAATGCATCAAAATCTTTCTTAGAAAGAAAGGCTTCTTTCTCAACATGACTCTGAGGCTTTGACACAGCTACTTCCTCTACATAACTATCTGGCTTTGACTATACCTGAGAAAAAATAACCTGAGTTATTTGCTCTTCATTCTTCATTTTTGTAGAAGATGCCTGTCATGTTGGAATTGGCTTGAAAACTGGTGTCTTCGTTCCAGCAAACTTTGCAGCACGAGGAGCTGGTGTCCTCATTTAGGTATGTTGGTCAATAATATTTACTTGTTTCTTCCTTAAAGGTTTCTTCACTGCTAGTGTTGATGAATCAACCTTCTGTTTCATCTTTGAATGTTCATTGATCTTTCTTGGTGGTGAATCCTGGAAGTCGTCATCAGAATTAACAGAACGTTCATGTTGGATTACATCCTTCTGTGGTATTTGCAATTTTGCCAGCTCCTTTTTCGTTGGCTCTATGTTTTTAAAGACAACCTAGAATAATAGGTAAATAATATATGTTAAAGAATCAGTTAAACAATTGTAAATGAAAATGTATATATGTATGTTGTAAAATACATATTAATATATATGTACTTAGTAACAACAAACCTTGCCATTGTCCTTGAACATAACATTCATCAAAAACTCAAAGCGTGGACGAGGTGCAATCGTCTTCCAATTTAATAATCGGGGAATTCGATTATCAACCTTTGATGCAATCTTTGGTGGTACAGATGAACAACACTCATAAAGCCACACTTGGATTGCCAGTGGCATTCCCTGAATCAAATAAAATTGATCACCAAATTTTAACCGGTTGGTCAAATTTCTGGCCAAATCTTTAAAAGATAAAGGACTCCATGGAAAATCCTTATATCTTTCACTATCGACCAAATCGAAATAAAGACGGGGTATAACCACAGTTTCTACATTAGATAAAACAAATGAATGCAGGAAATACAGGATTGCAAATTTCTCAGCATCCTCGTCGTTGTTCTCCCCCCATACTTTCTCCGTGAATGCTAGAAATAGTTGCATTTTCTATATAATTTCTACCCCATTGAAATACTTGTCAACCAGCCTATTTGGTACACCCTCATCAAAAGTAAAGTCATACCTATTTGACATACAATTCAATCTAGTTATAATAGCAAATTCCCTAGGAGTAAAATTAAGAAAGGTGTCATTAGCACAAATCAGAATCCCGGAAGAAGAACTACCCTTCACCTCAAGCGTCATAACGCATCTGCACAACTGTGCTTGCACTACACATTGCTGTTTTTTCATAAAATAACCAAAACTGTTATTGTTACAAAAGTTTTTAAACTGTTCCTTATTTAAAATTGCACGTATGCTTCCATAAATATCTTTGTCACTGTACGAGCACATGTGTGGTGCAAATCTTGAAAGTTTTCTGACAATGAATATTTCATCCCGCATTACCTACACAAAGTAAAACAACCACTTCTTAATCTGCAACAAAAAATTCAAGCAGACAAAAAAATATATAACATGCATATGTATTTCATATGATTAAAATGCATATGTATTGTGATCATATCAAAACTGCAACTAACAGTTAAAAAAATACATATCACATATACTAAAAATACATATAACCAATACAGTGTTAGGGTATTTAAATTAATATTAATATGCATATGTATTTTGACCATATAAAACCACAACCAACATTGAAAAATACAAATTAAGTATGCATTTCATAAGATTAAAATACATATGTATTGTGATCATATCAAAACTGCAACCAACAGTTAAAAATACATATCACATATACTAAAAATACATATATCCAATAGAGTTTTAGGGTATTTAAATTAATATTAACATGCATATGTATTTTGACCATATAAAATCACAACCAACATTGAAACATACAAATCAAGTATGCTAAAAATACATATAGTCAATATAGTTTTCATGAGTAGCTAAACTATGATACTAAAGCAGTCAAAAAATATATATAACAAGCATATATATTTATATCATATCAAAACTGCAATCAATACTTAAAAATACATATCAACTATACTAAAAATACATATAGCCAAATATTATTTATGAGTAGTTAATTCAACACCATTCAACAATATATTTTAACAATTACGCTATCACCTTCACAAATTAGCTTATACTCCTTAAATTTCATCATAACAGAAAATACATATTAACTAGTTGAACACAATACTTAACAGTAAAAAAAATACATTTACAAACAAAAAAAATACTTCTTCCTCACTTTCTTCTTCAGATTCATCAGCATAGGATTTGTCAACAGCGTCTTCAATTTCTGTAGATTTCCTTTTCTTGTCGTAGCTTTTTTTAAGTTTTTTTCTCCTTTGGAGAAGGAGTTTTCTTCAACCCTTTTTTTTTTTCAAAATTTTGGTCATCTTCACTACGTCGTTGCGAAACTTCGACCTAATCTCCTTCGATCTCCCAAATTTGTTCAACTGTAAAGGATTTGAAACAAATCTAACTAAATCTTCTTGAGTTAACCCAAGATTAAAAGATGGTGCATCAGACAATAAATTCATATTACTTGTAACACTGATTGTAGGTGTTTTTGCTATGTGTTCATCCATTAAAACACAAAATCCTTAAACTCTGATTTTCAGATGAACTAAAGTAGAACAAAAAAAAAATTAAACCGCTAACATGCAATTAATAGTTACCTGAAATAGGCGAACCAAATCCTTTCACAGATCGTGGAGGAATCGTGCAAAGGGCGGGATTAATGGTTAATGGCGAAAAAAAAGAAAGTAAAAATTTAAAAATAAGGAAAGATAATGAAGAATGAGGGAAAAGGGAGATTTTATCACAGTAAAAATAATTACGTGGCAAAAAAGTAGGGGACCACTTAAAATAATGTTATAAATGCTACATAATGTAATTATGAAAAAATATTGCTATTTTTTGTAATTTAGTACTTAGGTATAATATGTCCTATATTTTTTCCTTTTTTTTTCCTTAATTAACTCTTAAGACATATAATTCACATCCCCGTAACCAAATAATCAAGTTTTAAGAGTTTAACATATTATTATTATAAGTTTTTTATAATAAAGTTTGTTTGGACGGTGGTCAAATGCACGTTGATCTAAGAGAAATACATATACGTAATATTAAAAAACTAAACATATTTTATTATTGTTATTATTATTATTATTATTATTATTATTATTATTAAAAATAATTTGCTTTGGATTTCACATTCCCATAATTCTACCAAATAGAAAAGTTTTCGTGCATTGTGTTAGTGAATAAATAACATTTTTCTTATACGTTGTGTTTACGATAACTTTTTGACAATAGAGATATGTAAGGATAAACATTAATTGATGCATCCTAATTTAAGTAACTTTGACATGCTATAACAATAACGTACCATACTCATACTCAGTATAGTTCATAAGTGCAGTTTTTGAAGGTAGTGATGTTTCTGATAGATCCTCGACGCAAGTAAAATACATCAAAATCAAGTATCGAAAGGAAACAACAGTAAAGAAAACATGTTAAAAGCAAAAAGAGAAGAGAACAATAACAAAAATATTATAAAACAAGAAAGAATGAAGAAGAAGAGTGAGAGAATAGAGAGAGTAATTCTTATTTCTTCTCTTGAGTGATGAGAGATCATATTGATTATAAATACAATGAACAAAACCCCTCTATTTATCGGGAAAATTTACTCCTAGTATGAGTAAAAGACGGATGCTTCAAATCCTAATAGATATCAAAGTAGATCTTGATAGACATTTACTATAATGTAAATACATTTATAACACTCCCTCTTGAATGTCTAATTGGTAGATAATGTGCCTCGTTAAAACCTTACTAGAAAAAATCCAGTAGGAAAAAAAAATCTAGTGAAGGAAAAAGAGTACACATCTCTAATAATACGCACTTCGGCTACCTTATTAAAAACCTTACAAGGAAAACCCAGTGGGATAAAACATCACAAGGAAAAAAGAGTACAGCGCGTATTAACTTCCCCCTAATGAGAACATCCTTGAACCTTTGTATCCCGATCTTGTGCACCATCTTCTTAAAAGTTGTAATTGGAGAAGGCTTGGTGAATAAATCAGTCACATTGTCAGTTGAACGAATCTGTTGCACGTTAATATCATCATTATTTTGTAGCTCATGTGTATAGAAAAGCTTTGGCAAAATGTGCTTCGTTCTATCTCCATTTATGAATCCTCCCTTAAGATGTGCTATGTATGCTGAATTATCTCTGTATAAAATTGTGGGTAGATTGTCATATTTCACACCACATTTTTCTCGAATGAGATGTATCATGGACCTCAACCATACACATTCTCGACTTGCTTCATGAATAGCTATTATCTCAGCATGATTCAATGAAGTGGCTACGATAGACTGCTTTGTATATCTCCAAGATATGGCAGTATCCCCACATGTGAACACATTGTATGTTTGAGACCGAAATTTATGCGGGTTAGATGAGTACCCAACATCAGCATGACCAGTAAGATCGGGACTGCAATCTTTAGAATAAAATAAACTCATGTATCTTATCCCATTTCGATGTCTCCTAGTAGGAGTAGAAATATACCTTGCTAACAAATTGAGCGAAAGGCTATATTGGGTCTTGCAGTTTTTTATAAGATACATGAGTGCACCAATTGTACTAAGATATGGTACTTCATAACCAATCCAAATTGGTATATTTCTTATTTCAGCAAATAATCTTATTGCTTTTGAAAACTCTCCAAGATTTTCAATAATTTTCAAGCTATAAGCTTATACAATATAAGGATTATCAATAAGTTTCCTAGAAATTTTTATATTTTGAATCCTTAAAGAAGTTTTCATACAAATTTTGTCAAAGTGACAATATTCAACATTTTATTTGTGATATCTTCAAGTGTCTGGACTGCAAATCAAATAAGTTTTCACTTACAAAGATGCATCCTTTCATGTCACTTGATAAATGATTCTACGTCAGCATGCTTAAATTAACGTAGAATTCAGATCCTCGTAATCTTTCATAATATTGTGTCAAAGATATTGATGATATATTTTTTTGTATCGGTTCACAATGCGATATAACATTTGAGATCTCATCACTTCATTGTTTTTAGGTACATGAACCTCTCATAAGGTTTCATGAAGTGGTATGTCGTAGGCTCTTCAAGAGCTCATTGCCTTCTTATTATGATTATTTGCTCCTTATTTTTCAAGGACTAAACTAGAAGGCTAAGGTGGGTGGTCGAGTCGTAGTCCGTAGTTAGGAGGTTTAAGGATAGCTTGGTTGAGAGTTCCAGTTATGGGGGAGGGGGTCCTTGAGTTGTTTATTAGACTGTTTTTTTTGTGAATGTTGGTTCTTTTGTTACTTTAGCATATTGCTTGCCTTTTGGTTAATTATAGTTTATTTTTGTAGATGTTGGTTCTTTGTTCTTTATAATGTTGCACGACTGTTGGTCTACGGTCTTTTGTCTTGAGCCGGGGGTCTATCGAAAACAGCCTCTCTACTCCTTCGGGGGTAGTGGTATGGACTGCGTACATTTTACCCTCCCCAGACCCCACTATGTGGGAATATACTGGGTTTGTTGTTGTTGTTGTATTTTTCAAGGACTATTTCATTTGGAACCGATCAGTCTACCACGCTTCAAGCATGCATAAACTTTGTCCTTTAGAAACACAAAATAAGAGTACTTGCGCTTAATATGAGATGCTTTCAGCATTTGACTTGAATTATCTTTTGGATGAGGATATGGTAATAATTCCTAACATATTTCATAGCGCTTATAATCTCCCCCTTATGTTAGTAAAACTAACATACATACTCTACTTCTTTGAGGAATCCATCGTTGTGCATTATGGTATATTCATTAATCGTATACCGCACATCAAAATTATTAGATGGAATAATTGATTTCCGATCTTGAACCAATTGAGAGGGAAAAAATAATCATAATTTATTGGTCTAATGCATACAAATGCTATTACAATATATCATATTTTAGACCAATACATTAAGTTTTGTTCTCATTAACAATGGTTTAGATATTTATCGAAGACATTCAATGCTAAACCATCATCATTAAGATAATTATCTTGATTACACAATTTAAAAATTATGCTCAATTTTTATTGAACAAGTAACTTTATAAATGTCAAACGTAGGTTGACCAAAAATGTACATGTGATCATCTTATTTATGCATCTTTTCAACATATCACATGATAGGTAAACGGACCCTTATTCACCTTTTATAATTTTCAGAGTTGAAGGGATCCAATCCCAATATTAGTTGGTCCAACCAACTTGTCATGGGAACAAACGACATAAACAATTCTTGAAGAATCTTCTAGTTCTTCAATACATGCACATCTTCGAGATGTCACAATCGTTCATATCAATTTATGAACTTTTATTCTAGTAAACTCCAAGTTTACCATGACATGTACTTTTTCTTTAGTAAATTTCAAATTTACTATTACATGAATAAATTTCAGATTTACTACTTCAGAAGTAGATTTCAAAATTATTCAACCTCTTTCGGAGGTGAGTTGTGATCAAGTGCACGCTTGCATTAATAATTTTCTCATTCCCCAGGAATAAAATATAATCGTGCCTTAAGTCTGTCAAATTATGATAGCTTATAACCTCTTTCAAGATTTTGCTATTTCAGAAGCAAATCGAGGCATACATATAATGTAGAGAATTTTTCTCTAGCATATCTTATAATCATATAAGCTTGTGAAAATATCATCACTTTTGATGATCATTATCATATTGTCCCTCCACGCGTATATTTGTGCATATAATCACTTGTCTTCTTTCAGACATATTATGCACTGCTACCACATACACTTCAAGAATGAAGTAAGTTGTCATATTTCAGACTTATCATATATTGCTACCACATTTACTTCATGGAATGGAGCATATATTCAATGGGTTGAATTTTATGACTTTTCATCAGATACCCATTATTTTGCCTTAGCCATCATAATATATCAATATGGTGTATTGAGATTCAAACTCAACGTCTTATCCATATAAGGCGTCTTAGGCATAAATCGATGGGACTTGAACCCAACATCTTATTTTCATAGTGTATGCATTCATATCGTGCTTTTGGGATGATGACCATTTTCAAGTGGTCAAATCTTTCTTTTAGGCTATTCCACAAAACAAGTGGATCCTTAGTAGTAAGTTATTCAATTTTCAGAATTTCGTCAAGATGATGACGCAAGAAAATCATAGCCTTAGCACGATTTTGATTAGATGTTGTATTTTGTTTCTTTATGGCGCCTCCAAGACCCATAAACATCTAAGTGGATTTCAACATCCAATACCCGTGAGAGGTAGTTCTTGCTCGAGGCAACGAACTCAAGTTTTATAAAACTATTAGTCATATGAAAAGAAATAAAATAAAATAATACCTAGTAAAATAAAGACTTACCTTTTAAAGGTCATATATGGATTATGAAGACAGAACGATAACCTTTTCTTTTTTTTTTCTTTCAATCAAAACTTTACCTGACATCTCTTGCTTTTATCGTAGAATAAGTTCTCATGATAGAGTTTCGTGTAGATAACGTGTTATAAAACAAGAAAGAATAAAGAAGAAGAGTAGAGAGAATAGAGAGAGTAATTCTTACTTATAGAGAGAGTAATTCTTACTTCTTCTCTTGAGTGATGAGAGATCATATTGATTGTACCTCTATTTATAGGGGAAATTTACTCCTAGTCTGAGTAAAAAACGGATGCTTCAGATACTAATAGATATCAAAGTAGATCTTGATAGACATTTACTATAATATAAATACATGTATAACAAAAAAATAAATAATACAGTAATCAAAACAAAAAAATAACAACATGTAACCGTAAAATCAAGAATAAGTTGATAGTAGAATAATAATAATAAGAATATTAATTTGAATCTAGATAGTGCTCGGCTATCTATTAATCTTCCATTCTAATGCTCTACCTTCGTATCCTCCTAATAACTAGGATCATGCCTATATATAAAATAAATCATAGATATCTATAAAATTATAAATCATCTCATTTACGATAAAATGAGAAAATAAAGTTTTTTTTTTAAGATATATATAGGATATTTTATTGACTTCTAGTTCATTTATGTATAATTTTCCCAAAACCAATGGGTACAAACGAACTCATGAATAAATTTATTAATTTTACTTAAAATCTAATATTTATGTTTAATAAATTCATTTAATATACTTTAAATAATTTATTAAAAACTCAATAAATTATTTTTTTCTACGGCTCAAAACTCGTAAATTGAAAATTCTAAATTTGCCTCGATAAGCACATAAGTAATAAGTAAATAATTTCTTTTAATTTCAAGGTGTTTCAGCTTTTTTGAGATCTACACTATTAACTGTTGTCCCCTTGGAATCTCATCCACTATGCAACCTCTCTTTAATTTAACTATTTAATATTTAAATAAAAATACATGTAAATTTTCTTTTTCTTTTTTTATTAAATTGAATTAGAAGTATTTGGTTAAAATATATTTATTAGAAATTTGAGATATTCAATTGATATATTATAATATTAACATTTAAGTCGAGTGTCCAAATAGAATATGTTGACAATCTTTTTCTTGTAATCTTTAAGTTCTTAATAGAGTTCTTAATGACAAATAAGGGATAATCTTATCTTCGGATTAATTTTAAGATGAATGATAACTTCTATTAATTTTGGGCCGCGTTGTGCATCTTTATAAGTGTCTTAGTTTGACTGGTTGCGAAATTTAGGAAATAAATTAATAAGGATGATTTTTGAATTTTATGATCTTAAACTAAAGGTGTATATACTACGTAATTCTTTAAATCTTGTGGTCTAAATTTGCTATATAGGATGTTAGAATTAAAAAACTTATTAAATATATATAGAAAGAGACTCGTTATACATTATTATTAAATTTATTATTTATTTTGTTTAATCAGTACATAAAAACTATTAGACATGATTATACACATATTATACATATATTATATATTTTCTAATTAATTATATGAACGACTATTTAGGCTAATTCTTTTTTATCAGGGTGGATATAGGCTACAACTCATATGACACCCATAGTTGCTTTGGATATCACATTAATAACAAATAACCTTTTTGTGGGACATAAGTTTATATTTTTATAGCATAATATATCTGGTGGTATGCCTTTAGTTGCTAAGAACTGCGTATTTGGTGTAAGTTCAATTATTAAAGAGCAAAAATTAACGATCTATTCATTTGAACACCAAGGATAAACATTAAATATAAGCCCATTTAAATGGCAAAACGTACAATGAAATGATTTTCATATTGTTATTGTAACAACTCCAATTTCACGATACATATATTCTTATATTATACTCACTAGACTCGAAAATTACAGCCGAAAAATGAAACTTGACAATATAATTGCAAAACAACAATGGACTAGTAAAATTAAGAGAACTATATGAAGAGAGGAACTAGATTCTTTACGCGACAATACACATAAGCCTATTTTTCACCTATAAATTGTTATTTATCAATCCAAATTCCATACGTAGCCACTTAATCCAGTGTTGGGTTGCTTTGCCGATACTGATCCAGACCCATTCACATCAATTAGTTGAATTTTTCGATGTGAATATATTGGAGTCTCTCATGATGACTCTGGTACTATTGACTATATGTGTTATCATCTTATTTGAAAGTCTTAATTATTTTTAAAAAATATATTTTTATTTAATTAAATTTTCAACATTTATATTTACGATCAACTAAATTAAACCATTGTCAAAAGTACTTCATCTACGTCAAATGAAAGATGAAGTAATATGGGAAAGACTTATTAAACTAGTCAAGATTCACAAAGCCGACATGGTTATTCTCCTAGAACCTTTTCATCCATCTAATCATATTGACATTTTCAGAAGGTATTTGGGGTTCGATGAAGTTGTCTCTAACACCACCAGTAAAATTTGGTGTTTCTGGAATTTTCCTACAGGTTGCTCTATCGTTGATAATATCAGGCAACAATTAACGATGAAATTGGAGCACAACAACCAAATATTCCATCTTATGGCAGTTTATGCTAGAACTGAATCGATTAAAAGAAAGAAACTTTGGCACAAGCTGACTACTATTAACAATTCTATTAGTGGGTCATGGTCTATTTTGGGTGACTTCAACTCCATCATGTCCCCTAATGAGAAGAGACGTGGTGTCCCTCATGTCCTCAGTGAGAGCACGGATTTCATTAGCTGTATGGATAATTGTGGAATGACAGATTTGGGCTTCACTGAAAACCTTTCACTTGGTGCAACCGAAGAAGAAAAAGAAAAAGAATTAATAAGAGGCTAGATAGGGTGTGTTGATTAATGCTGCTTGTGCAGATATTTTTCATCTCAATAAAGTAGATCATCATGCCAAAACAGAATCAGATCATAGCCCCATCACTTTTGAGTTTGGCAATACTATGCAGGAGGCTACCAAGTACTTTAGGTTCTTAAATTTTTGGACAGAGCATCCGGGATACTTTGATCTTGTGCAAGACATCTGAAGTATGAAAGTACATGGTAATTCCTAGTGGATCCTTCAACAGAAGCTCAAAGCTATTACTAAAGGGCTAAGCAAGTGGTCTAGAGAAACCATAGGAGACATCTTTGTGAATGTGAAGCAACTGGAAAATGACATCAACTCCTTAGAACTAGATTATGAAGCTAACAACTCTGACACGGCAAGGCAGGCCCTTCATAAAGCTCAAGTTGAATACATCCAGTGGCTGAACAAAGAGGAATGCATTCTCAGGCAAAAATCCAAGATTAATTGGGCCGAAGAGGGTGACTCTATCTCCAAGTATTTCCATAGTGTCATCAAGGAAAAAAGAAGAAGATCAAGCATTCATAAGATTAAAAACAGTCAAGAGCAGTGGATTGAGGGCAATGGAGCAATTTCTCATGCTACTATTGAACATTTTAGCAATCTTTTTGCCCATATTGACATCGATAATGACCTGGCCGTCCTCGACAATGTAATTCCTATTGTTACTGATGAGGAAAACGAGGACCTATACAAACTACCTGAAGAAGATGAGATCAAACAAGCTGTATTTTCAATTGACCCCAATAGCTCGACTGGAACAGATGGTTTTAATGGTCACTTCTACTAGGCTACTTAGGAATTTATTTAAGAAGATGTGTGCAACTTTGTCCAAATCTTCTTTTTGGGTTCAAAACTAACCAAGTTTTACATGCACAAAAATCTGGTACTTATTTCTAAGGTCACATCTACCGTCTCGATGGACCAATTAAGACCTTTTAGTCTTTATAATATCTCCAACTAGATTATTTCCAAGATTATTGCTGGAAGATTAGAAAAGATTCTTCCAAGCGTGATTTCGGAGAATCAATCTGGCTTTGTCAAAGGCAGACTTATAACTGAAAACATACTCTTGGCACAATAGATAGTTCATGAGAGCAAAAAAGATAAAGAGAGAGGGAACATCGTCATCAAACTAGACATATCAAAGACATATGAAAAGCTCTCTTGGGCTTTCCTCATTGTAGTTCTCAGGAAACTCAACTTTGTTGAACCTTTCATAGATCTCATCCACAGATTATTAGACAACAATTGGTACTCCGATCCATTCTTATTAATGGAACTAGAAATGGCTTCTTCGGGTCAACTAGAGGACTCAAACAGGGAGACCCTCTCTCACCGTCCCTTTTTATTTTAGTTGCTGAGGCTTTATCTAAAGCTCTTAATAGACTCAATGAGAACCCATAATTCATTTGCTTCTCTATGATTCTGAGAGGGCCAAAGATAAACCACTTAAGCTACGCAGATGATTTAATTATTTTTGTTTCCAATGACAGGTTTTCCATCAAGCTCCTCATGAAGGTTTTGAACGATTATCAGGACACCTCAGGACACAAATCAACACAGAAAAAAGTTGTTTCCTAACTCAAAATTACAGGGACAAAAGAGGTAATGAGATATTAAGGAACTGGATTGGATTTAGACAAGCTCAATTTCCGTTCAAATAACTTGGATGCCCAATATACACGGGGAGAAATAAGGTAAGCCATTTTGCAGACCTTGCTCATAAAGTTCTTAGCAAAGTTGGAGGCTAGCAAGGTAAATTTCTCTCCTTTGGTGGTAACGCTATTCTCATTAAACACGTGCTTCAGTCCCAAACTCTTTACCTGTTAGCTGCTATGATTCCTTTTTTAACCATCTTGAAACGAATAGAGAGGTATTTATCTAACTTCTTCTGGGAGAAAAAAAAGGCAAAAATAGTTATCACTGGTGTTCATGGGACAACATGAGCTATCCATGTGAAGAAGTTAGAGTTGGATTCAAAAGAATTCATGATATTTGTAATGTATTTACCGCTAAAAGATGGTAGGGATTCAAAGTGGAGGACAACCTTTGGACTAGATTTCTCAGGGCCAAATATTGTCAAAGATCTAACCCTCTCTCCAAAGTCAGGAATTCCACAGATTCTAATATCTGGAGAAACCTATTAGATACTAGAGACAAAATTAATTCTAATAATTTTTGAAAAATTAATTATGGTAACAGCTTGCTTTGGTGGGACATATGGTTGGATACAGGCCCTTTGAGGCCTCACTACAATCTCCCTCAAAATTCTGGTAATTCAAAAGTGAGTGACTACTTAGTTGATCACAACAGGAGCATGAACATTTTGTTGAACTCCATCCCTCTTCCGGTGGCTAATAAAGTTAATCGAGTGAATATTGGTATCCCTACAAAGTCAGACCAGGCTATCTGAACTCTCAATTCTCAGGGCAATTTCACTTGTAGATCTGCCTTTCAGAGTTTGAAACCAAAAAAAATCTCCTAACTCAGGGCTAACTAGAATATGGCATAGAGATTTACCCTTCAAAATCTCTTTCACTGTGTGGAGGATACTGAAAAATAGGCTTCCACTTGGTGAAATTAAAAAAAGATTTGGCACTAACTCTTCGTCTGATTGTTGTTGTTGCAGGTTTCAGTAAAAGAAACTATGAACCATGTTTTTGTCACAAGCAGCATTTCCAGAGGGTGTGGAATCAACTTTCCAACCCACTTGGATTTCACTCAAGAGGCTCTAACATTTCAGAAACTCTAAATTGTTGGTAGAATAGACCTACAACAAACATAGTTCATAGGTTCTTGCTGCATATCACCCTAATGATAACATGCTGGGAAATATGGAAAGCCAGATGTGGAAAAAGGTATGGTTATAAATCTATTTCTACATATAGAATATGCCAACAAATTCTTTTTCAGGTCAAAGTCACTATGGGACAAAAATTTAGCCCTATGGATTGGAGCTGGAACTGGATCAAGATATGTTAAGTCGTGGAATGCTACAAAACAAACTTGAAAAGCATAATGATGAAATAGGAGAAACCAGAAATGGACTATTGAAAGCTAAACACTGATGGGGAGCTACATAGCTAACAAAGGTAGAGCAAGTGTTGGCGGAGTTGTTAGGAACAGAGATGGTCAAATGTTGATGGCGTTTGCAGCACCCGTACAATTCTTGACTAGCAATTACTCAGAGATGCATGGAATTATATGGTGTTGTCAACAAAATTTTTAGAAACTCTCTATTGAACTCGATTCATTAGTCGTAGTAAACATGATCCTAGAAAACTGCAGCGTCCCATGGAAACTTCAAGAAGCTATCTCACAAATCAAGAACCATATTCAAGCTCATAACATCACTGTTCAACATTCCTTAAGAGAAGCCAACAAAGTTGTGGATCTACTGTCTAAACATGCTACAACACTCACTGAGGAAGTAATTTTCCTCCGGGAATGCGATCTCCCAAGAGAAGTGATGGGTGCATTGAGAATGGATAGAATGCAAGTTCTAAGCTTTAGGATTAAAGCAGAAAAACACTCAGTTCGGATCTTCCATCTACCTTGAACTATAATGGAAAGTCTAATATAGGCTTATACAGTCTGAAGACTTTTCCCTTTTTCTTTTTTCTTTTTTGGCACTAGCCCCCCACACCATTGATTTATAGTCATTAGTGTCTTTAGTCCTAGACTATGTACCTTCGGAGGTATTGGTATAATGTCCCCCTCCTTTGTAACTTTCGTTCATCTAAATATACAGGGTAGGGGTCACGCCAAACCCTCCCACCACTTCAGGAGATGTATTTTGGGTAAGGATGTCAAACGGCCGGGTTGACTCGGTCCGACCCGGCCCACTTACAAAAATCGGCTCGGTCATCCCACGGGTTGTAGGATACCGGGCCCCGGGCCAATTTAATTTTTTTTTTAGCCCGATTAACCCGGTCCGAACCAAAACCAATCCAGGCCCACCGGTTAACCGGCCTGGCCCGGCCCTACCCTTTTTATTTTTTTAGAATTTTGGAGATTGGGCCAAACTAGCCGTTGGCCCAACGGCTATATAGCCGTTTTTGGGTCCAAACGGCTAGTTTGGCCCTTTTAATTTAAAAAAAAAAAAAAATTAACTACAATGACTAGTTTGGTCCAAACGGTTTAGGGTTGTTTTTAAAATTTTTACTGTTGAACCGAACCCGACCCGACCCACTTAACTACAACCCGACCCAGCCTAGCCCACAACTCGGCTAAAATTAACGGACCATTTTTGGGTTGTCCCGGCTCGGCCCACTTAACACCCTTAATTGACTCTCATTATAAAGCGAAATACAACAAGTAAAAGTAACCCTCGAAAGTAACTAAATAGCAATTGAAGTCTACGCTAAACATCTTGAACCTTCCCACATGTTTTATAAGATAGGGATACTCTTTGGAGAGATATTTTTGGAAAAAGTTATACAGTTTAGTCCAAAAAGAAAAAGTATGATACAACATAACATTAAAAATGTCATAGATTAGTTTAACTCAATAAATTGATAAATATAACCTTTGTTCAAAACTCTACTGATTTATCTTTGTTTGTATTTTAAAAACGCACTTTATTGTATAGGGTAAAATTTAGATTTGATATGTATTTAAATCGAGAGTTGACATGTGTCAAAAACGACAAGCCGGATGTGACTTGAGTTACAATAAACGCTTGTGATCCAACTCTTGCTTAGTCTACCGGACTACATGTTCTTTTGACAATGTACGGAAGTAAGTTAATCATTTTGTTTTTCATGTTATAGGTTTACAAGAGCGGAAAGAACATCATACAATCGGTCATACCGTCTAAATAACTATACAACCAATGAGTCAAATGGATCGTGATGAAAGAGTTTAACGGTCTAATGTTGGCTACTAAAACTGAAAAGTGTACTGACTGTTTGAGTCGTGAAAGCTCGCTATATGGAACTTTTGCCTCTGAAAAGTGTACGGACTGTTTGAGTCGTGAAAGCTCGCTATATGAAATTTTTGCCTCATACGACTCCTTCAGGGATCGAAGTAGGCCTAGCCCAAGCTTATGCGGTTGGGTGTCTAACATGTCCCAACAAAAAAGCAAAAGGGCTCTTAAGTTGACACATAAGGGGCCTAAAAACTCGATTTCATCAACCTACCAGGCTCCTGCTTAAAATTATTTTTGTACATAGATGATAAATGTTCAACCCTCCTTTTAACTTCTTTGCGTATTTATTGCTTTATATTGTTGGTGCGCAAGTACTTCTTTGCTATAACGATACTATGGGGAACAAAAAATCATATGATTGGGTGTCTAACATGTCCCAACAAGCAAGCAAAAGGGCTCTTAAGTTGACACATAAGGGCCTACAAACTCGACTTCATCAACCTACCAGGCCGGGTTAAAATTATTTTTGTATATAGATAACGAGATGTTTAATCCTTTTAACTCTACTGATCGGAGCCTAGTTAAAATTATTTTTGTACATGGATGACAAGATGTTTAATCCTTTTAACTTCTTTGCGTTTTTATAGTTTCATATTGTTGGTGCGCAGGTACTTCTTTGCTATAAAGAAGCTATAGGGAACATAAAATCATATGAATAAAAGATTATCAGTAAAATTTACGATTTCTTGTACTTCTTTTATATCAAATTTATCTCTGCGTACACACACTACCTTATTTAGACTCTGTTTATACTATATCTTTAATCACTTTTAAAATTAAATTATTTTTAAAAGAAAAAATTAGAATTTTCTTTAAAACAAACTAATAAGAATGTTGTGTCACATAGATTGCAATGATTGGAGGAAATTTTTTGGCCTATTCATACACCTTAAGTATAATATTACAAGCGTTTTTTATGGAAGAGTTCCTTTACACACACAAAAAAAAAAAACACGCAAATACGCAATAATATACAAAGTTGAAAATAATTCATATATAAATTAAACTCAAATTTTATTTCACGATAATAAAGCAATATTCCTAAAAACAGAAACTGCACGAAAATTAATAAAAACTAAATTAACTAATCTAAAATTAAAAATCCTAAAGATATTTATTAAACTAAAGATCACAACTATGTGATCAATAAGATATTGATCCATGGATATCTTTAATTATTCTTCTCTCCTTCAGATGGAGACGCACGTGGTGGATGCTTGAATTTTGGCCATGGATGATAAGGTAACTTGTGACGGAAACCGCCAGAAGACATCGGTGGATGAGCAAATGCCCATGGTCGTGGATGGAACCATCGATGATAATACCATGGAAACCACCAATCCAGTTCCTTCTTGGCGGATTCTGTAGTGGCAATTTCAGCGTCTGTAGTGGCAATTTCAGACTTTGAAGATGGAGACGCACGTGGTGGATGCTTGAACCATGGATGAGAAGGAAACTTGTAGCGGAAACCACCAGAAGGCTTTGGTGGATGAGCAAATGCCCATGGACGTGGATGGAACCATCGATGATAATACCATGGAAACCACCAATCTAGCTCTGTATTAGTTTCTGCAGTATCAATTTCATCATTTGAGAATGAATCGGTATTCTCACTACTTGCTAAACATAAGTTAACAAGTAGGAAAATGCAAATGACAATAGGAAGAAATTTTTTCTTAGCCATAGCTAATAGTATAAGTTTTTCGTTTTGGAACACTTGAGAGATGAAATATGAAGGTTGATGTAGGGAGGATTTTATTATTTATAGGGTTGTCAAGCGGTTTAGGAGAATTTTCAAGTTTATCAACTATTTGATTTTCTTTCATTCAAGTTTATCATAAGTGAAGTTTGTATACAAATTAAATTCTTAAAGTTAGCGGCTTAGGAGAATTTTCAAGTTTATCAACTATTTGATTTTCTTTCGTTCAAGTTTATCATAAGTGAAGTTTGTATACAAATTAAATTCTTAAAGTTAGCGGCTTAGGAGAATTTTCAAGTTTATCAACTATTTGATTTTCTTTCATTCATGTTTATTATAAGTGAAGTTTGTATACAAATTAAATTCTTAAAGTTAGTGAAAAGATAACAGTGTGATGAATATCAATATATAGAGTTTGCTTTAGAATAATCTCTTTACTACTCTTAACACGTGTGGAGAAATAAACTGAGAGATTTTCAGAATGTGATCTAATTTTAATTTTTTTAAAAAGAAAAACAAAGAAGTACTTGCACTCCAATTTTTAAATATGTAAAAATATTTTTCCAATTACATTTTTCACATAATATGGAACAACTAATATATATTTTTCGTTGATTTTTTTTAAATACTGGTTGAAATTGGTACATTGAACGGACATAACAACCTAGCTCGTTAATTATTTAATCATGATTAATTGATGACTTAACGTGTACATCAAGTGCGAATACATTTTTACCATGTGTTTATCATTACATATTGCTGAACTAGATGTATTAGACTAGAACCTCTAATAAAATTAAAATACAAATGGATTAATAAATAAAGATCAAAGATGATCCATCTTATTCTTCTCATTATTTTTGGAATTTTCACCATCTTTACTCGACCCTGCAACACAAAAATTAATCCAATCAAACCAATGGAAATATAATTAATATAAGCTCCAAATTCGACTATTATTATTTTCATTTTCATATGCTTAACTTGTTAACTGTTTCTCATAATATATATTCTCACTTCACTAGTCGTTATTATCTGAGAAAATCACTTTCTTTGTTGAAAAAAAATTGTAATCAAGACAAAAGTGACTTTCTAACTTAGAAATCAACCCATAATTTGGGAGAACATTGATGAATTTAACTTCTAGGTTAACAACATTATTTACTGAAGAAATTTAAAATATAAAGATCTAAGCACATAATCACATACACACAAAAAAAGATTGTACATATATACATTAAAAATAATTGGCCTCCCTACGCAGTATAAATTTTTGATGAAAGGGTGTCAATATTTGACTTCTTGAACAATTTTATAGCTTCGTCCCAAATACATGTATACGTACGTACGTACATACATACATACACACACACACACACACACACACACACACACATATATATATATATTAATTTGGGCCCGGTTAACCCAGCCCGGATCCAAACCGGTTAGGGCCACCAGTTAACCGGCCCAGTCCAGTTTAATTTTTTTTAAAAAAAAAAATTGAATTTTGGGTCAAAATAGCCGTTTGGATCCGAAAACAGCTATATATATATAGTCTTTGGGCCAATGGCTAGCTTGGCCCAAAATTCAATTTAAAAAAAAAAAAAAAAAAACTGGGCCGAGCCGATTAACCGATGGGCCCTAATCGGGTTGGGTCCGGGCCGTTGGGCCAATGGCTAGTTTGGGCCCATTAATTTAAAAAAAAAATTACTTTTAAAACTATTTTTTAATCCCAAAAATATTCTATAAATACCCTACACCTTCAAATCATTTTTCATACAATTTTTCACTCTCTCAAATCTCAATTCTCAATTCTCAAATATTCAATATATTTAATTTCCTAAAGTGCTTACTGTTTTGCGGAGAAATTTTGACTTTTTGAGAAGAGTCGCCACTTAATTTTGAAAAGGAATTAAGAAACCTTTAGAGAGTTACTTCAAACGATTCAAAACAGAAAAATCGTTTTAAGTTAGAGATTCTAGATAAGCGGTTCCTATTAACGTTTTAGGAAGGTGTTAGGCACCTAAAACGTCCGCTAACTTGCAGTTATCCGGACTGTTTGAAAACATCTTTGGATTAACTTCTGAAAAGATTAATTTGTTGAAATAGTGATTTGATTTTAAAAAAAAAAAAACTTATGTAAAATAGATTTAGGCGACTTTGTTGGGATTTTAACTAAGTCTAAACAAAACTAATAAACAAATAAACACATAAAAGGGGAAGGCAGGAGAAAGTAAAGGATTTAGGTCATCAAGCTCAAATCAACGAGATCTGTCCTAATCTAGTTGGGATTCCGACCCATTTCACCTGTCCTAAACTATTTTTCGAGCCTTTGGCTCGAGTCTTGCTCCACCTATATTAAATACAACTTTGGCTTCGATGCCGAAATGAATGAATAAATAAATGACTAAATGAATAAATAAAAAGAAGACAATAATAAAAATTGAGACTTTTCAAATCTCTTTACGATCTCATCAATGGGTTTTGATCCATTTTTCTTCTTCGTCTATCTTTCAGCACCCACACGTCATGTAGTGGACCTCGGGTTTAAACTTCGAACTTGACTCGAAGGGGTAGACCTCATTGGCCAATTACGAAATGCAAGAGAAGAGGAATCTATTTGGACTCGAGACATTTTTTCACATGCAAAGAAAAGATAAAGAAATTAATATACATTCAAGGCATAAAAGTGGCATATTTCAAAGCAAAAGAAAATATCAAGAACCAATTTTGAATGACAATGATAAGCACACTTGCACAAGAATGAGAGTCAACAAATAAAATGTAAAGTAAAGACACCCACTTACATGCCTCATGATTTATGTTCATACAAAAATAAATAAAGGTAAAAGGAAGAAGGTCATATTCAATGAATTAATGCAAGAAACAAACAACGTAAGCTTGCGAAAGTAAAGGGATGGGGCAACAAGGAAAATACTCATGACTTCTAAAATTGAACAAACATAGATACTAATCCATAGAACAAAAGAAAATAAAGGTTAACTTTTCAAGCAAGAAATTTCAATTAAGGCTACATTAACGAAAATTGATACATCTAAATTACAATTAAAATTTTATGAAAAAAAAACGTATAATAACCTATGGTTTATATTTTTACGACATCGTTGATTCTCCTTTGATATTATGAATCAATGAGAGACACGAATCAAGTCTTTACACTCTCAAAGAGCACATATAACAATCCAAAGGGCGCAAGAAAATTAGAATAAAGTTTAGCATTTTTAAAAGTGAAATATTGTTTCACAATCATACTATGCATGATTCGAAAATATCTAAATAATTCTATTTAGCCACAAAAATTCAAACTTTCTCATCATTTTGACAAATTTGAAAATATGCGAAAAAAAGAAATAAACATCGTGGATGAAAAATAAAGCTAGCACTTCATCTCTTATATGAAGATTTTGGAGATTCCTTAAACTAATTAACAAGTAAATGAAAAATTCTTGATTTAATCAATTACTATTTTTATTAAGGCGAAACAAACAATAGTAACTATTTTTTCAACATAAAAGAAACAACTTTCCAGCTAAAACAAACATATCCGCCAACAATAAATTTAAACAAGACATGAATTTGTCTTTTAAGCAAAGATCAAAATTTTATACATGACAATCAAAGAATAAAGTAAAAAGACAAAACAATCAATATTAACCATTCTTTTCAACATAAAAAAATAACTTTACATGCTAAAAACAAACATATCTACCAACAATGAGTTTAAACAAGACATGGGTATGACTTTTCAAGTAAAGATCTAAACTTTATCCAAAATAATCAAAGAATAAGGTCAAAAGGCAAAACAATCAATATTAACTATTCTTTTCAACATAGAGAAAATAACTTTACATGCTAAAAATAAACATATTCAACAATAATGAGTTTGAACAAGACATGATTATGTTTTTCAAGCAAAGATCTAAACTTTATCCAAAATAATCAAAGAATAAGGTGAAAAGGCGAAACATTCAACATTAACTATTCTTTTCAACATAAAGAAAGTAACTTTACATGCTAAAAACAAATATATCTAACAACAATGAGTTTAAACAAAGCATAAATACAACTTTTAAGCAAAGATTGAAACTTTATCCAAAATAATCAAAGAATAAAGGGACGACCCGGTTCATACCTACTCTGTAGGTGTCGGGGAGGGGAGACCACTCCGGGCCTAACCTACGCGCCCTCACCCTAGCTTCGCGGGAGGGGCGTTTCGAACCCCCGACCCTGGCACACCACGGTAAGCAAGCTTACCGCTGAGCCAAGGCCATCCCTCAATAAAAAAAAAAAAAAACAGATACAACTATTGTTAGCTCATTTTTATATCATGAACATGAAAATAATTAGAATATCGATAGCACAACGTCTTAGGGCCTTTAAGGCCATCTACAACATACAATCCCAGCAAACAAAATTATATCTACGAACTATGAAGAAGAAAAAAAGATGAAGAAGAAAACGATAATAAAAACTAAAAAAAAAAAAAAAGATGTGTTTACCTTTTTGGGGGCAGCAAAACGAGACTACGCGCTTCGTCGGAATCAACCACCATCAAAAAAATGTTGCCGACAACTTGAAATTTTTTATTAGTCAACCAACTCTATGAAACAAAAATTTTTACTAAATAAAAATAATTATTTTGCTCAAAAGAGATTTTTTCACCTTTCTAACCTTTTTTTTTTCCTTTTTTACCAAAGTAGTGATAATATTTATAGAAGAGAATGAGATTTTTTTTTCTTTCTTCCACCAATGTGGGAGAAAAGTATTTATAGGAAAGGATAAAGATTTATTTCTTGTCATCCACCAATGTGGGAGAAAAAGCAATTAAAGGTGTTTTTGAAATTTTAAAATTGAAGATAA
This sequence comes from Capsicum baccatum var. pendulum, assembly GCA_030864225.1. Lineage (NCBI taxonomy): Eukaryota > Viridiplantae > Streptophyta > Magnoliopsida > Solanales > Solanaceae > Capsicum > Capsicum baccatum. The sequence goes on from CM061558.1 coordinate 274,940,741, forward strand.
GGTGAGATGGAAGATAATGTGGTGAAAAAATTGTACAATGTAGTACAACTTTTGAATTTCAAAATTAGGAAAAGACAAAGTTGGGGGGAAACAGTACAATGTAGTACAATTTGAAATTATTTTTTTGTGGAATTAGGTAGAAGTCATGAGAGTTTTTGGGAATTTTGGTGTTATTTAAAATATAACTCCAATTGGGATGTAAAGTTTAGCCATATTTATTTAATTTTGACCAAATTACAAATCAATTGACGGATTTCATTGCAATTATGGCCAATTTGATTTCAATTATGGACAAATCTAATAGATTGACTAAATTAAATTGAAATTCGATGCGAATTAATACTTCATTTAATCCCAGGCTTCTTGATTTTATAAAATCAAACACATATTTATCCGAATAAATTATTTTTTGAGAGTAAATTATATTTAAATCAAAACTTTAATCATTTGAATCTATAAGCTTTGATTAAAATTCGATATTTTAAAAAATAAATATTTAAGTAACAAAATTATAAAATCTCGTATAATTGAATACGATAAATTATAATCACTACTTAAAATGACAAAATTACGTACAAATATATTTAATAAATTTTTATTCGGATGAAATAAATATTTTAATTTTATTAAAAATCAAAGAAACTCAGGATTAAATTTAGTCGTGAGGGACAAAAATTAGGTGTCAACACTCACTTTAATATTTTAATTTTGCGTTTACAAAGTACGAGTGAAGTTTCTAAAGTCGCAATCTTCGGATACTTTCAAAAATTGGTATTGTTGTTCCACCTCTTACGTTTAATATTTATTTATTGTATTAATTGTTAAATATTTAATTTTATTATATTTGTGTATTTTGAATTTTTTTAGTTTAATTTAATTTATACTACGGATAAATTAAGAAACCTCGCTACTAAAGGTGTTTAAAAAATTTGTCCAGGAAGCGGTAGTGGCAGTAAAAAGTGAATTACTAGCGGTAGAGGTACTTCAAGTAGTAGATATACCCGTGTCTTCACCTCCGGTACTGCTTGGTACACCTTTTGAGGAAAAAATAGTGTAGGTGCGCACTATATGGATTATGTAGAAGCTCAGAAAAATTACGGTATAGAAGAAGAAAATGAAGTAGATGCGGTTAATTTAGACGAAGATGATGAAAACAATGGTGAGACACCTGTATTAGGAAATGTTAACGTTAGATCTGAATCGATTAATCTCCATTCATGTCCTCCCCGTGCCCCAAGAGCTCGTAAAACAACTAGTATTGCATGACAATTTTTTGAACATATACAAGATACTGAGGTGCAATGCAATATTTGTCAACAAATATATAAGCATAAAAGCGGAGGCAAGCAAGGGGGTACAGGTACGTTAATGAGACATATAGGTGATGCTCACAAAAGAGAGTTAAATATTGCACGAGGTGGTGGGAATATTGGTGGGCCAACGCAAACTAGAATGGACCCAGCAACCGATCAGATAACGAAAAAGTATAATAAATTGAGGGACCGGAAAGAAATAGCTAAAATAGTAGTTGTGGGTCGTTTGTCTTTTAGTTTTCCTTCTTCTGATGCCTTTATTCATTATATTCAAGCAATTTATAATCTTATGTTTAATGGTGTTTCTAGAAATACTTGTCGATCTGATATTTTTAGATTTCATTCACAATATTATTTTTATTTATCAACATTGTTAAAAAATATTCAATATAGATTATCCCTAACTTCTGATTTTGGTCGTGCTGTAAATAAAAATAATTATTTAACCGTTACTTGTCACTAGATGGATAGTAATTTTGTGATACAAAAATGTATTCTTACTTTTTTATATGACGAAAATCGTAAACATACTGAAGATTTTATTGTTGATTCTATTGTTAAAGTTGCCGAATTTTATAGAATCGAAAATAAAATCTCATGTATTGCTTTTGATAATACTTCTAACAACAAGACTGCTATAAAAAAAAATTAAAATCTAAGTTATCTCAGCCGTTGCCTGAAATTTTTCATATTAAGTGTGCATGTCATATATATAATTTAATTATAAAAGATGGTCTTAAGTTTTTTGAGTTTTATATTGAAAAAATCCGTCTTGCTGTTGGTTTTATTCAACGAAATAATCGAAGAAAAAGAATTAGAGAATTTAAAATTAAATGTCAAGAAAATGGAGTTGCACCGATATTGATACCTGAGGAAATTGATATTAGATGAAATTCTACGTATGATTTTTTAAAAACTTGTCATAAATATAGAGTTCCTATTACACTAGCTTTTAACCAACATTGCGGTTCATTTGCTGATTCTACTGATTGCATGCTACATGATTCTGATTGGGTTGTAATTAATGATCTTGTTAAGTTTTTAGAAAAATTTTATGTAGCTACAGTTGAATTTTCCAGTACTTATTATCCTTCTGTTTGTAATATTTTGGCATATATAGCCGATATTTTTGGTTTGCTCAAAAAATATAAAAATAAAGAAGGCTATAAAGAAGATGTTATTGCCTGTTTACTAAATTTAAAAAATATTTTTTTTCGATTCCCCCTATTTACTTGGTCGGTGATATGCTAAACTCATGCATGAAATATAATACTATGTGCCACTTTAGTACTATTATTTATGCTAACTTAGAAATAAATACTAACAATGATTCTGAACAAGTACAACCTTATTTGTGGACGGCTATGGGTGATACGAATGAATACATAGAAAGATTGTATAATCACTATGCTGATTTATTTAACTTAGCCGTACCTATAAATATCACTCCAACTGTCGTTCCTCATCCTCCCGATGAGTCATCATCTTTTAAAAGGCCGGCACATAGTGGTTTTCCTGATTTCTTTTATGATTTACCTTGTTGGAACAGTGTTGATGAAAGAACTTACACATCAAGTTATCGGGAAGAGCTAAAATATTATCTTCAATCGCCGCCAGAGGATCGCAGACGACGGATCAACACGCTAGATTGGTGGAGGAGTAATGAAACACAATATCCTATGCTTTCAAGATTAGTTACAGATATCTTGAATGTTCCAATGTCAACCGTTGCATCAGAGAGCACCTTTAGTCAGGGACGACAGCAGCTTGGAGACAACCGACACTCATTGGGAAGCAATGCAATGAATGTTCTAGTTTGCCCCCACAGATTGGATTAGAGCGGAAAGAAGAAATCAAGGAATGGAACCGGGGCCGAACGACGAGCTAAAACTTGAAGAAATTATGTCTTCACGGGAGAACTCAGCAGAATCAAATCCAATGCATGGTTTTGCCCCCGTTGACTTTGACTATCCTATGCAAGTTCCCATTAATATTTACATGAATGAGTTGGAAAAAATAATGCATAATTTGTAGATTTTTCATTCATGTAAATTATAAATTTTGGATCATTTCGCAATCAATAAAATTCAATATTCATTCACTCCTTAGTCCTTTACTTTGTAATTTTTTTCATATAATGATTTAAATTGAATTTTTAGTTTAAATTTAAAAATTACTTCTAATATATTATTAATTTACTATCAAGTATTATTAATAATTTATTATATTAAGTAACATATGTTTTGTATATTTGTGTATATATCTTCGATATATGTGTATATTTAATGTATACATGTGTATATGTTTTATAAATTATATATATATTGTAGTGTATATAATATATATATATATATATATATATATATATATATATATATATATATATTGTAGTATATGTTTTATTTAAAGTATTACATATATATTGAATAATGCGTATATATATGTATATATATCTTATATAGACGTATATATTTAACGTATACATGTGTATATATTTTATAAATTAATATATAACTATAGAGAGATAGATATAGATATATTGTAATGTGTATATATATGTGTGTGTGTGTGTGTGTATATATATATATTGTAGTGTATTTTATTTAAAGTAGTACATATACATTGAATGATGCATATATGTGTGTATATATCTTGTATAGACGTATATATTTAACGTATACATGTGTATATACTTTATAAGTTAGTATATAACTATATACATATATATATATATATATTATAGCATATTTTATTTAAAGTAGTACATATTTATATTTATAATTTATAATATATTAAAAGTGCGAAAATCTTTAGAAAAGTGATTTAAATTTTTTATCATATAATTAAAAGTCTTAGTAATAGACAAAATTATTTTTTCACTTATTTTCTTAAATTATTGTTTAATTATTTTTATCACTCAATTCTATTATTCAAAAAAGGTAAAATGACTCGATAGACCATTATACTATGTCTATTTTGTAATGTGCAGACTCTTGCTTACATGTTTGTCATAATAACCATTGAAACTCTCAGGTCCTGCAAATCCCACTTCTCTCGTTCAACAATCCCATTTAGCACGTCCTGAATGACATATACAAACAGAACCATAAAAACCATTAGAGAATCAGAGCAAATTAACACTAATTAAGCAAAACGGAATACAAAATCAAAATAAATAACAGTAATTAAGCTAAACCCATTAGATAATCAGAAAAATAACAGCAAATTAATAAGCAAAACCCAAAAGAGAATGAGCACAAATAGCAAAAATTCAACAAAACACATTAGATAATCAGAATAAATAACAGTAATTAGCCAGCAAATTAAGCAAAACCCAAAAGAGAACCAGAACAAATAACAGTAATTAGCCAAAACCCATTAACAAATGACAGTAATTAAGCAAAACAAATAAGACAATCAGAACAATTCCATTAAATATTTAAAACCCATTAACAAAAAACAGTAATTAATCAAAACCCAGCTGAGTAATTGCACAAAATCTCGAGAAATGAAGGAGGGTTCGACGACAATTGAGGATATTCGTCGTAGGTGATTCTTGGATAAAGCAAGTGAGAAATGTTAAAACGGTAAGGTGAACGAACCGGCAATTGAAATTGTAAATGGGAATACCAAAAAAATTTACCAACATGACTAGAAGAGAAGAAGAAGGGATATGGATCAGTGTTGCTCTTCAATGGCGAGTGGTAATAGGATTATGATTTTTGCAGAGATAAACAGTTAGATCTGCACAAGGATAAAGAGGGATACTGCTTTATGGGATTGTACATTATCAATTGTGCATTGTTTATGAGATGTCACTCTCTCACTCGCTCTACTCAGTCATTTTAAGGCCACATTGGCCTAATCAACTGTCAAACGGTTTAAAATGTTGTTTTTTAACCGATTTAAAAGTTTATATGACAAACATGTAAGTAGGAGTATCACATTACAAAACAGACATAGTAAAGGATCCATCGAGTCATTTTGCCTTCAAAAAATTATCAACTAAATTTTCAGCGGCTTTATAATCTTTTAAGGTTCATACAAGGATTTAAAACCTACCATTTATAGTTCTTTTAAATTTATATAACGATTTAAAACCTATTAACCATCAACAATTATTACATCGAGGGATCGTTTGGTTGAGTGTATTGGGATGTTAATGCATGCATTAGTTTAATATGTATTAGTAGTACCTTGTTTGGTATACTTTTTTACCCTGTATAACTAACGCAGGCATTAGTTATACACTCTATTGTGTATTGAGCTGTGTATTACTAATATCTCTATGTAATGCAGGCATTAGTTATTGAGGTGTGTATTACTAATACCTCAAAATCTATGGCATTAGTAATGCAATGAATCTAATGCATGCATTAACATGCTTAAAGACCCTATTACCCCTTAAAAAAAATTTCGCATCCTTTCCAACATATATATTAAGGGTATTATGTAGAAAAAATAAATTATTTTTTTAGAAATTATGTGATTCATGTTTTTTTTAGTACATCGAACCAAATACTACATAAGAAAAAATAAAAGCATAACTAACGCAAGCAGAACTAATACAAACATTACTAATACACCATATTTTGTATTATTCTTATACACTCTATCAAACAACTAGTAATTTATGATCCGAATAGGCATTGACACTCAAGAATTCTTCATGTGTCAAGGTTGTAAGTCACCATTTTGCACCAATTTTTATGATATTTTTCTGACAATTTAGTTAGTGAATTTTTGTTGAGGGTTTATTGAAGGCAGAGATATTGTTGTTGTATAGGATACAATTTTCATCGCATGATTATCTGTTTTAATGAATATTTATTTCAGATTTGTTTAATATTATAATATTTATATCTAATTCACACCTATTTTACATCTTCTTTTTAAATTTTTACAGCGTGAATGAGATAAAAGATTTCAGTCCATGAAATTATCCCTTTCAAAAACGAAAAAATTTTGCTCTTAAGGACTAACAATACAAGGCTTGATATTTTTTCTTTTCTTTAACTATGAGATTGTAGTTAGTTTGATTTAGGTTTAATTTTATTTTCTCTTTTTTCTTTAATTTCTTGCAGTGTATTTTCTTGAATTAATATCTAACAATAACTCTAATTAAATTTCAATTTGAAAATTTTACTTTATGAATGAAGAGACACACGTGCAAAATATGTACACTAAACTAGTATATTGAATGGTGCGTATATGTGTATATATATCTTCTATAGACGTATATATTTAACGTATACATGTGTATATGTTTTATAAATTAGTATATAACTATATATATATATATATATGTATATATATTGTAATGTATATATATATTGTAGTATATTTTATTTAAAGTAGTACATATATATTGAATGGTGCGTATGTATGTGTAATTGTGTATATGTGTATATAATTTTTAAATTCTAATGTAGTATATTCTATATATATAGTGTATATTTATTGTTTAACGTATTTAAAATGTATATAGGTGGGTATATATAGTGTATATTGAAAAAAGTATTTTTTTTTAACCGGGTTTGACCGGATTTTTAACCGGATTTAGGTGGGTTTGATCGGGTTGGGTTAAGTGGGCCTGGTTAGGGTTGTTTTTAAAATTTTTACTGTTGAGCCCGGATCAACCCAGTCCACTTAACCCCAACCCGGACCCGAATCGGCCCGTAATCCGGATAATTTTAACGGGTCGATTTTGGATTAGCCCGACTCGGCCCACTTGACAGCCTTAATCGAAAGACATTTTTTACCATGTGAAGAATGAAAAAAACAGTAATGGGGAATGCAGAGAAATGGAAGAAAATTAATAATTTTTTTCATTGTAGCAAACGACTACGAAATTGATTGAAATTCTGGAAAGGTTTGTGATTTGGGAGAAAAATAAGATTTTTGAAAGCAACCTGAGGAGAGCAATGTTTACTATAGTTAACCTCTTTTAGTTAATAAAATAAATTTGAATCATTAGATTAAGATGAGGACACTTATCATGATTTTAAAAGTGTAATGGATAAACGGAGAGAGATTTAGCACCGGAGATATTCAAATATCATATGTATATCACATACACATATTCAAACAACATACAAATCGGAGAGATCTAGCATCGGAGATATTCAAACGGGAGAGATCTAGCACTGGAGATATTCAAATATCATATGTATATCACATACACATATTCAAATAACATACAAACGGGAGAGATCTAGCACCAGAGATATTCAAACAGGAGAGATCTAGCACTGGAGATATTCAAATTTAGGAGGACACTCATCATGATTTTTTATATATATTTTTTATTTTTTTATTCTTCTATCTCAAACTTTTATTTTGAAAAAACAAATATGTATATCATATACACATGTTCAAATAACATACAAAATAAATAGTCATACAGATCTGGATATATTTAAAGTACAAAAAATTCATATGTATTTATGAAATACATATCATATTCATATTAAACAGTAACAAACATAATTATACTATATATTTTTATGTATTTGCGAAATACAAAGGTGACTAATATAAAATAAAAATATATATATGGATCAGGTATGTATATGTCTCATGTATTTTTTAATTATCTATATATATATATGTATATAATTGTCATTTTTGTTATAGAGATTTTGTGTCCTATATGTTTATATATAAATGTCAGTCAGATATGCATTTCTGTAAATATATATGTAGATATATATGTATGTTTTTTACCGTAAATACATATGCAGATCTGTATATCTATTTATTTTGTATATTTTTGAATAAGTATATATGTAATAGATATTTGTCTTTTAAAAAATAAAAGATAGAGATAGAAGAATAAAAAAAAGAAAAAAGAAAATTTTGAAAAAAAATAAGTGAAAAAGAAAAGAGAAAGAGAAATAGAAACTAGAAATAGAAGTGTAAAAATAAAAGTGAAAAAAAAATTAATCAAAAAAAGAAGAAGAAAACAAAAAAAAATATGAGAAAAGGAAAAAAAAAAGAAAAAGAAAAAAAAAGAGAAGTAGAAGATAGAAAATAAAGTGGAAAGAAAAAAAATGGAAAAGAATAAGAAATTAAAATTAGAAAAAAAAAGATAAAAAAAATGAAAAAACTAACAAGAAAAAATAGTTAGTGATATAAGAGAATTATATTTTGAAATTTTGAAGATCATGAAAATAATAATATTTGATTTGGAAAAGGAATCTACTAATATAAATAAGAGTAATTTATAAAAATTTAATTAGATGGGATAATTATTCCTTATTTAACTCAGACAAGACCATAAATCTTGTTGTATATGTATTTGTATAACAACAATTTACTTAAATACAAAATACAGTTTGCTATTTTTTATAATTCTAAATTTATTACTATAAAAGTTACAATTAAGATTTTATAATTGTTATTTTTGAAATTTTAGTAGCCTAAAGTCAAGTTTTAACAAGAGGCATATAATTATTATTTCTGAAACTGTTGTTATAAAATTTATAATTAAAGCTCTATAATTATTATTTGTAAAATATTTTTTATAAAATTAGTGGCGTAAAGTCAAGTTTTAAGGACGGTCTAATTTAAAGGGCAAACTTTGAATAGCCTTTCATTTGATGTAAATGGGCTGAATAAAATTTGAGTCGGTCCAAAAAGAGAGAAAGATTAGAGCCCGCCGCCGCGTAGTCGGGTAGATTCAGCGACCCGAAAAGCCACCGCCGTTCCGGCGACAAGGATTGTTGAAATACTTATCAGAGATGCCTCTGTTATTGGCCTCTACCAACTAGTTTGGGACTAATTGATAGCTGTTTTTCTGTGGTATATTGATACTAGTCTCATGAATCAAGTTTTAACTAGAGGCCTAATTTTTTTTAAAGAACAGCTCATACAATTAGATGGAACACAACCCCTCATTTGCCCGCGTAGTCGGGTAGATTCAGTGACCCGGAAAGCCACCACCGTTCCAGCGACAAGGACTGTTTGCCTCTGTTATTGGCCGATACCAACTAGTTTGGGATTAATTGATAGCTGTTTTTCTGTGGTACACTGATACTAGTCTCATGAACTTGTGTCTTAAAAAACACTTATTTTTTTCTCTCCCTTTTGGGGTTTCTAACAATTTAAGTTGCTTTAGCTACTTTTCCACCTTGTCTAGTGATAACGATGCTGATGTTAATATTGTATTTGCTAGAATAAGTGGTGGAAGTAGTGAAGGTGAAGTTGTCCAATCATTGCTTTCTGACCCAGCATGTGATTCCATGCGGATAACTGATAACTTTGTTGATAGGCTGCTTTATCGGTTCAAAAATGACTGCAAGTGTGCACTTGGTGCTTTTAGATGGGCACAATCACGTCCCGACTACAAGGCCTCACCGGAATTGTACGATAAGATGGTGGATATACTGGGAAAAATGAAGAAAATGGAAAAGATGCAGTCATTGATTGAAGAAATGAATGCAGACCATCTTGTTTCTCTTAACACAGTAGCAAAAGTTATGAGAAGGTTTGTCGGTGCACGAGAGTGGAAAGAGGCAGTGAGGACATTCGATGAGTTGGAAAAATTCGGTTTGGAGAAGAATACTGAATCGATGAATTTGTTACTTGACGCTCTGTGCAAAGGAAATAGAGTCCAACAGGCTCGTGAACTCTTCTGTAAGTCGCATATCCCAGCAAACGCAAACACTTTTAACATTTTCATTCATGGTTGGTGCAAAGTGAATCGGGTGGAAGAAGCGTACTGGACAATTCAGGAGATGAAAGGCAATGGTTGTAATCCTTGTGTCATCAGCTACTCAACCATCATTAAGTCCTACTGCCAGCAATTCAACTTCCAGAAGGTCTACGACCTGCTCGATGAAATGCAACAAGAAGGATGTGCACCTAATGTGGTCACTTTCACCACCATCATGTGTTTCTTGACAAAGTCAGGGGCATTCGAGGAAGCACTTAAAATTCCCGAGAGAATGAAATTAGTCGATGGCTGTAAACCTGATACACTTTTTTACAATGCGCTGATTCATACATTAGGCATGGCACACCGATTACAAGAAGCTACTCGTGTTTTGACTGTTGAACTGCCCAGAAATGGAGTTCAACCGAATACATCGACTTACAATACTATCATTGCCATGTTTTGCCATCATTTGAAAGAGGAAAGAGCGCTGGAATTTCTAAGGGAGCTGGAAAATTCACCGTTTTGTAAACCTGATGTTCAGTCATACTTTCCTCTGCTCAAGTTGTGCTTTAAAGTTGGAAAGACCGATGAGTACCTGAAAATGTTGGTGAATGATATTGTCAATAAGCATCATCTAAGTCTTGACCTATCAAGTTATGCACTTCTTATTCATGGGTTGTGTAGAGCAAATAAATGTGAATGGGCCTATGTTTTTTTTGAAGATATGGTTCGCCAAGAGATTACTCCTCGATACAAGACATGCAGTGTGCTGCTGCAGGAAATTAAACAAAAGAATATGTATGATGCTGCAGATAAGATTGCATTGTTCATGAAGAAAATGAAAACCGCCACAACATTTCCTGGAGAATGATTTGATGATTCATTTATCAAGTACAAGTTTCTCTTCTTGTGTGCCTGCAGATTTCAACAGCTTGTTGAATCTGAAATGTTAATTCTTGATCTTTAAATGCTTATGTGTAGTCCTCTTGTGGGATGATTTGGTTTGATTTTGTTTTTCTATGAACTGCTCAAGTATGAAGTTTCGGTTTTATAAAGTAAAAGCTTTACTAGTTTTACCCTGAGCCACCCGTGATTTACCACCCCTGATTGCACAAATTGAGATAAAGGAAGAAGTAATATGCATCAATACAAAATATAGAAGGAAAAGTGTCAAAAATATCCCTCTACTTTCATAAATTGATTATATTTACCCTTAGTTAAACTTTAGGATTAAATATATCCCCGCTGTTACTAAAGTATGCAAATATACCCCTCTATTTAACGGAAGTCAACACGGGCTAACATTTAGCTGATATGGACTCCCCGTGGCATGCCATGTCAGCGCCACATTTTTTCCACTCACACAAGACCCCATTTTCCTTCCCTTCTACACAGAATCTACACACACAACACACCCATATACACACAGACACTCCATTTTTTTCATTTTCTCATTTTTCACAGAATATACCAAAGGAATACAAACACCCACAGGATTTTTGGGAGAGTCTCATTCTTTTTCTTTTCTTGCTCCCAACGCACACAGAAAGAAGACACTCACAGTTCACACACTAATACACACATATCTGATCGAGAGAGGGAGATATTAAGCGAAAAGAGAGGGATCTTGAGAGAGAGTGAAGCATCGAGTGAGGGAGCGAGACACTCGAGCTCGTTCCGGCGATCAGATCTCGCCGACGATTCGACAACGACCAAGACAAACTGTTTTTCTATCAATTCCGGTGACCAGATCTCGCCGGCGATTCGGCAACGACCAAGACAAACTGTTTTTCTGTCAATTCCGGAGACCAGATCGCATAAGCAGGGATTGGTTCTGTCGTAGTTGGATTTTTGTTTTATGCCATGTTTGGGCGTGGTCTATTTTTTGCTATTGTTGTTCTGGGTTTGTGTGTGTAGTTTAACTCTAAATCAGTGAGTATGTGTATGGTGTATATGGATGTGTATGTGTGTGTATATGGGTGTGTTGTGTGTGTATATTTTGTGTAGAAGAGAAGGAAAATGGGGTCTTGTGTGAGTGGGAAAAATGTGGCTCTGACGTGGCATGCCACGTGGAGTCCATGTCAGCTAAATGTTAGCCCATGTGGACTTTCGCTAAATAGAGGGGTATATTTGCATACTTTAGTAATGGCGGAGGTATATTTAAACCTAAAGTTTAACTAAGGGCAAATATAACCAATTTATGAAAGTAGAGGGGCATTTTTTACCCTTTTCCCAATATAGAATCATGGAGACTCCAAGATTACGTACTTCAAGTGACATGAGTCTCCACACACTCATACAAAACTATTCGCTACTTGTCGTAGAAAAGTACTTTCTTATTTATTCGTTCTGACGATACATATTACACGCAAACATAGGAGAAACAAATATACAACATTATGATTAAAAAAGTTTTTTCTTTTCTTTTTCTTTTGTCTCTCAAGTAACAATTCGAAATTCTTGTTTTATTCATTCCTGGTCGATATCGTATTGAGTTAAAATATATCGCACAAATTGAAATGAAGTGTAACACCCCGTACTTAATTACGTACATTAGCCATGGTTATATGTGTTGGAGTATATGTATTGATCATAAGTTAGGTATATATGATTTTAAGTATGAGTATTGATTATTTTGAGATGGTTTCAAGTGTATAGTTGGATTATATGTGTATAGGAATCGACTTTATTTATACCGGAATTTGCCCGTCGATGGTTCCATACGAAGGTTATTGAATAAGCTTTCCAACGATATAAAGATTTCCAAAAATGAATAAGTTTTGGATATAATCGAGCACGTTCGAAACTATAAAACGGTGGCCGGGATATGTGAACACTAAATGTGCAGGAAAATTTCCTGCACACAAACTACTGAGGCCTGCCAGTTTTTTGGATCGACTTTGAACGATCATAACTCCCTCAATATAATGAACTGGGAGAGCTGCGACCTATCAAAAGAAAGATCTTTGAGTCTTATTTCCAATGCAATTGGTTTCATCTAAATCAAACATCTGAGTAAGGAGTTATACTCGTTTTACTTCAGCCTCTCAAAATAGATTTTTAGGGTCAACTTCAAACGATCATAACTCCTTGTACAGGACGAACTGGGTGACCTACTTTATATGAAATGAAAGACCTTTGAATTATCTATCCAAGAATACCAGTTTCACCCAAATCCGATATCGGAGCAAAGAGTTATGGCCGATTTACTTTAGCCTGTCAAAACAGTCCACCATGGACAGATTCGGATTTACTTAAATTTTTAAGGGCAATATGGTCATTTTCCATCACCTCATGGACGAAAATTGGTCATTATATACATAAACTTAGCCTCATATCCATCATTCATCATCCAATTATTGAAAATAAGAAACCCTAGCCTAATTTCAACTCCAATTATCTTGTGATTCAACCGTAGAAAGTCCAAATTGATTCCGTAGTTGTGTTCACCGTCTCAAGGGCTTCGAGAAGCACCCCTTATTTGTGCCAACAGGACTTCGAAATCAAAAGGGCCATTTTATGATAAGTGATTTGTAAAGGTAAAAAGTTGTGTTGAATTGGTATCCGAATCTACAACGAGGTATGTAAAGCATACTCTAACAATGTTCTTTGGCATGAAAACACCAATGTTCCATCAAGTAAGATTCCGAGGTTGTCCAAAAACATGTATTGTTCTACATTACCAGCGAAGTTGTTTTCATTCTATAAAGTGTCAAAATGTTTCATTGATATACCAAAAGGCTCCTATTTCATTATTGTGATATTGATCATTCTGAAACACATTGTTGATGTACCAATGAGTCTTTATGACATTGTTATTGTATAGAAGGTCTATTACTTGATTCCTATTAATGTATCATTGTTTCAAAGGTACTATATTGGCATGAACACTAATGTAATAATCTCAAAAGCTTTTGAACTAAGTTATTGGAAAGATCTCTTATGTGTGTTACTTGATATACGTGTGGGTGGTATCCCAGGGGCATAAGCCTAGCATGGGTCGATCCCTATTTATGTGTTTATGGGTGGTATCCTAGGGGCATAAGCCTAGAATGGATCGATCCCAGTTGATATGTACTGGGGCAGCCTAATGGTCACAGTACGATACAGTATTGATTATTGTTAGGTGGTTGGAGGTTCGGGAGAAGGAGGTAATGACGATTGATAATTGAAAAGAATGAAATGAACGAATGTATACCCTTCCACAAATGTGTTTGAATTCAAGAACTCAATTCAGATTAATGATAATGCGCATGATCCTAAAAGTGTTTATGAAGTGTGGTTCACTTCTATTATGATTTATTCACTTGCGTCTGATTTTCTTGATCCCCCATATCACATATGATTATTTACAGCTTTACATACTCAGTACATATTTCGTACTGACGTCCCTCACGGGGGACCTGCATTTCATGCTGCAGGCACAAGTGATTCAGCTCACTCACAGCATAGATAGAGCCAGGTCATACAACTATTGTTGGTGAGCTTCAGTTTGCTTCGGAGCTTTCCGAGTCGGTTCCTTATGTTTTATCATTGTACAGGAGTCGTGTGTGGGCGGAGGTTTGTCCCGACCCTAGTTATGTCATGTATATCCTAGAGGCTTTGTAGACGTAAGGAAGGATAAAGTCATGGGAGTTTATAGAGTGATGTTATATTTGTATATGTGGTGGCCCCGACGGCCAAGTATTCTATATATATATATATATATTTGTGCGTGTTGTGCTGATACAGGGAATTAGACCCTTCTATATGTAACGAAGTGTTGCCCAAATTTTTGGTGACATGTAAGTGAAAGTACAGGTATTTGAATGGGTTCTCCCAGGCCTTCTCGGCTTCGGGTGCCAGTTCGGCCCGATGGGATTTTGGGGCGTGACATGAAGGGAGCAATATGCATCAATACAAAATATAGAATCACGACGAATCCAAGAGTAAGTACTTCAAACCACATGGAGTCTCCACATACTCATACAAAACTATTCAATACTTTTCGTACAAAACTATTTTTTTATTTGTCCGTTCTGGCGATATATATTACAATCAGAGGCGGAGCTAGTATTTGAAGCTTGGGGGTTCGAACCCCCATCTCAGGGATGCGGAAGTGACGCGCCTACCACTGGACTACCAGCCATGTTTGTATGGGGGGTCGGACATATATAATTATACACATTTTCCAAATTTTTTAATTACAAATATAGGGTCTATGCAAAAGTTAGGAGGTTCGGTCGAACCCCCATCAAGCACACTGGCTCCGCCCCTATAAGTAGCACTTTGAAAATTCTTGTTTTATTCATAACTGGTCGATATCATGTTGAGTCAAATTAAAATATGTCGCGCAAATTGAAATGAAGGGTGTTATATGCATCAATACAAAATATGGAATCACGGCAGCTCTAAGATTACGTACTTCAAGCTACATGGAGTCTCCACATACTCAGAGGTGGAGTCAGGATTTCAACCAAGGGGTTCCATATTAAAAAAAAAACTTAGGATTTCAACTCAGGGGGTTCCATATTCAAAGAAAACTTAGTCGAAGGGGGTTCAACACCTACTATAACCACATAAAAAATAATTTTAATCATATATAAATGGTATATTTTTTCGTCAAAGGGGATTCGGCCAAACCCCCGAACAGAAGGCTGGCTCCGCCCCTGCATTTACTCATACATATTCGATACTTGTCGTACAAAACTAATTTCTTATTTGTCCATTCTGACGATACATATTACATATAAACATAGGAAAAACAAACATACAACATTATCAAAAAGTTTCTTCTTTTCTTTTTCTTTTGTATCTCTCGAGTAGCAATTCAAAATTTCTTGTTTTGTTTATACCTTATCGATATCGTGTTGAGTCAAAATATATTGCATAAATTGAAATAAAATACGCACTTCAAGCGACATGGAGTCTCCACATACTCATACAAAACTATTCAATACTTGTCGTACAAAACTAATTTCTTATTTCTCCATTATGAAGATACATATTACATGCAAACATTGAAAAAACAAATATACAACATTATCAAAAAGTTTCTTCTTCACTTTTTCTTTTTATTCTCTCAAGTAGCATTTCGAAATTTCTTGTTTTATTCATAACTGGTCGAAAAATTCTTTGTAAATAAGCAAAGTTTCCATACTTGTCATGAAATGGCGTCGTTACTGATTCCCATCGATTGCAACTTCTAATTTTCATATGTAGCACATTCTCAATAACATCAATTACCTCACAACATTGTCGACGTGGCGCCTATTTTTAAATAAATAAAAAAAATAAGTTTGTAATTAAATTCACCATAAAATAAAATAAAAATGGAGGTTAATCATTAATTTCAAGCGCGATAGATAAATTAATTTGCTATATCAGTAAAGTCACAATATAACATTTGTAACTTTGTATATATTATTACCTGTTGTATCATACATTAAAGTCGTTGAACTATATATATATATATATATATATATATATATATATATATATATATATATATATATATATATATATATATGTATATATTAATTTCTTAGAAAACACAATTTACATAATAGTAAATTTGGAAAATATATCGTAATTTGTCAAAACTATATTTTTTTAATGGGTAAAATTCAATGACCACCCATGAAATTAACCTGAAAAGATATTATAAATTAGAAAATTTACTTGTCCCCATATAAAGATACTAAAATTGAGTGTTTTTTTTTTTTTTCGTTACAAATGAATGACTTAGTAACTCCTCGTAACACAAATAACTTAGCGAGTTAAAAATTACACAAGTTCCGAAAAAAGAATAAAAAAATTCTTTTTTTGTTAGAAACTCTGCATTCGATCGAACATATTCACATAAAATGAAACAGAGAGAGCGAAAATTTTACCTGTCTCCATACTTTAGGAGATAGAATTGGTGCCCTTACATTAACCATATGAATTGATAATTCTGATTTATACTTTTGGTTATCACATTGCTTATTAGAATAATGACCAACTTGTGGCTATAACTTGTAAACGTTTCACCATTTTCAAGCCCAATAACTTAATCCAAGTAGAACTCAATGGGCCTTTAACATGGATCTGAATAATTGGGCCGAGTATTGAACGTAAACGGCTCTTCGGACCCAAAAAATGTCTTGAACGTTTGCATTGGTAGCCCTAATTCTCTTGCATTCATTAGCCGTGGATACAATCGCACTGAGTAGCCCCATGATATTGATAATGACCAATTTCTATTTAAATCATACCACAATGTTTGTTGTACCGTTCGACTCGGGTCATTTTCGTAAGCCTTAACGAGCTTTTTTACAGAGTCGAGATGGTTCATTGATGGAAATAGAGGACGTAGCGTGCCCAAATGGTGTAGCGACACTAGCGGTGCCACCGGATGTGCTGCCAATAGCCCTCGTGCGCTACCTTGTATATCCATCTTAAAATCTAAACAAAGATAGCGAAATTAGTATTGGTAGAAAGGGCGGATTTACATCATTAGCTATAAATTCAATAAAATCCATTTGACTCATTTGTGTTTAAAAAAAACTATCCTAAATAGGGGTGTGCATCGGTCGGTTCGGTTCGGTTTTACGTGTTATTGGTTCGGTTTATCGATTTTCGATTTTTAAATATGTAAAATCAATAACCAACCAATAAGATATTTTCTTATCAGTTTCGGTTTATTGATTTTGGTCCTTAACGGTTCGGTTTTCGGTTTAACCAATAAGAAAATACTTATGAAATAAAAATAGTAACAACTAAAATAAAAAAATGAAATCTTAATTACCGCCAAAACCTACGCAATGCATTTCATTTTACAAGAATCTTTAAACTTGAACTGAATGTTAGTTAAAAAAATAAAATTGAATCTTACTTGTTGGAAGGTATAAATGCTTCAAGTTTTTTATTACAATAATAGCCGAACTTTAGATTGTACCTTTGTTGCCCTGAATGGGTTAATACTTTGTGAATCACTGAATTATGAATTAGTAGTGCATATAATCTATAGACATACACATATCTCTCTATATATAGAGAGAGAAAGAGATAGATAGATAGATAGATAGATAAAGAGAGAGATATTTAAATATATAACATAAATAGGGATAAAACAATAACTTAGTGTAACCTTATTGGGTTACCGGTTTAACCGATAACCAATAAGCTAAAATCGATACCGAACCGTTTACCCAATAAATTTTTTTATAAGATCAATAAAAATTCGTTAACCCGATAACCCAATAATATTTTTATCGGTTCGATTTATCGGTCGGTTCGGTTTTTGCACAGCCTTAATCCTAAACCTAGTCAGTTGTCCTGTATGTCTAAAATATAGAACTCATAAATCTAAAATTTTGAATCTGCATCCAGTCGGAGTACATCGAAAATATAGCAAACAAAGTTAGGGTTTCTACACTTATGAGTCCTGAATTATAGAAAAGGCTCTTAATGGGTTCTAGATAAATTATGTATACCCTTTTAAGTGGATTTATAAATACAAATATATATATATATATATATATATATATATATATATATATATAGGGTCCGAGCTTAACCTACTGATTCTACAATACCTATAACTAGAGCTTTAGCTCCGCCCCTGACACTATCCCGCAAGAAAATATTTCCAATGAAATTTCTGGCATCCCACCATCGAAAAATCGATGTGAAATTAGTTACACGACCAAAGTCGAGGGGCGGAGTCACCTTTCATCTAGGGGGTTCGGATGAAAAATTATACTGTTTTTATATAATTTTCACATGGTTAAAAATATTTTTATGTATATGTAGTAGATGTTGAACTCCTTCAGCTAGTTCTTATGTTTACTTCTGACCCCCCTCAATGAAAATTCTAGCTCTGCCACTGACTAAAACTTTAGTAGTATACAACAACAACAACAACAACAACATATCCAGTGTATTCCCACATAATTGGGTCTGGGAAGAGAAAAGTATACGCAGACCATACCACTACCTCAAGTGAAGTAGAGAGACTGTTTCCGATTAAAACTTTAGTAGTATGACTTTAAAAATGATAGTGAAATTAAAGTACAAAAAGTAAAAGCGTTTAAGTTTTGTGCACTGTCAGTGTACAAAATATTCTGATCAAGTTTATCTGATAACTTAGAATATTATGTGATGAAAACCAAATTCATGAGTGAATGGAACACCAATCTCAGCGATACAACCACCAATCCTTTGATCAGAACCATACAAATAATGGTATCTATTAATGCAACTATCTAAAATCTTCACAAGAACTTGAG
The DNA here is from genome assembly GCA_030864225.1 of Capsicum baccatum var. pendulum. Lineage (NCBI taxonomy): Eukaryota > Viridiplantae > Streptophyta > Magnoliopsida > Solanales > Solanaceae > Capsicum > Capsicum baccatum. The sequence goes on from CM061558.1 coordinate 274,959,964, forward strand.
CAAAAGGGTAACTAATCCTTTGATTGTGACCATATTTATCCAAAACTGCCACTAAATTCTTCGTAAAAAATATTGTATCGTCATCTCCCATTACGAATCATCTAACATCCGTTAACCCTAGTTCAAAACTCTTCTTACTATCCTCGCGATCCTCACAGCCGATCTGCATGCAGTGACAAAATCTGAATTTTCAAGGTTTGACTAGATACTGAATTGAACAAAATATGAAAGATTTTTGAATCCTACGATATTGAACTAAAGAATCTGTATAACATGTCAAAAATATCCTCTGAATCTTATGATCTTAAACAGGTCATCCATAACATTGGAATTATGGAATTACCATAATTTACATCAATTTAATTTAAAAATTCTCTTTATAATCACGAAGTATCAATTTTACGTTCTAATAGGTTTTAAAATTGCAATAACCTTATCCCGAATGTGTTCTATTTAAAAGAAAAATAACAAAAATAAATTTACCAGAATCAAACCCTCGATTCGCAGAATCAAACCCTAACATTTTCCCTTATAAATTCTTAGCTAAAGCGGGTCAACAACTTCATCACTTCACTCAAAAACTCAAAAAAAATGGCATTTTCCACCATAAATTTCGGCATTTTAGGCTGTGCAGACATCGCACGTAAAGTCTCCCGCGCAATACTCCTTTCACAAATCGCCACACTCACAGCAATCGGAAGCCGTTCACTGGAAAAAGCAAATAAATTCGCCGCCGAGAACAATTTCCCAGCGACGGCTAAAGTATACGGAAGCTATGAAGAAGTTGTAAATGATCCGAACGTCGATGCAGTATACGTGCCTTTACCAACGAGTTTACATGTGCAGTGGGCTGTTCTTGCAGCCGAGAAGAAGAAGCACTTGTTGTGTGAGAAGCCTGTTGGATTGAATGTTGAAGAAGTTGATGTTATACTGAAAGCGTGTGAGAGTAATGGGGTGCAGTTTATGGATGGAACTATGTGGATGCATCATCCTCGTACGGCTAAGATGAGGGAGTTTCTTAATGATGAAGGCCAATTTGGACAACTTAAATCGGTATGTGAGAGTTTTGTTGAAATTTATGGGGATTAGTAAGACTATTTTTCGGACTCATTGTTAATGTCGAAAAAAAAAGTTCATCATTGTTAACAAAAACAACATTTATGATTGTAAATTTGAATATATATTGCTAGTTTTCTGGTATAGGCCCGGCTAATTGTTTTGTGGTGAGCTTATACTCAATTAGATTTCGAGAAAAAACAAGTATGACCATATTAGGAATAGTTCCTTTCTAGATGATAAAGTAGATAATAGTGACATCAAGCAACTCCATCTTGGGAGGGGAAGCACTGGCTTAGTCGAGTAGATTCGGGTTGCACTAGTGAATCTTGAAAGAGCTGAAGGCATTCATATAGTCTGAATCCATTATTATTGTACTATCAAAAATATACTACATATGTATGTAGTCCGAATCCAGCTAGCTTTTGGATTTAACACAGATGATTAATTGATTGATAGTGATCGTTTTGGGGTAGTGAGCTGTAGATTTAGCTACGTTTGGATTAGAATGCTTCTTCATCTTGTTACAAAGAAGGAATAGTCAGGAAAATTACAGGCTCTTTCTTGAGCAAAATAGAGCAAGTTATAGGATAAATTACCCTTTTTTTCAGGATTAGTGGTGGCCAAAGGTTTATAGTAATGTCTATCAACGGTAGTGTATTTGGATGCAAGCTTATTTTTTTAACTGGCTAACTGCCTGGTGGCTAATGGAGCGCGCACAAGCTGGACCGGACACCACGGTTATTGAAAAAAAAAAAAAAAAAAAGAAGTCTGTTCATGACCCTGCTCCACACGGGCAGAGCTGAAACTACATATACCGTTCCTGTTTATAATCTTATTACCATAGGCAAACAGTTAAACCTTGTATGCACTTGATTTAGGTAGTCTAAATTATAGGTGTGAGTTGAGGAGCCTCAGTTTTAAGTCAAGTAGAGGGCTTGTGGGGGTTGAAAGATTACCAATTTACACATGTTCTCTTTCCAATTCAATCTACATTCTTAGAAGTTGTTACATGTGGTGCGTTGGTTATTCAAACCTGGTAGAGCTGACTGTATACGAATTATTGATATAGTCGACCACAACTAATTTAGGATTGAGGCTTAGTTGATTGGCTTGTGCTTTCGTAATCAAAATATTTCATGGGAGTTCCGTCTCTGATTTTCTGAAACACTAGATTGTCTGATCTGTCGTAAGGACCTCCATATTCATCTAAGTAGGATTTTAGAGTGATTTTGAGTCATTGTGAAGCTTTTGTTTATCAATTGCATAATTTTTGGAACTATGGACCTAGTTGCACTAGAGAGCCCCAAGTCCCTCTGACATCTAAATTAGGTTGGTTATTTGCATGCTCACTTGTATTAGTTTATTTATGCCAGAATTCAGATCTATGGATTATCTTATTGTGTTGAAATCATGTGACAGGATGTTCTAGAGGTATTGAATAGCTAATTATTCTTCTTGCTCTCTGCTTTCCTTTATACAAATTCTAGGGATTTCTTTATATTTGCTAATAGTGTACTAGTAGAACTGATGTTGATATAGATTTGTTTATATCTGCAATTAGCGTACTGGTAGAACTGATATTTATATCTAATGACAAGTATTTCTTTTATTATCGACTAATAGCGTACTAGTAGAACTGATGTTGATATAGATTTATTTATATCTGCAATTAGCGTACTAGTAGAACTGATATTGATATCTAATGACAGGTATTTCTTTTATCTGCTAATAGCGTACTAGTAGAACTGATGTTGATATGTAATGACAAGCAACAACAACAACAACAAACCCAGTGTATTCCCACATAGTGGGGTCTGGGGGGGTAAGATGTACGCAGTCCATACCTCTACCTCCAAAGAGGTAGAAAGGCTGTTTCCGATAGACCCCCGGCTCAAGACACGAGATACCGCACAAATACATAGTAAAGCACAGAACAAGATTGCATAACATAAATACGGCACCCATAAGTAATAAAAACAGAGAAAAGCACACAGATTCGTAATAAAACATGGAACAAGGTATCATAACAAGAATAAAACCCCCACCAAGTAATTCCCTACACTAGCGACCCAAACTGACCCTAGCCTTCTGCCCTAATTCGCGTCCTCCAGATCTTCCTATCTAGGGTCATGTCCTCGGTGAGCTGTAACTGCTCCATGTCCCGCCTAATCACCTCACCCCAGTACTTCTTCGGCCTACCCCTACCCCGCCTAAAACCATCCAACGCTAGCCTCTCATACTTACGAACCGGGGCATCCATGCCCCTCCTCATCACGTGTCCGAACCATCTCAATCGGACTTCCCGCATCTTATACTCCACTGGAGTCACACCAACCTTCTCCGTGATAATCTCATTCCGAACTCTATCCCCTCTAGTCAGCCCACACATCCAACGCAACATCCGCATTTCTGTCACCTTCATTTTTTGGATGTGGGAGTTCTTAACTGGCCAACACTCCGCTCTATACAACATGGCCGGAAGGACTACCGCCCTGTAGAATTTGCCTTTAAGCTTGGGCGACACCTTCTTATCACACAACACCCCCGACGCGAGCTTCCACTTCATCCATCCCGCCCAATACGGTGCGAGACATCCTCGTCAATCTCGCCGTTACCCTGGATCACGGACCCGAGATACTTGAAACTATCCCTCTTACATACCTCCTGTGATTCCAACTTCACTACCACCTCATTCTCCAACCTCACGTCATTAAACTTGCATTCCAAATACTCTGTCTTGCTTCTGCTCAACCTGAACCCTTTAGACTCAAGCGTTTGTCTCCACACCTCTAATTTGTCATTCACACCCCCTCGCGTCTCATCAATCAAAACTACATCATCTGCAAAAAGCATACACCAAGGCACCTTCCCTTGAATATGCCGCATCAACACATCTATCACCAAAGCAAACAAAAAGGGACTAAGAGTAGATCCCTGATGCAATCCTGTCAAGACAGTGAAATGCTCTGAGTCTCCTCCCGCCGGCCTCACCTGAGTTTTCGCTTCATCATACATGTCCTTAATTGCTCTGATATATGCCAGCGGGACTCCACTCACCTCCAAGCATCTCCAAAGCACCTCCCTGGGGACTTTGTCGTATGCCTTCTCCAGGTCGATAAACACCATGTGCAGGTCCTTCTTCCTTTCCCTATACTGTTCCACCAGCCTCCGTACCAGGTGAATTGCCTCCGTCGTCGAGCGGCCAGGCATAAATCCAAACTGATTTTCCGAAATAGACACTATCCGTCTCATCCTCACCTCGACCACTCTCTCCCAAATCTTCATAGAGTGACTCAATAACTTAATCCCCCTATAGTTATTGCAACTCTGGATGTCACCCTTATTCTTATAGAGAGGGATCATGGTACTCCACCTCCAAGCCTCGGGCATTCTTGCCGTCTTGAAGATTTCGTTAAACAATCCAGTCAACCAACTTACACCAGCCTCTCCAGCGAACTTCCAAAACTCCACCGGTATCTCATCCGGCCCCGTCGCCCTACCCCTTCGCATCCTGCGAACAGCCTCTCTAACCTCTTCTACCTTAAAACGTCTACAATAACTAAAATCCCGACACTCCTCTGAGTGCTCCAGCTCCCCTAACACAATAGCTCTATCCCCTTTGTCATTCAAGAGCCTATGAAAATACGACTGCCATCTATTCTTAATGTGGCCGTCCTCCACCAACACTGTACCGTCCTCCCCCTTAATGCACCTCACCTGGTCGAGGTCACGACCCTTCCTCTCCCTAGCCTTAGCGAGTCTAAACAACTTTTTCTCCCCTCCTTTCCCTTGTAACCCTGCATACAAGCTCTCAAAAGCCTCCCAAAATCGCCTCTTCTCCTCCCCCTCCGAGCCCACTTGCGGCGCATAAGCACTACACACGTTCAGGGTAAACCTCCGAATGACCAACTTAATAGTCATCAACCTGTCGTTGATCCTCTTCACCTCTACTACCTGATCTCTAAGCTCTTCATCTACTAAGATGCCAACTCCATTCCTATGCCTCTCGCTCCCAGAGTACCACAGCTTGTAACCATCCACATCCCTAGCCTTAGACCCTACCCACTTGGTCTCTTGAACACACGCAATATTAATCCTCCTCTTTCTAAGAATCTTCACAAGCTCTATGGACTTACCCTGAATGGTCCCTATATTCCAAGACCCAACCCTCAGCCTACCCTCACTATCCCCACGTCTTCATCTACCACCCCTGAGGCCAAACCTTGGCCTCCCTCCCACTCCCGCCCTTTCCTCATCCCCCGCCCCCACAACAGCCCCACGCCCCAACCCCCTCGGACATGACCCTATCCAACCATCACCGCCCACAGCCACTACTACAAGAAAATATAAGAGAATATAAACAATAGTAGTAGCAAAGCAGCAGCAAGAAATACAAGGCTCACACAAATTCGAAGAAATAATGAAGAAACAAAACTAAAGTCAAATAGAGAGCAAACACCACTGGACTCACCACCCAAAGCCCCAACCAGAGCCCCGAGCCGATAACCCAATAAAAAGCAGTGCAAGAAACGACAACAGACAATATCAACAAATCAAACGCAAGTCAAGATACAGGAGATAGTACTAGCATAATACGAAGAATGAAATATTGAAATAACAAAGGTTAGAAGTCACCAGGTTACGCTTGTAGACCAAGTCGGAAACCAAAATCCAACGTAGATCGGGCTCCGGGGAGTTCCGGTGACGGAGAGACGGCGCTACTGGAGGCAGAAATTAGAGGGAGCGGCGGCTGCTGGTGCTTCAAGTGAATAGGTCGTACAAATTAGAACAGATGGTTGCTCGAAACTGCTATAGTAACTTCTTAAAAACTTGTGTTCGAACTGAACAACTTGAATACCGAAGCATTTAAGTCGTTAGCAAAAACATTTCTTTAATCTGCTCATAGCGTACTGTAGAACTGATGTTGATATCTAATGACAAATGATTTTTTTCGTATCTGCTATTATCGTACTAGTAGAACTGTTGTTGATATCTAAGGACCTCTGCAGGTAAACACTTGTTTCACATTTGCTGCTGATCCCAATTTCCTTGAAAATGACATTCGTGTAAAACCAGATCTTGATGCTCTTGGTGCTCTTGGAGATGTTGGGTGGTATTGCATTAGGGGAATTCTGTGGGCTACAGATTTCGAGCTTCCCAAATCAGTAGTCGCTTTACGCAACCCTGTGCTGAACAAGGCGGGAGTGATTATATCATGCGGTGCTTCTTTAACGTGGGAAGACGGGAAGGTGGGAACTTTTCACTGCTCTTTCCTATCCAACTTGACAATGGATTTAACTGCTGTTGGAACGAAGGGCACGTTGCACCTTCATGACTTTGTTATCCCTTATGAGGAGCACAAAGCTTCGTTTATCTCAGCAGTAGAATCTGGATTTAAAGAACTTGTTACAGGGTGGGAACCAAAACCAAGCGAGCACACAATCACGGCAGACATTCCCCAAGAAGCTCTCATGGTGAGGGAATTCTCAAGGCTGGTTGGACGTATTAAAAATGAAGGCGCAAAACCTGAGAAAAAGTGGCCAACTCTTAGCAGGAAGACAACTCTGGTTTTGGATGCTGTTAAGGCATCAATTGAAAAAGGTTTCGAACCTATGGAGATTGTAAGTTGATGATTATAAGGTATCTGGTTGTTACCAATGCTATTGTCACAAAGATTGGATTCTTCTGTAAATTGTTGTTAAGATTTAAATGTTTAGACATTCTTCTATGGCTGCATCCAATAAATAATCAAACTTTGTGTAAGACCCCATAAAAATTTCAACGAATTTATTTTTGACCTTCCCGCGTGTGTAGTGCCAATTTTTGACTTGAATTATGTTAAGGGATGTTAAAAGGGTGTTTTGGAAATGTTTCAAAATTTTCGGAAGGAATTCGAGGCTATTTTGGGACCCCGGGGTAATAAGCCTCCGCGATAGTGGCGTGCCATGCCACTTAGCCTCTGCGATAAGGGCGTGGCACGGAGGCTAAGCTCTGTGATAGCAACGTGCCACACCGCTATGTATTTTTCACTCAGTTTTTGTTTTTTTCATTTGAGGTGAGGGTTTTTTGATCCTTTTACCCATTGCACGACTTTTAAACACCAAATTGATCCTTTTCCTTGGTTTTATAGAGAATTCTTCATTCAAGTTCCAAACTTTCGGACTCCTTTATATTTCAGGCATGTTTCTCATTCCTTAACTTGAATTTTACATTGGGGTACTTATTTAATCAATATTCATGTATTTTAATTGATGGATTTGAAATTGGGTTGAGGGGTTTTGATTGTTATTACTTGAATTGCTTTTTCCTCGTTTTAAAAGGATTATTCATGCTTTAATTTGTGGATTTTGGGATTGAATTGGCGCATGGTGGTAATGGTTGGAATGGGTGACATAGGCTTCCCCAATTTGTTGAAAATTTGGCTTGATAATGACATTTGGCATAAATTAACTTGTCTTTTGAACCCATTGCATTGTATTAAAGGATAAATGAATAAATATGGTTAAGGAAGGTCTTGGTGGCCGTGATTTTGAATTTTAAATGAAACTTGAGAGTCTAATGGTTGTATGGACTGGTTTGACATAATTGAATTAGTTTGCAAGCATATTGGTATGACGATACCATGTTGGAAAATGTCTTAATAAAGATTCCTTGATTAATGGTGGGTTTATGTGTAAACTGTTTTAATTTGGGCTTAAAGGGAATTGCGTACCTCATTGTAAAGGTGTAGTCCTGGAGGAACCAACACAGAAGACCACGTTTGCCGATGCGGGTGTCTATGTGATTGTGTGCTTGGTGCATACTTTATATTTTGGATGGCTATCGCCTTGGTGTCTTTAGCCTATCCTCGATTTCCTTAGTACGTGCGACTAACATGCACTGGGGTCCTTCTGGCAGGGGGAGTCGAATCCATATAGTCCATGGGTGCTTTTAGGACAGAACAAGCTACATAGTTTAGGTTAATAATTTAAACTTTTGTGTTGATGGCTCATGTCCTTATTCCTACGGGTGGACATATTTTGGTTTAAACCGAAAAAATCAAAAAATCAAATCGAAATTTAATTTTGGTTTTGATTTTTTGATTTTTTGGATCGGATTCGGTTTGTAATTTTAGAATTTCGATTTTTCGGTTTGGTTTTCGATTTAAAAAAAAAAATTCGGTTTAAACCAAAAAACCAAAATTTTATAAATAATATATATATATATATATATATATATATATATATATATATATATATATATATATATATATATATATAGTAATTCACATTCACAATTAACATTTAACAGTAAATTCGCATACGCCGCAGACTGTTTATGGATTGTTTTAGTGACTCAAATATTTTATGGACTATTTTGGTGACTTTGGACTGTTTTATGGACTATTTATGCAGAAAGTATGTTGTTGCATGGACTATTTTTATGAGTTTTGTGTCGTTTTGTAGACTATTTATGCAAGGTTATATTATATGTAATGATTAATGACGTTATGTATTATGTTAAGCTTATGATTATTTCATTTCGTTTCATCCATGTTGAGTTATTTATAATTATTTATATTTAGGAATGAAAAACAGGTTTGAAAAAAATAATTTTTCTACAAAAATCCATCAATTTTAAATGCTCAATTATGAAAAAGAGAGGCTAACTACTTTAATATTTCAAACCGAAATAAAAATATGAAATAACCGAACCGAATTTGTAAAAACCGAACCAAACCGAATTTATTTCGGTTTGATTATGGATGTCATTTTTGTCAATCCGAAAACTGATAAACCGAACCGATATCAAACAATCAGACCGAACCGATCGAACGTCCACCCCTACTTATTCCGGCATCCTATATATGTATGCATGATTGTTGTGCATATGGTTTATGACTGGATTTCAGTAATTGCACTATTTTATCCTTATCCCTTGAGTTACATGTCAGTGCTAGCCCCACTGACCGTCCTTAGACGCTGCACCATTTCATGATGTAGGTTCGGAGGACTTTTCTATTGCTCATGTGCAACGTTAGGTGGTTGCGTACTTTTATTGATCAGCTGTAAAGTGGTGAACCTCCATCCTTCGGAAGACCTGGTCATTTCATTGATTTCCTTATTGTCTTAGTATTTTGGATTCTTTTTGTCATGGTCGAAGGCATGTCCCAACTTAGTTGTTATTCTTGGTTTAGAGGCTTTTGTGGACATGAGTGGGATGACGTGGATATTTTGTTTTGACTCTTTACTTTTTCTCTTTTGGTATTATTTATCTATCATTGGTTTGGTTGACTTCTGCTGTTTATATTTATATGCTTTGAAGGTAAAGCTAAGGGGGTTGTGTCACGCCCCAAAATCTTGTCACGTCCCAAAATTCCATCGGGCCGGACTGGCACCCGAAGCCGAGAAGGCCCGGGAGAACCCGTTCAAATACCTGTACTTTCACTTACATGTCACCAAAAATTTGGACAACACTTCGTTACATATAGAAGGGTCTAATTCCCTGTATCAGCACAACACGCACAAATATATATATATATAATACTTGGCCGTCGGTGCCACCACATATACAAATATAACATCACTATATAAACACCCATGACTTTACCCTTCCTTATGTCTACAAAACCTCTAGGATATATACATGACATAACTAGGGTCGGGACAAACCCCCGCCCACACATGACTCCTGTACAATAACAAAACATAAGGAACCGACTCGGAAAGCTCCGAAGCAAACTGGAGCTCACCAACAATAGCTGTACGACCTAGATCCTATCTATGCTGTGAATGAGCTGAAGCACCTGTGCCTGCAGCATGAAATGCAGGTCCCCCGTGAGGGACGTCAGTACGAAATATGTACTGAGTATGTAAAGCTGTAAATAATCATATGTGATATAGGGGATCAAGAAAATCAGATGCAAGTGAATAAATCATAATAGAAGTGAACCACACTTCATAAACACTTTTAGGATCATGTACATTATCATTAATCTAAATTGGGTTCTTGAATTCAAACACATTTGTGGAAGGGTATACATTCGTTCATTTCATTTTTTACAATTATCATTCGCCATTACCTCCTCCTCCCGAACCTCCAACCACCTAACAATAATCAATACTGTATCGTACTGTGACCATTAGGCTGCCCCCGGTACATATCAACTGGGATCGACCCATGCTAGGCTTATGCCCCTGGGATACCACCCATAAACACATAAATAGGGATCGACCCATGCTAGGCTTATGCCCCTGGGATACCACCCACACGTATATCAAGTAACACACATAAGAGATCTTTCCAATAACTTAGTTCAAAAGCTTTTGAGATTATTACATTAGTGTTCATGCCAATATAGTACCTTTGGAACAACCATACATCAATAGGAATCAAGTAATAGACCTTCTATACAATAACGATGTAATAAGGACTCATTGGTACATCAACAATGTGTTTCAGAATCATCAATATCACAATAATGAAATAGGAGCCTTTTGGTGTATCAATGAAACATTTTGACACTTTATAGAATGGAAACAACTTCGTTGGTAATGTAGAACAATACATGTTTTTGGACAACCTCGGAATCTTACTAGATGGAACATTGGTGTTTTCATGCCAAAGAACATTGTTCGAGTATGCTTTACATACCTCGTTGTAGATTCGGATACCAATTCAACACAACTTCCCACCTTTACAAATCACTTATCTACAATGAAATGTTTGGCATCTAGTATTAGCAACCCAACACCACAATTCTCTTCCATAATTCCATACAACCAATATTTGCAAAACATTCCAAAAAAACCAACTTGAACAATAGATTTATGTGTATATATATATATATATAATCATCATTTCAATACCACATCATCAATACCACATCATCACACCAAATCCTTTCACAATTCAACATAATCCAACATAATTTCCCAATCATCTTTCAACAACAATCAAATAACATATTTCTTATGCTCACATGTATATATATACATATCCATATAAATAACACCAACATAATTTACATCCTTACCATAAAATGGCCCTTTTGATTTCGAAGTCCTGTTGGCACAAATAAGGGGTACTTCTCGAAGCCCTTGAGACGGTGAACACAACTACAGAATCAATTTGAACTTTCTACGGCTGAATCACATGATAATTGGAGTTGAAATTAGGCTAGAGTTTCTTATTTTCAATAATTGGATGATGAATGATGGATATGAGGATAAGTTTATGTATATAATGACCAATTTTTGTCCATGAGGTGATGGAAAATGACCATATTGCCCTTAAAAATTTAAGTAAATCCAAATCTGTCCATGGTGGACTGTTTTGACAGGCTAAAGTAAATCGGCCATAACTCTTTGCTTCGATATTGGATTTGGGTGAAACTGGTATAGTTGGATAGATAATTCAAAGGGCTTTCATTTCATATAAAGTAGGCCACCCAGTTCGTCCTGTACAAGGAGTTATGATCGTTTGAAGTTCACCCTAAAAATCTGTTTTGAGAGGCTGAAGTAAAACGAGTATAACTCCTTACTCAGATGTTGGATTTGGATGAAACCAATTGCATTGGAAATAGGACTCAAAGATCTTTCTTTGGATAGGTCGCAACTATCCCAGTTCATTATATTGAGGGAGTTATGATCGTTCAAAGTTGACCCAAAAAACTGGCAGGCCTCAGTAGTTTGTGTGCAGGAAATTTTCCTGCACATTTACTGTTCACATATCCCGGCCACCGTTTTATAGTTTCGAACGTGCTCGATTATATCCGAAACTTATTCATTTTTAGAAATCTTTATATCGTTGGAAAGCTTATTCAATAACCTTCGTATCGAACCATCGACGGGCAAATTCCGGTATAAATAAAGTCGATTCCTATACACATATAATCCAACTATACACTTGAAACCATCTCAAAATAATCAATACTCATACTTAAACTCATATATACCTAACTTATGATCAATACATATACTCCAACACATATAACCATGGCTAATGCACGTAATTAAGTACGGGGTGTTACATGGTTGATAGAGGCAACAAAGCTTCAATTGATGAACATATTTGTTTGAATTGGCTTGATTCTATGGAGCCAAAAGCAGTCATTTATGTTTGTTTTGGTAGCCTTTGTAACATTTCATTTTTGCAAATGAAGGAAATTGGATTAGGGTTAGAGTCATCAAATGTGGCTTTCATTTGGATAATTAGAGGGCTAAATTTTACATTAGAAGTTGAAAAATGGCTAAGGGATGAAAATTTTGAAGAGAAGGTTAAAGGAAGAGGGATGATTATTCGAGGGTGGGCCCCACAAGTTATGATATTATCTCATCCGTCTGTCGGGGGGTTTCTGACGCACTGTGGATGGAACTCGACTCTCGAAGGAATTTCCAGTGGTGTACCAATGATTACTTTTCCTATGTTTGCCGAGCAGTTTTACAATGAGAAACTCATCGTAAGTGTTTTGAAGATTGGAGTTCGAGTCGGGGTTGAAGTAAGTACTGACTCTTGGAACGAAGAGAAGAATGGAGTGCCAGTTAACAAGGATCAGATAAAAAAAGCAATAGATAAATTAATGGATAAAGGATTTGAAAGTGAAGAAAGAAGAAAAAGAGCAAAAGAGCTATCACATATTTCAAATAAGGCAATACAAGAAATGGTTCTTCATTCTTGAACATCAAATTATTGATTGAAGATGTGGCTAGAACAATGTAAAGTTTGTATCTAGAAGGGGTTATTTGTGTAATGAGTAGAAAAAATAGTGCCATTTCTTGTAATGCCAACTGTAAAATAGTGTAACGAATTGTCCTTTTATTTAATGTTTTCTCTACCTTAGTTCATGTTGGTATACTTTCATTTTTAGTCTGGTTTAATAAAAATAACATTTTATTTCAATTAAATTCACTTCTCATTTTGTCATTAACAAAATGACTTATACTCTTATAGTCACAGCTCTATATCCATTCTAATAATGTCATATTAAAACCTTTATTAAATACAAACAAATAAAGCCTTGATATCCCTTCACGCGTAGAATTTAAAGTTTGTGGGCTCTCCACATTAACAAGAAACCGAAATAGTAATTAATGCACTATACCAACAACACACTTTGTTTCTAGATTTCCAACTTATCATTTTTATATATTTACTAAATTTCTATATATAAATACTAAATTCGTACGAAAGTACTGGGTTCCAAGAGTCCACACCCAGCTTCTTGGATCCGCCCCTGTTCACGTATTTCAAGGACATTATCAGCCTCGTGCGAGCTCGATACACCTTGAAAATTTTGCAAATGCTTTTTTATGATTTTAATTAATCAAAATCAGCGTCCAAATGTGAAATATCTTAATTATGTCACACATTTGAATAATATACTTTATGTGAAAAAATAGCTTGGTCAAACTTTGGGTATTCAATAGATAATACTAATAAATATCGAAATAATATATAGACATGTCAGAGAAATGAAAAAGATGTACTATCAATTTGGCATGGCCCTGTAGAAGATTTATTTATTTAATTTAAATCATCATCCATTTTTAGCTAGTATTTTTCTACCCTACAATGATACGTATGAGTAAGATGTGCGTATATATATAAGGCATATAAATAGATCACTTTTTTAATGGGGAGTAAATTAATTCTGAGTTTCTAACTCGCAAAGTTTGAAGGACATATTTGGACCTTTATCCCATTCGAAATGTCCCCCTTCTAACAAAAAAGAGAGGATATATAAGGAAAAAAAAGGTTGTAAATAAAAGAAAGATAGAGAAAATAAACTTCTATACTATGATCAATTACAATTACATATAAATTAGAAACTATATGTGTAAAAAGTAATCTGGTGCACCAAAACTTTCATTATGTGCGAGGTCGATAAGAGTTTATTAAACAAGTCATATTCCAAATTTATGTAAGAGACTATTTCTACGACTTAAACTAGTGATCACATGACAAAAACTATATATGTATATTCGAAAAATACCCCCCAAAAAACTACATTGGTCCTTGAGGGACCCACTATTTAATACTGATGCATTATAATGTATAACTATATATGCATTGAACGCGAGGTCGGAAAGGGGCTGAATCATAAGAGTTTATTGAACGCGAGGTCCAAGAAGGACTGAATCATAAAAGTTTACTGAAAGCGAAATCAGAGAAGGACTGAATCATAACAGCTTATTGGATGCAGTCTTATCCCACATTTATGCAAGAGATTGTTTTCAAACTAGACTTGAACTCGTCATCTCCCGATCACATTACAAAAGTTATATATGTATATTCAAAACAACCCCCTCCCCCCCCCCCCCCCCCCAAAAAAAAAAAAAAAAAAAAAACTTCCAACAAACTTTTATTAAATTCCTCCAACCAACAAACTACATTGGTCCTTGAGGGAGCCACTATTTAATACTGATTAATTAATGCATAACTATATATGCATTATAATATATAGCTTACACTCCTACAACTCTTTAAATCCTATTCACTCATTTTTTTCCACTTTATTTTTGAGTACATGCATGACATCTTCAATTAATAATTTGATATTCAAGTAAGAAGAACCTTCTTCTTCTATTGCCTTCTTTGAAATTTGTGCTAGCTCCTTTGCTCTTTTTCTTCTTTCTTCACCTTCTAATCCTTTATCCATCAATTGATCTATTGCTTTTTTTATTCGATCCTTGTTGACCGGCACTCCATTCTTCTCTTCGTTCCAAGGGTCAGTACTCACTTCAACGCCGACTCGAACTCCGGTCTTCAGAACGTTCACGATGAACTTCTCGTTGTAAAACTGCTCGGCGAACATGGGAAAAGTAATCATAGGCACGCCGCATGAGATTCCTTCAAGAGTCGAGTTCCATCCACAGTGCGTCAGAAACCCCCCGATAGACGGATGAGATAATATCATAACTTGTGGGGCCCACCCTCGAATAATCATCCCTCTTCCTTTAACCTTCTCTTCAAAATTTTCATCCCTTAGCCATTTTTCAACTTCTAATGTAAAATTTAGCCCTCTAATTATCCAAATGAAAGCCACATTTGATGACTCTAACCCTAATCCAATTTCCTTCATTTGCATGAATGAAATGTTACAAAGACTACCAAAACAAACATAAATTACTGATTTTGGCTTCATAGAACCAAGCCAATTCAAACAATTAATATCAACCATTTCATCATCCATTTCTTTGTTACATAATGATACTGGACCAACACAAAATACTTTGTTCACATCTTTCTTGTATGCATCAACATACCAAGACTCCAATTCTTCAAAACTATTGATCAAAGTACCTCTTGCCAAATCTTGGGACTTCTTCATTTTGTCCAAAATACTATTCATATCTTGAGAACCATTAGGCAATTGAGCTTTTGTAAATTCAATATTGTGTGGAACATTAGGGATCAAGAATGAATCAGAATCCAATACAAGGGTATCTTGTATATTTGTTTGATTTAATATGTTTGAACAATATGAAGTAAAACAAGAAATTGTTTGGAATACATACCTTGGAATCTTGAACTTATTAGCAACTTGTTGAGTCCAAATAAGTGGACTAGTAGAAATAATACAACTTGGCTTTGGTTCCAAATCTTGTATCAATTTCTCTAATGGTTCTTGCATCATATCACTAGCCAAAAAGAAATCTTTAATCAACTCTAGTGAATTAAGTGTGTCCAAATTTTCACATCCTTGAGGTAAACCAACTTCTTGACTTGGAAAATGTATAGGAATTAGTTGGATTTTTAGATTGAATTTTGTAGCATATGTGACTATAGATTTGTACTTTTGGGCATTAAAAGGTGTTGTGATAATTGAGACATGGACTCCATGAAGTGCTAGTAATTTTGCAAAATCATTTAATGGTATAATATGGCTTTGTGACATTAAAGGTATCAATAGAAAATGAAGATCTTTATATAAAGAAGCCATTGTTTTGGAAAAACTTTGTGGTGAAAATTTTTATAAATAGAGAAAATTGTATTGAGATATGTTATGGTTAGATCACATGATATTGATGAGACTAATTTTATGGCAAAAAAATCGAGATAGGGGAATTAACACTTTTAGTCCCTCAATATTTGATGAATTTTGATTTTGGTCTTTGTAATATTTAAAAAAAAAAAAAAAACTTGATGCACTAAAGTTATTGCTATGTGCGGTGTCCGGGGAAGGCCTCACCACAGGGGTGTATTGTACGCAACCTTTGCATTTCTGTCAGTGGTTGTTTCCAAAATTAAGTATATTTAATTTTTAGTCAATTGATATCTCCACTTTTGATCCCTATATTAACAAAATTAATGATTTATTAAGTGTTAATTAGTACCCTGAATTTGTATTGTTACTCCATATATGAAGTTATTAGTTCTAAAAATAGACGAAAAAACATATGTTTTAATTAATTGAAGGTTATAATTAACTAAAAATAACAATGACCATAATTAAAAATTTATCAATAATTAAGGGACCAAACGTGTAATTATCCCTATAAACAAAGAACAAAAGAGTTCTATTTTTAGTTACACCATTATACGTCCTCAAAAGTCTCCAATTATATTATAACACCATGGTTTATCCTTCCAAATTAGTATATTTTTTTTAAAAAATAAGAAAATAATTTTAATATGTATAAAATCGCGTAAATGAAACAAACAAAAAAAAAAATACAACTAGAATCGTTGCCTCTTTTGACTCTTGGTGACTGTGCTGAATTTTCAGTAATTGGTACGCTCAATGTGTTTGCCAAATTTGACCCATTCTTTTTTTAAAAAAATAAAAATAAAATAATATTCGTATTAGAGCCAATTAAATTTAAATTGATTTAAAAACTTTTTCAAATTAGGGGCAATGCATATCCTGAAAAGTAAGATTTGTGATTTTGAAAAATGTTAATATATATATATATATATATATATATATATATATATATATATATATATATATATATATATATATATATATATATATATATATATATATATATATATATATATATATATATATATATGTATGCATGTATGTATATGTAACGAGTTAAGATGATGAAATATTTTAAGTGGTTAATTTATATCTCCGTAATAGATGTTTAAGAATAGGCATAAACGTTTTTTAAGAATTTGACTCAAAAGAAAGCATTTTTATCATGTGTTAAGACGATCAATTGAAATAGGTTGTTTGTGTTTGAATAAAATCTAATGACAAATTTAAACATGTATTAAAGTTTTATGTTACGAGTTTAATCAGTCTTAAGGCAATTTTAAGACTGTAAAACTATATAATACAACATTGATTTGTAAAACTATATAATACAACATTGATTTATTAGTATTATCAATATTGTAATACATTGTCAACTCATGTGCACGCGTCATCAAACTCACACACACATATATATAAAGGATAGGCCAGTCCACTAAAGCTACCGTTATGCACGGTGTTCGGGAAATGGCCCACCACAAGGGTATATCGTACGCAACCTTTTCTTACATTTCTATCAGAGACTGTTTTTAAGGCTAACTTGATAGCAACTTTACCCGTTACTCCAAGGCCCCTTAATCAGCCTTAAAAGGCAATTTCTGCATGTAAAACTATATAATACAACATTAATTGGTTATAAAATTTATTATATTATCAATATTGTAATACCTTGTTAACTCTTGTGCATGTGTCATCAAGTCATATGTTGCAGCGAATTGTTGAAATGTTTACGATGGAAATTACTATCGAATAGCTTATGTATTGTAATGTTTCAAATATCATTATTAAGGTTAGTTTAATAAAATATGCATCTAATTAAATCTTTCTTAATAGATGTGCCAAGTTTACATGCGCGAAAGAATACGAAATTGGAGAGTAGTATTTTTCTTAAAGATAAATTTTTAGCCACTTATTATATATATATTCTTTTAGGCACTTTTGGTATATAAAATCTTTACTTACCCCCCCCCCCCCCCCCGCCCCCCAAAAAAAAGAAAAAAAGCATTGCACTGAAATTATTAGGAATATTATAGCAGATAATACAAGGTTTGAATTGTGTTCAAAATATATAGCAATATTTGGTTCTTTACTCACTAATGTTATAGAACGCGTATTAGGGTAGAAGGTAGTAGGAGATGACGTGCTTTCTTGTTTGTCCGTACTAGTAGTTGTAGTGCTATGTTTGTAGTTTCTTGTTCTTGGAGTTTTAACGATATTTGTTGTTTTGGCAGATCGAGGATAGTATTATTTGGCGGTAGTCTTGTTATGGTTATTTTCGGTTGTTGTGATAATGTTTATTGCTTTTTGTTCTTGTATTACGTCCTTTTCTAGACTGGTTTTGTCTTGAACCAGGAGTCTATAAAAAATAGCTTTTTTTACTTCAACTCCGAGGTAGAGGTATGGATTACGTATACTCCACCCTCCACGTTGTGGGAATATACTGAGTATATGTTGTTGTACTCACTAATGTTTGCCTTATGTTCCTCAATACAACAATGAAGTATATATGGAAAAACAAATATATATTCTCCACGAATATTTCTGCTTTGCTAAAATGAAATATATCCATGGAGAATACTGTCCTAAAAGAAAAAAGCATACACTCAAACCATGAAATTATACTGTTATTTTTTTGTTCTCCCATTCGATATTTGAAGTTTAGTATCTGCATAGTGATCGATTAAATTAGATTCGAGCGAGTGCATTGTAAGGCTCATTACTGGGGTAGCGTTTCCAATAAAATTCATTTTAGTACAAAACCTCTAATTAAGTCTAAAAACAAGAACACCTATGAAGTTATATAACATCCTCAACATAAGATCAAGTGTTTTTTTTTTTTCCAGAAATTTAGATGAAACAGAAAAGGCCAAGTCCTCATTTTAGTACAAAACCTCTAATTAAGTCTAAAAACAAGAACACCTATGAAGTTATATAACATCCTCAACATAAGATCAAGTGTGTTTTTTTTCCAGAAATTTAGATGAAACAGAAAAGGCCAAGTCCTTCGACTTCACGAAGTGTCCTTAAGGAAATAATTCCCCTCAAGTACCCGAGATTGCGGAATTTTTCTCCCAGTATAAAATGGCCTAACAATCTGACTGTAGTGGTACCTCAAACGATCGGATTATCTTCGAACTCACTCAACGATTATATGATCACACAGAGTATATTTTCAGAAAATAAGAAGAGTTTTATTGCAGAAAAATTTTCGTACCTAAACCTGTGGATAAATGCAGGTTCATATAGCCATCAAGTGCCCTTTCCGAAAGGTGGAAATGGTTTATCTGAAAAGGTGTATCCTTTGGAAGAGTCTTGTCTGTTCATTCGAAACATTGTGTCTTTTTCTGAACAGTCACTCCTTTTCCAAAACAATATGTCTTTTCCTCAAAGGTTGTGTCCCTCCATTTTCCATTCTCACCAATTGAACCCAACAATCCCCCACATAAATGGGGAATGACTATTCTTTATAAAATTTTACGGAAAAGTATGTGATCATCAAGCAAAGACTGATTGCATCTGGATAAGTGAGTTTCCCTATAAACTTTCCCTAGTGAACATGCATCGGATGTACTCGGTCAATCTATAGATTTGATATCTTTGAACTACCGAGATTTAATGTACACCTAGACAACACATGTCACACAACCAGGCTTTTACCATTTATGGTTCTCACGGTTTTGTTCATTTCAGCCATAAACACGTCCCGGTCTCATGAGAGCTTAGAGAATAGGCCTTTACTAACATTCTTCTTGAAGCGGCTTCAATTTTGCCCTCACATAGGTGATTTCTAAACGTTCAATCCTATAGATTAAACTATTTGGTCAAATATGTCAAATTTAGATAATCATTAAAAGACTTTTCACCTTAAGTCTTATCCTTGTTTACTAAACATTGCCTACATCATAAGAATGAGTTGCTATATTGACAATGTTGAACCTGTCAGATACAACTTTGTTTGATCTCCTTGAACCTAGCTCTTGGGATCTCTAGTCTTCTAGGTAGAGTTACCACCATGCTGACTAGTCCGAGGCCTTAAGCTCATTCCCTTAGATGTCCTCTCAACTCCTTCTCTAGATAGACCTTTTATAAGTGGATCCGACATATTATCCTTTGACTTCACATAGTCAACAGTGATAATTCCACTAGAGAGAAGTTCTCTAACGGTATTATGTCTCCATCTTATGTGACAAGATTTATCGTTGTACATCATGCTCATTGCCATACCTATTGTCGCTTGGCTATCATAGTGTATACATACTGGTGCAACTGGTTTGAGCTAATAAAGAATATCTTCCAAGAAATTTTGGAGCCATTCTGCTTCTTCACTGGCTTTATCCAATTCGATAAATTCAGATTCCACTATAGAGCGAGCAATATATGTCTATTTGGATAGTTTTCAAGAGACCGCTCCTTCACCAATAGTAAGTACATATCCACTTGTGGATTTTACTTCGTTCGATCCGGTGATCCAATTCGCATCACTATATTATTCAAGTACCGCAGGATATTTATTATAATGCAAAGCACAGTCTTGAGTGTATTTAAGATACCCCAAAACTCTTTTCATTGTCGTCCAATAAGTTTTGTTTGAGATTACTCGTGTACCGACTCAACTTACTAATAGCGCATGCTATGTCTGGTCGTGTACAATTCATTATATATATTAAGCATCCCAATACTCTTGCGTACTCTAACTGTGAGTCACTTTCACCCTCATTCTTTTGAAGTGCGAAGCTCACGTCCAATAGAGTGGCAATACCAAATTTCAAATACTTGAATTTGTCAAGTACCTTTTCTATGTAATGAGACTGTGACAATGCCAACCCTTGTGGAGTTCTATGGATTATTATTCTCAAGATCACATCCGCAAATTCAACGTCTTTCATAGGTGCTTGTTTTAGTCCATAAAGTGACTTAACAAGTTTACACACCTTATTTTTTTTTCTGGAACCACAAAATCCTCATGATGTTCCATGTAAATTTCTTCCTCCAATTCTCCATTTAGGAATGCTATTTTCACATACATTTGATGGATTTCAAGACCATATACTGCCGCCAAGGCAATTAACATCCGAATTGACATTATCCTCGTTAATGGAGAGTATGTATCAAAGTAATCAAGGCCTTCTTTTTGTTTAAAGCCTTTTACGACAATTTTTTCCTTGTATTTGTCAATAGTAGCATCAAATTTTATTTTTCTTTTGAAGATCTAATTAGAACCTAAAGGTTTATTTCCTGAAGGAAGATCAACCAACTCCTCTGGAGTTTCCTCAAATGTGAACTTTTGAAGACAAAGAGTGGTGAGGTAGAAAAACATTTTCTGCTGTCATCTTTTGAAGCCAATACCCGCAAACTTTTTGGGTTTCTCCGTTGGTGCCATAGCTTCTGGAGCATTATTACGATTCGTTGTGGAAATACTAGTTGCCGCCATAGTCGTTGTAGGATCATGTACTTGACTATCATTAGTCATTTTCCTGTCACAACAAGACAGAAAATTTAGTATATCAAAATACTACTCAATAAAGTTGCAGCAACTTTAAATACCACTTGTTTCTAGTTTAACGATGAAGTTTTTATGACTTCCAATCATCAACCGAGTGATATTTAACTTGTGGTGAAGATTTTATGTGTTCAAATCACTAGTTAAGTTCAAACAGAGTAGAAAGCTTAAAGATTTAATCTCCAGAAATCAAGCTATACAGATTCTGAAATAGAAAACTTTAGTGAAAAGAAAATTTCACCAAACAAGCAAAAAATTTTTTTTTTCCAAATTATTTCCTTAAGATTGTTGTTTTCAATGTTTTTGGGTACAAGAATCTGTATTTAGGCACACCAACTTCAACACAAGTTCAAGTCTAAAAACAAGAACACCTATGAAGTTATATAACACCCTCAACACAAGATTAAGAAAAAACTTTCAAAGAAGTGTTTTTTTTCCAGGAAATTTATATGAAACAGAAAAGGCCAAGTCCTTCGATTTCACGAAGTGTCCTTAAGGAAATAATTCCCCTCAAGTACCCGAGGTTGCAGAATTTTCCTCCCAGGATAAAATGGTCTAACAATTCGACTGTACTGGTACCTCAAACGATCGGATTATCTTCGAACTCACTCAATGATTAGATGATCACACAGAGTATATTTTCAGAAAACTAGAAGAGTTTTATTGCAGAAAAAAATTCGTACCTAAACCTGTGGACAAATGCAGGTTTATATAACCATCAAGTACCCCTTCCAAAAAGTGGCAATGGTTCATCCGAAAAGGTGTATCCTTTGGAAGAGTCATGTCTGTTCATTCGAAATATTGTGTCTTTTTCTGAACAGTCACTCCTTTTTCAAAACAATATGCCTTTTCCTTAAAGGTTGTGCCCCTCGATTTTCCATTCACACCAATTGAACCCAATAAGATTGTGATTTTAAAACTAAATAGGTAAGTAATCTAGACTTAATGAGTAAAGATACTGAGATATTTTAAATGGTAGTCTATATATTAATAACATGCCTAAAAGTTTTTATTAAGATGCTGAGATATTTTAAATGGTTAGTCTATATTTCTATGTAATAGATATTTAATAACATGCCTAAAAGTTTTTATTAGAATTTGAGCCAAAAGAGAAACATTTTATCAGGTGTATGTTAAGATATTTATCATCGTTTTTTGGTTTATCGATTTTTGATCTCAATAATTCGATTTATCGGTTTAACCGATAAGAAAAATCTTCTTTTGTTTTTTCACCTTCTCTTCTTATTTTCATATGTTCATATATCTACACTACCTTCATGCAAAAATGTCTACATAAAGTATAAGTAGAAGCAAATTCAAATACACAATTACTAAAATAAACTTGTTCTCTTTTTGGTTAAGTAACGAATTTAAAATGCAGTAGCAATTGCTATCAATCTCACGAAAAGAAATCAATATAGGTTTATAGTTTATATTAACCGGCAGAACCCAACATACCAATAAATTTATAAAGAAAAGAACAATGATCAGATAACAACAGTAAAATGCAAAAAATAAAAATAAAAATAGGGCGTGTATTTAAAATAGAGAAAATGGTTTGTTACCTCCCAACCTTTATCTCAAATCCCAACTAATCCCAACTACACACTCAACCTTTAAAGTTGACTTATTACCCCCTGAACTATTTTAAAGTGGAATTATATCTTCCTGAACTATTTTAAAGTGGAATTATATCTCCCTGAACTATTTTAAAGTGGAATTATTAAACCCCCCAAAACTGACAACCAGTCATTGCAAATATGGTGTGATGCACGCACCGCCACGTCATGCCACATCATTTTTTATCTTTTTACTCTAAAAATAATAATAATTTAACATTATTATTTTTCAATTATTATTTTTCTTTCTTTCTTCTTCTTCTTCTTTTTCTTCTTCAATTCTTCTTCTTCTCCAATTCTTCGTCTTCTTCAATGACACCCAAGAACCCATCAATGACAATTATTATTTTTCTTTCTTCTTCTTCTTCTTCTTCTTCTTCTTCTTCTTCTTCAATGGCATCCAAAAACCCATCAATGACATTTCTTCTTCAATAGCATCCAAGAACTCATTAATGACATTCAAGATTAATTTATCATCTTCATCATCTCCTCATTCAAGAATTCAAGTTCTTAATTTTTTTCAAGTTAATTTGGGTTCAATGGCATTTCTTCTTCAATAGCACCCAAGAACTAATCAATGACATTCAAGATTAATTTATCATCTTCCTCATCTCCTCATTCAAGAATTCAAGTTCTTAATTTTTTTCATGTTTTTTGAATCGAAGTTCTTAGTTCAAGTGAGAACTCATTAATGACATTTCTTCTTCTTCTTCTTCTTCAATGACATCCAAGAACTCGAATTACGTGAGAATATTGAATCAAAAAAGTCGAATTCCATTGATTACGTGAAGCTGAATCGAATGTTGAATCAAAATGTTGAATCGAATTACGTGAAATTCATCAAAAAAAAAGTCGACGGAATTTTGAATTTTCCGGCGCCGTCACTGTTCATCGGCAATTCAACATTGAAGAAGAAGAAAAGGAAGAAGAGGGAGAAGAAGAAGCGATTGAAGAAGAAGAATAGAAGAAGAAGCCAATATTTAATAAGAAAAAATAATAATTATTAAAAATAATGACATGACAATCAAAAAATAATGATTTTAAAGTGAAAAAAAGTCAACTGATGTACCTATGAGCGCGTGTAGTCACGTCCAGCGACACGTCAGCAATTGGAGGGTAATAAATTCGGTAAAAATAAGTCTAGGGGGGGTAATAGGTCACATTAAAAAGTTGAGTGTGTAGTTGAAATTTCGATTAAAGGTTTGGGGGGGGGGGGGTAACAAACCATGTTCTCTTTAAAATATAAAGTCACTACTATATAACTAGAGATAAAAATATAATTTTAATATAATTTTACTGGGTTATTTAGTTAATCATTAACTAAAACCTTAAAATCGAAAACAGAACTGATATCCCAACAAAAAAATTTCTAAAACCGTTAAAAACCATTAATCCAATAACCCGGTATCGATAAACCAACAACAATTTTCTCAATCCAATTTATTAATTAACTCGATTTTTACGCATTGCTACCAAACAAGGTACTAATAATTCCTTAAATTTTTTAATACACTAGCAAACAACCCCTACAGAAATGTATTCTCATCTCGTCTATGTAAACACGCTGTTAATACACTTTCCCGCTCATTCTCTCTACTAACAACAAAAAAATTACTTTATCTCTCTAATATCAGTTGCTTCAGCTTCTCACGGTAATTTCTTTTTTTGAAGTTCAATTTGATTCGACGAGAATTTTGATATACCTGTGTAGTTTCAGATACTTCAGCTCCCAGTCTCGCACTTCAGAATTTTTCGGTCACCAGCAGCCAACTCCGACGAGACAGTACATATTTGATTATTTTCGTAATGTGAATTCAAAGCTTATTTTGCTTGATTTTGTTTCGTTCGGCTTTTTTTTCGTTGAATTTAGTGAGAATCAGTTTTGATATTTGTTTGCATGGAGAATTCTCACGAGAATTTTGTTTTTTTGATCTCTTCATTTTCGTTGAATTTAGTGAAAATCCGAGTGATTATCTTCCGTTTTCGTAATGTGAATTCAAAGCAGAATTTGTTTGATTTCGTTTCGTTCGGCTTTTTTCGTTGAATTTAGTGAAAATCAATTTTGATATTTGTTTGCATGGAGAATTCTCACGAGAATTTCGTTTTTTGATCTCTAAATCTTAGTGGTGATAGTGGTGTGAAAACTCTCAATAAAATTAGTGGTCTCAATAAAATTAGTGGCCTAAAGATAAATTTTAATATGCGGCCTTAAATATATACATATACATAATAAATAAAAAGTTAATGTTGCATTTTTTTTGTTTTTTCATAATTGTTGTTTTCAATATAGTATCAGATTTCATATTATTATTGTTTATAATAGTAAGGATTGATTCAAGTTAATAAGACGTTAAACCACTTGTGTTCAATATATTACATTGGATGTTATTGTAAACATATTATTTATTCTTATAAGGATTTGAGTAGTTCAATTCAAAATTTGAAAATATTTCTATTGAATGATGATATTTTTTTTTTACTGAATCAGTATTTCCAAAAAAAAAATAAAATTATAAAATTAACAATTAAAAGTTTTTGAGGGGTCCATCTCATTGCAAGGCCAAAGGATGGATTGCTTAGTGACACGATTGCTAATTCTAAGAATAATGCTCACATCATGTCCATTGTCACTAAGAGTGATTGGACTCTTGGTAAATAAGTTTTTGATCATGACGAAGACCCCAATGAACGGGGAAGTGATGAACAATTAAATGAAAAGAGAAAGTAGCTGGAGAAGTCAAATGATTCAGTTCCAAAGATCAATAAGCCAATTGTTGAAAAGCCAAAGGTAGTTCAACAAGATGTTGAAAGTGAGGAAGCTCTTAAAGCGGTTGATGATAATACACAAAAATCGGATAAAAATCCGGTTGTTCCTTTGTCACAAATCAAATTCCTTCTCATTCCCAAAAAAGGCTCAAGAATTAGGAAGATGATAACAACTTCAAGAAATTTCTTGTAATAGATACCTATCGGTGAATATTCCTATGTTAGAAGCTTTACAAGAGATGCCCGGGTCTGCTAAATTTATGAAGGACTGGGTCACAAAAAATGAGTAATGGATGTCGGAACTATTGAGGTAACCTATAATTATAGTTTCATATTGTCTAGCAAAATAGTGGTAAAAAAGGCAAACTCGGGTGCATTTACTATTTCTTGCACTATCGGGGTGCATAAGTTCGGAAAAAACATTATTACTCCATATATGAAGTTCATAGTTCTAAAAATAGACGAAAAATAACATACGTTTTAATTAATTGAAGGTCATACTTAACTAAAAATAACAATGATCATAATTAAATTTATCAATAATTAAGGGATCAAATGTGTAATTATACCGATAAACGAAGAACAAAAGAGTTCTATTATTATACGTCCTCAAAAGTCTCCAATTATATTATAACACCATGGGTTAGTATTTTGTTTTTCAAAAATAAAAAATAATTTTATTAAGTATAAGATAATCACGTAAATAAAAAAAAATACAATATAAAATCGTTGCCTCTTTGTTGGTGGCTTTGCTGAATTTTCAGTAATTGGTATACTCCATGTGTTTGTCCAAATTTGGCACATTCTTTTTGTGTTTTGAGCTTCTACGTCTGTAATGTTTGTTATTCGTATTAAATTTAATTAAATTTAAATTTATATTAAAATATTTCACATTAGGGGTAATGCGTATCCTGAAAAGTAAGATTTGTGATTTTGATATTAAATAGAAGCATTTTAAGTGTTTAATTTATATTTACGTAATAGATGTTTAATAATATGCGTAAAAGTTTTTATTAGAATTTGAGCCAAAAGAGAAACATTTTATCAGGTGTATGTTAAGATGCTCACTTGGAATAGGTAACTATTTGTGTATTTGAATAAAATTTAGTGAAAATTTTAAAAAGTTATCGACGTATTCCACCATAAATTAATATGGGCAACATATATTAAAGTTTTATGTTATGAGTTTAATCAGCCTTAAAAGACAATTTCTGCATGTAAAACTATATCATACAACATTAATTGGTTAGAAAATTTATTATATTATCATTATTGTAATACATTGTCAACTCTTTTGCATGTGTTATTTATGGAAATTTTGCGTTTAGATATCTAAAATACACTGCACAATTAATTCAAATTAACATCAGATAGGGCTCATTAAAGAAAAAAGGACTTTTTATAAGAAGTTTCTTCATTTTCAAACTCAAAATCTTTGATTAATAAGAGTAGATGGGGTGACTCAAGGTGAGGATAGTAAAGTCTTTGTTTTAGACCACCAAAATTTCAAGGCCTCAAAAACTTTTAATTATTAATTTTATGATTTTCTTTTCTTTTTGACAATATTGAATTCACGAAAAACAAAACCTAATCATTCAATAGAAATATTTTAAACTTTGAATTAAACTACTCAAATCTTTATAAGAATAAATAATATGTTTACAATAATATTCAACGTAATGTATTGAACACACATGGTTTAAGGTCTTATTAACTTGAATCAATTCTTATTATTTATAATAATACTAATACTATGTGAAATATAATACTATACTGAAAACAATAATTATGACAAAATAAAAAAAAAGTAATATTAACATTTTATTTATTATGTATATTTATATTTTTAAGTCGTAGATGAGTTTTGTTTATATACTTGAAGAGTAGATGAGTTTTGTTTATTCCACTATGACCCTTAACTACATGAAGGTAAGCAATTTTTTCTTATGATACATTATATACATAACCATGTAAAAGATAGTAAAGTAAATTAATTCGTCACTATTAAGAAACATTTTGTAATTAATTAATTCCATTAATGTCACGATGAAATAGAAACTAATTTCATTAAGGACCCAGAAAAATTAGTCAAAATGATAGTTATGAATTATTTGTCTTTCTCTTTTGTCAATTATTTGTCTTTCTCTTTTGTTTCTTCTGATGCTTTTATTCATAATATTCAAAAAATTTATAATCCTATGTTTACATGTTTTCATATAAGTACTTGTCGGTCTGATGTTCTTATACTCCACGCACAATATGTTTATTATTTATGTGCATTATTAAAAAATATTTACGTAGAATTGTTTTAACTTCTGATCTTTATCGTGTTGTTAATAGAAATGATTATTTTTACAATTACTTGTAGTAATTTTGTTATGCAGAAACGTATTTTAGCATTTGTGTATGATGAAGATGGTAGACACACAGAAACATTTATTTCTGAATCTATTTCTAAAGTTGCAAGTAATTTTGTTATGCAGAAACGTATTTTAGCATTTGTGTATGATGAATATCGTAGACACATAGGAACATTTATTTCTGAATCTATTTCTAAAGTTGCAAAATATTATGGTATTGAAAGAAAAATATTATGTACGTCTTTTAATAATGCATCTAACAACAAGATTATTATTGAGTTGTTAAAAGTTGAACTTTCTTCGCTGTTACCGAAAATATTTCATGTTAAGTGTGCTTATCATATATATAACTTAATCGTCCAAAATGTTTTGAATTTTTTGAGCTTTATATTGAAAAAATTAGGCTTGTTATTGACTTTATTCAAGGAAATCACAAAAAAATTAGAATTATAGAATATAAAAGAAAAATGTGAACAATGTGGATTTAGCCTGTATTAATGCCTGGATAATGTGATAGTTGATGAAATGCTACATATAATTTTATGAACTTTTCTTATCTACAATATTCCTATTACAATGACTTTTAATCAATTTGCTATTTTTTTTTCTATTGATATTTGCATGGTGGTACGTGGAGGGGAGTAATTTTGGTTAGTGGTGCGTACGTATACAGTTCATTCTTTGTTACAACTCATCAGATTGCAGACTATGAGTGATAGGACATCGTGTCATTTCTCGTACAAATATTGACAACAGTTAGATCTAAATTTTCCTTGCCATGAAATTGTGGTGTTGCTGTAAGTTGTTTGTTTTTTTGATTTTTTTCCTCGTTTGAATTTGCTTCTGTTTGATATTTGCTTACTGACGAATTACTGATAATTGTATTCTTGCAAAGAGGAGAGTTATGAAGAAAAAGTTTCGAAGGCATGAAAAGCATTGTATTTTTAAAAATAGAAAGTTGTTGACTATTACTATTAGATTTGAGATATATGAATTTCTTATAATGGTTCTATGTCGACATCTCTAGGCATATTTTGGTATATGAATGACTTATAAATTATATTGTTATATGGATTGCGTAGATTACTTTATGAATTTCATTTTTTTTAGATCTAAAACGTAGAAATATAGAGGGATCTTGGTATTTTTGCAAGATTGATATTAATGGTAACTTGTTTGGTTAGGGAATAAGTTATTTCGAAATAATTTATTTAACAGTTATTATTTTTTCCTTAATGTGCGATATAATTAACACTATAATTTCGAAATTTATGTCATTTTACAATTTTATTTCAATCAATCATGAAACTAGCTCTTACTCAAATTCATTTCGGAGTTTGTTATTCCTTACCTAGCCCTAAGTAAATAACACCACAATATTACATGTAAAGCAAATTTTCCTTAAAAAATTTAGACCATAATTGCAGAAAAAACTACACCCAAAGAAAAGCCAAATTTAAACCAAAAACTGAACCAAATTAATTTGAGGATACGAAAACAATAATAGCTACGCAATATTTTAACAAAGGATTAGCAACATTATCGGATTATTAGTAATGACTTCCTATTAAAGCTGTCAAATGGGCGGTTCGGCCTGAAAAACCTGGCCCAGTAACGTAACTGGATCGGTTTGACCCGGCACCGGAACCCGGACTGATCACCTGGGCCACGGTCCGGGGCAGTGCCATTTAGCTAAAGTAGTCCGGTGGATCGGAACAATTGAGAAACCAGACCAGGCCAATCGATTATCCAGACCGATATTAAAAAAAATTAATGGTCCAACAACCCAATCAACTGAAAAGGTGATTTTGACCGTTGGAGCCAAACAACTATATAGATAGTCGTTGGCCCAATGGCCAAAATTAGTTTTTCAATTGATCTTTTCAAAAAAAAAAATTAATTTTTTTCCAATAAATAGCATTCCCATTCCCCAGCCTCCCTGGCACGCCTCGGTTGATTTCGGCCCATAGCATGCCTGAATCCCGAGCCCACCCCCAAAATCGTGGGTTATAACATACCGATTTCGTTCGAAAATGCCCTGTTCAAGCCCTTTCGCCCATTTGACCACTCAAATGACCCCGGTGACCCCAAAGACCTACATTCGACCGTTCTCCAACCTCCCTGGCATGCCTCGATCAATTTTTAGCCCACAGTTTGCCCGTAGCCCGAGCCCACCCTCAGAACTGTGGGCTATAGCACACCGATTTAGCTAGAAAATGCCCTATTCGCGTTGTTTCGCCCGTTTGACCAACTAAATAGCCCCGCCGACCCCAATGACCCACACAAGGCTGCTTCCCAGCCTTTGGCATGCCTCAGTTGACTTTCGACCCACAAAACGATTGAACCCCAGGCCCAATCCCAGAACCGTGGGCTATAGTACATCGATTTGGCCCGAAAATACCCCATTTACGCCGTTTCGCCCGTTTGACCAGACAAATGACCCCACCGACCCTAACGGCCCACACTAGGACACTCTCCAGCCTCCCTAGCATGCCCCAGTCAATTTTCGGCCAGTAGCATGCCTAGACCCCAGAACCACCCCCGGAACCGTGGGCTATAGCACACCAATTTGGCCTAAAAATGTCCCGTTTGTGCCATTTTGCCCGTTTAACCACCCAAATGGCCATGCCGGCCCATACTAGGCCACTCCCTGGCTTGCCCTGGTAGATTTTTACCCACAGCACACCCGAACCTTGGGCTCACCCTAAAACCGTGGGCTATATAACTCACCGACTTGGCCCGAAAATGCACCATTCATGCTGTTTCGCCCATTTGGCCACCTAAATTGCCCTGTCGACCTTAACGGCCCACACTAGACCGCTCGTTAGCCTCCCTAGCATAACCCGATCAATTTTTCACCCACAGTTGGCCCAGAACCCAGGCCCATCCTCAGAACCGTGGGCTATATAGCACATCGATTTAGCTTGAAAATGCCCTATTCACATCATTTCACCCGTTCGACCACCCAAATGGCCCCTCCGATCCAACGGCCCATATTAGGCCACTTTTTAGCCTCCCTGGCACGCCTCAGTTGACTTTTTTCCCACAACATGCTCAGACCTCGGCCCACCCTCAAAATCATGAGCTATAGCATACCGATTTAGATCGAAAAGTCCCTATTCGTACCTTTACACCCATTTGACCACCCAAATGGAAATGCCAACCCCAACAATCCACAATAGGCCTCTTCCCAACCTCAGTGGTATGCCTCACTTGACTTTTAGCCTACAGCACGCTCGAAACCTCGGCCTACCCCCAAAACTGTGGGCTATATAGCATACTAATTTGGCCCAAAACCCCTCCGTTCGCGTCATTTGCCCTTTTTGACCACCCAAATGACCCCACTTACCCCAACGGTCCATACTAGGACACTCTCCATCCTCCCTGGCATGCCTCGATCGATTATTGTCCCACAACACGCCCGAACCCCATCCCCACCCTCGAAACTGTGGGCTATAGCACATCGATTTGGCCCAAAATCGCCCCTTTCGTGCTGTTTCACCCGTTTGACCACCAAAATAGTCACGCCGACCCCAACGGCCCATACTAGACTTCTCCCCAGTATCGCTGGCATGCCCCGGTCGATTTTCAACTTTAATACCCTGATCATTCCTTAAGCCTGAATTCGTCTTTTGAAGTGAATATGAATGACTTCCAAGGTGAATGATGTTTAAACCATGTTGTATTTCTCTAATTTCTACTTTCTATCACATGGATATTTGAATAAGATTATCGTCGATACCAAATTCGCCTAAATCTGACACTCGGGTGAAGAGTTAGAGCCATTTTAGTGAGACAGTGTGCCATCTGACACTTTAGCGTGTCGCGGAGCCAGCCAAAATGGCAATGGTCATTTTCCAGCGAGCCTCCGCGATATTGACGCATCGTGCTATGGCTCAATTTTAGGATTGTCAAGTTCCAGTGCACCAACACGATTCCGCCACGTCGCGGTGCCCTTCCAGGTCACGACTAAGGTGGCAAATGCCACTACTAGAAAACTGCTTATTACCTGGGGAATAACATCGCAGGAAATACATGCAGATTTACCTATGAAATTATTAAATTCGTCAATATTAAAATATATTACCTACGAACTATATATGTGCAACAAATTCCGCAGGTAAATTCGGTGCCATATTGCGCAAATTTCTTACTTGCGACAGTACTTGGGGAAATGTATCGGTGGGTATTTTATCTCTAGGTAAATCCGCAGGTATATGAACAAATATATATATTTTTTTAAATCCGTAGAAAAATCTCCAGGTAATTTATCCTACGGATTACCTAGAGATATTTTGGTGGAAATTTATGTAATGAATTTTGTTACCTGGGAAATTATTTGGGGATTTTGTGCTGTGAATTTTGCTGGGAATTTATTCTTGGGGATTTACCGGCGAAATTATTACTTGGGACATTACCTGGGGAAATATATTGGCGGATATTTTATCTCTAGGTACATCCGCAGGTATATAAACAAATATATATATTTTTTGAATTCGTAGAAAAATTCTCAAGTAATGTATCCTACGGATTTACCTAGAGATATTTTGGTGGAAATTTATGTAATGAATTTTGTTACCTGAAAAATTATTTGGGAATTTTGTGCTGTGAATTTTGCTGGAAATTTATTCTTGGGGATTTACCGGCGAAATTATTACTTGCGACATTACCTGGGAAAATATATCGGCGGATATTTTATCTCTAGGTAAATCCGCAGGTATATAAACAAATATATATATTTTTTAAATCCATAGAAAAATCCCTAGGTAATTTATCCTACGGATTTACTTAGAGATATTTTGGTGGAAATTTATGTAATGAATTATATTACCTGGGAAATTATTTGGGGATTTTGTGCTGCGAATTTTGCTGGGAATTTATTCTTGGGGATTTACCTGCGAAATTATTGTGACATTACCTGGAGAAATATATCGGTGGGTATTTTATCTCTAGGTAAATCCGCAGGTATATGAACAAATATATATATTTTGTAAATCCATAGAAAAATTCCCAGGTAATTTATCCTATGGATGTACTTGGAGATATTTTGGTGAAAATTTATGTAATTAATTTTATTACCTGACAAATTATTTGGAAATTTTGTGCTGCGAACTGCGAAATTATTACTTGCGACGTTGCCTAGGAAAATATATCGACGGGTATTTTATCTCTAGGTAAATCTCCAGGTATATGAAAATATATATATATTTTTAAATCCATAGAAAAATCTCCAAGTAATTTATCCTACGGATTTACTTAGAAAAACTTTGGTGAAAATATATCGGGGGATTGTGTTGCTACAAATTTAGCTGAAATTATTTCTTGGGGATTTACGTAGGAATTTTGTGACTTGAAATTTTTAAACAAGAAAAGGATAAATTTGAAGAATACAAAACATAAAATAAAAAGAAATTAAACATTAAATCGGTGGATACGTATTATCAAGCAAAAGATACTCAAGAAATTAAAATTAGTTTATTGACATAGATGGTATCACACATGTATTATCAACAATTTTAAATTTTATATTCATAATTTATAGGTGTTTATTTTGAATTATTGTTACCGTTGATTTTAAAGTAGTATATTATGTGTCGTATTTTTATTTACAAAATTTATTCATAACTAATCTGAGAATAATTATATTATTTATTTTACTGTTATTATTGTTATTGTATTAATTCACAACCTTAGTCATTTTAATTTTTTCTAATCTATTTATTTTCTAGCCTGATTTTGCCAATTTATAACAATTTAACCTAACTTTATCCTATTTATTACAAGCCTAGCCCAAATTGTGTTCAATTGAACTCAATTTCAAATTTCATTCAATTTTTTTTTAACCAAATTCCTAATCTTTAGATCTCAGTTGTTGACCAATATTTATTTATTATTATTATTATATTTATATAGCAGTCTAATCTAAGAATAATTATCTTATTTATTTTACTATTATTATTATTGTATTAATCTGCAACCTTAGTCAATTTAATTTTTTCCAATTTATTTATTTTCTAGCCTGATTTTGTCAATTTATAACAATTTTAGCCTATTTTATCCAATTATTACAAGCCTAGCCCAAAATGTGTTCAATTGAACTCAATTTCAAATTTCATTCAATTTTTTAAACCAAATTCTTAATCTTTAGATCTCAGCTGTTGATCAATATTTATTTATTATTATTATTATTATTATTATTATTATTATATTGAAATAGCAGTCTAAGTCGATTCAATTATCTTCTCAATTTTATTTAAATTCTAGCCAACCTTATATCTAATTTATGTCAATTTTAATCGGTTTTTGAATTCAATTTGGTTCATTTTAAACCAAATTTATATCGGTTCTTATTATTTTTCTCGTTATTATTATGTTATTATTTCATTTATATCGAGTCTTAATATCCGTCGTTTTTTTTATATTAATTTATAGTTACTATATTTATTAAATTATTTCCGCAAGTATACATGCCCATAATTTACAAATTGTCTATTATTATTATTGTTGTTGTTGTTGTTGTTGTTGTTGTTGTTGTTGTTGTTGTTATTACGGCTTTCCTACATTTCTTAAATAGTAGTCTACTCAATTATTAAAAATAATATTTTTTTTAAAAATTAATTATATATAGTGATTATATTTATTAAATATCAACCTAATTCAATTCAATTTTCCTAATTTATTTAAATTCTAGCCATTTATACTCAAATTGTGTCAATTGAGTTTAATTTGACTCAACTGAAATTCCCAATTCTATTTTTTAACCCAATATCTAATCTCAATTTGACTCATTTCCTCAATTGTAATCTCAACCGTTCATCATATTTGAACAACAGTCAATATTAAAT
Source organism: Capsicum baccatum var. pendulum (assembly GCA_030864225.1). NCBI lineage: Eukaryota > Viridiplantae > Streptophyta > Magnoliopsida > Solanales > Solanaceae > Capsicum > Capsicum baccatum. The sequence continues at coordinate 274,995,081 of CM061558.1, forward strand.
CAATTTTCACTAATATTTTTCTTGAAATTGGACAACTTCAGACTATTTTTCTTGAACCGAGGGTTTACTGAAAACAACCTATTTACCTCAACGGTACGGTCTGCGTATACTGTACCCTCGACAGACCCCAATTTGTTGGACTAAATCGGATTAGTTGTTGTATTCATTTTCTCGAAATCTCATAGAGAAAACAATCAAAAGATGTAACCTTGATTTATTATTAAATTATTATTATTATTATTATTATTATTATATTTATGCTCAATTTATTTCAAATTCATTATCGGTTTTTATATAATATTTTCTACGTGACATACGTAAATTCTGGGAAATATATATTCCGATTGCTGTAGTGCTGACACCCAATTTTGACCTATCGATGCTCCTTTTAGGATGCTATTTTACCAAAATTATTAATTTTACGTATTATTTTGATATGAAATAAATACCGACGTGTCGTAGTCATGATTTCTAAATAGATAATTTATTTTTATCAAAATTTTTTATATTTTATGTAATTTAAATATAATATTTTGTTAATATTTATCAAATTATTTTCACAAATATGCACATTCACAATTTACAAATACATTATATAATTATGATCATTATTGATTTATTTCAAATTCATTGTCAATTGTTTTATATAACATATTTTTAACGTAACATTGATTTTACATAGATAGTTTATTTTAATATCGACATCTTATTATTTTTCTCATTTTTATTATTACGTCAGTAGTACATTTATTAAAATAGCAGCCCTAATTCAATTCAATTTCCCAATCTGTTTGATTCTTAGTCTTTTTTTTTATTATTATTATCATAATAAGATTTATAACATTTATTAAAATAGCAGTCTGACTTAATTTAATTTATTTAAATTTTAGCCTGATTTTGTCAATTGATAACAATTTTAGCCTAATTTTATTCAGTTTATTACAATTCTAGCCAAATGGTGTCTAATTAGACTCAATTTAAATTTTTCATCCAATTTTGATCATATTCTTAATAACTAGATCTCAGTCGTCGATCAAATTTGATCAACGGCTGAGATCACATTTCTCTTTGCCTTCCTTTTTAATCCAACATAAACCCTACCCCCTCATTTACAAAGAAAACAGCCGCACACCACCCTCTTTCTCTCTCTAACTTCTCTCTACTCTCTCTCTTTCTCAAAGGACAAAGGCCACCAAAGCTGCCGCCTCTTCCCCTTCCCCACTGCTGTTCCATCGGCAAGCCACCAACGTCGAAGGCCGTTGGAGACCAGCGACCAGTGACCAACCGCCATCCCTACCGGCTCGATCCCACAGTTGTGCAAGTACTTTACTACGAGCAGCAACGTCTTTGCGATGTCATGGATGGGAGCCAGCTTGTAGCAACTGAATCTCCAGCTCTTGTTCCTTCCAAAATGAATCATCAGTTATCCACTGATACCCGCCCTGTTTCAGACGAGGTCTCTAGTCTAAAATGAGAAAATTAGGAGATGAAATTCAAGTTACTGAAAATAAAGACGAAGCTGAAAGAGATTGAAAAAACGAATTCAAACAGCTTAGTTAGAAGCAGCCCTTTGGTCATCACTCGTCCATCTGCTGGTAAGCCCAAACTAAACCAAGATAGACGTCATTCCCTATAGTGATTTGAGCTATATATATTTGCGTAATTGTCTAATATGGTGCTGGATTCAAAATTTTAGTTTTTAATTTAATCATGTCAAGTTTGTATGGCAAAGTATATATTTTCCAGAAATGTTATCTATGAAAGATTTGTAATCTTGATTTGTCTAATGTACCATGAAGAAAGATTTGCAATCTTGAGATGTATGAGCAATAAAATATATTCTAGTCTCACTGTAAAAGTAGTTGTGATTAATCATAACTATTAGGTAATTTAGCTTCTGTGTTCGTGATTATTAAATTGAATTTTGTTAAACCCATAGTAATGATACTAGTAGTATTAGGCCGAATACCGTGTTCATGGTTTGTTATTCTGTGAATATGATCTCTACTTGAAAATATTTACTTGAATAATTTTATTACGCGATTGGTGTTAACTGGCATTGTGACATGATGAGTTCACAGTTTATTACCAAAGTTTGTGGGTTAATGTTGTTTGCGTTAGGTTTGATTTCACTTTTCACTGGTCATGTTGTGTCCAATCTTGAATTGTACTCTCATCGATTCGCCAGAGATGCTTGGTTCTCTTCATGTTTGTTAGAGGATATTCTTAGGGGAAACAGAGAGCAAATAGCCAAGTAGAATGTACTCCCTAAATCTTGGAATGGATTGTTAGGTGGCACAGGGTGTTTAAAATTAGGGACTGCTCAGGGGTAGGGATTTATGTGTAGGTACTTGAAAGGTGAACTTTTCTTTTGAATTAAGTTTAGTTTGGCAACTTGTGAAGTGAATTAGTGACTTGAAATGTTTTAAGTGTAGTTACTTGATAGGTGAAGTTTTGTTTTGAATTTAGTAAGGTACATGGTCACTTGAGAAGTGAATTAGTGACTTCGATTTGTGTAAGTGTAGTTACTTGAAATGTGAACTTGTGTTTTGAATTTAGTAAAGTACATAGTCACTTGAGAAGTGAATTAATGACTTGAAAATGTTTAAGTGTAGGTACTTGAAATGTGAATTTGTGTTTTGAATTTAGTGAAGTGTGGTCACTTGAGAAGTGAATTAGTGACTTGAAAATGTTTAAGTGTAGGTACTTGAAATGTGAACTTTTGTTTTGAATTTAGTAAAGTACATGGTCACTTGTGAAGTGAATTAGTTACTTGAAATGCTTAAGTGTAGGTACTTGAAATGTGATCCTTTGTTTTGAATTTAGTAAAGTACATGGTCACTTGAGAAGTGAATTAGCAACTTGAAAATGTTTTAAGTGTAGGTACTTGAAATGTGAAATTTTATTTTGAATTTAGTTTAGTTTGGTAACTTGTGAAGTGAATTAGTGATTGAAAATGTTTAAGTGTAGGTACTTGAAATATGAAATCTTGTTTAGTTTGGTAACTTGTGAAGTGAATAGTGACTTGAAAATGTTTCAAGTGTAGGTATTTGAAATGTGAACTTTTATTTTGAATTTAGTTTAGTTTGGTAACTTATGAAGTGAATTAGCGACTTGAAGTGAAAACAGGAAAAGTGACCACATGTGGTCGGTTTTTGTGGTCGCGTTTCTTATTTTTTTTTAGTAGTGGCAGTTACTTGAAAATATGGTTAAGTATACTGGCTTGAAACGTGTACTAGTGACTTTAAAATTATTAAAGTGTAGTTACTTGAAATGTGAATTAGTTACTTAAAAGTGGTTAAGTATATTTACTTGAAAATGGTTAAGTATATTACTTGAAATGTGAATTAATTATTTGAAAATGGTCAAGTGTAGTGATTTGAAATATGTACTAGTGAATTGAAAATGGTTAAGTGTAGTGACTTGAAATGTGAATTAGTTACTTGAAAATGGTCAAGTGTAGTGACTTGAAATGTGTAGTAGTGACTTGAAAATGGTTAAGTATAGTTACTTGAAAATGCTAATATATACATATTTATATTTGTTGATTGTTATGATTTTATTTAATACTATAAAATCATATAATTTATGCTAATAATGTATTTTTAGCACTTTTTATGACCTGAATTAATATATTCTTATGCAGAATGAGTTTGAAAGAAAGAAACAAGAAATATTAGTTGCTCAAAGTGCATCAATTGTGGAAGGAGGATGAGAAAAGAATTAGACTTCTTAATGAAACATGTATATAAGAAATCATCTGCAAATGATTAACACCCATCTCAAGAAGGCAACCAAGCTTATTAGGATGAAAGTGATGGTGACTCTGACGACGTGAACGAAATTGATAATCCTGATAACGTGAATGAAAGTGATTTGATCCTGATGGTTGGTAGTTTTATTGAGGATTCAAGTTTAAAATATTTTGTTTTGGACCATTTAAGAATCATACATTATTGATGTGGATGTTTAGAATTATGTATTTTTGGTTAGCTGTGAGGGTTTACATTAGATTTGTATTGAATGATGTTTTTGAGAATTATTGAAAGTTTTGAATAGATTTTTAATTAATTTTGAAATATTTTTAGTAATTTACGTGTGAATTATTATTTGAAAATTTTTATGGGGATGTATATGCTAAATATTTATGATATTTTTTTTCAAAAAATTTGTTCTTGCGGATTTATTTGGGGTATTTCATACGGATTTTATTGCGGAATAGTTTTATAAATATCTGCAAGAAATTTTACCACATAATTCATGAAAAATTTTTATGGTTAATCGCAAATAAATCTGCAAATAATGTACCTGCGGATTTATTTTTGCAGCTAAATTACCTAGGGATTTACTTGGGAATCTTCGTGGGGAATAATTTAGGAATTTTTTCCTGAAAATCCCCAGGTAAAATCCTTTTTATGAAATTTTACCAAATAATTCATGCAAAATTTTGATATTTAATCGCAAATAAATCCGCAAATAACATACCTACGAATTTACTTTCGCAGCTAAATTACCTAGGAATTTACTTGGGAATATTCGTGGAGAATAATTTATGATTTGTTTTGTGAAAATTTGCAGGTAAAATCCGCAGGTAAAATCTGCAGATAAATTCGCAAATAACATACCTGCAGATTTATTTCCGCAGCTAAATTACCTAGGGATTTTATAAATCCGCAGGTAATAATTATCTACGAAGGTATTTCCTTTGGATTCTAATTGGTAAGAAAATCCGCAGGTAATCAAATTACCTGAGGATTTTACCACATTATCCCTATGAAAATCTCCAGGTAATAAGCAGTTTTCTAGTAGTGTACGACTTCACCGCATCGCGCCACTGAGCAGTTTCCCAATTGTCCAATTCCAGTGAAGGACCGCAATCCTAGCGCATCGCGCCAGGGCCAAAAATCGGGCTCCAGTTCTAGAATTTGCTCAAGGGTATTTTGGTCTTTTCTACCCGTCCTTACCCTTTATATATATACAAGTGAGGGAGAAAATCCTCATTTCCTCTTCCATCTTCTCCAAAATTCTAGGGTTTCTCTCCAAAATTCAATCCAATTCTTGTGTAAATATCTCAACATCAAGCCATGGTTTTCACAAATTAGTTCAAGATTTAAAACTTCCAAGTCAAGAACATTAAGATCTCTAACTCAAGAAGTGGGAAAAGAAGTCTATAGCAAGTTTATTCATCTAGGATAATAATCAAGGTATGTGGGGCTTGAAAAAGAATATCTTTTCACTCTTGTGCCCAAAGAATTGATTTTTACTATTGGAATTTCATGATCCTTGCAAGTGGGTTTACACCCAAATTTCTTTATTGATGATTTTTGAGATTTGAGTTAAATAAGTTTGATATTTATGATTATTTTACCACCACGTTTCTTAAATTGAGAACTTATGCCATGAGTTGTATATTGTCATTTTGTATTGATGATTTCTAAGCAATTTAAGACAAGTGTCATGAGTTGTGCTTTTTCCATGAGAAGTTTGAGTATTGAATATATTTATCGATATTGAGCTTGAGAGTCAAGAATGAGTCCTATGACGTTTTCTCGAAGCTTTTGATACTTGATACGATTTGATAAGCAAGTGTACTTGATGTTGGGAAAGACTATTTTGAGTTTGAGTCGAGTTAGGAATCCACAAGTTGTTTATGATTTGCAGATGAGATATATTTATGATTTGATATTCATCATATACCCTTGAGTTGATTAAGGTGGATTTCCTAACGCGTTCTGAGCTGAGTCTGGGAGGAGTATTTAGCACCGAGTGGGAAGGTTGGGTTCAACACATCCTACTTCTCCAGAACTACGTGCCACCGTAGGATTGAGATTTGAGGGCCAAAGAGCCGAGTAGTGATCACAGAGATGAGTTTAAGGTTATACTCCCTGGCAAGAGTATAATTCTCCCGCCAATGTGGGGTTCCTTCCTTAGGAGGGAAAAACATTGGATTCCATGTGGCTCACATAGTTTATGTCGGTTATAAGAAACTCCCAAGTCCATAATAGTCTAAGTTTCTTGAGTTACCGAGTCACTCTAAGTCATGAGTTAAAGAGTTTGAGTTGAGTCCAATGATTTATGAGATTTGTGAAGCATATGTTATTATCGATGATTTATGGAAATTATGTTACAGGAAATTCAAGCGAAGAGAGTCATTTTTATTAGCATGCATGACTTTATTTTACATTTATGATATTGTTTAAAAGTGTTGCATACACCCTCACATACTCAGTACAATCCCAAGTACTGATTCCCATACTCTTCTATGTTTTACATTTTCTTGTTTTGTAGGTTCAGGTGCTCAGTCTCAGCAGCGACTGTGATCTTTGAGTACCTTCATCTACATTCTTACAGTTGGTGACTCCTCATGGTTCGAGGACCTATATCCTTGATTTTTACCTTGATAGTAGATGGTTGTTTCTTTTCAGTTCAGGCGAGTCAGTTGGGGATCTGTCCCAATGGCTCCTCAGTCTTTTGGTAGTAGAGGCTTTGTCAGACTAGAGTTCTAGTATGTACAGAACTTATAGTATTTTGCTTGTACAAGACAGTATTTCTTCGTATCATAGTATGCTCATGACATGATTATTCTTCCCTATTTTATAAATGATTAGTGTCATAGTGAGTTCTGAAAGTGATGACAGGCTTAGAGGGTTAGATTAAGGCCACGTGTGGCGTTAAGCACCGTGTGACGTCTCGGGATAGGTTCTTGGGGCGTTACAAGCTTGGTATCAGAGCGCCTAAGGTTTGAAAAGTCCTAGGGAGTCTGACGAGCCGCGTTATGTAGAGTCTTGATCATCTGTGTGTAGCGCGCCACATCTATGAGCAAGAGACTGCGGGATATTTTAGGAAAAGTTGTTTCTTCCTTTCAAAAGTCTATCGTGCCTACAATTATTTCTCTCTGTTATTAATTTCTGCTCTATTATGACAGAAAATGCCTCCTCATAGAGCTCACAGAAACAACGAACAACCTTAGCCCGTTGATCCTTTAGGTGAGACGGTGTCCCACGCTGAATTTCGGGCAACTTTTCAAGTATTAGCCCAGACGGTTACCGCTAATGCTTAGACCCATGTTCAGGCCACAGTTCCACCTCCGTAGAAAGGTAATTCAGTTGCAGCTCGGGTTTATGATTTTATGTGAATGAATCCGCCAGAGTTTTATGGGTCAAAGACAGACGAGGACCCACAAATGTATCTTGATGAGGTGAAAAAGATCACCCAAATTATGCATGTAACGGAGGAAGAAATTATGGAGATAACTTTCTATTGCTTGAAAGATGTTGCTTATGATTGGGTGGAGATGTGGAGGAAGAATAGAGGGGAGGATGCCGCTCCCATGACTTGGCAGTTGTTCGAGGACGCGTTCTTAGATTGATTCTTTCCCCCGGATCCGAGGAAAGCAAAACTAAAAGAATTTATGAACTTGAGATAGGGCCCCATGACAGTTAAAGAGTATTGTCATAAGTTCAACCAATTATCTAAGTATGCTTCCGGTATGATGGCTGATTCTAGAACTAATATGAGTAAGTTTTTGGCTGGTGCATCTGGTTATGTTATGAAAGAGTGTAGATCCGCTATGCTTAATAGGGATATGGACCTTTCAAGACTAATGATTCATGCTCAGCAGATTGAAATGGACAAGGTGAATGAGAGAGATAGAGTAAGGGCAAATAAGAGAGTTAGATCAGAGCAGCAGGGGTATGGTCAAACGAAATTTTCTGGAGGGAATCGCCCTCAATCCCAGAACTGTTCACTTGTGCCAGCTCCTTCATCAACCAGTGCTCCTGCATTCAGAATTAGGCAGGACCAGGGTAATAGGCCTACTATGAACAGGTCCCAGGATAGTGTGAGTAACAAACCTCGTCCTCCTCCATGTCCGAAGTGCGGTAGGGACCATCCTGGTGAGTGATTAGTCAATCGGAGGGGTTGTTTTAGTTGCGGTAAGATGGGCCATAAATTCAGGGATTGCCCATATGCTAGACAGGGAAGTCGTGATGTTCATCCCCAGAGTCAGGCTATTAGTGCTCCAGCCCCTTTAGTTCATCCTAATCCTCCTTAGGGTGCCTCATCTAGTACTGCAAGTGGTCAACGCCAGAATCACTTTTATGCTATACCACCCCGCCAAAAGCAGGAGGATTCACCAGATGTTGTTACTGGTATGCTCCGTGTATTTCATTTTGATGTGTATGTGTTGATGGACCCTGGGTCAAGTCTTTATTATGTGAATCCGTTGGTTGCTGTGAATTTTGAAATCAGTGCTGAAAAGATTCCTGAGCCTTTTCTAGTTTCTACCCCAGTAGGTGAATCTGTTGTTGTTAAGCAAGTGTATAGGAAGTTTCCTATCACTGTCCTTAACAAAATCATATTTGCAGACTTGATCGAGCTAGACATGGTTGATTTTGACATTATTCTGGGTATGGATTGGCTTCACTCTTGTTATGCATCTATAGACTGTCGTGAAGTTTCAGTTTCCTAATGAGCCAGTCTTTGAGTGGTCCAGAAATTCTGTAGCTCCCAAGAGTCATTTTATATCCTACCTTAAAGCCAAGAAATTGATATCCAAGGGTTGTATCTATCTTTTGGTTCAAGTTAAATACACTAAGTCCGAGACTCCGACTATTCAGTCCATTAGTGTTGTTAATGAGTTTCTTGATGTTTTCCCGAAAGATCTCCCAGGGGTACCTCCTAATAGAGAGATAGAATTTGGGATTGATCTTCTTCCCGATACACAGCTATTTCTATTCCTCCGTATCATATGGCCCTCACAGAACTTAAGGAGTTGAAAGATCAACTCAAAAATCTTCTTGGTAAGGGTTTTATAAGGCCCAGTGTGTCTCCTTGGGGCGCACCCATTCTATTTGTGTGAAATAAAGATGGTTCATTGTGTATGTGCATTGACTATCGTTAGCTCAACAAGGTCACAGTTAAGAACAAGTACCCTTTTCCTAGAATTGATGACCTGTTTGATCAGCTGCAAGGCGCCAGTTATTTCTCAAAAATAAATTTGAGATCCGGTTATCACTAACTTAAAGTCAGAGAGTGTGATATTCCAAAGACAGCTTTTCGCACCCATTATGGTCATTTTGAATTCTTGGTTATTTCTTCAAGCTAACTAATGCCCCAACAGCTTGTATGGACCTTATGAATCGGGTGTTAAGACAGTACCTGGATATGTTTGTTATTGTGTTCATAGATGATATCCTTGTATACTCCCGAAATGGAAATAACTATGCAGATCATCTCCGAATTATTTTACAGACCCTTAGAGATCATCAGTTGTTTGCTAAATTTAGCAAGTATGAATTTTGGTTAAGATCAGTTGCCTTTCTGGGTCATATTGTTTCTTTTGAAGGTATACGAGTTGATCCTCAAAAGGTAGAAGCTGTGAAAAATTGGCCTAGACCTATTTCCCCATATGATATTAGGAGTTTCTTGGGTCTAGCTATTACTATCGTTGTTTTGTTGAAGGTTTATCCTCCCTTGCTGCTCCTTTGATCCAGTTAACCCAAAAGAAAGTTAAATTCTAGTGGTCAGATTTTTGCGACAAGAGTTTTCAGGAGTTGAAGACTCGACTCACTTCAGCCCCTGTGATGACCCTGCCTAATAGTGTAGATGATTTTGTGGTGTATTGTGATGCATCAAGAGTTGGTTTGGTTTGCGTATTGATGCAGAAAGGTAAGGTTATAGCCTATGCCTCTATGCAATTGAAACCTCATGAGAAGAATTACCCGACCCATGATCTTGAGCTAGCTGCAATAGTTTTTGCCTTAAAAACCTGGAGACACTACTTGTATGGTGTTCATGTTGATGTCTTTACAGATTACAAGAGTTTGCAGTATGTGTTTACTCAGAGAGAGTTGAACCTGCGGCAGAGACGATGGTTAGAATTATTGAAGGACTATGATATGTGCGTGTTGTATCACCCGGGCAAGGCCAATGTAGTAGCAGATGCCCTTAACAGATCGTCCATGGGTAGTTTAGCGTATGTAGAGAATGATAAAAAGGAATTGGTTCGCAAAGTGCATCATTTGGCTAGGTTGGGTGTTAGATTGCTTGATTCAGCTGAGGGTAATGTTTGGGTTCAAAGTAATTCTGAATCTTCTCTAGTTTCAGAAGTAAAAGAGAAGCAGGATATACATTCTCGTTTGGTCGAACTGAAAGGGTCAGTTAAAGACCAAAAGGTGGGGGTTTTCTCCCAAGGGGGAGATGGTATATTGAGGCTTCAGAATAGATTGTGTGTGACTGATGTTTATGATATGAGGTAGAGAATTATGGCTAAAGTGCATGGCACATGATATTCTATTCATCCCGGTGCTACCAAGATGTACCGCGATTTGTGGGAAATTTATTGGTGGAATGGTATGAAGAAGGATGTAGCAAAGTTCATAAAGAAGTGTGCAACTTACGAATAGGTGAAGATAGAGCACCAGAGACTCGGTGGTATGATGCAAGAATTTAGTATTCTTACTTGGAAGTGGGAAGTGGTGAACATGGATTTCATGACCATTTTACCTCTCTCTCGTCGTCATCATGATTCTATTTGGGTCATTGTAGACAGGTTGACTAAGTCAGCACATTTCCTGCCAGTACATATATCTTTTACCATTGAGGACTATGCTAAGCTGTACATCCGAGAGTTAGTCAGGTTGCATGGAGTTCCTTTATCTATCATCTATGATAGAGGTACTCAATTTACTTCTCAGTTTTGGAGATCCTTTCAGAAGGGTCTTGACATTCAAGTTCATCTTATTTTTGCTTTTCATCCCCAGACAGACAGTCAAGCTGAGAGGACTATCCAGACTTTGGAGGATATGTTGAGGGAATGTGTTCTTGATTTCAAAGGAAGCTGGGATGAATATTTGCCATTGATTGAATTTGCGTATAACAACAGTTTTCATGCTAGCATCGGAATGGCTCCATTTGAGGCTTTATATGAAAGGCGATGTAGATCACCCATAGGTTGGTTTGAAGTGGGTGAAGCTGCTGTAATTGGACCTGATGCTGTGTTTGAGGCTATGGAGAAAGTTAAGTTGATTTGGGAGAGGTTGAAGGCAACCCAGAGTCATCATAAGTCGTATGTAGATGTGAGAAGAAGAGCTCTTGAGTTTGAGGTTGATTAATTAGTGTACTTGAAGATTTCACCCATGAAAGGGGTGAAAAGATTTGAAAAGAAAGGGAAGCTTAGTCCCCGATATGTTGACCCTTATAGAGTTTTGAATCGTATTGGGAAAGCATCTTATGAGATTGAGTTGCCTGCAGAGTTGTCAGCTGTCCATCCCGTCTTTCACATTTCTATGCTCAAGAAGCACATTGGTGATTCTACTGTGGTTGAACCATCAAAGATATTGGATGTTCGGGATAGTCTTTCTTATGATGAAGTTCCGATCAAGATCCTAGATTATCAAGTCCGTAGACTGAGGAACAAGAAATTTCCCTTGGTTAAAGTTTTGTGGCGAAATCAATCAATAGAGGGTGCTACTTGGGAAGCAGAAGCAGCTATGCGAGTTAAGTATCCTCATCTCTTCTCCATGAGTTCAAATCAATCCGAAGGTATCATTTTTCTTTAATTCAGTTTCCTACTAATCCAGCGTATTCAGTTGTATAGATATCCATTCTATGATTCGTGCATTCTATGAAGTACTCAAAAATCTAGAGTAAAGTAAGTCGGTTGAGCAAACGGTTCCCATAAAGTATTTCCAGTTTCCTCTTTGATCTTGAGCCTAACTAGTAACATTGGAGGACGAATATTTCCAAGGGGGAGATATTGTAATACCCTGATCATTCCTTAAGACTGAATCCGTCTTTTGAAGTGAATATGTACGACTTCCAAGGTGAATGATGTTTAAACCGTGTTGTATTTCTCTAATTTGTACTTACTATCACGTGGAGATTTGGATAAGCTTTTTGTTGATACCAAATTCATCAAAATCCTACACTCGGGTGAAGAGTTAGAGCTATTTTAGTGAGACAATGTGTCACCTGTCACTTTAGCGCGTTGCGGAGCCAGCCAAAATGGCAATGGTCATTTTCCAGTGAGACTCTGCGATATTGACTCGTCGCACTAAGGCTTAATTTTAGGATTGTCAAATTCCAATGCACCAAAGCGATTCCATCGTGTCGCGGTGCCCTTCTAGGTCACGACTAAGGTGGCAAATGTGAATTCACCGTGTCGCGCCACTGAGCAGTTTCCCAATTGTCCAATTCCAGTGAAGGACGGCGATCCTAGCGCATCGCGCCAGCGCCAAAAATTGGGCTCCAGTTCTAGAATTTGCTCAAGGGTATTTTGGTCTTTTCTACCCATTCTTACCCTTTATATATATACAAGTGAGGGAGAAAATCCTCATTTCCTCTTCCATTTTCTCCAAAATTCTAGGGTTTCTCTCCAAAATTCAATCCAATTCTTGTCTAAACATCTCAACATCAAGCCATGGTTTTCACAAATTAGTTCAAGATTTAAAACTTCCAAGTCAAGAACATTAAAATCTCTAACTCAGGAAGTGGAAAAAGAAGTCTATAGTAAGTTTATTCATCCCGGATAATAATCAAGGTATGTGGGGCTTGAACAAGAATATCCTTTCATTCTTGTGCCAAAAGAATTGATTTTTATTATTGGAATTTCATGATCCTTGAAAGTGGGTTTACACCCAAATTTCTTTATTGATGATTTTTGAGATTTGAGTTGAATAAGTTTGATATTTATGATTATTTTACCATCACGTTTATTAAATTGTGAATTTATGCCATGAGTTGTATATTGTCATTTTGTATTGATGATTTCTAAGGGATTTAAGATAAGTGTCATGAGTTATGCTTTATCCATGAGAAGTTTGAGTATTGAATATATTTATCGATATTGAGCTTGAGAGTCAAGAATGATTCCTATGATGTTTTCTCGAAGCTTTTGATACTTGATATGATTTGATAAGCAAGTGTACTTGATGTTGGGAAAGACTGTTTTGAGTTTGAGTCGAGTTAGGAATCCACAAGTTGTTTATGATTTCCAGATGAGATATATTTATGATTTGGTCTTCATGATAAACCCTTAAGTTGATTAAGGTGGATTTCTTTACGCGTTCTAAGCTGAGTCTGGGAGGAGTATTTAGCACCGAGTGGGAAGTGTGGGTTCAGCGCATCCTACTTTCCCAGAACTACGTGCCACCGTAGGATTGAGATTTGAGGGCCAAAGAGTCGAGTTGTAATCACAGAGATGAGTTTGAGGTTATACTCCCTGGCAAGAGTATAACGCTCCCGCTAATGTGGGGTTCCTTCTTTAGGAGGGAAAAACGTTGGACTCCATGCGGCTCACATGGTTTATGTCGGTTATAAGAAACTCTCAAGTCCATAATAGTCTAAGTTTCTTGAGTTACCGAGTCACTCTAAGTCATGGGTTAAAGAGTTTGAGTTGAGTCCAATGATTTATGAGATTTGTGAAGCATGTGTTATTATCAATGATTTATGGAAATTATGTTTCAGGAAATTCAAGCGAAGAGAGTCATTATTTTCAGCATGCATGACTTTATTTTACATTTATGATATTGTTTAAAAGTGTTGTATACACCCCCACATACTCAGTACAATCCCAAGTACTGATTACCATACTCTTCTATGTTCTACATTTTCTCGTGATGTAGGTTCAGGTGCTCAGTCTTAGCAGCGACAGTGATATTTGAGTACCTCCATCTACATTCTTACAGTTGGTGATTCCTCATGGTTCGAGGACCTATGTCCCTGATTTTTTCCTTGATAGTAGATGGTCGTTTCTTTTCAGTTCAGGCGAGTCAGTTGGGGATCTGTCCCAATGGATCCTCAGTCTTTTGGTAGTAGAGGCTTTGTCAGACTAGAGTACCAATATGTACAGAACATTCAGTATTTTGTTTGTACAGGACAGTATTTCTTCGTATCATAGTATGCTCATGACATGATTATTCTTCCCTATTTTTAAAATGATTAGTGTTATAGTGAGTTCTAAAAGTGATGATAGGCTTAGAGGGTTTACTTGAGGCCACGTGTGGCCTTAAGCACCGTCTGACATCTCGGGGATAGGTTCTTGGGGCGTTACATCAGCCCACACCACGCCTGAACCCCAAGCCCACTCCCAAAACCGTGGGCTATAGCACACCGATTTGGCCCAAAAATGCCTCGTTTGCACTGTTTTATCTATTTTACCACAAAAATAGCCCCGTTGACCCCAACGACCCATACTAGGATGCTCTCTACCCTTCTTGACATTCCCTGATCGATTTTAACCCATAGCACGCCTAGAGCCCAAGCCCACCCTCAGAACTGTGGGGGTATAGCACACCGATTTGGCTAAAAAATGCCCCGTTTGTGTCGTTTTGCCTGTTTGACCATCCAAATTTCTCTGCCGATCCTAATGGCCTACACTAGGCCTCTCTTCTAGCCGCCCTAGCATATCTCGATCAATTTTTGACCCACTGCACTCCCTAACCCCGGGCCCATTCCTAAAACCGTAGGCTATAGCACACTAATTTGGCCTCAAAACATCCCATTTTCACTATAAAAAATTGCATTTAGCAACGGGTTTATAGCAACAAAGGCTTTTTTGTCGCTAATTAACGACGGAATTGCAACGAAATAGAAATTTTGTCGCTAATTAAGTTTTCTTGTCCTTATTGTATGGAGGAAACACAATCCTTCAGATTACAACATGGTCGGAAAACATCATGGTTTGACTGTCACAGAATGCTCCTTGACCAATATCATCCATTTAGGAGAGATCGTAAAATTTTTCTTAAAGGTCGAATTGTCAAAAGATCACCACCACCCTAAAGAACCGGAGAAGAGATATTGAATCAAATATGTGATTTGGAGATAAGAAAAGTAACAGAGTTAGATGCAGAAGAAGTTAATCAACGAATATGTAGTTCTTGTGGATGGAAAAAGTGAAGCATCTTTTGGGATTTACCTTATTGGAGTTCTAACATGACTTGACATAACCTCGATGTCATACATATTGAGAAAAACTTCTTTGATAATATATTTAATACGGTCCTCAATATTGATAAGAAAACCAAAGACAATCTACAAGCTCGTCTAGATATGGTCAATTACTGTGATCGACCTCAATTGGCAAAGGATGCTTTTGGAAAATATCCCAAAGATGTATATACAATAGACAAGGAAGCAAGCACAATCTTGTTTAATTAGGTGAAGGGCTTAAAATTTTCAGATGGGTATGTTTCAAATTTGGGTAGATACCCAGACACATCTGCGAAAAGATTATTTGGCATGAAGAGTCCTGATTGTCATGTGTTCATGCAACGATTTATGCTTATTGATTTTCGTGAACTACTTCCAAATAATGTATCGTAGGCACTTACAGAATTGAGCTTATTCTTTAAAGATCTTACATCGACTACTCTCCGAGTGGATGAAATGGAGAGATTACAGGGAGATATTCCACAAATCTTGTGCAAGTTATAACATATTTTTTTCTCCTAGGTTCTTTGACTCAATGGAACATGTGCACCTTCCATATGAAGCAAAGATTGTTGGACCTGTACAATATCGATGGATGTATCCTTTTGAAAAGTAATGCAAAAATTCAAGTTTAAATTGTGAGAATAATGTTGTTATTTACTTTTCAAATATGATGGTTTATCCATTTTTCTATTTAGGTATCTTGGAAGTCTTAAAAGAATGATTGGGAATAAAGCAAGTGTTGAGGGTTCTATATGTGAAGCTTACTTGATGATAGAGTCAACACTATTATTTTCTCATTATTTAGAACCATATGTCATAACACGCAATCATAATGTGGATCGAAATGATGATGGTGGTATTGTGGAAGAAGTTTAAGGAAATTTATCAATATTCACCCATCCCGGATGATTATGGGGAGAATAAAAAAAGAGGAATCTAACTCTTCAGGAAATCAACGCTACCCACACTTACATTTTGCTAAATTGTGAAGTAGTTGAGCCATATGTGAGGTAACAAAGTTAGTTGTATCAACTTAATTTTATAAGCATATTCATAAATCATGACTTGAAATTGAAATCTTTTTTCTTTAAATGAAGTATGTTTGTGCAACGTTTGCAAGAAGAATTTCCAAATGTCTCTCAACATCAAATAAATGAGAGCCTTGAAGCGAATTTCTCTATATGGTTCAAGCAATTTGTAAGGCTTCAAAAATTAAGATATTTTATACACTTATGCACTTAAATTAACTTATGAAATTGAACTAAATTTTATAATCTTCTAAATAGGTCCGGCTCAATCATATTGAGAATGAATTCCTATATAGTCTTGCTTGTGGACCATTGATAGGCGCTCTATCTCATTCAGTGTATTTTGTTAATGGATGCAAGTTTCATATGGATTTTCATGGTAGAGAAAGATCAACAAGGAACAGTGTAGTTTGTATTTCAGATCCAACTTTTGGTGATTTCTACGGGCGGATAAAAGAGATTATAGAAGTGGAATACCGCGAAACACCTTTAAAGCGAATTGTACTATTCAAATATGAATGGTTTGATCCAACTATGGATGTTGGTGTTAAAAAGCATAATCATTATAAATTGGTTGATATTAACCATCGTCGTTGATATAAAAAATATGAACCTTTTTTTTTGGCAATGCAAGCAACTCAAGTATGTTATGTATCTTATCCTAGCAAGAAAAAGGACAAGGATGATTGGGTAGCTGTATTGAAGATCAAACCTTGAAATGTTATTGAATTACCCGATGATGAAATTGAGACAGCTGCAAAACTAAATATTCTATTTCAAGTTGAAGAAGTTCAAGTCTACGAGATAGACATGAATGTTGCCACAGATGAAAGCATACACTTACATGATGCAAATGGTGGCTTAATTGAAATGGATGAAGTCACTGATGATGGTTTATTACAAGAACATCATGACAACCAAGAGGATGCTACAGAAGAAGAGTATGAAACTAAGGAAACTGAGGAAGATGAAGAGGAAGATTTGGAAGAAGACACAGATAGCGATTAGTGCTTGATAAAAAATATGCTATTGTATCTTATTTTTATTTTGTGGGCATCCATTTTGTCGAACTAGTATCATTTTCTTTGTCTCATTGTTTACACAAAACTTGTTGCTTCAACTGGTTTTATGCTCTACTTCTCAATTTTTAACTCTTTCATTTCTCATTCATTTTTATAGGCTACAACTGTGCTTTTACATTTTCTAATACCTTGTCTATATATTGTTGTTTGCTTCTCATGGTATTATTAAGTTTGCATATTATTTCCACTTTAACTAATACAGTTTTTTTATAGATATGTCTAGAGGTCGAGGTCGCGGAATCACAGGGCGTGGAGGCAAGTCTGCAGTTAGGAGTAATAATGATGTTACTGGAAACGTACCTACTGTTCCCACTCCTGCTATTGTTATTTCTCAAGTTGATGTCATAGGTGGTCAAAATAATACAAATCAAGTTCAACCATTGATTTCTCAAATTAGATCAACGGTTCAAACTTCTGGTGATGGTAGCAACCATACAACTCTTGAATCATCTCCGACTGCTCTAAATTAGATCAACAGAACAAGAGAAGGTACATCTACTCTAAGGAACCAAATAGGTGAGCGTCTTAACCAATCGACTTCATCCTTGAAAATGGCTGAACATAATCAACTTCTGGTCTGCTTTCTGTCTACGCATATATATATATGTTTTATTTTTTTCTGGTTTATGATCTGTTGTTGGTTCTTCATTTGAGAGTTCTTGTGGACAGAATTACAATGGGAGTATTCTGTAGCATTTTGGTGGTTCTGTTGGTAGTTCATGATTTGTTGGTGGTTCTTGTTGAGTATTTTGGTGATTCTGTTGGTGGTTTTTGTTCTGTTGTTGGTTCTTCATTTGGGAGGAGTTCTTATGGGAAGAATTACAATGGGAGTATTTTGTTGTATTTTGGTGGTTCTGTTGGTGATTCTTGATTTGTTGGTGGTTCTTGTTGTGAGTATTTTGGTGGTTCTTATTATGTTGGTGGTTCTTGATCTATTCTTGGTTCTTGTTATGAGTATTCCAATGTTACATGGGATTCCAGAATGATAGTGAGGTATGTTGCTGTGAGGTATTTTGTTGGATAGGATTTCAAAATTAGAATATTATATGATGTTTTGACTTTTTGTGCAAAATTTACATCTTCTTTCCACTTTAACAAGTATAACTATTTTAATAGACATGACTCGAGAAAGAGGTACAGGTCGAGGAAGCATAGGGCGTGCGGCCAAGTCAGCAACTAGGACTAATATGCCTGCTCGTACTACAAACATGCCTACTATTCCCACTCTTACAGTTGCACCACAAACAACTGGTGGCGTAGGTGCTCCAACTTCTAATCATGGTAGTACGTCTCTTACTACTCCAAATCAGACCAACCCAACAACCGTAGGTACGTCTTCACAAACCAACCAAGTAGGTGAGGACATATCTCGTAGCAACACAAATGGAGAAAGTAATTCCAATCGAAGCCATGTACGGACCCTTGTTACTATAACTTCTGCAGGGTTAGTCCATTTCTTGTCTATTATTATTATATATTATTTTTTATTTATAGTAACCTTTAAATAATGTCTTCACATTGATACAAATTGTAACCTTCTAAAGAATGCTCCAATAGGATACGCGAGTCTTTCAAAAGTGAACTTGATCACAATGGAGTCAATTAGAAAGGTGTCTTATGTGACATAAAAGATGGATATTTTGGGGAATTCAAGGTATACAACTTCATCATAATTGATTTATTAAAGTGTACTCATTTTTATAAATACGATATTAATGTGTTATCTTGGAAATTTATTTCAGAAACACTTCTATTGGGATTCTTCCATTACTGATGCTGCAGTAAAGAAACACTGGCAGAGTAAGGCAGCAACTGTGTATAGAAATTTCATTGCTAAAATCAAAGAGAAAGGGATTAGGCAAGATTTTATACATGAAGATGTCTGGGAAAGCTGACAGCGACTTTGGGCAGATCCAAAGTGTGTTGAAAAGTCCAAAATAAATGCACAGAATCATCGTGGAGGCAAAGAAGTCGCTGCTGAAACTCACACGGGAGGATCTATCTCAATTGGAGAGTACCGAAAGAGACTTGTAAGTATATATTTCAAGTATTAAACTATAATTTGTTGTGAGACAGTCTAAACTTAGTTCAACGTTATGCTATTGTTGCGTTTCTGTTTACTGTTTATTGTAAATGTTGATCACTTCTCACTGTTTCTGTCTCCTGTGTTGTATTTGGTATGTTGTGTTCTGTTGTTGTCTGGTAACCTGAAAAACTGCAATGTAAACTGTGCTTATATGTCGCAGAGTGGTATATTACTGAGGATTCGTATATTAACATGTTATTCGAGATGTATTGGGGTAGAATCAAGACTTTATGATTTAGGAAATTACTTATCTGTTTTATGTGATTGGTTTTCATCTTATATAACCTTCATACTGGAATCTGACTGGAAATTTCCAAATGTTTATTATTAGCATATGTTCTCAGTAATTTTGATGCAATGAAATTCAACAATCTCTTTCCAGTCATTGCTTAGTAAGAATAATGTAAATTGGATAACATAGTTCTGACTACGCGACTAATAATATTTACCTGATGACCAATTACGTTTCACTTGAATTTTGGCTTTACAAACATTTCTGGCTTATATGAAATGTTCCAGCAGTTTTGTTCTAGTACAATGCTCAATAATTCTTTTTTACAGGCTGCTGAAATGGGTCGAGATCCGACACCAAGTGAGTTACATTTGTATGTTCATACACATGGTCATGATGGAGAATCTTTCGTTGATGAGCGTTCCCGAATCGTCCATGTAAGATTAAATCTTAATATAGTAGTTTACTTAATTCTCATTTTTTAGTTTAAAGTACTTTTTAGTATCTAATCATTTGTAAGTACAATCCGTTTTAATTTGACTTCCACTCTTACAGGAAAGATTTGAAGAAATATTACGAGAAAAAACATTATCATAATCTGTTATTGATTAAATTGAAGCATATTACCAAGCTGCCGGAGGAGAAAAGAAGCGAAGAGTATTTGGTCTTGGATCTGAAGCCAAAAGCTTCTACGGCCAAACTCTGTGTATTTCTTGTGGAAAGACTTCATCTTCAGCTTCACATGAATCGGTACCAGCTGTAGATTCGGATTTGGATGAGTTTGTGAAGCGATTGATTCCCGCACTTAAAAATCAATTTTTTTCTATTGTCATTGAAGAGGTACAGAAGTTGGTTTCTTCACGATCAGTTGTCACACCTCCGGCTACTCCTTTGGACGATCTGGATTCCTTAAATGATGATTACAATGATCTTGATCAGTTATGATACTTTTGACGATCAGTGCATTGGTTTTTGATGGTCTATTTTGTTGAAATATTTAAAATTGTGCAACAAAAAATTACACTTGATGGATGTAGGTATTGAGGATGTTTTGGACATAATTATGTGTTTAGATGTTGCTATGTTTGGTATTGAGCATGTTTAGACTTTTTCTATCTATATATATGGGTTCTTTTATATGCATGTTGGATATTATAAGAAGATTTTGCTATCTATATATATGTGGCTTTTTTTTTATATGAATATTGGGTATTATAAGAATTTTATAATATTCTATTATTATTCAAAATACAAATAAAAAGATATTGAAAGAAAAGTAATGAAGACAGATTTAGCGATAAAATTACTCATTGCCAAACTAAAACATTTGCAACGGATTGAGAAAAATATTTTTTGTCACAAAAAATGGAAATTTTTAGCGACGGACTAGCAATGAAATATTTGGTCAGGAAATAATCAAAATGACGAAATACAACATGAAATTAGTAACGACACTTATAAATATAACAACGAATATATTCGTTGCTAAAATATAACAACGGATATAGGACTTCTCTATTCCATTGCAAATCTAGGAATGAATTTTATTTTTTCGTTGCTAAATGGTTAGCAACGCACAATATAGTAATGAATAATATTTTGTCGCTGATCCGTCTCTAAATGGATTTAGCGACGGATTTCTATTGATTAGCAACGTTATCGATCTCTTGCTAAACACGGTTTTTTGTAGTGTTCATCTCGTTTGACCACTCAAATGGTCCAGTCGACCCCAATGGCCTATACTAGGTCGTTACCCAGCCTCCCTGATACTCCCGGGTCTATTTTCGTCCCACAGCATGCCCGAACCCCGGGCTCACCCCCAACTATGGGCTAAAGCACACCGTTTGGCCCAAAAATATCCTGTTCGCACCGTTTAGCCCGTTTAACCCCCGAAATAGCCCCGCAGACCCCAACGACCCATACTAGGTAGCTACCCAGCCTCCCCGGTATGCCTCAATCAATTTTTAATCCATAGCATGTGTAGACACGTGATTTTTGACCCTCCCGATTTTTGACCTGTTTTTTTACATTAAATATTTATTTATGTCAAAATATTATCTTTAGTTCTTATTTAATTTTTTATTTTTTTTAGTAAATTTCATTTTTAAAAAAAAATTCAAAAAAATAAAGTTACATTTGAAGATTTTATTTTAAAAAAATAATACAAAAAAAATAAAAAATTCAAAAAATATTTTCTTTTAATTTAGATTTTTATAAATAAGCTAGTAATTTTATTTTCTCTTAATTATATTTTTATTTTAAATTATTTATATTTTTGTTCTATTTTTCTTAAGTATAACAATTAATTAGTTAATATTTTTTTTATTATTATTATTATTTATTTTTTATATAATTTATTTATTTATTAAAAAATGAGATCATTATCCTATTTATAAAAAAAAATATTCAAAATTTAAATCCTAAACTACCTAAACTATTCCCCCCAAAATTCTTCTATTTAAGGACTCCCCAACCCCAGGAAACAAAAGTACATTACAATCTACACTGTTACTGCAAAAAAAAAAAACAAATAGAAACTGAAACAGAGAGACCGTGCTATTCTCACACTGAGACTACATCATCAGATACTGAGGAAAAAAACAGTCAGAGTAAAAAAAATAGAATGAGTGAAACATTCAAAATCATCAGGAGAAAAACATCAAAGAAAAGACAGAAAAGAAGATTGAAATTGAAATTCGAGTTTTCACTAGCGACGTTCTGGCTTCAATACTTTTGTTAATATGTAATACAGGTTTTTATCCCATCTTGTACTATATTTCATAAGTTTAACGTGAATTAAAGCATGCATGAATGGTGTTATTAAGTGGATCTGTGTATTATTCAATAGGCCAGAATGATTGCTTATATGAGTTTTATTATCACGAATCGCATGTTTAGTTATTTATTATTCAAGTTGAAGAAGTTAAGGAATATATATTAAATCCTTCGTAAGTTTCAAACTTCATGAGATATAATGTTAAATAATCTAATGGTTTCGAATTAAAATGCTTCTTCTTAAGTTATGGAGTCAGAACTAAATATTGATAGAAGTTTGAGAAAATTGATACTTGGCCATATAAACCGTTCGATGTTTGTAGTTATGGCATTTTACGTCAATGAATTTAAATTTCAATTTTTAATTTTCTTTACTCTTGTAGGTTGTTCGGGTAGTTGTTAGTGTGTTGTGTGTGCGTTGTTACTGTTGTCGTTGTTTGGATGATTTTTTTTATATTGTTATGTTATAAGTGTGTGTTTTACTGTGATAGTTTGTTTAGATAGTTGACTAGTTGTTATTGTATTGTATTATTATTTTAGAAGTATCAGTTTGATATGTAGAAAAATGTGGTCTTCATGATGAACTGCATTAGTGCTCGGATCGAAAAATATAGATATAAATATTAAATTTGTGATAAAAATAAATAAGTAAGAAGTATTTGCATGGCCATAGATTTTTTTTAAATCAAAGTACAAAAAAAAAAAGAATTTCACAAGTTATTTATACTTGGATATGAAAAATTTTATTTACTTTTTTGTAATTATTATTATTTATTTATGTAGAAAGACTATTGGACCTTTAACAATTAAAATCATCAAACTGTTAATTTTAGTTGACCTGACTTTTGACAATTAGAATACTATTTTCAATGTGTTTGAAAAATGATAAGGTGAATGTTTGATATTCTGGGAAATTAACGTAGGAATTTTGATGCATAATGGATAAATAAATATTTTCTTTCTTGTTGTTAGTTTTCATATTTTATTGTAATAGTTGGATGTATATATCTAATTGATTGGATAATTCTTATAATTTTATTCGTCTGTTTTTTCTTTTTCTTTTTCTTTTTAGAATTTTTAGTTTAATAATCAGGTCATACAACTTTGGATCGAGAAATGGAATTTATTAACTAGTGTAAGTCTAAGTGAAACGGGTTGTAGATTTACTTAAGACCCATCACAAATTTTAAAATAAAAGAGAGCAAAAATGAGGATAAAAATAAAATTGTTTCGAGTTTAAAAATAACGAATTAACGTCTTTAATGCTACGCAAATTCTTAGGCACGTTAAAATATCCGTCTCAATAAATAATGCGACGTACGCATCTTTTTGAGATATTAATAATTCGAGGATGCAATATTGCACTTCGGCAAAGTTCATCTTAAAATTAATTTTCACCAGTTTAATATAAGAGTTTTAAATAATTTTAGTATAGTAAAATGAGCGATTTTAGGGCCTACTAACATAATTATCAAAATAGTTTAAGTCAAGATAAGTTAATAAAAGCGACCGTGATAGAACCACGGGACTCGAGGGGTGCCTCAGACCTTTCCCTCGATCAACAGAATTCCTTACCCAATCTTCTGTTTTTGCAGACCAACAAAGAGTCATTTCCTTTTGATTAGGGATTCAGTAAGGTGACTTGGAACACCATAACTCAATTCCAAGTGGCGACTCTGTAAATAAAATAAACCCTATTCAATATTGTCACTTTAATTAGAAAAATCCTTCGACCTTGATCCCTTCAGGTGAAAAAAAGGGTGTGACATCTCTGGCGACTCTGCTGGGGATTAATAAGAATTCGAGCTTTTTATATTGACTTATATTTGCTGTAATTATTGTTGATATTGTGTTTGTTGACCTTATGTGCTACTTGTCGCTCATTTACCACTTTGATATTGATTGAACTGTGTTATTTGTTGTGTTCTCTTGCGCACCCTCTCTAAGTCTCTGAAATAGGATAGAAGGAATGCAACGCATGCATCCTACTTTTTTTTTGAGATAGCCGGAGTGTCAAGGCACCTGGTGATGGATTATAGTCACACATGTTAGGCGTGGTTCGGATCGGCAATGAAGGCAGTGTTGACCTGCTACCGACCAAGTTGTCCCTCCCCGGCTCAAGCGTCCGCTCGGGTAAGCCAGTCTAGATACCTATTCCTATTAAGCTTAAACTTAGAAGAACTGAAAACTCAGAATCTGGTTATCCCTATTAAGTGCCGCTTTATTTGCATCATATGCATTTGACTTAGCGAGACTTGGCACAGGGGTCGAGTCTGTCTAGGACAGGTGACCTAGTTTATAAATACCAACATGTGCATCCTACATGCTCTTTGACATTTGTTTGGAAGGTTGTTTGTTTGTTGACCGGCTTTAGGCAACTTTAAAATGCAAGAGATTAAATTATCCTCACATTTAGTGATTTTTTTTTCTAAAAAAAAAAAGAAAAAAATTATTTTAAAAGAAAGAAAAAATTCGAGTAACATAGTTTTACGGTCTTCATGAACTACGAGGGTCTGATTCTCACATCTTAGTGGGATACGTAGGAAGTCCTTCTCAGGACACGACCCTATCTTTTGAGAATTATTCATAGACTTATTGGGGAATATTTTGAAAATATGATTACTTTCATAACTATTTGTATAATTCTCAAGTCTAATTTATATAGTTATATATATATCTTAATATCCATGAATCTTTAGGGATCTTGAGGCTGAATTTTGTACGACATATATTTCACGAAATACGCACACCTGATTCTCATCTTAATGAGATACGTAGGCACCCTTCTAGGGTTCCGTGATCTTTTCATAAAGAATATAAAAGAAAAAGAGTTTTTGAAAAAAATATTGCATTCTGACGCCTTTGTTATTTCTTATCACAGTTAGTTTAAGGTGGTTGGTTTGTAGTATTTTGGCTGGTCCTCCATATCACACCAAATCTAAATGAGGTTTAGCTGTGTCCAACAAGGATATAGAGAGTGACCTCATGGATCAAACAAAGAGTCAGGAAAATGAGAGTTTAAAGGAAGAGAATTTGAGACTAAGGCAACAAATGATGGAAATGTATCAAGCTTGGGCCAGTGGGCATCCCCCTCATCCGTTCCCCACTATTAAAGACTGGGGCATGTCTTCAAGTGTCAACCTTCTTTAAAGATTTGAGATATCGAAATTTAAGAAACATGATAGACATGAGGATTCTGTGAAGCATTTGGGACGATACTGCAATCGATCAAAGGAAATTGAAAAAGGAAAGAAGAAGGAAAACGTATTTATTGTCATGCCAGGGCAAAAGAAGAGTTTGAGAGGTTCAACCCACTAATACTGTCATCCTCAATCCTGAGCTTACATATTAGATCCACACAACCACATGCAACAAGGATTCTTTCTCCAAAATCCAAGAAATTCCATTTCACTTCCTTAATATCCTTTGAACAATGCACAGTCGTATTCTCATTCTTCTTTCTATCCAAAATGGTGTGCCCCGAACCTTCGGCATCATCCTCGACACTCACAAATTTACCAAGAAGACTCTAAATCCAATTTTCATCCGAGGCCAGAGTTTACAATGAAGAGGTAGGCAAAGGATAATTTCACACCAATTGGGGAGTCCTATACCAGTTTGTTCCAAACATTGAGGCAATGGGGCATGATTACTCCCATCCCTGGGTATATTCCCGATCCACATTCAAAATATTTTGATCCTAATGTACGATGTGCTTATCATTCTAATAAGCAAGGTCACAATGCTGAAGATTGTCGTATTTTGAAAAGAGAAATAGAGAAAATGATTCAAGAAAAATTGATTGTGGTGAAAAACGTTGGTACCTCAACCATCCCATAGATTTATTCACCAGCACGTGGTACTGCACGATATGTGGGAGACAATGAATCAAGTATGGAGATCCAGAACTTATTTGTTAAAGGGAATGTATTTGATCGTGGTGGAAGCTCTAGTCACGTTGATATGCAAATCAGTGGCTAAGTTATCAGCCTGAGCAATTGAGAAGTCACCCTTCTCCCTACTAGGAAGAGGTCTAGTAGTTTGTTTTGTTTTCTTTTCTGTTACCCAAATTATTTTAGGGTTGTAGTTTAGGACCTATCTTGTCTGATTTTCTTATTGTTTTTATTCGAACCCTTCTATCTTTCTGTCAACAAATGTGTGTCCTTTTTATTTTTTATTATATATTATTTAGTTGTCTTTCTTTTCTTTAGAGAGCTCTTTCTATGGTGATTTTAGTGATGTGATATGCATGTTGAATTCATAAACTGATCTTTAAATCTAATCTAATTCTGTAACATCTGACAAAAAAGACAGGGTTGAAAGAGTGTTGAGATATTTTGGGGACCTAGTTACATCCTCACTTGAACGTTTTGAGGCAATCACTTTGCGAATAAAAAAATGACTTGATCTTCAATGATAAGGTTCAACTCAAACATTTTTTAATGAGATCAACCAGAGGATATATAGTTTCTATTGGTAAGAAGCAAACGGAAGTTAGCTAAAAAAAAGAGTCATCTGTTGTGAAGAAAGTACAATATAAGTAGACTTGTATGGTTTACAAGTTTAAAAGAAGTGAGACACGTGCATGTGCTTAGTCACGGTCAATATTGAAAAGATGCATATGATCTTCATGTTCCATTCCTAGATTGCATGTTATGTACTTGCCTTTTTAAGGATTGATATGACGAAGGCATTTCATTCTGCTATCCAAATGTTGTGTCATCCTTTGTTATCTCTTTTGTTTTATTTCTTTTATATCCATCTTTTGGAATCAAAATAGAGTCTGCAAAAAAAAAGAATAGATTCGTAAAAGTGTCAAGAAAAAATGAAACTGAAAAAAATATCTCTTTCTCTCTCTCTAAAAAAATAGAAGAAAAAGAGAGAAAGGTCAAGAAAAAAAAGAGAAAGAAAATCAAGCAAAAGAAAAAGATGCCTGAACTACGTTTGACCTGATTCTTGTTATGAAATGATACATAGGCAGCCCTACTCTGGGGTTCGGTCTAACCAAAAGAAAATTCAAATTACCCGGAATGAAATGAAACTGGGGCAAAGTTTATTTTCTTTGAAAGAGTAGATTCCAAAAGTTGTATGTTTCACCCAACATTATGTAAATTTTTGAGCCTCATGCCTCCCTTTCTTTCTAACCTTTTCCAAAAGTCAAGTTACAACCAAAGAAAGACCTTCAGATCGATCTTTGAGAATGTCAAGGCTAAACATGTTATGGGTGCATGATGTTTCGTATGTTGGGTATTATTTTTCAAAAAAAAAAATGAATGATGAAAAAAATGAATGAGTAAAAATGAGAGTCTTGTTGGTGAAAACCCTTTTGGACACCATAAGGCGACAGTGAACTGACAAAGAAATAAAAATGAGATAGACATTGACAAAAGCCCATTGAGGTGCCACTAGCCGAAGGAGGATTGTGATCTAGAGGGAGCATATTCAAGATTGACTCAATTTCAAGATCAATAAGTGGACAAAAGTTGATAATGATTAGTGTGGATAGATCAGGTTGTTTAATTCAAAATGCATGTCATAATTACTGAAATCGGCTACCACACCTAAATAAGTTTTCTTCTGTTTTTTTTTAAAAGATGCCTATTTTTTTTCCCCTTTTCTTTTTTATTTTTCTATTTTTGATTTTTTTTGGTATCTTTATCAATAAATAAAAATTATTGTCATTTTTCTCATGTCTTTGAGTCGAGTCTATGTCAAAATAAGTGAGAAAAGATTTTAAAACTGGCTACTAGCTTCTTCAATTGCACAAAGCAAGACAAAAAACCAACACATGAAAAAGACATGATTGTGAGCCGAAATAAGGCATGTAGAAAAGTTTTGTCAACAGACGAGTCTGGAAATTCATGAAAATATCAAGGTTTAAAGGGTTTATTTGAGGAGCATGGCAAAGCAAAGATACTGTGTTTGTTTCAGAGTCACTTCTAATAATCTGAGTTTGGATCAACGATGCATCAAGTCGGCGACAGATGTTAATGGTTGGAAGCTAGGTCAAATGTGACGAGAGCAAGAGTGATTGCCACGGAAGCTAAATCCACAAACCTGCCACCATATTTTTGAACTCACAAGTTTTCTTTGATGAAACAGGAAACATGCTACCTTCAGAATTAAGGACTTCAGAGCATAAATATCGAGAACTGCAATGCCTCATTTCCACAAATGCAGGAAACAATGCTGCTTTACAGGTTTGATAATCAAATTATGGTAAAAATTCAACCCCTAGGAGACGCACTTCCTAGTCGGAATAAGTCAGTTTTCATTTGTTAGGTGAAGTACTTCCTAACTTGAACATTCTCTCCTAGAAGATGTAATTTTTAGTTGAGTCATCCTCATGATTCCTATAAGACGTACCTTTTAGTCGAGTCATCCCCTTGATTCCTATAAGACGAACCTTTTAGTTGAGTCACACCCCGTGATTCCTATAAGACGTACCTTTTAGTCGAGTCATCTCCTTGATTCTTATAAGACATACCTTTTAGTCGAGTCATCTTCTTGATTCCTATAAGACGAACCTTTTAGTCGAGTCACTCCCCGTGATTCTTATAAGACGTACCTTTTCGTTGAGTCATTCTCGTGATTCCTATAAGACGTACCTTTTAGTCGAGTCATCCCCTTGATTCCTATAAGAAAAACCTTTTAGTCGAGTCACACCCCGTGATTCCTATAAGACGTATCTTTTAGTCGAGTCATTCCCATTGATTCCTATAAGACGAACCTTTTAGTCGAGTCACTCCTCGTGATTCCTATAAGATATACCTTTTAGTCGAGTCATCCCATTGATTCCTATAAGACAAGCTTTTTAGTCGAGTCACTCCTCGTGATTCCTATAAGACGTACCTTTTAGTCGAGTCATCTCCTTAATTCCTATAAAATGAACCTTTTAGTCGAGTCACTCCCCGTGATTCCTATAAGATGTACTTTTTAGTTGAGTCATCCCCTTGATTCCTAAAAGACGAACCTTTTAGTCGAGTCACTCCTCGTGATTCCTATAAGACGTACCTTTTAGTCGAGTCATTCCCCTTGATTCCTATAAGACGAACCTTTTAGTAGAGTCACTCCTCGTGATTCCTATATGACGTACCTTTTAGTCAAGTCATTTCCTTAATTCCTATAAGATGAACCTTTTAGTTGAGTCACTTCCCGTGATTCCTATAAGACGTACCTTTTAGTCGAGTCATTCCCCTTGATTCCTATAAGACGAACCTTTTAGTCGAGTCCCTCCTGAAGAATGAGAATTTATTTTATGTCCAAGACCCTCTTGAAGAATGGGATGTTATTTTTCTGTTTGACCTTTTATTTTGAGTTCAGGAACATATTTTGAAAAATCAGAAAAGGGAAGTCCAAGAGCCCGCCTAAAGAACAGGATGAAGAAGTAGCAAGTTCAGAAACCCTCCTGAAGAATAGGGTGAAGAAAAAAAGAAAGTCTAGGAGCCCGCCTAAAGAACAGGGTGAAGAAAAATGGAAGTCTAGTAGCCCGCCTAAAGAACAGGGTGAAGAAAAATGAAAGTCCAGGAGCCCGCCTGAAGAACAGGGTGAAGAAGCAACAAATCAGGAGCCCACCTGAAGAACAGGGCGAAGGAAAAGCAAGCCAAGAGTCGCCTGAAGAATAGGGTGAATTTTCAAGTTCAAGTCACGAAGATTAGAATCAAGATTCTAGAGATTATAATTTTCACTTGTATTTTTCATTTTTTTAATTTTGTTAGTCATTTGAATGTAAAAGGCAGAAGTAGTTAACCGAAAACTCGACGGAATCTCACTCGACCTTTATCTCTTTCTCTCACTTTTTACCTTTGAACTACATGTGACCTGATTCCCTTAAAATCGGGGATATATAGGCGGTCCAAAATCAGGACTCGGTTACATCTTTTTATTTTATTTTTAGCGTCATTTTTCAAATAATCGAAGGATCAAAAATCATTTCTTTGTCTACTTGTTTTTATGAAAACTCTTCGAGATTTCACACAAAGAGGGGCAAAATGTAGACACGTGATTTTTGATCCTCCCGAGTTTTTGACCTATTTTTTTTTATATTAAATATTTATTTATGTCAAAATATTATCTTTAGTTCTTATTTAATTTTTTTTTAGTAGATTTCATTTTTAAAAAAATTCAAAAAAATAAAGTTACATTTTAAGATTTAAAAAAATAAAATAATACAAAAAAAAATAAAAAAATTCAAAAAATATTTTCTTTTAATTTAGATTTTTATAAATAAGCTAGTAATTTTATTTTCTCTTAATTATATTTTTATTTTAAATTAGTAATATTTTTATTCTATTTTTCTTAAGTATAAAAATTATTTAGTTAATATTTTTTTTATATTATTTATTTATTTATTAAAAAAATGAGATCATTATCCTATTTATATAAAAAAAATATTCAAAATTTAAATCCTAAACTACCTAAACTACTCCCCCCAAAATCCTTCTATATAAGGACTCCCCAACTCCAGGAAGCAGAAGTAAATTACAATCTACACTGTTACTGCAAAAAAAAATAAACAGAAACTGAAACAGAGAGAACGTGCTATTCACACACTGAGACTACATCATCAGATACTGAGGAAAAAAACAGTCAGAGTAAAAAAAATAGAGTGAGTGAAACATTCAAAATCATCAGGAGAAAAACATTAAAGAAAAGACAGAAAAGAAGATTGAAATTGAAATTCAGGTTTTGTTCGAGTTTTTATTGATGACGTTCTGGCTTCGATACTTGTGTTAATATGTAATACAGGTTTTTATCCCATCTTGTACTATATTTCATAAGTTTATCGTGAATTAAAGCATGAATGGTGTTATTAAGTGGATCTGTGCATTATTCAATAGGCCAGAATGATTGCTTATATGAGTTTTATTATCACGAATTGCATGTTTAGTTATTTATTATTCAAGTTGAAGAAGTTAAGGAATATATATTAAATCCTTCGTAAATTTCAAACTTCATGAGATATAATGTTAAATAATCTAATGGTTTCGAATTAAAATGCTTCTTCTTAAGTTATGGAGTCAGAACTAAATATTGATAGAAGTTTGAGAAAATTGATTCTTGGCCATATAAATCGTTCGATGTTTGTAGTTATGGCATTTTACGTCAATGAATTTAAGTTTCAATTTTTATTTTTCTTTAGTCTTGTAGGTTGTTTGGGTAGTTGTTAGAGTGTTGTGTGTGCGTTGTTACTGTTGTCGTTGTTTGGATGATTTTTTTTTATATTATTATATTATAAGTGTGTGTTTTACTGTGATAGTTTGTTTGGATAGTTGACTGGTTGTTATTATATTGTATTATTATTCTAGAAGTATCAGTTTGATATGTAGAAAAATGTGGTCTTCATGATGAACTGCATTAGTGCTTGGATCGAAAAATATATATATATAAATATTAAATTTGTGATAAAAATAAATAAGTAAGAAGTATTTGCAGGGCCATAGATTTTTTTTAAATCAAAGTACAAAAAAAAAAAAATTTCAAAAGTTATTTATACTTGGATATGAAAAATTTTATTTACTTTTTTTTTTTAATTATTATTATTTATTTATGTAGAAAGACTATTGGACCTTTAACAATTAAAATCATCAAACTGTTAATTTTAGTTGACCTGACTTTTGACAATTAGAATACTATTTTCAATGTGTTTGAAAAATGATAAGGTGAATGTTTGATATTCTGGGAAATTAACGTAGGAATTTTGATGCATAATGGATAAATAAATATTTTCTTTCTTGTTGTTAGTTTTCATATTTTATTGTAATAGTTGGATGTATACGTCTAATTGATTGGATAATTCTTATAATTTTATTCGTCTTTTTTTTTTTCTTTTTTTTTTTTTTAGAATTTTTAGTTTAATAATCAGGTCATACAACTTTGGATCGAGAAATGAAATTTATTAACTAGTGTAAGTCTAAGTGAAACACCCATCACAAATTTTAAAATAAAAGAGAGCAAAAATGAGGATAAAAATAAAATTGTTTCGAGTTTAAAAATAACGAATTAACGTCTTTAATGCTACGCAAATTCTTAGGCACGTTAAAATATTCGTCTCAATAAAGAATCCGGCGTACGCATCTTTTTGAGATATTTAATAATTTGAGGATGCAATATTGCACTTCGGCAAAGTTCATCTTAAAATTAATTTTCACCAGTTTAAAACTAAAGTTTTAAATAATTTTAGTATAGTAAAATGAGCGATTTTAGGGCTTACTAACATAATTATCAAAATAGTTTAAGTCAAGATAAGTTAATAAAAGCGATCGTGATAGAACCACGGGACTCGAGGGGTGCCTCAGACCTTTCCCTCGGTCAATAGAATTCCTTACCCGGTCTTCTGTTTTCGTAGACCAACAAAGAGTCATTTCCTTTTGATTAGGGATTCAATAAGGTGACTTAAAACACCATAACTCAATTCCAAGTGGTGACTCTATAAATAAAATAATCCCTATTCAATATCGTCACTTTAATTGGAAGAATCATTCGACCTCGAACCCTTCGGGTGAAAAAAGGGGTGTGACAGCATACCCTAACCTCGGGCTCACCCTTGGAATCGTGGGCTGTAGCACACCGATTTGGCTCGAATACGACCCGTTTGCGTCGTTGCAGCTGTTTAACCACCCAAATTGACCTGCTAATCCCAACGACCCAGACTAGAATGCTTCCCAACCTCTCTGGCATTCCCCGATCAATTTTTGACCCACGGCAAGCCCAGACCCTGAACCCACCCCTAAAACCATGGATTATAGCACACCGACTTGTCTTGAAAATGCCTCATTCGAGCCATTGCACCCGTTTGACCACCCAAATAGCCCCGCCGACCCAAACAACCCATATTAGGTTTCTCCTCATCCTCCCTGGCACGTCCTGATCAATTTTTGGCCCATAGCACGCTTGGACCCTGGGCCCACACTCAGAATCGTGGGCTATGGCACACTGATTTGGCTTGAAAAAAGACCCGTTCACCTCATTTTACCTAATTAACAACCCCAATGGCCCCACCGACCCCAACGACCCACACTAGGCCGCTACTAATCTTCCTGGCATGCCCATGATCTATTTTTGGCCCATAACACACTCGAGCCCACCCTAGAACCGTGGGTTATAGCACACTAATTTAGCCCAAAAATGGCCCGTTCATTCCGTTTCGCCCATTTGACTACTCAAACGGCCTCGCCGACCCCAACAACCCAAACTAGGCCACTCTTCAACCTCTATAGCATGCCCCAGTAGATTTTTGGCTTACAGCACGCCAGGAGCCCAGGCCCACCCCTGGAGCTGTGGGCTATAGCACACTAAATTACCCCGCTGAACCTATTTTAGGCCAAATCAGTGTGATATAGCCCACGTTTTTTGGGGTGGGCCTGGGGGCTATGCGTGATTTTGGCCGAAATTCGATAGGGCTGCCCCAAATAGGCTGGGGAGTGGCCTAGTGTGTGCCATTTTTAAGAACGCGGCTGTTTGTGTGGCTAAACAGGTAAAACTGAATGAGTGGGCCTATTTTTGGGTCAAATCGGTGTTTTTTAGCCCATATTTTAGGGGTAGGCCTGACGATCGGGCGTGATTTTGGCTGAAAATCAACCAGGCAGCCCCAGGCAGGCTGGAGAACGGCCTAGTGTAGGCCATTTTTTAGAACTGGCGGTTTGGGTGGTCAAACGGGCAAAACAGCGTAAACGGACCATTTTTGAGCTAAATTGGTGTGCTATAGACCACAGGTTCTTGGGTGGGTCTGGGGGGCGAGCGTGATTTTTGTCAAAAATCGATAGGGTTGCCCCGGCAGGCTAGGAGCAATCTAGTGTGGGCTATTTTTTAGAGCATGGAAATTTGGGTGGATAGATGGGCGAAACAATGCAAATGGGTCATTTTTGGGCTAAATCGGTGTGCTATTGCCCACGGTTTTAAGGGCGGGCTTGAGGGTTGGGTTTGATTTTGGTGAAAATCGATTGGGCTACCTGAGGCCAGCTGAAAAGCGGACTAGTGTAGGCCATTTCTGAGGACAGGGCAGTTTTGGTGGTCAAACGGATGAAACGGCGTGAACGGATTATTTTTGGGTTAAATTGGTGTTTTATAGCCCACGGTTTTTGAGGTAAGCCCAGTAGTCGAGCGTGATTTTGGCCTAAAGTTGATCGGGATGCCCTAGGCATGTTGGGGAGTGGCCTAGTGTGGGACATTGTTGATAATGGGGTGGTTTGGGTGGTCAAACGAGAAAACGGTGCGAACAAATCATTTTCGAGCCGAATCGGTGCACAATAGTCCACAATATTCGGGGTGGGCCTTGTAGGCCGAGTGTGATTTTGGTCAAAAATCGATCGAGATTCCATAGGATGGCTAAGGAGCGGCCTAGTGTGGGCCTTTATTTGAACGAGGTGGTTTGGGTGGTCAAACGTGTGAAACAGCGTAAACGAGCCATTTTTCAGGCCAAATCAGTGGGATATTTAGGGTGGGCCCGACGATCGAGCATGATTTTTGTCAAAAATTGATCAGGCAGGCCGGAGAATGGCCTAGTGTGGGCCATTTTAGAGAACGAGGCAGTTTGGATGGTCAAACGGGGGAAAAAGTGAGGACACACCATTTTCGGGCCAAATTGATGTACTATAGCCCGCAATTTTTGGGATTGGCCTGAGAGTTGGCGTGATTTTGTCCATAAATCGATCGGGCTTCTCTAGGTAGGCTGGGCAGCGGCCTAGTGTGGCTATTTTTAAGAATGGGACAGTTTGGGTGGTCGAACGGGCAAAACGGCGCAAACGGACCATTTTCGGGCTAAATTGGTGTGCTATAGCCCACTATTTTTGGTATGGGCTTGGGGGTCAGGCCTGATTTTAGCTGAAAATCAACCTGGCTACCCCAGGCAGGCTGGGGAACGGTCTAGTATGGGCCATTTTATAAAAAGAAGCAGTTTGGGTGGTCAAACGAGCGAAACTGCGCAAACAGGCCATTTTTCAGGCCAAATCGGTGTGCTATACGGTTTTCAGAGTGGACCAGAAGGCCGGGAATGA
The DNA here is from genome assembly GCA_030864225.1 of Capsicum baccatum var. pendulum. Classification (NCBI taxonomy): domain Eukaryota; kingdom Viridiplantae; phylum Streptophyta; class Magnoliopsida; order Solanales; family Solanaceae; genus Capsicum; species Capsicum baccatum. The sequence continues at coordinate 275,030,216 of CM061558.1, forward strand.
TTTTGGCTGAAAATTGACTGGACTGCCCCATGCAGGTTGGAGAGCGGCCTAGTGTGGACCATTTTTTAAGAATAGCGTGGTTCGGGTGGTCAAACGGGCGAAATAGTGTGAACGAGTTATTTTAAAGAAAAATCGGTGGTGCTATAGCTCATGATTCTCTAGGTAGGCCCGACGATCGAGCATTATTTTGGCTAAAAATCGATCGGGCTTTCCCAGGCAGACTAAGGAGCGGCCTAGTGTGGGCCATTTTTGGGCCAAATTGGTGTGCTATATTATCCTACAATTTCGCGGTGGGCTCAGGGTCCGAGCGTGATTTTGGCCAAAAATTGATCGAGCTGCCCCGGGCAGGTCGGGGAGCTGCCTAATGTGGGCCATTTTTAAGAACGAGGCAGTTTGGGTGGTCAAATGGGCAAAAATGCGTGAATGAACCATTTTTTAGCCAAATCGATGCACTGTAATAGCCCACTATTTGGTGGTGGGCTCGGGTTTCAATCGTTATTTTGGTTAAACATCATCAGGTTGCCTGTGGTAGGCCGATAAGTGGTATGAGAATGGTGTGGTTTGGGTGGTCAAACAGGCAAAAGGACCCAAACCGATTATTTTGGGCCAAATCGGTGTGCTATAGCCATTGGTTATGGGGGTGGGCCTGGGGGCTGAGCGTGATTTTGGCTGAAAATAGATCAGACTACCCCAATTAGGATTGGGAGTGGCCTAGTGTGGGCCATTTTTTAGATTGAGGCAGTTTGGGTTATTAAACGGGCGAAGCGGCGTGAATGGGACATTTTTGAGATAAATCGATGTGCTATAGCCCATGATTTTTTAGGTGGTCCCGGAGCCTAGGGATTGGGTGTTATTTTGGCCGAAAATCGATCGGGTCATCCCAGGCAAGCTAGGGGGTTTCTAGTGTATTCTATTTTTTAGAACGGGGTAGTTTGGGTGGCAATACGGGCAAAATGGTGCGAATGGGCTATTTTTGGGCCCAATCGGTGTGCTATGTCCCACAGTTTTTAGGATGGTCCCAAGGGCCGGATGTGATTTTGGTCGAAAATTGATTGGGCTACCCCAGGCAGGCTGGGGAGTATCCTAGTGTAAGCTATTTTTGATAATGGGGCGGTTTGGATGGTCAAACGGGGGAAACAATATGAATGGGTCATTTTTGGGCACAATCGGTGTGGTATAATATCCCACGATTTTTAGGGTATGCCTAAGGGACGGGCGTGATTTTTGCTAAAAATTGACTTAGTTGTCCCACGCAAGCTGGGGAGCGGCCTAGTGAGGGTCATTTTTTAGAACGGGACGGTTTGGGAGGCCAAATAGGCGAAACAATGCTAACGGGCCATTTTTGGGCCAAAATGGTATGCTATAATAGCCCTAAGTTTTTGGGGTGGGCTGGAGGACTGGGCGTAATTTTGGTCAAAAATCGATTGGTTTGCCCTAGGCAGGTTGGGGAACGGCCTACTGAGGGCCATTTTTTAGAACGTGGCGATTTGGGTAGTCAAAATGAGAAATTTTCAGGATAAATCGGTGTGGTATAGCCCATGATATTAGGGGTGGGCCCAGGGGTTAGGCTTAGCAGACTGGGGAGCGTCCTAGTGTAAGCCATTTTTAATAATGGATTGGTTTGGGTGGTCAAACGGCGCGAACGGGCCCTTTGCAGCCTATAGTTTTTTGAGTAGGACCGCGGGCCAAGTGTTATTTTTAGCTGAAAATCAACCGAGCTGCCCCAGTCAGGCTAGTGAATGGCCTAGTGTGGGCTATTTTATAAAAAAGGGTGGTTTGGGTGGTCAAATAGGGAAAACGGCACGAACAGGCCGTTTTAGGGCTAAATTGGTATGGTATAATAGCCCATGGTTTTTGGTGGGAGCGTATAGGACAGGCATGATTTTTACTGAAAATTGATCGAGTAGCCCCAGGTAGGCTGGGGAGCGGCCTAGCGTGGGCCATTTCTTAGAATGGGGCGGTTTGGGTGGTTAAACGGGCGAAACAGAATGAACGAGCCATTTTTGGGCTAAATAAGTGTGTTATAGCCCACGATTTTTTGGGTGGGACTGGAGATAGGCCATGATTTTAGCTGAAATTCGACTGGGTTTCCCCAGGCAGACTGGGGAATAGCCTAGTGTGGGGCATTTTTTTAAAATACTGTGGTTTGGCTGGTCAAATGGACAAAATAGTGCGAACGCACCATTTTAGAGCCAAATATGTATGCTATAGCCCACGGTTTTTGGGGTGGGCCCGGGGTCAGGCGTGAATTTTGCCAAAAATCGACCAGGCTACCCCAGGCAGGCTGAGGAGCGACCTAGTATGGGCCATTTTTTAGAACGGGCGGTTTGGGTTGTCAAACAGGCAAAACGGCACGAACGGGCCATTTTTAGAACAGGGCTGCCTCATGGTTTTTAGGGTGGGCCAGGGGGCCGAACGTGATTTTGGCCAAATATCGACCGGGCTGCCTCATAAAGACTAGGGAGCAACCTAGTGTGGGCCATTTTTTAGAACAGGGCAGTTTTGGTGGTCAAACGGGCGAAACGACGCAAACAGGCCATTTTCAACAAAATTGGTGGGCCATAGCCCACGATTTTGGGGATGGGCATGGGGCCCGAGTGTGATTTTAGCCAAAAATCAATTAGGATACACCAGGCAGGATGGAGACCGGCCTAATGTGGGCCATTTTTTAGAACAAGGCAGTTTGGATGGTCAAACGGGCGAAACGACGCGAACGAGCCATTTTTGGGCCAAATTGGTGTGCCTTAGCCCACGGTTTTTTGGTTGGGCTTGGGTGCCAGGCATGATTTTGGCCGAGAATTGATTATGCTTCCCCAGGAATGCTAGGGAGCGGTCTAGTGGGCCACTTTTAAGAATGGGGCGATTGGGTGGTCAAACAAGCGAAATGGCGCAAACGGGCTATGTTCGAACTAAATTGGTGTGCTTAGCCCATGCAGCCTTGGGAGCAGCCCAGTTTGGGCCACTTTTAGAACGGGATGATTTGGGTGGTAAAATGATGCGAGGGGCTATTTTTGACCCAAATTGATTTGCTATAGCCCACGGTTTTCATGGCAGGCTCGAGGGCCGAAGCATGATTTTTACTGAAAATCAATCGAGCTGCACCAGACAAGCTGGGTACCTGCCTAATCTGGGCCATTTTTTGGAACAGGGCAACTTGTGTGGTCAAACGGGCGAAACGGCATGAACTAGCCATTTTCAGGCTAAATTGGTGTGTTTTGGCCCATGATTTTTAGGTTTGGCCCGGGAGTCGGGCATGATTTTGGCTGAAAATTGATTGGGCTGCCCCACGCAGACTGGGGAGCATCCTAGTATAACCCATTTTTAGAATAGGGCAATTTGTACGGAGAAACAGGCAAAATGGCATGAACAGGCTATTTTCGGGCTACATCGGTGTGCTATAGCTCACGATATTTGGGGTGGGCCCGAGGGCCGTGCATTATATTGGCCAAAAATTGATCGGGATGCCCTAGGTAGGCTGGGGAATGGCTTAGTATGGGCGATTTATGACAATGAGGCAGTTTGGGTGGTCAAATGAGCGAAACGGCATGAACAGGCCATTTTTGGGTCAAATCTGTGTGCTATAGTCCACGATTTTCAAGGTGGGCCTGGGGGCCGGGTGTGATTTTGGACGAAAATTGATCAGACTGCCCCAGGCAGGATAAGAAGCGGCCTAATGTGAGCCATTTTTTAGAACGGGGCGGATTGTGTGTTCAAAGGGGCAAAACAGTGGGAACGAGCCATTTTTGGGGTAAATCGGTGTGATATAGCCCACTTTTTTAGGGTGGGCCTGGGGTCTGGGCGTGATTTTGATCAAAAATCAATTGGGCTGCCCCAGGCAGGTTGGGGAGCGGCCAAGTGTGGGCTATGTTAAAGAATGAGGCGGTTTGGGTGGTCAAGCAGGCAAAATGACATGAACGGGTTATTTTCGGGCCAAATCGGTGTGCTATAGTCCACCATTTTTTGGGTTAACCGGGGGGCGAGCGTGATTTTTGCTAAAAATTGATCGGGCTGCTCCAGGCAGGCTGGGAAGAAGCCTAGTGCAAGCCATTTTTTAGAATGCGGCAGTTTATGAGGTCAAACGGGCAAAATGGCATGAACGAGCCATTTTCTAGACAAATCGGTGTGCTATAGCCCACGATTTTTGGGGTGGGCCTAGGGTCGGGTGTGATTTTTGTTGAAAATTGATTGGGCTGCCCTAGGCAGGTTGGGGAGTGGCTTAGTGTGGGCCATTTTTTAGAATAAGGCAATTTGGATGGTCAAATGGGCGAAACTGCGTGAACATGCCATTTTTAGGCCAAATCGACGTGCTATAATAGCCCTCAATTTTTGGGGAACGCCCGAGGCTGAGCTTTATTTTGGCTAAAAATCGACCGGGTTTCCCTGGCAGGCTGGGGAACGGCCTAGTGTGGACCATTTATAGAACGGGTAGGTTTGGGGGGTTAAATGGGTGGAACAACGCGAACAAACCATTTTTGGGCAAAATTGATGTGCTATTAGCCCACGATTTTTTGGATGAGCCCAGGGGCCGGGCATGATTTTGGTTGAAAATCTATTGAATTGCCCCAGGTAGGCTTTAGAGCGGCCTAGTGTGGGCTATTTTTTAGAATGGGTGGGCGGGTTAAACAGGCGAAACAACGCGAGTTGGTCATTTTGGGGCCAAATCGGTATGTTATAGCCCACGATTTTTTAGGGTGGGTTCCCGTATCGAGCATGATTTTGTTCAAAAATTGATTCAGATGCCCCAGGCTAGTTGGGGAGCGGCCTAGTATGTGTCATTTTTTAGAACGGGATAGTTTGGGTGGTCAAACGAGCGAAACGGCGTGAATGGGCAATTTTTGGGCCAAATCAGTATGTTATAACCTACGATTTTTGGACTAGACTCGGGGGCTGATCATAATTTTGGCAGAAAATCAATCGGCCTGACCCAGGCAGGCTGGGAAGTGACCTAGTGTGGGCTACTTTTTAGAATGGGGCAGTTTGTAGGGTCAAATGGGCAAAACGGTAGGAATGGATCATTTTTTGGACAAATCAATGTGTTATAGCCCACAGGCGGGATGGGCCCGGGGGTCGGGTGTGATTTTGGTCAAAAATTAATTAGGCTATCCTAGGCAGGCTGGAAAGTGGCCTAGTATAGGCCATTTTTTAGAACAGTGCGATTTGGGTGGTCAAACCGGAGAAACAGCACGAACGGGCCATTTTCATGCTAAATTAGTGTGCTATAGCCCATGGTTTTCTGGGTGGGCCTGAGGGCCGAGCGTGATTTAAGTCAAAAATCGATAGCGCTGCCCAGGCAGGCTGGGGAACAACCTAGTATTGGTCATTTTATAGAACGGGGCAGTTAGGGTGGTCAAACGAGTGAAACGACACAATTGGGCTATTTTCGGGCCAAATTGATATGCTATAGTCCATGGTTTGGGGGGTGGGCCTTCGGGCCAGTTGTGATATTGGTCAATAATTGAGTGGGCAGCCCCAGGCAGGCTGAAAAACAGCCAAGTTTAGGCCATTTTAAGAATGGGATGGTTTGGGTGGTCAAATGAGCGAAACGGCATGAACGGACTATTTTTAATCCAAATCGGTGTGCTATAGGCCACGATTTTTGGGGTGGTCCTGGGAACGGGCGTAATTTTTGTCAAAAATTGATGGAGCTGCTCTAGAAAGGCTAGGGAGCGGCCTAGTATGGGCCATTTTTTAGCACAGTGCGGTTTGGGTGGTTAATCAGGTGAAACAATGTGAACGGGCCATTTTTGAGCTAAATTGATGTGTTATACAATTTTCGGGGCGGGCCTGGAGGCCGAGCATGATTTTGGCCAAAAATTGATCAAACTGCCCCTAACAGGCTTGGGAGCGGCCTAGTGCTGGCCATTTTTTAGAATGGGGCAGTTTGGGTGGTCAAACGAGTGTAACAACATGAACGGGATGTTTTCGGGACAATCAACGTGCTATATTCCACGGTTTTTAGGGTGGGCCCAGGGGTCGGGCGTGATTTTGGCCGAAATCAATTGAGCTTCTCCAGGCAGGCTGGGGAGCGGCCTAGTGTGGGCCATTTTTTAGAATAGGGCAATTTGGATGGTCAAATGGGCGAAACGGCATGAACGGGCCAATTTTGAGCAAAATTGGTGTGCCATAGCCCACAGTTTTTAGGGTAGGCTCGGGAGTCGGGCATGATTTTGGCCAAAAATCGATCGAGCTAACCAAAGCATACTGGGGAGGGCCTAGTGTGGGCCATTTTTTAGAATGGAGCGGTTTGGGTGGTCAAATGGGCAAAATTACGCGAACGAGCCATTTTCAAGCCAAATCAATGTTCTATAGCCCACAACTTTTGAGGTGACCCTAGGGGCCGAGCGTGATTTTTGCCAAAAATCGACCGGACTACTCCACACGGGCTGGGGAGCTGCTTAGTGTTATTCATTTTTGAGAATGAGGTGGTTTGGGTGGTCAAATGGGCAAAACTGTGTGAATAAGCCATTTTTGGGCTAAATCGATGTGCTATAGCCAATGGTTTTTTGGGTGGTCTCAGAGGACGGGCGGGCTACCCCAGGTAGGCTTGGGAGTGGCCCAGTGTTGGTCATTTATAAGAATGGGGCGGTTTGGCTAGTAAAACAAGAGAAACAGCCCGAATGGGTCATTTTCAGGCCAAATTGGTGGGCTATAGCCCACAATTTTAAGGGTTGGCTCGGGGCCCGGGTGTTATTTTGTTCGATAATTGACCAAGCTTTCCCAGGTAGGCTTGGGAACGGCCTTGTATGGGCTATTTTTAAGAACGAGCTATTTTTGGGCCAAATCGGTGTGTTATTATAGCCCATAATATTTGTGGTAGGCCCGGGGACAAAAGGGAAAAACGGCACAAACAAACTATTTTCGGGCCAAATCGGTGTGCTATAGTGCACAATTTTTAGGGTGGGCCTGGGGGTTGTGCGTTATTTTTGCCGAAAATCAATCGAGCTACCCCAGGAAGGCTGGGGAGCAGCCTAGTATTGGCCATTTTTTAGAGCGGGGAATTTTGGGTGGTTAAACGGGCAAAACAGCGTAAACTATCCATTTTTGGGCTAAATCGGTGTGCTATAGCCCATAGTTTTTGGGGTGGTCCCGAGGACCGAGCGTGTTTTGTCTAAAATTCGATCGGGCTGCCCAGGCAGGCTGGGTAGCAGCATAGTGTGTGCTGTTTGTTAGAACGGGATGGTTTGAGTTGTCAAACAGGCAAAACTGCGCGAATGAGCCATTTTCGGGCAAAATCGGTATGCTATAATAGCTTATGATTTTTGAGGTGGACTCAGGGCCGGAGCATAATTTTGGCTGAAAATCCACTGGGCTTCCCTAGGAAGGCTGGAGAGTGGCCGAGCTTGTGCCATTTTTAAAAATGGGGCGGTTTGGGTGGTCAAACGGGCAAAACAGTGCAAACGAGTTATTTTTGGGCTAAATTTGTGTGCTAATCCTAAGATTTTTTAGGTGGCCATTTTAAGGCCAAATTGGTGTGCTACAATAGCCCACGGTTATCGAGGTGGGCCTGGGTGTAATTTTGGCCAGAAATCGATTGGGTCACCTCAGGTAGGCAGGGGAGCGGCCTATTGTAGGCTATTTTTAGAACGGGATAGTTTGGGTGGTCAAATGGGTGAAACGACATTAATGGGCAATTTTTGGGCTAAATTGATGTGCTATAGCCCATGATTTTCAGGCTGGTCTTGGGGGTCGGGCGTGATTTTGGCTAAAAATTGACCGGGCTGCCCCAAGCAGGTTAGGAGTGGCCTAGTGTGGGCCATTTTTAAGAATGGGGCAGTTTTGGTGGTCAAAAAGTCTAAACGACTCAAGCGGGCTATTTTCAGACCAAATTCGTATGCTATATAGCCCACGGTTTTTGGGGTGGGATCGGGGGCCGGGAGTTATTTAGGTCAAAATTCGACTGGCTATTTTAGGCAGGCTGGAGAGTAATGTAGTGTTGGCAATTTTTAAGAATGGGGCGGTTTGGGTGGTCAACCGGGAGAAACAGCGCGAACGGGCCACTTTCGAGCTAAATCAATATGGTATAGCCCACCGTTTTTGCGGTGGGCTCAGAGTTCGGGAGTGACTTTGGCCAAAATCGGCTGGGCTACCCTAGGAAGGTTGGGCAGCGGCCTAGTGTGGGCTATTTTTAGAACAGGACATTTTGGATATTCAAACGGGCAAAACGGTGTGAACGGGCCATTTTTGGGCTAAATCGGTGTTCTATAGACTATAGCCCATGATTTTTGAGTGGGCCTGGGTTCCGAACGCTATTTTGGCTTAAAATTAACTGAACTACCTTAGGCAGGTTGAGGAGCAGCCTAGAGTGGGCCATTTTTTAGAACAGGGCAGTTTGGGTGGTCAAACGGGTGAAACTGCGCAAATGGGCCATTTTCAGGATAAATCGGTGTGCTATAGCCCATAGTTTTCAGGGTGGGTTTTGGGTCGGACGTGATGTAGGTCAAAAATTAATTGGGCTTCCCCAGGCAGGTTGGGGAGCGACCTAATGTTAGCCAAGTTTGAGAACGGGGCGGTTTGGGTGATCAAACGGGCAAAATAATGCGAACGAGCTATTTTTTGGCCAAATTGGTGTGCTAGCCCACGGTTTTTAGGGTGGACCCGTGCATTATTTTGGCCAAAAATTGATCGGGCTGCCCCAGGCAGTCTAGAAAGCGATCTAGTGTGTGTTATTTTTTAAAAAAGGGCGGTTTAGGTGGTCAAACTGGTAAAAAAGTGCAGAAGGGTCATTTTTGGGACAAATCGGCGTGCTATAGCTCTTGATATTTTAGCTGAGCCCAAGGCCGGGCATAAATGTTGTCAAAAAATCAATCGGGCCATCCCAGGCAGGCTTAGTGTTGGCTCTTTTTTTAGAACAGGGTGATTTGGGTGGTCAAATGGGTCGCTTTCGGGCCAAATTGAGATGCTACAACACACAATTTTTGGGGTGGGCCCGGGGGCTGAGCATGATTTTGGCCAAAAATTCGTTGGGCTACCCCAAGTAGGCTGAGGAATGGACTAGTAAGGACTATTTTTAAGAATGAGGCGGTTAGGGTTGTCAAATAGGCGAAAAGGCACGAACAGGCCATTTTGGGGCCAAATTAGTGTGCTAAAGCCCATGTTTTTTGAGGTGGGATCGAGAGTCATTGTGATTTTAGCAAAAAATTAATCGGGCTAGACCAGGTAGGTTAGAGAGCGGCTTAGTGATTATTGAGAACGGGGCATTATGGGTTGTCAAATGGGTGAAATTACGCGAACGAGCCATTTTCAAGCCAAATCGATGTTCTATAGCCCACAATTTTTGAGCTGAGCCTAGGGGCCGAGAGTGATTTTTGCAAAAAATCGACCGAACTACTCCACGCGGGCTGAGGAGTGGCTTAGTGTTATTCATTTTTGAGAATGAGGTGGTTTGGGTGGTCAAACAGGCAAAACTATGCGAATAAGCTATTTTCGAGATAAATCGATGTGCTATAGCCAACGGTTTTCTAGGTGGTCTCAGAGGACGGGCGGTTTGGCTAGTCAAACAAGCGAAACGGCCCGAATGGGTCATTTCCGGGCCAAATTGGTGGGCTATAGCCCACAATTTTGAGGGTTAGCTCGGGGCCCGGGTGTTATTTTGTTCGATAATTGACCAAGCTTTCCCAGGTAGGCTTGGGAACGGCCTTGTATGGGCTATTTTTAAGAACGAGCTATTTTTGGGCCAAATCGGTGTGTTATTATAGCCCATAATATTTGTGGTAGGCCCGGGGACAAAAGGGGAAAATGGCACAAACAAGCTATTTTCGGGCCAAATCGGTGTGTTATAGTGCACAATTTTTAGGGTGGGCCTGGGGGCTGTGCATTATTTTTGCCAAAAATCAATCGAGCTACCCCAGGAAGGCTGGGGAGCAGCCTAGTATTGGCCATTTTTTAGAGCGGGGAATTTTGGGTGGTTAAACGGGCAAAACAGCGTAAACTATCCATTTTTGGGCTAAATCGGTGTGCTATAGCCCATAGTTTTTGGGGTGGTCCCGAGGACCGAGCGTGTTTTGTCTAAAATTCGATCGGGCTGCCCAGGCAGGCTGGGTAGCAGCATAGTGTGTGCTATTTGTTAGAACGGGATGGTTTGAGTTGTCAAACAGGCAAAACTACGCGAATGAGCCATTTTCGGGCAAAATCGGTATGCTATAATAGCTTATGATTTTTGAGGTGGACTCGGGGCCGGAGCATAATTTTGGCTGAAAATCCACTGGGCTTCCCTAGGCAGGCTGGAGAGTGGCCGAGCTTGTGCCATTTTTAAAAACGGGGCGGTTTGGGTGGTCAAACGGACAAAATAGTGCAAACGGATTATTTTTGGGCTAAATTTGTGTGCTAATCCTAAGATTTTTGAGGTGGCCATTTTAAGGCCAAATTGGTGTGCTACAATAGCCCATGGTTATCGAGGTGGGCCTGGGTGTAATTTTGGCCAGAAATCGATTGGGTCACCCCAGGTAGGCGGGGGAGCGGCCTATTGTGGGCTATTTTTAGAACGGGATAGTTTGGGTGGTCAAATGGGTGAAACGACATTAATGGGCAATTTTGGGGCTAAATTGGTGTGCTATAGCCCATGATTTTCAGGGTGATCTTGGGGGTCGGGCGTGATTTTGGCTAAAAATTGATCGGGCTACCCCAAGCAAGTTAGGAGTGGCCTAGTGTGGGCCATTTTTAAGAACGGGGCAGTTTAGGAGGTCAAACAGGATAAACGACTCAAGCGGGCTATTTTCAGACTAAATTCGTATGCTATATAGCCCACGGTTTTTTGGGTGGGATCGGGGGCCGGGAGTTATTTAGGTCAAAAATCGACTGGCTATTTTAGGCAGGCTGGAGAGCAATGTAGTGTTGGCAATTTTTAAGAATGGGGTGGTTTGGGCGGTCAAACGGGAGAAACAGCGCGAACGGGCCACTTTTGAGCTAAATCAATATGGTATAGCCCACAGTTTTTGCGGTGGGCTCAGAGTTCGGGAGTGACTTTGGCCAAAATCGGCCGGGCTACCCTAGGAAGGTTGGGCAGCACCCTAGTGTGGGCTATTTTTAGAACAGGACATTTTGGATATTCAAATGGGCAAAACGATGTGAACGGGCCATATTTGGGCTAAATCGGTGTTCTATAGACTATAGCCCATGATTTTTGAGTGGGCCTGGGGTCCGAACGCTATTTTGGCTTCAAATTAACTGAACTACCCTAGGCAGGTTGAGGAGCAGCCTAGAGTGGGCCATTTTTTAGATCAGGGCAGTTTGGGTGGTCAAACCGGTGAAACTGCGCGAATGGGCCATTTTCAGGATAAATCGGTGTGCTATAGCCCATAGTTTTCAGGGTGGGTTTTGGGTCGGACGTGATGTAGGTCAAAAATTGATTGGGCTGCCCAGGCAGGTTGGGGAGCGACCTAATGTTAGCCAAGTTTGAGAACGGGGCAGTTTGGGTGATCAAATGGGCAAAATGATGCGAACGAGCTATTTTTTAGCCAAATTGGTGTGCTGTAGCCCACGCTTTTTGGGGTGGGCCCGAGCGTTATTTTGGCCAAAAATTGATCGGGCTGCCCCAGGCAGGCTAGGAAGCTATCTAGTGTGTGTTATTTTTTAAAAAAAGGGCGGTTTAGGTGGTCAAACTGGTAAAAAAGTGCAAAAGGGTCATTTTTGGGCCACATCGGCGTGCTATAGCTCTCGATATTTTAGCTGAGCCCAAGGCCGGGCATAAATTTTGTCAAAAAATCAACCGGGCCATCCCAGGTAGGCTTAGTGTTGGCTGTTTTTTTAGAACAGGGTGATTTGGGTGGTCAAATGGGTTGCTTTTGGGCCAAATTGAGATGCTACAACACACGGTTTTTGGGGTAAGCCCGGGGGCTGAGCATGATTTTGGCCAAAAATCCATCGGGCTACCCCAGGTAGGCTGAGGAATGGACTAGTAAGGACTATTTTTAAGAATGAGACGGTTAGGGTTGTCAAATAGGCAAAAAGGCGCGAATATTTTGGGGCCAAATTAGTGTGCTAAAGCCCATGTTTTTTGGGGTGGGATCAAGAGTCATTGTGATTTTTGAAAAAAATTAATCGGGCTAGACCAGGTATGTTAGAAAGCAGCTTAGTGATTATTGAGAACGGGGCAATATGGGTTGTCAAATGGGCGAAACGGCGTGAACAGGCTATTTTCGGGCTAAATCGGTGAGCTATAGCCTACGGCTTTTGGGGTGGGCCTAAGGGATGAGCGTGATTTTCACCAAAAATTGTTCAAGCTTACTCAGGCAGGCTTGGGTGTGGTCTAGTGTGGGCTATTTTTTAGAACAGGGAAGTTTGGGTGGTCAAACAGGCGAAACGGCATAAACATGCGATTTCGAGCCAAATTGATGCGCTATAGCCCACAGGTTTTGGAGCGGTCCTAGGGGTTGAGCAAGATTTCTGAAAAAATCAATTGTGTTGTCCCAAGAAGGCTGGGGACTAGCTTAGTTTGGGCCATTTTTAAGAACGGGGCAATTTTGGTGGTCAAACGATCAAAAGGACACAAACGGGTTATTTTTGGGCTAAATTGGTGTGTTATAACCCATGATTTTTGAGGTGGGCCCAGGGGCCGAGCACTATTTTGGCATAAAATTAATCGAACTACCCCAAGCAGGCTAGGGAGAAGCCTAGAGTGGGCCATTTTTTTAGAATGGGGCAGTTTAGGTAGTCATACGGGTGAAATGATGAGAATGGGCCTTTTCAAGCCAAATCGGTGTGCTATAGCCCATGGTTTTTAGGTGGGCCTGGGGCTGAATGTGATTTTGGTTGAAAATCAATCGGGCTGTCCCAGACAGGCCAGAGAGCGGCTAGTGTGGGCCAATTTTGAGAATGGGGCAGTTTGGGTGAGCAAACGAGCAAAACTGCGTGAACTAGCTTTTTTTATGACAAATTGGTGTACTATAACCCATGATTTTTGGGATGGGCCTGGGGGTCGAGCATGATTTTGGTCAAAAGTCGATCGAGCTACCCAAGGCAGGCTGGGGAACGATCTAGTGTGGGCCATTTTTAATAATGGGGCGAGGCTACTCTAGGAAGGCTGGGTGGTCAAGTGGGAGAAATAGCGTGAATGGCTCATTTTTGGACCAAACCAGTGTTTAATAGCTCGTGGTTTTCAGGCTAAGGCTAGGGGCCGAGTATGTTTTTGGTCAAAAAATCAACCGAGCTACTCAGGCAGGCTAGGGAGCAGCTTAGTATAGGCCTTTGGGGTGGGCAGGGTCGTTTGGGTGGTCAAACGAGTGACCTACATGAATGGGCCAATAAAGCGAAACAGCACGAACAGGCTGTTTTATGGCAAAATCGATGTGCTATAGCGCACGATTTCTGACGAGCGGCTTAGTGTGGGCCATTTTTTAGAACGAGGATGTTTGGGTGGTCATATGGACAAAATATCACAAACGGGCCAGTTTCGGGCCAAATAGCGGTTTTTGGGGTGGGCTCGAGGGTCAGACGTGGTTTTGGCCAGAAATCGATTAGGATGCCTCAAGTATTATGGGGATCGGCCTACTGTGGACCCTTTTTTAGAACAGGGTGATTTAGGTGGTAAAATGGGTGAAACAATGCGAACGGGCTATTTTGGTCGAAAATTGACCAGGCTTTCCTAGGCAGGATGGGGAACGGCCTAGTTTGGGCCATTTTTAAAAATTGTTCAGCTTAAGGATTTAAATGAGGGAAATGATGCGAACGAGCTATTTTTGGGACAAATCGATGTGCTATAGCCCACGGTTTTTGTTGTGGGCCTGAGTGTCAAGCGTGATTTTGGCTGAAAATTGACTGGGCTGCCCCAGGCTTCCTGAGGAATGGCCTAATATGGGCTATTTATGAGAACAAGACAGTTTACATGATCAAACGGGTAAAACAGCGTGAACGGTCCATTTTTAGGCCAAATCAGTGTGCTTTAGCCCCAATTTTGGGGTGGGCTCGGTGGCCCAGCGTGTTTTGGTCAAAAATTAACTGGGTTGTCGCAGGTATGCAGAGGAGCATCCTAGTGTAGGTATTTTTTTAGAACGGGGCGGTTTGTGTGGTCAAACAAGCGAAACGGAGTGAACGGGCTATTTTTGGGCCAAATCGGTGTGCTATAGTCGACGATTTTTGGGCTGAGCCCGAGGGCCGTTCTTGATTTTGGACAAAATCATTCGAGCTGCCCCTGGCAGGTTAGGGAGCAGCTTAGTGTTGGGCAATTTTTTGAACGGGGTGGTTTGGATGGTCAAACGGGGGAAATGACGCAAACGAGCTATTTTTGGGCCAAATCGGTGTGCAATATCCCACAGTTTTTATAGTGGGCCTAGGGTCCAGATGTGATTTTGGCTGAAAATTGATTGGGCTACCCTAGGGGGTTGGGTAGCGGCCTAGTGTGGGCCATTTTTTAGAATGGGGCGGTATGGGAGGTCAAACAGGCGAAACGGCACGAACGAGCTATTTCTGGGCAAAATCGGTGTGTTATAGCCCACGATTTTTGGGGTGGGCTTGAGGGTCATGCATGAATTTGGTAAAAAATTATCTGGACTTCCCTAGGCAGGCTGGAGAGAGGCCTAGTATGGGCTATTTTTTAAAGCGGAGATATTTAAGTGCTCAAACGGGTGAAACAACGCGAATGGTCTATTTTTGTGCTATATCAGTGTGTTGTAGCCATGATTTTTAGGGTGGGCTCAGGGGATGGGCGTGATTTTGGTCGAAATCGATCGGGCTGCCTCAGACAGCTGGGAGGCGGCCTAGTGTGGGCCATTTTTATAGAACGGGGCAGTTTGGATGGTCAAACGGGTGAAACGATGCAAACTGGACTTTTTCAGGCCAAATTATTGTGCAATAACCCATAATTTTTGGGGTGGGATCGGGGGGCCGAGCGTGATTTTGGCCAAAAATTAATCGAATTGCCCCAGGCAGGCTGGGGAACAACCTGATGAGGGCCACTTTTTAGAACGAGGCGGTTTGGGTGGTCAAACATGTGAAACAGTAAGACCGCGTTATTATTAGGCCAAATTGGTCTGCTATTGCCCATAAATTTTTGGGTGGGCCAGGGGAACGGGCATGATTTTTTTTGAAAATAGATGAGGATGCCCAGGCTGTCTGAGAACGGCCTGTGTGGATCATGTGTGAGAACAGGGCATTTTAGGTGGTCAAACGTGCAAAAAGTCGCGAACAAGCCATTTTTTAACAAAATCAGTGTGCTATCCCCCATGATTTTTGGGGTGGGCCCGAGTCGGGTGTGATTTTGGCAGGATGGGGAGCGTCTTAGTATGGGTTATTTTTGCGAACGGGGTGGTTTGGGTGGTCAAATGGGAGAAACTACGCGAGCGAGCTATACTCGGAATAAATCAATGTGCCATAGCCCACGGTTTTTGGGGCGATCTCGGGTGCTTATTCTTTTTTTGTAAAAAATCAAATGGGCTGCCCTTGGCAGGCAGGGGAGTGACCTAGTGAGAGCCATTTTTTAGAACGGGGCAATATGGGTGGTTAAACCGGTGAAATGGTGCCAACGGGCTATTTTCACACCAAATTAGTGTGCTACAACCCATGGTTTTTAGGGTAGGCCAGGGGGGCAAACGTGATATTTGCCAAAAATAGATCGGGCTTCCCCAGGCAAGCTGGGGAGCGGCCTAGTTTGGGCCATTTTTTAGTACGGGGTGGTTTGGGTGGTCAAACTGGCGAAACAGCGTGAATTGATTATTTTTGGACCAAATCGGTGTTTTATAGACCATTTTTTTAGGGTGGGCCCGGAGGCCAGACGTGATTTTGGCTGAAAATTGATCAGGATGTCCGAGGAAGGTTTGGAAGTGGCCTAGTGTGGGCCATTTTAGAGAATATGGCGGTTTGGGTGGCCAAACCAGCCAAACAACACGAGCGGGCCATTTTTTAGCCAAATCAGTGTGCCATAGCCCATAATTTTAGGGGTGGGCCAAGGGGTCGGGTGTGATTTTGTTCGAGAATCGACCGGAAGGCCCCAGGTAGGTGGTGAAGCGACTTAGTGTGGGCCATTTTTTAGAACAGGGAGTTTTGGGTGGTCAAAGGGGCAAAACAATGTGAACGGGTCATTTTTAGGCCAAATCAGTGTGCTATAGCCCACAATTTTTGTGGTGGGCTCGGGGGCCGATCGTGATATTAGCTAAAAATTTACTGGGGCTGCCCCAGGAAGGCTAGGGAGCGACCTAGTATGGGACATTTTTGACATCAGCGCTGTTTGGGTTGCCAAACCAATGAAACAATGAGAACGAGCCATTTTTGGGCCAAATCGATGTGCTAAAGCCCACGGTTTTTGGGGTGGGCATTGGGGATGATTGTGATTTTTTCCAAAACTCAACCGACCTTCCCTATGCAGGCTTGGAAGGAGCCTAGTGTGGGCCATTTTTTAGAACGGGGCATTTTGGGTGGTCAAACGGGTAAAACTATGCGAACGGGCTATTTTCAGGCCAAATCAGTGTGCTATACCCCATGTTTTTTTGGGTGGGACCACGGGCTGGCATGATTTTACAAAAAATCAACCCGACTGCTCCAGGCAGGCTGGGGTGCAGCCCAGTGTGGGGCATTTTTTAGAACGGGGCGGTTTGGGTTGTCAATCAGGCAAAGTAGTGCGAACGGGCCATTTTCTTGCAAAAATTGACTGGCTACACCAGGAAGGCTGGGGAGTGGCCTAGTGTGTGTTATTTTTTAGAACGGGGCAGTTCGGGTGGTTAAATGGGCGAACGAGCCATTTTCGGGCCAAATTGGTATGCTATATCCAACGATTTTCTGAGTTAGCCCGGGGGTCGGGCATGATTTTGGCCAAAAATTGATCGAGCTACCCCAGATAGGTTGGGGAGTGGCCTAGAGTGGGCCATTTTTTGGAACGGGGTGGTTTGGGTTGTTAAATAAGCAAAACGATGCAAACGAGCCTTTTTTTAGCCAAATCGATGTGCCATAGCCTACGGTTTTGGGGTGCGCCCGGGGCCCGAGCGTGAATTTGGACAAAAATTTATCGAGCATCCACAGGCAGGCTGAAGAGCAAATGGGCTATTTTAGGGTTAAATCGGTATGCTATAGCCCATGGTTTTGGGGGTGGCCCCCGGGGCTGAGTGTGATTTTTGTCGAATATCGATCGGTCTTCCCCAGGCAGGTTGGGGATCGGACTAGTGTAGGCCATTTTTTAGAACGGAGCAGTTTGGGTAGTCAAACGGGTGAAATGACGTGAACGGGTCATTTTCAAGCAATTGATGTGCTATAGCCCATAATTTTTGGGGTGGAATCGGGTGTCGGGCTAAAATTTGGTGAAAAATCAATCGGGATGCCTAGGCAGGCTGGGAAATGGCCTAGTGTGGGCCATTTATTAGAATAGGGCGGTGTCAAATAGTCAAAACGGCGTGAATGGGCTATTTTTAGGACAAACTAGTGTGCTTTAGCCATAGTTTTGGGGTGGGCTCGGGGGTCGGACGTGATTTTGGCTAAAAATTAATCGGGCTTCCCCAAGTAGACAGGGGAGCTGCCTAGTTTGGGCCATTTTTTAGAACAGGGCAGTTTAGGTGATTAAACGAGAGAAATGGCATGAACAGTCCATTTTTGGGTTAAATCGGTGTGCTATAGCCCACGATTTTTATGCTGAGCCCATGGGTCATGCGTGATTTATGCCAAAAATTCCTTGTGCTGTCCCAGGCAGGCAAAAAAGTAGCCTAGTGTGGGGTATTTTTTTAGAACGAGGCAGTTTGGGTGGTCAAACGGGAGAAACGATGCGAACGAGATGTATTCTGGCCAAATCAGTGTGCTATAGCCCATAGTTTTTGGGGTTGGCCCGGGGCCAGGCTTGATTTTTGCTGAAAATTGTCTGGGTTGCCCCAGGCAGGCTGGGGAATGGCCTAATATGGGCCAATTTTTAAAATGGGACGGTTTGGGAGTTCAAACGGGCAAAACAACGCAAACGGGCCATTTCTGGGCCAAATTAGTGTGCTATAGTCCACGATTTTTGGGGTGGGTTTGGGGCCTGATGTTGGGCGTATTTGCACGCCTAAGAACCATAATTTACCCATATTTTAGCTAAGTTTTGAAGACAAAATATATAATTCCAGCACTTTTAGTTCATTTTCCTTTAAGTGAGCTTACCTACGTGATTAGCATGTTTTTCAGGTATTAATGATGAAGATCTCAGCACTTTGTGGACCTTTGGGCAGCAAAGGGAAATTTCGCATAAGAGGGAAGGCAGCTTTTGGAAGCTTGTGGACTGAATGTGATGCATGGAGAACTTGTTCCGGGCAAAATCAGTATTTCTAAATACTTAGGGATGCAGCAATAACTTAGTAGGACAAGGATGTTATAAAAACCTTATTTGCTGAATTTTTCAACATTCATTCAATTATTATTCATTCGACACTTTGGACAATTCACGTTACAGATTCTGTAAGTCTAACACAGAGAAACACGCTACACTGGGGAACGAAAAGAGAAGAAAACGTCAATCTCCTCTTTGACCTTAGAATCATCCCATCGCGAAGATTATTCTAGATTGTGGTATGATGATTATGTCTATTGTGATTTCCGTTGTAATCATGAGTAGCTAAACTTCTCTGTTAGGGTTATGGAAACCTTGTGAGATACTATCTATTGCTATGAGTTTGTGAATTCTTGATGTGTATGCTACTTATATCATTACTTTCTTCGTTTTAATTAAATTCTCATGGTTACAAACATAGGGAATATGCCGGTATAACATTAACTTGTTCGAGAGAAAAGTTACATGTCTGGAAAAGAGAGTATGATAAGGAAATAGGGCTACCAACCCCTATTTACACTTTAATGCCTTAACCGGATTAACTTCTTGGAGAATTTGTACCGTTAGTTATACACTTTAGGCTCGAGAGAGTTAAAGTGAAATAATCCTTGATGGTTAAGAAACACTAGGATTTACCATTAGAATACGAATCTCTATAAGTGCATGCATGTCTAAATTCCGCATTACTCATAGTTAATAGATACGTAGAACTCATAAGGTGGACATAACCCTAACTTATTATTCTCTGTGATTAAATCTTACTAAACAAAGCATTCCGTTGTTACTTTGATACTATTAGTTCACGCATAAATCAAACCCCCCTTTTCCGTAGAATTTTCGACCAACAGTCTACTAATAATTGCAATACTTAGTGACCAAGTATTCCCTGTGGGATTCGACACCCAACCCAGTTGGGTTCTATATTTGACATCAACCGCTTACACTTTCTAACGAGAGCTGTAGTTTGGGCGTTATCAAATTTTGGCGCCGTTGCTGGGGAATACGGTTGTCTACTAAGTTTGTGATAGTTAATAGACCCTTTGGTCAAAAATTCTCAGATTTTACTTTTAGTTGTTGTTTTTATTTTATTCAGGTTCGGTTGAGTGCATGCCAAACACTCAAAGTTCAGGTCAACCGTTATTACCTATCAATCCTGAACCATATCTTATTGGCAGAATGGATGCACAACGAGACATTGAAAGAAGGGTTGCTCAACAGGAGCAGGCTAGATTAGCTGCATTGGCAGTCGCACAAGTGCATCAACAGAATATTGATAACCCAGGTCGGGCAACAAATTTGGATGATGAGGACCTGGGTGATGATGAGTTACTAAATCCAAGGCGTGCAGATGAGGTGGCAGCACCTGTGAACAGGAGAGATCGTCAAGATAGAATGAGACCTGAACGCCGAGCTGTGCAGGCCCCTTTTGATGATGATGATGACGATTTGGATGGGGCTGGTGCCACAGGGGCTATTATTCCTCCGCCCTTGGCACCTAGAGCCAAGTTCAATATCACTAGCACCATGATTCAGTTATTGCAGCTCAAGGGGTTATTTGGTGGACTTGCAGGAGATGATCCGAATATGCATCTGATTAATTTTATCTCAGCATGCAAGGCGTTTGACAATCCAGGAGTTGGACAGAATGCAATTCGGCTGCGCTTATTTCCATTGTCTCTATCTGGAGAGGCAACTTTATGGTTGAACGGGCTAACTCCTGAATCTATCACTAATTGGAGGCAACTGAAAGACGCTTTCCTAGAAAGATTCTTTCCGCCATCCAAAAGAGCACAATTACGAGATGAGATCAGTAATTTTTGCCAGCTTCTAACTGAAGCTCTCCACGAAACATGGGAGAGGCTCAAGAAGAAGCTTATGCGGTGCCCAAACCATCAGATGACCAATATCCACTTGATGGAAATATTATACTGGGCTTTGAACTCGGTGACAAAGCCAATGGTTGATAATGCTGCAGGTGGGTCATTCATGGACCTTACTTTTATTGAGGCAAGTGATATGCTAGATCGTATGACAAAGCAGAGTAGAGCCTGGCATACCAGGGATTCTGAGGTAGCAAGCTCTACTATATTTATTGGCATGACAGCAGAATAGAGGCGAAGACAAGAGAAAAGTGACCAAGATATGTCTCATATGAAAACGCAGATGGATCTTCTTACCAAGCACTTATTATCAGGGAAGACCGAAAAGGTTAAGGCCGTTGTATCACAGGGAAGAGATGAATCCAACTCTGAGGAAGAAGCGAATTACTTGAATAATCAGGGGGGTTTCTGAGGCAATGCCCAAGGAAACCAAGGTCGGAACTATTATGATAAATCAGGATACAAAGAACGTGATCAAGGTAATTGGAAGAACAATACTGACAGGAGTGGTTTGTATGTTCCTCCTAGAAATCATGAGGCTGTGGCATCTGGCTCTGGGAAGATGTCCATGGAAGATATGATGGCTAAGCTGTTGAAAGGAGTGGAGGCAACCAACATGGGCGTAACCGAGGTGAAGAATGATTTGTCTTCAATAAATCAATTGGTTGACTCACATTCTACTGCAATAAAATAGCTGGAGCAACAATTGAGTCAACTATCAGCGGCATTCAATCAAAGAAAGGCTGGTATTTTACCTAGCGACACTGTGCAAAATCCAAGGAATAATGGATCGTGTATGGCTATTACTACCCGGAGTGGTAAAGTGTTGGAAAATCCATCCAAAGGAAAGCAGGTGGTTGATAATATAGAGAAGAATGTTATTGATGCAGATTGTGATGATTCTGTAGAAGATAAAAATCAGAATGAGAGCGTTCATGAGAAAACTATTCCCCTTCCACCACCACCTTTTCCTCAGAGACTGAAGAAGAAGGCTGATGACACTCCTGAAAAGGTTGATAATCGGAAGCAAGATAAAAAAGGAAGTGGTGGAGAAAACTATTCCCCTTCCACCACCACCTTTTCCTCAGAGACTGAAGAAAAAAGCTGATGACACCAGGTTCAGTAAATTCATGACTATGTTGAAGCAGCTGACTATTAATGTTCCTTTGGTGGAGGCGCTGGAACATATGCCTGGGTAAGCTAAATTCATGAAGGACCTTTTGACAAAGAAACGGGCAGTAAGCTATGAGCTGGCAGATAATGTTCATCATTGCAGTGCGATTGCCACGAGATTCTCTAGTACAGAAGAAGGCAGATCCTGGTTCTTTTACTATTCCTTACATGGTTGGATCTTTAGAGTTTGCTAAGGCATTGTGCGATTTGGGGGCTAGCATCAATTTGATGCCGCTATCCGTCTATAGGAAGTTGGGGTTGGGCGATCCTACACCAACCAATATGCGGCTCGTGATGGCAGATAGATCGGTAAAATGACCTGTTGGTATCCTATATAATGTATTGGTGAAGGTGTCTACCTTTATTTTTCCCGTAGACTTTGTTATTTTGGACTGCGAGGTGGATTCTGAAGTTCCCATAATCTTGGGATGCCCTTTTCTCGCAACTGAAAGTGTGCTCATTGATTTAAGAGCTAATGAGCTTTTATTTCGGTTGAATGACGAAGTGGTCTATTTTGATGTATGCAAATCGATGAAGCAGCCTAGAGATATGAATTTGTTCTCTGTAGCTGATGTTTATTATGAGGACGAGAAAGAAGTATCTGTAGAGAAGCAGCTTACTGTTGAGCCATTGTCTGTTGTGCTGTTGAATTTTAAGCGTGAGAAGGTTGAAGAATATGAAGAAAATATTTGTGCTCCAACAGGATTGGGGTCATATTCTCATGGCACTAAGAAGCTGGACCTTGATCTTAAGAATCGACCCTCATCACCAACGAAACCATCCATCGAAGAGCCACCAGTACTAGAATTGAAAGAGCTACCCAGTCACCTGAAGTATGCATTTTTGGGAAGTGGTGATACACTTTCGGTTATTGTTGCGACTGATTTAGGTATGCACAAGATTCAACTAGAGGAAGATCGTGTACCCACTATTAAGCATCAGCATCGTCCGAATCCATTCAGAAAAAGATGGTCCATATATCTCGATGAAGTCTAAGTAATCGAGATAACTATGTCGTGCCGCGATAATAAATCAAGCGCTAGATGGGAGGCAACCCATCGTTTTTAATCGTTTTATTTTATTAGGAGTTTGTTTTTGTTAAATAAAAAAAATTCAAAAAGAAGAGTCGAGCCACGACCAAAACTAAGGCGCTTGATGGGAGGCAACCCATCGTTCTAATTGTTTTTGTTGTTTTTGATTAAGTGTAGGTGCAAGACGTACAAAGGAGGGGATTATTCCCAAATTTTGATTTGAAAAGTGAGTCATGTTTAAGGTGGTAAGTTAGGAATAAAGGAGCAAAGGCTATTGGTTAGGCATTGCCTATGCTAATCTAGGCAATGGACAAGGCAAGGCCTATGCCATTGCCTATGTTCACTGCCTCAACTAGGCAATGGACAAGGCAAGGCCTATATAAATCTAGGCAATGGACAAGGCAAGGCCTATATAAATCTAGGCAATGGACAAGGCAAGGCCTATGCAAATCTAGGCAATACAATAGGCGCCGCCTATGCCATTGCCTATGCTCACTGTTTCAACTAGGCCATAGCGTAGGCGCCGCCTATGCTCAACTAGGCGATAGCATAGGCGCCGCCTATGCCAAACTAGGCAAAGCAAAAGGCGCCGCCTATGCCAATCATAGGCAAAGCATTAGGCGCTGCCTACTTATGCATTTTTTTCTCCTAACCCGATTTTACATGGATCAAACCTGACCCATAGCTTAGTATATAAATAGATCCTCAACCTTAAGGCAAAATGCACTTGTTTGCTCAACCTAGGCGCCGCCTAAGCTTCCCCAATCTCTCAAAACTTTTCTTTTTTCTCATCTAACCTTGCAAGATCATCTTCCGAGTCCATCACCAAGTAAGTTCTTCTTTTATATTCCATAGTTGTTACAATACTACGCTTATATTGGTATTTTAGATTTTAAAGTGGTGTTGGTGATTAGAATGTGGTTGATTTGTTATGATACATCTAGTTGAGTGAAAGAATACGTGTGGGTGTTCTTGACTTGGTTCTGACTTGTATTTGATTGTTATACACTGTCATCTTTTTACGAAATCGAAATGGTGAAGTTAATTACATAATCTTCAAAATTGAAAGCTTGAATGTTTGAATGACTCGTTCATCGAGATAAAGATCATGATTGAATACAAGCATGAGATGTTGTGATTATTTATATGCCATAACTTGATATGATCTCTACGTAGTAGTCTTGTTCAAAAGGTGCATTAATCCAAACATGAAAGTATAGTCAAGATTACATGAAATAGAGTTGGAAAGGATAGTTAAGATGACGTGAAAGTATGACTGTGCTGAACATATTGTTGGAACATATCGCCTAAATGTATGTCGATGAAGTCTGAGTAATCGACATCATTCACTTAATTAGTTTGTGCCAACAAATTAAGTGTGGGGTGGTGCCATTACTGTTTGTTAGTCGATTAAATCTTCTGAGATGAGCTAACACAAATCTATTTTAATCTCAGGTAGAATGGCACCAAAAGGACGACAAGGAAAAGAAAAAGTGTCCACTTCATAGAAAGGTCAGAAAAGGGGAAGAAAAGAGCAAGCTGAATCCTCCTCGCTGCAAATACCTCGACGCACTTTCGGGATAAAGTGGGTCTTAGAGGAGGAAGGAAAGGAGTGGTACAAGAACAACAAAGTGAAAAAATATGTTCACGTGGAGTTGATACAAAAGGAGAGTCTATCAAAGAGAGAACCTCGCATTTTGGCTAAAATCTTGGCACTAAACCTTGATTTCATTTTTCGATATATGGGAGAATGCAATCTTGATCTAACACGTGAGTTTTACGCCAATTGGTCCCCAAAGACTACAGGAAGTGAAGTGAAGATTCTGGGCCAAGTCTTGCAACTGAATGCGGAGTTCTTCAACTCTTTTCTGGGTCTTCAATCTGTGGATCCATCACCGCTCAAGGAGCTTTATCACAGACCTCCCTACAGGGCAATCAAACACACACTGTGTGGAACAAGGTCAATGGAACGGTGGATTCGTCACAAGGATAATGGTCGGCACAATACCTTCCCGTATGCTTCCTTGAACAGAGAAGCTCGTATATGGTTGAGGGAAGTCAACACTTGCCTGATTCCTGGGACACAGTACACAAAGATCACACGTGATAGAGTATGCTTGGTGTACACTCTGATGACTAATATTCCCATCAACATTGGTGCAATTATACGATCATCAATGCATAAGGCTAGGCTGCACAAAAGGTCCCATTTTAGCTTTGGTAATTTGTTAACTGCGATATTAAGGAAGGAACACATTGAAGAGGAACCTGCAGATCATAAGCTTCCACACAACCCGAAGAAGGTTGATCTAACGAAGGTTAAAGATCCTGAAACTGGGCATGGCATCAACCTAACCACTGCAGAAAGACATGCTCACGACGAAAGCTTCTTCCGCCATTTATATGGCATGACGAGGTTTACCATGATGAGTGGGGGTCGTGTTCCAACTGCGGCAGAACTTCAGCAGCTGGACTATGACTACTCGATGAATGAGCATGCATGGGCTATGTGCGGAGTGGGGGTACATTTTGAGGAATCTCTTGATGATGACGTGCCAACCAACGATGATCGCCGAATGACAGACTCATATGTGGAGGACAACTCTGATGACGACGACTCTGATGATGATTCCGATGTAGGGGGTATGACCCCAGACATAGAGGAGGAGTCCGACTAATCAGGTTTTCCTTATTTATTTTCCACTGAGGACAGTATGTCCTGTCTAAGTGTGGGGTGCTGGTATTTGTATGTTGTATTGTACTTCTTTGCCTACATTAAGTCTTGTTTTTTCTACTTAGTCGTAATTAGTTAGTTAAATTTTAGTTTTTTAGATTTTGCATGAAATTGTTCTGATAGGCGGCATGGTATTATGACAAGAGTTTGTGCTAAATCATTGCTATTGAGACGTTTAGGCTCTAAGTGTGACTCACTGTGTGATAAGTGTGTGGTTTAATTCATTCATCTGTTGGGTCAAGAGTCTATACTGCTCCCAATAAAGTTGATCATGTGCCTTGTGTGTGAGGTTATAGTATATTCTGTGTTGTGACTGATGCTAGAACTTGCCTGGTGTGTGTGTAAAGCGAAATAAAGAGTGTGAGTTTAGGAGATGATTTAGGCATTTCTTTGGCAACCTGTAATTGTTTACCTTCTTTTTACCTACCTGTGTACATTATCCTAGTTAACCCCCTTTGAGCCTTTAGCTATTTTCTTTGACAGCCTCATATGTAGCCTAATCCATTCTTTTTTCAAGACCATAATTTGATCCAAATTCCTAAGTGCTTTAAATTGTAGAGTCATGTGACAAAATAAGAGGAAATTGGGTGAGAGTGATACCTCAGAGTGTATTGGTACTTGAAATTGTTGTGAAAAAAGTGGCTATCATAGAGGTGTTTTATAAAAAGAAAAGAAAAAAAAAGATAATAAATAAATAAATCAAATAAAATATATATATATATATATATATATATATAAAAAAAAGTTAGTTCTGTTTATAATTGAATAACAAAATATGTGAAAAGGGGTGGTAGATGAAAGAAAAGTAGAGAGGTTGTTTAAAAGAGAGTGTTAATGACATAACGTAGTGTATTAAAGCGCTTAGGGAACATAGTCACTATTTCTGGCCAAAATAGTCCTACCTGTCCCTTAGCCTACATTACAACCTGTAAAGACCTATTTGATCCTAAGCTTAGCATTCTGATATTAGTAGAGCATTACACTAAGGGCAAGCCTATGGTCATCAATTGCAACATATGAATTCTTTGTGAGAGTGAGAGCAAGGAGAATCTTGTACCCATGTTTCGAAAAATGCAAAACTTGTGAGTGATCATGGGTGATATCTTGTGTGAGACACATATGGTTGATGAGTTTTGGGTAGTTTGTATGATTCTTTGTGCCTTAACTTGTGGATACGAATTAACCATCATCACAAGTCTATGTTGAACGTTGAATTGTTTCTAGTAGTGATCAAGAAAACTACTCTTTGTTAATAATTGCCGTGCATGTCTTGTTGAACATTTTGTGTTGCTACTGTGATATCCTAGTTAGATGTTTGCCTGGACATAATATTTTGTTCGAGGACGAACAAAGCTTTAAGTGTGGGGTGGTGTTGTTGGGCGTATTTGCACGCCTAAGAACCATAATTTACCCATATTTTAGCTAAGTTTTGAGGACAAAATATATAATTCCTGCACTTTTAGTCCATTTTCCTTTAAGTGAGCTTACCTACGTGATTAGCATGTTTTTCAGGTATTAATGATGAAGATCTCAGCACTTTGTGGACCTTTGGGCAGCAAAGGGAAACTTCGCATAAGAGGGAAGACAGCTTTTGGAAGCTTGTGGACTAAATGTGATGCATGGAGAACTTGTTCCGGGCAAAATCAGTATTTCTAAATACTTAGGGATGCAGCAGTAACTTAGTAGGAAAAGGATGTTATAAAAACCTTATTTGCTGAATTTTTCAGCATTCATTCAATTATTATTCATTCGACACTTTGGACAATTCACGTTACAGATTTTGTAAGTCTAACACAGAGAAACACGCTACACTGGGGAACGAAAAGAGAAGAAAACGTCAATCTCCTCTTTGACCTTAGAATCATCCCATCGCGAAGATTATTCTAGGTTGTGGTATGATGATTATGTCTATTGTGATTTCCATTGTAATCATGAGTAGCTAAACTTCTTTGTTAGGGTTATGGAAACCTTGTGAGATACTATCTATTGCTATGAGTTTGTGAATTCTTGATGTGTATGCTACTTATATCATTACTCTCTTCGTTTTAATTAAATTCTCATGGTTACAAACATAGGGAATATGCCAGTATAACATTAACTTGTTCGAGAGAAAAGTTACATGTCTGGAAAAGAGAGTATGACAAGGAAATAGGGCTACCAACCCCTATTTACACGATGCCTTAACCGAATTAACTTCTTGGAGAATTTGTACCGTTAGTTATACACTTTAGGCTCGAGAGAGTTAAAGTGAAATAATCCTTGATGGTTGAGAAACACTAGGATTTACCATTAGAATACGAATCTCTATAAGTGCATGCATGTCTAAATTCCGCATTACTCATAGTTAATAGATACTTAGAACTCATAAGGTGGACATAACCCTAACTTATTATTCTCTGTGATTAAATCTTACTAAACAAAGCATTCCGTTGTTACTTTGATACAATTAGTTCACGCATAAATCAAACCCCCCTTTTCCGTAGAATTTTCGACCAACAGTCTACTAATAATTGCAACAATTAGTGACCAAGTATTCCCTGTGGGATTCGACACCCAACCCAGTTGGGTTCTATATTTGACATCGACCGCTTACACTTTCTAACGAGAGCTGTAGTTTCCTGAGCATAAATTTGGCAAAAAATTAACCAGGCTGTCCTAGGCAGGCTGGAGAGCGGCCTAGTGTAGGCTATTTTTTTAGAAACTGGTTGTTTGGGTGGTAAAATGGGTGAAACGACGTGAATGGGTCGTTTTCATGCCATATTAGTGTGCTATAGACCATAGTTTTTAGGGTGAGCATAGGGTCCGGGTGTGATTTTTGCTGAAAATCGATTGGGCTTCCCGAGGCAGGATGGGTACCAGCCTAGTGTGGGCCATTTTTTAGAACTGGGTGGTTTGGTTGGTCAAACGGTTGAAGCAGCACGAATAGGCTATTTTCTGACCGAATTGGTGTGCTATCACCCATAATTTTTGGGATGGGTCGGGGCTCGATCATGATTTTTGTTGTAAATCGATTGGGCTACCCTAGGTAGGTTGGGAAGTGGCCAATTGTGGGCCATTTTTGTGAATAAGGCAGTTTGGGTGGTCAAACATGTAAAATGGTGTGAACGAGTTATTTTCGAGCAAAATTAGTGTGCTACGGCCCATGGTTTTTGGGGTGGGCCTAGGGGTTGAGCCAACTTTTTGCCAAAGATTGATAGGGCTCCCTATACAGGCCGGGGAGCAGCCTAATATGGGCCATTTTTTAGAACGGGGCGGTTTGGGTGGTCAAACGGGTGAAATGACATGAACAAGCCATTTTGGTGTTAAATCGATGTGCTATAGCCCATAATTTTTGGGGTGGGCCCGGGGGCCAGTTGTGATTTTGGTTAAACATCATTCGAGCTACTCCAAGCAGGCTGGGAAGCAGCCTATTGTGGGCCATTTTTGTAAATAGGGCAGTTTGGGTGGTCAAACGGGTGAAATGGCACGAACAGGCCATTTTCATATCAAATTGGTGTGCTGTCGCCCATGGTTTTCGGGGTCGAGCATGATTTTGGCCGTAAATCGATTGGGATTCCCTAGGATAGCTGGGGAGCAGCCTATTGTGGGCTATTTTTTAAAACTGGGTGGTTTCTTTGGTCAAACAGGCAAAACGGCAACAACGGGCTATTTTTAGGCTAAATCGGTGTGCTATAACCCACGGTTTTCGTGGTAATTTTGGTTAAAAATCAATCAGGTTGCTCTAGGTAGGCTAGGAAGTGGCCTATTGTAGGCCATTTTTGTGAACGGGGAGGTTTGGGTGGTCAAACAGGCAAAACGGCGCGAACGGACTATTTTCAAGCCAAATTAGGGCGTGATTTTGGCCAAAAAATAATAGGGCTCCCCAGGCAGGCTGGGGAGGGCCTAATCTGGGCCATCTTTTAGAACGAGGCGGTTTGGGTGGTCAAACGGGTGAAACGGCGCGAACAATTCATTTTTTAGCAAAAAATCAGCGTGTTGTAGCCGATGGTTTTCAGTGTGGGCTTGGAGGTCGGGCGTAATTTTAACCAAAAATTGACCGAGCTTCCCCAGGCAGGCTTAGGAGCGCCTAGTATAGATCATTTTAAAGAAAGAGGCGGTTTGGGTGGCCAAACGGGCGAAACAACGCGAATGGGCCATTTTTTAGCCCAATCGATGTGCTATTGCCCACGGTTTTTGGGATGGGCCCGAGGGCGTGGCGTGATTTTAGTCAAAAATCAATTGGGCTTCCCCAGGTAGGCTGGAAGCATCCTAGTATGGTCCATTTTTTAGAACCATGTGGTTTGGGTGGTCAAATGGGCGACACAGCGCTAACTGGCCATTTTTGGGATAAATCGGTGTGCTATAGCTCACAGTTTTAGGGGTAAGCTTGGGTTCTGGGTGTGATTTTGGCCAAAAATTGACCGGGATACCCCAGGCAGTCTGGAGAGCGATCTAGTGTGGGTGATTTTTTAGAACGAGATGGTTTGGGAGGTCAAACAGGTGAAACGGCGAGAATAGGCTATTTACGGGCCAAAATAAAGTGCTATAGCCCACGGTTTTTAGGTAGGCCCGAGGGCTAGGCGTGATTTTTGCCAAAAATTGATTGGGCTACCCTAAGAAAGTTGGTAAGTGTCCAAGTGTGGGCCATTTTAGAACGGGGTGATTTGGGTGATCAAACGGGCGAAACAAAGTGAATGGGCCAAAATAAAGTGCTATAGACCACTGTTTTTGGGGTGGGCCCTGGGTCCAGGCGTAATTTTGGCCAAAAATCGATCGAGTGGCCCCAGGCAGGCTAGGGAGTGACCTATTATGGGCTAATTTTGATAATGGGGCAATTTTTGTGGTCAAATAAGCGATTGCCGCTAATGGACTATTTTGGGGCTAAATCGGTGTGCTATAGCCCATGATTTTCAGGGAGGGCCCGGGGTTGAGCATAATTTTAGTGGAGAATCAACTGGGCTGCCTCAGTCAGGCAGGAGAGTGACCTAGTGTGGACCATTTTTTAGAACGGTGCAGTTTGGGTGGTCAAACAAGCGAAACAAAGCGAATGAGTTATTTTTTAGTCAAATCAATGTGTTATAGCCTATGGTTTTTGAGGTGGGCTCGGAGGACAGGCATGATAGTGGATAAAAATTGACTGGGCTTCCCTAGGAAGGCTGGAGAGCGGCCTGGTGTGGGCCATTTTTGAGATCGGGGCTTTTTGGGTTGTCAAACGGGCAAAACGATGCGAATAGACTATTTTTGGGCTAAATCGGTGTGCTAAAGCCCACGATCTTTGGGGTGGGCCTCGGGGCCAGTCGTGATTTTAACAAAAAATTGACCGGCCTGCCCTAGGCAGGTTTGGGAGTGACCTATCATGGTCCATTTTTTAGAATGGGGTAGTTTGGAGTAAAACGACATGAACGGGCCATTTTTGAGCCAAATTGGGGTGTTATCGCCTACGGTTTTGGGGTGGGCCCGGGGCCTCAGCATGATTTTAGCTAAAACTACCGCGCTACCCCAGACAAGTTGAGAAGTGGCCTAGTGTGGGCCATTTTTAACGAGGCGATTTGGATGTTCAAACGGGCAAAACAGTGAGAATGGGCCATTTTTGGGCCAAATCGGTGTGCTATAGCTCGAAGTTTTTGTGGTGGGCATGGGGGTCGAGCGTGATTTTGGATGAAAATCAACTGAGCTCCCCCAAGAAGGCTGGAGAGTATCATAGTGTGGTTCATTTTTTAAAACGAGGCGGTTTGTATGGTCAAATGGGTGAAATGGTGAACGAACCATTTTGAACCAAATCGGTGTACTATAGCCCATAGTTTTTGGGGTCTGACCGAAGGCTGGGCGTGATTTTTTCCCAGAATCAACAAGGCTGACCCAATGTAACATCTCGATAGTACACCCTGGGTGTCACATGGTGCTTACAGTCCCGAGGTACCACAAGTTAACCCATGAGCTGGTACCTTCTGTGAGCACTAGATAACATGATCATATATGCGGAAGAATACTAACATGCCATAAGGTTTTAATAACTGAATTAATGCTAAAATATAAACCTAGAAGAAAACAACTGTCTGAATCTGACAAAAATACTGATAAACTGAATAACTAACTAACCGTAGTGTCTGAAAAGCCTCTAAACTGTAATACTGTATATGAGTTGATGGGACAGTCCCCAACTAACTCTAACTAACTACTAAGCTGAGACATGAAATAAATAATCTGTCCTCAGATGATGAGGACTCACCATTGCTACTGTACTGCTGATAGCCTGAGATGTGAAGTCTAAGCACGGTCCGAGAACTGAGCATCATCACCTATGATATAATACATCATAGCGTAAAAGAAAGGTATGCAATCAGTACTTTGACTGTATTGGTATGCTAAATGAGGTACGCTGATATGCAAGGTTTCATGAACAAAAATAATTATCTGAATACGCATGTAAAGCATGGAGTACTGAATAAAGAACATGAAATATATAGATGTTGAATATGCATGAAAGTCTGTAAAAATACTGAAGATACGTGAAAATTTGTAGACACTGAGGATACATGACCAAGCATATAACATGAACTGAATGAAATCTATAAACACTGAAATACTGAAATAACTGAAATTTGTATGCTTTGGTAAAACAACACTAAGATTGAATAACTGAACTGAGACTATAACTGAGACTGTAGGAGCTATCATCTAACCGACATGCCCCAATCTGAGCTAATTAGGGTCCAACTTGTAACCCCAGTTAGAAGGGTGTTAATACCGTGCCACGGCTACTAACACTGGCTTTGTGGATCCACTAAACTGATATAATATCCAAAGGACTAAGGGTATCAAGCCTGAACTGACGGGTGACCCCTACGAGATAGTCAAGCCTAATCTGACGGGTGACTTCTCATATCCTATGTTGGCTACGTAGTTCTGGAGTATAGGGACTACTACTAACGACTCTGCCTATCTGACGGGGAAGCCGCCATCCCTACACTCGCTCAGTGCTAAATCCTACTCCCAACTGAAGGACACTGAAATACTAGACTGTTCTGAGTTTAACTGACTGATATCTGGCTATTCGATAATGCTCATAGTATGCTCTAAGATTATTCTGTAATGTACTAAGACTAGACTAAATAAACAGCTATGATTTTTGGGTAGTCAATACCCCCAGGACTCAAAAACAACAATAGTAAAATGACACTAAATCTTGGGGGACAAAGCATGAAGGCTTTAATTAAATCAATCATCTTGTAGGCATTTTATCAAACACTTGTAGTTCATGATTTAAAACAATCATAGGAATGTCATGAAACTTATAGGAATAGCATGAATTCAACATAATAGATCTAAATCACGGTTTAATTTAGTAAATAATAATATAAAGACATGGAGGATTGAAGAATAACAATAATTTCATGGTAACATGGTATAAAATCAATAGTACATTGAGATTCATGGATGAGATCATAATTTAAAATCAAATAACTTGAAAAGATAACAATTTTATAATTTAAATGGGTTACTTGGACTCCATGGATGAAAGGAATCCATGGATGAACATCTAACATACCTGAATTGATAAGTTCTTGGAAGAATTCTTGAGCTTGTGTTTTGTTTTCTTGAAACTAAGGTTTTGCTATTAGGGAGAGAATGCTTTGATTTCTTTAGAAGAGTGAGTAAATGATGGCATAATAGGGCATTTAGGGCTTTAATCTCGTGTTTAGGCTGACTGGAATGAGGGAAAAAAACTAAAAGCCCTTGGTAATTAAATCTCGAAATTAACTAAAAATTCCCTATTTTTACCCTTGGCACGCGCAGCACTATCTTGCCGTGTCACTGGAATTAAACAACTAGGAACTGAGGGCTTGGCACGACGCGATGGAATCGCGGTGCCCCTTTGATTCTGAAATCTGGACTCATCGCGACACTATGGGATCGCGTCGGTACACAAAAAAGTGACAATTATGAATTTGGCTAGTGGCGCGATGCACCAATATCGTGGAGCAACACTGGAAACTGACAATCGCCATTTTGACATTCTCCGCAACACGCTACTGGCTTGGATGACAATGTTTAACGACCTGAACTTAAAATCTCCATAACTTCTTACACGGTTATCGGATTTGGGTGAATTTTATATCGTTGGAAAGCTAATTCATTTTCCTACACAATGGCAAGCTCTAAACTAAAATTTACTGAGTATTTCAAAAATTTATATATGAATACTCATGCATGGGGACTTAGATTAAGGTAGTAAAATACGGGGTATTACACCCAGGCAAGCTAGAGTGCAGCCTAATGTAGGTCATTTTTTAGAATGGGACTGTTTGGATGGTCAAACGAGCGAATCAGCATGAACGAGCTCTTTATGGGCCAAATCGGTGTGCTATAACCCACAATTTTTGGGGTGGGCTCGGGGTCAAGCTTGATTTTAGATGAGAATCGACCAGGCTGCCCCAAGCAGGCTGGGGAGCGGCCTAATATGGGCCATTTTTTAGAACGGGATGGTTTGGGTGGTTAGACGGGCAAAACGGCATGAATGGGACATTTTCGATCCAAATCAGAGTGTTATAGCCAATGGTTTTTGGGAAGGGACTAGGGTCCGGGCGTGATTTTTTTCAAAAATTGACTGGAATGCCCCAGGCAGGTTGAAGAGCGTCCTAGTATTGGCCATTTTTTAGAACGGGGCGGTTCGGGTGGTCAAACGGGTAAAACGGCACGAACGGGCCATTTTCGGGCCAAATTGATGAGCTATAGCCCATGGTTTTTGGAGTGGACCTAGGGGCTGGGTGTAATTTTTGCTGAAAATCAATCGGACTACCCTAGGAAGGCTTGGGAGAGGCCTTGTTTGGGTCATTTTTTAGAACGGAGTAGCTTGGGTGGTCAAATGGGCGAACGAGTATGCTATAGCCCACGGTTTTTTGGGTTAGCCCAGGGTCCAGGAGTGATTTTGGTCGAAAATCCATCAGGCTTCCCCAGGCAAGCTGGGGAGCAGCCTAATGAGGCCCATTTTTGAGAACTACATGATTTGGATGGTCAAACAGGCAAAACGGTGCGAACTAACAGTTTTTGGGATAAATCGGTGTGCTATAACCCACGGTTATTTGGGTGAGCTCAGGTGTCGGGTGAGAATTTTGACAAAAATTGACCGGGATGCCCCAGGCAGGCTGGGGAGCGACCTAGTGTGGACAAGCTTTTAGAACAGGGTGGTTTGGGTAGTAAAACAGGTGAAACCACATGAATGGGCCATTTTTAGGCTAAATCAGAGTGCTATAGCCTACGATTTTGTAGGGTGGACTCGGGGAATAGACGTGATTTTTGTTGAAAATTGATCAGGCTTTCCCAGGCAGGCTGGGGAGCTGCCTAGTGTGGGCCATTTTTGAGAACGAGGCGGATTGGATGGTCAAATAGGTGAAACGACATGAACGGGCCATTTTTAAGCCAAATCTATGTGCTATAGCTCATGATTTATGGGGTGGACTCAGGAGCCGAGCGTGATTTTTGCCAAATATCAAATGGGCTACCAAAGGCAGGCTGGGGAGTGGACTAGTACGGGTTAATTTTGAGAATAGGGCTGTTTGCGTGGTCAAACGGGAGAAACGACGCAAATGGGCTATTTTTTGGCCAAATCAGAGTGCTATAGCCCATGATTTTTGGTGTGATCCCGGGGGTCGAGCGTGATTTTGGCAGAGAATTAACTAGGTTGACCCAGGCAAGCTGGGGAGTAGCCTAGTTTGGGCCATTTTTTAGAACAGGGTGGTTTAGGTCGTTAAACGGGCGAAACAATGAGAACGGGCCATTTTCGAGCTAAATCACTGTGTTATAGCCCACGATTTTTGGGGTGCGCATCGGTGTCGAGTGTGAATTTGGTTGAAAATCATCTAGGCTACCCCAACAGGCTAGGAAATGGCCTAGTGTGGGCCATTTTATAGAACGGGGTTGTGTACTTTGTTAAATGGGCGAAATGATGGGAACGGGCTATTTTCGGGCCAAATCGGTGTGCTAAAACCCATGATTTTTGGGGTAAGTCTGGAGTCAATTGTGATTTTAGGCAAAAATTGACTGGCTTGACCTAGGTAGGCTAGGGAGCGGCCTAGTGTGGACCATTGTTTAGAACGAGGCAGTTTGGGTGGTCAAACAAGCAAAAAAGCATAAACAAGCCATTTTTGGGCCAAATCGGTATGCTATAGCCTACGGCATTCAGGGTGGGCCCAGGTCCCAGGCATGATTTTTGCCAAAATTTGATTGGGCAGCCCTAGACAGGTTGGGGAACGGCCTAGTGTGGGCCACTTATTAGAACGGGGCAGTTTGGGTGGTCAAACAGGCAAAACATTATGAACGTGCCATTTTGGGCAAAATTGGCATGCTATAGCTTGAGGTTTTTAGGTTGGGCTCGAGTGTCGGGCATGATTTTTGTCAAAAATCAATCGGACTACCCCATAGAGGCTGGGGAGTGTCCTAGAGTGGCCATTTTTAAGAACGAGGTGGTTTGAGTGGTCAAATGGACGAAATAGGGAAGAGTAGTTTTTTGGGCCAAAATAGTGTGCTATAGCCCATGGTTTTTCCAGAGACCGAGCATAATTTTGGTCGAAAATCGATCGGGTTGACCCAGGCAGGATAGGGAGCGGCCTAGTGTGGGATATTTTAGAGAACGGGGTGGTTTGGATGGTCAAACGGGTGAATAAACATGAACGGGTCATTTTTCATCCAAATCGGTGTGCTATAACCCATAATTTTTAGGACGGGCCCGAGGGTCGAGCTTTGTTTTTGCTAAGAAACGACCAGGCTGCGCCAAGCAGACTAGGAAACAGCCTAGTGTGGGCCATTTTATAGAACGGGGCGGTTTGGATGGTCAAACAGGCAAAATAGTGTGAATGGGTCATTTTTGGGCCAAATCAGTGTGTTATTACCCACAATTTTTGGGATGGGATCGGGGGTCGGGCGTGATTTTTGTTAAAAATTGACCAGACTGCCCCAGGCAGACAGGAGAGAGTCCTAGTATGGGCTGATTTATAGAACGAGGTAGTTTGGGTGGTCAAATGGGCAAAAAGGTGCGAACGGGCCATTTTTGAACCAAATCGGTGAGCTATAGCCTACAATTTTTAAGGTGGGCCTAGTGAATGGGCGTGATTTTGGCAAAAAATTAACTAGGTTATCCTAGGAAGGCTGGGGAGCGGCCTAGTGTGTGTTATTTTTTAGAATGGAGCGGTTTGGGTGGTCAAACGGGCGAACGGCCTATTTTGAGCCAAATCAATGTGTTATAGCCCACGATATTTTGGGTTGGCCGGGGGGCCAAGCGTGATTTTTGCCAATAATCGACCAGTCTTCCCCAGGTAGGTTGGGGAGTGGCCTAATGTGGGCCATTTTTTATAATAAGGCAATTTGGGTGGTCAAACGAGAAAAATGACTCAAATGGGCCTTTTTGGGGCCAAATCGGTGTGCTATAGCCCACTGCTTTTAGGATGGCCCAGGGACCGAGTAGGAATTTCGCCGAAAATTGATCAGGCTGCCCTAGGCAGGCTGGGAAGCGACCTAGTGTGGGCTATTTTTTAGAATAGGGCGATTTAGGTGGTCAAACAGATGAGACGATGCGAATAGGTTATTTTTTAACCAAATCGATGTGCTATAGCCCACAGTTTTTAGGTGGGCTGGGAGACCAGGCATGATTTTTGCGGAAAATCAACCAGTCTGCTCCAGCCAGGCTGGGGAACAGCCTAGTATTGGCCACTATTGAAAATGGCGCAATTTGGGTGGTCAAATGAGCGAAACAGCGCGAACAGACAATTTTTAAGCCAAATCAGTGTACGCCCATAGTTTTTGGGGTGGGCCTAGGGCCAAGCATGATATAGGCTGAAAATCGATCGGGCTGCCCCAGTAAGGCTGGGAAGCGGCCCAGTATATGCCATTTATGAGAACAGGGATGGTTTGGGTGGTCAAACTGGCAAAAAAATATGAACGGGCTCTTGTGTGGCTAAATCGAAGTGTTATAGCCCACGAGTTTTGGGGTGGGCTCAGGGATCGAGCGTTATTTTGGCAAAAAATCAATTGAGATACCCATAGCAGACTGGGGAGCGGCCTAGAATGGGCCATTTTTAGAACGAGACAGTTTAGGTGGTCAAACAGGTGAAATGGTATGAACGGGCTATTTATGGGCCAAATCGATGTGCTATAGCCCAAGATTTTTGGGTGGGTTAGGGGTCCGGGCGTGATTTTGGTCAAAAATTGACCAGGCTACCCCAGGCAGGCTGGGAGCGGACTCCTGTGGGGCCATTTATGAGAGCAGGGCAGTTTGGGTGGTCAAACGAACGAAACAGCACAAACGGGTCATTTTTAGGCTAAATTGGTATGCTATAGTCTACATTTTTGGAGTGGCCTAGGGCCTGAGTGTGATTTTGGCTGAAAGTTGACTGGGTTGTCTCAGGCAGGCTGGGGAGTGGCTTAGTATGGGCTATTTTTGGGAATAAGGTTGTTTTGATGGTCAAAGGGGAGAAACGACATGAATGGGTCATTTTTGGGCTAAATCGGTGTGCTATAGCCCATGGTTTTTGGGGTGAGTCCGGGGGACGGGCGTTATTTTGATCGATAATCAACCAAACTGCCCTAAGCAGGCTGGGAACAACCTTGTATGGGTAATTTCTTAGAACGGGGCAGTCTTGGTGGTCAAACGGGTGAAATGATGAGAATGGGCCATTTTTAAGACATATCGGTGTGCTATAGCCCATGGTTTTTGAGGTGGGCCCAGGGGTCGAGTGTAATTTTAGCCAAAATTGACTTGGCTACCCCAAGTAGCCTGGAAAATGGCTTGGCTCAGGGCATTTTTGAGAACAGGGTGGTTTGGGTGGTCAAACGAGTGAAACGACACGAATGGGCCATTTTTGGGCAAAATCGGTGTGATATAGCCTATGTTTTTTGGGTTGGATGCGGGACCAGGCATAATTTTGGCCAAAAATTGATCGAGCTTTCCCAGGCAGGCTGGGCAGCGGCCTAGTGTGGGCTATTTTTTAAAACAGTGGACGGGCTGGCGTGGTTTTGGTCAAAAATCGACAGGGTTGCCCAAGTAGGCTGAAGACCAGCCTAGTGTGGGCAATTTTTGAGAATAGGTCAGTTTGAGTGGTCAAACGGGGGAAACAACGCAAATGGCCCATTTTTAGGACTAATCGGTATGTTATAGCTCATGATTTTTGGGGTGGGCCCAGAGGTCGGGCAAAATTTTGGTCAAAAATCGATCAAGCTACACCAGGCAGACTGGGGAGCGGCCTAGTATGGTCCATTTTTGAGATTGGGGCATTTTGGGTGGTTAAAATGGTAAAACAATGAAAACGTGCCATTTTTGGGTTAAATCGGTGAGCTTTCAGGGGTTGGCCTCGAGGCAGGGCATGATTTTAGCCAAAAATTGACCGGGCTACCCCAGGCAGGCAGGGGAGCTAGTGTGGGCCATTTTTTAGAACGAGGTAGTTTAAGTGGTCAAACGAGCAAAATTATGCGAATATGTCATTTTTAGGCCAAATCGGTGTGCTATACCCACAATTTTTGTGGTGTGCCCGAAGGTTGGGAGTGACTTTGGCCAAAAATTGACTGGGCTTCCCAGGAAGGCTAGGGACCTAGATGTCATATGTGATTTTATCTGAAAATTGATCAGGCTACCCCAGGCAGGCTGGTTAGCGTCCTAGTGTGGGCTATTTTTTAGAATGGGGTAGTTTGGGTGGTCAAATGAGCAAAACAGCATGAATGAGCCATTTTAGAGACAAATCGATGTGTTATAGCCCACAATTTTTGGGGTTGACCGAGGGGTCAGGCGTGACTTTGGCCAAAAATCAATCGAGATGCCACAGGCAGGCCGGGGAGTAGCCTAGTGTGGGCTATTTATATAAACAGGGCAGTTAGGGTGGTCAAACGGGGAAACAATGCGAACGGGCCATTTTCAGGATAAATTAGTGTGCTAGCCCATGATTTTTGGGCTGGGCCCAGGTGTTGGGTGTGATTTTGGCTGAAAATTGATTAGGCTTACCCAGGCATGCTGGGGAACGGCCTAGTGTGTGCCCTTTTTAAGAACGGGGTGGTTTGGGTGGTTGAAGAGGCCAAATGGCATGAACTGGACGTTTTTGGGCCAGATCGGTGTCCTATAGCCCCTAATTTTTGGTGTGGGCCAAAGGTCAGGTGAGATTTTGCCGAAAATCAATTGAGCTACCCCAGGCAGGCTAGAGAGCGGCCTAGTATGGGCTATTTTTAAAAATGCAGCAATTTGGGTGGTCAAACGAGCTAAACGATGTGAATAGGCCATTTTCAGGCCAAATCAATGCGCTATAGCCCACGATTTTTGGGGCGGGCCTAGGGGTCGATTATGCTTTTGGCCAAAAATTGATCGGGATGCCCCAGGCAGGCTGGGGAGGCCTAGTGTGGACCATTTTTTAGAACAGGATAGTTTGGGTGGTCAACAAGCAAAACGACTGGAACAAGCCATTTTCTGGCCAATTGGTGTGTTATGGCCTACGATTTTTGAGGTGGTCCAGGAGAACGAACATGATTTTGGTTAAAAATCGATTGGGCTGCCCCAAGCAGGCTAGAGAGCAGCCTAGTGTGGGCATGTTTAAAGAACGGGGAGGTTTTGGTGTTCAAATGGGCGAAACAACGTGAATGGGCTATTTTCGAGCCAAATCGGTATGCTATAGCCAATGTTTTTTGGGGTGGGCTCGGGGCCCGAGCGTAGTTTTGATAAAAAATCAATCGAGTTGCCTTAGGCTTATTGGCAAGCGGCCTAATGTGGGCCTTTTTTAGAATGGGGCAGTTTGGGTGGTCAAATAGATGAAACGGCTCGAACGGGCCTTTTGTAGGCAAACTCAGTGTGCTATCACCTAAGATTTTTGGGGTGGCCTAGGGGGATGAGCATCATTTTAGCCAAAAATCGATTGGTCTACCACAGAGAGGTTGGGGCGCAGCCTAGTGTGAGTTATATTTTAGAATAGGGTGGTTTAGGTCGTCAAACAAGCAAAACGGCGCGAATGGTCCATTTTTGGGCTAAATCGATATGCTATAGCCCATAGTTTTTGGGGTAGGCCCAAAGGACGGGCCTGATTTTAGTCAAAAATCGATAGGGCTGCCCCAAGCATGCTGGGAAGTGGCCTTGTGTGGGACATTATTTAGAACGCGGAGGTTT
This sequence comes from Capsicum baccatum var. pendulum, assembly GCA_030864225.1. Classification (NCBI taxonomy): domain Eukaryota; kingdom Viridiplantae; phylum Streptophyta; class Magnoliopsida; order Solanales; family Solanaceae; genus Capsicum; species Capsicum baccatum. The sequence continues at coordinate 275,070,357 of CM061558.1, forward strand.
GGGTGGTCAAACAGGCAAAACAATAAAAATGGGCCATTTTGGGCCACATCGGTGCGCTATAGCCCATGATTTTTAAGGTGGGCCAGGGATTTTGGCGTTATTTTGGCCAAAAATCAACCAGGTTGCCATAGGCAAGCTTGGGAGCGGCCTACTGGGGGTCATTTTTTAGAACGGGGCGGTTTGGGTGGTCAAACGGTGCGAACAACCTATTTTCGAGCCAAATCAGTGTGCTGTAGCTAACGGTTTTCGGGGTTAGCCCGGGGACCAAGCGTATTTTTGGTCAAAAATTGACTGGGTTGCCCCAGGAAGGCTTGGGAGCAGGTCTAGTGTGGGCGATTTTTTAGAACAGGGCAGTTTGGATGGTCAAATGGGAGAAACAGCGAGAACGAGTTATTTTTGGGCTAAATCAGTGTGCTATAGCCCACGAATTTTAGGGTGGGCCCGAGGTTCGGGCGTGATTTTGGCTGAAAATTGATCGGGCTTCCCCAGGCAGGCTGGGGAGCGGCTTAGTATGGGCCATTTTTTAGAACAGGGCAGTTTGGGTGGTCAAACTAGTGAAAAGGTGCGAATGGGCCATTTTTAGGATATATCGATGTGCTATAGCCCATAGGTTTGGGTTGATCTCGGGTGTCGGGTGTGATTTTTGAAGAAAATCAAAAAGCCTGCCCAGTCAGGCTAGGGAGTGACCTAATATGGGCTATTTTTTAGGACGAGCCAGTTTGGGTGGTGAAATGGGAGAAACGGTGCGAATGGGCCATTTTCGGGCCAAATTGATGTACTATGGCCCACAGTTTTTAGGGTAGGCCCACAGACCGAGCGTGATTTTAGATGAAAATTTATCGGGCTACCCCAGTCAAGCTGGGAAGCGGCCTAGTGTGGGCCATTTTTTAGAACAAGGCGGTTTGGGTGGTCAAATGGGTGAAACGGCATGAACCCGCCGTTTTTAGGCCAAATCGTTGTGTTATAGCCTATTATATTTGGGGTGGGCCCAGGCTTTGGGGGTGATTTCGGCCGTCAATCGACTAGGTTTCCCTAGGCAGACTGAGGAGCAGCCTAATATGGGCCATTATTTAGAATTGGCAGTTTTGGTGGTCAAACGGGCGAAACGACATGAAGTGACCATTTTCTGGCCAAATCGGTGTGCTATAGCCCACGGTTTTTGGATTGGGACCAGGGGCTGGGATATTTTGATTGAGAGTCGATAGGGCTACCCCAAGTAGCTTGAAAGCGGCCTGGTGTGGGCTATTTTTTATAACGAGGTAGTTTTGGTGGCCAAAAGGGCGAAACAGCAAGAACGGACTATTTTCGAGCCAAATTGGTGTACTAAAGAGCACGGTTTTAGGGATGGGCCTGGGGGTCGAGCAAGATTTTGGTCAAAAATCGATTGGGTTATCCCAGAGAGGCTAGGTAGCAGCATAATGTGGGCTATTTTTTTAGAACAGGGTGGTTTAGGTGGTCAAGCAGGCGAACGGCACAAATCGGCTATTTTCGAGCCAAATTGGTGTGTTATAGCCCATGGTTTTGGGGTGTGTCCATTGGGTAGGGCATGATTTTGGATGAAAATCGACCGAGTTGCCCCATGCAAACTAGGGAGCGGCCTAGTATAGGCTATTTTTTAAAATGGGGCAGTTTGGGTGATCAAATGGGCAAAACAGCATGAACAGGCCATTTTTAGGCCAAATCGGTGAGCTATAGCCCATGGTTATTGGCGTGATCTCGAGGGACGGGCGTGATTTTGGCCAAAAATCAATCAAACTGCCTCAGTCAAGTTGGGGAGCAGCCTAGTGTGGTCTATTTTTAAGAACGGGGCAATTTGGGAGGTTAAACGGGCAAAACAACGCAAACGAGCCATTTTCAAACAAAATTGGTATGTTATTGCACACAATTTTTGGGGTAGGTATGAGGTTCGAGCGTGAATTTATTCAAAAATCATTTGATCTGGCCCCAAGCAGACGGGGGATTGATCTGGCAAAATCAGAGTGAATGGCCTATTTTTGGAGTGGCGTGGGGGCGGGGCGTGATTTTGACCGAAAATCAATTGGGCTACCCCAAACATGCTAGGGAGCAGCGTAGTGTAGGACATTTTTATGAACGGGGAGGTTTGGGTAGTTAAACAGGCTAAAATGTGCGAATGAGCCTTTTATGCGCCAAATTGATGTGCTATCGCCCATGGAATTTGGAGTAGGCCCGAGGTTTGAGCCTGATTTTGGCAGAAAACCAACCGAGCTGCCCCTGACAGGCTTGGGAGCAGCCTAGTATGGGCCATTTTTTAGGACAGGGCAGTTTGGATGCTCTAACGAGCGAAACGGCAAGAACGGGCCATTTTCGGGCCAAATCGATGTGCTACAGCCCACGATTTTAGGATGGACCCGAGGTTCGAGCGTGATTTTATCCAAAAATTGATTGGGTTTCCCCAGGCAGGCTAGGGAGCGGCCTAGTTTAGTCCATGTTTGTGAACAGGACGATTTGGGTGGTCGAACTGGCAAAACAACGTGAATGGGCCATTTTCGGGATAAATCGGTGTGCTATAGCCCATAATTTTTGGGGTGAGCACGGGTGCCGGGTGTGATTTTGGTCAAAAATCGATCAAATTGTCTCATTAAAGTTGGGGAACAGCCTAGTGTGGTCTATTTTTAAGAACGGGGCAATTTGGGAGGTTAAACGGGCAAAGCAATGCGAACGAGCCATTTTCAAACCAAATTGGTATGTTATTGCACATAATTTTTGGGGTAGGTATGAGGATCGAGCGTGAATTTGTTCAAAAATCATTTGATCTAGCCCCAAGCAGACGGGGGATTGATCTGGCAAAATCGGAGCCAATGGGCTATTTTTGGAGTGGCGCGGGGGCGGGGAGTGATTTTGACCAAAAATCAATTGGGCTACCCCAAACATGCTAGGGAGCAGCGTAGTGTAGGACGTTATTGTGAACGGGGAGGTCTGGGTAGTTAAACAGGCTAAACAGTGCGAACGTGCCTTTTACGCGCCAAATTGATGTGCTATCGCCCATGGAATTTGGAGTAGGCCCGGGGTTCGAGCGTGATTTTTTGGCAGAAAATCGATCGAGCTGCCCCTGATAAGCTGGGGAACGGCGTAGTCTAAGTCATTTTTAAGAACGAGGCAGTTTTGGTGGTTAAACGGGAGAAATGGAGTGAATGGGCTATTTGTGGGCAAAATTGATGTGCTATAGCCTACGTTTTTTGGGGTAGGCCTGAGGGTTGGGCGTCATTTTAGTTGAAAATCGACAGGTCTGCCCTAGGCAAGCTGGGAAGTGGCCTAGTGTGGGCCATTTTTGAGAACGTGGAGGTTTGGGTGGTCAAACAGGTGAAACAGCGCGAACGGGCTATTTCGGGCTAAATCGGTGTGCTATAGCCCTCGATTTTTGTGGTGGGCCTGGAGCTGGGTGTGATTTTGGCCAAAATTAGATAAGGCTGCCCCAGGCAGGATGGCGAGCAACCTAATATAGGCTATTTTTTAGAACGGGGCAGTTTGTGTGGTCAAACGGTGCGAACTAACTATTTTTGAGTCGAATCGATTACTATAGCCGACAGTTTTTGAGATGGGCCTGGGGTTCATCCGTTCTATTGGTCGAAATTTGACCTGGCTGCCCCGGGCAGGCTTGGGAGCAGCCTAGTATGGGCCATTTTTTAGGACAGGGCAGTTTGGATGGTCCAACGGGAAAAACGGCAAGAATGGGCCATTTTCGGGCCAAATCGATGTGCTACAGCCCACGATTTTAGGGTGGACCTGAGGTTCGAGCGTGATTTTTTCAAAAAATTGATTGGGTTTCCCCAGGCAGGCTAGGGAGTGGCCTAGTGTGGTCTATTTTTGTGAACAGGGTGAATTTAACTGGCGAAACAACGTGAATGGGCCATTTTTGGGATAAATCGTTGTACTATAGCCCACAATTTTTGGGGTGAGCACGGGTGTCAGGTGTGATTTTGGTTGAAAATCGGTCGGGCTATCCCAATCAGGCTAGGGAGCAACCTAGTATAGGCCATTTTTTAGAATGGAGCAGTTTGGGTGGTCAAACGGGAAAAACGACGCGAACTAGCCAAATTGGTGTGCTATAGCCTACGATTTTCAGGGTAGGCCAAAGGACCACTCACGATTTTGGCCAAAAATTGATAGAGTTGCCCCATGCAACCTGAGGAGTGGCCTAGTGTGGGCAATGTTTGAGAACGAGGAGGTTTGGATTGTCAAACGGGCGAAACAACGTGAATAGGCCATTTTTATGCCAAATCGGTGTGCTATAGCCCATGGTTTTTGGGGTTGGCCTAGGGTTCGAGCATATTTTGGCCGACAATCGACTGGATTGCCCTAGGTAGGCTTGGGTGCGGCCTAGTATTGGCTATTTTTTAGAATGGGCCAATTTGGGTGGTCAAATGGGCAAAACGGCTCGAACGGGCCATTTTCAGCCCAAATCGGTGTGCCATTGCCCACGATTTTTGGGGTGGGCTCAGGGGCTGAGATATTTTGGCCGAGAAATAATCGAGCCTCCCTAAGAAGTCTTGGGAGCGGCTTACTACGGGCTAATTTTGAGAACGGGGTGGTTTGGGTGGTCAAACAGTGGGAATGGGCTATTTTCGAGCCAAATCGGTTGCTATAGCCCACGGTTTTAGGGGTGGGTCCAGGGGTCGGGCATAATTTTGGCTGAAAATCTATCGATCTACCCCAAGCAGGATGGAGAGTGGCCTAGTGTGTGCCATCTTTTAGAACAGGGTAGTTTGGGTGGTCAAATAAGCGAAACGACGTGAACGAACTATTTTCTAGCCAAATTGGTGTGCTTGGCATATGATTTTTGGGGTGACCCCGGGGCCCGAATGTGATTTTGGTCAAAAATTGATCGAGCTGCCCAAGGCAGGATGGAGAGCGGCCTACTATAGGCTATTTTTAAAAACGGGGTGATTTGGATGGTCAAAAGGGCAAAACGGCCCAAATGGGCCATTTTTTGGGCAAATCATTGTGATATAGCCCACGGTTAATGGGGTGATCCAGAGGGTCGAATATGATTTGGGCCTAAAATCGATCGGGCTGCCCCAGTCAGGCTTGGGAGCGTCCTAGCGTGGGCCATTTTTTAGAACGGCATGGTTTAGGTAGTGAAATGGGAGAAATGGAGCGAACGGGCCATTTTCGGGCCAAATTGGTGTGCTATAGCACCTGGTTTTAAGGTAGAGGTGTACATCGGTCGGTTCGGTTCAGTTTTATGTGTTATTGGTTTGGTTTATCTATTTTCTATTTTTAAATATGTAAAACCAATAACCAACCAATAAGATATTTTCTTATCGGTTTTGGTTTATTGATTTTTGGTCCTTAACGGTTCAATTTTTTGGTTTAACCAATAAGAAAATAATTATAAAATAAAAGTAGTAACAACTAACATAAAAAAATAAAATCTTAGTTCCCGCCAAAATCCTATGCAATGCATTTGAATTTACAAGAATCTTCAAACCTAAACTGAATATTAGTTCGGAAAAAATTTGAATCCTAATTGTTGGAATCTATAAATGCTTCAAGCTTTTCAATACGACAATAACCGAATTTTATATTGTGCCTTTATTGCCCTGAATAGGTTAATACTTTGTGAATCACTAAATTATGAATAAGTTGTGCATATAATATACATACATACATATATATACAAGAGAGAGAGAGAGAGATTTATATATATAACATAAATAGGGATAAAACAATAACTTAGTGTATCCTTATTGGGTTATCGGTTTAACCGATAACCCAATAAGTTAAAACCAAAACCGAACCGTTTACCCAATAAATTTTTTTATAAAACCAATAAGAAACCGTTAACCCAATAACCCAATAATATTTTTAACGGTTTGGTTTATCGATTGGTTCAATTTTTGCACACCCTTATTTTCAGGGTGGGCCTGAGGACTGGTTGTGATTTTGGCCAAAGATTGTCTGAGTTGGCCCCAGGCAGACTGGGTTGCATCCTAGTATGGCTATTTTTAAGAGTGGGGCGGTTTGGATGGTTAAACGGGTGAAACAACGCAAATGGATCATTTTTTAGCTAAATCGGTGTGCTATAGCCCATGACTTTTGCAGTGGTCCAGGGGGCCGAGCGTGATTTTTGCTGAAAAATGACCGAGCTACACCAGGCAGGCTGAGGAGCGGCATAGTGTGGGCTATTTTTGAGAATGGGGTGGTTTGGGTGGTAAAATGGGCAAAACATCGTGAACGGGCCATTTTTAGGCCAAATATAACCCGTGGTTTTCTGGGTAGGCCTGGGTGTCGGGCATGATTTTAGCAAAAAATCGATCGGGTTGCCTAAGGTAGGTTGGGGAGCAGCCTAGTGAGGGTCATTTTTGAGAACGGGGCGGTTTGGGTGGTCAAACGGGCAAAATTATGTGAACGGACAATTTTCAGGCCAAATCGATGCTCTATAGCCCATAATTTTTGGAGTGGGCATGGGGGGCGGGCTTGATTTTGGTCGAAAATCAATCGGGCTGCCCTAGGTTGGCTGGGGAGTGACCTAATGTGGGCCATTTTTTAGAACGGGGCAGTTTAGGTGTTTAAAAGGGTAAAACGACACGAATGGGTCATTTTTGTGCTAAATCAGTGTGCAATAGCCCATGAATTTTGGGGTGGGCCCGAGGGCCTGGGGTGACTCTAGCTGAAAATTGATCGGGTTGTCCAAAGCAGGCAATAAAGTGGCCTCCTGCTGGCCATTTTTGACAACGAGGCGGTTTGGGTAGTCAAACGGACAAAACGGTGCGACCGGGCAGTTTTAGGGCTAAATTGGTGTGTTATAGCCCACGATTTTTAGGATGGGCTCTGGGGATGACGTGCTTTTAGCCAAAAATCAAATGGGCTTCCCCAGGCAGACTGTGGAGCGGCCTAGTGTAGGCCATTTCTGAGAAAGAGGTGGATTGGATGGTCAAAAGGTCAAAACGGCGTGAACCAGACATTTTTTAGCAAAATTAGTGTGCTATAGCACATAATTTTTAGGGTGGGCTAAGAGTCCATGCATGATTTTGGTATAAAATCAATCAAATTGCCCTTGGCCGATTGGGGAACAGCCTAGTGTGGGCTATTTTTTAGAACGAGGTAATTTGGGTGCTTAAATGGGAGAAACAGCACGAACGGGCCATTTTTGGGCCAAATCGATGTGCTATAGGCCTCAGTTTTTGGGGAGGGCACGGGGGTCATGCGTGATTTTGGTAAAAATTGATCGGGCTGCCCCAAGCAGGCTGGAAAGCTGCCTAGTGTGGGTTATTTTTTAGAACTGGGCGGTTTAGGTGGTCAAACGGGCGAAACGGCATAAACGGGCCATTTTTGGGCTAAATCGGTGTGCTTTAGACATAATTTTAGGGTGGACGTGGGGTTCGAGCATTATTTTGGATGAAAATTAGCCAAGCTTCCTAGGAAGGTAGGCGAGCAGCCTAGTGTGTGCTAGATTTGACAACGGGGCGGTTTGGGTTGTCAAACCAGCGAAATGGCGTGAACTGGCTATTTTCGGGCAAAATTGGTTTGTTATAACCTACGATTTTTGGGCTGAGCCTAGGGGCCATGTGTGGTTTTGGCTGAAAATCGACTGGGCTGCCCCTGGCAGGCTGGGAGCAGCCTAGTAGGGGTATATTTAAGAATGGGGAGGTTTGGGTGGTCAAATGGGGGAAACAACCCGAACGGGCTATTTTTGGGCCAAATCGGTTTGTCATAGACCATGGTTTACTGGGTGGGCCCAGGGCCAGGCGTGATATTAGCTGAAAATTGGCTTTGTTGCCCTAGACAGGCTGGGAGCGACCTAGTGTGGGCTAGTTTTTGAGAATAGGGCGGTTTGGGTGGTCAAACGGGCAAAACGGCACGAACGGGCCATTTCTGGCCAAATTGGTGTGACCCATTATTTTCGGTAAGCTCAGAGGCTGGGCATGAATTCGGCAAAAAATCAACCAGGTCTCCCTAGGTAGGCTGGAGAGCGACTTAGTATGGGGCATTTTTCAGAACGGGGTTGTTTTGGTTGTCAAACGGGTGAAACGGCGTGAATGGGACATATTTAGGTAATATCGGTATGATATAGCCCACTGTTTTTAGGGTGTGCCTAGGGGCCGGGCATGATTTTTGTCAAAAATTGACTGGGTTGCCTGAGGCTGGCTCTAAAATGGCCTAGTGTGGGCCATTTTTGAGAAAGGGGTGGTTTGGGTGGTTAAACGGGCGAAACGGCGCGAACGGGTCATTTTTGTGCCAAATTAGTGTGCTACAACCCATAATTTTTTGGGTGGGCCTGGGGCCGAGCGTGATTTTAGTCAAAAATAGACCGGGATGCCCCAGGCAGGCTGGGGAGCAGACTAGTGAGGGTCATTTATGAGAACGAGGCGATTTGGGTGGTCAAACGGGCAAAATGGTGTGAATGGGACCTTTTTGGGCCAAATCGATATGTTATGTCCTACAGTTTTTTGGGTGCGCACCGAGGTCGGGCATGATTTTGGCCGAAAATCGATTGGGCTACCCCAAACAGGCTGGAGAGTGACCTAGTGTGGGCTATTATTTAGAAACGGGGCAGTTTTGGTGGTCAAAAGGGCAAAACGATGCGAACGGGCCATTTTGGGGCTAAATTGGTGTGCTATAGCCCATAATTTTTGGGGTGGGTCAGGGGGTCATTCGTGTATTTGGTCAAAAATTGATCAGGCTACCCCAGGCAGGCTGGGGAATGGCCTAGCATGGTCCATTTTTTAGAATGAGGTGGTTTGGGGGTCAAACGGGCGAGACGGCACGAATGGGTCATTTTTGGGCCAAATCGGTGTGCTATAGCTCACAATTTTCATGGTGGGCTAGGAGTTCGGCAAAATTTTTACCAAAAATTGACTGGGCTGCTCTAGGTAGGCTGGGGAGCAACCAAGTGTAGGCCATTTTTTAGAAAGAGGCAGTTTGGGTGGTCAAACAGATGAAACGGCGTGACATATCCATTTTCGAGCCAAATTGGGTGGTTAGCCTACGATTTTTGGGGTAGTCCTGGGGACATGCATGATTTTGACTAAACATCGACTGGACTGCCCCAGGCAGGCTGATGAGCGGCCTAGTATGGGCTATTTCTTAGAACGGGGTGGTGTGGGTGATCAAATGGGGGAAATGGTACGAATGGGCCATTTTTGGGCAAAATTGGTCTGCTATAGTCCTAGATTTTTAGGGAGGGTATGGGGGCCAGGAGTGAATTTTTCAAAAAAACGATCGAGCTGCCCTAGGCAGACTGGGGAGCGGCCTAGTATGGGCCATTTTTTAGAACTAGGCAGTTCCAGTGGTTAAATGGGCGAAATGACGTGAACGAGCCATTTTTGGGCTAAATTGGTGTGCTTTAGCCACAGTTTTGGGGTAGACCTGGCGTCGAGCATTATTTTAGGAAAAAATTGGTCGGGCTGCCCCAAGCAGGCCCAAGGAGCGAGCTAGTATGGGCCACTTTTTAGAAATGGGCGTTTGGGTGGTCAAACGAGCCAAATGGCGTGAACTGGCTATTTTTGGGCAAAATCGGTGTGCTATAGCCCACGGTTTTTGGGCTGAGCCCGAGGGCCATGCGTGATTTTTGCTGAAAATCGACCGAGCATCCCCTAGCAAGCCGGGGAACGGCCTAGTGTAGGGCATTTTTAAGAACAGGGCGGTTTGGGTGATCAAATGGCGAGACAACACGAACGGGTTGTTTTTAGGCCAAATTGGTGTGTTATAACCCACGGCTTATGGGTTGGACCCAGGGGCCAATCGTGATTTTTGCTGAAAATTGAGTTAGCTTCCCCAGGCAGGCTGGGGAGCGACCTAGTGTGGGCTATTTTTTATAATGGGGTGGTTTGGGTGGTAAAATGGGCAAAACAGCATAAACGGGCCATTTCTGGGTCTAATTAGTGTGCTATAGCCCACGATTTTTGGGTGGGCTCGGGGGCTGGGCCTGAATTTGGCCAAAAATTGACTGGGCTGCCCTAGGCAGGCTGGAGAGTAGCCTAGTGTGGGTCATTTTTTAGAACGGGGTTGTTGGGATAATCAAACAGGTGAAACGGTGTGAACGGGCCATTTTCGGGCAATATCGATGTGCAATAGCCCATTATTTTAAAGATGGGCCCAGGGCCGGGCATGATTTTTGTCGATAATTGATTGGGCTGCTCGAGGCATACTAGAGAGCAGCCTAATATGGGCTATAGAACAGAATGGTTTAGGTGGTCAAACGGAAGAAATGGTGAGAACTGGCCATTTTCGGGCCAAATCGGTGTGCTATAGCCCATGGTTTTCAGGGTAAGCCCTGAGGTCGGGAGTGATTTTGGCAGAAAATCAATCGGGCTGCCTCAGGCAGGCTGGGAAACGGCCTAGTGTGGGCCATTTTTTAGAATGGGGTGGTTAACGTGCTCAAGCGGGTGAAAAGGCGCGAATGAGCTATTTTTGGGCCAAATCAGTGTGTTATAGCCCACGGTTTTGGGGTGGTCCTAGGGGTTGGGCGTGATTTTTTCTTAAAATTGACTGAGTTGCCCCAAGAAGGATGGGTAGCGGACTAGTGTGGGCTATTTTTTAGAACGAAGTTGTTTGGTTGATCAAACAGGCGAAACAATGTGAACAGGCTATTTTTGAGTAAAATTGGTGTGCTATAACCCACGGTTTTTAAGGTGGGCCAGAGCATCGGGCATGAATTCTGCCAAAAATTGACCAGGCTACCCCAGGCAGACTGGGGAATAGCCTATTGTAGGCCATTTTAGAGAACGTGATGGTTTGTGTTGTCAAACGGGTGAAACAGTACGAACGGGCGAAATAACGCGAACAGACCATTTTTGGACCAAATCGGCTGTTGTAGCCCCTGATTTTCAGGATGGGCTCGGGGTCGGGCGTGATTCTAGCCAAAAATCAACCGGGCTGCCCCAAGTAAGTTGGGGAGTGGACTAGTATGGGCTATTTTTTAGAATAGGATGGTTTGGATGGTCAAACGGGTGAAATAGCGCGAACGAGCAATTTTTGGGCCAAATAGGTGTGCTATAGCCCACAATTTTTGGTGTTGACCCGAGGGTCGATCGTGATTTTGGCCGAAAATTGATCGGGCTGGCCTAGGAAGACTGGGGAACAACCTAGTGTAGCCATTTTTTTGAACGGGTCGATTTTGGTGTTCAAACTAGTGAAACGGCGCAATCGAGACATTTTTGGGCTAAATCGGTGTGCTATAGCCTATGGTTTTTTAGGTGGGCTCGGGGCCCGAGCGTGATTTTGGATAAAAATAGATCGGGCTACCCCAGGTAGGCTGAGGAGCGGCCTTGTGTGGGCCATTTTTAAGAAGGGGCAGTTTGGGTGGTCAAATGGCCCAAAAGGCACGAATGGGCCCCTTTTGGGCTAAATCGGTGTGCTATAGGCCATAGTTTTCGGGGTGGTCTCGGGGTCCAGGCTTGATTTTGGTCAAAAATATGTCGGGCTTCCCTAGGCAGGCTGAGAAATGGCCTAGTATGGACCATTTTTTATAACAAGGCGGTTTGAGTGGTCAAACGAGCAAAACGGCGCAAATGGGCCACTTTTGGGCCAAATCGATGTGCTATAGCCCACGTGTTTTGGGATGGACCCCGAGGCTAAGCATGATTTTGGATTAAAATCGATTGGGCATCCCAAGGCAGGCTGGAGAGTGGCCTTGTGTTGGTCATTTCTTAGAACAGGGTAGTTTGGGTGGTTAAACAGGCGAAATAGCATGAACTGGCCATTTACGGGCCAAATCGGTATGCTATAACTTAGGGTTTTTGGGGTGGGCTCGGGGGTCGGACGTGACTTTTGTTAGAAATAGATTGGGCTTCCCCAGACAGGCTGAAGAGTGTCTTATTGTGGGCGATTTTTTAGAACAGGGCGGTTTGGGTGGTCCAATAAGCAAAATAGCACGAATGGGCACGGTTTTTAGGGTTGTCCCAAGGGCTAGGCGTGATTTTGGCCAAAAATCTACTGGGCTGCCTCAAGCAGGCTGGGAAACGGACTAGTGTGGGTCATTTCTTAGAACGGGGTGATTTGGGTGGTCAAACGAGTGAAATAGCGCGAACTAGCTATTTTTGGGCCTAATCGATGTGTTATAGCCCACAGTTTTTGGGGTGGTCACGGGGGTCACACGTGCTTTTTGCTGAAAATCGACCAGGCAACCCCAAGCAGGCTGGGGAGCGGCCTAGTGTGGGCCATTTTTTAGAACTGGATAGTTTGGACGATCAAACGGGCAAAACAACGCGAACGGTACATTTTCGGGCAAAATTATTATGCTATAGCCAACGGTTTTGGTGTGGGCCAGGGGACCGTGTGTGATTTTTGCCAAAAATCGACCAGGGATACCCTAGGTAGGCTGGGGAGCGGCTTAGTATGGGCCATTCTTGAGAATGGGGTGGTTTGGGTGGTCAAACAGGCCAAACAGTGCGAACGGATAGTTTTTAGGCCAAATCGGTATGCTACAGCCCACGGTTTTTGGTATCGGCCCGGGAACAAACGTGGTTTTTGCCAAAAATTGACCGGGCAACCCCAGATAGGTTGGGGAGGGGTCTAGTATGGGTCATTTTTTAGAACCAGGGGGTTTTGTATGGTCAAACGGATAAAACAGCGTGAATGAACCATTTTTGGGCTAAATCAGTGTGTTATAGCCCATGTTTTATGGGGTGGGCCCAAGGGTCGGGCATGATCTTGGACAAAAATTGACTTGGTTGCTCCAAGCAGACTGGGAACGGCCTAGTGTGGGCAATTTTAGAATGGAATTGTTTGGGTGGTTAAACGAGCGAAATAGCGTGAATGAGCCATTTTTTAGCCAAATAGGTGTGCTTTAGCCACGGTTTTGGGGTGGGCACGGGGACGAGCGTGATTTTGGCTAAAAGTTTGATCGAGTTGCCCCATGCAGGCAAGGGAACAACATAGTATGGGTCATTTTTTAGAACGGGGGGTTTGGATGGTCAAATGAGCGAAACGGTGTGAATGGGTCATTTTTTAGCTAAATTGGTGTGCTACATCCTACGGTTTTCAGGATGAGCCCAGGGACTGTTCTTGATTTAGATTGAAAATCGGCCGGTCTGCCCCTATCAGGCTGAGGAGCGGCCTAATATAGGGCACTTGTGAGAACAGAGAGGTTTGGGTGGTCAAATGGGGAAAACAGCGTGAGCGGGCTATTTTTGGGCCAAATCAGTGTGCTATAGGCCACAATTTTTGGGGTGGGCTTGGGTCCAGGCAAGATTTTTACTGAAAATCGACCAGGCTTCCCCAGGCAGGTTGGAGAGCGGCTTATTGTGGGCTATTTTTTAGAATAGGGCGGTTTGGGTGGTCAAACTGGCGCGAACGAGCCCTTTTTGGGCCAAATTAGTGTTATAGCCCACGATTTTTGGGTTGAGTTTGGGGGTCGGGCATGCTTTTTGCTATAAACTGATCGAGTTTCCCTAGGCAGGCTGGAGAGCGGCCTAGTGTGGGCCATTTTTTAGAACGGGCTGATTTGTAAAGTCAAACGGGTAAAACATTGAACGGACTATTATCGGGTCATATAGATGTGCTATAGCCTATGGTTTTTACGGTGGGCCCAGGGATTAGGCGTGATTTTTACTAAAAATCGATTGGGCTACCCGAGGCAGGTTGGGGAGTGGCCTAATGTAAGCCATTTTTGCGAATCGGGTGGCCTGGGTGGTCAAACGGGCAGAACAGTGCGAACGGGGAATTTTTGGGCCAAATAGGTATGCTATAGCCCATGATTTTTGGGATGAGCCCGAGGCTCGGGTGTTATTTTGGCCAAAAATCAATCGAGCTGCCCCAGGCAGGCTGGGGAGCACACTAGTGTGGGCCATTTTTTAGAAAGGGGTAGTTTATGTGGCCAAACGGGTGAAACAATGCGAACGAGCCATTTTTTGGCCAAATCAATGAGCTATAGCCCACGGTTTATGGGGTGGGCCTAGGGGTCAAGCGTTATTTTGACCTAAAATCAATCGGGCTGCACCAAGCAGGGACACGGTAGCGGTCTTTTGAGGGTCATTTTTGAAAATGAGGAAGTTTGGTTGGTCAAACAGGCAAAACAACACGAACGAACTATTTTTTAGCCAAATCGGTGTGCTATAGCCCCCAATTTTTAGGGTGCGCCTGAGCGTCGGGTGCTCTTTTAGCCTAAAATTGATCAGATTGCCCCAGACAAGCCGGGGAGCAGCCTAGTGTGCCCTATTTTTATAGAACGGGCAGTTTGGGGGGTCAAACGGGTGAAACAATGTGAATGGGCCATTTTTGGGCCAAATCGATTACTATAGCCTACGGTTTTTGGGGTGGGCCTAGGGGCGGTATGTGATTTTTGCGAAAAATTGACCGGTATGCCCTAAAAAATCTAGGAGCGGCCTAATATGGGCCATTTATGAGAATGGAGCGGTTTGGGTGGTCAAACGGGCAAAATGGCGCGAATGGATCATTTTTGGGCCAAATCAGTGTGTTATAGCCCATGGTTTTTGTGGTGGGCTCGGGATTCGGGCGTGATTTTAGCGAAAAATTGATCGGGCAGGCCGGTTAGGGAGCGGCCTAGTGTGGGCCATTTTTGAGAACGGGGCAATTTGGGGGGGTCAAACAGCGAAACGGCGCGAACGGGCTATTTTTGGGTCAAATCGATGTGCTATATCCCACGAATTTTAAGGTGGTGATCTTGGGTAAATTTATACACCTAAGCACCATAACTTACCCATACTTTAGCTAAGTTTTGAAAACAAAGTGCTTACTTTCTTATGTTTTTATTCTACTTTTTATGTAATTGAGCTAACCTATGTGAGTAGCAATGATTTCAGGTGTAAAAGACGTAGACGAAGACATAAAGGGACCATGGATTGTGGATGGCATTAGACACAAACAAAAGTAGCATGTTGGATGCAATGTGGTTCCTAAAACTAGGTCCCAACACTATTTAGTCATTAAATTAAGTCTAGGGACTTGGAGGGAAATTAGGGAGAAAAGTTACTTAAAATACCCCAAGCTGAAAATTCACGTATTATTCTGTATCTTTTGAATTGAGAGTGGTGGCTTAGCGCAAAGGAGAGAAACAACTTCATTTTGTTCATGTACTATTCCATCAAGACAATTTCTTTTGACGTTTTGGTATGATGAACATTATTATTTTGATTCCTTCTTTATTCATGAGCAGCTAAGTTTATTAGTTAGGGTTAAGGAAGCCTTGTAACATAAAATCTATTACTTTGGGTTTTGAATTTGATTTTTTTATATCATACTCTCTTCGCTTATCTTGAATTCTCATGGTTGCAAACATAGAGGATGCGCCTTAAAACACAACTTGTACGATAGAAAGGTTGATGTTAGGAAAAGAGAGTAGTGACAAGAAAATAGGATTTTCAACCCCTATTTCATACGTTAATGCCTTAATAGGATTAACAACTTGGAGATTTCGTATTGTTATTGTAAGCACTTTCGATTAGAGAGAACTAAAGTGAATTAGTCCTTGATGGTTGAGAAATACTAGGTTAAGTTATTGAATACATTTCTCTATAAGCATGATGCATGTATGAATTCGTAAAACTCAATAGTAGAAAGTATTGAAAACTACAAGGGGGACATAACCCTAGCTTGCTATTTCTCCAAATTCGAACACTACTACACATATCTCATCTTGTTAAACTGAAACCATTAATTTGTTAACTAAATCAAATCCCCCTAGTGTTTTACAGAAACAAATGATTAAAAGTCAACTAATCTGCATACAACTTAATTAGCACCATATTTCCTGTGGGATTCGAACCCAAACAAGTTGGGTTATATATTTGACAACGATCGCTTACACTGTTGTAAGAGAGTCGTAATTTGGGCGTATCAGGTGGGCCCAGGGGTTGGGTGTGATTTTGTCCGAAAATCGACTGTGGTACCCCAGGCAGACTTGAGAGCGGCCTAGTGTGGACCATTTTTTGGAACGGGGTAGTTTGGATGGTCAAATGGGTGAAATGGCGTGAACGGCCCATTTTCAAACCAAATCGATGTGCTATAGCCCACAGTTTTTGGGGTGGACCCAGGGGTCGGTCGTAATTTTAACCAAAAATTGACCGGGCTGCCCCAGACAGGCTAGGGAGCAGCCTAATATGGTCCTTTTTAAAGAACGGGGAGGTTTGAGTAGTCAAACAGGCGAAACGGTGCAAAACGACCATTTTTGGGACAAATTGGTGTGCTATAGCCCACAGGTTTTTTAGATGGGCCCGGGGCCGGGCGTAATTTTGGATTAAAATCGATCGGGATACCCCAGGCAGGCTGGGGAATGGCCTAGTGTCAGTCACTTTTTAGAACGGGGTTGTTTGAGCGGTCAAATGCGAAAAATGAAGAGAACGGGCCATTTCTAGGCCAAATCGGTGTGCTATAGCCCAGGGTTTTCAATGTGGGCCTAGAGGTCGGGCGTGATTTTGTCCAACAATCGATTGGGTTGCCTTAGGCAGGATGAGGAGCGGCCTAGTGTAGGCCATTTTTTAGAACGGGATAGTTTGGGTGGTCAAACTAGCGAAATGGCACGAATGGGACAGTTTCGAGCTAAATTGGTATACTATAGCCCATGATTTTTTTGTGGGCTCGAGAGTCGGGCATGGATTTGGCTGATAATAAATCGAGCTACCCCAGGAAGTCTGGGGAGCGGCCTAATGTCATTTATTTTTTAGAACGGGCAATTTGGGTTGTCAAACGGGCGAAACGGCACGAACGGACCATTTTCGGGCCAAATCGGTGTGTTATAGCCCATAGGTTTTAGGGTGGGCTCGGGGTCGGGTGTGATTTTGGTCAAAAATCAATCAAGCTACCCCAGGCAGGCTGGGGAGCGACCTATTGTAGGCCATTTTTAGAACGGGACGGTTTGGGTAGTCAAACGTACAAAATAGTGCCAACAGGCCATTTTCGAGCTAAATCGGTGTGCTATAGCCCACGGATTTTGATATGGGCCAAGGGGTCAAGCGTGATTTTGGTCAGTAATCGATCTGGTTGCCCCAGGCAGGCTAGGGAGCAGCCTAGTGAGGGTCATTTTTTAGAACGAGGCCGTTTGGGTTATCAAATGGGCAAAACAAAATGAACGGGTCATTTTCAGGCCAAATTGGTGTACTATATAGCCCAAGGTTTTTAGGGTGGGCCCGAGGGCCAGGCATGGATTTGGCCAAAAATTGACTGGGCTGCCCTAGGCAGTCTGGAGAACGGCCTAATATAAACCATTTTTAGAACGGGCAGTTTGGGTGGTCAAACAGGCGAAACAGCGCGAACGGACTTTTTTCAGGCTAAATCGGTGAGTTATAGCCCACGATTTTAGGGTGGGCCCAGATCGGGTTACCCCAGGTAGGCTGGGGAGTGGCCTAGTATGGGCCATTTTTTATAACGGGGCGATTTGGGTGGTCAAATAGGCAAAACAGTGTGAACGGTCCATTCTCTGACTAAATCAATATGTTATACCCCACGATTTTGGCCGAAAATCAGCTGGGCTGCCCCAGGAAGTCTAGGGACCAGCCTGGTGTAGGCCAATTTTTTGAACGGGGTGGTGTGGGTAGTCAAACAGGAAAAACGGCATGATCAAGCCATTTTTGGGCCAAATCAGTGTGCTATAGCTCACGATTTTCTGGGTGGGCCTGAGGCCAGCCGTGGTTTTAGTCAAAAATCGATCGGGCTGCCCCAGACAGTCTAGGCAGCAGCCTAGTTTAGGCATGTTGGAAGATATGTGGCGCCTAAAATTAGCATGTTCGATGCAATGTGGTGCCTAAAACTAGGTCCCAACACTATTTAGTCATCAACTTAAGTCTAGGGACTTGGAGGGCAATTAGGGAGAAAAGTTATATAAAATACCCCAAGCTGAAAATTCACGTATTATTCTATATCTTTTGAATTGAGAGTGGTGGCTTAGCGCAAAGAAGAGAAACAACTTCATCTTGTTCACGTACTATTCCATCAAGACAATTTCTTTTGACGTTTTGGTATGATGAACATTATTATTTTGATTCCTTCTTTATTCATGAGCAGTTAAGTTTATTAGTTAGGGTTAAGGAAGCCTTGTAACATAAAATCTATTACTTTGGGTTTTGAATTCATCATTGCATTGATTTGTTTGTATCATACTCCCTTCGCTTATCTTGAATTCTCGTGGTTGCAAACATAGAGGATGTGCCTTAAAACACAACTTGTGCGATAGAAAGGTTGATGTTAGGAAAAGAGAGTAGTGACAAGAAAATAGGATTTTCAACCCCTATTTCATACGTTAATGCCTTAATAGGATTAACAATTTGGAGATTTCGCATTGTTATTGTAAACACTTTTGATTCGAGAGAACTAAAGTGAATTATTCCTTGATGGTTGAGAAAACACTAGGATTAAGTTATTGAATACTTTCTCTATAAGCATGATGCATGTATGAATTCATAAAACCCAATAGTAGAAAGTATTGAAAACTACAAGGTGGATATAACCCAAGCTTGCTATTTCTCTAAATTCGAATACTACTACACACATCTCATCTTGTTAAACTGAAACCATTAATTTGTGAACTAAATCAAATCCCCCTATTGTTTTACAGAAACAAATGATTAAAATACAACAACCACTTACACTCTTGTAAGAGAGTTGTAATTTGGACGTATAAGGTGGGCTCGGGGTCGGGTGTGATTTTGAACGAAAATTGATAGGGTACCCCAGGCAGGCCAGGGAATGACTTAGTGTGGGCCATTTTTAAGAACAGGCCGATTTGGGTGGTCAAATGGGCGAAATGGCACGAATGACCCATTTTTGGGCTAAATCGGTGTGCTATAGCCCACGGTTTTTGGGGTGGGCCCGAGGGTCAAGCGTGATTTTGGTCAAAAAATGACCGGGTTGCCCCAGGAACATCGCGAACAGGCCATTTTCGTACCAAATCGGTGGCTATAGCCCACTGTTTTTAGGGTGGGTCAGCAGTCGGGTGCGATTTTGGGTGAAAATCAATCGGGATACCCTAGGCTGGTTAGGGAACGACCCAGTGTGGGACATTTTTTAGAGCGGGGTAGTTTGGGTGATCAAAGGGCAGAAACGGTGCGAACGGGCCATTTTCAATCTAAATCGGTGCGCTATAGCCGAAGGTTTTATGGGTGGGCCCAGGGGTCGGGTGTGATTTGTGCCGATAATCGACTGGGTTGCCCCAGGCAGGCTAGAGAGCGGCCTAGTGTGCGCCATTTTTTAGAACGGGGTGATTTAGGTGGTCAAATGAGAAAAATGGCGCGAATGGGCCCACCCCAAAAACTGTGGGCTATAGCATACCAATTTGACCCAAAAATGGCCCGTTCATGTCGTTTTTCCCATTTGACCACTCAAATCGAACCGTTCTAAAAAATAGCACACAACAGGTTGCTTCGCAGCCTGCTTGGGGCAGCCCGAATGATTTTCGACAAAAATTACGCCAGCCCCCGAGCCCACCCCAAAAATTGTGGGTATAGCACAATGATTTAGCTCGAAAATGGCCCATTCGCATCGTTCACCCATTTGACCACCCAAACTACCCAATTTTTAAAATGGCATACACTAGACTGCTATCCAGCCTGCCTGGGGCAACCCGATCGATTTTCAGCCAAAAATCACGCCAGACGCCCGAGCCCACCCCAAAAACTGTGGTCTATAGCACGCCGATTTAGCCCAAAATGGCCTGTTCGCATCATTTTGCCTGTTTTACCTCCCAAATTGACCCATTATAAAAAAAATAGCCCACGCTAGGCCACTCCCGACCTTTTTGGGGAAGCCCAATTGATTTTTGGCAAAAATCACATTTGACCCCAAACCCACCCCATAAACCATGAGTTATAGCACACCGATTTGGCTCGAAAATGGCCCGTTCGCATCATTTCGCCCGTTTGACCAGCCAAACCGCCCAGTTCTCAAAAATGACCCACAGTAGGTGGCACCCCAGCCTTCTTCAGCCAAAGTCAAGCCCAGCCCTTGAGTCCACCCCAAAAATTGTGGGCTATAGCTCACTGATTTGGCCCAAAAATAGCCCGTTCATGTTGTTTCACCCGTTTTACCACCCAAACCGCTTCATTCTAAAAAATGGCCCACACTTGGCCATTCCCAAGCCTGCCTAGGCAGGCCGGTCGATATTCAAAAAAAATCATAGATGGCTCCCGAACTCACCCCAAAAATCATGGGCTATAGCACATCAATTTAGCCCAAAAATGGCTCGTTCACGTCGTTTCACCCGTTTGACCACCTAAACTGCCCCGTTCTAAAAAATGACCCACATTAGGCTGCACCCCGCCTGCTTGGGGCAACTCGATCAACTTTCAGCAAAAATCACACCCGGCCCTCGATCCTACCCTAAAAACCGTGGGCTATAGCACATCAATTTGGCTTGAAAATAGCTCATGCATGTTGCTCCACGGCTGGTCCCGAGCCCACCTTAAAAAGCGTAGGCTATAGTACATGGATTTGGCCCAAAAATAGCCCGTCCATATCATTTCGTCCGTTCGACCACCCAAATTATCCTATTCTCAAAAATGGCCCACACTAAGCCGCTCCCCAGCCTGCCTGGGGCAGCCTGATCGATTTTCGAACAAAATCATGCTCAGCCCCCAGGTCCATCCCAAAAACTGTGGGCTATAGCAAACCGATTTGGCCCAAAAATTGCCCGTTCATATTGTTTCGCCCGTTTAACCACCTAAACCGCCCCGTTCTAGAAAATGGCCTATACTTGGCTGCTCCTCAGCATGCCTGGGGAAACCCGGTCAATTTTTGACCAAAATCACGGTTGATCCCTGGGTCCACTCTAAAAATCGTGGGATAAAGAATACCAATTTGACCCAAAAATGGCCCGTTCGCATCATTTCGCATGTTTGACCACCCAAACCGCCCCATTCTTAAAAATGGCCCACACTAGGCTGCTCCCCAACTTGCCTGGGGAAGCTCGGTCGATTTTTGGCCAAAATCACATCCTTCCCCCGGGCCCACCAAAAAAATCGTAGGCTATAGCATACCAATTTGGCTCGAAAATGGAACGTTTGCGTTGTTTCTCCCGTTTGATCACACAAATCACCCCGTTCTCAAAAATGGCCCACACTAGGCTTCTCCACAGCCAGCTTGAGGCAGCCTAATCCATTTTTGGCTGATATCACGACTGGCCCCAAGCCCACCCCAAAAATCATGGGCAATAGCATAGTAATTTAGCACGAAAATGGACCATACGTGCCGTTTCGCCCGTTTGACCACCCAAATTGCCCCGTTCTCAAAATTGACCCACATTAAGCTGCTCCCCAGTATGCCTGTGGAAGCCTGGTCGATTTTCGACAAAAAACATGCTCGATCCCAGGCCCAACCAAAAAATTGTAGCCTATATCATACCGATTTAGCCCGAAAATGTCCCATTTGTGCCGTTTCGACCACCCAAACAACCTCGTCTTAAAAAATAGCCCACACTAGACCGGTCCTCAGCCTGCCTGGGCAGCCCAATCAATTTTAAACCAAAATCACGTCCGGAGCCAAGCCCAACTCGAAAACTGTGGGTTATAGCACATCGATTGGGTCGAAAATAGCTCGTTCATTATTTCGCTCGTTTAACCACCCAAACTACCCCGTTCTAAAAAATAGCCCATACTAGGTCGCTCCCCAGCCTGCCTAGGGCATCCCGGATGATTTTTGACAAAAATCACGCTGCCCCCGAGCCCTCCCCAAAAACCATTAGCTATAGCAAACGATTTGGCCCAAAAATGGATCGTTCGCGTCATTTCTCCCGTTTGACCACCCAAACCGCCCCATTCTCCAAAAAGACCCACATAGGCCGGTCAGTTTTCGGCGAAAATAATGTCCGAAGCCCAAACCCACTCCAAAAATCGTGGGCTATAGTACACCGATTTAGCCCAAAAATGGCCTGTTCACACTGTTTCACCCTTTTGACCACCCAAACCACCCTGTACTCAAAAGTTGCCCACACTAGGCCGCTCCCCAATATGACTGGGGAAGCCCGATCGATTTTCGGCCAAAATGATGCTCGGCCCCCGGGCCCACCCCAAAAATCATGGGCTATAGCACACCCTTTTGGCCTGAAAATGGCCCTTTTGCGTCGTTTTGCCCGTTTGACTACCCAAACCGCCCTGTTCTCTAAAATGGCCCACACTAAGCTTCTCCCAAGCCTACCTGGGGCAGCACGGTTGATTTTTGGCAAAAATCACGCTCAACCCCTAGGACCACCCCAAAAATCGTGGGTTATAGCACACCGATTTAGCCCAAAAATGGCCCATGCGCGTCGTTTCGCGCGTTTTACCACCCAAAATAGCCCTGTTCTATAAAATGGCCCACACTAGGTCAATCCCCAACTTGCCTGGGACAACCCAGACAATTTTTGGCCAAATTACGCCCAGCCCCCAAGCCCACCCTAAAAATCGTGAACTATAGCACACAGATTTAGCCCGAAAATGGCTCGTTCGCGCAGTTTCATCCGTTTGACCACCCAAACCGCCCCATTCTCAAATATGGCCCACGCTAGGCCGCTACCCAGTCTGCTAGGAGAAGGTCGATCAGTTTTCAAAAAAATCACGCCCGACCCCCGGCCTACCATAAAACCCGTGGTTTATAGTACAACGATTTGGCCCAAAAATGGCTCTTTTGCGTTGTTTCACCCATTTGATCACCCGAACCGCCCCCTTCTCAAAAATGATCCACACTAGGCCGCTCCTCAGCCTACCTGGGGCAGCCCGATAGATTTTTGGCCAAAATCACACTCGAAACCTGAGCCCACCCTAAACATCGTGGGCAATAGCACACTGATTTTGCCCAAAAATGGCCCGTTCGCCCCGTTTCGCCTGTTTAACCACACAAACCGCCCCATCCTAAAAAATAGCCCACACTAGACCGCTCCCAAGCTTGCCTAGGGCAACCCAGTCGATTTTCAGCAAAAATCACACTCGGCCCCCTGGACTACCCCAAAAACCGAGGGCTTTAGCACAATGATTTGGCCCAAAAATGGCCCATTCGCACCGTTTCACCCGTTTAACCTCCCAAATTACCCCGTTCTCAAAAATAGCCCATACGAGGATGCACCCCAGCCTGCCTGGGGCATTTCTGACGATTTTGGACTAAAATTACCCCTAACCCCCGTGCTCACCCCAAAAAATGTGGGCTATAGCACAACGATTTTGCCCAAAAATGGCCCGTTCGCGCTATTTCGCCCATTTGACCACCCATATCACCCCGTTCTCACAAATGTCCCACACGAGGCCGCTCCCCGACCCGCCTGGGGAAGCCTATTCGATTTTCGGCCAAATTCACGCCTGGCCCTCGGGACCACCCCAAAAAACATGAGCTATAACACACTGATTTGGCCCGAAAATGTATCTTTCATGCCGTTTTGCCCGTTTGACCACCCAAACTGCCTCGTTCTAAAAAATGGTCCACACTAGGATGCTCCCCAACTTGCCTGGGGCAGCCTAATCAATTTTCGGCCAAATTCATGCCTCTCCCTAGTCCCACCTAGAAAACTGTGGGCTATAGCACATCGATTTGGCCCGAAAATGGCCTGTTCGCGCCATTTCTCCCGTTAGACCACCCAAAATGCCTCGTTCTAAAATATTTCCCACACTAGACCGCTCCCAAGCATACTTAGCGCATCCCAATCGATTTTCAACCAAAATCACACCTGGCCCACCCCAAAATCCATGGGTTATAGCACACTTATTTGGCCCAAAAATAGCCTTTTCGCATCATTTTGGCCATTTGCCCACTAAAACCGACCACACTAGATCGCTCCCCAGCCTGCCTGGGGCAGCCTGATCGATTTTTGGCAAAAACCACGCCCTCGGGTTCATCCCGAAAACGGTGGGCTATAGCACACCAATTTTGCTCAAAAATAGCTAGTTCGGCCTTTTTGCCCGTTTGACCACCCAAATCGCCCCGTTCTCAAAATTGGCCCACACTAGCCGCTCCCCTGCCTACCTGGGGCAGCCTAATCAATTTTTGGCCAAAATCACGCCTGGGCCCCGAGCCCACCCCAAAAACCATAGGCTATAGCACACCAATTTAGCCTAAAAATAGCCCGTTCACAATGTTTCTCCCGTTTGATCACCCAAACCGCTCCGTTCTAAAAAATGGCCCATACTAGGTCGCTCCTGAGCCTGCCTGGGACAGCCCGATTAATTTTTGAACAAAATCACGACCGACCCCTGGGCCCACCCTAAATACCGTGGACTATAATACATCGATTTGTCCGAATACAACCCATTTGCGTTGTTCGACCGTTTGACTACCCAAACTGCCCCGTTCTCAAAAATGGTCCACACAAAGCCGCTCCCTAGTCTGCCTGGGGCATCCTGGTCAATTTTTTTCCAAAATCACACCCGGCCCCAGGTCCACTTCGAAAATTGTGGGCTATAACACACCAATTTTACCCAAAAATGGATTATTCGCGTCGTTTCACCCGTTTGACCACCCAAACCGCCCCGTTCTAAAAAATGGCCAACACTGGGCCGCTCCCCAGCCTACTTGGGGCAGCCCGATCGATTTTCAGCTAAAATCATGCAAGGACCATGGGCCCACCACAAAAACCGTGGGCTATAGCATACCGATTTGGCTCAAAAATGGCCCGATCGCGTTGTTTTGCCCGTTTGACCACCCAAATCATCCCGTTCTCAAAAATGGCCCCACACTAGGCCACTTCCCATCCTGCCTGGAGCAGCCTGGTCAATTTCCAGCCAAAATCACGCTCGGCCGTCTAGCCCACCCCAAAACCCGTGGGCTATAGCACACCAATTTGGCACAAAAAAGGCTCGTTCACCGATTTGAGCATCCAAACCGCCCTGTTCTAAAAAATGGCCCACACTAGGCTGCTCCCCAGCCTGTCTAGGGCAGCCCGATTGATTTTCAGTCAACATTACGCCCACCCTCAGGCCTACTCCGAAAATCGTTGGCTATAGCACATCGATTTAGCTCGAAAATGGCCCGTTCACGCTGTTTCGCCCGTTTGTCCACCCAAACCACCCCGTTCTATTTCATTAAGGGTCATTACCTCTATAGCTACAATTTGAAAACACAGAGTATATTGGTATCCCTCCCTTGCCCAGATGTTACGAAGACAACCATAGTCGTACTGGTTAACATTTACTTCTCAATGCAATGAGGGTGGACAAAAAAATCATATACATTGAAAACCAAAGAAGAAAATCAATTTTTTGGTATTTTGGCTTCAGCTTTTTGTTATATATTTGGCTGGTATACAGTAAATGTTAGTAACAACCACTAGAGTTGGCATGGTGGTTCAGCGCCATGTCCCTTAAGCAAGAGTTCGGGGGTTCGATCCCCGCATTGGCGAATGGAGCAAACTCTGTGGCCAGTTCTCTTCCGCTTAGTGCGCTGACAGAGGAACGGAGGATTAGTCTCACAACTGTCGGCCGTGGGATACTTGGGAAACCCAAAAAAAAAAAAATGTTAGTAACAATTTCTGTTGATTTGCACATTCAGACTTCTTGCTAATTTTTGTTTTCATATAATTTAACATATATTGGGACAGTTTTCTTGTGGCTATTATTGTCTTTTTAGTTGGTTACAATTACTAATTCAAGGACAATGTACTAATTCCATAATAGAGGTATTAATTTGCTTCTTAAAAGGTTCGATTTATCAAAAAATGTGTTTATATATTTCCACTAAAGAGATTTAAAACTTAAAAAAAAAAAAAAAAAAAATCTTCAAATTATACAAAATTGAAACCACACACAAAAAAGATCCATTCAATTTGGACAAATGAAAGATCCATTAAAGGATCCAAATTGTCTGATGTTGTGACCATTTGATAGTAAGTTTACATGATTTGTTTTTCAAATGAGTCGGTTTTTAAATTTTGTCCTTCAAAATCAAATTGTCTACTAGGGCATAACTTCTTTAGAAACGAATAAGTAACTTATGAAATATTATGATGCAAAAATATATCATTTATTTTAAGAAAAAAATTAAAAACTTGCACAAAATAGGTAACGACAACACTAATCTAATATTAGGAGGTGGTGCAGATTCAGGTATAAGCATGAATCAAACCCATAATCATGCAACCAACTTTAACTTTTAAGTAATAAGAACCATTTTTACAAAATTTTGATCCTCTAAAATTCAAAATTGGTAAAGTTTAATTCATCCTTTTTGATTAAGACAAACTCAAATATACACATGTTATCAGAATTCGGTCTATAAAATGAGTTGAATGAGAAAAAAAATTACTCTTTGGGTCACTGCTACTCATCTGGTGCATCAGTTTCAGTTTCCTCGTGTCGAACGATTCGGCATTTAGGAACCATTTTATCCAGCATAGATGTTCCTTTGAAGGTAATCAATTGCCAGCAGGTTTTTTTGTAGCTGACAAGCTGCAACGTAGACCAGTCGCGTATTATAAGAAGAGAAAAGGACAATTGCTTTGTATTCGACGAGAAGAAGAGGACGGATAATAGATGCAGACATACCAGATCTGGTGGTATCTCTTTGAATCCGAATTTCTCTGTCCATATTGACGTTGCTTCACCGGCAGCAGGGAGTACGAATCTTCTTATGTTTAAAAACGCAAGCAATTTCTCTATGCAGGAGAGGAGCAACCGAAAGTAACCCTGTAAACATTCAATAGTATACATTCTTAACTTGGACATTTCAGGAACAATATCGCTCATAAGACGTTACAACAACATACCCGAGTCTACGAACCTCACCCCTACATTAGAGGTAGAGAGGCTGTTTCCAATAGACCCTTGGCTCAAGAAAAAACAGTCCAAAGCAATCACGAGAAACAAGTAGCAGTCACTCATAAGATGTATTTCACTAATTCTAGTTACTTGACAGGACCTAACATGTAATAAGCAAGTACCATGATTTCCCACAAAAGCATCATCAGAATTCACAAACATCTTGTCAGCATGAAGACGTTAGATGCATTATGCGGCCAATCAATGTTCTCCATCGTGGCAAAATATGAATTAGGATTAGAGTGAATGTTACGGGACGTCAAGTTTAGATCTAAATGTATGTTGGTATTTTACCCAAATTAGAACCTCATACGGATCATCTTGAAGAAAAAAGACCCGCAATAAAGACTTAACATTAAGGCTGCAATGCTGCCGGCCACACAATAGTCCAGCAGAAGTCAAAATTCTGCGAATAGACAGTAAATTTTGGAGGATGCTGTGCCTCTTCCACAGTTTCTAACAAATTCGTCATATATACGTACTTTGTGTCAAATATGGTCAATCAGGAAAATTTTGTAAAAGAAATGGTCCAGTCAGTCGACCAACCTTCTTTTGATAAGCAACTCCGTAACTTTAAAGCCAAAACAAGTATAAATAACGCAATACATTGCAATTATGGCCATTCAGTATGTAACTTGTCTAACCTAATCAAGTATTGCATGAAATTTGAGTATGTGACACAAGTAAAGCAACAAAAATCGAGAGAAAGTCATCTGATAGAAAATAAATGGGAGCCATTTTCCTGAAAAGTTACATAGCTTTACCTGGCCCTGGCTATCAATACGTGTTGCCACTAGAGGAAGCTCTGCCATATCCGGACCAAAAATACGGAGGATCCCTGCTGATACTACAATTGAGCTGCACGATAACCAAATAGCCTCATAAGTTGTGAAATCAAAATGCGCTTAAAAATGAGAAGTTCCAAATGAAACAAATTGCAAGGTGTTTCTTACTTTACTGTCAATATAGCACAATACATGCCCCCAAAGTCTTGGCCCCTAATATTCCTTCTGCAGGGAGAAGAACAGATGTCATAGATAACAACAATGGCAAGATATACGAAAATCCAGTTAACACAGCATAATAACGAAAAAGTTTACCCATAGACCATAGATGGAATGAAATCACGTCCAGTTGCCAAATCAACAATAGGATCAAAGCAATCCTGAAAAGTCAAGATGGTGATGCTATTCTACTCATTTTTCATTGGAAAATAAAAGATAGAACCTAAAAATAGTTTTAAAACCAATTTAAGCAGAGTAAATCTAAAATGAATTAACCACAAAATATCGCAGAACAACAAAATCATAACCTCTATGTGGGCATACAAGAAAAGAATATGCTGAAATAACATCAAGAGAATATTAAATCAACCCAGACTACAAAGGAAGCGGAGGGAATAATTCCAAGAAAGACTGTTACCACAAAATATAACTATGACAAGTCTGTTTCTGATGATTAGCAAATTATTTGAAGCACTGATTTTCATTTATCTAAAATAAGCTGAATTTTTTCACATAAAAGTCACAAAATGAAGTTAAAAATATGTAAGAGCATAACTAGACAGTCTTAAGTAATCACACAGTGGACACGGTTATCATAGTGAAAGTTAGCTCAAGAAAGTTTGGACAGCAAAAACTCGGCGCTAATGCTTACATGGAAGATTGAAACAGCTTCTGCTAATAACACTCTGGTTTCACGAGAAGTAATTTTGCCACTTAGAAGCCTCCATCTCACATCAAGATCACCAACAAAATCCATACGTTTTTGCTTTAGCTTCATTCTTACAGCACCCAGGCATGATTGTGACAGTTTTTCTTCTCCTGAGGTCAATGAATTTTGCAACGCAGAATAGATCCTCTTGCAATCCACAGAGCAGAACCATTTTCCTTTAGGCAACTCCTGTGATGTAAGTTGCACAAATTTTTAACATGACAATCCAAAAGACAAAATTTTAAAAAGGAAAAGAAAGAGGAAAGAAGGGGAATCAAACAAAATAAAGGAAAAAGAATCATGGACAAATAAAGGAGATCTTCCATGAAATAATCCTAAGATGCAAATGGACAAACCTTCAAATCTGCTATCTTGCGTTTCTTCAAGCAGCCAACATGATATTCCTTCTCACACTGGATAGGAAAGGAAAGTGAAGCATTTTAATCATATAACTTGGACAAAGAAGGCAGTAACAAAAAAATGTAGAGGAAATACCTGGTCACAAAGGATAACCGTGCGTGGACCAAATCCAGACTTACTAAAATCGTAACACCTGTAAACAAAAAATATGCACTTCATCATACTACAAAACGCTAGACATTAGGCTTTGAACAACTTCAGAAAGCAGACAACTACCTGCATAAAACACATGCTATAACTTCTGCGTCTTCTGGGTTCTTGACAATACGAATGCAACGGTTAGTTATTTGCTCTATGGGATCAATACCAGCAACTCTCCCAGCAGCGACAGCATTTGCATTGTGCTCCACAAACTTCTCCCTTTGAAACTTGTTTTCACAATACTTACAGTACCATTTACCACGGGGAACAGCTGATAATGATGCACACTCTGCACAGACAATTGAAAAGAGACATTAATGCCACTTAAAATAATATCGAAATCTTACCAACAAAGCAACCAGAATTTCTCAGTGGTGAAATAAAAAAACAGGAAAAAGAACAGCGACAAGTTTGAAATTTTCTCAAAACTAATCCATAACCACATGCTGCTTACCTAGATAAAGACACGGAATCGATTGCGCAAAAACACAGCTTGTTTGTTATAATAGGCAAATCTATAGGATTAAGTGGACAACCACCAGTGCCTTAATTTTTTTCTTTCATCACGGCCATAAAAAAAAAGATTTAAAAAAAAACAAGTAACAGCCACTTGTGACATAATGGCTGTTTCTTCCTTAATTAAAGGATCAATAAGAACTTATAGAAGCAGTCCACATGACAAACTCGAAGAGCAAAAACTTCATCCAGACCTAAAAAGACAAAAAAATGAGGTACAACATTTTTGTCAAGTTCAAGTCAATCAACAAGGCGCTAGGACAATCTTCCCATGTCTTTGTACTGAGTTACATCAATGTTTCAAATTTAACTTGTTGGGAATTATTACAGACATAAAATGGTTATCATCTAAAACTATGGTCCACTTCAATCAATTCAGACTACTTCAAGGCTCATTGTTGTGAACCTTAGCTCAAGTGTTTTCACTTAAAGGAGGCCTCAATCGATATAATTCATATCTTAGCCCATGAAGTGTTCTGTTCTTTTTTCTTTTCAAATTCCATTGCTCTCAAGAGGTCTGATTCATTCAAATCTTGCAGCTTTTTGAGAAGGGCTTTTTCTTTAGAGGAACTGTGATCTTAGAATGATTAAAATGTTGCTTAAAGATTCACGAAAATGTGACCATTTAGAGAAGGTAGTGGGGGTGAGGACGGGGGTTGTGTCCCAATGTCTAACTCAATGCTCTAACGCCAGACCACAAATTTGCAAACAGTTAGCGTAAACTGACGCAACGAACCTCCTCTTGCCCCCACCCCAATTAGCGATGATGATATCTTAATATCTGTCCTTTATCTCTTTTGCTTATCTTACTCATGCCTCTCTAGTCACCCACCCCCTTTGAGGAAAGGATAGTGGGTGAGGACAGGGGCTGTGTCCCAATGTCTACTTGGGGAGAGAGTATGATGACATAGAACCTGATGGTTTTAATAACCAAACAGGAAAGAAAAAGAAACCACATGCACAAAAGAGAGTGTCGGGTGGAAATATTAAGGTCCTGCAACTCTCTAACCTTTATGGAAGGCCCTTGGACATCCATCACAAAGCACCAGTACTCCTCCATCTGAGCATATGATGCACAGATCATCACTGTCTTTGACAGAAGACTTACGACCTCTCAATAGGGACATAGCAAATTCATGTAGAGACACTCCATTTGAAGTGTAAATGTATCCATAGCTGCAGAGACATGAGACAATGTCAAACATCTAAACGGGAACGTGTCAGAAGAACTAGGTAAGGTAACAACTAAAGAGGATAAACATCCCTCGAAAGACAGCTAAACAAAAGAATGACACTGACGGTTTTTTTCGAGATGCCCAACCTGCATGAGCTTCAAATTGTGATGGACTAACCTAACCATGACATGAAAGCAATCATTATGTCTTACGTTATGGTTATGAAACCCTATGCAGAGAGTCAATGTTCTAATTTTTTGGAAGAATTATTCAAGCTACAAGAATTGTACCTCAGAATTGCAGCAAGAACAAAATATGCCAGAGCCCTGCTTATAACCAACGAGCAATTTCTGCCAATAATAAATGAGAAAATCACAATTATGACACAAACAAACCATATTTAGCATCTAGAACTTATAATATGTCTCAACTACTAAGGAAAAGGGTAGAAAAGGGAATTTTCGGTACCTTTCCACGAGAATAATAAGCTACTTCAGTACCATCGGGCAGTCCACCTTCCTCAAAAACCAACCAATGCATCTTTTGATCCCTAAATGCAATGACATTGATTATAAGAAATATTCTGACAGATGGAATCCAGCATAAGCAAATGTCAGAGGAATGGTACCAACTTCTTTGTAATTTTCCATTGGGTCCTAGAGTGTATTGAAATACCAAGAGAACCAGCTTTCGAGGAATTTGAAGATGCAATGGATTTTGACAATCTGAATTAAAGAATACAGACACCATACAAGTGAGAGGTAATACATCATATTAAAAGATATTATAGGCAATTGACTAGCCAAAAGATTCACCCACTTTTTTGAGATCTCGCTCTGCATTTTATCTCTGGAAGAATTGCACATTGTGGCATCTCCATTTGAGTGTGGAGAAAGAACTGTATTGGATAACCTTGACGGTTCCAAATAAAAGTGTGTAAGAGAAAGATGACAAAAAATTGCATTTTTCCTGAGAAAAATTGATGTTGCAGACAAACAACACAACAACAACAATACACTCAGTATATTCCCACAAAGTGGGGTCTGGGGAGGGTAATTATACGCAGTCCGTACCACTATCTCAGAAGTGAGATAGAGCGGCTGTTTCCGATAGACCCCCGGGTCAAGACTAAAAGTGTTGCAGACAAAGCAAAAGTGAAACTATCAAATGAGAAACATTGAGTAACTTAACACACCTGTTTGGTGTCTTCAACTGATCCTTCCTTCCTGAGATTATATGTGATGATGATATTCTGGCGGACTTTTTCCTTGAATATATTTCCACAGCCCTTACAGCAATAATAGAACATAATTATTACATGTTTCCTAAACCATGTAGTCATGTTGAGGAAAGCTCATAGAGTGCGAAATCAAGCAGAATTAGTAACTTGGAAAAGATACCAACTTTTTCTGTTTTCTTCCTCTACTCCTTTTTAGTGAAGTATCAGATGCAGTTGAACTTTCAAGTGAATTTATGCTCCGAACGGGCTTAAACGTCCTAATTTTGCAAAAACAAGATTAGCAATGTCATAACAACAAAAACAGAGACTGCTGAGAGCTTCTGGCTATGCAAACACACTTATACAAACTAAAAAGTAATATAACTTGCCGCATTACCATTCGTTAAATGATATCAACTAATGCTTACATGGAAAATAATAACCTCAACTCTCAAAAAGATATCAATAATAAAGAAACATGAGATGTGACAAAGAATCCTTTGGTTAGTGCAATTAATAGTGCAAAACCATGCCATTTGTCCAAAAGAATGAAAAATTAAAATAGTTTTAAGTTCATGACAAGCACTAGTTTGATTAAATTTATCAGAAGCATTAAATCCTTAAAGCCAACTGAGAGTAGTCATGCCAAATAGATTTTGATAGACCATACTCTTCCTATATGATTTAGCCTTTTGCTTGGACATGGATTTGAAATTAATGGATTCCTAGACATCTTTAAGTTGATATACAATATAAATAAGTTCACTGTAGATATTTAGTTAATTTCTTAATACATATACAGGGTCTGAGCCAAAGCAACTTAGTAAAGCCACAAATTCAAAGGTCTTCTTTACATTCGTAAAACTTCATCCCAGTCAAACTAAGGCACACAAAATGAAACAGATAAGAGTATAAGAATATTAGAGTCCAATGAAGCACCCAAAAGTATAAATATAATCATAAGCTTATTTTCAACCAAAACATACCCAGGTTCAACTTTTATTGACTGAGTTGGAGTGGCTTCTGAGCTTAAAGAGATTATGCAAGAATCACAAATTTGGTCAATTTTTCCAACTGAAGTTGCAGCAAAAGAACCTGGCCACCATGAAAAATTAAGAAAAAGATCATTCAAGTGTACTTGGCGGAAAACATGTCATCATATTCAAGTTCACATAAGAAAGCTCACTATTGCAATTCTGACATATGATATTTTCTTTCACAGGAAGCGGGCCAATGAAGCTCCGAATTGTTGCTTCTAATTTCTTCAAAGAACCTTTCCTGCATTCTTTGACCACATCAAGGAGACTCTTCCCATTTTCCAGGCAGATATACTCTGATGCACGTTTATATGCTTTACATGCATGGATCTCAAATTTGCCAGGAAGAACAACCTAAAAGAACCAAAATTGGTATAAAACTTGAAGTCATGCTGACAGTTCATGGAAATGTCAAGAACCAAAGAATTAACAGCATCAAATAAGGGCAAAAATGAGAGATAGAAATAACAAATACTCACCATGGCACCCTTGCACAGATTACAAGAACATAGAATTCCAGTATCTTTGATTGTTCCCCTCAGTGGAATTCCCTAAATTAAGACAACTTTAGCCTTCAGAAGAAGAAAAAATACTCAATTTCATGACTATATTTGAATTTCAGTTCAAACAAGATTAGGAACAACAGATCAAAAAAGCTACATAAGCTTTTTGACACAAGAAACTGCACAGCAAACCAAATTA
Source organism: Capsicum baccatum var. pendulum (assembly GCA_030864225.1). Lineage (NCBI taxonomy): Eukaryota > Viridiplantae > Streptophyta > Magnoliopsida > Solanales > Solanaceae > Capsicum > Capsicum baccatum. Next base: position 275,103,904 of record CM061558.1, read on the forward strand.
TGTAGCTTACTGCAATAATAAATCCAGGTAACGCGTCTAGTAGAATGCCGATGCTGCTTTACTGTTTTTTCAATTCATTTGACTCTCATTCATGTTCAAGCTATAACTCTATAAACAGAGCACGCTCAGCATACATGTTTTCTACATTCATATCACATAATATACACTGGCTCCAATAGTTCTCCCATGATTTCCCCAGCAAGAAGAATCATCCACCACTGGCAACACCAAAAATTTCTACACATAGGGTGTTTCCACCCCAACCAACCACCCTTTTTTTTGATAACTGCGATAGGTGGAGCCAAAATTCAAATGTTATGGGTTCCTACAATAACTTAAATAAATATACAATATTAATTGGGTTCACAATCAAATATTTATAGATATTTAGTAAATTTCATAATACATAATGGTCTAAATAAAAGCTATTGGGTTCCGTGAACCCGCAAGCTGTATGTGTGGTGTATGGGCCAGTTAACATGCACTCCTCTAATTCCATGGGATACCTGCTACCTCCCACCCATCCGAAGAAGGGGCCGGATAACTCTGTCTACCAAGGCTTGGATAGATGGAAGAAATCACTCGTGTGTTTATGTCATCCCTCTCTTCTGCCAATATTGAAAGAAAATGTGTCTCCCTGTGTGTGTGCATGTAACAACTACTATTTAGCCTCTGTAAAAATCATATGTAACCAGCCTACTCTATCCACATCCAAATCATTCCAAATATCAGTATAGCAGAGTTAACTAGCACTCCCTCCATTTCATTTTACCTGGCCCCTATGACAAAAATGTTCCAAATTTACTTGTCCATTTTAGCAAATCAAAATAGTTTGATTACTTTTTTTCCTACACTACCCTTAGTATTGAATAACTACGTAAAGTAGTAATAGTCAAATTTAGAGTTGGGAAGCATCATTAACAAGGTTAGTCTAGTAAACTACACCTCTAATTATAGTGTGTTTGGATAGTTGTTACCTATCGTATTGTATTGTTAGTTTAAATACCATGTTTGTTTTGATTGTTACTTAAATTTTATTGTATCGTGTTGTTACCATATATTTTTTTCTCATTTTAACTATACTTATTATTTAATAATCCTGTTTTATCATTTTATCCTACCTTTTTATAGTAACCCTAACCCATGCCCTAATTCTCTTGTAGGTTTATCCTTCCAATTTTTGATATATGAGATTATGTAACGACCAAAAACAATACAATCTATCCAAACATGTATTCATTAAAACAATACATTCTTTTTTTTTATAACCGTGGTGTCCGGGCCAGCTTACGCGCACCTCGACTAAATCCACGGAATACCTGTTACCTCCCACCAGCATTAGGTACCAGGTAACTCTGGCTCGGACACCACGGTTATCAAAAAAAACAATACAATATGATATAAGACAACACAACACAATACGATACATTACGAAACAATACGTAACAACCATCCAAACAGAGTGTTAAAGTTTTCTTAACGATTGTGTCAGGAGCCAAGTTATATGAAAGGGAATATAATATATAGAAAAATAAAAAGCATTACCCTCTTGCCACCATTATAGAAAACTGGATATCCTTCAAGCAAACCAGTCTCCAAAAGCTCCCTAACAGTAGTAGGCCTTCCTACAACTGAAATCTTCTTCGATATTTCCATCTCTGGTTGTTCTATAGGACTACTCAATACTGATAATTCACCATTACTCGTGATCAATTTCTTGTCCAACGCCCCCAAATTCTCATTCAAAATCTTCTTCGATAATTCCATCTCCGGTTGTTGTTCTGTAGCAGTTCTCAATATAGATTCATCACCATTACTACGTGTGATCACTTTCTCGTCCAACGCTTTCAAAACCTCATCCGGAATACTCAGTACAGATAATGCACGATCACTACACGTAATCAATTTCTCATCCAAAGCTTCCAAACTCTCATTCGAAGTACTCAATACAGATAATGTATGATCACTACAAGTAATCAATTTCTCATCCAAAGCTTCCAAACTCTCATTTGAAATACTCAATTTAGATGATCCAGGATCACTACACGTAATCAATTTCTCGTCCAACGCTTCCAAATCCTCACTCGAAGTACTCAAGACAGATAATGCACCATTGCTACTGGTGATCAATTTCTCGTCCAACGCTTCCAAATTCTCATTCGAAATACTCAATATAGATGATGCAGGATTACTACACGTAATCAATTTCTCGTCCAACGCTTCCAAATCCTCACTCGAAGTGCTCAATACAGATAATGCACCATTGCTACTGGTAATCAATTTCTCGTCCACAGCTTCCAAATTTTCATTCGAAGTACTCAATACAGGAAATGCACCATTACTACTCGTGATCAATTTCCCGTCCAAAGCTTCCGAATTCTTCTCATCTGATATACTCAATGTAGATGATGCAGGATCACTACAGATAATCAATTTCTCGTCTATCGCTTTCAAATGCTCGTTCAACAACATTTGCATAGGCTTCACATTACTATTACTACAAGTAATCAATTTCTCGTCTAACGCTTCCAAATTCAAATTCTCATTCAACAACACTTCCATTGGTTCCACATTCAGCTTCACTGTTGACTCCTCTTTGACTTGAATACCCTTCGTATCATCGTTAATTACAACTTTGTCATCACTCGAACCGGTTTTCAATCGCTTGTTCCTTCTATACACAATGACACCTCCTCCATTCCTATATCGAACCGGTTTAGTCTCATCCGGTTTAGTTTCATCCGGTTTAACGACGCAACGTTGATCATTAATACTGATACTAATTCCGGTTCGGTTTTTGTGAACCGGAGAACCGGCCGGCGCCGTCATCGGAGTTGCAGTGAGATATTTGGATTGTGAGGAATTTGAGTAGAATTGAAACCCTGCAACTGTGTGTACTGTGAAAATCCATATTAATGAAGGTGAAAAAAATATTTTTGTTTGATTTATTTTTTTAACAAATAAAATAAATTTCGACAATTTAAAATTTAATTACAAAAAATCTCAATATTTTGCATAATTATATCGAGATACATAATTAGCTCCGAATACATTCAATAAAAATATATTTTTGACTTTGTAAAGATACATAATTAGTTTTCAATACATTTTTTTAGATTTTAAATTTGTCGAGATAAATAGTACATCTATACATTTTTTCTTTGTAAAGATACATAATTAGCTCTCGATATATTTTTTCCGATTGTAGATCTGTCGAGATACATAATTAGCTCCCGATATATTAAATGAAGATACATAATTAGTTGAGATTTTTATAATTACTTTGTAAAGGTGAAAATTTGAAGGCCAAAGGCATCGATAGACACTCAAACTTGTTGTCAAAATTCATTTAGACACCTAAACTAATGCATGTTCCTATCAGGCCCCGAACCCCCCCACATTGTGTTTCAATTGGGCTTTTTTTGCCTATGTGGCACTGCGCGTGCAGTGTCATCGTGGGAGGCGCGTGAACAACATTTTTTTCACTAATTTATGAATAAAAAGATGTCAAGTGGCATTGAGGGCCCCAAAACTTTTTTAATAACAATTTTATTTTTCTTTTTAAACACTAAAGGCCCCAAAAAAAAATTTAATAAAACAAAAAGCATTAGTGGGCCCCAATTTTTTTAAATGAAACAGAATTTAATAAAAAATTAATTATTAAAAAGAAATTTAAATAATTTATAATTTCTTTTTAATTATTAATTTTTTATTTTTATTTTTAAATAATTTTATATTTATTTTTTAAAAATTTGGATCCTCAATGCCATTTTTTATTCATTTTTTAAAAATTTTATAAAAAAAAATTATAATTAGGTTTTAATTTTTATTTTTAAAAAATTTATAATTATTTTTAATAATTTGGATCCTCAATGCAATTTTTTATTTTTATTTTAAAAAAATTTTAAATTTCTTTTCAATAATCAGTTTTTCATTTTTATTTTTTAAATAATTTTATAATTATTTTAATAATTTTTTTTAATAAAACAGAACACTGGGAGAGGGGGGCTGGGGGGTAGGTGGGGGAGTTTTATTTTCATTTTTTAAAAATATTTGTAATTTCTTTTTAATAATTATTTTTTTTATTTTTTAAATAAATTTATAATTATTTTTTAATAATTTGGATCCTCAATGCCATTTTTAATTTCATTTTTTTAAAATTTTATAAAAAAAAAATTATAATTAGGTTTTTATTTTTATTTTTAAATAATTTTATAATTATTTTTTAATAATTTGGATCCTCAATGAAATTTTTTATTTTTATTTTTAAAAATTTTAAAATTTCTTTTAATTATCAGTTTTTTATTTTTATTTTTTAGATAATTTTATAATTATTTTTTCATAATTTGGTCCTCAATGCCATTTTTTATTTTCATTTTTAAAATTACTTTTATATTTTTTTAATAATTAATTTTTTAAAAAATAATTTTTCAATAATTTATTTCATTTTTTTAAAAAATATTATTTTTTTTAAATAATCAGTTTTAGATTTTTATTTTTTAAATAAATTTGGAATTATTTTTTAATAATTTATATCCTCAATGCCATTTTTTATTTTCAGTTTTAAACAAATTTTAGAATTTAAAAAAAATTATAATTTATTTCATTTTTTTAAAAATTTTATAATTATTTTTAAATTATCATTTTTTTATTTTTAAAATAATTTTAGAATTATTTTTAAATAATTTCCTCAATGCCATTTTTATATACTTTTTAAAAAAAATTATAATTAATTTTTAATAATTATTGGACCCACAATGTCACGTGTCAACTTCCAATTAGCTCGTTTTGCCACGTCATCGCGTGTGTTAACGCACACTTTGAACTTTTTCTAATAGGGCAAAAAAGACCCAATTGGAACAAAATGTGGGGGGATTAGGGGTCTGATAGGAACAGGTCTTAGTTTAGGTGTCTAAGTTAATTTTGGCAACAAGTTTGAGTGTCTGTCGATGCCTTTGGCCAAATTTGAATAAATATGGTAAGTAAAGGTGAAGGTTTATTTTATTTTTCTTATTTAAAAAAATAATAATTTTAAAGGTAAAGTAAAAATAATTAAATAAAACTTGTTATTTTATTTTGCTTTTTGTTATCGTATTAGTATTTGTTATTGATAATAATTTTTATTCTCTTTATTATTTTCAGTTTGTCTTCTTCTCTGCGGTTGTTTGAGTCACAGTTCTTCAAAAATAGTCTCTCTATATGTGTAAGTGGTGTGGTCGAAATTTTCATTAAGGGTGATCATCAATATAAAGAAGTAAACATACACGAACTAATCCAAGAGTTCAACATCTGCTATATATACAAAAGAAAAAAATTCAATCATATATAAATCGCATAATTTTTTATCGAAGGGTTTTAGGTGAACCTCCAGCCCCAAGCTAGCTCCACTCTTGGGTCATGTACACATTCTTGATTTTCGAATCAATTTTTATATATTTCAACTAATTTCACGAGATATTTGTCACCTTTTATCAATAACAAATATTAACTAATTTTGTCTATCAAAATTAGGACAAATGAGAACTACGTTGAGTTTTATTATTGTTGTATGTTAATTTTGTAAATTAATTAATATTTTGAGCTAATAATTTTAATAGTAATATTGGTGAAACCGAGGGAATATCGAATATTTGGAATTATTTATAAATTATTATATAACTCCCCACAATGTAGTACAGTAGTCAGTACTGACCAATTGAGAAAGACATTTTCGTCATCTGTGTACTCAAAAGAAAAAAATGCAAAATTTGGCTGTAAATTCTTGCAGAAAAATTATTGTTTGTGTAAAAAATTCCAAAAAAGAAAAAAAAAAACTTTAATGTGATGTATAGTGTATTTATTTTAATTCAAGCCTGTATGAATTTTTTACGAAATACCTTATATTAATGTGAATTTCAACTAATGTGTATAAGAGAGCTCACCCAACCATCAACCACTCAAAAGTCACTTCAAAGAAACATTACACAGACTTGGCCGCATATCGGATTCTCTAAAATAATATATTTTTAAAGAATTCAACACGAATGTGACGTCGAAAGTGAAGAGTCCGCGCAACTTATCTTCAAACATACTACAAACTTCATATATACACTATTCTACTAAACATCTTTATTGCTTGAAGTAAGAAACATAATAACTTTATTAAACACAATAATCACAAACAAAATACACTCAAAACTCAAACATTAACACAACATTAACCACTACTTAGGCCATAGGGTCTAATACATAAAAACACACATTAATTTGCTTATAAACACAAGTAAAATACTTAATGAGAACCAATTACTAAATGGCAAGATTAGCATAATCTAACTTGCCTTTGATATTATTATTTTTTTAACTATAAATATATAGTAATTTCTATATATAGAGTCCATCAAGAGACTCAAATGCCAAAGGATAAAGAAGTTGCCCTTAATTTCATGAAGAAAATGGTAATCACCTTACACCATGGGACTAATCAAGATTAATCTTAATTAATCATGACTATTAATCAAGATTAATCTTCATAATCTGACGATCCCAATCTTTTTTGTTTGCGCAGTAGTTCTTCCTCTTCCTCCATCGAATGAAAATTACTATATATTAAGAAAATTACACTTAGAGAGCACTTTGATTAACTTATAATAAGGAGGGAATTAATATTTGGTGATGTTCATGAAGATAAATATATAAAGAGCGAAATGAAGGTGACTTAATTAGTAGCTAGGGAGAATATAATTAATGTGATCACTTTTAGCTAAAGTAGAAATAAAAATGAACCAACATGGGTTGTGGACCTGTGGTGCAGTGGTGAGACTATTTTATCCTTAACAAGAGGTCTCGAGTTTGAATCCTGAGTATAGAAAAAATCTTGTTGGGAACGTCACTCCCAGAATAAGCCCTGCAGTGCGTGATCCGAATTAGTCGTGACGAACACTAGGTGGGACACAAAAAAAAATGAAGGTACCTTATTAGGGATATGCCATTGGTACCTCTTACAATATCAGAAATTGCTTTAGGTCATATATTTAAATTATAACTGCGTCATTCTAGAATTATTTTTAAAATTTTGTTATATACATTTCTGATCTCGTTACTAGCTATATATATACCTGTACATATCTTTATCTAAATGTTGAATAGAATTGGAAAAAAAGCAGTACACTATATATGTTATAGTACAAATTTTAGTGAAAACTTGGAAGCTTGTACTACTAATATATACTCCCGCTGTCCCAAATTATCCGTTCCAAATTGAGATAACACATTAATTAAAAAAAATAATTAATAACATGTCTAGTTTACCATAATACCTTTATTAAATGATGTTTACAATTTAATTTGAAGAAAAAATAATTAATACAAAGGGTAAAACATGAAAAAAAAATTGTCTTGTCCTGATTAATAAAAAAAGACAACTAAAATGAGATAACAAATTAGAAAATTTGGGACGGAGGGAGTACTTTAATTTTATTGCGTAATGCTCTTTATAATAGTACAAATTTTAATGAAACTTGGAAGCTTGTACAACTAATATATACAATAATTTGATTTATATATTTTTTATAATAGTAAAAATTTTAATGAAAATTGGAAGCTTGTACTAATACTAATATATACTTTAATTTGATTGCGTAATATATACTAATATCTAATATATATATATATATATATATATATATATATATATATATATATATATATATATATAATTTTTGATCCAAGAAAATTTGAATAAAGTATGTGATACCCTGTTGATGAGTTGGTATATATAACTCCTATATGTATATTAAAGAGTGTTATATATAATCAATAAAAATAAGTAATCACACCACAAAAGATTGTGGTAAAATGGTACGTATCCATCCTTATTCAGAGATTTTGAATTTGAGAAAAATTGATCGAAAATGAAATCATTTTTGACAAAGTGCGCACTTTGCCTACAAATAGGATTTTGTGCACAAATTCAGATTAATTAAAACCCAAGTGAATATCTAAAAACAAAATATGAGTTTAAGATATATACTACAAATTTCATACATTAATTCCAACAACCTTTCTTGCTTTACATAGCTAGAAATCATAATGCTATAAAATATTAATTTAAGCTATATACGTCGCTAGGTTCATTAAAAGAAATTTACATGTAAATCTCTTTACACTGTAGGATTAAAATAAGACGAAACTACCTGTTATAACAAAAAAAGATAACCTGATAATGGTTGATATATAAAAATTTCTTACACTAATGATGTATATATATAACCTAAACTCATAGAACAAACACACTCAAATATTAATACAATAACACTAAGCCATTATTATTTGGCCATAGGCCTAATACATAAAACACTTAATTTTAAAGTAGATTACAAACACATACAACATTTATAGTAAGAAAAAACTCAACAAAGAACTAAGTAAAGATATGATTAATTACCATAATAATCTACCTTAACAATAATTTTAAGTCCTATATATAGAGCCTATCAAGAGACTCAAATGCCAAAGGTTAAAGAAGTTGCCCTTAATCAAGATTAATAATCTTAATCATGATTATTAATCAAGATTCTTCATGAATTAATGATAATAGTTCCCACCACACATCACCAAAAAAAAAAAAAACATTTTTTGCGGTCACCCTTTTATTATGATCTTCATCTAACGATCTCAGTCTTTTCTGTTTGCGCAGTAGTTCTTCCTCTTCCTCTTCCTCTTCCTCTTCCTCCATCGAATGAAAATTACAATAAATCAAGTACTTTGACTTATAAGGATGAAATGTTTTTTTTTTTTTGGTTTTACACCTGGTATTCGGTACCTACATTAGAGCCTTGACTAATCCGAATCGCGCGTTGCAAGGCCCAGGGATAGTGCTTCCAGTAAAATTTTCTCACTCGAATCGAGATCTCTAATTAAGGATGGAGCAGTCCCACCACTGAACCACAACTGATGGTGGTACAAGGATGAAATGTTGGTGATGTTCGTGAAGGCAAATATAAAGAGTGAAATGAAGGTGACTTAAGTAGGGAGAATATGATCACTTTTAAGTTTTATATTTATTTAAAAGAAGAACAAAATGAAAGTAGGAAAAAAAAATTAAAAAATGAGAAGTTAGTTGACAAGTGTAGAATCTTATAAGGAATATGCCAATTGGTACCTCTTATATTACAAAAAAAAAAAAAAAGTTATTTCTTTTAATGGCCTCATATTCCTTTCCACCCTTCAATTTTTCTTAATAGTCATGCAGCTTTATTTTTTTTATAACTATTGCAAAAATAATAGTAATATTTTTTTTCACGAATCAGAGGAACAAAGGGTTGAATCTCAATGGATCGTTGTATGCAAAAATAATAATATGTTCAGTGAAATTTTATAAGATTTGAGTGTAGAGTGTATGTAAATTTTACCACTATTTTGGAGTAGTTAGATATTTTGTTTACAGAGGACCCTCGGTTCAAGTACAGCAAATTCAAGTACAAGTCATGTAAAATATTTGTTGTTTAATTTATTATATTATAACAGGGTGAAATCATCACTCACAAGGCGGAATTTTAGGAGACTAAATTAAGTAGGCGTTTGGCGATAAATATTATTCACAATATTTGGAAATATATTTTCACTTTGTTCCAGAATATTTGTTTGGCCACAAAAATCAAAAACATATTCGGAAATACGGTTTAACAATTTTTTATTTTCTTGAAAAACACCTTTTATAAAAGATTACATCCAAAGTTTAAAATATTTTTGAAAATAGTATGAAAAAACACAACTTCAACTCTTTTTTCAACTTTAAAAATACCAAATAAAATAAATATGTTTTAATTTTCATGGTCAAACAATCCTAAGTATAAAGAACTATTTACTATTAATGAATGTGATAGGATGAAAATGAATGTAATATTTCTATTCTTAATTAGAAGTTTCTAATTCGAAACTTAATATTATATAACAATTAACAAAAATACATTCAACAAATATATGTTATTATTCAATTCTTATATTATAATTTCAATATAACTCGTTGATCAATATCCTTTAAATTATTAGAATATAATTTTAAAAAGCTTTTTTAAGTTGACATTAGGGCTGTGCAAAAACCAAACAGACCAATAAACCGAACCGATAAAAATGTTATTAGGTTATTGATATTAGGTTATCGGGTTAACGATTTTTTATTGGTTTTATATAAAATTTTATTGAGTAAACGGTTCAATATCGATTTTAGCTTATTGGGTTATTGGTTAAACCGATAACCCAATAAGGATACACTAAGTTATTGTTTATCTCTATTTATGTTATATATTTAAATCTCTCTCTCTCTCTATATATATATATAGATAGATATAGATGTGTGTGTGTATATATATATATATATATATATATATTATATGCACTACTAATTCATAATTTAGTGATTCACAAAGTATTAACCTATTCAGGGCAACAAAGACACAATATAAAGTTCGGCTATTATCGTAATAAAAAGCTTGAAGCATTTATAGCTTCCAACAATTAGGATTAAATTTTTTTTCTAACTAACATTCAGTTCAAGTTTGAAGATTCTTATAAACTAAAATGCATTGCGTAGGTTTTGACAGTAATTAAGATTTTATTTTTTTATGTTAGTTGTTACTATTTTTATTTTATAAGTATTTTCTTATTGGTTAAACCGAAAACCAAACCGTTAAGGATCAAAAATCGATAAACCGAAACCGATAAGAAAATATTTTATTGGTTGGTTATTGATTTTACATATTTAAAAATCAAAAATCGATAAACTAAATCAATAACATGTAAAATCGAACCGAACTGACCAATGCGCACCCTAGGTGACATAAGCAGTACTATCAGTTAGTACATTTTTTTATTATGAATCTTAGAAACTTGTACAGTTGTACTACTATAATATAGTACTACTTTAATTTGATTGCGTAATGCTCTTAATAGGTCAAATTTTTTTCTGTATAAAATCAAATTGTGTTTATTATATAATTGAACTTCTTTATATATTCATAAAAATTTAGACACAAACCCCCATATTTGTTTGTTTGATGACGTTTATTAAATTTGATTTTCACTCGGTATTCGGTATTCGATATTCAGTATTCGTAAACCATATTCACTCGGTATCATGCTCTAAATATGATCTTTTAATTATTAAACTAGTTTTTTTTTTTAATTAATTAACTTAAAGATGTATACAAAGATAAGTAGTATAACATAGCTATATACACTCATAGTGACGGATGCAGAATTTTCATTAGGGAAGTTCGTCAAACATTGTATATACATAAAGAAATTGATTTTATGTTTTGCAAGGCTTAATTTTTTCGCGTAGACTCACTAAGTAAGATAAGACTTGGAAACAACCTCTTATAGATACGCAAGGTAAGACTGCATTAAATAGACTCTTATGATCAGGCCCTACGCATAGCAAGGACTTTAGTGCACCGGACCATCTTTTTTTCAGTGGAGAGTAGAAAGGAGGAGTAATTTGAAAGGGAAATATGAAACTTGTATTAAATCTTGAACAATGTTGAACACTCTCAGCGAAATTCCTAACTTCGCCACAACGCCACATTAGGGGCGTTGCTACGTATATCAAAGAGTGGTCGATTCAACACCCTTTTTCGAAAAATTATACAGTGTATATAGGTCAAATCTTTCTCAAAGTATCATTTCTCATCTGATTCTTTATTGCCTGTATCTTGATTAAGTTATTCTGACAATAAATTTCAAATGGTAATGTATGTGCTAAGCTAGACTATATCGCTCGTACTCTGCAAAAATGTTGCCGCACCTGTGTTAGATCCTCGAACAATGTAGTACTTTTGGATGATCTGACACGCACCTGAGGCTTTTTAAAGAGTCCGAGCAACATAGATTGTGCTACGTAAAGATGTTAGGACGAAAGCGCCACAAGAATGCTAACGATATTCAAGAGAACCACCTCTTTCCACTCTTAACTGCCTTTAGTTTCATAACAAGATCTTCCCTCTGTGCTTCTACTTCAGCATACTTGAGACTCATTTGAAAGTATCGCTCGCGAAGGTCTTTTAGTTCTGCCTCTAGTAAAGACTTTGTTTGTTCGAACCTTTTCACCATTTCACTGTCCGCGTCTAGCTTCTTAGAAGTCGGTGAATTCCCTCTACGCTCCTCGGTCTTGAACCTACATGCATAAACAAGAATAGCAGCTTAAAAATATGTAGCAGAAATCCTAAGTTCTATATTTATTTTAATAAATGACTTGTTTCATCGACCAGACTTGGTTTCTTTGTCTCCTTAGGACTCAATGATAAGGTGGTCCGAGCCTATAGAACGGATCTTATTCAAGTAAGATGTTAAGTTCTATACTGAGATGATGGATCGTTTGGTAAACATTCCGAAAGGTAGTAAAAGATTGATAATTCTACCTCGACATGTTTATAGCTTTAATCCTTTTTTATCTGTGAAAACATGACTTCAGTTTGCTCGTATGACTTACATTCTCTCCGGTCGTTATAATGAACCGAACAAGAGATGGGACTGCATGATTGTACTTAGAATGCAAAGCTTTTGTATAGGATGATATTAAATGTAAAAGAAAATTCGGAGTTGTAAGTGTCTTATATATACCTTTGAAGCTGAATTTTGTACTTCTTATTTGACTCTAATGCTTCAGCTAGCTTGTTCTCAAGCAACCGTATTCTAGCCAAGTAATCCGCTTCAACAGAAGAGACAATTCCATCGGAGGAACCGTTTTCACCCTGAAAGAATATAAGTATTTTTAAAGAGCAACGATGGAGTTATAAGCATTTGACGGGGAAAACATGAAACTCAAAATACCAGCGCCAGTGGTGATATATTGTGCTTCCGACTATGTTGATCAGACTCGTCAAAAATGCTGCCAGGTGCGTGTTGGATCCTCCAAACATAGTGCTCTTTGGGAGGATCCAATACAGGTGTGCCAACATTCTTGGAGAGTCCGAGCAACGTATTGCTTTTAAAGGTGAAATTGAATAGACGAGTAAGAAAGAGCACCTCTGAATGAAGTCGATCCACCCGAAGTTCTTGCTTTTGAGGTGCTCTATTGAAGTTAGTGTACTTACTGATGCTCTTTGGAGTATCATTCTGTTCAAACTGCAAATGAACATGAAGTTTTGTTATTCATCCGTATTTTAAGTTAAGCGAAAAGCAGTAAAAACATAAAGAAAGAATCTCGTAATAAGCTAACCTTTTTGGCGTATAATTTTTTCTCTTCCTCCATCATTTTCACTTCTGCTTCAAGTGCTTGAACTTTCCTCAACAAGTTATCCTTCTCCTCTTCCATCTTGTATATTTTCTGCCGATATTGCTCGTTGTCTCTCTTAGTTTCACTAAGCTCATTTTTCAAATCAGCTACTTGTGCACGGAATCTCTCCTTTTCAGCTAACTCACTTTCCATTTGCTCGACTTTTTCTTCCAAGCAAGTTTTCTTTCGATTGCTGTTCTCCAGATCCGACAAGATTTTCTGTAAGTCGGACATCTTACCAGCAAACGAGGCCTTCTCAGCCTTCATTTCTTCACAATCTCCGGATATTTTCTCCATTGATGCTTCTAACTTTTCCTTTTCGGACATGCACTTTGTGAGTTTGCTCTTCAGATTGAACACTTCATCCTTTAGCTCCTTTGTTTTCTGCAACTGAAATTTCAGATTAGCACTTTCTTCATAAAGCTTTTGATGTTCATAGCGCGAAAGAGTGAGCTGCAACTCAAGGTCATTAATGCTCGTCTTAAGCTTTTCCTCCTTGGCCCTATAATTTGGTAAAAGTTTCAAAATCTTTGCATGATCAACCATCAGCTTCTCATAACTTTGTCTTGAAGCAGCAAGCTCCTTCTCAGTCGATGTAAATTTTGATTGAACGTCTTCAAGTACAGATTCTAGCTTTTCTTTATCATCACGTAAACTGGAAACTTCAGAAGCAGCGTCAGAAGCTAATCTCCTTTCCTCATCCATTTCAGAAATTTGCTTCATTAGTTGTTCAACCTCTTTCTCGAGTCTCTCAACTTCCATCATCTTCTCTGAATATTTTTGGTTAGACAAACTTTCTTGTTGCTCGAGTTTCTCAATTTTGTTCTTGTTCTCTTGAATGAGTTCGTTTAGTTCCGCATTCATTCTCTCCTCTTTCAATGAAAAATCTTTCCACATTGAATTGAGATTTTCTTCTAGAGCTTTAACCTTTACCAAGCTATTAGACAAGCTTTTCTGTGATTCATGCAGTTGAGCTTCTAGCTGCACACGAAGCTCATACTGTTCCACGTTCTTTCTTTCAAGTAGATTCCGCAAAGATTCTTGCAACTTTTCATTCTCGTTCATGAGTCGTGCACATTCTTCTCGAGCTTGTGACCATAGGATCTGCATGTCTTTTAATTCTTCTTTGAGATCAGCAATGCTTGTTTTCGTCTCACTATCCAACTTCCCCATTTCTTCTTGAAGATTCATTATGATAGTCCTGGATTCTTCCAATTCTGATTGACGAGATTCTTCCTCAACAGTCATGAGCCTAATTTTTGCTTCAATATTTTCGTTCTTCTCAGTCAATCCTACTAACCGATCCTCCAATGTATGTTTCTCACTTTCGAGCTGTGCTAGTTTGCTTTCCAGAAGCTTGTTCTCAGAAACCCGGGCATCCAAGCAACTAGAGGTGATGGCACTTTCTCTCGAGATGATTTTCATGTTTTCTTCCACCTGTTCCCTTTCCATTTGAAGACCAGCTACTTTACCTTCTAGTTCTCTTTGATGCTCCAAAAGGCGGCTTTTCTCCTCTTCATGTCTTTGTAACTCAGCCTGTAGCTTATCCAACTCGGAAACTTTTTGATCCAACTCTTTTAGATGACCGGAACATTGAATTTGTTGTTCTTCCTTTGAGCTCTCATGTTCTTGAACCTCAAGACTGTAAGCTTCGAGCTTTCTATTCCTCTCCTGGATCTCCTGTTCGTGCTGTTTAAGACATTCCTCGCATTCAACAAATCTTGTTTCTAAGAGATTGTTCAGGTCATACAGACTCGTAAGGACACAGTCGGTTGTCAATAGTTTTGAAGATCTTGCAACGTCCTCGCTCAAAATTGCCAAGTTTTCCAGGTGATGTTTGCACTGATCACTAACGCTGGAAGAAAGTTGATTCCACGGTCTCTTTAGATGGTGGAAAGCTACTTCAAGTTGCTTCACTAATTCAATGCACTTTTCGGAGTTTTCAATTTCACCAACTTTTTCCACAGGTGTCCGTGTGCTTTCACTACCGGACTCCTTAAACTTGATGAGAAGGTCCAGGTTTTCCTCAGTAAGCTCAGCACAATCCCTCTCGAGCTCTTGTACTTTCTCTCGTAATGCTTCAATCTCTCTTACTAGCTCAGTGCTAGCTTTCTCGGAGTGTCCATTCTCCGTCTGTCTGTTCATTCTCCGTTCACTCTCAAGCTCATGATTTTTGTCTTGTAACGACTTTTTGAGAGATTGAACACTTCTTTGCAATGACTCTTCCGATTCATCCTGTTCTCGTGAATCTTCTGCCGTGTCAGCTAACCTCAGATGCAGAGATGAAAATTTCTCTATTTCCACTTTCTGCTGTTCGATAGTTTCTTCCAGCTCCTGAAGAAGCGAGAGGAGCTCGATGTTTGATTCTTGACTTCCTTTCAGTTGTAACGCTAAACTAGCATTCAACTCCTGTTGATGTCTTATTTCATTTTCCAGTTCCTCCTTCTGACCTCTCGGTTGAAATATCGAATCCTCTCCCATATCGCGTTTTTCTGTTGACTTCTCCAACATTAGTTTGAGATTCTCGATCTCTCTTTTCAAGGTACCTTGCTCCGAATAGGCAGCTGAAAGATCCATCACCAAGTCTGCTTGCTTTTTCGACTGAGACGTGAATTCCTCTCTCAGTATGTCCAAATCGAGCATAAGCTTCCGAGCATTTCTCTCCCACATCTTGGCTTCTATTCGGAGTTCTTCAATCGTATCTTCTGCAGCCTCCAGAAGGTTTCTCGAAGAGCCTGAATTCGTCACAGAAGACGCTGTGAAATCTTTTCTGGCTTTCGTATTGTATGATGATTGATTTGAAACAGTTTGATCATCGATGAACTGATCATTCTGAGGTGAAGTATGGTCAGGACTTGCTCTAACTTGTTTCGATCCTCCATTCTTTAAGTGATTTCTGGAGGGAAGCTTTTCTTTTCGCGTAAAACTCTCAGCTGAGCTAAAGCTGTCATTTGATCCGGATGCTGAGAAACTTTTATCCTGAAATGAAATGAAGGGGTGATTAACCACACAAGACACTGGATGTACATTAGAATTTACTACTTTTAAACTGAGTTCAGTACAACACAGAACAGAAAATTTTTGTATCGTCTGAAATCCGTCTAATGTAGTGAGAAGGTGATAAACGAGATCCAAACTATGTTGCTCGGACTCTCTAAAAATGGTACCACATCAGTATCAACGTACTTCTTGATGAAGGAATATCCCATAGGCCAACACCAATAGACTATGTTGCTCGGACTCTCTCGGGAACTCCAAAGAAGTACTACCACCACTATTTTTGGAGGATCCGACACACACTATTTTTGAAGAGTCTAAGAAACATAGCTAATATAAGCACATTCAAGTGATCGAAGGCAAAAGATTGAATCATAGATACGGAAGGTCTAGTCTAAAATAGTTATGCACTGATTGAGATTTGATCTTAGACGAAATTGATCCTGAAAACTGTATCCGAAATAGATTTCAAATGAATCTACATTAGGTTACATTCGTGAGAATCATACTTCCAAACGAGGATGCGTGATATCCAGGCTTCCACTCACATAAATGTTCTGGTTTACCTATCAGAACTGCTCGAAAGTTCAGTACTTAAAGGTTCATATGGGATCTGTTCACCAGACTAAGTAAGCTCAGATAATCTAATTGCCGTATGACTATAATAACAACAGCCCGGTGAACAAAGTATCCCACGTTCATACAGGATTGAATGAAGGGCAGCATCACAAAGGATTGTGATGTAACAAGCCTAAGCTGATGCAAGCATCATTAGTTGATTTCATGGCTCGAACATGTGTGACCTATAAGTCATACGTAGACAGCTTAATCGTTGCAAGTTACTAAATCGGAAGGCTAACAAAAGAAATAAGCAGGTTTTGTCAAGTTCAGCATAATACAGTAAAAATGGATAAAAAATTTGCATTAGTACCTTGATCTCAAATTTGCTTGGACCTGGGTTCGAGCCGGGATCATATGGAAGCACATCGCTCCCAGCGGAGAAGTTGCCAGACTCGTTCGATTTACTGTCAACATCGTGATCTAAACCATGCTCTTTCATACCAGAATGTGAAGAATTTGGTTCATCTCTGAAAGTATATAAAGAATATTTAGTTGAAGGGCGATTCACTTTTACTTTATTTAGTATGATGAAGAAGTGAGGATTCATATAGTCGACCCCGACATAGTTAAATTATGACCGAGAATACTTGGGAATTTGACTGTTTTCTTGATACCTGAATTTACTCCTTGGTGTTAGGCAGTGAATTTTCACCTGTAAAACAAGATTGACAAGAATTTATGTTAACAAAAAGTTGAAGTTTTTACGTGGTCCAAGTTTCTAGCTATGTTGCTCGGACCCTTCAAAAATGTTGTCGTACCCATGTTGGATCCTCTAAAAGTGCCTAGCTTTTGAAGGATCCGACATACATCCAGTGGTCCTTTCTAAGAGGACGAGCAACTCTTAGAAAGGAAGTTGGCGGGGAAAATATTGACTTATCGATCATAAGACTTGCCTGTAGTGTTGTTCCGTGATTGCATTTCTTTAAAGGAAGCAAAACAGGAGAAGACATTCTTGAAACAACATATGATGCTAGATTAATTGTTCCCTCTCCGAGTAGGCCTGATCTCGCAGAGCCCTGTGTTAAAGGAGCAATTAAGAAACACGATAGACAAGTCATCTTGAAAGTTCAAGACCTCCCTTAAACTTGACATGTTTTATTGGACGCACAGTGAACTTTTCCTAGTCCTAATTACCCCCGCGAACTTGGCAAAGTCAATTTCACGCCTAAAAGAAGCGTATTCATCTTCTTTGCCAAGTTCAGGGAACGTTTGCACTGAATAAAAAGTGTCAAGTTTAGGGGAGTTGCGAGGTATTCAAGTGAGATGAGCTTAAAACGACACTTGTTATGCCATGTATTACTGTCGATGAAGCAAGGACTTCGATCATACCATTGAAACAACAAACTTGTAGAGAGATTCTTCGAGTTCCATAGAAGAATCAACTTGTGAAATCCACACGGACTCCAAAAGTGTCTCTGGCCACTGGCAGCTTCCGCTTTTCACAAGCGTTTTGCCTAGCTTCGCCACTGTCTTTCCAGTTTCTACACAGATTACAGACAACGATAGCCTGTCCCATCCTTTCGGTACCTATCTCATTACAACATCAAATCAACTGTCAGCGACCATTTGTATCTCTCCTGCATTCTTATATCGACAAGCTAAATGAAACCACATATTGGAGCTCTTTAGTACAATTAAACAAACTAAAACAACAGCATTTGGGGGAAAATAGAAATCCGTAAGCATTATATCAGATTATACGCTGGTGCCAGTTGGAGGAAAGGTTGACCACGCCAATGATGCTTAGCTGGTCTTTACGGATGATCAGCCATGACGGAAGCATCCTTAAGTGAACTCGTGACAATGTGGGAGGAAACTGCTGCGTCCAGACTATATGTAGCTCAGACTCTTCAAAAATACAGTTGGGGTGTGTCGGATCCTTCAAAAAGTTAAGCATTTTGGCATGATCCAACAAGGGCGCGACTACACTATTGGAGGGTCCGAGCAAGATAGGTTCCAGAACACTACGAAAACTTGTTATAGACAAAATCCTTTGTAAAAATACTACACATCCCTTGGCTCAAAGTTTTCAAAATCAATCTTTTTCGGTTTTCGTTTACTTATGAATTAAGTTACACAGAAACTATACAATCATCAAATAATCACACATAATATCTAAAAAGGGCAGCCCGGTGCACTAGAGCTACCACTATGCACAGTGTCCGGGGAGGGGCCCCACCACAAGAGTGTATCGTACGCAGCCTTCCCTTGCATTTCTTCCAAAGGCTGTTTCCGAGGCTTGATACAAGTCAAGATCACGGTAAAGTTTTCCGTGAACAGAAGGTCACGTGTTCAAGCCTTGGAAACAGCTTTTAGCAGAAATGCAAGGTAAGACTGCATACAATACACCTTTGTGGTGGAGCCCTTCCCCGAACACCGTGCATAGCGGTAGCTTAGTGCACCGGGCTGCCCTTACAAGTCAAGATCACCTATTTTAGCTCAACCATCCTATCACTGGATGATCGATCACATATCGATCATCCTTCTTATGAACATGATGATCAACTACGGTGTCAAGCCAGGGGCGGAGCAACAGTTCTGCTTAGTATGTCGGCAGAACTCAGTAGCTTTGGCTCAAACCGTTTATGTGTTTAAAAATGTAGTTATATGGACAGTAAACTCTCGTTTTTAGAATTCATAACCCGTAAACTTAAAATCCTTGTTCCGCCTCTGACTATGTTATCGAGATATTACCAATATGCTAATGCAATTCAGATATTTTATTAAATAAAAAGAACCAATAGAACAAAGCTAAGCCAGTAACAAAAACTGAATCAAGAACATCAACTTTTTCTAAGTTTTGTATCATCCCAATAATAAAGCTACAGTCTTTATTTAAAAAAAAAAAACAAGTGTTAATTACAAATACAACACAACAATCAGTCACTGTTGAATACCAGTAGAGCTGTCAATACGGGTTGACCCAGCTCATCCGGACTAAGCCCACATGGGCTTTGGAGTTTGATGGGCTGGGCCGGGCTGACTCATCAACATGATGGACGGAAAATAGCAAGCCCAATCAATCACACCGTGGGCTGCGGGCCTTCACGGGCCAACCCACTTTTAAAATATATTATTTTTATAATCCTAATTTAAATTTTAAATTGTTAATTACATAAATATTTACAACATAATATTACATGAAGCTACTACTTGTTAATCAAGTATCAAATTTACAAAAAAAAATGTAGCATTGTACCTAAACAACAACGACAACGACAATATATTTAGTTTAATCTCATAAGTGCGGTCTGAAAAGAATAGTGCATACGTCACCTTGTAAAAGTAGAGAGACTATTTCCGATAGACGCTCGACTCAAGAAAAACATTTCAAAGAAGTTTTGGAAAAAGAAAACACGTAAGTGCGATAACCAAAGTACAACAAACAATGTATAGTAACAGAAATTGAAGAACGAGAAACTACGAGAAAAAAGTACCTGAAGTACTTGGAAATTGGAAAATCTGAAATCAACCCTTTCACCTGATTTTTCCTGCTTATTATTTTGCTTATGTAACTTGTACATTTTTCTCTTTATCACCTTAGTGATTATATTTTCTTGA
This sequence comes from Capsicum baccatum var. pendulum, assembly GCA_030864225.1. Classification (NCBI taxonomy): domain Eukaryota; kingdom Viridiplantae; phylum Streptophyta; class Magnoliopsida; order Solanales; family Solanaceae; genus Capsicum; species Capsicum baccatum. The sequence goes on from CM061558.1 coordinate 275,124,338, forward strand.
AATGTGATATAAACAATAAAATGACACTAAATTTGAAAATACAATAAGAATTAAAAATGCATTTGAAGGACCAAAAAGAAAATAGAGAAGTTAGTTAGTTGGTTGGTCTTTATTTATGAACTTGTCATGGGGTGTAACATTGTTTTCTATCATTGTGTTTATAATTTATTATAAGTTAAGTAATTTGTGTTGTTTGACACTCAAATAGAAAGTTGTCTTGTAATAGTAAATTCCTTTTTTTTTTTGGGGGGGTTTTTTGTCCGGTGTTTGGTATCCTCTTTTCGACTCAACTAGGGGCAGGAGCGGAGTTAGGTAGGGCCGAGGCGATTTTTTTTGGTTTTTTGTTTGGTGTTTGGTATCCGCTTTTCGACTCGATTAAGGGCAGAAGCGGAGTTCGGTAGGGCCGAGGCGATTTTTTTTGGTTTTCTGTTCGGTGTTTGGTATCCGTTTTTCGACTCGACTAGGGGCAGGAACGGAGTTGGGTAGGACCGAGGCAATTTTTTTTGGTTTTCTGTTCGGTGTTTGGTATCCGCTTTTCGACTCGACTAGGGGCATGAGCGGAGTTGGGTAGGGCCGAGGCGATTTTTTCTGGTTTTATGTCTGGTGTTTGGTATCTGTTTTTCGACTCGACTAGGGACATGGGCGGAGTTAGGTAGGGCCGAGGCATTTTTTTTGGTTTTCTGTCTGGTGTTTGGTATCCGCTTTTCGACTCGACTAGGGGCAGGAGCGGAGTTGGGTAGGAGCGAGGTGGTTTATCTGAACCCCTTTGGCGAAAAATTATAATATTGTTTATACTTTATTAAATTTATTTTTATGATATATAATAGATGTTTACGTTGCATATTTGGACATGTTCAGTGAAAATTCTGCTTCAACCAATGACTAGGTGCATAACCTAATGGTTTTGATTCAAATCGTGTATTAAATAAATTTCTTAAAGACAAATCAATAATGTTTAAATATTATTAATTTAGAATGATAACTCAAAAGGAACTAAACTCTCAAATCAATAATCTTTAAATTTTAACACCGCTTCAAGATGATAATCTGAATTTGCACCGAAAAATTCTCTCCTCTTAAAGTACTTCTCATTAAATAAAACTTAATTTTTAAAGCTCGAACCCGAAACATCTGGTATTAATATCAATGGGTTGTCTTGTAGTTATTAAAATTGGTTTTAAAAATAAATCATTCCACTTTTTAACAATATTTTTTACCTAACAAGAAAAGGAGAAATAAAGAAATGATCATTTATGTGTCTATCAACCTTATAGGGTGGGTAAGCTGAACTTTGAAGGCAAGAAAAGAGTTTAATTTCCTTTTACATAAATTATTTTTTTCTTTTTTTTTTATTTGTTTAAATGAGAAAAAAAATACTTTTTTTTCTTTCTTCAATTAGAAAATTATCTCCCTATATTTTTTTTTTTGTAATATCTTTTGCAAAAATGATTTTATTTATGATAAGAGAGTTTGGTAGGAAGTTACAAAATAAAATAACAACGTTACAACTTAAGAAGCATTAAAGGGAGGAAAAAATTTAATTAGAAAATTATCTATCTATATATTTTTTTGTAATATTTTTTGCAAATATGAGATTTTTTTTTCCTGATGGGAAAATTTGTGCCTGTTATTTTCCATATTTATTTTTGAAAAGAGAGTTTGGTAGGAAGTTACAAAATAAAATAACTACGTTACAACTTAAGTTAGCATTAAAGGAAAAAATAAAAAGCTATGGAGAGGGCAATAATAATTACCTCACGTAGGGAGTTACAAATATAGTTATACAATTAAAGTAAAATAAAAGTATAATATGAATTATGATTATACCTTGTTTTATAATTGAGCATGACATTATGAATATCTATTATACAAGTAAATATTTAATTGAGATATTAGTTTTAATCAAGTGCAACATACTAGTAAAGTTGTTGTAACGATTAGGAGATCACGAGTTCAATCTATATAAATAACTATTTATAAAAATATAAAATAAGACTGCATGCAATAAATTTTTAGGTTCGACTTTTTTTAAATCCCGCATATAGCGAGAACTTAATGTACCGAATCGTACTTTATTAAATTTAATCAAGAGAAGCATTGCTAGTAATGATATGTTCTATACTATGTGATTATAATAGCTGTAATAATTTGTATTGTGTTGGCGATAATTTCTATTTTTCGTTGAGATTTATATTTTAATATTCCCTGTCTTAATATGTCATTTTCTCTTTATGAATTAAGCAATATATATATATATATATATATATATATATATATATATATATATATATATATATATATATATATTTGTCTGTTCTTTCTTCATGTACGATGACGTTAGCGGCGGAGCTATAATTTTGCTTACGAATTTGGTAAAAATTAAGTAGGTTTGACTCAAATTTTGTATTCGGATTAAAATTTATTTTAATGTGTATAAATGATTTATCAAGAAATCAATAAGTTGCGTTTAATATAATTCAGAGTCCATAAACTCAAATTTTTTAGTTTCACTTTTAAATGACATGAATTTTCATTTCATGAGTTAGGTTTATCGAAAATAGTTTATGTATACCCCAAATGATAAGAGGAAGATCCATCTACGTACATCCTACTCTTTTCGGGTTTCATTCGATATTCCATATTTATGTTGGAGTCTCGATTAATTCGAATCGATGGTGTAAAACCTATATTTTTAAAGTAGAAGCATTCCTAATAGTTTTTTTTTATATATATAAGAGAACTCAAAATCAAAATTTTTGATTAAAAATAAAGTAACTGGTTGCTATATCGAATTTGAATCTTAACCATAAACGATTCATGATAGTTGACATTCATAATAATTTACCTAATTCATCTTCTTTTCTTTTTTTTGGTTTTTCACCCGGTGTCCGGTACTCATATTAGAGCCCCGGCTAATCCGGATTATTGCGCGTTGTAAGACCCATTAACAGAGTAGTGATCCCAATAGAATTTTTTCCATACCCAGAACTCGAACCCGAGATCTCTGGTTAAGGATGGAGTGGTCCCACAACTGCACCACAATCCATGTTGGTACCTAATTCATCTTCATCATACATCATTAGGTTTTAATCTCATCATAAGTCCATGTTGTTAATTAATCAACAATCAAAAAATATACTATACAAAGACTAGCTTTGTGTATATATTACTTATAAATTTGTTATATATACCATCAAGCAACATCATTAGCCATAATGCTGGTGGCCAGAGTTGGAGACTTGAAGATTAAGCCAAATGTGAAACCATTTCACATTGGTTTTGTCTTTGTGGGGGTGGGGGTGGGGAGGGGTGGAGGGGTGGGGATAGATATAGGTTCAAAAATGTGGTGCTCCGACACACGTTAAATTCGACGCGGAATAAATATAATTATATAAAAAATGTATAAAAATTAGTATAAGATGGAAAAAAACACTTATGGTTCAAAAATGTGGTGCTCCAACACCCGTTAAACTCGATGCAGAATAAATATAGTTATATAAGAAATGTATAAAAATTGGTATAAGATAGGAAAAAACACCCATGGTTCAAAAATGTGATGCTCCGACACCCATTAAACTCGAAGCGGAATAGGTATAATTATATAGGAAATGTATATAAATTGGTATAAGATGGAAAAAAACACCCGTGAAACCAAGAAGATAGCTGGGTACTTTGATTTTCAGGCGAAGTCTTAAAGCTGTGGTGTTAATATGTGTGTTTGAACCTCCCGAGCATCCACGACCCTTAAATCTTGGGGTTGGGGGGGGGGGGGGGGAGGCAAGCCAAAAAAATAAAATAGTATAAAGTTTCCGCTATGTGCAAGATCCGGGAAAGAATCCGACCACAATGGTCTATTCTATACAGTCTTATCTTACATTTCTGTCAGGGGAGGAGATAAACGAGCAATTAAAGTTGAATTTACGCAGATTAAAATAGACTAAATTAATAAAGTATAAATAGCATAAATACCAACCTTTTTAGAAGTAATTACACTCTCTCCCACTTTTTAAATTACTTTACTGACTCTCCCTATTAATATATATAACATAGCCGACATATACATAGCATTCTGTGTATAGGTTGAGATTTTTGTAATATATTTAGGGAGTTGGAATTTTTTGTAATATTGAAAACATAAATTGTGTGTTTGTGTAATTTTTAGATTAATAAATCAATGAATTATAAATCCGCTCAAAAGTTATTTGATTAAGAGGGAGAAGCAATCAATTATAACTCAATTCATAATTTTTTACCAAATTTTAATTAATTAATTAATTTATTTATTTATTATGATTTGTTTAATTATCTAGTAAAAGTTTTATCTATTCTTAGCATCTTTGCCAAAACAAGGAAGAAAATAATGGTATTTTGATTAAAATATTTTTAATCATGATATTCTTTTTTATGTTGATATTTATTTTACAATTAAGTAACAATAAATTATTTTAAAATCTTGTTAATTACGAACTATTTAGTAAAAACTTAACGAGGAATTCATAAATAATTCCATTTTTTTAAAAGTGAATGTGGAACTTTCTTATTATATAGTTCCTAATTAGATAATATAATTGTATTTGCTTTAAGACAAACTAATTAAATTATATTTTATTGTATTGTTAGCTGCATGCGTATAAATGTAATAATAATTTCACGTGTTTAACCTCAGAGTGCACATTAAGAAAATTTCATTAATCTCATAAGTTAAGGATGTGTTCGGTACGAAGGAAAATGTTTGTTACGTGTAGTATATAAGTAAAGAATATTATCTTTAAAATAGCAAGATATTTAACAGAGTTTCATAGATTGATATATTGATGTGCATATCTATTTTTGGGAATTCAAAAATTCACAATTTCTACTATTTTGTCCGTTTGATTTGAAAAATGGTTCTAACGGCCCCATCACACCAACCAGATCACCGATTGCATTAAAGTATCTACTATATGCACAATTCCAAGAAGAGACGAACCCCACAAAGGTCGATTGTAAACCTTGTAGAGCATTAAAATGCACACTACACGCAGGATCCCAATAAGGACAAAACCCCCCACAAGGGTGTGTTGTATACTTTGTATTTCTGCAAGAGGTTGTTCTATGGCTTAAACCCTTGACCTCTTGGTCACATGACAACAACTTTACCATTAAAATGCACACACTATATGTAGGTCGCGATAAGGAGAAAAACCCCCACAAGGCTTACACTTTGCATTTCTGCAAGAGGTTGTTTCCACAGCTTGAAACCCTGTCACATGACAACAACTTTATCAGTTACTTCAAAATTCCCAATAAAAATCAACGTCCATGGGGATCAAACCCACGTGCTAATAGTGTAAAATAGTTTGTACGATTTGTTTTTATATAACTTAAAGCATATTCAAGTTTAAATCTCCTTTTAATATATTTACATCGTTACTTGGTGCTTATTTGTAAAAATAACATAAACATAGACTTCAACTTGTCATATTTACACAAATTTCCACCCTTGCAAAATAATTACAAAAATCCCAACTAATTATGTATCTTCGTTGGATGTATCGGGAGCTAATTATGTATCTTGACAGAACCAAAATTGGGGTTTTCTGTAATTATACAAAATGTCAGAAGTTTCTTTAATTAAGCTCCAAACTGTCGTGATTTACATTGTTTTACCTTTTTCTTTTGGGCTTTGTTTGTGGATACATAGGTGGCATTGGCATCAAAATATGGGCCTTATACAGAGGAAATAAGACAGGCCCAATTGAGGATTCAACTTCAAAATGTGAACACTATTTGATGCTAATGGGCTCAAAGTAGGCCCAGATTTTGTGCATCTTACTACTTCATTAGAGGTCCAACTTGGACAAATGTTTGGCTAAGGCCTTTTTGGAGTTTGGTTCAGATCCAGCCCATAATTCTTTGGAGGAATTATAGGAAAAATAACATAAATATACACCTTAACTTATCATATTTATACAAATTTTCATCCTTATAACGTAATTTCAAAATTTTTAACTAATTACGTATCTTTGCTGGATATCAAGAGCTAATTTATATCACGACAGACCCAAAATCGAAAAAAATATATCATGAGCTAATTTTGTATCTTTACTAGGAAAAAATATATCTTCGTTGGATGTATTATTTATCTCGGCATACTCAAAATAAAAAAAAACTGTATTGGGGCTAATTATGTAACTTTAAAAAGACAAATTGTATCATCATTTGATGTATTATGTATCTCGACAGACTCAAATCGAAAAAAAATATATCGAAAGTTAATTATGTATCTTTACAGCGGAGATAAATGTATCTTCATTGAATGTCTCGAAAACTAATTACGTATCTCCCCCAGACTTCAAATTGGAATTTTCAGTAATTAGATAAAATATCGAGATTTTCTGTAACTAAACTCCAAACTGTCGGGATTTGTGTTGTTTATATACAAAAGGAAATGACCTAGATTGGCCCAATGTACTGAAACATGGGCCCATTTACTTGGTCTGAGGCCCAGGTGATTAGGTCACTCAAAACCAAGACCCAAACTAAACCAATGCTTTTATTTTAGGAAATTTTACACCATATACTAAAAATAATAATTGAATGAGTGTATAAATTGTATCCTCGATTTTGATATTTGTGCGGATTCATAAAAATAAGTGGACTAAAATATTCTTACGTTGAGTGGTAAATATGCATAATAAAAAAATATCGGTAAGCGGAATCAAAATCGCCTAACAATGGCATGAAATCATGACAGACCTGTATGACTTCATGCTATACAGCCTACTTGTTTAATTGAATTAGTCAGATATCAGGACGTATCATCATAATTTCAGAAACAGCTTAGGACACATATATGACTTTGTTCTACGAGCAATGTAACTGTCTTGTTGAATTACTCACAAATTATAGTAGATCATCACGACGATATGCATATAGTCATAAAACATATATGTTTTTTTGCAAATATAAAAACAAGATGTACAAAAAGAGAAACAAACATTACATGCTTTTCTTTAATTTCAATATAGACAAATACAAAAGAAAAATTCAAAGTAAAAACTATGTAAATAAATACAAACCTAAGATGAACTAGGCAATAAAGGATCTATTTTTTCTTGTTTTTTCTTTAAAAATGAAATAATCCAATAAAGTCCCCCTGCTAAAAATAAACTAAAAAACCAAGCATTATTGTAAATTATTGCAAATGATTTTGGAATTGAATCCAAAATCCCAACATTTTGCAAAAACCCTGGAATTACTGGCAAAATCCCAATCACCAAAGCCAAAATTGCTCTTAAATTGTATCCACTTGAGTAATAATATACACCATTTGGACTCAATGTATACAAATCTTGTATACTTAAATTCATCCTTTGAATTAAGTAATAATCAACCAAAATTATTCCCATAATTGGTCCCAACAATGCAGAATATCCAACTAACCAAGTGTACACAAAACTTTCACTTGATTTTAACAACCTCCATGGTTGACAAACAATCCCTAACAATGCTGTTAAAATTGCACCTCTTCTAAAATTGAACCATGAAGGGCTAAGATTGACTAAGGCATTAGCCGGCGCGACAACATTGGCTGCTATATTTGTTGTAATTGTGGCTAAGCTAATGCCAAATATGGCTAACACCATCGTCAACAATCCACCAATTTCACCTAATAATGTTATAGGGTTTGATATTACATGACCAAAAATCACTTTAGTTGAAGATGTAACAGCCAAGCCAACAAAAGTAAACAACCCCATAAAGATTGGTAACCCTGCTTGGCCTATAATTTGGTCATGTTGGCTCTTGGCATACCTAGTAAAATCAGGTATGTTAAGTGCTAATGTAGCCCAAAACCCTATATTTGCAGTAAGTGATGGGAAAAAAAGTGACCAAAATTCTAAATTTGTAATTCTTGATGACAAATCTAACATATGACCAAATCCACCAGCCTTAACATAAGCCCAAATAAGTAAACAACAAGTAAGTGAAATCAATATTGGTGCTGAATATTTTTCCAATTCTCTAATACCATCTATACCTTTCCACACAATTGCCAATTGTGCTATCCAAAAAGTTATAAAACATGCAAATTCAAGTGGTGAAGTGCCAAGCCAAGAAATTGATTGTGACAAAGATGAGGTCTTCACAACTTTAGGTAACAATAGAAAAATTGCTTCACCACCAATCCATGTTTCAATACCATACCAACCACAACCAACTAAAGCTCTAAGTAATGTAGGTATATGTGCACCTTTAATCCCAAATGATGATCTAGCTAAAACAGGAAATGATATACCAAATTTTGTACCTGGTTGACCTATTAATATAAGTGGTACTAAAGTTACCAAATTGGCTAACACAACTATTGCAATACCTTGCCACCATGACATTCCAAGATCAACTAGACTACCAGCTAGGTAATATGAGGGCACCCCAACAACTAGTCCAATCCATAAACTAGCCATTTCCCAACCTGAAAAGTTACGTTGATCGATCGTCGTCGGCTTGAGATCATCATTTGTAAGGCTAGGATCAGGATGAAATTCATCAAATTGACTTGATGACATTGGAGCAAGCATGTTGTTGTTGTTACATTTTTTGTGAAAAATAGTGCGTACATTAGTACTAGTACTAGGACTAATACTAGTAGTAGTTAAGGTTGTTGGGATTGAAGACTTTCTAAGGGGATATAGACATTTTGGTTTTGTGAAAATTGCATGGTGGGGATGAACATGATGAAGATTGAACATTAAAGATTTGGACAACATGATTTTGAATGAAAAAACAAAAGATTCAATAAAGATTGAATAATTGAAGGCTTATTAGGATAGAAGATGAGTGGTGGAAATTGACAATAGTCTTTTATTATGTCACTCTCATACATAAGGGTGTGTTTGTTATGGAAGAGACTAGAATACAATTTCTCTCGGAAAATAATAACAACAACATAACCAGTGTATTTCCATCAAGTGGGGTGTGGGGAGAGTAAAGTGTACGCAGTCCATCCCACTACCTCAGATGAAGTAGAGAGGTTGTTTCCGATAGACCCCCGGCTCTTTTCTCTCAGAAAACGAGTTCCTTAAAAATGAGAAAGATAATTTTTCTAATGAAAGTAGAAAAAATAAGTTTCATAAGCGACATTTCACACTGATTGTCTCCTCCCGCGATCCAACACACTCCCACCAGTGGCGAACCCAGAATTTAAGAGTCGTGGGTGCTCGGAAAGTTCGAACACATATATTGACGTTAAGGTTCTGCCTGAAAACCGAGTGTTTTTCTAAATCTTATGTTAGTTGTTATAATGGATGTCGGAGCATTAAATACTCGGCTATAGGTCTACCCCTGACCCCACCTACATAGGCAGTGTAAGAAGAGTGGTTCGGCAAAACTAAATAAGTTTAGTTCAAACCTGTATTTATCTTTAAAATTCATTTGATATGTATAAATTACTAAATTATAACTCAACTCGAGTAAGCTAAAATCTTGACTCATAAGGTTTATATATTCTAGCTCCGCCTCTGATTCTATATCATACTTTTTGTCTATCAAACACTAGAAAATAGATTAATAAGAGAACTACTTATTTTCCAGATCATTTTTTGTGGAAAACTTTTTCGACATGCCAAACACACCCTAAGTTAATTTTCTTTTTCAAATAACAGTTGATATAATTAAAGCATTAAAATTAAAATAACTTCAACTAAACGCTAATTAAGATCTCTAAGAAGTCAAATTTAACTACCAATAAGGTGGAACGTGAGAATGATCTCTAAACTTGGATCTTGATTCTTGAATATCATATTATAAAATTTGTTTTCAATTATTTTCATATTATTTAATTGAATTATTAAGGTCATTGATTAGTTAAATCAAGCTGGCAAAAATATTTGACAACTAGCAACATGTGTACTACAAACATGTTGTCGATATGAGTTGTGATGAGATGGTTAGGATCTTTCGATATATAATTAGAAGTTTCGCGTCCAAGTCGTTGGAAAATGAAAAATATTTGTTGGAGTGCGATCCGCAAATGAGTCTTGCAATGCGCGAACCTGAATTTAGTCGAGTTTCAATACAAATATTGAACATCAAATAAAAAATACTTCAGAACATGTTCAATCTCATCATTGAATCAATTATTGAGCATATTAAGAAAAAAACAAGTCTGTAAAGCAAATACAACAGCGAAGAATAGGGGCGTGCAAAAACTGAACCGACCGATAAATTGAACCATTAAAAATGTTATTGGGTTAACGATTTTTAATGGTTTTATTAAAAAAAATATATATTGGATTATTGGTTCGGTTCAATTTTTTCTTATTGGATTATTGGATAAACCGATAACTCAATAAGAATATATGTGTGTGTGTATATATATATATGACTTATTATATATTTCTCTTTAATTTCTACAAATTAACAAACCAATTATTTCAATTATATAAACTCTTAGTTTCTCCTAACAACATTTAGTTCAAACTTGAAGGTTCTTGTAAATTAAAACACATCATGTAGGATTTTCGGTTGCAACTAAGATTCGATTTTTTCATGTAAGTTACTACTATTTCTATTTTATGAGTATTTCTTATTGGTTAAACCGAAAACCGAACCGTTAAGGACTAAAAATCGATAAACCAAAAATTAAACCGTTAAGGACTAAAAACCGAAAACCAAAAATCGATAAAAAAATAACTTATTGGTTTGTTTATTGGTTTAGCATATTGAAAAATCGAAAACCGATAAACCAACCTAATAATATATAAAACCGAACCGACCGATGCACACCCCTAGCGAAGAACACATGTTAGAACAACAAAAAGAGAATTCATACAATAACTATGTTAAAATAATATGATAATCGAGGCAAACACAATAACAAGTAACACTAAAATGAAGGATAAGATCGTAGAAAGTAATCATAACAATATTTAAATGTAACTAGATAACTCTCGATCTGCCAGCCATTTATTCTAATCTTCGTACCAATAGCAAACGAAAGATAAAAGGCTCCATACAATTGATCTTTGTGTTCAAGTATTTTCCTGAACCGCGCGCATAGCGGGAACTTTAGTACGTCAAACTGACGTTTCTATTCCTTTTTTGCATGTCAAATAATTCTTCTAAAGAATTATGGGCTGGATCTGAACCAAACTCCAAAAAGGCCTTAACCAACATTTGTCCAAGTTGGACCTCTGATGGAGTACTAAGTTGCACAAAATCTGGGCCTACTTTGAGCCCATTAGCATCAATTATTTTCACATTTTGAAGTGGAATTCCCAATTGGGCCTGTCTTATTTCCTCTGTATAAGGCCCATATTTTGATGCCAATGCCACCTATGTATCCACAAACAAAGCCCAAAAGGAAAAGATCCAAATAAGCACCACGTAACGACGTAAAAATGTACTATTATCATCTTTAATTAAGTTGGGCCTTATAACTTTCAATAAGGGTAAAATTGAAATATTATCTTTAAATAGTTACTAAATAAGGAAAGGTGACATTCTTTTTGGGATGGACAAAAAAGAAACTGGCGACACATAAAATGGGACGGAAGGAGTATAAACTATTTTACACTATTAACATGTGGGTTTGATCCCCACGGAGGTTGATTTTTATTGAAGGGGGACTCTGAAGTAACTGATAAATTCAGTGTCGTGTGATCAGGAGATCACAGATTCAAGCTGCGGAAGCAACCTCTTGCAATAATGCAATGTGTACAACACATCCTTGTGGGGTTTAGTCCTTCTTGGGACCTTGCATATAGTGTGCATTGTAATGCTCTACAAAGCTTCATATACATATACATATTTATACATACATACATATATATATATATATATATATATATATATACATACATATACATACACGCGCACGCGCACGCGCGCGTGTACACACACATATATATAAAATGAACCTAGGCACATGTTAGTCTATATGTTAGAAGCATGTCATGCAAAACCCGCCTTCCGACCTTGAATAAAAATTAAAAAAAGGATGTAATATATACATACTGACAGTTATAAATAAAACGTTCGAATCACCTGAATAATAGGCAAGGAAGGTGTATTCAAGTCATTGCGTATATCAATGAAAAACTTCTCCAATCTTGATTTATACAAGTTGGCACCTTCAAGATTCCAAGTATCACTCTCTCCTTGATACCAAAGAAGGGCTCGAACTATTCCACCATCTTATAATGCGACTCGAGTCCTATTCAACATTTGATTATAAAAAGACGAACCTTGAGACCATTGGCTAATATTTGTGCCACCAATAGCACATGGAACCAAACCAATCTCACCTATCTTCGAATCACTTTTCAAGCTCGAATCAGCAAATGACATACCATGACCAATCCCACAAATTGCATAGAAATCAATATCTTGATGGATTGGATTGACATTCTTGTGGAATATATCCATCAAAAATGTCCTTCACTACTCCACCTCTACCTGACATGTTGCTCTGACCTCCTAAAATAAATATACTTTTGTTACTATTCCTTGTTTTATTATCCGCGAGACTAACACAAAAAGGATGCGCAATCATAACAATCAAGAAAATATAGACCAACATCAATCTAGCCATTTTTTTTCTATATGTTCAAGTGTTGATGAATAGACACTCAATATTCGTGTAGCTCGTGAAGGAGTGGGCCGTGGGGGATTATAGAAGCCGGAATCAAAATATGTCCTGCAACTAAAAAAAAAGTATCAATTTATGTCATATAAAAAAAAGACATTAAAATATAATAAGTGCACAATACCTTTCCAATTGACCTCTGAACGTGTTACAAAAGGTCAAACTTAGATTGTCTGGTTGTCTATTTTTTATGAATTATGCACTTATTTAGTGAACAATTCATTTTTTTATGAATTGTGCACTAAATAAGTGCACAATTCTTTTTTCTTTTTATGGATTATGCACTTATTTATTGCACAATTCTTTTTAAAATAGATTGTGCACTTATTTAGTGCACAATTCATAAAAAAATGAATTGTGCACTAAATAAGTGCACAATCTATTTATATACTATCCTCGCGGCAATCTATTTATATATTACTTATAACTTTTGTATATCTAAATATTAATTTTAACGTACAAATCACATTGTTGTGACAATATTAAAATTTTAAACAACTACAAATTTCAAACAACCTTAATAATGTTTAGACAAACTTCTACATGGTATAGAAATGAAAAAATTAAATTGTACATGCTTAAAAAAGTTAATTAGTGATATTAATTAAAGCGTATATATTACTTACACAAATTTTTCTTACAACTAGAGATAGTTGAATAGAAGGAAACTTTTGGAAAAAAATCATTTTGTATCACTATTGGCATTTGATAAACTGGTATGCTTAAGATACATATTGAAGTCACACGTTAGTATATGAAGGGGCGGCTCAAGTACATTGGTAGTGTAAGGTGAAAATCAAATGGAGACATTAAATTTTTAAGAAAAATTATTTTTGTTAATAAAGTCTATGTTTTAAATTTTGAGATGTTAAGTTGTAAATATTATAGATGATTCTTTTAATTATTTTTTTCGTTAATATAACCAATGCATTTAATCTTTATGAAGACATACTTTAAATATATCAAAATTCTTCTAATAATTCTTTACTTTTATATAAGAAGTTTTTTTTTTTAATACAAATAATATTTAATATTTTTTAATAAAAAACTATGATCTATTATTGCTAAAATATAATGAGGCCCGTCAAAGTTGGGGTCTTAGGCGGTTGTCTTTTTTTGTTTTTACTAGGTAGTGCCGGCATTGAGTATATGTTGGTTAATAAAAAATAATATATTGTGCACTTTTTAAAATGGCTTACAAGAATGAATTGCTGTGAGAATAGTATATAAATAGATTGTGCACTTATATAGTGCATAATTATTTTTTTTATAGATTGTACACTAAATAAGTGCACAATTCATAAAAAAAAAAAGAATCATGCACTTATTTAGTGCACAATCCATAAAAAAATGAATTGTGAACTTATTTAGTGCACAATCTAAGTTTGACCTTTTAAAACACCGTCTAGAAGTTTGGCGTTAAATTGTAAAGGTATTGTGCCCTTATTAAATGCACAAAACCTATTTTGGTACTTTTTTTTATATGGCATAGATTAATACTTTTTTTAATTTTAGGGCATATTTTGATTCCAAGTTCAGGATTATATATTAGCAGCTTGTCCATATAAAAATATGTTTTATAATATATAATTAATTAACAATGTGGTAGAATGTGGGAATTAATTAATAATTAATATACAAACGTGGATCTTGATTCTTCCGTATCGATATATAATATGGAAAAGGGTCAGAAATATCCTTCAAGTATTGAAATTGGGTAAAAAATATCCATCGTTAACCTATTGGGCCAAAAATACCCTTCAAGTATTGAAAATGGTTCAAAAATACCCCTCCATCCACCTTTATGGCTCAAAAATACCCTTGCAACTAACAGTTTTTAAAAATCATAATTAAAAATTCAAAAAAGGGTCAGAAATACCCTTTAATTATTGAAATTGGTTCAAAATTTTCATCTATCCACCTTTATGGCTCAAAAATACCCTTACAACTAACGATTTTCTTAAATCATAAATAATTTTTTTTTAAAAATATGTGGCACCTTTCACTTGGTTGAAACTAAATTAATTAAAATGTTATATCCAATCCAACCCCAACTCAAGTTACCCGATCCAAACTGTATAAACATGATGGTCATGTTTTACTTAGGCTGAACCATCATTAAGATCTTTTCATTTAGTATTGCTTGTGTTTTTTCTCTTGGTTCAAACAGAAGTGAGAAAATAGAGGACTCCTTGAAACTCTTTTGATGAACTATCAATGGTTCATAATGTTTGATGCATGTCGAATTTGAAGCTCCTTATGTTAAAATTTTTGAATGTTACAGTTCATTCTTGTCAGTTCAAGAATTTTAATTGGATTACAGAAATCAATGGTCATTTATGAATTATCTATATATATATTACTAAACTATAAAGCTGGCTTGGCAGAGATCATTTATGAATTATTTATATATATCAAATTTTTACTGCTAATAATATCTTACATACTTTCAAATTTTTCTCTAATGGATGTTGGGTAAGAGGTCCTCTTTTTTTCTTTTCACTAAATATTATATTTGAAAAGCGAAAAAATTAAAAGAGACAAAAAAATAATAGAATTAATGTAAGAAAAAAGATGAATGATGATGGAAGAAGAGGGGTAAAGAAGAAATTGAGTATGTTATTAGTTAGGCTTCAATGGTGGAAAAGATATAAAATATAGAGGAGGAAGAAGGCACAAAAAGCAATTTACTTCTATTTTTTTTTATTTTTTTTAATCTGTTTTTCTTTAATGACATGAAATTTTATGATTGGTGATAATTTCCACGTCATGGAAGGTGCAATTCACGCGTTCAAAATTTAAAAAATGTAGGCATTGAAAAAGTGCCACGTAGGACATTTGTGCGCAATTGAAACCATTTGTGAAGGAGTAAAGAGTTTAATAGGTACATGGCTTAATTGAGGTGCCTATACGGAAAAAGTCGAATAGTTGAGGGGCTTGTATATGTATTTAGCCTAATTAACAATTTAAAATATTTTATGTAAATAGTAATTAAAATAAATAAATTAAAACAGAGGATATACAGTATCATTATTTGATATTACTGTTCTATAATATGGTCAAAATCTAAACTTAACGATGCATGTTACTTTTTCTGGGGCACGAAATATAACTATGGAGTACATTCTCTTCCCTTTATCAAGAATCATCACAATCTACTGGTATAATATTTCAGGTGAGAATTAAAATAATAAAAAATTGTATAACGAAGAATATAATATATACCAATTCCACACGAGTTAAATGGTAATTGATTATTTAAGGCCGTTTGTAGAAAAAAAAAATAGATAAGAGATTTTGATGTAAAACTTTGATTAATCATGAACCTTGGAGTGTTCTCTTATGCCAACGCTAGAACTACTAGAAAAAGCATCACCTCACCATTACAAGCTTTTAAGGGTGGGTTCGGTGTGAACGAAAATGTTTGTTTGACTAAAAATTTTGAAAAATATTTTTCCTACAAAACATATTTATTCTAAATTTCAAACTAAGAAAAATAACTTCCCTAATCAAAGTAGGGAAAATAAATTACAAAGCTTATACCACTCAAAATCATCCACCCCACCCCAAAGCTTGAGTTGAGGCCGGATTGAATATAACATTTTAATTAATTTAGTTTCAACCAAGTGAAAACTGCCACGTATATTAAAAAAATTTATTTATGATTTAAGAAAATCGTTAGTTGCAAGGGTATTTTTGAGTCCTAAAGGTGGATGAATGATATTTTTGAACCAATTTCAATACTTAAAGGGTATTTCTGACCCTTTTTCAAATTTTTAATTATGATTTTTAAAAATCGTTAGTTGTAAGGGTATTTTTGAGCCATAAATGTGGATGGAGGAGTATTTTTGAACCATTTTCAATACTTGAAGAATATTTCTGGCCCAATAGGTTAACGAAGGATATTTTTAATCCAATTTCAATACTTAAAAGGTATTTCTGACCCTTTTCCGTATATAATATATATAACAACGTCAATTATTTAATCTATATAATTAAGGTTATTAATTGGTTAAATCAAGGTGGCAAAAGGGTTTGACAATTGAGTGGCATGTAATTTTTGGATGTCAACGATTTATAAAAATTGATTGGACCGATGAAAATATTATGTAGGCTAATTAATCAAATCATATTAAATAGGAAATAATATAGAGCATAGCAATCTTAAGCGTTCAATTAAGTTAAATGACAATATTTAAAAAAAAAAATTAAGTGATATAACAAAAATAGCAATATTTTCGCAGGGCTAAACCACCGCATGATCTACTTTTTAAGTCGTTGCATTTATCCTCTCTTTTTTTTATTTAATTTGATTTTACCTCTTTCTTATTTTTTCAATTTTTTCCCTATTTTAAAATTTTATATTCTACGATATTTCTCACGTTTTCTACACAAAATCGTGCTCCACAAAATCTGATAAGAATTTAATTTCAGTTATTGCATATTATCCCAAAATACATCTACTTTGTATATTGTATTTCCTCCTTAACATTGATCTCTTGATCTTTTATTATTTAAGCTTTTGTTTCTAGTATGTGAAGGTCTGCTCAAATAATAGAATACACATCACGTTTAAGATTTAACAGAGGTATAACCCCTATTAATAATTCAGTATTTGACAATCCACTATTGTTTAATATCGGACTTTCTCAAGAGACGAATACAAATGCAATATCTACCCCTACACAGTTGTTAAAATTAATGACCATAAACGAGGTGAGATCGAAGCATCGTAATTATCAACGAAAATAATTGAAATTATGAAAGCTAACGGATTAAAAAAAGCTTCTTCTCCAAAACCCTCAAAATGCAAAACAACTACCCAACCTACCCAGAGGTCAAGGGTTCGACCCTGGGTATGGACAAACACTCTGTTGGGAGCTCTCTCCCCAAATGGGGCCCGATGCGGGGCGAATTTGGATATAATCGGACTCCTAAAAAGCGGGTACCGGACACCGGGTGGTTTAAACCAAAAAAAAATAAAAATACGAAGCAAGAAAGCAAAAAAAAAAAAATTGAAGGAACTAGCAAAATTTTAAGTAGAAAAGTTGACAAAACTTTCGAAGATGATTCTGAAGAAGACGAAGAAGAAGGGGTGTTTTATTTTATTTTTAAGAATTTTGTAATTTGTCTATGTATGTAATATATAAGTTAATTCTCTAGGTTACTTTTTGTTTAATGTATTTTTACTAATGACAATGCATTGTGCATGTATCTACGCTTTTTCTCTACGTATATTTAAGTGTTAATGAATAAAACATTCGATATGTCTGTTGGTCGTAAAATTAATTTAGTTACGCTCAAACTAGGATTGAAGAGTGGAGGTTATTTATGAAGCAACCTATCCATATAAATGTTTGTCTTATAATATAAATTAATTACCATGAGATGGAATGTGGGAATAATCTATAAACGTGGATGTTGATTCTTGAATATAATAATAATAATAATAATAATAATAATAATAATAATAATAATGATAATTATATATATATATATATATATAAAATCTGTTAATAATTTAATTTATATGGTTAAGATCATTGATTGGTTAATCAAGCTGGCAAAAGGGTTTGACATTTGAGTAGCATGTAATTTTGGGATGTCAACGATTTGCAAAATATTACGTAGGTTAACTGATCAAATGATATTTAAATATTATATTTTTTGTAATTTTCTTTGTCATCTAACTTATCATAGCCATAATTTGTAATCTTTAACTTAGGCTAACGCTTTATTTTTCGATCCCAACATTATATACGTATACACCCCCATAATTTCTTATTATTTTCAAGTAAGACACATTGTTGGAATTTCTCTTTTTAAAATAGAAAGGTGATCAAACTTTGTCTAATGAAACTGATTTTACTGTTATTTTCTTCTTCTTTGTTGTTGCCTTTTTTCTTAGCATTTGTTTATCCAATAATTTATAGAAAGTAATATTTTTATTTGTTTAAGATCAATGAAAATTTATAAATTTCAAATTCAGAATTCACTAGAGTGAAAATCACTCCTCTAGTGAAAATAGGACTGGGAGTAATATTTCTTATTGATTGTCTTCTCCCCGCCCTTCACACAACTTATCGTCACCCAACGTCCCAACCGCCATAACACTCATCCCCACAATCAGGGGCGGAGCTACTCTTTGGC
This sequence comes from Capsicum baccatum var. pendulum, assembly GCA_030864225.1. NCBI lineage: Eukaryota > Viridiplantae > Streptophyta > Magnoliopsida > Solanales > Solanaceae > Capsicum > Capsicum baccatum. Next base: position 275,143,119 of record CM061558.1, read on the forward strand.
GAGGGGGTTCATCCGAACCCCTATCGGCGGAAAAGCTATAATATTTATACATGGTTAAAATTATTTTTTATGTGTATATAGTAGATGTTAAATCCCTTTCGGTTTGTTTGTATGTTTATTTCTGAACTCCCTTAGTAAAAATTCTGCTCTGCTACTGCCCACAACTCCTCCCCGCACCCTTACCTTTCATGATATTTGTCTAAATTATATACAAATATTTTTAAAATAATACTATTCTTTACTTACATCTTAAACGCATTTATGAGGTTTAAACACGTGAAATTATTATGACATTTATACGCATGCAACTAACTATACAAAAAAAATATAATTTAATTACTTTGTCTTAAAGCGAATACAATTATATTATCTAATTAGGAACTATATAATAAGAAAGTTCCACATTCACTTTAAAAAAAATGGAATTATTTATGAATTCCTCGCTAAGTTGTTACTAAATAGTAGTTCTTAATTAACAAGATTTAAAATAATCTATTGTTGACTAATTGTTAAATAAATATCAACATAAAAAAGAATATCATGATTAAAAACATTTTAATCAAAATACCATTATTTTAAAATATTCTGCACCAATATTGATTTCAAGATTATTACTCAAGTGGATAGAATTTAAGAGCAATTTTGGCTTTGGTGATTGGGATTTTGCCAGTAATTCCAGGGTTTTTGCAAAATGTTGGGATTTTGGATTCAATTCCAAAATCATTTGTAATAATTTACAATAATGCTTGGTTTTTTAGTTTATTTTTATCAGGGGGACTTTATTGGATTATTTCAATTTTAAAGAAAAAACAAGAAAAAATAGATCCTTTATTGCCTAGTTCATCTTAGGTTTCTCTTTATTTATGTAGTTTTTACTTTGAATTTTTCCTTTGTATCTGTCTATATTGAAATTGAAGAAAAGCATATGACAATTGTTTCTCTTTTTGTACATCTTGTTTTATATTTGCTATATGTTTTATGACTATATGCATATAGTTGTGATGATCTAGTATAATTTGTGAGCAGTCCAACAAGACAGTTACATTGCTCATAGAATGAAGTAATATATATGTACTAAGTTGTTTTTGAAATTAGATGATACGTCGTAATATGTGACTAATTCAATTAAATAAGTAGGCTGAGTATAGTTTGTATAGCATGAAGTCATACAGGTCTGTCATGATCTTTCCCAGGCAAAGGAGCGATCGACACTCGCTTGCAAGTTTTCAGAAGTGGTAAGCGCAAGGACAAGTTGATTCAGAAAGGGGAAGAGGAGTAGCCTAGCCTGGTTCTTGTTTGTTTTCCTTAGCGGTATAGTACGGCATGACTTCATGCCATTGTTAGTCAATTTTGATTTCGCTTACCAACGTTTTTTTATTATGCATCTTACCGCTCAACGTAAGAATATTTTATTCCATTTATTTTTATGAAACTTTACCCGGTCAGTTCAGTGCAAATATCAAAATCGAGGATACAATTTACACACTCATTTAATTATTATTTTTAGTTGATTTATATGGTGTAAAATTTCCTAAAATAAAAGCATTGATTTAGTTTGCGTCTTGGTTTAGAATGACCTAATCGTTCTTTTGTGATTTGTATTGGTCGAATTCTTAATAATTTTCTTTCGGGCTTTATGCAATAAGATGAACTTATTGTAGAGCTTGAGTCAATCGATAATTGGAAGTAACTTGAAGGTGAATTTCTTGATCGTTTTTACAGCACTCATCGTACAGTAGTAAATGGGCCATGTTTCAAATCATTGGGCCTATCTAACTCATTTTCTTTTGTATTTCACAGGCCTTCTTCAACATTCAACAACTTTTGTTGATGATTTGGACCTCTTTGTAGTAAGCAATATTTGGGCTGGAGAAGAAAGGGGACAGATAATTCATTGGAAAAAATACATAAAGTAATATACTTAAATATTAAATTACAAAAAATTAATAATACTTTTATCAAATTACATTGTGTAGCATATGCATTTGTATGTATTTGTATTTTTGTAGCTACAGTTTGCAAAAATACAAAATACATATCGATCATAAGGCAGTAAAAATCATATGTATTAGTATTTTTGTAGCAACAGTTTGCAAAAATATAAAATTACAACTTGCTATATTATGTAATTATGAAACTGTTGCTATGAAACTCATAATTAAGGGGATAAGTATTCTATTTCTGAATTTTGCCCTAATTCATTAACACATAAACGAATATTCAAACTTGGGTTTAGCTGATAAGTCAGCACTCCAACTTGCTAATTTATACAATAATCATTTAGATACATTCAAAATTTATGTCTTCATGAGACACAATAAGGACAAATTGAAGTGTTTAGTGGCTTGTCGAAACCAACTTGACGTGTGTGCACTTTTAAAGCTGGAGTGATTACTTACCAGCTTTGTCCAAGTTTGAGTGTGTGTATATATTTAATTATGTATGTATCATTCACTAATCTTATAAATGTATCAAAATAAATTTTAACGACTAGACATTCACTATCATATAACTGTTTTATACAATTTGTAGTTACTGTCCATTTTTCGTAATTGTTGGATTCATAATCTTGTGGTTTTAACATGTCATGAGAAAAATTGGAACTTAAGTGTTGAAAAAAAAAATCATTCTTTTTTTAAAAAATTTTAAAAATGTAATTCTTTTTGAAACAGAAGGAGTAATAATTTTAATTTCACAACAAATAGAAAATGAAAATAATATCTAATCTGCAGCTTATTTAGAAATAGTACAAAAAAAAATGGAAAAAGAGTTCAGCTTAAATTATTATTCTTTTTGTTTCAATTTATTTGTTTGGTTTTTATACAGCGATGCGAGTTTAGAAAAGAAGTAAATAAGACTTTTAAATTTTGTGTCTTCTATTAAAGATATGTAGAATATGATATAATACCGTCTACTATTCCGGATATGTGGAAACTAAAATTAAAGAGTTGCTAAAAAGAGAAAGAAACATTTCTTTTTGAAACAGACGAAAACGAAAGTAAGACAATCAAATTGAAATTGAGGGCTTTTTAAGGGCAATAAAGCTACAATTCTGCTTCCACATTCAGCCGAACTCAGTAACTTTGACCGTCATCCTTTATTAATAGTTAAAAATTAGATTAGTTTCTATGTATAAATGATTTATTTAAGAATCTAATTATTTTTTTTCTAAAATCCAAAAACAATAAATTCAAAATTCTAGCCCGGCTCTATTTCCTTTTTAAGTTGAAAATTTTAACAAATTCATAGCGGAGGAACTGACCAACTTTACTAAATTAAATTAAAGCCGTCCTCTAAAAGAAAACAAAAAAAGTAATTAAACCTAACATGTATTCATAGTATTAATTCCTATCTAATAAAAAAATAGGGATAATAATTCGAAAAATATTTAAATTTTGCCTGAATTTGCAGTTGAGCATACTGAATTTTGCGAGAGTTTTATTATCCCCTTAAACTCTTTTTTTCGTATTTTAATAACATATATCTTCCACTTGGACAAGTGGACCAATCTCATATTTAAAAGTTTTTTCGTATTTTAATATCTGCCCACTTGGACAAGTGCGTCAATCTCATATTTACACGTGTAAATATGAGATTGACGCGTGTATAACACCGTCATCTGCCAAAATTGGGTATAGTGTTTCGGAAGGATTAATTAATTCCACTTTAAAAAAGTTCAGGGGGTAATAGGACCCCGCAAAGTTCAGTATGTTCAACTGTAAATTCAGGCAAAGTTCAGACATTTTTCTGACTATTATCCCAAAAAAATATCTAAATGAAATTATTAATTTGATTAAATATTTAATAGTATTAAGTACTTAATTCAAATTAACATTTGTTTGATTTGATGTAAAATAAAGTAAGTTTGTTTGTCAGTTGCCATGCAATATAAATTATTTAACGTCGATCTATATGTGTTTTTATGGTGATGTTAAATAATAAAATAAGGATTAAATTTGGCGAGAGGGCCCGGGCAAGCGGGAAGGGGTAATAAAGGAAATAAATCACCACAAGGACTCAATTGAAACATTGAATACTAGCCTTTCAAGTAAGATAAAATCAATTGCTAACACTTTGTACCATCACTGTGAATGTTTGATTGTGTTTGTTAAAATAACTGATTGAGTTAAATTTCAGGGGAAAATGGCAGCACAAAGGACAAAAATGAAGGAGAGAAGAAACCTACGGGTCTAGAGGATTTTCCTAACAAATCGCCTAAGGGGAGAAAAGAAGTAGGGTCTTATTGCTCCTGTAGAAGATGACACTCAGTATTTCAAAGTTTAGGGCGGACCTATGTTGGATTTTGGGTGCTCAACCAGCCACTAAATTCGACGCGGAATAGATATAATTACATAGAAAATATATGAAAATAGGTATAAAACATGTAAAAGTAACCGCTATAACAAAAAGTTGATTGGGTGCATTGACATTTAGGTTAATCGCTTCATTGAAAGGACGCCTCGGGTTTGAACCTCATTGAAGTAATTTTTTACTTTTTCCGATTTTTAAATTATTTAAGCACCCATTATTCTTATATCTTAATTCCTGCATGGTGGTTAACCGTAAACCTAAACCAAACTTGAATTTCTAGGTAAACATAAGTGAAAATAACAAAGTTTCTGATGAGGAAAAGAAATCAATTAACAATTAAAAAAGAAGAGTAGTCATTAGTTTTATTTATCTAGATTGTTATAGTATGATTTTTAACATTTATATTGTATTTATCCCATAAGATTAGTTTCTACAAAAGAGTTGTTATAAATATGTGTTGTTGTAAAATAATTTATCAAGCTTAATTTTTTATTTTTTTTATTTGGAATCAAGAACTTAATCGGTTACATTTCATGTAGACCAGATTGAGAAATTTCAGAGCATGAACTTGGAAATTTGAGCAAATTTATTTTTGTCAATTTTTTTCCTTGAATTTCGACAATTCAATCTCAATTTTACTCTAAATAAAGCTCAATTATGAAACAAAAGAACAAATTTTAATCATCTAACAGATTCATTTAACACTCTTTTAATTTTTCTCATGTATGTACACATACTGAAAATAGCTAAAATTTCAGATGTGTACACATGAATGCAGAAACAGAAGACAAAGTATATACTTTTACGTGAAAGTTGTCTAATTTTGTATATTCATGCAAAAAAATATACAACGAATATAAAATAAATTAACTAATTTTGTCCTATAATTTGAATTTGAAGTTTGAACTACTTTTCAAACTTCAATTGAACTCTCTCTAACGTTAGGCTTTGTTAGAGCCTGAATAAAATGGTCATTCAAGCTTGAAACCAGAAGTTGGAATATAAACAGTCAATTTAAGATTTAAATATGTTGTTTTGAAGTTGCCATATTTTATATTACCATTCTCAAAAAACAGTTACTAAATTTTATGATAAATTTTAAAAATAAAAGTTTAGGAAGTAGAAAAATTAACTAAATAAACCTTTTAGATTGTTTATTGCAAGTTATAGCAACTTTTTTTAGTTTTCAAGTTGTTGGGAGAGTGATAAATATTAAATGTTATAAATAAGGAAATAATATGAATATTAAATATTAAAAAAAATGATTTTCAAATTTTAAGTAAAAAGGATTTTTCTAATAAGTTGCTATAACTTGCAATTATTTCTTTAATCTAGTAATTATTAAAAAGTGTTGCTATAACTCATAATAAACAATCTAATAAGTTTATTAAAGATAATTTTCACTATTTAAATTTGATCTAATCTCATTTTGAATAGTAAATATTTCAATATTTTAATTTTGAGAGTGCAGATCTAGACAAACACTTCAATTTGTATTTATTGTATTAATTGAATACTTCAATTTACAACATGATAATTCAAATACCTTTAAAATTTGTGTAATGTCATTATCGAGTGTTCATGAGATGAAAAGGGACAAATTGAAATGTTTAGCTGTCTGTTGAGGCAAATTTAATGTGTACATTTTAAAAATTAGAATGCTTACTTATAGTTTTAGTATTTACTTATATATCATGTCTAATTTTGTTTAAACTACTACTACAACAACAATAACACATCAATCTTAAAAGGTTATTTCACGTGAAGGTTATCTATAGCTTGATAAAATTTAATTTGTCTAGAACTTTTATGTCACGTGAGATTATAATGTCTAGAACCCTTGTCTCAAGAAAACTATTCAAAAAGGTTCTGTTGAATGTTTGTCCCGACCTTCCTATCCTATTTGAGTTTTTCTTTAGATATATCATAATTTATTTTCTTTGGGAAAAAGAAAAACATATCCTCCAAATGTGCTTAATTGTTGTAAGAGCCGTCAATATGAGTCAAGTTCGTTGAGCCAGCTCGATCCGATTTATAATTTAATTGAATTAGGCTTCAGTTTTTACAGTTCATTTAAGAACAAAACTTTTTAACTCAACTCGTATAAGCCCATGGCCCGTGAGGCTTGAGAAATTTATGTTGGACTGGCCCGTGGGTGTCCGTCCATTAGTCAAATACATGCAACTATTAAGATTGTTTATTAGTATTTTTATTTGGTTCGAATGATATCATGTCTTTTAATTTCGCTATTAGAAGTATTTTTTGGAATGTTGGGAACTTGATTAATAAGTATTAACACTGTGTAATATTATCTGATAATATTTATGTTTATTAACATTCTAAAATTAAATTATAAAATATTATTTTTTAAAAAGTGAGTTAGCCCATGAGGCCCGCAGTCCACAGAGTAATGGTGTGGGCTTAGTGTTTTTTGGTCCATTATTTTTTATGGACACGCCCGACCTGGTCCGTCAAACTCAAAGTCCGTATGGGCTAGCCCGAATGGGCTGACCCGTATTGATAGCTTTAATCATTGTTCTTGTAGGAATCATAATGTAGTCATAAGGGTTTTGAGAGTATTATTTAGGGGGAGAATTTGTCAGATACAAGTGTTGCGGTGTCACTTGTGTAGAGTGACGGAGCCACTTTATCTTAAGGATGTTCATCTGAACCCCCTTCAACAAAAACTTTATACTATTTATATATGGTTTAAATTTCTTTTTATGTATATATAATTGATATCGAACCCCTTTCAGCTAGTTCGAATGCCTACTTTTTTCGATTTTGAACCCCCTTAGAGAAAATTCTGGCTCCGCCACTACTTGTGTAGACCTCTTTTTATTCCGAGTGAATTGTGTGAGGCTGTCTCTCTCTATATTTTGTGCTTCGTTTTTATATAATGGATTGCTCATCTCCTTTTTATGGATGTAGGTTGATGACCGAACCGCATTAAATATCGTGTCTCTTTTGACGTATTTCTCACATATTTTCTTCATATATGACGTCTTCCGAAGTTTGCTTTGTTAGCTTCTGTATGACACCTAATTATTTCAAACCCAACAGATTAAACAAATGCTATTTTTACATTCCGATGAATATGATCACCTTTAATCTTATATAATCATATGCTATCGCACATCCATCTTAACATACACATCCATCTCAACAACACTCATCTTATTATAAATATATCACATCAAATTTTAGCTACTCAACATTCACTATCACAGTAACTGTTGATCTGTTCTATAAAATCAGTAAAAAGTAATTATTATTTTTGTTCACAATAAATTGAAAATGAAAATAATATCTAATCTGCAGCTTATTAAAATAGAAAAAAAAATAGTAAATGGAAAACTAGTTCAGCTTACATTATTATAAAATTAAATTCTATTATTCTTTTCGTTTGAATTTATTGGTCAGGTTTTTACACGACATATGTTAAGTAAAGAAGACTTTTATATATTGTGATCTTATACTAAAGATATATAGAATATATCAAAATATCGTTTAATTTTCCGAACATATGAAAAAATAGAATAAAAGAGTTGCTATAAAAGAGAAAGAAACATTCTTTCTTGAAACAATTGAACATAAAAGTAAGACAAAAAAATTAAAACGAGGACTTTTTAAGCGGAGTGAAGCTTTAATTCTGTTTTCAAATTCGGCCGAACTCAATAACTTTGACCATCATCCTCTATTTATATTTAAAAATCCGATTGATTTATATGCATAACGATTTACTTAGAAACTAATAATTTTTTTTCTTTCTAAAATTGAGAACTAATAAATGTAAAATCCTAGTGGACGAACTAACCAACTTTATTAACTTAATTAAATTAAAGTCGTCCTCTAAAAGAAAACAAAAGAAGTAATTAAACTAACATATATTCTTAGTATTAATTCTAACTGTCTCTCTCTAATAAAAAATTATATCTAAATGAAATTATGTAATTATCTTAGTATTTAATTCTAATTCTAATTAACATTTATTTGATTTGATCTAAACCAAAGTTTGTTTGCCAGTTGCCATGCAATAAACAATTTGACGTCGACGTAGATATGTTTTTATAGTGACGTTTAAATAATAAAAATGAATTAAATAAAATCTTTCATTGACATAATATGTAACTTTTTGATAACTAAGCTCGAGAATGTCAAGCTAAACTTAAAATAAAAAATTATATAAAGTTTCGCTTGGTGATAAGGTTTTTCTAATAAAGTTCAAATTTTCACAAACAGACGTATCGATAAAATTGATAATATCTGAAACTTTAAACAAAGATGTCTGAAATTTTGGATTGCCAAGTCAAACTTTTAGATAAAAATGTAGGGTTTGCCTATATACAATTAATATGCCAAACTACAAACATTTTATTAGATGTTAGATTTTGCTTATATATATTTGAAGTTTATAACAATGAACTCCGGAATACAAAAAAAAGAAAAAAGAAAAAAAAAGTAATTAAACCTAACATGCTCTTTGTATTCTAACTGTCTCTGTCTAATTAAACAGATATTTAAAAGTATATGATTATATATTTAATTAAGTCTAATATTTGTTTAATTTGATCTAAATTAAAGTTTATTTTTGCCAGTTGCCATGCAATAAGCCTGTTACGTCAATGGATGTTTTTATGATGACGTTTAACAATTTAAAAATAACATTTTTGGTCCTTTAGTTATTAATAGATTCTAACTTTTGTCCTTCACTATTAAAATAAATGAAATTAGCTACGAAATTTATCGACAATTTTTAGTTAATTTGTCACTAAAGCACTCTTAGCTAATTAAATTTTCTTATAATCTGTTGTTAATCATAGCTAAGTGAAGTTATCATGAAATTTATACTGTTTAGCTACGAAATATTATCTGTCTTTAATTCCTTATTTTCTAGTAGTGCTTGTAATAATATATGACACCAGTGGCGGAGCTAGATGCTACTGACGAACTCCCTTCGGCAAAAAATTATATTATTTATGAAGGCGTAAAATTATTTTTTATATATATATAGCGAACGTTGAACCCCCTTCAACTAGTTCTTTTGTTCATATTTTTTAATTTTGAACCCCTTGATTAAGATGTTCACTTCGCTACTGAATAATCTTCATATTACTCTTTGTGTGCTGAATATTTTTTGATAGATTCATCCAATGAGTGTTATTAAAATAAACCTGCCTCCTGTATAATATGGTGCATGCATTTCTTGATATATAATTTAACAACTTGGTAAATAGTGACAATAATTATTGGCACTTAAAGGAGCATGAGATTAAACAGTACTTAAATCTCGTGATGTTACATCTAGCCTTCATAGAGTATATATTAATATATATATATATATCAAGTAAATAATTTACATAAAATTGATCCTTAGTATATGGTTAGTTTCTTAGCTTCTTAACAACAACGATGGATTAACTTGTAAATTCCTAGGAATTTTGGCCTTCATAGTCCGCCATGTTTGCAGAATAGACGAAAGGACGAATGTTAGTTGCCAGATGAATGTTCCGGGGTGTGGCAAAGAAGTAAGTTATTAAGAGCATAGGCTAAGAGAAAGAGATGAATAGGGTAAAAAAAAAAGCGCATATATATATATATATGAATTTTCAAATATGGGGAAAAATAAGTGAAAAAGAACTAAAAACACGAAGAAACAATAGAAAAGAGGGAGTACTAAGTAGGATTTAAAACATATTTATTTAAAAACCTCTAAATTATCCGCACATAAATCACCTAAAAACATAAATATTATTTTGAAATATCTTTTTATCTTAGCGTCTAAAATATATTTTATTGAAAAGATATATAATACGTCTAGAAAAGTAAGTGAAGAACTAGTAAGTGCTTTAAATTGGGACTTATACGGTCGTGATAGAGATTTAGAAAATAATAATAACGGATTACGGTGGCTTAAGGAGGGAATTAATAAAAAAACATATTAATTAGGATAATATATGCAAGATCTACCTATTTTTAAAAGAGTAAGACGATTAAATAAGTGGATAGAAGAAGAAGTTCATCATAGATCTAAATTAAGAGAAAAAGAAATAAAATTTAAAGACAATATAGAAAAAATACAAGGTCAAATAACTCAAGAAAACTTAGACCAAGTAGATATAAAATATTTAAAAACTTTACTAAAAATTTCTAAAGAAGAATTAGATTTCAATAACATAAGAATAGAAAACTCTTATTATAGGACAAATTACTATTTACAACAAGTAAATAAAATTTCATTAGGATAAGGTATGCCACCTAAATACGTTATACATATGTCACGGCCCAAAATTCCATCGGGCCGGACTGGCACCCGAAGCCGAGAAGGCTCGGGAGAACCCGTTCAAATACCTGTACTTTCACTTACATGTCACCAAAAATTTGGGCAGCACTTCGCTGCATATAAAAGGGTCTAATTACCTGTATCAGCACAACACGCACAAATATATATACATATATATAATACTTGGCCGTCGGGGCCACCCCATATACGAATATAACATCACTATATAAACTTCCATGACTTTACCCTTCTTTATGTCTACAAAGCCTCTAGGATATACATGACATAACTAGGGTCGGGACGAACCCCCGCCCACACATGACTCCTGTACAATAACAAAATATAAGAAACCGACTCGGAAAGCTCCGAAGTAAACTGGAGCTCACCAACAGTAGCTGTATGACCTGGCTCCTATCTATGCTGTGAATGAGCTGAAGTACCTGATCCTGCAGCATGAAATGCAGGTCTCCCGTGAGGGACGTCAGTACGAAATATGTACTGAGTATGTAAAGCTGTAAATAATCATATGTGATATGGGGGATCAAGAAAATCATACACATGTGAATAAATCATAATAGAAGTGAACCACACTTCATAAACACTTTTAGGATCATGTACATTATTATTAATCTGAATTGGGTTCTTGAATACAAATACATTTGTGGAACGGTATACATTCGTTCATTTCATTCTTTACAATTATTATTCGCCATTACCTCCTCCTCCCGAACCTCCAACCACCTAACAATAATCAATACTGTACCGTACTGTGACCATTAGGCTGCCCCCAGTACATATCAATTGGGATCGACCCATGCTAGGCTTATGCCCCTGGGATACCACCCACACGTATATCAAGTAACACATAAGAGATTTTTTTCCAATAACTTAGTTCAAAAGCTTTTGAGATTATTACATTAGTGTTCATGCCAATATAGTACCTTTGGAACAATGATACATCAATAGGAATCAAGTAATAGACCTTTTATACAATAACGATGTAATAAGGACTCATTGGTACATCAACAATATGTTTCAGAATCATCAATATCACAACAATGAAATAGGAGACTTTTGGTATATCAATGAAGCATTTTGACACTTTATAGAATGGAAACAACTTCATTGGTAATGTAGAACAATACATGTGTTTGGATAACCATCGGAATCTTACTTTATGGAACATTGGTGTTTTCATGCCAAAGAACATCGTTAGAGTATGCTTTACATACCTCGTTGTATATTCGGATACCAATTCAACACAACTTCCCGGCTTTACAAATCACTTATCTACAATGAAATATTTGGCATCTAGTATTAGCAACCCAACACCACAATTCTCTTCCATAATTCCATACAACCAATATTTGCAAAGCATTCCAAAAACCAACTTGAACAATAGGTTTATGTGTATATATATATATATAATCATCATTTCAATATCATATCATCAATACCACATCATCCATTCACAATTCAACATAATCCAACCATGCACAAGAATGATCCAACATCATTTCCAATCATCTTTCAACAACAATCAAATAACATACTTCTTATGCTCACATGCATATATATATATATATACATATCCATATAAATAACACCAACATAATTTACATCCTTACCATAGAATGACCCTTTGGGTTTTGAAGTCCTGTTAGCACAAATAAGGGGTGCTTCTCGAAGCCCTTGAGACGATGAACACAACTACGGAATCAATTTGGACTTTCCACGGTTGAATCACAAGTAATTTGAAGGTCAAATTTGGCTAGGGTTTGTTCTCTCCTATGATTGATGATGGATATGAGTTTTTGAACTCATATACATGTACATATACACATATTTCCGTCCATAATATCATAGGAAATGACCAAAGTGCCTTTAAAATTTAAATAATGTCAAATATGTCCCCCGGTGGACCGTTTTGACAAGCTGAAGTAGATAGATCATAACTCTTTGCTCCGATATCGGATTTGGGTGAAATTGGTATCATTGGAAAGATAATTCAAAGGTCTTTCATTTCATATAAATTAGGCCACCCAGTTCGTCCTGTACAAGGAGTTATGATCGTTTGAAGTTGACCCTAAAAATCTGTTTTGAGAGGCTGAAGTAAAACGCGTATAACTCCTTACGCTGATGTTGGATTTGGATGAAACCAATTTCATTAGAAAGAATACTCACAGAGCTTTCTTTTGATATGTGGTATCTCGCCCAGTTCATTATATTGAGGGAGTTATGATCGTTCAAAGTTGACCCAAAAACTGGAAATTTTCCTGCAATTTTACTGTTCACATCCCGGCCACCGTTTTATAGTTTCGAACGTGCTCGCTTATATCCAAAACTTATCCGTGTTTGAAAATCTTTATATCGTCGGAAAGCTTATTCAATAACCTTCGTATGGAAACATCGACGGGCAAATTCCGGTATAAATAAGGTCGATTCCTATACACATATAATCAAACTATACACTTGAAACCATCTCAAAATAATCAATACTCATATATACCTAACTTAGGATCAATACATATACTCCAACACATATAACAATGGCTAATGCACATAATTAAGTACGGGGTGTTACAACATATTAGAGAAATCAGACGTCAGACATACGAAGAAATAATTTATAAAGATCAGCTTAAAGAATTATTAAAGCATTTTAAAGAACAATTATTTTGAATTAAAGACGAAATAAGAAAAATTGATGATCTAGTCCTTACAGATACTGAAATAGATAAAATTGTTAAAATAACATCAAAAAATTTAAAAGAAACACTAATTAGAGAACAGACAAGGTTGATAAAAAATATAGAAGAAGTAGAGCTAGAGATTACATATTTTAATAATAGATTAGGGTATTTCAATAAAATTAGTAAACATACAATTAGTTATTATCATCTAGCGTAACAAAATAGCTTCATTCAAACTCCTTGAATATTTAGATCTTAGATTTCAACCTGAAAAGAAATACAGAGTGTTAAAAGATAATACGACTATAAGGTGTAATTTCAGTCGAGGAGAACACCTTTTACATTCAGAAGATAAATAATATAATGTCATAATAGATTTAATAATAAATTTAAGTGAAAAAATTCAGGAAAAAGATAATAATATAATAAGATTTTTTGAAGAAGTAGAAGTTGCTTAAAATAAACAGAAAAATATACTTGAAAAAATAGAGGAAAATTTAGATAATTTAAAATCTCAAGAGTTAGAAATAGACAGGAAAATTCAGTATTTAAATAAAAAATCCATATCTAGAAAAGATACCTACAAAAATTGAAATAGAAAATTTAATAAAAACTATAGCAGAAAAATCAAAAGAATTAGAAATTAAAACCACTCAACTAGTAACAAAAATTGTAGAGCAAGTAGAGTTAATAAATAAAAAAATAAGAGAGTTGAAAATAACAATACAAAGATTAGAATAAATATCACTTTCATGAGTGAAGAAGATAAAAATTATAGTGAGGCACTGAAAAAATTAAAAAGCTATCATAGCGAACCAGAAGGATTATCTAAGCATATACCTTCAAGTATAACAGATAAAATTTTGTTAAAACAAAACAATACTATAATAGAATTATTATTAGACCTACATAAAAAGATAGATATCTTAATTAAGGGTAAAGAAGCTCAAAAACCAGTGCAGCAAGAACCAGAATTACCAGAATTGCATAATTAAAAGATAGATAGCTTAATTAAAAGTAAGGAGGTTCTATATATGTGTGTGTGTGTCCCCACTAAAACAATATTTAAGTCTTATGCTATTGCATGATCAAATAATTCAAGAAAATTAATGGACAGCAAAGAAGGGCGTTCTTTTAAGTAAATGACTAGTCATAATCTTGTTTAATTAGTTTTTTCCCAGTCAAATCATAATTTTGTTTTGCTATCGATAAGGATATATAGACCACAAGAAAATCAAATTCTCATGCCCAAGTAATTCAGACATGCGGAGAGAGTGAACAATATAAAACATGAAACGGAACACGAAAATAATAAAAATGAATTTGACTTTGATAACATAATAAAGAAATACACTTTGCTTATGAAGAAATGATTGCTCAATACCATATTAAAGAAAAAACAAATTCTCATCTCATAAACGATGTTGGACTCCAATAACTTCTTTAATTTAGACTTTCCTATACTACCTTTAACAAGATCCAATAATTCATATATTATGAATCGGACAGAATAAAATAAATCACAAGTAAAAAGAAAAGACAAGAACACACAGATTTATGTGGAAGTCCTTGCGGGAAAATCACGGGCAGAGGCTGAGGAACTTCATTATGAAAGGTGAGGCGTACAATGTGGAGCACGACGTAATTTCTGAATTTTCAAAATCGACCCACTAATTGTACTTATATAGTATCTGCATATAAGTAGGTCCTAGGCCCAAAAACATAAAGGTACATACCCTATCGGCCCGATCCCTACGCTACCACCACAGACCCCATTGAAGATCATGAACATGAGTTGCACCACAAAACTTTCAGGATCGGATTAATAAATTTCGAATCACAACTCTAACATCATATATAACAAAAACTAATTTTATTTAATCATATAATATAATTTTTCAATAACAAAATTCCACCAAATATTTCATAGACATAATCATTTGAATTACATATACAAAAGAAGTCCACTATAAAAGGATGGGGTGGGTGTTATCTAGACAAGCTATATGAAAATTATTAGCCATTGACATTTTCATTTCATCTTTTTATTAGTATATTTTCTGTTTTACAGATATTATTTTTATAAAATTTATAAAGAAATTAATAAACTATGGTATTAGATGACGTGGATAAAATATCATGCAATGAATCCAGACGAAAATGACAAAATAAATGACCAGCATGGCATAACCCTAACCACACATGCATCATCACATTTTTATTTGATAGGATGGTTGGGTAATTGACTTTTTTTAGTTTTATTTTGTAAAAAATAAATTAATTTGTAGGTCACTTGTGCCTTACAAAATTATACAAGTAAAAATTAATGGAGAAAAAATAAATTATGTCAACGCACCATTAAAAGTACTTGAGTCAATTATCAAAATCACACTATAATTATTGTTTTTTTTCGCGAGTTTCATATCTACATTATCAATTTTATTTTCTTTACCAACCTAAATTATCACTTCCTTTGTATTAAAACTCACCTCAATGCTGAGTTAACCAAATATTTATTCTCCAATAGACAACAGACGCGTGTAAGTCAACTCAATATTAAAGTGTATTTTTTTCTGAAACTTCGGGATAATCGGCAGCCGCTACAACCTTTGTCACAACCTCTGCCCTTCAGATGAGCACTCTGTGGTGAGCACTTTATGCGCACTGGGTAAACCTCCCACTGTGTAATAGCCTGCAAATTACTAATAATAAGCAAAAAACAAAACCAAATCAAACAAAACGAAATACTTTTTAAAAGTTATATATGACTCATTTATTTACCAATGAGTATGAGTATGTTGTTATTGATGAATGTAAAGAAAAGAGATAATACATAAATATAACCGTAAACTTGACACCAAATTATAAATTTGATCTTAAATTTTGACAGTGCACAAATATAACCTTTAACTGTTCAAAACTGCACAAATATGACCTCCGATCTTACGTTGCAAAAAGCGTGTTCAACACGCAAAATTGGGTGCGTCCAACTTAAAATCTAAGGGTATAATACATAAATATGACCTTAAACTTTGACAGTGCACAGATATGACCTTTAACTATTCAAAACTGCACAAATATGACCTTTAAATGACTTTTCACTATTATTTTTCATTATTTTTGGCTCAAAGATGAAAATGACATCTAATTTCTTTTGTCATTGCGGGAAAAGAGAAATATTGAAGATTTATTAATTAGGTGGGCCAGACTCATACGAAAAAATCGCACGGGTATGTATATATATTATAAAGCAGAGGGCGAATTTAAGTTATATAATATATCTAAATATAATTTATTTAAATATTAAATTAAAGATGAAACTATACTAATAATAAAAAAATTTATAGTTTTAATAATACGTTATTAAATTAATTTTATTAGGATAGTAGTAGTAGTATATTAAATTAATGTTATTAGGATAGTAGTAGTAGTATATTAAATTAATGTTATCAAATTAACGTTATTACAATGTTATTAAATTAATGTTATTAAAACATTATTAAATTAACGCAAGGGCGGACCTATGTGGTTGCCATGGGGTTCACCCGCCCCCCTTGGTAAAACAATTACGTTATATATATAAGGTAGAAAATTTATATTTATGTACATATATTAATGTTGAACCACATGAAACAAGGCACTTAGATAGCCCAGTGGTGTTATTTGCTTTTCTTGGGCGCTTCCTTCAGCCAACCGCGCGGATTTGATTTTTTAATTAAAAAAAGGCTAGGTGTTACTGCTATAGAAATAAAATAAAATATAATAATAATAATAATAATAATAATAATAATAATAATAAATACAACGTCGTTTTAACACAAAAAGTAAAATTTTGACAGTGCACAAATATGACCTTTAACTATTCAAAACTGTACAAATATGATCTCCCTCCAAGTCAGCCCTTTTAACGATGTGACACCGTGTGATTGGATTACCTTTCCACGTAGGTGCGAGGTAAACTCACGCATGGGGTTGCAAAATTGAAGATTATATTTGTTCAGATTTTGAATAGTTAAAGGTCCTATTTGTGTACTATCAAAGTTTAAGGTTAAAGTTATAATTTGATGTCAATTTTAGGATCATATTTATGTGTTATTTTTAAAGAAAAAAAGATGCATTTTATAGGTGTTGAAGACTTGAAGTTACTCATGAAGAAATTATTCAATTTTTCATGCACTATTATTTATCTAAGGATCCTCCGTACAATACGTAACATTTGATTTGACTCATTGGTAAATAAATGAGTAAATGAACTTTTTTTTAATATATATATATAGAGAGAGTGTGTTCAACTTATGAAAATTCCAAAATGTTAGCCATAATTTAAAATTTATAGCTATTTTCTATTTTTGGTCATTTTGACCCATTTAGTTTAAATACAGTTTATATATCATATTGATAGAGTCCATATACAATACAGAAATAGTTTTCAACTTGAGTTATTTGACCTTTTTAAAAATATTTCATTTTTTGCTATAATATTTTTAACTAAAAAATATTCTGTTTTTTTAGTTGCTTAAAAATAATAAATAAATATAATTATATAAAAAGGGTATAATTGTTATATATAATCTATATGTATAGAAATTGTATATCTCTATCAAATATGTATATGTATAAAATATATAGAAAGTGTTTAAAAATTATATAATTATTGTATAAGATGTTTTAAAAAAATATACAATTATTGTGTAAATTGTATATTGAAAGTATAGAATATTTATATGTATAAGATATATATAGAAATTGTATAAAATGTGTATAAAAACTGTATAAAATAAGCGAGCAAATTAAAATGGATACAAAGTGGAATTTAAATTCCATGACCATTTTTGTGGAAATAGTTTGATCTGAAGTATCGTTTCTGTTCTTTCTCCTACTTAAGAATATTTTCGCCCTTCTCCAAATAAACAATTAATTTTTATTTGTTGCAATTTGGATGCCCAGTCATCAGGCATTTTGGTTACAAATGGAAGACAAATCATTAAGCATTTGTTCTCCTTTTATGTAGGCCAATTCTCCACTAATTTAAATATTTTAGTAAGTAATTAAGGCTATAAATAGCCTCTCTTGTTATGTATGAAAATGTGTGAAAAACAAGAAACGAAAGTATTAACAATAATATTCCTTTCTTGCTCCATCAATATATTCTTGTTACTATTAGTTAATTTTATATTACGTTATTTGTACGAGCCTCTGCAAAATCATTCTGAAGGTATTTAAAGGTTAGTATTTTATTTTCTTAAATAATGGCTAATATTTTCATACGCGATTTTAGTGTCCTAGACATATCTGACAAAACTTATATGTCCTGATCACTAGACACAGAAATACATCTAAATGCAATGGGTCTGACAGACAACATTAAAACAATAATAAGGCATCTGAACAAAATAAGGCCAATGCCATGATATTTCTTCGTCATCATCTTGACGAAGGGTTAAAAATGGAGTACCTCACGATCAAAGATCCCCTACATTGTGGAACAATTTAAAGGAAAGATATGACCACCTGAAGATGGTCATACTCCCACAACCTATTTGAGGTTCAGGACTTTAAAAATGTAACTGAATATAATTCTGCGATGTTTAGAATTAAATCGCAGTATAACTTATGTGGGAAAAAGATCACAGATCACGACATGATAGAAAAAATACTTTCTACTTTTCACTCCTCGAGTATGGTCCTGCAGCAGCAGTACCGAGAAATGAGTTACAAAAAATATTCTAAATTAATTGGTCATCTTCTTGTTGCTGAACAATATAATGACCTTTTAATAAAAAATAATGAAACTCGGCCTCCTGGTACTGCTCCATTCCCAGAAGTGAATGCTGCAAATTTTCACCCAACTTGGCGTGAAAGAAATCCTGACCCCAGTTGTGGTCGAGGTCGAGGTCGAGGTCGAGTTCGTGGCCGTGCCAGGTATTTCAATCAGGGTAATCATTTTGCAATAAACAATAACCCTCAACACCAACTGTGCAAAAAAAGGGTAAAGCTCCTGAAGTAGCACCAAGGACGAACCCTGAAAGTAGATGTTATCGATGTGGAGGAAAGGGGCACTGGGAGCGTGCCTGTCGTACGCCTAAGCATCTGGTAAAACTATATCAGGCGTCCCTGAAAAGGCCAGAAAATGATGTTGAAACAAACTTCCTCCTAGAAAATAACGTTGAGCCTATGGACTTGGAAATGTCAGATTTATTTGCAATTCCTGAAGAACAAGTAAATCACCCTGTAAGTTATAATAATGATATAATCCGATTATGTTAATTTTATGTTAAGTTTGTATTAGTATATTTTCTTTTGTTTGCTTAAGTTAAATTAATTTACGTTTCTGTTATTAATATTTTACTAATCTTATAAAGTTTATATAATATATTATGTGCTAGTGCCATAGTAGAGTATTATGATCACTAAGTAATTTTGGTTTTGTAGTACGCACATGAAGTTTTAACAGTGTGAGCTATTTATATAATGTTATAATACATAAATTATGCTTACGTTATGACTAAAACTATTTATTGCAGTAATAAATATTCATGGAAGACATATTATGAAATTAACATGAGTAGCCAATAGATCATGTTATTACATACAATTTTAAGTATGTGTACTTTAGATGCACATGGTTAGTAATAGAAAAACTATTATGTAATTGAGATGTTAATTGTTTAGAACACAGCTGCAATTAAAATATGAATATAAAAAATAAAATAATGTGTAAATGCATGATATTATATGCTAGTTATATTATAATATGTTATGTGCTAGTTATATTATAATATGTTATATGCCAGTTATATTATAATATTTATTTTATATATATTTTTATTTTAAAGAAAATATGGATACTCCTCAAGTCTTATTTGGATTAATAATCGATCATGACGATATTTGTGTAATTGATAATGGGACAACACATGCAATATTTAGAGATGAAAAATACCTTTCCCACTTACTTAGAAGAAGAACAAATATTACAACAATTGTTGGTAATTCAAAATTGATCGAAGGCTCCGAAAGAGCTACTATATTTCTACCAAAGGGGACAAAATTAATTATAGAAGATGCATTGTTCTCTTCTAAATCCCCAAGAAACTTAATTAAGTTTTAAAGATATTCGCAGAAATAGATATCATGTTGAGACAATAAATGAAATGAATGCCGAATATCTTGGCATTACCAAGAATGTCTCAGATCAAAAACAAATGTTGAAAAAATTTCCAGTTTTGTCTTCCGGCTTATACTATGCCGAAATTAGTACAATTGACGCACACTCTATCGTAAAAAAGAAGTTTATTGATATAAATACATTTGTGCTCTGGCATGATCGAATAGGCCATCCTGGATCAATAATGATGAGACGAATCATTGAAAATTCAAAAGGGCATCCGTTAAAGAACCTGAAGATTCTTACACCAGAGGAATTTTCATGTGCTGCTTGTTATAAAGGCAAATTAATAACTAGGCTATCACCACTGAAAGTTAGCATTGAATTCCCTCAATTTCTAGAATGTACACATGGGGATATATGTGAACCTATTCACCCACTGATGACAGTGTCGCAATAGTAATTCAACCTAGTACGAGAGGAACCGTTGATTCACACAATTGGTCATTGCGCTTGGTTGAAAAGCTAGTGGCGCGAAGCTACCTATGCTGGATTATGACTGAATGCCTCTAAGTCAGAATCCGGTCTAGAAGCGATGCATGCGCCCGCCGTCCGCTTGCCGACCCATAGTAAGGGCCACGACCCCTAGGGCACGTCGTGTTGGCTAAGCCACCACGGCAGAAGGGTCGTGGTGGCCGCCTTGAAGTACAATTTCCACTGAGTGGTGGGTAGAATCCTTTGTAGATGACTTAAATACCGGACGTGGCGGTCGACGGCAATGTTAGGAAGTCCGTAGACGTCGGCGGGAGCCTTGGGAAGAGTTATCTTTTCTGTTTAACAACTTGCCCACCCTGGAATTGACTCAGCCGGAGGTAGGGTCCAGCGGCTGGAAGAGCACAGCACGTCGCGTGGTGTTCGGTGCGTTCCCGGAGGCCCTTGGAAAACAGAAAGACCAAATGTCGTCCACTCCCGATCGTACTCATAACCGCATCAGGTCTCCAAGGTGAACAACCTCTGGTCGATGGAATAATGTAGGTAAAGAAAGTCGAAAAAATAGATCCGTAACTTCGGGAAAAGGATTGGCTTTGAGGGATGGGCACGGGGATCCCATTCCCGAACCCGTCGGCTGTCGGTGGACTGCTCGAGCTGCTCTCGCGGCGAGAGCGGGTTGCCGCGTGCTGGCCGGCGGAGGACTGGGACCGGTTCCTTCGGGGGCCTTCCCCGCGCGTCGAACAATCAACTTAGAACTTGTACGGACAAGGGGAATCCGACTGTTTAAATAAAACAAAGCATTGCGATGGTCCCAACGGATGTTTACGCAATGTGATTTCTGCCCAGTGCTCTGAATGTCAAAGTGAAGAAATTCAACCAAGCACGGGTAAACGGCAGGAGTAACTATGACTTTCTTAATGTAGCCAAAATGCCTCATTATCTAATTAGTGACGCGCATGAATTGATTAACGAGATTCCCACTATCCCTGTCTACTATCCAGCGAAACCACAGCTAAGGGAACGGGCTTGGCAGAATCAATGGGGAAAGAAAAACCTGTTGAGCTAGACTTTAGTTCGACTTCGTCAAATGACTTGAGAGGTGTAGTATAAGTGGGAGCAGAAAGGCGAATGTGAAATACCACTACTTTTAACATTATTTTACTTATTCTTTGAATCGGAAGCGGGGCACTGCCTCTCTTTTTGGACCTAAGGCTCGCTCTGCGGGCCGATCCAAGCGGAAAAATTGTCAGGTAGGGAGTTTTGCTGGGTAGGCACATCTGTTAAAAGATAATGCAGGTGTCCTAAGATGAGCTCAACGAGAACAGAAATCTCGTGTGGTACAGAAGGGTAAAAACTTGTTTGATTCTAATTTTTAGTACGAATACGAACCGTGAAAGTGTGGCCTAACGATCCTTTAGACCTTCGGAATTCAAAGCTAGAGGCGTCAGAAAAGTTACCACAGGGATAACTGGCTTGTGGCAGCCAAGCATTATTAGCGACGTTGCTTTTTTATCCTTCGATGTCCGCCCTTCCTATCATTATGAAGCAGATTTCACCAAGTGTTGGATTGTTCACCCACCAATATGGAACGTGAGCTGGGTTTAGACCGTCATGAGACAGGTTAGTTTTACCCTACTGATGACAGTGTCGCAGTAGTTATTCAACCTAGTACGAGAGGAACCGTTGATTCACACAATTGGTCATCGCGCTTGGTTGAAAAGACAGTGGCGCAAAGCTTCCGTGTGTAGAATTATGACTGAACGCCTCTAAGTCAGAATACTTGGCTAGAAGCGACGCATGCGGCCGCCTTCCGCTTGCCGACCCGCAGTAGGGGCCTCGGTCCCCAAGGGCACGTGTCGTTGGCTAATCCACTTCGATGGAATGGTCGCGGTGGCCGCCTTGAAGTACAATTTCCATCGAGCGGAAGGTAGAATCCTTTGCAGACGACTTAAATACGCGACGGGGTATTGTAATTGGCAGCGTGGCCTTGCTTCCACGATCTACTGAGATTCATCCATTTGTCGCTCCGGTTCGTCCTTCCCATCCAATCCAATCATTTTTTTGTCCATCTCCAAAGGAGGTTTGTGCATTCGTCCTTGAAAAATCCCATTAAGTGCTGTGAGTTCACCTCACACGAGTTAGCCTCTTGTTTTTCAAATGTCACGCGCGTTCCATTCCAAACAGTTAAGTATATGAGATCAAGTGGCTTATCGCGCAAAACAACGACATCGCAAATAGAGGTTTTCAGCGATGCAGAGTGCGGCTTAAGTGCTCAGCGATACACTGAGAACAACGTCGATGCGTGGAGCCATATTGCAATTAGAGGTTTTCGTGACCGTCGAGCGCAATGCTAGAGGCACGTCCAATGACAAACCCCGACGGACATATAGTGGCCTACCATGGTGATGACTTTGTCTAGTTGGATATCTGTGCATCGGCACCATCGCCCCCAAATCACCATAGCTCCATGGCACTAAGGCACCATGGCACCGTGACACCAAGGCACCGTGGCACCATGGCAGTAAGGCACCATGGCACCAAGGTACCGTGGCGCCGTGGCACCATGCCACCCTGGTACCGTGGCACTGTGGCACCGTGGCAGCATGGCACCTTGACATCAAAGCACCGTGGCACCAAGTGACCGTAGCCCCAAGACACCATGTCACAAAGAAATCGTGGCACCAAGGCACCATGGCACCATGGCACCGTGGAAACGGAGCACCGTGGAACCGTGGCATCATGACACCAAGGTACCATGGCACCATGGAACCAACGCACCATAACACCGTGGCACCATGGCACCATGGCATGAAAGCATGGTGGCACCGTTGCACCGTGGCACCATGGCAGCAAGGCACCATGGCACCGTGGCGTCGTGGCACCATGCCACCCTGGCATCGTGGAGCCATGGCATTGTGGCACCATGGCCCTATGGCACCGTGGCACTGTGGCACCAAGGCATCGTGGCAATAAGGCACCGAGGCACCAAGGCACCATGGCATCATGTCACCAAGGCGCCGTGACACCAAGGCACCGTGGCACCATGCCATCGTGGAACCGAGGCACCGTGCCACCAAGGTACTTTGGCACCAAGGCACCATGACACCGTGGCACCATGGCACCGTGGCACGAAGGCACCGTGGCACGAAGGCACCAAGGCTCCATGGCACCGTGGCACCATGGCACCAAGGCACGATGAAACCAAGGCACCATGGCACCGTGGCGCCATGGCACCGTGGCACCAAGGCACCACCGTGCCAGAATCAAAAGAGCATAAACCTACATTCGATCATCCTAATATTTTCCTGAGGTTCATCCATCTTCCTCACCGTTGCATACTCATTTTATTACATATCCGTTCTAATTATTTATTTAAAATATATTTCAACGTTACCTCATATGTTGTAAAGGTTTTCGTAATGTCCCATCGCCTTTTTTTCAAATTTTTATTTAATGTCCTTAAATTTAAATATTTTATATCATTACGTTATTCGTACAAATATGCACTCAATTGTTGGTTTAAGGTTACTTCATTCTAATACGCATATTTTGGGGTTGTTACTTATC